>OY282644.1:33821313-36803496 GCA_958299015.1 Tetanocera ferruginea | reverse complement strand
ATACATTCAAATTGGAAGCAGTAAATGTATTGAATACATGTATTTCTATTTTTAGATTCATTCATAGCCACACAAGGAGATATACGTAAAATATCCAAAATCTAACAAAAACCTACAACAACAATGACGACAGCTAATAAGAACAACAACATCGTTTGCATTTGACTTCAACAACAACAAAAACAACCTAACGAACTACGCGAATTGCTTCCTTTTTACAACAGCTTAACAACAACAACGATCGTGGTTGATTATAAAAACAACAAACATTAGGCAATAGGCATAGGGGTGGAAACCAATAGGCAAGGGGACAAGAGGAAAGAATTTGAAGAGAGTTTCCAAATAGAATTGCAAGCATCTACAAACATTTTGTCTATCTATTTCAGCTGCTCTGAGAGAAGCGTTGACATTCACGGTAGAATAAAAAGTTCGTCCTCTTGGCGACATCATGAAATTAACATTAACAGAGCGAAGTTATTCTTATAAAACCTCTTGTTATACTATACTCTCTGTGTAAAAAGTTCGTCCTCTTGGCGACATCATGAAATTAACATTAACAGAGCGAAGTTATTCTTATAAAATCTCTTGTTATAATATACTCTCTGTGTAATATGTTCGATCTCTGTAATCTCATCTGTTATCAGAAAAAGGCTGTTAATTCAAGTGAGCTTTTTAATTCTAAAACGAATTCAAAAAGCTTTCTAGCACAAGATTAGATTGTGGTTTGAGTAATGACTAAGTATTTTTTTTCCCTTTTACAGCGCCATCTATGATCTTTTGATGCTGCTGTGGCTAACTTGGTAAGGATAAATGTAAATTTACATAGAAAATTCTTATTCACTTATTTATCTCAGTTTGGAGGTCTTTCGACTTATATAGATGGATATAAACATTAATTAGATGGTATATAGATGGTATATATACATTCTAATTAATGTTTATATTTTTGCGGATTGAAAATAGATTAATATTGAAAATAGTTTACATAAAGAATTTGAAATTGTATTCTTTACAAAGGCCATCTAGTGACCTTTATAAAGATATTTATATTTATATTCTACGAATTAAAAAGAAAATATTTTTAAAAATGTCTCTAAAATATCTAGCATAGTTTTAATGCGATTGACGTAAAATTGTTGCTTTAGTTTTTTTTTGTTTAAAATTTCGAAGATATAAACGAAGTAAAGTTTACAAAAAGCATATATGCATACAACACTAATAATAAATTTCAAAATTTTTTGTTGTGGTAAAAGATTTTTTACAAAAGCTGATAAATGATATCAAGTATTATTACCTGCATTATTACCTTCTCTCATAATCAGTTAAAATAGCTTGAGCTAGCTGCTTGTCAATTGCAAAAAGATAATTTTGAAAAAAAACCGTTTTAAGTTGGTTCATTGCAAAAAAATAATTATAAAAATCTCTTTTACTAACAGATTTCTAAAAATAAAATGCTCTTAGAAAAGCTCTTTATTATTTTCTATTTTATTTTCCTTGTATACAACGAAATATAAAGGAAATCAAAAACAGTGTGATTTATTAAAAACTGTTTCAACGAAACTATTGAAAAAGAACTTCGAATAAAAGTTTTGTGTGATGATATATTATTAATAATTAATTTGACATATTGAAGAGCTTGCAAAATTGATAAAAAAATCAATCACTTTGTGTTAGGGTAACCCTACAATATTGTACTTGTCAATCTGGTGGCAACGCTGAATGCACAAGCATTGGCAGCAAAGATACACAGATACATATTTGTAGTTTGAAGTTTATTCTTTTACATTCATTCATTTTGTTCTTTTAATAAAACACATTTTTAACTTTATATATACGTAATTAAACAGAGTTTAATTTACTCAAATATTCAGACCACAACAGATTTGGCGACGAGGACTAAAGTGGAATGAATTCCGATCCAAAACTTTTGGAGCTTCTCGATGTGCAAAGCAGGCTGCTTGCAACGTTAACAGCAGGAGCACCTGCGCAGCCCAACATTGGGCCAGAAATGTTAATGGAAGCGCTTGCAAGCAGCATCACGGAGTTCTACTATGATCCAGAGAATTCATTGACATTCAACGCGTGGTATGACCGCTATGAGGACACATTCCTAGTAGATGGCAAAAATCTCGGTGAAGCAGCACGTGTCCGACTTTTAATACGCAAATTGAATCCAGTGGTATACACAAAATATGCAGCAAGCATTTTGCCTCAGAACACAAGAGACTTGTCTTTCAGTGACACGGTCAAAACACTTAGCGCAATGTTTGGCACACAAGAGTCAACCTTCAGCGCTCGATACAGGTGCCTTCAGACAGCAAAATCTCCACAGGAAGATTTGGTGACATATGCGGCACGAGTCAACGCAAGTTGCGAGAAATTCGATCTCACACGAATGTCAGCAGACCAATTCAAATGCCTTATTTTTGTATGTGGCTTACAATCACACCACGACGCAGAGGTGCGCACTCGTGCCCTTGCAGCACTCGAAGATGATGCAAACCAAACGGTTACCAAGCTCGTTACAATGGCACAGCGGTTCTTGAATCTAAAGAAGGATACGGCACTGGTAGAGGAATCTGTAAGCGTGACAGTAAATGCTGTTACCACACAAAACCAATCATCAAACAAACAACATGCTCAGAAAAAAATTCCAAAAACTCCCTGTTGGAATTGTGGGGCCATGCACTACTCTCAGTACTGCAATTACTTACAACACAAATGCACACAATGCGGCGTCATTGGCCACAAGGAAGGATTTTGCAAAGCAGTCGTGACGCAAGGGCGTGCTCAATCAAATTCACAGCAAAATGGCAGGAGTCACAAGAACTCACGACATCAATTTAGCGCTCATGCTCAATCAAACATAGTTCGCGTCAATTGTGTCACACATACAGCGCGAAGAAAATTTGTTACCGTCAACATCAAGAGTTTACCATCGACAAAGGCGAGTATGGGTCATGACATCCGGCTCCAACTTGACACTGCGTCTGATATAACTATAATTGGGAAGTCAGCTTGGCAGAAGATGGGCAGTCCAGGAAAGCAGTTAGAAAACTACTATGTCACCAGCGCCTCAAATGACCATATAAAGTTGCTGGCCGAATTTCCATGTGAAGTTCGGCTTAATGGGGAAGTAGCTAGATGCATTCTTTCTGTCGCAGATATTGATTCTCTTCACATTTTAGGTACGGACTGGTGCGATATTTTTAGGCTGTGGGACAAGCCACTAAGTGCTGTCTGCTGTCAGGTTACTGACAGGCAAACAAAAATCGATGTAAAAGCTGCAGAGTCTGCGATCAAGCAACAATACCCTGATGTTTTTAACGACAACCCTTCCACATGCAGCAAGGCTGAGGTGCAGCTACAGTTGAAGCCGAATACTAAACCGGTATTTAGAGCAAAACGTCCGGTGGCATATGCAATGCTACCACTCATTGAAGCAGAACTACAGCGGCTACAACATTTGGGTGTTATAACGCCAGTCGAGTTTTCCGACTATGCAGCTCCAATAGTAGCGGTAAAAAAGGCATCGGGAAAAATAAGAATATTATTCGTCGGGGATTATTCGTCGGGCTTGAATGCAGCCTTGGAGTCTCATCAATACCCTCTGCCTATTCCCCAAGATATATATGCAAAAATTGCACACAGCTGTTGTTTCACTCATATAGATTTGTCCGATGCGTATCTACAGACTAAAGTTACTCCGGATTCAGCAAAGCTGCTGACAATCAACACACATAAAGGGTTATTCACTTTCAACAGACTTGCTCCAGGCATAAAAAGCGCTCCAGGCGCTTTTCAACAAATAATGGACACAATGCTTGCCGGCATTGACGATGCAGCAGTGTATATTGATGATATTATCATCGGTGGCTCGACATGGGAGCGACATTATGAAAATGTGTGCAAAGTTCTTCAGCGTCTCAGCGAGTATAAGTTTAGTATCAAATTTGAAAAATGCAAATTTTTTGCTGCAGAAGTGAAATATTTGGGAAATATTGTGACGCAAACAGGGTTGCGGCCAGACCCAGAGAAAATAAAAGTAATTTTAAACATGCAGAGGCCTACAAACGTCAGTGAGGTAAGATCGTTCTTGGGTTCGATAAATTATTACGGCAAATATATTCGCAAAATGAGTGATATCAGGGCGCCTATTGACAAGCTGCTTACCATAAATTCAAAGTTTGAATGGACACGTGAATGCGAGGCAGCTTTTGAAAAATATAAAAATATTTTAAATTCCGAGCTAATGCTTACGCATTATGACCCCCAAATACCAATCAAAGTGGCGGCGGATGCGTCTGGTAAGGGCATAGGTGCGTTTATTTGCCATGTATATCCGGATAGATCTGAAAAAGTTATCGCTCATGCGGCGCGTACGTTGACGTCAGCGGAAAGGAAGTATTCACAGATTGAAAAAGAGGCGTTGGGTCTAATTTTCGCTGTGAAGAAATTTCATCGTTACATATTTGGAAGAAAGTTTGTACTCTGCACGGATCACAAACCCTTGTTGGCAATTTTTGGCAGTCAAAAAGGCATTCCAGTTTACACGGCAAACAGACTGCAGCGATGGGCGCTTACGCTTATGATGTATGATTTTGAAATTCAATACGTTAATACAAAGGAATTTGGTTGCGTAGATACACTATCGCGATTAATGGCCAGCACTCAGAATCCAGAAGAGGATATTGTCGTAGCATGCGCAAGATTCGAAGAAGACATTTCAGAGGCCCTCAATGATCAATTTAGCAAACTGCCTGTAAGTTTCAACATGGTCCAACAAGCAACTCAAAATTGTAAAATTTTGCAAGCAGTCATTGACTCGCTCAATTTTGGTTGGAAGAGTCAGGTGCCTCCGGAACTTGCTTCATACTATGCACGTCGAAATGGACTGTGTGTTGTTAAAGGGTGCCTTTTGTTCAACGAGAGGGTAGTTATACCATTCGGGCTGCAGAGGAAAATTTTAAAGCAACTACATCGAGGTCATCCAGGCAAAGAGCGTATGAAAGCAGTTGCTAGAAGTCACGTGTACTGGCCAGGCATAGATGCGGATGTTACAACATACGTCCACAATTGTCAGCAATGCGCAGCAACGGGCAAGTCACCAGTCAAGCACACATTACAATCATGGCCGCAAGCAACAAAGCCGATGGAGCGTATACACATTGACATTGCTGGTCCATGTAATGCAGTGTACTACTTTGTGGTAGTTGATGCTTTTTCGAAATGGCCGGAAATTTTTGAAATCACAAGCATAACTTCGGACATCATAATCAACAAGCTCAATGAAATGTTTTCTCGCTATGGTGACTGTGACAAACTTGTATCGGACAATGGAACACAGTTTGTCAGTGCAAAGTTCCAAGAATTCCTGAAATCGCGAAGAATTACTCATATAAGAACAGCACCGTATCACCCACAGTCCAACGGACAGGCAGAGCGGTTTGTGGATACGCTTAAGCGTGCATTAAAAAAGCTTAAAACAGAGGGAACCAGTCTGGAGAATTTAGAAACTTTTCTGCAAACCTATCGTTCAACATCAAATCCAAATGTGCCAGATGGCAAATCACCAGCCGAAGCGTTCATAAATAGGAAGATCAAGACTACATTGGATTTATTGAATCCACCATCAGCGCCACAGAAAGTTAAAGAAAATATAGACCAAAACAATCAATACAATAAAAAGCATGGTGCGAAGCAGAGGGATTTTAAAGTGGGCGACTTGGTATTTGCACGAGTTTATCGCAACAATCACGAATTTTGGGTTCCTGGCACTGTTATAGAACGAGTGGGTGCAGTTAACTATAATGTACTTATCTTTGATACCAACAGAAAACTCATCCGCTCGCATGCTAACCAACTAAAATCAAGATTTTCAAACATTCCGGAAGCTGGAAGAAACCACAGTCGAATTATGGTTGATACGTTTGAGTTACTTAATACCCCAGTAAAGCGACACTGTACAATTCAGAGTAGTGCGGATTCAAGGGTAGACACTTCAAGCCAAGCTAGTCTAAATGAAAGCTTAGGCCAGGAGGTGGATCCAAATGAAAGCAATCACAGCGCAGATGAACAATCATCTTGCTACAGTACACCAGAGCAGATAATGCCACGGACTTCCACACGTAGAGCCATCAACCTTCCAGTTTGGACAAAAGACTATGACCTTTCCTAAAGGGGGAGATGTTAGGGTAACCCTACAATATTGTACTTGTCAATCTGGTGGCAACGCTGAATGCACAAGCATTGGCAGCAAAGATACACAGATACATATTTGTAGTTTGAAGTTTATTCTTTTACATTCATTCATTTTGTTCTTTTAATACTTTGCAATAGTTTTTGCATTCTTTCAAGAATTACTAACAATGTTAGTAACACAATTTATATAAATGGAAATAACTTTTTATCAAATCTAATACATAAGTGCAATGGCAGTTTCAACTTTGACCTCAGAAATTTTTATTAAAAAATCATAGTTCAGTTTTAAAATTATAGTTCAGTTGATGTTGACGATAAAGTTGCACCTTATTATTAACTGCAGTTATTCACACCATATCTTTGTGTGGTGCTACGGAATTTTTTGTTTTCGAAAAATTTACCTATATACATATATGATACCATATAAGATATGGTGCGAATATTAGGTGGATAACTGCAGTGGTTCAGTAGTGATGGTCAAAATTACATACGCACCAACGATAAGAATATACTTTGAATTTAGTGAAATTTTTTCTTTAGGAATTTGTTACGGTAAATTTTTGTATGACAACGTATACATGTTAGACCGTTTTTTGGATGAATAGGATGTGAGGATTTCATATCTGGCGTTAGTTTTGCTCTAGCTGTGCACGTTTTTTAAAAATCCAAATTTTTTTAAAATTCCTATAGGAAAAATTCACAAAATTGAGGGTGCGATGGGGTAAAGTGTACCCCCAGCAGTGGCGTAGCGAGCATAGCTGGCGCCCGGGGCAAAACAATTTTTGGCGCCCCCAATGAAATAATGAAAAAAAATTATGATATATTATATATAGGGTGATTTTTTTGAGGTTATGATTTTCATGCATTAGTATTTGACAGATCACGTGGGATTTCAGACATGGTGTCAAAGAGAAAGATGCTCAGTATGCTTTGACATTTCATCATGAATAGACTTACTAACGAGCAACGCTTGCAAATCATTGAATTTTATTACCAAAATCAGTGTTCGGTTCGAAATGTGTTTCGCGCTTTACGTCCGATTTATGGTCTACATAATCGACCAAGTGAGCAAACAATTAATGCGATTGTGACCAAGTTTCGCACTCAGTTTACTTTATTGGACATTAAACCAACCACACTATTCCGGCCGAAATGCTCGAAAAAGTTGCCCAAAATTGGACTTTCCGAATGGACCACCTAAGACGCAGCCGCGGTCAACATTTAAATGAAATTATCTTCAAAAAGTAAATGTCATGGACCAATCTAACGTTTCAAATAAAGAACCGATGAGATTTTGCAAATTTTATGCGTTTTTTTTTAAAAAAAAGTTATCAAGCTCTTAAAAAATCACCCTTTATATATTTTTTAATATTTAGTACAAATAATTATAATACACTTATTAAATTACATTAATACAAATAACACTATGCGTCAAAATCAGAAAAAGGTTCTGTACACGACAGTTTATTATATTTTGTTATAGATTTAGGGTCTCTTAACACGAAAATCGTAAAAAAAAATTTTATAGTTAAGTCTTGTAGGGTAAACTGGGGTACCCTTGACTTTGGGGCACATTTGACTAGACGTTTTCGGTATGAACGAACCGTTATTGTTCAATAATTTGTTTTATAAATTTTGCATCATTGTATTTCAGCAGTCGTCACGAAGTTTGACGATTCTTGCAATACATGAAGAAAAGTAACTGAAAAGTTTTTGTGTTTTTGCTCGCGTAACTGTAATTTTTCGGCACTGATACGTAAGGACTTCCGATCGAATAATAAAAGTTGATCCAAGTACCTTTTACAAAAGGTAAAAACTATTAATGTTTTTGGAAATATAAGTGAATTTCAATAAAACTTAATATAAACTAAAAAAATTTAAAAAACAAGAAGCCGAGAGCATTTGGGTACATTTGACATTTTTGATTGGGGTACTTTTGACAAATGTTATTTGTACGAGTACAAAGATCGAGTAACATCGAGATGTTACCAATTCATTTTAAAGTTCTTTAATATATTTCTAAATTGGTTTTAATAAAAAAGAAGTGGTTCAAACATCAGAAATAGGACTATCATTAGCCGAAGAAATAAAAGGACATGAAGAGAACAGAGCGTTGGTTAACGAATGAAGAATGAAAGTCTAAAGATAATAGCAGTTCTAGTAACAACTACAGCTTTGATTCTTTTGGATTGTTCAGTGATGCTGGTCTAATTTTTTTCCAAGTATTCAGCCACTTCACTTTTAAATTAGTTTTTCGTGGAGCATCAACATCAGTAGAATTCACAAACGCATAAAAGAAACTTGTGGTTATCGTTAACTGGCCCTTAACTACCTAACCTGTTAACTCGTATCAATAACATCTTTGCTAGCAATGTTTATAATTTTGACAGTTCGTTAAAGATAACTGTTGCTTGCTTAACTACTGGCTAACTGAAATAATAAAGTTTATATTTTTTTATTTCAATTAAGTAAATTTTACTATATTTAATTTGGGCACCAATTGTATCGAACTGATCATGTTAAATTCTTTATTTTAACTCTATTCTACTCTTACAAACACGAACTAAAGATATATTGAATTTTTGTATGAATAATGCTGGTCTATTTTGAAGGGTAAAGCATGAATTTTTCAAATTTTTCAATTTCTTCACAACAAAATATTTGTCAGAATTTTCACGCAACAAAAAAATGAATGTTGCGAGTGAAATTTCACGCAAACGGACAGAGGATTTACGTGTTTTTTAAAGATTTTATATGATTTATAAGATTTTTAAAGTTTTTCTCACTTTTTTCAAATATAGTCGCATATGTAAAAATATATCCTGTACACTTCTTGTTCAATATTAATAATCACGCTAAGCCGAATAAAATTGCTAAGTTTCTTCATGTTTTTGCGCTATCATAATTCATAAAAAATCGAAAACTATTTTCATTTTTAGTGGAGAATATAAGCTACCGCCGAAAGAAATGCGTGCAAAAATACGGTCAGGAGATGCATTTGAGTGAAGTCGCTAAAATTCGACATTGTACTGTATTTTACATATTTTATTAAATTTTACACTGATTGATACATTGATACTGAAATAGTAATAAGTATTTGAAGTGCAGGTTTGGAAAAACAACTTCTTCTGTTGGAAATGGAAGTTCTGTTCCATTTAAATCTGTATTATAAAACTCACCCAAATTTTTACAATTCTTTTCAAGGTCGTTGTACGGATTATCCTTACTTAATAAATTTTCAACGTCCAGTAAATACCAAAATTTGGAATTAAGGTCCCTTAGTAGTGTAAATTGTTAACTTATTTCTTGATGCAGACGATCAAGAACGCTTTTCATAACGCCAGATTTTTCGCTTTCTGCGGAAAAGCTATATCTCCAGTCAATTCTCCGCGCATTTGTCGGCGACATTTTATACGGATTGTTGTATCGATTCCTCATTTTTTACAAAGATTTTTAGCCTTTTCGATAACTTTTTCAGATATCTCGTTACGAATTTCTGCAAGTTCAGTCGCCAATAATTTGAGATCATTTAACGCTTCTTTAAACTTAATTTTAGGATCTTGTAATCTGAGGTGCACACGATCAATTCTCTTAGAGTTCATGCCAGAAATGGACTAAATTTATGATATTTAAATTCGGTGTAAGATAAAGATTGCAGCATTTCTGGTGTACCACTTGTGGCAGTATTTTCATCTGCTAATTTTTCTTATAGTTCTACGTATTCTTCCAGCCCCTCGACAATAACGCTTGCGCTCTGGCGCTCCATCGTGTTACAGATTCTTTAACAGATTTTTTAAAAATTTCTATCGTAATGTTGAACGTGAGAAAAAGAGACGTATGTTTTCAATTATTCCAAAACATGTTACAAAGATGGAATCTTGGTTAGCTGTAGTTACTCCTACTAAATTTAATGTGTGGTTATCACAATTTACAAATGTTGCCTTATTATTTTTTTCTATTATTCTCTGTTGAACGCCAGATATGTGATTTGACATAAGGGCAGCATTATCATAGCATTGTACCCTACAGTTGGCTAACTTAATTATTGAATTAATTAATTAAAACAAATTTTTTTGCAAAATTTTGTTTGTCTTGAGAATGATTTGGCGCCCCTCTGCGAGTGGCGCCCGGGACATGATGACACTCCCTTCGCCCAGGCAACATCGGTTTAAAAATCGACCCAGCCTAGTACATATGAATTATAATTATAAAAACAAAATTTACAAAAAAAAAATTAATTATGATATTTGGCGAAGCATTATCGTTTGATGAAAAGTGTTTTTTTGCATACACATCGTAGCTGTGATTCGTTCTTTACTGGAATGTGGTCATTTGCTTCTCTTTCTACTGTTGACGCTGGATGGCGACTTTTTCTGGAAGCTGTAGCTTTTCCTTCAATTAAAATTTTACGAACGATTAAACGTCGAAAATTGAATTTTGGCTTATATTCGTCAAAGTCAGGATTGCACAACATATATAATTTCCAAGCGTTGGTAATAGACATATCAATGAGCTATGTGAAAATCACCCACCACCATTTTTCCCCTTCAGAGCTGTACGATAAGCATTCATGTTTTGATCAGCATTATCGACACCTCCCATATGAGAATTGTATGTTGCAAACACATTGACGTTGACGTCGATGGCTGTATGGTGCAATCAGCATCTTCATGGTTGATGAATTCTACCTAAAAAAAAAACAAAACAAATTTTCCATTTCAGCCCTTGAAAGGGCTTTGACCGAGTTTCTTTTGGTAAAGTTCATGTTCTCAAGAAGCTTTACATGAAATTATTTACTCTCTGAGGTTTGCCATTTTCTGCAGAGAGGTGGTGACCGATCAGAAAAAATTTTTATTGAAAAAAATTTTTGCCGCGACTAGGGATCGAACTTGGGCTCTGAACTTGCTAATCCACACACTTAACCTGCATGCCATGGAAACCACCCAATTCTACCTCAATAGTTCTCAATTGGTAATTCATCGTTGAACAAATCTTGGTCGTCGAAATCTTCCGAATCAGTCAATTTGTCTAATTCTGGTGGTATAATTATTATATTGTAATCGGACGATTCATTTTCCTCTCCGTCGTCTTCTTCCAAGAGCTTTGTGACAGCTTTCTGAAGCCCCGTGAACTCCCTTTGACCTTTAAAAACGTTTTGTGTGAATTTTGCGACATTGACACTTTTTTCGATTTTTAGTACCTTTCTGCCGGTTGTACTTTGTAAAGCACACCAAAATAAAAAAAAAAATAAATTTTTATTTAGCGATAGAAGATCATTACTATATATTTTTATATATTCATTCCACTTGTTATCAAACGTATCACACACAAATTGTAAATAAAATCAAATCAGAAACATTTTTTTTAAAGTTTTTTGAGTAGAGGCTACAAAAATTTGCGATTTGCAATTTCACTGTTTTGGCGCTAAAACAAAATGACACTTAGAGACTCCGGACCCGGCTGACAAAAATTAGCACGTTTACTACAACAGTTAGCTAAAAGAAAATCCGAATATGAGCGCAAGATACTCAACGGTCTTGGGATAAACAATTTTTAGAGATTATATATTTTGCTGTACTTTATAAAGTACAGGCGGTAAAGTGTTAAATGATAAATATATATGCTTAATTGGAATAAAACACAAATTTAAGCGTTGTAAATGTTGAAAAGCAAAGAATTTTTGGTTTGAATTCATCAGACTCAAAGTGAGTCAAGTTATGTGTGTGAACATTTGATAGCAGACTCACATCAAAATGAGTCGGTTGTCCTTACGCAACCAGGGTTAAATTGAACTGTTAGTCTAGTACTGTGTGGAGTACATTTTAATGATTTAAGTACGATGTGAAAAATATTTGGTACTTGTTATATTCTATTTGGTAGTGCGCTTAATTGTTGCATACAGTATATGTTATACCTTTGTTTGGATACAGGAAATAAGTTATTTCGAGAAAATTATGCAGGAGTGGAGGACTTGGGAATCAGTTTTGCATAATTTTCCCCCCACAAAAATAATTTTATTTCGAAGCAAAAAATACTTTAACCCTGTGTGTGTCAAACAGATTTCATAATTTGAACGATCGCTTTCTCGAACACATACAAGCAGTCATATTGTTTGCCACACTAGTTCACAGATGTAAAAGCCACATTAGTCCGAAGCCGATGCCAACATAACCGTGAACGGCAAACGCTACAGTCAAGGGTGCGTGATATTTTAATTCCCATGTCATTGTAAATCATTTGGAGGAGGAATGATTTCAACAAGAAGGCGCAACATGCCAGCGCGTGAAACCACCACTTTATTGAGCCAAACGTTTGGTGACCGAATCATTATTGGAGTAAGTGTTTATAAAAATTTCACATTTGTCCCGTACCGCTGGAAGAGAATAAAGCAACACTTAAGATTAGGGACATCTTTCCAGACTATTCGAAAGCTGCAGAGATATCGAAGAAATAAAACAATAAAGCAGGTTCCTTGCGCATGTTCTAAACTACAAGTACGCTGATTTTGCCAGAAAGAAAACAGATGTTATAAAAGAAAGAAACCTTTGCAAAATGTACTTTGCCTTAAAGTTAAACAAAGGTTGCACAAAGAAAATTTTAGTTTGATGTATTCATTATAAAGTTTATTTAAACAATGCTGAAAGAAAAAAGTATTTATTGATTAGTATTAAATAATGATGTGTTTACCCTCTGCGTGCTGAACCAAAAGTGAACGAGAGATACACAAAATTATGCTGACGAAGCTATTAATCAATTGCTTAAAAACTAGTTTTCAATTATGAGAGTAGTTTTAGTGAGAGACCCTTCACTAAAACGACTTATTTTTAGACTTCGTTTTGTAGAGCAGTTTAAAACATAATAACTGTTATACATATAGGAAATTTTGTTTAGGGTAAGTATATAGAAAATTTAAAGTTTTTATATAAACATAAGCAATTTTGTTGATATTCTAATTTATGTTTGTTATTGTTATTTATAAAATTTATAGTAAATTTATTTTGTTCAACACAGACGTTACAGAGAACTGAAGGAGCTCATATATGCACAACTGATGGTACAGTCTATCAAAAACATTTAATATCATTCTTTAAACTTATTTTGTTTTCATTATATCGACAGTTTTTATAGATAAATTTATACACGAAAAATGCGCACATATGCTTTGTTGAAATTTACATACATTTATCAAATATTTATTCCAAAAACATTTGCCGATTAATTGTTGCTATTGTATTTTGTATTTCCATCTGCTTTCAAAAATTTCAAAATAAAAACAAACAAAAAAAAAAAAAATTACAAAAACTCCCATAAAAAAGTTTGCTAAACTGATATTTACAATGCCATAAAAGTACAAGCTATAAAATACAAACAGAAAATGTAAATAAATACAAATTTAACAACAGCAAAAACATTAGATGCAATAAAACATTTTAAGGATCAAAAGCTTTGTAATTCCGCTTAACATTTGAAAATAGTTTTACTTTCGTTGTTGTTTCCGGAATTTTAAAACAGTGCCAGGGTTACGCAGTACACCCTTCCCAGCATAAGTTTTTGTGTGTTTGTATGCGTTAGTGGAGAGAGCTCGTAGTTGGTGTAAAAAAAAAGGTTTCAACTTAGAACAGTCCTTGAATAAAACAACAGATTTAAAAAATTCTTTAAATTGTTTGCCTTGAATTTTTAGCTGTTTCACGCATGGTGAGCTCTTTAATATGCAATACAAGACAGGCTTACTACATGCAAAGCCGTTTAAAGCATTACCAACATAGCGAAAAATAGCATAAAAACGCACAAAAAACAAAATGCGCACAAATTGAACACCATAACATGACAGGACGAAGGCAAGTCTTAAGTCTGTTTTTTCTAAGCCAAGCCGGACAGTACTAAATTCAGCTATCCGCCATGTTTTGTAGTTAGTGCAGTACACAACGGCTACAACTCAATTGGTATTAGAGAAAACGACAACAGCTGCAATTTTGGACACACAAAAATTGTCCAGTTAAAAAATACTAATTTTTCAAACGACTTCCCTGTCATGCCGCACACCCTCTACTCCATTGAACTATTGAATGCGAATGAGACTGGACGAGAGGCTTGGCTTGGCAATAAAAATGAACAACATGCGAAAAACATGCAACTAAATCTCCAATATATCCCTACTAAAGAATCCATGTTGCAACCAGTGTTGCCAGTCTAGCCTTTTTGAGGCTAGATCTAGCCTTTTTTTTTGTTGTCTAGCCTCGAAAATTACCATCTAGCCTCTAGCCTTTTTTTTAGCCTTTTTTTGTTTTTTTCTAGCCTTTTCTAGCCTTTTTTAATATATTGCTTAAAGATGCATTACTACATCCAATTTTTCTGACGTTGCAATTTTGAAAGTGTAAATCTTCTATTGCTCTTTTTATTCTTTTAAAGTGGTTAAACCCAAATATTTTCTGTTATAGAGAAAGAAAACTCCAGTTACTCTACAGAAGAAATAACTATAATTGAAATATAATGGCAAAAAATTGTAAATCACAAGTAGAATAGGAATCTAGCTGGGCAGAAGCTAGAGATTCATTGAATGAAGATCCGTTCCAAGAGCTATCAGATTTGATTTTTAGTTTTATTATTTTAGCATTAAGCAACGCTGAGGTAAAAAGAATTCTTAGTACAACGAAATTTAAAAAAAAATTAGAAAAGAAACCGTATTCAACTGTTCTTAAAAGAAAACGAGTAAAGAAAGTCTAGTCCGACTATGAAATACCCTAGACCTCCTATTATATTTAAATAAACTATATTAAAATACTAAAACAAATAGAAGTAACTTCCTATTTTTGTTTAAAATCCCTGTATTTATAGAACTATATAGGTTTTACTAATGAAGGTTGTATGGGAGGAAGGCGCGTTCGTAGGTGGATTACGCCTTTTTTTGTGAGCACACCTTAGTTTTATATACTATGATCTCATACCAAGTTTTATCTCTGTAGGCCAAATATAAACGTTTCTATTGTGTTTTCCATATTGTGGGTTTCATGGGAGATGAGCATGTTTATGGGCGGATGTCACTCAGTTTGTGAACACATCTTATTTTAAATACAACAATCTCAATACCAAGTTTTATATTTTTGGCTCATATAATCCTCTTTATAGCGTTTTTACTATAGTGGGTTGTATGGGAGGTGGGCGTGTTTAAGGGCGAATGACGACTATTTTGCATCTAAGTACACATCTAAGTTTTAATATAAAATACATATCTGATAAGTTTAATCCCTGTAGTTCAAATAAAAGGGTCTTTATAATAGTGTTTTCAATGTTGGAGTTGTATGGGAGGTGGGCATGTTCATGGGTAGAGCACGCCAATTTTTTGTGTACGTCTACGTTTTGATACAAAATAAATACATTTAAATTTTATTTCGGTAGCTTAATTACAACCATCTATACAGCGATTTTTATTTGTTAGTTGTATGGGAAGTAAGTGTGTCCGTGGGCGGATTCTAAAAATATTCAATAGTGCAGATGCTTGGGTTCATGTGAACATGTGTACCAATCTCATCTCCTTCTTAACCTATATTAACAGATAACACATAGACAGACGGACGGACGGACATGGTTAGCTCGACTCAAGAGGTGACACTGATCAGGAATATATACTTTTCTATACCGGACTCGCTTATTTCTATGCGTTACAAACGTTTGCACAAAGTCAATATACCCTGACCTTACATGTTTAGGGTATAATAGCGTTAACAAATCTAGCCTTTTTTTAGCTTTTTTTTAAAAGCCATCTAGCCTTTTCTAGCCATTTTTTAAATGCCATCTAGCTTCTTTTCTCAAAACTTTCTGGCAACACTGGTTGCAACAAAAAAAAAAGAAGAAATTTGGTACACAGTGTTTCGGAGCTTTTGAATTTAATCCTTTTCGCTCGTTGCTATTCTCGTTCGTTTTATTGTTTTATAGATGTTGCATCGGATACACAGACATGTGTATCGCGTATCTACAAATCTTAGTGTAATCCTGAATAAAAAATTATAACAAACTTGCGCAAAGTTGAGAGTATGAAACAATTTTGATGAAATAATGGTTGGACGGACATGCTTTGATAGTATTAATTGGATTAAAACTGGCAAGAAGCGTATTTATTTAAAAAAAATGTAATTATGATTTTCATGAAAAATTAATTGAAATTTTAATTCTCCTTTTTAGTAAGAAAATTCGCCGTGGACGACTTACAACAACGAGTTTGATAATAAAAAAATAACTTAATTTAACAAACTATTATTTAAATTTTATTTTCATAAAATGAAAATTTCATAAAATGAAAAAACAAAAAAAAATTTATTAAAAACGTTTTTTGTTTAAAAACCACGTAAATATATTGAAAATGGAATTTTTTTCCAATTTTGTACAAATGACATTGAGTTCAAATGACAATTATTAAAAAAGTACCTCTCAAAAATATTAAATTTACCCATCATTTAAGAGCATCTCCCATATGCTCTCGACTCTTCTTTTATTTTTTTATTTACTTTTCATTAAGGCAATATTCAGGGGCGTACCGAGACCATGTAAGTTAGGGTATAGTATTTTGAATTTTGGACGACTGAATACCCTTAAGTTCCTACTGTTTTTTAATACAACATGGTTAAATTAACCAAAATTACTCATCCGTTCAATCAATATAAAAAAATCTTCTCTTTAAATGAAAATAAAATTTCAATCAGGTATTTCAACCAGGCATGCACGTTAACGTTAATTTTAACGGTAACCGAAATATTTTTTTTGTTTCGTTGAAACGAAATAAAAAAATAACGTTAATTCAAAAAACGAAAAGTATTTATTTCGTTTCGGAGAAAACGATATAAAATTTTTTCGTTTTTTTCCCAATCAACCGTTGAAAATAACGTTAATTTCAACAAAAAAATGTCGTTTTTTTTTGTATCAGAAGAAATTTTTTTTAGCATAGGAGAAAATTATAGAAAATTTTTCGTTTTTCAACGAAACGAAATTTGCTTTGATAAATTTTTAACGTTATTTAAAAAACGAAATAATTTTGATAATTAATTTTTCGGTTTCAACGAAACGAAAAAATTTTGTTGATTTCGTTTTGCATGTCTGATTTCAACAATATCGAAGCAGCATTTAAAAATTTATTCTCGTTTTTTTTTAATAATTCTTAGTTTATGTGTGCAAAAACCACAAAGAGCTTTACTTATTCTCCAACTCTTTTTCTCTTAAATATTTAAATTAATAATAATACAAATTTCTCATTTCCTCCAACTGTAACTGGTGCTCCACACAGCAAACGACACATTTTGTTAACGGCAGCAAGATATTTTTTATTGCTTTCTGAAACATTAGCTGCTCCAAATAGAGCTTCTACCCCTTCGAGTATTCTGTTATTTCTTAAAAATCCAATTTCAATGGAAGTGAGTCCACCAAATAATTTTGTGGTAACAATTTAATTAATACTAGAATTCGATTTTGAGTCAAGCAAGTTGAAGATAGAATTAGATTAAAAAGTTCATGAAAAAACTTTATTGCTTCTAAGCAACTTGTCTGGATTCGTCCACACAATATCCAACGCCGGCCGATCAGAACGAAAAGAGGAATCATCGTTTTTGATTTATTCATTCAGAAATTATGTATAGAGTTGGTCTGATTCTAATATGGCTTAATTAAAAATTTGGAAAAATTACGGCTATTAACGTTTTTGGTAGATTAAATAAACCTATATCTATGCCTTACTTAGTTTTTAACGTTTGTATGATAAAAACTCGCGTGTATCAACGTACACGTGGCAGAAGTGAAACTTCTTTACAATAAGAAATAAGACAGATTTTGGTGTGAAATAGAGAGAGAAAGTATCTGAAAAGAAATTCAATCAAAACGAAATGGAATAATAATCTGTTGATTCAATTTTTGCATACAGGGACCGTACCGGCTATGGTTTTTATCGAAAGTGTCACATATTAACTGTTATCTTCTAATTTTTATTTTTTCCGACAGAAAAAATATTTTGTGCATTATAGTTTTTTGGGCAAAAATAACTGTTACTTTTGACTTTTATTTTATCGGTCAAAAATAACAGTTATTAAGTGCCGTTAATTTTTTCGGTCAAAAATATCAGGTAATTTATATTTTTTCAACAGTAATTTTACCTACTAAAAAACTTATGACACCATTATTTTCATCTCATCAGTGAGACATTTTTCACATGGTGTCAGCAGTTCACTCTGTCAAGCGGCCTTTAAAAAAACACAAATTGCTTGATATTTTTGACCGAAAAAATTAAAGTCACAAAATAACTGCTATTTTGGATCGATAAAATAAAAGCCGAAAATAACCTTTATTTTTCCTCGAAAAAATTCAAGGCAAACAAGTAAAGAAAGTCTAAAGTCGGTCTAGGCCGACTATGAAATACCCTAAACCTATATTTTATTTGCATTTAAATGTCAATGAAAAATTAACACATACCAAGTTATATTCCTGTAACTCACAGTTAATACTTTTTTTGCGCTTTCGCTATGGGAGGTGGGCGCGTTCATGGGCGGATTACTCCCAATTTTTGAACACACCTTAGTTTTGGTATAAAATACATACATACCAACTTTGACCTTTCTATGACGAACATAACCTTATTTATTGAGTTTTTAACTTTTTGGGTTGTATGGGAGGTAGGCGTGTCCGTGAACGAATGGCGTCAATTTTTCAAAACCATCTTTGGTTTGTCATAAATACCATACCTGCCAAATTTTATCTCTGTAGGTTGAACAGAGGCTTATTTATTGTGTTTTCAATTTTTGAGTTGTATGGGAGGTGGGCGTGTCCGTGAGCGGATGATATCCATTTTTCGAAGACATCTTTATGTTGAAAGAAAACACATACACACCAATTTTTATTGTTGTAGGCTAATTATTAGCTTATTTATGCAGTTTTCAATTTTTGCGTTGTATGGGAGGTAGGCGTGTCCGTGGGCGCATAACGTCCATTTTTCAAGACTGGTTTATTTTGTTTAAAAAATAATATGTGTCAAATTTTATCTATGTAGTTTATACAGAGGCTTATTTATTCGTATTCAATTTTTGGGTTGTATGGAAGGTGGGCGTGTCCGTGGTTGCATGATAACCATTTTTTGAAGACATCTTTGTGTTGATATAAATCACATACACACCAAATTTTATTGTTGTAGGTTAATTATGAGCTGATCTATGCAGTTTTGAATTTTTGCGTTGTATGGAAGGTAGGCGTGTCCGTGGGCGGATTCCAAAACTATGCAATAGTGCAGATCCTTGGATTCATGTGACCATGCGTACCAAATTTCATCCAATTATCTCAACTCCTTCTTCTTATCCTGTGTTTACGGACAACACACAGACGGACGGACGGACGGACGAACGGACGGACACGAATAGCTCGACTCACGAGGTGACGCTGATCAAGAATATATACACTTTTCTATACCGGACTCGCCTCGTTTTATGCGTTACAAACGTTTGCACAAAGTTAATATACCCTCACCTTTCAGGTTTAGGGTATAACAAGTAAAGAAAGTCTAATGTCGGCCTAGGCCGACTATGAAATAGCCTAAACCTACTTTTCAAAAACAAAAAATTTTTTATTGTAAATGCTAAAGCCTATATTTTATATGCATTAAAATGTTGATGAAAAATTTACACATACCAAGTTTTATTCCTGTAGCTCACAGTTAATGCCTTTATTATGCCTTCGCTATGGGAGGTGGGCGTGTTCATGGACGGATTACTCCCAATTTTTTAACACACCTTAGTTTTGGTATAAAATACATACATACCAAATTTAATTTCTCTATGACAAATATAACCTTATTTATTGAGGTTTAAACTTTTTGGGTTGTATGAGAGGTAGGCGTGTCCGTGGGCGGATGATGTTCATTTTTCAAAACCATCGTTGTCTTGTCATAAAAAACATACGTGCCAAATTTTCGAAGACATCTTTGTGTTAGTATAAAACACATACATGTCAAATTTTATTGTTGTAGGCTAATTATGAGCTGAGTTATGCAGTTTTCAATTTTCGCGTTGTATGGGAGTTAGGCGTGTCCATGGGCGGATGATGTCCAGTTTGCAAAACCAACTTTGTTTTAGTATAAAAAATATATGTGCTAAGTTTTAGCTCTGTAGGTTAAACAGAGGGTTACTTATTGCGTTTTTAATTTTTGGGTTGTGTGGGAAGTGGGCGTGTCCGTGGGCAGACGACACCCATTTTTCAAAAACATCTTTGTGTTGATATAAAACACATACATACCAAATTTTATTGTTGTAGGCTTATTATGAGCTGAGTTATGCAGTTTTAAATTTTTCCGTTGTATGGGAGGTAGGCGTGACCGTGGGCGGATTCCAAAAATATTCAATAGTGCAGATCCTTGGATTCATGTGACCATGTGTACCAAATTTCATCCAATTATCTCAACTCCTTCTTCTTATCCTGTGTTTACGGATAACACACAGACAGACGGACGGACGAACGCACGGACACGAATAGCTCGACTCACGAGGTGACGCTGATCAAGAATATATATACTTTTCTATACCGGACTCACCTCGTTCTATGCGTTACAAACGTTTGCACAAAGTTAATATACCCTCACCTTTCAGGTTTAGGGTATAAAAATAACAGTTAAATTTTAACTTTGAAAGAATCAGTCTAAAATTTAAAAGACCCTTAATATTCGTGAGGCTGAGGACATTTTTAATGGCACATTTGAAAAAGTCTTTCAACAATTTTTTTCACTTGGAAATTGTTAAATAAAAGTTATTTTCGTTCCTTGTTTTAGTTCAGTTGGTGTTTTAGTTGCTTTCGAATGACTTCTCAACATTGTCTCTTGTTGAGATACGGGGATGACAATAGTCCTCATGCTCTCGTCGGCATAGTTATTCTGCTTTTCTTGACTATATCATATATGTCTTTACGAGCTTTTTTAATCTTAATTTCTAGCTTTTTGCAAATTTAGTAGCTCAGAATTAATAGTTTGGGTTTGAGCCAATTTTTAAATTTGAACCGATAGCAGTTCTAAAGTTTTAACCCTGATTTTTTAATTTTATGCTGATATCTTTTAATCGTCAATAATAACCTACATATGTTAACATATATCTATGAACTCTTAGATGTATGGTTTGTATATAAATTGTTTTTCAAAAACATATATTGTACGCTAATTCGATTATTTTCTTTATATATTTTTTATGTATATCATTGATTTAAAGGAACATACTATGTAGTATATTTTATAATTTTTTGAGTTGCTTCCCGTATTTATATTATTTAAGTCTTCTTTTCTGTGTATATATTAAATCGCAGTAGATGTATGAAATAAGTTTTGTTAGATGTAGATATGATTTTTGACTTAAATCAAGATAGTAAAGTAGTGGATGCAGCAACTGCTGAGGGTGATTATTTTCACCCTAAGCATGTTTCTTTTCTTTCTGACTTGCTCGATTTTCTTAATGAATTTGCGGAAATTAATTTCATCATTGTGAGAATTAGTAGCAAGCCGTTGACCATGTCGCTTTCGATTTATAGTCATACTGCAAAAAGGATATCCTGGCTAGCAGCATGTGCACGTGTCCCGCTTATCGAAAGGAACATTAGACATTCAATGCACCGAAAGAGGGGAGAGGAGCAACATTGGTGTTTGCACCAACCGAAGCAAATTTTTGTCGAACTGAGTGACAGAACTCATGGAAACCATGACGAAAGGTGCGGGAAATGACAACAAATCGCGTGATGCCGCATGTGAAACAGGACACAGTGCAACGTATGCGTGTTTATTGCAATTCATACTGAATTGTTGAACAAACAATAACAACATCGACAAACAACAAAAACAAATAGTTAACGCACATGGACTTGCCGCATGATATTAAAATTGTTTTTTTCTTATTAAATGCTTATGTTGTGACCATGATTTGCGTTGTTGTTGTTTTTGTAAATTATGTTGTCAGGGTTGCCATGTAAAACATTAATAATGTGCTTGCTAGTAGACTTAAGGTGTTACATGGAATATTTTATTATGAATAAATATATGTGTATCCTTTATTATTTTTCAAAACGGGTTGTTACGAAAAATGTTGACCTTAAACTTCAACTTTTGATCCATGTATGATCCATGTATGAGAGAAGATTTAATCATATGGTACCAAAATGATACTACTTGGGCGTTCAAGATACTGCCGGTCTAACCAAGAAAACACACTTTTTTTTACAAAAATTATTGCATATTCTTCCACATAGTTCCCTTTCACTTTGATACAGTTATTCCAACGATTTTCTAAGATTGGGATGCACTTTGAATTGTTAGATTTATCAAGATGTCCGAAACACGCGTCAGTTTTCAATTCGAACTGCTCATCCGTTGCAAATGACCTTCTTGTCACCTTCTCTGAGCTATCTTTTTAAGTTTGTTTACAGATAATAGTTGCTGGAGGCCAAATCAAGAGAATATGGGGGGATGAGGAAGCAGTTCCAAGCGTAACTCGCGTAAGTTTTCTATGGTTTTGAGCGACTTGTGAGCATTGCCTTGCAAAAATATAATTTTTTTGACGTAGAATTACGTCTTACAGCGCGGTTTGTATGGGGTCGTTTTAACAGATTTTTTCAAGGTCATAAGGCAACGTTTTTGGCGAATACTTTAGGGTATACCTACAGTTTTTAACACTCATTGTTCAAAGATAATATATATATTAAAATATCAGATATATCCTGCGCTGAATGAATATCTAATTTGGGATTTTGTCACTATTATATTAAAGTCACAAAATAGTAAAATATAAGAAGAAAAATGCATGTTTTTATATAAGAAAATCAATCATCAGCTGCTTATGTGTCTGCTGCTTTCCTTGTTTTTCTTTCGTTGTTTATGCTTGTATGGCTTTTGTTTAGCACGAAGTGATTGGTTCGCTTTGGCAGCATTGTAAGCATTGGGTTATGTATGCACTACTGTTCTAGTATACTATTTTGAAACCAGAGTTCATGAACCTTTTTTCAACTCAGTCAATGAACTCAAACTGTCAAATTTAACGAAATGGGTCTGGGATCCGGTTAGATTTAATTCTTATGAAAAAAACGAGTTGGATTATATTTCGTTTAATGCTTTTTCCCAATAGATGGCGTACATCCCACATCCCACTTGCACTTGCGTGTGTAGTTCGCAAACTTTACATCGCATAGAGACGAAAGTGTAGCTCGCTAACTAAATATCAGACAGAGACGAGAGGAAAGGACATGTGCTCAGCGTGAAATATAGTAACCATACGATTTTTTAAAAATCGGGGTCTTAATTTTAATTTGAAATTAGTAGTTAAACTGACTGTAGCTCGCAAACTATATATCGGGCAGAGACGAAAGTGGCACCAATGGAAAGTGCATTTGCTTCGCCTTCTTTTCAACTAAGGAAATGAACTCAACCTATCAAGCTTAAAGATATGATCGAAAAAATTTGAAATTTTGCTTGTTTCTTTTTGCTTGCTTATTTAATCATACTTACATTTTTACTTTTTCTTTGTTTTGGCCTCGATAAGTAGTCCATAATTGAGTGTTATTAATTTATTTGTTAATTTTCGGAAGATCAATAAAAAAAGTGCAAAATGGACAAAACAATCGGACCAAAGAGACAAAGTAGAAGAGGTTACAACTTAAACGGAATTCTACGTCTACACTTACGATACTATCGAAACTGTTTCTTTTTCTTAGATAAATGGTGGTGCTTGCTTCGATTTTGTTCTTCAATCGGTTCAGTAACTTGCGGTAATAGGCGCTATTGATTGTTTTGAATTTTCTCAAAAAGTTGATAACACAATGCCATTTGAATCCCAAAAAAATATTATAATTCCAAAAATTATTAAAATCTATAGTTAAAGGGAAACAATTAAAGATGCATGAATGGTGATCGTGATAACGCTTAATTCTTAGGATGGAAAGAAGTGTTTGGATAGGGAACGCTTGAATATGACTTTAGACAAAAGTGGAATGAATTTCTCACTGATAGTATTAAATATCTTACAATATCTTTTTCTAGGTTCGTTGCTTACGTAAGTGGTGTGGTGCTGTGATTAACTCAGAAATCTTGTAAGCCTACACGGTTAAAAATTTTGGACTAGTTTTTAATCCAAACTTTGGTTTAAAGGACTTTTTAATCCAAAAAGTACTATTTTTTATTCCATACTTTAGTTTAATTTGTTGTTTTTAATCCAAAAAATTTTAAATTTAAGACTTTTTTTTTACTACAAATTTACATTAAGATAGTATTTTCATGGAAGAGTATTTTTGCTACCTAAAATTAAAAACTACTACTACTACGAAATTTACTCTAAATATAATTGTTAATGTTGTTAAAGCATCCGAAGTTTATTTTTAATTAAATGAAACAAATTGTTTATTAGAATCTGAACCAAAATATTATTATATTGATTATTACATAAAGCAGTGTTTTATAATACATAATAACGGTATTCATGCAAAGCGGCAAGCTTGTATTTTGGGCAATTAGTTATTTTTATCAGGCAGATTGTGTGAACGTTCCCTAAAGTCGATTGTGCATTTAGAGAGATATATCAGGTGTTAACTAGTTAACAGTCAACTTTCAGCATGCATATAAACAGCTGATTGCTGGTTTGTGATATATCTGATTTGTGCAAACGGTTCTCCATATATTTCATTTATAAGGCTGATAAACTTATACGGCTTATATTATTTATGAGGGCATTGCCCATTTGCATGAATACCCTTAATGTTTATATAATGAAGTTCATGGCAAAATATTTAATTTTTCAGTTTGGAAACTTCTAAACTATTTGAAGATTAAACTTTTGTCTTTTCGGTTTAGACAATGTTAAACTTTTGTGGATTAAAAAGTAATCCTCTTCGGATTACAATATTTTAAACTTTTTTTGGTTTAAAATCTAATTTTTTTTTAGATTATAATATTTTATACTCTCTGTGGATTAAAAATGATTCCTGTTTGGATTAAAAAATTTTATACTTTTTGCAGATTAAAAATAAATCCTTTTTGGATTGGAAAATTTAAAACTTTTCATTGCATTAAAAAGTAATCTTTTTTTGGTAGTGTCCTATATGTAATCCAAAGAAGATTAAAACTTAGCCCAAGATTTTTAACCGTGTAGTTCTCTTTACTGATTATATGAATGGCTTCCAGTCAGTGTTCATAAGTTGGCAGGTTGCTATAATCCCGGTATTTATACGTGTCTCTCAAGGCAAAAATTGTAAGAATTGTATTGGATAGATTATAGTTAGTCTTTCACTATGTACTTACAAATTTGGATTCCAGACTGTGCAACCATATTCTAGAATTGTACCCACTGAAATGCAATTTGCTGTTTTAGTTACCCAGACGTTCTTCAATTCTTTTGCAGTTCTGTTAATGAATCCGAGAAGCTTGATTGCCCTGGATAAATAGATAAAAGTGTATTCTGTAAGAATACTTAATCCACTTCAGATTTGACAACAAAACTTGATATATATCAGGAATAGCAATAAATATGTTAAAGAGAAGCGGGCCGAGGTGACTACTTTGAGGAACGCCCTATGAGGCATTCATCGTTTTAACCTGAGATAGAATAACCGGAAAATTAACATATTGGGATCTTTCACAAAGGCAGATATTCAGTTATTGCAACAAAGAATCTGAACTACCAAATTTTTCTAATTTTTTAGTCAAGATTTCAAGACCTACTGATATAATACAAGATATACTGCATCTATCTGATGACCTTTTTTCATATTATTGAAAAAATCCAAGACCATGAGGTTTCTAGTGGTTGATGGTTCTTTATGGAATCTGTGTTGCTCTTCATTTAAATGAGGATTCACTATTTCTGTGTGCTTAAAACACATTATTTTTTCGAAAAGCGTAAAAATAGTTGTCAGAAAAGCGATTCCTCTGTAGTTTTCAATAGTTCTCTTATCGCCGTTTTTATTGGTGTCAAGAGTGCCAAGAGGATGGAAAAACACCTAAGTGAAAAGACTTCGTACAAATAATATATAACTGTGAAATTAATTGACTTATGCATTGAGCAAGAAAAATTAGTGGTATATGGGTCATACCGGAAGACTTATTATGATCTAATTCATTTGTAGAATTAATGAAGTCATCTTATGTTATAATGATTGTCCAAAATAATGGGGACGTATTGAAATACAAGGACGGAGTTTGAATTCGTGTTAAAGGTGGACGAAATATTTATATTAAGTGAACCGCATAGAGATAACAAATCTCATGTGGGTAAGAAGAAGAAATATTTCCTTTTGTCATGGTTTGGATATCCGGTCGATTTTCGCTGTAGAGTCTTTAACTATTTTACTAGCCCATGAATTTTTCTCAATTCAGGCATAAAAGTTTGGCACAAATCTTCGCTTTATAACAAAAAAAGAAACAGTTTCGATAGTATCGTAAGTGTAGACGTAGAATTCCGTTTAAGTTGTAACCTCTTCTACTTTGTCTCTTTGGTCCGACTGTTTTGTTCATTTTGCACGTATTTTTGTTGATCTTCCAAAAATTAACAAATAAATGAATAACACTCAATTATGGACTACTTATCGAGGCCAAAACAAAGAAAAAGTTTAATAGTAAGTATTATTAAATGAGCAAGCAAAAAGAAACAAGCAAAATTTCAAAGTTTTTCGATCATTTTGTTAAGTTTGATAGGTTGAGTTCATTGACTTAGTTGAAAAGAAGGCGAAGCAAATGCACTTTCCATTGGTGCCACTTTCGTCTCTGCCCGATATATAGTTTGCGAGCTACAGTCAGTTTAACTACTAATTTCAAATTAAAATAAAGACCCCGATTTTTAAAAAATCGTATGATTACTATATTTCACGCTGAGCACATGTCCTTTCCTCTCGTCTCTGTCTGATATTTAGTTTGCTAGCTACACTTTCGTCTCTGTTCGATGTATAGTTTGCAAACTACACTCGCTAGCGCTAGTGGGATGTGGAATCCAAATTAATTTGCATTAAAAACAAAAATTAAAATTTTATGCCATCTATTGGGTAAAAACATAAAAATAAATATTATCCAACTTGTTTTTTTCATAAGAGTTAAATCTGACCGGATCACAGACCCATTTCGTTAAATTTGACAGATTGAGTTCATTGACTGAGTTGAAAAGAGGTTCATGACCTCTGGTTTCAAAATAATATACTAGAACAGTAGTGCATACATAAACCCAACGCGAACTAATGCTTACAATGCTGCCAAAGCGAACCAATCAGTTCGTGCAAAACCAAAGAATACAAGCATAAACAACGACAGAAACACAAAGAAAGCAGCAGGCACATAAGCAGCTGATGATTGATTTTCTTATATAAAAACATGCATTTTTCTTCTTATATTTTACTATTTTGTGACTTTAATATAATAGTGACAAAATCCAAAGTTAGATATTCATTCAGCGCATGATATATCTGATATTTTAGTATATATATTATCTTTGAACAAAGAGTATTAAAGGCTGTAGGTGTACCCTAAAGTATTCGCCAAAAACGTTGCCTAATGACCTTGAAAAAATCTGTTAAAACGACCCCATACAAACCGCGCTCTAAGACGTAATTCTACGTCAAAAGTCAATGTCATTTGACAAATTCTTTATTAATCGGCAGATCATATGAGTGTTCGCTCTAGGGTTCCCAACTGTCCCGGATTTCGCGGGACGTCCCGTAAATCAGCAAATTTTTTAGCGTCCCGCGACGACCCCTTGCGGGACGCCTTTTGTCCCGCATTTGAGAACTTAAGATTGTTTGTATCTAAATTTCCAATTTGACATGAAACACAGTTTACTAAAACTGAGTAATTTTATTATCAAATTTAATTTATCATTTATTTTTCATACATTTTATTTATCAAAACATTTTGGATTTATTTTTTGGTTTTTTCATGAATTCGGCACAAGTTGGAAAGAGATCTAAGCAATATCAAGTAACCAATGCGATGGTGTAAAGGCATCGTTGATACCCTTTATTCCTCAAAGAATAAAAGGAAATATTTAATAAAATAAAAAATTGCATCTGTCCCGCTTTTTTGAGCAAAGTCCCGCATTTTTGATGGCTCCGTCCCGATTTTGTACTTTCCAGAGTTGGCAACCCTAGTTCGCTCATAGATTAAAAAAAAAAAACAAA
This sequence comes from Tetanocera ferruginea, assembly GCA_958299015.1. Taxonomy (NCBI): domain Eukaryota; kingdom Metazoa; phylum Arthropoda; class Insecta; order Diptera; family Sciomyzidae; genus Tetanocera; species Tetanocera ferruginea. The sequence continues at coordinate 36,775,152 of OY282644.1, read as the reverse complement.
ACTAATTTAAGTTTCCTAAATTAATATTCCGAATGGATTGCAATTGCATACATACTACAAATGTAATTTAACTTATGTCAAGCCTTGAGTCCAAAGCTTAAAGTCGAGTTCATTTTCAGACTGTGTAGTAGTGTACATAATTGGAAAGAACTGAATATTGTTTTAATTACTTGATTAGAGCTAAAGTTACTTTTGGTATGACTACAACTTTAAAGGATCACTTTTAGATTTTCAAAAGTTACTCTATTATAAAAAGAGATAAAAAATAGCGATTTTTTAAAATTTTGTATGTAACTTTACTATGTAACAGAAAAACTTTTACAATTCACAAAAACCTGTCAAACGACAATTAAAAAAAAATACACAATACCCCCACGGCCGATTCGTAAGAGTAAAAAATCTTAAATTGAAGCGTTTTTGTATGAGATTGTAAAAGATTTTACCCTTTTGATGACTTCTAAAATACATACATATTTACTTACTTACTAAGATGGTGCTAACAACCGTTGCCTCGTCTAAGGCCGCGTTTATAGTGAACGCGATTCAGACAGGCAGGCAGACAGGCAGGCTAAAATCTGTGTGAAAAAACGAGATGCAGATAGCTATCTATCTCGCTCGTTCACATTGCCTGTCTGCTTGTCTGTCTGACTCGGCGTTCACTATAACCGCAACCTAAGAATTTGCGCCAGCCTCTCTTTTTCGTACACTTGCTGGCGCCAGTTGGAAACTCCAAGCGTTGTCAGGTTATCCAATACCTGGTCTTTCCAACGGAGATGCGCTCTTCCTCGTCTGCGTTGGCCAACGCTGGTTACCGAATCCAATATCTTTTTCGCTGGAGCTTCGTCGTTCATTTTCTCGACATAACCTAGCCAGCGAAGCCGTTCTATTTTAATATGCTTGACTATATCGATGTCGGCGTAAAGCTCATACAGCTCGTGGTTTAATCTTATTTGCTACTTACTATTGACGCAGATTGGACCATAGATCTTGCGAAGGATTTTTTTTTCAAACACTCCCAAAATCCTTTCATCAGTGCTGCTCAACGTCCGGGTTTGTGATGCGTATAGTAGGACGGGCATGATTATTAACTAATAGATCGTTTGTTTTGTTCGTCGAGAGAGAGCTCTGCTTCTCAATTGCCTACTGAGCCCAAAGTAACACCTGTTGGCAAGAGTTATCCTTTGTTTAATCTCAATTGTGTATCATTTGAAAAATTAATGCTGGATTCCAGGTAAACAAGGTCCTAAACAACCTCAAAAGAGGTGTTGTCAACAGTGACGTGGTTTCCAAGACGTTGGGACTGTTTGTTTGTTGACACAAGATACTACGTTTTATCTGCGTTCACTGCAAGACCCATTCGACTCGACTCTTTTTCTAGCCTTGAGAATGCTGCACTGCCTTCGCGCGTCCAATGATGTCGATATCATCTGCATACGCCAGCAGCATAACACTCTTATAGAAAATTGTGCCGCTGCGTCTCAGGTCAGCAGCTCGGATGATCTTCTCCATGACTATATTAAAGAAGTCGCACGATAAGGAATCATTCTTGTCAGAAACCTCGCTTGGTATCGAACGGAGGGGAGAGCTTCTTCCCGATTTTCACTGCGCTGCTGGTGTTGGTCAGTGTCATCCTGCTATGACGTATTAGCTTCGCAGGAATACCAAATTCAGACATGATGGAGTATAGGTGACTCCTTATTGGACTGTCAAACGCGGCTTTGAAATTGACAAAAGTATGGTGTGTGTCGATTTGTTTTTCGAGAGCCTTCTTCAAGATTTGTCGGAGAGTAAACATCTGGTCGATGGTGGACTTTCCAGGTCTAAGGCCACACTGATAAGGTCCAATCAGTTGGTTGATGATGAGCTTCAGTCTTTCACACAATACGCTCGACAGGACCTTATATGCGATATTAAGAAGGCTAATCCCACGGTAGTTGGCGCAAATGATGGGATCACCTTTCTTGTAGATTGGGCAGAGCACACTGAGGTTCCAATCATCTGGAATGCATTCTTTCGACCATATTCTGCATAGAAGTCTGTAAATGCATTTAAACAGAGTTTCGCCACCGGTCTTAAACAGCTTAGCCGGTAGGACATCGGCTCCTGCGACTTTGTTGTTTTTAAGCCGAGCTATAGCTGTTAAGACCTCGTTATAGTCGGGTAGCGGAACTTCAACGCTGTCATACAAAATTGTAGTTTTCGGAACATCAAGTCCATTAGCGGGATTGTTGTCAGCGTTGCATTTAAAAAGACTAGAGTAGTGCTCCCTCCATAACATCAGTGTACTTTGGATATCTGTCACTAGATTCCCATTTGCATCCTTGCAGAAAGAGGCTCCAGTCTTGAAACCATCGGCCAGGCGTCTTATTTTTTTGAAAAATTTTCGAGTCTTATTCCTGGTGCCATGCATCAATTTTTTCGCAATCACGCCTCTTTTTTTTTCAGGCGTCTCTCTTCCCTCCTCTTCTGTCGGTATCGCTTCATAGCAGTATGCTACTGCAGGGTGGGTTTGTAGGCGGTATCTTTCTCTGCAGTGAATTCGCGATACTCTTGGTCGTGCCACTGGATTCGGCGAGGGCGGTGATAGCCTATCACCTCTTCGGCAGCCGTACGCATAGAGTGGGATATGTGCGTCCACTGTCCACATATATCGTTGAACGGAGGAGTGCTTTCTTTTAATAAGGAGTGAGAGTCTAGTAGCGAAGGCTTTGGCTGTCCATTTTGACTGCAGTTTATCGACGTCTAGCTTTCTTTGTGTAGGCTTGCGAGCATTCTTAGCTGCGCCCAGACGTGTGTGGATCTTGGCTGCGACAAGATAGTGATCCGAGTTTATGTTTGCACCGCGGATCGTGCGTACGTCTAGTTTACTGAAAGAGTGCCTTCCCTCAATCAATACGTGAACAATTTGGTTACATGTTTTATGATCAGGGACAGCCAGGTGGACTTATGAATATTGAGATGCTTGAATCAAGTGCTACTAACGACCATGTTTCGCGCTGCGGTGAAGTCAATGAACCTCATTCCGTTATCGGGTGTGTTGTCGTGGAGGCAGAAATTTCCGAATGTTGGACCAAATCTGTTTTCTTTATTCGCCTTGGCGTTGAAGCCACCCAGAACGATTGTTATGTCATGACGGGGCAGCGCTCGTATGCGTTTTCAAGGCGCTCTTAAAAACTTTCTTTGGTCTCGTCATCTTTTTCTTCTGTCGGAGCCTGAGCACATATTAGGCTTATGTTAAAAAATTTTGCCTTGAAGCGGATTATGGCAAGTTGTTCGTTCACAGGAGTAATTCGCAGGACATGATGCCATATTCTCTTGCCAACTACAAATTTGCACCCAAACTCGTGCTTCTCCGCATGCCTGCTGTAGTAGATATCACAGGATGCTTGCCGTAAGCAACCCTGTCCCTTCCATCGTTTTTCTTGGATTACATTGATATCAGCATTATATCTTTCCAAGATATCAATCAGTTGGATAGAGGCACCATCCCAATTCAGGGTCCGGGAAATTCTAGGTACATATCCGTAAATCATTATCAGATTTTCGTTTGCGGTAGTTGCGAAAGGTGCACGCCGCTCAAGTTAGCCGTCAACAAACGAGTGTTAGGTTGGCGTTTCCAGGAGACACCACGTGGACTTGAGACGATTTCGACATGGATAATGCTGGCCTCGCCAAGTTGAGGCTGTTAGACACGTTACCATGTGAAGATCGCCCTCTTCTCTGCCCCTCCCCCCCTTGAAAATACATACACGCACATCAAAGTCTTTCCTGCAGCTTAGAGAAATGCTTCTTTATAACATTTTGAATTTTGGTGTTGTGTGGGAGGTTAGCGTATTCGTGGGTGGTTAACGTCAAGTTTTCTAACACGCCTCAGTTTTTATATAACATATAAAAATACAGAATTTTAGTTTTGTAACTTAAATATTAGCTTATTTATGGAGATTTTACTGTAGTGTGTTGTATAGGAGGTGGGTGTGTTCGTAGGTGGATAAAGCTCACTTTTCTTCCTCAATTTTGTTTTTATATAAAATACGTATCAAATTTTTTGCCTATAGCTGAAGAAGCCTATTTATAGAATTTTCAATTTTGGGATTGTATGGGAGGTGGGTGTGTTCGTGGGTGGATGACGCTTTAAAAAATAATAAATAAAAGGATGATAGGAAAAAAAGTAATTCCTTCCCTGATTTTTCCAGTTTTCCGTTTAGCTTGTTTTAACCTAAAAACTTATGCGAACATATATGAACTAATGCGAACATTTTAAGTACAAACTGCCAAATCGTCAAGCTGTCTAAGACCGTTTGTGATTTTGTATTCGTCAATGTTCATTGCGAATAAAAGTTGAACGTTCACTTGAGTTCTTAAAGGTTTGAATAAAAACTATACTTTTCTAATAGTGTTCTCTACAGTTTTTATTTATATGTTTCTGCTAGGGGTGGGAATAAGATTCTTTTGAGTTCCAATATTTATTGTTTGACGGCTTTATTGAAAGGGTGTATCGCTATATATTTTTTATTGACATATTTATGAGTTAATAAAAAAAATAACTATCAAACTATCATAATGCATTTTATTAGCTTAATAAATTTACGGCAAACAAAGCTTTTAAATATCAGTCGGTTAATAATTGGGGTTAAACATGCTATGGTTTCTTGGAAAACATGCCCACCTGACACAGTATTTTTTTTTTTTGTTGTGACTTTTCAGTGGCTATTCGTGTTCGAGTCTAAAACAGTGCATGAGCTGCATTCATTTATCGAAATAGCGTGACAAATATTAAGCTTGTTGTTTCACTGTGAAACTGATGACTGCTTGAAATCGCCAATAAATCTTGTAGCACCTTTAATTGATGCCAAATATGTGAACATTTCAATTGTTTTTGTTATTTTTATGGTTCTTCAATTCGAAGGGTGGTTTTATTTACAATGTTAACAAATTCTGCTTAAGTAAGTATGGAAGAGTGCCTTCTTAGGGCTGGCTTAATTAGCACATGTAATAACGGTATGCAATGCAGCTGTAGCGTTAATGAGTTATGACTTAAGATATGTACTTGTAGAAATGTAGATGCAGACATACTTTATGTGTTTTTTGTGGTTATTCATATTTTTTCTGGTTTTCTAAACACTTATTATTTAACGAGTTTTTGTCTTAATTTTGTTGTTAATTCATTTTTGGTTTAATTTTTCACCTTATTGCGTGACTCCCAGCAACCAAGTTCCGGCCATTCCCTGTTAGTCACGCGCATAACTTATTGTCCCATCTGTAGGCTCGAGTCAAACTATGACGTTCCATTAAAATGTAGACAGCATTTTGTTTTAATTGTTTTTATTAATATGATGAATGTGAGTGTTGCATGCTGGCGCACCACATGAGGCACAAATGATTTCGCTGTTGTACATATAATATATTGCCATAATTAGAGATTCGCAGACAAAGTTTTGATAACTGATTGAGGTCAACATAACAAAAAAGGACAGGACGTAGCTGAAGGTTCGTGGACTCTTTAAGGGAGGGCAGCATGGGAAAGATAGGTCGAATAACCCTGACTTTGATCGAGCTTCATATGACCAATTGTCTTATTTGTGTGTTATTAAATGTTTGCTCACGATTGAGCAAGAGCTGGACTTATATTTTTTATAATGACTTTGAATGTCTAAAATTCATGTTCTCCGGAAACTTTATACTATTTATAAATAGTAAAAAAAGTTCAATTCAACAATTCAGCGACTAAAGATCATTGTCTATCATATGGAAAAAGACGCTCCAGCAAAAAAGGTCTTTGAGGTCAAAGCCGATAGTCGACTACGCGCCAATAACATTATTGGAATGACTTAAACTAATGAATTCCATGCATTTGAAACCATTTTCGGCAAGACACAACTGTTACTTGCTACTCAACTTAGATAAAGGTTTTCTATTTATTTATTTTTGCTAACAATTTCTATGAATCCGAATGTGGTTGTGGCTCATATCAATTGAATGTCACAGTTTATCATGTAATATCCCAGCAGACGCTTTATGTAAATTAATTCAATATCAATCTCTGGGCTGTTTTAGGCCACAACCATACAAGTGACAATATTTCAAAGACGTTTAACGCCTTGATAGCTGTCAGTCAGTTTTGTAAAGTCATCCATCATATGATATATTTTATTGGAGATTTCCTAGATTTGATTCGTAGACTTGGACGTCAAAATATGATTCAATTTGCTTTTCTTTGAATAGAATTAGTTTAAGCATAAAATTTTGCATAGAGATTTATTCCAAGAAAAGGCGAAAATAAATTTATTTTTTTGTAATGAATGCGCTCATATGTGTCATTATTAGAATGTCTGTTTATTTGGCTGACTGTCTGTCAGCCAGCCAATAATTGTCATTTCTGGCAAGTCAATTTTTGGTATGTCAACCAGTTGGCAAAATATGATGATGGTATTATTATTGTTGTTGCTTCATATATTTATCTGACATCTGATTTCTACTTGTCGGCTGACATTTCAAAGCAAGAGTACTGCTTTCCGCACGATTCGATTTCATTTTCATTGAGTTGTTTTTGATTGTTCCTGTTTCTGTTGTTGTTGTTGTGGTTGTTGTTATTGTTACTTTACTTCAAATTGAAAATAAAAGGAAAGAATGAATGAATGAATGAAGTAAATTGAAAAGCAACCCCAAGAGGATCTTCTGGTGTGCAGAAACAAGTGTGAGAACCTTGGTGGATTCGCAAAGGGTGAACGGTATTCATCTATGACGGTCGATATCAGCTGCCGCTATGACTGCCGTCCATGTCGAAGCACATATGGGCAATTATTTAGTACTTTGGTGCTGCTGGGAGTTGGTATTGATTTGTGAGTTATATGCACTGTAGCAGCCACTCAGTCCCAAACCGCCATTACCAACGATTTGAGGGTGCTACAGCAGCACCACCCCACCACGGGTAAACCACCCGTGTCCTTTCTACCCGTTATTCGTTCTTTTAACGATTTCTTGGTCCGCCTAAGAAACTTTTGACAGGCGAATGAATTGCATGCAATCAGCCTGTCTAAGGATACGAGGGTAAAAAAACGCACAAACACAAAATGAAGTTATTCAAAATATATACTTAAAGCTTGGCATAAAAACCGTCTCTTTCCTTCTTCCCCTTGGAAATTCACAATGCGTTCGCAATTGTTAAGCTTGCACTCGTCGGCAATGGTAGTGGTTCTGATATCGTCACTCATGCGGCAGGATCGCGTGCTTCCAATTTGTCAGCCATTCATTAAAGGTCTCTACCAAGAAGTGCTGTTTTTGGCAAGTCCATCAAGTGTTGTTGCTGCCATTGTGTTTGTTATTTAACCAAATTTAGACATAATTAAATGAAACTGTTTATGTTAGGCATACGTTCGAGGCGCTGGCATATTTGTTGTTGGTATTATTATTGCAGTTGTTGCTGTCTGCAATTAGGTTGCTTTTAGAACCAACGAGCCACAACTGAGTTATCATAAAAGAATGCAATAAACATTTTTATAAAAAATGGTCGTCTATATGGCACCAGTGCGATATAAACATAAATAAATTTTATTTGATTTGTTGTTCTTATAAATCGAAAACTCAAAATATGCTCAGAATAAGTTAGCACAATCAAAATAATTTTAATAAATTAAATTCTAATATATAAAAATCTCGTGTCACGGTGTTAGTGTATGAACTTCTCCGAAACGGCTGGACCGATGTTAATGAAATTTTTTTTGTATATTTGGTAGGTATGAGAATAGGTCATAAAGTATTTTTCACCCTCCTAAACGCTAGGGGCGTGGCACTTTTACAAGAACACAAATTTTCGTCTTTACTTTCGTCTAAAAATCACACGTCAATGAAACTCGGTACGAACTTATTATTGAGTCTTGGCCTTCGACAGTCAAATTTAAGCGATCTTTGGAAAAAATGGCAAGGTACCGCCCATAAAATTCAATTTTTTGAAATCGAATAGATTTGGAACTAAATGTCGTATAACATTGAACTTTAGTATGAAGTAACTGATTGGTCAGGTCTTTCAATTATAAAACAGACATTGGAAGACGGGGCATTGGAAGACGGGGCGTGGCTTCACCCATACCATTAAAATTTTCGATACAAAATAGATATAGATGTAAAAGTCACAGAACATTTGAACTCAGAATGGAGTTACTATGTGGTGGTGTCCTGCTACTGCAACGGGCATTGTACAGTGGGTGTGTGGATCCGCCCATATAAGACAAATTTTTTTAAATTGAATCGCTTTGGAAATAATAGTCACATAATAAAGAGCTCGGTTGGGAGTAACTATTTGATGATATCCTACTACTCGGAAGTACTCGCAAACTAGAACGGGTATTGAACAAGGAGTTTGGCTACGGCTATAAAAACAATTTTTTATATTAAATAGCTTTGAAACTAAGGGTCACAGAATATTGAAACTTAGAGTGGAGTTTACTATTTGCTGATGGCCTTCTATTGGCAAACTGAACAGACATTGGACAAGGACGACAGCAACGCGCCGGGTACCAGCTTGTATTTTATAATATTGTAAAAAATCTGAGAATCATTTTTAAGCCAATCGTTGGATTAATGAATTTTTAAAGCTTTTTTTGTAAGAATTGTTACTTTCCATAAACTTATGGGAATAAAATTTGAACTTTAGTTCCTTAGGTATAAAAGGTATTTTACAGAAAATAGTAAAACGGTCAAAAATCTTGGAGTAATTTTAAAACTAATCGTTGGAATAATACTTTCTTTAATCCTTTTATTATTAGAATAGATACTTTTCAAATTACTAGACATTGTTTTAGTCAAGGCTATACTTAAATATAATAAACTGGGAATAAAATTTGAATTTTAGTGCCTAAGGCTTAAAATATAATACAAAAAAAGATAACAGCAGCTGTATTTTGCTTAGATTTTGTTCATGCACTAGCTTAGAATGTGAAAAAATTAATGTGTCGTCGCACTAGCAATTGTAACATTAAATAATAAAAAATATAAGATTATAATAATATAAGACTAACACAATACAACTAAAACAAAGTCTAAAGTCGTTCAAGGCCGACTATGAAATACCCTAAACATCCTTTTTCAAAATACAAAAACAAGTGTTGAAAATGGGCGTGTCCGTGGGTGGATGAAGCCCATATATAAAATACATAAAAGTTTGATAAAGAATTTTACACATACCATGTTCTATTCCTGTAGCTCACATGTTAATGCCTTTATAAACTTTTCGCTATTGTGGGTTGTATGGGAGGTGGGCGTGCTCAAGGACTGCCTACGCCCAAGTTTTGAGCATATCTTAGTTTTGGTATAAAAAACAAACGTACCGAATTTTATCTGTGTAGGTTTGACATAAGCTTATTTATGGAGTTTTCAATTTATTGGGTTACATCGGAGGTAGACGTGTCCGTCATTGGCTGACGCCCATTTTTCAAAAACATCTGTGCTTTGTTATAAAATACATACGTATCAAATTTTATCTCGGTAAGACAAACATAAATTTTTTTATGCAATTTTAAATTTTTAGTTTGTATGGGAGGTAGGCGTGTCCGTCGATGGATGACGTCCATTTTACAAGAACGTCTTTGGTCTGTTATAGAAAACATACGTAGGAAATTTCATCTCTGTAGGTTAAACATAAGCTTATTTGTTGTGTGTTTAATATATGGGTTGTATGGGAGGTGGGCGTGTTCGTAAGCAGATGGCACCCATTTTTGGAAAACATCTTTGTTTTGATATAAAATACAAATGTACCAAATTTTATCTCTGTAGAATAAGCATAACCTTATTTATTGAGTTTTAATTTGTTTGGTTGTATGGAACGTAGGCGTGGCCGTGGGCAGATGGCATGCAGTTTTCGAAGACGTCTTTTGTTTTGATTTAAAAAACATACGCACAAAATTTTATCTCTACGTACGTTAAACATGACTTTATTTATGTAGTTTTAAATTTTTGGGTTGTATGGGAGGTAGGCGTGTCGGTAGGCGGATGACATCCACTTTTAAAAACATTTTTGTTTTGTTATTAGAAACATACTTACCAAATTTTTTTCATTATCCTACAACAGAAGCTTATTTATTGAGTTTTCAATTTTTGAGTTGTATGGGAGGTGGGCGTGTCCGTGATTGGATTACAGCCATTTTTCGAAGATATTTTTGTGTTAATATAAAGCACACCTACCAAATTGTATTATTGTAGGTTAATTATGAGCTCATTATGAGTTTTTAATTTTTGCGTTGTATGAGAGGTAGTCGTGTCCGTGAGCGGATTCCAAAAATACTCTTCAGTTCTTTGAAATCTTTGCGTCCATGTGAACTCCTTCTTCTTATCCTGTGTTTACGGACAACACACACACAGACTGACAGACGGACGGACGAACGTGACTCTCATCAAGGTTATATATACTTTTCTATACCGGACTCACTGATTTCTTGCATCAAGTTAATATACCCTGACCTTTCTGGTTTGGGGTACAATTAAACTCTTTCCTTTCAAAGTATACCTGTGTCAACAAGTAATAACAGCTAAACTCATTTTGAAAATTTCAGGAGGGCATTTTTAAGATTAAAATCTCTACCTAATATCAGGGTAGCCTGACTGTTGCTGTTTAGATTTTATGGCCTCAAACAATTAATTTTCAAAGTACAATCATTAAAATTTACGTTCTAGTGTATTCCGTTGCGAAAAAACACAATGAAAGTTATAACCTCGCTTTTTCTTAACTCGACTTTAGCAGTTATTCCTCGATATATTAACAGAAAATAAGTTCAAAATATTATTTCTAATTGAATATGATGAGTTTGGTTAAACTACATGTTATATTTAACTTTTAATCTGCATTTTTTGGTGGATCAAAATTAAGATTTCGCCGGACACCGACCCAGACATTAGAGGGACTCTTAAAAGCTTTTCTGCATAATTTTTTTTGGATTTGAAAAATTCCCATGAAGCAGTTATGGGTCTGCTGAATCCCTTTTATACCCAATAAACTTTATTTGCCATATATTATTTTATTGGTATTTATGAGTTTTTAGGTATGTAAAATCGAATTCTGGCAACCTTTTTTTAGCAGACTGTACACCAGAGGGCGCTCCACTACAAAGTTCATGATCTTCTGAAAGATATAAAATTTTCTTGGTACTCAGTTTTGATTAAATCACACCATACGATATACATTGAGCAGCAATACTGTTACATGGTGAAACCGGTGTATTTCAACAACATAAGACGTTATCTTCTCGAATTATTAAGTCAATTAAAGCTTTCTAAGAATTTAATTATTCTTTTTAAGTTCTTGGTATACTCGTATTCTTTCTTTCAAACAGACAAAAATGTTAAAAATGAAAAATGTTGCAGTTTTCAAATTTTAATATCATGTTTAGAATTGCTTATTTGAGGTCCTGAATGCGATTGGCCATGTAATCACAAGTCTCTTCTCACAAATTGTAGTAGGATAGCCTTATATACTTCCTTGGCCTGGGATACTTCGTAAGTTGTGATTTGAGATGACTCCACAAATTTTCGATGGGATTAATGTACCAAACTACCAAGTTTTTTATACAGTCTCCAAAACTCCACAAATTTTCGATGGGCTACCAAATTTTTTATCCAGTCTTTGACAACATGTGCAGATGGCACGCCGAAAAATAATTTTTTCGACATCAAAAGCAATATTTTCCACAACACGTGTTCGATTTTGGCGCCAATTATTATTCCCTACGCATAATATCATCGATGCGTATTAATGGACCCAAACTATTTTACAAAATGCAGCCCCAAACCATTATAAATCAACAACCATGTTTTATTGCTTGCTTCACATGAAAAGGTTCAATATGGGTCCTTGATCTTATACCACACACGATCATCTGATTGGAAATGGTTGATTTTAGCCCATCAGACCAAATTACCTAAAATTTAAAATAAGCATTTTATAAAAAATATTGTGTTTGACAATGAATGTTTAAACACTTACCATATCCTAGTCGACGACGGTCCAGTGCTCAAGCGTTGCAGCAAAATCCTGTGTTAACTGCACATGTCTTTTGGTCTTTTTTCATTACTGCTTCTTTAAAGCCCGAATTTGACGAATTGCTTATTTTATCATTAATTGAGTTAATTACGATCAAGAAAAACTCTTTAAGCATCAAAATAAGCAATTTTAACAGTATAATCCAGAATTGAGAGTTTGCACTCAGGGTTACATTTGCCTTTTTTTACATTTTGTCTGCTATTTTTGTTGTTGTTGTTGTTGTTAAATAAGGCGACCGTGGTCATGCGTGTTAAGTGTGTGGCATGCGAGCCAACGAATCCCGGGTTCAATACTCATCTCAAAAATGTTTCAATAGAAATAAATTTTTCTGTTCGGCGTCATCTAGCTGCAAACCTCAGAGAGTAAATAATGCCATGTATAAAACATGTTGATCCAGATCTCGGTAACTTGTGTGCAAACATTCAATGATACACACACACAACACAATTGATCATAATAAGCTCGGTCAAAGTCCTTTCAAGGGCTGAAATGGCCAATTTCTTTTTGTTCTTTTTAGATTATGTTAAAAACGGTTTTGAGAGAAAGAGGAAAAGTGTACCAATAATGCTGCAAAATAAAACTATGCAATTCATTACAATTTCGGGAATATAACAGCTGCTACACTCAGGCAAAAAATGCTTATATATCAAACAGATCATGGGTTGTGTTCAATGCGAACTATTATAATTAAGTTATAATTAAGTTAAATTCTTTCATGACTATCCAGTCACTTGAAACAAAGGTTTCGGATGGCTTCCAGTTTCGGTTCCAGTCAATAATCTAAATAACTTTGAGGCACGTCATACCAAAAATGCAATCTTGCATTTTTTGTTATATTTATAACATTCAAAAGCGCAACTGCAATGTATATAAAACTGTTCATCGCGTTATTTTTGTTGTTGTCTTTGTACTGTATGTACAAGACATTTTGGTCTGATGCAGTTGACGCTGCTCCGCTATTTAGTTTGTCGCTTTACAACCGTTTACTGTAACAGACGTGTGATATTGCCTTGAAGTTAAAAAATTGTAACTCCTTTTAATATCTTTTTGTTTAATCAATATTTTTAAGTAGAATTGAAAACAAAGTGGTTTTCTGTTATTTATTTGAATTGATTGTTGAGCGAACAGGTTGATATAACAAATTTCACTGTTAAATACCATCCAACAAATGAAACTTTCAAATTAACAGTCGGTTGACTATTGGTCTATAGAAGTCGAAACCCGTATAAAGACGTACTTACTGAAATTTTATCGCTATCCCGCGCATGACAGTCTAGTGTACTTCCACTGAGGTATTTTCAACGATAATATAAATATAGCACAACACATCTAGAAACTATTGCTTAGAGAAGGCATTCCACTATTTCCACTAAAACACAAAAATATTTCAACAGATGATTTTAACAACACAAAATACTTTGAAACGTTCATTCAACAAAGAAAATTGTTTATTTAAACGTTAATCATTCAATCTAACAGTGTTTTGAAACAACAGCGGCCGACTGTTAGTATTATAGATGATATTTTTCTGAGTCTAAAATAAGAGGTGCTACACCATGTTACAGTTTTGCTCTTCAGTGTACATTAGGGCGTATCGAATTACATTTTTTTTTCGAATTTCACATTCTAAGAGGTCTCAAAAGTTTCATGTGGTTGTCATGATCTGCCAAAAAAAATTTTATGAAAATAAAAGGACATCTTCCTGCCCCGCAAGGACAAAGTTGTTTTTTGAGAAAAACAGTAAAAAATAACGATCTTAAAATGCTTTGATTTTTGTAAAAAAAACTACATTTGTCTAAAGGAAAAAATTTAAATTCAGTTTAACTAGCAATGTCTTACCAAACACGATGATACTCACGATTTTTACCCACATTATCCTGTTTGAAGGATATTCGAAGCGAAAGTTATACTCGAGATGGCACATAACTTTTGATTGTAACCATTGAGTCTAAATTTTGATGGCATTGATTATAGTGTTGGCGTATTTCTTAAATATGATGAGTTTATAATTTGCATAGTTTTTGCATATCAATTCTCTTGTTTTAGAGAAATGTATACTAGAACGCAATTTTTTAACTTTTTCAAAAAAAATAATATTAGATTTTATATCACGGGCATAAGAAGTGGTGTCGAAGATAATTTTCTCAATTTGGATTTTTCAAATATTTGCGTACATGACCCTACCTTAAAATATGTATTTAATATGCCAGGCTCAGACCACGATTTTTTTTTATATTTTAATACTTAAAAAAATTTTACTTCGTACCATCAAATTTCTCAATTTGAGTTATGGTTATATATCTTCTTTATGGTTATAATATCGTTAAAATACATTTTATGCCATTCAGTCGGTCTCAGAAGACTAAACAATTGTTTTTAAAATGTGTTTTAATGAAATTTTAACCATAAAGGGGACATAACTCAAATTGAGAAATTTGATGCTAGGAAATAACTTTTTTTAAAATATCGAAATAGAAAATAAAATCGTGGTGTTAAGCTGATATATTATATAAATATTTTTAGGCAGTATCATGTTCAGAAATTTTCAAAAAGCTCAAATTGAGAAGATTATCTTCGACAACACTTCTAAATCACTTGTCATAAAATCTTATATTCATTATTTTGAAAAAGTTAAAAAATTGCGTTCTAGTATACATTTCTCTAAAATAAAAGAATACAAATGCAAAAACTATGCAAATTATTAATTCATGTTATTTATGGAATACATCAACACTATAAACAGTACCACCAAAATTTATAACCAATGCTTACAATCAAACGTCTTTTGCTATCCCAAGAACAACTTTCGCTTCAAATATCCTTCATACAGGATACTGTTGGTAAAAATCATGAGTAGCACCGTGTGTGGCAAGAAATTGTTAGGTAAACTGCTTGCTTTTGCTTTAAGACATGTGTGGATTTTCTTAAAAAAATCAAAGCATTTTAAGATCGTTATTTTTTATTGTTTTTCCCAAAAAACAACTTAGTCCTTGCGGGGCAGGAAGATGTCCTTTAATTTTTATAAAATTTTTTTTGGGTGATCTTGACAAGCCTATGCAACTTTTGAGACCTCTAAAAATACGATCTAAAATTTTCGATACGGCCTAGTGTACATGCTGCCGTACAGCAGTGTACAGCCTCAAAATACAATATTTGAGTTCAATTTACAACTGCTGTGACACTGCTAATATTTTATAGGCGTTAGACAAGGGACGTAGCACTTTTTAAGCATTCAAATTTTTCGCTATAACTTTTGAAATATAAGTAACACATTTATGAAACTCGGAACGAATATTATATTTAGTCGTGTCCTACGACTGGATACAAATAAAATGTTTAATATCGAATCGAATAGCTGTGGTACTAAATGTCACATAATATTGATCCTTGAAAATGTCACATAATATTGAAAACTGATACGATCATTAGAAAAGATCATACGATCAAATTTTAGATATCAAATAGCTTTGTAAGTCAAAGTCGCAGAGCATTGAAACTTAGAATGAAGTTACCACTTGGTAATGACCTAGAAAATTTGACCGAGATTTGGGCAAGTGAATGTGCCTTCCCATACAGGCTAAATTGTGGATCGAATAGGTTTGGATCCGGCAGATAAAGTACTTGTTTTGGTTTTAGGCGTAGCAACGCGCGCCTGGTATCGCTAGGTAGTATACACATGAACGGAATATAATCTATATAGAGCGAAATTTTAAAAAAAAATCATATTTTTTCGACGTTACTGCTTCTTGCCGAAAAGTGTTGCGAATTGATTTTAACACCGTAGTGAAGATAGCAATGCACGCCCAGCCACGTTTCGAAGTTCGAAAACATTAAACCAAAAATTCACCACACACAATATTTTGACCATAAGCGAAAGTGTTCAAATGCTCAACCAAATATTATGCTTATGCTTCTCAATGTGGTAATTTCACATTTAACTAGGTACACAATTAGCAGACACAAAAAAATGTATTCCGTGGCTCAGTTGGTTAAACGGTCGATTTGAATTGGTGTGATGTGATGAATCGAGTTCGATCCTCAGCCAAACTATTCTATGTTTTTTTTTTTTTTTGTTATTTTTATATTATTATTTAATATTATTAATTATTTAATGTAAAAATTGCATTGTGCAACATTTTTATTTTTTGCCACATCTCCGGACAAATCTATTGCTTTTTCTTTTGTTCTAAATTGTGCAGTTTTCAATATGCTATGATTTCGAAAGTAAGCCTTAAGTATAAATAACACAGAGAAACACAGAAAATAATTCTTATATACCACTATATAATGATGAAAGTTTTAAGGGTTTTCAATTTAAACTCAAATTTTCAACCGTATAGTTGCTGGAATTCTATGAATAGTCTTTTGTGACTAGGCTTTTGTGGCTGGACTTTTGTGGCTAGGCTTGCGTTGCTAGGTTTTTGTGGCTAGGCTTACGTTGTTTGATATTAGTTTCTGAAATTGTGTGGCTAGTCTTTTGTGGCTGGGCTTTTGTGGCTGGACTTTTGTGGGTAGGCTTGCGATGCTAGGTTTTTGGGGCTGGGCTTACGTTTTTTGGTCTTAGTTTCTGGAATTGTGTGGCTAGTCTTCTCTGGCTAAGCTTTTGTGGATAGGCTTTTTTGGCTAGGTTTTTGTGGCTAGGCTTAAGTTGCTAGGGTTCTGTAGCTAAGTTTACGTTACTTATTGTAAGCCTTTTTTTCTGGAATTGTGTGGCTAGGCTTACGTTGCTAGATCTTAGTTGTTGGAATTGTGTGGCTAGTTCCTTGTGGCTATGTTTTTGTGACTAGGCATAAGCATATTTAGAAATTTAAACTTTTGAGTTGCATGGGAGGTAGGCGTATTTGTAGGATTCCAAACTTTTTATTCTAGATTTTTATGAACATGTATACCAAGTGTTTAAGGACAAAACACAGACAGACGGACGGACGTACAGGCAATCGGACAGATGACGCTGATCAAGAATATATATACTTTTCTTTACCGAACTTTTATTTATCGTACTTGCTTATTTCAGAGTGTTATAAGCGTTGGCACTAGCTAATATCGCCTGACTTTACAGGTTTAGGGTATTAAGACGCTAGCAAAAATAGTCCAAATTGTTACAGGATTATTAATTTTGATTTTGCTTTGCATGTTAAAAATAATAATCTGTATTATTTTGATGCGAAAGGAACGCAACTTTTATTACTCATATTTATACTTTTCAAAAAGTTTTTTTTACGAAATTATGTACCATCCAAAAATATTTGTGGGCAATATTTTTTATTAATGTTTGTTTTATAAAGTTGAATTCACGGTTATTTGTTAGAATCGTTAATTTATTAATTTTTGATCCGCTTAACTACAATTTGTTATTAAAACAGTTATAAGAATAATATTAGGTTTTTCACAACTTGAAATAAGAAGTGGTATTCATATTTTCGTCGTATTCACATTGTTTTTTCTTTCTATTTGAAAGATAAAACAAACGTAAGAGTTCAAAAAAGTTTGTTTTTCTTTCAAATACAAAACAAAAACAATGTGAATACGACTTGAATTTAAATAAAACGATACAAATGTGTATTTCAAGTTGTGAAAAACCTACATATATACTTATTTAAAATATTTTTTAACTATTCTGCTATGAAATGAGTTTGGCTTATTTTTCAGTATTTTAACACTTGATTAAACGTGGTAAGTTCAAAATCGTTGCTGATATATTGAAAGATGAGTTAGAAGAGTGTTTGAAATATTTTTTGTTCAAAAGAAATACTTATGTATTAAAATATTTAAAAATATTTTATTGAATAAAAAGTTGCTTTAAAATTAATTGGTGAAAGTATTATTGAATTCTTCAAATCAAGGAAAAATATAGACGCCAACATTTCCTGTTTACAAATCAAATTGGATTATGAAAGTTGAACGCAGCTTTTACTATATTTTCTGTTTCACTGAACATGAACAATTTTAAAACTTTTGTTTTTAAATAACACATTGACTTACAGATGTCTACATAAACTGGAGGAGAGAGTTAGGATTTGAGAACTTTATAAATTTTTTTATTTGACAATTTTAAGTGCTATAAAGCAATGAATAAAAACCTAAGCATAAATAATGAGCATCAGCGTTTTCATACCGATTATACACAAGTTAAAAGAAATAATTGCAAACATTGCCTTCCACAAGCAGTGTGTTCGAAATTTGCTGTGGTGTATTGTGGTGAATTTAAAAACTGTGGCTGAGTTCGAAAAAATCCGACGCTATCTTCACCCAATGGGTGAAGATAGCGTCGGATTTTTCAGCCACACTTTCGAATTCGAATATGCATGCGTTGCTATCTTCACTCCGGTGATTTTAACACCGATATAACTTGATATAATTTCGAAAGAGCCATCTTGAGAATTTGTAACGAAGCCGACTTTTTAGTAAGTAATTTTCGAAAATAAATTTATATTTGTTGTAAGTAGTCATCATTTCAATTAATTATTTTTTTTCATAAGGCCTTACCAATAGTCCAAGCGAAAATGTTTACACTTAGTCATGTAAGCTTTTTGTTTGTAGTACACTTTTATTTTTTTCGTACCAATAAACGAAAAAAGTTTTCTACTACAAAGTGTAAGCTATAATATATTGTCAATGCGCTGAAGTTTGTTTGACAGCTAAAAAAAAAAATAAAAAATAACAAACACGCTTACAAAAAAACAGTAAATAATAAATAAAATTTTCAAAAAAATGGAAAATAAAACTAAAACAAAGGTGATTATATTAAAATGAAGTCATTAATTTAACTTAACATTGATAATAAAAACTTTTTAACAAAAAAATAAACCTACTTCAAAATCACTACAAAGTAAAAAATAATTTTAAATTACTTTTACTATTTATTTCTTGGTCAAATTTGTATTTTTATAATAAATATATTTCTTTTTTTATGATAATAAAAGCTTCTAGTCAGCGCTAATAATTGACGTAAAATCATGATTTTTTCGCCAGCCCTACTCTATTTAAGACTTTTTTATTTGTAAATATCCTGCTTGGGTGACGCTGTATTAATTTGTAATCTTAATTTTTCTTACATCTTAATTAAAATGCTATATGTGTGTTGCAGCTGCACAAAAAATCTGATTATATTAGCGCCGACTTCGAAGCTTTTATTATCATAAAAAATTAATATATTTATGATAAAAATAAAAAAAATTCACAATAATTGATATCATAAGATTTCCAATATAATAATGAATATAAATAAATTATCAAATTTGACCAAGAAATAAATAGTAAAAGTAATTTAAAATTATTTTTTACTTTGTAGTGATTTTGAAGTAGGTTTTTTTTTTTGTTAAAAAGTTTTTATTTCTTTCTTTTTAGAGAAAATGATATATATTAAAAAAGTGAATAAATTAATTAAACACCAATTATTTATGCTCATAATATTGAAAATGCTTTTCTGTCGTTTCTTATTCTGTTCTTTATCAGTATCTTTATCAGTACCTACTCTTGTATTTTTATCAGTACCCCAATGTCAATATTGACTGAAATATAGTGTGTTTGTAATAGTGACACGCCTCTTTGTCAAGAATATCACACTCTTTGTCATAGTGTTTTCAATAGTTCTACCCATTCTAACAATGAATTTTATCACTCTTAAGTCAATATTATACAGTGTTTTTACACACTGCCACACCCCTTAGTCGAATAACGCCCAATTCTCTCGGTAGTATTTTGTAATAATTGTGCCTACGTCTTTACTTTTTCAGTTAGTAGCGTAAGTATTCGATTTATTGTTTTCTAATATTGCCACACCCCTTTATCGAACGACGCCCACTTTATTGACAATTACTTGTTATAAGTGTGCCTACCTTTGTACTAAATATCAGTACTCTAGTATCAATATTATTCGAGACACAATGTGTTTTATATATTGCCACACCCCTTTATCAAACAACGCTCACTTTATTGGAATTAAGTTTTTATGATTGTGCCTACCTCTGTAGTCAACTTTAGTACTCTAGTGTCAATATTATTCGAGATACAGTTTGTTTCATATATTGCCATACCCCTTTCTCAAACAACGCCCACTTTATTGAAATTAATTGTTTTATAACTGGCCTACCCTTTTAGTTAACTTTAATACTCTAGTGTCAATATTATTCGAGGTACAGAGTTTTTCTAATATTGCCACACCTCTTTGACGACTAACGCCCACTTAACTGATCGTTATTCTTTATAATTATACCTACCCTTGCATTTTTGCTGTGAATTTTATTGACTCTAGTACTCTAGTGTCAATATTTACAGAGATACAGTGTTTTTCTTACAGTGACACGCCCCTTTAATAAATACCGCCCACATTACTGGCAAATATTTGTTATATTTGTACCTTCCTTTGTACTAAATTTTAGTATCGTAGTGTCAATAGTAATTGAGATACAGTGTTTTTTTAATATTGCCACTCCCCTTCTCGAATTACGCCCATTTTTTTTTTACAAAAATTTCTAGTAATTTTTCCTACCGTTGTAATAAATTTCTGTACCTTAGTATCAATATTATTAGAGACACAGTAATTCTCCTATATTGCCACACCCCTTTCTCGAATTGCGCCTCCTTTTTTTAAAGTAATTTTCAATATTTGTGCCTACCTCTGTACTTAATTTCAGTACTCTAGTGTCAATTTTCTTCGAGATACATAGTTTTTACAATATTGCCACACCTTTTTTTAGAATTACGCCCACTTAAGTATTCGTCATTTTATAAATATTTGTACTTGTCCTTGTAATTTTACTGTGAATTTTATAACCGTTGTGTCAATATTTACTGAGATACAGTGTTTTTCTTATAGATACACGCCCCTTTTCCGAATACCGCCCCCTTTCATAGACGGGCACCTCCGCGTTGATAATCTCTATATGTTGACAAAAAATTGCGGCAATCGGGCTAGTACTTTAGGACCCTGCAAACATTTGGAAGACGATTGGAAGATTAGAAGGTTTGGCGACGCGCTAGCGATTCGCCTAAGGGTTCTTTGGAAGATTGATCGCTTTTCGATCGCCGAAGCGATGAATACGCGATTCTCAAAAAATTTAAAAATCTTCCTTCGCTCATTCCGGCGATTGTTGGAAGATGGATCGCTTTTCGATCGTCCAAGCGATGAATGCGCGATTGACAACAAAATGTTCAAAATCTTCCTTCGCTCATTCCGGCGATCGTTGGAAGATTGATCGCTTTTTGGTCGCCCAAGGGATGAATGCGCGATTCAAAAAAATTTTAAAATCTTCCTTCGCTCATTCCGGCGATCGTTGGAAGATTGCTTTTTAAAAAGCTTTTCAAAATCTATCATTGTCATATGAAGCAGGCTCTGAAAAATCGTTTAAATTAATCAAAAAAATTAAACTTTTAAAAAATTTCGTGAAACTGGGATAAAACAAAGTCTGAAGAGCCCGCTAGTTCAAACATGCAACAACTTGTAACATTCAACAACGATGCTCTGCAACAAACAAAAACCCCTTCTGCCATTCGTTGGCGAATCGCTTCTCCTCCTCCTTTCAGCGAATCGTTCGCGACTCTTCCAGGCGAATCGCCTAAGACTCTTCTCGGCGATTCGTTGGCGAATCTTCCCGTCGAATCGCTTAAGACTCCTCTCAGCGAATCGTTCGCGACTCTTCCTGGCGAATCGCCTAAGACTCTTCTCGGCGATTCGTTGGCGAATCTTCCAGGCGAATCGCTTAAGACTCCTCTTGGCGATTCGCCGGCGAATCTTCCCGGCGAATCGCTTTTATGGCCTCAGCTGCTTACATTCGGCGATTCCCGGAAGACTCTCAGAAGAGCTCGCCGGCGATCGTTTCATCTTCCAAGCGATTCGCTGGAGATTCTCAGACGATTACAAATGTTTGCAGGGGAGTAATCGATGTTCATACATTCACAAAAAAAAAAAAAAAAAAAAAAGAGCAACCAACCAACTTGAGAACCTCCTCCTTTTTGAAGTCGGTTAAAAACTATAAATAATTGCAGCGTTCTAGAGCACAAAACTGGACGCCACAAATGAAAGAGGCTTTCAGGGGCTACGTTGCGGAGCATGCGGCTGTGATAAATTCGAAGCAAAATAATTGGAGTTTGCTCCAAAGAAAAGCCGATGCATTGCGCGACGTTAGAACAAAGATGACATCCATTGGATATGAACTGCAGTATCAGAAAATGAGAGAAATGTGGGTGCGCATGAAAGGTCAGGCCAGAATGGAGGTGAATTCTTATAAGAAGGCAACTTTAGCTACTGGCGGTGACTCACCCCCAAATTTACCTGATGAGATTCATTTTCAAGTCTTACAAACAGATCCAGTGGATGCCATCGAAGACATCGCAGAGTTTGATGGTGATGTAGATCTTAACGAAAACGTTCGTAATTTTTTTAAAAGATAGTCCCTCCAATCATTTTTTTTTTTCGTTCATCCGTCCGTCTGCATATTTAAAAGCGAAAAAATTTAACTTGTTTATTTAATTATTGAAGATGATTCTTGAAGATGAAATATCGCAGCTTGTAGAAGATAGTCCAATCACTAGAAGGTGCCGCAAAGAGCCTCCAAGTCGACCACAGTCAAAACGTACAAGCAAGAAATTAGACGAAACTTTGTTAGAAAAAAGAATTCAGCAAATAGAACAAGAACAAAAACAAAACCATATATTAAAGGAATTGCAAGTTCAAGTTGAGACAGAAAGATAAGAACAGAATAATAGAAAAGAATGGAAACTTAAAAAAAATATTTTTGATATACAAAAAAAGTTGAAGAATTAAAATACTCACATGCCCTTGCTAGCTTACAGCAGATTCGTCATTAAATGACTTTATTTTAATATGTTTATTATATGTTTATTGATTTTAAAATGTAAAATTGTTAATTAAAATATTTTAAAATAAAATTATCTCGCCATTGCGATAATGTAGTTTCATCAATAATATCGTCTTCTATGTGTAAGTCATTTTCTACAGGTTCAGCTTCAAACTCAACGTGGTCCATTTAGCTATATTGCGTAACACGCAAAGTGCCACAACAATATTCTTTGCTGTTGGGAGTTGTACCTGCAGTCCATTAAAACAAATTCGAAACTTATTTTTTAGTTGTCTAAATATTTTTCCACAATATTTCGTGCTCTTATATGTGCACACTGGTATCGATGTTGCATTGGCGTAAGTACAATATTTTGACGAAATGGAGTCAGAAGAATTTTGCTTAAAAGGTAGCCACCATCGCCCAATAGAACACCACCACGCAGATTTTCTTGGTTTTCTTCAAGTTTTTCCTTAATTCTGCACATTCGCCAAAGTCTAGAGTCGTGATCATCTCATCTGCATCACAAATAACCTTAAAGAAATTATAACGTTTTAACCTTTATAAAGGTTGATTTTTTAAGAGCTTGACAACTTTTTTTTTAAAAAAAACGCATAAAATTTGCAAAATCTCATCGGTTCTTTATTTGAAACGTTAGATTGGTCCATGACATTTACTTTTTGAAGATAATGTCATTTAAATGTTGACCGCGGCTGCGTCTTGGGTGGTCCATTCGGAAAGTCCAATTTTGGGCAACTTTTTAAATCGACAAATTTTGTTCAGCGATGAGGCTCATTTCTGGTTGAATGGCTACGTAAATAAGCAAAATTGCCGCATTTGGAGTGAAGAGCAACCAGAAGCCGTTCAAGAACTGGCCATGCATCCCGAAAAATGCACTGTTTGGTGTGGTTTGTACGCTGGTGGAATCATTGGACCGTATTTTTTCAAAGATGCTGTTGGACGCAACGTTACGGTGAATGGCGATCGCTATCGTTCGATGCTAACAAACTTTTTGTTACCAAAAATGGAAGAACTGAACTTGGTTGACATGTGGTTTCAACAAGATGGCGCTACATGCCACACAGCTCGCGATTCTATGGCCATTTGAGGGAAAACTTCGGAGAACAATTAATCTCAAGAAATGGACCGGTAAGTTGGCCACCAAGATCATGCGATTTCACGCCTTTAGACTATTTTTTGTGGGGCTACGTCAAGTCTAAAGTCTACAGAAATAAGCCAGCAACTATTCCAGCTTTGGAAGACAACATTTCCGAAGAAATTCGGGCTATTCCGGCCGAAATGCTCGAAAAAGTTGCCCAAAATTGGACTTTCCGAATGGACCACCTAAGACGCAGCCGCTGTCAACATTTAAATGAAATTATCTTCAAAAAGTAAATGTCATGGACCAATCTAACGTTTCAAATAAAGAACCGATGAGATTTTGCAAATTTTATGCGTTTTTTTTAAAAAAAAAGTTATCAAGCTCTTAAAAAATCACCCTTTATTAAGAGGTCGTATTATGAGGTCTCTTATGAATTTGAGGTCTAAATATTTTAAAAGCTGTGATGTAATGGTTTTATCTGGACATTGAGGGAATAAAATCCTTTTCGACATCTGTGTCTTGATCCAAGCTCACCTCCAGGATTTTTAATTTTGACTTGTGTGCAGTCAATAGATCCGGTACACTGTGGAAAAGAATATTTGGTCCAAAATTTTGTTTTAATTTGCTGAATATCAGGTACGCTTTGTGGGAAATTAATGAAATTAACCCTATTAGATGCAATTGCAGCTGCAACTTCGCGTATTAGTGCCGTTACAGACTGCTGAGAAATATTATGAACTTGAGCTGAAATAAAACAGCAATTTCGAAAAAGTAGTTATTAATTTTAATCACTTTTATATTCTCAATTGATTCAAATTTTTGGATAAAATGGATTATTATTATTATTATAAGTAATATTAGGTTAGTTCTTCGAATGCAAAATAACTTGCGAAATCAATAAAGAGGATTCAAAAAGTATATCCTTTTCATCGTGCAACAAACGTAATGTTCGGGCCATTGGGCATTACGTAAACTGATCAAATGGAATGTCTTGGCTTGGTTTCAGCATTTTGAAGTATTTAAATTATCCACTTACCAACATCTTTTTGGTAAAGCCCATTAGCAGCATACCGCAAGAAAATTAGAACTTTATTCTCTGGACTAAGAGGAAGTCCGCGCTTGTTAGGCTTGCGCAGTTGTGGGCGCAGAAGCTCAATAATGTATTTTGCAGACTCTTTGTTGAATCTAATGTATGTATATAAAGGCTTCTTTGAATATCCATTATTTTATTATCATCATATATGCATATATTTACCTATAAAACTTTTTGAAGTCTGCGTCATTGTAAGTTTCGAAAGCTTGAAGTCTATTTTTTCTTATAAAATTTGTTGTGCGAATAATCCTTAAGTCTTCCAACATATTTTCGTCTTCCATTTTTAATACAATTATTTTTTAAACTGCCAAAAATTTTATTTTTAAAATTTTTCTTTTGGATACTGACACCAAAAACAGTTTACGCAGGGTTGCAGGAACCGAAACAATGTTATACTAAACCATTTAGTACCAGGCCGAGACGACACTTATTTTGAGTGTGATACTAGCGCAAGTGCCGACATTATTTTGTTTATCGGTATGAGTTATTTGAAAGTGTAAGCTTTTTATGAAAATGCCGACACTTACTACAAAAGTATTGAACTATTGATAAGGCCCATAAATTTTATATTAAAAACTTGATTTCGTTAATTTGGACTTCTACTTATTCTTTTGGAATTCATTAACGAGTTCTCTTGCGACTCGAAAAAATTGTGGTTTTCATTTTTGTGAATTTGTTACGAAATCGTTAATGAGCGTGATGGCGAATCCACGACAACGAATTTGAATTTCGTTTCGAATTTGATTTGAATCTGGATTTGTTATGTGGTCTAAAATATTCTTCTGTTACAAAATATAATGTTTTGTTTTGAATAGATGTTTCAAAGTTATTTGGATTGTGTAAAGTTTTGTATTAACATTTTTTTTATTGTCCTGTCAGGATGCACAAGGCTATCTTTAATATACAAATATTAAATAAAAATTATTTTTCCTTAAATAACCCCCGCTGAAAGGCACCCCCCAATCCTCTCTGAAAGGGCTAGGGTTTGCGAGTGGTTTGGTTGCAAGCAGCTGTTGTTATTATTGTAAGATTCTCATAAATTTTGCAGCTAAGACGACTTTTACACTAGCAGCTTTATGCAGTTGAGCGTTACTTAAAATGCCGAACAGATCAGGATGAGTTTCATTTTAGGGCACTCACACACATACTTTTAAATAAAACGGTTAAGGATTTTAACAACATACATCACGACCATTTACCAACAAACTTACAGCTAAGAATTGTGCAGCCTTATGACTCCGACTGCTTCCATGAGCAGCAGCGTTAAGCTTACTGTGCATATAAAAGAAGACGCTACAGAAGCAGTGATCCAGCGTTTCATACACATCAGCAAGTCCAACACCATCAAAATGAATGAATGAGCTGAGATGAAATGGAATGTTGCTGTTTGCACAAGCATAAAACCATCAGTCATCAAGGATTTAGAAAAGCGTAGAGCAGCGCGTTTTGTTCACTTTTGAAACAGCAACGAAGACCATTCATCATCATTCGTCGTGGATTACGCTCATAAACACGCGATTGTTATTGTTGTTGGTGGCAATGGCTAAGGCGAGGGTGTTGGCTATGACTGCGGTAGCAACGCGGTGCTGTCCAGTGCTTCACTGTCTATCTGTCTGTCCGTCTGTCGGTATAACATGTTCAATGGTTTTGCCACAGTCACAGTTGGAGTTTCTCGATTGTGGCTCAGCTTTGGTTGATGTCACTGGCATATCCTTGTTTTATTTCTACCACTGTTGCTGCCTCTGCCTGATCCTGCATATCCGATTTCTGTCGCTTTCTATCTCACTCTCTTCTTGTCTAACTGCAGGCTGTGGTTGTCGTACACGTATTATAAATATATCAATCATATTTTCATGTCTGTTTACTAAACAAACCCATAAACAGCAACAACTACAATTATAACAAAAACAAAAAAAAGCACACAAAAGGACTGACTGTCAACATATTTTGAATGTCCATTTTTCAGTTAACACATCATAGTCACTCGTCGGACCGAAGCACCGCAAGCAATGCGTACCATTTACCATAATTCCATAATGGAGCTTATTGCATGATTCGCTATTAGGATTGCTCAGCGTTGGTATGTTTGTGTTTGTATGTGTGTGTGTGTGTGTGTGTGTGTGTGTGTGTTTCAGTGAATCTATCGCATTGTCACATTGCTGCTGTTGTTGTTGTTTTGTTGCAATTGTGATTGGACTGCTGCGTTCATGTTTGACACTTGATTGCATGAAAGTTTTAATAAATTATAAACATTGACAGTCCTGACAGAAGCTTGTCAATATAATAAATAAGGATTTGAATAATGAAATTTATTATGCATGGTACTTGTTTTTTATTATAAATAATTTTTAATATTCCTTCCTCGTGTTTATATATAAGACAAATTTGGTGAAAGCAGCTGGCAATTTAAGCCAAACAAAAAAAAAAAGAAGAAAATAATTCATCAATTACTGTATTTAATGTGTAAGATAGATTAGATCATAACATAAAACGTCTTAACTCGTTAAAAAACAATTTTAGAGAAATTGTAATATGTTTTTAGCGATGTTAATGTTGCACCAAGTATCAACGTCTAGGATGAGAATTCTAGACTGACACAGATATCGAATTCCTTCTTTTAAACTTTTTCTTTCAGCACTCAAGCAATCGATCCATCAGGCAAGAACCATGACAATTTTAAATTAAGAGGAAAAATAAAATAAAATTAAAAAAGTAACATCTTCTATGCCTGGGGAAAAAATTAACATAGTCATTTCAGCGACACAATCTTCTATTACTTCATTGGCTAATAGCCAAATTTCAGCTGAAACAATAATATGATAAATTTAAGGGGAGTATGGAAAGGATACTGTCGGTTTCGTTGATTCTATAGGAAATTTGCGAGGGCTCAGCTACATCCACGCGGTCCTGGATAAGTAGCGAGTGACCAGCTGGGGTGTAGAAGACCGTAGTATTGGTCAGTGCAGCGTCTTGAACGAAAAATCCAAAAATCCCACAGCTGGAATTGTCAAGGCGAGTCGGAGCCGCCTCAAAAGCCCCATGTCCGAAAATCCCTGTCTCCTCTAGGCTCCAAGCTTGACTTGAGTCTAGCTTGACTAAGCTAGACTCTAAGCTTGACTCTAAGCTAGGGTCCAGCCATATAATAATCGCCCAATGAAAACCAAATCAGACTTGGTTTGTTCCACCTTCTATGTCGATGACTTCCGCAAACGAAAAACGAACAACTATTTACGGATATGCACCTGGAATGTCTGGACCTTTTATAGGGAAGGTGCCTCTGTTCAATTGACGGAAGACCTCGTAAAAATAAAGGCTGATATTATAAAGGACAAGGTTACTCTAAAAGGGCATACTGCCATATCTATTGCAGTTGCCATACGGAGAAGCGCAATTTATATGCGTATTCGTCGTTAGCCGGGAAGTACGCCACCTTGTTTCCCGGTTCACAGCTGTGAACGAAAGACTCGCCACAATCCGCATCAAGGCGAAATTCTTCTAGATAAACCTTATTTGAGCTCCCGCCCGATGGCGGAAAAGAACGTTACTGTCAAAGACGCTTTCTACGTAAGCCTACTGGACGTGTTTGGCCATGACGTGAAAAGAGTACTCAGGGATAACTGTTCACGGAGTACTCTTCAACACGAAGGTCGGAAAAGAAGGCATATTTGGCTCCACTCTCTGTCAATTCAGTGTCTGCGCAAACCCACTTCGAACAACTGTCTAAGACTGATCGACTTCAACGCAGCGCGAAACATGGTAGTAAGTTGTACCAGAGTCAAACACATCAATACCCACAAAGCCACCTGGATGTCAAAGGATGTCAAAGCCTGGATAAAAAAATGCGAAACCAAATTAAACATGTTGTGATCAACGGAAGGCACGCTTCAAGTGTACTGTATGTGTGCACATTTCGGTGGGTCAATGTTGACTCCGACCATTATCTTGTTGCAGAAAAAATCCGCATGCGATTGTACAATGCCAAGGATATACACACAGGTATGCAACGAAAGCTAGATGTCGATAAGCTGCAATCACAACGGGAAAGCCGATGCCTACCTCGCTCAACTCTCCGGGGTCTCGATAGTAGATTGGTTAGCGTGCTTCACTGTCAACTCAGATGTTCCGGGTTCGAATACCGGTCTAGCCATAGTTCTACGCTTTTACCTTTCTTTTATTCTTTTCTCATTTCTAATCAACTGAAATTAAAAATTCATCAATATATACGACTTTGGAAGTTGAAGTTGGTGGCAGAGATGTTTGTGGAATGAGATTGCTTAATAACTCGAATTGACTGAGGTAAAGGATTAACACTTGCCTCAGATTCAAATTCGCATGTTGATACATTCTACACTTGTTTCTCTTGATTTCACTTTGTCTCCTACTTATCTATCTCCCCATTTGGAAACCAAGGCAGACTTGACTAAATAGGTTTGACACCTGAAATCCTTGGCTCAAAGCTAAAAAAAGTAAGGTGGAAATATATTGATGTGAAGTAATCAGAAATTTTACTCTCCCGCAGAAATTAAAGAAGATAACTTTACTGTCATTTTGCTATATTATTTTTTGTGATCGGGGACCACTGTACGAGCAATACCTTCTTATTTAATAACTTATGCAGTGAGGGACTTTTTTTTCGAGACCTCAGACCTCAGAGAAGCAAGTAGCTCGCTAAATTGAAAAGACTACGGGAATAACGTTGTAGGCGACATTTTTATGAGAAATGTGTTTTTCGAAGATTTCCGTTATAAATATTCCATTAAGTTATTAAAAAATTAAATTGAGAGGTAAAGTGCAGACATATGTAGACTTTCGAAAAGCATTTGAAAGTTTCGGTCAGTTCGAAAAATGTTGAATGAACTTTAAAAAATTAACAATAGAGAACAATCTAACTTGATCCGTGAATTGACGCTTTCAATGTTATTCGGGTCGACTCTACAATTGTTTCGCGTTTTGGTTCAAAAAATTAATTAAAGTATGAATTTTGCTATAAAGAAAAACAAAAAATCAAATCTTTTTCAGGCGGTCCCACTACATGTGCCCTTTTTAACTAGTCGAGCAAACTTTTTGCATATAACTTTTTCAATAAATGATTGAAATGGCAGGCAATAGTTTTCAATAAACTATTGCCTTTTATTGAATACTACCCTTTTTATATACAAGTGTGCTAGGTTGAAAGACTCCTATTTTAGAGGAAACATATTTCGGTTAAAAGATTGAAGACTGGTTTCCATATAAAACTCGTAAGCCCATGCCTCATTACCAACTTTTCTGCCTTTTGGGAATGCAAATTAACTCGTGGAAATTAATAATTTCGGAATTAACTCCTTCTAGCATGTCTTCAAAAACCTTTACGCGATTAAGTTTAAGAAGAAAATTCTATTCTTGTAGAACTATTCGATGTTAGCTTCAGTTGAAGACGTTGATGACCAATCAGAACGAAGCAAATATTTCATCATATATCGATTAGTTTTGAATAAACTATACCACTCATAAGCAATTTTTTTTAAATCGATTCATCTTTCTGTAAAATTCTCAGCGATTCGGCACACAACAATCCGTTAGTAACGCAAAATTTGAGAAATTTCGTTGTTCAATTATCCATTGTGAAAATCGCAATACACACTTCAGAGAACTGACAAAGGCAAGGTCTGTACACAAACTAATAACAAAATTGTTTTCTCAAAAAAACAATATTAAATAAATATCTAGTAGCTTATGTGCTTCTGAAGCATATAAGATTTATTCCCTCAACGTACTTATGTTTATTTCTATTCGGTGTAAAAAATATAATCTTCTTAAGAATAAATGTTTAGTTTTAGCCAATTTATACTGAAAACGGTAGGATATTCTATGCTTAGAATATGCAGAATTTTATTGATTTCTTTTTCAGTAGCTTTTATGATCAATAAACCAAGCAATCGATAAAGTCGTCAATTTCAATTTCAACAACAAAAGCGACATAAATGCATCCGTGCAGCATTTAAGAAGGGAGGAAACTAATTTTTGCCATTTTTACTACTATCCGGCAAGCGCTGGGGATGATATAAAGCCAATTATATTGTTTTTCCCATAAAAACTAGTGCAACGATGCGCTCGATAAGAAGCATTGAAACCTTATCTCGTCTCATAGCCACGAAAACAGGCAAACGCGCACGTTCCTCATTCGTTGCGTTCACATCGACAGTAGTAGCTGCTCATCTAATCTGTCCAAACTCATCAGGACACAAGCTCAAACGAAGCGCAATAAGACCAACCAAGAGAATTAGTGTTAAACTAAAATCCGATTTGAAAAACAATGTATAGAAAAAAGCGGCTTCTATGTGCAACATTGCGATATAAAAATCCTCTGGGAAAGAAACTGCAGCAATAAGAGAAATAATATGAAGGGCAGTGAGTAAAGGACTGGTACTGTCTGGTGTTTCAAAAGGTTTTTATTATTTTCCAAACGCAAGACCACGCATTATTATCAATTGTTTAGCATCTAAATTGCGAACGTTTATGACTTCTTGAGTAGTTTTATGTTAAAAAAAACAGCACAATGCAAAACTACGCGCAGGATTATATCCCAAAGAGTGAGCACGCGGTTGACACTAATTCGATTATAAGGATTATGTTGAATGGTACAAAAGTTGTGGTAAACAAATACATGCGCACTATAAAACTATTAAAAGGAAAACGTATCCTAGTGCAGGGAGTTGCTGCATGTTGTCCTTTATCTGAGCAGATGCCAAGTACGTATTATTGCATTCAAAGCAAGTCCTGCGCTGGCACACTAAGAATATTTCTATACTTCTAATGCCACTAAGAATGCCATTAAATTTTAAGAAAAATTTCATTACGTTTCTTGGCGAAATAAATACTTTCTTTTTTGTTTGTTCATCCCCACAAATCAGCTGGTTTAGAGTTGAACAGAACAGTGAAAAAAATCGCTCAGAAATCAAATTAACAAAAATAAGAACCAACAAATTGAAGGGTGTCCTGCTTGAAGCTCTCTAGTGAGAAAGCCAAGCATTCCAGTTGGCTGAAAATAACTCACTTATCACAAAAAACAAGCCAAAGCAAGAGTATGAAATTTAATGATCCATGGTAAGAAGATACCGTCGGGAATATTGATGACTAAGATTTCTGTTAAAACAAACTTTCAGGGTTGTTTGTTGCTGTGTCTCAAAGGATAGTAAAAGTTTCAAGCAAATTACTTTGCATCAAAAGGAGTTCCGTTCCTTAAGACTAAGTCTTACTAAAAGCTTAATGAATGTAAAAAGATGTTTGGGCAGACAAAAAGAAAGACCATACATTAATTTATGCGAAGAAACATTTCACGATTGAAGATTTTTATACGTTTCAGTGGAATAAGCAAACGCTTGAATTTTTTTTTCAAAAATAGTCTAGAAATTTCCGATGTTGTTATAAAAAAACACTCAATATATTGTTAGCTTTTTAAAAAAAATTTACTCTTATCTTTTTCTTATATAAACCGTTAAAAAACATGGTTTTTTGTATTTATATTTGGAATAATTCTCAAAATTAATTGAAAGTTTTTCATTAAATTTAAATTTTAAATTAATATCAAATAGTAAATATCAAATAGTAAATAGTAAACATTCGTTAGAAAATTCAATTTTACTTTAATAAATATTACCCAGGTTGTTGAAATCAAAACTAGTTCGACAGCTGAAAATATTATCCGAAAAGTGCTTGGTTTGAGAAACTACATTTTTTAGTAGTTTCTCCCAAGTTTATTTTGTGTCAAAGCTCAAAATATAAAATAATAGTAAAGTCTAAAATTGATGAAAACAAAAAGTGTTTTTTCAAAAACTCGTTAGTTTTATTATAAAGCTTGAATAGTATACAAACTTCACATATCATTATTTGTTTAGACTTTTTGATAATTTTTTCAGGTGTTTTAAAAATGGTGGAGCATATTTCTTGACTACTTTATTTTGTTAACACCCAGCTGTACAGTTTCATACATTAACGAAAAAATGTTTGAAATTTTCATGTATATTTCTTTATTTCAGGTTTTTGTGGCTTGGACCAACATGCTTTTCACTCCCTAAATTGTTCAGAAGTCTTTTCAGTGATCAGTATCCAACTCTTTCGTGTGCACTAAGTGAGTGGCATGCGAGTCAACGAATCTCTAAAGACCCGAGTTCGAATCACCGTTGGGGGCCTTGGTAGTCGGGTAGTTAGCGTGCTTGATTGCCAATCCAGAGGTTCCGGGTTCGAATCCCGGCCTAGCCATGGTCCTACGCTTTTACCTTTCTTTAATTCTCTCCTCATTTCTAATCAACTGAAATTAAAAACTTCATCAATATATACGACTTTGGAAGTTGCAGTTGGTGGTAGAGATGTTTGTGGAATGAGATTGCTTGATAACTCAAGTTGACTGAGGAAAAGGCATAAAACTTGCCTCAGATTCAAATTCGAATGTTGATATAGCACTCCGCCACACTATAACAATCTACACTTGTTTCTCTTTCTCTCCTACTTATCTATCTCCCCATTTCCGAACCAAGGCAGACTTGACTGAATAGGTTTGACACCTAAAATCCTTGGTTCAAAGCTAAAAAAAAAAAACCTTAAGAAGCCGGGTCAAATTCCTTTTAGGGTTGAAATGGCCACTTTGTATCTTTCTTTCCATTTATCCGAATTTAATTCTTTTCAACCAAAAATTACGTACAATTTATAAATTTTTACTGCTTTGTTTTTAAGGAAACAATTATTCAATCATGCTCAAGCTTTTTGACACCAAATGTTCTTTCTGAATTTGACACCAAATGTCAATTAATTCAAATCGATTATCAAATCGATTATAATAGTTCCTTTAATAAATTGCACCATTAGTGAAGGAATATCAGACACGGCGGATTCTAAATGAAGCTTTTTAGTTAGAAATGATGATGATGTTGCAGTTTTTGAATACTTGTGTAATCGCTAAGTTTACGGCGGTAGCTCGTATTCTTAGAAATTTAAAGACAATTTCGATGCTAAATGCGCTCGCCGACCACCTTCCAACAATTTTGTAGATATTCCAAAGGAAGCAACTGCCAAGGCAATCTCAGATCTCGAACGGATTGATGCTACTAGAAACGCAATGAGGATTTTTTTGTCAAACTTACTTCTCAATGTGTTGCTCTTTTGTAGGCTATTTAATTTTGAAATATTTACTTGAACAGCGTAATTCAACGCATTAATAGTCTCGCTCAAGTTGTAATTTACGATAAAAAGCGTCATACATGGGACGGTTTGAAGCGGGAATTCCCAAATTTCAGGACCTGCTAAGTAAACAATTTCAGTACTAAATTGGGATTTATAATCTAAATGTCTGAGTTGTCTCAGAGAAGCCTTATCTGGTTTTTGCCAAAAAGCATACACCAGAGGTTTGTGGTCCGTTTTTATGATAAAGACTCGCGCCTCGAGCATGTGCCTGTAGAACTTTGTTGCTTCATAGATGGCTAGCAAGTCCCTATCATATGTGCTATAGTTTTATTCAGCAGATGACAGCTTACGCGAAATCACAGCTTGCTCACAGTGGTGCATTGGATACAGGATGCGCTAGTAGTGCAGCTTCGCCAATACTTTTTCTACACGCTTCGAAGGCTTCATCTGCTTCAGGTGTCCATGTAACCTTACGTTTGTCGTTTTTTTTAGAGTCGCGTAAAAATTCATTAAGAGGTGTCGCAGTTGTGCAGCGCGTGGAATGCATCGCCGATAGTAATTTACGACGCCTAAAAATCTTCGTAGCTCGCATATCGTTTGAGGCTTCGATCACTTCGAAACTCGATCACTTGGTGGCTCGCAACCATTTTTATTAATCGTGTACTCAAGGAAAAGTACCTCTGGTTGGCCAAAGTGGCACTTGCTGACGTTGATTGTAAGTCCATGTTCCTTTAATTTTAAAAAAACAATACGAAGGTGTTCACGGCGTTGTTCAGGACATTCAGACATGATGATGATGTCAACGATGTAGCAAAACACGAAGTCGATGCCTCTGAAAATTTGGTTCATAAACCTTTGGAACGTTTGTTTCTACTAATCCGAAAGGTGTGCAAACTGCTGTTTTTTTATGTCTTCCTCAGCCATGGAAACTTGATAATAAGCGCTCACAAGGTCGAAGGTTGAAAAAATGTTTTTACCAAAAAATGTTTTTCTCAGAAAAATCGTAGATATGTGCAATCGGGTAACGATCGGGAACTGTTTGCGAACTGAGCTTTCTGTAGTCACCGCAGCACGCCAGCCATCTGTCTTTTTAGCAACCATATGGAGAGGGCTTGCCCATTGGCTATTAGAAGGGCGACATATTCGTTGTTCAATGAGAAAGTCGATTTCGGCCTTTGCACATAAAAGCCTATCGCCAGCAAGGCGTCTTGGTCGATCAGCTACTGGCTGGCCAACTGTTTCGATGTGATGCATTGCTGACGTTTCAGAATGGTTTTTTTGTTTTGGTAAATTTGTGATCAACTCAACAAATTCTTGAAGCAAGTCGCCGTAAGATTCTGATAAGTTTACGGTTGAAATTCTACGCTTCTAACATTTCACCGCGCGTGGTGAATCGAGTTTTTGAGTCAATGAGAGGCTTGTTTTTTAAATCAATGAGCAGATTGAAATGGAAATAAGAAATCTGCGCCAATTATTGCTGTTTGTACGCTTGCGATGATCAAAGACCATTTAAGAGCTCGCCGCAAGCCAAGGTCAAACTGAACAATATGATCTCAAAATGTTTGAACTTCAGTTTGGTTGGCCGCAAAAAGTTTGGGCTCCCCTGCATCGACCCGATGTTTGACTATAGATCGTGGAATGACTGAGACCACCAATCCAAAGTCAATCAAAATATGTATGCCTGAATATTTGTCAAAGATATGCCATCGAGTCTCTTGGAATTTTATATTACTTGTGCAGTTGTTGTTTTTATTAAAATTGTTTGTTGCGCTGGAAGCCAAACCCTAGTTTTCAGGGTACCTGAATTTCATAGTACTTGACTTGACAACTTTTCATAGTACCTGATGTACTATTAGTTCCTACACTGCTTTGAGTCCGACTGCGAGATTGGGATCGGCTCCTCTGTTTGTTGTTGTTTCTCGTATATTTGTTAAGTTCGGTCTGAATCTTGTCAATTTTAGTTGTGAGTACTTTTATGATCTGACACATTTCTGCCATTGACATGGTATCTGACTGTTAGACTGTATTGACTGTATTGCTGTATTGTCTTCATTGCAGGGTTGGAAGCCGGAGAAACTATCAATACCATGTTTGTGCCATTAACATCCAACATTTTGTTAGCCAGTTTTGATAGCTTGTCGAGGTCATCTTCTTCCCATGCAGTTAGAAGTGGACGAATAGTTTTGGGCATTTCACCAAGAAATAATGTTTGAATAATTGCCTCATTGCCTGGGCCTGGAGCTAGTTGCTTCATGTATGCCAAAATCTCGGTAGGTTTCATGCCATGTGTCTCGCCGCCCTGCAGCAGTCGTCGAAGTATTGATTCAGGTGGCTCCGCGAATTTAGTCATGAGTTTAAAGTTGCAAACTTGTCGTGTTCCGGAGTGTGTTACGGTCTCTCTTAGGCGATTTAAGTCGAGCTGCAAGGTCTGCAGCTGAGTTAGAAGGTTCTGTTTGAATGCAATATATTATCACAACTTTGGGGTTGCGTGTCGTTCTGCGAATGCTGTACACCATATCATTAGCTATTTCATCTTAGTACTTGTTCCACAAATCGCGCGAATTGCATAAAAAACATGTCGAAATTATGATGGCGAACTTCGTATATTGTTCGATTTCAACTTCGTACATTGATCAACATCATCATTTCGTCATCATGTTTTTCATGTTGCTGGCTAACGCATAATCAATTGGATCGGAAAGTGTCAAGTCCCAATGTGTGTTGTTTTCAAGCAAATTTATGTGGCGTACAAAACACCATCAACAGTTCGTAGCGTTTTGAATAAAGTGGGATCCGTAGGTTGAACCATTCATCATTGCGTGGATGATGGCATCAGTTGAAAACACTCCCGGATGGTCTGGTTTAGCCTCGCCTTGTTTTTTGGCGTTGAAATTTCTTCGTTGATTGTCGTTCAATAACGGGAATGAACTAATTCTTCAAGTTGCCCCATTGCAATCGACGTACTGCCCCAATTTATAGCGCGTCACTTCGTTGCTTGCATCCAGTGGTACAATACCATACACAGTTATGAAACTGCCACTATTGGCGTATTTGCAAACGTACTTTATCGATTTGATGAAATTGCAATACTCCACATTAACGTTTGCTTGAAATGTTTTTTACAGAAGCAAGTTATGTGGGACAATCGGTCGCATCGTTTAAAGACCAAACCATTTTTCCATTTGACTTTTAACATTCATAATTTTCTGTTATCATTAGGAGAGCGACGGTGGTAAAGGGAATATCTGTCGTTCCCACTAATTGCTTCGGCGAGCAATGGTCGGGAAAATCATTTTATACATTTATTCCTAGCAATACGTGGAGATCCGGAATTATAATCCATGCATGGTCCAGGAACCATGTTAATTGTTACGACATCGTTCAGCTCTGGATCTATTAGAAAAAAATATAATATAAAAATGACAGGTCAATCGGCCCAGCAGTAAATTTCAATGATTTCTGTAAAGTGGGCCCAAAAATGATACAACCACACTCGCATTAAGTATAGTTTCCGATAATAAGCATACGATCTAAATTACCAAATTTAACTCTAATTCGACAAAAGACTGTTCGAAAAAAATCCATTTTTATTGCTTTGTGGGATGTAAAGGGGGTGTGGCATCTTTTTTGTCTAAACTATACTATTTATACTATTTATATCTAAACTAAACCATACTCGAACAAAATCTAGGGTAAGGATTTTAGGTTAATCGGCCCAACAATCAACTCTAATGGTTTCTGAAAAAGTGGCCGTAGATATAAATAGTTTGACCTCGCCCATTTGTATACAGTTGGCGGTGGTAACATTACGAAGTAAGTAACCAAATAAGAGTCTTACACTACAAAAATCGTTTGAAATATAGCATTTCTATTGATGTGTGGGTGGTAAATCACGGCGTGTAAACCAGTTTTTAGTTCAGTATCCGACAACAACCATAGATATTAACTTACTATATTTTAGTCTTAAACGACGAAAACACTCTTAAATATAGCAAAATAATTGATTTGCGGGCTGTGAAAAGGAGTGTCGCCTCTTTTTATCTACGTAGATTGAGATAGTCGAGAAGAAAACAACAAAAATATCCCCAAGCTCATCGGAATACTCCGTTCTCGCGTTATGGAACACATTAACTAGATGTTTTAAGGATCACTGATTGCGAATCCGGCACCAAATTTAAAAAATATGAAATGACGTATACAATATGCCAGAGGCGATATATGATTTTCAAATAGGAATTTCTAATTTTACTTTACATTACAAATGCATGATGCTTTTAACATTGATTCGTTATATTAAAAAAAATTTGCCCAAAAAATTTAGCGGTTTTGAAACTTAAAAAATTCTACAATATTTTGGGTCGAAAAGGTTAAAAAATTAGAGATCTTAACTTAAAACATTATCAGCGCCGGATTAAAAGATGGCGGGACCTGGTGCTAAAAGCGACACGGGACCTTCTCAAGGTCAGATCATTTAGCTAGGATCTTTAAATAATCAAAAAATTAATTTTTAAGCATTAACATATGGGCATTTCCATGGTGTCGAGCGTGACTGTTGTACACACTTCAAGTGAAAAAAATGTCATAATAAAACAAAGCGAGCCTTATAGCTCTTAATTAGCCCTTTAATTATTGGTATTGTCAATTTTTCGGTAATTTTTAGTTCTCAAGATATAAGCAAAAAACCCAGGTGGTCGCACGTGACCAAAAACAGAAGTGGTTTTCGTAGCAAAAAATTCAAACGCAGATTTCAGCGAAATGGGAAGCAATGTTTTTATGTAATTTTTGTTTTAGTGTTGTGCATTGATGTTCCTTAAAAATTACTAGCATTGTAGACAGAAAGGATTTTTATTTTCTTTTTTGTTCAATAAAAGAAATGGTTGCACGTGACATGTCGCACGCGACACTTTTTTTGATCATCTTAAACCTTTCATAAAGTATCTTTCATAAAGAAACTATGCATAAGTCAACAAAAAAATTTATTCAAACATAATAGTAAAAAACTTAAAAAAAATTTTATGAGTATGGTTTTGTGTAAGTATAATAAACATCTATTTTTGTTTTTTTCATCGTTGTTTGTGCTCATCTACATTTAAAATAAAAATTTGTTTGTTTGTGTTTTGAATTTCTCATTTACCATGTCGCTCGTGACCAACTTTATACAAGTTAAAACAACACAAATTTTTTATTTTTTTACCGGTTCACTTTTTTAAAGTCGCATGAATAATTTCTATTTACGATAATTATTTTGTCAGCTTACTGCATGTTCTTCCGACGCACTGAGTAAAAATGTTCTTTTTGCATGTCGAACGTGACAACGAACTAAACAAAAAACCAAATCAAAAATTTACCGTTGTCTTTCATTGCGTGGTTACATATGATTTTGTTTTTTCGTTCTTTATACTCCTAGAAAGATTTGAGCAAGCAAAAGTCAATGCATTATGTTTCTGTTTAATAACTGTTATAAAGTCAAGACATACCAAAGAAATATCAAAATAAGCAATATTTCACATTTGAGCTCTTTGCATCCGAATATTTCGGAATGAGATATGAATAAATGTAAAATGTATTTAAATTACTTAAATTTGATTGTTTCCTTATGTGAATAAGATAGCAAACATAGTTATCAAGAACTTTTAATTTTTTCGTCTCGGTTGACTTTTTGGTGGAAATGCCCATATGTCTTAAAGTGAAACAATAACAACAAACTCTTGAACTCTTGAATTTTTATTTGAAATTTTTTCCTCAATTCCAATTTTACGTTTTAACTTTCACTTCTAATTTTTGTTTTCAATATCCATTAATTTGCATAAGAATCCAAATAGTTTTATTTGTCCATATGATTCAAGCCTTTTTTTCAATTCAGAAAAAAAACCCATCTTTATCCGATACAAATTTCTCTATTTTCGATAATAGCAATCTTTTTTCTTTTTTAAAAAAAAAATGTGCTTCAATTAGAATAAATTTTCACATTTTCCAAGAAATATTTCTTCACTTGTGGAAAATGGTAATATTTCATGTTTCTAATAATGATAAGTATTTTTCTCGCACAAAAAAATTATCATTTATAGAGAAAAATTTATTGAAAATGTAAAATGTTTCCTTTATTTTGAAAAAAAATTGACTTTGTGAAGTATTTTCTTCAATAAAAACAAATCTTTTCTCAAAAATAAAAAAGGTCTTGTTCTCTAAAAACGATATAATTTTATATATTTCTCTTTTTCATGGAACCTTTTTTTTATCATTTTTAAGGGAATTTTAAGGATCACATATCGAGAAAAGCATTCTCTGGAGCAAAGTCTATACCATTTTTCTCTAAATATGATGCCTGTTTTATCATTTTCGGAGAAACTTAATTCTGAGTGTAGCTTATCAACTAAAGCAAAAATTGCGATTTTGAATCTATCAGCGTCATATTGATTGTATCGGGTTCTTTGTTGCTGTTTTTTCTAGTTATTTTTTTCTAATAGTCTTGGCAAACAAATCTATTCAGGTTCCCAAACCCTGAAAATTCACTTCGCAAATCTGTTACGAATTCGCTAAGAGAAGAAAGCAGCTATCAAATCATTATCTAATATTTGCAAATATTAGTTGGTTGTATTGAAACTGTGTATCTCTTGATCAATATCCAATTAAAAATTTTGCGACCATTACCAGATGAATTCTGGCCGTATACTTTATAGAAATTTTAAGCATAACCATGATTTCTTAGAAATATTAATTTTTTTTTTAAATTTTAAGGTCGATTACTTCGAAATATTTTTCATATGGCATGTCATATTTTTTCAACAAGCACTTCGTATATAAGCACTTGCGGGGCCCCATCTGCTCGCGGCCGGGGGCTGTAGCCACCCTGGACCGATTAGAAGTTCTGTTGGGCTTTAAACCGTTTATCTAAATAACTAAATCTGTGAGTGTTGCTTTACTTCGATCAAGTTTAAGTAATTCCTAACTGCTTTCTTTTAATTTTATTTTAATAACTATTTTGACTGCAACATTTTCGCGGAAATTAAACTCTTTGACTTTGAGTTCCTGGCAAAATCTTGGAGCTCGAGTGTTTTGAAAAACTTAAAGATGCGGTCAAAAGTGAACAAATATTTTGTTACTGAAACGAAAAATGAAATTAACATAAATTCTTCCGATTTAAAATACTTCCACACTTATCGTACATCCTCAATGAATGCGCACCTCTTTCATTGTAGCATCTCAGCTGCGACACCAATTCTTAAAATATGCAGTTCTAAATATTTATTGCAAAATTATTGACAGTAAAAGCAGCAATTAGCCAGGTATCGCCAACGGTGATCATCACCAAAAGCCAACAAAACAGGCGATGACTCAGTGTGTGCCAACGTCAAATGAACGTATCTGATGAACATAAACTTGATTGCCGTCTGACAGTTTGTCAACTATCTGGACCGTTTGCAGTGAGGAAACCGTTGCAGATTCAGCCTCATATCAAGAAGATTTACACAATGTGCTAAAAGCCAGTTCCAAGAAACACTTAAGTGTTGGTTTTCTTTTTTAAGATACGCAATATAATCAAAACATTTACGTTTCGAGTTCACACAATTTATTTGTATACCTCAAGCAGATTGTTGTTTTTGCTGTTGTATTGTTGTTATTGCTATTGTGTTGTTGTTGTTGTGGCTGATGAAGCAGTAATTATTGCTGCTGAATTTATGAAGCATATTCGAATTAATGTTATTGTTTCTCTAGAAGCAGTTTCTGGTACGGTTTCTCCACTTTGGTTGAAGGCGATTTGATTGCAATGCTACAAGATCATAAGTTTGCGCTTTAGCCAAAGTTATTATTATGATAATTGAATTTCAGACCGCAAGTAAGGCGATAATTTAATATTCAACGAATTGTGAAGGAAACTTATTGACAATAGCTTCGAAATTGTTTAAGTTTGAAACGGACATTCCAATGAGGCTGACGAATTTTTAAAAACTTTTAATCAATGTGTAAACAAATTAGTATGGAATTAAAAAAAAACCTAATCTGAAAACACTTTAAAATATATGTTTTTTTTTTACAATTCAATAATTTTGCTGGAATCAATTTACTAAACAAACCAGGCTCGTTCATTGTCAACAAACTGGCGAGTTGATGTTGTTGCTGTTGTTGTTTTTGTTGATGCTGTTATTGTTGCACACACACACACACACAACATTGTCGCCGTTGCGCCATGTTCAACATGATGTCAATTTATGTTTGGCATATCCAAATAAAACGCGCGTCTCTGAAATAAAATACCTCAGTCTGACGCACGGTTGCTCGTCAATGTGGGGGGCGGAATGGGCGTTGGTTGTAGCATCTCGTACACGTCCACATTCTATGAATAGAGTGAAAAATTGCATTGCTTACTCGGTAGCTTGTTTTGGCTAATCCGAAAGCATTGTCGCTGGACGTGTGATCGTTGTAAGGACAAACAAGTGTTTCGATAAAGTAACAAATGGATTGTGTCTGGCTCAAAATGCCTGACAACGCTGACAATGAACTTGTAATGATTTTAACATCATCGTGTGGATACAACGTGCGAGTTTCGGTCTTAAAATGGCGTTGCTTCTAGTTCATTACTCTGAGTTGATATTTTTATGAATAAAAAAACCGTTAATAATGCAAATTTTGCATAAAAAAGTTGAAAAAGAATTAAAGTATATGGATTAAAACATTACATATATATAAGCCGGCTTGATTTGTATGGAGACAAACCATATGCAGTAAAAGCTTAAAGCTATGTAATAAGAGCTATGTAACAACTTTTTCACTTATGCATTTTTAAATTATTTGTGGGACTGATTCAAACTTTTTGCGTGTCCAGCTAGCGAGTGGCAAACCATGAGAACAGTTTAAGCAGTTTTAATACTTATTTTATGTTAAGAAAATTTTAAAAATGTTTACGATGAAAACGCTTCTTCTATGAAGCGTTTGTAAAAGATAAACTGACAAGCAATAAAGCCAGCATCACAATATCTTTAAACCTTGGAACTCTTCCGGCATCTTATTCATTTTTGATGGTTTTGATATTTGGATGATGTCACTTTGTATGGGAGGTAAAGGTGGGTTAAATCCTATTTTTAACCTACTTTTTAGCTAGGCGTATTAATGCTTTTAAAGTGTTTTCGCTATTGAGGGTTGCATGGGTGGCAGGCATGTTCATGGACGGCTTACGCTTGATTTCAACACATCTTAGTTTTGGTATAAAATACATACATAAAGACTGTCCCAGAAATGAAATCAATGTTTTTCGTACTGGTTGCGGCACTAGCGGGTTCATTTTTTGACGAAATTGTTTTTGTATTTTTTTAAACTTGATTCGCTAACGTATGACACGAGCTTTTTTTTAAATTTTATTTGATTTTTTATGAATTTTAAAAAAAAATATGAAAAGGCTCATGTCATACGATAATTAATTTTGTTAAAATTTAAAAAAAACGGCGACTTCCAGCGCTGCAACCACGAGGCCCCGTTTTTTTTCTCTGCCGCCAGTTTGGAGCTCTATAAAACCATGTTGGAGTGAAAAATATATTTTTTTGAATTTTTTTTCTTGTAATTTGATCAATTCTCAAATTTTGGAAAAGTGTTTGTTTTTGACTGAGTTATGAATTTTTAAAAAAGTTATGTTTTCT
The DNA here is from genome assembly GCA_958299015.1 of Tetanocera ferruginea. Classification (NCBI taxonomy): domain Eukaryota; kingdom Metazoa; phylum Arthropoda; class Insecta; order Diptera; family Sciomyzidae; genus Tetanocera; species Tetanocera ferruginea. The sequence goes on along the minus strand of OY282644.1, from coordinate 36,731,339 downwards.
CTGCCGTGAATGTTATGTCCCACCTTAAAGTAATAAACAAACTTGTGAACTTCTTGACATTCACAGTGTTACTTTTCAATGAAAAAAAGTAGTGAAAACTTAAAAATTTTTCCCTAAGAGCCAGAGTCTCTTTCAAGTTATTTTGACAAAAGAAAATTACTTTCCAGTTTTTTTTTTCAAATATGCTTTACTTGAGAGCTGGAAACAGGCCTTTAATAACTCAATACATAAATTGTATTTCAGAGCGGAAAAAATAAACACAACAATAAGTTTTACGGCAAAATTTCAAAATTTTCTGATTAATAAAATAAAAATTCAAAACAAAGTGATACACAAATATGAGCGAAAAATAAAACTAAAAATATGTGCTCCTAGCCGATGTAACCCGGTGTTACTCGGGGTTGTGTCTCGAGCACAGAAAAAGGACGATTTTCAAAACTGCTCTCATTTTAACATTTTTTCAATTATCAATTCAATTTTAAAATTTTTTAAATTATCGTTTTTAAGGGTTTTGCCCGCTTCTTCCGTCGAAAGTGTTTGGTCAAATTTTCGTAAAAGTTTACCTGCCAGAAATGATTTAAAAATAAAATGACGTCTCGATCTGACGTCTGCTTTCTGAGGAAAATGGTCACCCACTTTCAGAAAAAAACACATATCTCTCTCCGGTGAAAAATTTCTCTATCTGCGTTAATAACAATTTTCTCTTTTTCAAATAAAATTTTCTTCAATTAGAATAAATTTTCACATTTTTGAAGATATTTTTCTTCACTTCTAGGAAATGTAAATATTTCAATGTATCTTATAATGGTAAATATTTTTCTCGCACAAAAAAATTCTCATTTATAGAGAAAAATTTATTGAAAATGAAAAATGTTTCCTATATTTTGATAAAAAATTCACTATAAGAAGTATTTTCTTCAATAAAAACAAATGTTTTCTCACAAATAAAAAGGTATTTTTCTCTAAAATCGATATATTTTTATATATTTCTCTTTTTCATAGAAGCTTTTTATCATTTTTAGAGAATTTTCAGGATTGCATTTAGAGCAAAGCATTCTCTGGAGCAGTGATGCCCAGAAAAATTAATTGAAGAGTGCTAGGATAATAACAACAAAAAGCCAACAACAGCAACAAATCTTTGGATTCGTGGCACAATAATTTTTCTAACAACAGAAACACATAAAAGTAACAACGAGCATAAAACCTATGTACATCTGCGCCAGCGCAAAAGTTCATAAATATTGAACACACAAAACAAAAACACGAAAACAAAAACCTTCAATGTGCGCAAATATAACAATAAAGTAATACGAAGTAAGGCCGCGCTCATAGTGGAAGCTGAAGCTGGCTAAGCTTTTTCAAGCGATATCATGACGCTTTTTCTTGCTGTTGCTGTTCATAGTGCGCGCTTTTTTTCGCGCTTTTAGATACTTTTTCTTGCTGTTGCTGTTCATAGTGCGAGCTTTTTTTCGCGCTTTTAGATACTTTTTCTTGCTGTTGCTGTTCATAGTGCGCGCTTTTTGCATGCGCTTGGTTTATGTTTTGTTTTAATTATTTGTTGTAGTTTGGAAAGTTAATGCATATTTTGAAATTCTTCACAAAAATATTCAAAGAATAGATAAATAACAACGAAGATAACGGCGAAATAGCTCAAAAGCAACAAGTGTAGAAAAAAGTTGGAAACCTATCCTCCACAAAGCAACAAATAAAGTATTTTGTCTATATTCTACGCACAAAATAAAGATAAATAACATAAGATCATAACAACAAAAAATGCATTCAATGGAAATTGAATACGTGCAACTCACACACACACCAAGAAATGAAACAAGAATGAAGTAAGCATCTGAAGAAGAAAAAGCGTCGAAAATTAGCGATGCCCACAAAAAATTACCAACAACAAAACGAATCTAAACAACAACACGCATTGAATGCTGAATTTACTAACAACAAAAGAACATACAAACAACGACATGCATTGCTGGCAGCGCCTGCGATCATGTTGACATTGTTAAATATACAAAAACAACAACACGTATCAACCGATAATGCGAAAATAAAATAACAAAAAAAAAACTTAAGCGCTGAGCATTGCTGCCGAAAAGTACAAAAACAAAACCAGTGCGGCAAAACATAAACAAGGAATAAAAAAAACAGCCAAGAAAAGCGTTAAAAAGTATGAAAATAAACTACATCACAAAGCGTACGTACGAAATGAAACAAAAAATCAAAACTGTGTACACAAACGAGATGGAAGAAAAGTGCCAAAAAGTATGTTAAAATAAGCTGAAACCCAAAGCATAAGTACGACATGAAACAAAATATCAACACCGTGTGCCCAAGTGAGATAGAAGAAAAAAGTATCAAAAAGCCTCAAAACTGGCGTAACCTTGAATTTAAGCTTGCACTATGAACACTTTGCGCTTTTTCCATATGATTGTACACAAAGCGTTTTCAGCAGCTGTAAAAAGTTTCAGCTTCAGCTTCCACTATGAACGCGGCCTAAGGGTGTAGCTGAAAACTTAATTCGGCGAATTACAACAATCATTGCAATATTGAAGTTGTTGTAAAGAGTGCAAAGAGTGGAGCATGTTAAAATCAACAACACGAATTCTGGCAGCGCCCAAGCAAAAAAAAAGAACACATACAAACAACAACACGAATGCTGACCGTGCCCAAGCGCACAAGTTGAATTGTTGAACACACAAAAACAACAACATGCATATGCAAGATAGCGTCATTTGATGGCTCTTAAAAAAACAACAAAGCAATAAGAAGCAATGATTTTACTTTGAACTGAATTCGAACTGAAGTTGTTGTAAAGAGTGGAAAGAGTGGAAAGATTTAGGCGCTGGGCATCCCTGCTCTGGAGCAAAGTTTATACCATTTTTCTCCTAATATGATGCTTTTTTTATCATATTCCGAAAAACTTTTTTCTGAGTGCAGTTTGAAAAATCATTTCGAGAAAAATGCGTTTAAAGGTTTTGCTTAGCACGCATTTAATTTGCAATTTTATCTTAAAACAAGTAAAGAAAGTCTAAAGTCGCTCTAGGCCGACTATGAAAAAATACCATAAACCCACTTTCCAAAAACAAAAAATTTTTATTGTAAATGGGCGTCTCCAAGGGCGGATGAAGCCTATATTTTATATGCATTTAAATGTTGATGAAAAATTTACACATACCAAGTTTTATTCCTGTAGCTCACAGTTAATGCCTTTATTGTGCTTTCGCTATGGGAAGTGGGCGTGTTCATGGACGGATTACTTTCAATTTTTGAACACACCTTAGTTTTGGTATAAAATACATGCACACCAAATTTAATTGTTGTAGGCTAATTATGAGCTAAGTTATGCAGTTTTCAATTTTCGCGTTTTATGGGCGTGTCCGTGGGCGGATGATGTCCACTTTTCAAAATCATCTTTGTTTTGTTACAAAAAACGTATGTGCCAAATTTTAGCTCTGTAGGTTAAACAGAGGCTTATTTATTGCGTTGACTTGTATGGGAGTTTTGAGTTGTATGGGAGGTGGGCGTGTCCGTGAACAGATGACGTCCATTTTTCGAAAACATCTTTGTGTTGATATAAAACACACACATATCAAATTTTATTGTTGTAGGCTAATTATGAGCTGAGTTATGCAGTTTTCAATTTTAGCGTTGTATGGGAGGTAGGCGTGTCCGTGGGCAGATGATGTCCATTTTTTAAAACATCTTTGTGTTTGTATAAAACACAAACATATCAAATTTTATTGTTGTAGGCTAATTATGAGCTGAGTTATGCAGTTTTCAATTTTAGCGTTGTATGGGAGGTAGGCGTGTCCGTGGGCAGATGATGTCCACTTTTCAAAATCATCTTTGTTTTGTTACAAAAAACATATGTGCCAAATTTTAGCTCTGTAGGTTAAACAGAGGCTTATTTATTGCGTTGACTTGTATGGGAGTTTTGAGTTGTATGGGAGGTGGGCGTGTCCGTGAGCGGATGACATCCATTTTTTAAAACATCTTTGTGTTTGTATAAAACACAAACATATCAAATTTTATTGTTGTAGGCTAATTATGAGCTGAGTTATGCAGTTTTCAATTTTAGCGTTGTATGGGAGGTAGGCGTGTCCGTGGGCAGATGATGTCCACTTTTCAAAATCATCTTTGTTTTGTTACAAAAAACATATGTGCCAAATTTTAGCTCTGTAGGTTAAACACAGGCTTATTTATTGCGTTTTCAATTTTTGGGTTATATGGGAGATGGGCGTGTCCGTGGGCGGATGACACCCATTTTTCGGAGACACCTTTGTGTTGATACAAAACACATACACACCAAATTTTATTGTTGTAGGTTAGTTAGGAGCTTATTTATGCAGTTTTAAAATTTTGCGTTGTATGGAAGGTAGGCGTGTCCGTAGGCGGATTCCAAAAATATTCAATAGTGCTAATTCTTGGGTTCATGTGACCATATGTACCAAGTTTCATTCAATTATCTCAACTCCTTCTTTTTATCCTGTGTATACGGACAACACACAGACGGACAGACGGACGGACGGACATGGATCGCTCGACTCACGTGGTGACGCTGATCAAGAATATATATACTTTTCTATACCGGACTCGCTTCGTTCTATGCGTTACAAACGTTTGCACAAAGTTAATATACCCTGGCCTTTCAGGTTTAGGGTATAAAAATTCAAATTTTAAAAAATCCTTAAGCATCGATTCGATTTTTGGATTGTCTTCGTCCAACTTCATCTTTATATAGCTTCTGCTGCTATTCGTTAAACTTCTTTTTTTTCGTTCGTCTTTGGTTCTTGACTTCGTTTGTCTTCGACTCATTCCTTGATTTTTGTCGAAAGAACTTTCAAAAGCACAGGATCTTTTTCAGTAACAGATACAAATGCCTACCAAGTTTCATCAAAATCGGTTCATCCCTTTTGACGTAAATGAGCCGAAAATAGTTGATTGAATAAAGCGCTCTCTAACGGAAGTTTTCTGAAATTTAAATAGCCTCAATTCTGTTTCAGGGTCAAGTTCTTAGTAAATACGTTTTTTATATTTTATGTTTTATCTTGGCTGCAGTTGAACGTTTATATCAAATTTCATTGAAATCGGTTCAGGCGTTTAGGAGTTATTGAGTCTTAAAAACGCACTACTTAAAGCGGCCTCTGGCGGAAGTCTGTGGAATTTTTTATAGCTTATGTTTTATTTTGGGAGCAGTTGAACCTCCATACCAAGTTTCATGGAAACAGGTTCAGACGTTTGGAAGTTATTATAGAGTGCCACGCCCACATACTTCCGCCCAATTTTTTACACCCCCTATGTTCTTTCTCTCTATCAAACGTACTCGGTGTCCAAACTTCAGCTCAAATAATTAATAATAATGCGCGAGTCTCTACGGAACAGACAGACAGGCAGAGTTTTTTAAAAAAACTCAAAAAATAAGTTTTTAAATAATTTATGAGGAACAAAAAAAACTTAACAATAACAATTATTTTATGATTTTAAATATAAAACTAAATAAATAAAAGTTTGAATATTTTTGATTAGTAAATGAATCAAGAATCAATTTCGTTACGTGACATTCTTCTCTGGTGCCTTTAACATAATGAATTTTCCTTCAAAATTTTCAAAATAACAGTTATTTTCGGTCTCTGCTTCTAACATAAACAACAAAAATTAAAACACTAACTTACAGTTTGCTACAAAAATGTTAGCAAAGTCTTGCAAATATATAAAGTAACCTAAACTTGTTGGTTCCATAGCAAAGTATTTTATTTTTTCAATATTTTCGTTAATATACATAACTTTTTAACGCGAAAATTTTCGATTTTTTCAGCTTTTTTTGCACAATATTTCAATAAATTTTGACTTTTAAGTGTTACTGCAAAACACCACAGCACTTTTGACAGAGCAGTTCTAACCCATTGTGGATCGGTTGAAAACTAATGACAAAACTAATTATACAAAAAAAAAAATGTTGGGTCCACCCAAAAAAAAAATTGGGCTCTCTGTAGTCGAGTGGTAAGCGTGCTTGGCTGCCAAACCAGAGGTCCCGGGTTCGAATGCCGGTCAGGCCATGCGCCTACGCTTTTACCTCTCTTTAATTCTTTCCTTATTTCTATTCACCTGGTATAAAAAATTCATCAATATTGTTGAATATAGTTGAAAAATCACTCAATAAAGTTTTTTATTGCCAGTAAAACAGAATTGTCTATAAGAAAAAGCTCAAGACTTCTAAATAATAATTTATGCATACTTAGTGTTTTTCCAATTTTCATCTAAAGGGACAAATTAATTTGGTATAAGTTAATAAGATTCAAGGGAACTATTTATTTCTCATGTAATTTCTTCAATTTATTAATGAATATCCTTTCATCATAGAAAATGTTAGTGAGTTTTTGGTTTTTCATAATTTTTACATTATTTTAATAAAGATAAATATTTTTATAAATATCAACACAAGAAATCATGGAATCATTTGGAGCAAAACAAGTACCTCATTCAGATTTTTTTTTGTCATTAAATAAGAGTTGAAAATATAAAATCATAAAAGTTGTCAACAGCACTTGTCTTCAAGGATTGTCCATTGAAGCAGTCTTCCATACAACGTGTACCAAATATTAACATTCAAAAACAAAAAAAAAACAAAACAGAACGGAAAAACATCCCTTAATAAAAAGAGCATCAAAAATACATATAAATAAATGCGACAGATATTAACGATGTCCAACCCGGCTTGATTGTGGCATACAACGTACAACGGGTAATTTTTTATGATGCACGTAGATGTGTCCAAGTTGCTTTCTGCAAAGAGCACTCAAGGTGTAAGCAGAGCAAAACTTTGTGGCCAGCAGGGATGGTGCTGGTGGTAATGGGGCATTCAAGTGCGGCAATAGCGCTTTGAATATTTTAAGAATTCAAGAGTTCACCTAAGGTGCGCTTCAGCATTTCACCGAATTTCACCCCGCTGCATCTTTAATGAGATGCTATTATAATGGCTCTTATTTTGTTTGGTTATTCAAACAGGACGGTAATCGACTGGCTTGTACTGACTGGGTGTGTCCAGCGTCGACAATCGTCAATTGGCATGGCCCAGCAGTCAAAGACTTTTGCAGAAGGAATCCGCATGAGCAGGAATATGAAAATGAAAATGGAAAAAAAGCCACTCATTTCCATTTGGTTGGTCAATTATAATAATTCGCAGACGTTTTTCAAGAAAAATTGACAAACTTAACTCGACCGCCTGGTTGTGGGTTGTTTTGTAGATGGCTGGAGGGTCGTAAAACAAGCGATTTACTTTACAGTCGTCAGTCGTCCTGAGGATATTTTAAATTTTTGATTTTTCTTGGCAAACGCTGTTCGCTTGTCTCGCACTTTATTACTTATGCAGTAGAAATAATTACGCAGTTTTGTTTTTCTTTCGGAATTTTCATACTTTGACCATAAAAAAGGGTTTACTTCAGTTGATGGTTATTTTTTCTTTGAGACTCTTTGGTTACTTTGGTTGGTTATGTTTGTGTTTGTCATAGAGTTGTAGTAGTTGTGTGCAAATGCTTTTAAAATTATTAAATAAGTTGGAAAATATTTTACGAGTACATTAAATGCTGCTTCATTAGCTTGGGGGAGCGAGCATTCAGACTTTGTGGCATCATTGAATGAAAACATACCCGAACATATGCAGGAAGTAGTATAACAAAAATTATATGTGTTTTTTTTAGAACCTTTTGTTTTTTTATTTCCCAAAGGATGTCTGTAAGGATCAAATCGTGGCATTTAATTTATTTCTGCTGAGTCAAGTTTAAGATACATGGGCAGAATAGTTAAAAATATTTGAACAAAGCCAATTCTACACTAGAATTCATTGAAAGTGGCAAAGTACGCTATTATTATTCTAAATAGCCAATATTCACATATGATAAGGAAAAATAAAACGCGTTGAATGGGTTATTAAGAAATGTACTATCTAGAGATGAATGTTTGAAATATATTTAAAATAAGTTTAAAAGTCAAAGAAGGGCTAAATAAAAACAAATAAAGAAAATCTAAAGTCAGTCCACTAGCTTATGGAACACCCTAAGCCTACTTTTATATTTAAATTTGCTGCTTTTATATTTATAAATTGAATTTTATTTTTTCGCTGCGATTTTTTCGGCCCAACGGAAGTCGACAAAGCTCGTATTTCCGTTTTAATGGATAAGACGATTTTTTCTCTATCCCGCTTACACTTTGGTGAAATCCAGATTTTAAATCTAGAGTTGTGAAGATTAGCCACTCAAGATTGGCCAGTATTGTGTTCAAAATTGTCTTCTCATTAAACTTCTTTAAATCAATAACATGTCTAATTTGGCGTCATCGGTACGTTTTTGTCGGTACCTTTTTGTCATATAAGACTATTAAATAGAGATACTGAAGATCTAATGATTCCATCACGTAATATACTTGAATTTCATTATTAACAAGTTCAGTGGCGGCCATTAGATAACAAAAGAATTTTGAATAAACTGCAATTATTAAATTTTCTGATAGTGACCACAATTTTGGTCTTAAGGGTAAAGGTTCTTTTAGCGTCAGCAAAACATTTGGACGTATATTTATTATGTCAGATACTTCAATACCTCAATCACTTGTTCAGAAATTAGGAATGTTTTCGTATTCAAAAAGAATTTATTATTTATTTATTCCCACCATTTATTATTTCAGTGAAAGTGGTTAAATTTAGCAACTGTTAAAAACTAAATTTTTACCAAAACTATTTACTACACATTTACTTATCACTTGATCCGTGCAAGGATTTTTCTAAAATGGAATATAAATTTCATTAATACCTTTTAAGAATGGTAATTTTTTAATATGGCTCTTAGAGGCGCCTGTCGATTAAAATTTGTATTTCTTCTTCCTCCTTTATTCTTCTGATGTATGGGAGGATGGCACCGCTAAAACGCACAGCATAAGCAGCTGATGATTGATTTTCTTACATAAACATATGCATTTTTTTTCTTATATTTTACTATATCGTGACTTTAATATAATAGTGATAAAATCCAAAATTAGATATTCATTCAGCGCAGGATATATCTGATATTTAAGTATATATATTATCTTTGAACGATAAGTATTAAAGCTGTGGGTATACCCTAAAGTATTCGCCAAAAAAGTTTCATGGCTTTGAAAAATCTGTTAAAACGACCCTATACAAAACGCGCTATAAGACGCAATTCTACGTCAAAATAAAAAACGGTCTGGCTGAACATCAAACCAAGATAGCTCGGTACATCAAATGTCGACAACCGCTTAACCAACTGAGCGATGGAATAAAATTGTTTGCTCATGCTTGTTGCGTATTTAAATGTTTACGAAATTTAAAAACCAATCCAATGGCAGTTTTAATTTTAAACTCATGTGAGACTAAAACTTAGTTTTAGTATTTGAAAAAAAAACACAAAACAAATTGGCCATTTCAGCCCTTGAAAGGACTTTGACCGAGCTTCTTATGTTCAATTGTGTTGTGTGTGTTGTTAAATGTGTGTACTCAATTGACCGAGAACTGGACCTACATGTTTTATGCCGACTTCGAACGACTCAAGAAGCTTAACGTGGCATTTTGTACTCTCTGAGGTTTGCCATTGTCTGCAGAGGTGGTGACCAATCAAAAAATTGTTTATTAAAAAAACTTTGACGCGAATGGGATCGAACTCGGGCTACGGGCATGCAAAGTCACAAACTTAACCTGCATGCCACGGTCACCATTTGTAGTATTTGACGTGGTTTGGATTTGAATACAGTTTTGGTGTCCTCATATATACACTACAGGATTGCCTTAAATTAAGTCCAAGATTTTTAACCGTGTATTATTGTATGATAATTTAGTGCTTATTGTACCATGTTTTGCTAAAATGAATTAAATGAAATAAAATAAGACTATGCGTATAATATATTCTGAAAATACCCTCTTGTATTAAATATAAATACGAGCGCTAATACTAATAATGTTTAATGGGTTATATGTTATCAATACACAATTACTGCTATGCATGTCATGGAGAGATAACATTTCCATCAGATTTGGAAGTGATTAAAAAAGAGTTTCTTTTAGAAAAACTTAATATTCTTTGGATTTCTCGCACAACATTTTAATGCTTTTGTACTGAATGCCCTCTATTGTCACATGTCTCCAATCATCCTAAAAAGCTTATCTTTAAAATATATCCTTTAGTTCGTGGAACTAAATGACAAACTATACAATTTTCAACTTTTATGTTACTTTTTACTGAAGCTTCTCAGGTGGTTATTTTTAGACCTGACAATACATTACTGAGAATATTATAATAATGCACGATGCATGTCAATATTGAGATTGAAACTCAAACGCTTAATTAATGCCTCACGGTGTGAATGAGTTATGAAATCTCAAAAAGAGCACTGATTTTTCGCAAAAAACTAATTTTAATTTGAAACATTTACAAAGTTTTCTTTATTTTAACGATTTTTAGAACAAAGACGTCCTACGGTAATGTTCAATTTTAAAATATACTCTGAATTTTCACCTCAAAAACAAACTAGAAATTAAAGTTCGGCTAAAAACCAACGATTTTTCGATTTTTCGGCTAAAAACCAACGAGAAATATCCACCTAAAGCTGCAAATCTTTGAAAATGATTTTCTTGAAGTTGAGATGCAATACAGTTGAACTTCCCTTTAATGAATCTTGACGGTACCAGAAAATATTCATTATATAGAAACTTCATTATAAAGAAATTATATTTTTTTCCACTTTTAATTTAAAACAATTAGGCATATTAGTTTGGGATGCACTTTTACATTTATCTTCCTCAACAAAACCTTCGAATACCAAATAACAAAACCATTGTATAAAAACTATTTTTTTTTCCATTTTTATTTAAAATAATCAGGTATTTTTGTTTGAATAACACCTTTCCATTTCTCTTCATCAACAAAACCTTCTAATAAATTTAGATACTTAAATACATTAGTCGGCACGTTACTCTACATATGCACAAAAGTTCGAAGTACATCAATTGATGAAGGAACGTGTTCCAATGTAGGTATTGTCTCATTGATATTAACCATATTTTCACCCGCCGGTTCTTCATCATCGTTATCTGAATCTGTAATCGAGTTTCCAGAACACTGTTCAGAAGCAAATCTAGCTTGAAGCAAATCTACGGCCAAAACAGGTTCGTTCTCATCCATTCGTGACAATATCTTCATCAAAATTCGTTTTCTGTAATGTTGTAGATAATGCCTGATCCCTTGGTTGAAGCAAGGACGTCATGTTGGGTGGAAAATAGCAAGCTCAATATTTTGCAGCTTATGTTTTACCTCCTTAGGTGCGCAGTAGACCGTCTCGCCTTATAGGCGAAAAAAAAAATGTCGCCGCACACCAGCTAATCTGAAGCATTATTGAAAGGAGGTTTCGAAAAAAAATTTTTTTTTTTTTTGACCGAACGTAGGGGTCGCGCATCGACATATTTCTTTATAACTTCGATATTTACCGTCCGATCTTAAAGAATGATATGTTTTTGTTTTTGTCTCAGGAAGACCTATTTTTTGTCTCTAGAACTCATTGACCTCAGTTGACCCCTTATAGTACTGACCAACCAGATCTCAGTTTCTACCATCTTAACGTACCATTTTGGTTCCAGAAATGGAGAGCCCATAAAAAATCATATATTTTATTTATATTTTAAAAATCGTTTTATTTAATGTTTTTGCAAATTTTAAATTTTTTGTCATATCGTATTGTTTTTATAAAATATCCACCGAAAACGTTCTTACACCGAGTAAAAACCATAGTAAAATTATCTAAGATGGCTTTTGTGAATAATAAATGTACTGAATGAATTAACTATCTATAAAAACAAAAGTTTTTGTGTGAGCTGAAGATGTTTTTAAAATGAAAAATTTGATAATTATAACAAAAAACAAAACTGTTAAATTCACAAAGCACAACTTTGTAAAAGTAACTAAATTCATGTATAAAGTACTCAAAGCATGGCTGGTAGTTAAAAATAAAATTACACAAACACTGCGAACAAGGAAGATGCAAATAGTTATCAATCAATAAATTTTTTACATTTTAGAATGTTAATCATCGGAATGTATATATAATACTTCCCAATCAATTGTATTACTTCCCAACAGTGCAATTCTACTAATATACTTGTGAAAATATGCTTACAACTAATGGTTTTCACCATAAATATAAAATTCGATAAATTACCAGATTAAACTTTGTTGTCATTTCCAAGAACTTTTTAGGCTTAAAACAGACCAAGCCCTTAGGTAAGCTAACATAGATTTTTTGTTAATTTTTCTTAAGTTTTTTCTAGGTGTATCCGAATCATTATGCAATTGTTGCCGTTATTTTAAACTTCGACAAACCTTGGACATTAACAGCACGATCTTAAAGAATAGACCAGGAAGTTTAATACGAACGAAGTTTTTTGCAAGCTTTAATTGCATTACTTTAGAATTGTACACTAGGATGCTTTTTTCGGATGTGAACGTTTTCGGTGGATATTTTATAAAAATAATACGTTATGACAAAAAATTTACAAATTTGCAAAAAAAATTACAATAAAAATTTTTCATATTTCTAGCGGAAATAGCGAAAAAATTCTTTGGTAAAAGTTTTATGATTTTTTATGGGCTTTCCACTTCTGAAACCAAAATGGCACATTAAGATGGTAGAAAATGAGATCTGGTGGGTCAGTACTATAAGAGGTCAACTGAGGTCAATGAATTATAGAGACACAAAATAGGTCTTCCTAAGACAAAAACAAAAAAAATCCTTCTTTAAGATCGGACGGTAAATAACGAAGTTATAAAGAAATATGTCGATGCGCAACCCCTACGTTCGGTCGAAAAAAAAAAAAATTTTTTTTCGAAACTTTCTTTCAATAACGCTTTAGATAAGCTGGTGTGCGGCGAAATTTATTTTTTCGATACGGTCTAGTGCGCAGTGTAATTTTCAATAAAAAGTAAAACCTTCCTTTTTTGAGAAATTAATTTTTTGTCAAGTTCTAAAAACCACTTCATAAAAATGCCACTTGTCATCAAGGCTTTTTTGTTGAACTGAAAATCCACATCTAGAGATCTTACTCCTTTAAAATATCTAGGATTTCTCTATCTCAAGGATCTCTCCTATCACAAGCAGTTTCAGTTTCTCCAAACCAGTCATATTGCTCCAAAGCATTTTTCATTTCTGAATGTTAGTGTTTTGTTTGGCAACATTTGAAAAAGAATCCAGTGTCATCGGCATTAAAAATGTCATTTTGAACATATTTTTATATCAATCTCGGTAAAACGTTCATAATCCATTCCTCACGACCTCTTATATTGGCATCAGCACTTTCCCTACATAAGGTTTTTGCTACAATACCATGCCTTTTTTTAATTTGTCTTACCATCATGTGCTAGCTTCAAAATCTTCGTGACCCATTGAATCAGCGAACTCTTTGGCTTTTTGCTTTATTAATGGCCTAGATATAGGAAGATTTTTACCACGTGCAGTAGTGACCCATTTCAGCATTGCTTCATCAATATCCTCAAAAAGGCAGGTTCAAAGACTTTTGCGTTTAGTGCTTAATTGCTCGTGTTCAACATTTTTTTAGAATCAATGTTTTGTTTTTTCAAAAATTTGATAACGTGGAAGGAAGAATTCCAAATTGTTTAGCTACATCTTTTTTTTACTCCTTCTTCAACTTTATTGATAATAATAATTTTTTTCAAGAGAAATGCTACTGCGCTGCGTCATTATCGATCAACTGAACACCGGCAACTGATGCCAAAATTGGTATTGATGTGACTTTCTTCTTTGTTATACCCTAAACCTGAAAGGTCAGGGTATATTAACTTTGTGCAAACGTTTGTAACGCATAGAACGAAACAAGTCCGGTATAGAAAAGTATATATATTCTTGATCAGCGTCACCTCGTGAGTCAAACTGTTCATGTCCGTCCGTCCGTCTGTCCGTCTGTGTGTTGCCCGTATACACAGGATAAGAAGAAGGAGTTAAGATAATTGGATGAAACTTGATACACATGATCACATGCACCCAAGGATGTGCACTATTGAATATTTTTGGAATCCGACCACGGACACGCCTACCTCCCATACAATGCAAAAATTCAAAACTGCATAACTCAGCTCATAATAAGCCTATAACAATAAAATTTGGTGTGTATGTGTTTTGTATCAACAAAAATATGTCTTCGAAAAATTGGTGTCATCCCCTCACGGACACGCCCACCTCCCATACAACCCAAAAATTTAAAACGCAATAAATAAGCCTGTGTTTAATCTGAAGAGCTAAACTTTGACACATATGTTTTTTATAACAAACCAAAGATGGTTTTGAAAAATGGACATCATGCGCCCACGGACACGCCTACCTCCCATACAACGCGAAAATTGAAAACTGCATAACTCAGCTCATAGTTAACCTACAACAATAAAATTCGATTTATATGTGTTTTATACCAACACAAAGATGTCTTCGAAAAATGGAAGTCATCCGCTCACGGACACGCCCACCTCCCATACAACCCAAAAATTGAAAACGCAATAAATTAGCCTCTGTTCAACCTACAGAACTTAAATTTGGCACGTATTTTTTTTATGACAAGACAAAGATAGTTTTGAAAAATGGACGTCATCCGCCTACGGACATGCCTACCTCCCATACAATCCAAAAAGTTTAAAACTCAATAAATAAGGTTATGTTTGTCATAGAGAAATTATATTTGGTATGTATGTATTTTATACCAAATCTAAGGTGTGTTCCAAAATTTTGAGTAATCCGTCCATGAACACGCCCACCTCCCATAGCGAAAGCACAATGAAGGCATTAACTGTGAGCTACAGGAATAAAACTTGGTATGTGTAAATTTTTCATCAACATTTAAATGCATATAAAGTATAGCCTTCATCCGCCCACGGAAACGATCATTTACAATAAAAATTTTTTGTTTTTGAAAAGTAGATTAAGGGTATTTAATAGTCGGCCTAGACCGACTTTAGACTTTCGACTTTGTGAAAATAAATCATTATTCTTTCTAAATCAGTCTAGCACAAAGATTCGTAGATTCTCTGTGAATTGAAGCAGTCGCAACGAGTTATTTTGGCACATTTTAGTTTTAATAAAATCGAATGTGTTGCTAAAACATTAACATTGGAAAAGTCGCTTATTTGATCTACTCAATACAAATACTTTGGTGCAAGTATAAATGGTAATATTTAGCAATGGGTTCAACCTAGAGCATAAAGTACTAGGTCGTAGCAATCGCTTAGCAAGTACCTAAGCTGGCCACATAAATAGGTACGTTGAAGATACAAATTAGTTGGGTCGCTCGCTTTAAAAAATGTTTTCTTAAATATGTAAAAAAAGAGATATTATCTCTTTCGATTATCTTAAACGAAAAAATTAAAATTTTTTAATTTATTCTAGTTTTCTTCCATTTTTATGTTCCAAAGTCACGTGTGAGGTCATTAATATATATAAAACAAACATTACTATATATAAAACTCTAAAACGGCAAACAGTTTTGTTCAAGCTTTTGTAAAAATATCTCAAACGGTATTAGATGAAGATGAATGATAAAGTGAAATTTGTGTCAGAAAAAGAGATTGCGAAAAAACATGCCATTTAGGCATCGTAATTCTTTGTAAGTGAAAAGTTTATTTTGTTTTTAAAATAACAAAAAAAAAAAAACTAAAAATCCACTTTTTGAGATAAAACCAAATTAAAGTTTTTCAGAAAGTTGGCAACTCTAGCATAAAAATTCCAAAAATATTTAATTTTTTGAAATCGCTTTTCTATAGTTTTCTAATGATAGGAATGTTACCATTTACAAAAATAAGGTAACATAAGATGGAGATATGATTTATTAGAAATGACTTAATTTTTAAGATTGTTCCTTTTATAAAAAAATTGGTATCTCCATAATATTTTACAAAAGTATGGCGATAAAAAAACAAATAACTGATATTCTTATAAGTAGAAAAGGAACCTACTAAGAGCATGTGATTAATTTTTGGAAACAATCTGCCATATATTTTTTGGTGCAATGAATATGATAATTCAAAACGAAAATAATAATATTTAACAATTTCATAATTTCTCGTTTTCACATAAGTTGACAGACTAACACTTCTATAATTTTTTTCTTACTAAATCTAAAAAAAAATTATTTAATTTATTTACTTTTGAACACCAAACCTTTAGAAATATGCTTAAAAGAAATATTTAAGTGAACACTCAAATCCAAAGATGTTGTGTAAAAACAATTAAAGGCAATAAAAATCCAATTGAATTATTTCGGTTTTTTCACACAATAAAAAAAAAACAGCGAACATTAGTTTTTAATCACTTATTCAAAATGAGCGTTTGAATTAAAAATTCAGGAACTTTGTACACGACCGGCACTTAATTATCTGAATGTTTCTTGCAGATTGATTTCCTTACTTTTCTTTCTTATTTCTTATTGTTTTCATTTCTCCACGATAACGCAAAAACGAAAACATGTAGAACAGCAACAACGTAAACCGAACCGATGACGCACGCACAACAAAAAAAAAATCACTGACCCTGATAGTAATTTTTTTCTGAACGGACATTCTATTTAAACCTTAATTTTTAATGAACGGTTGTAACGAACGTTCGTTGATTTTTGAAGTTGTGTGTAAAATTTCTTGAGAAAATACGCAACAGACAAATTTTCCGTGATAAAAAAATGCTTTTATCTTTCGATCAGACATGCACAACGAAATCAACTGAATTTTTTCTGTTTCGTTGAGGCAGAAAAATAAATTATCAAAATTATTTCGTTTTTTAAATAACGTTAAAAATTTATCAAATCAAATTTCGTTTCGTTGAAAAACGAAAAATTTTCTATTATTTTCTCCTATGCTAAAGCTGGTATGACACTAGCTTTTTTCGCATTTTTAAATTCTGTTGAATTTAGCATTTTAGTGTTATTTTGAATTTTGTCAAAAATTATGAATTCTTTACATAAAAATGGAAAAAATTTGTTAAAATATTAAAAGTCGAACTCTTTTGCAGTTCTTGTGCTAATTTGTGTTTATTTGGTTTTGTACATTTATTATAAATAAGCAATAAAAAAAGTATATTGTGAAATGTCAGAATTTAATGTGCCTCTGCCAGATTTTACGCTGATAGCGGCTGAAAGAGTAAATATTTTTTAACAGTTTTCAGCCAGAACTATTTTTAAGATATTAAAAATGCGAAAAAGCAAGTGTCATACCACCTTAAACAAAAATTTCTTCGGATCCAAACAAAACGAAATTTTTTGTTGAAATTAACATTATTTTCAACGGTTGATTGGGACAAAAACGAAAAAAATTGATATCGTTTTCTCCGAAACGAAATAAATATTTTTAGTTTTTGGAATTAACGTTTTTTTATTTATTTTGCTTCAACGAAACGAAAAAAATATTTTGGTTATCGTTACAATTAACGTTAACGTGCATGCCTGCGTTCGATTGCAAACGAAATAAATCTGCTTTTAAATAACTTTAAGAATCATTTAAAAAATTTATTGATGAAAACAAAATAATAGTCAATTTCTTTTCAAATACTCTGCGACAATTACGCGCTCATTGTTCCTTGCCCACTTAAAATTGTTTAATGTTTTGTAGTTGTAACAGTAAAGAACAAAACTGGTTTAACATGTGCAAGATTCCTTAGCAGCAAATTATTAGCAGCGCTGAGCTGAAATTTAAGGAATTACAAATGTCTGTCAAACAACAACAAATGTTGTTTATGAAAGAAAATAAGCCTAAGATAAGAATTAAAACTGCAAATTTATTTTATTTAACAGGGTTCTCCTACATATGCAAATATAAACAGATTTCATGTTCTGTGTTTTATTTTCTATTTTCTTTCATAAATAAAATTCGTACTCTTATTTTTTACTATTTAACTATTTATTGATAAATAGCTGTTGCAGCGAAAAACATTCGCCGCAAGATTTTTGCTGTCGTTTCATGTCGTTCGGTTTTTTCATTGACTGATACATACATACACAAGCATGTTAGAAGAAAACTATTTCAGCGAATAACAACAACAAAACTCACGCAAATATTATTTTCAATTAACTTCTAAACTAAATGGAATTTGAAAAAACTTCCTAAGAAAACAACCTTCGTTAGGAAGCGTAGAACAGTACAGAAAAAGAAATTTTAAGATCGGTCAATCCATTCGAGAGTTTAAGGCCTCTAAACAGCTTCAAACAACCTGTTCCATGGGAGCTTCGCTCGCTTCGCTCGCTCGCTCCAATAAAAAATAGAACAAAAGAAAAAAAGCATTAAATTTTATTATATTTAAAAGCCTTTTCGTACTTACTGTGTCCCATAAGGCAACTTGAGTGCAGGAAGATTAAATACCATGTAAATATATCTTCTCGACAAAATCTCAACGATACGCTGATGATTTTCATTCAACCACAAAAAACAAAAACAGGACAACGTGCAGCATTTTCCACACAATCCTCACAAATGAGTCGATCATTAATATTGGTTTTATCAGAAGCATACATAATTAAACTGTCAGATTATTTTGGCATGTCACACCGACATTTAATGGCGCAAAAAAGGAGCACATATAAAAAAAAACCTTAAACGGTGTGTGCTTGAACGAAATTCATTGTTACCGAAACCCCCGGGGTGAATAAAGGTCTAACAATACTGCTTTTCGCACTCCAAGTATTAATAACTGTAATTGTTATGATTTCATTCACTTTTTTTTTGCTGTATAAACACTAGGTACAATTTTACAGAAACATTTTCGTAGATCTGATTCAGTTTTATTTGAAATTTTTTTTTGCAAAGGGTTGCATTTCATCCGTTTTAGTTGTACGTAGATATACTTTGACAAGGCATCTGTTCATTGCTTTTGGAAAGTTGTACCGTTCGTTTTTTTTAATCTCCCGTAGGGATGGTCGTAAATCGCAAGTACAAAAAAAAGCTAGAGAGAACACCATCTAAATTTTAAATTATAGCTCTGCGTAGAAGAATTGTTTGTTTTCTGAGTATAGATTCTAAATGTTTTATTTTTTGCACTTTTTTCGTTTGCAATCGGCTTTTTCACTCCCGCTGGGTGCGCCTTATAAAAGGGTTTTTACAATGACGAGTATGATTAAAGGTTCATATCAATTTATAAAACATTGCAATTTTTGCTTAAATAATTGGCAGAAACTCGTTGCGGCTAAAAATGTCATCTTAAATAGAAGCAAATAATGGCAAAGTTGAAGGATGCTGCTAGTCATTGGGTCCGTCAGCTTTGTTTTAGCTCTTTCTTTACTTTAATATTTTTTATTTATGATTATATTTGATAACTTGGTAATTAATCTTAAGTTTCTTAAGAATAATAAATTAAAACATATTTATATCATAATTTTATGAATTGAAATGGAGTAATTTGGTGTTTATTTTCTTGTCTCAATATTTTTCTTGGTTTGTTTTCTTAACTTATCAAAGTACACTTTGAATTTTTAAATTTTTTAAGGCAAAATAAGGCAAAATTTACTTAGCGCAAAATTATTAATACTTTAGAAAACAAAACCAGAGACTGGAAGTGTATTACATTTTCAATAAAATGAAATTAACGTATAAGATATGGAAGCTGAAGGGGAAGAAAAATTCCAAGCAATGCTACTTTCATTGAAATAAAGAAAATTAATTGAATTTCAGGCTGCAAATAGAATTGAAGGAGTATTCGATTGATTATTATGAACGTGCCAATTGTCTTAAATCACACTAAAAAAAAGCATACTAAATTCAAAGAAAATTTATTCAATACTTAGGAAAATTTTCCTCGTTTAAGCGCCAAGGATTTTTTTTCATTTCAAATGGAAATTTTTCTTTGAATCAAAGAGGAGCATTTTGGAAAAAAATTAAAATAAAGTTAATAAAAAAAAACAAAAATTTGCAAAAAAACTAAAAATTTGTCAAACCAAAAAGAGAATACATTTTATAAACAAAAAAGACAAGCATTAAACCGAGAGTATTCTTTCAAATCAAAATAAAATTATTGTTGAAAAAAAAAATGAATATAGACTGTCCCAGAAATAACTTTTGGTTTTTTTTTTGTAAAAAAGCCAATAATGTTTTTTTAAAAATTCTTTCAGTTTATTATTAAGTAAACATTATAAAATAAATGAAAATTGTATGTACACTGAAAAAAATACACTTAAATAAAATTATACACTTTTTGATTAAGGTCCTGCAATCGGTTTTTTACCGACCTTTCGTTGACCTTAGTGTATGCCCGACGCCATTTACGTCGAAATATTTCGATGTTTTTCGCAGTTTGTTTGGTCTTCTTAAAATTTCTTTTCATTAAAACCCAATATCTTTCGATTGGGCGCAGTTCGGACAATTCGGAGGATTGGCTTCTCTTGGTACCACAGTGACATTATTGGCTTGGTACCAATCCATCTTTCTCTGGGCGCAGTGACATGTTGCTAAGTCATGCCAAAAAAGTACTGAACCTTGGTGCTGACGTATAAAAGGCAGCAAACGCCGCTCCAGAAACTCTCTGATGTAAATTTCGGTGTTGATTGTGCGATATGTCACAAATTCCTTACTTCGAAGGCCACATTTGCAAATGGCCTGCTACACCATGTATTTCTTTGGAAATTGGGTATGTTTTCGGTGGTGCATTTAGAGGATACTCCACCCCTTCTAACCACAGTATAATATCCGTGTCCAGGTAACTGATTGAAATCCGCTTTGCAGTACGTTTCATCGTCTATGATCACACAATCAAATTTGGACAGGTAATCGCGGTACAGTTTTCGAGCCCTCCTCTTGGCCTCGGCGTCCTTTTCTTCTGACCTATCAGGTACTTTTTGTACTTTAAAGCTCCTTAGGCTGTACATTTTTTAATCCGTTGAACACTTGACTTCGATGTTTCCACTTTTGTTGCCATATCGCGAACCAAAGTACCTGGATTCTGAGTTAACAGCCGCTTAACGTTCTGGACCTCCGCTTGGTTCGCTGGACCACTTTTTCTCCCTGAGCCTGGCGTTTTTGATAAAGGGATAAGCTGTTTGTATCGTTTTATGGTCACGCCAACTTCCTTAGCGATCTTGTTGTACGTGGTGTTTGGATTGTCCAGGTATTTGCAACTAATTGCTTTCCGCTTTTCTTCTTGTTGAGACGACATCTTTTCAAGCTCTATTATTTTACTAGCGAGTGTTTTTTTAATCTACAATAGTTATACTTTATTTAGGTACCAAATATATTGCTAAAGGGGTAACACTTTTTTATAAATAACCTAAAAACAAAAGGACAGTTATTTCTGGGACAGTCTTTATTAACATTAAGAAAAAAAGAATTTTAATTAAAAAGCAAAATATTGCAACAAAATACAATTTTTTTAAACCACAAAAGAAGAAATAATAAAAATAATAAGATTAAGACTTAATCAAAAATAGAGTTTTGTAATATAAGAATCTGTTCAAAGTAATTTTTGTTAATATTTTGATCATATTCTTAGATATTATAAATACTTACTTACTTAGGTGGCCATTGACGGGTTACGGCCGACTTCATCAGCTCTGGCCAGGCGTCTCTGCTTCGCGCGCGCCGTCTCCAATCTCTTTCACCAAGTGCGGTAAGGACTTCCTCAATCCATGGGAGGCATGGTCTTCCTCTTCGTCCTCCCTCGGCTTTCGCCTCAAACACCTGTTTGAGACATGACCCAGCCAACGTAGTCGCTGAATTGTTATACGCTGAACTATGTCAATGTCGTTGTAGAGCTCGTACAGTTCGTGGTTCATTCGAATGCGAAGTCGTCGCCAACTCGAACAGGACCAAAGATTTTGCAAAGAACTTTCCTCTCGAACACCCCAAGAGCGGCTGCATCTGTATGCGATACCACCCATGCCTCAGCGCTATAGAGAAGCACAGGTATGATGAGCGTCTTGTAGAGTGTTAGTTTTGTCGATCGAGAGAGGGCTCTGGAACCTAATTGCTTACTTAGCCCGTAGTAGCACCTATTAGCACTTGTTATTCTTCGCTTTATCTTCAGGCTGACATTGTTGTTGCTGTTTACGGCGGTGCCAAGTTATGTAAACTCCTTGACAAATTCAAAGTTATATTTGCCTGCTGTAACATGGGAGCCTAGACGCCGCACTTCCCTATTTGCAGACAGCATATACTTTGTTTTGCCCTATATATTTATTTAATATATATTATAAATATATCAAATAAAATCCAATTCCATTCTGTTTTTATTAAATACGTTTTTAATTTCGTTAGATACAAAATAGAAGCAAGTCAGACTTATGATTCATGTTTAGAAGCAATACGTGTCCTGTATGCTAGAAACAAATCAAGTTTCTATAAGTCAAGCAAAAACTTTTTTACATGTAAAACAAATGGACGACTTTCAATCAAAAAGCATTTTTTGATGATTTCATTTCTTCCTTAATCTGCGAAAAAACATTTAAACAATTTTACGGAAGAAAATTGCAGTTTGTTTTTAAAAATAAATAAACTTTTTTTGTGAGTTGGTGCCTTTTAATTCATTACTGATGGTAGCATTTGCCATTTTACTACAGAATTTTCATTATAGTCTGTATGTAAATTAAACTTTAAAGTATAAATATTTGATTGCGTTTTATGAAAAGGAACTGATAAAATTATATCAATTCTTAATTTACATGCTTCTGAGAACATGAACTTTAGCCGTTCGGAGTCGGCATAAAACATGTAGGTCCAGTTCTCGGTCAATTGTGTGCAAACATTTAATAACACACACAACACAATTGATTATAAGAAGCTCGGTCAAAGTCCTTTCAAGGGCTGAAATGGCCAATGTGTTTTTTTTATCGTTATAAAACGTTCGTTGTTGTTTCTAAAATGTTTCTTTTTTCCTTTGTTTATTAAAATATGCGTTATTATTTCTGTATGGCGCAGAAAGTTTTTGAAAATATTAATTTTACCTTGCTATATTATAGTAAAACGTTAGTTTTTATTTTTAAAACGTTTCATTTTACTCTTGTATGTTAGAGTATACTTTTTTTATTTTTGCATGGCGTAGCATGTTTTTAAAATAAACATTTTACTAATCGTTTCTTAAATGTGCGTTTCATTTTTTTTTTTTTTTGTTTTCTCAGTGTATCTTTCAGGTATCATAAAATGTGATCGGTAGCTAAACTAGCAAATTTCCGATAGGGTTTTTCTATTTATGTTCACAACTTTAAGGAACAACGTTCAAAAATTTGTTTAAGTTCCATGAACTCCAAAATGTTACATTGTGTTAACATTCGACACAACTACAACCAAATCGGAGGACGCAAATTTTTAAGATTGAATATTTTTGAATTTTGTCTCTTCCACATGATTTTAATTTTCAAATTTTTTTTTACTCAAAACTGACAAAAAGAGGCAATGAAGTTATCAAGATAATTGTTTAACTAAAATAGGTTAAAATGAAAAAATTGTAATTTTTATTGCGTTTTCACAGGATATTAAAAATCTGAATCAAAAATTTTAACATAATTTTTTCCATGCCATTGTCTTAGCTGTTCGAGTTTTAAGCATCAGATTCATAATCAGCTACCTCCGGGACCCTTCGAATACCAAATGTTAATTCAATTCGATGAAGCTTGCATTTTACATATTTCAATATTAGTTAATATTAATTAATATTAGTTCTTATTTTATCATATGGTCTATATTTGTTAAACCAATTCAAATAATTCAAACATTGTCATTGTATTCAGATTTTTGTTTGTTTTTTCAAAGAAATAATGAGAGAAAATTAAAAAAAAAGAAAGAAGTTTATAGGTAGTTCCAAATTAAACACACTTGTTTTAAATTTTGTTTTGTAGAAACGCAAAGGCGTTAAATTGCTATTTTAAAATTATTTGTTTAATTTTAAAGTATGCTTTTTTTTCTCAGTGTAATATTAGGCATCCTAAAAAAGTTGCCATGTTAATTTTTTACTACCACACTAACACAGGCTAAAGCAGTTTAAAACTGTTCTGTACCATATTAAGTTCTGTCAGTGTTTTTGCCTTTCTGGAGGCCTTCGTTAAAATTGTTCAAAGAATGATTCAATTTTTCGCAATACTTTCAAAAGTTTAGAAGAATGTGTTCTACAAAAACAAGCACTAGATGAGTGAAAAAAAAAATGAGAAAAACAATTAAATTTTGACTTTTTTTTCTAGTTGCCGACGCTGTTGCGGCAGAAACCATTATTAAGCAAGTATTTGTATTTTATGTGAGTGTTGTTTGCTTGTGTGTATGTGGCTTTACGTCTGTGTGTGTTTCCGGGCAAACAATGCAGTGCGGTGCGCTTTAAAAACGTCGTCGTTGTTGCAAGCGGAAGAGCGAAAAGTGCGCCTTTTTCGTTTATTGCAAATTTTGCATTCACTTGTTCCCCCATTTTACGTTTTCCGGTTTGGTCTACTCTTCCCCCTGCCATTCAAATAGAAGCAGTCAGTCGCGTCATTGTATACATATGGCTAGAACGGGGCTAGAGGGGAGGAAATGCTTGCTTTGTTTGTGGCCGATGTAAGTAATTCGTGGTTTCAGGCGCAATGTTGATGATGTTTTTCTTAAATATTAAATTGTTGCTATTCGCTTTCTTATTGTTGTTTTTGTTATGGCCTTTGTTGCCGTTGTTGTTGTTGGTTTTTTTTTTGGTCTTGCTGAGCTGCTGAAAAATGCCTGCTAGGTATTTAATTTCTTTGTTGTTTCTACGGGTTTCTTCCAGTGTTTATTCTGCTTTATATTGCTAGAACCAGCTAAAATAACAAATTATATTATTGCTTGCCATTTTTAATAAATCATTATAAGCAGGCTACTCTTTGAGGGTCTATCCAGAGAAGACTGTGCTTCTCAGGCGGTTCTGACTCTGACGCAAGATTAATAGCCAGAGATCGTAGAAATAATAAAAGAAGCAATCAATTTTATAATAAAAAATTAACAATAGGGGAAGAAATTTGCTAAAATTATGGCGAATAATAAAATTGTCGTAGATCAAAAGAAAGCTTTTTAAAAATATAGATGAATGCATAATATATAAAATATTAATTTTCATCTTTATAAGTAAACAATTTTTGGCAAATTTTCTCCAAAGAAATATAGTGAAATCATAAACATTGTCAAAAGATAAATTATGAACACATTATCGTACTTGCTTCAAAACTAACACAAGCCAATAGAAATTTTATTGAAAATTTTTTTTACATATTTTTCCCTTTTATTGTCTTTTATTATACTTGCAAAATTTTTACAAGACGTACAATAACGTCTGACAGCACAGTTTGTATGGGGTCGTTTTAACAGATTTTTTAAAGGCCATGAAACTTTTTTGACGAATACTTTAGGGTATACCTACAGCCTTTAATAATTATCGTTCAAAGATAATATATGTACCAAAATATCAGATATATTCTGCGCTGAATGAATATCTAATTTTGGATTTTGTCACTATTATATAAAATAGTTAAATATAAAAAGAAAAATGCCTGTGTTTCGTTGTTTTTGCTTATATTGTTTTTGTTTCATACGAACTGATTCGCAGGCTTCTTTATTGGGTTATTGTTTGTACAACTTCTTTATTGGGTTCTTGTACGTATAACTATGAGAGTTAATGAGTGCTCTTTTTTAACACAAGATGTCAATTACAACCTATTTTCAACACAGTCAATGAACTCAAACTGTCAAACTTAACGAAATGGGTCTGTGATAAGGTTTGATTTAACTCTTATGAAAAAACGAGTTGGATTATATTTCATTTTATGCTTTTACCCAATAGATGGCGTAAAATTTTAATTTTTGTTTTTAATGCAAATTAATTTGGATCCCACATCCCAATAGCACTATCGAGTGCAGCTCGCAAACTAAACATAGGACAGAGACGAAAAAGGCACCAATAGAAAGTGCATTTGCCTTATTTTCAACTAAGTCAATGAACTCACCTGACAAACTTAACGAAATGATCGAAAAATTTGATATTTTGCTTGTTTCTTTTTGCTTGCTCATTTTATCATGCTTACTTTTCACGTTTTCTTTGTTTTGGTCTAGATAAGAAGTGTAAGAATTGAGTGTTATTAATTTATTTGTTAATTTTCGGAAGATCAGTAAAAGAAACGTGCAAACGGACAAAACAATCGGACCAAAGAGACAAAGTAGAAGAGGTTACAGCTTAAACGGAATTCTACATCTACACTTACGATACTATCGAAATTGTTTCTTTTTTTCGTTTCATCGAGTATCAAAATCACAACGATGCAAAAGTTTAACTTCAATAACTAGTGATCCAGTTCGATTTCCCATAGCCTGAATATGGTGAGAGCGTCCTCTCCGACGGTTCCAAATTTAAAACAAAACACAATCACAGTGTTATTTATCATTGCTTTAAAGTTTAAAAATTTGTTCATGAAATATGGTACATTTAGGGTCGTTTTATTCACTATTATAACTCGAGAGTTATCAATAACTTTAGAATTTTTGTATGGAAAACTTGAGAGTTATTCAAAACTTTCGAGTTATAAAAGTGAATAAAATGGCCCTTAGAATCCGTTGAAACCATTGTCACTGACAAAGTGTCATACAAAACACGACCATGTTTTCTCCATCAGTTTTAATTATGTGATGACACCAACTCGTGTTTGCCTGTTCAATTCAAATGAATATATTGCCGTAGTAACTGCGACTATGGTTTGTCTATTTCAGGACGATCATAGGATTGGAGCTTATAACAAACTTGTTTGCTCCGCATTTTATATAATAGATGGTCATCCATAAACCACGTGCCTGGTTTTCAGCCCCTCAGATTTGCTTTTTTCTGCAGACAACTATACTAAAGCATATTTAATCATAATCTTAGTTCGCAATAAAGTGTCATGAATGGGATCTTATTTTCAGAATTACTTGGATAAACATTATTTTTCCATCAACAACCATCAGTATTAAGTGCAACATTTGCTTATGTTCTGAAAAAGCACTCTTTATACCATGAGAACCGAACAAAACCAAAAGATATACTTTCAACAATAAGATTAACAACCTCTTGGAAATGACTTCATTACTGTTTCTGTTATAGTTTCAATTATAAAGCTTTTACTTAATGGCGGCCTGTTCCATTCGTTTATTGTCTGCATATTCGAGGCATTTGGAAACATGCTGAAATATTCCTTTTATTTGTGTCTTCTTTTTAAGCCTTTCCCAAACAATGATGCTCTTTATGAGCTTAAGTGCAGCTTTACCGGGATTTTCGCGCAATGATGCGTCAAAATGTTTCGCTCTTCCATCCATTGTCAACACTTGACAAAGACATTGAAACGTGTTTTTATTGTATGCAATCCTTCATGGTTCGCGACAATAACTGACAATGGCTGCCACTCGTTGGTTGATTAATGCGCGGCTCTAGAGTCTCAAGTCGCTAGAGGGACGACAGAGAGGAAACGCAGCGGGGCAGCTTGACTTTGACATTCATCGCTCATGTGTCATTGCCGTAATCATTGTCGTCATTCCATGTTCCACTCGTCGTCGGAATATCAGATTTTATTGTTGCATTTTATGGTAGAAACAGGAAAAAATGCTTAAGCGGTGGTATGGGCTGTGCGGGTTATGCGGAATGGAGCGGATGCACTGCAACAATGACAGGTAGAGCGGCTTAAGGATGTTGCAGCAGTAATTTTAATTGCAGCTCTTGTCTGTCGCTGACAGTTATAATTTTAATAATAAATATACAGGGTCAAGCTGAGGATGGATTTTTGTTTTTTATTAATTTATGTTATTGGTTTTTTATTTCTTTGCTCTTGAACTCACTGTTGGCTAATTTAACCGAAAAAATTAAGGAGAAAATAAGAACAGAATTTCTGTATAAAAATACACATACAATGGTGCATTTAATAATGAAATTCCAAAAGCACCTGTATCAATGATAATTTTTAAAGTGCTGCTTTGAACTTTTACAAGGATAGTTAGCAGGCACTAAAAGAGAACTGTGTCTGAGTTGAAAGAATTTCAAAATCATTTTTTGAATGGATTAACTATTTTAGGTAGGTAGAAAATTCCGAAAATTGAAATGTTTTTTTACTTTAATACCGTTAAATTCTTGTGTCAAGGTTACATGCACAGAAAAAATTTATTAGAAGTTGAATTTTGAACACAGACCGGTCCTTTTACTTTTTCTGTATACATACTTAACCTTTCTGTTACTCGTTAAAAAAAAGACGTACGTTACTGTACCCTGACAGTATCCTGTACTGTACCCGTGTATCCAAATAAGTTTTTTTATGCAAATACAATGCAATTGAATTTGTATCATAGCAACACTGGTTATCATATTGCGTCATTCTGACATCTTAGGTTTATTTTTCTACGAAATGAAAATTATATCAAAAAAACAAAAAAAAAACAAATTGGCCATTTCAGCCCTTGAAAGGACTTTGACCGAGCTTCTTATGATCAATTGTGTTGTGTGTGTTATTAAATGTTTGCACACAATTGACCGAGAACTGGACCTACATGTTTTATGCCGACTCCGAACGGCTCATGTTCTCAAGAAGCTTTACATGGCATTATTTACTCTCTGAGGTTTGCCATTGTCTGCAGAGAGGTGGTGACCGATCAGAAAAATTTTTTATTGAAAAAACTTTTCGCCGCGGCTGGGGATCGAACCCGGGCTCCGAGCATGCTAAGCCACACACTTAACCTGCATGCCACGGTCACCATTATATCACGTTATCTTAAAAAAGTTATGCATAAACTATTGCCACTTGTGCTGTGAGCAGACCGTAAGAGGAATAAAGAAGATTTAAATATTTAAAAATTACTATAGTTAAAATGTTAATTACTATATAAATCATTTTTTAGATTAAAATTTAATTTTGAATACACTTTGGTACAGATAAAGAGATTACAAAATGCTTCCACCTAAAATCACAGATTTGAAAACATATCTATCGGAATACATAAAATATAAATTTTTCTACGGAATTACTAAAAATACATATAAAATTTCAATCGAAATGATATATAAAATAAAAATAAGTTCAATATATCCATTCAAAAAAAGTTGGAAGACATCCTAAAAAGCTATCACCAGTTCAAGAAAGAATTGCGAAGAGTCTGATAAAACTGGATCACAAACACTGCCACACAACTAATGGTAGAAACCATGAGAAACAACTAATTAAGGATGCCTGTGGAGTAAATGTAAGTGAAAAAACTATTCGTTTCAAAAATAGTGGTTCATTGCAAAATCTAATGTTAAAAAAAAATCTTTTTGGACAACTTCAGCAAAGGTCAATTTTTGCAAAAAGATATGAAAATTTAACTTAAGACGATTGGAAGAAAGTCACCTGGTCTAACGAAGCAAAACTCAAATGTGTTGGCGGCGATAAACACTTGTAGACTAGGTCATGTAGCTGATTATTAAAAAAAAAGTATATTTATGAACTGATTTGGCTAAAATTCACCATCAGGGGTGATTGACAAGAATGACAAAACTCCAGAGCACCACACAAACATATGGTGTCAATCAAAGGTGGATAGTTTCAGTGATTTAGACTTGATGGTCAACAATACATACGCAGCAACGATCAGATTTACATTGAATTTTGTGAACTCTTTTCTTTAGGAGTTTTTACGGTAAATTTTTGTATAAAAACTTTAGACCGTTTTAAGGTTGAATCGGGTGCGAGGATTTAATTTCTGATTAATCAGTTTTGCTCTAGCTGTGCACCTTTTTAAAAATATAATTATTTGAAAAAACTCTTAAAGAAAAAATTCACAAAATTGAGGGTTTTATTGAGGGTAAAGTGCTAAATTTAGCCATTTTTCTTTAACTAGATTGATTTTCATGCTCGAAGCGAAAATCAACCCGACAACATCGGGTTTTTGCTTCCATACAAATCGACCCAGCCTGCTCTACATATGTAAATATTCGAATATATCCTATTATTTGATGTGTTCTTTAACCGCTAACTTCTTTATTTTCCTCCCCGCAGACAACCTGTCACAAATGCAAAAAATCGAAAAAAAACTAAAACAATACGACACATTCGTTAAAGCATAGCAAGTTTCTGTACCGTTAAATAAATAAATTAAACCCTGACATATATTTTATTGTATATTTTGTAGTAAATTGGTAAGAGACCCCAAATCCATAAGAACAATAAAGTGTGATGCCGTGTACAGAACTGTGTTCTGATTTTGGAGCATAGTGTAATGAATTTCCCCCCTAGCCGAACTGAATCAGTTAAAAAATATTTATTATCAGCATTATTTCAAATACACGTATGTCAACAACAATTTTCAAAAAATGTAAGATGCCCTGAATTTGTCCATATCGACAAGTGCGAGTCTTTTGGACGGGAACGAAATAGTAGAATGCCGTAGACTGTATACGGTAATGAAAACACCAAAATTTAAAATAATTTTATCTTCATTCTTGAAAATTCTACTATAATCGAACCGGTTAAGTGCCTTCAAGATTACTTGTTTCGGATGCAGTATTCGAAACTATATTACAAGACTTTAAGTGGTTACTAGATGAAGAGGTACTATCAATTCAAGTGAGAGTCTAAAAAGAAAAAGGAAACCCAATCGCAACTTTGACAACTTCGTTTTAACAGAAAGCTCTGGCATTTACACCAAGGTTACGACAAATATATCACTAAAATAACTAACTTTTCCATAAAAGATACACGCAGTTATCTTTAAGATACAGTTTCTAGACTCGAACGCCAGCACGCTCGGCTAAACTTGAACTTCCAAACCAATGATAAAATTTCATTAAGTTCGATGTTTTTTCGTTTCAAGCAAGAATATTTTTAAGTTGATAACAACTGAATACTCGTTTGCAGCAAATACAGTTCGCAAACGAAGTATAGTTGGTGAATTTTTCAGTTACGATAAACGAAAAATTTCTTTGCGTGTATAGTTTTCAGCGAGTTTGAAAAATGCTTTCTTTGTAATAACGAGCTTATTGGAGCTATAGATAATATAAATGATTTTGGCATAAAAAAGATAGATTATCTAAATACAGAATTTAACATCTCAGTTCCGACATAGGAAGAAGTAGCATGTGTACAACGATATTTTCAACACAATGACATAAAAAAAGAAGACTACTTTTCCGAACTATAAAAGCAAAAGAGTGCTTTTCGGGATTCGTATTTACTGTTTGCAGCTGTGGCCACGTTTGGATGTAGTTCAGCACGGTATGAAGCAGGTTTTAGTTTTCTTAGCCGTATTTTAACTCCATATAGAAGGGACATGACTTTTGCTCGCGAAAGTAACCTTACCATATTAGCATGTGAGGGCAAATGTATGGATAAAATTCCGAATGAAGAACTTTTGCAAGCGTTTAATAAGTTAGCTGCACGAAAGCTTTAACTATTTAAGTATCTAATCATTTGTAAGAAAACAAGGTTTTTGTGATATTAATGCTTGTATATTATATATAAATAATTGTAAATTAAAAAAAAATAATGCCCCCCAAGCTTTATATTTTGCCCCTCTATCAATGTGGTCTGGTCCAAACGATCTTCGTAAGGAAAATATCACTTCAACTTAAGCCCCAAAGAGTAAACCGAACAAAACATTTATGGATCTTCTTTATTCGTTCAACATGCATATTGTAATTTAGGGACCAGCTTTGACTTGCGTACTTCAAGTAAGGAAGCACTATTGCATAATACATTGTTGTTAGTTGGTTGGTTTAATTGATGATACAGCTACGGGCGGTATCCAATTGACTATATTTGATGCCACTATAGCCGTTTTGATGCGACTAACTCAAATTCGCGGGAGTTTTAGAGAGTGGGCAGGATGAGTGAGGTATGTTTCCTCAGAGCCATTCAGTTCGGTTAAGGAACATGAGTATATCGCTGATCCGTATATATGAATGTTCCTGTAGGTTGTTGAAAAAGGGCTTACCCAGTGTACAAGGTCTGCATCTTGCTAGCGCTGGACAAGCACATAGAAAGTGTATCACTGTTTCCTTTGTGTTCGGTAGGTAACAGTCACGACAGTGAGTTACCTACCACGATCAGCCCGATCAGCCCGTGTTCTCGATAGCAGTTCGCACGTTCTACTGAGGTTGTATGGAGGCCACATTTTTCTGGCTGTAGCACAGGTTGTCAGATTCCTTCATCTTATATAAGCTAAGTCAAGGTAGTCCAGGCATACTTTTCCCTTAACCATTTTTCCCTTAAGGGAAGAGCCTAACCTGGCTAGTTCATCTGCTTTCTCATTACCATAATTGTTTCTGTGGCCGGGAAACCAAATAATGACTATATCAAGTTGACGACTCAACGTGGCCAGTTCCTCCTTACACTGCTTAACTAGCTTGGAGATAGATTGACTATCTGACAGTATCGCTGCGTTTAAATTGTTTGTGTTGACTCGACTTATGGCCCGACAATGTTATAGTTGTTATCAGGCTGTCAAATTCTTTGATCCAGCGTTTAATAAATCCGAGCGACATGTCAATGCTAAAAGACACTTAATCAGGTCATTAATGACATCTACACTACTTAAAACAGTGTTTCGTACTTTGTAATCAAAAATTAAATTATACCTTTTCCGCATAAAGGTCATAGTTTGCCATTTATCAGGATTTAGAAACATATTATTTTTAAAACACCAAACTTCAAAGAATTTCAGATCAGCTACAGTCTAGGTTAGAGTCGTCTTCAGCATATATAGTTCTCTATATTTTCATATCATAAATTAACAGGTGAGAGTGTTTAATAATGTGGGTAACATCATTAATGGCTAAAATAAACGCTAGTAGACACAGGTTATTGCCTTTAGAAACATCTGATTTAGCAATAAATTCAGAATACAACACCACTCGGAAGCGTATGTGATAAGATCGATCAGTCAAATACGATTTTATCCAGCATACAAAATATTGTGAAAGAGTCAATAACTTAAGTTTGAATAAAATTATATCTATATAGGTCATTTATTAAATGCTTTTCTAAGGCAAATGTAAAAACACTCGTCCTGGTTTTCTTTCAGTCTTAAGGTGTCAGTGTATATAAAGGGCGACGACTAGTATGACGCCCTAAAATAAGGGTGGTTTCTGAGAATTAAAAGAAACAAACGAATTGAATTTAATGTTTTTAAATTTAAAATATAATTTGAAATTTATTTAAGCGAATATACAATACATTTTTTGCACGAAAATAATAAATGTTCAGAAAGTTATCCGTCATCTCCTGGGAAAGTTCTCCCACTGCTGCAGTGATTGCGGACTTCTTAGTGCCTGAAATAAAAAAAAACCAAAAAGTTTACTAAAGTAGAAGTTATTGCGCATACATACTATGAAAAAAATTAAAAGCAAAAATTTTGGATTTTTTCAAAACAATTTAAAAATTCCCTTTTTTTATCCAATCGAAGAAATGGAGCATAATAGTACGCAGTAATAAGTACAAAATATGCTAAAATAAAAGCAGAATAGATCGGATTATTTTTTTTCGAATTCGAGCATCAGCAAATTGGAAAAATGTCGTTTTGATAAGCAGCTGCTCTTTGGAAGGCTGTAGAACAAAAAATATTAAAGACCTGACCTTGAATTTTATTATGTTATTGTTATAAGTATAAAATTTAAGAAGTTAATAAAACAAAATTAATAAAGTTTTTGAAAATTTCACACTATAGTAATACTATAGTATAATTATAATTACTATAGTATAGTATTAACTATAGTATCAGTGGCGTAGCTAGGGTTGGTCGCACCCGGGGCGGAAACTAAATTGTGCACCCCTTTAGAAAATTTTTATTATAAAATATTTCGATGAATCTTACTACATATTTTCGAATCAACCTTTACAAAAATGATATATTTTAGAAGAGATTAAAAAAATAAACAAAACTATGCTATCCATGAATATTTGATATAAGAAGTAAGAATCTTTAATTTTCAGAAACTTGAAGAATTTTCTCTGATTTGTTCCAATATTTTTGTCTACCGGGCTTATAAGATGTGAGAGAAAAATTTACTATCAGCAAACCACACAATATCAGTTTTAATATAAAAACTTAAGTTAGTTTAATACAGAAAACATTAAAAAATTTACGAAAAATTTTTCAGAATTGAAAAAAATAGGGCCTGGAAGCAAAACGTTGACAAATTTTCCCTAGTGATCCTGAATAACTATTAATATAAATATTTTTTCAAAATATCGAAATATCGACATTTCTACATAAAATTTAAATTAAATATTAATATAAAATATTAAACTTCATTTATAAACATTTTTCATAATTTTTATCAATTTCTTTATAGTACACTGAGGAAAAAATGTGTTAAAATTAAATGAAAAGGTGTTCATATTTAACGAATTTGTTTTTGAAATAGAGCTTGAAACAAATTTATTAAAAATAAACAGAGCTGTTTTTAAAGTTAAATTCAAAATAAAAGTTTTTGTTTTTACAGAAATGTTTTAAAACAAAATTAAAACAAAAATGTTAAAATGCAAAACACGTGTTTTAAAGCATATTTTTTTGATGCCATTTTTTTAACTTTTCCGAGTTTTAGCACCAGTTTGCATTGGAAAGATTTTAATATTTAATTAATTAGTTTTTATTTTATCATATCTATGGTTAAGCGCACAAAAGTGATAAGTGAAAAATTTTAAATGTTCAGAAAGGTCGATTTTATTTTTTTAATTTCAGTACAAAACACTTATTTCAACTGTATACTGAACAGCATCCATTGGTTATGCATTTTCAAGAAATTTACACAAGGTAGATATTATACTGATGATTTGGAAAATGCAGTAAACCTATTTTTGTCAAAAGGTCACTTATCAGTTCAGTGAGCTTAAGCATCGATATGTTCGATATTTGTCAAACCAATTCAAAAAATTCAAAAATTGTCATTGAATTCAAATTTTTGTTTGTTTTCTCAAAAAAATAATAAGAGAAAAATAAAAAAAGAAAGGAGTTTATAGGTGGGTGAAAATAAAACACACTTGTTTTAAATATTATTTTGTAGAAACGCAAAGGCGTTAAATTTCTATTTAAATAGTTTTTGTTTAACTATAAAGTATGTTTTTTTCTCAGTGTATCTATATTAATCTCCGCTTGGTCTTTTATAGACAAGATTGAGGTCTGTAACATTTGACTGTAATATAAATATCACCATAAATACCACCATAAATATCTCAGTATAACAATATTACAGTGATACCAAATTGATATCAGAAATTTTTTTCATTCTCATTATCTACATAATTCCCAAAGCAAACTTGCCCAGGTTGGACAAGGTCAAGAGTCATGAATGGGTCAAAAAGAGCTGGCAATTCCAAGAAATCTGTTGATTGTTCACATTCGGTGATTGAGAACAAAATTTAATTTTAATAATTAGAATAATTTTTAAGGAACTGTGCATGTTATCTTCTCTTAAAACTGCATTTTTGATAGTTTTTGTTGGTTGATTTGAACATAATAATAATTATTTTAGTAAAATAAAGGATTCAGAAAACCATCTTAAAGTTTTTAATAGACATCTTCAAATAATAAATAAATTTTCATAGAACGCCATTTTTTTAATTTAAATAAAAAATGTAATGAATTTAAATCATTTAATTTTTTAGAAATTTTTTAAGCAAGTCAAAAGTTTATTAATGATTATTAAACTAGTAGTTTTATACAACAGTATACCCTAAACATATTAATATTCAAAATTATGTTCTAGCAGGTTAAAAGCTGTAAATAAGGTTTGTTTCATGATAAATAGTCTCAGAACTTAGTAATACAAAATCATAAAGTATATTTTTATTTTTGACGTTTATGACATGAACATGTTTTTCTGAAAAGTTATGGAGAAATGTATTGCTTACAAAACAACTGATGCCTCCATTCATCATACTCTTAAAATCATGCAGGTTTTCGAATCTTAATGGTTTTAGAATGTCTACTATGCTAGCAAGTTTGAACACTTCTTAATCTGAATATAAGATGTAAAAAAGTGATTTTTTATAATACTTAATGGAATATAAAAAAATGTTTTACATTTTTACTCTTGTACTCCATCTTAATATCGTGAAAATTTTAATATAATTTTTTTGGAAATTGCACCCCTAACCAATGAAAAATTACATATGGAATTGACTTGGGTTTAAGTGTGAGCGTTAATATTGAACAAAATTTAATATAAAGTTAAAGTTTGTTTCAATAAAAACGAAGTCCTGGTGATGGTAAAAAATATTTTCATTCACTTTTGCACCCTTTTGATATTCAAATATAGAACCGAAGTATTTGAGGTGAGTTCTTTATATTAAAAAACTCAAAAATTATGTGGTAAAAAGTTATTTTGCCAAATTTTGCACCCCATTTTGGCGTGCACCCGGGGCGGACCGCCCCCCCGCCCCCCCTTGCTACGCTACTGTATAGTATAGTATAATTTACTATAGTAATTACTATAGTAAATTAGTAATTTCACACAAAAAAATACTAGCATTTAGACGGTAATTTTACATGCTGTTTTTAGAGTGTAGTCGTCCTCATAAACTTGATTCACATCATAAAAGTGCAAGCTTAGAATTTACCCGCAAACACATGCATTGGACGATCGAATGGAGCTGATTTTTTCTGATGAGAAGAAAATTAAATTTGGATGGTCCTGGCTCCATGAGTTGTTACTGACACATGTCCGAAAGTAGCTTATTATTCCAACTAAAATTAACTAAGACATGTACTCCGAAATGTAAGAAGATGAAATTGTAAATTTCATGGAAGAAAAAATGTGAGACAGACCTGCTTGAATAAACTTAATCCATGTATCTAAAGCATTTTTGGGGTGCTAAAGACAGCACCCTCTGCTTAAGTTTACAGTTTGTAGTTCGGGCCGCAACCCTGTATAGAATTTATGGGGTATCATGGTTCGCACGATATAAGTACAAAAGTTGCCAAATACAAATTTCGTATTGGGAGGTTTGGTCTGAAATCGATTCACAAACACTTAAAAATTTATTAAATTCAATACAAGTATAATTTATGAAGCACATTAAAAAGTTCCAAATTCACAAATTAGTAGATTTTTGTTTTCACTATATTTTGTGAAATATTTATAAACAAATACCAACTTAAACAGACAGTTTATGCCGCTAAGTCGGACATGAATTATGTCAGTATAATTATAAAGTTAATTAATTATGATTTCAAAAAGTTCAAAAGGTCAACTCAAAAGTAGACTAAAAGATATTATATAATTAGAGATCTATGTATGCATGGTTAGGAGTTATGTCCTGTGTTGTCCCTGAGCCCAATCCAAACTTTGGATGGTAATTTTTTTCCACATTAACTTGTTTTCAGCCACTGGAATCCTTAACATAAATTTTTTTTATGCTATCGGTCGTGGTTTCAAATGGGTTAATGCTGAGAAAGTGCGAAAAAGCTGTAGTAGCTTAACTCTATTGTTATTGCATGGTTATGAAATAAAAGAAAAATATATGAATTAGTCACCGGTTGGTCGGTTTGGAACTTGCAGTGTTATTTCATACCTTTTCACATATCAGTTTGAGATGAGTGGAAATACTAATAGGATAACCAGAACGTTTATTGTTTTCAGCAGGATTATGTTTGTCATATGTGGGCATTTCCATCGTAACTCACGCGACATGCGTATGTCATTAAGCTTAGTTTTCTCGGAAGTTTATGTTATTAATGAAAAAAATTTCTTATTTACGTATATCTTAGCAGAAATAGGAATGTCATGATTTACCAAAATTGTCGTTCTTGTAACTAACTAAGAATAGAAGTGGTAAATATGGGCGTAACTTACGCGACAAGGAACGGAAGTGTGTTTTACAAGCAAGTTTAGATTGTAAAAATTCAGCAAATTTTCCCAAATAACTTGTTTTTGTTTTTCATTTTTACATAAAGGAAGAACAGTGAGGTTTAAAAAAAAAACCCACTTTACTGATGAATTTTGCCTATTTCAAAATATTTAGAATTTCCAAAAAATTTTGTCCGTAACTCACGCGACATAACCCAGGCGAAATATGTATTCTATTACAACAAATAAGTGCTGATTTCAAAGAGTTAAAAAAAATGAAAAAAAGCATAAAATTAAATGTTAAACGTCTACACTTTAATTGTTTCCATCTTCGATGAATACGGTTTAGCGATTTTAATAGAAGTTTTATCGACAAATGAAAAGAATTGATAACTTTTTATACCCACAATATTGCGAGTATTCGATCATTATACAACAGTATTTCACTACAATAAAAAAATTGGACTTAGAAACATTTCTAAAATTTTTAAGTCTTTTTTTCACTTCATAAGGATCTGACCATTACCATTTAACAATGCCATAATACTTACTTGACATAGATAATAACCTCGATATGTTAAACGAAAACTCATTTAATCGAACATCTCGCAGATTAAGCCGTTGAGCAATATAATATATTGATTCATAAATAAATGTACTCTTTAATCAAGTATGTACTTGTGTTGATGTCATATAATAAAACAAATAAAGAAATTGTCATATTAACAGGAACAATATACATATAACAAAATTTTATTGGACTAAAAAACATTATTAATTAAATTTAAATCATTTTAATGCGTTGCATGCATTCCATATAAATTTTTTTTTTCTGTTTTGTTTTATTGTCGCGCTGTCGTTTGAACCGCTTTCAACACCAACTACTATACCGAAAATAAAATTAACTCTTTCCTCCGAGCATTACTTTTTCTTTGGAAGGCGTAATTCGCACGAATCTTATAATTATACACTTTAATTGCGGACTTCCGCTGCTTTTGTTCCAACACTTCAAGTTGCATATTAAGTGGAAGATGATGATGGCAATGACGCTGATGATGATGATGATAATGATGATGATGTTTAAGTTGTTAATGGCTTGTACAGTGTTGTTTCGAATTGCTGAGTATTTAATGCCTTAAGGTCACAGTGGAGCAAATATTTATTTATGAAATATATAATAATAATTGTCTCTTAATGAAAACTCGCTATTCTCTGGACAAGTTTCTTTCACCTAGGCGAATGACAGTTAAATCCGTAAATCTTTTCAAAATGTTCATGACGAGTCTGTTAATTTTTGATATAACATAAAACTTCTTGCAATTTTGCAATAATTTGAAATAATAATTAAAACTTTTTGCCAACTGTTTTATTCCCACACTCTAGGCTTTATTTGGAGTGTGTGTGCGTGTATCTTCTGGAACATTAGTGTACAAAGTCAACAGTAACAAATTGTCTTTAGCTTGTTTCTCTTTCCCTGTTTCTGTTTTGTCATCCCCGTTTCACTTGGACAAAATAAGAATGAACTCATCTTCATGTTTATAATTACCACGATAATGACACTCACAGGCGGTTGCACTGCCAGCTCGTTGACGTTACTCATTGCCACGTTCGTTGTCGAGGGCCTTCAGAAGACTGTAAATTAAAGCTTCTCTACACAAATACTTAGATGCACCGAGACCAGAAGGCATGCCAATGCGTGTGCACATGACTGCGTCCTTGTGTGTGCAGAAGGATGTGTTGGGAAATGCATTCGCTGGCTTCGCGTTGGTTATTATAATATTTTTCTTTTTGCGATTAAAACGCTTCCTGCACCTACATACTTAATACACTTTGCAACCCATTTAGAGCGAGTAAGCGAGAGACACAATGACAGGAATGCGAGATATGCTCTAATTGCACTTTGCTGGTTCGTTTGGCAAGCCGGCTAGTGCAAAAGCGAAAATGAGTTTCAACGTTTTTAATGAGAACGGCCAGCGGTTGATGGCTTTGTTAAAATGTTAAATGCAGGCAAGTGTCGAAAAAGCCACTCTTAGCGCTGCTGCAAAGCCTTGAGCTGCTATCAGAAGCAAGTGAGACCAATGGGATTCGACACAGAGAAAATGATTATGTTTTAATAATATTGAACATTTTGTCATGCATCAGTGAGGTTTTGTTGTTTTGTATAGGGGTACAGCGTGCATTCCGGTACAGTGGATTCTATGGGAACTCTGCGGGGGCTGAGCTACAAACTACCGGACGGATCAAAGGTTGCGGATAGAGGTCGGCCCAAAGATATAAAAATTAGCCGCTTTTTTCGATCCCGGTGGCGGAGACGAGTTGGACAGCGCTGCGTCTTGAATGAGAACACATATTGTCACCAATTGGCAACAAGGTGAAATGGAGCCGTCTTAAAAGCTGCTTGTCCGAAACTCCTTCTCCTCTAGAGTCTTAACTTTAGGCGTCTCTCCTTGACCTTAAAATTGGAATGTTTGTAAGGTTTGGATCCTCTCCACATTATAATCTTCCCTACGAAAACTAGACCTGCTTCCGATATAAGCCCCTACTACGTTGATGACCAAAACAAACGAAAAACGAACAATAATTTATGGATATGCGTTTGGAAGGTTCAGACCCTTTATAGGGAAGGTAACGCTGTCCAATTGATGGAAGCTTTCGTAAAAATAAAGGCTGACATCATCGCCATACAGGAGATACCATGGAAATGACACGATTGCTATAAAGGAACAGACTGCGATATCTACTATATCAGCCATGTGATACAAATTCATCGTAAGCTGGAAACTACGTCACCATGTTTCCCGGTGTACACCTGTGAACGAAAGGCTGCACAAGATTCGCATCAAGACGAAATTCTTTCACATAAGCCTAATTTGCGCACACATCCCAAAAGAACGATGCTGTAAAATACATCTTCTACGTGAGCCTAGAGGACGTGTATGTTCACTGCCCGGCCCATGACGTGAAAATAGTACTCGGCGATTTAAACGCGAAGGTCGGAAAAGAAGACACCTTTGGTTGCACTGTCGTTTCGTTCAGTCTCCACGAGAACACTTCGAACAACAGTCTAAGACTCGCTTTCGCCGTGGCGCGAAACATGGAAGTTAGTAGCATCATATTCCAACACGTAGATATCCGCAAGGCCACCTAGCTGTCCCCACGAAACACAATGGCACAAAAAAACACGAAACCAGATTGATCATGTTGAATCGGCATAAGGTAAGCTTCAAGCGTACTGTTTGTGCGCACATTTCGGGGAGTCAATATTTAGTTCGACCATTATTATATCGTAACCAAAATCCGCATGCGATTTTGCAATGCGAGGAATGAAGAATGGTGTGCAACGAAAGCTAGATGGTGCTATGCTGCCATCACAACGAACCGCTTGGGCCTTCTTCGCTGAATTTTTCGTTAAGCTCAATCAACCTTACTTTTGCCTAGATGAAGCTTCCTAGAGGAAGTCATTAGTTTCCGGTGCCCGCAACCAATGGTATGACCAGGAGTGTCGTGACGGGATGGCAGATAAACACACCGAAGGAAAACAATCGCGAAAATGGAAAGGAAGGTAGGCGCCTTTTCAGACGCAAAAAAAATAGCAGGAAAAACGTGAGCGAGAGAAAATCGAAGTGTTCCAGGGCAAGAAAGATGTTTTAAAATTATATTAACAGGTTAAGCGTCTAACCCGCAAGTTACGCAATGCGCATTGAGATTACGGAAGAAGCATTTTTCGAATCTGGTTGACACTACCAATCGACAATGATAGAGTGGAAATTCCACCCCGAAGCCTAGACGAGGTAAAAGTTGCGATCCAGCGACACAACACAGCAGCAGGTGATGACGGCTTGGCTGCTTAATTTTTTAAAACCGGCGGTAGTTTATTGAAACGGTGCATGCAACAACTCATCAGCAAAATATGGCTAGAAGAAAGTATGCCCGACGATTAGAATCTCAGTGTACTTTGTCCTATACTTAAGAAAGGAGACCCGACAATGTGCGCCAACTACTAAAGTATCAGTCTTATTATCATCGCATTCTTTCGCGCGTATTATGTGAGAGATTGAAACTTCATACCAGAAGACTGATCAGTGTGGCTTTTGTCCTGGCAATTCTACCATAGACCAGATTTTTACACAACGCCAAATCCTGAAAAAATACCCACGAAAATCAAATCGACACCCACGATCTCTTTGTCGATAATGTAGCTGCGTTCAATAGCCCGATTCGGAATTGCCTGTTTGTAACAATGTCTGTGTTCGGTATAACTGAAAATTTGATTAGACTCTGCAGGATGACGGTGAGCAATACATGTAGCTCCATCAAGGTAGAAAATAACGTCTTCGATACCTTTAATACCGATCGAGGTTTCAGATAAGGTGACCCCGCTATCATGCGATCTCTTAAATTTTACCGTAGAGGAGATCCTACGAAAAACAGGTATACATCAGTATGGCACCATATTCTAGGTAGGTGATCAGTTTCTTGCGCACGCTGATGATATCGTTATTTTCGGACGAACAAAGAAAGACTGCTTTCGACGCTATCGAAAAGGATAGCCAGGAATCAGTCAAAGTGAGTTTGACGGTCAACGAGGGCAAAACAAAGTGTGCAAATAGTAAAGCGCGGCTTCTAGGCTCTCATGTTACAGCAGGCAAATATAACTTTGAAGTTGAAAAGCAGTTTACATACCCTGACACCGCCTTTAATAGCAACAACAATGTCAGCCTGGAGTTTAAGCGAAGAATAACAATTGTTAAAGGGTTCTACTATGGGTTAAGTAAGCAAATAGGTTCCAGAGACCTATCTCAATCGATAAAACTGTGCTTCTCCGAGCTTCTCTGACCTGTGCTGCTCTGACCTGTGCTTCCCTATGACGCTGAAGCATGGATGGTATCGCAAACACATGCAGCCGCTCTTGAGGTGTCCGAGAGGAAAATTCTTCGCAAAATCGTTACTACTATTCGAGTTGGACTGCCAGATTTTTTCTTAAAAATCGTGATTTTGCAACAAAAAATTGGGACATAAGTTAAAAATTGGGACAAAGACTTATGCATATCGCTCGGTATCTTTTTTTCTATATGTATGGATATCTTAAGTCAAAAAAAGGAAAATCTGGACTGAAAACGTAGAAATACTTTTCAAAGATCAATTTTAATGGTGTGAAGGATAATAAAATCAAAATTTTTTGAGCTAGAAAAGCAAATAGAAAAAAAACTAGTAAGGTATATCTTCGACTGGGCCGAAGTTAAAATACCCCCACGGCCGATTCTTAAAGGTAAAATAATCTTAAATTGGAGAGCTTTTTTTATGAGATTTTGATAGATTTTATTATTTTTATGTGTCTAAAATACATACATATCAAATTGTTTTCCTACAGCTTAAATATAAGTCATTTTATAACGTTTTCAATTTTGGGGTTGTATGGGAGGTGGGCGTGTCAGTTTGTGTATCACGCCTATTTTTCTAACACACCTCATGTCATGGAATACAGGAATATCGAGTTTACATCTTGTACCTTTAATATTAGCCTCTTTATAGGGTTTTCAATTTTGGGGTTGTATGGGAGGGGGGTGAGTTAGTAGGTGGATAACGACCATTTTTCTAACACACCTTATTTTTGATACAGAATACTTAAATACCGAGTTTCCGTCTTGCAACTTTAATATTAGCCTCTTTATAGATTTTTCAATTTTGGGGATGTATGGGAGGTGGGCGTGTTTGTTGGTGGATGTTGCTCATGTTTCGTACATACCTTATCTTTGAAATAAAATATACAAATACCGAATTTCAGTAGTGTAGCTGTAATATGAGCCTCTTTACAGAGTTTTCAATATTGGGGTTATATGGGAGGTAGGCGTGGTTTTCATGCGATTTAGCCCATTCTCGAACTTGATCTTAGGTTTTTAGAAAAAAACTCAAATACCGAATTTCAGCACGATAGCTTCAAAATTACGGCTGTAATCGTGTCCACAGACAGACAGACGGACAGACAGACAGACGGACATGGCTAAATCAACTCAGGTGGTCATGCTGATCAAGAATATATATACTTTTCTATACCTAACACGCCTCCTTTTGGGCGTTACAAACGTGAAAAAATTAATATACCCCTTACGCAGTACGCGTGGGGGTATAAAAATAAATAAAAACACATAAAATATTTTTAAAAAGTAATAAAAATAATACCAAAATAAAAAGTATTTTGCAAAATCGGGACAATTGACGTCCCGCGTAAAGTCTTCGCAAATTTTTAAGCTTAAAATCGGGACAACCCGCGTGGAGATAAACAGGAATAAACAGGAATAAAACATGGTAGGGGAGATTTTATATCAAAACTAAAGCGTGCACACGAAATGGGCACCATCTGCGCACGACCA
Source organism: Tetanocera ferruginea (assembly GCA_958299015.1). NCBI lineage: Eukaryota > Metazoa > Arthropoda > Insecta > Diptera > Sciomyzidae > Tetanocera > Tetanocera ferruginea. Next base: position 36,687,174 of record OY282644.1, on the reverse strand, counting down.
CGCCCACCACCCATACATTTCGCAATATTGAAAAACCATAAAAAGGTTTATATATGACCTAAAGGGATAAAACTTGGTATATCAAAACTAAGTATTGCACAGAAAATTGACGTCATCTGCGTTCGAAGCCGCCCATTTCACATACAATCCACATTTTCTAAACCTGTGAAAAACTTTAAAGGAACACATTTATTTTGAACAAAAATAAGTAGTAGTTTCTATTTGTTTTACGAGTAGTATTTTAAGGTATATTTAAATATGATAGGAGGAGGTAACGACTGTACAGTTTTCATGTTCCTTACTTCAATCTTTTTAATAAAACTATTTCGATATATTCCAAATTGTATCTTCGTTATGTAGTATAACTCCTATATAAGCATTTTTAAGTTTTATTTTCTCCATTTCCGTCACGTTTTCTGAACTTACATCCGAGCGTGTTGCCTGTGAAGTACCAATTTTCGTGTAATCAGCTTATGAAGACCTTTTGACATGTTGACTCATTCTCACCAGAATATTTTAATCCATTTTATATCAACAAAATATTGTGTATATCTCATACAAAACTAATTTAAATATTTTAAAAATTTCAAATCTCCGAATTAATTGCACTATTTTCAAACCAAAAGCCGTAATATACCTACCAAAATTTATTTTTAGTAATTGTATATGTGAAGAATTATTTCACATTATTAGATTTTAAATATAAATGACTTAAATTGGAATTCAAAATTATAAATAATGGAATCCTGAGAATCAAAAAGAGATCGTTAGTTTTGTTATCGCTAATGATGGCTCAGACTCTGCCTTAATAATAGCTTTTGTGAGCGTTAGTCACTGATTTTATTAGTATGAAATAACTTTCGTAGACATGCTTACTAAAATGTCTGTGTTTTTTTTTTGCAGTAAAAAGAAAAAAAACAAAAAGAATCCTCTCGCAGACAATTACCAAATTCACAGAACACACTAACAAAATCATCAGGAACTTCTCTTCATTCCATTCAAAAACTAAAAAAGGCTTTTTGCTAATGTGAATCCATCAATCTGAGTTCATGTCCGTCTGTCAAACACGCCGACCATCAATCGCATTAAATCCATAAAAGGATTGTTCTTATGCACATTATTGCTGTTGTTGTTGTTGTTGTTGTTTGTGCTCCAGCGTACCATTGTTAGCGCTTTTGCTGTTGATAACCGAAAATCAAAAATATATATGTATTAAAAAAAAAAACAACAGTTTGAAAGAGTTCCATTGTGCTCGGGATGGAAGTAAAGGACAAAACGTCAAAAAAGCGTGACAATGTGTCGTAAAGTTTTGCCGGTTTGCTTTTCATGCGCTATAGTCGGCAAAGAACGCCTGAGTTGGAGTTGGAGTTGAAGTCATAAAAAATATATTTATTACCAAGACTTTCAATAACAAAAATAATTTATTTGAAGATGCTTAAGCTTTCTGGCACCATTTCATTCTAGCAATTTATCATTGTTATCTGCTATAAATGCGTAAATTAAAATGCTGCATATAGAGTGCACGATAGCCTGCTTTGGCCATTGTAGGCACACAGCCTTTGCATTCATCAGTTTGTTCCTTAATCACGATTTGAAAGGCATTCGTTCGCCAGTGAATCGATCATTTATGCTTGAATATCAGGCAACCATGGCTTCGAGGTAAGCATGTCAAGTTTTCGATAATTTTGTGAAACACAAAAGCCTTTTCATCCTTTAAAGGCCATCAAAATATTGCTTACTGTCGGACTGTCCTAGGAAAAAAAAAAGTTGTTTTTAACACTCTTCTTATTTTATTTCAAAAAATTTTTTATGTGCTTCCAAAATAAAACCCTTTTCAATTATAACAAATACGCTTTAAGCACGTCGCTATTGACTTATGTGTTTATAAATAATAAAATACTTACATGAAGACTTTAACTAAAACAGAACTAAGATTTATAGGCGAAGTACCAACTCAGTTAATTTGATGTAGTTTAGAAAAAAGTTGACAAGTTGAATGGAAAATAAGATGGATATATATTTCCCAAACTAATTCTTTAAGAAAAAATATTCTTATAGCTTCTTATTAAATTTTGTTTTAAATATAAACCGCTTTTAAATGAGCAAGCGATTATTAAATATATGAAGCTTGAGATTTCACGCCTTTACAAGTTACAAGTTATTACACCAGAAAACATTTTTAGGTTAGTCACAATAATATCAATATACATAATATAATATACAGCCTGCCTTGCTTCGACATAGGGAAGGGCAACTTTACGCACTGACAAGTGTCAAGGGCCTCTCGATCCAAGTATATAACCTATCATTGAAACTGTCGAGAGGCCAGTACTTTATTCAAAAAATAATAATATAGGTTCTTTTAAAATAAAATGAAATATATGAATAGATATGAACTGTACATTTTGGCAATAGTGGATGATCAATTTTCGAAGAAAATCATCTTCAGTGATGAGGCACATTTTCACCTCAGTGGATTGGTCAATAAGCAGAATTGCCGAATTTGGGCGAATGATAACCAAAGAGTGATTGTCGAAAAACTAGTACACCCACAAAGAGTGACTGTTTGGGATCATAAACCCAGTGGTTTATGGGCTGGCGGCATCATTGGGCCGTATTTTTCAACGTATGGTTTCAACAGGACGGTGCCACTTGCCACACAGCTAACGAAACAATGGCTCTTTTGCGCGACAAATTCAATGGCTGTGTTATCTCACGTGGAGGCTATGTCAATTGGCCGCCAAGTTCATGTGCTTTGGCAACGTTGGACTTCTTTCTTTGGGGTCATTTGAAAGAAAAGGTGTACATTGATAAGTCAGCAACAATTCAAAAGCTAAAGGATGAGCCATACCAATTTTATCCTTATAAAAAGAAATGATAATAATTTCCTAAATAATTTAGGTTTTATTAAAAATAAACATCGGTCCTTAAAATTTAACCACCCTTTATATTCAAGAACTTTAAGCAAATAAGGCGGCTTATTTATCTGTTTTTGGTATTGAAATTATTTTGGCTACCTTCCACCATTTTAGGAAAGTTGGTAGAGTACTGGAATTAGAATACGAATTCGAGTATGAACTTCGACAGTTTCGAATGGGATATTGACGAATTTACACGCAAAGAAATTTTTCGTTTACCGCAACTGAAAAATTCACCAACTATACTTCGTTTGCGAACTGTATTCAACTTAAAAATATTCTTGCTTGAAACGAAAAACATCGAACTTAATGAAATTTTATCATTGTTATGGAAGTTCATTTTATATCTTGTTTGCTTTGTTTGGCCGTGGCATGCAGGTTAAGTGTGTGGCTTAGCATGCTCGAGAGCCCGGGTTCGATCCCTAACCGTGGCGAAAAGTTTTTTTCAATAAAAAATTTTTCTGATCGGTCATCACCTCTCTGCAGACAATGGCAAACCTCAGAGAGTAAATAATGCCATGTAAAGCTTCTTGAGAACATGAACTTTAGCCGTTCGGAGTCGGCATAAAACATGTAGGTCCAGTTCTTGGTCAATTGTGTGCAAACATTTAATAACACACACAACACAATCGATCCTTAGAAGCTCGGTCAAAGTCCTTTCAAGGGCTGAAATGGCCAATTTGTTTTGTTTTTGTTATGAAAGTTCAAGTTTAGCTGATTGTGCTGGCGTTCGAGTCTAGTAACTCGATTGACCTGGGTTCAATCCCCAACAAAAACACCAAATATTTTTTTTTTTTTTTTTAAATAATGCTTCTTAAGTAAAACTTATTTTGACTGTTATTTTTGACGAAGCAGTTAATGAAATAGAATTAGAATTTCAATAATTAAATTAAAATTTTTGATACTTACAAAGCCAAGATTCGAACCCATATCTTCCGCGTGACAGTCTCGCATGCTTCCATTGAGTTATTGTCAGATATTGTGTAGAATGAATTTTTTTAGATTACAAATGTGTTTGTCATAAGAAATGGATGTTTTTTCTACAAGTGAAGTTTTCGGTTAAACAAAACAAATTTTTCGGTTGCCGCAATTTAAAAACAACTTAAGTTAATGGCAATCGAAATTAATTTCTTGCAGCTAAATAACGCGTTTTCCGCAACTGACTGTTATTATGACAACTTTTCAAACGTTTCCAAAACATGATTTTAAGCACGCCAAACGAAGTTCATTTGAAAAATTTCATTTTTCTTTGCGTGTACATTCAAATTGTTAGTCTATATTTACCAAACTTAACATTTTTAACCCATACCAATGTTACTGATTTCTTACCAGGTATTCTTAACACTTAATGCGCTACTAAATTTTCTGTTGTTTTATCTTGTTGTATCAGCTTTTATTTCTCTTGCCACCTGCCTTCTTTTGTTTAACAGATGACCTCGAGATAAGTACAAAAATAGAAAAAGTTGCACCCCGGAAAAGCCGTTAAATTGTATTTTTGCCCATAACTAATGCATTTCATGTCTGATCCTAGGAAATGATGCACCGTTAAAAAAGTTTAAATAGTCCTACATTTTTCTCTGAAAGCTTCTGTACTTAAGAAGTCATATTCGACTTTATTAACTAACTATTACCTCGAGGAACTCTCTCTGAACACGACTTTTTTCATAAAATGAAAGTTCTTAAAAATGAGTGCGCTTCTTGTCCAATAAAAACCTTCTTTGGCTTTGAAACAAAAATTTTGTAGTAAGTCCTTTTTGTGTAAAATACATATAACTATAAAAACGCAACATTTCTGACACCTTAAAATGAAAAACAAAGAGCCTGAATTTGAAAAAATCGTTTTGTCTCTCGCCACCAAAATAGCCAATGAAACTTCCTCTTATATCGACTTTGATATTCTTTATCTTAATCTTCCATTTAATTTTCAAAATCAGTTTCATGAAAATCTCTCAAAATTGCGTAAATAATATAATATTTTAATGAATGAGGGCTCTTTGGAAAAGTGAAGTTAAGACCTATTGTTTAAAATATATAATTTCGATTTAAGTCGGCGTTTGTTCATAGGTATAAGTTAAACCGTATAACTGTAATATATCACTGGACATCAACGAGTGAACAGTAGAAAAATCAAACCAACACCTTTTTACCTAACAAGCTCTTATTCCTTAAAATCGGATAGTATTTGACAATTTAAAGAAATTTTTATGAAACAGATTCGGAAAAATACGATGGCAAACTAGGAATTGTGAATTTTTTCTCCAGTTTCGGAAGTCAATCGGAATTATTTTTTTAATGAATCAAATGATTTCTTATGATCAATTATGTTGTGTGTCTTATTAAATGTTTGCACACAATTGACCTACATGTTTTATGCCGACTCCGAACGGCTAAAGTGCAGAAACTTTACACGGCATTTCGCATCTCGTGAAAAAACTTTTCGCCGCGACTGGGGATCGAACTCGTGCTCTTAGCCGTGGCATGCAGGATTATATAGCTTAAAAAACTAGTTCTAAAAACGGACGAATAATAATAATTTAAGAGGAAATTTTTTTGATTATTTCGCTGGCGATTGACTCAACCGATTTTTTTCAAATTCAGGGTTTCTTATTTTGTCTTACTTTTGAATTAATTTTTTTTCAAATATTTCAAGTTGCCTAAGTGGTTTCCCTAAGTGGTTTAAGTATATAAGTTGAAAATATCGATTATAATATAAGTTGAAAAGATCGAAATTGAACTCAAATCGAAAAATTACCAACATAATCAGAACATAACAAAAATTAAACATGCACAGTAAAAAGTTTGAGGATAAATTTTATCTTTTTTATAACATTTCTTTTGTATAAACTTGTTTTATTCCAAATTTATTATTAGTTTTATCCCACTCAATATTATAAAACTTGCATTTCCATTCGAACAGCTATTTTACTCCAAAATAGTATAAATTTTATACCATAAATTTATAAAAATCATATATATATTCCAGTTGTACACACGAAAACCTCACGGAGCCACTTGTCTTTCACGTACAAATCGAGTTTTCGAAGCTACCGAACTTCAGCGATGCTAGCAGGCAATCAGTTTGCGTTTGTTTTTCAGTCAGTAATCATGTTATGCACAAATAGTTCCGTTGAATATTTTTTTGTACACACAGATTAAGACACAAATATTGCGCTTGAATTGGAAAATCTGCCAACATGATTAAACATGTAAATTTCTGAGTACAATTTTTTACACTTTATTTTTCCTGTCGAATTTTTTTTGAAAATATAAAAACAAAAAAATATATCATGAAATATATCAATTGAAATCTAAATATTATTCCTGATTTATGACTTTAAATATAAACAAATTTGATGAATGTTTACATATGTACCTCATATTTTTATACAATATTGCTATAAAAAGTAACCAAATGTGGTTTAAAAAGATTATATACTTATAATGCTGATTATATTATTCCTAACCAACTTTCGCATAATCAAAACTCTATTCCAAGCCCACTATTTGTATCTCTGTACTACCAAAACGTTAGAGGATTACGCACCAAAATCTCTACAGTGTTTCTAAACTCTCTTAAACTTCCCTACGATATTTTTGCCCTAACTGAGACCAATCTTACCCAGGATTTCAAGGATACTGAGGTATTTGCGTCTGATTTCGTGGTGTTCAGAGACGATGGACTCGATAAAGATGATCTCTCCTCAGGTCGTGGTGTCCTTCTTGCAATTCACAATCGTTTCGACCCATCCTTTGTAAAAAAATCCCATACAGCTAATTTTGAATTTATATGTGCCAAAGTCTGTATCGCTAAGCGGTTCATATTCATTATCTGCTGCTATATTCGCCCTTCTCAACCAGTGAATGGTTATCAGCTCGCAGTAGACGCAATTGATTCACTTTTTGATCTTATAGACCCATCTGACACAGTTATATTTCTGGGGGACTTTAATCTTCCCAGCCTTCAATGGGTTCTGTCAGATGACGAGTGCCATTATTTCGCTTCAAATGCTACATCTGAAAAAGAAATTCTCTTTACTAGCTGCCTTTTAGACTCTGGCCTTTACCAGTTGAGCGGAGTAACAAACAATATAGGTAGACAATTAGACCTTGTCTTTTCTTCAGATTCAGATAATTGTGTAGTCTCTGCTAGTAACCACCTTCTTTCAACACTCGATCACTACCATCCTCCTCTATCTCTTACCCTTTCTTACAACAATAATATCATAAACACACACTTTGAACACGCGTATAGCTTCAACTTTCGGAAAACTGATTTTGTAAAACTTGAGATCTTAATCAGTAGAATCGATTTCCAACATCTTTTCGATAATGCTCATGAAAATGTTGATAATGCTGTTGCTCTCTTCTATGACAAAATGTTCGACTGCTTCACACAATCTGTCCCATTTAATAGGCAGAAGAACTTTTTGTCATCTCCCCCCTGGTACAATAAGGAATTACGCTCACTTCGTAATAAAAGGAACAAACTTTGGCGCACTTATTTAACTACTCGTTCTTCTATTGACCTCACAAACTATCTTCACGCCTATAACCATTTTTCTGCACTCTGTGAACATCTATATGACTCTTATCTTGCTCATATTCAAACAAAATTGATGTCGGATCCTAAAAGCTTCTACAAGTTCATCAATATTAAAAGAAAATCTGACAACTATCCATCTACCCTTACTTTTTCAGATATCTCCTCAGATAACCCGGAAATAATTGCAAACCTATTTGCAAATTTCTTCAGTCAGTCATTCATAAGTCATAAGGATGAATTAGACTATGAATACTTTTCTTCACTAAGGAATTGTGCTCAAACCTCGCTGACTTCTGTTGATATTACACTAACTGATGTCTTAGCAAAGCTACATAATCTAAAAGATGATTTTTCTCCTGGACCCGATGGGTTGCCTGCTATTGTCATCAAAAAATTCGCGAACTTTTTGGTTCATCCGCTTTTGACACTCTTTCAACTTTCTATTTCTAACTCAGTTTTTCCAAAGTTATGGAAGAATTCGTACATAATCCCTTTACATAAAAAAGGACCTAAAAATGATATTGCTAATTACAGACCTATTGCAAAACTGTCATGTACTCCCAAAATTTTTGAAAGTATTATCTACGATATTCTCTTCTTCCATTGCAAATCTATCTTTCCTCCTAGTCAACATGGTTTTCTAAAGGGTAGATCGACTACCACCAACCTCACACAATTTGTTTCAAACACTTTATGCTCGTTGGAAAATGGTTACGAAGTTGATGCAGTTTCCACCGACTTTAGTAAAGCGTTTGACAAAATCTCACACACTATCATCCTTCTTAAGCTTAAAGCCTTTGGTTTTCCATCTCTGTTTATGTCATGGATTAAATCTTATCTCGAAGATCGCAGTTATAATGTCATTTTTAGATTTTCCAATTCAAAATCTTTTACAGCTTCCTCTGGTGTCCCACAAGGCAGTCACCTTGGTCCTTTGCTATTCGTCTTAACAATTGCTGATGTTGATGGTATCATCAATGAATCCAATCTTTCTGTGTATGCTGATGATATGAAAATCTATCGGCGCATACAAACTAATGCCGATTCTCGCAAACTTCAAGACGATCTGGTCAGCTTTTCCATTTGGTGTCAAAATAATCTTCTGGAACTCAACGTCAGCAAATGCCAAGCTATAACATATTCTCGTAAGCGACACCAACTTCCTCCGAGAACGTATTACATTCTCGGCAAGCCAGTTCCCTCTGTATGCTTTTTACGGGATTTAGGCGTTATTTGCGACAAAGAACTTAACTTTCGGTCTCATGTTGATAATATCATTAATAGAGCCAACTCTGCACTTGGTTTCGTGAAACACTGGTCCAGAGAGTTCTCCAATCCTTACGTCACTAAATCTCTCTATCTTTCCTTTGTAAGACCCATCCTCGAATATGCCAGCCAGGTTTGGTCTCCCATCTACAACACCCATTCAATGCGAATCGAAGCCGTTCAACGCAGATTCATTCGTTTCGCTCTTCGTGGTCTTCCCGGCTCTGACAGTTTCAACTTACCTCCTTATGCCAACCGTCTGAAGTTGATTAACATGCAAACACTTGCAAAGCGAAGGGAAGTTGCCGATGTTCTCTTCATTCATCAACTAGTATGCGGTACCATTAACTGCCCAGAACTACTCCAATCAATATCCTTTAATACCAACCCACGCAACCTTAGGTCTATACCTCTCTTCCACCTTAACTTTCACCGCACCGACTATGGATGCAGTGAACCTATAACCAGAATGCTTCGGGTAACCAATAGATTGATCAGTGAATTCGATTTTCACCTGAGCAGACCACTACTCCGAAATATCCTTCTTAACTCCAACGACACTTCCTCCCCCTCTCTAATGTATTCTTCTTATTAAGATATGGTACCATTGTAAATTAAGATACTCCCTGTTAATTATAAAATTTAGTTCTTAAGTATTCAAACTGCTTGTATTAAGCTTATATATAAATAAATAAATAAATAAATAAATAAAAATGTATACCAACCTGGTGTAAACACATTTGATACATTTGTCGGATAAAACCTATACCAAATTTGTATAAATTTGGTTTATACGATGTTATGGTATAAATTTTATAACATACATATTTGGAATTGATTTATATTTATACCAAATAGTATAAAATTTATCCTCATATTTTTTACTGTGTGTGTAGTAAGGCGGATCGTACTTTAAACTTAGAGGGGCTCTTAAAAACAGTTTCTGTATATTTTTTTTTTGAATCAGAGAGATCCCCATGGAGCAGTTTTGGTTCTTCTGAACCCCTTTTCTGCAGAAAACGAAGTTTTTTGCTTATAGCTTTTTTTTCCGTTCAGAATGCATATCCTTGATAAGCAAAAAATTAAAGATTTTCATGCTACACATCAGAGAACTACATGAGACCATTCGTGTAACGACTGTGAATCGTTACAAAGGCAGCATCTGACAATGCTGACATTCGAATGATTCGCTGGAAGTTCGAGTGTTTGCTGCTGCTTTTCATAGCTTTTTGAACTCTAGGTAAAAAGTGGTTATTTTTGGTCTATCCCGTTTTTTTAAATTATTTTTAAATATTTTTGGTGGAATATTTTGTATAGTGCGACCCCTTTATCGACGCGTCTCGATAATACCTCGTAAAAAGAGGTTTTTGGCCTATCTCAGTCCGTTTTCGAGATATCCCGCTTTTCTGTTTTTTTAAATAATTTTGTTGCAATATTTTAGTATAGTGCAACCCCTCTATCTAGAGGTCTCGATAATACCATCCCCCTTAGAAACTAGGAAAAAGTTGTTATTTTTGGCCTATCTCGCTTCGTTTTCGAGATATCCCGCTTTTTCTGTTTTTTTCATATATTTTATTTATTTTTGGTTCTCTTAGTTACCATAATATCTTAGAATGATATTTTATTATATCGTTCTCTTAGTTCGAAATACGTGTTTGAGCTGAAGCTCTTGTGGAAAGAGTTAGGCGCTGGTGATCGCTGCTACAGACTGCATTTAACATTTTTTTCCTTTCTGCGAATAAACATAAAAGCATGAATATTCGTTGCTTTTGGCGAATGTTGCGAATGTCTGGCTTCGTCGGACATTCATGTTTCGCAGGCATTCGTATTCGCCATCGCTCGTACTCTACGGCATTCGTACCTCAGCGATTGGTACGAGTATTTGCGCAATAATTTTAATGCAGAAGGCACATTCGAAGCTCGTATTTTGATGAGACATTCAAAACACCATTTGAATGCACTCAAGTTGTTCTCTGGTACACATATACTAACTAAAAAAATTTTTTAAATATTTTGTCCTTACAAATTCTTTTGAGACCCCAAAAAATCGATATTTCGTCATATTCGAAAAGACTTGGTTTTAAACATCTGTACAATGTGTATTTTTCATGGTATTCACATGCATTTAAACTTATTGAAAAATTATTTAGCTCTTCTTTCTTTTGATAAATCGTATGGTGTCGTTTAACTTAAACTACACCAAAACTAAATTGAGCTGAAAACAATCCCAAATCAATTAATTTTGGGAGTGATTCTAAGCTTAGCCATATTATTCCTGATATCAAGCCCTTATGTGATTGTTTATCAAAAAATGAACACGCCCATTCGTACATAATACATGTGATTTTTGTATCATATATCAAAAAATTAATATGCCCACACGCGTCCAATATAAGAAATTTTCGGATTGTTTGCCAAAAAATTAGTAAGCTAATTTGTGCCCAATGCATGCCATTTATGGATTGTAAGTATAAAAATCAAATGTGTGAATCAAAATATGTCAAATGACAACAATATTTTCGTAAAAGAAAAACAATTACAAAACATACAAGTATCTCAAGCAACAAAGGAACCCAAAAAAAAAAAACAACAATTACAGAAGCAAATTAAAAATTAAATTTTTACTGTCCAAATAAGAAAAGATATATTTTATCCAATTTGGACAGTAAAAAACAAAAATTTTTTATTTATTTTCTGCACTTTTATACTAACAGGAACAAAATCCAACTGAGAATTACATCGTTCGGTTGCTCATTGTTTTGATATACAAAAACTACAACAACAAAATTAATTCTTTTGCAAACAAGCCCAAGATTACACTTATTTAGCACAAATTGAAGTGTTTATCAAAAACATTTTCATGCCCGATTTCTGTCATAAACTGTGAATGTGAATAACATGTTTTGAGGTGATTTTGAGCTCTACTGAGCTGATTTTAGTTAGCTTTGAGCTTGATTTAAGCTTCTTTTTTTCTCTCCATGTAAGTGCCACAATTATATAAAACATGAAAAATCGATATTCAAAGGCTTCATTCAGCTAAATTATTATTTAATTGTAAACCCCCCTTTGGTTGCGCTAGTGCATAAGTTATATAAAAATATAATTTTGACGGGTCCACAAAAATATGTATGTATATTCCTGCGTGTACTGCGAACAAGGTATATTAATTTTGTAAAATGTTTGTAACGCCCATTAGGAGACGTGGTAGGTATAGGAATTTCTATATATTCATGATCAGCATAACCAACTGATTCACTTTAATCGTCAGTCTGTCTGTCGTCTGTCTGTCGATACGTTAGTGTTGCAGTTAGTTGTCGAAATAAAAATAAAAATTGAAGCTTTTATTGTAAACAAAGGTGAAGTTCAAAAATGGCCATACTGGATTAAAACCACGCCTACCTTCCATACAAAGTGGCTATCAAAATGGTAAAATCTCTTCAAATTCAACAAATATTCATTTTATGACTTGAAATTTCACACATAAGCTTTAATCTTTAATACGCACACTGTCAAAATGACGTCATCATAATAATAAATCATTAAAAACTTAAAATACGGCTAAGTCGAAGATAGCTCCTTATTAAGTTTTTTTTTGTTTTTGGAATTGTCTCGAATTGTTTTCGAACTTATTTTTTTTCTCTGGAGACCGACCCGCTCTTTTCTTTTACCACGAGTGATTTTAAAGTCGTGCATTTTTCCTAGTTCCTGCTATCCTCGTACGAAGTAGTAAAACTTCATAAAACTCTTCGAAACTCACTTATATAGCAATAGAAATTTATTAAAATAAGTTGCAGAATTTTATTTTTTGAAAATAAATGAGGATATTTTCAAAACAAAATTTTTTCTTCCATAACTCAAATAGTTAAAACTATAATTGTCTTGGTCTTTCCTCAACAATGTCGTTTTTATATTATCTCTATCTACATCTCTACCTGAGTTTCACTTATGATAATTTAAAAAAAATTATCACTTGAAAACCATGTTATTCTCTTGAAAAATGCAAGTGCCAGAGAATCGATCATTCCACAAAAGGCCGTCTTTGTTTACCTTGCGAGTCCTCAACTTGCGCTTGCAACTGTCTGTACATCTCCATAAAATAACTTCAAGAAATGCATTCAAACAGAGCATGTATCCTCGTCAGGTTTAGCTAAGGACTTAGTGCTAAAGAATTAATGTTAAGATCAAGTTCAAGTGAACCAAAATAAAAAATTTATTTGTTATAAATGAGATAGTTTTATCGAATTGGGGCTGTATAAGAAGTCGTATTGATCTAATTTGAGAACTGCTTTCAGAATTATAGCTTCAGTAATTCCAAAAACATAATTGGCAGCAATAGGTTAAAAACATAGTTGAGAGTAGAACGTTGACAAAAATAAGCTTTTTTGAAATGCTCTAAAAAATTGTTACAAATAACTTGTACCATTTATGCTTGTACCCTTCTGCTAAATAACCACATGAATACTAACACTAACTGCAATTTTCATGTGTAATTCAAAAATTGCTTTGACAGCTCACTGCATTAATTTTAAGAATTTGCGCCTGCAACACTTGACAAGCATTTCGTTTTTCCTTCGCAAAATTCTGGCATTTTAAGTGATTTTAATGCATGTCACAAAAAAAAGTGAATCGATCGAAGTCGCACTCGTTCCACAAACGTGACTGTTGCTGCAACGCTCTTTAAGGATCAATCAAAAGTAACAAGTTCTGAACCGTGAAATACAACGAAGTGGACCCAGTTAGTGGTGTCCCATTTTTATTAAACCTCATTTCAAGCGTTGTTTTATTTACGCATACAGTATTTACGCCTGTCTCCTAGTGGTCTGATCATATTCAGAGTGCACTTCATACATTTTTTTTTGTTCAGCCATTACAAGAGTGTAAAATACTGCATCCAATCGCTACATTTAGATCGACTTAGACTGTCAGTCCGATGGCAACATAATGCAAGGCATAAAATGCGAGGTTAAAACTTATGCATGTTTGTAGTCTTTGAGTGGAAACATGCCAACGATCGATCTTGCTTGGTCTGACTACGTAATCGGCAGGTGCAAGTCACAGACGCGATTCTGGTGCGCGTTTTCGTTCGGTTCACATGCGCATGCGTAACGTTGTATGGTGTGTGCAGCATTATAATTGGGCTCAAAATAAATTTACAACTGAAATGTTCAATAATATTGAGCATGTTGTTGTCATTATTGTTGTTGTTGTTTTTGTTGTTGTGGTTCCTCTTGTCAGTTTATATTTTTAGCCGCTATGTTGTTAATGCCAACATTCGACTCACTGAAACTGGTCTCTGTTGCCGGAGTACAAGGCGAATAACAGCTTAAAATAATGATTAATAAGAAAATTGGTAGATATAAATTTTAAACCAACATGTTAACAAGTATTGCATTAAGCTTTTAACATAGCTGGGAAATTTTTAAACGATATTCATAAGACGGTGAAGCTGAGGGAAATGTAAATCTATATAAATGTTGTCAAGAAAAAGAAAGTTACACATATATTAAGTATTTGTATAAAAACAATATTAAAAGGTTAATTTAATTGTTTTTAAATGTTTAATTAGATTATCATATGGCCAACAAATTATATCTCACATACCTTTCGGAAGTGATTCCGGACTTGAGTTTTAAATATAAATATAAGACTTGCCAGGTAACTGTAATTGATTAAACAGTTTCCATGAGAACAATTTAAAATAGACTCGATGGTGGAACTGTGCTTATTTATATAAAGAGTTAAGATCATTCTTTGAGAATGTAGTATAAGATTTATAATTTTTTATTTATATAAATTATAATTTTTTCTGTTTAGTTTATATTTTTACTAAAATATCCCAAATATATAAACTTGTTAAATTTTAATATAAGATCTGATGTGGTGTAGTTGATATGTAATTAATTGGTAGTGCTAGGTTTTTCCCAATAGGCTTAATTAATGGACGTCCATTTTTTCACGAATTTACATTGAAAGATAGAAGTAACGAATTGAAAGTATGAATGTCATAACGTTTTACTCCATGGGTAGAATGTCAGAACGTTTTACTCTCTCATAGAAAGACATTTCGATTTCGTTGTGGGTGGGAGATTTTTGATAACAAAACTGTAGTTAATACCTAGTTATAAACTTTTCGAAACAAGCTTTCTAAATTGTTTTTTTTATCTGTAATGTGGGTTTTTTCTCTGAAATGACCACAAAAAATCTACGAAGATTAAATTAATTTTTTTCAAAGAAATTTTTTTATGTATGTACAACCGAGTTTTAAAATAGGTAATAATTTAGTTTATGCCCCATATTTTCTTGTACAATGGTATAAATTGAGAACAAATTTACAGCTCCTGTTCTGATCGTATTTGTACATGCATTTTATGATTTTAATTCACTAAAATTATGAATGATTGATCATTTTTCCTCCTCTATGTTTGCAAGACGAACATTAATTTACGGCCATAGCATTGACGAAATTTTTTGTGGTTCATGAATCTTGTGCACACAGTTTATGATCATAAGCTTATGATATAATTAGTGTCCGACCGATTATTCGGCTTCGGCTTCGGTAATCGGCATAATCGGCCTATATTTTGATCTTCGGCTTCGGCTTCTGCTTCGGCCGAAATAGCCGATTATTTTTGCCGAATATTATTGCTTTGCTCAACAATTTTTTTATAAGTTTTTTGAATTTTTTTGAATTATTCAGTAAACATTTGAAACATTTTCATTGTTCACTTTGTGTTTCTCTCCTTTTCTGTTCTCTCATGAGTTGGTGTTCATTCCTTGAAAATTTTATTCAAATGATAAATGCAGCAAGTCCGACTGTTACGTTTTTGCTTTTGTTATGGACTGAAATATAAACGCTAGAAATTTTCTGCCAGATTTCAGTTAGTATTACATTTCTGTAGCTTTTCTCGACTGGATCGAAAATATATTCAATTTTCTTCTACTTTATCCTGACGTCAATAATTCGATTACAGAAATATCCGAATTTTGCAGAAAAACTCTTACGTTTAACTCGAATTTAAGGGGACATTCAAAAAAGTTTATTTGAATGTTTTAAAATGCCTTTAAGTTGAATAAAAAACAAGATATCATTTTGAAAAATTATATATATATTTTGTAGTAAAAAAATCACACAAAAAAAATTTGATTACAACAAATATGGCTACTGGAATTATTTTAAAAAAGCATCAAAAAAACCATAACGGGCATGATTACAACTCATTGGAACATCGGAAAAAAACAAAGAACGGGGTTTTTATCAACATCAAAACCGCCATGGAATGAACTAGAAGAAACAAGTTTGGTCAAAAAATAACAAAATGGCGGCGTTTTTTCAAAAATTGATAAGTTTTTTTGGACAATATTGGCCAAAAACTCAAAAACTATAGAACCGATTTTTCTGTCCGTAGTTCATGCCGTGCATCAACAAGTGTAAAACAAAATATTTAAATTTCAATTTAAGTAAATGATTCTTTAAACAAATTCCTGTAGCAATACATCTGATTAAAATAATAAAAAAAATTTTTTTTGAGTTGTTTTTTAAAAAAAAAAAATAAATTTTTAATTTTTCAAAACGATATCTTATTTTCTATTCAACTTATACGCATTTTAAAACATTAAAATAAAAAAATGTTTGAAGGTGTTACGTACCCATAATGATTTCAGTAAGTTTTTTGTACTGAAATGAATATTAAAGGTGGTTAAATTTTAAGGGCCGATGCGTATTTTGACAAAACACAAATTATTCAGAAAATTACTGTCATTTATTTTTATTATGATAATATTGGTATGGTTCAATTATGTATTAAACAAAATATCGGCCAAATGGCTGCCGTGACCTCGGCGGCACACCTCCATCCGATGGTACAAATTTTCGATGACGCTGAGGCATAATTGAGGTTCTATGCCGCTAATGTGCCGAATTATCTCATCCTTTAGCTCTTGAATTGTTGCTGGCTCATCGACGTACTCCTTTCTTCCAAATAACCTCAAAGAAAGAAGTCCAACAGTGTCAAATCACATGATCTTGGCGGCCAATTGACATCTCCACCACGTGAGATAACACGGCCATTGAATTTGTCGCGCAAAAGAGTCATTGTTTCGTTAGCGGTGTGGCAAGTGGTACCATCCTGTTGAAACCACATATTGTCCACATTTATATCCACTAATTCGGGCCTTAAAAAGTTCGTTATCATCTCACGATAGCGAACAACATTCACAGTAACTGCCCGACCGGCCTCATTTTGGAATAAATACGGCCCGATGATGCCGCCAGCCCATAAACTGAACTAAACAGTCACTTTTTATGGGTGCAATGGTTTTTCGACAATCACTCTTGGATTATCATTCGCCCAAATGCGGCAATTCTGCTTATTGACGAATCCACTGAGGTGAAACTGTGCCTCATCACTGAAGATGATTTCTTCGAAAATGATCATCCACTGTTGCCATTTATTGAATAACTTTAACGCGTGGCTCGATTATGTATCTTTCCATGGATCAAATTGAGTTAGTCTGAAATGGAGAAATGCCAAATAAAATGCAGAAAAAACTTGACGTTTAGGTGTGGTTCACATTCAACATCGGCCCTTAACAAAAGCAAAGAATAACTTTATAATTTTTTACTTGAAAACATTTGTTTCTTCTTCGGCTTCGGCTTCGGCTTAGGCCTTCGGCCGATTATTTCCATTTTGCCGAAGAATCGGCTTCGGCTTCGGCTTCGGCAAAAATTCACGTTCGGTCGGACACTAGATATAATCATGTTCTCGTTTTTTTTCTTTTGTGTATTTTGTGGTAACCGTGGCATGCAGGTTAAATGTGTGGCTTAGCATGTTCGGAGCCCAGGATCGATCCCCAGTCGCGGCAAAAGTTTTTTCATGGTCTCTGCAGACAATGGCAAAAATCAGAGAGTAAATAATGACATGCAAAGCTTTTTGACAACATGAATTTGAGCCGTTCGGAGTCGGCAAAAAACATGTAGGTCCAAGAATTTTTTGTATAAAAGTGAATTTTATTATTAATATACCATGGCCCAATGTTGCTTATAAGCAACATCTAATAACGGTATAATCAGAAGTGATAGAGGCTTGAAATTGATATCGGTTCATATTCAAGGCTCAACCAATAACCTAATATATTTTGACATCAAAGGTTTAAAGAAAAATTTTAAAAAAATGTTTATAAAAAAGTTAGCTTGAAGTTTTCTATACAAAAACCCAGAAAGAGTAAAAAACGTGTAACATTCTAACTTCCATTGTCCGAAAATAGATACCTGAACAGGAGTGACAGGAAATCTTTTTTGACTTAACTAGTATTTTTATACCCTATAATAATTCTGTGCAAATTTTTTATACATAGAAATAAGCGAGTCCGGTATGGAAGAATGTATACACCACCTTAAGGGGAAGTGACACCTTCAAAAATTTTTATACCCTAAACATGAAAGGTGAGGGTATATTAACTTTGTGCAAACGTTTGTAACGCATAGAACGAAGCAAGTCCGGTATAGAAAAGTATATATATTCTTGATCAGCGTCACCACGTGAGTCGAGCTATCTATGTCCGTCCGTCCGTCCGTCCGTCCGTCCGTCTGTGTGTTGTCCGTAAACACAGGATAAGAAGAAGGAGTTGAGATAATTGGATGAAACTTGGTACACATGGTCACATACACCCAAAGATCTGCACTATTGAATATTTTTAGAATCCGCCCACGGACACGCCTACCTCCCATACAACGCAAAAATTTAAAACTGCATAACTCAGCTCATAAGAAGCCTATAACAATAAAATTTGATATGTATGTGTTTTATATCAACAAAAAGATGTCTTTGAAAAATGTGAATCATCCGCTGACGGACACGCCCACCTCCCATACAGCCCAAAAATTGAAAACGCAATAAATAAGCCTCTGTTTAACCTACAGAGCTAAAATTTGGCACATATTTTTTTTATAACAAACCAAAGATGGTTTTGAAAAATGGACGTAATCCGCCTACGGACACGCCTACCTACCATACAACGCGAAAATTGAAAACTGCATAACTCAGCTCATAATTAGCCTACAACAATAAAATTTGATATGTATGTGTTTTATTCAAACACAAAGATGTCTTCGAGAAATGGACGTCATCCGCCTACGGACACGCCTACCTCCCATACAACCCAACAAGTTTAAAACTCAATAAATAAGGTTATGTTTGTCATAGAGAAATGAAATTTGGAATGTATGTATTTTATACCAAAACTAAGGTCTGTTCAAAAATTGGGAGTAGTTCCTCCATGAACACGCCCACCCTCCATAGCGAAAGCACAATAAGGGCATTAACTGTGAGCTACAGGAATAAAACTTGGTATATGTAAGTTTTTCATCAACATTTAAATGCACATAAAATATAGGCTTTGTGTTCAATAATATTTTTTTTTTTTTTTTTGGAAAAGTAGGTTTAGGGTATTTCATAGTCGGCCTAGCCCGACTTTAGACTTTCTTTAATTGTTTTTCTTTGTTCACAAACTTCGAACGCGTTTATCTCGAAACCATGTTTTTCGTACTGGTTGCGGCACTAATGGGTTTATTTTTTGACGAACAAAAAACTAAAACTTTATTTTTTTGAAATTTTTTTTTGTAATTTGTTCAATTCTCTACAATAATAAAAAACATTTTGGAAAAATGTTTGTTTTTGACTGAGTTATGAATTTTTAAAAAAGGTCTGTTTTCTCTGCCGCGAATGTAATGTCCCCCCTTAAATCAACAAATTCGAATAAATATTCTTCAAATTGTTTAACAAAAACATGTATTCAATATAAAAAAAATTGGTAATTTAAAAAATTTATTCTTCGCCGTCGGTTTCATTTAACGAGTACTTTACTTTTAAAGAATGTTTTAAATTTAAATACTCATTGTGATATTTGGATGGAATACTATTTGTAAACATAAATTTTGCAAATCTTTAAATTTGTTTGAGAAGATATATAAAGGCTTATGGTACAACATTTTTAACAAAAAAGTCAAATTTAAATTTTTCATAGATTTTTTGGTGGAATTTTCAAAATATCCATAGGTTAGTTCAATTGATTTTTTATTTTTAGCAGTTTTTGTGAAGCCTCATTTATGTTCATGAACCCAAAAGAAAGCATGCGAAATATTTCTCTTAAAACTTAGTATTGCTTTATTTACCTCATGGTACGAAGAGGCTACATAAAGCGAGCAATCTGCTTAACATTCTACTTTTAAATTAAAATATGTAAATATAACAAAAACTAGTACGTATGTATATAATTTATGGCACATACGATAATTTCGCCATCAAAAAAAAAAAATCATTGTAACATACGATAAAATATACACTAAATTTTTGGAGAACCTATAGGGATTTCAGCTACGATATTTTACAGGGTGATGCGTTGTAGCATGTAGAACAAATTTGCATCAAAAAGTCAATTTCGAAAAAATGGCACATACGATAATTTCGCTCAAATGGGTCGATATATTTATAGGAATGGAAAGTGGACGTGTTAGCATTTCTAATACGATCTTTATAGAGGTTTTAATTTTAGGATTGTATGGGAGTTAAGTATGTTCGTGAGTGGATGATACAAAATCGAAAGATTCCGATATAGAAAGCCTTCCGTCTTGTTGATTTCTTATAGGTAAAATCTCAACCGAAAACTCTCAAAGAATTGGGACATTTATTTTAATTAGCAGCTTATTCTCAAAATTTATGATTTCATCTTGCTTGATGAGCTTAACTGTTAAGTATCTTTCGATATAAGGGTTAGTGATTTAGCAATTCAAGTTTTTACACTCAATTAAAGTAGATTAAAATTTCAAAACTTACAACCAATTAAAAAATAATTTAAAACAGTTCATATTTTCTTAACCCTTCGAGGAGTGACAGTTTTGATGTCGTTAAAACAGTGACAAGGTCCCTACGGACCATCAAAGAATTGTTTGATGTTATTACAAGACAGGTGTTTTTTAAGTGATTTTCGTGTTGGTTTCTTTAATAAATTAAGTGCAAACATACATGGTAACAAATAAATAAATTTTCTGGAATAGATATAGCATTAGCTTTCTAAAATGTGGAGAAAAAGTTATAAGCAAAAAAAAAACTGAAAAGGTCCCTAGGGACCTTCTCACTAACCGGAGGGTTAATAATATGTTTGAAAAACATTTATAACAATTTTTTTTCTTCCTATTAAAATAACTTATACTAAACGCAGGACAACCCAAAAACGAATTAGGTGCAAAATTTCAAAAAACATCAGCCTGAAACGTAAAAAAGGCATAAAAAAATCTATTCAATGTCTTATAGATTTTCATAAAATCAACGTTAGACTTTTCAGTGTTGTTCAGACCGAAAAGGTTTATAAAGCATAGCCTTCAAATAAACTAACATAATTAGGATATCCGTTATGAAATTCTACACAAAGACTTGAGTTGACATAATATGAAAGAAGCTGAGACAAAATCCTGAATACCGTCTAGACATCGTTATGGACTCGGCGCACATAATCGGACATACTTTTTGAGTCTATCGTATATGTCGGTGTGCGAGTATGTGTGCATGTCCTTTTGAGGTTAAACAAAAAGTTTTGTATTTTTAATTCATAAAACATACTAACATGAGTTGGAGCTGAATGGAAAATTCTTTGCTATGCAAACTAGCAGGTTTCTGCGACGCGTCGTCCTAGTCCTTTGTTCTCTAATTCAATTTATACAAACTTATCACGCGACGGAGATCATTGATAAAAGCGTCACTGAAGCGTTGCTAGAATGTGCAAAAAATGTGACGTGATTAAAAAGACAAAATGAAAACAGAAGGAATAAACTATAGAAACACTAGAAATAATAACGAGAAGAATAGCAGAGTGGGTTGATGATTTCCTTGAAGCTGATAACTTGGTCTTTGTAAACTGCATTTGACTGACAGGTGTGACATTGTAGCGTTTGCACCTTGCATAAACTTGAGCAAGGAGAAGAAAAACAAGTCAGGAAAAAGCAGCCACAAAATAAAACCGCAGAAAAAGAAAGATAAAGAAATTTTTTTTTTTGTTTTTTTTAAAGATATGCTTCTGATGCACTATTTTTGCGTTTCAAAAGAAAAAGTAAATTATAAAAAATAAAGATCTCACAATATAATCTAAGGTGATTAAGCAGAATATTTGCCTGATGATGATGATGGTGATGATGATTATAATAAGTGTTTGTGAACAAAGAAAATGAGTAGAAAAACCAAAACGTTGCCCAACTTAGTTAAGAGCTGTTTGTTGGTCTGCACCTCTTTATAGTTTTCATCATTTTTCCGCTAAATTAATTTAAGTTTTTAGCTTGAACTGGCCAATTACTCAGATCATTATAATAGCCAGCATAGCGGAATTCCAGGCCGCATTTAACCCCAGCCAGTTAGCCAAGAAATGCATTCACTGCAAACTAGCCGCCACAAGCAACAGTGCACCAGATTTTTTTGTTTATAGAAGCATCTGAAGCATTTCATAGAGTCCACAGTTTGCATCACAGGCGGCTTTGTTTTTGTTTTTTTTTTGTGTGCTGCAACATTTCGTTACTCTTGCCCCATTAACTGTGGGTATTTTGTGCAGTTCTAGTTCGCTACTTTTTCTGCGGAAAACTTTTTTGTTGTTTACTTTTGTTATTGTTGTGTTGTTTTTGTTCGTTTGTTGATTGCATTTTGCAGTCTTCGGCTGTTGCTGCTTAGCATTTGGAAAAATAAAGAAAACAATTTTCTCACACTTTTCCAATGCACTTCTTTTGCTTCCAACAACCGCGTCAAACAAAAACAGCCGCACAGCGTTGCGATGGGGGCAGCAGCAGCAGCAGCAGTAGAAGCAGTGGGCTTCATACATGGGCGTCTGCAAAAACGTAAACGGGGGCATACAAAAGAGAACAAATACCGAAATGTCAATTTGATTTTAACATTTGTAAAGTAAACAAACGCTGAATACACATCGACAAGCCATGAATCGGTTTATTCCGCAAGAACGCCGAATAATTGTTTCAATTTTTTTGCGCAACTATTTGTCGGTTGTGTTGCAAAATATTATAATGAACGATGAGGCTTATTTCCATCTTTGCGATTATGTGAATACGTGCGATTACGTGAGTAAACAAAAAAATCGTTTCGACCAGCGTCTTCGAGTTCAGAGGTAGGTTGATTAAGCTTAACTAACCCAGAGTTGAGTGGAGTAGGCCTCAGTTGTCCGTTAGATGTGAGCTTAGGGACATCTAAGTTTAGTTTCATACCTCTGCGTATATTCTTCTCTTTGCTTATCCGCATGCGGGTCTAGGATGCAACAAGATGCAAGATGCTTGTTGGAGTTAATATTAGTACACAATACACTCGAAATGGGCACACATTCAGTACACTTGGGTGCATTCAGTCAAGCACAGCATGAGCAACATGGTTTCGGCCTTGTGGATATCGAGTGGACGTACTGAACTGACCGACAATGGAGCTTAAGATGCCTTCTTTTCCATTCTTCGCATTTAAATAACCGGGGACACTTTATACGTTGTGGGTCGGGCAGTATAAGTCATTACGTTCTCTATACTCGCGTTGAAAGCATCCTTGATAATGTAGTCCTATTCCTCAATATGCCATGAGCGCAAATTAAGCTTTAGTTGACGAATTTCACCTTGATGCGAATTGTGGCCATCCTTCCGTTCACAGGTGTAAACAAACAGGGCTTACGATGACACCGTATCCAAATTTGCGTTTTTACGTATAAAAGTTGTAGTAGATATCGCAGCCTCCTCTCTTAAAGCGGCCTTGTACCTTCCATTGCATATCCTGGATGTTGATGGTGTCAGCTATATTTTTACGAGGGCTTTATTTTTACGTCAACGTAGTAGCAGTTCATATCCGAGACCGGTTAAGTTTTCATTGATCGATTATGATGTGGTGGGACCCAAACACTACTTTTGTTCCATCTTTAAGGTCTAACAAAAAACACCTCGAGGTTAGAGCTTTAAGGAGACATAGAGTTCCTCGGTTTGACAGTGTCAGTTGCAAGCTGTGTGGGCGGTGCCACGACCCTTTTCCAATGGTTGCTCACATTTGCCAGGCGAAGGGCACAACTGAATAGTATGTTTGTACCAAGTTTCATTGATGTGTGACTTATATGTCGAAAGTTAAACTGAAAACATGTGTTCTTGACAAAGTGTCACGCCCCTCGTGGGTAGGAGAATAAAAATATTTTACGACATATTCTCATACTAATTTACTTACTTAAATCGCGCTTACAACCGTTGATCGGTATTGGCCTAGACTAAGAACTTGCGCCAGCCTCTTTTGTCGTGCGCTTGCTGGCGCCAGTTAGAAACTCCAAACATCGTCAGGTTATCCAATACCTGATCTTTCCAACGGAGATGCGGTCTTTCTTGTCTGCATTGGCCGCCGCTGGGTACCGAAGCAAATAATTTGTTTGCTGAAGCTTCGTCGTTCATTCTCTCGACGTGACTTAGCCAGCGAAGCCGCTCTATTTTAATACGCTTGACTATATCGATGTTGACAAATAGCTCATACAGCTCGTGGTTTTATCGTATTCGGTAATCGCCATTGACGCAGATTGGACCATAGATCTTGCGAAGGATTTTTCTCTCAAACACTCCCACAGTCCTTTCATCAGAGCTGCTCAACGTCCAGGTTTGTGATGCGTATAGTAGGACGGGCATGATTATTGACTTATAGAGCGTTAGTTTTGCTCGTCGAAACAGAGCTCTGCTTCTCAATTGCCTACTGAGCCCAAAGTAACACCTGTTGGCAAGAGTTATTCTTCGTTCAATCTCAATACTGATATCGTTGGAGGAGTTAATGCTGGATCCCAGGTAAACAATGTCCTTCACTACCTCAAAGGAGTTGTTGTCAACAGTGACGTGGTTTCCAAGATGATGGGACTGTTTGTTTGTTAACACAAGATACTTCGTTTTATCTGCATTCACAGCAAGACCATTCGACTCGACTCTTTTTCTAGCCTGGAGAACAATGCACTGCCTTCGCGCGTATTATGGCCAATGATGTCAATATCATCAGCATACGCCAGGAGCATACGCTCGGATGATCTTCTCTATGACTATATTAAAGAAGTCACACGATAAGGAATCACCTTGTCTGAAACCTCGCTTGGTATTGAACGGAAGGGAGAGGTCCTTCCCGATTTTCACTGCGCTGCTGGTGTTCTTCTGCGTCATCCTGCAAAGACGTATTATCTTCGCAGGAATACCAAATTCAGACATGATGGAGTAGAGGTGACTCCTTATTGGACTGTCGAAGTTTGAAATCAACAAAGAGATGGTGTGTGTCGATTTGTTTTTCAAGGGTCTTTTCAAAGATTCGTCGTAGCGTGAAGATCTGGTTGATGGTGGAATTTCCAGGTCTGAAGCCACACTGATAAGATCCAATCAGTTGGTTAACGATGGGTTTCAGTCTTTTACACAAAACGCTCGACAGGACTTTATATGCGATATTAAGAAGGCTAATCCCCCGGTTTTTGGCGCAAATGGTGGGATCGCCTTTCTTGTGGATTGGGCAGAGCACACTGAAGTTCCAATCATCTGGAATGCATTCTTCCGAACATATTCTGCATAGAAGTCTGTGAATGCATTTAAACAGAACTTCGCCACCAGACTTAAACAGCTCAGCCGGTAGGCCATCGGGTCTTGCGGCTTTGTTGCTTTTAAGACGAGCTATAGCTGTAAAGATCTTTTTATAGTCGAGCAGCGAAACTTCAACGCTGTCATCCAATATTGGGGTTTCCGGGATATCATCTCCACTAGCGGGATTGTTGTCAGCGTCGCTATTTAGAAGACTAGGAAAATGTTCCCTCCATGACATCAGTGTACTCTGGATACCTGTCACTAGATTCCCGTTTTCATCCTTGCAGGAAGAGGCTCCGGTCTTAAAACCATCGGCCAGGCGTCTTATTTTTTTGCATAGAGTGGGATATGCTCGTCCACTGTTCGTATATATCGTCTATCGGAGGAGTGCTTTCTTGAGGCAGGAGTGAGAGTTGAGTAGCGAAGGCTTCGGCTGTCAGTTTTGACTGCAGCTTGTCGACGTCAAGCTTTCTTAGTGTAGGATTGCGAGAATTCTTAGCTGCGCACAGATGTGTGCAGATCTGGGCTGCTACAAGACAATAATCCGAGTCTGCGTTAGCACCACGAATCGTGGGTACGTCTAGTACAATGGAAGAGTGCCTTTCGTTAATCAAAACGTAATCAATTTGGTTGCGTGATTTTCGATCAGGTGACAGCAAGGGGTGGGGGGGAGTGGCCTTATTAATATTGAGATGCTTGAATCTTAAGCTAGTAATGACCATGTTTCGTGCTGCGGTGAAACTCCAACTGCCAAAACGCAAATATTGCCATGATAGCGGTAAAATGTTACCGTTTAATAATAGTTCCATGGAAAAGAAAGTCAACACTTGGCTAAATGAAAAAAAAAAATTTAAACCAATTGCATGTAAAAAAACAATCGCAGGCCATGATGCCGTATTCACTTGTCAAATACAAATCTGCATCCAAACTTGTGCCTCTTCGCATGGCCCCTGAAGTAGATATCACAGAATGCTTGCCGTAAGCAACCCTGTCCATTCTATCGCATCAGCTGTATAACTTTCCAAGATATCAATCAGTTACATAGAGGAACCATCCCAATTTAAGGTGCGGACATTACAGGTGCATATCCGTAAATCATTATCAGTTTTTCGTTTACGGTAGTCGTCATCAGATTTGGACATCATTTTTCTCATATTTCTTAGTTGTTACATTGAAATGCTTTTTTATGTGGTGGGCTTCAAACCCAACGCACAACCTTTGCTTGAAGACCAAAGGTGTCCGCCGCTCAAATAAGCCGTCAACTAACGGGTGTTAGGTTGTCGTTTCCAGAAGACACCACGTGGAAGTTTTGAATCGACTTGAGATAACTTTGACATGAATAATGCTGGCCTCACCAAGTTGAGGCAGTCAGACACATTGCCATGTGAAGATCGCCCCCTAGTCTCCCAATTCTTATACCTACCAAATATATAAAAAAAATTCATTAAAATCAGTCCAGTCGTTTCGGAGGAGTTCAAACACTAACACCGTGACACGAGATTTATATTTAATTTAAATTAATTAACTAAAATTAAAATTCCTGCAACATTTTTGGTAAAACAATCTCAAGATATCGTTTTTTCTTCTCCAAATTTAACAGTAGAAATAACATTTCGATCAATCATCCTTTTGGTGACTTTTTCCGAACATCTGATCTGTCTAATCTGTTTATGTGTATTTTGCTTTCATCAGTCCAAATCAAGGAATACTACTGGTCCAAAGACCAATTCACATGAGCTTTTGTTAATACCAATTTCTGTGGAGTGCTATAGTATACGTTTCTTGACCTTCCGCCATCATTCCGTATCCCATTTTTCTTAGGGCTCAATTAAAAGTCATTCTTGAAACTTGTTTCTCCAAATTTTTTTGAGCTGGTTTTGATCGTCAGTACGCAATTTTGCTGTTATTGTAATAATTGATCGGCTTATAGCTCTCCGATTAAGGTCATTACAAATACTTCGTCCCCTAGCTAACTTCTTGGGAGCCTCTTTATCATTGTTATTAACAGTTTCCTTCACACAGCCGTATGAAAAACTAACAGATGACGCTACAAAACGGCATGTCAGGTTCCCTCATTTAGTGTTTTGATACCCAATTTGGTTATAAATTGAGTTAACTGCTTTATTTTGCCATAAAGGAGTTACTTTCAATATTGAGCAAATTGCATTAAATTGCTAAAATTAAGCATTGCATGTAAATTTCATAGTACCAGGACTTAGGATATATATTTCCAAAATGTCACAGACATGAACTGTTTATATGACTTCTTGAGCAATGCACATCTTTGCAAATTAAGCTCTTTAACACAATTAGCAAATAACTCTCAATGCAAAAACGCAAATATTACCATGATAAAAGGTAAAATATTACCGATAAATAAAAGTTCCACGGAAAAGAAAGTCTACACAATACTATATGACAAAAAAAAAAAAAAACGCACGCCGACTGCATGTAAAAAAAGAAAAAATTGATTTTTAGAAAACTACGTTTAATTGCTCAATTATGTAACTATTTCAATTATGTTACAAACTTTTTTGGGGTCTTAGACTGTTAACAATAATACGTTTAAAAAATTTGGAAGCTACGCTTGGAAGACTTTTATTACATTTTTTTAATTTGTTATAAACTTTGATTAAGTGTTACACAATAGCCCTTTATTTTAGCCTTTTTGTTTGATTCCAAGTTTTTGTATTTGTATTTTGTATGTCTATATAAAGGTTAACTTACGTTTTTTAAAGTTATGTGAGTAAGTTTTTCGCAAAGTTTAGGTGATTTTCGGCCTACGTTGGCAATAATGGAAAAAAAATGCATGGTCTGGTCTTAGTTTTTAAAATGCTGATCATATACTTTCTCTTAAATTAATATAAAACAGTAAAAATGAGAATATGTATAAAATGTAAGAAAATATAGGGATTACACAAAATAATACTAATCTATGTAACCAATTTACACAACGAAATACTTCAACGCAGACAGCTACAATTTCATAGATAAACTGCTCTTTTAACTAAGTCCCCTTTAGCAAACATTATGTCGACGCCTTTGTCGATCTGTGGTGCACCTCAAACCACAGCACCTAGAGCCAACCATCGGAAGTAGGCTGCAAGGCTTCCTTTTGTTGCTATAGTTGTTTTTGTTGTTGTTTGAATGTGGTTGAGTTTTACTATTTTACTGATGCTTTGTGTTTTTGCTGTTGTTGTTGTTGTTGTTGTTCTCATTGTTACCTCTACTATCTTTAGTACGCTTTGTTTTTGTATTGGTTTTTTTTCATAGGTTGGTTGCGAAAAATGTTGGCAAATAATTAGATTTAGGGCAGCTGCAACAGACCGACCTTTGCTTCGCCATTGAGCGAGTTGTTTCTGATGCAATTTACTAGAATCAATTATTTAGTCAAGAATGTGAATCTAGTTGCCGTTTAAAATGCAATGCAAGGTTTTTAGCACAATTGGTCATTTAAACATGAAGTCTCCAAAGTTCTTAAGCAATTTATTAAATCTTCTTCAGAGGATGCAATGCAAACACTGAATTTAATGTATGTGATGTCAAAAATTTTTCTTTGCAGCTAATTATTGTTTTACTGTTGCTGCTTTTTGATGGTCCAGCTTTAGACAATTACTGGCAGCTATTTTGACAGAACTGCAAATTATAATACTAACCATTAGCTTAAATTTAAGTATTTATACTAAAGGTATGTATCATCTATACTAGTGATGTCCAGCTTATCGGCTCGCGCTGTCGGCTTCGGGCTAGCAGCAGCTCATCACATAAAACAATTAGGCTATTCACAGTTTAAGCGTATATTAACAAAGCGTATTTATAGCATTTGTTATTTCTGAAACTGTGAGCACCTCAGTATTCAATAATTATGCAACGCTGTGACATTTATCGTTAGTGTTGCCACTACGTTAAAAACTCTTTGAAGGAGAAATTTTATTACCTGTGGGGATTATTACAGTATCTGATATATAAGGCGTTCAATGCAAAACATTGAGTTCATGACATATAATCACTCCTATTTCTTAATAAATTTTATGCGAAGTTGAGGTCCTATCCTTAAAACCACTCCACCATTCAAATTAATAAAAAAATAGTTTTATATGTTAAACAAAATTAGTGATATTTTGCACAAAGGCAGTGGCACCACTGTCTTATTTTCTATCTGACAGAACATTTAACACGAAGTTGGCAACTGTAGACGGCTTAAAAATACGAGGCTCAAAAAACACGTCCAAGGGGTACTTTTATTTACGCGTGTTGGCGTATTTGCGTTTGCATGCAAAACAACAATAAAGCAAAATACGCTTGCGTAAGTTGGCGTACAAATAACAAATAGTAACTATAACAGACCTGCCTATTCAAACTGTGAATAGGCTAAATGACAAAGTAACGTGTGCGTAAATTTGTATTCGACAACATTGCACAGTGGACAAAAGCGAAAATATGCGGATTATAGTTTTGCAGATTCATACCTGCTTGGTCAGGTTGTTTCTTGTTATTTTTTCAGTTCTGGTGTGTGAACCTGCATAAGCTTAATAACAAAAACAAAAATTCATAAATTCAAAACTGAAAATTTAGCACACAAATCATCGAACTAATATTTATTAAAATTGTTTTCTATAGTTCTTTAAATAGCTGAGTAGTAGTTATATTCGGGAAAATAAAATAATGAAATGCATACTAAGGTAAACTCTATAAGGAATTCCGTAAGGTTAAGGAATCTTTTTGCTAAATGAATTATTTCAGAGAGGTTAAAAGATATATTAAGATATATTAAAATATAAGGGAGAAAATTTGTTTTTTAAGAGAAAATTTGGTACATTTTCAAATTTACCCATATGTCTCTAATTCCGTGATAAAATTTGTTGATTGAACTTTATTCCGTAAATTTAAGTCTCTAATTCCGTTAAAAATCCAAACCAAATCCAAAGTTCAAGGGTTTCTATTTTCATTTTTTAAGTAATGTGATGACATTTGATCAGAGGTGCACACCAGGGATGGAATTGGACCTTTTTTGATTGTGCTTAATCAGAGAGAAAAATAGTACTTTTTAGAAAAAAATAGTGCCGAATTTTAACATATCGCGCTCATTTCGTAAAAAACCGTCAAAACTCAAATTTATCATTTTTAAGGAAAATATGCAGAAAAACACTAGAGAGCTATTGCATATTTCAAGATGATCTTATTTGATAAATTTAAAAAGAAAAAATAGGTCTTGATACAAATTTCAAATTCAACAATTTTCATATTTTTCAAACTTTATTTGATATACATATGTATATGAGATTTTACATATTGATCTTTATGAGATTTTGAATACAAAATATTCACTATACGCAAGCGGATGGGTGTGGCAGGGGCAGTACACCTTGGACAATTCTATATATATTTTTAAATAAAAAAACACCAAATTCATTTAATTTTACTTACTTTATACCAAAATTGTGAAATTGAGACATTTTCCATACTATTTATTGTAGGATATTCAGATGACTTTCTATATTCATTACTGAATGATTTCAGCTTCATAAATTTCTTTTTCTAGAAATAATCTAAAAAGTAATGACAAAATGCTATTCGTTTCACTAGAGATACATGTTGTGGAAAAAAAGATGGAATCATGTTTAATGCTTCATTATTGAAATCAGTTCTTTTTCTGAAGTCTGTACAAAAAGTAATGTAAAATTTTAGTGCAAATTTCTTGAACTCAACAATTTCGCATTGTGATATGTTTTTTGATTTGTAAAATATTTCGACTGTAGTTTCACAATAAACATCCTCAACAGGGATATGATTATTTTAATTCAACGAACTTAAAGAACATAAATCAATATTTTTTTGTAAATAAAATTTCGGCAAATTTGTCTAAATAAGTATTAACATCTAGAACAAAGTATGTGAACTCTTGCGTCCTCTGACTTTATTTCAATATTCACACCCTTTTTAATTTTTACCATTGTGTGCTCCTAAATCTGTTAGTCCAAAATAATAGTCAAGCTTATAAAACCTGCCGGGAGAGCCATTGCGTAGTAGCTAATTGCAAAATTTGGTGCAGCTGGAAGCCAAAATCTGCTTGAAGCTCGCTGAAGTCTTCTTTTCTGCTAACGCTATGACAAAAATGTTGATTGATGTTTATTATAAGTCTCTCGACAGCTTTCGGAATTGTTGCAGCTGCTGCTTCAGACGAAAGACTAAAATTGTGGCAAATATCACCGTTGATAAAAATTTTGGGACAATTTTAATTTTCTTTTTTCAAACTTTTTAAATTTTGGGCTTTTCAAATTGTGCCGAAATGAAAAAGCACGTGCTTAAAGTGCCGTCTAGTCTCGAAAGTGCCGAAAAAAGCACAATTGTGCGTAAAATACCATCCCTGGTGCATACAAGAGCTTCGGGGAGCCACTCGGCTTTCACAGACAAGTCGTGTGTTCGAAGCTACCGAACTTGTGCGACGCTAGTCGCGTTTGATCTTCACGCAGTAAGCATCTTAAGCGCAAATTGATTTGTTGAATTTTTGTACTATACACACATACTAAGACAAAAATGGCGCGCTTGTGTTGGAAGCTCTGCCAACGCTGTGCATCACTGCATTTGATGCATTCTTTAATTTTTTCAAAATTCATTTTAGTAACGAAACATTAAATAAGGTTTGAATGGTAATGTAATTTACTGGATAACATGGGATTGAAAAAATGTTTGATAGAATAAAAATAAATCTTCTAGTGGAGGTTATTTATGAAGAACGCCACGATTCTTGATTTGTTCTGGAGGTCTTACTTTTTAAAGCACATCTATTTTGGTGTCATGGTTTCGACCTCATAGCGCCGAGGAGTAACCAAAATGTTAGCAACTTTTTCTAGAAACTTTTCTTAATCCTATTTACTAAAATATAATCTCCTTTCAAAACAAATAATTCATTGATTAAACCATTAAAAATTACTTCTTTGGTGTGTGTGGTTTTTTGTTTTGGTGTAGTTTTTGATAATATCGGGCTTTAAGCTAGACTGAATGCGTTGCTCAAGCAATTGCAGAAGGCACAAATTCTTCTCGTTTTAAATGCTCTGCAATATTATTGATAAGCAAAACTTGCAGAGATCTTTTGATCTTTGATCAGAGAGAGTGAAAGACGGTAATAGCTATTGGTTGAATTAAATGAAAAATTACGAATTCAAAATTCACTTAGATATCAACGGATGAGAAGAATTCTCTCTATAAAGAGAAAAATTAAAAATTAATTGATTTTTTGTGACAGGAAACCCTATTTTTGTCAAGTTATACCCCCTTTACCCCCTCACCCGTTCAACAACTAATGCTTCCACGGTTCACCAACATTTATTTCTTTGATGTAGTTATGTTTTCTTCAATAAAAACGAGCAAACTGGCTTAATTTTGTTTGCACGTTTTCGAATAGACAAAAAATATCTATACTTTCATAACATCCTTTTTAATAAATTGAAAGGAAATAAATGAATTACAAATGCACATATTAAGGATTTGAAAAGTAATTTGATATCACGTAATTGGCTCAAAATGTTTTTGTAGGATATATAAGTAAACACAACTTAATAAAAATAATAAGTATTAATTATGAATATGTAATTAAGGAATTTAAAATGCAATAACATTCCTTAAATCCGTTACTATCACGCCATTAGGTTCATTCAAAAATTTATTTGTCCTCAATTACGTAAATCACTTAAATAACTGCTATTTTTTAATACCTACTTTATTAAATCAACAAATCGTCGCTGCGCCTAAAAAATCAGGTATGTGATTTTTTATGATTTTTTTTTTTATTGCATAATTGAATAGCTCTACTCAATGCCCATCTGTTCGCTGAGCGGCTTTTCGATATCTCTTTTGGTTTAAACATTGGAGATATTTTTGCAATAAATTCCTTGTAGAGTTTTTAAAATTTTTAATTAAAAATTTGAAAAATCGGTTATGTGCTCAAAATGACAAAATGCTATTCGTTTCACTAGAGATACATGTTGTGGAAAAAAAGATGGAATCATGTTTAATGCTTCATTATTGAAATCAGTTCTTTTTCTGAAGTCTGTACAAAAAGTAATGTAAAATTTTAGTGCAAATTTCTTGAACTCAACAATTTCGCATTGTGATATGTTTTTTGATTTGTAAAATATTTCGACTGTAGTTTCACAATAAACATCCTCAACAGGGATATGATTATTTTAATTCAACGAACTTAAAGAACATAAATCAATATTTTTTTGTAAATAAAATTTCGGCAAATTTGTCTAAATAAGTATTAACATCTAGAACAAAGTATGTGAACTCTTGCGTC
This sequence comes from Tetanocera ferruginea, assembly GCA_958299015.1. NCBI lineage: Eukaryota > Metazoa > Arthropoda > Insecta > Diptera > Sciomyzidae > Tetanocera > Tetanocera ferruginea. The sequence goes on along the minus strand of OY282644.1, from coordinate 36,653,542 downwards.
CTCTGACTTTATTTCAATATTCACACCCTTTTTAATTTTTACCATTGTGTGCTCCTAAATCTGTTAGTCCAAAATAATAGTCAAGCTTATAAAACCTGCCGGGAGAGCCATTGCGTAGTAGCTAATTGCAAAATTTGGTGCAGCTGGAAGCCAAAATCTGCTTGAAGCTCGCTGAAGTCTTCTTTTCTGCTAACGCTATGACAAAAATGTTGATTGATGTTTATTATAAGTCTCTCGACAGCTTTCGGAATTGTTGCAGCTGCTGCTTCAGACGAAAGACTAAAATTGTGGCAAATATCACCGTTGATAAAAATTTTGGGACAATTTTAATTTTCTTTTTTCAAACTTTTTAAATTTTGGGCTTTTCAAATTGTGCCGAAATGAAAAAGCACGTGCTTAAAGTGCCGTCTAGTCTCGAAAGTGCCGAAAAAAGCACAATTGTGCGTAAAATACCATCCCTGGTGCATACAAGAGCTTCGGGGAGCCACTCGGCTTTCACAGACAAGTCGTGTGTTCGAAGCTACCGAACTTGTGCGACGCTAGTCGCGTTTGATCTTCACGCAGTAAGCATCTTAAGCGCAAATTGATTTGTTGAATTTTTGTACTATACACACATACTAAGACAAAAATGGCGCGCTTGTGTTGGAAGCTCTGCCAACGCTGTGCATCACTGCATTTGATGCATTCTTTAATTTTTTCAAAATTCATTTTAGTAACGAAACATTAAATAAGGTTTGAATGGTAATGTAATTTACTGGATAACATGGGATTGAAAAAATGTTTGATAGAATAAAAATAAATCTTCTAGTGGAGGTTATTTATGAAGAACGCCACGATTCTTGATTTGTTCTGGAGGTCTTACTTTTTAAAGCACATCTATTTTGGTGTCATGGTTTCGACCTCATAGCGCCGAGGAGTAACCAAAATGTTAGCAACTTTTTCTAGAAACTTTTCTTAATCCTATTTACTAAAATATAATCTCCTTTCAAAACAAATAATTCATTGATTAAACCATTAAAAATTACTTCTTTGGTGTGTGTGGTTTTTTGTTTTGGTGTAGTTTTTGATAATATCGGGCTTTAAGCTAGACTGAATGCGTTGCTCAAGCAATTGCAGAAGGCACAAATTCTTCTCGTTTTAAATGCTCTGCAATATTATTGATAAGCAAAACTTGCAGAGATCTTTTGATCTTTGATCAGAGAGAGTGAAAGACGGTAATAGCTATTGGTTGAATTAAATGAAAAATTACGAATTCAAAATTCACTTAGATATCAACGGATGAGAAGAATTCTCTCTATAAAGAGAAAAATTAAAAATTAATTGATTTTTTGTGACAGGAAACCCTATTTTTGTCAAGTTATACCCCCTTTACCCCCTCACCCGTTCAACAACTAATGCTTCCACGGTTCACCAACATTTATTTCTTTGATGTAGTTATGTTTTCTTCAATAAAAACGAGCAAACTGGCTTAATTTTGTTTGCACGTTTTCGAATAGACAAAAAATATCTATACTTTCATAACATCCTTTTTAATAAATTGAAAGGAAATAAATGAATTACAAATGCACATATTAAGGATTTGAAAAGTAATTTGATATCACGTAATTGGCTCAAAATGTTTTTGTAGGATATATAAGTAAACACAACTTAATAAAAATAATAAGTATTAATTATGAATATGTAATTAAGGAATTTAAAATGCAATAACATTCCTTAAATCCGTTACTATCACGCCATTAGGTTCATTCAAAAATTTATTTGTCCTCAATTACGTAAATCACTTAAATAACTGCTATTTTTTAATACCTACTTTATTAAATCAACAAATCGTCGCTGCGCCTAAAAAATCAGGTATGTGATTTTTTATGATTTTTTTTTTTATTGCATAATTGAATAGCTCTACTCAATGCCCATCTGTTCGCTGAGCGGCTTTTCGATATCTCTTTTGGTTTAAACATTGGAGATATTTTTGCAATAAATTCCTTGTAGAGTTTTTAAAATTTTTAATTAAAAATTTGAAAAATCGGTTATGTGCTCGAAAAATTTGATCATAGTAAAAACAGAATGCCCGTAAAAAAATCGGTTATGTGTCTGAAAATGGAAGAATGCATCCTCGCTTCGTGCTGGAATAAGAAATTAAAGTTTTTTTTTAATACTTATCTCTAGAATTTTATATCAAAAAATACAAAATTATGACATTGCAATAAATTTGGAAGCGGAGAGAATAAATCAGTTTTTTTGCTCTCCTGAAAAGTTGTCGAAAAACACATAACTGAATTTTTAGGCGCAGCGACGAAATACTATTTACAAAAAAAAATTTCAAAAAACTGCTAACTTTTCGTTCAAAATAAATTTTATAAAATTTCTGTAAATTTTCAAACTATCAGCTTAAGAAAACATACTCTAAGGCTTAATCATTTTGATGAGAGAAACAAAACAAAGTGCGCATGCGGCGAAGTGTTTCGACTAACTCGGAAACTATGAATGATCTAACGATGTCTCGAAAATGAGTGTGATGCAAATGTGGGAAGGACACTTTTCTCAAAATAGTAGCTTAAAAAAATTGTTTGATTTTTACCATGGCATCTTATTTTACGGCATTAAAAATTAAATAAAAAAATTTACAGGATAAGGTTCACTTACGGAATTCCGTACATTTACCTTAGCATTGGGATGCATTGACATTCCAAAAAAAAAGTATATAATTAGTTACAGAATAATATATTTTTGCTTAAGAACTTAACAGACAACGTGTATTTAAAATTATTTCGTCAATATTGGGCTGTATTCATTTCAAACAACAATTTAACACCTTCAAATGTTAGCACAGCTCTTAACACTTTGATTTTTACAATATACTCACTTAAATTTTATTTAAAACTTATTTCAATTAGCAATATATTATCTTACGCACTTATGTCAGTACACTTCAAATTCACTTTACATATAAAAATAATTATATTAAATCGAATTAATTTCAACGAAATCTATTACGCAGCAGCAGAGTCTGAACTTCTGAGATATAACAAAATTTTCTCAGTACTTGTTTGGCATCGCATTCAACAACCAAATCTTAAAACTGCTCCACTGTAAGGAAAGCAAGTACACATAAGCAACCCAGCAAGAAATATAAACGGTATCCAAGTACATGAATTTGATTACTTATTAGAGTGTATCGACTTGTATTGGAAAAATCTGACCCCCCATTCCGGTACCTAAATTAAATAGTACATGAAAAATACTTTCGATTGGTGTACACGGTTAAAAATTTTGGACTAGTTTTTAATCCAAACTTTGGTTTAAAGGAATTTTTAATCCAAAAAGTACTATTTTTTATTCCATACTTAAGTTTAATTTGTTTTTAATCCAAAAAAGTTTAAGTTTAAGACTATTTTTGGACTACAAATTTACATTAAGGTAGTATTTTCAGGAAAAATTATTTATGTTACCTAAGATTGAAAACTACTACTGCTACGAAATTTACGCTCAATATAATAGTTAACGTTGTTAAAGAATCCGAAGTTTATTTTTTAATTAAATGAAACAAATTGTTTCTTAAAATCTGAACCCAAATATTATTATATTCATTATTACATTGAGCAGTGTTTCATAATACATAATAAGGGTATTCATGCAAAGCGGCAAGCTTGTATTTTGGGCAATTAGTTATTTTTATCAGTCGATTGTGCATTTGGAGAGATATGTCAGCTGTTAACTTGTTAACAGTCAACTTTCAGCATACATATAAACAGCTGATTGCTGGTTTGTGATATATCTGGTTTGTGTAAACGGTTCTCCATACATTTAATTTATTAGGCTGATAAACTTATACGGTTTATATCATTTATAAGGGCATTGCCCATTTGCATGAATACCCTTAATGTATATATAGTGAAGTTGATGGCAATATAATAATATGTTCACACGAAGGCGTTTTGGCTGAAAAGCCAACAAAAAGCAGCTCTTTAGTTGACAGTTCTTTTATGGCGAAAAGCTGAATATTATGTAGCTTTCCAGCTGAAAAGCCATTGGCACGGACGCGACATTCGCACGGTTTTAATTACTCGAAAAACAAGAAAGAAACAAAAAGAACCGATATGTATTTTAAGTGTTCTAACGCGATGAAAGAATGCTACATTTTATAAAAATATTGGCAAGATTTAGTACAAATTAGTTCAAAGTACGCGACAAAAAAAAATAAGTTTTTTTTAGCTCGAATAGAAATATGCAAAATTTAGCATAAATTAAGTTTAAGAATTTTTTTAATATATATATACATGCTTATGGAGGTCAAAGGATAACTTTTCTTCGTAGATTTATGAAATGTGAGAATTATCTCTTAGCTTTTTTTCGCACGAGTTCTCACCTTTGTGGATTAAAAAGTAATCCTTTTATATTTTTTACTTTTTTGGACTTAAATCTAATCCTTTTTGGATTATAATATTTTATACTTTCTGCGGATTAAAAATTATTCCTTTTTGGATTAAAAAATCTTAAACTTTTTGCGGATTAAAAATAAGTCCTTTTTGGATTGGAAAATTTAAAACTTTTCATTGGATTAAAAAGTAATCTTTTTTTGGTCGTGTCCTATATGTAATCCAAAAAAGATTAAAATTTAGCCCAAGATTTTTAACCGTGTACTTTTTTTTTATTTGAACCAATTTTGGCGTCCCCCGAAATGCATTTTTTATCAACTTTTGTACTGGAGACCCATTAATGGTTAATTTAAAAAGAAAATAAAGCTTATCAATCAATTCCTTTCATATAAAAATCCAGAACTGCAAATTTTCATCCCTGTTGACAAATGCTCTGACGAGATAAGACAGTTTTTTTCATCGTGAATCTACTTTTTATTTAATAGTTGATATGTTTTTATTTATTGTATGAAAGTATTTTTACTAAGCTCGCATGAGCTGAGTTGATCATCACTACTTTACAACATTGTAGCGGCCTACATAGCTTGAAGAGTGTCCGAAATTAATATTTTTCATGTTCGCCGATTTGGATAATTTTTTGGTATTTTGTTGTCAGAAATCTAAATATTATAATTCCGTAATATTAGTCTGATATATTTATTATTTGTTTGGACAGACATGCTTGAAGTTCATATCGCACACTAAATACAAAACAGTCACAACTCAAAATTTTTTATTTCGAATTTTTATTATAAATCAATTTATAAAACACATATCTGACTATATTTTTCGTTATTTTCTTCATTACCTGGAAGAATGAAGTTTTTGTGTTAAATGAAAATTGTTTTTCTTCTGCAGTTTCAACCAAAGAGTTTTATTTTTCGCTTTTCCTGAAAAGTCATGTTTTTTGAGTTGTGACTGTTTTGTATTTAGTGTGCGATATATGTTCGCTTGTTTAAAATGGCATGCAATTTTACTGTATTTTCAATCTTTTGGTACAATCACAGTAAACTTATCAATTGAATTTGTTGTATATTTTCGTAAATGACAATTGTCATAAATGAGATTTGCATTCAAAAAAGTTGGAGAAGTGCCACATAAAAAATTTCGTAGAACAAAATAAAAACAACATCAAAATTTCAATGTTCATCAACTTCAGTGGTCTGCCTCTTTTAAGCGCTGTGGAGCGCTGTTTAACGAACGTTGTCAAATTACAGCTTGAAGTCTCAGCTAAATGTTAAAAAAAAATTCAGCTGCTCCTACCTGCTCCTTTCTAAAAAAAAGAGTACGATAATGATGTTAAAAAATTTATTTAAAGACTATGCTTGAATTACTTAACCATGTTTTTTTCTATGGGAAGTGGGCGGTTCAGATATATATTTTAAGGAGCCCATTCTACTATTATAATATTTATTTTTTGTGAAAATTGAGTTGATGCACTAAAAATCAAGGGAGTTATGCCACTTTTTCAATACAACTTGTATGGGAAGTGGGCGTAAAAGTGGGCGGATATTTTTCAAATTGCACAAAAATGATTCTGAATGTTTAAAAAATCCAATGTGCAAAAAATAATGCCGTAGGTCAAAATATAATTTTCACTTTGTATGGGAGGTGGGCGTAAAAGTTGGCGGATCATTTTGATTTTTAAATTTTTTTATTGGTTCAAACAAAAAATGCCAATGTGCCAAGCTTCATTGTCCTTCGACAACTTCTTTTACTTTTAGCCGCTCGTTCTATGAACCTCAACCAATGTGCGGCCGTGGTCGTGCGTACTTAGTGTGTGGTTGGCGAACCAAAGGATCCCGAGTTAAAACCTCACTTTAGGTAAAAGTTTTTTTAATAGAAATACATTTTTCTTTTCGGACGTCACCTCTGAACCTTAGCCATTCGTAGTCGACATAAAACATATAGGTCCAGTTCTAGGTTAATTGTTTGCATACATTTAATAACACATACAACACAATTGATCATAAAAAGCTCGGTCAAAGTCCTTTTATGAACTGAAATGGCAAATTTCTTAGTTTTGTTTTTTTTTTTGTTGTACAACAGTTGTAATAAAATTTCAAAAAGGACAATATGTGATGTTTTGTTTAAAAGTAACTGTGTGCTTTTTAATTTTTTCCAAGAGATTATAATACTTATTATCTTCTGAATATTCTGAATATTTCAGCTTTAAAGAATTTTTTCCAAAAAATATAATCTTTTTGAACTCTGTGCGGCGTTTCATCGCATCCCTAACAAATAAAACATCATTTTATTTTTTGTTTTGATACATAAAATTGCTAACAAGATATATTTAAAAGCAAAACAAAAGATTTTCTTTCGAAAAGTATCTCCAGGAGAATTAAGATTATCCCAATGAATATAAAAATTTTAAAAAATATGCAGAAATCGTTCAAAGAGTTATTTACCTTCTGTGACCATTCACATCACCATCAAATCTCATTCTGGTCTAATGCATGTCGAAAACAGTTAAAAACTTCTAAGCAAACTTAGTTAAATAATTATGTCAGAATAGAAAGCAATTCGTCCAAATTAAGACAGCTTATAAATGTTTTATTAATTTATAAACATTAGCATTTTCGTCGTGTTATGACAACTGGCATTATCTTCATTCATATATTTTGGTTAGTTTACTCGGGTTTTTTTATCAGTTAGTTATTTTTATGGGTTCATTAAGTTAATCCCAAAAAAACCAACGACATGCTTCAAACAAACTTTAGAGCATTTACTTAAGATGTTCACATTTAAATTAAGAAAACTTATACTAACATTTTAAATACAATGAGTTGGAATAAAATTTTCTTATTAAATGTCCGTTACTTTCTTGAATTAAACCTTTGATTAACACAGTCTTGCCGGAAGTGTGCACCATTAAAAATTAGCCATACTCTTAAAATACCGTTTATCTTAGTTGTTTTTACAATTCAACCTTTTTTTAACTGCTAAAAACTGCTTTTTAATTAAACCTCACAATGAGTTAATAATTTTCAATGCTAATAAAAATAAATGATGATAAAGTGATAATAAAAACATGTCATCTTTAAATGAACTAAATAACTCTTTCACCAGTTTTCAAAACTCAAGCGCCACCTGAGCACTATAGGCACGTACAAACATACACCCATACATACATATTAACTAACCTGACTCTGACTTATACTATATGTGCGACCACAATTAGTTAAACAAAAGGTCGAATAATGCGACCGCAAGCAGAGCGCTTTAGATGCATAATTAAGATAATATAAAATATTAATTTAAATGAAGTAACTTCATGCATATGCATGCGAAAAATGAGAACAAATATTTATTTTATTTGATGCCCATTCCTCTCCCAACCATACCAATGGCCAACAACAACAAGCAAACAGACAGACGGTAGTGCATGGATGATGATAGGCACTTGTACAAATTAATTAATTAAAAATTCCCTAATGAATGGTTGGCTGAGTGTAGCTAGTTCTATGCAAATTTTATGACTGTATTACAAAGTTTGCTTCGGTGCGAACGTGAGAATTCTTTTGTTAGACGAAGGGGCTAAAATGAATTTTTTAAACCTAAAGGCAAACAATAATTCTTCATCATGCTGGCTGTATGGTTAGCTGGCTAATACTAATGATGAACTCCAGGTTTGTTGTGTTTTTGTTTTTTAACTTTGTAAATTTCTCAAATGTCAATCAAAAATATTGGACCCTCGAATTCGAAGCAGAGTGCCAAATGCTGTTTGCTTCAAAACAATTCGCTGGAGGCTGTGTGGAGAATGAAGAATCCAGCTGCATGCTCATCAAGCTCGTCGATGCTGGTTTTGGGTTCATATATCAAAAAGATAATCAAATCGAACTCTTCTCTACCTGTCTGTGACTTCCGCTTTTTCTATGTTTTGACAATTTCTCTCATAGACTTAACTCATTTACATTTGGGTCAAACATTCATAATGAGGAGAACGAACTCGTTTGTTCGGGCCATGATTGATTGTTTGAACTTAACTTGATTTGTGTTTTTTGGTTTTTTTTTTTATTTTATTTGTTTTAATTTTACTTTTTGGTACCTAGTTTACCTGCATTAATTAAGTAAATAATTCATAACTGTTTTTGGGCAGTTAAATTCATGAGTTGATATTCTGGCGAAAGTTATCTGTGGACATCACGTTCGTTTTTATTTAACATACTAATATGTAGAAATGATAGAGTTGTGACATAACAATCTGATGTGTTTGGAAATGTCATGCTGCAAGTCATATTTTGACAGCAGCAGCAGATTCTACTACATGCACTATGCCTGCGAAGGGTTTGTCCGAATAACTTTCAATATTCATTCAATTCAAATGTCATGCGAACTGTCACTTTTTTGGGGGCATGTTTATGAATTGTAATGAGCACAACAACAAAAAAACAGAAAATTGATGTTTATATTTAAAATGGTTGGGCTGGAAAATTTATTAAAAATTTATGTTCTTTATGCGTCCCAACTTTACATTTTTTACAGCAAACACAACGTAAAAAAAGCTAAATTTAACACTGCCAGAAATTTTTATTAAATATACAATAATTAAATATATTTTATTATTACATTTAATCAAATTATTATCAAAACTTAAATAAAAAAGACAATAACTAATAAATCAATAAAATAATTACAATAAATAAAATAAATAAAATAAATAAAATAAATAAAATAAATAAAATAAATAAAATAAATAAAATAAATAAAATAAATAAAATAAATAAAATAAATAAAATAAATAAAATAAATAAAATAAATAAAATAAATAAAATAAATAAAATAAATAAAATAAATAAAATAAATAAAATAAATAAAATAAATAAAATAAATAAAATAAATAAAATAAATAAAATAAATAAAATAAATAAAATAAATAAAATAAATAAAATAAATAAAATAAATAAAATAAATAAAATAAATAAAATAAATAAAATAAATAAAATAAATAAAATAAATAAAATAAATAAAATAAATAAAATAAATAAAATAAATAAAATAAATAAAATAAATAAAATAAATAAAATAAATAAAATAAATAAAATAAATAAAATAAATAAAATAAATAAAATAAATAAAATAAATAAAATAAATAAAATAAATAAAATAAATAAAATAAATAAAATAAATAAAATAAATAAAATAAATAAAATAAATAAAATAAATAAAATAAATAAAATAAATAAAATAAATAAAATAAATAAAATAAATAAAATAAATAAAATAAATAAAATAAATAAAATAAATAAAATAAATAAAATAAATAAAATAAATAAAATAAATAAAATAAATAAAATAAATAAAATAAATAAAATAAATAAAATAAATAAAATAAATAAAATAAATAAAATAAATAAAATAAATAAAATAAATAAAATAAATAAAATAAATAAAATAAATAAAATAAATAAAATAAATAAAATAAATAAAATAAATAAAATAAATAAAATAAATAAAATAAATAAAATAAATAAAATAAATAAAATAAATAAAATAAATAAAATAAATAAAATAAATAAAATAAATAAAATAAATAAAATAAATAAAATAAATAAAATAAATAAAATAAATAAAATAAATAAAATAAATAAAATAAATAAAATAAATAAAATAAATAAAATAAATAAAATAAATAAAATAAATAAAATAAATAAAATAAATAAAATAAATAAAATAAATAAAATAAATAAAATAAATAAAATAAATAAAATAAATAAAATAAATAAAATAAATAAAATAAATAAAATAAATAAAATAAATAAAATAAATAAAATAAATAAAATAAATAAAATAAATAAAATAAATAAAATAAATAAAATAAATAAAATAAATAAAATAAATAAAATAAATAAAATAAATAAAATAAATAAAATAAATAAAATAAATAAAATAAATAAAATAAATAAAATAAATAAAATAAATAAAATAAATAAAATAAATAAAATAAATAAAATAAATAAAATAAATAAAATAAATAAAATAAATAAAATAAATAAAATAAATAAAATAAATAAAATAAATAAAATAAATAAAATAAATAAAATAAATAAAATAAATAAAATAAATAAAATAAATAAAATAAATAAAATAAATAAAATAAATAAAATAAATAAAATAAATAAAATAAATAAAATAAATAAAATAAATAAAATAAATAAAATAAATAAAATAAATAAAATAAATAAAATAAATAAAATAAATAAAATAAATAAAATAAATAAAATAAATAAAATAAATAAAATAAATAAAATAAATAAAATAAATAAAATAAATAAAATAAATAAAATAAATAAAATAAATAAAATAAATAAAATAAATAAAATAAATAAAATAAATAAAATAAATAAAATAAATAAAATAAATAAAATAAATAAAATAAATAAAATAAATAAAATAAATAAAATAAATAAAATAAATAAAATAAATAAAATAAATAAAATAAATAAAATAAATAAAATAAATAAAATAAATAAAATAAATAAAATAAATAAAATAAATAAAATAAATAAAATAAATAAAATAAATAAAATAAATAAAATAAATAAAATAAATAAAATAAATAAAATAAATAAAATAAATAAAATAAATAAAATAAATAAAATAAATAAAATAAATAAAATAAATAAAATAAATAAAATAAATAAAATAAATAAAATAAATAAAATAAATAAAATAAATAAAATAAATAAAATAAATAAAATAAATAAAATAAATAAAATAAATAAAATAAATAAAATAAATAAAATAAATAAAATAAATAAAATAAATAAAATAAATAAAATAAATAAAATAAATAAAATAAATAAAATAAATAAAATAAATAAAATAAATAAAATAAATAAAATAAATAAAATAAATAAAATAAATAAAATAAATAAAATAAATAAAATAAATAAAATAAATAAAATAAATAAAATAAATAAAATAAATAAAATAAATAAAATAAATAAAATAAATAAAATAAATAAAATAAATAAAATAAATAAAATAAATAAAATAAATAAAATAAATAAAATAAATAAAATAAATAAAATAAATAAAATAAATAAAATAAATAAAATAAATAAAATAAATAAAATAAATAAAATAAATAAAATAAATAAAATAAATAAAATAAATAAAATAAATAAAATAAATAAAATAAATAAAATAAATAAAATAAATAAAATAAATAAAATAAATAAAATAAATAAAATAAATAAAATAAATAAAATAAATAAAATAAATAAAATAAATAAAATAAATAAAATAAATAAAATAAATAAAATAAATAAAATAAATAAAATAAATAAAATAAATAAAATAAATAAAATAAATAAAATAAATAAAATAAATAAAATAAATAAAATAAATAAAATAAATAAAATAAATAAAATAAATAAAATAAATAAAATAAATAAAATAAATAAAATAAATAAAATAAATAAAATAAATAAAATAAATAAAATAAATAAAATAAATAAAATAAATAAAATAAATAAAATAAATAAAATAAATAAAATAAATAAAATAAATAAAATAAATAAAATAAATAAAATAAATAAAATAAATAAAATAAATAAAATAAATAAAATAAATAAAATAAATAAAATAAATAAAATAAATAAAATAAATAAAATAAATAAAATAAATAAAATAAATAAAATAAATAAAATAAATAAAATAAATAAAATAAATAAAATAAATAAAATAAATAAAATAAATAAAATAAATAAAATAAATAAAATAAATAAAATAAATAAAATAAATAAAATAAATAAAATAAATAAAATAAATAAAATAAATAAAATAAATAAAATAAATAAAATAAATAAAATAAATAAAATAAATAAAATAAATAAAATAAATAAAATAAATAAAATAAATAAAATAAATAAAATAAATAAAATAAATAAAATAAATAAAATAAATAAAATAAATAAAATAAATAAAATAAATAAAATAAATAAAATAAATAAAATAAATAAAATAAATAAAATAAATAAAATAAATAAAATAAATAAAATAAATAAAATAAATAAAATAAATAAAATAAATAAAATAAATAAAATAAATAAAATAAATAAAATAAATAAAATAAATAAAATAAATAAAATAAATAAAATAAATAAAATAAATAAAATAAATAAAATAAATAAAATAAATAAAATAAATAAAATAAATAAAATAAATAAAATAAATAAAATAAATAAAATAAATAAAATAAATAAAATAAATAAAATAAATAAAATAAATAAAATAAATAAAATAAATAAAATAAATAAAATAAATAAAATAAATAAAATAAATAAAATAAATAAAATAAATAAAATAAATAAAATAAATAAAATAAATAAAATAAATAAAATAAATAAAATAAATAAAATAAATAAAATAAATAAAATAAATAAAATAAATAAAATAAATAAAATAAATAAAATAAATAAAATAAATAAAATAAATAAAATAAATAAAATAAATAAAATAAATAAAATAAATAAAATAAATAAAATAAATAAAATAAATAAAATAAATAAAATAAATAAAATAAATAAAATAAATAAAATAAATAAAATAAATAAAATAAATAAAATAAATAAAATAAATAAAATAAATAAAATAAATAAAATAAATAAAATAAATAAAATAAATAAAATAAATAAAATAAATAAAATAAATAAAATAAATAAAATAAATAAAATAAATAAAATAAATAAAATAAATAAAATAAATAAAATAAATAAAATAAATAAAATAAATAAAATAAATAAAATAAATAAAATAAATAAAATAAATAAAATAAATAAAATAAATAAAATAAATAAAATAAATAAAATAAATAAAATAAATAAAATAAATAAAATAAATAAAATAAATAAAATAAATAAAATAAATAAAATAAATAAAATAAATAAAATAAATAAAATAAATAAAATAAATAAAATAAATAAAATAAATAAAATAAATAAAATAAATAAAATAAATAAAATAAATAAAATAAATAAAATAAATAAAATAAATAAAATAAATAAAATAAATAAAATAAATAAAATAAATAAAATAAATAAAATAAATAAAATAAATAAAATAAATAAAATAAATAAAATAAATAAAATAAATAAAATAAATAAAATAAATAAAATAAATAAAATAAATAAAATAAATAAAATAAATAAAATAAATAAAATAAATAAAATAAATAAAATAAATAAAATAAATAAAATAAATAAAATAAATAAAATAAATAAAATAAATAAAATAAATAAAATAAATAAAATAAATAAAATAAATAAAATAAATAAAATAAATAAAATAAATAAAATAAATAAAATAAATAAAATAAATAAAATAAATAAAATAAATAAAATAAATAAAATAAATAAAATAAATAAAATAAATAAAATAAATAAAATAAATAAAATAAATAAAATAAATAAAATAAATAAAATAAATAAAATAAATAAAATAAATAAAATAAATAAAATAAATAAAATAAATAAAATAAATTTATTAAGCCTAAAAAATTTGTATTAAGTAATCAGACTATATTTTTCAAAAGATCAAATATAAACAAAATCAGGGCTTTTGAACTTTTTGGATAGTATGTCTCAAAAATAACGTGATAAATGAGCTCTGAGGTAGGAATTAAACTTAAAAAGTATGGTCTGGTTTCTGGTGCAGAAAGTTGGTAAAATTTTATTGGTCAAAATAAAAACTATTTTTTTATCAAAATGTTTTGATATCAAAATAAAACGTTGGTTTTTTACAGTGGTCTCTGACCTAGTTTTGTTAAACTGCACATTACCCTCAATAGTACTTGGCATACCGAAAAATTTAAAACACTGATTTATTGATTCCATTGAACAGATGAAATCCAAATTTAATTCGATTCAATGACAGCCCACTGAATGGCCTTAAAAAAACCCCAGCATGTTGCATTGCATTGTGTAAAAATATAAAATAAATCAAAAACAAAAATACATAGAAGAAGTTAATATAAAAATAAAGCCCTCCCGAGATCATCAGCTAATGAATATTCGTTTTCAGTATTAAAAAAAAATATACATTCATTTGTGCATTTATACATAGATATTAATGTATTTTCAATTTATATTAAAATATATTTGAACACAAATACACACAAACCTTCGAATACAAAAATAACATAACACAAAACATTATAATACAATATTTAACAAAATGATAAATTTTATTTGCATTTTAACTCAATAAATAAGCTGCTCAATAAAATGTCACATAAACATGATATATTGTGCATTATATACATATGTATGTTTGTGTGTGAATTTGGCCTAAATACTGCGCTGATTTGCCGCAACGCGCCACAAACGCAGCAATAGGAGCACCACAAAAGTTATGAAAATATGTGGAACTCATGACATGCGATGGTACGAGAGATTAGGTTGGTTGAAATGTCAACTAAGCATAAAATGATCTTGGAAAATAATAATTTTTATATGTAAATTTTAGTAGACAGGAAGTACATGCAAGAAATTTTATTTAATTATTATGTTATGCTTGTAAATTTTTTTAAAATAAGTAACAAAAAAACCATCTGAAGAACATAAAAAAAACACTTTCTAACAGCGCTGAGTCAAATAATGCTCTAAAATTGAATATATTTTCCCCGCAATATTTTTTAGCAATCATCATTTGAAAATAAAGTTAATAAGCGTTGATTTTTGACGGATGGCTGAAATATTTTTGAACCCTAATGTTGACTCTAAAAATTAATGTTGAAGTATAACTCGAAGTAACACACTGATTATGTTTCTGTAAAAAAGTAGTCAAAATACGGCTGGCCCATTTTGATTTACATTTTTAGACTTACAATTAGATTAAAACAAGTAAAGAAAGTCTAAAGTCGGTCTAGGCCGACTATGAAATACCCTAAACCCACTTTTCAAAAACAAAAAATTTTTATTGTAACTGAGCGTCTCCAAGGAAGGATGAAGCCTATATTTTATATGCATTTAAATGTTGATGAAAAATTTACACACACCAAGCTTTATTCCTGTAGCTCACAGTTAATGCCTTTATTGTGCTTTCCCTATGTGAGGTGGGCGTGTTCATGGACGGATTACTTCCAATTTTTGAACACACCTTAGTTTTGGTATAAAATACATACATACCGAATTTAATTTCTCTATGACAAACATAACCTTACTTATTGAGTTTAAAACTTTTTGGGTTGTATGGGAAATAGGCGTGTCCGTAGGCAGATGACGTCCATTTTTTAAAACCATCTTTGTCTTGTCATAAAAAACATACGTGCCAAATTTTAGCTCTGTAGGTTAAACTGAGGAAGACATCTTTGTGTTGATATAAAACACATACATGTCAAATTTTATTGTTGTAGGTTAACTATGAGCTGAGTTATGCAGTTTTCAATTTTCGCGTTGTATGGGAGGTAGGCGTGTCCGTGGGCGGATGATGTCCACTTTTCAAAACCATCTTTGTTTTATTACTAAAAATATATGTGCCAAATTTTAGCTCTGTAGGTTAAACAGAGGCTTATTTATTGCGTTTTCAATTTTTGGGTTGTATGGGAGGTGGGCGTGTCCGTAATCGGATGACGTTCATTTTTCGAAAACATCTTTGTGTTGATATAAAACACATACATACAAAATTTAATTGTTGTAGACTTATTATGAGCTGAGTTATGCAGTTTTACATTTTTGCGTTGTATGGGAGGTAGGCGTGTCCGTGGGCGGATTCCAAAAATATTCAATAGTGCAGATCAGTGGGTGCATGTGACCAAGTATACCAAGTTTCATCCAATTACTCAACTCCTTCTTCTTATCCTGTGTATACGGACAACACACAGACGGACAGACGGACGGACGGACGGACGGACGGACATGGATAGCTCGACTCACGTGGTGACGCTGATCAAGAATATATATACTTTTCTATACCGGACTCGCTTCGTTCTATGCGTTACAAACGATTGCACAAAGTTAATATACCCTGACCTTTCAGGTTAAGGGTATAAAAAGAAAGCAAATAAGTAATAAAAGTCTACTGTCGATCTATCCCGAACCTTAACCTGAAATACACATATTCTAAAATACCCACAACCATCTTTTCAATTCATAATAATAATATGGGAAGTGGACGTACCGTGAGCACATGAAGCCCTTTTTTTGTACACATCTAAGTTTTGATAAAACAAACTGACCAGGGGCGCAACCAGGAATTTTTTTTGGGGGGTTTTATCAAATGTAGAACTTACATAAAAAACAATTTTACGTAATTACAGCGGCTGAGTTGTAGCGGTTAGTGCGTTCAATTTTTGCACTAATGGTTCCTTGTTCAAACTTCAGGCATGACCAGCACCATATTTTTTTTTTAAATTAAAACGGTCACTGTCAGGACATTCTATCCGTACAGAAGGTGAACAGCATTGGTTGCGGTCGTTTTACAATAAACTGGCTTCAACGTTGTTTAGGATCTGTTCGGCCAAAATATTTTGCAAGCACCAGTAGTAGGCCGTTTAATGGATTTTTTTTTTGTTTGGCAGTTGTACGAAGGTTATAAGGCTTGAGCTAAAATATTTTCATTTTTACTCGGGTCCCAATAAGGTCAGCAAAATTCAATATTTTTCTCCCCACACATTCAGTTCAGAAAAAACTACCTACCTTTCTCCGATAAAAAATTTCTCTACTTTCGATAATTCAATTAGAATAAATTTTTACATTTTCAAATAAATATTTCTTCACTTGTGGGAAATGGAAATATTTCAATGTCTCTAATAATGATAAGTATTTTTCTCGCACAAAAAATTCTCATTTATAGAGAAAAATTTAAGGAAAATGAAAAATTTTTACTAAATTTTGATAAAAAATTCATTGTGCGAAGTATTTTCTGGAATAAAATGAAATCTTTTTTCAAAAACAAAAAAGTTGTATTCTCTAAAATCGATATATTTTTATATATTTCCCTTTTTCATGGAAGCTTTTTATCATTTTTAGGGATTTTTTAGTACCACATTTAGAGAAAAGAATTCTCTGTAGCAAACTCTATAACATATTTCTCTAAATATTATATATTAGCACTAATTATGCTCACTTCCGAAAGTAAAAACCGCTAAATTTCTGACACCTGGGGATGAAAAACAAAGAGTCTGAATTTGAAAAAATCGTTTGCTATTACTTATCCAATGCGCAAATGCTGACGAAATCGAAATAATATATTTTTAACGATAGGTCTTTCCTACACTTTTCCAAAAGCGGTTAATATTTGCGCAATTTTGAGGAATTTTCATGAAACTGATTTTGACAATCCAATGCAAGATTATAAATAAGACGTATGACTATATTATTTACCTAACAACCCATAATTCCTTAATATCGGATAATATTTAAAAATTTAGAGAAATTTTATGCAACGGATTTTGGAAAAAACGATGGAAAATTAGAAATTGTAAATTTTCTTCTCCACTTTCGGAAGTCAATCGGAATTATTTTATAATGAATCACATGACTTCACTATAAACTTAATTCTGTAGAGTTTGTGTAATCGATGTTTAAAAAATGACTTTGAAAAAGGGCGAAAAATAACAATTTAACGGGAAATTTTTTGATTTTTTCAGTGGCGAGTGACTCAACCGATTTTCTTCAAATTTACGCCTTTTAACTATGTCTTACTTTTGAATTAATGTGTTTCCAAATATTTCAAGTTTCCTCCATGCTAGAAGTTGAAAAGATAACTCAAATCGAAGTGTTGCCAACAACCCTTCAAGTGGTTAGAATCAGAATATATAAAAAATTAAACATGAGTAGTAAGCCGGATCGAAATTGAAATTTGACTAGACACTGACTTAAAAGTTAGAGGGACTCGTAAAAACAATTTTTGTATAATTTTTTTTGGATCGGAGAAATCCCCATGGAGCGGTTTTGGTTCTTCTACCGAATCCGCCCGATCCGGCTTAATGTGCAGTCTGAAGGAATAAAATATGACTAATTTAGCAGATTATACATTAACCAGAATCGATTTGAAATATACATTTGGTGTTTTCGCTCATTTCATAAAACGTGTGATTGCTTTTTATGTGACTCACTTTGATTGAATACTATTTTGCTTGGTACTACAATAATTTTGGGGGGGGGGGGTTGGGTTTGAACCACGAAACCCCCCCTTTGGTTGCGCTTATGAAACTGACTGACAACAGACATATAAGTTTGCAATCTCTAGTTCAAATATAAACCTATTGATTGACCTACTGAGGTTTCACTATTGTGGGTTGTATGGGAGGAGGGAGTATTTATGGGCGGATTGCGCCCATTTTTTGCTTACATTTTAGTTTTGATATAAAGTGCCATCCATTTTTATTATGAAGCTTATATACAAGCCACTAAAAATGATTTAAAATTTGATGTTGTGTGGGAGGTAGGCGTTTCCATGACCGGAAATCATTTGTACATGTGTACCAAGTTTCATGGAACTATCTGAACTCCTTCTTCTTATCTTGTGTTTGCTGACAATATACAGATGGACTAACAGACAGAAGTCCATTATTATCTAACATAGAAGATCGGTCTACGGTGCTCAGATACAAAGCTGATATCATGCGGAGAACAACGAGTTAAGATGCTGAATCCAAGTTGGCAAAGGATTAAAACATCGTGTCCTGTAATTCGTTCCTGGGAACGACTTGGAATAATTAGCTTTAAAGCTAACTTTTTTACGTAACCCTAATTTATGCAACCGCTCAGAGACAAAGGCAAAGTCGATGTCTTTTCACAGAAATTGTCTACGTGCCTTGAATACGCATACGAGCGCAGCTCCCGTCACGACCCAAAAATCGGGGATTGGTGACTTCAACGCCAAGGTGAGCAAGGAAAACATATTTTTTCCAATTGTCGAATACTGGCAACACTTCTGATAACAGTATGAGGCTGATTAACTTATCCACAGCACGAAACATGATCGTTAGTAGCACTAGATGCCAGCATCTCACTATTAATAAAGCCACCTGGCTTTCCGCTGATCAAAAAACACGCAATAAGGCTAAATCTTGCCAGCAGGTGTTATTTAGGGCTCAGTAGGTTGTTTAGAAGTGTAGCCTCTCTCGATGAACAAAACTCACGCTGTATAAGTCAATATCCACGCTCTTTAAGAGAAAAATACTTCGCAAGATTTATGGTCTAGGCTGCCTCAATGGCGAGCACCAAATACAATGGAATCTCGTGCACCGACATCGGTATATTCAAGTACATAAAAATCGAGCGGCTTCGCTGGCTAAGTTATGTCGAGAAAACATGTTCACTACGACGACGCTGTAGTGAAAAAATTATTCGATTCTGTACCAAGCGCGGGCAATATAGCAGGAGAAGACGTTTCTTCGTTGGAAAGATGAGGTTTTGAACAACCTTGCGATGCCTGGAATTTCGAACTGCGCTAGCAAATGCATAACAATATAGGTTGCAAGTTCGTAGATGAGACCAAAAGCGACTCAAGGTTGTGAGCGCTAGCTAAGCAATTAATGCGGATAAGTCCGAACTTTGTTTTAGCAGAATTTTTACCCACCCACATACACACAACGCCCAATCCTTCTGGAAGGAAGTTGGATACAATCCACTATATTTGTATGCTTGACAAAAAGAAACCAACTAGTATAAGTTGTATAAGTATATGACTTATTTATTGCAATTTTCAAAAGATTTTAATTCAGAAGCATATTTTTCGTATTATTTAACCTTAAAATATGTAAAAAAATAAGCTGATAAAGTAAAATCACATTTGATACTTTTGGTTGTAATAATATTTATATTTGTGAATAAATTGTCGAAAAATATTCGAAATGGTAACTTTAAAGTAAGTTGATCGGCGTACGCCATTACAATTCCATATCCTAGGCCGTAATGTTGGTATGTGCTTGTTTTGGTGTTTTCTCCTTGATAGGGCTCTATCCAAGATAAGTCGGCATTCGATGTGTCACCGCACCAAAATTTCAATTACATTTGGAAAATTTATATTTCTGACTATATGACAAATTCTTTACTTTCTATCAAAACCTACATTTGATCAACTGTTTCGCTCTATGACTTCAAAAATACGGCACCACCGACGACTCATCAAATTCATACAGGAAGAAAATTCATACATCTTTCATTTACCATATCCAGCAATGGGCGGATTTTAAAGAATCGCTTGATTTTGTTAAGTACATCATTGTCATATGCCAAGCTACGATTGCTATCTTTATTTTATCCTAAAAACTTATTGAAGAATATATAAGAATAACACACTTACGATTAACTCAATATCTGTAAGATATTTGTAAAACTCTTCTAAACTCATTCTCAACTCTTCTAAACTCATTTAAGTGCGAGTTGTTATATTTAGAACGCCCTTATCGACCTCTTAAACCCCTGAAACAAGATCAACACTTTTAGAAACATTGTCTTAGACAAGATTTACAGATCTCTTGCAGATATATACTTTTAAGAAAATACAATCAAATATTCTTTATTAGCATTATGTATAGTATACATACAATACTACCCAAATTATCATATCTATAATATTGTATGTGCGTGGTGTCATATTTTATCACATAAATGCATAAATTAAAATTTTCCACAAATTAAAAGGAGAGTTTACCGTAAGAGCCTCATATTGCACCTCGGTTAGAAGCTGTCCACTTTCACAACGTTAAAAGTTTTTTTTAATCAACAAATTATTATAAAGGTTAAAATATTTATACCCCCACGCGTACTGCGTAAGGGGTATATTAATTTTGTCACGACGTGTGTAACACCCAAAAGGAGGCGTGGTAGGTATGGAAAAGTATAAATATTCTTGCTCAGCATCACCACTTGAGATGATTTAGCCATGTCCGTCTGTCTGTCTGTGGACACGATTACAGCCGTAATTTTGAAGCTATCGTAATGAAATTCGATATTTAAGCTTTTTTTAAAAAAACTAAGGTCAAGTTCGAGAATGGGCTAAATCGGATGAAAACCACGCCTACCTCCCATACAACCCCAAAATTGAAAACTCTACAAAGAAGCTAATATTAAAGCTACAATACTGAAATTTGGTATATGTGTATTCTATATCAAAACTGAGAAGTCTTAGAAAAATGGGCGTCATCCACCCACTAACACGCCCACCTCCCATATAACTCCAAAATTTAAAAATCTATAAAGAGGCTAATATTAAAGTTACAAAACTGAAACTCGGTATTTGTGTATTTAATACCAAAACTGAGGTGTGTTTTAAAAATGGACGTCATCCACCCATTAACACACCCACCTCCCATACAACCCCAAAATTGAAAAATCTATAAAGAGGCTAATATTAAAGTTACAAGATGGAAACTCGGTATTTGTGTATTTAATGTCAAAACTGAGGTGTGTTATAAAAATGGGCGTCATCCACACATTAACACGCCCACCTCCCATACATCCCCAAAATTGAAAAATCTATACAGAGGCTAATATTAAAGTTACAAGACAGAAACTCGGTATTTGTGTATTCTATGTCGAAACTAAGGTATGTTAGAAAAATGGGCATCATACACAATCTAACACGCCCACCTCCCATACAACCCCAAAATTTAAAACTTTATAAAAAAGCTTATATTTAAGCTGCAGGAAAACAATTTGATATGTATGTATTTTAGACACATAAAAATAATAAAATCTCTCAGAATCTCATACAAAAAGCCCTCCAATTTAAGATTCTTCCACCCTTAAGAATCGGCCGTGGGGGTATTTTAACTTCGGCCAAGTCGAAGATATACCTTACTTGTTTTAATTTGTTTTTGATTCGATATTTTGAATTTTAACATCACAGGAATATTATTTTAAAGTTAGAGGTGAGGACCAAATTGGCGGATTAATGATAGTTGCAATGGCCATTGCTTTAGTGAACAAAATGGCAAGTCAACAAAACTTCAAATCAATTTTCCCAAACATGTAATTTTTAAACACGGTTACCATCAATAACCTCATCCGTTAATAACCTCAGATATACAGAAGAAACCTAAACTAGTTCCATCTGTTCACGTGGAGCTCACAAATTTACTTTTTCATGTTTTATTTTAAACTAGTATAGAAGCCCGTCATACGACGGGTCGTATTCAAAATAATTTAGTAGCAGACGATATGACTTTTTTCATTCACTTAAAATGTTAATTTGTCCAGTCGTCGTCAATATGTCTTTACTGATTTATATCAAATAAATTTTCATATAAAAAGCACTGTAATAGCGAAACAGGTTCTGGTCCAGGCTAACATTTTCAGCCTATACATAGCATAATAAGTGCAACCAAAGGGGGGATTTTGGGGTTTAAACCCCCTCCAAAAATTATTGAAGTATCAACCAAAATAGTATTCAATCAAAGTGAGTCACATGAAAAGCAACCACACGTTTTATGAAATGAGTGAAAACCCCAAATGTATGTTTCAAATCGATTCTGGTTGACGCATAATCTGCTAACTTAGTCATATATTATTCATTCAGACTGCACATTAAGTCGGATCGATTTTGTATGGAGAAAAAAATGTGAGCCGGACACCGACTCAAAAGTAAGAAGTACTCTCAAAAACTAGAAAATATTTTTTTAAACACCATATTATTAGAAAAGTACTGAGTTCTTCTTTCTTTTGGTGTATCGTATGGTGTTGTTTAATCAAAACTGAGTAGGGGAGAGTGGGGTGTTGTGAGACATGGGGTGTTGTGAGACACGTCAATATCTGACATAGTGGTAATGTTATGAATGCTCACAACAACTGTAAGATATTTTCTCAATGGGATCTCACTTATTATGTGCACTCATCGCATTGACACGTATTCCTAGTGTCTGTAATAATTTTGAGTTTTGATCGCGCTCTTAAAAGTTTTTTGTACAGTTTGCCTTTGTTGAATTTCCAGAAACATTACCAATTAAACGTGAAGGTAAATATTTATTGAAATGATATCTCTTCCATTGCCTTCAAGCCCACCGAAGTGATTTTGCAAAAAAAAATTGCGGGTGATGATGGCGCAGTGGCCATTTGAAAATGTCGAATATGGGGTGTCGTGAGACAGTAAATATGGGGTGTTGTGAGACAGTTCATTTTTGTTTTTATTTCATTATTTTTATAGCCATCACGCCACTTAATGCTTATAAAGTATCGCCAAAGCCAAAAGGAAATGTGGCATCCATCCACCTTGTGGCAGCCATCAAAGAAATTGCCATAAAAAATAATTGTTTTCGAGTTGTCTGCAAATCATATAATTTTGATAAATCTTCTAGAGTGTATGGAACCCGTTATATGGAAAAGTTGAAGACACAATTTTGTCCACATCGGCTTCAAATGATAAATTAGTCGATTTTGTTGCATAGCAAAGTGTCAAAACTGGCAGGAAACCAGTTTTTCCAATATTTTACAAATTAAATTGGTTCTTTCAAGGCGTCTGAGCTGAGCAGTGCACTAGAGAAGGTTAGTCCTCTGAAGTTTGATCCCCTATTCCAAAAATCAAAACGCGGCCGGAAGCCTATGTTTGCAACCGTATTTACAACTTCCAAGAATGTGGCATTATTGAGGAAAAAATCCGACCAAAAGAATGAAATAAAAAAAATAAAACAAAAAAAATCACTGAAGGAACCAGCAAAGCGTAGTCATCATACGAAATACGTACCGGAAAGAGTTTTGTTATTAGATGATGAAGATTAATAATTTTGCATCTTTTGTAGGGCAAACGTGCCAAAGAGTTTTTTTTTTTTTTGGATTCGCCAAGGAAGTGTGAAATCTCATGAATACGTATAGCCCGTACTATACGCATGCACGACTTACATTCTAAAATCAGTCCGGACGACAACAATTTCATTAGTTGCAATAAATGTGATCGAACTGTTCATCTGCAGTAAGCCAAAATAAAAACCGGATATTTTAACTGTTAGCCGAATCAGGTTAACGCGAACAATTTTTCTTATATGTATTTTAATATTTTTCCTTTTTCAATAAGGACTTTAAGCAAAAAATTTTATTTTGTTATATTTATAGTAGTGTCTCACAACACCCCATAATTTTTTAAAATCCAAAATTCCAATCTTTTTTTCAGGCTTCAAGAAAATTCTTAAATGTTTTGAATTTCAAAAAAATGTCATCGCAGGTTGTTAGGTAATTGAATAAGCGAAACAAAAAATGTTTTAAAAACAAAAAATATTAACTTTTAAAGAAGTTATCGTCCAAAAACTAAACCTGTCTCACAACACCCCACTCTCCCCTACTATGAAAAATGCGTTTTTTATAAGTGTTAAAAAATATAAATATTCGAAAATCATGAATTTTGTACTGGAGCGCTATCTGGCGCACATTTAACTAAAAACTGGTTAAAAGTAATTGATTTGAGTACCTAAAAACTCACATGTACCCACTAATATATACATACCCACCAAAATTTGCCGAAATCAAACAGTAATTATGGCAATGAAATAATAATTGAGCTGAAGGAAGCTTTTGAATATCCATTTCTCACATTTTATATAATTGTGGCACTTTGTTTTGGTAAAATCGCACCATACGATATATCAATGGAAAGAAGAGCTCAATAATTTTCCAATAAATTTAAATTCATGTGAATATCATGAAAAATACATATTGTACACGTATTTAAAACAACCTCTTTTCGAAAATGACAAAATATGGATTTTTTGGGGTCTCAATAAACACAAAAAATTTCCAAAATTTTTTTAGTGTACCATGAAAATATTTAGTTTTTTGCTTATTTTGGGTATGCATTCTAAAGAAAAAAAGTTTATTATTAAAAAGATTCTGACCACTTGAAGGGTTGTTGGTAATACTTCGATTTGAGTTATCTTTTCAACTTCTAGCATGGAGGAAACTTGAAATATTTGGAAACAAATTAATTCAAAAGTAAGACATAGTAAAAAAGCCTAAATTTGAGGATAATCGGTTGATTAACTCGCCACTGAAAAAAATCAAAGAAATTTCCCGTTAAATTGTTATTTTTCGTCCTTTTTTCAAGTAATTTTTTAAACATCGATAACACAAACTCTACAGAATTAAGTTTATAGTAAAGTCATGTTATTCATTATAAAAATAGTTCCGATTGATTGAAAAAATTTACAATTCTTAATTTTCCAACGTTGTTTCTAAAATCCGTTTCATAAAATTCCTCTATATTTTAAATATTATCCGATATTAAGGAATTATGGCTTGTTAGGTAAATAATATAGTCAAACGTCTTATTCATAATCTTCCATTGGAATTTCAAAATCAGTTTCATGAAAATCTCTCAAACTTGCGCAAATATTAACCGATTTTAGAAAAGTGTAGGAAAGACCTATCGTTAAAAATATATTATTTCGATTTCGTCAGCATTTGAGCATTGGACAAGTAATACCAAACGATTTTTTTCAAATTCAGACTCTTTGTTTTTCATCCCAATTTAGCGGTTTTTACTT
Organism: Tetanocera ferruginea; assembly: GCA_958299015.1. Lineage (NCBI taxonomy): Eukaryota > Metazoa > Arthropoda > Insecta > Diptera > Sciomyzidae > Tetanocera > Tetanocera ferruginea. Next base: position 36,627,700 of record OY282644.1, on the reverse strand, counting down.
TCGGAATTGAGCATAATTAGTGCTCACTTAAGGACGTATTTTAAAGCTAGTGCCAGCTAATTCGGTATTTTTACAACGAAGTGATGTATGGATGAAAAATTTTCACTGCACTCAAATATGTTAACATGAGAAAAAGCTTCCATGAAAAAGGGAAATATATAAAAATATATCGTTTTTAGAGAATAACTTTTTTTATTTTTGAAAAAAAGGTTTTATTTTATTGCAGAAAATACTTCGCACAATGAATTTTTTATCAAAATTTCGTAAAAATTTTTCATTTTCCTTAAATATTTCTCTATAAATGAGAATTTTTTGTGCGAGAAAAATACTTATCATTATTAGAGACATTGAAATATTTCCATTTCCCACAAGTGAAGAAATATTTATTCAAAAATTTATTCTTATTGAATTATCGAAAATATAGAAATATTTTATAGGAGAAAGGTACACTGAGAAAAAAAACATACTTTAAAATTAAACAAAAAATTTTGAAATAGAAATTTAACGCCTTTGCGTTTCTACAAAACAAACATTAAAACAAGTGTGTTTAATTTTCAACTACCAATAAACTACTTTCTTGTTTTTATTTTCTCTCATTATTTCTTTGAAAAAACAAGCAAAAATTTGAATACAAGAAAATTTTTTAATTTTTTGAATTGGTTTGAAAAATATCGAACATACGATAAAATAAAAACAAATTAATTAAATATTAAAATATATCATATGCAAAATTCTTCGAATGGAGTTCACATTCGTAGGTCCCGAGGGTAGCTGTCTGTGCATCTGATGCTAAGAACTCGGTAAAGCTAAAAAAATGGCATCGAAATATGCTTTAAAATATTTGTTCTAAATTTTAAAATTTTTGTTTTAAATTTTGTTTTTCGTAACAAAAACATTGTTTTAAAAACAAAAACTTTTGTTTTGAATTTAAATTTAAATACAGTTGTGTTTAATTTTAATGAATTTGTTTCAAGCTCTATATCAACAACAAATTCGTTAGATATGAACACAATTTCATTTAATTTTAACACATTTCCCTCATTTCCCTATTTTCCCTCAGTGTAGGTATTTTTTTCTGAATGTGTGGGGAGAAAAATATTGAATTTTTGCTGACCATATTGGGACCCGAGTAAAAATGAAAATATTTTATCTCAAGCCTTATAACCTTCGTACAACTGCCAAATAAGAAAAAAATCAATTAAACGGCCTACAAATGGTCCTTGCAAAATATTTTAGCCGAACAGATCCTAAACAACGGTGAAGCCAGTTTATTTTAAAACGACCGCTACCACCTTCTTTACGGATAGAATGTCCTGACAGTGAACGTTTTAATTAAAAAAAAACAAAAATATGGTGCTGGTCATGCCTGAAGTTTGAACAAAGAACCATTAGTGCAAAAATTGAACGCACTTACCGCTACAACTTAGCCGCTGTAATTACGTAAAATTGTTTTTATATATAAGATCTACATTTGATAAAACTCCCCCCCCAAAAAAATTCCTGGTTGCGCCCCTGCATAGCAATAACAACTATAACAGCTTGAGCGATATAGAGCACGGAGCAGGACGCTTGTCTTTTATATGTTAAAATGAAGGACATGCTTCATTCAATAATGATAAGAAGCATGGTTTCAAATATCGATATATCATAAACATTATGTATTCTAACATATAATCAATACCCACAGTACAGATTATGGCAACCAATAAAAACAGTTTTGACAAAATCCTATAGTTTCAAGTAAACATTCTTATATTTTCGCAGATGTTTTCTTCATATAAGGTCTGTTTCCGTCCGTTCGGGGAAAGTTCGAGTAATAGAGAGTAATTTGATTATCTGTCAAATGAGAAAATTTGTCCAAAAGTACAAAAACGGTTTCAAGTAAGTTTCAAGCAAGTGAGTGCTTTGTTTTTGTATTTAAAACACTTTCGTAAAGTACTCTCATTTTGGTTCTTTTAACTATTTTCATTAATTTGTTAACCAATTGCACTCTGCCAATCAGCTGTTTGAAGCTTGAGATTCGTTCTCAAAGAAATTTTTCAAGTAATGTTCGAGTAATAGAGAGTGACAAACAGTGACATTTGGCTTGTTTGTTCTTCTCCTCTCTAGCTTTCGAGTAACTTCAAGTTACTTGAAGTGATATGAACGAAAGAAAAAGCATTTCATTAGGGAATTATAAATAAAGCCAAGCTTACAAGATAAGATTTATACTTAGGATGACAGCAAAATCTTCAGCAATGATTCAAAACGTATCTGAAGCAGTTTGAAACCTGTGGTGGAAAAATTTTGAGAATCTGCCTTGTTCACCGCTGCAACATTCTAGAGTAGGTCAACGTGCACACAAGTCTCTTATAAAATTTGCATTAATATAATCCATCAGATGACAAATGCCAGAAATTTCAGTGATCATATCTTTATATCTGATTCCAAACACTGATTTTCGATCTACTTAATCACATGAGAATTGAAAAATTGTATTTGTTGTATAAACAAAAAAAAAACAAAAAAAAAAACTCATACACAAACAAATCATCAAGTGACTACAATGTGCTTCTGTTGTTTTTTGTTGTTGTTGGTTTAATTTGTCGCTGAGATTGTTCCCTGGAGCGTGCCATGGCACAAAATTTGGAAAGTAGAACTTGTCGCGAGGTGTCTGCAAAACATGAGAAGCCATTGCATGGGTAAACAACATACACCGCTACAAACAACAAACACTCAACCTACATGTCCAACGCTTTTAGCATCATTTGTCGCATGGTGGGCTGGCGACTGTTCAGATGCTTAAACCACAAAACGTTTTCGCAACCGCAGACTAATTAAATTAATTGATTTGATTTGGGCGCAGATATGAATATAATTGTATGGGTGAGTGCGTAGGTGTGTGTGTGCATGTATTTTCAATGTTTTTAGTTATGTTTATGTAAGCAAGGCGCAAAACATTGTTCAAAATTTTAGCACTAACGAGAAATAATTTTTACGAGTAAATCAGAATTATTTCAACAAAATGCACATTGGTTTTGCTTGTTGACTGACCATTGTTTGCTGGGATTTATGGTGATGATTAACTGCCAGTCGTAATTTTTAATTTTAAAAAGCACAGCAGAATTTTTCATGCCATGTTCAAACCTCAAAAAGAAAAAAGCAGATGAATCGTTTTTTCAGTTTGTCAAATGTTTGGAACATTTGCAAAAATATTTCTGAGAACTTTAATTTAAGCTTCACTGCTGAAACTGAGTAAATAAGTTACTACGGCAAAGTGGTAAGTTAAGTTGATGAAAAGTGGACGTTACTTAGTTCTGAGTTCTGATTTAAGTAAGCGACCACAACCTTTAGTAGTTATGTAAAAAAGTGGCTCGAATAACTCGAGAAACCGATTTCATAGTTTTTATCGGTTTATACGGTTTAAGTTATCTTCAAATCAACAACTTCAGGTTGTACGAAACAACGGCTATTTCGAGTCAAATTATTCGACATTTTTCGAGTTTTCTTGTTCAATTTGAATAGAATTATATTAAAAAATAACAAAAAAAGTAAGATTTAATTATTCGATTTGATTTCAAAGATGTCTTCTTTAATTTCGTCCCATTTTAGAAATGTTAATTAGTGATTTGTGTTATTCTTTTAGGGGGAATATTTCTCAAGACCAAAATGATGTGGATAATGAAGTGTTTAAGTCAAATTCTATAATCCAAATAAATATTTTCAAATATCTTAAAAATCCAAAATTTATTATTAAAAAAGTTACACCATTTTATTTCCATTATTAAAATATTCTTAAATCCGAGAAACCGTTTTTTACATTTTGTAAATTTTTTGACAACACTATGTTCTGACTTTTAATTAATTCTCTGTAAACGACGCTTTACTTTAGTTCAATAAACTTTTAATTAAAACAAATTAGCAAACATTGCATTAAAAATTTTGCTTAAATTCCTCAACAAAACCCATTCCACTTGTGTGTGGAGGGAAAAAGTTGGGAAACACTGCTGTGGGCCTCTACAAAGATCCTTATTATTATTTACATAATTGTTAATGCAATTAACAAAAACAAACGCCATCAAATCAGGGTTCCGATAAAAATACCCAACTAAAAAAAAAGAACCACCAGCAACTGTCAACAACATGAAGCCGCTTGCTAGCGCTATAGCCTGAGGAGCAACGCTCTGCAAAATATAGCAACAACAACAACGTGGGCACTTACAGCTTAAAATGAGTGCTATAGATGAACAACACCCACTAGCAACATGCTCCAGCAGCAGTAGTAGTGGAAGCAGCAGCATAAGCATCAGCATCAGCATCAGCAGCAGCCTCAAGTACCGCAACAGAGGCAATCAATTTTCCACGTTGAGCCAAGATGATGGAAATCATCCTGACAACAAGCAGGACTTTACCAAATTGCAAATAAATCCGGGTGCCTAACAAATAATTGACACGGCTTAGAAAGGCATTAAAGCGATGGCCGTTTAGGGTGTTAAATACTTTTTTGTTGTTGTAATGTTGTATGCGGCAACGGATGTGGCTTGGTTGAAATATTTAAAAAATTTAAATTTGGTTAAATATTTAAATGTGGCTGGCCATTTGGTTAACGGGCAGTCAGAGACTAGATACAGTTAAATATAATGCCAAGCAAATCAGGTCATATAATCGCCATCGTATCCCCAATAATAGTAATTAAAATAGAATTTAGTTGTGGCAAGCGGTGAAATTAAAATTGACTGATGCAAATTTAAGCTCCCGGCAACGACCTGATTCAATTTCTACATATAATATCAATATTGTTTTAGTTTATTTGATTTTAGTTCGTTGGGCTACATTTTTCAATACCAAAAATTAATTAAAATAGCAACAGGAATATTTAAGTCTATGACCGCGGGATATTCAATATGGCAAATATTTCTGTACAAAATTCAGGAAAATAGAGGGTGGAGGGTGGTACAGTTAAATACTAAAATACTCCGTTAATAGGCAAACAAATGGCGCAAAGTATCTGCATGCATGTTTAGAGATTTTATAACTCAAACTAATTGAGAGAATAACCTTAAAAGAAAGACCAGAAGTTTGGATAATAAGCGTGAAATGATTTGGTGTGGAATAATTCCAGTATTACTAACTGGTGATAAGAGAGATTCGTATGAAAGTTTTCAGGCTAAAATTTGTCACTTTAAATAATATTTTGTTTTCAAGCTTGTCATTTTCTTGCATTGTGCCACAAAAGACAGATTGCTCTATTAGGTGAATTGGTTGAACTTGTCAACGACAGTCTGCTGGCTGATGGTCTAAATGTCACAAGACAAATCGCAGACAAATATGGTTAATACGTGACTTAAGACAAAGAAGTGAACACGTGATCTAACTGCGAATAAAGTGCCATTTGGGAGTCTCAAGATCAGTTTCAACAGGGACGGGGAAGTTAGAAATAGCGATTGGTACCAGCATAGAGATAGGTACAGAAAAAACTTAAATAGTATAAGGAGTTGTAAATCCACAAAAAAGTTGTGTTAGCTAGACAAAAACTCCAGAAAACCCGCACATTATTAAGGACGCACATGCTGGGATGTGTATTTGCAGTTTATTGGAACAGACTGTCAACCAACAACAGCGACTAATCACTCAGTACCTGGGGGCAAAAGAGGTCTTCCCGCCAAACTTTTTACTTCCGAAAGAGTACGATGGACTAAATTCAGTCAATACAAGTCAGCAGGACCTGATGGCATCTACTCGTGCATAATGCAACTATTCATCGACTTCATGGTCTTTCCATGTTTAAGGCTAGCCTTGCTTTAAATTTCATTATAAATGAATGGACGAAGGTAAGAATTGTGTTTATTCCAAAGGTGGATAAAAAGCCCTTACTATAACCTAAACCATGTAGATGAATCAGCCTGTGTTCTTACACTGAGGGAAATATGTGTTAAAATTAAATTAAATTGTGTTCATATCAAACGAATTTGTTTTTGAAATAGAGTTTGAAACAATTTCATTTAATAAAAACACAACTATTTTTAAAGTTAAATTAAAAACAAAAGTTTTTGTTTTTAAAAACAAATTTGAAACAAAAATTTAAAATTTTAAAACAAATACATATTTTGAAGCAGGAACCGTAACTCTTGAGATTTTTTACCAAAAAGTCAACAAATAATAGTTATTTTTGATTGATTTGTTTTGGTCAGTTAAACTTTAACTTTTATTTTTTCAGTCCAAAAAAAATTTAAAATATGATTTTTATTTTTCCGGTCAAAAATATAAGTTAAAATTTCACTTTTATTTTTTCAGTCAAAAATATAAGTAAAAATTTGACTTTATTTTTTTTAGACAAAAATAAAAGTTAAAATTTGACTTCTATTTTTCCGGTCAGATTTTTAAGTTAAAATTTGACTTTAATTTTTTCGCAGTTGGCTCATTCCAAAGAGACGAGTGTGACGTTTTGACTATTTTATGGTGTTGAAAATGGTATTAACCAGTTAAAATTTTAGCAATTTACTATAGGGTATTTTAGAAGATGCCCCAAGGTTTCAAAATGCTAAAACTAATGCAATTATTTATACTAGTTTAATAGTTACGAATAAACACCTGGGACGGGTGTGACGAGCACAAGTTTAAATACTTAAAATTCTCAGTTTAACATTGAAATTCAGTCCATCTGCCACAATGAGATCATTTTTGACTTGCATACATTCACATTTCATATATTTTCTGTTGAATACCAGTGAAACATATTTTGAAAAAATGGCGCTAACCATTCTTTTTTAAACTTTTGTCCCTGGTGTGACGAGTGTGGTAATTATATATAAGAACTTAATGGGTATAATAACCATCACATATTTTTGACACTAAAACCAAAAAAATATGTATTCAATTAAGGTTTTTATTTAAAAAAAAACGTACACGTGGCAGAAGTGAAACTTCTTTAACAGTAAGAAATAGATAAAATAATAATAAATATAAGAGATTTTAGTGTGAAATAGAGACAGAAAGTATCTGAAAAGAAATTCAATCAATACGAAATGGACTAATAACACTGGTTTACAGCCAATATGTACTTTGAATGCCACTTTCCTTTCATCATGTAAAATCGGTCGCTAATTCCGAAAAAAAATTTTTTTTTTCTGTCACTCCGTTTTATTATAGATATTGCCAACTGTAGGGTTTTCAACGAAAAAAAAGTTGGTTCCACTTGATTGCATATATCTCCAGAACCAACAACAGTAATCAAACTAATGATATATATATATCGGCTACGGTTTTAATCGAAAGTGTCACATATTAACTTTTATCTCTTTGTTTATTTTCCGACAAAACTAAAAGTTATTTTGAGCCTTATAGTTTTTTGGGCAAAAATAACAGTTACTTTTGACTTTTATTTTATCGGTCGAAAATAACAGTTATTTTCTGCCGTTTATTTTTTCGGTCAAAAATATCATGTAGTTTATATATGTTCAAGTCATTTTACCGACTAAAAAAATGTTGATACCATTATTTTCATCTCATCGGTGAGACATTTTACACATGGTGTAAAACAAATCAGTCTGTCAAGCGGCCTTTAAAAAAAACACAAATTGCTTGATTATTTTGACCGAAAAAATTAGAGATAAAATAAAAGTCAAAAGAACCTTTATTTTTCCTCGAAAAATACAAGGCAAAAAATAACACTTTAACTTTAACTTTTAAAGAATCAGTCTTAAATTAAAAAAGAACTTAATATTCATGAGGCTGAGGACATTTGTAACATAATGGTATATTTGGAAAAGTCTTTCAACAATTTTTTTTCATTTGAAAATTGTAAAATAACAGTAATTTTCGTTCCTTGTTTTAGTTCAGTTGGTGTTTTAATTGCTTTCGAATGTCTTCTCAACATTGTCACTTTTTGAATGTTAGATTGCATTTGCATAGTACTCGAAAGCAGATTATATCTGCACAAATTTCATTATTAGAAAAAAATTTTGAAAACCGTTCCGGGTGTGACCAACTTCTTGTAACGGAAATGAAGAATAAAAAGAATTTTGTGACTGAAAAAAGTTAACAAATTTATGTAAAACATCAACATCCTTACTTTAGGAAAGTTTCATTCTTATAATAAGCCAATGTTGCTTTTTAGGAAAACTATAGCATTTTTCTGGGAGGGGTGTGACATTGAAAAAACACTCAGTTTAAATATTTTTTTTCTTTGTTAACGCAGTAACCAAACCTTGTTATAAACTGTTCTTGGAGAACATTGTTATCGTTTTTAACATTGTTAACCTATTTTTTTTTTAATGTGCATCAAGAGATGGGTGTTTTCAACGTTTTAAATTTTAAAATATTTTAAGTTTTTCTCAACTCGGAGTTTGTTTAGTTAAATTGTCAAAAAAAACATAAAAAAGCATTAAAACTAAAAATAATTTTGCAACAGGAGTAACTTAGGACTCCATTTTAAAGCGAGAACTAAAAATTATTTCAATTGAAAGCATTTAAGGATTCATGTTTCCGTTCCTCATTAGTGTGGAATCAGCCAGTTGTTTTGCAATCTGATTTTATTGGCCGTGCTTCTTTTAAAATTTAAAATAAAAAATGTCCATTATAATATGGTTGGATTTTTGCGATTTTTCGCTTGTTTGAAAATGACATTTATTAATATTTAATTATTATACTGTGCAATGCAACTTTCTTAACTGGAACTTAACCACTTGAAGATGAAAACTAGATGGGAATAATTATTTTCGGCGTCCTTGGCTACAGTTATATGTTACAATAATAGTAATGGTAGTTGTCTGCAGAAAAACAACTAGGGGTCACATATTTATTTACACTCAGACAGCCAAGCGGCATTGAAGACCCTTGAAACATACGAGCTTGTAATGTAGTCTTTGATTGTGGCATATCACTGAACGCATTGGAACGCAATAATAATATAGAATTATGGTGGGTTTGTACCAACCAATACGAATCAAAGGTTTCAAAGTGCCTTGCCAAAAGAGAGGCATATCGGTCCTTGATTGGTCCTGAATAATTTTGTAGCCTGTCGAAAGGCTATCTTTAGGGAAAGGTAAGAGCCTGGGAAAACAAAAATTTTCTGTGTTACTGCACAAATTGTAATACACAGAGGCAAGCAAAGACATGTATTACACTCAGTAGAGCTAAATTAAAGCTTACAAGAATCTCATCCTGCTCAAGCTAAAAAGATATGTTCTCAGATACCATATCACAAAGAAAGGTCTACCTGAATAAGATCTCAGTGATTTTTTGATATCTTTGTATGGGGAACCCCACAGGGGGTGCCAGGGGTATGCCACTGGCATGGGTGGGTCAAGCCTCCAAAGTTAGTGGGGTCGGTCATACATTTGGACTCGATTGGAGCACTTTAAATGGGTCAAAGTGGGACTTTTCAAAATTTGCCTCTACCCAAAAGTTCTACCCAAATTGGAGGACATCAGAATTTGTTTTAGAGTTGTGGTTCCTTCGGCAAAGTTTCTTATTTTGATCCCTAGAATACGATTTTCACAGAGCATTGAGCGATTTTTAAATCGACCCGCCCTAATGAAGAAGGAAGAAGAGTTTCCCAAAGATATCCTTTGTGAATGCTTGGCAATCTGCAAACTCAGACTAAGCCAGGAACAGTGCTAAATTTATTAAAAAGCCAAAAGCCAAAGGTCTTCTACATAGATCCATTGGGTCGCAGTAAACTTGTGCTAAATTACACAAAAATAAATGCTAAATTCACAAAATCAACAATTAATAACAGCAATGGAGAGATTTTGTCCTTAAAAATAGAGAAAACCAATGGTTCATGGCAAATAAAATAAGTAGTGGCCAGGGTCGATCTAATGATGTTAGCGGTTTCAGACATGGTCATTTTGTTGAATTACAGTGAGACCCCTTCTCTGCTTAGGGATGTGGTTGATCTCCAAAGTGGAATATCTCTGGTGGCTTTGGATTTGGGTGGGATATAGTACGGAATGATACTTTTATCTTAGCACTATGGGTGAGCACTAAGCTCAATCGTCAGTAAATGTTACTGTTATGTTTTGTTGTCATTTCCTTGAGAGTTTTCAACTTTGGCACTTGGAAAGAGAACTACAGTGGAATGGTTAAGCTTGCGCAAAACTTCGCCTACTCTGCATCACTTGCTTCGCGAAGGTTCAAAAAACCCTGATTCAATTGGTTTGTTATTGACACTTCGTCGTTATGAGGTTGTTTATTGATATGCTTACCCCAAAGATTCCTTATAGCGCTGTACGAACTCTACTAAAGCTTCAACAGAAAAAGACAACGTGATCTGCGGCTTTAGATGTTCCTGGGCATTCTGGACAGAAAGATTCATTTTAAATTCGTCACTTAAAGATTTATTGCCTTAAACAGCCATGCTAACGACAAATTCCATCAAATAGTAGTCTAGGGAACCGAATTTACATGCTAGCCAATCACTGATGCACGGTATTAGTGTCCATTTACCGCTGTGAGTTGAATCTCACCACGATTGTCATTCCTCCACTGGTCGTTTTCACTCTGCCTGCCTTCGAGAGAAGGTTAAACCCTTTCTTGGATATATAACCGACATATTTGTAACGCACGTTTATCTGCTGAATTTTTATCAGCAATGACAACAACTTCTGCGCCGTCTTGTTTGTGCGTGGTACTCTTAGCGGTCTTATTCTGTTGACTTTTCTTATAGGTTCAATGGCAGTAAAGTTTTCGCCTACCCATTTAGGTGCTGGTGTTGTGTATACTACCATAGAGTCCGTTACCGTAGATATCAGTGATTTTTTTAACACCTTGTGCACTACCGATATTCGGTAAGATGCGCGTGAGTGCTGCTTACTAGCAGTAACAAGTACAACTTATATTTTTTTGTGTGCTGCCAACTCTTGGTCTTAAGAAACTCTGGCTATATCTTCAGCATAACCAACAAACGTTGATTCTGCTGCCATTTCAATACACAGTTTTGATTCTAGAACAGACCCTTGAGGTACTGTAACTGTGGACTGGAAAGGTCCTTTCTCCTTAGCTTGCTCTTACGCGGAAGTGGTCCAGTATGATACAAAGTGGTTCCGTCCCGGTGATTGCGTTATGAGCATATTCTGTGACACTCCTCATGGCATCGACAGTTGAATGTCAACGTTGAAAGCCGTACTAATTAGCCGATAGATCTGGCTCTCTCTCTAGGTATGCCTGTAGTCTCTCACACACTATTCTCTCGAGAACTTTACTTGCCGAAGTCAACATACAGAGTGGTGAGTGGTGCCGAATTAACATAAGGGAAAAAGTGATAAGACTATCTTTTTCGGCAAATTTCGGCATAAAGGATGAGGAGCTCATGGCTCTTTCACTTTGCGCATAACCATTCGAAGGATGGATACAAAACTACAAATAATCTAATGGACCTGAACCTGTTTGGACCTCCTCACTTAATCTAACTGGACATGCTTGGTGAATGTCAACTCATCTTTCGGCCGTGCCTTGCTGGTTGTATATTTTTTCTTCAACCATGCTAGAACGATTTGTATTGTATATATAATAATATAACTGGCCAATGACACCTAGTTGTCTTAGTGAATGCGTTCGCAACCATTTCTTGGTATAGAATGAAATTGGTATGGTGTATTTGACCTAGTTTGTCGAAATACCACCTTGCTTAGAAGAACGATTTATATTATATATATGCATATGCTTATCAGTGTGGTGTACAGACCTTGTTTGTCTTGATACCTCCCACCGTTCTATGCCGACACTAAGATATTTTAAGTGGGGGCGGATATAACCATGTTGGCCTTGTTACCACAATGTTCTTTGCTGTGTAATAATCTTATAATATCTTATAATTTATATGTACATATTTTAACGTAAATTTTAAATTATATGTACAATTTCAATTTTATTTATATAAATGTTTAATTTTTGTATAATGCTAAAAAGCCTTACAAGGCTTAGCAATTAAATAAATAATAATAATAATAATATGCTGACCCCCAGGGATCATCGTTTGTACTGCCTCTTAGCTCGACAGATGTGCGGTGCTAACTATCGTCTATTGCACTTTTGAATGCCGCTTTGTCGAAGCTAAATAAAGCAAGCCTTTCCAAAAAGTGTCTATTCCACGTGCTCTCTGCAATCTTCTCCTCGACCTGTCGCATGCAGCTCTTAGCTCTGCCATTTCACGTTTTCAACAATAACCTGGTTTTCTGTCTGGGATTGTCACACGTCGTGGCTTAGTTGCGTCACATTTTTAATGATAATTGCCTTATGATCACTGTGGCTGTACCTTGCAGCCTTCTGTCATGTTGCGCATGGAACTGTTCACGCGTTTGCGAATACGAGATAAATTTTAGACCGCTTTTCCTCTCTCTCGAGGCAGCATTGAAAGCGTTGAAATCTCCAGCTTTAATAAGCGGTCGTTTTCCCGCTGCTTCAAATTCCAGAACCGTTAGCATACTCTTAAATCGCTCACATTTAGGTGACGCGTAGCAGCTTAATAAATATATTTCACTAATGAAAATCCACTATCGTCCACTAATATTTCCTTCGAATTGGCAGCCTCACCACGCCTGAAGTAAAACAGGTTTATCTAAAATGCCAATAAAAACGGAAAGCGGAGTATTGTTGACAGGTAATAGTACATTAAAAGTCCACTTGAATTTAAATCCTAGCTAATCCTTTTTTCAAGATAAGTGGATTTTTGCTTTTTCGTAATTTTTCATCATAATTAAGCGTCGTCACCAGGTCCGTTAATCCCCCGGGTCCACATATCGACCCGGTGGGCTTTGAACTATTGCTTTGAAGGCGGACAGACCATCTTTCGCTCCCTAGTTATCTGTCGTTAGTGTTTGTCGCTTCTGTTTTCCATGTAGGATTGCAATGCACTCTACTACAGAAACCCATGCCAATTTGATCTATACTGGACTGTTTCGTTCTTCTATTCTATTAGACATCGCATCAGCTCGAACTCTTTGCACGATGAACGTGGTTATGTGGCTGACTGTGTCCCAAACTTCTTCACGTGCAGCCTGTCACTACATTTCTTGCATTCACCGTTTTGTTGTTGCAGTATACGCACAATGCATATACGCTGCATTTGCTACTAATAGTGTCTAGTCTCTTGGCTACCACCAATATTGCGATATCATCTACATATCCTAATATCTCAAAAGTAATAAAAGGATATGTTTTTGAATTTTCAGCACTGCATCATATATGACGTTACACAGGAGAGATCCAAGTACCGATCCTTGAGGTACTCCTCCAGTGACACTATGTCCTGTTACTCCCTCGATTGTGGCGTATACTAATATTCTGTTCTCTAATAACTGGCCACAATTGGAAGCAGAGAGTCTGGGACTTGGAGTTCGCATAAAGCATAAGTGATCTGGCTCCATTCGGCGGAATTGAAGGCAATCCTGACATCTAGGGTGACTACTGCACAGTATTGGTTTTGCTCCCTCTAACCATCATTTTACTTCCACCGTTTTTCGCGCGATTTTGCAATTTTAGATAAGGAAACGTCGTCTTCCAAATAGTTGACGGTAGGTTCTTTTGTTTAAATATTAGTATTGGCTTCCTGTACCAGAGTGCAATTATCCTACAAGGAAAAAAAACACTTACGACAGCTGACTAGTGCGCTATAGGTACTCAGTTTTTCTTCCAATACAGTACTTAACCCTGGTTCCGTTGGATAAAGGGCTAAAGGTCCTGCACTCAGTACTTTTCATCTTATGGGGGAAAAAATACACACATATACACACACATACTTACATGTTTAAATAATAGCACAGCCAAGATCCAATATCGCTTAATTATGATGAAAAATTACGAAAAAGCAAAAATCTACTTATCTTGAAAAAAAAGATCAGCTAGGATTTAAATTAAAGCGGACTTTTAATGTTCTATTAACTGTCAACAAAACATCGCTTTCTGCTTTTATTGGCATTTTAGGTCAACCTGTTTGTACTTAAGGCGAGGTGTGCAGCGCACAACGTCTGCTTTAAACTCGTGTGTCATAGTAGATCGTGCGCTGTAGATTGGGCTTCTTTGTAGATTGGGCACTTGAAGCTGCCCGCTAAATGGGCTGACGTGCAGGTGGATAAAGTATCTTGATGATGAGATCTGTAAAAGCATCTGGAAGGTCAGTACAAATAACCTGGCAGCCATGCATGGTAAGTTCTTGAGTGAAGGAATCTTACTTGACTTAAAGAGAAGGGCCGAGTGTGATCGTGTTCCTGAAGTCACTTGATAGACTGTCGGTCCAAACGGAATACACTGTTCAGCAAAATCAATATATTTCCAAAATAACATGGCTCTAACAACGGATTCTGCCAGAGCGAACAAACAAATTTCCTTTAATTGGAAAGTCTTATGGTAAATCGTAATAAGAAACCATGTGACGGTAACATTTTAGCTAAAGCACGTATTTCGGAGTAAGTGGTGATCTCCGGTCATAGTGGTAACCGTGGCATGCAGGTTAAGTGTGTGGCTTAGCATGCTCGGAGCCCGGGTTCGATCCCCAGCCGCGGCGAAAAGTTTTTTCAATAAAAAATTTTTCTGATCGATCACCACCTCTCTGCAGACAATGGCAAGCCTCAGAGAGTAAATAATGCCATGTAAAGCTTCTTTGAACATGAACTTTAGCCGTTCGGAGTCGGCATAAAACATGTAGGTCCAGTTCTCGGTCAATTGTGTGCAAAACATTTAATAACACACAACACAATTGATCATAAGTAGCTCGGTCAAAGTCCTTTCAAGGGCTGAAATTGTCAATTTGTTTTTTTTTTGTTTTTTTTTTTGTTTACTTATTTCGGAGATTTATATAAAAAACTAATAGGAACATTTTTATGGAATATTTTAACCTTCTAACTCTTTTGTGTATCTCTCGTGTCTTTTTTGCCCCATATCTCAGCCAATTCAAGTTATTAAGCAATCCTATCGATAAACTTTTCTACCACCAGTTGTTATTTCAGTTAAAAAGAAATAAGAACAAAATTGCAGAAAGATTAAGGGCCTTATTTTGTATCTAGACTTGTATCTTGTATCTCGACGTGATTAAGAAGCAGTGCTTTGGCACCACCTCACATAGAAAAGCAATTTCTGATGGTCTTTAATTTTTCATTATAGCCACTCACTCACTCACGTTAAACGAGATACCTGATAGGGCTGTTCAAGTCTTATGTTAATACTGTTTTTGACACACTCTTAATATTCTACATGATTGATACAAAATGGACCTGTCTGAATACTTAAAGCAAATTACGAAATTGTTTGATTGAAATCTGTCAGAAAAATATTTTATTTTCAAGTTCCTCGTATTTAATCTTGCAATGCCCCACTTTCCCTTTTTGTCGTTACAGATTCCTCTAACATCGATGAGAATTTTCCAGCTGACGCTCACAAGTACTATGGTTGCAACGAAAGAGCTATTACATAAAAATTAAGTTTTAAATGTAAAAAATTTCCCATTTAAATGTTGCTCAAACAAATATCCTTGCCAACCTTATTTTGCATGCTTTGCAATACTTTCTTCCATGTCCCTTAATATGTCTAACTTGCTAACAGGAGGATTCAAATACCCTACGAGCTGGTGTAACGTAGCTTTGCAAAACTACAATAACTGTGCAGATCTTGATATCCTGGTTTCGTTATGGTTTTGTTGTTCAAATGGACCACACTAATGAACAACATCCTACATTTTGAAGGTCCTGCTGTGCAGTCAATGTCGCTGACATTGAACACAGCGGCAGCATGTTTAGCGTTCTTATTGAATGACCAAAACTAGGGAGCCAACAGAATGGCAGAGCGTAAATATGTTTGTTATGCTTTCATTAATTATTGTTTTTGTTATGGTTGTTTTGGTTGTTGTTGTTATTACGGCTGCTGTTGTCGATACTGCTGTTGACAACAACATCTCTCGAAATGTTTAGAAACAAGCACATGAATCAAATAATTCATTCGTCCTTATTCGTAGCTGATGTCCATTTTTGCACAATTTATTGCATATGTGTGAGTGCGTTCACTTGTTTTCATTGTTGTTGTTGTTGTTGCTGCGGCTGCTGTTGTTCATTTCTATTATCCGTTTTTCTACTTTTCCTATCTGTTTTTTTAATTTTCTCTCCATTCACTGCTATTGACAACAACACTGCACATCCTTGCGCTGCGCAATGCTGTCGATGCTTATCAGCTTGTTTTGTGCTACGTTGACCACCTGGAGTGCAGCATTTAACGCTCGTTGCGTCTATGCAGCAGAGGAAACAACACATTCATACATGCGCTGCTGATGCTGATGTTGCTGCCGCTATTGTCAACATCATCCATTCCAATATGCTGCACCACCATCAACTCCAAGAACGAACAATGCAGATTGCATTATTAATTAATGAGCACAGCGAAACTAATACCGAGCGTCAAGCAGGCGGCGCCAGGACATGTGCTGGCAGAGTACGGCAGGTAATCCGGCATTTTAAATTATTTATGAAATGCCTGGATTGCTTGTCGCCTTTGTATTTTTAACATAAACAATGTAACTATTAAAGAATTCATTGGGATAAAACAAGAAGAACCCAAAAATGACAGGTCTTAAGTCAAAGGTAATCGACTTCCTAATTGAATTTTATATCAAAGGTTTATGAATTTTAATTTTTTTTTTCAATGACAACATTTTACAACAACGGATTAGGAACAGCTTCTGTAACAGAATTGAAACCTTAAATTGAAAACAAAATTTAAACATCCTTATTCTTACCTCTATCACAAAGGACTGCATTGATCTTTGCATAGTAGGTTAGGGTTAGATCAGGTCAAACCTGGTTTTAAGCATCAAATGTATTTATAAATGAGGAGCTTACATTCAAAACCAGATAAGTTACACAGATCGAATTGTTGGGAAATCGAAAAAAACGTCTTAATTTTGTCAGACATTTTTTATAAACTAACTAATTATGCAAAGTTATGCTCCACAGGAATAGACATATTATGCGAAAAATAAAAATAGTCTGATAGTGCAAAAAAAATCGTATTTTCTCGGACCGGGATCTCAAAAGTAAGAGGAACTCATTAAAATGATTTCAGCATACTTTTTTTTTCAAATCGCAGGAAAACCGCCGAAGCAATTTTGATTCTCCTGAAGGTCCTTTTTAGTAAAAAAAAATGTTTTTTGCTTATAACTTGTAATTGTTTACGGATACCCATATCCGCTAATATGTTAAATTTATTACTTATGAAAACTTATGAAATGAAAACTTGCTTGGACTTATCTGGTTTTGATTGAAAATGTACAGTGGTCATGTCTGCTTTTGATCGAAAAGGAGATTTTTTTAATGCATTTTTCTCTAGGATTTTTAACATTTTTATCAAAGAAGATTTTATGGATCGATATATTGTAACATTAGCTTTACAATGGCATTTCTAACTAAAATTTGTTGTTCCTGTGACTTATATGGATTTGAATGTAAACTCCTCAAATAATAAATAAATACAAAAGATATCTAAATTGTGGCGAAAGAGTATGGAAGGGGAGAAAGTTATGTTCGGGTTGTCGCGCGCTGAAAATCTGCTTCAAAGATTTGGTTATGTGCTTCTCGGACGCTCCTGCATTGCTGGGTTTAGTTTGGGAATAAAATCATTCATTTGCTATTATTTTAATATCAATATTAGTTGATATTAAAATATTTTTTCTTTTTCACAACTTTTAGAGCTCTACCTGTAGGATTGCATCACCGTGCATAATTCTTGTTGGCATTTACGTTAATTTGCTCATGAGTAGCAAAAGTTTCAATCCGTTGAATTTCTGCTTTTGAATCCTAGTGTAGCGACAGAAGAGCCATAATCCCACGAGTGACCGAACGGACTGAACTTCGCGACACACAGAACGAACAGTACTAGTACGTAAATTGCGATCAAAACGTCAAATTCCTAGGCTCATTCACAATTACATTTGGCCATTATGGGCTGTAAGTGTAGAGCGGTGTCACACTAATACTCATTCAGATGTCGCCTAAATATGTTTGCATTTCGTGGGTAGGAAGATGTAATTTAAATCTACTCTAAAATATACCTGAAAAAAATCATTTGAAAATATATGGTGGAGTTAGGTTGGTCCTTTTACGGTATGAATATTAAGTTCATCGTGTTCTTTGTTTGTATTTGAAGTAAGCCTCGTACCGATAATACTTACAGCGTGTTATCAAACTTACTCTTTCAATTTGCGCACTTTTATGATGAGCACCCGCCACTCTCTGACTGAGCCGGTGGCAACTTGCCATCAGCACTTTGAAGGTTTCTATTATGAATACTTCGTGCAATCGCCAGGTTTAGGGCAAGTCTTGGTCTGGTGTTTTTTCTGGGTGTGACTTATTTAAAAATTTACTTAATGCTAATGACCCAAGTAACAGACCCAAGGTTGCGATGGCTAAAGGGACATCATGTGGAGAAATGCAGGTGAGTTAAAAATTCTGCTTCGTAGTTGATAAATAAAGGTAACATCTGCAACATCCCTGCATTTGATCAACTTCAAACGATTAGCATAGGGAGGTAGATTGATGCTATCTGATGATTGATATGATGATAAAGTGAGTGAATCTACGTTAACTGCTTCCGATTTGCATTGAATGGGAGTTTTATGAAGGTTACCAAGCCTTGCTAACATAATCTAGGATGGGTCTGAAAAAGGTAAGGCAGATTTATTTTGATAAGTAAGAATGGAGAATTCTTGCCCAGTGTTTCACGAATCCTAGTGATTAATAGGACCGAAAATTAGGTTTTTGTCGCATATAACACCGTACTCCTATAAAAACTTACTTAGGGAACAGCCTTGCTGCATACGTAAGGATAGAGGTACACAAGAAGTGGCTGTAATAGTCAGTTTTGGAAAACCTAATGATGATATTGTAATGGCTTTCTTCAAATGGAATTTTATGCATCGAACGAAGTATTGTTACTTGTCGTGCTTTTATTGCTGTCCACAAAGTTGTCTTTACAATCACTACAACTCTATCTACAGCCCCCTTTCCGTATCCTGATGCAAAAAATACCAAGTCATTTACAGTCAGTAACAGACCTTCCTAATTTTTTATCAACGCGCATGCAATAAAACTTGTAGCTTTAGGATGATGCCAGTGTGCACTTTGCACTTCATCTTGATACATCAAAGAAAAATTTTCTGCAAAATCGACTTGAGGACTGATTATTGCGAGTTCATTATGTCTTTAAATTGAGAAAAACCTACTTTGAGATTGCTTTATACAACAATTAGGCTTAAACTTATAAATTTTTGACTTAAGTTTTTCAAGAAGTGTTTGTAAGGATTCTTTTTCAAATTTTATTTGAATTCAGCATTCACTTGTTATACACTGCTTCCATGACATGTTAGATTATATATAAGTCACAAAGTATCAAAAATATTACTCTGTGTGACACATTTTTTGGAACGGAATGTTTAAAGCACCCAGTAAAAGAAGATATATGTAGGTATTCAAAACCAAAAAGTTTTGGTGAAGTTAGCTAACTTGAAAGCTACCTTGAATTTGAAAAATAAAACTCGAATAAGAAAGTTTATGTTATTGTCCTGATGGCTCAAGCACCATTCATTCTCTCTTAATTCATTTCAGTGCCAAGGTTCCCGGGCCCAGCTTGTTTGTCGGCAACTGCAGGAACAACAAGCTTCTACAACCATTGGATAAATATTCATTATTTGAACCTGAGCCATCTATTTCAAATGCGCTGATTTTGGTAACAAGAGATCAGCTGGATTCTATCGTTGCATAGTTGGAAACCTCACAACGTAAATCTAAAGAATTAGCTATCTTATTGAAATCAAACTACCTACAGGTTTGAAACTTCACTTCTGAAATTTCCGAAATCGGAAGTTTCCGAAAATTTCAGTGAAATTGTTGTTGTTTTGGTTTTCCGAAGTTTGCTTAAATACTCTCACATACATCTTTTGAATTGATGAAAAATAATCGTCGGAAATTTTCGAAGAAAAGATATGTTGAGTTGTCGTAAGTAGACCTGTTTGATAGATGTAAGTCATTGTGAATGTGTACAAATTCAAAATTCAAAATTTTTTTGTCAAATCAAATCAGGTGTCAAATTTTTTCAAATAATTTTATTTTAATTGTTTATACAATGGAAGAAACATCTTAAAAGGTAATTTTCTTGTTGAATTTTTAATCAATAAAATAAATATTTCACGTTTAGAAACTTAAGCGGGAGGCGGGAGACTACCGTTCATTATACCATTCAAATACCGGCAATAATAATTTCTTGCTTTTCTTTATTTTCAATGAATTTGAGTAATGGCAGTTTTCCGTTTGACAGAAAAAAAAATTTAACAACGGTCGCTCACTTCAACTCTTCGGAAATTTCCAGTTTGGGATATTTCAGCAGTGAAGTGAATACCCTTAATAATTCAATTCTGGGAAAGTTTGTTTTAAGAAGTAATAAATAAAATCAATCAAAAAAACTTGGCGGAAGAAACTATGACCATATTCCCCACCTCTGTTATGGTACACGCAGAACAATAATAATAGATCTTAAAAGAAAAATTTTTAAATTCACTCGTCGAAAACTTTGAATGGCCATGAAAAAAATTATTTAGCTAACTTCACCAAGTTTTTTGAGATTTTGAATATGTCTTCTTTGGCTGGGTGCTAAAATTATTACGCCCGAGACGTTAGCCTGGAGTTTGTTGTATAGTGTAGTAGCATTTGTCGCCAGAGCTAGTCATGCAGTCATCATTTTAAATATCGCAGCACAATTCATTCAAAAGCTCTTTATTGTTATTGGGTTAAAAAGGGATGTAATACAAAAGTATATTTTAGAAGCTGTTTTTTTCAACTGAAAATTGGAGTTCAATTAAAAAACTCAATTAAAGAATACGATAACAAAATGTTTGTCTAGTCAATTCTATTCTTTTATTTAGTTGGATTTGCTCAAGTACACTCAGAAAAATATCAACTGTAATATTAACAGTCGGCCGCTGTTATTTAAAAACACTGTTCGATTGAATGATTTGCGTTTAAGTAAACAATTTTCTTTGTTGAATGAACGTTTCAAAGTATTTTTGTGCTGTTAAAATCATCTGTTGAAATATTTTTGTGCTTATATTGAATTGTTAATTTTTTCTAAGCAATAGTTTTTATATGTGTTTTGCTATATTTATATTATCGTTGCCAGTAGCCCAGTGAATGTGCACTAGACTGTCATGCGAGAGACGTGGGTTCAAACCCTAGCTGTGTAAGTAACAAAAATTGTAATTTAATAATTGAAATAAAAATAATTCTGTTTCATTAATTGTTTGGTCAAAAATAACATTCAAAATAAAATGCTTACAATTTTGCAAAAAAAAAATATTTGCAAATTTCATTTTTTATTTAAAAAAAAATATTTTAAATAAAAAAAAATTTTTTATTGACCTTGCTGGATTTGAACCGTGGACACTCGAGTACTAAACGCATACGTTAGCACACTCGGCCATACATGAACTTTCAATAAATAAGTTTCTATACGGGTTTAGTGTTCTATAGAACACGTTTCATTGTTGGATGGTATTTAACAGTGAAATCTGTTATTTCAACCCATGATTTGTTTGATAAAACAGCATTTTTTCCCTGAGTGTATACAGATCGTTCCGAACTTTTTGACTCAATAACCGTTGCGTGTATCTAGCCCGTCGAAATAAAACAGTTAAACTAAACCAGTTAAACCAGTGAAACTTTAATTCTTTAAAATCTTTTCCAGAAATATTTTCTAATCTTCTGAAACACAGTTTTCAGATAACGTCAAAGATTTTTTTTCTCTTTTTCTCACAACCTTAGTGTTGACCCTCTTAAAATTTTCTGAATTGATGATTATAATCAATAATTCAATAATTATTGAACAGATTATAAAATGTGATCAATCTTGTGAAGAAATTGATTAGAGTGGAAAAACTACACACACTAAGGCAAAAGTGCTAAAAATTTCATAAAGCTATAATAAAATCATTCGTTAATCCAAAATCCACTTAGCAGCTCATAAAAGAAAATATAGATAACTCACTTTCTGTCCATTTACAGCTTATCTGTCTACACCTTTGCTCGTATTTGACATTCAGCTCTTCCAAACGTTGCCGTTATTGGTGTTGAATACAACAAAATTTGCAAAGAATTCAACATTTTAACAACTCAACTAGCAGCAACAGCTTCTAATTGCAACAGTACGAAATAAACAAGTACTGCGGAATATTTCACAATCCAAACAAGCATATAAACAAGGCGTCCGAAAACATACAAACATGCTACATGCAGCAACAACAAAAAATATCTTAACTTAATTTACGAAATGCATTGCGCTGCCACATTTTAGCACTCGGAACACTCGGAGCTGAACTTGTGACCCTCTGAGTTAAGCACATCTATGCGATGCAGCTTCTCGATTTATTAACACTTCTGCGAGTGCCAGTAGTCTCCCTACTCTCTAATCCGCCTTCCAAAAATCGCCATCCTTTATTTACATCGCTTCACAGTGTATTGCGACGCGTTGTCGTAAGTTGTTGTTTAAACGTGAAGCTGCTTGAATGACTCCCAACTTCTATCGAAGTTTATGCTTAGCGCCCGACTGTTGCTGTTGAGCTTACTTGCGGTCCGTTCGTTTTCAATGGAAGCTAAAAGCGTTTGAGTTTAGATTTTATTACACTCCCAGCTCAATTGCAGTGGTTTTTAGCAGCGTACCAAGTAAGCGTTTTTACTGTTGTTTTTGTTACCAATGTTGTGCCTCGACCATGTTACTTTATTTACTGTAGTTGTTGTTGTTGTTGTTGTTGCTTCTGACTTTAATTAAAAAGGTCAGGTCTAGTTCAATTTACTCTGATGTTTCAAAGCAAAGTAATTCGGCAACCGTATAAAGAAGAGAAAATAAAATCTAGCTTAATTGCTAGCATTGAAGCAAAAACTTTTAAAGAAACCATTTTTGACAGCAACTCGCTGCACGTCAAATGCAAGTTCTTAAGCTTGTTAAATACACCCTTTAATTAGAGGCAGATTTGCTGCTTAGTTGAAGCTGTCAACTGTGTTTTCGTTGGAAGAAAAGTAACAAAATTTGATGGGGCTTTTTGAACATAAAATATACGAAAACAGATATAAAATTAACAAAGAAAATATCTAGTGTAGGATATTTATACGACTTTATATTAAAACTAGAGTTAAATGAAAATATATGTACGTCCAAAAACGACTAGTATGTAAATATAACTATGTTAGGATGTCTTGATAGAGAATTTTCGTTAACTTTTAACAAGTAGCACTAGTTATGATGAGCTTTCACTATTTTCATTAAATCAACACTGGCACGGCAGTGGATTTTTTTAATTTATTTATTAAAGATTAAATTAGTACTTTAAGATCTTTTCGCACAACAAGATATAAAGAAATAATTTTACAATTATAAAAATGCAGATTATTACAAAAATAAATTTGGTCCAATTAACAGTATAGCGTACCGACTACAATTATTGGCACCCAAAAATTTGACCCCAACTATTGGCACCCTTTACTTGAATAGCATTTATGAAACATCGTTAACCTCCCGTTATTTATGAACTGTACTTTTCTAATTTTGTAGTTTATTTCCTCTCTTTGTTCTATATTTTACAATAAGATCAATTAACTTATTTGCTTGTAAACTTCGAAACTGCAAAGGTCTTTCCGTCGTTGGAGAAAAAACGTTTTAAAGTGTTGATATCGATAGCGAGCTGAAATTTTGGTGAGTACTATTTCTTATTTATCAATGGATTTTTTGTGTAAGCCCGCTTTATTTTGAGATTATTTAAATATTAAATAGTTAAACTTAGTCTTTTTATTTTAATTTTAACTGCGATATTGTAAAAATAAGTGGGTGCCAACAATTGATTCCTACAAAAATAAAATTGGCAGGGGGTGCCAATAACTGAATTTGCAAAACTACAATAACTGGCACTGCCAGTCATTGTACTTTTTTGTAGTGCCAATATTTGCATTTTTCATATTTTCAGATTATTGACGATGCCAAAAAGACAGGGTTCATATAATGAAAGTCTTTTGCAAAAAACTCTGTCAAAAATTAGATATGGTAAGATTTCAGATATGGTAAGGCCACGTTCGACCTTACAATTTCGTTTTTTGCAAATCTCGACCAGGTCCGCAAACTGTTTTAATTGAGGCGGAAGAGAAAGTAATTGTGGAATGGGTGAAAGTCTCCCAGCGGATAGATTTTCCTTAAAGACAGGAATTCCACATCAAATGTCTTACAAAAAAATCTGGTGATCTGGTTACAGATACGCAGTGTGCATTGAGATTATGGAGACAACATTTTTTGGCGACGATTCCAACAATTTCGCCCTTGGAGAATGTAATCCGACACCACTAATCAACGATGATGGAGTGGAAATTCCA
Organism: Tetanocera ferruginea; assembly: GCA_958299015.1. NCBI lineage: Eukaryota > Metazoa > Arthropoda > Insecta > Diptera > Sciomyzidae > Tetanocera > Tetanocera ferruginea. The sequence goes on along the minus strand of OY282644.1, from coordinate 36,603,338 downwards.
CCACCTAGTCATATCGAGGTTAAAGTTATCCAGCGACACAAACCCAAAGCTGCAGGTGCTGACGGCCTGGCTGCTGAATTGTTTAAAACTGGCGGTGGTGAATTGATAAGGTACGTCCATCAACTCATCTGCAAAATATGGCTAGCGGAAAGCATGCCCGACGATTGGAATCTCAGTGTGCTTTGCCTATACTTAAGAAAGGAGAGAATCAGCGCCAACTACCGATTTATCAGTCTTATTTCCATCGCATACAAGGTTCTTTCGAGCGTATTGTGTGAAAGATTGAAGCCGCATACCAAAATACTGATTGGACCTTATCAGTGTGGCTTTCGTCGTGACAAGACCATATTTTTACACTATGCCAAATCTTGGAGAAAACCTACGAAAACAAATCGACGACGACATTGACTTAGTCCAGCGTATAACAATTCAGCGACTACGTTGGCTTGGTCATGTCTATCATATGGAAGAAGAAGCTCCAGCGAAAAAGGTGTTTGAGGTGAAAGCCGAGGGTCGACGACGTACAGGAAGATCATGCCTCCCATGGATTGACCAAGCTGAGGAAACCCTAACCACGCTTGGTGAAAGAGATTGGAGACGGTGCGCGCGAAGCAGACACGCCTGGCGAGAGCTGATGAAGTCTGCCGTAACTCGACAACGGGTTGTCATGGCCACCTAAGTAACTAAGTAAGAATAAAATTTGTATTTTTTTTTACCTGTTAGCTAGGTATGTAAGCAAAATAAATAATTTGTTTTTATCATGATAGAATAATAAGTTAGGCGCATATTGGAGAGGAAGTGAGCTAGATGTCAAAGTCAGCTGTTCGAATTTAAGTTTTTGTAGTTGTTGTTGCTGGCTTTATTGTTTGACGTTTATAGCACTCACAGCTTTGTTAGTGTAAAATTAGACATTTGAGCAGCCGTGAAAATATGAGCCTACCTTATTATTCTGTCATGGTTTTTATGATATAAAAAAATTATATAAATAAAGCTATGATTTTTTAATTTTTTTAAATACTAGGTGCCAAGTATTACATTTTTTTGGGTGCTAATAATTGTGGTAATATGCCAATAATTATAGTTGTTGAAGAGCCAATAATTGTACTCAAGTGCCAACGATTGCAGTATTAAATGTGCCAATAATTGTATTCACGTGCCAATAGTTGTGGTTTTCGAAAGACTTGTTTTATTTTAATTCTCACAAAATTCAGGGAGCTTACATAAATATGTTAAAAATTGCTTCCAATTCAGAATTCTCCAAAAATTAAAATAAAATTTCAAAGAGAAGATTCGCTTGAAAACAGAATGAATGTTAAAGGTTGCAAGGCAAAAATTCCTTATGGGTGCCAATAATTGTAGTCGGTACGCTAGTTAGCATAAAATCAAAATAACACTTAAAATAGCTTAAAATAAGGCGACTTCAAATTAACTATTAATAAATAGAAGATTAAAGAGCAGAACAGAATGGCAAATAGAAAAAAAGCACATAGTACAGAAAACATAGATTTGTAATTAGAGGTTTGAAAAGAATGAAAGAACAGATATTTTGAATTCTTACTGAATTCATACGGACAATGGATTTTAAAGCATTCCAAAGTTTGATGGCGTTGACGAAAAAAAGTGTTTTGGCTTACACGTGTTATTCGGTATAATTAAATTACAGGTTCTAATAGAAGAGCAGCAGTGAAGCTTATGAAAAAGGTATAGAGGAGTTTTACTATTTATCAACTTATGCAGAAAGAGACAATTTCTAGCATTTAAATAGTTAATTTACTGCAACCTATGATTTATTTGCTTCTAACTGAAATATGCTCATGTCGCCTCATGCCATATACATATCTCGAGCAGGGCTGCCGTTTTGGTAAAATATTACCAAATTTGGTAAAAAGATTTCGACTTTGTAAAATGGTAAATTTTTTGTTGGTTTGGTAAATTTAAAATGAATGAAACTTTAAAATAAGTTGCAATTCAAAAAATAATTGTGTAAAAATTATATCAATCATGCTCATTATGCAGCACCACCCTTATGATTGAAAATATATAATTGAACGCATCAAGTGAAAATTACACGAATGAACGCATAGCAAAATGTCAAAAATTTGAATTTGACAGTTGCTTAGGTCGTCGGCTTAGGAAGAAATTGATGGATCGCAAAGATCGTGATACAAAAATACAGATAGTATTGACGTTTCCGCCGACTTCTTCAAATTTTTAAAAAATATGTCAAAGTAAAGAGCGCTCATAAGCAAACAACATAGTACAAAGGACACATTCAGCATACTCAACATTGCCAACACTTGAGTTAAATTTAATTTTTATAGCGCTCAGGAAAACTGATGAGTTGGGAGACGCTAAAATTTACGCTACTGCCTTAACTGTTCAGAAATTAAAACTTCAACTTTGAATCTGTGTTAATTAATTACATATACATCAATCTGAGGTGGTGGGCAATAATTTTCAACATGTAGTAAAATAATTAAAATTTGTATATGACTTTTTTAGAGTGCAGTTTAATATTAGATATTTTTTAAGTACTTAATATCAAAAATACGCGCATGAAATACATCAGCACTTAAAATAGAAAAATTATAAATAAATAGTATAAATTATTGTAATAGTATACATATAAAGTACATAGCCGTACATTTCGTCAACTTGACAACTTTAAGATGCTTCATATAGCAAACCATTCAGCTAAAACATAGCTCACCTAGGACCTAGGTGCACTGTCACAACCGTTGACGACGCTGAATGTGGCCAGTAACTGTTTTGCTTTGACTGCCGTTTTTGACAGCAGTCAGTTCCCTTTTCAAGAGAAAATAAGCAGCTGTCAATGCTACCTGTATTTTTGTATCATGGCTGAGATAGATAAGTAAGTTTTTATTTTTAATAAAATGATTTTCTTAAAATTTATATTCTATGCAATTATGTTATTTCTGTTTAGTTTTGTTATTAGAAAGAAGGTGACCAATGTGGAAAGCGATAAAACATCTTCAAGCGTATAATAAATGTTCATTAAATGAAAAAATATGTAGAAATGTATTGTTTCTTTAACTCAAAAATAAAATTGTTTTGTGCTTGGTAAATTCTTTTTTATTTTGGTAAATTTTTGGATGAAATTTGGTAGAAAATGTTTGAGAGTGGCAGCCCTGGTCGTTAAACGCAACCTGAATTTTGTGAGCAGAATGAGCGCTAAGAGAACTACTACTTCTCTTAGCAATCTAAGAATAAGTTAGCAGTGGTAGTATTAATTGAATCACTAACCTTTTTTTAGTCTCAATAGGGATGAAATGCGCTGATAGTCGTTAACAACGTAACGTATAGTAAATCCTTTTAATTATATTATTAACTTGATCGGAACAAGACAGCTTAGAGTAAACATAAAAACCAAGATTTTTAACTTTCTCTACCACGGCCAAACGTTTATTCTTAAAAAGTTTATACTTAAAAATTTGTAGAATATACGATTTGTTGGCATTAAGATAGAGGTGATTGTTATTTGACCATTTAGAAATATCTTCTAAATCCTCATTAATCCTGCAAAATATATTTTCAACTAGTCCAATACGCATCCACATATCTTTACATACGCTAAAAATGTCGTTGATAAAGATACTAAAGAGAAGTGGCTCAAGAATTGATCCCTGCGGAACACCTGATTTTATATACTTATAGTCTGAGAACAAATTGCTGATCTTGACTCTTTGCATTCTACCTATAAGATAGTTGGTAATTAACCTGAGAGCACTATTTTCAAAATCAAAAAGTAGCTCAAGCTTACGAACTAATATAGAATGGTTAACGCAATCAAATGCTCTTGAGAAGTCTAAAAGACAAAGAACTGTACCATCACCAGCATCATAAGGAACGCGAATATCATCAAGAACTTTAAGCATGGTAGTGGAACAACTATGACTAGAACAAAAACCAGATTGGTATGGTGAAAGAAGCTTGAATTTAACTAAATGCTCGTTAATTTGTTAATAATTATGTTAGCAATAAGTGATTGACAAATATTATAGAACGAGGACAGAATACTAATGGGTCTGTAGTCTTTCATGTTAGATGCATTTGATTTTTTGGCAATAGGGATCACAGTAGCTATTTTCCACGAAGGAAACGATGACTTATTGTTAGTAAAACAGTGATTTAATATGTGTGTAAGGGGCCTTATATGTTATGACTTTATTTTCATAATTGTCATTAGAACATCATTCTCATTAACATTGGAAAATGAGAACACATCACAAAACTGAATTACATTGAAAATCTAAATTATCAGCTGTAGGCTTATGCAGAAAGAAATCATTTAGAATGTTTAGATCTATTGCACAGTTTTGATCTTCTCTACTGCAGACACCAAATTTGCGAATATTTTTCCAAAGTTAAATGGGTTAATGCTGAGAAAGTGCGAAAAAGCTGTAGTAGCTCTATTGTTATTGCATGTAAGTTATTTAGCAGGCGGTGAGCAGTTCAGTGTTCGGTGTACAAATTTTTTCTTAGAGTGCCTAATGACTGACACAGTACTATTACGAGCAATCTTGTATTGTGTCTAGTTAAAGTCCGTATGAGCTCTTTTCCAAATACCGTATAACTTGTTTTTTTTCCTGATAGCTGATTTAACCGAAGTTTTATACCATGGACAAGATTTCTCAACAGCCAAAGTTCGCAGGGTAACACAGTTATCAAAAGCATTAGAGATATTTAATTTATCTAAAAACTTAATAATTTTTATTTTTACAAACTGTTCCCCACATTACAAACTGTTAAATTATTCGTTTTGATTATTACTCACTCATTGCATGTATTTCATTTACTTTTTTTTATGTTATTTTTCTCAAAATTATAACTTTTCTGCAGGGCATTCCCTTATGGAGTGTCGGGTGTGACTATCCCGCGGATCCTGAGTCATTACTATAGCTTTTAAGTGTATTTTAACTTTTTACATTCTGTACTTACTATCGGGAAGCTTGTCGATACTAGCCTTCATAGCTACAGACATGCAATCCAGTTTATCTTAAGTCTGTTAGATCTTGTATTATGTACTTATGTAATAATAATAATAATAATAATAATAATAATATATTAGTTTATAATTCTTGAAAAACATATTTTTCAAGAATTATTTTTAGAGCTTGATGCCAAATAATTTATGAAGCCAAACAGGTTGCTACAACAACAATGTTCTTTGCAGAACAAACCGAGCAGACTAGACCATGGTTTCGTCGGACGCTACTCCGACTCATCAGTAGTCTCTGTGGTTTATGCAGTCCACTAACTTTGATAAGTTAATAAGCTTAACTGCAGTAAAACCAAAACGGAATTACCCAAAAAGCTTTTCACTTGTTCAAGCAGTGTTTTTCTACTCTTTTGCTAGTTGCAAAATTTCAAAAAATTGACTACATTTATTCTGCAAAGAATTTGTTGTTGCGCTTTTTGTTTACTTCTTTATCACGTGTCCATCTAGGTTCCAACATTTTGTTGGTATTTACCATAGAAGGCGTGAAAAAGGTTTTTTGAAAGCAGATGTTTATTATATGCGCAACCTGTTTGGCTTCATAAATTATTTGGCATCAAGCTCTAAAAATAATTCTTGAAAAATATGTTTTTCAAGAATTATAAACTAATATAAACAATTAAAATGCCACAATTTTTTAAGTCAATAATAATAATAATTTTTTAAGATATTAGACACAAGAGCACGATAACTTATCATCAATGGATTGACGAAACCAACAGTTATTCCAACAAGTATGATATAAGAAATCATGCAACATTGAATAGTCATTGGATTTGTAATCTCGATACGTAAAAGATATTGGAGACGATTCACTACGAGCATTGAAATTAACATTTCAAAACAAGAGCTCGTGGTCGGAAATAAACGATATTTGATTAAAAAATAAGAGCAACGAAGTATCAGATATTATAAAAATATTAATAAGGCTAGGTTGCTATGCTCTGTAAAAAGTGAATCTTCATATTAGGTGAAAAAACTGTCTTAAAATAAGCTGCAACAGCATTAAGACGGCTTTTGCTGAAATCACTTTTGCCTTTTTATACTGTAAAACAGCATTCAATGATGTCTGACTTAAAGGCACACTCAGGGAAAAAGTTATGTAGTCAGTACATAGACAGCTATGTAAAATCTATGCACTGCAACCTGTATGAGAACGCAACGAGAGCAGTATTTACTGAGTAAAGGGAGCGTGTACTGACTACATATCAATTTATTCACTTTTTAAAATGAATAAAAAATGTATTCAATACATCATGTTATGTATTGAATACATAGCAGACTTCAATAGATACAAGCAACGTGTACTCAATCAACGTGTTATGTAATTTTTTACAAAAACTTTTCTCAATACATAAAATATAGACTCAGTACACGTCCCCTTTATACGATTGAAGTGACACATTTATTCAGTACATAACATATGGACTCAGTACACGTATCTGTTGCACATCGGCACACGATTTTGCTGTTTTATGTCATTCGTTTCTTGATTTTCAAATAAGCAACACCTCTAAAGCCTGTAGAAAATCAGAGCGGGAATGAGTTTATTCACTTTACTCTAGAACAAAAGCGATGATTGGATAAGAAATAAATGGCTGGGTTTCTATAAGTAATTGCCAATTATTTTGTGAAATCTAGTCATTTCTTTATTAAGTTGTTTATTGGATTTGTTGAGAGGGTGAGAGAGAGAGACATGAATTGTGTATATATTCAATACATGAAATTATGAACAAAAAATATATTATGAATACATATAAATTTAAATTGCATAAAATTATGTAATGAGTAAATTATGTATGTACTCATTATACAAAAGTATGCACTAAAAATATGTAATGAGTAAATTATGTATGTACTCATTACATAAAATTATGCATTTAAAATATGTAATGAGTAAATAATGTATGTACTCATTGCATAAAATTACGTATTCCAAATATGTAATGAGTAAATTATGTATGTACTGAGTGAATAATCTATGTAATACGTACATAAAATCTTTACTCATTACATAAAGTTATTTTTAACAGTTTGCGATGAGTACAGTGTGAATGTACTCACCACATATATCCATGAATTCACGACACATATTTATGCGTTGAGTACATAAAATTCTTTATTGACTACATAACCACTTAAAAGCATTATGTAGTCAATAGAGATTTCAACATGTACTCAATACATGAAAAATGTAAAATTTTTGTGTGCAGAAAACTATGCGTTGAGTACATAAATTTATGTATTGAGTCCATAGGTTTTTCCCTCTGTGCAGTAAAATGGTAAATGCAGCCTTGCCTTCGCTGAATTTCAGCCCTTATCGTAAACAAACTGGCCTGAATAGCAATGCAAACTATCTTAAATTAAGACCCATATGATGAATTGTAGCTATTTTTAATATAAAAACCCATTCATTTCTTTAAATTAAGCTAGCTTGTCTTAAAATAAATTTCCAAAAGCTGACTTTAAACATGCTTCTTTAGGTTTTTTAGCATTTAGAATATTAAAATGCAAAACATGCTTAAATTCAGGCACAAGTTGATTTAAAGGCAGTCTTTAAAATACGCTTTACTTTTTACAGTATGATGCTGTCATGTTGGCCGTCAGTCAACTAACATCCTTCAAGGAATAAAACCATGGAATATATCCGAATTGTTCTTTCCTGCGAAATAATATGTAAGTTTTATTTCTTACATAAAATATTTCTTCATTCTTCCCTTGCAGTTTTCAATAATACGAGGGCGGGACAATAAGTTCGCGACTGTTTTAATTTCCCATCTCTTAACTGGAAAAGCAACACTGTGCCTCTCAACAAGCAGTTGACTCAGTTGACTCATGTTAAATTTTGAACAAGCTAACCATTGATAGTAATCAATCAATCGTCCTCCATAACTTCTCTTACAAAATGAAAGAAATCAGGCAATGATTTCATGTTATGGTGAAAAGTCTAAACGAGTGTAAAAAAAACACACTTGTTTTGTTGATTTAAGATCGTCCCAACTAGCAAAATTCCTTTGAATACCATACCTATAGTATGGCTTAATGCTATAAGCGTTGCATAATCCTTCAGATTGAGAGAAATTCAGTTAAAGAAGTGTTTTATGATTGCAAGAACATTCTCGGAATCAACTTATTCAGGGTTTATAGAAGAATCACTCACTTTTTGTATAATCATGCTTTATTTATTGTACTAAATAACTATATAGTTATTAAATTTATAGTTTTCGAATAAATTGCGAACAATTTAAACTGAAAATAGTTCAAAATACAAAACATTTCAAGATTCTTTTTATATATGACGTGACAAAATATTTCATATATTGTTAATTTTCCATAATTTGAAACCAATAACTTTGGTGCATCTGGTTTTGGATATGTATCTGCCATGTCTCCTCTATTGCCCACCATAATCAAATTGGTTGCTTTTCATTCAGAAAATGCATTCCTTATATTTCCTCACAAGTTTTTTTTAGGTTTGAGGTCTGGGATTGAGCTGGCTCCGGGTATTTCATGGCATCAACCTCGTTTTCTTTAAACCATTCTTATAAGAATGCCATTCAATACCATTGAAATAATTTTCTCTTAAATCAATCTCTTGTTGAAACATCAATTAAACTACAGAGTCTATTTATCGTGTAGAACTATAGAGTCCTGCATTATTTCTACTTACATTTTTTCAACCTACTTAATCCGCCCTCAAATTTAAGAAATGCAAGTTGATGGATTCCATACTACGTACTTCGAAACAACAAATATTAAATTTAATTTTAAGCAAATTTTGGAATTGTCAGTTTCACTCCAAAAAAGTGTGACAATTTTTTTGTAGTCTTTTGGTTCAACTCGAAACCGAGCTTTACTGTCTATCAAGCTATTTAAAACCATTACGTAGCTGCCACATGGCGTCTAACAGGCTGCTTTAATTGCTCTTCTAGTCCTTTCTCTTGGAAGATTTTAGAAAATATTGTCAATAAAATTTCAGTTTATTTTATTGTTATAATTATGGTTTATTATTAAAGTAACAATTTTGTGGAAATATTTCATTGTTTTTCGCACTTTTTCTGTGCCAGAAAAACTACTTTTGTTTTTTCTTATACCACAAAAACCAATCATTTTTCTTAAAAAATTCTGTCGGTTTATTACACAGTGCAACACCAAAAAAAATAACCATATACGGACACCACTACGTGATAAAAGACTAAAAAAAAGACCCGTGTCTCCCAATTTTTCCCAAAGTCATGCACTTTTTGTTTTATGGGCCACGCCTACCTCCCATACAACACAAATAATGAAAACTCTATAAAGAGGCTAATATCAAAGTTACAAAACTGAAACTCGGTATTTGTGTGTTCTATGTCAAAACTTAAGTGTGTTAGAAAAATGGGCGTTATCCAACCACTTACACGCCCACTTCCCATACAACCCCAAAATTGAAAACTCTATAAAGAGACTAATATTAAAGTAACAAAACTGAAACTCGGTATTTGTGTGTTCTATGTCAAAACTTAGGTGTGTTAGAAAAATGGGTGTTATCCACCCACTAACACGCCCACCTCCCATACAACCCCAAAATTGAAAACTCTATAAAGAGACTAATATTAAATTAAATATATATTAAAAAACTAGTAAGGTATATCTTCGACTTGGCCGAAGTTAAAATACCCCCACGACTGATTCTTAAGGGTTAAATAATCTTAAATTAGAGAGCTTTTTGTATGAGATTTTAGAAAATTTTGTTAGTTTTATGTGTCTAAAATACAAACATATCAAATTGTTTTTCTGAAGCATAAATATAAGCCTTTTTATAAAATATTAAATTTTGGGGTTGTATAGGAGGTGGGCGTGTTAGTGGGTGGATGACGCCCATTTTTCTAACACACCTAAGTTTTGACATGGAACACACAAATACCTAGTTTCAGTTTTGTAACTTTGATATTAGCCTCTTTATAGAGTTTTCAATTTTCGGGTTGTATGGGAGGTGGGCGTGTAAGTGGGTGGATAACGCCCATTTTTCTAACACATCTGTGTTAGACACGTATCTGTGCCAGAAAAAGTACTTTTGTTTTTTCATATACCACAAAAACCAATAATTTTTCTAAAAAATTCTGCCTGTTTATTATTAAAGTAAAAATTTTGTGGAAATATTTCAATGTTTTTCGCACTTTGTTCGTTCTTCTAAGATTTCTTTTCATAAAAACCCAGTATCTTTAATTTGGAAATTCGGGTGATGACATTGTTGGCTTGGTACCAATACATCATGGGCGTAGTGAGTTGTTGCTAGATATTATAAAACTAATACTAAAGCTTGGTTTGGAAGTATAAAAGCTATTAAACGCCACTCAAGACACTCTGTGATCACAAATTCTTTACTTTGAAGGCCACATTTGCAAATGGACTGTCAAACCATGTATTTCTTTGGAAATTTATATGCTTTTGTGTGGAATTTTTTTTGGATACTCCATCCTTTAATTCAACTAATATTCATGTACGTATATTATTTTATGCATATAAAATCATTATAATAGGGGTATTCTCGCAATATAGCAAAGATGCAAAATTTGTGAAAATGCAACCTTGCAATACTGAAATATGCAACACTGCGGGAGAGCACAAAATCACAAATATTTTGAATATTAAAAGAAATGCCGCGAACAGGCGAAAACAAAAAATTTAAATACTTACTCTGACGCAAACGAACTAAAATTAACACATTTGTATCAATCAGAGTGCAAGGTTGCACGTCCACTCAAAACATGGGTATCACTGTTGCACAGATTGCACGAATTGCAAAACTTTTATCGCTTGTATTTTGTTGTTGTGTCGTTGCATGGGTTGCAAGATTCTGCAACTTTTGCAATTCTTACACCTTGCAAGGATTTTGCAAGACAGTGAGAATACCCCTAATACCTTTGCAGTACGTTTTATCGTAAATTATCACGCAGTCTTTTTGGTTAGGTACTTATGGAACTCAATGTAGCCCTCTTTTTAGCTTCAGTGTGTTTTTCTTCTATTTTATCAGGTACTTTTTGAACTTTATAACTCCTTGGGTTGAATAATTTTTTATCCGTTCAACATTTCATTCTTTCCCGCAGTTGATGTTTCGGCTGCATCACTTACCAAAAAGCCTGGATTCTTCAAAAACAGCAGCATAACTGTCTGAGCCACCGTTTTTTCTATCCGATGATCCTGGTTTCCTTGATAAAGGGGAAGTCTCTTTGCATTGTGTTATGGGGATATGCTCTGAGATTGCCAGATACCTATTTTTTTGTTAAACCCCCAAATAAATTCTCAAAAAAAAAACAATACCGGCATTTGCTCATACATCGGGTAAAAACCCTATAAAATCGCATCTATATAGAAATGTCACCAATGTACATACATAATTCTAAAATACTCTGATTATTCGGTGTTCAAAGAATTTGTGGGCTGGTCGTGTGTGTCTAAAAGGTGTTTTTTTAAGAGCTTGCTGATTTGAAATTTAAATAAAACACATGCCAAATTATGAAATGGCCAAAAAGTTTATTTTATTTCGTAGATAATTGATTATTTAATAGATAATCTAGGCATTTAACATTTAAATATAATTTTGGGCATATGGCCACCACGACTATCTTGCACAAAGGTCATTCTGGGGGTCCAATTTTCGACCACCGTTTCAACTATTTAAGGGCGTATTTCAGCAATGACACGTTGAATATTGGTTTCCAAAGCGTCAAACGTTGCTGGTTTATCCACATAAACCAATGATTTCACGTATCCCTACAAAAAATAATCAAGTGGCGTCAAATCACATGAACGCGGAGGCCAATTCACTCCGAAATAATGTTATCGTTGAAATGTTCTTTCAATAAGTCGATTGTTAGAATGACAAGTGACACCATCCTGTTGAAACCACATTTCGTCCACATCCATATCTTGAAGATTTGGCAACAAAAATTCATTGATCATGGTTCTGTATCGATTTCCATTCACGGTAACGCGTCGTCCTTCCCCATTTTTAAAGAAATAAGGACCGATGATTCCACCAGCCTATAGACCGCACCAAACAGTACATTTATCGGTATGCATTGGTAATTCTTGAACGTCGTGTTGATTATTTTTGCTCCAAATACGGCAATTTTGCTTGTTGACATATCCATTCAACCAAAAATACGGACGACTATGTGCACCTTAAAATTCACGAAGTGCTCTATAAACATTTTTAATGGAACATTGTTTTTGAAAATAAATTTCCACGATTTGGAAGCGTTGTTCTAGAGTAAACGTATTCATGAGGATTTGCCAAACAATACTAAGTAGAGACGTCACTTTAAACTGTCAAAACAACTGTCAGACAATAGAGTAATCCATATTGAAAAAAAAAACTCATAAAAAAACACCCTTTATAAGCTCACTTAAAAGAGAATTGTGAGTAGTAATTAGTACACCGTGCCGTAAAAATTCTGTAGAAGAATATTCGCAATCATTAGGTAGTAGTGCAGGTAATTGAGTAGGTAGTCCAATCACTGTCCGGAAATTGTTCTATAATATCTTAACATTTTCCAGTCAATAATTACATTTGCACCTCATAGGTGCATATTCTTGTAACATTTCTTTAGTATTCCTCCCGCCTTTTTCTGTAATACCAAAAAAATATACACCAAAACTACCGTTAGATGAACTTCTGAAGTTCAACTTTAATTTCTCAAAGTTTCAGGGCAAACACTAAATTTCAAGAATAAAGAATACTACATTAGAATTCAAAGGAATTCCCAAACAAACTCTCATCACTGCGTCATGGCAGCGTGTTGTTCAACCAAGCTGTTGTTCCTTTTGGTTTTGACCTGTTTATGAATACGTTAACATTAATTAGCTGTTGATTTAATTAATATGATGCGATGCGATACGGTCTCTGGGATCTGTATAGTAAGTGAATGATGCAAAGCGAAGGGCGCGAGAGATGTAGTGCCTGCGTCAGTTCAAAGTATGACGCTTCTGGTTGTTTACTTTAACTCTTAGTTTGCTTTTGATTTTGTTTTTCTTCATGTTTTGCTCATTTATTCTATTCACTTCTTTTGTGGTTTTCAGGCAGTCGAGTGGAAGAATCAAAGGAAGCCAGGAAGTTTCACTTGGCACTCCTCAAGTGGAAAATCTTTTGACAGTGCGAAGGTAGCTGCTGCTGCTGCTTCTATTATTGCTGTTGTTGTTGATGTTGTTGTTGTAGCTGTTGATGGCACAATTTTTTGTGCACTGCCACGAGTGGATTAACGGCGCGCGCAGGGTAGTGTTGTGATTAAACGAGCGGGATTAACAGGCTCAACAGCAAAGCGGGCGCCGCCACGTAAGAGTAAATGGACATAGCTGACGGGTGGTGGGATGTGACTAGAAGCGCGTAGGCTATGTTGGCTTGGTGCAGTTCTAGTCTGGCCTTGCATTCATTCATTCAATGTTCCTTCTGAGCCTTCTGAGCCTCCGGTGCTGAGGTGTGGATTTGAATGAGTGATGGTTTTATGTGAGATTATTTTTAGTAGCTAGTTGTTGTGTTGCTGCCTCTGTAATTCATTTGTTGCTGCCTCTGCTAGTAATGTTGTTGATTCAGTCACCTGGAACTGCACAAGGTTGGAAATATTTATGTTGCTTTGGTTTTTTTCTAAATTGACAGTTTTAACTTCCTACATAACGCTCTTGAAAATAAACAATCGCATATTAACTCAAAAAAATAAAAATATGACACCATTATTCTATCGCTTGTAATAAAATAATAAGCTTAAATTTACTGCTGTTGCCTTGCGAATTTAATATTGCTTGTTGATTAAGCAGTTTTTTAGCCTAAGGTACCTTCACACTCACCAGCATAGTAATTCATCGAAAACTCATCATTCCAGTATCTGAGATATGATCTAACGCTTTAGTCTGTGTTTTTTTTTTGCTGTTTTACCTTTAACTCTAAAAGTTTTATTTTATTTAATTTTTTGGCAAAATTTCCTGAAATTCTTTAAACAAAACCGCGAAATTCCGTCCGCTTCTACAAATTGACTTCGTTGTTTGGAGAGGACAAAAACAAAAATTAACCATCAGATTCACATCATTTGTTATTTTGTTCAAGGCTTATTTTCCATCCCTGCCTTCTTTTGCTGAACTTTACTCGTGTAGGACATTGTTAATTAGCAATTAATGAAGCGATAATGAAAAAAGATAAATGACGACAACATGACGCCCGGCAACGTTTACCCAGCTGATGCCTGCTGAAGTTCAGACGTTGTGGTTGCTGTGGATGCGGCAGCCGTGGGCCGTGCATAAAAATCGAGAGCTTCGTGGTACTTTGAGGTTTTTTAAGGTACTGCTTGCAAATAAAGGTTAAAACTTTGAGCATATGAGTGTTTTCTGCTTGCAAATAAAGGATGTGAGTGTTTTCTGATGTTACTGGATGTTACTGTAAGCTTTAATTGTTTTGAAAGGTTTTTTTATAACACGCAAGAGGATGAAATATTCGAACGTTACTTAATTGAAAGTGAAGGATACTTGAAAAATCTATGTTTAGTACTGCTTTAATTAAGCAGTGGCATAACCAAAGAGAAGGACACAATTTTCATAGCATATTGATTTTGAAAAATTTTGGATAAATATTTGAATAGTCACTTAGATAATTTTTCTAATTGGTAGATAGATAGATAGGAGGTGCATCCTATGTAATAAATAGTTACACCAGCTCAGTTAGATGCTCAGAAGTAGAAATCCAGATAAATGTTCCGTCTTTTGACGAATGCGAGGCAGGATTATTGAAGATGAGGTACGGTTTTTTCTTCCTCTTTGTCTCTGTAACTTCTACAGCAGTTATTTCCAAAAAAGGTTAATCGGACAACATGTCTGCCTATAAAGTAGGCCTGAATTGGTAGATATGGATGTGGACAATATGTGGTTTCAACAGGACGGTGCCACTTGCCACACAGCTAATGAAACAATGGCTCTTTCGCGCGACAAATTCAATGACCGTGTTATCTCATGTATTGGCGAGGTCAATCGGCCGCTAAGATCATGTGATTTGACGCCGTTGGACTTCTTTCTTTAGGGTTATTTGGAAGAAAAGGTGTACGTTGATAAGCCAGCAACAATTAAAGAGCTAAAGGATGAGATAATTCGGCACATTAACGCCATAGAACCTCAATTATGTTTCAGCGTCATCGAAAATTTGGACCATCGCGGCCTCCATGTGCCGCCTAGGTCGCGGCGGCCACTTGGGCGATATTTTGTTCCATACATAATTGAACCATACCAATATTATTATAATAAAAAGAAATGACAATTATTTCTTAAATAATTTGTGTTTTCACCCTTTACTTCTTCAGTATGGATGCATAGCCTGTTTCTTGACATTTTCATACCCCGAGTTCTCTTATATGTTAAACTGTGGAGTTTTGAATTCTAAAGCAGAGTCAATGTTACTGTGGAGGTACAGATCAATGAGCCGTTATAGCGTCTTTAGTAGAAATCTTTAGGTGTTGTGTGATTCCTTCCCTGCCTTTGGTACAAAAACAATTTTTGTTTTTTTCCAGGCATTGGGAATGTATACTAGGCTTATGTAGCCGTTTAAAATAGTACAAGTTTTAAAAGGCCTGAAACTGTTTATCGGGCATTTTATTTTCCTATCAGAGAATATGTCTTCAGCATCATGTAGTAAACCGCTGGGATGTACCAGGTGTGTATTTAGAGTCGCACAATGACCTATTATCGAGGGACTATTTGCTAGACACTGTACATGCACTATCCAACCTTTTAAGAAAACCAGGTTTGCATGGTGGGGTGCAAGAATTTTGCGCAACCTTCATACCTCTGAGGTTTCTTCAATTCCTTCGCAGAATTGCTTCCATGGGAGTCTTTTAGCTTTCCTTATTTCTGTTTTTAAAAGTTTTAGAATTACCTTGTTGGCAGTTCAGTCATACTCAGCTCAACAGCTTTGTGCTTTGTGGAAGAGCCTTCTGCGTTTAGTTTTTAAACTATTCAGCTCAGAAGACCACCATTTAGGTTCAGGTTTCCCCTTCGGTGTTCTCATAGGAGATGAGGATGCAAGGGAAAATGCATTGCTTTGGTGAGTACATCGACGAGAGATCCAGATTAAAGGTTTGCAAAGAGTCATCCAAACGTACTTGTTGTGTGTTGCTATTTTTCTTATATCTACTTGTATCTGTTTCACTCTCTATGCATTGAGTATGCATGGAATATTTCTCTTTAAGATAACGCGAATCAGGTATCAGAGAGTGAAATTACCAACCATCAACAAAACGAGTTTGAGAACAAATGCAACAAACAGATATATCGATAATATATCGAAATCTTTACTTGAAAAATTTGGATGATGTGACGTAGCAAGCATAAAGAATAAAGATCGAAATAAGCAGCAATAAAAGAAATACTTTATGTAAGAAAGAAATACTTTATGCTTTTAAGTTTTCAATATATTTCATAAAAATAATGGTCATAACGAAGGCATTTCTTTAGATAACTTAAAACTGAATGCACATAATATTAAAGAAATAATAAAAACATATTACTTCAATAAGTTTTAAATGTATTAAAAGTGCCACAAACAATTAATCACGAACAAATTTTTCTTACAACAACAAAAAAAACCCGCAAACTAACGAGAACAAATGCGTTTCAAACATTCTTCTGACACAAAGAAAACTATCTGGAATATCCATATTGAATGGATATAGCTATCCATTTAAAAAAGAGTTAAAATAGTAACTTTGGTCAGTGGAACAGATAAAGAGAAAAAAAGCTTACACTACAATAATAGCCAATACTTTTTTTTGTATTGTATCAATAATATAAGGTTATTACTTGTTATATCTGTTTGTACAAGTCGAATGGATGGTTCGCTGCAGACCCTTAATCCAGATCCACCTGCCGATTTTGGTTTTTCTTACGAACTTTATAAATTCTTTGTGAAGGCCTTGTTGCAAGCACTGCAGTTTGTTTTCTTAATGTTAATTGAGGAGATTGATTTAAGAGACGTATCTAATAGGATATACTGAATGTAGCGATGGTTGAGTAGAAGTATTATTCTGACATCTTCAAATCACCTACTTAGACGAAAATGAAGTCTGAGACTAGGGTTTTGTCCAGAACTTCTCTTCCATTCTTAGTAATAAATGTGGTTTCTTCATCCCTATTACAAATATACAGGTTTGTGCTAAGGATGTTATCAAAAAGCAACTCACCTTTTTCGTTCGAATCTATGATGCCCCACAAGAGGTTTGTGCGTTATCGTCGGTCGACATGATGACCCCCAGACGCCTGTCACTGGCATCAGACACCTGAGTTTCTCTGGAGGCAGTTTTTCATCGTGGGCGTAATAAGCTGCAGCCAACCAATAGGTGTTCTTTCCAATTTCAAGACAATCTGCAACCACGTCTTTGTCACAATATCTGAATGTTAAAAAAATATTAATATTTGTTATGATTAAGATGCATGTTCTAGGCAAACCCAATTTAGGCATACCATCTTTTCTGAATCCACATACCCCACGACCATTTATCAAGGGTAGGGGAAGAGTGGCATGAAAGAGCCAGTTTTAAAAAAGTTACAAAATATATAAAAATAATTAATAAAATTATAGTTCTTGTATCAAAAGTATTTTCCAATGCATTTATGAACGTAATACCATGAAATATTTTCCAAAATCAACAATATTCTTGCACCTGTAGCCATTTATAAAAAACATGAAATTCGGCTCTTTCATAACACATGGGTATTGAAAGAGCCAACCAAAGTTTTGAAAGAGCCATCTTCTTATTAAAAGACTTAACACGAAAAATAACGAATATTTTATTAAAAATATTATTTGTTATTATAAAAATTATTGTTTTCACAAAAACAAAATAAGTAAATAAAAAAATTCAAAACTAAAAACAAAAAATAGTTAAAAAACGTAAAAATATTTTTAGAAAAAAAATGAAATCGCTTTGAAGAAAATCTTTAATAATAACACCTATTCCAAAAACAAAATAAGAGGTTTAAAACACTTAAAAACATTTTTGACAAAAATAATTTAAACTTCCTTTACGCTTTTTCATTCCACCGCAACCCAGCTCTTTCAAAACATATTGTCCAAAGAAACATAATCTCAAAAATTAGTATGAAATCAAGATTTTTCCGGCAAAATAAATATGTTATTGGGAGGCCTAATATATCCATAAAATTATAGTATAATAATATTACTGTTAGTTTTAAAGGTGAAGACGTCACAAAACAAATAAAATGTTCTGAAAAACTTACTTAATGATGAAGAAATCCAAAATACGATACATCATCGTCGTTTATTATCAGTGAACTGTCAAATGTTCGAGGATGCCATATGGCGAGTATTGCTTCTTAAAACTTATAATTTAAGAAGCATTCGTATGAAAACTACCGCGTAAATCAAGATGGCTCTTTCAAAACTTGGCTCTTTCATGCCACTCTTCCCCTACCTGGATGAGGGCTACATCAAATCCACTTTGTTTAAGGTGGACTAAAAGGTTCGCCGAAATCATTTTCTAGTTGTATTCTGTTCCGCTTCATTGTTTGGATGTTCGCCTTTGATAAAAATGTTAGTTTGTATGATGTGGCAAATTGGTCTTACCAGTTTTCGGCAGTAGGACGGCTCGATATTCTCCCACTCTTCTATAAAGGCTTTTTTTAGCTGATCTCGAGTAGAAATTGTGTGATTTTTCAACTTTTCCTCCAGGTTACTCCATGCGTGCTCAATGGGATTGAGGTCCGGATATTGGGATGCCGTTTCCAGGATATGTGAGCAATTCTATAGAAGTCAGCTTTTCACATTAAAAGCCTTGTGTTTCGAATCGTTATCCTGGTAAAATGAGAATGAACTCTCAAAGCCCAACATTCTCACACTTTCCTTCAAATTAATCTTCAATATATCTTATATATTAAAACGTGAACATTAGAGTTTGTCGTACGCTTTTTTGGTATTTATTAAAACTCAAAATAAATAAAACTTATATCAATCGAAAGGTTATGTTGCCCAGATGTGCAGAATGTATATATAAATGATATAACTGATCACAACCTTCTAAGTGAGAAATTTTTGAGAAAAAATCTGCTCTTTGATTAATATAAAATTTATATAAAATTTTGTTGTGGAAGAGTTCTTGAGTTGGTTGAATTTGAATTTTTTTAAAAGTTACAATTTCTTAAAAAAATGTAGTTTTATCCATTCGTCAATTTAAAATTTTTTAAAAAATGTATTTTGAATTCAAAAATTTGACTTTCCATGTGAATATCTTGGTTAAATTTTAATGGTTTTTAAATTTTTCTAATTTTTTCTGAAAGTTTGCTAAATTTTCTTTCAAAGGTGATATAACAGCAAATTTCTAACCAAAAGTATTTTTAATGAATTTTCTTAATATTGTCGTTACTTATTAAGCGTGTGTTTCAACCAAATGCCAAGAGAGAGAAAAAACTGTCTCAAATTGAATGTTCTAAATTCTGAAGCCAATTTCTCCGCCATCTGTGAATAGATTTTATTTATTTCTTTTTTGTATTTAAGTCTTATCAGTTAACTTAAAAAAATTTTTGAAAATTATACCGTTTTTTGTTTGTTTATATTTAAATTATTCCTTTTAAAAAAAGATCATAAAATTTGATTTATTCTTAAAATTTGGGTAAAAATAATTTTGTTGTAAAAAAAAAAACCAAAACTCAAAATTGCATTTTTGATTATCTTTCAAAATCAATACCGGATTTTAGATGAATTTATTTTGCCTTGACACTAAATTAATAAACTGTCCGTGCCATCAAAAAATCAATGTTTATCTTATGATATCTTTGACAAAATTAAATTTTTTAAAATGTTGTTTTTCTGCTTATGAATAAATAATAAAATAAAAAAATTATTTTTTGGAAGAAAATAGCTTCATACCTCCAATCAATTAAGAGTTTTAGCCTCAAACTTATTTGAACCATCTCGCATATAATTATAAATAGGCAATCAATAAATTGGTCGAATTTCGACCCTAGGCGATACTAGTTAAGGTAAACGTGTGAACCCGCATTTACCTTTCTCAACACGTAGGATCGACCATCTGACCAGAGAACATTAAATTTACTTTCGTATTTGGAACTTAAATTGGATGATCTTAAAAGTACGGCCATATATAATAATAACCAGTCTAGGTATTAACTACCCCAAGCCTCGGAGATGCAAAATAAATTAAAATTAAATAGAATTTAAAATGGCAACACAAACATAAGTCCATTATAAATATCATGTTCAAATAAATGATCCTCAGAGAAAATCAGAATTTAAACTACGGCTGGAATTCTTAAAACGTTCTTGTATACTTAGAAATTAATTTTCATTTTTGTTATTGTTTTTTTTTTTTGTGCGTGATTGGAAGCAGCTATCGTAACATGAGGTTCCGATCAAAACAAACACTTGTTGCAACAGAAGCGTTGCAAGATCGGGACCTCAATGACACGCCATGTGAAACAGCCAGCTATGCAAAACTTCAAAATTCCAGCAGCTACATCCATGAGTTCCTGCAATAGAAGCACTTGCAGCTTCAAGTACATCAGTATCAGCAGCATACGATGGAACTTTTGCTCCGGCACAAAATCTCTTGACTTCTAGCATTTTGCAGCAGTTGTAACTGCTGTGCACAAGTTCAATCCCCTCTGGAGCAGCCAGTCAGCCATGCCACCAACAACATGAACAGCACAAACATCAACATTATCAACGCTAACATCAAGAACAACAGAAAAAAGAAAAATTTAAATAATCGCTACGCTATGTTGTAACGTAAACAAAGAAAACACTTGGTAACACCGATATACACACACACACACACACACACACCTTGATATATACACCGTCCATCATGCAGCAATATTGTTGAATCGCAACAACTTAAACACCAACTGCATGCCGGCCGATTTTGTTTTTTGCATTTAAACAATTTTAGCCTTAAAGTCAGACGGCCGCGTACAAAACGTTCATAAATGCAACTGCTTGCCATACACTTTCCTACCCTCACCAAAGCAAGAGTGTCCCCCGGGGCCATAAAAAGCCTTGGCCAGCTATGCTGTCACAGCGCACTGTACGGCATCTCAAGTGCGCAGATGCAACCGTAGCTTGTATCGGGTAGCCATGATTGCAGATGCAAATTCAACAACGATGGTTTTTTAATGTTGATCAACAATAACAACAACAACAACAACAACAATCATCACAGCACCAAACAGCAAACAAACAAACATCGTAGCTGCTGCTCAGTTGTGCTACCATCCGTCGCACTTTATCAACGCATTCGCATCGGTTTGTCTTGCTTTGACTGAGATTCTTACTGTGAGCAATATGTTCGTAGCCCGGATCCAGCCACATCGCGTCATGTTGAAACATTGCAGCCGCAATGGGAGCCTTTGCCCCGCATCACTTCATGCATCATCGTCAACTTGTTGGCTGGCTGTTCGGTCCACTTGGAAGCAGTCACCTGTTTTTTACTTTATTTTTTCTTCTTTGTGGCGCGCTAAAACTATTATTTATGCTAATATTTGAGATAATTATGGGTTCAACTACAGTTGTTGTTGTTCTTGATGATCTGTTTGTGGCTCATCCATCATTCATTCCATTTCGCAATTGAATGTTTTAAACATCGTCCTCAGTAGTTTAAATTGAATTTTGTGTTTTATGTAAGTTCTTTAACGATAGGATCGTTTTTTTTTTCTTTTTGAACATTAACAAAATTGTATGTTTGAAATTATTGTGGATCTAAAAGAAGAACACAAATGAGGAAATAAATACTGTAGCGAAATCTGGAGCGTTCAAATTCAAGAAATTAAATTGAGGCTAAAAAACAAAGCATTGCAATAGTTTTTCGCAAATGTTAATTTCTTGTTAAAAAGCATTCTTTTCCCTCTAACCATTGAAATATAAGAGAAGTAGTTGCCTTTGTTAACTCCTGGTTAGGTTCAAGACATGCTAGATAGGGATGTGATTTCTGCTGAGAGGAAGGCCATGCTTAAACAATGCGCTAGGTCTAGTCCGTCCAGACTTAAGATGGAGTCAAAGTTAGAATGGTAGGGTTTATACTTGTTGGGTATGTACTGTATATCCAGTCTATGCATTCTCCATAAATCTAGGCTTCTTGTTGACTGACAATGTTTTTCGAAATACATTTTTGCATAAATGAAATCTCAGCTCGGTACTTGTGGGAGTTTGCTCTAACGAAGACTTTTGAAATGTGAGTTCCTTTGGAAATAATCTCGTATAAAATGGAGATTTTTATTTTTAGCAACGCGCTTGCATCAAATAAGCAAATTGCTATATTACACGATTTCGTACTACATTTGTACTCTTAGATATACATTTGTCAGTATAGCCTGTTACTCGAGTATATATAGTAAAGTCGGGTTCATAGATCTTTTTGAAATGTTGTTCGGAGTAAAAATTGAACTTAATGCTAACCAGCCACGATAGGTGATCAACCAACTGGTAATACGAAGTCAGCAGGTACCATGAGAAGTCAGCTGCCCCTGTCGTAGCTAGACTGAGTTGTTGAGCTGGACCATCGGGAAGTTTTGGGGGTGGTTATAATTTACTACCAATATCCCGGTTAAACTTTTATACTTGAATCTGGGGCTGATTTTTCCAATGGGTAACCGTGCTTAAGAATAAGAAAGAGTTGTTATATAGGCCTACACGCCCTCCAAGAGTTACAGCATATAAATGTAAGCTTATTTGGTACTTTTGTAATCTCAAAGGACCGGGATCGTAATGTGTCGGTTTTGTGCTTAGATCTCCGTAGAATTTAGCCGTCATGGCAGGTGTTAAGTAAAACATATTTGGATTTTCTATGAGTGCGTTTATTCTAGTATGCTTCCAATTGTAGGCAACAGCTAAAGTAAGATAATGTTACTGAATTAATTATAACTTGAGTGGTTCCCGTCGTACTCGACGTTTCTATTTATGATAGAAAGAAATGGTATTCAAATAATAGTTCATAAAAAAACATGTCATACCTGTACGTGAGCCTTAAAAACAGATTTCAGACTAAGCAGTTCATTAAATAAAGCATTTAATTACCTTGTCTCCAAAAAATAATCAGCCCAATCATGAAACATTTTCTCCCGGGAGTTGTAAATGGGAGTTTCCGGTTTAAATATAGCAGATTAAGTTAGTTCATTTCTTTATTTTACACTCATGAATACGAGCGGCTGATGAACAAAATTGCATTAAAAATTTCCGAAAAGTATTTTAACTTTATCTTAAAAACGGAAACTCCCAGTTACAACTCCCGGGAGAAAATATTTCATGATTGGGCTGAATAGAAATGTTTAGAAAAAAATTTAACATCTTCACGAATATAAAGAAAATCTCTAATTGATAAGGTTTGTAGGCAAAAAACACTCGTCACTTTTCGAAGACATCTCTTCAGCTTGAGTCATGCAATCGTTCATATTATCAGCTATTGGTTGCACAGTTTCTAATACGAAGTTGTTGTCTTCCAAATACCTTGAAGATATCAATCAATCAATACTTATCTTCTAGAATTTGTAATAAGAAAATTACCAATTTTAACGTTTTACTGTGGTAGTTCTCAACCGATGATGTTCTTTTTAAATTCTTAGTTACAGATACGTCAATCTAAAAAGTTGTACCAACGGAAAATATTAGCAACGACTTCTTTTAGAAGAAAGCATTACAGGTTTTATAAGATATCTTGACATTTTAAAAAATATCTGAGCAAGTTTTGAGATCATTAGACATTTTTGAGAATGTTTGGATATAATTTTGTTTCGCCTTCTTCTTGCCAGATTAAATCAGTCAATTTTAGGTAATAATATACCGTATATTGAAAAATTGATTTATACTAACATTTTCGGTTTTTAATCGATATCTTTGTTAATATTTTTGTGTTGTTATATAAGTACATTTACGATTGGGCATAATAATACGCTAATACCAACCTGAATCTCAAAAATAGTCTGAACATCCACTGAGATCATATTATTCTTGAAGGCATTTAAGGTTTTGTTAGCCTTAAGAAGCTTTCAGATTCTTCTCGAATAAGAGAACATACAGGTTTTTACATAAGGTTATTTTGACATATTTAAAAAAAATTTTAGAAATCCTTTGAATATGAATCTTCATATACAGTGGCAAATAGAAAAGCACATAGCAGGAGCCATAAATCATGCAGTATTAACTTTAAAGAATAATATGTATAGTTTTTAAGAATAGTTATTGTATTTGATTTAATTTAAACAAGACCGTTGGATCGAAAATTGAATTAAAGTTAAGTAGAAGAAAATTGGGGAAACTAAAAACGTAGCAACCTACGTTTACAGATTAAACGGCCTTTCAGTCAAACATTTTGATACCTATATTGAGTAAAGTGCTATCAATTTGAACAATATATACTTAACACATCCTGCCATTTCAGTGACGAAAAATTCTTCACCGTTGTTTCCATTTGACATGCTTCCAAATTTTGACATTTAATTTATTCCCTGCAAACATTTGGAAGGCAATTAGAAGATTAGATCATTTGGCGATGCGCTAGCGATTCAACTAAGGGATCTTTGGAAGATGAATCGTTTTTTGATCGCCTAAACGATGAATGCGCTATTGACCAAAAATGTTAAAAATCTACCTTCGCTCGTTGCGGCGATCGTTGGAAGTTGGATCACTTTTCGATCACCCAAGGCAAGAATGCGCTATTTAAAAATAGGCGATCGTTGGAATATGGCTTTTAAAAATCTTTTTAAATCTATCATTGGAATATGAAGCAGGCTTTGAAAAATCGTTTAAATAAATCAAAAATTTAACTTGTAAGCAACTTCATGGAACTGCTAGTTCAAACTTGGAATAAATTGAAACGTATAACAACTTTTCAACAACTCACTGAAGACCTCTAAAAGCGATGTCCTTGCCATTTGACATGTCTTCTCAGCAAATCACTTTAGACCCCTTCTGCCGATTTGTGAGCGAATCGCTTAATACTCTTCTCGGCGATTCGTTGGCGAATCTTCCTGGCGAATCGCTTAAGACTCTTCTTGGCGAATCGATTACGACTCTTCTTAGCGAATCGCCTAAGCTTCATCTCGGCGATTCGTCGGCGAATCTTCCAGGGGAATCGCTTAAGACTCCTCTTGGCGATTCGTCGGCAGATCTTCCCGGTGAATTGCTTTTATGGCCTCAGCTGCTTATATTCGGTGATACCTGGAAGACTCTCAGAAGAGCTTGCCGGCGATTGTTTCATCTTCCAAGTCATTCGCTGGAGATTCTCAGGCGGTTGAAAATGTTTGCAGGGCTTAGATCATGATATAATTGCTCCAAGGTAGTATTGACGATTCTGTTGGAAACGGACTTCTGTCAAAAAATATAACAAGAAAGAGAGCGCTCACAGTCCATCATTGCGTACAATTAATTTTCACTGGTCACATTCAGCGTACTCAACAGTTGGCAACTGTTAAGTCAAAACTTGATGCACATAAATATGAAGTTGCGCATTAAAATGCATTTAAAAATAGAAAAGTTTTTATTTGTTGGTGAAATTTCCGTTGGTATTTGATACAAAGCTTGACTTTACATAAACTTGACAACTTTTCTGAAACTTCAATACCGATAACAGCGCTCCCCGGTGTGTTGCTATCACAACAGTTGGCACAGCTGAATGTGACCAACGCATATAACAACGAACAGCTGTTTTTGACAGAAGTTCGTTTACTTGTAGTAACATAGAAAACAGTCCTAAGCTGCCGCAAATTTCTAAATTAAATAGAGCAGTTCTAAATAAGTAGAGCAATTCAAAATTTTCCTACGCTGGGTCCTCGGACGTAGAGACTTTCCAGCAGATCAGCTCCCTCGAACTGGTACTACCAAAATTTTATTACGAGAAAAGGAAATAATTCGTATACCTCTTAGCACATGCAAAACACTCATAAATGAGCTATTCCTTAAAAAAAACAAACGTTAGGTGGCCTTGGGAAGTACGTTCAATACGGCGTGTCAGGTTTGGCCAATCCTGAATCTAAAGCGCTCAAAAAACCAATTTCCCTTAGAACCCATTTCTTAACTCCAGATTATACTAAAGATTACGAGCATTTAGGCCATAAAGATATTAAAAAAACATCCCTCTGATTTTAATATGCGCTGCTAGGCTTTCCAATATAATGTACAAAATTATTCAGAGGTTGTATTATAACGGTGGCCATGGTGACCGTGAATGCAGATTAAGTCTGTGAGGCAAACCTCAGACAGTAAATAATGCCATGTAAAGCTTTTTGAGAACATGAATTTTAGCAGTTCGGAATCGGCATAAAACATGTAGGTTCAGTTCTCGGTCATTTGTGTACAAACATTCAATAACACCCACAACACAATTTGATCATAAGAATCTCGATAAAAGTCCTTTCAAGGGTTGAAATGGCCAATTTTGTTTTTTTGTATTATAATTTTTAGGTGTTCTTACCTTGAGGCTAAGGTTATTTTGTGAATTCAACTCCTCCCGACCAATAGACCGATTTTAACGGTTTAGATGTCATTAAATCAGGTTATGGCTGTAAATGTGCAAACCACTTTTAAAAATTGTGTTTTCACTTCAGGGGATTCCCAACCTTTTTAAACAGAAATAAAATGTTTGTACAAAAATCCGCAATTTAATCGATTTGAAATTTGGTTTGAGAAGAGTTGGTCGAATTTGAGTTTTTAACAAAACTAAAAATTATTACCCAACATTATCTTTAATGCATTCCTCAAAAGTCAATTGTGTGAACAATTCAGTTCCAAATTAAAAATGTATCTTTCCGACTAAACCCAATAAACATTGTGGCGAGGGGTGATTAGTTGACAAATCGTTTGTAAATAGTTTTTTCGTATTATTTTCGAATAGTTTGGTTTTTTCTGTATCAGAGGTTGGCTGGATGCTTAAAGAAAGCACCGCTTAAAAAAGCTTTGTTAAATAGCAGAAATACTTTGTTTAAAAATTTAAACTGAGATTAACAGCTACTTATTTGAGCGACACTTTAGTAAAATTTCTAAAACTTTGAATATCAAAAGCATTTCAAAAAATTTATTTTTGTTTTGTTTCAAAAAACATCAAAATATTTAAAAAACTTTCAATAAAATTTTAACATTAAAAACCCGTGAATGAACACAAAAACAACCCAGAATTGTTGTGCTTAAAATCGAGATAAGTTGACGATTGATGAGTTAAGAAGACTTGACGGGCAAATATATATATAAAACTTCCAGATTTGTTAACGAATTGCTTTTTTGAAATAGGAACATTCGTTAATGAATTCATTTTCTAAGATTTGGCGACTCGTTCATGAATTGCCCTTGTCGGTTTGAACGATTCGTTAACGAAGGAGGAATTTCTCCCGTTCACGATATTATAAATGAATTGCATATGATATATATATAATTGATATGATATATTTTGAATTGTATTGAATATATGTGGTGACCGTGGCATGTAGGTTAAGTGTGTGGCTTAGCATGCTCGGAGCCCGGGTTCGATCCCCAGTCGCGGCGAAAAGTTTTTTCATTAAAAAATTTTTTGATCCAAACCTCAGAGAGTAAATAATGCCATGTAAAGCTTCTTGAGAACATGAACTTTAGCCGTTCGGAGTCGGCATAAAACATGTAGGTCCAGTTCTCGGTCAATTGTGTGCAAACAGTCAATAACACACACAACACAATTGATCATAAGAAGCTCGGTCAAAGTCCTTTCTAGGGCTGAAATGGCCAATTTGTTTGTTTTATATGATAATTGCTATTGAATGAAATGAACAAGAAAGCAATTCATAAACGATATCATAAGTGAATCATTTTGTTTGTTGGGAACAAATCGTTTCGCTATGGGAGGTGGGCGTGTTCATGGCGTGATGGATAACTCCCAATTTTTGAACACACCTTAGTTTTGGTATAAAATACATACATACCAAATTTAATTTCTCTATGAAAAACATAACCTTATTTATTGAGTTTTAAACTTTTTGGGTTGTATGGGAGGTAGGCGTGTACGTAAGCGCATGACGTTCATTTTTCAAAACCATCTCTGTTTTGTCATAAAAAACATATGTGCTAAATTTTATCTCTGTAGGCTAAACATAGGCTTAGTTATTGCGTTTTCAATTTTTGGGTTGAATGGGAGGTGGGCGTGTCCGTGAGCGGATGATCTCCATTTTTCGAAGACATCTTTGTGTTAAAACAAAACACATACCAAATTTTGTTGTTGTATGCTTATTATGAACTGAGTTATGCAGTTTTCAATTTTTGCGTTGTATGGAAGGTAGGCGTGTCCGTTGGCGGATTCCAAAAATATTCAATAGTGCAGATCCTTGGGTTCATGTGATCATGTGTACCAAGTTTCATCCAATTATCTCAACTCCTTCTTCTTATCCTGTGTATACGGACAACACACAGACGGACAGACGGACGGACGGACATGGATAGCTCGACTCACGTGGTGACGCTGATCAAGAATATATAAACTTTTCTATACCGGACTTGCTTCGTTCTATGCGTTACAAACGTTTGCACAAAGTTAATATAGCCTGACCTTTCAGGTTTAGGGTATAAAAATAGCTTTCAGTAATGACCTTTTTTCTAATTATTGAGACTTGATACATCGTTATTGAGGAAAAACATTATCTTTTAATAGAATAGCATGCATTAAACATTAATTTTTCTTACATTATATTTTAATTAAATTGCTCGAATTCGGGCAACAGATTTAGTAGTTTATAATATTATTATAAAAAATTATGGTTTGCACACCAATCACAGTAAAAACATTTGTTTTTTGCAACATTTATTACCACGCGAATTAAAAAACAAATAAAGAAGGTCTAAAGTCGGTCTAGGCCGACTATGAAATGCCCTAAACCTACTTTTTTAAAAAAAAATTAATATTATTGAAAATGGGTGTGTCCATGGGTGGATGAAGCCTATTTTTTATATACATTTAAATGTTGATGAAAAATTTACACATACCAAGTTTTATTCCTGTAGCTCACAGTTAATGCTTTTATTGTGCTTTCGCTATGGGAGCTGGGCTCATGGACGGATAACTCCCAATTTTTTAACACACCTTAGTTTTGAAATAAAATACATGCATACCAAATTTCATCACTTAATGACAAACATAACCTTAGTTATTGAGTTTTAAACTTTTGGAGTTGTATGGGAGGTAGGCATGTCCGTGGTCGGATGACGTCAATATTTCAAAACCATGTTAAGTTTGTCATAAAAACCATACCTGCCAAATTTTATCTCTATAGGTTAAACAGAGGCTTATTTATTCCGTTTTCAATGTTTGGGTTGAATGGGAGGTGGGCGTGTCCGTAAGCGGATGATCTGCATTTTTCGGAGACATCTTTGTGTTAAAATAAAACACATACCAAATTTTGTTGTTGTATGCTTATTATGAACTGAGTTATGGAGTTTTCAATTTTTGCGTTGTATGGGAGGTAGACGTGTCCGTGGGCGGATGCCAAAAATATTCAATAGTGCAGATTCATGGGTCCATGTGATCATGTGTACCAAGTTTCATCCAATTATCTCAACTCTTTCTTCTTATCCTGTGTTTACGGACAACACACAGACGGACGGACGAACATGAATAGCTCGACTCACGTGGTGACGCTGATCAAGAATATATATACTTTTCTATACCGGATTCGCTTCGTTCTATGCGTTACAAACGTTTGCACAAAGTAAATTTACCCTCACTTTTCAGGTTTAGGGTATAAAAAATTGTAGGCTACTGTTGGGCACAAAATCGAAAATCCAACTAACATAAGTTAAACAATATATATCTCTTTAATTTACCAACCTATTTGATTTAAAAAAATAAACGTTAGAAAATAAAAACAAAAATGGTTTTCTGATGTGTACAATATATTGGAGAAAACCATTGAAAGGGTAAATAACCCCGAAGAACATGTTCTCAAAACTGACGTGGTTTTCAATCTTTTCATCACTTTAGTTGAGGTACCCGCCGTTTAACGAACTTCTAAGTTGTTACAGAACATCGAATTAATAACAACATTTTATTTGCTTGTGAAAAATTTTATGAAGTACACTATAAGTTAAACTTAAAATCTCAACTGCAAAATTTTATCACTCTGTGTTATCTAAATTTCGAACATCAACACTTTCTCTTCTTATACTTACAATATCTAATAAAGAAAAAGTAATAAAAAAAGGGATGTACAGTTTATCCGTTTTGCAATAACAACAATTTTGTACTTTCATAAAAACACATTTCTAAACACTTGCCGTCAGTTGTTCTTGTATTGTTGAGCTATATTTTCAGCAGCGCTAATCTACGTGAATTTAACGCAGAACCAGATGTGACCAGAACTTAAACCCTGCCGGCATTAAGTGAGCTCGATTACGAGGTGTAAATTTACTGACGCACATAAAGCCATTTGTAAAAATACACTTACGCACACACACACACACACAAACACAGTCACATGCACACATATAAACAACAGCATAGCTATATATTACCGCCTCTCCTAATCCTTGGAAAAACGGCAGCAAGTTATTTTCACGCGCTGGACATTTTTCTGAAGAAAATCTTTAGTAATTTGCGATGCTTTGGCTTTGGAAGCATCGAAGAAAAGAAAATAAAAGCAACAAAGTACTTAAAATATGAAAAGCTTAAAATATGAGTATCTGCACGAAGTAGCTGGAATGTTTATACCAACAAGAAAACGTTTTTCCAGAACAATAATATATTTAGAGAGAAATCTAAGCTCCAGCTGATGATATCGCAGTTGAATTTATGTATTTGCGCTGATTCAAGTTTTCTGTTGTATTGTGCTGAAGGATTCGTAGAACATACTCTAAGCCCTTTATTAAGAGAAAAAGAGGTCGAGGTTTCTTCAATCGGTCTTCCTCATACTTAATCATTTTTATGGCCTAATCCTTAGAAAGCACCAATTCTTTTTATCAAAAATTTATGAATAACTTTAATTGTTAAAAAGTCAAAAATATCAGTCTTTATATATTGTCTAGAGTTTTTCCATTACCTACCAACCTACCGCACATCACAACAATTACAACCCTCATAAAACACAAAGTTTTTTTTTTTCATTAAACAGAGTATAAAAAAATCGTCACAGATGTGCTGGAAACAAATGGCACATCCCCTGGGTGAAAGTTAAAACAACATAACCTCGATGTCATTTTCGGCACTTTTTGTGTTAATCTGCCACCGAAATGAAGACATAAAGAACTGCGCTTAACGAAGGAAAACATGAAAATGTGTTGTTGCATCTTAAAATGGGGGAAACTTTTCAATTGCTGCGTGTTGTCTGTATTCAAAGAACTGAAATCATTAAAATCCAGAATGCATTCCGGAATCTGCTTCTACGTTTTTAAAATAATTTAAGCATTGCCAGAAAAAAAAAATGGTTTAGCAACTTTAATGTAAGCCATTGTATTACTAAAGGACTCTTGTTATCGTTTTATCCTAAACGCCATTATTTTCCTTAAGACTTAAGCAGTTTTTATCTAATTTTTATTTATTTTATTTAATTTTATTTCTAGCAATAAAAATGCTTGACTGCCTTACGGTGATGCTGTGTCCAGAAATTCTTTACAATTTTAAAAAATTTCAAGTTAAGATTTAACAAATATTTGTCATAAAATCAACCCTTTCCGGGTTGTAACTTTAGAAAAGGACTAAATCTACAAGAACAGTAGCCGAACAAACATCATGACAGCATGTTTGGACAACCCTTGTGTCAGAGGCACAAACCACACAATCTGTGAAAACATCTCAATTCAAAACTGTCAAAAGGAGCAACGCAACGTAGGTTGAATTATGCGTCGGTGGTTCAAGTGCGTTATGCGGGTATTTTGAGGTGAGTTTGTAGGGGAAGGAAAGCCTAATATGTTGCACAATCAATCGAACTATGTACTGTAGCATAGAAGATTATCACAATTGATATCGCATACGCGGGATGCAGTGTAGCAGTGAAAATGCTGCAAACACGACATTTTGACAGTCGATTTGATTTAAGAACAACCTATTGTTTGCAGACTCATACTGAGCAGATGTTGAAATTCGCAACATTTTTGTTTTAGATGATTGCGTCATTATACAGCATGTTGCGAACAATGTTCGTTAATTTATGTGGGCCGTTCGAGAACTAGATACGCCCAAAGAAGAGGGTTGAATTTTTTGACATCTACAGAATAATGAATACATATTAAAAAGAACATACTTTGAAAACAATAATTACAGTACCGCAGTAGAACATAATGTTTAAAAATGTCTCCGTATTTGTGGTTGCTTAAGTCAGAAATAATACAAAACACAAGTATATCCTACAATGGGGTAAAAATGTGTGAGCTTAAGAATCATTTCGACCACAAAAGAAACCAACCATATTCCCTCTTAGTACCATTTCTAGGTCAAATTATGAAAAATGCTTCAAATAAAACACGCATTTTCGAAACGAAAATGGCCTGTTCTGGAGTTTTGATTAAATGCATACACATAAGTTGTTTTAGTCGCTAATTCCAAATCCGTAATTATTTTTTCTATATTAAGGTTATTTCAAAGTCATTTCAAGGTAAACAAAAAACAGAGAAACGATGTTCAACATCCTTTCATAAAGGGTCCATATATATAGGGATCCTTATATTTGTTCGATGTTTCCAAATTCGTGGTGGTCGTAGCCATGCGTATTGGTATGTGGCTTGCAAGCCAACGAAATTCGGCAGACCCGGGTTTGAATCACTAGATGACATAGAAAACTTGTTCAATGGAAATTCATTGTTCTGATCGGGCGTCACCTCTTTGCAGACAATGACAAACCTCAGAGAGGAAACAATGAAATGAAGGTTCAGATTGTTCAGATTGTGTTCAAACATTTAATAACACACATAACATAGTTGATATTAATCAGCTCGGTCAAAGTTCTTTCAAGGTCTGAAATGGTCAATTTAGTTTTTTTTTATTCCAAATCCGAGGTAAATTTTTCTTTATAAAGGCCATATCAAGGTCATGCCATGGTACAAATGAAAAAAAAAAACAGAGTAACGATGTCTTACTTCCCGATATAAGGTATATAGGTCGCTGATTCTTAGTTTAATGTCAATTTTTCTGAGTAAATGTCATTCCAAGGTGAAAATGAAAAAAATAGAGATTCTATGTCCAAATTTCTGAAATATAAGTTTTTTGTTTTTTTCCGATTTTTTTTCGATGTCAATTTGTCCAAATCCTAGGTCAGTTTGACTGTATTAAAGTTAATACAATGTCATTCTAAGGTCAAAATGAAAAAAAAAATAATTAAGGAAATTGTAAAATAGGTCTAACCCTAAATCTCTTATCATCTATATAAATAACCAGTAAGGTATATCTTCGACTGGTCGAAGTTAAAATACCCCACGGGCGATTCGAAATGGTACAAATTCTTAAATTGCAGCTCCTTTTTTATGAGACTTCAAAAATTTTACTATTTTGATGACGTCTAAAATACATTCATATCAAATTGTTTTCCTGCAAAGTAAAGAAAAGCCTCTTAAAAAAGTTTTCAATTAGGGGTTGTATGGGAGGTGGGCGTGTTCTTGAGTGGTTGATACCAATTTTTCTAACAAGCCTCAATTTTGATATAATATATATACACAAATACCCAATTTCAGGTCTGTAGCTTAAATATTAGCCTATTTATAGAGTTTTCAATAATATGGGTTGTATGGGAAGTCGGCGTGTTTGTAGATGGATGACGCCAATTTTTCTAACATGTCTTAACTTTTATATAAAAATAATAAATATCTAATTTTACTTTCGTAGCTTCGACAGAAGCCTATTTAAATAGTTTTCAATTTTTAGGTTGTATGGGAGGTGGGCGTTTCCGTGAGTGGATTACGCCCATTTTTATTTAAAAAAAATATACACATAATTTTATTTTTGTAGCTTCAACAGAAGCCAATTTATATTGTTTTTAATTTTGGGGTTGTATGGGAGGTGGGCGTGTTCGTGGGTGGATTACGCCCATTTTTCTTTCACGTCTTAACTTTTATATAAAAATAATAAATATCTAATTTTACTTTTGCAGCTTCCACACAAGCCTCTATATATAGGTTTCAATATTAGGGTGGTATGGGAGGTGGGCGTGTTCGTGGGTGGATGACAACTATTTTTCTTACATACCGAAATTTTGTCATAGACTACACAAATACCAAATTTATGTTTTGTAGCTTTAATATTTGCTTCTTTATGGAGTTTTCATTTTTTGGGTTGTATTGGAGGTAGGCGTGGTTTTCGTCCGACTTAGCCCATTCTCGAACTTGTTCTTAGTTTTATAGAAAAAAAGCTTTAAAATCGAATTTTATCACGAAAGCATTACAATTACGGCTGTAGTCGTGTCCACAGACGGACATACAGACGGACAGACAGACGGACATGGCTAAATCAACTCAGGTGGTGATGCTGAGCAAGAATATATATACTTTTTTATACATACCACGCCTCCTTATGGGCGTTACACACGTCGTGACAAAATTAATATACCTCTTACGCAGTACGCGTGGGGGTATAAAAATTAAATGGTGTTCGTTGGTGTCCGATGTACTCATGAACGGCTCAACCGATTTAGATGGACTTTTCTTTATTTTTTTGATACTAATGCGAGGATGGTTTGTTAAAAAAAAATAAAAAAATTATTAAGCTTTGTTGGGACTATTGAAAAATTTTTTGAGTGCGAGAGGTTTAAAAAAGGTTGTCACACCATATTTGACCGCCTTTTTCCTAAATATATCCAAGCCATGTGATAGGGAATCAAGAAAGTATGCATTTGAATTTTAAAATTTTTTCAACATCAATTTGTAATTTGTTTTTTTTTACGAAATAATGAAATTTCTTGAGGTTTTTTTATCATCCGAATGCGATTAAACTTTGTGAACTTTTTGCCAACAATTGCGCGATTGTTATAGACATAGTGGGCCAGGCATAGGCTAAGGGGTCGTGGCACCTCCCATTGAACCCAAATCTGTGATATCGAATATTCGTGGAATTATTAATTATAATCACACAGCATCGAAATTCAATATTCGAATTCAATTTAAACGTGTCGTTTCACTGGTAAACATTTATGGGCGTTGAACGAGGGGTGTGGCACTTTTGTCAGCAACCCAAATTTAACTCTCGAACTATCACATATCAATTTTATTCGTTAAAAACGTACTATTAATCTATGTTCTTAGACTGGAAAATTGATGGGGCGTGAACTGTGCATAAAATTAAAATTTAAAGTATCGAATAGCTTTGGAACTAAATGCCGCATAACAATAAAATTCAGTATTGAGTTGCCATTTGGTTGTCTATCTACTTGAAAACCATGACGACCATGGGACAAGGGGTTGTGGCTCCGCCCATAGAAACCAAATTTTTGATATCGAATAGCTTTACAAGTAAAAGTCGCAAAACATTGAAACTCTGAATAGAGTTACAACTTGGTGAAGTCCTTCTACTAGAAAACAAGGGCGAAAATTGGTCATAGCGGTGCCATACAAGTACAGTTTTTAGAATAGTAGAGGGGGTGTGGCTCCAACCATAGAAGCCAAATTTTTCGAAGCTATGTTATCGAATAGCTTTGAAACTAAACGTCGCATAATAATGAAACTCATGAAGTGTGAAGTTACTATGGTAGGTAAGGTTCGAATGTCGATACAGAAAATGATGGCAGTTAAAGTTACAAAACATAGAAACTCCTAATGGAATTGCCACCTGAGAGTGATGTCCTCCTACTGGGAAACTGTAACGGAAAGTGGTCCATGAGCGTGGTGTCAGCAATGGAAGTAAAAGGAAGTCAGCTTCTATAGATATGGAAGTAAAAGTCACAGAACATTGAAACTCATCATGGAATTGCCACCTGTGAGTGATATCCTGCTACTAGAAAACTGTACAGGGCAGTGTACCATGATCATGGTATCAGACTAACACTATGTTCACACATAAGCCGAAAAGTCGCTTTTCAACTGAAAACACAGGCAGACGAAATGTCAAATATTAGTGCAACTTGGATTTTAGTAATTGATTTTGACTTTACTTCAACACACAGACTTCAAATCAGTGTTGTTTCTTAGCTTATAAGAGTTTTTTGCTTAAAAGGAAACAAAAAGCTGCTTTTAATTTGACAGTTTTTCTATGGCAAAAATTGAGCTTTTTAGATGAAACCTATAATTGTCCGAAAAGCAGATTTTTAAACGAAGTATGAACTAATATTAATAAAAGTTTTGAATTTACTTATTTTTATATATACTTGCCGGATCTCGCAACGCACGACGGGTATCGCTAGTATTTAAATATATATTGATATTCATAAACATATATAAATAAATAGGTACTTTTTTTTCAAAATCCACATATATCCTTTACAGTTTTTAGCAGATGTAATTTATGTGGACTGTATGGCAGTTGGGCGTGTTCGTGGGTGGGTGACGCCCATTTTATGTGCACACCTTATTTTTGATATAAAAACTCCCATTCCAAGTATTATTCTTGTACGTCACATATTAACCTTTTTATGGTATTTTCAATATTGTGCGTTGTATGGCAGGTGGTCGTGTTCGTGGGCGGTTGACTACCATTTTGTGCAGACATCTTAATTCTGATATAAAATACTTATATACCAACTTAAATTTTTGTAGCTAATGTATATAAACTTCTTTATACAGTTTTGACTTTTGTGGGTTGTATGGGAGGTGGGCATGGTTGTGGGTGGACGACGTCCATTTTTTAAAAACATCTTGGTTTTTCTAAAAAATACAAATCTATTGAATTTTATTCTTGTAGCTGAAATGTAAGCTTCTTTAAATAGTTTTCAATTTTGTTGTTTTATGGGACGTAGGCGTGTTTGTGGGCTGCTCACGCACATTTTTTTATCTTTCATATCTTAGTTTGAGTACAAACAATATACAAATGAAATTTCATTTCTATAGCTTGAATAAAACCCTCTATACAGTGATTTAAATTTTTTGATTGTATGGGAGGTAGGCGTGTCCGTGGGAAGATTAAAAAAATATTTAATAGTGCAGATTCTTGGGTGCATGTTAACATATTTAACAAGTTTTATTCAATTATCTCAACTCCTTCTTCTTATCCTGTGTTTACAGACAACACACAGACGGACGGACGGACGGACGGATGGACAGGGCTAATTCGACTCACGAGGTGATGCTGATCAAGAATATATATTTATATATACTTTTCCTTACCGGACTCTTTTATTTCTAGGTGTTACAGACGTTTGCACAAAGTTAATATATCCGACCTTACAGGTTTAGCGTATAAAAAGAGGTACGATGTCTTTTGTGGATTGTATGTGGATGAGCGAGTTTGTGGGCTGTTACGCTCATTTTTTTATAGACCTTAGTTTTGATATAACATCCCAGAAGGAAATGGTCATGTATAGGAATGTGTTTTAGAATGCACCACTCCTATGAATTATACATTCCAGAACGCATGATTTTTTACACGGCGATGTCATAGGAAAATCATGCATCCCTTTTTGCATTCCTAAAGAATGCAAGAAATATCATATAATTTTATCATGAATAAAATCCTTGCTCATAAAATATGTGATTTGTCCTATATAGCTAAAGAATGTATTTAAAAGTGAATGCTTTCCTTTTTTAAATTTTATTTTATTTGTAGTTAAAAGTAACATTATTAGTGTAAGTTTTAAATTATAAATTAATGATTAATTATAACAGAAAAAGTAAATGACACTTACTTTTTTTCATATTTCACAGTTTCTAATTTACAGTTTTTTTCACTGACAAAAAACTAAAAGTAAATACTTTCATTCAAAATAAAAAAAAATCGCATTCTATGATATTTTACTCGGTCATGTATCTTTTTTGTCTCTTTTTTCAACTAAGAATTCATGCGTTCTTAAAGTCATGTATTCCACATTTTCCTTCTTGGATACTCTCATCAAATTTTCTCCCTGTAGCTCTATAAATGCAACTTCATAGTCTTTTCAATATTGTGGATTGTAAGGAAGGTGGGTATTTTTCTGTGCATGATGTCCATTTTTATTTGAATACATCCTAGTTTTTGGTGGCGGCTGTGATCGTGTGTGCTAAGTGTGTGACATACGATACAACGAACCTCGGCAGCCAGGGATCGAATACCATCTGACACAGACATTTTTTTCAATAGATATTAACTTTTCTCCAGTTCTTCGTCAATTGCGTTACAAACATTTAATAACACACACACTCTAAAAACTGATTGTAACATCACTACAATTATTGCTGTGAAATTTCACGCATATATTTGCGATTTTTAAAAAATAACACGCATCGCAGTGGGACCTTTCAATTCCGCCAAAAATTCAGCGTGTTTTTCAAAAAAATGATATTTTCTCTCTTTTTCACGCTACTTCAGCGTTTTTTCGCTCATCAATTCATGAAAAGCTGCTGAAGCGATATTTTACGCTATTTCGGCGGCTTTTTGCAAGAGCTATTTTTAACAAATACATATTTTTCTTCAGTTCGACTTGAGTTGCACACGCGATAACATTTAACCAAAGCCCGTATTTAATAATAATTTTCGGTTTAATAACAAATATAGTTTTTAAATTTATAGTGGAATAAAATTCTCTTAATCAAATAATTTGTAATGTGACATTTTTTAAAATTAAATAAAAAATTTTTAAAGTGCTGTTTGGAAGTAAAAAAAATATATTTTAAAGCAATTTGTATCTTGTGTCTTTTTATACATTTTTAATATTCAAACAGCTTATATTTAAGAAATCAAATTTACTTATTAATAACAATAAAATTTTTGTATTATGCAATCTTTAATTGATGTGTTTTATTTTGGTTTTTTTTTTTAATTTTATTGCTTTCTTGATGCGAAGACTTAAACTTAAACCGCATCAAATCACAATTATTTATTATTTATAGTAGTTTTAAATGTAGTTTAAATAGTTTTATAAAAAAATGAAAATATCTTTCTGAAATGTGGGATAAACTGCTCTGTTTCGAATTTTTCTTTTTACAAAGATAATGAAAAATTAACTCAAAAAAAGCTTCAGAAAACACTGCATTAGCTGAATATACTGTGAAAGAGAGAGAAGCGTGAGAGATTAAACGCATTTCTAGCGTTTTTTTCTATGAATAAAAGAGCGGGAGGCATATAATATAATTAGAGAGAAATTATTGCAGAAGAGAGCTTTCACGCATTTACAGCGTGAAATATTTTCATTATCGTGCTATGAGATTTTACTACAATAATTGCTGTTAAAGTGTTGCCAGCAATAATTGTAGTGAAATCTCGCCATTTTTTCTTAGAGTGCACAACATAATTGATCATAGAAGCTTGGTCAAAGTCCTTTCTTGACAGGAGCGCAAACAGGAATTTAATTTTGGGGGGAGGGGTTTATCAAAAGTTAGGCTTATATATGAAAACAATTTTACGTTATTCTAGTGGATGTTATGTAGCGGTTAGTGCTTCCGATTTTGGTGCTAAGGGTTCCCTGTTCAAACTTCAGGCAGTACAAAAAACATATTTTTTTAAAAGCTTCACATCACGGCAATAAGTTTAAACTTTTGTAGTTATATTTTCCAAGAATAGAATAGTAAAGTTAATAGGTTAGGTTGGTTTCGAAGCAGGTTGGGTTAGGTTGGTTTTTGCTGAAAAAAAGCATATGTTGACTTACTTTTGTTTTTATGTCAATGTTTGTTTTATGTCAAAAATGTGATGTCTTTTTCTGCTTTCTTAAAAATATAAACTGTCTTTTCAATTCTTGGTGAAAAATTATTCATAATAGGGCTAAATAACATACAATTATATATAAGTAAGAAGATCAAGACGTAATTTGGGTAACATCCTTGCAGGCAACATCGAGGCCAG
Source organism: Tetanocera ferruginea (assembly GCA_958299015.1). Classification (NCBI taxonomy): domain Eukaryota; kingdom Metazoa; phylum Arthropoda; class Insecta; order Diptera; family Sciomyzidae; genus Tetanocera; species Tetanocera ferruginea. The sequence continues at coordinate 36,563,447 of OY282644.1, read as the reverse complement.
AAAAATATAAGTAATTGTTCCTGCGCCTATAACTTGCAACTTTACTACTTACTTACTGTTAGTCCGAGTAATCCGAGTATGATTGGAATCAATATGTTCAAATAGATCAAGTTGCTTTCAATTTGCACAACAGATTTATATTCGTAAATCTGCCTACCATATCAAACTGGACTACATGAATACATCACTCACGATTGACTTGCTTCAAGTCTGGTCATACCATGCAGCACTCATTTGATTTGGTTTTGGCACCGACCTTCATTTAACCTGCAAGCCAAAATACTTCGGATTGCAAAGCATTCGTTAACATTTAAGTGCATCAGAATTGAATAGATACTTTACTCTGATGTATCATCTTTCACCACAGCAATCATAAAAGTTGGTGTTGCACTGTTTGGTAAGTGCTGAAGTGTATGTGTGCTTGTGCATGAGTGTGCAAGTTGTTGGTGTAGTGAGCCTGCATCTGATGAGATGCTGTAGACAGAAGTGTTTCCTTTTGAAACTGACAAATGTGAAGCTTCCCTGTGGTTACTCAATCTCAAACGTAGTGGATGCAGCACAAAATGAGTGAACAACCACGTTTGTGTTATTTTTTTGTTATCTTTGTTTTTGTCGTTATTTTTTTCAATGTTACCAGCAAAAGCAATGGACGCATTGCGGCTCGTGCGTAGCAGTGCAATTATCATCATCGTCGATGACGATTCGATGACGAATAAAATGAAAACCACACCAATAAAACTTTGATAAAATGTCGGACACACTCAAGGTATTTTCTGAATATTTTTTATGACGTATTCATAGCTGTGAGTAGCGGAAACAGAAAAGCCCTTTAGTCGATGAATAATACTATTAGTTCGAGATATTATTTTAAAGAGAGATATAAGAACAAAAAGGGTTTTAAGTTAAGAATTCATAAAATGTTATAATATAAGTTATGTGTTTGTTATTATTTTCTACGCCTTTAAACTATAAAGTTACATATTTCATGTGAGGTCACCTACGTTAAAATTTAACTTCTAAATTAAATTAAATGAAATTAAATTCTAAATTTAAGTTCTAATATTATATTTAAATCAGAGAAAAACACGCACTGAACCTACAGACAAGAAGATTTTTTTGAAGAAGAACTCCTCAGGGGTTAGTTCTATCTCGTTTGCTACAAAACTTTGGGGTAAATGATCTGTTGAAGATCGTAGAAAACGGGGGCTGCAAGGTGATTGCTTATTTGGACAACGTTGTTATTGCTGCACAAGGCAAGTATCCTAATGCTTTCACGGAGCTTATCGGGTCAGTACTCTCCACTTTTCAAAATTGGGCAAATAGCTGTAGGTTGCGGGCTTATCCTCAAAAACCCATGTATTCTATTCCACGAGAAGCAAGTTTCCACCCTTACTCCTCCTCATCAAGGACTAAGATAAGCATTTAGAAGTTATTTTGGACAGAAAGTTAAGCTGGAAACCAAATATTCTTACAAACCGAAGCCAAAGTCACTCTGTATTCCTGTAAAATAGAAAGATATTCCTAGAAAATAGATAAAACCTGAAGTTTAACTCCAATAATTATGCGTTGGCTATTCCTGCCTGTTTTAAGAGCTATCTTACTGTATGGGCCAGCACTAAATACGCAAACAAATTGTAAGATACTTGAAAAAATACAAAGAACTGCTTTAATGTGCAACAGTGGGGCACTCGGGTGGCCACTTCCTCTAATAAACTGATTGCAATTCTTCACTTAAAACCCCTTGATAGTGGATTTATACTCGCCCTCGCACAGGTCATTCGGTTGCAAGGAATCAGTTCTTTTCAACACCGATTATGTCAATACACTGTAAAAAGTAAAGCGTACTTTAACCACTGCCTTCAAATCAACCTGTGCCTGAATTTAAGTATGATTTGAATTTTAATATTATAAATGCTTAAAAACCCAAAGAACCATATTTGAAGTCAGCTTTTGCAAGTTGATTTTAAGACAAGCTAGCTTAATTTAAACAAATGCATGTGTTTATATATTAAAAATGGCTACAATTCATCATATGGATCTTAATTTAAGATCGTTTGCATTGCTTTTTAAGCCAGTTTGTTTACGATAAGAGATGAAATTCAACAAATATAAGGCTGCAATTACCATTTAACTTCTTTAAGTAAGACATTATTGAATGCTGTTTTACAGTAAAAAAAGGCAAAAGTAATTTCAGCAAAACCTGTCTTAATGCTGTTGCAGCTTATTTTAAGACAGTTTTTCACCTTATATGAAGATTTATTTTTTAGAGTGTACCAAGCCCTCTGTTGATGAAGGCTTATTACCACTTGATGCCAACCAGACAATAAATCAGGTAAATCGCTAAGCTACATTGGCGCTCTTATTTTAACTGACGCTTAAAAACTCGACGAAGACAAGGGAAGCATCTTTTCTGCGGATCTAAGTATTAGAACCTCTTTGAGACTGCTAGAATACTGCAGCGTTTTTCAGGCAGAAATGTAGCTATTTTTAAAGCTACAGAATAGCTGAGGTATAATAAAGTATCGGCTGGGAATATAAACACTTTAACGGAAAGCTCTGTTGCTTTAAAATCCCTTAAAGAAAGGAGCCCAATATAATCACCGTCCCTCAAATGTCACTCGTCTCTTAACGAGATGGCTGAGAAGTTTGACATTCATCTTGTCTGTGTACCAGATGAGACGTGAAGCGTCTGCTCGGTTTTGTAGCAAGTTCTAAGTGGATCTCATGAGCTCTTGGGAGTTGTAGGGCAAATGCTTTTTGTATCGTAATGTACCAATCCTTAGATCTTAGTATATCAACCTTCGTCTTAACCTAACCTAACCTAACTAACCTTGTGGAGAACTTAAGAGACAAATACTATATTTCTTTTCGTCTCACATAATTTTGGTCTCACCGTGTTTGATCTCTTTGGTCCCTATGATTTATTTGTGATTCTCCAATTTAAATCAGCTTTGAAAATGTGGTGGTGAACAAAATTCTAAGGTTGATGTATTTTAATATCTGCTGAGTTCAAGGTTAAGGTTTTCAATATGGCGGTCAAAAATTTGCAAAAAAACTCGTTTTCGAAACAACTTCAATATTACGTATCGAAACATACACAAATCAAATTTCACGTCGTTTGGTTTACATTGTGAAAATGTTGTTGTTGTTGTTGGTTTTAACACATGATTGCTCATATTTAATTGATTACGTAACCGTTTCTTTAACATACTTATGTATCAAATTTTCAAACGTGTGGTCAGAACGTTATGTCACCTGAAGACAAAATGCTTCGTAGCAACTGGCATCTACAGTGGCCCAAATAAGGAAAGATAGTATCACCTTTCTGGGGTACCTTTCTGACCAATTTGAGAATCGTGCAGATTCCTAGATTCCAGTTGTATCGCCTATTGTTAAGTTTATGTTTATGGACCTAAGGCTTTCAATTTTGGTACTAAATACAAATATCGGGATTTCGAGATTGATAAATTAGAATCCCGGGACTAGTCCCGGATTTTGAAAAAAGAGAAAACCCAAATTATTTATCAAAAAATTAAACTCATATATGAAATAAAAGAAGAGAAATTATTTTAAATTAATTTTTTATTAATTCTTGTATTTCATCTAAATTTCTGAAAAAGTTCTGAAAAATGAAACAAATCCAGAAATTGAAAGGTAATCCCAGGATTCGGAAAATCCCGAAATTTCAGGCCTTATACTCCTGGGACTGTCGGGAGACTGGAAGCCCTAATATGAACTAACGACACTAATGAATTTTCGACTGCCAGCTTCGTTAATACCAAAGAGATAACTCTCATCAGGACGTTGTTAAAAACTACCGCATTGCTCAGTTAAGGAAGAAGGTTAAAAATTAATAAAAATTAAACTTTTATTAAACCGAAACTATTACAGCGATTTTTAAAAAAACACAAAGTTTTTATTGGGGTCTCAGAAGGGTAACTGATGGGCAAGGTATATAAGAAAGAAATGTCTGGGGTTCAAAAATAAGAGGGACTGTAATTATAATAATAATTATAATAATAATGTAATATGTAATCATAGTTTTTACTTCTCTAGGAATCACACCAGTAAACCTTTGAACTACTTTCGACATTTTTCGTAAGTTTTCATAATTTGTGTAGGGGATTTTCCAGAAGGGTGACAGATAAGAGTACGCTCAGAAAAAAAAACACACATCTCTCACCAGTAAAAGTCAATTAGAATAAGTTTTCACATTTTCGAAGATGTATTTCTTCACTTCTAGAAAATGGAAATTTTTCAATATCTCTTATAATGAAAAGTATTTTTCTCGCACAAAAAAATTCTCATTTATAGAGAAAACTTTATTGAAAATGAAAAATTTGTATTTTCTTCAATAAAAACTAATCTTTTTCAAACAAATCTCACAAATAAAAAAGGTCTTTTCTCTAAAACGATATATTTTTATATATTTTTCCTTTTCATAGAAGTTTTTTATCATTTTTAAGAGAACTTTTAGTTTCGCATTTAGAGGAAAGCATTCTCTGGAGCAAAGTCTATACTATTTTTCTCTAAAAATGATGCATTCTTTTATCATATTTTGAGAAACTTTTTCTGAGTGTAGATTAAAATATATCAGCGAAAAATATTTTAGAACAAAAAACTAACATGAGCTGATGTTGCATTTGATCCATCTGGTGGTCACCCCGACACTGTTAAAATAGTCTTTCTTATAATTCTAATAAATTCTGCTATTAGGCCAGAGACATATATGATCTGGGTATGTTCGTATGAAATGTTGAGGTGAAAAAATTTGTAGGACTCGGTATCTTAGGGTCCAACGCGGAAAGGGTTACTCATTCTCTTAGCAGTAGCAAATGTTGGTTTAATCATTTTTTTGCGTAATCAAAACAATTGGGCCCTGGCATGTCATAAAGTTGGAACGTTGAGTGAAGCTTTGTTCAGTTTGAATGACAGCAGAATATATAAGTTTAGGTCAGAAGGGTTGTATACCGGTAAGGTGCTTCCATTGGAGCCGTTAACTTCAGTACGAATCATTTAATTATTTTAATTGTGGTTGTGGTACCCTATAAATTGAATTTTCTTTCTATTCGGAACTGTTCTATGAACTTATTTGTGCTTTTAGTGAACTTTCATAAGTCTAGCACTGGTGTGTTCACTAGCTCCTCCAAATCTGTGCAGTATTTGTTATCTGCACATCGAAATCGACGATTCTAAAGTTTTGTACATTCGCACAGAAAGTAGGTTATTGTTTTCATTTCTTCAAGATCATTACAACTTCGACAAAGTCTGGCACTGTAATGCCCATCCTATTGGCCATCACCTCAATTAGGCGATAACCTGCTATGATTACCATCAGTATCCGGATTTCCCGTCACTCCTGAAAGCCAAGTTTGTGTTGGCATCATCTCTGGCTTTGAGTACGATACTTATTTTGGAAACGCCTATCTGTATGCACACTTCTGTAATCGTTAAGCTTGTGTCTATCGTTACTGCACTAAATGCCAGTTCATGATCCTTTGCCGTTCTCCATTTGAGAGCCATCAGTGCATAATTGAAGGTAACCATTGGGTTCTTTGATTATATCTTCGCATTTTTTTGCTGGGGATCACATCCTATTTTGACCAAACAATGTGAATGAACGAAAAGAAAAAGTAAACTCCAGAATATGATGATTTAATTCCTTCTTTGGACATTTGTTCATATAATAATACCAAGCATTCAGTTAAAGTAATGAAGTTATCGACTTTAAATTAGCTGTTTAAGCTAATGTACCTAAAACTTTTAATCTCTATTTATTTTAATACCTTTGAAAGTATTTTAAAATTATGATTCACATATTAAACATTTTTTTACTAAATGCGAAATTAACTGGAATTAAGTCTGATATCGTGATATGCATTTCTAAAAAGATTTAATAAATAATTTTCTTTCAAAAAATTACTTTGTTTTGAAATGCATTGTATCATTACAACACATTATTGCAAAGAAATCGAAATCAGAATTTAAGTATCTTTGAGTAAAATTTGCTAGCGTTTATAACTCTGATCCTTTCAAGTCATTGATTTTTTCTTGAGCACGTTTTTCCAATTAAACTCATCAAAAGCACAAGCCAAAAACTTAAACATACACTACAAGTTGTTGCAGCAACATTTTAGTACGCGTGCTGCATGTCAATCAAAATGACAGGATTTGAAAAATTATAGCTTCACTTTTGTGGATGATGCACTTGTGCTAGCCGTGGGCCACACGCTCAAGCGAAACTAAACAGCAACAATAACAAATGAGACATAAAAAATGTATACATACACACACACACAAATTCAATATAACGTAAATAAATGCTGTACTGGCTTAGTGACCCATATCAACAACGCCTACGCGCCCGCAGCACTAAAAAGCATGACAGACAACAGCAACAATAAAAAGTGAACTTTAACAAAAACAACAACAACAAAATCTAGGCCCATCCAAGCCAACCGCTGTGTTTCCAAATGCTGTGGTGTGTTGGCCGAATTTTTACGCTTTCGTTTTCTGTTAGCTGCAGCTAAACTTATTAATAGATGGATGCATCTTTGAGATAGTCGGTTGAAAACACAAAATTAGAATTTAATATTTTAAAATTAAATATTCATTTATTTCAAAATCAATAATTTTATGACTTAAGGCATAAGAAATTCGAACAGACACTTTGCAAGCTTAACACTTCTTAGCGTTATTTATAAAATGTGAAGCCCTTTTTTCTGATTTTTGCTCTCCTTTTATTTGATTGCAATATGAAATCAATCCGTCTGCTCTGCATGAGCGCATTCCTGGAATTATTGATTGCCTTGTTGTTGCAATCGTGTCTCTGTGATCGCTACGCATGCGCAGCTGCACTTTGGCGGAACTAATATTATTTTCATAGCGCAACACAAATCCGCATTAACTTCTTTGAGTTGTAAACAATAACAACAACAATAATAACTGCAGCAACAACGACAATTGTAATAATCTTTTGTTATTGTTGTACTCATGTTGTTGTTCGCTTTTGTCCGCTGCATGACGACAACACTTTTGTGTTTATGATGTGGCCGCACTTTTTATGCACCTGCGGTTCGTTGATTACATCATGGCTTGTACACACACACAAACTCGTAGATGCATATGTAGTTACCAACATGGTCGAGCGAGGAGTTTAATGGTTTTATCCAACATGAAAGTTGAACGTGTTGAATTGGAGTCAAAACAATTGTTTGTGTTGAATGGCCAAAGCCACATCCAAGCCCCATCATCATCATCATCATGGTTCTGTGGCACTTAATGAGCTCTTGCCCTCAACTAGGTTCAACCAACAAGTCAACATGTAAGAATGCACCAGTCTGTGGTTAAACCGTATTTTGCCATCGACGTGTGCTATTCTTTGCCTGCTAGTGATGGATTGTTGTGCACGCAATTCCTTAAAGGTGTCTTTCCTGACAAGTGTCCTTCTTGCATTTTTGTTGTCTTCGTGCAATTATCTGTAGTCCTCCAAGACTACTCTTCCATATCATGTCGCTTAACGTAACGCTTAACCTGCTTCAACTAGTCGTTAGCAAGACCATGCTTAGAAATTCGAGTGGCCCAGCTTATTATATTGTTGCTGAGTACGTTGTTGTTGTTGTTGTCGAGTAGCCAATTCAAGGTTCTATTTGACTTAGGTGCACTTTGCTAGCTTAACTTTACATTGAAAAGGTCATCACTATTGCAGGTGTTGTTCTCACGCTTTGTTGTTTAGTTTTGAAGCTGCACGAATTTCAAACATTTTGTTGCATTTTTGTTATTCTTTTTATAATTGCATTAACTAGCATTTTTGCAAGTTAATCTTAATGCAATTATTTTATTCTATTTAATTTTGTTCTTACTTCGCAGCTATGCCTGTCTTCAAAACAAAAGGAAATTGAGACAAGATAGAAATATATTTTTATTTTTTTCTTAAGTATCAATTAAATATTAAGTCACTTCAAATTCACTTACTTTTACGATAACATGTTTATTTTTCAATATTTTAAAGTTATTTCTCTTTCAGATTACCTGTTGAAGAATATAAAGCCTGGAATCAGAAGAGGAGGCTTTAAAATTACGAAAACAAGAGTCATTGCAGAGTCAATGTGTAACTGTTTTCTGTACACGGAGAGAAATTTGAGCTGAAAACAATTCCAAATCAATTTATTTTTTGGGAAGATTCTGAGCTAAGTCATAATATTCTTAATATCAAGCCATAATGCGATTGCTTACCAAAAAAAATTTAACACGCTCATTTGTGCATAATGTATGTTATATTTGTATTATTCGTCAAAAAAACGAATATGCTCACTTGGGCCCAATTTATGACATTTTTGGTATTGATTATAAAAATTACATGCTTATTTGTGTCCAATGCATGTCATTTATGGATAATGAATTAAAGAAGTTAACATGCTTTCATATGTCTAATCTCTTTTTATAATTTCTTTGTATAATTTTAATAACAAAAGGCAAAATATGACAAGTAAGGGGCTCAGGCATCAAAGGAACCGAAAAAAAACGTTGACCAGACGAAAATTCAAAATTATATTTTCATTGTCCAAATTAGATATTTCATCCAATTTGCACAGGAAAATATAATTTTTAATTTATGCTCTGCACTTTTATACTAACAGCAACAAAAACCAACTGAAAATTATGTCGTTCAGTTGCTCATTTTTTGATGAGCAAAAACAACAACAACAAAAAACTAACTTTAATGATCAAGCCTAAAGTGACACTTATTAAGCACAAATTGACATGTTTATCAAAAAAAATTTCAAGTTCAATTTCTGACATAAGCTGCGTTCGTGAATAGCTTACTTTGATATGGTTTTCAGATATATTGAGCTATTTCATTTACGAACGCTTTGAGCTGGGTTTTAGCTTATTTTTCTCTCTCTGTGTTCACCTTATTTTTGAAGAGAATTGTTTTAAAGTCTTCTTTAAAGAAATAAAGAAACAGTTCTTAAGGCTCAGTTGACATTTCAACATTTAAACAAGGATTAGTAGTCATTTACATTTTCTCAAAAATTTTGCTTTTGGTCAAGTCGGTGGCAAATGGAGAACGGCAGGATTTTGTAGTGTCTCCTCTGCTCAATGTTGTTCTAGATGTCGTAATGCTGCAAAAGATAAACGGTGTTACAAGCATAGCATTTGACTGAATGGCAATGAAAGTGTAAAACCTAAAATCCTTTTTTAGAGCTAAGAACAAAAAGTAAAAAGTAGTAGGCAACAAAAAACCAAGCATATGGAAATTTCTAAAAAATACCTTGTTACCAACCTTTAATGGTTGTTTGTCATATTTCAAACAAGTTGTTCGTGAAAAATAAAGAACACCAAAATTCCTTTCGAAAATGCGAAAAATAAAATGAAAGCTCGTAAAGTTGAATCAAGTGAAAATCCAGTACCGTGCATTTTATGGATCTGTGGGGGCTGAGCTACAAGCTGCCGTGCGGGTCGCAAGTTGCGGATGGTAGATGGCCTCTAGATATAAATTAGCCACTTTTTGCGGTCCCGGACAAGTAGCGGGTGACAAGCTAGGGTGTGGAAAGCTTGATCGAAAAAAACCACATAGCCCGCAACTGACACTGTCAAGGCGAGTCGGAGCTGCCTCAAAGTTTCAAACTCCCTATCACCTCAAGACTATTAAGAGGTCTCTACATGACCTTGAAAATGGAATATGCGTAGGATTTGGGTCCCCACCACATTATTACTGCCCCATGAAAAAAAAACAAGCCTTGGATATGAACCCCTACTACGTTGACGACCATCGCAAAAGAAAAACGGGCAATGATTTACTGATATGCACCTGGAATGCCTGGACCTTTTATGGGAAAGCTGCCCCTGTCCAAGTGACAGAAGTCTTTGTAAAACTAAAGACTAACTTCAACGCCATCCAGGAAATGCGATGCGATGGAAAGGACAAGGCTGTTCTAAGAGAGCATACTGCGATATCTACTACAGCGCGAATTTGGATGCGGATTCGTCGTAAGCCGAAAACTATGCCACCGTGTTTCCCATCTTGCACCTGGGAACGAAAGGCTGGATACAAGCCGCATTATGACGAAATTCTTCAATACAAGCCTAATTTGCGCCCACCCCCCGACGGAGGTAAAGAAAGTTGCTGCCAAGAATGCCTCCTATGCGAGCCTAGAGGAAGTGTATGAGCACTGCCCGTCCCATGACATGAAAATAGTCCTCGGCCATTTCAATGCTAATGTTGGAAAATAAGGAATATTTGGCTCCACTGTCGTTAAGTTCAGTATCCACGAGACCACTTCGAACAACGGTTTAACTTAAACTGGTTGACTTCGCCGTGGCGCGAAACATGGTAGTAAGTAGCACCACATTCGAACTCATCGATATTCACAAAGCCACCTGGCTGTCCCTGGATAAAAAGACGCGAAATTAAATTGATCATATTATGATCGGCAGAAGGCAAGCTTCAAATGTACTGATTGCGCGCACATTTTCAATATTGACTCCGACCACAACTTGTTGCAGTCAATATATTATCTCCATGCGATTGTGCAATGCAAAGAATATATATACAGGAATGCAAAGCAAACTAGATGACGATAAGCCGCAATTAGAACGGACCACTGAGGCCTACTCCTCTCAACTCTCGGTAAAGCTCAACTAACCTAACTATTGCCTCGATAAAGCTGGCAGACTTTGGGTGCATATTTTGGTTTTGGCGACCGCAATCTCGTAGCAAATGGTATAATCAGGAGTATCCCGACGCGGTAGGAGCAAAATACGCCACATATAAAAAGACTCCACAGTCAGCTGCTACGCAAACCATGCGTGAAAACTGTCGCGAAAAGATGAAGGAAGAGAGATGCCTTTTCAGACGTAAAAAAGGGAGCATGACAAGCGTGAGCGTAAAATAATTGAGATGTACCAGGGCAAGAAGCATGCTTGAAAATTCAACCAACAGATTAAGCGTCTGAACTATGGTTTCAAGCCCGGAGCAACCACTTGTAGGGATGAAACTGGTGTTATGGTTACAGATATGTAGTGCGCATTGAGACTATGGAGACTGGATTTATCCAATGTGCTTGCAGGCGACGATACCAACAATTTCACCCTTTGAAAGTGCAGTCCGACACCACCAATCGACGATGATGGAGTGGATATTCCACCACCTAGCCATGACGCATTTAAAAATACTATCAAGCGACTCAAAATCCACCAAACAGGAGGTGCTGACGGCCTACCTACTGAAAAGCTGGCGAAAAGCATGCCCGATTATTGGAATCTCAGTGTTCTTTATCCTTTATTACAGAAATGATTTTGCGTATACTGTGAAAAATTGATTTGAGTCGCATATCAAAACACCGACTGGGCTTTATCAGTGCGGCTTTCGCACTGACAAGTTCACCATAGACCAGATTTTTACACTACGCCAAATCTTTGAAAAAAACCCACGAAAACCAAATCGACACCCATCACCTCTTTGTTGATTTCAAAGCTGCGTTCGAAAGCCCGGGATTGCCTGTACGCAACAAGACGGAGTTCAGTATACCTGCAAAGTTGATAAGGCTCTACAGGATGACGTTGAGCAAAACATCCAGCTCCGTCAAGGTAGGAAATTATCTCTCCGAAACCTTTAATACCGGACGAGGTTTCAGACAAGGCGACCAGCTATCATGCGATCTCTTCAATTTCATCATGAAGAGGGGATACTACGAATGGCAGGTGTACCAAGAGAGATGTAACTTCTGCTTTCGCCGCTACCGCAAAGGAATCAACCAAAGTGGATTTGACGGTGAACGAGGGCAAAACAAAGTATATGCTGTCTGCAAATAAGAAGCGCGGCGTCAAAGCTCCCATGTTACAGTAGGCAACTATAACTTTAAAGTATGGATGAAGAAGCTGACCATTACATTCCCCGATGGGTTGACTAGGCTGAGGAAGCCCTAACCACGCTTGGTAAAAGAGATTGGACTAGGGGTGGATAGTCGAATTGAATAACCGGTTTCGACTTGTTTGTTTTCTGTTTTTAATTTTTAAATTAACGGTTTTACCGAAGTCTATTTTTTTCGCCCGAAAAAACGGTTTTAAACGGTTTTCGACTTTTTGCTCCCTTCTTTATCTTATCATTAACTTACCAATGCAAAAGCCCATATAATACAGCTTTTCACTACATGTTTTTGGTTTTTGAAACAAGCTCATATGTAGAGACAAGAAATAAGTTATCAGTTATCAAAAAATGTAAGCAGCAAAGCATCATGAAAAATTCGAAATGCAAATCTAAAGAAACACAAGACATAATTTGAAAAAGTTCTCTTCATCAAATTTTAAGCTGCTAGTGGCTAAAGAAGTAAAATTTAGTTAGTTTTTCTACTATTGAAAGTGACATTTCAGGATTTTTTAAAACTACTTTCACACCAATTGAAAAATTTATTTACTTTTTGATGTGCTGCTCAGTTTAGATTTTAATCAGTTTAGATCATATGGGCTAAAGCATCTTTAAAATTTGGTTTTGGCTGCGTTTTTCAAAGTTATCCTGCGTTGTCCTTTTTTTTCAAAATGTGCTGCGTGTTTTCAAGGACGGATAGTTGATTAAAAAAACGGATTTAAGATTTGTAATCGAAAACAATAACCGTCTTAAAAAAAACTTGAATTTTGAAGGAATAATCGACTAGTCGACTATTCATCCATAGATTGGAGACGTCGTGCTCGAAGCAGACCCACCTGGCGAGAGCAGATGAAGTCGGCTGTATCCCGACCACAGGTTGTCATGGATACCTAAGTTAGCAAGTAGTTCAATTTTTTTAATTAAAAAAAATATCCAAACATTAATTTTATTGATTGTCCAAAATGCTAATTGCACATTATGAATTTGAGCAAGTTCCTATATGTTATTTTTGTGGATTGTGTTCTCTGATATTTTAGGTAAGGTGATTAATTTTTTGATATTTTGGATATATTGAAGATTTTGACTAGGAGATATTGGTTCGGATATTTGTTGTGAATATTTCTTACCCAACCCATTGTTAAACATTCGCTACGGGGTAATATCTTAATAATGTTATAATTAAAGGCGCTCCTAAAAATTTTTTGAAAAAATTTTAACATGCTTACAGTATAAAAATTTACTGTTTTTAAAGTTTGAACTAATAAATTAAAATTTTGTATAAGAAAAAAATTCTTTCAAATAGTTAATCTGTTTAAAGTTCAATCTACATACATGTAATAAAAATATTCAGCTTTGCCATAGCATGTGCAGAAATTCATAAAATTGTATATTTTTTATTGTCGGCAGTTTTTTTTGACGCAATTAATAAATGCATTCTTATTTATTAAGTTTTTGAAATCGTCTTTATGCTGGTTCGGTTTGGTTTTTTTTTTGCATTCATAGGCATGCGCAATGTTAGGACTTCAAATAAAATTGCCGATTTTTAATTAATAAACGTGAAGTGCGTCTCATTAAAATTCCAAGCACAAATTTATTCTTCGATCACTTAAGATGTCGATAATATGACTTAAAACAATCTTTGATAAATGATTCCAAGAAGTTTGGAATTGTCGCTTAAAGGAAGAATGATTTTTGCTGCCGAATTTTTTGTTTGAGTGATAAAAATGTTTTTATATGACATGGTCTTCCTATGAATCAGTTAATCGTAAAGAAGTTCAAAGTGCTTTTATATGTGATGTTAAAATCAAACTAACGTATGACACATTCAGAAAAACGTAGCTCATTCAGAAAAAAGAACTGAGTAGCAAAAACTTTTATGGTAGATAGAGAAGACATTTTATTGATATGATTATCAGGAATTCAGCGTCCACTTGAGCAATTTTAGTTTGACTCTTCATTGAATATAAACAAAAAACAATATCGAATGTCGGCAAATATCACAATCGAATTCCGTAGAGTTAACATCGGATGACGTATTCGATCCAAACAAACTTATCTGATGTGCGATGTGTTCCTTATTTATACTACGCGATATAAAAGAAAAAAAAAATTGCGATGTTCTGTCGCATATTGTGAGGTCTTGTGAGAACAGTTGAAGGTGCTTGACTGCCTGGCTGATCAATCTACTCAGGCTCGTCAACTGTTGCCTGGAAAGTGGCATTGATGGATGGATCACACGCAAGCGGCAGTCAGTTGGTTAATTTATCTCATGCATTTTTAGCTAATGGAGTTGGGGCAGCCTTTGGAATGGTCGCATGTCGGATGGTGTTTTTAATGAGCTATTTCATTGTCAATGAGTACTAAATTACGAGTATGAGCAGATTCTACACCATTTCAAGAGATTTTAATACACTCGTATTTGCATGCAGCTTGTAAGTTGTGTCAGGAATTTTTTAATATTAAGCCGTTTATAATTTTATTGCCAGCAGATTGCAGTGTGAGATATTTTCTGTAATATTCTATTGATACAAACAAAAAGTTAATTTTAAGCTGTTCATGCAGATTAATGAGGCTTAAAAAGTATTCCAACTGGTGTTGTTAATAATTTATTAATGTCAATTGAGAGACGCTACAAAACAATTATGAAAATAATAATTTTGCTATGAAATATAAAAACAATGTATATTTTATGAATATTTAATTTTAGTTGAATATGTTTTGGCCAACCATTTTTTGAGAAAGTTGTTTTTTAAGCTTAATAACTTGGAATTTAGTTGAAATTATAACAAAAAAGAAATGCATTTTAGAAGCTCACACTTTACAGAAGCTTAGTGCAAAATAAAAATTTCAAAACCTTGCTACAACATTTTTTAACAAGAACAGTTAATTGAAAAACACGCAAAGTAAAAGCAACGTCTTATAAAGGGTGTTTTTCTAAGGGGTATAGAACTTTGGGGTATAGAAATTTGCAACACTGCTATAACTGGTGGCCATTTTGTCAGTTGTCAATTGATTTGTGCTTACTTTGGTTTGACATTTCAACATGAACAACGCTTCCAAATTGTGCAAATTTATTTTGAAAATAATGGTTCTGTTCGAATGGCGATGAAGCTCACTTCTAGTTGAATGGCTACGTCAATAAACAAAACTGCCGTATTTGGAGTGAAGATAGTCCTCAAGTGTATGTTGACACACCGTTACATCCAGAAAAACTGACTCTTTGGTGTGCTTTATGGTCTGGTGGAATCATTGGTCCCTACTTGGCTGGCCAGAACGTTACAGTCAATGGCGATCGCTATAGAGCCATGATAACTGACTTTTTCATTACTCAATTGAACAACCAGGATATGCAGGAGTTGTGGTTTCAACAAGATGGCGCAACATGTCACACCGTTCGTGCCACAATTGTTTTACTGAAGGAAACGTTTGGGATTTCACGTTCCGGCCTCCAAGATCATGAGATTTAAAGCTAGTGTAAGCCCGAAAGGATCGACCAATTGGAGAACAACATTCGCAGCGTTATTACCGATAAATGGCCACAAATATTGAAAAAAGTGATTGAAAATTTGATCTCCAGATTAGACTACGTCCGAGCCAGCCGTGGCGGTCATATGCCACAAATAATGTTTCAATTATAATGCCAAAAGATTCTTTTTTGAATAAAGTCAATTTCATTGTCAGTTTTGTCGATCGAAAGAGGATACCAAGGTTCGAAAACTCTATGTAATATGGGTGCCTAGACGCCGTGCTTCCCTATTTGCAACCAGCATATATTTTGTTTTGCCCTCGTTCACCGTCGAACCTGCTTTGGCTGATTTCTATTCGATAGCCACGAAAGTAGCAGTAACATCTCTCTTGGTTCGACCGATTATATATCATCAGCGCACACAAGGACCTAGACACCTTTGTGGAATATGTTATCATTGCGATGTTCACCTGGCTTTCGTATAATCCCCTCGATCGAATAAAAGCAACTCATCTTGTTTTAAACCCCGTTCAGTATTGAAGGTTTTTGAGGGGTTCTTTCCTACCTTCACGGAGCTTCATCCTGCAGAGTTTTACCAAATGTGCAGGTATACCGAACTGTGACATTGTTGCGTACAGGCAATACTAAATCGGGCTATCGAACGCTGCTTTGTAATCAGAAAAGAGATCTAGAGGGTGGCGATTAGATTTTCGTGGGTTTTTTTCCAGGATTTAGCGCTGTGTAAAATCTTGTCTATGGTGAACTTCCCAGGATAAAACTGACACTGATAAGGTCCAATCAGTGTTTTGGTATGCAGCTTGAATCTTTCACACAATACGCTCAAAAGAACCTTACATGCGATGGAAATTAGACTGATACCTCGTTAGATGGCACAGATTGTCGGGGTTGCTGTCTTTAGTATATATATATATTCTATAGCACAAAGCACACTGAGATTCCAACCGTCGGCCATGCTTTCTACTAACCATATTTTGCCGATGAGTTGAAACATGCACCTTATCAATTCACCAACACCAGGTGTAAGCAACACATCAGCTAGGCTTTTAGCACCTGTGCTGTTTTTTTAAGGTAGGAAAATGCTGCTTCAGCAACCACTATTTTCATCTCTACAAGTGGATGCTCCGGGCTTTAACCTTGGATTAGACGCTTAGCCTATTGATTAAATTTTTTTTTTCTGCTTCCCTTTTTTTTAGTCTAAAAAGGCTACTCCTTTCCTACAAGCCGAGAAAGAGAGGTTTCTTTCTCTTTCTGACCGACTGCAACGTCTTTATATATGAGGCATTTTGTGCTGCCGTCGCGCCACACCACTCCTGTTTGTATCGAGGTTGTGGGCGCTGGAAGCTAGGGACTCCCTTGCCTGATTAGATAAGTTGAGCTGAATTGAGAGTTAAACAGAGTAAGCTTAGGCGATTCATTGTGATTGTAGCTTATTGACATCTTTAATTCATTGCATACCAGTGCATATATTCTTCGCAGTGTGCAATCGCGGATATAGACTACAATAAGATAATGATCGGAGTCAATATTGATCTCGTTATGTGCACACATCCAGTACGCTTAAAACGTGCCTTCCCTCGATTACAACATTATCAATTTTACTTGACTCTTGTGCTACAAACTAGCTTGTTTCGCACTGCGAAAAAGTTGATAAGTGTAAGACCGTTATTCAAGATGGAGACGATTATTTCGTGGAGACTGAACTGACCGACAGTAGAGCCAAAGATGCCTTCTTTCCGACCTATGCGGTGAATTCACTATTTTTATATCATGGGCTGGGCAGTGATCATACATGTTCTCTAGGATCGCGTAGAAAGCTTGATTGAAAGTTTCCTACTTTTTCTCCAACTGCTTGCAAATAATGCTTATATGCCATAATGCTTATAAGCCAACCTTTTGTTCACTGGTTTGAACCGGGAACAAATTGGAGTAGTTTCCGACTTACGACGAATCTGCATCTAAATTCACGTTTCTCCGCATTCCAGCTGCAGTTGATATTGCAGTCCTTTCCATCGCATCTCCTGGATGTCGGTGGTGTCAGTCTTAATTTTTAAGAGGGTTTCTGCCACTTCAACAGATGCACCTTCCCTTTAAAGGGTCCGAACATTTCAGGTGCATACCTGTAGATCGTTTCTTCCGTTTTTCGTTTGAAGTGGGCGTTGATTTTTATTGGGAGGTTATATGTTGGTGGTGACCGTGGCATGCAGGTTAAGTGTGTGGCTTAGCATGCTCGGAGCCCGAGTACAATCCTGAGTCGCGGCGAAAAGTTTTTCAATAAAAAAATTGTTCTGATCGGTCACCACCTCTCTGCAGACAATGGCAAACCTCAGAGAGTAAATAATGACATGTAAAGCTTCTTGAGAACATGAACTTTAGCCGTTCGGAGTTGGCATAAAACATGTAGGTCCAGTTCTTGGTCAATTGTATGCAAACATTTAAGAACACACACAACACAATTAATCATAAGAAGCTCGGTCAAAGTCCTTGCAAGGGCTTAAATGCAAAGTCCTTGCAAGGGGCCTAGCTGGCCACCCGGTGTTTGTACGGGACAACTTGTATGCGGCTTAGCTCTATATCAAGAGGCTCTCTGTCTCTATCCGCAACTGTGACCCGACCAGTGACTTGTTGCTCAGTCCTCGTAATTTTTCCATAGAACCAACGGAACCGGACACATATAAAACTTTCTGTCACATAGTAGAATTGAACCACATTTGTATTCAACCACATTCGCATACGTGGCCACGGTCACCACAAATCTAATGCAGAGGTTTATATTAATTTCATCAAAATCGATTTTTAATGCATTTTAAATTTTTATGAAATACTTCTTAAAAACTTTTTAACTTTTTTCATTGTTTATTCCCTTGTTTTATATTATAGTCACTTATGTTGTGTTTTCATTCTGGTTTTAATAATTTGGGAAAACAATTGTGCATTTTGAAGTATTTTAGAAAATTGTACAACCATGTTTGAACCTTTAAAATTTTTGCTACACTCTTCTATTACGTTATAACTGACCACGATCAACATTATTCGTTGCAAAACCACAGCAAAACCCGTTGCAAATGTCAGCACAAGCAGGCCACAGAAAAATAACAATCTGGCAACACAGGTATTGCGGTGAAAACTTGTGCACTTTGACTGCAATTTTTCCATGTATTTCGAGCAAAAACGAACCAACCAACAAATGCTACAGCAACTCTTTGGCTTGTGGTGCAAAAAACAGAAAAAAAAACAAAATTGGTGAAAGGAAAATGTTGACTGAATTAGATACACTTTTGCTCCATTTCACGGAATTAAAACTAAATTATGCGAAGTTCTGATTGTGCGCAACAAAGCCGCTTTTGCACAAATTTTGTCATTCACAAGCATGAGAATCTGTGCAGCAGCAACTTAAAAATGCAACCAGAAAAAGAGCCAAACTTCCAGCAAAACATGTTAAGGAACAACTTTCACCCACTAAGCCTTTTGGTAAAATGATGATGATATGACGACAGGGCTTTTTAGGATGGATCGAATTTGTGACAGAACTGCTAAGAACTTTTAACTGTGGCTGATGACAGCAATCACAGCATAGCAGCTAATCGGGCTGACACGTCGTCAACATATCAAGTCGGTGCATTTGATAAACTCACCCACTTGGAAGATTGACGAAAGCATAAAAACTAGGTCATCTAAGAAATTCCAGCGTGTGTTTGGCATAGAAATCAAAAATATATTTGCTCTATTTTACTGTCACAGCCGCTCTTTTTTGCGCTTGTCAAGAAGTTTTATTGCTGTCATAACAATTTCAACAGCACATATACTGCACGAATCATCGATGAATGCACTTAGCCTTAACCTCAATATGAGATCCTTCAAAACAGTCATACAGTATACCGTATATGTACGAGATAGATGCTTTTTTCTTAGAATGAAAATCAACAGAAATACGTTTTCACTCTTACAAGAACAACTTCACGCCTTTTGCTGGGAGCATCTATGAGAACATCTTCAAACATTTGCAGACACTTTTAACCATTACCAAAATTCAATACATCTTCAATATTTTTAGTGCCGCGTATACCCGCACTACAAATGCTGATAGTCATTTCTCTCGAAGACTTCGTGAAAAACATTTTCTGCATATTGCATCCTTTTATTTATTTTACTTATATTGTATTTATTGTCATGTCGCAGTGCTGCTTCATTAAAGTCATTCTGCACGTAGTCATCATCCTGCACATCGTCGTTGGAACATAGTTGAAACTGTTTATTGCTTGGTGTTTTTTTTTTTCTAGTTGTCATGGCACTTGATGTTTTGCCTTTTCCATGTGACATTCGCCTGTCATATACACGAAAATAAAACCGAATATGAAGCGTGCGAAATTATTGCCTAGCGCGGAGCCAACGGTGGGTAAATTTCCATTTTTGATTTAAGTTGAGAAAATTTTGATTTTGATTTGAAAATCTTGATTTTGGCATATGTATGGGGGGTAGGTTATTTTTTCCATGCAATAAAAAGTTAGTTCGTCATCTATTTATTATGAGTGGCGGAGGAAGGAGAAAAAATTTAAATTATATTGAGAATTAAGGTAGGGGAGATAGGTGAGAGATAGTTGAGGTTGAATGTGAAACTTTTTCTATTCTTAATAAATATCTTTAAGAACGATGTGAATATTAAAGCGTGATTGTATTCTTTACTTCTCACGTACTCCCTCGCTAGAGCGAGATGAAGGAGTTCCACTATATATACGCTATATTTCTATAAATATTGATGCTGGATATTGGAATTCGGTACAAAATTAGATATTGTACTCAATAACTGACATTTTGCATAATACAATCACGATGACAACGGCAGGAGATGAAAGAGAAAGAAAATGAAATTGATTTGATTTTTTTAAAATGAAACCCTGTATCGGATTAAATATCAGTCAACAAAAAAAAACATAATAATTAATTATTATTCAATATTTTCTTTTTTTAAGAAGGAACTGTTTCCAATTTTATGTAAGTTCACGCAAGCAAACAAAACTAATTTGCGATAATAAAAAATTTAAAGGTAAAGGTGACTTAAACACACAGCCTTGCGTAACTTAATAGAGAAATTTATAAGGAAAACGATTCTTTAGAATCGGCATCGTTCTAGTCTAGGATACAAAGAACGATAACAACCCTGTGAACTTCACTTTAATAAGGCAAAAATAATGTCACGTAATATTATGCTACCAGATAAGTGGATTAAACTTACTTTTTAAAGTCGCCAAGTCCAACGGTCAAAATTTTCCTGTTGTTTTTTTTTTTCGCAACGTAAAAAGGTTTACAAAATAAATAATATTGAAATAAGAAAGCTATCGAAATTGCCTTTTATTTGATAAAAGATCAAGAAAGAAAAGTTATCGTTTTTTCAGAATTGCCTAAGTTTCTCTTTTATCCAATAATTAAGCTTCATTTTCTAATAAGATAATAAAAAGGAAGTTTTTAAATTTTTCGATTTCGGGTTCCGGGCATGCTAAGCCACACACTTAACTTGCATGCCACGGTTACCGGTGATAGTTTTTAGTTTACTTAAGAAAATTTTTAGCCCAGAAACTTGCATTTTACTCGGAGAGGCTAAAAAAATCTTATCAAAATATTCTATGTGTGGGCGTTATACCAGAGAAGTGTGTAGAGTAAAGTTTTAAAACTCTATTATATCCTTCTTGAGATTCAAGTTAAGAAATTTTAACGATCTGTGTTTTTTCTCTATTCTATCATTTCCCTTGGCCTTCTAGAAAACCGAAATTCTCAAAAACCATTTCTTAATTTTACCTCAAGAAAACACTGCATAACAATTCCTCACTCTCTGCTTCTCAATGTTAAAGCACATCTTTATCCTTTCCTTTGCAGGTGAAATTCTGAAGAGAGACATTTTCGCTAACAAGTTTTGGCAAACTGCTTGTTAGATTCACTTTTAAATATGTGAATAAATTTTCATCTTGGACAAAATCCTGTTGCCGTCGAGCTGCACGGAATTGGGTCAAGCGGCAAAAAAGAAAGAAGTTGCTGCTGCTGCTCGCACCAGTTACTCGAGATGGCAAAAGTTTAACTTAAAAACTATTACAAAGTTTGACCCGAATACGCCATAAATTTACTCAGCTCAGTATTGCTGGACAAACAAAAGTACCGCAAAATTCCTGAGCAACAAAAAGTTTGGCCAACAGTGTTTGTGCATCCGCCCAATCTATTTTAACCATTTTTTATACAACAACAGCAGCAGAGCGGCCAACTCCCTTCTGGAAGCGGCATCCATTCAGTGTGTTAAAGAATCACAGCCACAGCTTCGTACAGTAGCGTAACGCCCGTGAAGCCGCCTCATTGAATAACACCGAAGAAAACATAGCTAGTCCAAGCGTTGGGCTTGACCGAGTGGGTGGTTGTTGCCTTATGGGCTGGCTATCACTATGCTTATCCGTCTGTCCGTTCATCCATCGTCATGTCGAGCAAGAATGAAAACTTTTTCGACTAAAAATTGAACTTTAAATTGTTAATGCCGCATGGAGCAGCTAGACGCAGCAGGAGCAACATAAGAAACAGCCAACCTGATAGCTGCAAGAATGCTGCTGCTGCTGCTACTGCAGGTAACTGAAAGGATTTCTCTGGCATAAATTGTTGCGGCATAGGTAACACAAGGTCTGTGGTTGGTTTCTTTAAAAAGTTTTCGTAAGATGAAAATTGATGCGGGTTGCCTGGTAAACATAAAATTAATTGAAGGCATGCAGCTTAAAAGTTTATGAAAGCATCTAATGGAGAAAATGGCTTGCAACGTGTGCAGAAGAGGGGCTGCTTCATCGGGGAAATCTGTGACAACCACTGAATTTCATAAATTCGCATTTTTGTTCGTCCTGATTTCTTGCTTCGCTTCGGTCCATTCGTTATCATTATTTCAATTAATTATTTGATGTTAATCGTACGAAGTGAAAAATTAATTTTCACGAAATTGTTTGTGACAAATTGTTTCAACTGACCCAGCAGCAAAAACAATATCAATATCAACAACAACAACAACAACAACAACAACAACAACAACAACAACAACAACAGCAACCATGCGAAAGCATTAAAAATATCTGATTGAAATATTGTTGTTGCTCGTTCGAATATGTTTTGTGGAAATTCAATGAAAAAAAAAAAAACAACAACAAATAGCGCCAAACAAGACAGGAATGTCACAAACAGGCTTAAACCAACAATAACAACAACAAAACTGCTATATGTACAATCACGCTATCTTGATTATTGTCCGGCCATAATTCTATGTCATTAATCACGTTTGTGGGCGCTGCTCTTGGTTGTTGGTTGATGCCAAATTAATTCCCCCGCCTTCATTCTACGCCATTCGGTAATGAAATAATTCTGTGTGACAAAATCACAGAATTGTTTATAGCCAAATAATTAATCAAGTATTGAGCGTGACTTTTGTTTAGCATCTAATTTGTTGTCGGACTTTATGCCGATAAAATGTGTGTTCGTTTGTAAGGATTTCACAGCTGATTCATGATTGGATGTTGAATGGCTTTATTGTTTCGGAAATTTTCAGAAAATAATGAGAAAGTAGAGCTCTTTTTAATTGTTTTTCTTTAATTGATACGTCATCAATTTTGTGGTTGATTGATTTTAAGTCATTGACCTGAAACAACATGAGTTCGCCAAAAACAGGTACTTTTCATGTTTCGACATTTTTTTTTATTCAAAAAAAGAGAATTAACTCCTTATCAGGGTGGGCATCAAACTATATTGGTACCCTATTCATTAGAGGTACAATACTCACAAAAGTTGCAACAGACTATTCTTGATACAAAGGTAACAAAAGGGGACATAATCTTTGTTTTTATAAAAGTGTGGTCAGGATATTTCGAACACTTGCAACGCATATAAAAAAACGAGCCCAATGCAGAAAATTATAAATTTAAGGGTATGTCAAATTGTTCGCATGAGAAAAAAAAAAGCGAAAGGCGTATAACAAAAACGGAATCTTTGCAAAATTCTAAGACAACTTTCCTAAAAAAATTATGAGTCTAAAATCAAAACCTAACTCCCTCTGAGATACCATACATTTTGCATTCGAAAAATTTTAAAAAAATTGTTATAAATTCTTGTTCAGAGTAACCTTGTGAATTGCAACCCTTATATAAAGAAATTATCTAGGAATACCGTGAAAACTAACTGGAAAAGTTATTCAGTCTGGATCAACGAAAATATTGCAAATCCAGACACAGAATATTTCTCCCACGTTGCATCTATTGACAACGCAGTAGAGTTAATCACGAAAAAAATTACCAAAGATTCAAGCTAGTGGACAAGCGACCTTAAGAAGATATGCCCGAAGGTCAGATAACTTCACCGGAAAGTTATTCTAATCAAGCTAGAGCAGGAATAGATAAATTATAGATCCAAGCTTTATTACTACACAAGAGAAGTAAGAATAGCAAAGCGAACATCTTGAAAAAATTTCTGTGAGTTCATTGAGGACACAAAAGAAGACGCCAGACTTCGTTAGACGCTATCCAACGACAAGTCGGTCCCGGGATGCCTTAGAAAGCCTGATAGTTCACGGACAGAATCCTCATTTCCATGTTGTAAAGATCCGCATCAAAACGGAGCTACCAGCAACCCAAAAAATATGAAGAATCTTTACATAACCTTTCCAGATCCTTTACAGAAACTCCCCAGCATTACTACAAGGTCAGCTGTAGAATTTTGATAGGATCTTACAAACCCTACAAGTCCGCGCGAACAAATGAAATCCTGCCGGCCATAATGCAACATGCTCTTACCAGCATCATACCCTGGCACTAAACGCCCTGTATACATTCCAAAGGACCTTCGATATGAAATGGAGCTTGCAACCGCACATCATCCAAAGAGTATAAATGATGCTAGATCTTCTTCTCAATCCTCAAGTGTTCGGCACCCAAGTAAGTCAAACGCCTGGAAAAATAACACTTTCGGACATGCATCTATTCTGAATATTTATGGAACTGAGGAATCAAAATTAACAACAGACTACATCATATCTACTGTGAGATTCGGTACAAAATACACCCCATCCATTCCTTGCAGACAAAAATGGGAAGATATGAATATAAAATGATATGAACAATAATCTACAATTGTACACTATTGGCTCCAACATGAAGAACGGGTCAGGATCAGGTATGTAATGCGAAACGCTTGAGGTCAAAGAGTCTTACAAACTTTCTTATCACTGCAGTGTTTTTCAAGCAGAAATCTATGCGATTATAAAAGCAGCACAAAATATTAAAGTCTAATCCCACGAGGATAGTAGTTTTTGCAGAAACGACAACAGCCTAAACGGTAATAAATTATAAACAAGTCCTGAACAGTGTCTAAAAAACCACAATATCGCTCTCAGTTGGGTCCCCGGTTACATCAATGCAAAAAAAAAAGATGAAGCAGATGAGCTCGCAAGAAGATGAGTATCGACCGACGCAAACAGTACCATTGCAGGCTGGATTTACCATTGCAATAGGATTGTTTTACCACTAGACTTTTGTCGAAGCTGAACGTTCTGGAAGGAACGGAAACCCGGCAACTTTCTGTGTGAATGCCCAAATCTATATATTTTTCAAAGCTCTAAAGCAGCTATTGAACACACCACTATTGGACTTATGGAAAATCACTAAGAGCACAGGAGGATTTCAGTGAACAAGAGAAAAGAGAGTCAGGTTTTTTGGGTACCACAACCTAAATGGGTTAAAAAAATCAAAAAAGTGATTTATAATGTACCAAAAGGCCCTCTCGGAAGCATCTTAAGATGCACGATGCTTTTGACCTTACCTACCTAACATCTTGAATGGATTTATCTGTGTCCATCCATCCGCCCATCCCTCAGTAAGCATAACGATAAGGATAAGGATAAGGATAAGGATAAGGATAAGGATAAGGATAAGGATAAGGATAAGGATAAGGATAAGGATAAGGATAAGGATAAGGATAAGGATAAGGATAAGGATAAGGATAAGGATAAGGATAAGGATAAGGATAAGGATAAGGATAAGGATAAGGATAAGGATAAGGATAAGGATAAGGATAAGGATAAGGATAAGGATAAGGATAAGGATAAGGATAAGGATAAGGATAAGGATAAGGATAAGGATAAGGATAAGGATAAGGATAAGGATAAGGATAAGGATAAGGATAAGGATAAGGATAAGGATAAGGATAAGGATAAGGATAAGGATAAGGATAAGGATAAGGATAAGGATAAGGATAAGGATAAGGATAAGGATAAGGATAAGGATAAGGATAAGGATAAGGATAAGGATAAGGATAAGGATAAGGATAAGGATAAGGATAAGGATAAGGATAAGGATAAGGATAAGGATAAGGATAAGGATAAGGATAAGGATAAGGATAAGGATAAGGATAAGGATAAGGATAAGGATAAGGATAAGGATAAGGATAAGGATAAGGATAAGGATAAGGATAAGGATAAGGATAAGGATAAGGATAAGGATAAGGATAAGGATAAGGATAAGGATAAGGATAAGGATAAGGATAAGGATAAGGATAAGGATAAGGATAAGGATAAGGATAAGGATAAGGATAAGGATAAGGATAAGGATAAAGATAAAGATAAAGATAAAGATAAAGATAAAGATAAAGATAAAGATAAAGATAAAGATAAAGATAAAGATAAAGATAAAGATAAAGTTAAAGATAAAGATAAAGATAAAGATAAAGATAAAGATAAAGATAAAGATAAAGATAAAGATAAAGATAAAGATAAAGATAAAGATAAAGATAAAGATAAAGATAAAGATAAAGATAAAGATAAAGATAAAGATAAAGATAAAGATAAAGATAAAGATAAAGATAAAGATAAAGATAAAGATAAAGATAAAGATAAAGATAAAGATAAAGATAAAGATAAAGATAAAGATAAAGATAAAGATAAAGATAAAGATAAAGATAAAGATAAAGATAAAGATAAAGATAAAGATAAAGATAAAGATAAAGATAAAGATAAAGATAAAGATAAAGATAAAGATAAAGATAAAGATAAAGATAAAGATAAAGATAAAGATAAAGATAAAGATAAAGATAAAGATAAAGATAAAGATAAAGATAAAGATAAAGATAAAGATAAAGATAAAGATAAAGATAAAGATAAAGATAAAGATAAAGATAAAGATAAAGATAAAGATAAAGATAAAGATAAAGATAAAGATAAAGATAAAGATAAAGATAAAGATAAAGATAAAGATAAAGATAAAGATAAAGATAAAGATAAAGATAAAGATAAAGATAAAGATAAAGATAAAGATAAAGATAAAGATAAAGATAAAGATAAAGATAAAGATAAAGATAAAGATAAAGATAAAGATAAAGATAAAGATAAAGATAAAGATAAAGATAAAGATAAAGATAAAGATAAAGATAAAGATAAAGATAAAGATAAAGATAAAGATAAAGATAAAGATAAAGATAAAGATAAAGATAAAGATAAAGATAAAGATAAAGATAAAGATAAAGATAAAGATAAAGATAAAGATAAAGATAAAGATAAAGATAAAGATAAAGATAAAGATAAAGATAAAGATAAAGATAAAGATAAAGATAAAGATAAAGATAAAGATAAAGATAAAGATAAAGATAAAGATAAAGATAAAGATAAAGATAAAGATAAAGATAAAGATAAAGATAAAGATAAAGATAAAGATAAAGATAAAGATAAAGATAAAGATAAAGATAAAGATAAAGATAAAGATAAAGATAAAGATAAAGATAAAGATAAAGATAAAGATAAAGATAAAGATAAAGATAAAGATAAAGATAAAGATAAAGATAAAGATAAAGATAAAGATAAAGATAAAGATAAAGATAAAGATAAAGATAAAGATAAAGATAAAGATAAAGATAAAGATAAAGATAAAGATAAAGATAAAGATAAAGATAAAGATAAAGATAAAGATAAAGATAAAGATAAAGATAAAGATAAAGATAAAGATAAAGATAAAGATAAAGATAAAGATAAAGATAAAGATAAAGATAAAGATAAAGATAAAGATAAAGATAAAGATAAAGATAAAGATAAAGATAAAGATAAAGATAAAGATAAAGATAAAGATAAAGATAAAGATAAAGATAAAGATAAAGATAAAGATAAAGATAAAGATAAAGATAAAGATAAAGATAAAGATAAAGATAAAGATAAAGATAAAGATAAAGATAAAGATAAAGATAAAGATAAAGATAAAGATAAAGATAAAGATAAAGATAAAGATAAAGATAAAGATAAAGATAAAGATAAAGATAAAGATAAAGATAAAGATAAAGATAAAGATAAAGATAAAGATAAAGATAAAGATAAAGATAAAGATAAAGATAAAGATAAAGATAAAGATAAAGATAAAGATAAAGATAAAGATAAAGATAAAGATAAAGATAAAGATAAAGATAAAGATAAAGATAAAGATAAAGATAAAGATAAAGATAAAGATAAAGATAAAGATAAAGATAAAGATAAAGATAAAGATAAAGATAAAGATAAAGATAAAGATAAAGATAAAGATAAAGATAAAGATAAAGATAAAGATAAAGATAAAGATAAAGATAAAGATAAAGATAAAGATAAAGATAAAGATAAAGATAAAGATAAAGATAAAGATAAAGATAAAGATAAAGATAAAGATAAAGATAAAGATAAAGATAAAGATAAAGATAAAGATAAAGATAAAGATAAAGATAAAGATAAAGATAAAGATAAAGATAAAGATAAAGATAAAGATAAAGATAAAGATAAAGATAAAGATAAAGATAAAGATAAAGATAAAGATAAAGATAAAGATAAAGATAAAGATAAAGATAAAGATAAAGATAAAGATAAAGATAAAGATAAAGATAAAGATAAAGATAAAGATAAAGATAAAGATAAAGATAAAGATAAAGATAAAGATAAAGATAAAGATAAAGATAAAGATAAAGATAAAGATAAAGATAAAGATAAAGATAAAGATAAAGATAAAGATAAAGATAAAGATAAAGATAAAGATAAAGATAAAGATAAAGATAAAGATAAAGATAAAGATAAAGATAAAGATAAAGATAAAGATAAAGATAAAGATAAAGATAAAGATAAAGATAAAGATAAAGATAAAGATAAAGATAAAGATAAAGATAAAGATAAAGATAAAGATAAAGATAAAGATAAAGATAAAGATAAAGATAAAGATAAAGATAAAGATAAAGATAAAGATAAAGATAAAGATAAAGATAAAGATAAAGATAAAGATAAAGATAAAGATAAAGATAAAGATAAAGATAAAGATAAAGATAAAGATAAAGATAAAGATAAAGATAAAGATAAAGATAAAGATAAAGATAAAGATAAAGATAAAGATAAAGATAAAGATAAAGATAAAGATAAAGATAAAGATAAAGATAAAGATAAAGATAAAGATAAAGATAAAGATAAAGATAAAGATAAAGATAAAGATAAAGATAAAGATAAAGATAAAGATAAAGATAAAGATAAAGATAAAGATAAAGATAAAGATAAAGATAAAGATAAAGATAAAGATAAAGATAAAGATAAAGATAAAGATAAAGATAAAGATAAAGATAAAGATAAAGATAAAGATAAAGATAAAGATAAAGATAAAGATAAAGATAAAGATAAAGATAAAGATAAAGATAAAGATAAAGATAAAGATAAAGATAAAGATAAAGATAAAGATAAAGATAAAGATAAAGATAAAGATAAAGATAAAGATAAAGATAAAGATAAAGATAAAGATAAAGATAAAGATAAAGATAAAGATAAAGATAAAGATAAAGATAAAGATAAAGATAAAGATAAAGATAAAGATAAAGATAAAGATAAAGATAAAGATAAAGATAAAGATAAAGATAAAGATAAAGATAAAGATAAAGATAAAGATAAAGATAAAGATAAAGATAAAGATAAAGATAAAGATAAAGATAAAGATAAAGATAAAGATAAAGATAAAGATAAAGATAAAGATAAAGATAAAGATAAAGATAAAGATAAAGATATGGATAAGGATTAGGATAAGGATGAGAATAAGGATAGAGATAAGGACAAGGACAAGGATATGGACAAGGATAAGGATAATGCTGATTAAAATGATAGTTCTACAAATTTTTCTTCAACAACCGATTTATTGAAATAAAATAAGATTTGTTTTATTCTGCCCAATACAAAAATATATTCAACTAAATATTATTTTTTTTTAAATGGTATCTTCACTCAGTTTCGAAAGTTGGCATAGAACGGAACAGGCAAAGTAACGACAGCCATCTGCACGTGCTTTACATAAGCACCCCTTAAAGTATTAAGGTCTACGGAAGCAAAAGAAAGGAAGAAAAAAAAATAAAAAGGTGCGCAGAAAAGAAACAAAGGCAATAGCAGCAGGTTGGCAGAAATTAATTTTTAGTCTTTATGAAATTTGTTTAGTTATATTCTATTAAGTTAATTATGAAAATATTCCCTGGAATTATTTTCGCATATCGTATTTGATTTATATTATATGGAAATTGAAATTTTTGGCTTTGAAATTGAATTTATTTGACTAACCTACTTAATATTCCAAGAAGTCACTTGAACGATTTCATTGAAATGTTAACAGTTTTTTATATTTTAAAACATAAGCATTTATTAGAACAGAATTTTTTTAAATTAAATAAAAAAACAAGTAAAGAAAGTCTAAAGTCGGTCTAGGCCGACTATGAAATACCCTAAACCCACTTTTCAAAAAAAAAAAAAAAAATTAATTGTAAATGGGCGTGTCCGTGGGCGGACGAAGTCCATTTTTCCAAACCATCTTTGTCTTGTCATAAAAAACATACGTGCCAAATTTTAGCTCTGTAGGTTAAACACATGCTTATTTATTGCGTTTTCAATTTTTGGGTTGTATGGGAGGTAGGCGTGTCCGTGATCGGATGACGTCCATTTTCCGAAGACATATTTGTGTTGGTATGAAACACATACATATCAAATTTTATTGTTGTAGGCTAATTATGAGCTGAGCTATGCAGTTTTCAATTTTCGCGTTGTATGGGAAGTAGGCGTGTCCGTGGGCGGATTCCAAAAATATTCAATAGTGCAGATCCTTGGGTCCATGTGACTATGAGTACCAAGTTTCATCCAATTATCTCAACTCCTTCTTCTTATCCTGTGTATACGGACAACACACAGACGGACGGACGGACGGACGGACGGACGGACGGACGGACGAACGGACGGACGGACGGACGGACGGACGGACGGACGGACGGACATAGATAGCTCGACTCACGTGGTGACGCTGATCAAGAATATATATACTTTTCTATACCGGACTCGCTTCGTTCTATGCGTTACAAACGTTTGCACAAAGTTAATATACCCTGACCTTTCAGGTTTAGGGTATCAAAATGGATTTTATACATGACCCTATCTTCAATTTTTTTTTGTTCAAACATTGAGTAAACGTTTCCTTAGATACGTAAATCACGTTTTGACCCAAACGAAACGCTTAGGAGCACGAGAGTTATTCTGTGGTTTGCTTGAGAGTTTATTAAATAATCCGTATTATTAAATAATATCTTAGGCATCATAGGTTCCCAAATATAGTTTAAACTTTATTCAAATAATGAAATAATGTTACAAATTGTATTACAATAAAATGTTTAATACGAGATAAGGGGGGGAAAATAATGCATTTTTATAGGTAACTTTATACAAATGAAAATTTTAAAAAATGTTTGTTATAAAATTTTCTACCAAAAAGCCAACTTTAGAGGAGGATTTGAGTCCAGGGACTTGCTTTCTTATTCTCCATTTGAGATACTCTCAACCAAAAAGTATGCGAAGGCTGTAAACGAATACGATCAGCCAAATATTGGCGACAGTTATTAAAATTAATATAATTGTTTTTATAATGTGATCTCAACGCAACAAAGTTCTTTTTATAAATTCATAAAAATAAAAGAGGTCATTTAACAATATTCGGTTCTTATTTGCTCCGTTTTTTCTAATAGCTGGAATTAGGGCAGGAAATTTTTCTTTCTTTATCGGTTTAATTGAAAAATAAATGCATCCGAAGCACATCGTTTGTTCCTTAAAGCATACCCTGTCAGAAGTTTCACTTCGAAGCATACCCTGAATATTTTCCGTCGATAACTTGCCGGAAGTGGAATTGTTTAAGTTTCGTGTTTAAGAATTGTTGATTTTGACATCGCTGACAAAGAACTTCCAGGCCAGCCGAAACATTTTGAAGATGAGGAATTGTAGGTATTACCCAGTAAAGGCCCTTGTCAAACGCAAAGAGAACTTGCAAGCTCGTTATGAGTTGATCAAGCAACCTTTTGCAGGCGTCTGAAAGCATTGAGTGTGATCCAAAAGCAAAGAAAATGGGTGCCGTATGATCGGAAGCTGAGAGACGTAGAAAGACGATTTTTCGCGTGTGAACATCTGCTCCAACTGCAAAATTAGATAAGTTTTTTGAATCATATTATCACAGGTGATAAAAATTGGAACCATTACAATAATCCAAAGCGTAAAAAATCATACGGTGACCCCGGTCATGCCCCAAATTGACGACAAAGTCAAACATCAATGGTTTCAAGCTCATGTTCTGTATTCTGTGGGAGCAGCCAGGTGCTATTTATTATTTATTTATCTAAAAAAAACAATCACAGGAGATCGCTACCAGCTACAATTAATACGTTTGTGCCGATCATTAAATAAAGAACGGCCGCAATTCCAACAACAACGTGACAAAATGATTCTTCAGTGTGACAATTTTCAACCACGTGTTGCAAGGCCAGTCAAAACATAGTTTTCAATGCAGAAATGGGATGTTCTACCACACCCGCAGCATCCACCAGACCCCTTCCTACTCAGCCATTCCACGAAAATGTCAACCATGGGGTTAACAAATAAAATTAAATTTATCTCGGGATAGAAATACTTTTTCGTTATTAAAAACATACAGAATTCATGATATAATGAACTTTTAAATTTTAAATTTTTTTTTTCTCAAAACAATCTTTAATTAAAATAAAGTCGCTGCATTCTTTTGAGCATTCAGACAACAGCCATATAAACGGAGGAATAACGCCGTTGTCGGATCGCAAGGAGTTCTGCATAAAGAAATAAAAAGAAAAAAAAACCAAGCACGTTAAAGGAGTTCAGGTTGTGCAGAAATTAAAAAATGAGGACACATTTACTGCTATAAGTGGTAACAATCTTAAATAAAAGCAATACCTAAAAGGAATTTTTTCATGTCCCACCCGTAACGTCTCACCCGTAACGCTGAATTTGCTTTAATTAAAATTAAAAATAAACTTATATTAATAAAAAAAAAATTTGATTTAAAAAACAAAAACAATAAAGATGGGTTAATTATTATTTTGACTTTTCACATCAATAAATTTTTTTTCGAAAATATACTAGAACTCACAGAAATTTAATCATCTTTGAATGAATCTTTTAAATAACATTTTGTGCGGTCCCACCCGTAACACTATAAACAAAGGAACATAAATCTTTTATTAGTAGTGTAAGGAAAAAATTTTGTTGTATAATAAGTTCCTGCAATGGTATATTTCTGTGAGTTCATAAAAATGCTTCAAATTCATTTTAGTTAAAAAGTTATTTACATTTGAAGTGTTTAATTGTCCCAACTGTAACATATGGAATGGCCGTACTACTACATATTTCGATCGATGACCCATAATCTGGTTGAGCAGCAATTCAGTTCTAGTGAACAAGCCAAAAAAATTAATCGATTTTTGAAAAGCCTCAAAAGACGTGTCCTTTTTTTGAAACGTAATCTGTAAATTACCACAGAAATGGAATAAAATACATTGAAATACAGACCTCCCCCATAAAAACCTCTTTATCAAAAAATACGCTTTTTTCAATGCAAGCTGTTTCTAGGAGTGAAAATAACCCCATTTGTTATAGAATAGTTTTCAGTTTTCAAGCTCTCTTGTTTAAACTGGAAAGTTGCAATTGATTATTGAGAAAATGACTACATTTGATAAGTCATTAACTTCTTGTTTCCTTGTTAAAGTAATGCAAAAATTTTTGCTTTAATATAATTGGAATTAAAAACAATTCTACAAAATTTTAAAATGTTTCTAAATAAAATCGATTCAAACACTTTAGAAGTCAGTTTTAACCTACTTTAAAACAAACTGTTTTGTTAAATTGCACATTCGTTTAGTTTTATTAGTTGTCGGAATGTTTAGTTCTGTCAACAATATTTTCAGCAACACAGCCAACTACCACATGTCAAGATTTCAGCCATAAAAATATAACCATTAGAATAGAAACTCAGCTTGTGCTTGCATTTTATTGCTATGAAATTCGAATCTTTGCACACGACCAATATTTTACCCAATGCGAGCACTGAGTTCTCCACATACTTGTGTGACAATAACAACAATGACAGTACAACAATAACAACAATGACAGTGTGACAATCGCTGTGCATTAAACGAAATATAATTAGAATGTCAG
The DNA here is from genome assembly GCA_958299015.1 of Tetanocera ferruginea. Lineage (NCBI taxonomy): Eukaryota > Metazoa > Arthropoda > Insecta > Diptera > Sciomyzidae > Tetanocera > Tetanocera ferruginea. The sequence continues at coordinate 36,529,577 of OY282644.1, read as the reverse complement.
CACCTAAAAAGAGCACCACTTCAATACTTTCCCAGATGCAGCAACGACAACGACAACGGTTTGACTTAGTGTTGGTCTCATAAAATAAAGACAACTAAATTTGTTGTCAGCAATTCCTGGAAACCACAACACCTCTTCATGGCTATTTATTTATTTATATGTGTTGCTGGTGCTGGTGTTGCTGCTGTTGACAACGACAAATGTCGATTAAGAAGTTGCTATTATTAATGAGGTCGTTCGATTCGTTTAACTTTTTAGACAATTAATCTAAGTTTGTAGTCTATGGGAAGATTTTTAGATTTTCTTAGTTTAACAAATAGTTTTTGCCTTTGAGTTTTACTGCAAATCAATGCCATATGTAACACATGCTTATTAAAAATCTTATATAATTAAAAATCTCTGTTGGTCTTACTTTGTATGTCGCAATGCACTGCATTCCGATCGATGTATAGACAATCAGAAATTGTTTCTAACGCACCTGCAGTTCGACAGTTATATTTCAATATCTTTTAACAAACATTCCACAATTCATATTTTGTACAGAGAATTTGTCTATGATATTGCCTGTCTATCTGTCAGTTTTGCTAACGTCTATTTTGGCCCCTTTTAAATGCGCTTTATATGTCGCCCAGCCATGATTTCCTATGAGGCGCGAGTTTCCGTCTCTTTTCACTGTGGTCGACTATAAGATGTCGTTGCCAGCTGCGATTATTTCTTCAACAATCATTACAAGTTTTTGTTGTCAATTGCGCTGACAGCGCACTTAAGTAACCCAAGAATTTGGCCTGTTGTTAGTTGAGCACTTGGCTCGAATCTTGTTATGTACATCGAAATTGATTTTTGTTTACAATCATCTGAGATCAAGCAGCTTAAATTCATTAAATTTGTATTTGTTTATTTGTGTAGACCTGCAAATAACTGATGCTGTCTACCACTCTACCTGTTCGAATGACTTCTGAAACACCTGTGCAATCACTCAATTCATGTTAAGTATTGCTTATTGAAATACTTTTCAAGGTATCTAAATAATAACAAACTTAAAGATAAATATCTGTTTGTGATATTTTAAATATGAATGATTTTTTATTTGCATTTTTGAATATGTGTCATAAGTTTAATTAAGTGAAGGTCAATCACTATCTACACAATGACATACTCCTACTCTTTTAAACAGAGGCGTAGGCAGTGTTTTTCTCTTCTTTGATTCAAGGATTTCTGGTTGCAAAATTATTTAGTCAAGTCTGCCTTGGTTCGTTACTGAGGTAAAGATGAGAAGGAAAGAAAGGGGAATAAATGATTCACTATGAATTTACAAAATACTAATTTTCCAGTTATCATCAACTTCAAAATATTCTTGCTTGAAACGAAAAAACATCGACTTTAATGAAATTTTATCATTGTTTCGGAAGTTCAAGTTTAGAAGAGTGTGCTGGCGTTCGAGTCTAGGAACTCGATTGACCTGGGTTCAATCTCCGACAATAACACCAAATATTTTTTTTTTTAATTAATATTTTTTTTAGTAAAACTTATTTTGATGGTTATTTTTTGACGAAGCAGTTAATGAAACAGAACTAGAATTTCAATAATTAAATTAAAATTTTTTGAACTAACACAGCCAAGATTCGAACCCACGCCTTCTGCGTGATAGCACGCTTCCATTGAGCTATTGGGAGATATTGTGTAGAATGAATTTTTTAAATTACAAATGTGTATGTCATAAGAAATGGATATTTTTTCTACAAATAAAGTTTTCAGTTGAACAAAACAAATTTTTCGGTTGCTGCAACTTAAAAATAACTCATGTTAATAGCAAACGAAAATAATTTCTTGCAACTAAATAACGCGTTTCTCGCAACTGACTATTAGTATGACAACTGTTTACACGTTTCCAAAAAATGATTTCCAGCACGACAAACGAAGTTTGTTTGCAGCAAACTGGCGATAAACGTTTTTATTTTCTTTGCGTGCATGATATAAAAAAAATTAAATTATTCATCGTCGTCATCAGAATTGCAATGTTAGCAGGTGGCATGCATGTCAACACACCTCAAAAGCAGCGGCCGACTTTTACTAACAACTTTAATGGACAATTTTTGCACGAACACTACTGGGAAATTGAGAACTTTTGAGAAACGACCACCGAATTTTTCGGAGCGAACATTTTGTCGAACCGATATAAAACCACGAAATTTATTCAATTTCCTTCAGAAATATATATTCTACTTATTATTTTGCAAAAACTTACTGCAGCTAATCGCACTATGAACAAAATAAAAATTTAGCTCACTGTTGATCTCACACACGTTATTTGGTATTGACTGTAGCTATTAAGCTTATGCGTCGTTTGCTTCAGTGTTAGCACTCAATGATCGTGCTGATATAGCGCACAAACGACAATTGTCAGATCAGCTGCATCTGCTCACAGTCCAAAGTTATGTAGGCGTGCCCACAACCGGATAAGTTCCCCTTAAATTTAAATACACTTCACTTCTGAATATTAAATCTCATCGATAACTGTTCAGGATGGTATTGCTTCTATTTTGTTTACTTTAATTTCTCGCCCCTAACTATTCCTTCTTGGGTGAATGGAAAGTTTCATATAGTTTTCCCGAATCTTGTCCGAAGCAAAATGGTTACAATTATAGACCGATAAATAAAATTTTATGTGTACCTAAAATTATATTTTTGAGTAAAAAATGTAACCTGTATTAATTATTATACCACAAATACCCACTTATTTAAATATATTTTGCTCTTCCATAATTATAACCCTTTCCAAAGACTTAAAAACTGATGTCAACTTCACTAGTTTCAAAAGCTGAGGTATTGGCAGATGTACCTTATTTTCTTTAATTTTAACCTTCCTCAAGTTACAAAACACTCTAGACGATTTTCTAACATTGTCTTATAACACTGTTTATCTTTCACTAGGTCGGCCTACCCTATTCTGCAGAACTATTCTATTAAAAAAAATCTCTTGAAAAGAGTGTCTTGTAAAAAACGACTTTTAAAACAATATGAGTGGGGATGATCTTGGGAGCTAGTACTAAAAAAGCCCTAAGCCAATTAATAAATGTTATAACTTCTTGAAAGGATAATTAAACTACTTCGGTATACTTGTCAAAACTAATATTATCAGCTAAAAAGGGTTAAGTTGGAAGAGAATTTTCTCGAAAAAATAATGAAATTTTTAATAATTTTATAACACAATTTTCTTTCCTTAACAGGTTCTCTTTATTAAGCAATTAATAGATCTTAAGTTAATCGCTCAGCTATTTTTCTTTTAAAAGCTTTTTTTTCCGTTAGAATAATAAAAGTATTGCGATTGAATCGCCACCACAAAAGTGAAAGTGAAGTGAAAAGGCATACATTTTGGGTGGTCTTTTTTAAATTCGATAAAAAACTAATAATATTTTTTTAAGCAGCGATTTTTCAAGAGATATTTTTTCATATTTTAACAAGAGTTTTTCTGAAAACTACTTCTTCTAATACTCCTGAGGTGATTTCTCAAGTTCTAATGAACCGATTAACTTGAAATTTTGAACTTAAATCCCATTCTTCGATAATTTGTTTGCACTGGTTTACGTTGATGCATGTAAGTGTTCAAAAAAGACTAAGAAATAGCTAAAAGTTTCAATTAGCAACTATATTTAAAAATAAATCCTTTCACCATTAAATGTTATCCTATAAATGATAATTAATGAAATTTATTTTAAAACTTATAAAATTGGCGCACACTGAAAACTCGATAATTTTTTTTTCGGATTCTCTTGAAATTTTATACATAGTAAACTTGATTCTAAATAAATGATCAAATATGAAATGATACCGATTACAGAACTTCGGAAAAAAAAATTAATAATCATGGAATCTTCCATAAAAAAATTAATGAAGATTAATGATGAATTTTTGTTTTGCTCTGGGTGGTTTTCGGAACTGCTATGATGTTACCAAGTACCAAGAAACCGAAAATTTTATTAAAATACTTTGAGTAGTTGTGGAGAGAAAAATTCTCAAATAAAGTTTTTAGAACAATTCAAATTTTTAATTTAATTAAAAAAATTTATGAACTATTCATGTTGACTACAATCGCCTGGGGTCGAAATTCGAGCAATTTATTGATTGCCTATTTATAATTAGCTATATGCGAAATGATTAAAATAAGTTCGAGGCTATAAATCTTAATTGATTCGAGATAGATTTCTTAAAAAAAAATTATTTTTTATATTATTATTTTGTTCAAAAACAGAAAAACAACATTTTAAAAAAATTTAATTTTTTCAAAAAAATCATAGGGGGTAGCCTTGATTTTTTGATGGCGCGGACAGTTTATTAATTTAATGTCAAGACAAAATAAATTCACCTAAAATTCGGTACAGACTTTGAAAGAAAATCAAAAATTCAGTTTTAAGTTTTTGTTTTTTTACAACAAAAACCATTTTTATCCCATATTTAAAGAATTTAAGAATAAATCAAATTGTATGGTCTTTTTTTAAAAGGAATAATTTAAATATAATCAAACAAAAAACGGTATTATTTTTAAAAGTTTTTTTAAGTTAGCTGACAAGACTTAAATACAAAAAAGAAATAAATAAAATCTATTTACAGATGGCGGAGATATTTGCTTCAGAATTTAGAACATTCAATTTGAGACAGGTTTTTTCTCTCTCTTGGCATTTAGTTGAAACACGCGCTAAATAACTAACGACAATATTGAGAAAATTCATTAAAAATACTTTTGGTTAAATTTTTGCTATAACTTTTATCACATTTGAAAGAAAATTTAACAAACTTTTAGAAAAAATTAGAAAAATTTAAAAACCATTAAAATCGGACCAAGATATTCACATGGAAAGTCAAATTTTTGGATTCAAAACACATTTTTTTACAAAGAAATTGTTACTTTAAAACAAAATTCAAATTCGACCAACTCAAAAACTCTCCCTCAATCAAATTTCAAATTAATCAAAGAGCGGGTTTTTTCTCAACAATTTAATTTCTCTCTTAGAAGGTTGGGAACCGCTCTCTATCAGATATATCATTTATATATACCCAATAGGCAATTAAGCCAGCGCTCTTCAAACGAAGGCCTGCATTGACTGCTACTTTTGAAGACCAAACACATCCTTCCCTCGCTGCTCTCATGAGCCCTTCTTGAAGGCCTTCTTTTTCTGCACAAAAGGCAGCACAACAAACTTTTTTCCTTTCAAAGACTAACTTTTCATATACTTCAGGGCAACTTTTTCGTTTAAATTCAAAATATATATCAGTTTAAAAATATGACATAATAATGGCCCTTCTTACTGCTTTATCAAAGTTTATAGATTGAAATTAATCTGACATAAAAAAAATAGGAGAGAAGATAAACTAATAGAATTTGTAAAAAAAAGAAAAAGGTTAAAAAGAAAAATATTTTTTCAATACTTTTTGTTGACCCCTTCTTTTAGCCATTTTTAAGAAGTGCTTCTATCAGGCCTCTTTTGAGCTATCGAAGCGGAAGGCCTGCGAAATTTTCCCACTTCATATAAAAAAGAAAGTGTAATTGTATATGAGTGCGGCAGTGCTTCAAAATCCACAGGAAGGCCTGCTAGCAGCGCTGTCATTGTCTACTGGATACATTCTGCACATCTGGGCAACATAACCTATCGAAAGATATAAGTTTCATTTATTTTGAGTTTTAATTAATACCAAAAAAACGTACGACAAACTTTAATGTTCACGTATTAATATATAAGATTATACATTTGCCAATATTAAAAATAATTCATTATTTTTTATATTCAAATGAATTTTCTATTCATGAAAAATGCAGTTCATAGATAATCATTATCATTTCTCATAAATTGTATTTTCATGCATTCATTTTTTTATTCATTATTCATTTGTTATTTATTGTTTATATTTCATTTATGCCTTGGGTTTGTGTAAATATTATGTGAGTATGTTGACCACATCAAAAGACTGTTAGTCGATTTTTAAGTTATATTTTATATAGATTCAGTGGCGTAGTTATGGGGTGGTCCCATGGGGTTCGGACCCCCTTCCCCAGAGCCATGAGCCAAATATGAAAGTTGTTGTCAATTGATTCATTAAGTTTAATTATAGACCTTTAATATATGATATTCTATTCAAGAAGCTATTATACTCAATAACGATATCGATGGTTAAGCTCACTAAAGTTATAAGTAAAAATTTCAAATGTTCAGGAACGTCGATTTTGTTTTTGAATTTCAATACATCTCAATACAAAACACTAATTTTAACTGTGTACTGACACGCATTCACTGGCTATGTATTTTCAATAAATTTCCACAAGGTAGATATTATATTGATGGATTGAAAAATGCAGTCAACCTATTTTCTTCAAAAGGTCACTTATCACTTTAGTGCTCTTAACCATCGATATATCCAGTCTCAATAATGATATAAAAGATCATTATCTGAATGGTTTGACTTGAAACGTATGATCTGACACTTAATTTTTTAATGTCAAAATACGAAGACGGACTTACACTAATATTACTAATGAGACAAAACTTATTACTATTCGAAAACATCGCAGCGAAAAAACGCAGCGAAGAATAGATTTAAGACATAATACTAAGAGATATTTCAGAAATTAATAAAAGGTACTTACAGAACACTTACAACATCGATTTATAACACATTTATATGAAAAAACGCTAAAAAACCCAAAAAAACTTTTGTTTTGAAAACCGTTGAAATTTGACTGAGTTGTTTGCTCGGAAAGTGAAACTTTTGATTTTGGAACTGCATTTTTCGGACAATTGATATTTGAGGAATGCATAAAAGATAATTTTGGTTAAAAATTTATAGTTTTAAAAAAAAATTAAAATTCGACCAATTCATAAGCTCTTCTCAAACTAAATTTCAAATTGATTAAATAGCGGATTTTTGTACAAACATTTTATTTCTGTTTTAAAAGGTTGGGAACCCCCCGAAATCACAATTTTTAAAAGTGGTTTGCACATCTACAGCTTAAACCTGATTTAATGACATCTGAATCGATAAAATCGGTCCATTGGTTTGGGAGGAGTTGACGTCACAAAAAAACCTTAGCCTATTAATTATATAGATTTTGTTTTACGATTATCGAAAGAATATGCTTGAAAAAATTTCACCCACAAATATTTTTCATGAACTGAGCTGAAACGAAATTAAAAGTACACTGAGAAGGAAAACATCATTTTAAATTATGCTATTTGTTTTAAATATTACAGTTTTTGTTTCAAATTTTTTTTTAAATAAATATTTTTTAAACTTAAAAGATTTAATATGAATTTTTATTTAAAAACCTTATTAAAATTAATAAATTTAAAACATTATTTAAATGAACTAAATTAAAAACATTGTTTTAGAGCTAGAAATTTTTTTAAGCTCTAGTAATAAAACAAATTTGTTTGACATGGACACAATTTCAATTAATTTTAGCACACATTTCCCAATATTTATTTAAAGTTGATATATAAAGTGCCCAATGAATTTAAATATAAAAATAAATTTTATTTGCACGAAACAGTGAATTGATTTTTTAAAAGATACATATGAAGAGTGAAGATAACTTTTGTTGAATGTTGAAACTGAGAAATTTTGTACTGTGGTGACTTTTTTCAGAAAAGAAAGCAATCAGTTTTAATTTTTTTATAAAGTTATGTCTAGTGCATTTTAAATCAAAAATTGACTAAAATTTAAAAAAAAAATTTAGTTTGACCTTTTAACAAACCGTAACCGAAATGATTAAGAGGAAAGTGTAACCAAAAAATTTACCAATGAAATTAACATGAGAACTTGTCTGGGCGACATTCTTTTTTACTTAAAAGGAATTCTGAAAGTTTAAAGGCGATAATGTTATAAGAGTTTTGGGAAAATTGTTAAGTAATTTTTAGGGTTAAACTCTAAAGCGGCCAGATCAAGTTTATTTTTCGCACCCTTTCTCTAGAAAAGTTCCAGGGACCAAAAAACTGTCACTTTTGAAAATTTCATACACTTAATGGGTACTCAAACAAGTATGTATTTACTTAAATTAACGCAAGACAGATCATTATTTCTTGCGGACCCCTCCCAGAACCAATAGCTACCTACGCCACTGTATAGATTATAATTTCTAATTGGACCATATTTAAAATTGGAGCAAAGCCACAATTACTCCAATTGCAATCAAAAGCAACAGTTGATATTTTTCATTATTTAAGATATACAGCATCATATAATAAAAAAAATTTTAAAGATCAAAAAGTGTGACTTTGTGGTAGTTGCCACAATGAAAGGACTTTGGGAGTGTTTGAGAGAAAAATCCTTCGCAAGATCTATGGTCCAATCTGCGTCAATGGCGAGTACCGAAAACGATGCAACCACAAGCTGTATGAGCTATATGCCGACATCGATATAACGAAGCGTATTAAAATAGAGCGGCGTCGAGAAAATGAACGACGAAGCTCTAGCGAAAAAAATATTGGATTCGGTACCCAGCGGTGGCCAACGCAGACGAGGAAGACCGCATCTCCGTTGGAAAGACCAGGCATTGGATAACCTGACACCGCTTGGAGTTTCCAACTGGCACCAGGAAGCGCACGACAAAAGAGGCTGGAGCAAATTCTTAGACGAGGCCAAAACCGACCAACGGTTGTAAGCACCATCTAAATCAGTAAGTAATGTCCTTAAAAATATAAATGAATAAAATTACACAATTTAACATAACTCATACAAAAATAAAGAGATAGGAATTAAATTCAGTTGAATAAAAATATAGCACTTATTATACTTTTCTCTTTGAAATAGCATGTGCCACATCTCCAACTCAGTAATCAAAGATTTTTTTTAAACTTCAGGAAATTCTATGAAAAAATCGAATATTTTTTACAAAGTTTTCTTACAGCTTCTGTAGATAATAGGTCTGTTTCAGTACTCTAAAGTTTTAGTCCAATTTACCAGTTTTTACCAGTTTTAGTCCGAGAAGCGTTCCCGTACTCGAAAAAATGGTAAAAGAGAGTGCAATCGAGAGAGTAAAACATTTCCCCTCCTTGTCAAAAGTTGCAAGTTTTAGTCCGAGAAATTTCTTCGGGTAAAAATGGTAAAAGTGTCAAACAGCTTAAAATCAGCTGTTTACAAGTTAGCAAAGAAATTGCGATACATCAAAACTTCTTTGAAACTATTAAAATGGAACCCAAAAACATGGGAAAATGTGTAAAAACTTATACCAATTCTTAACTTGAGAATTAATTTCAATGTTATTAAAAATCTTAGGCATTTCGTCTGCAATGCCGATGCTCCACATCAAGCCAATGCTGGTCAAGCTATCTTATTTGACAGTTTTTACAATTTTAGTCCGAGAAGCTTTCCTGCATTTTTTTTGTGTTTTTGTCTATTTTCGAAATATTTTTTCTCATTCTCAGGCTTTTGACAGTTTTACCATTTTTAGTCCAAAAAGTACGGGAACATACCTAATGTTATGTTTTTCGATGTAATAGTCATAAAAATTAATTCAGATCGAAAGTTGTTTTTTTTTGCAAAACCGACTATGTAAATCCATCATTACGTTATCAAGCACAGGAATATAAACAGATTGTCTTAACTTTGCTATGGAATGCATATTATATGATGCTTATGGCATTATTAAAGCAGAAAATAGTATATCGACAGATGCGTTTAAAAGGTATGGTTGAATTAATAGAAAACGAACCGGTTTTTACATTTTTGCCTATGGCTCATTCCACAGAAATGAGGAACGGAAACATGAATTCTAAAATGCATGTATTTGAAGTAATTTTTGGTTTTCGAATTGAAGTGGAATGTTAAGTTAGTCCTGCTGCAAAAATATTTTTAAATTAAATGCTTTTTTATATTATTTTCACAATTTAACTAAACAAACTTTGAGCTGAAAAACATTTTTAAATATTTTGATTTAATTTAAAACTTTTAACTTTTAAAAAAATAAGGTTAGTAATATTAAAAAAGATATTAATGTTGTGTTAGAAAAGGTTGTAATTATGATTGGTTACTGCGTTTTCAAAGTACAAAATATTTAAACTGAGTGTTTTTTCTGTGTCACACCCGTCCCAAAAAAGGCTATAGTTTTCCTAAGAAGCAACATGGGCTTATGATAAGAATGAAACTTTCCTAAAGTAAGGATGTTGACGTTTTACATAAATCTGTTAACTTTTTTCATTCAATAAATTCTTTTTATTCTTCATTTCCGTTACAAGAAGTTGGTCACACCCGGAACGGTTTTCAAAATTTTTTTCTAATAATGAAATTTTTGCAAGTATATAAATAAATTCTTTGATTAAAACACGTTTTGTAAATTCATCTATAGCGAAATCATTTGTATAGGTATTAATTTGATCAAAAATTCATGCGAAAAATTTTTTGCAAAAAAATATTTTTTTTAAATATATTAAAAAATCGAAATTATTTATAAAGGTATTAATTTCATAAAAGATTCATGAAAAAAAAATTGTTTGCAAAAAAATATTTTTTTTTTTAAATTAATACATTAATTAAAAACATATTTCTTTTTTATTTTAGTGTCAAAACTATGTGAAGGTTATTATACCCATTAACTCATTTTAGTCTGCTGGTAGATTTCCCGACCACTGACTTTAAAACTAATTTCTGAAAAAAATATTAAAAATATTTTCAAATTATTTCTGCAAAGACTTAATTTGGTTAACCCTCACTTTGGCACCAATCTTTTACTACGTAATCTGGCACTATTTACATTTGTAAATATTTTTTTGGCATTCTTAAAGATAAACAGAAACTACAAATTTACATTATTTTTTAGGCGGAATATATGTATTGACACCTTCTAAGTCCAATTCCGGAAAAATTTCACGCCGCTCTCAAGTGGTTTAGAAGTTATAGGGTTCGCATGTTGGGAAAATGGGCCTGGAAAAGTCGGGTTTTTTTTTTAATTTTCCAACTAAATCTAGCATTATGGGTATCAAAAGAAAGGTTATTCTGTACCCTATTCAAAAAATTACCAACCATTGAAATCCATGAATTACTTCTTAAGATATAGCGTTTTACATATTATGCGCACTTGATGATCCAGCCCTTTACGAAATAACCAAAATATAATTATGAAAATCAAATTAAAAACAAATTTATAGTGCCAATGAATAAACAAAACAAATTTCAACAAAAAATGAAATTTTTTTCATTAAATTAGCACTTCCAGCTTAAATATCAAAACATGACATATTGTTGTAAAAACTGGCGCTGTTTCCACACAAGTCCAATTGTTCCTTTTTTTCATATATTCTATAAGGGGGTTTTTGAACTTTGCATATTTTATGCATTTGAAAAGCACACTGCGTTGACAACTATTTTTTCATGGTTTCATTTCTACGCTCCTTTATTTTTCTCCCGAAAAGCAGAATTAAAATGTAGCGTGTGTTTCACTTAGTTGTAAAGAGTTTTAGTGCTATAGTAAGAAAAGAGTTTTTATTGATCAGTTGTGAAACATCGTAGTGTAAATTTTATAAAAAAAAAGAATAATAATAGGAATAATAATTAATAATGTATTGATTAACACAGTAATAATGACAAATAAAAACCGTAAATTTAAAATATTGATTGGTGCATCGGTGTCCCGGTAAGCAATTCTGTTCATTAACATTTTTCCAATAAAAGCTATCAAATATGAAATATGTATATATAATAAATATGTGAAGAGTTTTTCCTTATCATTTTTTTCTATAAATAATACAAAAAATGCGTTAAAACACCAGAAAAGCCTTTCAAATACAAAATATTTACATATGTAAATATGTACCAAACTACGTTATAGAAATGAAAAATTTTCAAAAAGTATCAAAAAATTCTAAAATTAAAAACAACTTTTAAATTTTCAGAAAGAAAACCAAAAAATAGCCACAGAGTCCAAGCCATATTCAAATCGAATAAAAAAGAAAGGAGTTATGGCAAATTTAAAATTGGGATATTTACATATGTAAATAGTACCAAAGTGAGGGTTAAATGGAAATTCAGAAAATAAATATAAATTTCCAAATTTTCCATTTTACATGAACATGTAATTTTTTTAATATTTTTTCCATAAATTAATTTTAACGTTAGTGGTCGAAAAATCGACCAGCTGACTAAAATGGGTTAAGTTCTTATATATAATTTCCACATCATTCGCACTCGTCACACCAGGGACAATCTTATGTCACACCCGTCCCATTTAAAAGTTTAAAAAAGAATGGTTATCGCCATTTGTTCAAAATATTTTTTACTGGTATTCAAGAGAAAATATATTAAATTTGAATATATGCAAGTCAAAAATGGTCACATTGTGGCAGATGGACTGAATTTCAATGTTAGACTCAGAATTTTTAGTTTTAAAACTTGTGCTCGTCACACCCGTCTCAGGTGTTTAAGCGAATGTAACTATTAAACTAGTATAAATAACTGCATTACGTTTAAGCATTTTGAAACCTTGGGGCATCTTCTAAAATACCCTATAGTAAATTGCTAAAATTTTTACCGGTCAATACCATTTTCAGCACGATAAAATAGTCAAAACGTCACACTCGTCTGTATGGAATGAGCCCTATGTCTCCAAAACTTGGCCTGCTAGAAAAGCGCGCAAAAGAACATAAGGAACTATCTTCGTAAAAAATGACCCATATTTGTAAACATGTGTTATTCATATAGATAGTGACACGAAACATCCCTTGATTTCACTTTTTGGCAAACACTTTGATGAGGATTGATGTCCTCTATAAAAACTGAAATAAACGTTTCAGATGGTATTCCGGTGGTTGATAATTTAACTATTTAAGAGATTACAACTATTCTGCAGCCCTGGACTGAGTTGCTTCTGCGCAAATATGTCCCTGAGTTATAAATACAAATTTTAATAAACTATTGAAAAAGAAAAACAACCACCCGATCTTCAACCAAAATCTTCTAATGAAGTCTTGGCTTTTGTCATTAACTCTTTGGCAATGACACTTGTCAACCAGTCAGATTTTTCAAAAAATTAATCTTATGGTTCGCAAATTCCACACACCCTATGAACATGCACTTTTTCCACCCTCATCAATACAATATGAGGTAAATTGCATTGAAATTATTTCAGTGGCTATTCTTAAGATTGCACTCCGCAGTACCTTCATTCATTATACTATAGCACCATATTTCAGCACTTCAGAACCACTTCATGTGCATCAAAACATCGGTTTCAATGCCATATCGAATGCAACACTTTCGAATGTCAAACGAATTAAAACTCATTCCATGTCAATGTCAATAAAAAAGTAAAAAAAACAGAAAAAAAAAACTGTTGTAAAAAGCAAGACAAACACAAAAAAACTCATTGAATATCGCTGAAGTACTCTTCTGCCACGACTCACTCGCACGGTAACCACTTCATCTGCATACAAACATCGCTCAATTATGACTTAATTCGTATCTAATGGAAATGTTCTGTGAAAATTTTTGAGATTAATAATCAAGGCAGACACGAAGGGGGAGCAAACAACTGCTTGAATTGGGGAGGAATGAATGAGATGAAGACGAATGTTAAAGTAGGTTTGCACTAAGCCAACAACTTCACATATGTGCACAAAATATAAAAAAAATAAATAAAAAAAAAAATGAATAAAAATAAAACAAAAAAGAAATGTGGTGGGCAAAAAAATATGACGAGGCAGTCGAGGACCATGTGATGCGGCTTCACTCACAAAGGCTGACGACTACTTAAGGCTGTGTGTGTTGTTGTGTTACAAGGGGTTGTTGGTGCAAGGTAGGGTGTAAGGCGCGGCGTACATAAAAATGCGCGGCGGCGTTTGCAGCGATTTGTTTGGCAAATTGCTAACGCGATTCGCGTGAGTTTCAGATACTTTATGGCAGTGCGTGAGAAATTTTGAATAGTAGTGCAAGTGAGAGCAAGAGTGATAATATTTGCCAATTGATAGAAGGCAAAAGTCAGAGCGTGTTGTTTTTAGACACTTTATTGAGTACCAAAGTATTTTTGTAAACAAACGTGTTTTTCGAATGCTACGAATGCATTAAACATGTGAGAGAGTTAAACGACTTCGAGAAGACAAAAGCGCCATCTGGTTTTGAAATAAAGCAAGAGCGCAAAAGATGAAATGCACACAAAAGAGTATTGAATTTAAGAGAACTGTCAGTCCAACAAAACTTTGGCTGAGATAAAGTAAACATTTTTAATTTTTTATACTAAAAATATGCATAATAAATAAATAAAAATTTCAATTTTAAATAAAGTAAGCATTTTTTGTAGAATTTGAATTTTTGAACAAATAACAAAATTATTTGCACTAAAACTACTGTTGAACTAATGCACATCTAAGAGATATTGTATCTTTTGAGCTCTACCGCTTTGCTTTTAGCTAAAACTAGCCGAGTCACAAACCCACTCGCTCTTTGTTTAACATTTATTTTATTTTTGTATCTACGTTGCTCACTTCAACATTTTTTCTCTTTCACACCCCATAGATTGTATCTGTATCTCACGTTTTAAACATGAATGCGACTCTGGCAGTTGAGTCGAATACGTTAAACTGAGCGGACGTGAAAATCTTGTGAATACGTGTGAACAAAAACTCGTTCCGCAAGCAAACTGCTAACTACAACAACGCGTACGTTTTAATCGTTTGTTGACGTGCGAACCAAACGATTTGTTTTTCTATGTCGAACTATTAGTCGAAGACAACACACAAATACACAATCACACACACAAACATACACTTACAAACCGGTAGTATCTGTCAGATACATGCAAATATTGTTTTAACCACAACAAAGTGAAATTTCGGCCAAAGCAAAACCGAGCTCAAAACAAACTTTATTCAGCAACTTTAACTGTTCTATTCTATGTAAAGTTTTGCTTACAGTTTAGCTGCGTATCTCATAAGCCTTTACTCGTGCGTGCGTGCATTTTGTTTTTTTTTACGTTTTTTTTTTTTTTTTGCAGCCTTTAAAGCCAGCAGCTGCTGTTACATAGCTTCAATGTTTATATCTCATTAAAGCGCGTTACAATTGCAACGTTGCCGCGCCTCTTTCTTGCCAACGCTTGTATCTGTCAGTTGTTCGGGTCGTTCTAGTATTGCACTAGTTTTCGTTTTTTGGCTTTCGTTATTGTTGTTGTTGTTGTTGTTGTTGTTACTAATTATCATCTGATTAGATTTGTAATTGCTTGACAACAAGTATCTGTGCTGTGCGAAGAAGAACATCATTAAAAGTTTGCAAATTTAGCAAAAACATTATTTGGATTAATATTTTTGCTGAAGGCAGCAACATAACCAGCAACATCACCAACAGCAGCAGCAGCAGCAGCAGCATTAGTAGCAGCAATTTCTGTGTGTAGCTCAACATAAATACGGTGAGTTTTAATTAAGTGTCCAAAATTGAAGCGAAATATTGCGATGAATGCTAAATTGTTGTAAAGCACACGACAGCTTTATTGAGTGCTATAGACTAATTTGTAATTAGTTTTGAGTAGTCAGCGTATGATTTAATTGAGTGAATGAAAATTTTATTAAAATTTGTATTACTTTGATCACTCGACAGCATGGTTTTTGGCAATTAAAAATTAAAATTCCAAAATAGATACATAAATTCTAACATGATTTATGATCGAACGTATTTTGCACATTTCTTATTTTTTTTTGTTACCATTCTTTCTATGAATTTTTTATTGTTTTTTTTTCGTTTGTTTGTTTTGCTCTTTATTTTCGTTATTTAAAACAAAACAGTATATATTTGATGAACGATGATTTTAAGCTGAAACCTTCTATTTATCAGATATTCATATTAGTTCTGTGATAATAAAGAATGTTAGAAAAACACAAAAAAAAAAAAAATTTCGAATTCTTTGCAGTTATATGCATGTGTTGGAGACTTAACTGAGTATTTCTCCTTTAATTATGCAAAAATTTAAAAAAT
This sequence comes from Tetanocera ferruginea, assembly GCA_958299015.1. NCBI lineage: Eukaryota > Metazoa > Arthropoda > Insecta > Diptera > Sciomyzidae > Tetanocera > Tetanocera ferruginea. The sequence goes on along the minus strand of OY282644.1, from coordinate 36,513,638 downwards.
AACAAGTTTTGACATAAGTTTTAGTTACAACTTCCTGTTTATAAGATATTCATATTAGTTTTGTGATAAAAAAGATCGTTAAATTACAAAAATATTTTTTCTTTTGTTTATATATTTATTTTGAATTACTTTCATTTTTAAAAACTAACGAAATTTAACATAATTTTGAGGACAGAAATAAAACAAATAATAAAAAAATATGAGTAATAAAAATATGAAAACGTTTTTATATCCTCACAGTAGGCGGTATGCACTTAGGGGGTAAATTAACTTTGTTACAACGTTTTTATTGTGGACGGCATAGAAATAGCATATTGTTGAACAGTACTACCACCTAAATCGACTTGTCCGCATCCCTTTTCTTTGTTTGTTCGGATGTTATCACAATTACAAACGTAGTTTTGGATCTTTCAAAATCAAATTTCATGTATAAACTTCAATCTTTAATATTAATATCAAGTAAGAAAATGTCATAGATCGGATAAAAACCACGCCTACCTCCCATTCAAAAAAAACCTATACAAAATATTATGATAACATGAAATTTTGCACAAAAGTATTGATCACACATACAAGACACTGAGTTTAACATTTTAAAAAATCCACTCAAAACCACACCTACTTCCCACATAAAGTCTGTTTTAAAACGGTCTTAAAATTGAAAAAACCACGTGAATGTTGAACGTAAGATGCGGTTTTTAATTAAAGTTTAGTTTATTTTATTTAACAAAAATTATTGGCACATAATAATCATTGTGTCCATCTTCAAGACAGTCATTCACTTATCCATTCACAGAACGAAATCATTATGAAATCACCCCAAACGATACTACTTGTGGGATGGACCTGTCATGTCAACGCACGTTCGCATGCATCGTTCGTGTGCTTCGTCCAATTTGGTGCATTTTGTCATTCGATTAAAATTTTTGAGCGAATCCACATCCCGTGCATAAAATGACGAGCATTAGAAATGTTGAATTTTTAAATGAATTTGTCGAAACATATAGAAGTTTCACGGAGACTTGGAAGTAAAGAAAGAAAATTATAAAAATAATGCAAATAAATAAAGTTGAGCGCTAAAAATTAATAAGTGCGCTCGATGTTTACTCCATGAAATCTATAAAATAATGAAGTTCATCCGACGATATATTCGACAGTGTACGACCAATGACAAAAATATTCGTTATTTAGTTGAACTACATTACCATCCGACATGTAGTATCGTTTGGGGTGGCCTATTTTCATGCCGCTTTTAAGCTACACAAAAGTCGAACAATGAATTTATTTGATATTTTACACATAAGCTTTGATATTTGAAACCAAATCATAATTTAAAATTTTACAAAATTTAATGAAAACCACATTTTCTCCTTCATCATATTAATACCTTTTTACGTCGAATACACAGAGTGTTCTTTAGAAATGTTTAAACAAAACTAGATTTTTAATATTTGATGCAAATACTTTATGTTCTATCAAAACAGTACATTTACTTAAATTTGTGAAAATAAAATATTTGTATAGAAAATTAAGCTTCCACAGTGTTCAATAAATCATGACGGAAATTTTAAAAATTCTAAAAATCGAAAATTTTAATTATTATTTTTAGAAAATTTAAAGTGATTTTACTCACTATTGCAAAAAAAAAGGAGACGTCAGGAATCTTTTATCTAAGCAATATTGAGAGAATTGGCTAAATCTCAAAACCTTGCAACCATTCAAAACATTCAAACATCTACAAAAGCATGAAATCAGAAATGCAGGATATCAGAAATTAAGGATATAAATTTTAGATTTCAGTCTTATTTTTGTACACTTTATTAATTTAATATTATATTTACAAATTATAATTTTATATAAAAATACCTTCAATAAATAAAAAACCTATTTCGAAAATAGTACACTGAGGGAAATATGTGTTAAAACTAAATGAAATTGTGTTAATATCAAACGAATTTGTGTTTGAAATAGAGCTTGAAACAATTTCATTAAAGTTAAACACAAATGTTTTTAAAGTTTAATTTAAAACAAAAGTTTTTGTTTTTAAAACATTGTTTATAAATGTAAAAACAAATTTAAAACAAAAATTTTAATATTTAAAACAAATGTTTTAAGCCTGATGTCTTCGATGCCAGTTTTTAATTTTTTCTGCGTTTTCGACACGAGATTCGTATTCAGCGACCCCTGGGACCTTCGAATACCGAATTTCAACTCCACTCGATGAAGTTTGACTTCTAAATATTAAAAAAATTAATTAGTGATTATTTTATCGTTTATGTTCGTTACTTGCAAAACCAAAATTTTAAAAACTGTCATATTTTTCAGATAGTTATTTTTTTGTTTTTTCAAAGACATAAGAAAAATTATAAAAAAGGAAGGAGTTGATAGTTGAAATTTAAACACGTTTGTTTTAAATTTTGTTTTGTAGAAACGCAAATGCTTTTAATTTCTATTTTAAAATTTTTTGTTTAATTTTAAAGTAAGTTTTTTTTCTCAGTATACATGTTATTTATTTTTATTTAATTTTATAATTCTTACCTTTATTTTGATCTAAAGTAGCTATTTACAAATGTAGACTAACAAAAGTGTTTATTACTGAAAGGTTTGATCAAAACTGGTTGACAACTGGTTGAATCAATACTGGTTGATGGTGATAGAAGATTTGACTTTTTTTTCAACGTTTAGTTCTTATATAAATGAAAAACCATATTTTCATATTTAAATTTAATTGTGGCATATTAACATTGGCATATTAGTTATTGGTTAATAATATTAGTTACAATGTAAATAACCTGTGTTGTAAAAATCCCTACGCAGACGAAAAAAATCCCTACTTTTCCCTACACTCAAAAAATTGTTCTCTATTTTTTTAATTGTGCCCTACAACTCTTTGTTATACATTTTTGCACTATAATAAAGCGTTTCCAACTTCTCTAATAATTTTCCCATAACATTGAATAAAACCCAGAAAACTTTTGAATATAAAATTTAACCCGGACTGGTCCATTTAAAATGTGCTCGTAAATCGAATATGTATTTCTTCTGGATTGGTACAACTTTCTTTGACATTCGGGTAAAAATTGAAGAGGGATACGTCCATTGGTGTGGCCATACCATCTGACAGTTTTGAGACGTTCGATTATCGTAATGTAGTTCACCATGAATTCATACCGATTGTCAAAAATTTAATCCGCTGTGACTACTTCCTGTTTTCGAAACTCGAATATTCGCTCCGGGGAACGCGCCAAGAGTTCATTGAGACAGTAAACAAAAACTTCACTGCAAAACAACAAAAGACCTTTCCATCCGAAGCCTATGAATTGAGTATGCAAAATGAAAGTAACCGTTGGAATGCTTGTATTGGCTTAAAAAGGTCATGTAATTAAAAAACATGGTACTGTTTTGTCCGATCCAATCAATTTGGCGTTATTTTTGAAAAATTATAGTCCGCACCACACGGACATTCGTTGCGTTTGTAAATGAGTTTCAAGTAACTCGTTCTACTATTCACCGCATTAAATTCAACAATTCAATTTGTTTACGATTACTGAAAATGATTATTTTAAGAAAATGCAAAATTTAAATGTTTGGAGACGTCGTTCACGCTCAGTTCAATATTAACTGAATAAAATATAAAAATATCGCAGATGTTCGCTCTAAGCAAAACTAAAAAAAAGCCATTACGCCCATTCCAAGCATAACGCAAAACGGGTCCGTCTCATGGCTTTCGATTTGTTTTATTTTTGGGCTATAGATTCCTATTAAAATTCTAAGAATATAAGTTCATTTATTTTTTTTTATCGCCATTCGTTGAAAAGTTATGGACCTCTCAATTCTGCAAATCTTCCGAAAACGCCAGAATCGGGAAATTTTCAATTAATTGTATCTACGTCAGTTTCTATCCAATTTTTATAAATAAGGTACCGTTGGAAAGGTATTGGAAAGAACTTTTTGGAAAAAATATATAATTTTAAAATTTTGGATGTTAGGGTTGCCAACCAATTAAAAAAAAAATGTATTTGCTAATATCTCAAAAAAATCTTTTTTTATTTTAAAAACTTTTTTATTGAAAGAGAGTCAGAGTAACCATCGTAACTTTTTTGTTTTAAGACCGATTTTAAAAATTTTTGCTACAAAACCAATTAGAATTTAATAATCTCTAATATGGCAATAAACATTTTTTTAATTTTATGCGAATACAAGTTAAAAAAATAATTTGTGATTTTTAATTTTTTTTTCCATTTTTAACAGTTTTCTATACCAAGGTCAAGTGTAAGGTCATCAAAATTTATGAATAAAATATTGGTCTTAACAAGATAAACCATTTTGCAGAATATATTTTCGAACATCTTAGCCATTATAAAATTTATAAACGATAAAGTGTCTCAAAATGATAACGTATGTGCACAAAAATTGAAATTGCGAAAAAATATATAAAAGCTTCATCATTAAATTGCTTTTGATGTTAAGGCAACATTCTTCTTCAAATTTAAAAAATAAAAAATCAAAAAAAAATTATGCTTTTTTTGAGATATTAGCAAATACATTTTTTTTTTAATTGGTTGGCAACCCTAACATCCAAAATTTTAAAATTATATATTTTTTCCAATAAGTTCTTTCCAATACCTTTCCAACGGTACCTTATTTATAAAAATTGGATAAAAACTGACGTAGATACAATTAATTGAAAATTTCCCGATTCTGGCGTTTTCGGAAGATTTGCAGAATTGAGAGGTCCATAACTTTTCAACGAATGGCGATAAAAAAAATAAATGAACTTATATTCTTAGAATTTTAATAGGAATCTATAGCCCAAAAATAAAACAAATCGAAAGCCATGAGGTCAATTTTTGAAAAAAGTATTGCGTTATGCGTGGAATGGGCGATTACTTAAATGCTGCGGTAGTAGAAAATTATACCATAAGATAAGTTTACGCTTAAGCCTTTTACATTTTAAATTCAGCTTTTTACAAGTCAAAACATTTGTCAAAACATCCAATTAAATTCGTGAGAGAAGTGATTTATAATAAATAAAGTTTAAAGTTTTCGAATATATTACACATAGCTCGTTAATAAAAGAAAAAAGGAAAATAAAAAAAAATTCGGTCTTGATGTTATTTCAATATACCTTCAATGCATTCAACTGACAAACTACAAGCTTTTGCATTCCAATTCCCTTTCCACTAGAACTATACTGCCGTCCTAAGAAAGAATGTCACAAACGCCAAAATTCCAAAATTGAGTTAAGCCTGAAATACAATAGAGCGAGAGTGCGATGCGAGACAACGTAAGAATCTCGTACTATCTGTCAAATGATTTTCATAAGCAGAGTTCAAATGCAACAATCTACAATGCTATGCGATGCGTTAGTGCGTTGCGAGGCGTTTTCGAAAAATTTAAAAAGCACGCATGCGATGACTGGCTGTCATAAAAACTCCGTTGAAAAATAATAAAAATTTTGAGCGCTTTGCAATTCCGTTCAAAAACTTATATTAAAATAAAAAAATATTTTCAAAATAATTCTAATAGATATATTTCTTTCAAATAACCGAATTATAAGACATCCGAGCAGGTGTATTTAAGCAGAAGAGCCGCACGAAAGCAAAATCCAAAGATCCTCCGTTCGGTGGACAAACAATCGACCGCGTAGACATAGCGCGGTCCACCGTGTGCTAAATATGTGTAATACAAGATATAATAACTATTTATAAAGATGTTTGTAATTTATATTTACATCAGTGTTAAGGTCAACCGACGAATTTCCAATAAGGGGAAATTGGTTTTCGTATGGATGATTTTTCTAACCGGTGTCCAACACAAATTCAAAGCACATTAAAATGGGCTACGCTTATTCTTGTGTTATCTTCGAATCGTCTCGCTTCATTGTTTTAAATGTTTTTTCATGAAAACCTAAGGAATCTCGATCTTGGTAGATGGGTCGGACCAGCATCGCTGGCTAGAACGCTTTCTAAGTTCAATCCGAGCTAAATATGCGGCCAAACCAGCAACTAAAACTTTTTCATTGTAATTTTTCTCATATATTGAGCACTACTTCGAAATTCTTGTAGTTATTAATTTTTTGTTTACTTTATTTTTTCCTCCTTCCTTCAAAATTAACGTTTCCTATTGTACATAACATGCGAGAGCACTGCGTGCGAGATTTCGTTATAAAAACGCAACGCATTCTCGTATCGTACTCTCGCTCTATTGTATTTCAGGCTTTAAGGGTAGATTCGGAAACTTGACTGAGTTTCTGATTTTTGTGCTAAGCTAAAAAGACCCGTTTCCAACCGCAAATTTATTAAAAACGTAAAGTATAATAGTTCAAAAATATATAAATTTAAGGTGCGCAAGATAAAAAACGTAAAAGCTGAATATCTCAAAACTACTAAAATGGAGATATGACTTTCTTTCTTAGGACGGCAGTATAAAAAAAAAACAAATTGTCCATTTCAGCCCTTGAAAGGACTTTGACCGAGCTTATTATGATGAATTGTGTTATGTGTGTTATTAAATGTTTGCACACAATTGACCGAGAACTGGACCTACATGTTTTATGGCGACTCCGAACGACTAAAGTTCATGTTCTCAAGAAGCTTTACATGGCATTGTTTACTCTCTGAGGTTTGCCATTGTCTGCAGAGAGGTGGTGACCGATCAGAAAAATTTTTATTGAAAAAACTTTTCGCCGCGGCTGGGGATCGAACCCGGGCTCCGAGCATGCTAGGCCACACACTTAACCTGCATGCCACGGTCACCACTAAATTCATGTTCAATGCGTTTTATTCATAAAAAAGGGAAAAATATTAAAAGTACAACTTTGTGCAAATGAAAACATACATTAGATACAAAGTCGACTAGAATAGATATAATCGCACCCATCATATAAAACAAATTTAGCAGTAAAATAGCTTTTAACCATTTTGTAATTTATGTATTAGTTTAACTGCCCAGATTTAACTGCCACGCTTAAAAAAATCTATATCATTCTACAAACTTTAGTTATTCATTTTTTACTTTTTGGCGACATGGATTTTTTTTTCTGTATCTCTTATTCTTTTCAGCAAGTCGTAAATTGTGAAAAAAGTTTAGCAGAATGCGTGGTCTATAGTATAGACTCTATACTATATAGTACACTATCTTTTAAATGGGTTTATATTTAAAGAAGGCGTAATTTTTGCTCATGCTAGCAACTAGTTTGGCAAAACTTGTTTGGTTTTGGATTATTGAGTACTGCTGCTGCAGTCTTTTAAATAAGCTCTAAATGAAATTGCTAAAAAATATTTTTTAATGATTTCCATATGAAATTATTTTTATGTATTTTTTTCAGTTCCAGTTTGTGTTGTTTTACTACTGGTGTTGATGATGATGATGATGATGATGATGTTGTTGTTGTTGCTAACACTACGAGTATATGTATATATCTATCTATTTGTAAGCATTAACTTTTCATAGAGCTAAACAAACATGAGTATCTTTCAAGTACAATGTTAGGTAAACACAAACAATTTTAATGGTTTTTCTTTTGTTGTTGTTGTTGTTGGTTTTTGTTTTAATGTTATTTTAGCCTTGTAGGGCCTCAGCATCTCTGAACTGTAGATAGTGTTGCCGGGAAGCTGTAGGTTAGAATCAGGTGAGCTAAAGCATGGGGCGTGAATGAGTGAAAGAACTGTTGATAATTAATGTCGGCAAACAAAAGCACTAAGGTTAGCACTACTCAAGGTTAGGAACAGCGTGCATTGCGCAACGTTTTGAATAACTTACAACAAATTTAGTATTAATAATAACAACAACAACAACAACAACACCAACTTAACATAATATGCTATTCACTAATTAAGTAGATATTGTTAATTAACAGCGTGTTTGAAATATTATTTTGCAATTATGCCCGCTTAATTGTTGTTTTTATATGCTGCGGTTGTATGGTATGTATGTTATAAGCTATAGAAAAGTAGCTTATGTATGTATTAAACTGTACTAATAGCTATATCAGGAACAAAACAAATTGTAGTTTTATTAATAAATTTTATTTAAAATCAAATCAGGTCAGCTACTGATAAACATTTAATAAAACTTCAAGTCTAACTTAGGGCAACTCTTTAGGTGTTCGATGAGATACATGAGCTGTGTTGTTGTTATCTTATGATATGAGTATTTATCTTATCGCTAGAACGCAACAAGCTACCGCTTATCACGAAATCAATATTGATAAAGCTGAGTAATGCACAATTTTTTTCCAACCTGAACGCAACGCACATACTGAATGAAGTAACGCACATGTACCTGAAGAATATATGTACGTATGACGCATTTTGTATGTGAAGTTCTTTGAACAATTTTGAATGATGTGATAATTGAAAATTTTCTTTGTATGGCTGTTATTGTTATTTTCTTAAGAAACTTCATTATTCATCGCTAAGATCGGATGTCTACAATAGTTGATTGCTAAATAAGCAACGCAGATTAGCTGCAGAACAGCTGATATGTTTGAAAGAGAACACATATTAACATATACATTTATATACAGTTAATGGGAAATATTTAAGAAACATGATCTTATAATTAAATAAACAATATTTCTGTACTATTCTTCAAAATTCGCTGACACAACTAATTAAAATATATATCTTGACATACAATTTTTGCAAAAGTTTAAAACAGGTGTTCTTTCGAAAATCTTTAATATTATTAAAATTTAATATAAGAAAATATTTTTAAAAGTCTGTTTTTATTTACTTTTCTATGAATCGTAATCGCGGCACTGAGTTAGGCTTTTCTAGCTCTAATATTGATTTTAGTTTTAACTTGTTTAGCTTTATTCTTTAAAAACTGAAGCGGCTTACCATTGAAAATGGGTTACAGCAGTTACCACAAAGTTGTTAAATTACAATTTTACTTACTAACAAGCAGGGAATGAAAAAGGAAAAATAATTGCAGAGTAAATCTTATGCAAAATTGGACTAACATCAAAAACTTAATAAAAATTAGGTTATCCAATGTTTAAGCTTATCAAAAAGCCCCCAAATAAAGCTTTCGCTTGTTCATTAGCAATTTATTCGTTTAAAAAAAATAAAACCAAGGGAAAATTATTTTTGTAATGCCATTTAACTAAAATTATATTTAAGTTTTATTAAAAAAATTAATGAAAAAAATTATACTTTAAGCAAAATAAACGAAAATACTTATAAGAAAATTTGCATAATTCATAGCAAAATGTTTCAACACAAAATAATAAAATCAATTAATTTGAAAAAAAAATTATAATATAAATAAAAAAAATGATAAAAATAAAACAAATAACAATAATAATACAAATAATAATAATAAAAACTAGTAAGGTAAATCTTCGACTTGGCCGAAGTAAAAATACCCCCAAGGCCGATTCTTAAGGGTGGAAGAATCTTAAATTGGAGAGCTTTTTGTATGAGCTTTTGAGAGATATTATTATTTTTATGTGTCTAAAATACATACATATCAAATTGTTTTCCTGCAGCTTAAATAAAAGCCTTTTTATAAAGTTTTAAATTTTGGGGTTGTATGGGAGAAGGGCGTGTTAGATTTTGTATGACGCCCATTTTTCTAACATACCTCAGTTTCGACATAGAATACACAAATACCGAGTTTCTGTCTTGTAACTTTAATATTAGCCTCTTTATAGATTGTTCAATTTTGGGGTTGTATGGGAGGTGGGCGTGTTAGTGGGTGGATGACGCCCATTTTTCTAACACACCTCATTTTTGACATTGAATACACAAATACTGCGTTTCCGTCTTGTAACTTTAATATTAGCTTCTTTGTAGAGTTTTCAATTATGGGGTTGTATGGGAGGTGGGCGTGTTAATGGGTGAATGACGCCCATTTTTCTAACACACCTTAGTTTTGACATTGAATACACATATACCAAATTTCAGTATTGTAGCTTTAATATTAGCTTCTTTGTTGAGTTTTCAATTTTGGGGTTGTATGGGAGGTAGGCGTGGTTTTCATCCGATTTAGCCCATTCTCGAACTTGACCTTAGTTTTTTTAAAAAAAGCTTAAATATCGAATTTCATTACGATATCTTCAAAATTACGGCTGTAATCGTGTCGACAGACGGACAGACGGACAGACGGACAGACAGACGGACATGGCTAAATCAACTCAGGTGGTGATGCTGAGCAAGAATATATATATTTTTCCATACCTACCACGCCTCCTTTTGGGTGTTACACACGTCGTGACAAAATTAATATACTCCTTACGCAGTACGCGTGGGGGTATAAAAATATTAATTATAATAACAAAAGTAAACAAATATGGCATGATTCATTTGTATCCCGGAAAAGAATAATTAAATGATGTCCCGAACATAAAATAACTCACTTAATTAATATTAAATGCAAAATTATTTTTTCCACTTTCTAGTATTAAAATACTTAGTAATTGTAAATCAACAATTTTTTCATTTTGAATTTTTTGTTTTTTAATATCGATACTCAATTATTTTTCAAGAATGTTTTTTGATGTAGGAAATAACTGTCGGGCACTTTTTTTATTATTTTTGATGTTTGGAGGGAAAGTTGCAAACTGGAGTTGTTTAATTGTATCGTAAAGAATTTATTTTTAAGAAAGCGCATTACATACTTTTATTTTAATAAATAAAATATTAAAAAAATGTATCTAGAATATATTTTTTTGTGAAATCTTTGAAATCTGATAATTCCTGAGCAAAAAAATGCAGTCCAAATGTTTTGAATGCACAAAATAGATTTCCTGTATTTGGAAATGTTCTTGCTCAGACTGTTTTTGGCTGACTCGGGATGGTACTATTAACACAAAATTGTCAAAATAGCGTATGAAGCACATGAATCCCCAGACCACGATATACCAACGTTTGTTTCATTATTGAAACAATCGGCATTATTGGTAGGCCGATTTCGAAATGGCCTTTAGCTCACTCTACAAATTTTCTTGTTGACCAGTTGATCTTTTGTTGACGGAAGGAACTCTGAGTGCACACAATCTATATCACATAAAATTTTGAACGACTTTGTTGTGCTTTTATGGGTTAAGGCTCATCTGGATAACGCTACTCTGCGTATTTGTGAGCTATTTCGATATCATACTCGAAGATGACATCATCATAAATCAGTCTCGTCACTTAAAATTATCCGTCGAATATCCGTATTGTTCATTAAAAGCATCTCCTGAGCTACAGTTTTGCGAAAATATTTTTGAAGGAAATTCGGCAGTTTTTGCACAAGTGAGCACCTTGTCTGACTTCACTACGAATTTTTGGGAAATTCGGCCAAACTACAATTACAAAAAACACAAATTAATTACTGTCAATTCAATAATGTTTGACGATTAACGCTGCTTTAAAGAAAATAGAAATACGTTTTATAAAGTTTTTTATTAAATAATTTCATGTGTGACGAGTATAACACAGAGTGTAACTCATTGGTGTAACGGGTGTTAATAGAGAAAAAGCTCTTTGTTAAAGCACTCGAGCTGCATTACTATAAACAAAAATTTGTTCATGAATCGTGTTTCTAATGTTAATTCAATAAAAACGGCATATTATATTTACAAAACATTGCGTTTTTGTTAAAGTCAAAAATACAATAGAATTTAAATTGTTTCGTCTTTTTACAATAAATGCCTTTATTATATTGACGTCTTCGCTGACAACGTCTACGTAGACAGGTGATAGATTAATATTGGGTGTAGGTAAGGCGAACTACAAAACTAGGACTAAACTTTTACAGAAATAACGGAGTTAAATGCAATATGTATCTTAAAATACAAAAGTTTAACCTTGTCAACGATTATCTTGGAATGTTTCAAGTTATTAACCCTTTCACTGGCTAGGCTAGAATAATCGTGGAAAATTTTTTTTTATGTATTATTCCCATCCCAGGCCATTCCCAGGCCCAGAGGCGTCCCTGGGCTTGGTGTCACCCGGAGCGGGTACTCATGGTGTCACCCCTATAGATAAGAAATTTTTTAAATGCATCAAGAAACCAATTCGATGTGATTTAGTGTTTTTATTGTTATCGTTATGTTTTTCGAAAAAAAGGTTAAATAAAGAAAACTTATTAAGGGCGGGGTAAAATTTTGAACATCTCAAGAATATTGTATTGAATTTTGAGGACAATCGGCTTCAACTCAGCTATACCAGTGAACGATACTTTAAATTGATTTTCACAAACATGTAATTTTTAAAGTCGGTGACCACGATTCGGAGAAAACTACTACACCGATCGTTTTAAAAACTTCTCCACATATTGTGCATTCAAATAACTCTCAAATGACGTTTAAATTTTTCAATTAGTATCTATGTTGCAATAAAAAATAGGCAGATTTTATTGTTAAAAAACATCAACATTTCATCGCGTTCTTTGCAAAAACCAATTTTTTGAGGCACCAGCGGAGAACTGGAATAAATCTGTTATTACTTTATATTTTTGAACGTAATTTTTTTAAATAATCTTCAAATGTTTCATTATAATATACTAATTTTCACAATTAATCTGTAATAACAATATGTCATAAAAAAATTCTTGATAGTATGCTTTTTAATGGCGCTGCACACTGCATTCATGCTATACAAAATTGGTACAAAAATAGAAAGAGTGCTCCGATGATTATTAAATTTTGTATGATTGAATAATTTAAGCTAAATAAGCAAAAAAATGGTTGAAATCGGTTAGTTCCTAGGGCACCTTCTTTGGACCTATATTAAATTTTTATACGATTTTGTTTGTGAGGTACATACAAAAGTAGCCCGATCCTATCAAAACTCAGTGAGAATGCTAGGCAAGAAGAATTATAGATATGAACTGAAAATTATAGATATTGGTAAAACCTTAAGAGTACCACTCTTGCACCTATATTATTTGTTTTTTAAAAATCCAATTTAAGACACATTTTTTGTTATTTATAATAGAAAAATATGTATGGTAACTTTTTTTTATCACTCACATCACTACGGACTTTCATCACTATAACTTCTTCGTGAAGTTCACTACAAAATTAAAGAATCCTTTTTTTTGTAATTCCCTTTTCAACTTTGCTAAATTATTTTTCTATGCAAAAATTATAAGTTTTCACAAAAAGTCACTTTATTAAACCTGAATAACTTTCTTGTTTATAAAAGGGTGCAGATAATATTTTCGAAATAAAAAGTTAATACTTCAAATCAAATTACGAAAAAGTTTCGCTAAAATCGAAAATTTGTTTTTTGTAATTCAATTTGAAATTTGATAAATTTTTAATATTTTTTTGTGCAAAATTTACATTTTGTTGTAAAAAAATCACTTTTAAAATTTGCAAATCTTTCTTGTTTATAAAAAAGTGCAAATAATATTTTGAAAATAAAAAATAAATACTTTAAATAAAATTACAGAAAAGTTTTGCTGAAATCCAATGATCTTCTGTTTTTTTTTTTTTTTTGTTAAAAACGAAACAACAACATTTTTTCTACTTTTGTATCATTTTGATGCATGTGCGCTTAACAAATAAATAACTTTCGAAATAACCACATTGAAATCAATATTACTTGCAAGCTCGTTTTCAATGGATAAAATAGCAAGATCGGAAACTCTTGCCTCTCCCTTGGAAGACCTTAAATAAGTTTTAATTAATTTTAGCTTTGAAAACGTTTCCACAATGTTTTCTCCTCATTGTTTCAACTTGCAAGCAGAATTTTAAATTTTAAAACAGCTTTTAAAAAAATGAGACACACATTTTTTAACGTTAAGTATTTTTTCACTTTTTCTGATTGTTTGAGAATTTAAAAAAATTATCGAAATGGTGTCACCCCTAAAATGGTGGTACCCGGGGCGGACCGCCCCCTCCTCCCCCCCCTAGGAACGCCTCTGCCCAGGCCATAAGAAGAATAAAAAACATCCCTCTAATTTTTCATGCGCTGCTTAGCTTTTGGAAGGTTGTCTAATATAATAGAAAAAACCATTCAGATGTTGTATGATAATATTTAGGTTCAACTAAAACAACCGGAGACCACTGCAAATGCGTTATTTGTAATGTTATTATAAAAAAAAAATATTCTTTGCACACCAAACACAATCACCACTTTTACGTTTTTTGTGAAATTTGTAAACACGCGAAATAAATAGATTTTATCTCTCTAAATTTATGTTTGTCATGGTGGTTCAACTTCATTTCATAAAAAAACAATATTTTCTGATGTGTTCAATATAATGGACAAATCCATTGAAAGTGTTAAAATGCGTTTAGCTAGTATAGTACTACGTTTTCTTTTCAAAACTTTGAATTTCCAACATATTTCAGAAGTTCAGTTATGAGCAAAGAATTCGAGTTTAGGTGTGGTTAAATCGAGGTAATAGGGCTTACCAGTCGAATATGACTTCGGAAGTCCAAAAGCTCTAGAGGAGAATGTAGTTCTAAGAAAACCCTTATTAACCCATTTTTTGCGGATGTTACGAAAACGCATCGTTTGACCATTTACACCTGAAACATTCCTGATGAAAACATTTAATTTGCTAAGCATTGATTCTCAAAGCAGTGCAAAAATGTAACGTGAATTTTTCGGAAAACTAGAAGCTTTTCCGAATATATTCTTTTGAATATCTTCTAAGTAGCCCATAAACAGATAAAATTTGAAATTTGAAATTTTTTAATTTGAGCCAAAAATGGGTTAATGGTACATCACTTCTATCATGTCAGGATAGGAATTATCAGTAATATATGAAAAGGATAAATTGACAGGATCTTGTTGTTAAAAGATAAAAAATTTAGCTTATTAGCTTATCAAAGTTAGTGGACTTCATAAACCACAGAGACAACTGATGAGTCGGAGTAGCGTCCGACGAAACCATGGTCTAGTCTGCTCGGTTTGTTCTGCAAAGAATATTGTTGTTGTAGCAACCTGTTAGGCTTCAATAAAGTATTTGGCATCAAGCTCTAAAAATAATTCTTGAAAATATGTTTTTTAAGAACTATAAACTTAAAGACAATAACGTCAAACACTCAAAAGAGTTTTTTAAGCAATTCATTTTTTTTTTAATAAAATTAACAAAGAAAGGCTTCGAAGAGGACGTGTTACTTCAAGTTTCAAGAGACTGAAAAGTCCACATAGTTGCACAAACAATCAAATTTTCAAGCCGTTTGTAATTTTTTTAGTATTGAAACGTCCTCTGGTAGTCTAGTACCTCAAAATAACCACAGAATTTTTATTTTTTGGCTCCAATATTTAAAAAAATTAGAAGTATTAAAGAATTTTTGTCTATTTGAGATTTTATTGGACGGTTATTAAATTTAAAATAAACACTGAATTCGTATTTGCAAATCCTAAAATCTTCTAGAAGTCTAGTTGAACTCGAATGATTTTATAAAATTCCCAGCAATTTTAAAAATCATAAAAAAACTGTAAAAAATCGCAGAAACTTTTTAAAAAAAAAATTTAAAAAATTTTAAGTATGTTAGACCTTACAAGTAGTTATTAAGAACCATTCCTGCAAAAACCGGGATTCACATAAGATTTCCGAAAGAACTCGGAAAAAGTGCAACATGGTTTTCTAAGCTAAAAAGATATTATTTCTCCAACCTTATTCGAAACTTCAAAATGAGTTTTAAATTTGAAAGGGTGACAAGTTGAAAATTGTACGTGTTGTTTTGTGAGTGAAAATTTTTTTCAAATAAACAAACCAAATAAGCTTTTTCTTTAAAATTCGAGCAAGAAGATGAAAGTCAATATTTATGAAATGGATTTAAGGCAAACAAACAAAAAAAAAATTAGAAATCAGAAAAAATGCATTTTTGAAAATCATCTACATATTTCTTTGAACACTATAAATTATAAACAACAGAAATCAATTTAGTACCAACTACGGTGTCTTTGTAGACAACGTCATCGTCGTCGTAGTCATCGCCGCCGCCCAGTCTTGTTGTCTCATCAACGTGTGCACAACAACAGCCAACAGATGGATGAAATTTGTTCATTTCGATTCATACACAGCACAACATCCGCGTGCTCACCCGCACATCCGCTTTAAAACACGTTCCTTGCGTACGTAACGCACGATATCAAGAGATACTTGATGATGCATCGAAGCAGCTACTTAAAAATGCGTTGACCGTCTTGCGACGCGTGTCGGTTGAGTGTCGGTCGATTGTATCGATCCATAAAAATAGACAATAATTACAACAACAACAAGCACACATGATTACAACAACATAACATCTACATTAATGAGGTTAACGTGAGCTAAATATAAACTAAGTTTCAATCTAAAAAATGCAAGTCTAGAGCAGAGGCAGCAAAAACTAACACAACAACAACAGCATTTATATCGACAACATGTTGAAATAGAATAAGAAAACACACTCACTCAACAACATACAAAATTAATTAAAAGAAAACAAAAACATTTAATTACAATTGTACAACAAAAAGTGAACTGTAGCAAATAAAGGTGTTTATCTACTAGATGCAACAACAGCAACAGCAGCAGCCGATAAAATTACACAGTTATTATTTGGAATTTGAAAATATTTACACTGCTTATATTTGTTGTGTGGGGTCAGCTTACATGAAATTATAAACCAAAAAAAAAAAAAAAACAAAAAAAAATATCTAAGCTTTGTGTGCTAGTCTTTCAAACTAACACTCACAGTTGACGTGCAAACTTGTAGATACTTTAAGTATCTATAAGCCTATCTATCTGTCAATAATTTATAACTTTACTCAACCCACATAGATACGAGCATTAAATACTATATTTTAACTACGAGTAGCAAGACAAACATACAAATTCCCAAAACGTCGTCGTCAATTCCCCAATTTTATGAATTCAGGTTATCAGTATCTGTAGAATTTGTGACCTTTTCTCATGGCTTGACTATAGCTTGCTTGCTGTAAATAAAATATTAATATTAAATATATGTTTGTGTTCAAAGTTGTATTTTTGACGTCTTTGGCTAGAGTTTCATTTCTCTACTCTACTCTACCTTCGATTATTTTTGCTTTGAGGTTGAAGCATTTTAAATATTTTAACAGTTTTTAATTAGAGTGAAAAGCATGAATTTTGAAATTTGTCAAGTTGACGGCTTTTCATTTTCTTTAAGATACATTCCATCAACAACAGCTGTGAAATATTTTTTCCAATAATTTGAATTGTTTGACTTGGAGTTAATTAGAGGTTAAGAATTTTATGGCATGTTCGTTCTATGCTGATGTTTGATGATGAGAACGCGTATTACGTCTATTTGTTGTTCGTTTTTATTTTTTAAATTTATTTTCTTACATATTTTTTGTGTGTTTTTGGTGTGTTTTTTTTTTTTATGATTTTAATTTCCCTCCGGAGCCATAAATCGTGTTTACTAGCTGTGTGCTTTCAATTGATAGCACTGAGATTTATTTCTTTTTGCTTGCTCAAATGTGTGTGTTTGTGGGTGTGAGTGTTGAGGGGCGTTTCATTTTCTCTGTTGATTTGCTATCGGTGGTTTTTGCGAACAATTTTTAAAAATAGCATTAAATTTATTCAAACATGTTTCGCCGCATTTGTGGAGCAGTTTTTTTTTGCTGCTTGACGGCCTTGCCTTGTATAGTCAACCGTTAGTGGCTCTTATTTTTAAAAGTTTTTCAATGGCATTTCAGTTCAATGCCGTATTTTCGGTTTCTATTGTTTAAAACATTTTCAAATGATTCGAAAGCATTATGGATTAACTGTTAAATGTAGTTTTCCGACTAAGTGGAAAAGTTTATACAAAAAAAGAGTGCAGTCAGTGGAGAAAATAAAGGTGTTGATTTTGCATTCACATAAATATGAGGGCAAAAGAATTATTTTTTATATTCAATCTGAGTAGGTTAAGAGTTTTACTCTGGTATAGAAATGTTGCCGACCTTGGAGGTAGAGCGCTGGATCTTAAGTGGCAAAAATTGATTTTTAAAAAAAGAATAAACTTGCAATGGATCGTACTACGATGAAGATATTTAAAATCGAACACCCGTAAATAATGTTAAGGTGATGAATCCAAAAAAATTTTTTGCGTTGGGTACCGGTCAGCACATTTTGATTAATTTTTGAGTACTCTTTTGCAATAAACTTGGTTATTGGCAACAAATATCAAAAATTGAACATGCAATTTTATGACAAATTAAGTGTTTGTAAAAATGGTAAACAACAATATTTTAGTTTAATTCACGTTTGTGTAAAATAAGTTTTCAAATGAGAGAGATGTTAGGTACAAACTCAAACGCACGTACCCAACATGAGAAATTAATACATTGAAATTCGTTCAGACCATAAGTCTAAATTTTTTATATGAAAAACCTGAAAAATGTTACCATAATTTATGGTAGACGAAATTCATAGAGTTGTCATATTTATTATATGAGTTTCTAAAGTTTATGCTGGCCGGGACAGGGTGTTGTGATGGTGGTGACAAGCAAGGAAACTATAGAAATATCTGCAAACCAATTAATAACGTAACATGACTTTAGAAAAAAATTAATATTAAAAAAAGAATGGCTAACCGAATCAAGAGGTCTTGGGTAATATCAGTGTTGACAGTATTTTATTAGGTTTTCCCTCACAAACAACTGAAAAAATCTATTTTCAAAATTTATACTCCGTAAAAACGTGACTATTTCAGTAACTTTTGTGTTTTCTTGTACTTGTCTGATAAACATTGTTTCAGTTAAGGGAGTGATTTTAATTGCACTTGGTTTTTGCGTATGTTTTCGTCCAGAACTAAATCAATATATTTCAGTTTTTTACATAAAACAGTAGTTCAACATAGCTGGCATAAAACCCTGCAAACATCACAAGTCAATGGTTGAAGCTAAGCCTTGAACTCTTTCTCCACTTGCTATCTTGATTGGAATCACTCCTTTTAAAGTTAGATCTTTTCAGTTGAACAGTTTTCAGTAATTTTTACTAAAAAATTTTCTTTATTTGATTGATAGAGTTTTAACGTTTTCACGTGATGTTCTACGTAGCAAAATGTTTTCCTTTTTGCTCAACAGTTAATGAAAACATCTCTTAAAAAGAGAATTTCTTTCAAACTGGCAACACTGGGTTACATCCTTGTCGACATGCATGTCCATTTCGCATACTTGTACGCAATCATGGATTAGTTCTGATTAAAAAGCAACTTAGCCCTGAAAATTGTAATGTTTCTGAAGATATGAGACAAGTTGAACGTGGTCTCACCTTCGTTAAAGATTTTGTTTGATTTTTGCTTGATATCTCTGGCAACGTATTTTTTGCTTTCAGAACAGCCTGTATTTTTGCTCTTATATGAACACATAGATATTGCCTTAACAGACTAAAGAAATACAGTCTTTTTCCTTTCCTGTATTTATTTTTTCTTAGTTTCTTCTCTTACACCAATTCCTTAGCATCATCCGCTTTACGTTACTTCTTAAGTTTTTCCCTTCTTTACGTCCTCGATCCCTTTCATTAAATTATTTCAGACTCATAACCTCTGGATTTTGCTTAATTTTCTAAACTGAGGGACGTTTTCTTCTAGCTGCATGCATGCTTTAAGAAGTATTACCACTAGTGTTGCAAGATTTTTTCCAGCAATGCAAAACGTGCACGAAAAAAATGGGATTTTCAAAAACTGTACCGTAGTTTGAAAAAATTCGCAAAAAACCAATAATAACAAAAAACCAGTAAAAAAGTCTAAAGTCGGTCTAGGCCGACTTTAAAATACTCTTAAACCTACTTTTCCAAAAAGAAAATGTTATTGAAAATGGGCGTGTCCGTGGGCGGATGTAGCCTGTATTTTATATGCATTTAAATGTTGAAGAAAAATTTACAAATACCAAGTTTTATTCCTGTAGCTCACAGTAAATGCCTTTATTATGCTTTCGCTATGGGAGGTGGGCGTGTTGGACTAGTCCCAATTTTTGAACACACTTTAGTTTTGGTATGAAATACAAACTTACCAAATTTGATCTCTCTCTGACAAACATATTATTATTTATTCAGTTTAAAACTTTTTGGGTTGTGTGGGAGGTAGGCATGTCCGTTGGCGGATGACGTCCATTTTCCAAAACCATCTTGTTTTGTGAAAAAAAAATACGTGCCAAATTTTATCTCTGTTAGTTAAACATAGGCTCATTTATTGCGTTTTCAATTTTTTCGGTATATGGGAGATGGGCGTGTCCTTGAGTGGATGATACCCATTTTTCGAAGAAATCTTTTTGTTGACACAAAACACATACACACCAAATTTTAATGTTGTAGGTTAATTATGAGCTTATTTATGCAGTTTTCAATTTTTGCGTTGCATGGTAGGTAGGCGTGTCAGTGGGTGGATGATGACCATTTTTCAAAATCATCTTTGTTTTTAAATAAAAAAATACACCTTCCAAATTGTACCTCTGTAGGTTAAACAGAGGCTTATTTATTGCGTTTTCAATTTTTGGATTGTATGGGAGATGGACGACGTCCATTGGACGTGTCCGTGAGCGGATGACACCCATTTTTCGAAAACATTTTTGTGTTAATACAGAACACATAAACACCAAATTTTATTATTGTGTTAATTATGAGCTTATTTATGCAGTTTTCAATTTTTGCGTTATATGGGAGGTAGGCGTGTCCGTTGGCAGATTCCAAAAATATTCAGTAGTGCAGATCTTTGGGTTTATGTGACCATGTCTGCCAATTCATTCAATTATCTCAAGTCCTTCTTCTTATCCTGTGTATACGGACAACACACAGACGGACAGACGGACGGACGGACGGACGGACATGAATAGCTCGACTCACGTGGTGACGCTGATCAAGAATATATATAATTTTCTATACCGGACTCGCTTCGTTCTATGTGCTACAGACGTTTGCACAAACTTAATATACCCTGTCCTTTCAGGCTTAGGGTATAACTAGTAAGGTATATCTTCAACTTGGCCGAAGTTCAAATACCCCACGGTCGATTTGCAATGGTACATTAAATTGTAGCTCTTTTTGTATGAGAATTTAAAAAAATTTTACTATTTTGATGACGTCTAAAATACATTCATATCAAATTGTTTTCCTGCAGCGTAAAGACAAGCCTCTTAATAATGCTTTCAATCTTGGGGTTGTATGGGAGGTGGTTGTGTTCTTGAGTGGTTGACGCCAATTTTTCTAACATGCCTCAGTTTTGATATAAACTACACAAATACCCAATTTCAGTACCGTAGCTTAAATATTAGCCTATTTATAGAGTTCTCACTATTATGAGTTATATGGGAGGTGGGTGTGTTCGTAGGCGGAGGTAAAAGTTGGTTTTGTATTTTTGGCCTATCTTTAAATTTATTTCAACTGAGAAAACTATTGTGAAGTCATATTTTGATTTGAAGTGATTTAACGAATAAAAAAATAAGAAATTATACTATAATAGTAATTTATTATGGTTCGCTTAAACTTCATTTCTGAAAGTATCATTACATATTTGCACATTTTTGTATTAAAAATAGTTATAATAATAAAAAATAGCTTTTTAACCTTCAATGAGAAATTTTCAAAGAACTTGTTCAAATTGTCAATTTTATCATAATTATCAGAAACCCCGCGCTTAAAAATAAAAGTGTAAATTGAATCCCCATGAACAGAATTGTAATCATGCTGCAAAAATCGTCAAGTACAATGAACAGAGTTCAAGTGGATAAATGAGACAAGAGCTCAAATATACGAGGAGGCAAACTACCGACCAATATTAAACTTCCTAAAGAATAATAAAAAAATTATAAAAACATACCAGCTAAAGAGTGTTCAAGGTGAGTTGTAATTATATATGGCATAGAGTCCAGCACAGATTCAAACGAAATAAGAGAAGTGCTAGCTAATGTTGGATTTAAGGCAAAAAGCATCTAAAACATCAAGAATAGAGATAAACTTCCTCAGACAATCTTCAAAATTGAGCTAGAGTCAGATACCGGAAAGCTTAATAAGAACGAAGAGTGCATCCTACAGATTGTAGGATCATTATTTGTTTCATCGAAGAATAACGGTAAAGAGCCTCATAAAAAAATATGTAACATTGTATAGATAAAGCCTCATAGAAAAGAAAGGTGCAATGTACCCCATAAAACCCATATCGAATAGCTATAGAATTAAAGGCCACACAGGCTTGGCATTCTATATAAGACCTCAATTAACCGTAACCGTACCACTGGCAGCATTTTATAAGAGTTGAACAAAGACATGACCTTTTTCCGCAACCCAAACTTATAAGTCACATTTAAACGAAACTCGGTACGAACTTATTATTAAGTTGTGTCCTTCGACTGAATTGACCTAGCATTGTACAGAAACAGGGCGGGTTTGACTCCGCCCATACTTCGAAGTTAAAATCAGAATATTCAAACTCACTGGAAAACTGGAACTGGCATTGGACAATGAGCGTGGTCTCAAAGTAAGGGTGTAATAAATGTTTGGAATATACTTATTATTTTTCAAAGTGTTTTTCGGCTGAAACAACGCATAACAAATATGGCTTGAAATTAATAAAAATGGCTGTCTATATCTTATATGACCCACCTGTAACTTCTTGAAGGAAGCAAACGAAAATTATTTTAGTTTAAGTTTATAATTCTTAAAAAACATATTTTTCAAGAATTATATTTTGAGCTTTATGCCAAATAATTCATGAAGAAACAGATTGCTACAACAAAAATTAAAATATTAAAAATAATTTAAAAATATTAAATAATAATATTAAAAATTTTGTTGCGCAAATATTTACCCCTTTATGACCATTGGGCCATGTATAAACTTCTCGGCTTTTTTAAAATATTGGTTTTTTAATCAATAGGAATTTCATATATTTTATTTAGATCTGTACTGATCCTGTGATCCTGATCTGTAAAATGAATTTTTAGAAAGCACATTTGGAAAGATATTTTGATACTCAGTTCGAAAAATTAAACCAGTAACTATCTCAAAAAGTATTTCCAATGTTTTCTGAAGAAATGATTTTATATTTTTCCTCAGTACAAGCATGAGCACTGATTAAAAAGGATATGAATTTATAAGCAATCGCTGAAAAATCTTTCCATTACAGAAGTCATTAACAACTTCATTTCATTTCTTTCGTTCTATTTCAATTATTCTCTATTATTGCATATAAGTCTATTTAAGTTCCTTCTTAAGCTTGTATTTTTTTAACGAATACTTTTCTGCACAGTGGAATTTGGCATATTTTAAAATATTACAACTGTTGAATTAACTTTAATTCCTGATAGGTCTAAAGAAAATAAATCAATCCATCCATTATAAGTTAGTTGCAAACTTTTTATGCGAAAATTTATGTGATGACGACATTTTGTGTGAGAGAAACGTTTCCGCAATCGACTTATTCTCCCTTACCGCTTGAAACAAAGAGCAGTACAATTTTCTTCTCCTCTAAAGAACCACAAATCTTCAATGGTCTCAGCCACATCCTTTACAATTTTAATTCAGTTAACCAACAATTTTGGAATGATGGATATTATACTCTATTACTTTTAAAAATATATAAAATACTTACGTGGCTATACTTGGCTATACTGGAAATATTTCGGTCATTCCGTCTGTTGAAAAAAGCAACAAATTCAAAACTTTAACCATGTACGAACAAAGTTATTTACATTCAAGTCGAATTTGCGTCTTTGAGAATTTCACTCAATAAAGGTCACAAATAAAGGTCAAATTAAGATCAATTACATTAATGAGCAATTTCATTCAAAAAGTAAACTCAACAACGTGCCAGGAAATGAAGCATACTTAAGTATATTTTGGTGCTTCAAAAACCTCAGGCACGT
Source organism: Tetanocera ferruginea (assembly GCA_958299015.1). Classification (NCBI taxonomy): domain Eukaryota; kingdom Metazoa; phylum Arthropoda; class Insecta; order Diptera; family Sciomyzidae; genus Tetanocera; species Tetanocera ferruginea. The sequence goes on along the minus strand of OY282644.1, from coordinate 36,489,870 downwards.
ATTAAACTAACAAAGTACCTTTTATAATCCAATCATTTGTAAGAGCGGTTCTTGGCATTTAGCAAAACTCTACTTCACCTTTATACAATAGTGTTGAATAGTGTCTTTCATCTGTCTACTCCCCCCACCAAATTATTCCAAATAATATATTTATCTACAAGGCCCGTTAGTCATATATTTTTAATGCATCCAAGCGTAAGAACGATATTAAATTTAGTAATAATATTATTACCATAACTAATATTGAGCATATTATGAAATTTGTTCATTTCACTCCCCAAAGACTTCACACAAATGCGCTCTGGCAAAGCCATAGAAAAACTTAATTTAGGCCAGCACGCAGAGCAGCTATAATGAATGCCCTAGTGATAATTGCTCACACATCGGAGGCTTTAGGTACTTGCATGCCGTGGCAATACACCTTACCGTTCCTGTGCCAACAACATGCCGTACCTACTGTTCTGTTCTGTTCTGTTCTGAGGAAAGCCAACCAAACCGTGACAAATATTTAATTTTCATGGTTTTCTCATTTTCTTCGTGTCAATAAATGTTTGCAAACAGCAAACAGACTGAAATATTAAATACATAGAAAGCTCAGTGGCTCAGACGCACGCACATGTACACACACACACACACATACATGTTTATCAACATAGGCTCCAACGCTAACACCACAGCGCGGAAAAGCAGACTCATTCAGCTCGGACTCATTAATAATGAAGGCAGACAAGCAGGCTGGCAGTAAGGCGGAGGCATTCATTCAGGCCGGCAGGCAGTCAAGCACAAAAACAAAGAAAAAATAGGCAAAAGCAAAGAAAAACACACACTTAAACAAAGTAGCTATTCTTTGGGGGCCAGCAGACGCTGGATAAAGCCGTTGTTGGCCCCAGCTAAGTTGTTCAGAAGTAAATTTACCTTGACGCTTTAACGCCGCCAGGTAAAACTATAGGCAACAGTCGCAGCAGCAGCATCAACAGCAGAACTTAAGTAGCCAAGATAAATTTCAACACATTAAGGCTAAGAAAAACTTCAGCAAATCAGATGAAGTTGTTGTTGAGAAAGCAAATTAAGTACTAACAAGATATGGTTAAAATTAAGAAAATTTAAATTTTGCCAAAAAATTCAACTCAATATTCATAACTTTTATCTATATTCATGGCTAGATTAAAGCAAAAACTTAAATAAAAACTCAATTGCTTGGCAGGATGTTAAAGCTCAGCAAGTATATTACACTTGTTCACTCTATCCTTGCCTTTCTTTTCCATACGCCAAACGAAATTTCGCCGAAAACAGCTAAGCAAGCCAACTAATTTGATTAGGCGAGGCCATAAGCCGTAGTCAGCCCATAAAAGCTAGCGAGCGTTCTTTATGAATATTTAAGCATGTGTGTGTCGTCTCACAAGTCGTTGACGGTTAATATTGTATCTCGGCAACTGCGTATCTCATCGTGCATTATTTGTCAACTCATGCCGCATTAAATTAAGTGCCGCGTTCATATAAATATTTATGCAAAACCTTTTGCCATCTCAACCAAAAACTCAAACACACACACACACACACAAACTTACAAAATTTGTACATTAACAAAGCCACACATTTGTATTTTTGCATTAGCTTGAATAAGCATGACGCTTCGAAACTTGCTAATGAAAAATATTTTCTTTACTTATCCTCACTTAATAAAATACATGTAGAGGTTTCCGCAGATAGGGGCTGTGCGGGGCACTTGCCCCATCCTCCAGCACTTCAGTTATATTATTGACATGATAAAATAAATTTAAGTGCTTGGGCGGAATATGTCTTAATCCCAAAAAAACGCCCAAAACAAAAAAAGAAATTCACTCTAAACTTGTCCAATCAAATGTTTTTTTATAGATTTTTAAGCATGATTCAATTAAAATGGGTCTAAAAACGTTAAAAAAGGTATTCTGAGAATTCAAACAGTTAATGTTTCTTTTGGAAACATGCAAAAATTTTGCGATATTAAATTTTTTTTTTTTTGTGAAATTTGGTTTTGATGCCTTTTTCCGAAAATTGTTGGGCTTATTTTGTGGGGCAAAATTTTACTTTTTCGTTTTGGACCATTTTTCATTCAGTTTTGGGTCTTTTTCATTTGGCTAACATATTTTTGGATAATATTTTTTGGGAAATTTTTCATAGAGACCTGAATAATATCTGTATTCACAGTAATACAATTTTTGTAGCAGATATAAAAACGGATTCGTTGTACACAAGTTTTTGTAACATGTTAGTAAATCAGACGGATCCTTGTGTAAATAACACTTATCAACAAAATGGAAAACGTATATGCTATAAGCGATTTTATAACTTTTTCCCAAAAACATTGAACCACTGATTCCAAATTTCGCAACTATTTATTTGACAGTCGATGAAGCTGTTTTTTAAAAAATTATCATATTAAATATTTGCCGTTTTTGGGAAAAAAACCATCTCAACTTTCATCAATAGTTAAAGTAGAAAAATTCTGAACGTCAAAATATAAGCGACATCCTGATAAGTACGTAAAGCTTTATCATAATATAATGTTGATTTTTATATTCTTTTAATATTTTCGTCCTTGATTTTGATAACTATGCAAGTAAATTGTCTAAATCTTAAAGTAGTAATCAACGATTTGAAATCCGCTAAAGTAACAAATAAATATATTGTTTTTTTTTGTGAAAGAGTTTTAACTTTTGTTAAAAGAATTTAAACTTTTAAATTAAAATTTGAGTACATATGTCCATTATGCCCAAGTTCTCATCATATATTTTTCGAGCAGTTCAATTCATATTCATCATATTCTATACATAAGCAAAAGCTCTTAAATTTTCAAATCATACATATTATGAAAACAGAAAACTTTATTCCAAAAATTTTCTATAAACTAAATTTTTATAGAACTTTTGTCAAATACTTAATCTTTTAATTTTGATCTATACCCCCTTGAACAGAAAATTCTGCACGTGCATACATATACTTAAATATGGCGGTAAGTATGTATACGCGCAACTAAGTGGTTAAAACTTGAGCAATATATTTGTTCGTTTTGACATGATTTCCGCAGAAATGCTTTTAGACTTTAGGCCATTTTAATCAATTAGTAATGAACCGACATTCTGTTAAATGGCAAATTTTTTAAGGTTATCAAAATCCTAAACGCGCTCATTATTCTCTTAGACCGACATGTCAATAATTGGCATAATTAAAGTAAAACGTTCTAATATTTTTTTATGTTTCTTTTATTCAGTTATAGCTCTACTACTCTATAATAAATACCAATAAAGCCAAAAAATAATTATTTCTGTAATTAAAATAATCCAAACAAGATTAACGCTCGGTATGAGGCACCGTGCGTGAATATATTTATGTTGCCGTTGGGCTCCAGTATACTGGGGTTAAAGAAAATTTCTTAGTTTTTGAAATTTATGCTTAGTTGAATCCAGTTAAAGTCAAATCTGATAGGGTTCTACTTGCAAATATAATAAATTATTTGAACGCAATTTCAGCCGACTAACAATCAGTGAAAAATAAAAAATATGGTTCTTGCATTGCTATGTGAATAAAGCAAATAACAAAAAAATGCATTTTAATTTCAATTTCCAAAACACATCCTTAACACAATATAAACCAAAAATGATGACTCAAATTTATTTTAAATTTATGTCGATATTGAATGTTGTGACCCAAGAAACATTATGAGTCTTTTATGACTCTTTTAAGATTCAGCTTTATGAGTCTGCGCGCTCATAATGAGGTAATTTTAAGACTTCAAAGTGAGCGTGTTTCCGTTCCTGGAAGGTAACTCTTAAAAAGTAACTCTGAATCAAATAGATATGCACTCCTAAATTATAGACTTGTGTGAGTACCTTGAAGTTCCAGTGGAGTCGAGTAGTGCAACTCAACTCGACTTCGATACGACTGATTCGGTTTTTGAGTTTCGAGGAATGATGAAGTAAATCGAGTTTTTCTGTCATATATTCTCAACTTCTCTATCACCTCTCTTTATAAATTTTTCTGTTCTGCCGCCACCTGTCTGCAGACAATGCCAAACCACAGAGAGTAAATTATGGTATGTAACCTGAAAAAACATTGAGAAGGCCATAACTTGAACTCATATGAAGGAAAACTGTGTTCATTCATATCCTTCATATCCACCAATAAGGACTTTTATAAGGCCTTATATGAATAAATTTCAGAACCTCGCAGCGAAGAAGAACTTTTTCGCTGACCGTTTAACATGAAATGTCCCACCTGTTAACGCAATAAGTTCTTTACTGATTTCTTGGCACCTGCAGCTTGCCTGATAAAAACTTTTAATTAGCTAAACATTGGTTCCGTAAGCCAATAAAAATATCTAATTTTTGGATTTTTCCCAAAAAAAAAATCACTAAATAGTTTTCAACTTTGAAAATCCGACATGTGGCAAATTTAGGAAACATTGTATTTGTCTGTGTTTTCAAAATAATTGCTTTTTTATCAGAACAACCCAGTTGGAATATGAGTCCTCAAAGACGAAGTCTTCAAAGCCGTCTCGAAGACCAAGTACGCATACTCAGAGACAACGCTGACGTTCTGAAAGACAAGTCATTATATTGTCAGCAACAAATAAATAAATAACTTTTAAGCAAACAAATGAAATTTCTCTCACAATAAAAAAACATAACCATGCACCGAGAGCGTATGATTTTGTTTATACTATCCCTGCAAACATTTGGAAGACGATTGGAAGATTAGAAGATTTGGCGACGCGCTAGTGATTCGCCTAAGGGTTCTTTGGAAGATTGATCGCTTTTCGATCGCCCAAGCAATGAATGCGCGATTGACAAAAAATGTTCAAAATCTTCCTTCGCTCACTCCAGCGATCGTTGGAAGATTGATCGCTTTTTGATCGCCCAAGGGATGAATGCGCGATTCAAAAAAATTTAAAAATCTTCCTTCGCTCATTCCGGCGATCGTTGGAAAATGGATCGCTTTTCGATCGCCCAAGGGATGAATGCGCGATTCAAAAAAATTTTAAAATCTTCCTTCGCTCATTCCGGCGATCGTTGGAAGATTGCTTTTTAAAAAGCTTTTCACAATCTATCATTGTTACATGAAGCAGGCTCTGAAAAATCGTTTAAATTAATAAAAAAATTTAACTTTTAAAAAATTTCATGAAACTGGGATAAAACAACGTCTGGACTCCTCTCAGCGAATCGTTCGCGACTCTTCCTGGCGAATCGCCTAAGACTCTTCTCGGCGATTCGTTGGCGAATCTTCCAGGCGAATCGCTTAAGACTCCTCTTGGCGATTCGCCGGTGAATCTTCCCGGCGAATCGCTTTTATGGCCTCAGCTGCTTACATTCGGCGATTCCCGGAAGACTCTCAGAAGAGCTCGCCGGCGATCGTTTCATCTTCCAAGCGATTCGCTGGAGATTCTTAGACGATTGAAAATGTTTGCAGGGATGCATCCGTTCTACAATACATGGACGCATACCGTCCTTGAAGATATTTCAACAACATGTCTTGCAAGACAAAGTGGAATTTTGTTTGAAAATGTCTTCAAAGACACATATGCAAATGGATCGATCCGTCTTGCAAGAAACTGACATGTCTCGAAGACGTCTTCGAAGACGGATCGACCCATTTCCTGCTGGGAAATTACAAAATTGACAAAAAAGCAGCCACGACAATGCTTCTTTTGGAGGACGTTGCGTGAATGTTTTCGAAAACTTAAGGCAGGTTTTCTTTTAAAGATCCAAGAACTCTGTGATTTTGTTGTTTTTAAAAGAAGACTAACTATGGTTAAGCGCACTAAAGTGATAAGTGCTATGTTATGCTGGCGGTCATGGGCTCATCATGGGCACGAATTGTTGTTGTTTCAATGTAAAAGGGAAATTTGAGAGAGGGAGCGAGGGAACAAATTTTGACCACCATGGTCACCAAATGATTCGGCTGTCGACACCAAATCACTGGATCAAAATAGCGTTGTGGAAATATTCACAATATATGGTTTTTAGTATTAAAGTAGTGCTGTTTAGTGTGAGAATAGTGCATTTTAGTAAAAAATATGTAAAGGAAAAAACTTAAAACTTAAAAAATAGCAACATTTATTTCTAGCAAGTGTTAATAAAATAAAATGAACTTATAAAATACTAATCACAATGTATCACTTATGTTTGTTCTTATAAAACATACGAACGACAAAACTTTTTCGTATAAAGTACTAAAGATAGCAAAAAGTGTATCAGTGATCATGTATCAAATGACCGCCAGCATAACATACTTTGGGCACGACATTCATCAAACGGAAAAATAGAGTAAAAACTCGTGCCCATGACGCACATTGGTTGAAGAGTGACCGGAATTATTTTTTTTCATGTTCGCCGATTTGGATGATGTTTTGGTATTTTGTTGTCAGATATCTGAATATTATGATTCCGTAATATTAGGCTGATATATTTTTCATTTGCTTGGACAGACATGCTTGAAGTTCATATATGTTTGCTTGCTTAAAATGGCATGCAAATTTACTGTATATTCAATCTTTTGGTACAGTCACAGCAAACTTATCATTAGGCTTTGTTGTATATTTTCGTAAATGACAATTGTCATAGATGAGATTTGCATTAAAAAAAGTTGGAGAAAGTGCCATATAAAAAATTTCGTAGAACAAAATATAAACAACATTACAATTACAATGTTCACCAACTTCCGTGAACTGCATCTTTTTAGCGCTGTGGAGAGCTGTTTAACGAAAAATGTCAAATTACAGCTTGAAATCTCAGCTAAAAGTTAAAAAAAAAATTCAGCTGTTCCAAACTGCTCCTTTTGAAAAAAAAGGGTACGATAATTATGTTAAAAAATTACTATAAGACTATGCTTAAATTACCTATTCATGTTTTTCTATTTGTATGTTCTATAGGAGGTGGGCGTAAAAGTGGGCGGATCAGGTATATATTTTCAGGAGCCCATGCTACAATAATAATATTTATTTTTTGTCAAAATTGTGTTGATACATTTAAAATCAAGGGAATTAGGCACTTTTTCAATACAAATTGTATGGAAAGTGGGCGTAAAAGTGAGTGGATATTTTTCAAATTTCACACAAATGATTCTGAGTGTTTAAAACTTCTATGTGCCAAAAAAAGAATGCCGTAGGTCAAAATTTAATTTTCACTTTTTATGGGAGGTGGACGTAAAAGTGGGCGGATATTTTTAATTTTTCAAGTTTTTTCTTGATTCAAACAAAAACTGCATGTGTGCCAAGTTTCATTGTCCTTCGACAACGTCTTATATTTTTAGCCGCTGGTTCTATGAACCTCAACCAATGTGTAACGAGCCCATGACTGTCAGCATAACATAGCACTAAGTTAAAAATTTTAAATGTTTAAAAACGACAACTTTTTCAATACATCTCAGTACAAAACACTACTTCCAACTGTGTATTGTACTACCTGACAAATATTCAAGGTAGATATTATATTGATGGCTTGGAAAAAGCAGTAACCTTTTGTTTGTCAAAAGGTTACTTAAAACTTTAGTGAGCTTAACCATCGATACGAACACCACGAGTTTTGGACAGTTATTAATTGATTCTTAAGGTGCAGAAAAATAATTAGTTTGGTACATAAAAGTTGCATGGGAAGTGCTAATACGCCATCAAACATCACGTTGGAAACGGTCTCTATCGCATAGCATGTTCATTAGACTGGGTCAGATTTGTATGAAAAATGCTGAAATATTTGGGATTCTGCGTGCCCCCCGGAATTATAAAATATGGTTGCAAATGAAATAATTTGAGCTATTAAAAGTTCAAGAATTGTCGAAACCGACCTGGTTCTGCTCAACAAACCGGTTTTTTGGCGATTTTTTGTAAGACATTTTTGAAAAAAAAATTTTGCATTTGAAATTGGCATCAAATTAACAAAACCCATCTACTTTGATGTAAAATTTAGTGATAAATCTGATTCTGAACTTGAAATTACCGAATAATTTAATATGGTGCCCCCAAACTTACTCAAAGTCAAAATTTTAGTATTTTTTTTTTCGTGCTTACCTCTTTTGGTGATCCTGATGATTTTTTCAAAACTTTTTTCACCATAGAACCGAAGGATCAGGAGTGTACTGAGAAACGCTACAGATCAAAAAGTCTTACAAACTTCCTGATTTCTGCAGTGTTTTTCAAGCAGAAATTTATGCGATTAAAAAAGAAAGCACAGGTAGTTATTTTGGAAGATAGTCAAGCGGCCAAGCGGCTGGAAAGAAAAATGACAACTTCGGGCTGTTCGTCGGTACTAAATGGTAAACAAGTCCCGAACAGTGTCTGTAATACCAACAATGTCACTCTCTGCTGGGTCCCTGGAGTAGCAACGTAGAAGGGAATAACAAAGCAGATGAGTTGGCAAGTGAAGTAACGATAGATACAAACAGAACCATTACAGACGTGATGTTCCAATAAGTTTCGTCAAAAGAAGCATCAACCCCGAAGCCAGAGGTAATACACATAAACTGTGCTTCTAGAAGTGGCTGCAATTTACCTAGAAGGCTCTGGCTAGAACAAAACGAGAACAGAACTAAGAGCCTTCTGCTTTTGTAAAAACGAGAAATCTGGATACTGGTGGGAGTCCTAACAGGTCACTGCCCTATTGGTGTGATGGCAAATTTAAATGGCTTTACGGCACCAGACTTTTATCGAACAATCACGCACCTACATACAGGAAATAGATTTTTCAAAGATTTGCTGGAGCATGTGAACACACTATTGTTAAATATATGGAAGTTCAATAAGAGTACAGGAAGGTTAGATGAAAGACCACAAATAAGAAGGAATTCGGTTTAATGGCAACCACTACAAATGGGTTAAACATAATCAAATAAGGTACCAAAAGGCCTCACGAAAGCTCCTCAGCTTTGGACGACCCTTCTAACCTTCGTTTCGAAAAACACCGCAGACTTTCATCGATTAAAAAGTGAGATTCGCGCAAAAATTTATATTCTAACCGCAGACTTTCATCGATTAAAAAGTAAGATTCGCGGAAATTTATTTCTTTTAAACGGATTTTCAAACAAACTGATGCCTTCAATTGTTTATTTTGGTTAAACTGGCAATTCGACAGCTAACTAATTTCTAGAAAGGGTGAAACAACATTTTTTATTGTGTTACTTTCAAAAATCACTTTATAAAAGAAGTAGTAACTTTTCCAAAAATGATCAAAATTGCATGTTTTTTCAAAGATGTTGTCTTCACAAAATGGCCTTCAATAGTGCATAAAAAAATTTTGATAAAATCATCTGGATCACTGAAAGGGGTAAGCACTAAAAAAAATAGTATGAAAAAAATTTCAAATTTCGGATTTTGAGTGAGCTTGGTGGCACCGGACTGAAGTATTCGGCAATTTCAAGTTCAGAATCAGATTTATCACTAAATTTTACATCAATGTAGATGGGTTTTGTTAAATTGGCGCAAATTTCAAATGCATAATTGTTTTTTTTCAAAAATGTCTTATGAAAAATCGCCAAAAAAAACCGGTTTTTTGAGCAGAACTGGGCCGGTTTCGACAATTCTTGAAATTGTAATAGCTCAAATTATTTCATTTGCAACAATATTTTATAATTCCGGAGGGCACGCAAAATCCCAAATACTTTAGCATTTGACCCAGTCTAATGTTCATATCATCCGAAAAACCAAGAAATGAAATAATAAATTATATAATATTCATTGCAGCTTGAACCAATAATATCAGTAAAAAAACGAAAAATTACAAAACTGTTAATATATGACTTTTTAGAAAACCGTTTAAGTAATTTTTTTCGCTAAAAAATTGTATCTGCTTTAAGATAATAAAAATTTAAGTTAATTCAGCAAGTATTTCTTGAGATATCATGGAGAGAGTTTGGAAAACATGATTTAAGCGATTTGTCAAATATAATATTTTTATGGTGGGTTCCTTTTTTATGCGATAACTTTTTTAATGCCATCGTTATCGGCTAAACCCTATTGGGAATACATTCTTATATGATGAGCAGCTTTGGAAGAAAACATAATTGAGGTTTTGAGAAGAGTTTCATCAGAACCTGTCCTGAGACATGTTGTCGTTTTCGAGACGTAACGACACATAGATGTAGGTATGTGCAAATAGTTAATGTAGAATCAATGCTTATATTTTATACTTTTACTAGTTTTCTTATACTTATTTTATACTTTCTGAACCCTAAGGAAAAGGGGTTTCATACCCCAAAACTAGTACGCTTTATACATCATCTATAACGAGTGAATGCATAAAATATTTCAAAAACTATCAGACACTAAGATATGCCTGCTTAAGTAATTGTATGAGTTAAAGAAAATAAACTAAAATACAATCAACTGAAATGTTCTGTGTGGCGGAAAGCTTTTTAACATGAGAATTTTTCACCCGATTGCCTCAAGGATAGCCTTTACTTCCAGTCAATTTAAGTTATAAGATCGCACAAACTAGAATGGACAACACTCTGGTAGGCGGTAACATAACCTACTGGTCCTAAGTAGTTTTGGAATGTATGTATATTAGGGCGGGTCGATTTAAAAATCGCTCAATGCTCTGTGAAAATCGTGTTCTAGGGATCAAAATAAGAAACTTTGCTGAAGGAACCTGATGTCCCCCAATTTGGGTGGCACATATGGGTAGGGGCAAATTTTGAAAAATCCCACTTTGACCCATTTAGAGTGCTCCAATCGAGTCCAAATGTATGACCGACCCCCACTTACTTTGGAGGCTTGACCCACCCATGCCAGTGGCACACCCCCTGGAACCCCCTGGGGCTTCCCCATACAAACATTTCAAAAAATCGCCAGTTTTGGCACTTTACATGGAACAATCAACGAAATGCCTATGTTTTTTTCTTTTTGGAGTTTTTTTCTCTTTAGAAATTTATTCAACCCTTTTAAAAAATGAAGGTATCACTGTGACACAATTGCAAATCGGAAAATTGCTTGTGTGCGTTTTTTAAGGCACCACAAGACACAGCTGCATGTCGCAAACTAACTTGTGTAGTTTTTTTATAGCACCTACTTAAGAAATTAAGGTTGCTTTACTTGCTTATTACCGCAAGAAGTCATTAAGTTTTTGATCGATTTGTCAACAAATATGAAGTCAGGTAGAGATTCGAATCAGAATTATCTGTGTTGGCTTGAAAGCACTCAACTACCAAAATCGCATGATTTAAATATTATCATCAATTAATAAACGAGTATGAGATAGCTTTTATATTATTGGTTAAGAATACTTTTTTGCGATGACAACATCCGTCAAACCAGGCGAAATAACCCGCATAACTTCAAAATATAAGAAGGTGCAGTCAACTTTATATTCCTGATTGCATCCGTCGAAACTACTTGAACTTCTTTCCTCTGCTCCAACATATTCATAAGCAATTTAACAGATTTATTGCTGTGCTTCCGGAAGCGTTTAAATATTTTGATAACCTGATTGAACTTAATGCGAATGTTCAATAGCAAAAATTATTTTTTATTTACTTACCTTATTTGCGTGCTAATATTTTGCCAAGAAGTTTTGCTATTAATTAGCTGGATTTAAACGATTTTATTTTGGTGGAATTGGACTGGTTGTGTGATGTTGGTTTTTTTTATATATTTTTTTTAAACGAATGAGAATAACACTGAAACAAGTAATTGTTTTTTTTCAGTATGGATATTGAAAGAACATTATAAAAAATATATATAGAAAATATGGCAGTTATTATGAGTTCATATTTGATCAAATTTTGCCCCAACCTAGTTTTGCTCTTTTGAAAAGTTATCTTTTCGTCACGCTGTTTCCTAGTGTCAATATCGAAAAACGCACTATTGCACAGTCAGTACATTTGAAGAGTCAATATTTTTTCCGTCTATGCTTGCATTGATTACATTTTGTTTATTTAACCCAAATTAATTTCCGAACCAAATAAATAACAACAACAACAACGAAAACCAAAACTATTTGAACAACAAACACGCACAAATCAGTCAGCAAACAAACGTTTTCGTCGGAAAAAAATGAATATAGAAATCACCCTTTTCCACTGCGAGACTACCTTAGGGCGCGGTTTTTGAGTTACAGCTACGCAATAACAACTGCAAAGAATGCAACTAACAACAAAGCATCTAATAAATATCTACTAGCTGTAACTGGAAAATATTATTTGAATGTAGTACATCAAAGCTTTAAAGTATTTATCTGCGGTGTATTTAACTGCAGTTAATTATTGAGGTCTCAACAAACTCGCCAACGGGATAGGAAGCAGGGGAAGAGCACAAAACAAACAAACAAACAAACAAACAATGAGCTACTTAGACACGCCGGCGGCTCTACATTACGGTGTAGAGATTTTTGATTCATGTTTATCAATAGTGTTGATCTTTAAGCGTTATAGTGGTTGACCTGAACCTCGAACCTCATAAAGTGCCAACTTATAATAATAAAAAAAAAAATAAGCCATAGTTAGTGAGGGGCAGCCAAAGGCGTTACTTCAACTTGAGAAAAATACAAACCCACAAAACAACACTTGTTCGACTCGTTAGCGCGTGGCAGTGTCAAACAACAACAGCAACTACAGAAAAACCGTTGATTAATTTGCATAAACTAATCAGCAGCAATCTGAAGATACACTTTTGTTATTTTTTTTTTTTCAAGCGCTCTATAATTTAAGCTGTATCTCAAAAATGTATCTAATGCGTTCCAGTTATGTTGTGGCTTGGCATACCTGCTCTAGGGCCTTTCCATTAAGATCTAGTCTTAATACTAGCGCTTAGAACCTGATGCTAAGAAATGATGTCATTTGATTAAAAAAATATTTATGATCTTTAATTTAAAAAAATTATTTTTTCTTATTTGTTTTAAGCTGTTTGTTGTCGTCTCATTTGCTTTAAATTTGGCTGTAACAAAATCTTGTATTTCAATTAATAAAGAAAAAATAAAATCTTATTTAATCTGCTTGTCTGTCTGTCTCTCTGTCTGTCTGTCGTGTCTGGAGACATTTGTCTCAATCACTTGACACAAGGAATTATTGCCAATTCTTTATTGCATGAGATAGAAAAAAAAGTGTCTAACGTGCATTACCAGCCTGAATTATTGCTGTTTGGCGCGACATATTTTAATATCTTTTTTCAAATTTTTTGTTTTTGTGTCATTTTTTTTTATTTGTTTATATTTGGATAACTTGTTTTTAATGCCGCTTTGATTTGCTACACAATCGAAACTATAAATTAACAACAACAACAACAACAACAACAACAACAACAACAACAACAACAAAAACAATAGCAAAAACTTGTTTGGCATTTTGGCACTTATTCAAATATTTTCATAGCTTTTATATTGTTCCAGATGATTGATGTGTGTTTTTATAGTCTTTATGTAAAAACAAAAACAAAAACAGAAACAAAAAAATAAACACACGGTTTTGGTTGTTTGCTATTAAAAGTGAATTTTAAATTTTATTTCTTAAATTTGAACTATGAAAAATTATACAAAAATAGCAATTCTGCAGCTAAATGAAGCATGTTGTCGGATCAAAAAAAAAAAACAAAAACAAAAAGCAATAAAATATTTTTTTATTTTAATAATGATATAATTTCCATTTTTGAACTAATAACTTGATTTTTTCCTTTTTTTTTTTACTTTCAGTCATCTACTAGTTAAAAACTGCATGAACGAAATTGTAAGTAAATTATTTAAAATATTTTATCTATTATTTTTTAAAGTAAATTTTATATCCACAAATTCTGTTTTAAGCCAGTAAGCTTTGAAGACACTTATATCTTTATTCATTTAAGTATATTTGTGTTTTCTATTTATAACTTCAAATATGTAAAAGAACAGTCAACTGTGTAAAGTATCCTTTAATTATAGTTCTAAGAAAGGAAAACCACTTATCATATCAGAATCTTAATTTCGTCACAATTGAAATGATTATAAAAAATAAGTACAATTTTATAAGGTTCTGGAATACCCTTAACCTCCTTTAATATTAAAACGTTACAACAAATAGAAATAACTTCTTATTTTATATTACGTGAAACTGAAATATAAGCCTCTATAATTTAATTAAATATAATCACATACCAAAGTTTATGTCTGTAGCTCAAAAAAAAACCTTTTTATGGAGTTTTTACTGTAATGGGTGGTATAGCAGATGTTTAGCCCATACGAAGTTTTAGCTGTGTATGTTATATATTAACTATTTTATAATGTTTTGTTGGGTTGTATGGGAAGTAGGCGTGCTTGGGAGGGGTCGACGGCTATTTTAAGTAAACATCATAGTTTTAGCATAAAATATATACATAACAAATTGTATCTCTGTAATGCAAATATAAGTCTTTTTATAGAGTTTTTTAGTATCGGGTTGTATGGGAGGTGGGCGTGTTCGCTGACAGATCACGTCCAGTTTTTGTGTACTTTTTAATTTTGATATAGAATACTTACATATCAACTTTTATTCTTGTAGCTTAAATATATCCTCTATATAGCGATTTCAATTTTACAGTTGTTGGGAGCTAGGCATGTTAGTAGGCCGACCACGCCCGCTTTTTATATGCATCTTAGATTTTATATCAAATACATACACATCAAATTTTATTTCTGTAGCTAAAATACAACTATATATATTGTGATTTAAATTATTTTGTTGTATGGGAGATGGGTGTGTTTATAAGTGGGCCACGCCCGATTTTTGTGTGCACCATAGATTTTATGTTAAAAACATACACATCAAAATTTATTTCTGTAGCTAAAACACAACTCTATAAATTGTGATTTCAACTTTATTGTTATATTGGGAGTGTTTTTGGGCAGACCACGCCTATTTTTTGTGAACGTCTTAAGTTTGATAAAAAAACATACATATAAAATTTTATTTCTGTAGCTTCAATACAAATCTCTATATAGTGGCCGTATGGAAGGTAGGCGTGTCCACGGCGGATTCCAAAAATATTGAATAGTGCAGATCCTTGGGTCTATTTGACCATATGAACCAAGTTTCATGCAATTCATGCAAAAAACAAACATTATGTAACTTGACCTTTCAAGTTTAGGATATAATTAACAAAACTGTTGTCAAATTGCAATAAAGTTAGTTTCAATAAAAGAAGAATGGTAATTGGCATTTTTCTGAAATTGGAAAATTTAGAATACTTACATACTTTACTTAGCTGGCGCTTAAACCGTTGGTAGGTTTTGGCCTGGTCTAAGAATTTGCGCCAGCCTCTTTTGTCGTGCGCTTGCTGGCGCCAGTTGGAAACTCCAAGCGTTGTCAGGTTATCCAATGCCTGGTCTTTCCAACGGAGATGCGGTCTTCCTCGTCTGCGTTGGCCACCGCTGGATACCGAATCCAATATCTTTTTCGCTGGCGCTTCGTCTTTCATTCTCTCGACATGACCTAGCCAGCGAAGCCGCTCTATTTTAATACGCTTGACTATATCGATAGCGGCATATAGCTCATACAGCTCGTGGTTCCATCGTATTCGGTACTCGCCATTGACGCAGATTGGACCATAGATCTTGCGAAGGATTTTTCTCTCGAACGCTCCCAAAGTCCTTTCATCAGAGCTGTTCATCGACAAGGTTTGTGATGCGTATAGAAGGACGGGCATGATTATTGACTTATAGAGCATTACTTTTGTTCGTCGTGAGACGAACTACTTAGCCTAAAGTAACACCTGTTGGCAAGAGTTATCTTTCGTTTAATCTCAATACTGATATCGTTGGAGGAATTTATGCTGGATCTAAGGTAGAGGAAGCCCTTGACAACCTCAAAAGAGGTGTTGTCAGCAGTGACGTGGTTTCGAAAACGCTGGGACTGTTTATTTGTTGACATAAAATACTTCGTTTGATCTACAAGACCCATTCAACTCGATTCTTTTTCTAGCCTAGAGAATGCTGCACTGACTTCACTCGTATTGTGGCCAATGATGTCAATATCATCAGCATACGCCAGCAGCATAACACTCTTATAGAAAATTGTGCCACTGCGTCTCAGGCCAGTAGCTGGGATGATCTTCTCCATGGCTATAATAAAGAAGTCGCACGATAAGGAAACACTTTGTCTGAAACCTCGCTTGGAAAGATCGATTACAAAGCCGCTTTCGACAGTTAAATAAGTACTCACCTTATTGATGCGAATTTGGTTAATACCTCTCCCCGAACGGAGAGAATAAGTACTCACCTTATTGATGATCCCCTCCGTTCGGGGAGAGGTATTAACCAAATTCGCATCAATAAGGTGAGTACTTATTTAACTGTCGAAAGCGGCTTTGTAATCGACAAAAATATGGTGTGTGTCGATGTGTTTGTCTAGTGTCTTCTCCAAGATTTGTCGAAGCGTGAAGATCTGGTCGATGTTGAACTTTCCAGGTCTGAAGCCACACTGATGAGGACCAATGAGGACCAGTTGGTTGACGATGGGCTTCAGTCTTTCACACAGTACACTCGACAGGACCTTATATTTGATATTAAAAGGGTTTACCATTGTAGTTGGCGCAAATGGTATGATCGCCTTTCTTGTGGGTTGAGCATATTAAGGTTCAAATCATCTGGAATGCATTCTTCCGATCATATTCTGCATAGAAATTTGTGAATGCATTTAAACAGAGCATCGACTCCGATCTTAAACAACTTAACCGAGCTATAGCTGTTAAGACCTCGTTATAGTACTCAAGCAGCGAAACTTCAACGCATCCATAATTGCGGTTTTCGGGATATCATCGCTGTTGGCGGCATTGTGGTTAGCGTCGCCAAAGACTAGAGAAGTGTTCGCTCGAGAACATCAGTGTACTCAGTCACTAAATTTCCGTTTTCATCCTTGCAGTTAGAGGCTCCGATCTTAAAACCATCGCCCAGGCGTCTTATTTTTTCGAAATATTTTCGAGTCTCATTCTTGTCGCCATGGATCTCAATTTTCTCGCACTCATGGATTTCTGCCTTTCGTTATTTTCACCTGAACAGGCGGCTCTCTTCCCTCCTCTTCCCTCCTCTCTGTATCACTTCATAACAGCACGCGTTACAACCGACTGCAGGGTGGCTTTGTAGGCGGCGTCCTTCTCTGCCTCTTCGGCAGCCGTACGCATAGAGTGGTATATGTGCGTCACTGGGCGCATATATCGTCAATCCAAGAAGTGCTTTCTTGAAGCAGGAGGGACAGTCGAGTAGCAAAGGCTTCGGAAGGTTACTAATGATCCGAATCTATGTTTGCACCGCGGATAGTGTGGAAGTCCTAGTATACTGGAAGAGTGCCTTCCGTCATTCAAAACGTGCTGCATTTGGTTGCGTGTTTTTTGATCAGGGGACAACCAGGTGGCCTTATGAATATTGAGATATTTCTTTGAGAAGAATCTAGTGCTTCTAATGAATAAGAAAATTGTTTTGCTTAAATTTAAAAACAGTTTGATTTTGTTTTAAGATTTTTAAAAATCATGAATAAGTAACAGATATTTAACTTCAATAGGCTAATTAATAAAACCACACTAGTGTGTAATTGCTGAATTCGCACCCGATAACACTTAGTCACCAAGTGACAATCCAAAATGAGTCAATCGAGCTGTCAAACATCCTGTTTATAGCCTAATTTAAGCCAAACAAAAAGAGTTTCAATCGTTAATGTTACACTTTGATGTGCAATACATGACTTTGCTTAAATTTCTACGGTTTAAAGGTAAAAAAGCTTGAGTTTTTTTAGCTTGTGTTTTATTGTTGGAAGTATTTTTGTGTTGAAAGCCAAGAATTAGCGGTTGACACATGATGACTAATGCGAGCGTATAACTGCGATGATGTCAACCTGTAGATGCTTAGTTATGAAAACCGTATAAACACAGTCATATAAACAGCAATTCATGTTTAGGTGGCAACACTTAAGCTAATAACAATAAAATATATAAATGGTGTCTAGCTGTTAAGAATTACGTGAAGTTGTGCGAATTTCAAAATTGCAATGAGTACAAAACGTTGAGATTGTTGTGTTGGTTTTTGTGGCTGCTGTTCTTGTTGTTGTTGTTGTTGCTATGACTGCTACTTTGACTGTAACTAATTAGCTGTGAGATGCAAACGCTGGCTATTAAAATTAAATGAGGAAAAACATGATAAAGAATAATATGCACGAAACCAGTTTAATTAACGCTCTAAAGATGCTGAGATAAAAAAAAAGCTGACTGTTGCGAATTTGCGACGCGTTAAGCACGATTTGCATTTGACATGAAGTTTTCTGTTTTTTGTTTTTTTTTTTGATATTTCACACAATTAACACCGGTTTAGTTAGTCGCTAACGTCGTATGGCGTCATTTAATGCGATTTCATATATAAAAATTTTAAAGATCTTTAAAGTTATGTTTCAAAAAATCATGTTATTTAAATGAGTTTTAAGGTTAACAAGAATTATATTACTTACGTAATGTATGAAGTACATAAAAAAGAGACATGAAAGCATTAATTTTACATGTATGTTTATTTTTCAAAACTTATCTTTAGCTCTGCACTCAGAAAAAAGTGTCTCAGAATATGATAAAATAGGCATCATAGTTAGAGAAAAATGGTATAGACTTTGCTCCAGAGAATGCTGTTCTCTAATTGCGATACTAAAAATTCTATAAAAATGATAAAAAGATTCCATGAAATAGAAAAATATATCGTTTTTAGAGAAAAATACTTTTTTTTTGAGAAAATATTTGTTTTTATTGAAGAAAATACTTCTCATCGTGAATTTTTTATCAAAATATAAGAAAAGTTTTTCATTTTCAATAAAATTTCTCTATAAATGAGAATTTTTTTGTGCGAGAAAAATACTTATCATTATTAGAGACATTGAAATATTTCCATTTCCTAGAAGTAAAGAAATATTTCTTCGAAAATGTGAAAATTTATTCTAATTGAAGAAAATTTTATTTGAAAAAGAGAAAATTGCTATTATCAAAAATAGAGAAATTGTATTTCTCTATTTTTGTGCATTTTTCTCAGTGTGTG
The DNA here is from genome assembly GCA_958299015.1 of Tetanocera ferruginea. Classification (NCBI taxonomy): domain Eukaryota; kingdom Metazoa; phylum Arthropoda; class Insecta; order Diptera; family Sciomyzidae; genus Tetanocera; species Tetanocera ferruginea. The sequence goes on along the minus strand of OY282644.1, from coordinate 36,470,899 downwards.
TTAATTTTTAACAATTTCAGTGCGTTCAACTTTAAAACATGGATTAAAGACGAATCTAAGTGGTTGTGTAAAGAAACATTCTTAACCATGATGCACAAAAAGCAAGTCGGCACTCTAGAGCTGTCAGGAAACCATAACAACTGACAGTGCAACAGCCAATTTGACTGCAACAGTGACCAAAACTAATGTTATGGAATATTGAATCGCATGACAGAACCACTGATATACAATTCACCGCAAAACAGGCCAGTGCACAGTGATTTGTCTCTATATAAGTGATGAACAAAAATATAATATGTTGGATATCGCTGAAACTTGGTACATTAACTACCAACCGATATAGAAAGGTTCTCCCAGTTTTTACATACCTTGTTTTAAGCATTTTTGTAGACTTTGAGTATGCTTTGATTTTCGATTTTTATAATAAATAATCTCTGACATTTCCAAAAAGCTATCAACTGCAACATTTAGACAAGTAAGTTGTAAGAAAAAAAAATCGAACGTGGAGCTTCTGAAAAAGTTTTGAAAATTTGGACTTAGCATCCCATGGACACTTATAAAAGCTAGAAGAACTCTCTGAAGCATCTTAGCATGCAGCATGTAGAGTCATTTTGACATTTAGCTAACAACTCTTCGTACAAGATATGCCGCAAAGTGGGCCTCTGTAGGGATCTAGTGACTTACATCTTGAGAAGAAAGTAGTCGCTCTGGTGAAAGCCAAGTTTGTTTCAAAACTGAGGCAGGCTCAAAGTCTGGCAAGAAAAAATTTGAAATAAAGTATGTTCGTAGGTAATACTTTTGATCTTTGACAGTTTTTTTTTAACAAAAAGATATGTAAAAACATTCTCAATTTTTGATACGAACATTTGATCAATACAAATATTATTCTTTGCTTTTCTGAAATCAAAATTTTTTGCTTTGTGACAACTCACCATGCAATGAACTGCATAAATACCACACAACGACAGACAGCAAATAGTAGAGAATTTCAATTTCGACACGTGGTCGAACCACTTCCTTGCTTTATTTTTTAAACTTGTACTGCAGGTTGCAGCTTTTGAGCCCATGCAATATCTTCAAGATAATAATTTAGCGAAAAAAGAAATGCATTACATAAAAATCTAGTGCGCAACAAGCAACAAATACTCGCACATTGACGCGCCGACTTTGCGTTAAGGCATGACAGCGCTGAATGTGATAGCCAGACAGTTAGCGGAGTTAACCGATTAAGTTTACATGCAACAAGACATTGACAACGCAGTCATGGTCGAATAGCATTTCAGTCAAGACTCATAGCGGTACCAAGCAGCAGCTAAGATCTGCAACAATATCGCGCTTCAAGCAGCTGGTATCTGCTAGATATCCATTGACAGCACGCACAACAAACAACAGCTCTTACAACTACACTTTGTATCTAGCTACATACACACAAACATACAAACGCACAACTTTTTGCACACTGTTGCTAATTGTACGCCGGTGTCAAGGAAGATATTGCAACCATCTACTATATAATAAAAATAATTAAACAACGCTATGGTAGATCAGCAGCACGCTGCAGCAAAGCAGCAGTAAAGCGGAGCGTGTTGGCGCTGTTCATAACTTAATTGGTATTTGTGTAGCGCCAAATTGCTGCTGGCTACGCCCGGTTTTATTCCTGTGGGGCTGTCCCTGTAGCTGGTTAGTTAGTGTCGGCCAACATAGCCTTGTCTTGGCTTAATTTAACGTCGTGTTGAATGTCGCTTACTTACAAGCCAAACGCAAAACGCACAACTTAAGAGTCGCTTGGAGCAACTTGTTACCAGACTAACTCGATAAAATATTGTCATTTACTAAATAACGTTAAATTCCTCAACCTAGATGAGCTGCTTTGAGCAGGTGCAATGATATCCTCTGTATTATGCGAAATAAACACACACAAAGAACATCGGAGAATGCAGATGGATAAGTTTTAAAAGTCAAACGTGCCGACTTGCGGTTTTTATAGTTTAAGCTTAAATAACAAATATAAATTGAGTTATAAAGATTCCGCAACAAAATGTTGGCTATAAAGATGGATTTGGAATATTTTAGATTTTAAAAAATATTAAATTTTTTAAACTTTTAAACTGTAGAAATTTAAGCAAAGTCATGAATTGCACATCAAAGTATAACATTAACGAATCAAACACTTTTTACTTTGCTTAAATTAGGCTATTTACAGAATATTAGACAGCTCGATTGACTCATTTTCGATTGTCACTTAGTGACTAAGTGTTATCGGCTACGAATTCAGCACTCAGAAACTATTATGGTTTTATTAATTAGCACATTGAAGTTAACTATCTGTTAATTACACTTTGCATGTCCAAAAATCAAACAAGAAAAAGACATATCATTTCGGCATAATTCGAGGATGATGAATTTAATGGAATTTACCGTTTTTTTATCCTTCGGCGCGTTTTGAGAAATTCAATGTTGAATGTCTTAATCCATCTTTTTTTTTTTAGTTTTTGTATGTGGCTTGCAATAATTTGCTTTTCACTTAATCATATATTTTTAATTTAAACATATTATTAATCCAGTTTGAGGATCAGTGGAACTACTGGTACAATTATTTAATTTAAGAAATTCTTGTGTCAGTAAAATTCCAGCTTGTGTGTTTCTAAGCTATTTCTGAGTTTGGCCTTATTAATATCACTGTGCTCGAATCGGACACCTTTTTCTCATCAAACGGGGGACCCGGGGGAATAACCTAATTCGAGTATGCTGATTCTAATGGTGCTAAGCGTTTTTTAGGTTAGCTCTTGTTTTCGATAAAAAACTTTCATACCGATATACTTTGGCGGCGAATCTGAGCGCCGGGATTCCTTTGGCCATCAAGCAAAGGTTGTGCGTTGGGTTTGAAGCCCACCATGTAATAAAATATTTCAATGAAAAGCTTAAGAATGAATAAAAGAATGATCCCCAAATCTAATGACGACTACCACAAACGAAAAACTGATAATGATTTACGGATATGCACCTGGAATGTCCGAACCCTAAATTGGGATGGTGCCTATATCCAATTGATTGATATCTTAGAAAGATATAATGCTGATATCACTGCAATCCAAGAAATGCGATGGAAGGGTTGCATACGGCAAGCATCCTGTGATATCCACTACAGCGGCCATGCGGAGAAGCACGAGTTTGGATGCGGATTTGTAGTTGGCAAGAGAATACGGCATCATGTCCTGCGATTCACTCCTGTGAACGAACGACTTGCCATAATTCGCTTCAAGGCAAAATTTTTTAACATAAGCCTAATATGTGCGCACGCTCCGACAGAAGAAAAAGATGACGAGACCAAAGAAAGTTTTTAAGAGCGCCTTGAAAACGCATACGAACGCTGCCCCGTCATGACATAACAATCGTTCTGGGTGGCTTCAACGCCAAGGCGAATAAGGAAAACAGATTTAGTCCAACATTCGGAAATTTCTGCCTCCACGACAACACATCCGATAACGGAATAAGGTTGATTGACTTCGCCGCAGCACGAAACATGGTCGTTACTAGCACTAGATTCAAGCATCGCAATATTCATAAGGCCACTTAGCTGTCCCCTGATCAAAAAACATGCAACCAAATTGATCACGTTTTGATTGACAGAAGGCACTCTTCCAGTGTACTAGACGTACGCACGATCCGTGGTGCTAACATAGACTCGGATCATTATCTTGTCGCAGCCAAGATCCGCACACGCTAAGAATGCTCGCAATCCTACAACCTACAAAAATAAAGCTACACGTCAACAACCTGTATTCAAAACGGACAGCCGAAGCCTTCGCTACTCGACTCTCACTCCTGCTTCAAGAAAGCACTTCAGCGATTGACGATATATGCGCACAGTGGACGCCCATATCCAACTCTATGCGTACGGCTGCCGAAGAGGTGATAGGCTACCACCGCCCTCGCCGGAACCAGTGGCACGACCAGGAGTGTCGCGACGGCACTGCAGAGAAGGACGCCGCCTTCAAAGCCACCCTGCAGTCGGTTGTAACGCGTGCTGTTTTGGAGCGATACCGAGAGAAGAGGAGGGAAGAGAGACGCATTTTCAGGCGAAAAACACGAGAGCCGGAAATGCGTGAGTGCGAAAAAAATGAGATGCATGGCGATAGGAATGAGACTCGAAAATTTTTGAAAAATAAGACGCGTGGCCGATGGTTTTAAGACCGGAGCCTCTTCATGCAAGGATGAGAATGGGAATATAGTGCGAGATATCCAGAGTACACTGATGTTATGGAGGGACCACTTCTCTAGTCTTTTAAATGGCGACGCTGACAACAATCGCGCCAGTGGAGATGACATCCCGGAAACCCCAATTATGGATGACAGCGTTGAAGTTCCGCTGCCCGATTATAACGAGGTCTTAACAGCTATAGCTCAGCTTAAAAACAACAAAGCCGCAGAAGCCGATGGCCTACCGGCTGAGCTTTTTAAGACCGGTGGCGAAGCTCTGTTTACATGCATTCACAGACTTCTATGCAGAATATGGTCGGAAGAATGCATTCCAGATGATTGGAACCTCAGTGTGCTCTGCCCAATCCACAAGAAAGGCGATCCCACCATTTGCGCCAACTACCGTGGGATAAGCCTTCTTAATATCGCATATAAGGTCCTGTCGAGCGTATTGTGTGAAAGACTGAAGCCCATCGTTAACCAACTGATTGGACCTTATCAGTGTGGTTTCAGACCTGGAAAGTCCACCATCGACAAGATCTTCACGCTCCGACAAATCTTTGAAAAGGCCCTTGAAAAACAAATCGACACACACCATCTCTTTGTTGATTTCAAAGCCGCCTTCGACAGTCCATTAAGAAGTCACCTCTACTCCATCATGTCTGAATTTGGTATTCCTGCGAAGATAATACGTCTTTGCAGGATGACGCTGAAGAACACCAGCAGCGCAGTGAAAATCGGGAAGGACCTCTCCCTTCCGTTCGATACCAAGCGAGGTTTCTGACAAGAATGATTTCTTATCGTGCGACTTCTTTAATATAGTCATGGAGAAGATCATCCGAGCTGCTGAGCTCAGACGCAGCGGCACAATTTTCTATAAGAGTGTTATGCTGCTGGCGTATGCAGATGATATTGACATCATTGGCCACAATACGCGCGAAGTCAGTGCAGCATTCTCCAGGCTAGAAAAAGAGTCGAGTCGAATGGGTCTTGCAGTGAACGCAGATAAAACGAAGTATCCTATGTCAACAAACAAACAGTCCCAGCGTCTTGGAAACCACGTCACTGTTGACAACACCTCCTTTGAGGTAGTGAAGGACTTTGTTTACCTGGGATCCAGCATTAACTCCTCTAACGGTATCAGTATTGAGATTAAACGAAGGATAACTCTTGCCAACAGTTGTTACTTTGGGCTCAGTAGGCGATTGAAAAGCAGAGCTCTCTCTCAACGAACAAAACTGACGCTCTATAAGTCAATAATCATGCCCGTCCTACTATACGCATCACAAACCTGGACGTTGAGCAGCTCTGATGAAAGGACTTTTGGAGCGTTCGAGAGAAAAATCCTTCGCAAGATCTATGGTCCAATCTGCGTCAATGGCGAGTACCGAATACGATGGAACCATGAGCTGTATGAGCTATATGCCGACATCGATATAGTCAAGCGTATTAAAATTGAGCGGCTTCGCTGGCTAGGTCATGTCGAGAGAATGAACAACGAAGCTCCAGCGAAAAAGATATTGGATTCGGTACCCAGCAGTGGCCAACGCAGACGAGGAAGACCGCATCTCCGTTGGAAAGACCAGGCATTGGATAACCTGACAACGCTTGGAGTTTCCAACTGTCGCCAGCAAGCGCACGACAAAAGAGGCTGGCGAAAATTCTTAGACCAGGCCAAAACCGACCAACGGTTGTAAGCGCCATCATAGTAAGTAAGTTCAACCGCAGAAACAGCTGAATCAATGTATCAACCATCGAATGTCACTGCTACTGGTGCATTCCATCACATTGAAGTAACGCAAAATCGTCTGGATATTTGGATACGACGCTTGAAACTATCGCAGCGACAATCCAACAGGTAAATATTTTGGCACCGGATGTTCGGATTTACGTAGCAATCAATCGTCATTCCCGTTTTACAAATTTTTTCAAATCCATCGAGAATAATTCACTTGCATATTGCACAAATATCCGTGGTTTGATTTCAACGATGCAAAATGAATATAATCCGATGCATTGGCGCTTGTTTATCGATTCTTTTAAAAGTAGTTTAAAAGCGGTTCTATTACATGTCACGAATTCAAAAAACTCCGTACCGATCGCTCTAAGTACAAACACTAAAGAAACGTATGAATCATTAAGAAAAATCATCGATTTAGTGAAATATAATGATCATATGTGGAAAATTTGTGCCGACTTGATGGTGGTGACTCTTTTAAGAGGCATGCAAACGGGTTATACTAAAAATGTGTGCTTTATGTGTTTATGGGATACTCGTTTCGCCGTCGACCAATATAGCGAACGGAATTGGCCACCGCGAGAGGATTTTAGATTGCGACGCAACAATATTATAAACATTCCACTTGTGCCAGTAGAAAAAGTTCTGCTGCCACCGCTTCACATCAAACTAAGAATTGTCAAAAATTTCATAAAAGCATTGAGCCCTGAAAGAGAAGATTTTCACCAATTGCGGCGAATTTTCCCAAGATTAAGTGGAATGAAAATAAAAGAAGGTAAATGTTTGAATCTTAATGCTGATTAATTAAGATATGATTTGTTGGTTATTTTACAGGAATTCTTATTGGACCAGACATTCGTCGCTTGACGCGAAACGAAATATTTGAAAACGCACTCAGTCCTTTAGAGCATGTGGCATGGGATTGTGGAAAAGCGGTAATAGATAACGTACTCGGAATTCATCGATCCGAAAATTGGCGCACACTGATTGAAGACATGCTCTCTGCTTTTCACAATATTAACATTCACATTTCATTAAAAATTAATTTCTTGCATTGCCATGCAGAAAAATTCAACGAGCAAACACCAGCCGAATCCGATGAACACGGCAAGCGTTTTCACCAAGTAACGGCAGGGCTCGAGCATTGGTACAGTGGAAAAGCTGCATTCTCTTTTAGGCGATATTTGTTGGAATTTGCAGAAGGATGTCGATAGTACGGAAAATTCAGGAAGCGGAACTGAAAATGAAACCAATTCAATAAAATATGAATTTTTTGCGGGATTTAAGGGTGGCCTTAAATTTTGTATTCTATTAGGTCTACAATATCTACTATGTCATACGCCTCATTTTGTCACACAGTGTAATTAATATTATTCGAATACAGCAAATTCATTTAAAATTGAAAATGCTCTAAAATTTTATGATGAATTCTTTAAACGCCCATTTCATATTGAAGTTTTATATCAGTTGAACTCACCATCTCCAACTTGGCTCAAATTTTTTTTTGGGATTGGTTTATTGATTAGAAAACCAAATCCGGAGTTTGAGATTTTAAGAATTTTTTCGCGGACCCACAGCCATGCATATGCCAAAATAGGGTCTTTTTTGAGACAACGTATTTCTGTCAATTTAAATCAAATTTTTGTTAATAAGGTATCATTGGAAAGATTATTTTGAATATTTTAAGGGAAAATTTGCAATAAGTCTAACCACTTTTAGTTTAAAGTTTAAAGCTTTGACAGCAACAGACGCTATAAGTCTTTTTCATATCGTTAAAAAGATAATGAAACGCAAAAAAACATAAATATTATGAAAAAGAAAAAATGTATAGCTTCTGTTGGTAGCATGGAATTAGACTTTGAAAATAAAATGGGCTGCGTGATTTTTCACATAGATCTATATTTTTCTCTTCTACTATATACTTATAGTAGAAGAGAATAGAAGAAAGAATAGAAGAAAGATACTCTTCTTATGAAAATTAGATTTAATTGTCTCAAAATGGACACTTTTTGGCCGCGAAAAATGATTGCAGAAATTTATAACTTCGGATTTGGTTATTTAATCACTAAACCAATCTAATCCACCAATGTGGTGACCGTGGCATGCGTGTTAAGTGTGTGGCCTTGCATGCTCGGGGCGCCAGATCGATTCTCACTCACGGCAAAGTTTTTTCAATAACAAATTTTCTTATCGGTCATCGCCTCTCTGCAGACAATGGCAAACCCAGACAAAGAGAGTAAATAATGCCATGTAAAGCTTCTTGAGAACAAGAACTTTAGCCTTTCGGAGTCGGCATACAACATGTGGGTCCAGTTCTCAGTCAATTGTGTACAAACATTTAATAACACGCACAACACAATTGATCTTAAGAAACTCGTTCAATGTACTTTCAAGAGCTGAAATGGCCAATTTGTTTTTAAACCAATGCCAGAAAGGAATTTGAGCCAAATGAGAGCAGTTTTAAAAAACGTATTTTTTCTGTGCTCGAGATACAATCTCGAGGAACACCGGATATCATCCGCTAGTACTTGATATAAATAACTATTGGCTTCAAAGAATTGCAGAAATTCTTATATTCGAGTGTTTGATCAGTATAATATTCAGGGCAGAGCTTAAGATACGAAGAAATAATAAAATTAAGCTTGCAAAAAATTTATCAATTTGAAATATTGTACAGTTTTTTCTTTGAGTTAAAAATGGGGTGAAAGATATGCAGGAAAGAAAGGGAAATCAAGTAAAACATGTGTAGAGAATGTTCAATGTGAGGCGAAAGTTGCGAATTTGCATCTGAGACAAGTATTATGACTTTACCTCAATCAATTCAAGTTATAAAGCCATCCCATTCACAAACTTCACTACCATCGACTTTAACTTTCAAATAAGATTATATTGAAACATTTTTAATTCAATTGACTAGAATAAGAGAAAGAATTTAACAAAGGCTTAAGTGTAGGACCATGATCTGGTCGGAATTCTAACCCCGGACTTCTGGTATAACTCGATTTTAAGATACAAAGAAATAGCAAAATTAAACAAAAAACTAATTTTAAATTTTGTAAATAATTTTATAGCAAATTAAGCATCATCTATAACTTTCAAATTAGCATATATTGAAGAATTTTGAATTTCACTCGACTGGGATAAAGCCAAAAATTTAACAAAAACTAAAACGTCTGACTGGTTTAAATATTTCACGATTATGAAAGCTTCGAATGGTACGGAAGACCGGAATTGTATTTCAAAATTTGTACATTAATTATTGCGTTTTTATATCAGTCTTCAAAAGTTAATATATTTTAAAAATAATAAGAAAATAAACGATTTCTAAAGTTATAAATCCCTTACAACATAATCATCGAACTTTTTGCTCATGGGTTTTTTCGTGGCCGTTAATTTGATTTCATCCACTCTACATCTGCTCTGCCCTGTGTCTTTACTAGTTACTCGCTGACACAAAAGTTTAAAACTTTCTTAAATTGAACTAAACATCTTTGAAACATATAATTTCATTGTCATGCTGCTTTCAATCCAATTTAAAAAAATTAGATTTTATCAGTGAAAGAAACTCTTTAGATGCAAATAAAATAAATATTCGAATGCAATGAAAAGAGCAAAACACCAAGAATAAAACGCGTTGCTAAAACAATAAAATTCACGCAAATTGTGGAAAAACAAAACCCTTGACTTTTTTTTCGGGCATTTTGCGCCATTTCGTGCAGCACTTCCACTACAGCACAAGACAGCTTAGGAGAGTCAAGAAGTAAAAAGCAACAAAAAAAGTAACCAATAAGCAGCAACAGCAGCAATACGAGCAAAGTCAATATACCAAAGTATCTATGGCACAGCTTTAGATACTGCCACTAGCCAGTGTCATAGATACACTTTCAGCTTAGAATGCAGATCAGAAAAAAAATAAATACAATGCTTGCAGATACAAACGGTTAAGTAAGTGTCGCCTAACGAACGGGCGATGAGCTAAGGGCTGGCTGCCTAATCCGTGAGCACCGGAAACTGCTGTAGAATGAGTTGATGTAACGGTCTTCGCTGCAATAACTTCGTTTGACCTCAATTTTTATTGCAACGTATTTGCGTGTGTTTTTTTTTTTTTCTTCTCTGCTTTTCGTTGTTCCGTTCTGCACTTGTAGTATTTTATTTTATCTGCAACGATTTGAATCTCTTAAATGTAGCGAATTTGCGAAAACGGTTCTTTATTCTGCTATTATGTCATTTTATCATTTTGTCATTTTCTAATTTTGTGATTGTCTTTTAGTTAACTTGAAATGGTTGCCCCAACCAGGTTACGTCGACAAGAAAGTCGGCCAACCAGTTCGTTTTAACATTGGGTGAGAGCAGACAGAGTAGGATATTGGCAGGGTGGTTGGGAGACAGGCGACAAAAGGGACTGCCATAAAAGAAGGGTCCTTAACCGTTTAAATTGGGTCATTTTAATTCACTTTAGAAGCTTTCATTGATGCTCAACGGACGCCGCATTTCACGGTGAATGCTTGCCATGCTTTTCAATATCCTTTCTTTGCTTCATTGTTGTGGTCGTTGTTGTTGTATTTGGTACTTTTTTTTCTTCTTCTGTCGTATTTTATTGTATTATATTTAGTTGGCTGCCATATTGAACAACATGCAGAGACGCTTGTGTGCGAAGCTGCAACAATGGACGTAACTTGTTTTTTTTTTTCACAAATAACAAAACGAACTTCAATAAAAACAAAAATAAGAAAAAAAAAAAAAAACAACAAAAGGAAACTCAAAACAAAACATGAAACAATGAAATGAAAGAAAAACTCAATGAAAATTCAATGAAAAGAAAGAAAATTTTAAAACCTTGGAATTGTTTTATTTACGTTTTAAGCATCAAACTAGCTACTAGTGGGTACACATGCTTGCAAATGCTATATCTCTAAGATACACAGTAGCACATGCTGTTGGCTGACTCTCTTTGCCAATGCGAAATAACGGAAGAGCCCTTGACTGCTTGCATCCTAAGCTTTCTGGCATAAAGCAATTCGTTGCGTCTGCTTCAATGATTCTTTAAAGAAACATGAAAAACTTTATTGGCTGCTATTTTTTTTTTTCTGTTTTGGTTACTCTTGTAGCTGTTTGTATCTTGTATCTGTGTCTCAGCTTGTGTTAAATATATGTGTGCCAGCAACTTTTTTAGCTATGCTTTAAATTTAAAGCATTCTTTGAATGTGGCTATTTTTGAACTCACTGCATGTGTGCTACACGCAGATGCTGCGACTGTGAGCTAGAGGTCTTGAGAACACTTCTTGACTTTTATTTTACTGCTTTTGACACATTTTTGTTGTCGGCTTTTTGCTTTTGTTTGTTTGTTTGTTTTTTTTTTACCTACAAACATGCCATTCAAGCAATAGATACTTCAACAATTTTTTTTTTTCCGAAATGTATTTCATGCGCTCTGAAGTGTATCTTTTAGTAACTGTGATGAGTTTTTCTTTTTTTGTTTTTGTTTTTACTGGCTGACAATGAAACTTTTGTACATCTCACAACAAAGTGTTATGTTTCAAAAAACAAAATAAAATAAAACAAAAACAAAAACAACATCCAAGCAATAACAATAACAAGCATATTCACAACCACAGTATTTATGGCTAATAAGCAATATATTTGAATGTTTCACATTTTTATAGCGCGAATTGTATTGAGCTCATATAACAACGGTGCTCAAATTGTATTGCATTATGCAAAAACTCATAAAATTTCATGTATCAGGACATGTGTTGTTAATATATGCTTTTATTACTATGATTCATGTTGGGCTTGATTGAATTTTTAAAGGAAATCTCCACTGTTTCTGAGTGATTGAATTAACATTTTCATAAGAATTTTTCGTTTGCAAAATTCTTAAAAATTACTTGTAAAACTTGAAATATTTAAATTGAAGGCTTATTTACAAAACCTAGCCTATTGTAACATTCAAGGTCTAAGAAATAAAGTCGTTAAAATAACGTTGCTCTTTAAGGTCGACTTTTTAACTCTCAAATGTATGGTATTAACTTGTTTTGCCACCAGCTTTGCAAATGGTTGACAACAAAAATATAAGGCTTGCCTCTTTAAGCTTCTGGTTTCTTTCAAATATTCAAGGTTAAAATGTTTCTGCTTCACACTTTGAAGCATGTTTAAATGATTCCAACTTATTGCATTTTCTTCAGACAATCTTTTTAGAACTTTACATCTATTGTTTTTTCTAAAAAGTCAAAAAATATAAACAAAATAAAATTAAATGAAAAAGACAAGAAGACTTTGTGATTTTTTTTTGTTAAGATTTTTCTGCGCTCGAATAAATTTGTCTGTCTCTAACGGTGACTTAACAAAATATCTCCTGCGGAAATTAAGTTCTTAGATTTATTCTGGAGATATTGCATTTTTCGATAAAGTAAGTGTGATATTTCTCAGATATAAGAGGCCATGAAATAAAGGTGCCATGACGTAAAGATTTTAAAGATAAATAATAAATGATGCTCTTCAACTAGCATAGAATTAATTTAAAGATTTTATGGCTTTACCTTTTAGCACATTTAAAGTGGACTAGTTCAAACTCTAAGAAGAGCCTGAATTATTCATCAGATCATACAGTTTTTGAAGATATAACTTCAATATACATAGTTTTAATAAAAATAAATTCCTAGTATTAAAAATATAATCGTTGCTTAACATAAACATTAAAACCAACACATCCCTATTGAGGATAAGTCCAGACAACTCCGAATCACTGTCTAACCTCAATGTAACAATAATGCTATGTTTATAATATGTACCCAGAACTCTTTGAATTGACCTCAGTTTTGAGTAGTTTTAACGCTTACAAGCTTTCTGTAATATCGAAAGTAACCTTATTATCAAACCGGAGAACTATAATCGTGCAAAGATTTAAATTCCGGAGCATACATTTTCAATTCCGTCTCATCTTCGTCAACCACACACCATAACTCAACAGTGCCAGCAATATCCATCGAACATGCTCTATTATCATCGTTAATTTCATCATTTATTTATGGTGGTACGTATAGAACATTAGCAGCTTTTTCATTGGACGATTCTAAAATCATAATAACGTTATTCACTTTTCACCTAAGTATGTTTTCCTATAACTCCTAGAAATAGCTTGGAGCCTGAATGAAACGTCTCGTTCCTTAGCGATATCTTAAGTCTCTTTCCATATTATTGCGAATTCTTGCAGTTCTCTACATTGTACTTTTCGACGTTATTTTATGTCCAGCACGTCTTCTACTGAATTATGGAAAATTTCACTCAAAAACCTTACATCAAACTTCTTGGTCCGTTTTCCGGATATAAAGCCTTATTCATCTCCATTTGAGTAGTTTGCTTTCGTTTGAAGAACAAATCGGCAATTGAATTCGAAAAAATGGGCTGCCAAATTTTTAGTGTGCGCATCAGGCATTTGTTGACAAATACTTGCAGCTTATTTATAACCTACTCTTTGACAAGCCTTGCTTGGAAGCATATAACATAACCAATTTCACGTTTGAATCGAATAAGCAAACTTTCACTTTGTGGATTTAATCTTCCTAATCTAGATGGCGCATATTTTATATATGTTAATTGAGCAAAAGCATTTTTCACTTTTGCCCTGCCATCCATGAAGATAATATTACCTAAGTACGTGAAGTTAACGTTTTCAATGTCATCATTGCCAGCTTCTAAAGTTAAGTTTCATGCCTTTAGATCTTTAGGCTGGCGTTATGCGATCTTCAATCTGGCTTTGCATATCTGAGTGTTGGGATGATAAGGGGCAGATGTCATCAGCATAGTCTAAATCGGATAAATGTTCATTAAGCTTCCATCGGACTCCACTTTCTACTCTGCCAAAAGCTGTAATAAGGATGTCATCAAGAAAGTTGTGAAATAGAGCTGGCGATAGTCACAGCCCTGTGGACTGCGGAACTTGCATGCTGCGCAGGTACTACATTTATAGCATTAGCGAAGATACTTCTCCTGTATGCTGTGAGATCCATATGTTTTCTCGGCAAACAATGTCAAAGGCGGTGTTCTAGTCTATGAAGACAAGTTGAAGTGCCTGCGCCACTTTTATGATTGTTAGGTAATTATTTTTGGAGTATTAATCTGATGCACACATGATCGATTTTGTCGGAATCCTGTTTGTTGAATTTGGATGATTAAATAGAGTTGCCAGTATATTCTGTTCAAGTGCACCTCTGTCAGCACTGAAAGAACTTGCCAAGGTTACCCTTCTTTGGCAACTTGACTAGCACTGCATGCAGCCAATCTTCTGGTAAACGCTCTTCGTACCAGATTCGGACGAGCAGAGGGTGGAGAATTTTGACTGATGTCAAAGGCATGCTTTTTTTGAGCAGTTAAGCTGTTATTTGATCGTTTCTGGCGGCTTTGTTGTTTTTCACATATTTGATCGCTTGCAGTATATCGATTGTGGTAGGTTGTGATTGGATTGCACAACTGCGAGTATTTGGGGCGGAGTAAGTAGGTGATTCTGGTTGATGAGCTGTGAAAGACTTGGGAACCTACATACCTACTTAGGTGGCCATGACAACCCGTTATCGAGTTGCAGCTGACTTTCGTCTCAAACACCTTTTTCGCTGGAGCTTCTTCATCCATACGAAAGACATGATCCAGCCAACGTAGTCGCTGAATTGTTATACGCTGGACATAGTCAATGTGTCATAGAACTCGTACAGTTTGTGGTTCATTCGAATGCGATAGTCGTCGCCAACTCGAACAGGCCAACGATTTTGCGAAGAACTTTCCTCTCGAAAATCCCAAAATCGGCTGCATCTGTTTGCGATACCACCCATGCCTCAGCGCCATAGAGAAGCACAGGTATGATGAGCGTGTTGTAGAGTGTTAGTTTTGTCGATCGAGAGAGTGCTCTGGAACTTAACTGCTTACTTAGCCCATAGTAGCACTTACCCTCCAGTACTGGCAATCACAATTAGTCTTTTAACGGTCATGATATCATGCATGAATAGTAGCTAGCAAATTCTAGTACCCGAGGTAATGCAGCAGGTAATGCAAATACATTTATTTCATTTGTTTTCTATTCCACATAAACTGTATAACAAAAGGAATGATGAGTGTACCTCATGAAACAGCTAGTGATTGGTAATGCAGAGAGTAATAGAATCATTACCGGCAATGACATCCCCGTGTTAAATTCATTAGTGAATTGCATTGCAGGTAATCTGGTGGGTAACCAGTGGTGATTACCGATAGCTAGTGAACTCACTCATTAGTCACTGGTGAGTCGAACTAGAGGATATAAGCAATTGTTATTCTTCGCTTTATCTCCAGACTGACATTGTTGTTGTTGTTTACGGCAGTGCCAAAGTATGTAAACTCCTTGACAACTTCAAAGTTATATTTGCCTGCTGTAACATGGGAGCCTAGACGCCGCACTTCCCTTTTTGCAGACAGCATATACTTTGTTTTGCCCTCGTTCACCGTCAAACCCACTTTGGCTGATTCCTTTTCGATAGCGGCGAAAGCAGCGGTTACATCTCTCTTGGTTCTGCCGATAATAGCGATATCATCAGCATACGCAAGGAGCTGGACACCTTTGTAGAAAATGGTACCATTTTTATGTACACCTGCCTTTCGTAAGATGCCCTCCATGATGAAATTGACGAGATCGCATGATAGCGGGTCGCCTCGTCTGAAACCTCGTTCGGTATTACAGGTTTTGGAGAACGTAATGCTGCAGAGCCTTATCAATTTTGCAGGTATATCGAATTTAGATATTGTTGCGTTCAGGCAATCCCGAATCGGGCTATCGAACGCAGTTTTGTAATCAACAAAGAGATGAAGACTTTCAATATGATTTTCTTTCGTTGCACACCTGTGCGTACATTCTTCGCATTCCACAATCGTATGCGGATCTTGACTGCGACAAGATAATGACCGGAGTCAATATTAACTCCAGAAATGTGCGCACATCCAGTATGCTTGAAGCATGTCTTTCGTCGATCACAACATGATCAATCTGGTTTCGTTTTTTTTTGATCTGGGGACAGCCAGGTGGCCTTGCAGATATCGAGGTGTTGGAATCTGTTACTACTAACTAACATGTTTCACGCCGCGGCGAAGACGATAAGTCTTATACCGTTGGTCGAAGTGGTCTCGTGGAGACTGAACTGACCGACAGTGGAGCTAAAGTTGATTTCTTTTCCGACCTTCGCGTTAAAATCGCCGAGAACTCTTGTTACGTATGAACCGGGCACCGATCATACACGTCCTCTAGGCTTGCGTAGAAGGTGTCCTTGACATTATCGTCCTATTCCTCCGTCGGGGCATGTGCGCAAATTAGGCTTATGTAAAAGTATTTTGCCTTGATGCGAATTGTCGCCAGCTTTTTGTTCACAGGTGTGAACCTGGAAACAATTTGGCGTATTTTCCGACTTACGACGAATCCGCATCCAACATTGAAGTTTTTTTGGCACACGTTATTCGTTAAGATAAACATAAACATAGCAACAATTTTCAGTAAAAAAAAAAAACGCGAAGAATGGGTGATAGGTGACAGGCTCCGACCATCGACGTTTCTCTTTAGTCGTACATCATGGAATATTACCTCTTCATTGTCTGATAATGTAAAAGTAGTTGACATGGTTTTCAGTGATGTAGTGTGACTGTGTGGCTGTATGGCAGGCTTTGTGTGAGAACAGTGTACTAGCGCTATTAAAATCATGTACCGGCTGTATTGCATGCGTCAACGAAAAGCTCTTCATTTTCATTCCTCGTATCCAAACCATGTCTTCCAATCACGTGTTGCAGGTTAAAATTCTGATTGTGAGTTAACTTTGGCATTCAGAATACCCATAAGTAGTAATAATAACTGTCCTATTTACTTGGCACATGTCCCAGAATTTTAGGAAATGTCCCAGTGTCACAAAATCAACCCAAATGTCCCGGATAAATGATTAAGGAATTAGATTGTCCTTAATTTTTTGAATCAGAACCACTTCACAAAACTTTATGTTTCGATATTAAGCCTACAAAATTAACCCACGCCTGTGAGGCGAGAGAAACTTGTTTTTTTTGTTCGCCACTATAAGAAAAATATATTAATTTTATGTGATAAATATATCTTTTAAAAATTTTACATAAATTAATTCTTTTGTTATTATAAATTTAAAGTCATATTTAAATTTAGACTGAAAAATTCGGTGGAGTGAAGTTATGTCATTGGCCTAACTCCAATGCGAAGATAGATTATAAAGAGGTCTATAAATTATGGAAAGACTGACATTATTTTCTATTGCAGCACTTACTATTTCAGTAAACTTTCTTCTTATTTTTGGGAATGTCTCTGAGAATGCAGCAACAGGCTTCCTGAATACTAGTTCAAACCTCGTCTGCATTTTTTTACAAAGATTTTCTATTGGGTTCAGATCACTATTTTAGTACTGGGTTTAGAGTTTACCCGTCTGTAATAAAAATCATGTTTCTTATAATTTTATCGACTTTTTATCAATGCTACAAATTCACTTTCGTTTATGTGTGCTTTCACTGTCCTTGTACTCCTGAAGCTTTTCATTTGCAACATATTTTCAATCTCGTTCCAAAATTTTATTTCAATTCTATCTCCTTCAAGATAAAGAACATTAATACGATATTTTTAATTAAATTTTTTTGGAATTTGGATTAAAGCTTTTTAAACTTTTTTACAGCTAAACTGATTATATATAGCAAAAAAATTCCTTTACAAGCAACTTCCAATTTAAAAGTTTTTTGTTACTCTTTCTATTTTCAGCAAAATTTGCAATTTTTCTTTGTCATTGCTATGACGTAAATATTCTGACTTTGATAAAATTTAAGCTTAAGATTTTGTTTTCAACGGTTTCTTTTATTGCAAAGTTATTTTTTAAATTGTCTTCATTGGAAGTTGAATTCGATGCTTGCCAATCTTAATGAAGAGTGTTTAGTTCATTAAATGCTTAAAGCTTAAATGTTGAAATCATCGTGAGCAAGCAATACTTATATTTGAACGCAGAAAATTTGTTGTTACATGAAGCTTTTCTAAATAAAATTAATTTTTACTATTGTTTAATACAATGATTAATAAAGAAAAAAAATGTTAAAAAATTAAAATGAAAAAAATTATCCACTCAGAGAATTAATGAGTTCACATATAAAATGCATAAATAAATTACTTTTAATGTATGTATTAATTTTAAAATTTAACAACTGCTTATTAAAAAAAAAAACTCATACCTGTCTATAAAAACTATGCTTAAATCAATGTAAGCGCATGTAAACTGTGGGTCGTTTACGTTATATTTGTTTTTGCGCAACCACTTAAAATATATCTAATATGTTTGTATGTATGTAAGTGTGTACTTTTTGTCAATGTGTACTTAATAAATCGATGGCAAAATATCACATTAATTTAATCATTTCAATGCATTTTTAAGTGAAAATTAATTAAGTTTAGTTGACAAAAAAGTATTGTGGAGTTTAATTTGGTTACTCACATGAAAGTATCTGCAAACATATGTACATATGTATACTCGCTTAGGTACTCATAGTTGCCGTACTTCATACATACAAGTGGAACTGAATATCACAATTTCATTGGAATTAAATTTTATAATAAAACTATAATATATAATAACAATATTTGTTTAGTTGTAATGTTTGTTAATATGTTCAAATATCATTAAAATGACAATTTGTGGCAAGGAAATAATTAATGCGATAGTTTTATTTGTGTTTTTGTATATTAAGCTTCTAACGTTGTCTGCACATAAATTTGTTTTTTTTTTTTGTTTTCATTTGGAAACACTTTTAGCTGGCTTAAAGCGCACTTAAATTTAACATTCATAAAAAACGTGAAAATCCACAACTTAAATTAGTTCTTTATCTAGTAGATAAAAATTCGATTTAAATTGTTTTAATTTGCATGCAGCCAGCTGTGCCAAAGTGCCACGAATTAGTCTGATAATGCTGCTAGACAACAATAACAACAACAACAACAACAACAACAACAACAATGGAATGCAAATTTAATATTTTTGGCAATAATTATTATTGCCTTTTTTGGCCCAGCATCGGGCACAGCCAAGCCAAGTCAAGACAAGCCAAAACGTGACAAGAGCATTCATCGTGTTTGAAGAAGAAAAAAAAAAAAAAAAAAAACAAAATACCCATCCATCCATCCATCCATAAAAATTGGTTTGCTTTGTTGGACGAGGGCATCTGAAGTAGAACACGTAGTTGTAGTCGTCACATAAAGTAAAAAAAAATCAATAAAAACCATGAAAATAATTGAAAACCATAACTAAATTCGAACCAGCCAAAAGTATCTCCTACCAGACACAATTTCATGAATGGCACACTTGAAAACTTCGTATCTATTGTGCGTTCAGGTTGAAGTAACCGGCGCGTGCAGAAGGAAAAGAAAAAGAATAGGCAAAAACAAACATGGTACAAAGAGCATAAAGAGCTACTTGCGGAACAAGAAAAAAGGAAAGAAAGTTTGTACAGTCTTGTGTAAAAAACTGGCACACTATTCAATAATCTTTAAGAAGTTAAGTTAAGTTCGACTACATTTTGCTAAAAGTAAGTTGAGTTTTCAAAATCAAAACAAAAAAAACACTTTAAATATTTCTTAATAGCAATCTTTAAATGCAAAGTTAAAGTCGTTTAAACAGAATAGATCAATTTTATATTGAGTACAAAATTACCACACTTGGATAAATAACAAAATATATTTTAGAAAAATCTTTCTTTAAAATATCCTTAAAGTGGTGGTACCTGCAGATCTCTTCAGAGACTAAGTGAATAAAATTATTGAGGACTCTTGATAAAAACAGAACTTATGTATTAAATTTAAATTTTTATCAACTATTTCGAGTGGTTTATGGTAAGTTAGGTTATTTTTCTCTTACCTAAAAACCTAAATTTTGCAATTTTGGAAACAACGCAGAAAAGTCCCGCTTTTAAAAATTTGACCCAATGACAAAGGCGATGAATCAACAGACCTTATTTTAAGTTTAGTAAAAATTTATCAGTATGAAGTGGTTTGGAGGAGTTATTCGTACATTAAAAAATAAAGAAATTAAATCATTCAAGGGATCAGTTAAGTTTATACAATAAGTAGTGATTTTGTTGTCTTACTATCCTATCAGATAGTAATATATCCGATCGAAAGTCATAGTTTGAACTCACTCTTTGGAATATTAAATGAAAAATTGACTTATTACTTTGTTACAATGGCTAAAAGTCTTACCTTTTATTTTCGCACCTGTCATAGATCTTCGGTTTTGAGCCTGATTTTTAAATTCAATTAAAGTTTTCAGGGTTTTCATGATTTCAAAGTTGTGCTGATGTGTTTCAAAAATCAGACTTAACGCTATTTTGTCTAATGAAAAATGCTTAGTAGAATGACCTTTAAATTAAAATTTTCTATTTTTTCATTAAAATAAAACTTTTTTATTTTACGATACACTCAGGGAAAAATGCTGTTATATCAAACAAATCAAGGGTTGTAAGAACAGATTTCACTGTAAAATATCATCCAACAAATAAAACTTTCAAATCAACAATCGATCCTTAGTTAGTCTATAGAACGCGATGCACGTAAGGGTACGTTCTACACTCAGAAAAAAGTGTCTCGGAATATGATAAAAAAGGCATCATATTTAGAGAAAAATGATATAGACTTTGCTCCAGAGAATGCTTTTCTCTAATTGCGATACTAAAAATTCTTTAAAAATAATAAAAAGCTACCATGAAATAGAAAAATATAACATTTTTAGAGAAAAATACTCTTTTTTTTTGAGAAAATATTTGTTTTTATTGAAGAAAATACTTCTCATAGTGAATTTTTTATCAAAATATAAGAAAAATTTTTCATTTTCAATAAAATTTCTCTATAAATGAGAAATTTTTTGTGCGAGAAAAATACTTATCATTATTAGAGAGATTGAAATGTTTCCATTTCCTAGAAGTAAAGAAATATTTCTACGAAAATGTGAAAATTTATTTTAATTGAAGAAAATTTTATTTGAAAAAGAGAAAATTGCTATTATCAAAAATAGAGAATTTTTTTACCGGAGCAAGGTATGTGTTTTTTTCTCAGTGTAATTGAAATTTTATCACTTTTTTTCAGTGAAGTTCAAGTTCAGCACTCAGCCGAGAGTGCTGACGTTTGCGTCTAGTAATCAACTGACCTTAGTTCAAGCACCGATAAGACCTACAAAGTTTTTTTTAAATAAATAATGAAGTATACCATTTTTTTTTTAAACTTACTTAAAAAAATCTGCCCATGATCAGAATATTACAAACGTTATCACTTTTTGTGATAAAATACTCACGCTCTTGTCCTCGGCTCGAAATTCAATTTTCTGCAAAAGCGTTTTTGAAATTGTTGAATCACCTTTCTAAGATTAATAAACGGAGACGTCTATCGTTGTAAACAAAAATTTAAATTTGTCTTAACTTAGTCTAAAATAACTTAAACGCATTAAAGCACAACAGAAATTTTATCTGAAGTAATTGCAGTCTACTATTCGCAAAATAATTCAGGGGGTGATTCCCCATGACATGATGTGAGCAAAAAATTGTATGGGTGACCTCCACCGTCGTAAACGTACCCCTAGGCAGCTAAGAGATATATCTCTCTAAATTTTGTTTGTCATGTTGGTACCATATGTCATTTCAAAGTACCAAACCATTTGATTTTCAAAAAAAGTTGGAAAATAAAAACTTTCTGGTGCTTCCAATATAATGGACAAATTCAATGGAAAGGTTAAATTCAACTTTCAATGCAATTTTCTAGAAAAATCATCAACTTTTTTAGTATTTTATATGACGTAGTTTTCTTCTTTCCTTTACTTCCGCCGAATATTGTATTACTCAGAGCAGCTTATTGATGTAAAAATTTTGCAACTTTGTTTATTTCTGTTGCAACAACTAGTAACACAGGAAAAATCCTTTTTACGAAAATAAGCTGATATGAGAAAAATACGATGTGAGGCGGAAGTAAAGGAAATTGTTCAAACTGTGAGAAAACTGCATTGAAAGTTGAATTTTTAAAAACAAAAACTCATTTTTTTTTTTGATGGGGCCTATGTAGTCGAGTGGTTAGCGTGCTTGACTGCCAACCCAAAGGTTCCGGGTTCAAATCCCGGTCTAGTCATGGTCCTACGCTGTTACCTTTCTTTAACTCTTTCCTCATTCCTAATCAACTGAAATTAAAATTCCTCAATATGTACGACTTTGGAAGTCGTAGTTGGTGGCTGAGATGTTTGTGGAATGAGACTGCTTAATAACTCGAATTGACTGAGGTAAAGGCATAAGATTGCCTCAGATTCAAATTCACGATATAACGCTCCGCCACACATATTACATTCTACACTTGCTACTCTTCATATCCCTTTCTCACCTACTTATCTACCACGCCATTTCCGAACCAAGGCAGACTTGATAGGTTTGACACCTGAAATCCCTGGTTCAAAGCTAAAAAAAAAAATCGTAATGACACCTATGTTTTTTGTTTTTCCCTCCTAACTCCCTAATGTGACGTTTGCAACCACACCCACCATACCATTTTATGTTTGCATCATGACGTGGAATCAAAACAAACAAACAAACAAATTGGCCATATCAGGCCTTGAAAGGACTTTGACCGAGCTTCTTATGATCAATTGTGTTGTGTGTGTTATTAAATGTTTGCACACAATTGACCGAGAACTGGACCTACATGTTTTATGCCGACTCCGAACGGCTAAAGTTCATGTTCTCAAGAAGCTTTACATGGCATTGTTTACTCTCTGAGGTTTGCCATTGTCTGCAGAGAGGTGGTGACCGATCAGAAAAATTTTTTTATTGAAAAATCTTTTCGCCGCGACTGGGGATCGAACTCGGGCTCCTAGCATGCTAAGCCACACACTTAACCTGCATGCCACGGTCAACACAACGTGGAATCACCCCCGCATTATTGTCTCCTACGTCTGGGACACCATGTATGTGTACGTCAAGAGTACTCCATTTTGTGCTATTTCTGTGAACGAGACTGTGGCTACATACATTAATATTTTTAAAAAAGGTAAAAGAAAATATTGTATACCGAACTAATATTATTAAATATAGAAAATTTATTTTTTTAAAATGTATCGCTCCAATAATGGTATTAAATTTTTAATTTATTTTTCCTGCGGGTTTTCTTAACGAAAGTTATTAAAGTAACAGTATAATTTGTCTACTTAATTTATAAATAGCTTAAAATGAAATTTAAGAAAACAATAGCAACTTATAAAGGATTCTTAACAAAAAAAAAAAAACATTTTAAAATGGAAGAGTAAGGATTTGTTTTTTGACTTTAAAGGAAAAGTGTTGAATGCGTATCAGTAGAAATAAGAAGGTCAAAGGCAATTTGGTTGCAGCCATAAAGTTTGACAAACTGAGATTACATTAATTAGCAAACCTTATTTAATTCTATTTTCTTAAAATAAATGTATTTTCTTTAATTTTTGCAAAAACAGCAAAAAATTTATATTTTCTTAGTTGTGGTACAACCCAGAAAATTTCTTTTATA
The DNA here is from genome assembly GCA_958299015.1 of Tetanocera ferruginea. Classification (NCBI taxonomy): domain Eukaryota; kingdom Metazoa; phylum Arthropoda; class Insecta; order Diptera; family Sciomyzidae; genus Tetanocera; species Tetanocera ferruginea. The sequence goes on along the minus strand of OY282644.1, from coordinate 36,447,395 downwards.
AAAACTATAACGAAGCAAGTTTACAAAATTTAGAATATGTAGATGAACTTAACCGGCTGTTGCGGCTAAAAATGCTAACAGTGCCCGCAACAGATTAAGTTCTCTTAGATTTTTAAACCTATGTCTAATTCTTTAATATGAACCTTGAAAAATATAACAGTAACGAAAAAATAGTGGAGTGCCGGTGTCTGCAATAAAAGTTGAGGTCAAGAATATAAAGAAAAATATATATTTATTTTTACAGTGTTCTCCTCGTTAACAAAAATGATTTTAAGCCCTGGTCGAAACAAACGTAATAGGAATCCCCAGAATAAATAACTCGCAGCAAGATCTTATTTTTTTGCCAACAGGGTGTTCCAAATTAATTTTATGCACAATTTTGTTTTAAGTAAAACACACTAAAATTTCTTATGACAAATGAAAGTGCATTATATATAATTCTTATTAATGGACATATTACAATGGTTGAAAGGTCGAAAATTCATTAAATTTAATGTTCTCTCATATGGCATCAATGAATTTTAGTATTTTTATATTTGAAAAAAATTGTACACAAAAAAAAAGAAACACTTAAAATAAAAACAGTCTTAAAAAAATATTACAAAAAATTATGATCTTGATGTAATCCTCACAACTGCATACTTTTTTCTGGGGTTCCCCAGCAAACATTATGACTCTTAAAAGACTCTTTCAAGATTCATATAAATGAGGGTTTATCATCATAATGCGCTCAAAAAAGACTCTTTTATGAGTACATTTTCGTATGTTGTGGGCCCCAAAATATGATTCATAAAAATTATTGTTTTATGAGTCTTTTTGGACTCATAGTAATGACGGTTTTATGACTCATATTTGATACTCTTTTAAGACTCATATTGCATACTCTTTTAAGACTCATATCAGAAGTCTTGTGCAACATTTGTTTTAGTTAAATTTTAATTCATGTATATCGCCACAAGCAAACAATTCTCCGAAAAGCGCAGCCAGGATATATCCATAACAGACAGTGACAAAGTTTAATAAAATTTTTAAAAAATATATTCGAATAAGTTCTTATTTATTTATTAGATATGGTGCTTTTGCAATAATCTGATTCTATTCTCCCATAAAACACTCATATATAAGACTCTTTTATGAGTATTCTTTATGATTACGCATATATCAATCAATATATGATTCTTTTATGAGTCTTTTTCATGAACAATCATGTTACCGTCATATTTAGGACTCTTTAATGAGTGTCCTTTATGAGTACTCATAAAGCATGACTCTTTTATGAGTCTTATTTCTAAACAATCATTTAACAGTCCTATTAAAGACTCTTTCATGAGTCCTTTTAATGAGTCATCATAAAACGTGCATAAAAACACTCTTTTTAGAGTAATTTTTTGGAAAGCCTCAGAAAATGTTTGCAGGGTCCTTTTAAACTCATTTCGATCAGGGCTTAAAACTTTCTTGCCAACGAGGAATACACTGTAAGAAAAAAATTATTTTTTTTTTATTTGATCGACTTTAATTTTTATTTGAGACACCGGCACGTTCACTTTTTTTCGATCCGGTCTAGTGGCTCTATTTGAGGTCTAGTGGCTCTATACATTCTCCCGTGGCTCTATTTGAGGAGTTTACATTCAAATCCAGATAAGTCACAAGAAAAATAAATTAGTTGAATATGCCATTGTGAAGCTAATGTTATTACAATGTTATATGCATTAAATATTATTAATGTTAAAGCTAATGTAATTGATCCATAAAATCCTCTTTGATAAAAATGATAAAAATCCTAGAGAAAAATGCATTACACATTTTTCTTTTCAATCAAAAGCAGACATGTCCACTGCAAATTTTCAAAAGTCCAGACGCTGAACTCAATTTTCGACGGTTTTCAAGCATAATAGCCTTGACACATTGACAGCGGCTGCAACATAACAACACGAGGTGAAAACGAAAATGTTGGCATGTTATCTACGACTTGATTAATTTGGATGCAGCGCGATAAGCCGTATTTTCATATATTCTTATTATTAAACATCGAATTATCATTAAAAAACAAACATTTAACACAAACACAATGAGAATGAACAATAAAAAACACAAAAGAAGCACGAAATTAAACTAAAACATTAACAAATGCCGATGTTCTTACTCTTGTCGCACGTAAAAATAGAAAAAGTTCTAAATCGACAACAGCAACATTGCTGCAATGACGCATTGTCGTTGCAACATTTTCACCACATTCACCTCCTTAAGAAAAGCATGTAAAAAAATTGGACGTTGAATGCAATGCAATGCGTTGGTGCAATGCTGCAGCCGCAGTCAATGTGTCTAGGCTATAAATCGGGCGATACTGCTGCAATTTCACGATCGATATTCATACGAAGTTCATCAATCGTCGCTGGCTTGTTATCATAGAGCAAAGGGATGCAATGGTGACTCATGTGTGGATTGCTGCCTGACCAATAACGCATAATTTGCTTATTGACGAAGAAATTAGATAAGACGCTAAATTGTTGATCTGTAAGGACGATTATGACAACCATAAATTGGACGTAGCGCACTTAAAGTTGAGGCCACTGACTCCGAATTTTAGTAGTAAATTTTAATAATTTTGACTTATTCTTGGTTCGTATATCTTTCCATGATGAAATGGCAAACCTTACTGAAGAAAAACCCTTTAATTTAATAGAATTTAACAAACGTTTTTTTACTAAAAAGGACCTTCTTACTTACTTTCTTAGATGGCGCTTACAACCGTTGGTCGGTTTTGGCCTGGTCTAAGAATTTGCGCCAGCCTCTTTTGTCGTGCGCTTGCTGGCGCCAGTTGGAAACTCCAAGCGTCGTCAGGTAATCCAATGCCTGGTCTTTCCAACGGAGATGCGGTCTTCCTCGTCTGCGTTGGCCGCCGCTGGGTACCGAATCCAATATTTTTTTCGCTGGAGCTTCGTCGTTCATTCTCTCGACATGACCTAGCCAGCGAAGCCGCTCTATTTTAATAAGCTTGACTATATCGATGTCGGCATATAGCTCATACAACTCGTGGTTCCATCGTATTCGGTACTCGCCATTGACGCAGATTGGACCATAGACCTTGCGAAGGATTTTTCTTTCGAACGCTCCCAAAGTCCTTTCATCACAGCTGCTCATAGTCCAGGTTTGTGATGCGTATAGTAGGACGGGCATGATTATTGACTTATAGAGCGTCAGTTTTGTTCGTCGAGAAAGAGCTCTGCTTCTCAATTGCCTACTGAGCCCAAAGTAACACCTGTTGGCAAGAGTTATCCTTCGTTTAATCTCAATACTGATACCGTTGGAAGAGTTAATACTGGATCCCAAGTAAACAAAGTCCTTCACTACCTCAAAGGAGGTGTTGTCAACAGTGACGTGGTTTCCAAGACGCTGGGACTGTTTGTTTGTTGACACGAGATACTTCGTTTTATCTGCGTTCACTACAAGACCCATTCGACTCGACTCTTTTTCTAGCCTGGAGAATGCTGCACTGACTTCGCGCGTATTTTGGCCAATGATGTTAATATCATCAACATACGCCAGCAGCATAACGCTCTTATAGAAAATTGTGCCCCTGCGTCTCAGGTCAGCAGCTCGGATGATCTTCTCCATTACTATATTAAAGAAGTCGCACGATAAGGAATCACCTTGTCTGAAACCTCGCTTGGTATCGAACGGAAGGGAGAGGTCCTTCCCGATTTTCACTGCGCTGCTGGTGTTGTACAGTGTCATCCTGCAAAGACGTATTAGCTTCGCAGGAAAACCAAATTCAGACATGATGGAGTATAGCTGACTCCTTATTGGACTGTCGAAGGCGGTTTTGAAATCGACAAAGAGATGGTGCGTGTCGATTTGTTTTTCGAGGGTCTTTTGCAAGATTTGTCGGTGCGTGCAGATCTGGTCAATGGTGGACTTTCCAGGTCTGAAGCCACACTTATAAGGTCCAATCAGTTGGTTGACGATGGGCTTCAGTCTTTAACGCAATACGAACAATACAAAAAGGACTTTCAAAAGAATCAAAATTGCTTAGGTGGATTTCCTCCGATTTGAAGTATGCAGAAATCATTTTAATGAGTTCCTCTAACTTTTGCGACCCCGAACGGTGTAATCTAAATTTTATTAATTTTTAACTTTCAAAACCAGACAAGTCCAAATTTGAAATTGAAAATACGAACTTTTTTGCTCTATGAGATTATTTTTTTTTCGCATATATCTATTCCTGTGGAGCATAATTTTGAAGAATTGGTTTGTTTATAAAAAATGTCTCAAGACCTCCTATAGTTCCTTCCAGACTGCCACTGCACTTTTGGAACAATCTTTTAAATTTTTTCTTTGAATTAAATAATATGTCCGTTTGTCTGTGGTTCATTTGAGTCATTATCCTTTAGTTATTTCCAAATATTCATTATAGACATTTTTTTGCAATGAATGATATATATCGTTGCAGTGTCGATTATTTTTGAAATGTTTTGAGAACTGGCTAAACAATTTGTGCTCGATAAAATCAACTGAGCAAGTCTCAGAATGATAAGAGCTATACTTTGTAGCCAAAAATCCATGACTGCGTAAGAAGGAAGACTAAACTAAAGTGAAATTACTTTTAAAAAATTGAAGACTGCTCAAACCAAACTACCTATCCTCCTAAGTTTTCTTAAAGTGTAGTTCTTAATTTCTGGGTTGTCATAAACACCAGATCCAGAATATCTTTTATATTCATTTCTGTACAATCCATCGAATTTATGTATTTTATTTCCACATTTTTCAAAAATTGGTTTAGCAACGCGACAGTTGGATTTGTTTTTTAACGTGGTCAGTTTCAAGTTTTTCTAATACCCGATGTTTTATATGAATTTTTTCATCTTTGATCCTTTAGCATATAAAGGCAAAAACCTTTTTGGTTTTTGAGAAAGCCGCATATCTTCGGAACTCACTTTGAAAAGTATGTATATAACGTGATAATCTATTTTACACACTTCTTATTTCTAAACTATGTTTAAATGTTCAGTTTTATTTCGTTAAAGCCAAATATGATCAAAAATATGAGCACGATTGTTACACAATTGTGGCAATTTTAATTCCAGCTCATAATGGTTTTTTTTTCAGCGTTAGCTATTTTCTAGCTTCCTAAAAATTAATCTTTATTGTACTATTATCCTTAAGTCTTTATAGTTAACATACTTTTTTTATTTTATATATGCGATAGCTTTCAAAGCTGGTTTAAGACTTCATATATCATAACTTAAACAAAAGTTTTCAAAACCTCCCAAAATTATTTCATCTAAACATAGCTATCAATATAATCTTAAAATCTCAAATAGTCTTAAGTTACCTTACAGCTCGTAAACATATTAAGGGTATTCATGCAACTGGGCAAGACCCTTATAAACGGTATAAACCGTATAAGTTTATTCTCCTTTTAAATGAACTGTCAAAGTTTGTATGAAGAAGCTTTTGCACAAACCAGATATCTTTGCTCAACGATTTAGCTGAGCAAACGAGCAGGCAAACTTATAACATCAATCAGCTGATTTATTTTATTAAAGCAAAAGAAAATATTAGAAGCAGGAGAAGATATAGTCAAAATTTTAAATCTAATTAAATAAAATGGAAGAGGTAAGAATGGAAATTTTGTGAATTGAAGGAGTTAAAAAATATTTATATACTTCATTTGCAGAAAGCAAACACTGAACTTGCAAACAGCTGATATATTGATGCAAATGCTCAATCGACTTTTAAAGGATGCTCATGCAACCTGCCTGATAAAAATAACTAATTGCCAATTTATATTCCTGCCTCTTTGCATGAATACCCTTATTATATTTTTTTTTTCTGTACATGGCTATATTCAAACTATATCATTTTCATACATTTTTTTCCTCAGTGTTGCTATTGGCATCAACAAGTTGATATTTGTTTTTATTTTCCTAGCCTTGAAACTTATTTTCGATATTTTCGATTCTACGAATGCTTTAACTTTTAATGAAATAAGGTGACAGTCAATCAAATCAAAATAGTTGTGGATAAACTTCGATGTCTGTCTGTCGTCATGACTTGTAATGCGTTCGTCTGTATGTGCGTTAATATTTCACACTTTAGTTTGTCATTTGTTGACAATTTCAATTCAAGAACTTTTCATGTGTAGGCAAAGGCAATAGTTTATGAGAAAACTATTTTTATGTGATTTCAATTAGCACGCAATTGAAAAAGTTTGAGCTAAGTGATTGTGTAAGAATAGAAAAAAAATATACTATAATCGAGTACACGCAGAGAAAATAATACAAATTTCTACTGCAGAAATATTACCTATATTGAAAAAAAAAAAAAAACAAATTGGCCATTTCAGCCCTTGAAAGGCTTTGACCGAGCTTCTTATGATCAATTGTGTTGTGTGTGTTATTAAATGTTTGCACACAATTGACCGAGAACTGGACCTACATGTTTTATGCCGACTCCGAACGGCTAAAGTTCATGTTCTCAAGAAGCTTTACATGGCATTATTTACTCTCTGAGGTTTGCCATTGTCTGCAGAGAGGTGGTGACCGATCAGAAAAGTTTTTTATTGAAAAAACTTTTCGCCGCGGCTGGGGATCGAACCCGGGCTTCGAGCATGCTAAGCCACACACTTAACCTGCATGCCACGGTCACCAACTATTACCTATATTGAGTAAACATAAATCTGATGGAATTGTATATTTCTTGGTGTTAAACCAAACTCAACTCAATGTCGACATTATCAAGAAATTTTTAGAGTTTCTTTCAAATTTTATTTCTTGAGCTGCAGTATATTTAAAAGTTCGAAATATTGTCCACACTTTCGGGGTTTACATTCCCGTGTTAGGAAATTATAGATTTTAAGGTTCGGATATTAGTTTATCTCCCTGTTTCTGATATGATCTTAGACTGTCAATGATAGAGTTAAAACTTCTGATTGACAATTTCAAACTTTCATAAAATACTGATTAATAAAATTTGAAGTTCTTTTGTCATATTTTACCATTTATAAATATTTAAAATAAAACCACAAAATCCGCCTGACGACAGGCAACAAAAGCTAATGCATAACAATAAAAGATGATATGTGGTGTAAAAAACAATTATTGCTATCTGACTGAACAAAAGTCCATCGAAAATTTGTCAGTAAAAATAGAGAAATGAAAATTTTCAATTGAATTAACAAATATTTTAGAGGCAGTAAATTTCAGTTATTTAATATTTACTGCATCGAATGACCTAGTTTAAATTAGAATTTTTATGATTTTATAGTGCAAAATGTCCACATAACACTTAAGTTTGGACAAGAACAGAGGTGGTCATGATAGCAATTTTATCAAAATACTATTTAAAATTAAACCTGCTATAAAAGTTGCATTGAAACTAGTGTTGGATTTATTTTTAAGTATATGGAATGTCAATGCTGTTCACCTTAATATCTAATATTATTCTTTAAGTGTTAATATTCTTTAAGAGCTTGAGGAGATGTTAAAAATAAGTCCATTTTGCAATAGAAATATTATCCGCCCCTTTATCAATAATTGTTTCCAGGGAATTTTAAGTCTTAAGATAGCTTAACATTTTTATCATATTTATTTTAAATACACTCATTTATATTAGCTGTAGATGAACAAATTTGCATTCAAAATTTTCAAAAGTTTCTTGAGTTTTATATTAGCGGGGGACATGACATTGGCCGTTTTTAGAAATTAAGATTCTAAGAAAAAAAAAATTTCATGGAAAAATTCCTACGGGTTCAAAAGTTACAGCCGGATTAGTGAGAGCGCATTTTTAATGTTCACGTTTTTTTTCTTTGTTCACAAACTTTGAAGGCATTTATCTCGAAACCATGTTTTTCGTACTGTTTGCGGCACTAGCGGGTTAATTTTTTGACGAAATTTTTTTTTTTTGGCATTATTTTTAAACTTGATTCGCATCGTATGACACGAGATTTTTTTAAGTTTTTTTTTATTTTTTATGAATTTTTAAAGTTAATATTTTTTTCGAAAAAACATACTTTAAAATTTGGAACATCACTAACAATTGAAAAAAATTTAAAAAAGCTCCTGTCATACGATAAACAATTTTGTTAAGATTTAAAAAAGTTATTTTTTTTCCAGATCGGACAATTTTTGCGACTCCCAGCGATGCTCTATAAAACCATGTTGGAGTGAAATATATATTTTTTTATTTTTTTTTCTTGTAATTTGTTCAATTCTCTAGAATAAAAAAAAACAGTTTTGGAAAAAATTTTGTTTTTGACTGAATGTTATGTTCCTCCTTAAAAGCGGAAACTCCCTTTTCTAATTCCTGGGGAAACATATTTTATAAGAGATATGTTTATAAATTTTTATAAAATTATGTTCTACTCTAAACTTTTTTAACGTGTTACACAGAGAAAACTGTGAAGAAGTTTCATAGCAGGAAACGTGCTACTTTTGAAAACGTTTAACCCAGATTTTGCTTCTCTAACGTTTATTTTCATTTAAAAACAGAAATTTTAAATTGAGCTTCTTAAACGTGCGTTTGATATTTTATCATGAACATTTTAGAAAAAGCTTCTTATGCTTCAGCAATTTTACGTAGCTTATTATTCCTCTAAAATGTTCATTTAAAAATATCAAAACGAACGTTTTAAAAGCTCTTCTTTAAATGTCTGTTTTTAAAATGAAAATAATCGTTAGAGGAACAAAATTTTCTCAGTGTACCTCAAGTAATCTGAGGTAATTTACACTATAATTATAATATATTTGCATTTCTAGTAAGCTACAACAGTTAACATTCTAAAATTTGTTTTAAGAATACAATTTTTGGTTCTTCGCAGTTAGAGTCATTAAAAAGAGCTGTCTTGAAGATATAAGGATAGATGGGTAAGAATTTTTTTCTCTCTTAAAAACTTCGTATTGCAACTTCAAGATAGTTGATTCGGTCCAAGATTTTGCGCCTCTCAGAGACCCCTCTGTGTTGCCTCTGTTCTGTCGACCAAATGCATCTATGAAAGCTGCACACACCGTTACACACACACACATATACACAGATGCACGCAATTAATTGCAAAATTATGACTAATAGTGTTTGTTGTTGTTGTTGCTCATTGCCAAAATAAATAAAACTGTGCAATTAAATGCATTTGCATAATAAATAAGCCAACACGTAGCCGCTTGACGCGGGCCAACCGCGGTGCACCGAAGCTCCCTAACGACGCCCAAAGCAGCCGACAACCTCCCCTCCCCCAGAGGTGCTGCAAAATATGCGCTGCAATTTTGTAAATATTCAAATTAACTTATAAATATTTATGTATTTTATATGATGCCGCAAGTAAGAGATGTAACGTTATCAGTAATAGGGTGTACAGCATACACCGAGAAAAAAACCGTTATAAAATTACATAAGCTAGCTTTTTTGAAAAAATAAGAACAAACTGTATTGAACATAACAGCGTTGTGCCTTCATTGATATTCAAAGGGTCTTTCACAAAACGTCATATTATGCAATCAAATAGGCGAAGCTTAGACGAAATGTCCCTCTTCAAATTACAGAACGAATTTTTACTATGTTAAAATGTTAATCATCATGATTGAGCTCAGTAGAACATCAACGTCATCACTGCCACCAGAGAATGTCCTCTCAACCCTTTTTGTGGACATTGAACGAAGGAAGTACGCGGATATCGTCTATTTACACCAACTCATAGCCGGTGTATTCGATTGTCCGGAATTACTTTCTCTTATAAACTTGAACTCTGACCGTAGAAATGCTAACAACTTAATTTATCTACCATTTAGTAGAACAAATTACATGGCTACTGCTCCCTTGAACCGCATTAGTGCCTCTGTTAACAACTGTAAATTTTTTGATGTTAGTTTGTCAAAAGGTCAACTCAAAAGTAGATTGAAAGCTATTGTGTAATTAGATCTGTGTTTGTGTATGCATGGTTAGTTGCTATGTCCTGTGTTGTCCCTGAGCCCAATCCATTTTGTGGTGGGTAAATTTTTCCCACATTAATTTGTTTGGAGCCACTGGAATTCATGTCATTGAAATATTTCAATGAGATCTGGATTGTGGCTTCAAATAGATAAATGTTGAAAATGTACGAAAAAGCTGTAGTAGCTGAACTCTATTGTTGATGAAAACTACTCCATACGCTGAACAACCTGAGCCTTGCTACTAAAGGATATGTGAACAATATCGGATAGAATGCAAAGTGCCCTATGCATAACAAATAGATAATGTCAGGATAAATGCTTAACTATAGTTATATCAATCCAGAAAAAAGCAATACTAGTACCTTCTTTTAAAAAGAGGCTCTTACATCTAACAAAGCCCGCGTAAATCAAACGGAAAGCTAATTGATTTTTCAAAAGAGGTCGTCAACTCAATAAACTTTTTCGAAATACTCACTTGACAAACATTGTAGGCAATGTTTCATGTGCTTTATTCGCTTGTCAACGCCTTCGTGGTAATACATGGGGTGTCAAGCTAGAAATGGTTTATTGGAAGTTTTTAACCATTGTTAGACCTATGGTTACTTATGCAGCACTTGCAGTTCAGCAACGAACAACAGCCAATACACTTCTGAAATTGCATATAATAGTATGTAGGTACTGGAATAACTAGGGCAATGATCTAAGCATACTGAGGTTGGAGAAAATAAATAATTTTAGAGTAGAAAATTTTTGAGGGTATATAAAAAGTCAGGATGCTACAAGATAGTTATACAAATATGAAGACATGAAGTGTTCATACCTGCATCAGGCTCACAGTTATGCTATACCGATGGGTTCACATTAGGAAATGAGGAAACAGTAGGCATATTTGCGGTTTCCAAAAAGCTCATCCAATGAACTATACTCTAATTATATTCCAAGCGGAAATATTGGTTATTCGAAAAAGTTCGATACAAACTGTCATTACACGTAGAAAATTGTTTGCGCTAGATTGCGCTATGCTCACATTATTTCTAATAATTCTGTCAAAAACAGTGATCACATTATGTGATCAATTCATCATTATGTTGAAATTATACGGTTTCTAAGAACGAGTAGTTTAAGCAAGTTCAGGTAAGTTACAATTAAAATATAACAAGAAGTTGTGTCCCTGCCATACCAATCCTGAAAAATAATTATGTCCTTCTTTGTTTCAACTGATGAGATTTCATCAATTTGACAATTTTTTTAACTCTTCACGTAGCAACCACATTCAGCGAAAGTCATCACTAATATGGATATGGACATACAGCCACCGCAACAGTTGAATATGGCCAGCAAACCTGAATGAGCTATCATTCTCTCTGGATGGATTGTGATGTACACTAAGGGAAAAAGTTATGTAGTCAGTACAGAGACAGCTATGTAAAATCTATGCACTTCAACTTGTATGAGAACGCAACAAAAGCAGTATTTACTGAGTAAAGGGAGCGTGTACTGACTACATATCAATTTATTCACTTTTTAAAATGAATAAAAAATGTATTCAATACATCATGTTATGTGTTGAATACATAGCAGACTTCAATAGATACAAGCAACGTGTACTCAGTCAACGTGTTATGTAATTTTTTACAAAAACTTTACTCAATACATAAAATATAGACTCAGTACACGTCCCCCTTATACGATTGAAGTGACACATTTATTCAGTACATAACATATGGACTCACTACACGTATCTCTTGCACTTCGGCACACGATTTTGCTGTTTTATGACATTCGTTTCTTGATTTTCAAATAAGCAACACCTCTAAAGTCTCTAGAAAATCAGAGCGGGAATGAGTTCATCCACTGTACTCTAGAACAAAAGCGATGATTGGATAAGAATTAAATGGCTGGGTTTCTATAAGTAATTGCCAATTATTTTGTGAAATCTAGTCATTTCTTTATTAAGTTATTTGTTGAGAGGGTGATTTAGGCACAGACATGAACTGTGTATATATTCAATACATGAAATTATGATAAAAAAAATATATAATGAATACGTTATGCATGTACTCATTGCATAAAAATATGTTTTTAACATATGTAATGAGTAAATGATGTATGTACTCATTATATAAATGTATGCACTAAAAATATGTAATGAGTAAATTATGTATGTACTCATTACATAAAATTATGCATTTAAAATATTAATGAGTAAATAATGTATGTACTCATTGCATAAAATTATGTTTTTAACATATGTAATGAGTAAATGATGTATGTACTCATTATATAAATGTATGCACTAAAAATATGTAATGAGTAAATTATGTATGTACTCATTACATAAAATTATGCATTTAAAATATTAATGAGTAAATAATGTATGTACTCATTGCATAAAATTATGTTTTTAACATATGTAATGAGTAAATGATGTATGTACTGAGTCAATAATTTATGTAATACGTACATAAGATCTTTACTCATTACATAAAATTATTTGTAACAGTTTGCGTTGAGTACATAAAATTCTTTATTGACTACATAACCGCTTGAAAGCATTATGTAGTCAATAAAGATTTCAACATGTACTCAATACATGAAAAATGTAAAATTTTTGTGTGCAGAAAACTATGCGATGAGTACATAAATTTATGTATTGAGTCCATAGGTTTTTCCCTCTGTGTATAAAGTCAGAAAATAAATAATTTCAGCAGCTTCAGGCAATTTCTTCAGTTTTAACTTCTCTAAACAGTTTCACCAGCTCAAGGCAATTGCAGCAGCTCCGGGCAAGCCTCAGCAGCTACAGGCAGTTTCATCAGCTGCAGTCAGTATCAGCAGCTAATCAATAATAGTGAGTGATAATTGCAATCAATTTTGTATATTTTAAGGAACGCATCTATAAAATCATCAATTTAATTTTGTTAAAAAATTATGTATTAATAATTATAAGTATAATTAATAATTATGTATCAATATTAATAAATCAACTCTCTTAACTCGCAATACTTTGATTATATAATCATAACATTTTTGCACGATCGCAGGATCTAAAAACATTTTGTTTTTAATCTATGCTCAAGATATCAGCAATTTATGTAACTTTCACACGATCTATTAACATTTTATGCATAATCTGTGCATAATCTGTACGCAAGGTGTCTTTAGTTTATACCAACTTTGCAATAATCTATGTGCAAAGTTTCTTCAACTGATTCATAGTGCACGTAATCAATGAGCAAGTTGGCTCGATAAATGTGAGCAAATAGCGCATACATTATGAGCATAAGCAATATTGTCTGAACCGAATTTTCTCCGTGTATGAAAGTTCTTCACACCTTCGAAATTACCTCCTTTCTGTATTGTAAAATACCTGACAGGGTGCTACCAAAGCTTAATTTCTCGTAGTGCTACAAGGTAGTTAGGCAAGTCTAAAAGGTAGTTAGGCAAATGTGGAAGAATGAAGTGTTCATACCTGAATAAGACTTAGAGTTATGGTGTACTGATAGGTTCATATTAAAAAATGAAAAAATAAGAGGTATGGTCCCAGATTCCCAAAAGTTCATGAAATGGGTAATACTCCAATCATATTTCAAGCGGATATATATGCTGTGGAAGTATGTTTACTATACTATATACTATAGCTTTTAAGTGTATTTTAACTTATTACGTTCTGTACTTACTATCGGGAAGCTTGTCGATACTAGCCTTCATAGCTACAGACATGCAATCCAGTTTATCTTAAGTCTGTTAATACTTGTATTATGTACTTATGTAAGAATTTTTCGCTCAATAAAATTTTCAAGATTTCAAGATGTGTACGGTAATGTCTGCGTAAAAAAACTATGGGTCACATATTTTAGACTCTCAGGCTCTTTAAAGGCTCTTGCAGCATAAGATGTTGATGCAAAAAAAGTTTTTGGACTCATTGGTACGAAACACTAATATAGAAATATGGTGAGTACCAGGAAGTCCAGAAGGGTTTGAATGCAGGGAAAAGACAGACTGTTTTGCCAAAAGCATGTCAAAAGGCTACATTTTGATAAAAAGTTTGCACCTCAAAAACAAAGAGTTTCTGTACTACTGGACAAATTTTAGTGGATTGAGGCAAGTAAAGATGTGAACTATTCTCAGTAGAGCTATGTAATTGTAAGTCTGATGAAGCTTATCAAATCTAACCTTCAACTTTCAACAGGTTATTATATAGATCATTGTGCTCTCAGATACCATCTCAAAAATATAGTTCCATCTGAAACAGATGTCTGCAGACTCCGCGAGGAGTAGGAAGAGACTACACATATTTTTTGTGAATACCCGGTTATCTTCAAAATCCGACTTTTCTACTTTGGTGCGGCATTTGTGCCTGGGATACCACCAAGCCAGAAACAGTGCTGAAATTCATAAAATACTACATGTAAAAAATTAAAAAAAGGCTTGCGCAATTGATATATTTGGGACGCAGGGCACATGCGCCAAATAAAACATTAACGAATATATTTAAAGATTCCTTTCGTTTAATTGTTATATCATGCAATAACAAAAGAGTTCAGCTACTACAGCTTTTTGCACTTTCTCAGCATTAACTCATTTGAAACCACAATCCAAACCATCAAATAATTTTAATGATAAAGATTCCAGTGGCTCAAAACAAAGTTAATGAAGAAAAAATTTACCCACCAAAGTTTGGGTTGGGCTCAGGGACAACACAGGACGTAACTACTGACCATGCACACATAGATCTAATTACAGAATAGCTTTTAATCTACTTTTGAGTTGACCTTTTGACAAGTTAACATCAAAAACGCTACAGTTGTTAACAAAGGTACTCATGCGGTTTAAAGGAGCAGTTAACATATAGTTCGTTCTACTAAAAGGTACATAAATTAAAGTGTTAGCGTTTCTATTGCTTCTATGGTTAGAGTTAAAATTAATGAGAGAAAGAATTTCCGGAGAATCGAAAACACCGGTCATGAGTTGGTGTAAATATACGATATCTGCGAACCTCCTTCGCTCACTAAGTGACTGCATTCTTAATAGCTTTAAACGTTCCTCATAAGGAGGAATGTTTAAAATATCAGTTCCACTTAAGCCCCCCAGAGCAAACCGAACAAAACGCTTTTGGATCCTCTCTATTCTTTCAACAGGCACATTATAACTTGGGGACCAGACATGACTAGCGTACTCCAAGTGAGAACGCACAATTGCATAATATAACGTTGTAGTTGTAATAATGCTATTGAATTCTTTGGCCCAGCGTTTTATAAATCCAAGCATTAAAGACGCTTTTTTACATAAGCATATTATCAATATGAATGTCGAACGATAACTTAGGATCCATGCATACACCAAGGTCTTTGACCGTCTCTACACGACTTAAAGCAGTATCTTTTATATTGTAATCAAATAATAAATTATTCCTTTTTCGCGAAAAGATCATAGTTTGGCATGTACAAGGATTGAGAAACATATTATTTTTAGAGCACCAAACTTCAAAGGATTTCAGATGAGCCTGGAGTAGGTTAGAATCATCTTTAGCATTTATTTTTCTGTATATTTTCATATCGACTGCATAAATCAGCAGACGAGAGTGTTCAATGACGTGTGTGACGTCATTAATTGCTAAAATAAACAGAAGTGGACCAAGGTGGTTACCTTGAGGAATACCTGATTCAGCAATAAATTCTGAAGACAACACCCCTCGGAATCGTATTTGATAAGATCGCTCAGTCAAATACGATTTTATCCAGCATACAAAATAATGTGGAAATCCCATTAACTTTAGTTTGAATAAGATTAAATCATGAGGTAATTTATCAAATGCTTTACTAAAGTCAGTGCAAATACAGTCGACTTGGTTACCAGATTCCATTGAATTTAAGCAGAATGTTGTAAAATCGAGAAGATTAGACACAGTGGATCTTCCATTAACAAAACCATGCTGACGAGTTGTTATGACTTCTCCACAATGAATTTTAACACGATCGTACACAATTCGCTCAAAAAGTTTGGGAATAGACGAAAGCTTAGCGATGGGCCTATAATTATTAATTATTAACATAATGAATGATTTTTTCCAAAAAACTGGAAAATAACTTTCTGTAATTGATTTACTAAATAATAAAGAAAGTGGTTGACACAAAACGGATCCGCATTGAGTTTACACTGCGGCAGGAATTCCATCAGCTCCAGCGCCAAAATCCTCATCGATTGTCCCAATGTACTTTTAAATATCCTCAGAAGTAAAGTATATAGATTCCAAAGAGACCCTGGGTGAAGAGTTCATGTAGTCAAAGTAACCTTCATCAGGGTTAAATGAATCTGAACAAAAAGATTCCTTGAAGAGATTGACAAAAAGGCTACAAATTATAGAAGGATCGTCCGTAAATCTATCAAGAGTTTTGAAGGATGAAGGAAATCCATCAGATTTTTTTTAGGATTTATGAACCCCCAAAATCTCTTTGGATCAGACAATATTCTCAGCTTAATATTGTCTAAATATCATTATATAAAATAGCTGAAAGATTTTGAAATTCCAGAAACAACCATAGAAGGCAAATACATGGCTACATTGGTGTAATGATGAGTATGTATTCCATGAAATCGCAAGTTAGTTGGTTCGATTTGCAGATTGGGCATGTTTTCATAGCGAGTACTATATGTAAGATGACTAACTTGTTAATAAAATAAAAGATATTCAGAATTCCACGAAAATTTGCAACCATAAACTTGATTTTTTTTCAAATTTTTATACAAAAATTATACAAGTTACTTGTATGAATCTGTTACAATATAGAAAATTTTTCACTTACAAAAAATGCATAAGATTAACTATTAAAACTTTGTTGGATAAGCCAAGAACTTAGTACAGGCACCAAACTATCGAAGCCCTTGTGTAGACTGACATGACTTTTTTGCTAGTTTTAATTAAGTATTTTTTTTCGGTGTAGTATCAACCATGTTTAGGGTTCCTTCCTATTCAAAGTGAAAATCTAAACTGCACACGGCTGGATGCAATTCGGAATGCGATGAAGTGCACAAATGCAACAACAATAACAACAGTAATGCAACTAACAATAACAATAACAAATAACAACGGGTCAAACAAGGGTGTGAAAATTCATTAGTAAACAATAAGAATGTTATTTGCAGCTGCCAGTCACGTGACGTAAAGCAACGCAACGTAATGCATGCAATACAATTTGCGCTACGTTGCAATTGAAATTGCTCTCGAAATACCAGCATCAGCAGCAACAACAACAAAAAAATAGTAAAAACATTAACAATGGCTCTGAATTTAGGTGCCTCAGCCCTGCGGAACTAACAACTTGTACAGTTTTCGAGTTACACAGTGACGAGTATTTTTTAACATTTCATGTGCATTAGTTAGGAATTTATTTGATTGACACAGCTATGCGGAGGGTGGGTGAAGTTGTGGCTTTGCGAAAGAAGGGCAAGCGTGTGGACAAGAGGGTTACCAACACACCTTGCGGTCAACTCGTCATAGCAATCATGTTCGACTCATATATAACAAAAACAAAAAAGAAAAGAAAACAAAAAACAACAAAAATAAAAACATAAACAAAAACAGAATTAAAACAACTAGCTACATAAAAGAAATAAATCGATTGCGTTTAATGGGGAAAAACTATACACAGCAACACACACACACACACACACAAATACGCACTCACACATCAACACATAAAAGTTCAAATGTAGGAGGGATAAACATCTGCTTTTATTCAATATGTAGGTATTTATTTATAACAACAACAATAATAGCAACAACAGCAACAAAAATAATATCATCAAAATAACAAAAAGCAAAATGTTCATTTACTACAAACATGGCAGCCGGTTGCTGCTGATGCTGCTGCTGTTGCTGATATTGTTATTGTTGTGTACAACTTTGGCTACTAGGCTGTTTATGGACCACAGAAATCACGTTATTCTATTTTGACCAAAAACATTTCATTTATTTGCATTAAACACACAAAAACATTATTATTATTATTATTATTGTCGTTGTTGTTGTTGTTGTTATTGTTGTCATAGTTGTGTTCGATAAAGCCTTGTGTATCGCATGAATTGTTTCATTTGCATCGTTATGTACGTATGCTTGTATTAAATTTACGCGCAAAAAACCTTGGCTAAATATTTTTAAAACATGTTGTCAACAAAATAAATAAATTCAATTGAAAAAGTAGGTACCAATTAAAATCATTTGAAGTTTTAAAATATCCACTCCAACTTTTCTGAAGAGACAAACATGTCGCCCACATAAGTGATGTAGATGTAGGCGGTACAATTTTTTTTATAAAAATATGCTTCTTAAAAAGAGTGTTAGACTGAGTGTAAGTAATTTTGTACACTCCAGTTTTATATTTTAAAGGTTAAATACAGAATATTGTATTTAACGATCGCTCCTCAAAAACAAGGACTAGGAACAGTATAACCTGTTTATTGATTTATAATTCTTTACTGTCATATCTAAAATAGAACTACATTGCTAGTTTAGCCAAAGTATACTGGAAGTTATCATACATACTCACTGGTAATAAATTTGTAAATACTGTTAATCCTATTGTAATGCAGAACTGTAAGTAGGTGTGATATGAACTGGTTTGTGTCGTTTAAAAATTTTTATATTTTCTTTATTAAGACAACAGTTTGATTTCATACGAGAAGAACAATTTTATTCGCATCACCGATGTATATCGCTTTTCAAGTCATTTACATAGACATAATCCTTCTTTTAACTCCACAGAAAGAACGGCCGCAAATCGCATGATATGGGCGGTCAATTCACTTCACCGGGATGAGAAATTACATAGTTCGGAATTTGCGTCTCAAAAAGTCTAAATTGAAGCGAGTTGTGTGTGGTGTGGCGCCGTCCTGTTGAAACCACTTATCATACAGACCCTAAGTTTCAAATTTGATTAAAAATTTGAGGCTTGTACATCTTCTTTACATTTATTTTGAACTTAAAGCTGCTTGCCTTTTCGAATTAGAACGACTACTTAAGATCTTTGAAAATTTTTTAAATTCGATCAGAAAGCTGCTTACAAAGCTATGCAACGTACTAGGTTGTACCTCAAAGTACGAAAAATTACTTAAACTTGGGGCTACTTACACTGCAAAGCAGCTTAGAGAATTCGCTATATAACCCTAATTTTGAGTGTATTCCTTGCTGGTTGGATAGTCTTCGAACATAGTGTGGTACCGCTCAGAGTTGACATTTTCGGTGTTTCCGTCCTCATCTTCGAAAAAAACGTACCGATGAAGCCTTCTACCCATAAACGGCACAAAAAGTGACTCGCTGTGGATGCATTGGCGTCTCCACGATCACTTGTGCGATGGTGAATAGACATTTCAGGGGACTCAACGACACTTGCACTTACAGCACTGCGTGACACTCTGGTTGGCTTCGGAACATCAAGAACAAACCCAGTTTAATAAAATTTATTTACAATGTTGCATACTTTGTTTCAATAATGTGGTGATTGCGACCGCATTATTAGTGAAAATATAAAACAAGTCGAACGTGAATAAGTGAAAAATTATTTACACATTTATTTATTTAAATGTGTGCTTTTGTAAAAGTACCCGTTATAAATATGAACATTCGACAATTAACAATAAAGGCAAATCATCCTTAGAAATCAAAGAAATAGTCAAGCGAATGTTTTTTATTTTTTATATGTATATTAAAATAAAGCGTTTTAGAGGGAAGGAAAATCTTCAAAGTCCATCTCATACCGTTAAGCCCACCAAAATATCAACACGTAATTAGAGGAAAGTAATAAGAAAAATTTAATATAATCCAAAAATTGGTAAAGAAGTCCATCTTAAAACGATTCACAGGTCTATAAAATGTGCCGGTTATAGTTTGTGAGTGGCGCCTGTGATCAGAAAAGCTAATACGAAAAAGAGGATAAAGTTCGCAGAAGTATATGAAAATGGCGCTGGGGAGTCATGGTGTGGGCTATATGTCAGCATCAAGTATCGGAAAGCTTGTCATCTTTATCGACAGTATGATAGACAAGTCAGTTAACGTCAATATTTTACAAGAAAATTTGATGGAGAGTTCAAAATCTGAATAAAGCAAAAGCAAAAAAAAACAAGTAAAGAAAGTCTAAAGTCGGTCTAGGCCGACTATGAAATACCCTAAACCCACTTTTCAAAAACAAAAAAATTTTTATTGTAAATGGGCGTGTCCGTGGGCTAATGAAGCCTATATTTTATGTGCATTAAAATGTTGATGAAAAATGTACACATACCAAGTTTTATTCCTGTAGCTCACAGTTAATGCCTTTATTGTGCTTTCGCTATGGGAGGTGGGCGAGTTTTTGGACGGACTACTCCCGATTTTTGAACACATCTTAGTTTTGGTATACAATACATACATACCAAATTTAATTTCTCTATGACACACATAACCTTATTTATTGAGTTTTAAACTTTTTGGGCTATATGGGAGGTAGGCGTGTCCGTAGGCGGATGATGTCCATTTTTCAAAAACATCTTTGCTTTGTCATAAAAAACATATGTGCCAAATTTTAGCTCTTTAGGTTAAACACAGGCTTATTTATTGCGTTTTCAATTTTTGGGTTGTATGGGAGGTGGGCGTGTCAGTGAGCAGATGACGTCCATTTTTCGAAGACATCTTTGTGTTGGTATAAAACACATACATATCAAATTTTATCGTTGTAGGTTACCTATGAGCTGAGTTATGCAGTTTTCAATTTTCGCGTTATATGGGAGGTAGGCGTGTCCGTGGGCGGATGATGTCCATTTTTCAAAATCATCTTTGTTTTGTTATAAAAAACATATGTGCCAAATTTAAGGTTTTTTAGTTAAACACAGGCTTATTTATTGCGTTTTCAATTTTTGGGTTGTATGGGAGGTGGGCGTGTCCGTGAACGGATGACGTTCATTTTTCGAAGACATCTTTGTGTTGGTATAAAATACATACATATCAAATTTTATTGTTGTAGGTTAACTATGAGCTGAGTTATGCAGTTTTCAATTTTTGCGTTGTATGGGAGGTAGGCGTGTCCGTGGGCGGATTCCAAAAATATTCAATAGTGCAGATCCTTGGGTGCATGTGACCATGTGTATCAAGTTTCATGCAATTATCTCTACTCCTTCTTCTTATCCTGTGTATACGGACAACACACAGACGGACGGACGGATGGACGGACGGACGGACATGGATAGCTCGACTCAGGTGGTGACGCTGATCAAGAATATATATACTTTTCTATACCGGACTCGCTTCGTTCTATGCGTTACAAACGTTTGCACAAAGTTAATATACCCTGACCTTTCAGGTTTAGGGTATAAAAACTAGTAAGGCTTATCTTCGACTTAGCCGAAGTGAAAATATCCCCACGGGCGATTCGCAATGGTACAATATCTTAAATTGCAGCTCTTTTCAAATGAGATTTTTAAAAATTTTCTATTTTGATGACGTCTAATTCATCTAAATCTAATCAAAGTCTAGTTCATATCAAATTATTTTCCTGCAAAGTAAAGACAAGCCTTTTTATAAAGTTTTTAACTAGGGGCTGTATGGGATGTGGGCGTGTTCTTGAGTGGTTGATGCCAATTTTTTTAACACGCCTCAATTTTGATATAATATACACAAGTACCCAATTTCAGGTCTATAGCTAAAAAATTAGCCTATTTATAGAGTTTTCAATATTATGGGTTGCATGGAAGGTGGGCGTGTTCATCAATGGATGACGCCCATTATCCTAACACATCTTAATTTTATTATAAAAAGAATAAATATCTAGTTTTACTTTCGTAGCTTCGACAGAAGCCTATTTATATAGTTTTAAATTTTGGGGTTGTATGAGAGGTGGGCGTGTTCGTGTTCGTGGGTAGATCACGCCCATTTTTCTCTCACGTCTTAATTTTTATATTAAAACTAGCTGGTACCCGGCGCGTTGCTGCCGCCCTTAACCAATACCTGTTCCAGGTTGCCAATAGAAGGATCAACAAATACGCTCTGAGTTTCAATACTCTTTGATCCAAAGCTATGATTCCAAAGCTATGAAATATAAAAAATTGTCTTTTATAGGCAGAGCTACACCCCTTGTCCAATACCCGTTCTAGTTTCGAGTATTTCCGACTGTACAATGCTCGTCTTGTTTCAGGACATCACCAAATAGAAACTCTATTATGAGTAAAAATTTACTGACTTTCACTTGCATAGCTATTCTGTATCGAAAATTTTTTTTGTATGGGCAGAGCCATGCCCCGTTTTCCAATGTCATCGTATGTTTTATAATTACAAGACCTGGCCAATCAGTTACTTCATACTGAGTTTCATTGTTATACGACATTTAATTCCAAATCTATTCGATATCAAAAAATTGAATTGTGTGGGTGGTGTCATGCCCCACGTTTCAAAGATCAATCAAATTTGACAGTCGAAGAGCACGACTAAATAGTAAGTTCGTACAGAGTTTCATTGATGTGCGATTTAAAGAAGAAAGTAAAACCGAAAATTTGATTTCTTGAAAAAGTGCCACGCCCCTCGTGGGTAGGAGGGTGAAAAATACTTTACGACCTATTCTCATACCTACCATATATATAAAAAAAATTTCATTTGAATCGGTCCAGCAATTTCGGAGGAGTTTATACACTAACACCGTGACACGAGATTTTTATATATTAGATTTTATGAGAAAGCAAAAATCACAAGTCTATAAAAACAACCAACGTAAAAATCATATCAAATATTTCATATCTTCTGTTAGCTTATTTCTATTTTATTTAATTTAATTTATTTCTTGAGATGGGAATATTGAGATGGTTTTTGAGATCACAATCTGGAATTTACCGAGTAAGCTCGGATATTACATCAATTTTTTCCTATTAAAGACGTTCCCGAATTTTTCTTGCGCAATTGTTCCCGTATATCAGTTCGCCATATGCGATATTGGGAGTTATTAGAGCGCGAACGAGCTTTAATTTCGCTTGCCGTGGTATAAAGCCTCTCGTATGCCTTATTTTTCGAAGTACGAAATATATTTTGGAGACAGTGACGTTTAGAATCTACACAACTGAGGCTATTGTTTATTTTATATACAAGGCCTTTAACATAATCAAAAAAAGAGACATCTACACCTGACATAACTGTGAGTGGAAGACAATTAATAATGAAACATTAATTAATACATTCAGGTTAAATAAATTCGCGACTGACCATTCTTCAATTGATTTCAGTTCTTCGTTTTTTCTAAAGATCAAGTTCTTCGACAACCCTATTGATCTAGAAAGATATATTTGTGCATCATCGGTTGAATTCACAGTTGAATTCAGCTGTTCTTACAACGGGTGATTTGTCATTAACAAAAATACTAAAATGAATTGGTCCTAAAATTTAGCCCTGCGGTACATCTGAAAATGTTATTTTTAATTTTGAAGAATTATTTTTATTTTTAACCTGTTGAAATCGGTCGTATAGATAGATTTTCATAAATTGTACAGCTTTGTTACTGTACCTGAAGTAATATTCTAGTTTTTTAAGAAGAATGTCGTGATTAGCAGTATCGAAATCCTTAGAAAAACTAATGAGTACTAGGATAATCAGGTCATCATTATCGTATACAGGCCGAACATCTTCCATTATCTTTAAAACTGCGGTAGTGCAGCTATGCCTCTTTTTATAGGCAGGCTAGTTTTCGGACAATATATTAGAGGAGTTAAGGTGGCCAAAAATTTGGATGAAAATAATTTTCTCAAACGATTTCGAGAAGACAGGGAGAATACTAGTCGGACGGAAATCTTCAGGGAGTGGAGTTTTGGATTGGTTTTTTCAACAATAGAGATTAAATTTCCTATCTACCAGTCAGCCGGAAAAGATGATGATGTTATAGCTGGGTTGAATATGTTTGTCATAATCGGAACTATGATTTTTTTTATAATTTTAATTGTTTTAGATAAAAACTTAAGCAAGATTTTTCTTTGCTTTGAAATAATTAATCCTTTTGAAAAATTGCATATATTGAAAATATTTTCAACGAAAACTGGCTCAAATATTTCAAATAAATGTTGCAATAAGCTAAAGCACGATGCATAACCTCTCAACAAAGCAATTGAACAGAAATTATTAGCTTCAATTCAGCATTTTAAACGAAAATGTTAAACTTTGTAAAACTAAAGAGATTCATAACGTAAACTAGCCGATCTTTGACTACCTTTCTAATTATGAACTTTTTTAAAATTTGTTAAACCTGTTAACGTGGCGTGCAGGTTAAGTGTGTGGCTTAGCACGCTCGGAGCCCGAGTTCGATCCCCAGTCGTGTCGAAAAGTTTTTTCAATAAAAAAATTTTTCTGATCGGCAGACAATAGCAAACCTCAGAGAGTAAATAATGCCATGTAAAGCTTCTCGAGAACATGAACTTTAGCCGTTTGGAGTCGGCATAAAACATGTAGGGCCAGTTCTTGGTTAATTGTGAGCAAACATTTAATAACACACACAACACAATTGATCATAAGAAGCTCGGTCAAAGTCCTTTCGAGGGCTGAAATGGCCAATTTGTTGTTGATGTTGTTTATTGTTGTCCTTAGTAAGGCTAGAACCATGAGGCCTAGCGTACCAAGTTGTTGCTCTTACCACTAGTCTAGTCTAAACCATGATTCAATAATTACAAGGTTATCCCGATATTTGACGTCGTCTCACAAAAGTGGAGATAGATACCCTTATTTGAAGAGGAGAGCAAAAAACCGGCATTTAAATGACACAAAAGTCCTTCAGCTGCTTAAATATCAATATTTTTCTTAGTACAATATATCTTGAGAATTTATAATCAATACATTTTCTGCTACTTTTGTATTTTGATGCATCCATCAGATGAATTTTATAAGTTTTGCGACTTTACAGCTTGAAATATTTTCACGAATTTATTGTCTTACAAAATTCAATAAAGCACTGCATACTTCTTTCTTTATTTTCTAAGTCGTAAAATATTGAAAACACATACCTTTTTTATAAAAAAAAACACAACACAAAACACAAAATAAGAGTATGTCAAATATTGGAATAACCTTATAATTATTGAATCATAGTCTAGACATCATATGATATTGGAAAACGTTATTCACTATCGTACTAATTAAAGAATTCGTGGTGAGTTTATTCGTGAACCCACAACAATGAATTCATTAATGAAGATAGAATTTCTCACGAATATGAGCTCTCATTAAGAAATCGTACGCAAAGTTCATTTGCAAAATAAAACTATCAAGCAAACGAATTCGTTTCGATATCGTTACAAATTTGGTTGGTTTGTTAGGCTAAAAGATAAACCCACGTCCAAGCAACATATCGATAATATATTAAAAAAAAAAAAAACAACTTTAGACGTTAGCGTGTCAAAGTGCTGCTAAGACGGTAGCGGCAGCATTTGAACACGCTATAAAGCAATAAAAATGAAATCGAAGTGAATGTTTTTGATGTGAGCAACGCAGCGGCAACACTTCATAAAAAACCAGCAACACGCAATACCAATTGAAGATGTTTCCTCGATGGATTTTCTGCGGCGGATGCGATGCGCTCGTTGGAATAGCATCTTTTAGTGCCACAAGCACATAATTCTTCAATTTAAAATGCATGAGTTTTTGAATTCTAAGCTGCGGGCGTTCGGTTGTCTGGTTTCACAAATATTTAATATAATAATTTTTGAAAGATGTAATTTGGCAGTGTCACGGTGTTGTTGTTGGCATATCACTTTTTGGATATACAACAGACAGACAGACAGTCAGACAAACAACATATTTCCGACATTTGTTGTCCGACACATGCAGGCAGATGCGTGCGTCAGTGTCAGTCAGTTAGTCAGTTAGTCTTAGATACAAACTTTCGCTTTTTCCCCCCAAATGCTATGCTTTGGTGTAATAGTTCCAAAAGTTTTTCTCTTTCTCAGCATGATTCACTTGGATTTTGTTACAGTTTCGTCGCACATTTGTATAGTTTTCTATGGTTTTTTAAGACACTCAAGTTTTGAGTTTTGATTTAGTGAAAGTTCGCTGTGTCTCTGGTTGCTGGCTATTAATTTTATGTCTTCTTCCTCTTGGCATTTTTAAGTTTTTTTTTTTTTGTATTTCTGGATTTTTTTTTTTTTTGTTGTCTTCCTCAACCTTCTCACATTCACATAAATATGCTACATGCTAGAATTTGTTGTCGCTCATGTGTGAACAGCATTTTCTGGTTAATTTTGAGCTGTCATAAAAAGCAAAAAATATTTTGACTAAACAGCTACATGTGTCAGCTACAGATGTTGTGTGTAGTTAACCCGTGGGTTAGCAAAGCTTTTAAGTTACAAAAATGCATCTGCTGGTTCTTTTTAAACATAATTTAAAGATGTTCTTCATCTGCTTAAGATATACATACATAGTTATACAGTCAGATACTAATCAGTGTGTTTTTTTTTCTTCTTATTTTTTCAGCCGAAATTTTCCGATTGCTTCAGTTGGTAAGTTAAAAATATAAACGTGCCACAGCACTTAAATAGCTGGCGGATGCGCCATTTGATCACTGCTATCCAAAACAACTTTTTTTTGTTATATTAAAAAATCTTAATAATTTATCAGCTACATCCTGCTCAAGTGGCAGCTCAATATAAAAACAGTCGATTTCCTTAAATATGAAATGAGCACTCAAGCATGTGTAAGAAGTAAAACTTTTATTACATTATAAACGCATTCATGTCACTCTTAAGTATGAGTTTATGAAATATCTTTTCACACTCAAGCATGCAACTTACCGCTGCACTGTGCTGGATATGCCTGCACATGTCGTTGTCAAACTAACAACAACAACAACAACAACAACAACAAAATAAAAAAAGAAATTTACGTATATAAAATTTTTAACAACACCTAATTTTTTGTATTTTTGGTTTTTTTCCCATGCAGCACCTTTGAAATCCTGTCATAAAATATTTTTAATACTTTGCACACTTGTAAACTTTATTTTAAACAATGTATCTACGCGATAGCACAGCTTTTCAGCCAACAACAAAACAATGCCGCTGTCATATTTTATGCATCCATTCACACATTCATACCTACATGTATCTATATATACATATATGGCTGTAGCGCACAGACCACACTACCAATGTCGCCAAAGGTACGTGAGATACTTCAAGTGTAACAAACAAAAGACAAACCTCAACATTTAATGCTCACACGTTTTTGAATTTTTGTGGCAACTTTTTTCGCTGTGTTACGCTTTTTTTTATGAGCTGAAAAAAATGCAAAATGCATTCATGCCAGACAAAGTTGTTGAGCATTAAAACCAAGTGATATAAACCAAAAACCAAGCTATCTATGCTGCTTAAGCTGTTGAGCGCAGCTTTCAAAAATGTTGACTATGTTGGAAAAAAAAAATTCATTGAACGGACATGTTTGAGTTGTCGCTAGGCAGAGATTGAGTGGGGCTCAAAAATTAAGTGGGGACAAATGTTAAAAACTGTTTGTTCGCATATTTGAAGTGAAACTTTGCATGGCCCCGTTGAAGGTATGGTTAATGAAATGGAATGAACTTCAATTGCAACACTCAATTTCAAAAGTCTATGTTTTTCCTACAAAAAAAAATACAATTTTGTGTATTTCAATATTAACCCTATCACCGCCGCGAGTGCCATATGGCACAACAAGTTTGAAAAATACCATTTAATTTCTTGGCACCAACACACACATTTTTGTCGTGATTATATGACACTCGACTACTGGGAGGTTGGGAGTCGGTGGCGGTAAAATGTGATGATAGAGTTTTCTTTCTGGGAAGTCTAGTAGCAAACCCTGAAAATTTCACCCCGGAATTCTCAGCCTCATCGCGCGACAGTGATAGGGTTAAGGTTATCATGTGACTTTGTAAGATTTCGTATATCGAAGATCGTATTCTTCGTATTTGAAATTAGCATGAACGAACTTTAAGAACTTTCATTTATTTTTGTAAGCTTAAATCGATCGCATTCCTTATGATTGAGGGCTAAGGCAGCGATGAAGCACTTATTTCAGTTAAATTTCTATCCATCCAAAGCAAATTGACAAACATGATTGACAAATTGGCAAAACGACACCCAAATTACTTTTCTTTTATTATTAACTGAGGAGATGCTTATTCGGATCAAACTGTAAAGCTTTCTAGAAGCTAGCTTATACGAAGAAAAGAGGAAAAACCGAAAGTAAACGTGAAGATGGTTTTTGCAATAAAAAATCTTAGGACTTGTGGCTTGTGGACTTTGATTTCTTTTTCTTATATGGAGAAGAGCTGGACATTCAGTCAGAATATGTCTGGAGGTTTAATCATTTACAAGGCATAGTCTACATAGTAGTCTACAAGCAGTAGAGATTCATTATTTGAAGACTTTTCGTTTTTTAACAATGTCCAGTTATAATTCCGGTCGGCCTAAGTTATTTTTCCTTTTATTGTCATAGTTCTAGGAAGAGTTGTAAAGAGTTCTTCCATTAATCTTCAGATTCGTAGAATGAGATTGTTTTAACGTGTTGTCTGTTAATATTTTTATCAACACCACAGAACGGTTCCGCTACTGTAAATGCTGATTTGCTCCCTATTTGGCTAGAAAATCTGCTGTCTCATTCCCATAAAAACCACAGTGGGCAGAAATCCACTGTAGAGTAATTTTGTAATTTTGTTTTTTGTGCAGCCAGGTCGTTGAGGACGTTAATAGTCTATGATACTAGCTTGAATTTGATAATAGATGGTTTCAGAACTTCAAAGGTAGCTTGACTATTAGTAAAGACAGAAATCGTTTTGCCACTAACATTATTCAGGTTGCTCAGTCTGATACATCTGTTAGTGGCGAGGTTTTTCGCTTGAAGATTGTGGTAAGCTGAACTGAGTTCTAAAAGTGGCTCCCATTGGAGTGTCCTCGAAAGATTCTAGCTCCAAGGCCCTCCTTTATTTTGGAACAAGGTCATTTTTAGATAGGATTAGTTTCTCATGTTCTCAGTTAGATCTGGGGCGTTGATGATTACAATGAAGTCTTTGATAAAACAGCTTTTGGAAACCATGTCATTTAAAGACATGCAGAATTCCCCTTCTCACTTTAGGGTTTTTATTGAGGAAAAATGTACTTTTATTGAGGAAAGGCAATGGTTTGGGACAATGTTGCACAGAAGGAAAATATGTGCCAGCTGCGATATGTATGTGGATTGGTATAAGCCCTAAGATGACATCGTGGGCCGCTGTTGGCGTGGACCTGATTCAGCCTGTCATACATATCCTTGCGCATCTTTGAACTTGTTCTAACTGCTTGATGGTTTTTACTTCTAGGGTTTTCGACACTTAAAACGCATATGATGGTATAGGTCCAACGATCAACGTGCAGAGTTTGAGCATCGTTTTAGGGATTATTCCCCAGTTCTTGCCGCAAATTATTCTAAAGGTTCATATTCAGCCAGTTTCTTTGAGTTCAACTAGGAGGCTATCTACAACTTATAACCAAAAAAGAGGTAATAAGACCCCTGGATCCACTGGTTGTAGTTGCTTTGGTGGAAATATTATCCAAAAAGGTCTGAATGACTACTACTGAGGTCATCATAATCCACTTGCTTATAACTAGAGGTATATAAGGGTTGTTACGTGCCCTTCTATAGGACTGATATGACGTATTATTCAAAGCTCCTTCGATATCAAGAAAAGGGACAATACATATTTCCCATAGATATATAGTCTATAGTCCATAGATTTTCAATTGTTGATTTACCCTTCTGGTAGACATGTTGTGCCTTGCATAGGGGATACATTGACAAGGCATTCTCCCTAATGTTTTTGTCAATGATTTTCTTCATACTTTTGAGTATCAAATAGACAAGGCTGATGGGTCTAAAATATTTTGTATAACTCTTCGAGCTTCTGCCAGCTTTAGGAAGGTTTTTTCCTATCACTTTCCTCCAAGCTCCAGGTATATAGCCAAAGGCTAAATTGCAGCTGAATTGTTTTGATAATAAGGGTGTTAGATGTTTTGAACCTTTCTGCAGAAGAGCTGGAAAGATACTATCTTCACCAGCAGATTTGAAGGGTTTTAGAGATTTAAAGATTATCCACTCTTCTTTACTAGGCAGATTTCTTTGTTCGTAGTGGTAAGAGTGGTTTGAGTGGGGACCGTCCTGAATGATGGAACCTGTGAAGTGAGTGTTAAGAAGGAATTTTAGGGTCTCTTTCATTGATTTGTTCTGGTTCCTGATGAGGTAATTGTTTTTAGTTCCTGAATGAGTACTTTTAAAAGTTATTGATCTATTTATTGTAATTGGTGAGAGATAGGGAGTAGGATATCCAGTTATTATTGCGTTAAGCTCTATTAAACAGCTTCCTTACTCCATTTCTAAAGGCATTCAGGTGGTTTTTCCACCAGGATGCTTGTCTTTTGAACTTCTTAAGTTTAAGACGACAATTATCGCCAAAATATAGGGTAATGGATGATTGGACATAATCTGGTATGTCATAATATTCCAATTTGCATACGGTATCAATTCTGAGGACAAGTTTATCGAGGATGACCTCACCAAGCTTACAGCTTTGAAAGATAAAATATCTTTTTAAAAATTTTTTACGACATAAACATCAAATTTGTTGTGTATAGTTGAAAAATATTTATTTGTCGATTGGTGTACTTTTTTTTGGTTTAAGCCAATTTTGGCATCCACCTAATTGCAGTTTTGTGCATTTTTTATCAAATTTTGTAATAGAGACCCAGTTATGGTTGATTTAAAAAGAAAATTTAGCTTACAAATCAATTCATTTGATATAAAAACATAAAACTGCAAAATTTTCATACCAGTTGCCAAATCCTCTGACGACATAAAACAGGTTTTTTCTCAGTGAATCTACTTGTAATCTAATTTTTATTTTAATTGTTTTACATTTTTGCTTTTTATATGAAATTATTTGTTTGTTTTTCGTATTTTAAAAGAGATCGAAAGATTCAGTTTACCTTTGCTTTGATCCTAGTTTGACTTTCTAAAAAAAAAAAATCTAAAAGACTTTCCGTAATGTCCTAACCACATTTAAGTAATCTAACTTCAATTAAGAATTACCTCTTACTGCTATATAGTAGTATTTTTTTTTAAAACACATTTTGTTTCTGAAACAAAAGAATTTTTGAAGAGGTCTTTCAGAGTCTTATAGACTTTCCAAATTTCCAGTAAGCCAGCATAAAATGGTAATGTACAAATTTTGAGTTTCGATCTTTGAAGGGGGGGGGGGATAATTTTATTTGAAAAATATATAAGATATAAAAGAGTATCTTTTCAAAATGAGATATGAGTAAA
Organism: Tetanocera ferruginea; assembly: GCA_958299015.1. Lineage (NCBI taxonomy): Eukaryota > Metazoa > Arthropoda > Insecta > Diptera > Sciomyzidae > Tetanocera > Tetanocera ferruginea. Next base: position 36,416,162 of record OY282644.1, on the reverse strand, counting down.
ATGTGGTTAAAGCACACGTTATTTTCTTTAATTATTTTATTCATACATTCTTATATTCTTATATTCTAATATTCTTATATTGTTATATTCTTATATTCTTATATTCTTATATTCTTATATTCTTATATTCTTATATTCTTATATTCTTATATTCTTATATTCTTATATTCTTATATTCTTATATTCTTATATTCTTATATTCTTATATTCTTATATTCTTATATTCTTATATTCTTATATTCTTATATTCTTATATTCTTATATTCTTATATTCTTATATTCTTTTATTCTTATATTCTTATATTCTTATATTCTTATATTCTTAAATTCTTATATTCTTATATTCTTATATTCTTATATTCTTATATTCTTATATTCTTATATTCTTATATTCTTATATTCTTATATTCTTATATTCTTATATTCTTATATTCTTATATTCTTATATTCTTATATTCTTATATTCTTATATTCTTATATTCTTATATTCTTATATTCTTATATTCTTATATTCTTATATTCTTATATTCTTATATTCTTATATTCTTATATTCTTATATTCTTATATTCTTATATTCTTATATTCTTATATTCTTATATTCTTATATTCTTATATTCTTATATTCTTATATTCTTATATTCTTATATTCTTATATTCTTATATTCTTATATTCTTATATTCTTATATTCTTATATTCTTATATTGTTATATTCTTATATTTTTATATTCTTATATTCTTATATTCTTATATTCTTATATTCTTATATTCTTATATTCTTATATTCTTATATTCTTATATTCTTATATTCTTATATTCTTATATTCTTATATTCTTATATTCTTATATTCTTATATTCTTATATTCTTATATTCTTATATTCTTATATTCTTATATTCTTATATTCTTATATTCTTATATTCTTATATTCTTATATTCTTATATTCTTATATTCTTATATTCTTATATTCTTATATTCTTATATTCTTATATTCTTATATTCTTATATTCTTATATTCTTATATTCTTATATTCTTATATTCTTATATTCTTATATTCTTATATTCTTATATTCTTATATTCTTATATTCTTATATTCTTATATTCTTATATTCTTATATTCTTATATTCTTATATTCTTATATTCTTATATTCTTATATTCTTATATTCTTATATTCTTATATTCTTATATTCTTATATTCTTATATTCTTATATTCTTATATTCGGTTCAAGCGTCCTTAATTAAAATTTTCTCTCATACTAATAATTTCCATTTTGTTGTTTCTTAGTCTCTTCCATTCTTCATCTTACAGTATTCAAATTTTCTTTAAGAGAAACCATTACAACTAATTATTACGTTCCACTCTTTTGTCTTCAACATTGATTATTTTCTGTCTTGAAAGTTTTAATTCATATAGTTTTCTTCAATCAAACTTTCATCTAAATTAACAAAATTTGAATGAAATGAAAAAAAAAGGGTTACACTCTTACGCTATTAATATCAAGCATATTTCTCATGCTAATCAAAAGACAAGAACTGAACCATCTACCAGCATAAGTCTAAAACAGAAAAGCGCAACTAAGCATAATTTGGCTAAAATTTAGAAATTAAAATCAAATTTTTTTATTTAAGCCATTAAAATTTTTCGCCACACCAGCGAAACAGAAGTACCGAAATAAGCATGAAAGCAACAAAAAATAAAAAAGTTCTCGTGACTTTTTAATGGTACTCCGTGTAACCATGAACCATGAGCTAGCAACATTGCCACGCTGAACCTGTTCCAAGCAACGACGAATTCTTTAGCCCAGCAGCAACATTTGTGCGCTATAAACGCTGGCTGATGAAGCGCTAGCACTCAGCATGCTGCCCCACTGGACTCAAAGACAACGTTCTCACACTCGGACGCGTTGACTTATTTACGTCTTAAGCTTGCCTTAGGCTTCAGAAACACGCGCAACATGCTTTTAATTATTTTTTTTTTATTTTTAAATTCATAGATACTCGATAACTTCGTTTAGCTCTAGTGGATTAAATACGCACCACGACAGTCGCCTTGATACACCTGCGGTGAATTTACTTTTTTGTTTTTTGTTTCAGATCAAAAGTAAATTAGTTAAGTTTTCACCTGCGCCGTTGTTATACCTATAGTGTATTGGAATGAAGGCAGTCGTACCGACTTCATAAAGACAAGAGCTAAAGATACATTAAGAATTTGTGGAATAACCGAAACTCAGCTTGGTTTTGTTGTTTTGCAGGTTTCACGCAATGCAAGCTTATTTGAAAATTTAGATCTTAAAGAATGCTACATAAAGAATGCATCAACAGCGAATTACTTTATTTTATTATCTTTCTTTTGGATCTTATATATGTAGTTCAGTGCACTTAATTACTGATTGAACAGTTCAGATACTTTTTTATAATGCCTGCATCTATTGTTCAATTTTAGTTTAAGTCATTTGAGAGAGATTACATTTTTAGAATAAACTTTACAATTATTTTTACTTTTAGTGACACTTTAGAGAGTATTGAAAGCATTGATTGAAAATAATTTTTTTAATAAAAACAACATGATTTCATAAAACTTACAAAAATATTTTAAAAGAAAATGTTGTACAGATTTATCTAAAAGATTGGGGCACCCCTCTAAGATATGAATTATTGTAAAATTAGCTATCGAAGTAACTGTTGTTTTTTTTTAAATGCATCGCTTATGTGTTTTAACGTTCATTACAATAAAAAAAAAATACATTCTAGGAAAAGCCATGGCACACTTATCAATTATAATAATAATAATGGAATTACAGTCGGTTTTTCAATAGCGGCCAGTTTCAATAAAAGCCTTCACGCGAAAAGTTGAATTCGTTCATAATAATCGACAATTTATTAATGAATTGAGCCACAAGATCTTTCGACGAGGACAACTTTTGCCCAGATTGTTTTAGTAATCATACTCGACAACGCTTCTTGAACTTGGAAAACCATCCATCGCTGGCGAAGAAACTTCCCTCATAATATGTCGTATTTATTTATAATTTGGCTGTATTTATGCTGAACATCGACCGTGGCTACAGTTCATTTTAACTCGGCCGCTAAAGATGCTGTTAAGTATCTGAACGGCCAAAATGTTCTGCAAGGTCCCGTTGTACAGCCGTTCTACGGATTTTAGCTTACTCAGTTTCTTGTTTGACTGTTGTACGAACGTTTTACTTCTTTGGCTAAAAAATATTACAAAAATCCAATAAAGAAGTAGTACATACAAGCACCCAACGAAGAACCCTGCGAAACAGTTCGTATAAAACAAAAACAATACAAGCAAAAACAACGGAACAAAAACTATGAAAGCAGCAGGCACAGCATAAGCAGCTGATGATTGATTTTCTTATATAAGCACATGCATTTTTCTTCTAATATTTTACTTTTTTGTTACTTTAATATAATAGTGACAATCTCCAAAATTAGATATTCACTCAGCGCAGGATATATCTGATATTTTAGTATATATATTATCTTTGAACGATTAATATTAGAGGCTATAGGTATACCCTTAAGTATTTGTCAAAAAAGTTTCATGGCCTTGAAAAAATCTGTTAAAACGATCCCATACATACCGCACTGTAAGACGTAATTCAACGTCAAAATATAAATTGGGCATTTCAGCCGTTGAAAGGACTTTGACCGAGCTTCTTATGATCAATTGTGCTCTGTGTGTTATTAAATGTTTGCACACAATTGACCAAGAACTGGACCTACATGTTTTATGCCGACTCCGAATGGCGAAAGGTCATGTTCTCAAGTATGTTTACATGGCATTATTTACTCTCTGAGGTTTGCCATTGTCTGCAGAGAGGTGGTGACCGATCAGAACATTTTTATACCCCCACAAGTACTGCGTAAAGGGTATATTAATTTTGTCACGACGTGTGTAACGCCCATAAGGAGGCGTGGTGGTATAGAAAAGTATATATATATTTGATCAGCATCACCGCATGAGCTGATTTAGCCATGTCCGACTGTCTGTCCGTCTGTCTGTCTGTCTGTCGACACGATTGCAGCCGTAATTTTCAAGCTATCGTTATGAAACTTCATATTAAAGTGTTTTTCTAAAAAGTGAAAATCAAGTTCGAGAATGGGCTAAATCAGATGAAAACCACGCCTTCCTCCCATACAACCCCAATAATGAAAACTCTACAAAGAAACTTTTATTTAAGCTACACTACTGAAATTTGGTATTTGTGTATTCTATGTCAAATTTGAAGTGTGTTGGAAAAATGGGCGTTATCCCCCCACTAACACGACCACCTCTCATACAACCCCAAAATTGAAAACTATATAAATAGGCTTCTATCAAAGCTACAAAAGTAAATTTAGATATTTAGTAAGTTTGTATGAAAATCAAGGCATGCTAGAAAAATGGGCGACATCAATCCACTAATACGCCCACCTCCCATACAATCCCAAAATTGAAATATATATATAAAGAAGTCTTTGACGAAGCTACAAAAATAAAATTAGGTATTAATTCATTTTATATCAAAAATAAGACGTGTTAGAAAAATGGACGCCATCCATTCACGAACAGGCCTGCCTCCCATGCAACCCCAAATTTAAAACTCTATAAATAGGCTTCACTTTAAGCTACAGGCAAAAAATTGGATACGTTTGTATTTTATATCAAAACTAAAAAGTGGCAAGATTTTGGGCGTCATCTGACTAGGGACACACCCACTTTCCATTGTACCCACTATAGTGAAAAGTCAAAAGAAGTCTAATATTTAAGCTACAAGACTGATATTCAGTATTTGAATATATTATATTAAAACTGAAGTTTGCTGAAAAAATGGGCGACATCAATCTACTAACACGCCTACCTCCCATAGAAGTCATAATAGTGAAAAATTTAGAAAGTGGCTAATATTTGAGCTGCAAAATTAAAACAACCACAAAAACAGCAACCTCCCATACTTACTTATTTACTTAGATGGCGCTTACACCCGTTGGTCGGTTTTGGCTTGGTTTAAGAATTTGCGCCAGACTCTTTTGTCGTCCGCTTGCTGGTGCCAGTTAGAAATTCCAAACAAAGCCTGATCATTCCAAAGGAAGATACGATCTTCCTCGTTTGCGTTGACCGCTGCTGGGCACCGAATCAAATAATTTTTTTCTTTGGAGCATCGTCGTTCGTTTTCTCGACATGACCTAGCCAGCGAAGCCGAATACGCTTGACTATATCGATGTCAACATATAGCTCATACAGCTCGTGATTTCATCGTATTCTGTACTTGCCATTAACGCAGATTGGACCATAGATCTTGAGAAGGATTTTTCTCTTGAACACTCCCAAAGTCCTTTCATCAGTACTGCTCAACGTCTAGGTTTGTGATGCGTATAGTAGGACGGGCATGATTGTTGACTTATGGAGCGTCAGCTCTGTCCGTCGAGAGAGAGCTTTGCTTCTCAACTCAATTGCCTACTGAGCCCAAAGTAACACCTGTTGGCAAGAGTTATCCTTCGTTTAATCTCAATACTGATATCGTTTGAGGAATTTATGCTGCATCCCAGGTAGACAAAGTCCTTCACAACCTTAAAGGAAGATTTGTCAACAGTGGTGTGGTGTTCAAGACGTTAGGGCTGTTTGTTTGTTGACACAAGATACTTTGTTTTATCTGCGTTCACTGCAAGACCCATTCAATTCGACTCTTTTTCTAGCCTTTAGAATACTGCAGTGACTTCACGCGTATTGTGGCCAATTATGTCAATATCATCAGCATACGCCAGCAGCATAACACTCTTGCAGAAAATTGTGCCGCTGTGTCTCAGGTAGCAGCTCGGTGATCGCACGATAAGGAATCACCTTGTCTGAAACCTCGCTTGGTATCGAACAGAGGGGAGAGGTCCTTTCCGATTTTCACTGCGCTGCTGGTGTTACTAAGTGTCATCCTGCAAAGACGTATTAGCTTCGCAGGAATATCAAATTCAGACATGGTGGAATATAGGTGACTCCTTACTCGACTGTCGAATTCGGATTTGTAATCGACAAAAATATGGTGTGTGTCTATGTGTTTCTCTAGGGTCTTCTCCAAGATATGTTGGAGCGTAAACATCCGGTCGATGGTGGACTTTCCAGGTGTGCAGCCATACTTTTAAGGTCGGAGATAAAGGTCCAATCAGTTGGTTGACGATAGGCTTCAGTATTTTACATAATATATTCGACAAGACCTTGTATGCGATATTAAGAAGGCTTATCCAACAGTAGTTGGCGCAATTGGTGGGATCGCCTTTTTTGTAGATTTGGCTGATCATACTGAGGTTCCAATTATTTGGAATGCATTCTTCTGACCATGTTCTGCTTAGAAACTTGTGAATGCATCTAAACAGTTCTTCGCCTCTGGTCTTACACAGCTCAGCCGGTAGGCCATCGGAACCTGCTTTTTTCAATTTGGTGTGTGTTTTTTGATCAGGTGACAGCTAGGTGGCCTTGTGAATATTGATATGCTTGAATCAGTGCTACTAACGACTATGTTTCGTGCTGCAATGAAATCAATTAACCTTATTCCGTTATCGGATGCGTTGTCGAGGAGGCTGAACCTACCGATTGTAGGACCAAATACAATTTCCTTGCCCCCTTGCCGATAAAAATACCAAGCACGATTTGTATGACAGCTATCGTATGCGTTTTCTTAGCCCCCTTGTCTCTCTTATCTATTTTATATATATAAAAAACTTAATACAACTTTTCTTACCTACAATAGTAACAATATCTTGGTGTCTGAGGAAATCGGTATTTTTTTCATACTCTATGTTGTTATTCAATGTGAAGTATTCGGGTTATATGAGAGCTCCAAAGCGTCTTCATTCAATCTTATCTTATTTTTATTAAGAACAGAATAATATTTACAAAATGTTGCAAAATTTCACTCGAATCTATTGCTGGATTAAGGAGTAGTTGAACGTATCTTTGTAGGAATATATTTTAATAATTATAAATTTATTCTTCATCTCTCTTTTACAATATAAAATAAGCAATACACTACATTGTTGCCTTCTTCAGCCAGTTTTAAAGAAATTCATAATTTTCGAATGAGTCTTTCAGCATCTTTCGCTTTTTTTTCTCATGAGACACTGAATAACATTTGCAAAAAATACTCTTCTCAAGCATTCGTTAGAACAAGATCTCGATTGGACAACACATGAAATCCCAACAATTCCAACAACATAATAATTGCTGCTGAAAAGTGGTCACTTTTGAGCAGGAAATCATTCAAGTTCGAGCAGTGGCCGATCTCAATTGAGTAGAGTTGTTCATTTCAAGCCATGAGAGCAGCAAAGGGTAGAAACGTCTGTGCGGCATAACTGCACAAGATAATGACCCGAGAAAATGTTAAATTGATGAATGATATGAAAGGAATGAGAACCATAACAGGCTGTTTGTGGTTGTTGTGAATTTCATACATATAATATTGCTGATGGCATTGCTTGGTGATACTGATGCTGATGCTGATGATGATGATGATGATCCAGCAACAATTGGATTAACGTCATTGTACGCGAACGTATTTACACAGTTTCATTGATGATCTGTTCTAATAATCACAACAACAAAGATCTGAACCTATGCGACGAATGACTCTGACTGGTTAAGCTGTTGTTCAGCTGTTGGCCGCAAGTTATACTTTGGTTCCACAAGAATTGCGTGCGTTTTGATTTAATGAGCTTGAAATGATCGCAAGCTGCAGCAATAAACCGGAAAGTAGACACATTCTCACAAAGTCAAACAACAACAACAGCAATAACAATAATAAGACACTCAGTAGAGCTGGTTTAAAATGTACATTGCTTTAGCTAGATCCCGGCGTGATCATCATCATCCTGATATTATGACAATCAACCGGCTGCTGCTCTACTCTGGTTTTGTGCTTGAACTTGTTTCTTTGGTGCAGCTGATATGCTGTTGCTTCCTGTTTCAAGTGTATGTCTCTCGTTATAAAGTTCATAAAAAGTTTTCATAATTTTTGTTATCGATTTGGCAAAAAAAAAAAAGTTGCTCCACTTTAGCAGCAGGAGGCTTAAAGCTCTAACTCAGCAACAACGTCTGTTGCTGCTGTTGCAAGATACTGCTTGACTTTAATCTGCTCAAAGTCAAGCGCACAGCAGTGATCAACCAATATAAAAAAACAATCCATCTTCATGATGCTGTTGCTGTTGCTGCTGCTGCTGCTGAACGAACCACTCCATAAACCGTCATAAACACTTGAAAATTGCTTATAAAGTAATCGTTGTTGTTGTTGTTTTTTACCACTTTCTTCTTTAAAGAAGCAACAATTTGTTTTTGTTGTTGGTTTTCATTCGAAACTGATGGAATGTTGTTGCGCATTACAGTTGCCTGTCTTTGCTCCATTGCATGCTTGTTGCTCCTCATGTGTTGCATGTGGATACCGATACTTGTTTTGTAATAATATCTATAAATATGTATCTAAAAGATACACAAGCATCCTCACTTAAATGTGCCGCAATTCAAGAAGACGAAATGTAAGAAGAAGAAGATGAAGTAGCAAGCAGCAGCGGCAGAAGAAGACGAAAGAAAAACAAATCTTCGATTGCCTCGCGGTCTTCAATTGAAGCTCGATTTAGAAACGCCGATAATAATGAAAATGAATTGCTTCAGCACAGTTTTTAAGGCGTTAACCTGTTGAAAATCGTGCAGTCGGCACTTTTTTTTTTTTTGCTCTCTCGGTTGTGGTTTCTTGGCTGTGTTTATTAAAGAATTCTTTGTTATAACTTTTTGCTTTGTTCAAAAAAATTTAATATTTTTATGGTTTTCCTGTTGTAGCATAAAAACCAAAAAAACTAGGCGTTGTTTTAGAAATGTCTGCATTGAGTCTGACGAAGAGACTTGTGTGTGTTTTGAGTAATTTTCATTGTTATTAAAGTTTATCGTGCCTTGAGCAAACCATTTTTCTGGGTCATCGGTAGATTGGCGATAGGGTATTTTTTTTTTCTTTCCACACCGCCTTGGATGAAGTATTGGCGTTAATTGAATTGATTTAAAACCAATACTAAATTATTGGTTGGATAAAATATAACTAGCAGAGTCGGAGGGTAAGAACCTAGTATCTGTGTTCGATGTGAAATATGATTCTATATTAATTGCTTCGGTAGAACTGTTTTTCTGGACGTTTGGAGTACATTTAAGTTATTAATAATTCAGGATGCGTCATCGGTATAGTTATACGATTACTTTGAGTATCGAGAGGTATAAAGAGCAACCTAACGCTGCACGGATAACTGATAAAGAAGACAAGAGATCCATTCGACCTCATGCCCTACTACTTTAACAATGTGTTAATGCCGAATATAGTTCAGCGATATGATATAATGATTTCATCTGCCTCAATATGTATTGCAATTAATTGAAACTGGCATAGAATTAAAAAAACAAAAAACACTTTTAAGCGTGTACACCTGTAGGGAAGATATACGTACTATCTTTTCTACCTAATGAGAATTATAAAAAAGTTCATGATCCCTTTCCTGGCTGAACTCAAATTTTTGATAATTGGCTTAAAACAAGCGTCCGACCGAATATTCGGTTTCACCAGTTTCGGGCCTTTTAATCAGTTTTGGGTATTTGGCATCAATACGGCTGAAACCGAATATTCGGTTCATTTACTTCAATCGTGTTAAGTAGAACAAAAACGTCAAATTCACAGTCGTATGATTGACCGTGTAAGTTAGGCCCAGCACAAAACGATTAATGTTTTTTGTTTCATTTTGAAAATGCAGACAAGCTCTTTTTTTAAATTATAATATTAAGTTATTTAACCTTAAATACGAAAAGGTTCTTTAAAGTGATATTAAAAATGATATCTTTATTCATTATTTTTAAAGTTGAACTTTAATATTCAAACGGTCTTATTCATAAAAATATCTTAAAATAGATTTAAAATGTCCAATAGTTAAGAAGCTTTTTGTAGATAAAATTTTTTTTAAAATTTTGTTATTCATAAAAATATTGTCTCAGCTTTTTTTGTTTAAATAGGAACACTTTCAATTTGAAGAAAGAACAGTGTCAGAAATGGTTTGTGAATTTTATAGAAGGTCTGTTTCCGTACTCAAACTGTGTAACTTGTGTGTTACTATTTTCTGTTTCCGTACTTTCTGTGCTTAAAATGTGAGAAGTAGAACAAGCATAAATCGCTCTCTCGAGCACAGAAGTTTACCAGATTGTGCTTGAACTCAAGACATCGAGTAAATTAAGACGAAGCATCAAGAAGAACAAGCATATGTCAAATTGACGTTTGTTTATGTTTTTCTATTATTAAATTCAAAAGTTGTGCGACGACAAGTTGACTTTCAACTCAAAATTGTCAAAATTAACAAATTCAAAAGAAATATTTTTGCTTTAAACAAACAAACTGACGATAATTTCAATTGGCGCTATTTACGTTTGACACGTCTGCTCTCAGAATCAGCTGTTTTGTGCTCGAAACTTTCTAGAAGCTGTTTCCGTACTTTTGCCGCTATTCTCAAATTTCAATTTTACTCTCGCAGCCCGAACTTTACACAGAACTTACACAGTGTAGAGTACGGAAACACACCTAAAATCATTTAATTTTTGTCTATTTGTCACAATTTCATTATTATTTTGACATTATAACAGTCAAACTATTTTTTTGTTTATGTTTTGCTCTTAAAAAATTGTCACTTAATATTTTGTATATCACTTAATAATATGTAAATAATATCACTTAATAAATTGTCACTTAATTTGGTGCTGTCATGTTTTTTAAAATAATTTGAAGCATTTTTGTCAATATTTGTGCTCAGATGAGAGTAAAAATTTTAAAAATGCTTATTGCAGGTTTATTGCAGGTTTCTCATTTATGATGCCTTTTTAAGAGGTTTTTTTTTGTCATTATTGGACGTTTAATATAACAATTTTTTGTTTTTATAAGGTCTGTTCCTGTACTCTAAAGTTTTAGGCCAATTTACAAGTTTTTACCAGTTTTAGTCCGAGAAGCGTTCCCATACACGAAAAAATAGTAAAAGAGAGTATTGAGAGAGTAAAACATTTCCCCTCCTTGTCAAAAGTTGCAAGTTTTAGTCCGAGAAATTTCTTCGGGTAAAAATGGTAAAAGTCTCAAACAGCTTTAAATCAGCTGTTTACAAGTTAGCAAAGAAATTGCGATACATCAAAACTTCTTTGAAACTATTAAAATGGTACCCAGAAACATGGGAAAATGTGTAAAAACGAATATAAATTCTTAAATTGAGAATTAATTTCAATATTAGTAAACATCTAAGGCACTTCATCTGCAATGCCGATGCTCCACATCAAGGCAATGCTGGATATACTATCTTATTTGACAGTTTTTACAATTTTAGTCCGAGAAGCGTTCCCGTACTTTTTTGTGTTTTTCTCTATTTTCGAAAGATTTTTTCTCATTCTCAGACTTTTGACAGTTTTACCATTTTTAGTCCAAAAAGTACGGGAACAGACCTAATGTCACAATTTTATTAATATTTTGACATTCAAACAGTCAAAAAACTTTGTAATGTATGTTTTGCTTTGAAAAAATTGTGACGTATTATTTTTATTTTTAATATTTTGAAATCTTTTGCAATGTTATACTGTTTTTTTAATTACCCAGCAGTTATTTTGTAGACAATTGGAAAAACCAACTTGTTTATTTCTAGTGAAATTGGAGTTAGTTGCGAACTAGTACAAAAGACGCTCAGCATAGATAAGTTTGAATTTATTTTTATATTCTTAGCTTTTCTTGTTAGCAGGCACACACAAAATCAAAAAACAGAAACGCTCAAAACGTGTTGTGGGGCCGTTTTTTTTCATTTCGATTCGAATTTTTCGAATTTTTTCTAACTTTCGCAAATATTTTCGATGAAATGGTAACGTGGTAAATGGTAAATTGATACACAATAATTAAGTTCGCTTCATTGTACGTACCCGTGTTCCAAATAAGGCGAATAATAGGGCTTATAAATGACCACTTTTGGACTGTATCAAAACCGACCAGTTTAGAACTATTCATAATGGAACTAGTAGAGATATAGGAAAAAACTAATGTTTTTGGGGACAATTGTCTTTTCCTATGACATCAACCCGTAAAAAGCGTCAATTCGTTCAATGTAAAAGGCTATTGTAGTGGTACCAGTACTAGCCCTTTTTGGAACTAGTACAGAACTATTCTAAATCTGGTCCATTTTTCTGCAGGGTAGTTTGAAGCATTTTTGACAATATTTGTGCTCATGTGAGAGTAAAAATATAAAAAATTGCTTTATCAAAGGTTTATTGAAGGTCGTTGTTGGACGTTTATGAATACTGTTTTTGATATTTTTCTTGTAAAGGCTTTATAATTATGATCTGTTTGAATTGTTATGTTTATGTAAACTTTTAACTCTTTCAGCGGTAAAGATTCAAGATAAATTCTACCCCCTTGTGTAGCAGAGCATTTTTTTTTTTTTTTAATTAAATGTTTTTATTTTAATAAAAAATGATCAAAACTTAAAATAAATTAAAAAAAAATTTTTATATGATTTATATATTTGCTTAAAATAATATTTTATAGTGGTTCAATTTATGGACCACAGCCACTTGAACTACTTTTTTGGTTATCTTCGAAGCATGTTATATTCTTTGATAAACACCACGGTACATTGCATGTTCCGCAAGTCCAGTCTGTACGTATTTGTTTTTTCATTGTGCTGCACAATGCACATCTTCTGCGTGTAATGCGTTGTGGTTGATGGGCAGCTTGGGCTGTTCTGATACTTTCTGAAACGAAAAGTTTGGATTTTTTATTGAGGCTTCTGGTATTTGTGTAGATGTGCTCTGCCGTTTCTTGTTTTGGTTTACAATTGTTTCTGCAAGCAGCCCTTCAATTATTTGAAGCCGGAAGATTTTGTGTTCGACTGATGACTCCAATGCCAATGGATACAGTTAATATGAATTTACCACACAAACATCTAACAAATAAAAAAAAATTGCGATGCCACCATTTTTGGCTTTTTCTGTCATATTTGTATGATGATAGCCTTTGATCAAATTTATCCACAAAATTCATGTTTCTGTTGTAGTCTTCGACTATTTGAGGAGCCGAAATATTAGACATTGCTCCATCTTTATTCTTTCTTTGCAAGAAAACTGTTTGTTCTGCTCCTTGATAATTTGATAATAAATGAACACATCTTTTGTCCTTCCATTTGATGGCGCATAGGTCTTTGTTACTGGACCAGTTATATTCTCCGCGTTTCAGTTTCTTGTCACTTTTGAACTTTGGCAAGGGTACACTGGTGAAAAAATTATCAAAGAAGCAAATATGATTTTTTTCCCACAAGTTCAGCAGTAATGTTTTTAACAATTTTCTCTCCAAGATTTGTGGTGATTACTCCATCATATGTTTTACCAGTATATATATCAAATTTCCAACAGTACCCATTTTTATCTGCTAAAATCCATACTTTATATCCTCTTTTGATGGGTTTTTTTGGCATATATTGCTTCAGAGTACTTCGCTCTTTGAATTTGATCATTGATTCATCGATAGCAATTTCCATTGATGGATTCAAGCATTTTTTAAAATTTTCAGCTAAGGCAGTCAAAAAGGGACGAATTTTATAAAGTTTTCAAACGATACGACTCCTCCTTTTGGCATTATTGAATTATCATTGATATGAATATTTGATAGTAAAAACCCAAACCGCTTTAAACTCATAATTCGAGAAATAAAAGTATCTTGTAAAATTGGGGTACTTGACCAGTAATCCTTGTAGGATGGATATTTTTTATTCCCATTAGTAAATGTTCTGACAGAAATGCACGCATTTCTTTAGCATCAGTAGCAATATAATTTCTACCACTTGATATACGTTGTTGCTAGCAGGAAAGATTTGTTTGGAATACCAAGTGGTCTACAATGTCTTCTGTCAACAACAGATTAAAAAAATTCAAGGGTGTTTTGTCTGCAACTGACCGAACATGGTCTGTCAAACCTGTGTCCCTGGTAAACTGAGAAGCTGGAGAAGTTTTTGTAACTTTATCCCACTTAGGTGAACCTACGATCGCATTTTCACAATTATTATCTCTATTCGAATATAATAATGTGGAAAGTGGCATGTCGTCATCAGCATCAAATTCATCATATACGATATTAGATGAATGTGAGCCATCTTCAATTTCGCTTCCATTTGATTCAGAATCACTGAGAATTTCTGCGTATTCAATAGTGAGATCATTCATGTCTTCCAGAAGTTGACATATTTCTGCATCGTTTAGGTGTTTATGTGGCTAATTCATATTTCCTTTACAAATAATAAGCAAAAAAATTTCCAATGAAAAAAATACCTTACGTCGTGATGGTTCAATATCAGTACCACAACAAAATACCAGCAATAATTATGTTGTAATATTATTTCCAAACCATGAAATTACTTACCTTAGCAATATATCTGTCCAGAAAACATCAATTTTTATAATTAGTTTACAGAAAACTATTTTTTCTTAATTTTTTTCAATAACCATCCACTGCGTTGCACAAAAGTTGCTTCACTGACCATAAAATGTACATCAAATAAGCAATTTGCACAAAACGAAAATTTTTCTGAGAACATTATTGCTTTATTGTCCCGTTATCAAGAGCGGAAAAATCTACCACCGTCGCGAAAAATATGGAAAATATATGGTACAAAAGTTAAACCAATGCCGCAGAAAGAGTTAACAAAAAATTTAAAAAAAAAATAAAATGTTTTTAAAAAAATTTTCGTGTAGATATTTAATTTCGGTTTTGGACACTACTTAAAACTTAGAATCAACGAGAATTACCAACGGTTTCATTTCAAAATTGCTCAAAGCCTATGGACAGGAAAACAAATATTTATCTGTATCTTATCTTTATCACGCAAAATGTGAAAATAAAAAATCTCCTAAATATTTTGTTATGCACTTAATTTTTTTCTGATTTTTTTTTAATAGCTATTTAGGAAAAATTACTTGGACCCTTTTTGTTTAAAATTTTATTATATACATTTTTCGAATAAAAAATGTCATCATATTGTATCCATCATCTTGCTTTTCTAAAATCTGAGTATTTTTAAATTAAGAGAAATTATTTTTTTCTTACTTATTATTCTTTATTGTTCTAAATTAATCTTGATTTTAAATAACTCTTAATCTTAATTAACATAACTATCTCATTACTGTTTACCTTATAATGAAACTCAAATTAAATTCTTCCAATTTCATGTTAATTTTAAGGGTCAAAATAATATTTTCTCATAAAAAACCATTATTTTATTGTTTATAATACACCAACAAATTAAAAAACATTAAATAATAATTTCTTAATTCTTCACACAAAATAAATAAGTTTGAAAAAATAAAATTCCCTGTAAAATTCTATCAATACACAGGTAGCACGTACCAAAATTGGACTGAAATTGGAGTTCAATAATATCACTTACAGTTTTTATTTTTAAATGTCATTCGACAAGCCCGAAGAGTACGGTTTCAACTTATTTCGGGTGTAGGGAATTGAGCTGCATCATTAGTATTCATGTTTTCGGCACGCCTTTTCACATAATTTGTTGTTGAAAATTTTACCGATTTTTATGACTTTTCATTTGTATCTGGTTGGCTGAAATGGGAGGTCAGATTTCTACTTGATTTTTTAGTTGGGCTTCGTTTAATCGGTAGGTGTGCGCACTTACATAAGACACCATAAAACATCGGCCGATTAAAAGTATGTAGTGTGCGGTACCTCTTACAATTACATGTAAGCGTTAACACATTATTAAATTAACGCTTTTTTTCAAGCTGTGGTCTTACGTTCCTTAGCTTGTTTAAAACTTACTCCTAGCTTATTTGGCTGATTTGGAAGTTATATAAAAGTTTTCCCGGTTACTAGTTTAGACTGGAATGTATTTCTGATACTTTCTTTTATGTGTTTATTTATTTTTTTTTTCTTGAGGAATTGATGTTTTTATCCTTCATACGAGTAACATTTGAAAGAAAATTTTATAAACCCATTTTCTTTCAATGCCTTAATTAACATTAATACAAACTCAATTTGAAATTGATTTCAGTATTCAGATTTTTCGTATTCTTTTCATTAATTCTTGGAATCAATTTGGTTAAAGTTAAAAGCTTTTGACTTCACGTCAGGAGCAATTTGCACAAGTTCGTATCACAAAAAATCATCAGAAGAATCATTTTAGAGATGTCTTGTGCGTAGTTCTCCAAATCCATTCCAAAGTTCCGTCAGTGTTGCGCTTCTGACAAGAACTGCTCTGAAAATCTTAAGAAAGTTGATAGGTAATATTTGTTTTGAGCTGTTTTTTATAGCTGCCTGTCTTGCTTTTTGCCTGCCTGACTACCTGGTTGGCTGCTTAAAAGTAATCTAGATTAGTTTATGGCTAACATGGATAAACTTTACAACACTTTGTTCAAGTGTTGTTGAGTTGAAAAAAAGACACATGTACTTTTACCGTTATGTAGTAGATATACACATTTGTCTGCAATACTCAATTCCCCTCGCTGCCATTAAAGATGCCTATTTATACAGCAAAAAGAGCCAGTTTTCTGACACTCCACTTGAAGTTATTCGCAGCATGTTTTTTAATTTTTTTTTTTTTTAATTCCTTTTTTTCTTGATATTTTACTTGTCAGTAACTCAGTGCAGCATGTTTTCTTCGTACTTAACTCCTCGCAATGGAACGTTCGATGGTGGCCCATCATATAAAGGAACTACTCTGATTCGATTCTGTTTTTTTGTTGTGCTATTATAGCTTGTTGTTGCTGTTGTTGTTGCCTGTTGCATTCTATATATTTATTCGTCTTGTTCGTTTCTTATATTTTTACAACATCTTTTATATTCGATTTCTAAGACAACTTTTACGTTAACAAAAAAAAAACAAAAACAAAAGCAAAGAGACAAAAACCCAAACAACAAGAACAACAACAACAACAATGCCGACAACGACAACGATTGCTGTAAATGTTTCACATATAAAAACCGTCACGCTTCTTGGCGCTCTATAAACGTTACTAAGGTTTCATCAAAGCGCCACTCAACACAACAACAGTGTGCAGCGCCTCCCTTTTTGGGTGGCCTTTGGATGCATTCCTCAGAATGTCAATAAAGTACGTGAGGCTTACGTCCAGCTAAGGCAGTGAAGTCAACGTTGTAGAAACGTGAAGATTTAGTAGACAGCGTCTTTCTTCTATTTTTGTCTTATATTACTTTTTTGTAGCCATGTCTGGTCTTTGTTTTTGCATTAAAGTCTTTTGCTTCCAGGTTCTAAAGGTGTTTTTTTTTTTCGTTTTTGTTATTTTCTGTCAACAACAAGACTACAAAAATGTTTTCTTGTAATCCAAAAGGGGGGAGGTTAGCCCTGAGAAAAAAAAGAAAAGGTACGAGTTTAGTTCGGATAATCATGTGTAGCAGAGGTTTTTATGCATTACCTTGTATTCCATAAAAAAAGTCTTTAAACAGACATGTAAATAAGTAACTTTCTAAACATATAGATATGTATGTACAAAAGTTTTAATGTGTGTGCGTGAGTGTCTGTGTGTGTATGCGTGTTGATAGACAATCATAAATTTAAGTTTATTGAGATGTCAAAAACTTTTTTATTTGCAAATGGAAGATGTTAGTTTCCGCAAAAGTTAGTATAAGTCAGGATATTCTCGAGGGTCTTTTGTTGAAAAGGGTCGCTTGATAAATTCGGTCTTTACCAAATATTGGCATGTTGTTTTAAATCCCAAAATGTTTATAATAATAATAATACATTCACTTTTAAATTGGAAAAAGTTTTTTAATAAAAAACAGGTGGAAAAATCATTTGAAAAAACAAATAATTGTTGAGTAGCACAAGAAAAAAACAAAATTATGATTTGTCTTGTTTTATCAAAAACAAAAAATATAATTGAATAGTTATTTATTATTTTACACTTCACATAAAATCAAGAAGAAAAACAACTAGAAACAACAGAAGATGATTGCGATATTTATCGAGTCTGAAGTTTGAAAAGTAAGATTTAAGGAAACTCTGTTTTAAATGCGGATTACCTTCACAAAATTCGTCCTGTGCCAGTTATTTACAAAGCTATAGCTACTATAGTAGGATGGTAGTGGCCGTGGCATTGATTCCTAACTATGAGGCATGCAAGCCAATGAATCCTGGCAGACCCGGGAACAAAACTCCATCTGATACAGAAAGGTTTTCAATAGAAATTATTTTTTCTCATCGGAGTTAACTCTCTGCAGATACTGGCAAGACCTCAGAGAGTAAGCAATGCCATGTAAAGTTTCTTGAGAACATGAACTCTAGCCGTTCGGAGTTGGCATTTAGTATGTTGGTCCAGTTCTCGGTCAGTCATGATATTTTAATAACACACACAACAAAATTGGTATTAATAAGCTCGGTCAAAGTCCTTTCAAGGGCTGAAATGGCCAATTCCTTTTATTTTTTTAATTTTTAATTTATATTTTTTTTTTATTTATATTTTTTTTTTTTGTTTTAATTAAGATGGTGATTAGAGTAACTTCGGGTATTTTGATATAGTCGGGTAATGTAATATACCTGCATCTTTTGTTAAATACACAATTTTCGGTTGGAATAAATATGTGAATATAACGGCAACAGAAAAAGACACGTGCTGCAGCTTTATGCTCGCTCTAATTTGCTGTGTTCGCTCTATTTGTTGTGAAGTTGTTTTATTGGTGAAGTTCATATATCTTTTTGAGTGCGCTTTGCGAGTGAATTAAAATAAATAGAGCAGAACTGTACGCTGAAATAGATAAATTTGTTAGAGTTTGAATTAAGTTAGCCCCAAATGAGGTGAGATTTTGGTTTTTTTTTTTTGATTATTATTATTATTATTTTATTTACAATGGTGTACATTAAGACTTGGTCTTTTATAGTACTATATAAGATGTGAACTATGGTATTAAAAAGTAACTTAAAACTAACATTAAATTAAAATTGATTAAATTAACCATAAATAAAGGATAAATAAAATAAATAAAATATTACAAATTATTATCTTAATGGCTGTTATAGCTAAAAATATAACTAGAAGAAGGTTATTTATAGAGAGAGAAAGAGAGATAAGATTGAACAGAGATAAGATGAGAAAAATGGCAGAAAAAAGAAACATATATTTATTGATAAAAAGTATTGAAATGATTAAAGATGGCATGTTTGAAGCTGGTTCGTGACGTGATTTGTTTTAGAGAATTGGGTAATACATTCCAAAGTCTAATGGCGCTGATGAAGAAGTATCTGCTACTATTGAGATAGCTATACATAGGAGCAATAAGGTTATTCACAGACCGATGAGACTGTGAAAATTGCAGTTTTTCAAAAATATAATGAGGGTTTTGAGTTTGCATAAGATTATGTAGGAATAAAATGTTGCGGATGTTAATATATTCAAGTAAACCACATCCCAGAATGCCTTTACTCCTTTGAGAGATATGATTAAATCGACTGACTCTATAAACATACCTAGTCGCACTATGAATGCAACCAAAATTTTATGCTGGGATTGTGAATCTAGCTGACTATAGACAATATCAAAGAAAGTAAGTAATATGAGGCATTATTAATTGCACAACTAGTCTGCGACGAGTTTCAAGAGGCGTGAAGTTAGAGAAAGTGCTGAGATCCAATATACAAAGGAAGGATATCAACAAAGCATGAGTCAATGGGCAGACCTAGCAATGGGCAGACCTTTAGATTTCAAAGGATTAATAAGAAGCATGTTCGTAATAGCCCAGTTATTCAGCGAAGTTAAATCATAATTCATTCTATAGGTCACGTCTTCTAAAAGTCCGATGGGTCGCGAGAGATAGAGTTGAATGTCATCGGCGTAAGCATGAACAGATGCGTATTGACAAACTGAAAAAATATCATTTATAAAAATAGAGAAAAGGAGTGGGCCCAGGATAGACCCTTGAGGAACTCCAGTCTCAACTGCTCTAAGAGACGAATAAACGTTACCTACTGTAACCCTTTGCATTCTATCTTCCAAATACATAGTTGTATATAAGATTAACAGCACTTCGACTAAACTTAAAGTAAATTCTTAGTTTATTGCAAAGAAGTGAATGATTGACGGAATTGAAAGCTTTAGAAAAATCGACAAGGCATAGCAGAGTAAGCAAGTTCTGATCATAAGAAATTCTGATGTCATCAAGGATTTTAACTGCAGCAGTAGAGCAACTGTGGCCAGTCCTGAAACCTGACTGAAAGTAACTTATTTAAATTGAGGTACTTAGAAATTTGGTCGGCCATGATACGTTCAAGGACTTTTCCTAGAGCAGGTAATATACTAATAGGCCTGTAGTCGTTGGGTACAGAAGCAGATGAAGATTTTGTCACAGATAAAACCACTGCAGACTTCCATATATCAGGGAATTGAGAATATGTCAAACAAGGGTTTATTATGTGAGTAAAAGGTGATATAATAAAAGGCAAAACTAGCTTTATAAACTTTATAGGCATACCATCAACCGCTACAGCATTTGAGTTCATCTTCAAAATACATTTAGAAACGTGATACTCTCCTACTGAAGTAAATTCAAAGGAAGGAAACAAAGAGTTACTTACTATCACTGGTAGCTCAGCACTGTTAGAACTACTTGTTGGCATGAGGTTTCCGCTAGCTAAGAAAAAGTTGTTTAACTCATCCGGATCTAAACTGCAGTTACTGCAATTTTTCTTAAAAACTCCGTATCTTTTTATGTTCTGCCATAATAGTTTAGAGTTTAAGTTGGGGTTAAGCTTAGAGTTAAAGAAATTGATCTTTGCTTGTCTGACCACGACTGTAGCATCATTTCTCGCTCTTCTAAAGTTATCCCAGTTGGCAAGTGAAGGATTATTTTTCCATTTAGAGTGGAGCTTATTCCTTAGCCTAATGGCAGCTAATACAGGATTCGTAAACCAGGGACAAAGGTAATGAAAATTATCACTAACATTTTCTACAACGTATTTTTACAAAAATATCCTTATTATTTTAAACGCGAATTCGGCTATTGTAATTTAGTCAAAGTTGGGTAATGAATAGATATGCCATCTATTCATTCCATTCATTTTATACTTTTTGTTAAGATTTTACATGCTTATTTATATTCAGTTGATTTTGTTTGTATATTTATTTGCTTTTATGTAAATTCCACTGAAATAATAAATTTATATCAATAACAACAATAAAAGCACTAAAACAACATTTTTTCTTTTCAATAACCTAGATGTTTTTAATTTTGGTTGAAATATTCGGGTAATGTGATATTGGTTTATATGGTGTTTGACATAATCCGAACGTGGTATATCACTTTACCCGACAATTTAATTAAGGGGAGTTGCATTAATTTTTTCATTGTGCTGATTAAGCTCCAAATTAGGTTACGCTTTAAGCTTCAAAGTTGTAAAACACTACAAAATGCATCAAAAAATATCCTGTGTAATGCGGTATAAACTAAGGTATAAAAATAACTAGTACTTATATATATTAAAATACCTATATCACATTACCCGAAGTTGCTCTAATTACTTTATAAAGAATTCAGTTCATCGATGAATTGTTGTCTTGATACTTTACGTCAAAAGTTATATAAAAATAAGCGCAAATAAATCTTCTTAAAAAGATGAAAAACTCATGCTTAACAGTTTGGCCAAATTATTTTCCCGGCGCTAAGAAAAGTATAGAAACATGAATTATTTCAAATTATTTCTCGAAAGTTGCTTACTTACAGTTTTAACAGATTTTCAAACCATTAAATATATATATATATATATTCATTAACCGCTTATTGTACATGTACATAGAAATTCAAGTACCAAGAAAATTTTTTTTTTTTTTTTATATATAAAATAAGCCATATGAATAGAGTGAACAAGCATTTCACTGTACAAGAAAAAATTCATGCAAATACTAACTTATTCAAATTCTGAATATATTAAATTAATGCAGAGTCTCTCACTTCTTCCGCCACATTTAAGCGAAAAAACAAAGCAATTTAACCAGAATTTAGCAACACTGAAAGAACAATGTTAATAAATTGCATGATAAAAAAAAAAAAATTATTCATGGTACTGTCATGACATGGATTAAATTTATAAATTTGCCTTTTATTAGCTGGTGATTTTCTATTTTTTTCGCTTTTTGTTTTTTGTTTTTGTTTAGTTTCGATGAATTGAAGCTGCTGTCTGCTCTCTGGGCGCTGTTTTGCTCCCTGTCTAAATGTCCTTTTTTTTTTAAATTCATTTTTGGGCTTTTTGTTTTTGTATCATCATCATTGCCAGTGCGACTGAGTTAGAGTGCTTGTGTGCGTGTCCTTGTCATGTCATTTAATATTTTATTTATTTCGCTTTTAGACAACACAAAAAGTCAACGAAAACAAGCATACTTTTTGGCGCAGAGGCGCACAAATTATTTATTTATACATGCTATGATGTTTACTGTGCCTTTTTAAGACGACGCAAACAACAACGAATGCTTTTGTTATTGAGTTGATTTTATCATGTATTTATTTTGTTTACTTCGTATTACAAAGTAAAAAAAAAAAAAAATAGAAAAAAAAGAGAGAAATAATATATAAAACACAAATACACTACAAAAACAAAAATTGAGCAAATCAACGAGTTCACAGTATGTGCGGATTGTATCTTATAGTACGTATATCGGATAGTCTGATGGATAAACAAACAATGAATGTTTTACTATTACATGTGAGACGAGGTTTATTTTGCTTTTGCATTTGGCTTCGTGCGCAAAAATAGTTAGCTAATATAGACAACAAACCCACTAGGAAATATTTGCTTGCATACTCAACTAACTAGTGTAAGATTGGCTAGCTTTTGTTTAGATTTAGTTTTCAGTCTAAAACTACTCTAGAGCTTTCTTACTTTCTACACATTTTCTACAGGGTATTGCAATTGTATTTAATTCTCTGAGTGCTTTGAACGCTATTTGTTAGCGATTGTATCTTTTAAGGCGATTATCTTCATTACATTGAGAGAAAGTAAATAAATCCGCTTCGCAGTTAAAACTGCACAAATAAATATTAAAATTGAAAATGAATTTGTATCTATTGGAATTGAAATTGGAGCAGCGTAACGATATCCCACATTCAGCCATCTATCTATGTATCTCTGATGTTATTATTATTCACTTTGCAGTGCACTAGATAGAAACATTTTTTTGTAAAGCATTTACAAGTTTTAACTTTGCGGTGAAGTGAAGTTCCGTAGAAAGTTGCAGTAAATAATATTGAAATTTTTAATGGAAAGTTATATTATATATCAGATATACGTATACGTATGCGATTATGTGCATGCTTAAATGACATTGAAAAAAATTCTTTCATTACAAAATTTATACCAGTCGTTGTGCTTGTTTAATACTAAGGTACTCTAAACTTTTATGATTATGCTATGCAGTTAAAAAATTGCATAGAAAGCAATAACTAAAATGAAAAATATAAGTTAACTTTTCCAAATAAAAAGCTTTAAAAAATTTATTTATTATGATCTTTATTCAAACGATTCCCCGAAGGAACTGACTTAAACAACCCAAAAATAAACTTATAATATCTTACTATACTTGTTGCTTCAGCTGCGCTACTGTTGCTGATATTGTTGTTGTCTTGTTGTTGTTCCTTTAGTAGTTGTTGCTATTGTATTGGCTGCATGCTGTTGTTGTTGTTGTACTTTTACCTGCACTATAGTGACTGCTGCTATTGCTCTAACAGTGACCGCACTGCTGTTGATATTGACTTTGCTGTTGTTGTTGTACTGGTTGAATCTGCCGTTGCAGCGCTGTCGTTATTTTGGCTTGCTGCTGTTCTATTTTGCTGGCTCAGCGTTTGGCTAATGTGGGAATGGAGTGTGCGACAAAATTGACAAATTGTCACGTACTATCTTCATATTACAACTGGAGCGGATACGTGTGTTAACTTCTCCCCCTGTTAAGAGGAGCCGTCCCCGGTTTCCTTTAAAACTCTTTCTAGGGCTATGACGTTGTTAATCTTATTGCGACGTCTTGTGATTAACAAAACAATAACAATGATTGCGACTGTTACTATCGAGGAAATGAAAATTGTTAGCCATTGCGTAGATTGTTGATGGATTAGTTCTTTCAGGCTGGCAATATGACCAATGTTTTTTATATTAACCTCATGTAAGTACGGAAGTGATAACAGCGTAACGTGGTCCGTGATATTGACAAATTTAACTGATGCGGGTTGAGGGTGTGAATGACTGATTTTCTTCCAATTCGTAAAGGTTGTTCCGTTTATGGTTATTTCGCTTTCGAAGGTAACAAGAAGGGTTCCATGCATCAAAATTGCTGGATTATTTCCTTCCTGTATCTCTGCTGTCTGATCATTCACAATTACTAGTCCATCATCGATTTCTTCGACTGGTGTAATATGGTATGCCGAAGTGGTCTTGCATGTTGCAAAATTATTGTTCAGTAATTGCTGCACGCAGGAGTTTCCTTTTAGAGGTTGACAGAATGTCATTGTGGCTGCATCTCTGCAATTTTCGAGCGGTTCATGTACTATTTTGCAGTTGGCAACGGTATTTGTTTCTAACAGCAAGATTTTATTGTTACGTACTACAGGCAATATCTTAATTCTACTACATATTTCTTCAATTTTTGGATACTTAATTACAAAATGGATACTATTACTGTCTTGAAATATTTTCTGTTTAGATATACTTAAAATATCACTTATGCTAATATTTGCAAAGTGTTCCGCGACTAACAAATTTTGTATTTCGGTACTATCTAGTATAATAGGATTAATTACATTTACTTTTCCAAGAATGACCGAATAGATGGTATCCTCAATACTCGTTATTATGGCCTTGTTTCTGGCAGTAGCTAGTTCAAATAGGTGTCCGGTGTCTATTTCTTTTTTCATTGTAACATTTAGAAGCTTGTTTACTGTCTCTGTTAATTGGTTAATTCTAATCTGCATTTCAGTGTTAATAAGTATCTGTTTTTCATTAGCCTCTATTAAAGCTTCCTCCTTAGTGGCCACCTGATTAAAGTCATCGAAATCTGGGGTGCCAGCAATGTATTTCAGAGCCGTTCCCAAAAAATTGATACTTCGCGACTGTCGATGATGAATTCTGAGCGCGCTAAGTAAGTTAAAGATCTGGTCCACATCTGCTTTAAGTAATTTTCTCATGTGCGACTGTGGAAAGTGGTCGAGTAAGTTTTCGGTATCATGGGCTATGGTTTCATAATCAGTCAGGTTTGTTCTATGCAGTAGGAACCCGTAGCTATTGTAAACAGCCACTGCTCCATCGGTTATCGGAATGTAGTGTGAATTGGTGTAATTTAAAAATTTGGCTCGTTTCGCCTGAGCTATTGTTATTATAAAAATCCTGAAAATACAAGAATATTATCTTATATTACTTTTATGCACCTTTTTACCCTCAATCAATAAAGTAGTTCCTAAGTCTTTTTCGACTACTTTTTCAATATAGAGTTTTGTGAATTTATTCCCTATTCTTCTATTCGTTTTAACATAAACCTTGTCACCTGGTTCGAACTGTCTAGTTTTTTTCCTAGAATTTAGTCGTTGCAACTCTACGTGTTGTGCAATAGCTATTTTTGATTCGATTTCTTTTCGCAGAGCTTCTGGTATAGAATGGATAATATCTATCGGTCGTTTTTTTGTGGTAGAATGAATTGTCCTGTTGTACTTCGCCGTAGCAAGTAAAATTAAGTCAATCGTGTCATTGATACCTTGTGTTAATTTTGTACATCTGGCTATTTCTGAAAGCGTACTATGGAATCGTTCAACCTGTCCGTTCGTAGTGCTATGATGTGGAGGTGTTGTAAATATGTTTATCCCAAAATGGTCCCTTACTAGTGAGCTAATTGTATGTGAATTAAATGATTTTTCATTGTCACAGACAATTGTTTTGGTGTTTTTGAAAAAATTTAAAATTTGTAATATGGGTTCTTTAATGTCGACTATTGATCTGGAATTTATTGCTGAAACTATGGCAAATTTTGAGAATTTATCAACACAAGTTAGAAAGTGTTGATTGTCAGTAGAGTAGATGTCGATGTGCAAAATTTCACCAGGATTTTGAGGTAAGGGTGTTTTGCCAATCTCTGGGTTCGGAGGGTGGCGCTGATACTTTGCCTCTCTACAGATTCTACAATTTGAGGTTATTTCTTTCAGGCTCTTACGCATGTCAGGGAAATAATAGTCGTCTAGAACTTGTTTAAGGTTTTCTTGCACCGAACGATGGGCTCTATTGTGCTCCGTTTGCAAGATTTCCTTTTGGTCATTTTTATTAAAGATATCTGTCACCTGCTTTGCTGCACGTAGGAATTTAACAGCAGGGAACATTGAAATAATTTTATCCTGAATCTTGGCCAAGGTAGGTAGGTCACACAATACTCCGTTGACTACGTTGGGATTGACGCATAATCTGATAGTCTTCAAAAGATTATCTATACTGGAAAAAACAATACGATGTCTAACTTGGGATTTGAAAAGTATTTTTGAGGTATTTGTTTCTGTATTTCCTTCTTCCAGGATAAGCTGATTTCTGAAACAGTTTATGGGATTCTCAACCGTGGGAATTGTTTTTGTCAGTGATTCTTCACTGTGGACTGTTTTTGATGAACTACTAGAGTCTTCTAAAGCATTGATATGTTGTCTGGACAAGGCATCGGCTACAATGTTCGCCCTACCAGGTTTATAAAAGAATTTGGGTGCAAATTCCTCTACAAACGCTCTCCACCTTTTCAATTTTGAGTTAGGATTTTTGTCTGATATAGCGAACGTGAGGGGTTGATGATCAGTAAAAATACTCAACTGTTTAACACCATAAAGATAATTTCTGAGCTTCTGCAAAGCCCAAACTATTGCGAGTAGTTCACGTTCATTGGTTGCGTAATTCTCTTCAGTCGAAGAGAGAGTCCTGGAAATCATAGTTATAGGCCGTCCCTCTTGAGAGAGAACTGCACCTAACGCATATGACGATGCATCGGTGGTTAGCTCGAATGGTTTTTCGTAATCAGGATAGAGTAAAAGTACGTCTTCTGACGCCAAAATTTCCTTTATCTTGCTAAAGGCTCTCTGTGCCTCTTCGTCGAACTCTATCCGAACGTTTTTTGATTGATTAGCACTAATGTTTCCATTTTCGCCCCGCAAGTATCTTGTAAGCGGTTTAGCAATCAACGCATAGTCCCTGATGAATCGTCTGTAGTAACCGGACAATCCAAGAAATGATCTTAAACCTCGGAGTGTTTTGGGAACCTCGTAATTAATGATATCTTTTACTTTGTCCGGGCAGGTTTTCAGCCCGTTCTTGGAAACAATGAAGCCAAGAAATTCCACCTCTTCTTTGAAAAATTTTGTTTTCTCCAGTGAAACCCTCATATTAGCTTCAAAAAGTTTCTTTAAGATACGCCTTATATCATTCTTATGTTGTTCATAGCTAGAGGAGAATATAATTACATCATCTATGTAAACGTGACAAGCTTTGCCTATCTCGTCCCTAAGAATGTCGTCAATTGCTCGCTGAAAAATGCTGGGCGCATTTTTCAGTCCAAATGGGAGTCTACAGAACTCGTACTTGCCGTTATTAACAGAAAAAGCTGTCTTTTCTCTGTCACACTCAGCAAGATTTATCTGGTGGAAGCCAGATTTAAGATCTAGGGTAGTAAAGTAGGAAGATTTCCCTAAATTTGAGAGGATAACCGAAGTATCCGGAATCGGGTACCTATCGCTTGTTGTTTTTTCATTGAGCTTCCTAAAGTCAATGACCAAACGCATTTTACGTTTTCCTGTTTCAGTAGTTCCTTTCTTGCCTACGACCCAGATTGGGTTGTTATACGGAGAGCGAGAAGGCCTAATGATACCGTCTCGTAATAGTTCGGAAATTTCTTTATTCACAAACTCGGATGCGGCTATTGGATAAGGATAGGACTTGGAGTAAACTGGTTGGTCATCGTTTGTTCGGATTGTTGCTACGATATTGGTATTATAGGGCAAGGCTTCATTAGGATCTGCAAAAACTCCTGCCTGTTCTTTAATAATGACAGAGATTTGTTTGTTGTGATTTGGGTCTGATAAAATATTGTTCACCTCGCGGCAAAAATAGTAAAAGAGGACTTCCTGCTTATTATTATAGCAAATCATTCCTTTTTTCATATCGAGAGTCGCACCAATTTCCTTGAGGAAATCGAAACCGATAATGCCATCGAATGTTTGGAGTGACGGAAGAATAAAAAACTGAGCGTTTGTGTCGAAAATATTCATTGTGCATTTACTATGGATTTTCTCGTTTCCGTGAATTGATTTAACTAGAAATGGATTATCAATATGTTTGACACCTTTGAGGGTTTCTAAATTTGTAATATAGTTCTTTGCAGCACCTGTATCTATTAAGAATTTTAATTTCCTCCCTGCCAATGTTCTGGTGACGTAGGGCAGGAGGGATCTTGTTCTAAAAAATTAATTTCGTCCGTTGCCTCAATCTCCTCGTCCTCTGGCATATCGTCGTTTTCGTCAGCGTCTTCGTCTTCGTAATCTTCAGGGAAGTAGAGGTTTTTGGCAACATAAAACCCAGGTATGTCCTTGTCATCACGTTCGCTCTGCCTCAAATGGTTTACACGTTGAAGCTTATTGGCTGGCAATCTATCACTCTCATTAGGTCTTTTTGTTGGTCGGATAGTTTGAGGATTAGGGCTAAGGAAAGAATTTCTATTAATATTAAGGTTTGGTGCAGTGTTGCGGAAAAGTCCCTCTGGCTTATTATGCCTAAAACGGGATGACGTTGGGTCTACATCCATAGGAACGGGCCGTTGCCACTGTTGACTTATAGGGAGTCTACGGAATTGCGGTAAACTGCTAGTTGGTCTTTGTGGCATGAGTGTCGGTCGGTTGTTGAACGAGTTCGCAAACAACGATCTTGCGTGGTTCGCTTCTAGCTCCTGAGCTAATGCTAAGGCCGTAGGCATATCGCCTGGCCTGGACGAGAATAGGATGTCGCATAGCGGTCTGTTTAATCCGGAAATAAATACTCTTAGTGCGTCCTGTCTGTATTTGTCGTTGAGGGACTCAATAAGTCCAGTCTGTCCACTGTGTGCCATTATTGTTTTGTTTACTAGAAGTGTTAACTTCTTTTCCACTTCTTCATAGAATTCGACGATTGATAATCGACCTTGTCGCATTGTTGACATTTCTTGTTCGACAAGGTAGACAGGCCTTTTGTCAGCATAAGTAAAATCTAGTCTTGCGATAATTGCATGAAAATTAAGAGTGGTGTTAAAGGATGAAAGGACCATGTCTGCAGAACCTACCAATTTGTTCCTAATTATTGCGACCGCCTGGTAGTGTTTTGAACTACCATCATGATTTGCAAAAATTTTATAGGCGGTGTGGGCCGCCTGCCTCCAGGACACGTATCGTGCCTGGTCTCCGGAAAATTCAGGCAGGGACTTAACAAGGTCAAGTGACTCGTCACAGTCTCTACCTGGCTCTATTGTTACTTCTTTAAAGTCCTCAACTTGCGATGGTGTCTCTATTTGAATGAGCCTGTTCGTTAATTCGTCCAGCTTTCCCTGAAACTCTCGTTTCGTCTGTTCTGTGGCTGCTCTGATAGCAGCATTTAATAGACCTTGCAAAGTTTGAGCATCCATTTTCGATTACCGCAACTTAATTAACTAAAAAATAGTTTTTATTCACAGTAACTGGTTTTTTTGAAAAAAAGAAAGAGTAAACAAATTTTGTTTTGATTGAACACTTAATTAAAAACTTGGGTTTAACAATTATTTATTAAGTAATTAATTTTTACTTCTTGAAAGAAAGAATTATTTGCGTTTACGCTTTTACCTTCGACTTAATTATAGGAAAATATAATTTAAATAGTTAATTAATTTAATTTAATATAGTTTAAAGATCCAATTTACATTAGTCTTAATTTAAATTCCTGCCTATGCTTGCTGAGCACTTAACTTACAGCAACTTAACAGCTTCCATGTTGTTCAGCGCAGCGTTTATTGTAGTCCGTAGTTTATCCTTTATTTTCGTTCTAACTTTATTTATTTCTTCTTTCTCGTTTCAGGTAAGAATCGTTTTCCTCTCAGGTAGGTTACTTTTAATTCCGTTTATTGAAATAAATTTCTACAGCCTTTATTTAAAACGTTCAACTTGTATTTTTAATTTTATATCTCTTTGTTAAAAATTCACTTTAGTTTATTTTTTTCCTCATAGAAAAATTTTATTCGAAGATAGAAATTTTTGTTAAAATTTGCTCAAATAACTTTTGCAACATACAAAAAATTTTTTAAAATTGTTCACATAGAAATTTGCTCAAATATTTTTTCCAACATAGAGATTTTGACAGAAAAATTTTTTAAGTTTGTTCACATAGCAAATTTTATAAATTTGTTCAAATTTTTCACAACATAGGAAATTTTTTTATTTATAACTGATCACATATGTTTTGCTAATTATGTGCAAATTTTATGCTAGTAGTTTCTTTAAATTTTCAATGTTCTATGCATTTACTTGTTCAGGGTCCGAACCCTAGCTACGCACAATAACTTCTTCGCGTAGCCCCACGTTGGGCGCCAGTTAACTTTTCCAAATAAAAAGCTTTAAAAAATTTATTTATTATGATCTTTATTCAAACGATTCCCCGAAGGAACTGACTTAAACAACCCAAAAATAAACTTATAATATCTTACTATACTTGTTGCTTCAGCTGCGCTACTGTTGCTGATATTGTTGTTGTCTTGTTGTTGTTCCTTTAGTAGTTGTTGCTATTGTATTGGCTGCATGCTGTTGTTGTTGTTGTACTTTTACCTGCACTATAGTGACTGCTGCTATTGCTCTAACAGTGACCGCACTGCTGTTGATATTGACTTTGCTGTTGTTGTTGTACTGGTTGAATCTGCCGTTGCAGCGCTGTCGTTATTTTGGCTTGCTGCTGTTCTATTTTGCTGGCTCAGCGTTTGGCTAATGTGGGAATGGAGTGTGCGACAAAATTGACAAATTGTCACGTACTATCTTCATATTACAACTGGAGCGGATACGTGTGTTAACTTATATGGCAAAAATGCACAATGTTTTAAAACAAGATGCATATAAAATTCTATATTATAAAGTCAAGTCGTATCATGATATCATTTTTCTGAACACAAAGACATTGAATTTAACCTTTAACCGCTCACATGGTTTTTGTATCTGACAGACTCACACAGAATTTAAATTTTGAACAGTGCTTGCCTTAAAATCTACACGCCCTTGACATCAATTCCTTATAATTAAAATAAAATAAGTCGTTTGTGTTAAGATAAAAACGCATTGACCATTTCAGCTATCAAAAGAAATTTAACAGAGCATTATATTAACAGAGAATATTTTAATATTTGTACACAATTGAGCAAAAACTGAACGCTTACGCTGACTCCGAACATGAACTGCAAGGTTATATTTATTTATATGGCTACTAGCTTATAATACCCGACGCAGCTCGATTCTTGTGGTGCTTTTTATGTGTTGCTTATGAGATTTTTAGCATATTTTTCTTTAAAAGTTTCTGGAAAAATTTACTTTTTTGGTTAATAATTTTAAAACTTTGATTTTCATTAATGTTTATTCTGTTCAAATATTAACTTTTGCCCTATTTTCCTATATAAATACTTGAAATCGCATTAAAAAACATTGAAACGTAGATGAAAATTCAAATTTGTGGTGAAGTCTGATTTAAATTAAAAAAAAAATTCGTTGACATAATTAAATTTTTTTGTAAAAATCAAAAACTGTGCCACCTATCGGTTCGAAAACTATCTTTGAAGCTCAAACCACCCTCATACATTCACAAAGTTTCTTTTAAATAGGATGTGTGGTTTCGGATATTAGCGAAAACCAACATAGTGCCATGTGATTTGTACACTCTCAAAACAGATTAGCTGTAGGTCCAAAATTTTTGGTTGGGTGTTTCGAAAAATAGTTGCTATAAACATTTTTCGCTTGTTATAAACTGAATTCGTTATTCAGAATCAAAATTTTGTAGAAACCAGAAATATTCGTTCATCCATATAAGAATATGTTTGATGTAACAGAATCGACTAATTTTTCAAGCCGTCCTTGAAAATACTGGAAATAAATGACCAAATAATTGATTCCCTCAATTGAATATTGAATTTAACAACCGAATAATTTTTTGCACAACTAATTGTTAGTAAAAAATACCATCAGTATTAAAAATTTGATTCAAGTTCAACTTCATTAAATGTCAATGCAAAATATCTGCAAACCTTGCTTTTATTTTTCTACAATATTGAACTGCGCTATATAAACGAAGAATTGAATAGGGGCTTTCGCATGGTCTAACATATTGGACGACAAAGTCGGATGGAAAACTTACGGAACAATTTGACAGACGAATTCAAATTTATGTTCAGTATGTGGCAAATTCAGATTTATGTTGTACCAATCAACTATCTATCATATCAAGAGAATGGTAAGTTGTAAGATTCGATTTTAAGTTATGAGTAGGGCATGATTTGGTTCTGATTTTCAATAATTAGTTCATACAACATCAAAAGCATTCATCGCTGACAAAATGTATGCTGCAATAACTTCAGATTTCAGGTTGCAGCAACTTCGAAAATGCGGTTGGGCATTTTTTTTGTTGCCCCAACCAATTCGTTTCCTCAGTGTATATATAATCATAAAATATGCAAAGAAAGTCTAAAGTCGGTCTATCCCGACTATGAAATACCCTATGAAATATGAACTATGAAATATCCTAACATTTATATATTTATTAAAAAACTAAAACAAATAAACGTAACTTCCCATAAAAATCCATGTATTATTTGTACCTATAGAAGTAATACAGGTTTAACTAATGTGGTTTGTGTTGTATGTGGGTGTGTTGGTGCGCAGATGACGTTAATCTTTTGTGCACACCACAGTTTTGATATTAAATGTTACCACACAAAGTTTCATCTATCAAATATGAACCATTTAATAGTGTTTTTAATATTGTGAGTTGTATGGGAGGTGGACCTGTTCATGAGCGGATGACGCTCATTTTGTGAACACATCTTACTTTTGATACAATAATCTCACATACCTAGTTTCTATGCGAAGATTCATCTCTCAAAGTCAAATATGAACCTTTTAATATTGTGGGTTGTATGGGATGTTTGCATGTTCATGGGCGGATCACACCCATTTTATACTTTTTTATACCGGATACGCTTCGTTCTTGGTGTAACCAACGTTTGCCCAAAGATAATATACCCTTGACCTTACAGGTTAAGTGTATAAAAAAACCCTCTTAATCATAACAAAATGCTCCCACTTTTTCACGCAATTATTCTTAAATTTTGTGCTTTTCTTTGTTCAAAAATCCAAAACAATATGGCCATTTCAGCCCTTGAAAGGGCATTATTAAAGCTTCTTATGAGCTATTCTGCTGTGCGTTTTATTAAATTTTGTACACAATGGATCAAAAACTGTATCTACTTGTTTTATACCGACTGCGAACGGCTAAACAGCATGTTTTCAAGAAGCTTTTCATGAAATTTATTATTCTCTGGGCTATGTCATTATCTGCAGAGGGGGAATCAAGGCACTTCGACGCCAAAGCCACACACAGTTTGTGCCTCAACAGCCACGTTTTTATATTTAACCATTTATACAAAATTTTTTTACATTTTTTGGCATCGCCAAACATACTAAGCTGCTCATCCAATTCAGATTCGTTCCAACACCTTAAATATTAAAGGTTTATGCCATGCAAAAATTATCCAAGTTATGTTATTGCAATTTGGTAGTTATACCTTTGTGGTCACGTTTTTATATTTAACCGTTTAAACTCAAATTTTTTACATGTTTTGGCATCGCCAAACATACTAAGGTCCTCATCCAATTCAGATTCATCCATCATCTTAAATATGTAAGGAAAATAATTTGCCTTGCAAGAATTTTCAGAGATATGTTCTTGCAATTTGGTTCTATAAGAACGTGCAAGGTTCTTTAATTTCCAAAACATTGACTACATAAAAACTTTCGTACCTAAAATACACAAAAATTTTTTAGTACTTATTTTATTTTCTGTTGAAATAGAAAAAAAAAAATCAATCAAAAATGAAAGTGCTGACTTTGATAGTGAATAACTCGGTCATTTTGAAAAGGATTCCATTAATTTCTTTTTTTGTTTGTAATTTTGACAAAATTTCCGTTCAATCATTTTTCCATTTTTTTTATTTTCTTTTTCCTTCTAATTTTTATTATTTTTAAAAAAAAAACCTTAACGAATTTCTTTATTTCGCAAAAAACTTTGATAAAAATATTTGTTGCTGAAAAAATATTCAAAACCAAAAATGGCATTTTTTATGTTCTTTGATATGGTATGCACAAATATAGGGTTTCTTTAAAATTTCTATCTCAAAAATTTAAAAACGGTTTATACGATCGAAAAATCAAGCCTAATTATCATAAAAATTTAAGGTTTTTTTTGTTTATTAAGGTTTTTTTGTTTATTGATTTTGTAATTTTGTATGCATTAATGGTGTAGTGGAAGAATCATGACAATTTCTCATTTCGTTTCTGAGTTATAATGCCAAATACTCTTTTAAACACTCCCACAGCAATATCAGCGCCACCTATTGGGTAAAACTTTAAATACAAACCATCTACAGACCCAGCCGCATGACTCACCAAATTTCATTCAAATCGGTTTAGCCGTTTAGGAGGTGTTCAGTGACAAAGCCATGTACAGAAGAATTTTATATATAAATTTACATATACCAAAAATTTTTTTAAAAGGATTCCCCCAATTTTTTTCGTTTTGATTCCAAACTTCTAAAACAAAGTTTAGACTCGATCGCACAACGATAAGTGGACCCGTATTTCTATTGAAAATTTGAAAAAGCTAGCTACACGAACTGTGAATTAAGAGGCAAAAAAAAATGTCTACTTTTTGATCTAAAATTGGTTTATAGTCGCATAATAAGACTATAACATTTTAAATTATAACATTTTAATACATTGGCACAGATTCGGGAAGGGTGCGTGAGTCGGGACCTATTCCCCCATCAAACCACTGAAAATGTTTGTAAAAATAAGTGTTTTCAACATATACAATCTACGTCATTTGAAAAGAAATGTTTGGTCCAAATGAACGCTTGAAAACTGTAACAGAGCATGTAAGAAATATCAAAACTAAATATTAACTATCTTACTCAAAAAGCAGCTGCGAGCAGTTCCGAAAATATTTCTTATTTGACCGCGTGTTGATTTTTTTTATAGT
Organism: Tetanocera ferruginea; assembly: GCA_958299015.1. Taxonomy (NCBI): domain Eukaryota; kingdom Metazoa; phylum Arthropoda; class Insecta; order Diptera; family Sciomyzidae; genus Tetanocera; species Tetanocera ferruginea. Next base: position 36,380,835 of record OY282644.1, on the reverse strand, counting down.
TATTCACTTGAAAATTACATGTACTTACTAAGTGTTGTGAAGTGATTTTGAGAAAAGGGAAAACATTAATTATTTTATAACAATTAGTGATTTGATTTGCCATCAACGTAGGAGTTTTTTTTTTACATCAACAGACAGAACCTGAAATATTTTCCATATATAAGAAAATTTCAAATTAAAGGCAAAACCAGGTCAATTTGCCATGGGCCGATTTGCTTCAAATTTCTCACTATAAGTTTTTATTAGGAAACGAAAACACTTTAAGGGAATCCATTTGAAAAAAGTCAACTTTAAGAAATAAGGACACCCTTAATGTATTGTTCTCAAATGTAAGTGTTCTCAAGAACCTTTATTTCTTACTCTCTGAGGTTTTCCCGTGTTTGCAGAGAGGTGACAGATCAGAAAAATGTATTTCTATTGATGAAATTTTCTGTCAGATGTGTATGACGCAGTCCGTTGGCTCCATACACTTAGGACGCAATTTATGAAAGAATCAAAGAAAACACGTGTGTTAACTTTTAGGTTGACCATATTTCTGATACTTAATTTTAACTTATCGATACTCTTAACATACAAACATTATTTTGCCTGTGTATGCTTTTTCAATAGCTACTTTATTTGTTTACAGTGAATGAACTTTGTCGCAGTGTTTTTTTTATTGCTCAATCCTTTTGCGGAATAAGCAAAATTAATTAATGAAAAACATTGTTGTAGTGTTTGGTAAACAGTTTTATATAACTCGATATAAGACAACAAACTGAAAGTGTGTTTTAAGTTTATATTGCAACATGGTTCATTCAACTTTATAGCGGAAATGATTAATACATTGCCGTATTAAATTCGATATTGAGAATTTAATTGTGGGGTCTATGACGTAACTGGCAAGGCTATGACAGTAAAAGTGAAAACGAATAATATAATTGAATCGTGAATTTCGAAAAGGGCACATCTTGGAATTTTGACATTTATGGTTTTTCACTGAAATTCACTCTTAAATTCACCACGCATAGTTTTGAGTAAAAAAGGGATAAAAATGTTATCAGTTCCCGGTGTTGTTGTAGTGATAAAAAGAATCAATTTCGAAAAGGTCACTCCGAGAGTTAAAATTTTGACATAAACTCTTGTCTTATATATTTTCAATCAACTACTTCAAATTTAATGAAGGGAAAACAGTTTAAATGTTTATTGTCTAAAATATTTCATCCTAGAATAAATAAAACTTTAAATGCAATTTCAGGAATTTCAGGAGCTTAAGACTAGTTATAAGTATTTGTATTTATAAGAGAAATTGAGAGCTTTGAATTAAGTTTTTATGTAAAATAGCCTTTCATCATTACATTCCCATTACATATCAAAAAATGCTCCACGTTTTTGATGAAATTTTATGTGTGAATTTCGAAAAGAGCACATCTATCGTATGATAAAGCCGCCAAAAATACGTGAATCTACAGTTTAAATATCTTGTTAGACCTTCTATAACAACTATAACAACTTCAGAACTTCTTGTTATAATCTAATGAATTAACCCTTTTATATTAAAATGCATTCTCAATTGCTAATTGACACTAATAGTCTTATCACAGGTGGGTGTTATATATCTCCTGAGCATTTACTAATTTCAGAGTTGTGCCCTTTTCGAAATTCACTATTCATTTGTATATGAGAGTATGACTTATCCATACGACGTTATACTTTATGAATAAAGTCCCACAGATCCAGCTTCATGAGTGAACGTTGAAACAGATACTTTTCAAACTACCGTATTTTAACTTTATATTTTCAATGGTGCTCTTTCAGATGCACCGTTCGCTCATTCCATACACATTTGGAACAAAAACAAAAAAGGGGTTCTATGATAGGGTGTGAAGAATTATTGCCATGTGCATTATTGCCATAAGCAATTGAGTATTATTGCCATAGTGTTAAATTAAAAAATTCTTCGAATGTGACTTATCGCCATAAAAATGTACATTATTGCCAGCAAATTGGATATGGCAATAATTCACAAGACACAGGAAATTAAAGCCACGTGAATTATTGCCATAAAATTCTTTATTCAATAAATTACACGTTTAAGGTATTAATGCCAAATTAATCATTGCCATAAAAGAAGTTATGGTATTAATGCCAAGTCAATTATTGGCATAACCTCTTTTATGGCAATAATTTACTTGGCATTAATAGCTTATGTCGTGTGAGTTATTGAATAAAGAATTTTATGGCAATAATTTACATGGTGTTAATTATATACCTAATGTGATTTATTGCCATGACGAATTTGAAATCAGTGTTAAAATACTTGTCGACGATTGCTGAAGCGTACTACATTCCATGATTGGAAAGACCTGACGAACACCTTCCATGACATCGATTGTTCAGTTTATATTGTCTTTAGGTAGAATGTGGCTTTTCTGGTATTCCCTTACAACGAAGTGCGCTCCGGATTGAAGATTGGTGGAAGGTATCAAACGCCTTTTCGAAGTCAATAAATGTCAGGTACAGTATGACCTCGGTTACTGCAACTAATAAAAACCAAGGCAGTTGCAAGAACCGCGGTTGTTGCATTGACCGAGTCACACATTTTAAACACTGCTTTAAGTATTTTTATACAGACAATATCTAGTTTATATCATCCTAAAGATAATTTTGTGCATAATTATTATATTTTTTTAAATAAAACAACTTTAGTGATATCAATTAAATTGATTAAATTGATTCAATTTACCTCGAAAATGGTAATTTTTCAAGAAAATTTCATTCATTTTATTAATAATAATATAAAATACAAAACATTACATACAAACATATGTAATTTAATTAAACAAAAAAAAAAATAAATAAAAAATACACATTCTTATGTACAAAATATGAGAAATGGGTCATTTGTTTCAAAAGTTTTAAAGAAGTTTTAAAAGAAGTCAGATATTTTAGACTGTTTTTTGGTACTAGAAATATGTTTCTGCACTGCAGTTTCGCGAAGATCTTGAAGAATCAAAACTTTTTTTAAGCCGATTTTGTTTTCCTCAGCCCATTGAATACAAATGTTTAATGAATTGATGGCATCCTTGGACTTTATTTTAGGCAAATCCTGGACAATGCTAGTGATTTCAATTTCCTCTTCGCTTTCAACATCTTCATCTTCAGCTGCATAATTTGAGTTATTTTCTCCAAATATACAAGCATTTATTTCTTCATTTGTAATGTCGGGGGTAATTTCATGAAGATAATCAGAAACTGAAGTAATCATTGCTTGTTCTCTGAGAATTTCAGCTCTTATTACACTTAAAGGCAACATTTCTTCATCAGTCCACGGATTTTGAGGACTCATCAATACGTTCCAGCATTTTTTTATGACATTAGCCGACAATTTATCCCAAGCATTAGCTAAAAGGCAAACTGCATTCCTCAAGTTAAATGTTTTGATTTTTTGTTCAATATCTGAGCCTTCACTGCCGATTATATGCGCCAAGAGACTTCTTTTGTAAATCAATTTCGTTATGTTAATAACGTTTTGGTCCATTGGCTGAAGAATGGCTGTGCAGTTTGCCGGAAAACACATGATGGTGATCATGCCATCCTCACTTGTCAGTTCACCATCTTTGGGATGACATGCGGCATTATCCAGCAGTAAAAGCGCTTTTTATGGAAGATCTTTCGAAGACAGAAATGATCTTACCTAAAAAAGATTATGTACCTTAAAATCCGAGCTTAATTGTAGTTTAAATTTTGTGTTATACATACCTCTGGAACAAACGTGTGGTGAAACCATTCTTCAAATAATGATAAAGTCATCCATGCATTTTTGTTGGCTTTATAAACAACAGGGTTGCTTTGGAAACCTTTGAATGCCCTTGGATTTAAAGCGTTTCCGATCACAAATGGTTTAACTTTATGCATGCCGGATGCGTTTGTGCATGCGAGAAACGTGAGTCGCTCCTTACTGACTTTTCGACCTGGAGCAGTCGTCTCTTTAAAGCTTACAAGCGTTTTATTCGGCATGACTTTGAAAAATAAACCAGACTCATCCGCATTGTAGATTTGATCAGGCGTTAATCCGAGTTCTTCAACTTTTTCTTGAAATTTTTCTATAAATGGACCCACAAGAATTGCTTTATTCGAAAGTTTCTCGCCACAAATCTTTAACATCCTAATGCCATGACGCTTTTTAAAATTAGCGAACCAGCCGTTGCTAGCATTAAAATCTCCAGGTTCATAATTTTTGTTATGCAATTCACGAGCTTTTGCTTTTAAAATTTCAACAGAAATGGGCAAGTGCTTCTCTCTTTGTTGAATAAACCACTGGTATAGAGCTTTTTCCATTTTGGGATATTCAGAAACTCTCATAACTCTGCGCTTACCCGGCCCTGATTCGGCATTTGCCACAAATTTTCTCAATGCATTTTTATTTTTTTTTATTCGGCTAATTGTAGACTTATGGATATTGTATTCCCTGCAAATCACAGATGTAGACGCATTTTTGTCTAGTTTTTCGAGAATTTCACTTTTTTCTTTAATTGTAAGCTTAACTCTTTTATTAATCACCGGCATGTTTATGTTTCAAAAGAAGAACTCTTCGCAAAGACAATCACTTCTGGACTAAATGCACGTGCAAACAACATACATATACAATGTATATAAACATAGTATGTATTTGCATATTCTGAGAAATAACGGTAAAAAATAGCTAAGAAAAAAACAAACAGCCGTGACGGCAAAATTTAAAAGTTGCGTTTACTGAGTCACAAATTTTTGCCAAGTTGCATACACTGAGTCTATAATGTAAATATTTTAGTTGTTGCAATAATCGAGGAGTTGCGCTCATCGAGGGTTGCAGTAACCGAGGTCATACTGTATTGACATTTATTGATTTGGTGGAATGTAATTGATGTGGTTGATGAGAGATTTACCTAGAAGGAAATGTAATAGTCGTTAGTTGTGATCTGACAGTTTTATACGAATTTAAATAACTTCGCGATTTGTTGAGGGAAATGTCTAAGAACTTTAATTTCAACCTAATATGAGTACCTAGGCAAGAAGACGTCAAGGGTAATACAAAGAACATGAGCTCGCTAGATCGGTATCTTCTTTATATCAATAGTTCAGAACGCATCAGACATACCTTTAGCTACTCTCAAGCTGGTGCTCAATGAAAATATTTTGCCCAAGCCAGTGGCGTAGATAGCTTTTGGTTCTGGGAGGGGTCAAAAAAAAGTAATGACCTGTATTACGCTAAGTTAAGTAAAGACATACTTGTAAGAGTACCCATGAAGTATATGGAATTTTCAAAGGTGACGATTGTTTTTTGCTCCCCGCGAACTTTTCTAGAGAATGGGTCGGTGCTAAAAATAAGATCTGCAAAAAATAAACTTGATCTCGTCGCTTTTGATTTTTACATTTTTGCATTAAATTTCTATTTTAAAATTTCTTGTTTAATTTTAAACTATTTTTTTCTTCTCAGTGTACTTTTAATTTCATCTCAGCTCAGTTCATGAAAAATATTTGTAGGTGAAATTTTTTCACGAATATTTAAAACACTAGTTTTTCTGTTTAGTTTCACCAAAATCTATCAAGATAAATTTTAAGATATAAATAAGAGATTTTGAAAACTTTTATTTGTTTCTATGATTCCATTAAAAAATTTTATAAAAAAATTTGTAATTTTGTTATGACAAAGTTATCATAAAACATATCTTAAATATTTTCTAATTATAAAATTCTTTCGATAATCGCAAAACAACTTTTAACTTAATAGAATCAATTGACAACAACTTTTATATTTGGCTCTTAGCTTTGGGGTGGGGGAGATGGGTCCGGACCCGTGGACCACCCTCATACCTACGCCACTGGCCTAAGCCAACATTAGATGGGCTGAAATCTATAAAATCTCTAATACTCTAGAAGCCTGCTGTCACTGGATAGGTCAGTCCTAGCCATTATGGTGGCGTCTTTACAGGGTACTGCTTATTAGCCAGTCATGTTGTAAGCTTATGAACAATTTCTTCACCTGATTTAATTTCTTCCACCTTCTTATATGCGAATAATATTCCTTCAATGATCAGATGGCAAAAGATCTTGCCATTTGCATTCATTCTTTCCAGTACGTATCAGCCCATGACATTCTCCATGTTAGAGTTGTTTCGTCCCAATTACTGGTACTGAAGTCAGCCATTATTTCTAATTTATCTCCACGCTGTGAAGATGTTCTTGCCTATATGAAGTTGCTTTAAAAGCTTTCCTATAGGGCTGGCTCAGCTGCTTATCTTAGTGCAAAACATTACCCACACTTCATTCTGCTAGCTCTTACATTAAATATAGCAATTACGTTTCTCTAAGAATGCGGCCTATAAGAGCTTTTCGATCCTTGTTTTCCAGAATAAATGAGTGTGAAGCCATCTGATGTCTTAAACTCAGCAGATGCAGGCTATCTGGTTTCGAACATTCAAATTAGCAGTTTATAATTGTTCGTCCTTGTGCAAGGCTCGATCAATTTGAACGGTTTCAAAAACGATTGTACATTAAATTTTTTATTAATGATTGGTCGTGACTTTAATGCGGTTAATGCTAAAAAAGCTGTAGTAGCTGAAATCTATGATATTGCATATTTTTTCTTTATATGATTCTCATCGTGTCCGTTGTTGGAAGCTTAAGATCCGCATTATGTTAATTGTTCCGTTTCAATTTTGGATGATCAGCTGTTAAATTTCTACGTCCGCTTCTGGGACTGGGGCTGCCAGTTGGCCTCCAGGAATGCATGATAATGGTTATCGTCAGAGTGTATTACTTGCAGGTTGTCATGTGAGTAGTAGAGGCTATAGGTATGTCCTCACTACTCCGTTGATACCCGTTGATGTTTGTTTTTTTTAGTATATTTCATTTCCTGCTCGCACTATATAAATTTCATAACTATTGCCTTGAATAATGTATTAATAATTAAATCTAAGATTTGCTCTGCCTTCAAATGTGACAACATTTTTATCACAACTATTTGACAATGTTTTGTTTGAAGTTTTCTCACACAATCGACCTCCAACTTTCGTTCAGGTTAATCAAAGTAAAACCGCCGTGAAGTATCAGTTTAAATCATTTATATGTAAATCTTGGTTGTAACACTTAAGTTTTATCTTTTGCCCTCAACATACCAAACTTAGATGTTATTTATATCTTGTGAATAATCATATCACTTCCTGTACGAAACAAAAAAAAAACATGTTTTTCAACTATCGCAAAACATAATAAAGTTTATATTAAATATATTTTTATTACAACTCTTAAACTATGTCTATCAGTTAATAGAAAAAAAAAACCATAGCAAATCATTAGCAATAAAAATTGGTCAGAAAAAAAACAAAAATGCGCATAAATTTAGTGGCACAAGTAAAATGCACAATTTATTGACAGTTTTATTTGTTTCTTAAATGCTGCAAAGCTCAGATATTTTAGATTACAAAAACCAAAAAACCAAAATATTGAATTACCAACTTTTAATTGAAAACCAGTTTTTTTCAGTCAAACATTAGACTAATTTTGATGCAGCTTTAAGCCATAAAACTTAAAGTTAATTATCCTAATTTATTGTTTGACAAATGATTTCAATGACTAAATCATGAAGATTGGCATGCTTTGAATGACTCCGACCAACTTAATTATTGACGCATCTTCGTTTGAATCTGTGGCTTTGGTTGGTTGCCGAGGTGCTTGTTGTGCGTGGCTGACATAATATTGTGTTTGTATTGTTGTATTGTTATTATTATTGTTATTACGATTGTTGTTGTAGCTATTATTATCATTTAGTATATTGCTACTATTGTTGTTGTTGTTGTTATTGTTGTGCTTGATTTTATTTGCTATTGAAATGGAATGAAATGAAAATTTGACCCAATTTATTTATTTATTGAAATAAGCTTCTTTGCTCGCCTCGCTACCCTCGGCTACAGCTTTTCCCATCAGAAAAAATAAAAATTGAATGATGTGCATTTCTGGCTGAGGAAATGTACTCTACAAATACACACACATACACATGCGAGTACATTGAATGTTTAAGTATGGCTTATAGCTAGTTGGTTTTTTTTTATATATATATTTGTTTATTGTTCTGTTGTTGTTGATGTTGTTTGTGTGCTTTATTGAAGCTATGTCAATGTCAGAATCTGTATTGCTTCAATATTTCAATATTTGTGCCATGAATATACTTAGTTCTATGCATGTACTTTGTATATCTTTGGGAATTACTTGTTGTGCATTATAAGTTGTTTCTTTTTCTTGTTTTTTTTTTTTAAGGAATTCAATGGAGAGATGTTTAACCTATAAGATTTAAAGTGGTTTAGGGAATAGTTTGTGCGGAATAAAGTGGATATTTTCTTATTTTTTTTTTTAATACATTCAAGGCAATAGTTATGAAAATTGAAAATAATTTTTGATGATAGATAATAAATAGGGTTCCTAACTGTCCCGGATTTCGCGGGACGTCCCGCATTTCAGCAAATTTTTTAGCGTCCTGCGACGACCCCTTGCAGGACACCTTTTGTCCCGCATTTGAGAACTTCAGATTGTTTGTATCTAAATTTCCAATTCGACATGAAACACAGTTTCCTAAACCGTTTAATTTTGTTATCAAAATAAATTAATAGCTCCTTTCAAAAGAGAAGAACATTTTTAATTTCATTTTGCGATGCGCAGTGAGAAATAATTTTTAAGGCTAGAACACTGTTTAGAGCGTAGTTTCTTGCTCTTTTTGTAGTGTTTGCTGAACTTTATTTTTTTTTTAATGTTTTTATTTTTCATACATTTTATTTATCAAAACGATTTGGATTTATTTTTGTTTTTTTTTTATGAATTGGGCAAGAGTTGGAAACAGATCTAAACAATATCAAGGAACCAAGCGATGGTGTAAAAGCATCATTGATACCCTTTATTTCTCAAAGAATAAAAGCAAATATTTAATAAAATAAAAAATTGTATAAAATGTTGTCCCGCATTTTTCAGCCAAGTCCCGCATTTTTGATGGCTCCGTCCCGATTTTGAACTTTTCAGAGTTGGCAACCCTAATAATAAAGCAGATAATTAATGCCATCTTAGAGCCCGAACAGAACCAAAGCGACTGACGGCTGGCGGTCCTCTCTCGGCGAATTGAGCTGAAACACGTCTACAACAAGAGCGGCTGGCGGTTGTCGGAATAGAGTTGCTTTTTGTCACGGTAGTGGTACAATCGACAGATAGGGGTGCAACAAATTTGTTAACATATGTATATGAAAAAATTTTGGATTAAGTCAAATCATCAAAATCCATTATGAAAACAATTATTTCGTATATTATTGCGAATTCACATAAATATAACACAGACTCAAAAAACAAAACGTCAGAATATACTAAAAACTAAAAAAATTACATTAAACACAGCCAATTCTAAGCAAAAGTATGGCAACATTTAAGTTACTCAGAGAGAGGACCGCCAGCCGGCATAGCAAAAATAGAATAGATTCTATTCTGGCGTTTTTCCGTCGCGGATTCGCCCAGCGAATTCGTTTTTGCCAAGTGCATACATTTTAATGTATTCTGCTGAACGGCGAAAAGGAAGGTTTTCTTAATTACAAAGGAAGGTTTGATTAAAAGTAAGAGTTTTGCGAAAATTCTCAGATTGGTATTCCGTTGAAGCAAGGAAGAAAAAATACTAAGTTAAAAGAACCAAATAAATAATACAATAAGGGTATTCACGATGTGGTGTATTTTTGATAAATTCTTACAAAAATTAACAATATTTACAACGCATTGTGAACAAACCTTCACTAAAGTCTGGGAAGTTCATCATTTAGCAGTACGAGAAAATAAAAGAATCGAAACGAAGCACTGAATTAAATTAACTTTTATTAAATAAACACACAACCCAGTCAGTAGCTTCATCCACGATGAGTCAAAAAGTTTTTGTGATCAGTTGATCAAGTATACAACGAAATTTACAAAGAATACAATAGGGTTTCGCCATTGTATTTTTGCTACAGGGTTGTATTTTGAACACTGTTCATTTTGTTTTTGTAATTTTACTTCATATATCAAATTTATCAAAAATACACAATACAAGGGCAAATACACCACATCGTGAATACCCCTAATGACTTTGTTTAGACTTAATTAATATAAAAATATAAATTAATATTAAGAATACCAAAACAGTAAGTAGCATTCAAATTATTTTATTAAGTATAAATTATATACAGCATTTAGAGAAATATTAGTAGATTTTATGTTTAAGATTGTGTTTACTTGATATCAGGAATGAAATTTTGAGTGGAATAGTACTTTTTTGAGTACTATTGACTCTACAAAAGTATCCGAGTACCTTCTTGCCAAAAAAAGTACCCTGGTATTTCTATATTTTATACTTTTATTATTAATTACATATTTAACTCCTTATATCACGTATAGCTTTCACGATCTGCAAGCACAGAACACACAAAACAAGAAGTGAACTCATTGAACCTAATGAATAAAACGTAAGCAATTGCTTTTTATTGGAATTTCTAGGGAATTACTAAAGTGTGGTTTAAACAAAAACTTAAGCAATTCATCTAAACTTAGCAAAGGGAAATTTAATGATTTAATTTTTTTAAGACACTGCTTAAGAGCGAATAAACTAAGGAATTGCTTTTGCCAGTTATGTAATTACTTAGGATTTTTCAAGCTGCTCTACCCGTAGCTAAAGTTAGTGTTAATTCGTAATTCACTTTAAATTTACAAAGTGAAAATGGCACAGTTTCTTAATATTAGTAAGTAAACATTCTATAATGAGCGAAAAGAATGAAGAAATTACGATTTTCGTTAACAAAGAACATACATTTGATTCACAGGAACAAAATTTAACAACACGTGCAAGCAACACTCAACTGTTTTTGTGTGTATCTGAAAAAAACGGCCAATATTCCAAGCTTTGGAATAAGCCGCGATAAAAATGTTTAAATGACTGCATCAATTACAAAAATGAATGCAGAGTTTTTGTATGATTTCCATATGAATTTTTAAAGCTATTCATTTTCACCAACCAAGTTAAACAAACAAGTTTGGAAAATTTGCTTTTTCAACGCAAAATTCATACATAAATGTATATGGAAGTTGAAACAACATAATTCCAATTATTTTTTTTTCATGGCATGTAATTAAAAATGCCATTTCTTTTCTACTGCCTGAGTTATAAAATGAGGCACAAAAAAACAGAAACAAAGAAAGGAGAAATTTTGGGAAAAGTCAAGCAAGAAAGAATAATAGAGAAAATCCAAAAATGGCCATAAAATCAATGCAAAATAATTTCGAACCTCTATTGACGTCACTGCATAGTTTTCCAAAAACTCTTGGCTATGTCAGCCAACAATATACTATAAAAAAATTATTAAAAGTTTTATTATTATAAAATTATTCATCGATTTAAGTTTTCCACATTTTGTTTTTGTAAACTGAAGATGCAATTTGGCCAAATATGTTGGATATGACATAATTACTTCAATCTAAAAACGTTATTCTTAAATAGTACATAACAGACTTGATTAAGCGCCAAGTTGACTTCATTTGAATATTTTACACGCACTACCATTCCATTCGAAAGAGGTGTGACTGAGGCTAAAAGCGACTGACCATAAATCGAAAAGAATGACAATTCACAATGAAGCCAAAGAAGCAAATGTCACTAACACAAATACCAATACATAAGCACAGACAAGCCAACAAATAACCACACACACACTAGCACTGACACTGAATTGTAGTGCGCTTTTATGCAACGTTTAGTTTACATGCGAAGTAAGAAAAAAAAACATCAGCTTGCACTGGTTAACTATGCTGTGGTGGACGAGGAGGAAAATCTGCACCACACAAACGGTCTAGAGCTGCTTCTTAAATGGACAGCCCAGCAGAAAGTGTGCAAATGATGAGTGTGACACACTTACAAGCTCAACACACTTTAAGCGACGAGGGTGATATAGAAGAGCTTGAGGAGGATGGGAATTGAGGCAGGGTTTAGAGTGGCGCATGCATTATCATTTCAAAGCACATGTGTGGTGAAGACGATTAAATTACATAAAATTAAAGAAAAAAAAAATAAAAATAAAATAAACAGTCTTAGAGCGTAAAAAAAATGTTCTGCGTGTGACAAGCTTGGAAAAATTTAAATGCTTTAAGACAGTTTTAGAAAGTTGAAAAATTATTTTAATGAAACAAAGAGTTTGCTCAAAAAGTAGCAAACAAAGAGTTTGCTTTTCAGTAGAGGCTTTCGTAGAGAAGTTAGAAACCAAATTAAGCCGAAATCAGGATCGAATGTGTTTTTTATTACAAACATGTGCTTGTAACAAAATTTTTTTATAGAGTAGGAACATTTTTATAAAAATTGAGTGCATTTCTTACTTATTCTGAATGGGGCTTTTCTTTTTTTTTAAAAATTACATTAAAAAAAATTTCATTTTTTGTGAGCTAAATTTTTTGAAAAAATTTGTAAAGCGTTTTGCAATAAGAGGTGTTATTTTGAATAGACCGCTATTTCGCTAGCTGTCACTTTAGAAGCTGTTATTTTTGACATTTGACAAGTAGAAACTACGCCAGTACTAAAAATGGAAGGATGAACGCTTCAACAACGCATTGAAATTACAAAAATTCACTACAAAAATGGTGAAAATTTTGCAGTCATAGTTCGCAAAACTTAAGGATTTTTTGGTCGTCGTGAAGCACCTTGTCGGACCGAAATGGAGAAATTGGTGGAAAAATTCGAGCTGTTGAGACTAGTTAGTGGTGTCAAAAATAAAACCCATCCATGCACGTCGCTCAAGAACAACTGAGAATATTGCTGCTGTAGCCCAAAGTTTTGAAGAAAACCCAGATTTGTCCATTCCTCGTCGTTCTTTGGAATTGGACATTCCACAATGATTTTTTATGGCCGGAGTTGTATAATATTGATCTGAATAAAGTTAACTTTCAACAAGACGGCGCTACGTGCCACACAAACAACGAAACCATTGATATTTTACGGGAAAAGTTTCCGCAACGTGTTATCTCTCGAAGAGGTGATCACAATTGGCCACCGAGATCTGGTGATTTAACAACTTGCGACTTCTTCTTTTGGGGCCACGTGACAGATAAGGTCTACGCCAACAGCCCAGCGTTGATTCAAGACCTCAAATATGTAATTCGTGAGTCTATCGGGGACATAGGGCAGTCACTTTGCGATTTTGTTATGGAAAATTTCATGAAAAGGATATAGTACTGTAAGCGTGGTCATGGTGGCCACAAAAAAACACCTCTTATTGGAAAACCCGTTATTATTTTTGCCTATAATTTCTGGTAAAATTAGAAAATCTTTAGAAAAATATAATTTTTTATATAATTTTAAAGTTAATGTCTCAAATTCCTTTAAAAGTTTTGAAAAACTTCAGCGTTGGTGCCATAATACTGCAACGGAATTCAGTTCAAACTTTGCACAAGTCTTTTAAAACGGTCTGTCGTTTTGAAATAATTTCTCTGCGCCAATGCGTCTGTCGGACTGACAAGAAGAATATAACAGAACAATGAAAAACATAGCTTACTTTTACTTAACCCTCACTTTGGCACTATTTACATATGTAAATATCCCAATTTTAAATTTGCCATAACTCCTTTCTTTTTTATGGGATTTGAATATGGCTTGGACTCAGTAGCTATTTTTTGGTTTTCTTTCTGAAAATTCAAAAGTTGTTTTGAATTTTAGAATTTTCTGATACTTTTTGGAAATTTTTCATTTTTATAACGTAGTTTGGTACATATTTACATATGTAAATATTTTGTATTTTAAAGGCTTTTATGTTGTTTTAACGCATTTTTTGAATTAATAATAGAAAAAAATGATAAGGAAAAACTCTTCACTTTTTTTTATATATACATATTTCGTATTTGATAGCTTATATTGGGAAAAAATTAATGAACAGAAATTTTTGGTTCGCTGGCACAACAATATGTCATGTTTTGATATTGTAGCTGGAAGTACTAATTTAATGAAAAAAGTTATTTTTTTTGTTGAAATTGGTTTTTGTTTATTCATTGGAACTATAAATTTTTTTCAATTTGATCTTCATACTTACATTTTGGTTATTTCGTAAAGAGCTGGACCGTCAAGTGTGCATAATATGTAAAACGCTATATCGTAGGAAATAATGCATGGATTTCAATGGTTAATAATTCTTTGAAATGGTTATAGAAAAACCATTCTTTTGATACCCATAAAGCTAGATATTGTTTGAAAAAAAATACGACTTTTCTAGGCCCATTTTCCCAACTTCCGAACCCTATAACTTCTAAACCACTTGAGAGCGGTGTGTAAATTTTTCCGGAATTGGACTTAGAAGGTGTTAATACATATATTCCACCTAAAAAATCATGTAAATTTTGAGGTTCTGTTTATCTTTAATGATGACAAAAAAAAATATTTACAAATGTAAATATGTGCCAGATTACTTAGTAAAAGATTGGTGCCAAAGTGAGGGTTAATGACGTCTGTGACCGGACATGAGCAGCGTACACGGAAAGGGCTTGGCGAAGGTTTTATTTTTTAACGGACTGCGAGAGAAACAAAAAAAAAAAAACAAACCATAAAAAACACCTTCGAATGCCGCAGCAACACCTTAAGAGTTGCACAAAAAAAAAAATAGGAAATGATAGAGTTTTAAACATGAACGCATTATTTGTTGTTGTTGTTGCTGTGTCAAATGTCAAGCGGATGGCGGCGTTGTGTGTAGTTAAAAGCCTCACTTCATACGCCATCCGCCTATCTGTCTGTCTGTCTGTCGTTTGTCTGTCGTACGGCAGCATAAAGTATCTATTTCGAATGTTATGAGCTGCAGATACAAAGAAAGTGTATCTGGGCAGTTCGTAGATATTTAATTTAAATACGAAATTGAGATGTGCGTGCGTGTGTGCACTTAAATTACTCACTCACTCTGGTTTCTGCTGTCGTCGTTTTTGTTGTTGTAGTTGCTTTTGTTGGCCACTATTTCTTGGCTATCCAAAGTCATCGTTGGTCGCACTAACAATTATATAATTACCCAATAAATCGTCATTACAGCTGCGAGATACAAAGATACTTATATAGATAAACGCATTTTTGTATTGTTGAATATTGTTGCTTCGTTTTTTTTTTTCTTTTGAGTTGCCAGACTTTTGCGCTTCGTTTGAAAAGTCAGACTCAGGTGCATAAATTAGAGGCAACCATAGCATTAAAAATGCGCATAAAAATAAAGAAATTAAATTAAATCTAATTGAATCGCTTAGACAAACATTAACTGCGAAGGCACGCAAAATGGAACAAAATGCTTAAGATAATATATAAAACGAATGCTCCACAAAAGCAGCACTATTAGTAACAATAAACATTTATGGCGAAATATTGTAGAAAAAATAAATATAAATAATAATAATGCGTTTTTTGGAGAGTGGGGGAAGTCCGTTTGCCATTTGTTTGTGCAAGACAATAATTTTTATGAAGATACAAAAGTACAAAAGTAACTAAAGTACTCGGATATGAGCCGATATACAGGGTGTTTTTTTTAGAGATATAGAACTTTAAGTTGGCAACACTGTTTTAACTGGCGGCCATTTTGTCAGCTGTCAAATAATTTGTGTTTACTTTGATTTGGCATTTGAACATGAATAGACTGACGCCTGAACAACGCTTTCAAATTCGGTGAATGGGACGAAAACAAGATTGCCGTTGACCCCGAGTTTCATAAGAGAATTTTGTTTATCGAAGAAGCTCACTTTTGGTTGAATGGCTACGTCAATAAACAAAACTGCCTTATTTGGAGTGAAGATAATCCTCAAGTGTATATTAGACTAAAGTATTTGGGATTTTGCGTGCCCCCCGGAATTATGAAGTATGGTTGCGAATGAAATAATTTAAGCTATTAAAAGTTCAAGAATTGTCGAAACTGACCCGGTTCTGCTAAAAAAACCGGTGTTTGGCGATCTTTTATAAGACATTTTTGAAAAAAAATTATGCATTTGAAATTTGCGCCAAATTAATAAAACCCACCTACTTTGATGTAAAATTTAGATTCAAATCTGATTCTGAACTTGAAATTACCGAATACTTTAGACAGGTACCACCAAACTCACTAAAAATCCAAAATTTTAAATTTTTTTCATACTATTTTTTTTCGTGCTTACCCCTTTCGATTATCCTGATGATTTTTTCAAAAATTTTTTATGGACTATTGAAGACCATTTTGTGAAGACAGTAACTCAGAAAAATATGAAATTCTGAACATTCTTGGAAAAGTTGCTATTTATTTTATAAAGTGATTTTTGAAAGTAACACAGTAAAAAATGTTGTTTCACCCTTGCCAGAAATAAGATAGCTGTCGAATTGCCAGTTCAACCAAAATAAACAAGTGAAGTCATCAGTTTGTTTGAAAATCCTGTTTTGAACGGTTAAAATGTTAATTTTTCGCGAATCTGACTTTTTAATCGGTGAAAGTCTGCGGTGTTTTACGAAACCAAATTGCCTTCTTTTGAGCAATTAGGTTAGGTAAGAAGGGTCGTCCAAAGTTGAGGAGCTTCCGTGAGGCCTTTACGATTACCTTATTTGATTATGTTTAACCCATTAGTTAGTGAACTTCCATATATTTAACCCATTGGTAGTGGTTCTCAATAAACCTAATTCCTTCTTATTTGTGATCTTTCATCGAACCATCCTGTACTCTTAGTGAACTTCCATATATTTAACAATAGTGTGTTAACTTGCTCCACCAAATCTTTGAAAAATCATTTCCTGTATGTGGCTGCGTGATTGTTCGATAAAAGTCTAGTGCCTTAAGCCATTTAAATTTTCCATCACACCAGGGCAGTGACCTGTTAGGATTCCCACCAGTGTCCGGATTTCTCGTTTTTCCAAGAGCAGAAGGCTCTTAGTTCTGTTCTCGTTTTGTTCTGGCCAGAGCCTTCTAGAAAAATTACAGCCACTTCTGGAAGCACAGTTTATGTTGGTATTACCTCTGGCTTCGGGGTTGATGCTTCTTTTGACGATACCTATTGGAAGAACACGTCTGTAATGGTTCTGTTTGTGTCTATCGTTACTTCACTTCTTGTAACGTTGTAACGCTTTTTTATTTTCTTCTACGTTGCTACTCCAGGCACCCAGCAGAGAGTGACATTGTTGGTATTACAGCCACTGTTCGGGACTTGTTTACAATTTAGTACCGAAGAACAGCCCGAAGTTGTCATTTTTCTTTCCAGCCGCTTGACTTTCTTCCAAAATTACTACCTGTGCTGCTTTTTCAATCGCATAGATTTCTGCTTAAAAAACACTGCAGTAATCAGAAAGTTTGTAAGACTTTTTGATCTGTAGCGTTTCGCAGTGTGTGGAACCGCGTTTCGCAGGATCATGTGTGTATCCTTGGGTTCTATGGTGGTGTGTTTCCATTTTTGTCTGCTGGGAATAGATATGGTTTATTTTGAATCAAATTTCACACTAGGTATGATGTAGTCGGTTGTTATTTTTGATTCCTTAGTTCCATAGAGATTTTGACGGATGCATGCTCGAAAGCGTTGTTTTGACGATCCAGTAAATGATTTGTTTTTTTTTTCCACCAAACTGATGACTTCATTTGTATATTTTGATTGAACTCGCAATTCGAAAGCGATCTGATCTCTAGCAAGGGTGAAACAACATTTTTTACTGTGTTACTTTCAAAAATCACTTTATAAAACAAATAGTAACTTTTCTAAATACAGGAATACCTCGCATAGTACTGCTTCGACCAGTACGGTTTCGCTATAGTACGGTTTTGAAATTTTCAAAAAAAAAATTTTTTTTCTTCGAAAAAATTGTTACTTTCTTGTCTTTTGCTTAAAATTGCGATGACATCATGCTTGTGTAAAAGCTTGCATACAAGAGAGTAAAATACATGCATACATATGTACATATGTACATACTAGACACTCTCGTTTTTTTTATAGAAAAGCAGAAAAACAAATTATGTGTAACAATTTATCGTTTTTTGACTTGATTATCCTTTAATGTCCCTTAACCTCCTTCATAGGGGTATATGACCTGTTAATAAGCGCACTGGTCCCGAGTGCCTCGATTAGTCCGGTTTCAAATAGTACGGCAAAATGGTGGAACGGATTAACCGTACTATGCGAGGTATTCCTGTATGGTTAAAATTTCATGTTTTTTCACAGTTACTGTTTTAACAAAATGGTCTTCAATAGAGCATAAAAAAGTTTTGAAAAAAATCATCAGGATCACCGAAAGGGGTAAGCACGAAAAACAAATAGTATGAAAAAAAATTAAAATCTCGGCTTTGAGTAAGTTTTGTGGCACTGGACTAAATTATTCGGTAATTTCAAATTCAGAATCAGATTTGTCACTAAATTTTACATGAAAGTAGAAGAGTTTTGTTTATTTCGCGTAAATTTCAAATGCATAATTTTTTTTTTCAAAAATGTCTTAGAAAAAATCGCAAAAATACCAGTTTATTGAGCAGAACCGGGTCGGTTTCGACAATTCTTAAACTTTTAATAGCTCATTTGATTTCATTTGCAACCATAGTTCCATAATTCCGGGGGGCACGCAGAATCCCAAATACTTTAGCATTTTTCATAGAAATCTGACCCAGTCTAGTGTATATTGAGACACAGTTACATCCTGAAAAACTAACTTTTTGGTGTGCTTTATGGTCTGGTGGAATCATTGGTCCGTACTTCTTTAAAAACGATGCTGGCTTGAACGTTTCAGTCAGTGGTGACCGGTTAAGAGCCATGATTACTGAAATTTTCATACCTCAATTGAACAACCATGATGTGCAGGAGGTGTGGTTTCAACAAGACGGCGCAACATGTCACACTTTGTTGAAGGAAGGAAACTACATCATTTCAAGTTCCGGACCCGTGAAATGGCCTCCAAGATCATGCGATTTAATGCCGCTAGACTATTTTCTTTAGGGATATGTGAAGTCGCTAGTCTAAACGATCGACCACTTGGATGGCAACATTCGCCGCGTTATTGCCGATATATGGCCACAAATGTTGGAATAAGTGATTGAAAATTGGACCTCCAGATAAGATTAAGTCCGAGCCAGCAGTGGCGGTCATGTACCACAAATCATATTTAAATTATAATGCCAAAAGATTAGCTTTCGAGTAAAGTCAATTTTAAAAATTCATCCTTATTTTATTTTATTTAAAAGTTCTCTGCCTCTAAAAAAACACCATTTACATATGTATATCAAAGTTGCCTTAGTCACTTATCAAGGAATTTTGATAAATTTAAGCTTTCCTTTTCCTTCATACTATTGTGTATTATTTGAAAAGAATTAAGAATTTTTCAGTTAGCTTTTATAACTAACAGGATTTGTTGTTATATTTATGAGGCCATTATTTTGTTTCCTCACCTTTAAAGCCATTAATATCTAAACTATTTTTCGTTACTTTTATGTGTTATGAACTATTTTTTATTCACCTTTAAACTAAACTAGCAGGTGATCAATATTAATATTGTATGCCAGCATTTTATAGTTATCATAAAAACTTGCTTTATTTGTTACAATAACTGACTGACAATATTTTATGTTAACGTTTCGAACTCAGATCAAGGTAACATTTCATTAACCAACCTATAGACATAAGTTTTTATGTATTTCTAAGCGATACACTAATATTTACAAGCTTACAATAAAATCTTTATATTTCTTTAAGATTTATTACCCACATGATTAACCATCGCAACACCTTAAACCACATTAAAATTATTGCATTCCGTGGCAACAAGAAAACTATTTTAATTATGATTACAAAACACGCTAGAGGTTGAAGTTAAAGTAATAAGAAATTTTATTAGAAAATGATTATGTTGAAGCGTGAAATGTTGAAATTCTTCAGATTGTTTATTTGACATACCAAAAATGACAATCGCTGTTTGTGTCTTAAAGCAAATACTTTTAAATTTCGTTGCTTTGAGATATACAAATCTGTGTGTGGTGTGAATTTTGGCAAATACATAGTGAAGACTAGTGAGGAACTATTTTCGACTTGTTCGAAATTAAAATTCAACTGGATTTTACTTATTGGATAAAGTCACTTCGTATGGGAGCAGGCTCGGTTTTCACTCGATTTGGCCCATTTGCGAACTTGATACGAAATTTTATAGATAAAAGCTTAAATATCGCATTTCATTGCGATATATCTAAAATTATGGCTGCGATCGTGTCGAAAGACAGACAGACAGACATGTGAACATTTGCTAAATCGACTCAAGTGGTGATGCTGATCAAAAATATACCTAGTCGTGCCATAAGTTCTCCTACAAACTAAATATGTTGTAAAACTTTAAAAAACAAGTTCTTACATTATTTTACAATTTTTATTTTTTAATTTGAAGATAATCTTTCTAAATGCGAGTTTCCACGCAAGTTGGAAGCCTACCAACATTTCCACAAAAGTTGGTAGGCTTCCAACTTTTCCTTCGCATGAAAATTGACTAGAAAATGCAGTTTAAGAATACAAAAATGATTCAAAACGATTATCTTTTGCTTTGATGTAGGCTCTTAGACCCTCTTGCCATGGACTATAGCGGCACGTATCAGTGATACAATTCTACCTTTTGGGGTACACTTTCAGTACCTTCAGTACGAAAGTACGCCTTTTTTTCAAAAGGTACACTTTTGAATTTTGTAATTTTCCATTTCATATTTCCAAAAGTCCATTATTTTCTTAACAGCATGCCATCCACATAAAAGTGCAACGGAAGGGCGCTTTTACTCTTAATTTAGGCTCATTAAAACAAATCTTCGAAAAAAGCTAAACGTTATACTAACTTAAAAAATGTTATTTTTAAACTGTCAGCTTAAAGTTTCTTAAGAGCGTTTCTTAAGAGCTTTTTGTAATAATTTTCAAAAAAGTATGGTTTTGGCTAAAAAAGTACGTTTTTCTCATTCAAAAAGCTACACTTTGAAAATCTCTTATAGCATCACTGGCACATATGGCTTTCAGTGGTATTGATGACGCTGCTACAATTAGCACTTGCTTGATACTTTCCAAATTTCGGTGGTGAGCTTTGCAAGCATACTTAACTGTGACCATAATTTGTAATGATGTAGGTGATGAGAATTTATGTCTGGGCTTCTTTAAGACCAATCTTCAGCAGAAATAAAAACTGGAAGTTTCTGGCAACTTTCAATTTTCAACGCCTTCCAAAACATATTGTTCGTACACTTTTGCTCTTGTTTTTACACCTTTTTCAGAAAAGAGCAGGTATGTGACGGCTCTGCACGATACTCCCCGCTAAATCATGACGTATGCAGAAAGATCAGAGCTGTAAAAGAATGCATTAAATTTGATTGCTCTTGAATCAGATCACAGGACAGGCCTCCAAGCCTCCGATAGTTACACTGCTGTACAAAAGTAAAAATATACTTCTTTGATTAAAAAGTTACCACAAAGCAATGGTGTGAATAAAAAATTAAAAATGAATAATGAATAAAAAATTTATAATGAATAAGAAATGAATAATGAATAAAAAATGAATAATGAATAAAAATGAATGCATGAATGCACGAGACTAACAATTCTTTGTGAATTGCATTCTAAACGAATACCATTCAATTGAATAAAAAATTAATCCATTATTCTGAATAATGAAAACAGAATAATCTAAATAAATAAAAAATCAATTTTTTAAAATTGAGTGCGAATGCAAAAGTTTATTCATGAATAAATTTTGTATTCATTAAATGCATTCTTGTGTCGTTATTCACTTGTACTTAGAAGTCTGAATATGAATACCAGTTGTACAGCTCTGAGAAAGATAATCTCTCTGTATCCTAGGTACTGTTCATTTTGCTTCTTGGGATGTTCTAGCATAGACTTTGTTATTTTTTTTATTTAAAACTTCCTCTACCGCAAAAGTTTTTTTATAAGTAAAAATAATATTTTATGGCCACTGCAACAGTTCTTGCATCTTTCAATCTAACTTGCGTTTGGCGTAGAGTTAAAAGAGTTTCCGAATGCTCCCTCGGAAATCTTTCATATGGAGGTCATCACGAATTTGGCAGAACATGGATTTGGTAAAAATGTTCATCTCTCTAGTCATAATTGTCTGATTTATGGTACTATACACAAACATTTTTGATATATAGAGTTTTTTTACAACGTGAATATCTGCTACTTCCACACAAATTTTAGTTTTTGCCCCACTCCATATTAACGCGGTGAAATTCTAAGCCAAACTGATATAAATTATTACAAATTGATTTTAACAAAAAAAAAAAAATTATACGGGACTTTCTAATTTGAAATTTTAACGCACGACAAGCACTTGTGCATCTTGTATAACTTGTGTAACGAAAAGCATATACCAAGTTTTACGTTACACACATCCTGACAAAATTAATGTACCACTTACATAGTACTGGTGGGAATATAAAAACAAGTAAAGAAAGTCTAAAGTCGGTCTAGGCCGACTATGAAATACCCTAAACCTACTTTTCAAAAACAAAAAAATTTTATTGTAAATGATCTTCTCCGTGGGCGGATGAAGCCTATACTTTATATGCATTTAAATAATGATGAAAAATTTACACATGCCAAGTTTTATTCTTGTAGCTCACAGTTAATGCCTTTATTGTTCTTTCGCTATGGGAGGTGGGCGTGTTCATGGACGGATTGCTCCCAATTTTGGAACACACCTTAGTTTTGGTATAAAATACATACATACCAAATTTAATTTCTCTATGACAAACATAACCTTATTTATTGAGTTTTAAACTTTTTGGGTTGTATGGGAGGTAGGCGTGTTCGTTCCATTTTTCAAAACCATCTTTGTCTTATCATAAAAAACTTTAGCTCTCATAAATTTTAGCTCTGTAGGTTAAACAGACGCTTATTTATTGCGTTTTCAATTTTTGGGTTGTATGGGAGGTGGGCGTGTCCGTAAGCGGATGACGTCCATTTTTCGAAGACATCTTTGTGTTTGTATAAAACACATACATATCAAATTTTATTGTTCTAGGCTTATTATAAGCTGAGTTATGCAATTTTAAATTTTCGCGTTGTATGGGAGGTAGGCGTGTCCGTAGGCGGATGATATCCATTTTTCAAAACCATCTTTGCTTTGTTAAAAAAAACATATGCGCCAAATTTTAGCTCTGTAGGTTAGATAGAGGCTAATTTATTGCGTTTTCAATTTTTGGGTTGTATGGGAGGTGGGCGTGTCCGTGAGCGGATGACACCCATTTTTCAAAGACATCACACACATACCAAATTTTACTGTTGTAGACTTATTATGAGCTGAATAATGCAGTTTTAAATTTTTGCATTGTATGGGAGGTAGGCGTGTCCGTGAGCGGATTCCAAAAATATTCAATAGTGCAGATCCTTGGGTGCATGTGACCATGTATACCAAGTTTCATTAAATTATCTCGATTCCTTCTTCTTATCCTGTGCTTACGGACAACACACAGACGGACGGACGGACGGATGGACGGACGGACATAGATAGCTCGACTCACGTGGTGACGCTGATCAAGAATATATATACTTTTCTATACCGGACACGCTTTGTTCTATGCGTTTCAAACGTTTGCACAAAGTTAATATATCCTCACCTTTCAGGTTTAGGGTATAATAAAGAACAAGACAACTTGAATTTTTAAGTTTATAAGCATAAAATTTGTGTAAAAATTATTTTAATGAAGTGATGCTTTCGTCAAATGAGCCTTAAACTAGCTTCGTACGAACAAAAAAATAAATCTAGAACGCAAAGGTGATCCTATACGAGGTCCTTTTTTCAACTGGGTTGTTTTGACAGCTGTTATGTGTCAAATGACTTGTCCATATGAAGTTTGTATTCAATACGACTCAATCATGAATAGACTTACTCCTGAACAGCGTTTATTAATTGTGGAAACTCTCTTCCCAAATCAGTCCTCAGTTAGAGAATGTTAAAGAGTTTTTCAACAACAGTTTGCTCGTCATGAGCGTTCAAATAAGCACACACTGAGAAAACTACATTTTCAAAACTAGCAGAAACGTGATACTTTTGAAAACGTTTAACCCAGTTTTTATGCCTCTAACGTTTATTTTTATTTTAAAAACGCACATTTTAAATAAAGCTTCCAAAATGTTCGTTTGATTTTCTGCAATAAACATTTTAAAATGAGCTGCTAAAACGTTCGTTTGAATTTCTAAAATTAACATTTTAAAATTAGATTTGAAGACATTCGTTTGATATTTTAAAATGAACATTTTATTAAAATGAACATTTTAAAAAGAGATTTTAATTGCCTCGGTTGCCTATACTTAGCAAATAAAACATATTCACCGTTTACTAAGTTCGAGCTTAGCCGAGCTAGCTAGTGGTCGAGTTTATTAATCAACCGTCCAGGGTTCAATACCTGACGAAATCAGCAAGAATTTTTTTATTTAAAGCACATTTATTTCTGATATATTTTGATAGATTGTTGTTATGATTGTAAGCCTGAACTTATTTTGAGGATTTTTTCTGACTTATGAGTTAATTTAACAATTAGAATTAGAATTTTAATTATTGAATTAATACTTTTGATACATACACAGTCAGGATGCGAACCTACGTCCTCTGCATGCCAGTCTAGCACACTTCCACTGAGCTATTGGTAACGATATGTTGACTGTAGCACAACTTATTTATAAACTAAAAAAAAAAAAAAAAAAAAATTGGCCATTTCAGCCCTTGAAAGGACTTTGACCGAGCTTCTTATGATCAATTGTGTTGTGTGTGTTATTAAATGTTTGCACACAATTGACCGAGAACTGGACCTACATGTTTTATGCCGACTCCGAACGGCTAAAGTTCATGTTCTCAAGAAGCTTTACCCGGCATTATTTACTCTCTGAGGTTTGCCATTGTCTGCAGAGAGGTGGTGACCGATCAGAAAAATTTTTATTGAAAAAAACTTTTCGCCGCGGCTGGGGATCGAACCCGGGCTCCGAGCATGCTAAGCCAAACACATAACCTGCATGCCACGGTCACCATAAACGGTCATTTATAAACTGCTCATCTTAAAAAGTGTCTGAAAATCTTGCCAAAACGTTCATTGCTGTTTCTAAAACGTTTCATTTTACTTTTGTATTTTAAAATGTGCGATTTTATTTTTGTATGGCGTAAAATATTTTTGAAAATATTTTGACCCATGTTGTGGATCATAAGCTGTCCTAACCGCAAAAATACATTCTTCGTCGAATTTATAGACCAGTTGTAGGACTACGTTTCTCTTTTAAAAGATGTCAAGTAATACTAAACAAAAATATAAGGACAGTCTTTTACAAAACACGTATCAATTATCATAAAATTTATACTGAAAAAAGTAAAAGTACCTATTTATCAGTTGCCTTTGTGGACGATATAACAGTTATAGTGGCCGTGCAATTTTTTAAATATTTTTATAAGGCCTCAGTTTCAGTGATAACTTCTTTGAATTTTTTTCAAGCGAGCATTCTTTTGACGTGACCTAATAAGAAAAGGTCACTGTGGACCAGATATAGAGAATATGGTGAATGGGGAAGCAGTTCGTGGCCAAGTTTCTGTAATTTTGCCATCGTTTTCATTGATTTGTGACACGGTGCATTCATTATCTTGATAAAACGGAGCTCCGTTCTTTCTTCAAACCATCTTATTGATGGTCAGGCCCTTATCAGGCAAGGTAATAAAAGTATATCCGCATCCAATGCGCATCTCAGAATACGCATGTGTTATTCCCACGCTTTGGATTCGATTCATCGTAGGCAGACCAATCCGCTGACTGTTGATTGGACTCTGGATTATAGTGATGTGACATCGATGCAAAAATTCGTTTTTATAACTGGTGAATATTTTGAAAAATTACTCCCAATCAACGACATGTTGTAGCTTTTGATTTTTTGTGAGCCCCTGTCACGCCCACTTTGCACACAGCTTTCGCATTTCCAAATCTACACAGTCTCAGCTATCTTGATCTACTTTACTTTACGATCATCCATAATTATTTTGTGCACTTTTTATATTTTTGTTCGGGCATCCACTGCGTGCATCGTCTCCTGTGCTCAGTTCGCCTCGTTAAATTTTTCAAACCACTACTCAACTGTTGATTTTTCAATTGCAGACTTCGATTAATATTTATCAAGCTATGCACACGAACCAATTGTCCGACAAAAGTAACATTTTTACACGTGTTGTTTGAAGGTTGGCTCTTACTGGAAATCATAAAAATTCTAGCAATTATTTGTTGTGTCAGGCTTCGAACTTTTCAGCCCACTTGTTATTATAAGATACTGAGCTTCTATAAAGGTGTTTTGTCTATTTTTTTAACTGTTTAAAAATTAAGAAATTTTCAATAAATTATAACAATTAATTCAATGGTGAAAACTTTATATATTAAAGCTATATCTGCGAATTGTGCTTGTTTTCTACGCAGAGCTTTCATTAAATTTATGCATTCGTTAAAAACACATCATTTATCAATAATATTTTTGTATTAAATTTTATTTTTTTGTTTTTTCCTCTTTGCAGATTGAAAACGCTTTTAGCACCACAGCAATGCAACGATGTTTGAGCACAAAGCGTTGCCAATTGATTAAAAAACCATTGAAACATTTACACTTTGAGTGAATGCAGCGGAAAGGAAGAAGAATATTTGTATAAATTTAAACCAACATCATAATTAAATGCAGTTAATTGGATGAACCATTAAAAATTCAATAAAAGGTAATGAATGCCATTAACCAGATTATTTTAAAAATATTAAACCAACTTTAGGTTACAAATTTTGCATGAATTTATAAAGCAAATTCATGTATTGGGTTTAATTAAAAAATATAAGTAAAGCAAAAATGTGTTATACTTATACATATACAAAAGCTATTTGTACTGAAACTCTGGGTTTCCGATAGTTGAAGAAAAGTATGCAGAGTAAAATATGTTATGTGGTCAGATGCCTACAAATGGAATGTTTGCTCCCCTGTGTCTACATTACACTTCACCAACACTGTTTAACAATATTTCGGCCAAGGGTCGTACATACGTATCCATTTTCAAGGCAATTCTCCGGAACACGTGCTACGTTAAAACATAAACAAGAATTAATTCCTTTTTTCAGAGATTTAGCTATGAAAATACCACAAAAATTAGGATATAAAATATAATTCCCCATGCCACAAAGGATACTAAAACTATGGCATGCGAACTGCAGATAAATAAGTTGGACCTTGTTTTTCTCTATTTTTTGCTCTCTGTATCGTCGGCAGACCAAATTCCAGAAATACATATTCAACTAATTAGAATTCCTGAGCATGTGTTCACGTTCACATAAATACAAGAACATTTTCACATACACACACGCTTGTTGGTAGGTGTCTGTGAAAGTGTGTGTTTGTATGATGTGGATTCGTTGTATGGGTTCGTTTGTGTGCCCAGTGTTGCATGTCATTGCTCTCCATGGGTTTGTGGCGAAGAATTTTTTTCCTCTTGTTAGGGCTAATATCCTTTTTAACTGATTTTTCATTCCATAATTCGTTTTTATTTTTTTGTTCTCGTTGCTCGTTGTCTAGTTAATCAAATCCCCACACATGTGCTTGCATTAAAGCTACGATGTTTAACATTTTAAAATATGTCTAAAATATTTTAAAACTGAGAATTTCAAGTTAAGAATTTAGAGAAGTCGATCAAGCAAGGCGACCAATGTTGACATAAATAGGTCAAGCAAGCTCAGTTATAAATTTCTATTTCAAAGTTCATCTGTTCAATAATTTTTGAAGAGAAATGTAGGTTTTTGTTTAAAGGAATCAAAAGATAAGTTAAATACACTGACAGTGTATTATTAGAGAAGGACATCTTTATTTGATATTTATCGTACAAACTTAGAAATTTGAACTACCTGAAACACCATTTGGAGTTACAAGGAGTCGAACACCATTCGGTGTTAATAAAATCCAATTGAGCGGAGTTTAAAAATTTACTCCGAATTGAGCTATATTTTTAAACACCAAACGGAGTTCAAGTTTTTCATCTTATCGGTGTTCAAAAATGATGCATGAAAGAAAATTTCTTTGCGTTTTGACAACTTCTCAAAATCAAAATGTTCAAATTAACAGAGTTTGGTAATAAATTATATTTGAACTCCATTTGGATAGCTCTAGTAAACTCTAGTGAATCGGAGTTCATCAACACCTATCGGTGTTTAAAAATAAATATTCGGGTATCGGTATTCAAAATTTTTGAAAATTTGTATGATATGTTCAATTTAATAGAAATTAACGACGAATATGTTAATTTTACAATCGTTGATCAATGCAATAGGGTATTGTAGTTGGACCAATACGTACTCTTTTTAGAATTAGTTCTGATCTATTTTAAATTGGGTCCAATTTTCTACAGCGATGCTTAATGAATGAAAAATTTCAACTGTTGTTTCTTTTTTGTACTATTTCTTTAATTGCTTTCTTTGCTCTAATTGTCAATATGGTCAAATAAGATGTGATTGCATTTTCATAAATACTAAGAAGATATGAATAATTACAATGAATTAATTATAAATGCATGAAAATAAAATTAATGAAAAATAACTAAAGAAAGTCTAAAGTCGGTCTAGGCCGACTATGAAATACCCTAAACCTACTTTTAAAAAAAAAATAATATTATTGAAAATGGGCGTTTCGGTGGGCGGATGAAGCTTATATTTTATATGCATTTAAATGTTGATGAAAAATTACACATACCAAGTTTTATTCCTGTAGCTCACAGTTAATGCCTTTATTGTGCTTTCGCTATGGGAGGTGGGCGAGTTCATGGAGGATTACTCCCAATTTTTGAACACACCTTAGCTTTGGTATGAAATACATACATACCAAAATTGATATCTCTATGACAAACATAATCTTATTTATTCAGTTTTAAACTTTTTGGGTTGTATGAAAGGTAGGCATGTCCGTAGGCGGATGAGAACCATTTTCCTAAACCATATTTTCTTTGTCATAAAAAACATACGTGCCAACTTTTATCTCTGTAGGTTAAACAGAGACTTATTTATTGCGTTTTCAATTTTTGGGTTATATTGGAGGTGGGCGTGTCCGTGAGCGGATGATACCCATTTTTCGCAGACATCTTTGTGTTAATACAAAACACATACACACTAAATTTTATTGTTGTATGCTTATTATGAGCTTATTTATGCAGTTTTAAATTTTTGCGTTGTATGGGAGGTAGGCGTGTCCGTGGGCGGATTCCAAAAATATTCAATAGTGCAGGGTTCATGTGACCATGTGTACTAAGTTTCATCCAATTATCTAAACTCCTTCTTCTTATCCTGTGTATACGGACAACACACAGAGGGACAGACGGACGGACGGACTGACGGACGGACATGGATAGCTTGACTCACGTGGTGACGCTGATTAATAATATATAGACTTTTCTATACCGGACTCGCTTCGTTCTATGCGTTACAAACGTTTGCTTAAAGTTAATATACCCTGACCTTCAGGTTTAGGGTATAAGACTAAAGCTTCTTTTTGAATTACATTTTTTAAAAAAACCTAGAATGGTTCTGAATAATGGGAAATCAACAATATAAAAAATTATTGAATGGAGTAAAATTAAATTTTCAGACGTTATTATTTATTTTTTTGACCATTAATTCGCCATTAATTTTTCTAGGAAAGTACCCACTTTAAGCTAATTGGTGTCGGTTTATAATTTTTTGTTTGTTTTTTCTTTCAAAATTTTAATTAGATATTTATCAATCTTAAAAATCGTGTGTACTTCCCAGGCCTTTTCAATTATCGGACTTTATTCTCATTAGTACTCACAATGGCTGTGATACTTGTCTGCCACCTTAATCAAACAATACACAAGGAATACAAATGCTCTTGTTCTAATTCTTAGCTTGTTCTAATTCTTTACCTTCGATAACACCCAATCGATCTTGCCAAGCTTATTTGGATACTTTTGATTTACTTATAAGTAAAATTTTACAAATAAATATTAAATAATTGCTACCATCATCTTATGAGATCATTTAGAGATATATTTATCATAGAAAATCATTGCAAACGGCCAAAATATTTTTGAAGCGTCAATTGTACGCCGTTTTGCGGATTTTTTCTTGTTTGGCAGTTGTTCGAAGGTTGTAGGGCTTGAGCTGAAATATTTTCATTTTGACTCGGGTGCCAATAGGGTCAGCAAAAATAAAATTTTTTCTCACCACAGTGAAAATTTTTCATCTATACTGCACTTCGTTGTATAAACAGCACTAACCTTAAAATTCGTCCTTTGGTGATTTCTTATTATGCTCAATTTCGATAGTAAAAAAAAATCAAAGAGTCTGTATTTGAAAAAAAATCGTTTGAGTCCCTCGCCACCAAAATAGGCGATGAAATTTCGTCTAAAATCGACTTTTATATTCTCATTCATAATCTTCCATATGATTTTCAAAATTAGTTTCTTGAAAATACCTAAAAATTGCGCAAATATTATCCGATTTTAATGAATAAGACCTTTTTGGAAAAGGGTGGTAAAGACCTATCATTAAAAGATATAATATATTTCGATTTAAGTCAGCATTTGCTCATTGGTATAAGTTATACCGTATAACTTTAATGTCACTGGACGTAAACGGGTAAACTGAAACTTAAACCAACAAATTTTCACCTAATAAGCCCTTACTCCTTAAAATCTGATAATATTTGACAATTTAGAGAAATTTTTATGAAACAGATTCGAGAAAATACGATGGAAAATAAGAAATTGTGAATTTTTTCTCCAGTTTCGGAAGTCAGCAGGAATTATTTTTTACTGAATCACATGACTTCACTATAAACTTAATTCTGCAGAGTTTGGGTTATATATATTTTGTAAACATCAGAAATAACTATAAAAAAATGGAAGAAAAATAACAATTAAAGAGGAAATTTCTGTGATTATTTCGGTGACGAGGGAATAAACCAACTTTCATCAAATCAGGCTTTCTTATTTTGTCTTACTTTTAAATTAATTTTTTTCCAAATATTTCAAGTTGCCTTAGTGGGTTCCATGCTAGAAGTTGAAAAGATAACTCAAATGGAAGTATTGCCAACAGAATAAGAAACTAACAAAATTTAAATTTCACCGGACACCGACTTAAAAGTTACAGGGACTCTTAAAAGACTCTCAAAAACTGTTTCATTATACAATTTTTTTTTATCAGAGAACTTCCCATGGAGCTGTTTTGGTTCTTCTGAACCCCTTTTCTGTAGAAAACAAAATTTTTTGCATATAACTTTTCTTTTTCTTCAGAATATATAACCAATATAAGCAAAAAATGAAAGATTTTCATGGCACACATATATTAAGTAAAATAATTTTTTAAATTTTTTGTCTTTAAAGACTCTTTCGAGGTCCCAAAAAAACGATATTTCGTCATTTTCGAAGAGAGGTTGTTTAAAACACCTATGTTATATGTATTTTTCATGGTACTCACATGCATTTAAACTTATTGGAAATTTATGGAGTTCGTCTTTTTATTCATATATCTTATGATGTGGTTTAACCAAAACTATTATCACAATTATATAAAACTTTATAATTTATATAAAAGAATATATTATTCAAAAGCTTCCTTCAGCTACATTATTATTAAATTGCCATAATAACTGTTCGATTTTGGCAAATCTTGGTATATATGGGTTTTTAGATACTCAAAATCGATTTCTGGTAACCAGTTTTTAGTAAAATGTTCGCCAAACAGCGCCCCAGTACAAAATTCATGATTTTTGAATATACATATATATATATTTTTTAAATGCCTAAAAAACGTATTTTTCATAGTACTGAGTTTTGATTAAACCACACCATACGATATATCAATGAAAAAAAGAGCTCCATAAATTTCCAAAAAGTTTAAATGCATGTAAATACCTTGAAAAATACATTGTACACAGGTGTTTTAATTAACCTCTCTTCGAAAATGACGATATATCGATTTTTTTGGGGTCTGAATATCTGAATATCGAAAAAATAAAAATACCATGAAGTCGGTGTCCGGCTCACTTTTTTTTCTCAATACAAAATCGATTCGGATTAATGTGCAGTCAGAAGGAAAAAATATGATTAATTTAGTTGATTATGATCAACCAGAATCGATTTGAAATATACATTTGGGGTTTCCACTCATTTCATAAGACATGTGATTGCTTTTCATGAGACTCACTTTGATTGAATGCTATTTTGTTTGGTACTACAATACTTTTTTTTTTGGGGGGGTGGGGGATTAAACCCCGAAGCCCCCTTTGGTTGCGCTAATGCTCCAGTATTCCTTGTTACTACTAATTCTAATCTTGTTAAGCTAATTTCTGAGGTCGGTCAGTTCGACTAGCTGTGGTAATGCTGTTTCACCTTTTTCTTTTTTTTTTTCTTTGAGCCTGCGAATTCTGGCAATACTGAACCATATTAAATAAGCCTTATTACTCAGTTAACTCTGAGTTTATTTTAACTCCACTGTCAAGGACTATATTGTTGCGAAAGTCATCATGTTCCTGAAAAGGCATAGTTGAAACATATTCTCCTAAAATTGTCATTTATTTGAATCAAGAACAACGTTCCTAATTTTATTGGCAATGTAAAAAGTTTCAAGTGCATTAAATCTCTTCACCTTGAAAAGTTTATTTTTCATTTATTTGCTGCTTCCATAAATAATAATACACGTATGTATATTTTAATACGCAGGCATGTTATATTGCTGTTAAATAAACATTATTTCAAACATATATTAGTGTATGTAAATGTTTGCTTGCATGTTGTTTAACTTTCTACAATCCTCAACAAGCTATTGCTTGAGGGCTCGCCTGACCTCCGGCCTTTATTTATGCTTCCTTCATACTGGACTTTAGTCACGATGATGAGTTTATTGACTGCAAATAGCGTTGTCACTGTCTCTTGGGCACTCAATGCTGCATGTTGTTTGCTTTAAGCGCGACACTGAAATTCAATGGAAATGCACTTAAAAAAAATAACGTCAAGTTACCAGAAACAACTGACAAACCTTGTTAACAGAAAATTCGGACAAAATATAAGCTAGAAAGTTTGGCTAAGAATTGTTTGCTGATTATTTCGTTTGAAAAACGATTTTAAAAATTTAATGTTTTTAAGGTGAAGAAATATTTGAAATAAAAACAATTTTCAAGGTTTTTAGATTTTCCTTTGAGAAATATTTGTTTCGTTATTAATATTCGTTGATAACCTTAAGTAGAGTGCACTTTATTATTGGGCCTTCATACATTTCATACAAGATTACTTAATTCTAAGACTGCAGTCTGAGAAAAAAAATGCACTCTGAGCTCATAAATTAATCAAAAGAAACTTACTGCTTTTTAACTAGATGACAAAAAACAGGGTCACACTGCAACACATAAATTTACGGTATTAATAAAAGTTCAACACATTCGTCTTTGAACTATTCAGCAATTGTGGGAATGCGCTCAAAATTCCGCTGCCATGCAGTCGCCCTGTATAAGCAGTTGTTCTTGATTCTACACTCCATACATAGTGCACAGAACATGCAAGCGTTAGAAAATTCCAAACAATCAAAAGTCATCCAACGCTGATCCGTTGAAAACTGTCGCTATAATAATTACTAGGCACGCATGTGCCGTTTATTTTTATTTACTGCACATGTTGTTGTTTTTTTATGCCGGTTTGACAATTGCGTAACAGCATTAATTAGAGCCGCCACTAGGCTCTTCCATGCTGCACCAGTTTACTTAGTTTGCTCACAATTAAGTTAAGAATAAGCTTATCATTGTGCAGCGAAATGTTTTCCATGTTTTCAGACCTAACGACGAGGGTTCAGTTTGGAGTTTGACAGAGTTCGGCGTCATTTGGCGACAATTTATTGGACAATCTAATTAAAAAACGTTTTCAATTAAGATGAGTTAAGGTTTAAAACCATTTTAAATGATACAAATGAAGCAACTAACAAAACTTATAATACGATGAGTTATAATCGCTGTTCTTTGAAGTACTAACTGTGTCTTATGCCATGTTCACACAGAGAGTTTAGTTTGCGTTTCCAGTACAAAGTTGCGTTTTGCCCTTAAACTCAATTTAAACGCTGGCGTTTCCAGTACAATTTTGCAGGAGAAAACGCAACTAAACACAACTTGTTTTCTACGTTTACCAAAACTCTATTTGATACATGCCTACAAGTATGCTAGTGTTTTGATAAAAACATTCGTTCAGTTAGATTTTAGCTGTGTTCGATTCGATTGAACGATAAAAAATGCCAACAACAGCTGATTCTCAATTGTGCATGTTTCTATTTGTATTTTATTATTTACAAAAATAAGCCAAAAAACAAATAAACTAACTTGGGAAAGTTTAGAAGATGAGGGTTTCTCATCAGTCAGTCAGTATGGGCCGAAAAAAGCTGAGTTTTGAGCGAAATTCCAAAAATGATAATGCGATCTTCAAAAACAGGGCGCAAAACATCGAGTGTAGCTTGGGCTGTGTGGCACGTAGCGCCGTCCTGTTGAAACCAAATGTTGCCAAATGTTCAATTTTTGTGAACAAAAATTCGTTCAATATGGCCCGATAACGATGGCCATTGACCGTCCTTGCTCATTTTCAGAAATGCTCAGAAAAATGGCCCAATTATACCTCTGGACCAAAATCCGCACCGAACAGTGTCTCGTTTTAGGTGCAACGGCTTTTCAATGTATGCGTGCGGGTTTTCTGTGCCCCAAATCCGACAATTTTGCTTGTTTACATACCCGCCAAGATCAAAATGAGCTTCTTCTGAAAAGATGATTTTTTTTGGCAAAATCGGCATCTTCTGTAAGTCGATCGCAGGCCCACTCAGAGAAGCGAAAACGCATTGGATGGTCAGTTGACTTCAACTCCTGAACCAATTGGACTTTGTATGGCGTCATACCAAGGTCTTTATGCAAAATTCGTCTCAATGATGTCTCCGAAATGTTCAATTGTTGAGATCGACGGGGAGTTGATGTTGATGCCGCTTCACGCACACTTTCTGCCACAGCAGCAATATTCTCGGGTGTATGTACTGTTTTTGGCTTTTCACGCTTTGGTTTATTGATGAGGATGCCAGTTTCTTTCACTTTTTTCACAAGATAACGAACATACAGAGCTGACGGTGCTTCTGTTCTTCCAAAATACGTAAGCAATTTTCGCACATATTCTGCAACATTACAATGATTTTCAAATAAATGTCGCAATATTTTCCAGCGTTGTTCAAGCGTATGCACAACCACATTCGTTCAGCGGAAGGATAAAACTAATTGTCTGTCAAATCAGGGATGTGCTAAGTGTTACCATTCACGAAATAAGCACTAGTTGAAAAAAAACATTAGATGGCGGTCCCTTTAGTTGAATTATGTGTACTTAAACCAATACCCGTGTTACATATAAGTTTCAATGGGTAAAGATTTAAGTATTCAATAGAGCATATCCTTGGGTCTATGTGGATGTGTGTAATAAGTCTGTATAAATTTCAATAAACAAAAATACAAGAAGAAAGGAAACTTTAAAGTCGGCCTAGCCCGACTATGGAATACCCTTAAACTTTTATAATTTTTAAAAATATATTAAAACACTAAACCAAATAGAAATAACTTTTATTTGTGTTCAAAATCCATAAATTCTTGTATAGGCTTGCCTTTGCCTCATTCTTTTGTAGGCGCGTTCGTGAGCGGATGGCGCCCTTTTCTTGTACAAATTTTAGTTTTGATATAAAATACTTACATACCCAGTTTTATCTTTGTATCTCAAATATGAACAACTTCATAGAGTTTTTACTATAGCAGGTTGTATGGGAGAAGGGCGTGTTCGTAGGCGCATGACGCTCATTGTTTCTTTATTTCTCAATTTTCTCCACCTGGAATTTTTATGTATCAATTTACACCTTCCCTCTGTTCACACTCCCTGAAACTTTCCAATAAAACTATAAAAAACATATTTCTTCAAAAGTATTTTAGATCATATGAAGAATTTACGTCAAAAAAGCTACAAAATAATATGCATGATTGAACGCAAAATTATAAAAATAGTGGAACCACTAAAAAATCACTAAAACGTGGTCCCACTTAAAATTAAAACTTCGTGTGGAAAATTAAAGTATTTTGAGAGAAAATCAAGAATGTATAAAAAAAAAAATTGGAAAAAATACTCATTTTAGAGAACCAACCGGCAATATAAGAGTCATTTTAGTATGATTTCGCCTATTGATAATGATATTATTATATTATTATTATTATTAAAAAAAGATAGTCTCAAATTAAAGTTTTGAAAAACTTTTGATGCTTGAAAATTTTGATAAGTTTAAAGTGGTGACCGTGGCATGCAGGTTAAGTGTGTGGCTAAGCATGCTCGGAGCCCGGGTTCGATCCCTAGCCCCGGCGAAAAATTTTTTTCAATAAAACATGTAGGTCCAGGTCTTTTTCAATTGTGTGCAAACATTTAATAACGCACACAACACAATTGATCATAAGAAGCTCGGTCAAATTCTTTTCAAGAGCTGAAATGGCCAATTTGTTTATTTTTTTTTAAGTTTTTCAGAGAATAATAAAACCTAAAAAAAAAAACAATTTAAATTACGAACTTAAAGTGCCTTGTGGCACATTATTTCTTCTTTGTGAAATACAAATCACACAAGGAAACAATAATTTCTTACCAGAGACTTCTAAGTTCTACATTGTCTTTAGGGCTATCAGGTCACGATCTCCACGCAGATTGTCCCGATTTTCATTTTAAAAATGTGCGTCCCGCGAAGACTTAAAGCGGGACGCCAATTGTCCCGATTTTTCAAAGTGCTTTTATTTTGGTATTAATTTGTATTACTTCTTAAAAATATTCGGTATGTTTTTATTTTTACATCCCTAAATCAGTACAGTGGTGACCGTGGCAAGCAGGTTAAGTGTGTGGCTTAACATGCCCGGAGCCTGACTTCGATTCCCAGTCGCGGCAAAAGTTTTTTTCAATAAAAAATTGTTCTGATCGGTTACCACCTCTCTGCAGGCAATGGCAAACCTAGAGTAGAGAATGGCAAAGAGAGTAAATAATGCCATGTAAAGCTTCTTGAGAGCATGTTTGTACGATGCAACAATTCTTGAAGAATTTTTTCAAACTCTGTGACGTTTCTTTCACAATTTTGTTTATATATTTTGTGTAGTCAAGTGTTCGTTGACTAAAATAAAAGTTATTTCTTTATAAAAAAAAAGATTATATCAAATATTTGAACTATTATAACTTCCTTGTTTTCAAACTAAATAAATAATTTTTTGAACACAAATTAAACAAATTTGAAGGAGTTCAATCTTATGTGAAAAAAAAAGAAATTTAAGGGGGGTAAATCGGGCTAACGGGGCTTATTAGCTGAATTCAACCTCAAAAGTCAAAATGTTCTAATAAAACAATGTAGTGTTCATTAAGCTCTTTTCAACGACATATAACGACATATTTTAAGATCTGACATGTAATGCTTAAGTTATGCAAAATATACCGTTTTGGCTGTTTTTCTGGTGGTCCAAAAAAATTTTTTTTTGTTTTCGTAATCTTCTCGATGTCGAATTTAAAATAGGGGCTGGTTTTTTCAAACTTTTTTTTGTATGGAGACCGACCCACTCTAATGGGCATTTCCAAACTGGCGTTATGTATGTTTTGTACGAAAAAATTAAAAAAAAAAAATGAAAAAGTCTAAGTTTTAAAAACTTTTTTTTATATTTGCGTAGTAATTAAGTAGCACTATATTATGGAAAAAAATTATAACAATCGACTCAAAAATACGTTACTGGCGTTACGTTATTTAAATTTCCATCGGAACATTTTAAATCAAAATTTGTTAAAAAAAATTATGTGACGTTAATAAAACATAAAGTTTAGCTTTAATATATTTAGGGAATTCACAGTTTGCTTCTAAAGTTAACACCTGGCAACTTTAGAAAGATATTTCAATCGAACTGTGAGCACCTCTTTTTGTGTTTTGGAGCTAAATTGCAAAAATAGTTATCAAAAATTTGAAATTTGTTCAATAACATGCCTCGAATGAACGGAAACGAAGAATTATGGAAAAATGTACTTACTTCTTCGACGATGCATTCTTCTTCCATTTTTTGCAACAAAATTAAATCAGCTGATTAGTGATACCACATTAACACAAAAGAAAGACATGAGCAGAAGTGAGATAACTTTAGCAACAAGTGGTATCTCAAGTTTGTACGTAAAACAAAAACAATCAAAGTTAACACGTGCTAAAATGTTCTAAAGTTAATAGACCGCAAAGTTAGCAGAGCAGATAATACAGAACTGTGAGCACCCTAATTATATTTGTTTAACTCCTACCCCATTGACCATGAGAGGTTGGAATAAAAAATCCACAAAAATACTTGCAACCAAATTCGGTAACGAAATCATGCAAACTTCGAGCAAAGTGGCGTGACGTTACTCACTTCTCAAATTTAATATAAATTAAAGGTTTTTCTTCTTAACTAGTTTTTTATAAAATTTACTTAACTTTATTTAAATTTATTAAAATGCAAAATTTCACGCACTTTTGAACGTCAGTGTAGAAAAAATTGCACTAAATGCTTTTTTGTCTGCCGTGACGTTACCTCAGAAGCAAATGATTAAAGGATTAAAATTTGACCGTTAATTGATATACGTTTGCTCTTTTGCATTTATTTTGCGATTAGTTGTTGTTGTAACAAAAGTTGTACATAAGAGTGCAATTGCACAAATACTCTTAGAATGGAAATTGTAAAGAGAAAGAAATAAACAAAAGTCATCAAAACTTCAACTTAAACTTGGTAGCCCGATATCCTGCCATCGCAACATGGGAAAACATTTGAACTCTTTATATAAATTAATTTTGAATATTTCTCTTTAAAAATACAAGTAAAAAAAAATGTTGGTTAACTTTTAAATTTTTGGTTACGGTAGACTTTTCTGCGGAAATGCCCATATGTATTTTATTTTTAAAAAGTAAAGTTTCTTTTGTTCTCGTTTCAATTAATTTTGGTTCTCTGTTCATTGAATTTTGTATGAAAACATTCATTTTAAAGATTTCATATCGCTCATTTTCTTCAAGAAAGTCAACTTAAAATATAAATTTTTAGTAATCGTATTTGAAGCTTTAATTTTATGCTCAGCTAACGATTGAGTTACACATTTTCATCTGCCGCGAAAAGTTTTAAAGATATACATACATCTATTTAAAAAACAAGAAACCGAGCGTTACGCGAACATCTTTGTTAAGATTTTTTAGCTTGTTTCCCGCTTTTTTTTTGCAAGATCCCGATTATTATATAAAAAAATCTGGCAGCCCTAATTGTGTTGATCGTTCTCGTCTCCAGATGCATTTTTAATCTTATGGCTTATCTCAACGAAGTAGTAACATTTTCTTAGGTGTATTTGTTTGTCGTTCAAAACTGACTGACATTTTTTTAGAACTACGTAAATTAAGATATTTAACCACAAGATTTTGCAGATCCTTTTGAGTAACGGTTTACGAATGTGTCGTTAATCACTAACCATGCCTTTCAACCATATAACATCGAAGACGCATGTGTTAAGTTGGTGTAACTTTGTCAACAGGCTAAGGAGATTTGAACGCCGAATATTCTCAAGCTGAGAAAAAGCTCTCAACTTCAATTTTGAGTACTCCTTTCAGAACTATAAGAATTATCAGTGGTTAGAGGAAACATTCTTGTCGAACTCCACTTTTTTTTAGCTTTTGAATCTAGAATTTCAGTTGAAAATAGATAATTACCAAAGAACGGTAAATCAAGTGGAAGAAGTTTTGAAACTTCTATGTGCGATGGAAAATTATATCAACATGCGAATATAAATCTGAGGCTAGTGTTATGCCTTTTCTCCACTAAATTCTAGCTCTGCAGCAATTCCATTCAAATTCCCTACCATCAACTATAACTTTCAGAGTTTCAAGTTGAATTGTTGAACTTTAAATTTGAATTGATTAGAAATGAGGAATGATGTAAAAAAAGGTTAAAGAGTAGGACCATGGCCTGTCCAGGATTCGATTCCAAGACCTTTCCTCCGGGATTGGCAGTCATCCATGCTTTTTATTTGACTACTGAGACCGTCCATTGCGACTATTTTTAACCATTTTCTTTTCTCTCCATCCATTGCTAACCAGATATTTTCATATTTTAGCATATGCAAACGCCTTTTGGACTTGCACCAATCCAATTTACTCTTCATTAGGATCGAAACAAGAAAGCTCTCAACTAGTTCTTTTCAGGTTCTTGACAAGATAGATTACAGTGCTTGCGCTGATAAGGTTTTGTGGAACTTAGCATTTTGTCTGTAATTTGTTCAATTTTGACTATGCCTATAGTTGGAGCATTTGAACTTATTACCTGAATTCTAGCACACTGATTTGCGGACACTGTTGAGAATACATCACTTTAAAATCCAAGTTTTCGAACTATCGGTGATTTTTATTGTTCACCAGTAGCATACCCAGGCCGTACTTGTCTGATAGTTTA
Organism: Tetanocera ferruginea; assembly: GCA_958299015.1. NCBI lineage: Eukaryota > Metazoa > Arthropoda > Insecta > Diptera > Sciomyzidae > Tetanocera > Tetanocera ferruginea. The sequence continues at coordinate 36,340,332 of OY282644.1, read as the reverse complement.
TGAATGTAAGAAATGAAAGTATGTTTACAAACTGATATATATCTATCAGGGATCTTCAACTTTGATACATGATATTTCTTATTAACACGTTTTTGGTCTGGCTTGGCTCAGGTGAGACTTTGAACTCCAATGAAACTTTGTGTTCCCTACTTTCTTTGTAGCAGTGTCGTAGATATGGGGGTCCACGGGTCCGAACAGCCCCCGCCTCCCCCTAGAGCCATCTGCCATATATGAAATGCCATGTTCTTTCCAATAACAAAAAAACAAAAACTATCTGAAACTGAATTTTCTGTGTACACCAGATCAAGTTTATTTTTGCAGATCTTATTTTTAACACCCATTCTCTAGGAATGTTCACGGGAAGTAAAAGAAATGTCACTTTTGAAAATTCCATACACTTAATGGGTACGCTAATAAGTATATATTTACTTAACTTTTTTCCGGACCTCTCCCACAACCAAAAGCTATCTACGCCACTGCTTTGTAGCCATCAATTACCAATAGATGTTTATCACTCATGTTATTCAATAGCATTCCTGACGACATATTCCTGTACTAAATCTCTGATATGGTACAATTTATGTGCATTCCATGTTCATTATCTTATACTTCTTCCTTTGGCAAAGATCATTGCCTTTGAATACTCTTTATTCTTCTTTATTTTTTTTGTTTTTTTAGCTTTTTGATTTTTTGTTTTCTAAATATCGAAGTCTTTTTAGATGAAACTGTTGACTGCATGGTTTTTTATATTAAAACTAAGCAAATGTTTTGTTTCTTCTTTTGTCATCAGTGTAATTTCCTAAAAATGTCATAAATGTCAAAGCTTTACAATTCTAATAAAGTTGATTGCACGTACTTATTTTGTGAATGTCCTACGATGAAAAAATATTATCACAAAACTGTAACGTCCACCCAAATTTTGTGTTTCCTTTTATGTCAAGAAATTTTAGAATTTTTTTTGTTTTTGTTTTTGTATTGTCCTTTTAACTTGTCAAATATTTTGACATTTATTCCTTGGCAAACAAATTTCCGAATTCCCTTTCAGTCACTTTGAATTTTCTTCGTTCTTTTTTTTTTATTTCAAAGGAAACCTTTATTTTATTTTTACTGGCTTCACAACCTGTCAACGTTGTTTAATGGCGCCAAAATCCACCCAAGAAAAGGGGCCAAACCCAGACGATTTCTATTTGTATGCTTTACTTTGCTTACTTTAAAAGCTTGAAAGCTTTCGAGACAAGCGGCAAAAAGTGCACTTTACTGCATTCCTCCTGCCATTACCTACGCTGTATATCTATATTTTTTTTTATTTTTTCATTTTGCTAACTACGATCCTGCATTGCTTTTGCCACTCCACTTCGTACAGATCGGATCTGATGCGATGCAGCGACATGGGACACCGTTAGCGCTGTGCTGCACTGCTCCAACACAATTTGCGTCACCTCACTTAAGCAAACACAAGCAAAGCACACAAAAACCAACACAACATTAAAAAAAAAAAATAGGATCGAATGTGCATTAAGTAAGGAACTCAACAACGGTGCACCGTGCTGATGACCTTACCTCAGCGCCAAGTAAAATAAATCTTTTCAAATCGCGCGAAAAGCTGCAAGAAACAAAGTTCAGCGTCAAGCGACAAAAAAATGCAGTGCAGCAAAATAGCGAGCAGCAAGTGAATGAAAAAAAACATAAGTAAACAGCAAAAAAAAAACATAAGTAAATTTAGTGCGCCTTAAATTTAGTGCTATTATTTTCTTTTTTCACTTTTATTTAGTGCTTTTTTACCTCTTTTGCCTTTTATTCCTTGGCATTCTTCTTGTTTTTTTGGTCCTTCGAGCCGCATTAAGTGTGTGGATTTCGTTTATGTTCGCTGTTGAATTTTACATGCGCGAAAGTAAGGCTTTTTAAATACCGCCAGAGTTTATGTTGTGTAAATGCATGTGCAGACATACGCACACATATGCACGCACACCTACATCCAAACAAAAGCAGTGCACATGTACATGCAAGACATGAAATAAAGTGCGGCTAAATTTATGCCTGGAATGCAATATGCTTGCCACATTAAGGCAGCAGGAGGTAGAAGACAGTAGTAGTTGTTGGCTGTAGGGTTGCCATGCGTTTCTTGCTGCATGTTCACCATTATTGCAACACCAACAACAACAAGAAGAATATGGTTTAAAAAAATTAAAGCATATAAAATAAAGTCTGTTTGTTGCACTATCACACATAGTTACACACACACCTACATACATACATATAAACGATGTGAGATTTTTCATGGAATTTAAAGCTATTCAAATATTTTAATAAGATTTTAATTGCAGCGCAGGAATTCGTTTAATATAATTTAATTAAATAAAAAGCAAACATGATGAATGGAAACTGCCAAGTAGAATTATGCACAAAGTAGAGAAGAGTTAAAAACGATGTAGTGCGAACACTTTTTATGCAATTCATTTAAGGCGAAACATATTGTCGGATATTCTATGATATGGCATAATTTTAATGAGATTGCAGTTATATTCAATCCAGTTGTTTCTTTTATTTCAGAGAGATTTTTTCATAGGTTTCACATGAATATAAAGTGAAGCGTTATGATAACTGACGTTTAGCATATCTGGTAGGAAAATACGTTTAATCTCAATACTTGTATCATTATAATGATGATTACCACTATGGAACAAATTCTGGTTAACAAAAGTTTGGTCGATTCTGAGAGTAAGGGGTGATAATAGAGGCTAAATAAGAAGACCCGTATCGCGGCGTTTGTTTATGTTAGTTCGATTTTCTTTTTTAATCGACCTTCGAACTTCGCATCAAATGCAAAATTAAAATTTTCGTTAAAAATCCCAAAACCATTAAATAAATTTTTTTACATTTTCTAAATCAATTTTTTAAAAAATTGTAATTGTTGCACAGGTCTTTAGCAATAATTTGGCTTCTACAGATTAAAAAAATATCAATAAGTCGACGAGTTATAACAAAAAAACTATAGGAACCAATTTCTAGTGAATTTCAGGATTTCTAATTTTTAGCAGGAATTTTTAACACCGGCATTACCGGAAAGTCAATATATCGACGCGACCTGTGATCGGAACTTTACCTAAGTTATATTGGAGATATAACAACCATGCAATAACAAAAAAGTTTAGCTACTACAGCTTTTTCGCACTTTCTCAGCATTAACTCATTTGAAGCCACAATCCAAAGCATCAAAAATTTTTAATAAATAAGAATCTAGTGGCTCAAAACAACGTTAATGTGGAAAAAATTTACCCACCAAAAATTGGGTTGGGCTCAGGGACAACACAGGACGTAACTACTAACCATGCACACATAGATCTAATTACAGAAAAGCTTTTAATCTACTTTTGAGTTGACCTTTCGACAAGTTAACATCATAAACGCTACAGTTGTTAACAAAGGTACTCATGCGGTTTAAAGGAGCAGTTAACATATAGTTCGTTCTACTAAAAGATAAATAAATTAAAGTGTTAGCGTTTCTATTGCTTCTACGGTTAGAGTTAAAATTAATGAGAGAAAAAATTTCCGGAGAATCGAAAACACCGGTTATGAGTTGGTGTAAATATACGATAACTACGGACCGCCTTCGCTCACTTAGTGACTGCATTCTTAATAATTTAAAACGATCATCATAAGGAGGAAGGTTTAAAATATCAGTTCCACTTAAGCCCCCCAGAGCAAACCGAACAAAACGTTTTTGGATCCTCTCTATTCTTTCAACAGGCACATTATAACTTGGGGAACAGACATGACTAGCGTACTCCAAGTGAGAACGCACAATTGCATAATATAACGTTGTAGTTGTAATAATACTATTGAATTCTTTGGCCCAGCGTTTAATAAATCCAAGCATTGAAGACGCTTTTTTACATAAGCATATTATCAATATGAATGTCGAACGATAACTTAGGATCCATGCATACACCAAGGCCTTTGACCGTCTCTACACGACTTAAAGCAGTATCTTTTATATTGTAATCAAATAATAAATTATTCCTTTTTCGCGAAAAGGTCATAGTTTGGCATTTACTAGGATTGAGAAATATATTATTTTTAGAGCACCAAACTTCAAAGGATTTCAGATGAGCCTAGAGTAGGTTAGAATCATCTTAAGTATATATTTTTCTGTATATTTTCATATCGTCTGCATAAATCAGCAGACGAGAGTGTTCAATGACGTGTGTGACGTCATTAATTGCTAAAATAAACAGAAGTGGACCAAGGTGGCTACCTGGAGGAACACCTGATTCAGCAATAAATTCTGCAGACAACACCCCTCGGAATCGTATTTGATAAGATCGCTCAGTCAAATACGATTTTATCCAGCATACAAAATAATGTGGAAATCCCATTAATTTAAGTTTGAATAAAATTAAGTCATGAGGTAATTTATCAAATGCTTTACTAAAGTCAGTATAAATACAGTCGACCTGGTTACCAGATTCCATTGAATTTAAGCAGAATGTTGTAAAATCGAGAAGATTAGACACAGTGGATCTTCCATTAACAAAACCATGCTGACGAGGTGTTATGACTTCTTCACAATGAATTTTAACACGATCGTACACAATTCGCTCAAAAAGTTTGGGAATAGACGAAAGCTTAGCGATGGGCCTATAATTATAAACATCATTCCTGCAACCTTTTTTAAATATAGGATTAATAAATGATTTTTTCCAAAAAACTGGAAAATAACTTTCTGTAATTGATTTATTAAACAATGAAGAAAGTGGTTGACACAAAACGGATCCGCATTGAGTTAACACTGCGGCAGGAATTCCATCAGGTCCAGCGCCAAAATCCTCATCGATTGTCCCAATATACTTTAAAATATCCTTAGAAGTAAAGGATATAGATTCCAAAGAGACCCTGGGTGAAGAGTTCATGTAGTCAAAGTAACCTTCATCAGGGTTAAATGAATTTGAACAAAAAGATTCCTTGAAGAGATTGGCAAAAAAACCACAAATTATAGAAGGATCGTCCGTAAATCCATCAAGAGTTTTGAAGGATGAAGAAAATCCATCAGATTTTTTCTTAGTATTTATGAACCCCCAAAATCTCTTTGGATCAGACAATATTCTCAGTTTAATATTGTCTAAATATTCATTATATAAAACAGCTGAAAGATTTTGAAATTCCAGAAACAAACATTTGTAGATTTCTAAGTCAATTGAGTCCAAACAACAGACATATCTCTTCCATGCCCTATTCCTGTTATTGCGAAGTGTTTTCAACTCTTTTGTGTACCAAGGGTACGCCGAGTTCTTTGCAAATTAGAGGCTATATGGTACAGACTGAGAAATAACAGCAAAGAGTTCTACATAGAAAAAATTAATGGAATCTTCAAGATTATGTTCATTTATATATTCTAAAATTAGGTTAAGTTTGTTGTTAAGTAAACGATTCAACCTCAAAAAGTCAGCTTTTTTGAAACTGAATTCATAAACTTTATCCATTGAACTAGAATTAACTATATTCTCTCTATCCGATTTATACTAAATACTCAAAGTGAATGATATACATCAATAGTAGTTAGAGCATGGAAGGCCCTCTTAACAATGACATTGTTACTGTCCGTAGTTAAGACCAGGTCAAGAAGTCTTTCCAGACTATTATAAATACAACTCACTTGTTGTAAGTCAGAACATATACTGTCAACGAATATATGCTCTCCAAGAGTCTTCGCATTAGATGCACAAAAAAATGTATCTTAGTCAGAAGAATACCATTTTAAGTTGGTCAGATTAAAATCGCCCAACAATAAAATGTCGTCATTAACGTCAAGAATATTAAGCATATAGTCTAGACAATCTGGCAGACTTGTATATAACTCTGCGCTACTGTTTGGAGGAACATATGCATTAATTATGTATACATTTGAGCTACAATGTGTAACCTTAACGCATATTAGCTCAATATTAGAAGCCCAGGGATATCAACAAAGGAACTGACAAAGCAGTTCTTGTTTGTAATCTTGGGCTTGTTTGTTAAAAAATTAATCTGTTGTTGTTGTTTTCTTGTTGTTTTTTGTTGCACATCAAAAAAGCAGCAACCGAACGACGTAATTCTCAGTTGGTTTTTGTTCCTGTTAGTATAAAAGTGCAGAAAATAAATAGTTAAATATTCCTGTACAAATTGGATCAAATTTATCATATTTGCACAATTAAAACAAAATGTTTTACATCGCTTGTCATGGTTTTTTTTTGTGCGGTTCCTTTGGTACTCCCAAACAATCTTAGAATTTCTTAGATTAGGCATATGAGAGCATAATTGGGACAAATGAGTATGTTTTTTATTTGATAAACTATACCAAATTGTCATTAATGGGGCACATGTGAGCAAATTAATATTTTTTATAAACTATCCAAACATCACATACATTATGCACGAATGGTTAATTTTCAAATTTCTCTCCGTGTACTGATATGTCTTCCCTGCCTTGTACACGGAAGCATAAGAATATTTTTGGTTATGCATTCGACCCGCACCGTACCTCTATCATGCACTAGTGTTTATTTTTCTATGAACTTTGGATTAAATTAAAGATTAACAACCCGTTACCCATACATTTTCCGTAGGAATCGAAGTGATTGTACTTTAATTCATCGGTTTCAGACTAGATATTTCTCTAGTTGAAATGTTTATCATCCTGTTACAAATCGTAACTGAAAAATTTAATTGTATTTTGTGTAAAATGTTTTGACATAGTTGTCTAGCATCCTGTTCTACTAATGGATTTTTTCAGAGAGGCGATTGTAAAACAATCGTTATCATCCTAAAGCAGAGACACAAACCATCTTCCAAATATTGAGGATCGCACGCTCTTGCGCCTAACTTTGCAAGAGAATTGCAGATTATTCTTTAGGAAACAAGTAATATATATTTTTAAAAAGACATGTTAATATATAAAGTCGTTGATACTTTTATTTTTATTTTTATTTTTTTTATTGTCCTAGTTTTTTTACGGAAAGCACTAACTTGAAAAATTTTGCTACTAACATCAACTTGAAATCCACAGTTTTATGTTATATTTCAATTCGTTTAGTTAATAGTATTAAAATAAACATTGGAATTGAAATAAAATTATATAACGCTATTATCCTAAATACATACTTTCAACAAAGCGGTCATTTGAAACTTCTAGTATATATATATAATCCTATTACCTACTTTATAGTTATTGAAATAAAAACCAACATAACACCGCAACCTACTTTCAGCGCTTAAATTAGTCCAACCAAGCGACAAACATTTTTAGTGTTCCGAAATAGTTAGTGTCTGTTAAAGCCGATTTTAAGAGACTTGCGGAATTTCGTGCTACTGCTGCTGTTTGCAAAGGTGGTTCCATGTGCTTGCCTGGGTGGAGGATGTCTGTGAAGTACGCGAAGTTTATGTCCGACATTCCTTCCATTCGATTGCGTGCATGTGTTCCTTATTTGTATAAGTTGGCGCCGCGGGACGACAACACGGCGGCAGTCGAACGAACAGCAAAGAACAAGTCGTCTCACATCGCCCCCCACATCGCTAGCTTCTTTGGCATGGCTGCGATGTCGTTTCAAGGATCAATAGCTAAGATTTATAGACTGTGTGTTGGCTTTTTATAAGCAGCATGTGAGTGTGTGTAAAAAAAAAGTTTATTTGTGCCACAACAAAAACAAACAAGAACAACCACAAGCTAGATTCCAGCTGTGCTGACCTTGAGTGCTACTTTCTTCATCTTGTTGCAAAGAATTTTCCTACTTAGTCCTTTATTAAAGCTATTATTGTTGTTTTTGGCTATGTGCATGTTGTTGCTAGTGTTGTAATTGTAGTAAGAACTGTAGTCACAAAATTATGGCAACACCGGCGACAACGCTTAAATTTAAACGTTTTTAGTACAGTATTAAAGCGTTTATGTATATCTGTTTAAATGTCTTTGAGTGAGAATGTGTGCTTTTGGTGTCTGTCTGTATTTTATTGCATGTAAGCAACGATTTGGCAGGGAAAAAACAAAACAGAAATGTTATCCTTTGCCTGCCAAATAAAGCAATAAAATAATATTAGCAAAAAAGGACGCAAAACTTTGAAGCCAGCATAAAAAGCGCAGCAACTGTGAAATTTGGGCAAACTTTTTTAGTTTTTTTTTTTTTTGGTTTTTTTTTTTGTGTACATTGCTAGTTATCAAGCATAAACTACAATTTAAATTGAACGCACTGTGGGCAAGACAGACAGAATGAAGGTTGATGTTAAAGAGAATTAATTAAAGGATTCCAGAAAGTCCCGAACTGTAAAGTTTTCCGGACTGAATACGACATGAAAAACATAAACAAGTGGGCACACATCATAATTGTTTTAATATAAAATTTATTTTGAGTAAAAACGATTTTTATGAACCATCTTTTAGTTGTTTCCCACAAAAAAAAAAAATCACGTGTGAGCGTGCGTGACTTAAATTTATGCATGTCACGACGTGTGCACTGACATTTTTCAAGTCTGTGTCAAATTTCGTGGTGACCGTGGCATGCAGGTTAAGTGTGTGGCTTAGCATGCTCGGAGCCCGGATTCGATCGCCAGCCGCGCTGAAAAGTTTTTTTCAATAAAAAATTTTTCTGATCGGTCATCACCTCTCTGCAGACAATGGCAAACCTCAGAGAGTAAATAATGCCATGTTAAGCTTCTTGAGAACATGAACTTTAGCCGTTCGGAGTCGGCATAAAACATGTAGCTCCAGTTCTCGGTCAATTGTGTGCAAACATTTAATAACACACACAGCACAATTGATCATAAGAAGCTCGGTCAAAGTCCTTTCAAGGGCTGAAATGGCCAATTTGTTTTTGTTATAATGTAATTATATTTCGTAATAATGTTTTCTTTCGCTTTTGCTAGCAATTGCATACAAAATGCAACACTGACCACTTCTAAATAAAACTTAATCGACAACTTGAGGCAATTTTGGTAATTTGAAATACCAATACCAATAAATAGCTGAGAAATTTTATCAATTTTCTTTTTATAGTACTGTTTCTTCTGCTTCTTCCTGTGTGCTGGTTTTACCAGAGGTACTCTAAGTACACTAAATACACATTTATTAAAAACTTATGTGTATTCTTCTTCCTATAAAACGTATTCGTGAGAACTCGTGACTAAAATATGGCATTGTGATCGTGCGTGATCGTGAGCAAAAAACTTATTTTTAAGCGTGAGCATGCTTGATTATAAGGCATCACATCGTAATCGTACGTGATCGTGATTCAAAAAATTATTTTTAATCGTGAGCGTGCGTGAATAGAAGGAATCACATCGTGAGCGTGCGTGAACGTGAGTCAAAATCACTCACGCGCCCATCTCTAGTTGTATTGGAGGTGGGCGTGTTCGAGGACGGATTACGTCCAATTTTTGAACACATCTTAGTTTTGGTATAAAAAACATACATATCTCTGTAGGTTAAACATAAGCTTATACGAGGAGTTTACATTCAAAACCAGATAAGTCGCATAGACCAATTGTTGGGAAATCGAAAAAAATTCTCAATTTTGACAGACATTTTCATTATGCAAAAATATGCTCCTCAGGAATAAATATATGATGCGAAAAAAAAAATAGTCTCATTGTGCAAAATAATGTCGTATTTTAAATTTCAAATGTGGACTTATCTGGTTTTGAAAGTAAGAAATGAATAAAAATTAAGATTCCGCCATTCGGGGTCTCAAAACTTAGAGGAACTCATTTAAATGATTTTTGAATACTTTTTTTTCAAATCGGATTAAATTCGCCGAAGCAATTTTGAACCTCCTGAAGGTCCTTTTTTTGTAAAAAAAAAAAATGTTTGTTGCCTTAAACGTTTTATTTTTTAGAGAACGCATGCCTAAATCGACTAAAATGTTAAATTTATTACTCATACCAACGTTTTGATATAAAAAAGTTTTTAAAATTTGAATGAAAACTACAGAAATGAAAACTTGCTTGGACTTATCTGGTTTTGATTGAAAATTTACAGTGGACATGCCTGCTATTAATTGAAAAGTAGATTTTTTAATGCATTTTTCGCTGGGATTTTTATCATTTTTATCAAAAAGGATTTTATGAATAAATTTTTTGTTGAATGCTTTACAATGGCATTTCTAACTAAAATTTTTTTCTCCTGTGACTTATCTGGATTTGAATGTAAACTCCTCATATATGGAGTTTTTAATTTTTTGGGCTATTTCGGTAGGCGTGTTCGTTGTTGGATGGCCCCTTTTTTCAAAAACATCTTCGTTTTGTTATAAAATACATACGTACCAAATTTCATTATTAGCTTATTTATGCAGTTTTCAATGTTTGCGTTGTACGAGAGCCCCAGGCGTATCCGTATTATCTCCTTAAGTTAAAAATAAGCTTATTTATAAAGTTTTCAATTTTTCAGTTGAATGGGAGAGGGCGTATCCGTGGGCGGATGACACGTTATTTTCGAAAACATCTTTGTTTTGATACAAAATAAAAATGTACCAACTTTTTTTTATTGTAGGCTTATTATGGGCTTATTTATGTTATTTTAAAATTTTGAATTGTGGGCGTGTCAGGGGGCGAATTTCAAACATATTCAATAGTGCAGATGCTTGGATTAATGTGATCACGTGTACTGAGTTTTATCCTATTATCTCAACTCCTCTTTCTTATCCTGTGTTTATGGACAATGTACAGACGGACGGACAGACAGAGGGATGGACGGACGAACCGACGGACTCACTAGGTAACGCTAATCAAGAATATATATATTTTTCTATACCGAACTCGCTTAGTTCTATGCGTTACAATCGTTTTTATACCCATACGTTTCAGGTTTAGGGTATAAAAAGCACTTAAGTATAGTTCTGTTTTGGTTTAGAAGAAAAGTTTACTCTAAAACACAGAATACTGCTGATAAGTTTAAGTACAAAAACCAATTGCTGTTCTAACCTCAATGCATAACTTTTTGTAAATTTTATTATATTTTTGAGAAATTTTTGTAACAGAAAAATAACAAGTTTTTATGGCATTTTGAGCAGGCTACTACAATAAATATCTATACAATCTGCCAGCAAAATTCTAGTGCTGGCCTGCAACAAAATCTGTACTCAGTCAGCATGCCGCATGGGATTCATTATACTTGCTCGATTTTCATTCTTTCACTATTGCTACAAATCCTAAATCTAACATGCGGCACATACGAAGAGTAATGCATGCGCTGGCAAAGCCGCAAATAGTCGACTGCCGAAACTAACCCACGTTTGCTGCCACCAACAACTAAACGAGCCTGTAAATGCGCTTCACTGCATTCTGTTGCTAGGAAGCAACACCAGCGCACGTCCTTCATGTATAGTCCTGGGCGACCGTTTCACTTGAGTTGCAACTGTTCAGTGACTTTTATCATTAAGAGTTTGCCAAACAAAATGAAAAAAAAACAACAAAAAAATAAAAGAGAAAAATTAAATTTAGAAAAAAATAACCTAGAATAGATGATATTCAGTCTGTAGGTTCCCTAAAAGCATGAATGAATTTCAGAAAATGAGCCAAAAAATCTTCACCATTTGTTTGTAACTCACTCACACACAAGTGTGCAAGTGTGCTTGTGTGTGCGTCCTGGCATGCATTTGTATGCACGCTCAGGCCCAGCCATCGACTTATATTGCGGCTTGTCTGACATCAAACTGTCTGAGCTTGCTGTTGGTCTGGTCGTCTGCATGTATGACTGTATGTAAGTGTGCACAAGTGTGTGAGCCTGTGTCTGTTCCTTCACATTGACTTCTTTCTTTTTACTCGATCTATATCTGGTTTTGTCAGTCTGTCTGTCTGTCTGACTGTTTTTGCCTGTCGGCATGCTTGTTTTTAGAACGTTTGGTTCTCCGTTCTTCGTTGCTTGTTGCAGTACATATTTTGTTGGTCCCTCTGGTGGTATAACTTTGAAACATTTTTGTGCGCTGCGGTTCGTTTTCAACGCGTTGTTCAAAAAACTCTAGCACCAACTTTTCTACAAATGAAATTGCGAAATAAATAATTGTTTCTGATTTGTTACATTTTGAGCTGAAATTTTTTACTCGTTTCTGTTTTTTTTTTTTTTTTGCTACCAATGCAAATTAACAAATTAAAGCATAGCTAAGCAATTTTAGTCAAGTTAAGCAAGAAAAAACTGTATTCGATTCGAAAAAATTTTTTTTTTGAATTTAATGGTTTATACAATGTCGGGATTTTGCCAACTTAAAAAAATTATTTCTAAGTATTTTGACAAAATGAAATGTCAGCGTGAATGTTTTTACTTTAATTTTTACCATCTAGCTGCTTTATTTTAGCAACTTCTAAAACATATTAATAATCCTGAACAAAAATTCAACTTGCAATTTTATTTTCCTGCCTATCTCCATTGCAATATATTTAATATTTTCTGAATATTTTCGAAAATGTGAGCCAAGGACAACAAAATCACCTCAATTTTGTTTTAAAAAAAATATAAATAATTAACTGATATCGCAGTTCTATATATGTTTTTATTATTCCAATCAGCGTTGCCAGAATGTGAAAAATTTACCAAAACTGTTAAATTTTTTTTCGATGTGAAAACGTGAAATTAAGTTTCATTTTGGTAAAGTTTTACAGTAAAAACCAAAAACATGTTCATGAAAATTTTGCAAAAACTTAAAGGATGGACTGTTAGCAGGTCGGCCGAATGTAGAAAAGGGACGGCCTTTTTCAATCGCACATTTAAAGATAAAGAAAGCTCAACATTACCTTTCGAGTTTCAGCAGTTGAAGCTGCTGCAACATTTCCTTCAATAAAACCGACTTCGAAGCTCTTATTATCATAAAAAAATTAATATATTTATTATAAAAATACAAATTTGACCAAGAAATAAATAGTAAAAGCAATTTAAAATTATTTTTTACTTTCTAGTGATTTTGAAGTAGGTTTTTTTTTTGTTAAAAAGTTTTTATTTCTTTCTTTTTAGAGAAAATGATACATTAAAAAAGTGTATAAATTAATTAAACACCAATTATTTATGCTCATAATATGGAAAATGCTTTTCTGTTGTTTCTTATTCTGGTCTTTGGTCTTATTCTGGCAAAATTAAAATAAAATAAAGTGCTTAGAATATTTAAGTAATATACATTTTTGTAAAGCTAACAAAGTACCTTAAATAAATTCGTTAATAGAATTTATCATCTCGTCTTTTTGTTAACAGTAGAGGGCGCTAAAGTCAGAGAACGTTTGAGGTAAAACTGTTGAACGGAAAAACTGTTTTTACTGTGTTACAATTTTTTTTTTAAAAATTTCAGTTTTTATGGTATTGCTTTGAAACTTAACAGTTTTGTTTATAACTATAGGTACAAAAAACCAAAAATAATTGTTTGTAAATTTTTTTTATAGAAAAGTTGTTTGTGCCATCGAAAACTTTTGCGATTTTTTGTTTGGAATTCCCAAAATGCAAAAGTTTGATAGAGTGAAAATTTTTGTTTTGGAAGAATAGGTAATTTTTTATTTTTGATTTTAGTACACTTGAAAAGGCTTAAATGGAATATGTGAACAAGTTTTAGATTTTTCACCCGGAAATGTAAAAATGGTATGAATTTTTTGAGACATATTTCTTAAGTTTCAGAAAAAGTTGCAAAGACCTAAGTTTATGGTACTGCCAAAATTAAAAAAAAAAAGAAGTTTATACAATTTTTTTGTTTTTATTACTATTAAAAATTAATCAAATTTTGATGTAGTGTATAATTTTTATTAAATAGTGACAAAAACTTGTTGGTAAAATTGAAAGAATATATTTATTTTTTTTGGCGGAAACCCTAAAGTTTTGCAAACTTTGAAAAAATTAAAAAATTATATAAATAAAAAGTAGGCAATTTTTTATTTTTAATTTATATACTGTGTTAACAAGTCTTATCACTAGTAAAAAAAAAATTTAAGATTTTTAACCGGAAATTTGAAATTTTGTATTTTTTGAAAACATCTATATTTTTGAGTTTTACAAAGACCAAAAATATGATAATATAATTTTTTCCAAGTAAAGGGCTCCAGCGACGTTCAATGTTCAATTCAATTTTTGCAAGCTGTGCAATTTTATTGACTGTAGGTCTGTTTAAGAACTTTTCGAGTTAAAAATATAAAGTAACTTTTACTGGGAGAGTAAGAATGATTTTACTCTCTCATTAAAAAATATCACAAAAAGTAATCCAGTAATCAAGTAATCAACATTTGTTTGTAAACAGCTGATTCATGTTTTCCTTTTTGCTTTTCGTTTCATTGGTTTTCCTATGTTTCAACTCATTTACTCCGTGAATTCTTGTTATTTACATTTTGCTATTTTCCGTTATTTTTTATATTTGAGCAAGAGATGAGAGCGTGTTTATTTCAGTTTAACGTGATTATTTTCTAATAGTTTGCGATTGTTTTGAAGTTTTCACCATTTTTGTATCAATAATATTTGAATTAATTGTGGAATTACCACTAAAATATTAAATGAATACCTAGTCAATATTGAAATAACCTCGTGCTGCAGTAATCATTATAATCTAATAGTGAGCCCACGTGAGTTAAATAATCTCACTGGTTCGTCTCTATATATGTATATGCATAATAAAACTATTCTGTCAAATTTATTTACTAATTGTGAAGCAATATTTTTCGATAATGACAAATTGTATTATTAATTCCGATATAGTTGATTTTTGGTTATCAGTGTCTTCAAGAAATAAAAGCCCAGAAGTATATAAATTTACAAAAGGCAAAATTGGGGATTCAAGTCTTGAAAAAGAAGTGTTTTAAAGAAAAATTAAATTGTTTAACAATAAAATAAAAAAATATTGGAGCGAGAGTAGATCCAATAGACAATTCTTCGATAAAAAGTATTCTAAGTGGTTGAATTGGAAATTTTTCGACCCAGACAATGTAAGTTGTTTATTGATATTCTTTTTAATCTAAGTAAAAAAGTTAAACTTTAAAACTAAAATATTTAGTTGAGCAAATTTAGAAACAAATATATTTATGACCCTTTTTAAAGAGAATATTAAATTATTTGCATTCTGATGACAAATGTAGCTAAAATTTAGTTTTTGGTTAAAAGGATATATGGGAGATGGTCATGTCCTTGAATCGAATGAAGCGAAAATTCTTAGAGAGCCCAAAAATATAGTTTTATAAGTTGTTTTAAGTTTTCAGTGCATTCTGATCACAAATGTAGCTAAAATTTAGTTTTTGGTAAAAATTATATATGGGAGATGGTCATGTCCATGTATCGAATGAAGCGAAATTTTCCATAGAGCCCAAAAATATAGTTTTATAAGTTTTTATAAGTTTTCAGTACATTCTGATCACTAATGTAGTTACAATTTAGTTTTTGAGAAAAATTATATATGGGAGGTAGTCATGTCCTTGCACCGAATGAAACAAAATTAACCACTAAGCTAAAAGACATATTTTAACAGATAGTTAACAACTTTCGATTTATTCTATATACAATAGCCAAAATTAAACTTTTATTTCGATGGGTTCGATGGGTTCTTCTCAAAAATTTGTTTCAAAAAATTTAAAATTTTTATTGCTCCTTAGTTCTTTCGGATAACATTCCTATAAATAATTTTCTTTTATTCTTTACTTAAATTTAATTAATTAAATATTTTAAAGAACAATTAATGTCACTCATACGCCCAAGTGTAGTTTTGCTTAGCAGTTAGTTTATTAAGGATGCAATGTTTCTGCCTAGTAAATGCTAGCGAAAAGAATTTCTTGCGAACTTAAATATGTTAAAAATATGCAAACATTTGGAGAAAATTTCAAATTGAATCTTGTCACCACTAAGAATCAAAATATTATGAATAATCGGTGCCATGTATCACCAGCTAGCTGTATCATTGTATAAGAATGTTAGCAGAAATTTTTTTTTTTTTTTATATATATTATTAAGAGAATATGTTATTTAAATTGAATATATCTCGTGATTTCACACGGGATCACAATTTCAGGCATACATTTTTCATAGTTTTTTCTGTGCATTCATTGATGAAAATTTCAGTGATTTTCAATTTATTTTGAAGTTTTAATGGTATTTTTTGAAAAATTTGGAATCTTTGAATTATATCGATTTTTCTATACAACTTATTCAATATCACCAATTAATCACAACGTCGCTCAAAAAGCTGAAAGAAATTTGTCCGCTATCATTTGGAAAAATATATTAACCCGGATGTTATCGGTATCAACCATCATTAACAATCGAGGTCAAATCGTATTAGATTTGTTTTAAATAGTAAACAGTGCATTTACACTGAATTTATATTAAACAGTATTTAACCCATTTAATGCCTGTATACTTAAAACTTGTTAGAATTGAGTAAATTTTTAATCACTGGTTAATTATAAAATGGAATGAGGAAATTTAATCAAAGTTTTGAGATATCACCCAAATGACTCTTAGAACAGGACCCTCATATATGTGCGGGTTGGTATTGAAACGAGTAAAAAAAAGGGTAAATCGCTTGTTCTGTTTAATTTGAATATGTTTTTATTATTTCGATAAAACGAGCTTATTTTAACAAAATTAATGAAGAAAGAGATTTAAAAATATTTTAATTATTAAGGCAAGTGAAATGCTTTGAAACAAGTTTTTCCTGAAAAAACGCAGAAGTATTCATTGCACTTTTCACATCTTGTGCGTGTTCGACTTAAACAATCTTTCATACGCACTATTAAGTTTATCAATCACTGGCCAATGTCCAGTTAAATCTAACCTCTTGCTTTATCCCGACAAAAGAGCACATTTTCCAAGAATAACAAAATCCAGGTCATCGTCATCATCAAAAGATGTCTCAACGGCATCTCTTGTCCTTTTGAAGCTGGCCAGGAGGGCTTCTGAGATGTCCATTCGAAAATAAAGCAAATATTTACTAGATTTCCAACAAAATGTGAGGATTTTCGCAGAAGAAAAAGTCGGTCCTATCTGCGAAGTAACCAATTCCTGCTGAAATCCACGATGCCAGTACATTTCCATTCTAGGTAACGGAATGCAGCCAAAATACAAATGTGCGCCATACAGCTTTTTTATTTTTGCAGCGTTGGTGTTTATTTGTTTACCCATAGTAGATAGCGCGTACATGTTTGAAAATTTGGCAGCAGTCTCAAAGTGGTCGTCTTTAAAATAGCGTCGAAAGTATTGAATTGGCAGAAGAATTTCTTTTGTAACCAACTCAGACTCAAGAATTTCCTTTTGAATAGCTTGAAAAGGCAAAGATTTCCAAAGCATTCTCTTCCAATTTTCCAAGGTTTCATTTTCTTCAATGGTACATTCAGTTTGCAGACCTTTCTGTTTCATTTCTTCTTCATCATCTTCATTTTTTTTTATTGTCAATTTGAGGTTTGGAAGCGGCTCTTCCTCTGTGGAATCATCTTCGTCTGAAAAACCTTCAAAATCTAATCCTTCCACAGGAATTCTTAAAATTTTTTTCATATCATTGCCGTTGTTCAAGCAAAAGGTTTAAGGTGTAACACACAAATGTGTTACACTATTTTTGCAAGTAGATATTCTTGTGATCGCTAAAATTAAATTTTGGATTTATTTCAAATAAACTTTCTTTAGTTCAGTCACTTTTTAAATTCACCAAACTTAAAAAGAAACTTACGATATGCACGTGGCTGCTACTCCAACACGACGTTTCTTAATGGTTAATATAAGCGCGACAATGAAAAATATGTCAAAAACAAGTGCACACAACAAGAGAGAATAGTTTGAATAATGGTAAACTATCTGAAGAGTAGAAAGCAAACGATCATACATGTGAAAGCCAAACGCTTGAACATAGCAGAAATTTACCCGCACAATTGTTTTAGTGAGTGCTCAAAAGGGTTAAGGTTATGAAAAGTTGACTTAATCAAAATAAAGCTGTATTTTATGCCAAAATTATTATTTTTTCAAATATTTTACACATTTTAATCCAATATTTTTAATAAAATTGTTCGACAGAGAAATTAAAGGAAAGATATATATTTCTTCTACCTTCTCTGAGAAGAACCAAAAATGCTAGTTTATCATAAAGCAAATAATTCATCGTCTTAAGTTCCCTGACACACAGCTGATATTCAAGTTGTTCAAGTAAAGGGAAAAATCACAAAAATTTGCTCCACTTTCTGCTACTTCATTGCGTGCATTTTTCCTCCCTCCAAGTATTAACTTTGTGTTGGCACAAGCTATACATGTGTGAGTGCAAAGAAAAGTTATGCGTCGTATATGTGTCACAGGCTAGAGCAATCTGTCTATGCGTCCGTCGTCAATGCCATTGTCTGTTTATCCATTTGTCTTTCGCTCTTTGCAACTAAATATCTGTTTGGCGTTTGTTTGTTTGCTGCTGTGAGTTTTGCTTTTTTTTTTTTTTTTCTTTTTGAGAATTTCTGTTATTTATACGCCAATTTCGTCTAAAAGCGATGAACAGATAGTGTGCAATATTTTGTCTTTGCTCGACGAATGATGAAGTTTGCAAATTTATCTGTCTTTGCGCGTACAATTTATCTTTTGTTGTATATCTTGCCAGCGTCTGTTAGCGATTTATATAGATGTAGCTATGTATGTTTATCTAGTGATACAGCTGAGCATGTGTGTGTGAGGTACTTTTGTTTGAGCGGCAAACAATTTCAATTCAAGTTCAACATTTGCGCACTGCTTGCCAGCGGCGGAAGTGAAGAAAGCTAGCAAGGATGCAGCTAGCAAGAATAGATAAATTGAAGCATAAACAAAGGATGCGTACACATGTTTTTGTCTGCGTCGCTGCTGTTACTGTTGCTGCTGCTGCTGCTGTTGCTTATTTGCTTACATGTATTTGTTATTGCATTTTTTAGTATTTGGCATTAAATCTACATTTGTTGCCTTTGAAGTTTTTCCAAGCAAAACAATTTAAAATTAGAAAAAAGAAAAAACAAAAAGTTAACCTTTTCAGGCGTCCTGTTTTTTTTTTGTTATTTTTGTGTTATTTAACTTTCATATTCGTTTCCGTTGCATGTTGCTGTTTCAAATTGCTTTAAAATTAAATTACATCAAATTTCATAGCTCGTTCTGGCCATATTATCGACAGCTTAGATGCTTGTGTTGTTGGTTCTTTTAACTTGGGCTTTATTATTTTATTGCTAAGGACAACGACAAATGACAGCAGCAGCAACAGCAGCAGGAGTAGCAACAGCAGCAGTCACACCAGCAGCAACACTCAATAAAACACATTTTATTATGGCCGCGAGCCTTTTTTATGCCTTTTTGAAAAGTTTTTAAATTTTTTTATGTTTGTATTTTGCTTTATTTTTGTTAACACGTCCCCGCATGTCCTTTAAAATATTATTGTATGTATGTTTTATGTATGCTAAAATGACTTGCAAACAAAAGGCTTTAGCTGCCAGCAACAATGCACGGACGACAGCAAATAAATCCCTCATGTGGGCGATACAAAACGACAGAAAAGAAAAAAAAAAGTTGGGGAAAAAAAAGGATATAAACAGCATAACGGCAAAACAACAAAAAAAGTGCTGTAAACAAAACTTTTTAGCATAATAACCGAGGTCGTTCGCAGGATCAGAACCTGACAACCTTCTTTCCGCCCTTTTTTTTTTGGTTTTTGTTTTTTGGTTTTGCCCCATCCGACCCAGCAGCCGCAGTGATAATCCTTGTGAGCCGGTTTATTTATATTTTTTGCTCTGGTTTTTTTTTTTTTTGCTGCTTCTCTTTTTTTCGGGCCAAGGCGTATTATTTGGCATTTGGCTGTTGTTTTTTTTTTTTCTTTTCTTTTCTTTTTATGGAAACATCATATAAACACCCCGAAGCAACAGCAGGGCCATCATATGACGCAGCACCACGAAAATGGGCATCATTACCATCCATATTCTATCAGCTGCACAACTTGTTGGACGTCGCACTATTAATATTGCTCTTTTATTTTTGTTGGCATCTTCAAAATATTCACTTTCCGCCGGCTGGGCGGGCGGACGGAAGGAAGGAAGGAAGAAATTTTCTTCATATCGCACGCAGTCAAAACCATTTAAAAATCTTTTCCTGCCTTTATTTAACAGCAAAATGTAAGAAAAAAAAAAATATTCGTCCCGTTTTGTAGGCACTAAAAAGTAGAAAACGTTTACAAAAATCCAGATTTTTTTGTAGCCTTACCTCAGGCTGAATAACATAGAAAAACACGGCCAAAGCAGTTCGAAAAATACGTAACATTAAAACCCCAAAAGTCGACAAGGCCTGCAGGATACTTTATTATCATATCGCAGCATATCGCAAGGCATCGCATCGCATCGCATCGCATCGCATCACATCACATCGCATCATATTGCTTGATATGCTGTAGTAATGTGTGCGGAAAAAGTTTCTTTTGCTACTTTTAGCCTTTTTCTTTCTTTCATGCCACTTTGTGCTGTGTTTTTTTTTTTCTTCTTTTTCTTGCTTTTTTGTCGAATGCTGTTTTTGTTGTGTTTGTCTTCTTGTTGGCAACAAACATTTAAGCCATTGTTGTGCTTATTTATTATGTAAAATTTGTATGAATGAAGATGTGTCTAGATAGCAAATAACAAATTTAAATTGCTAAAAAGCTGCTGGGAACAATACTTGAATCCTGGCTGGTAGCGGAAGCGAGCAGCATTGGCCTGACTCTGGCTCTGCGCGTGGCATTTTCAGAAAACAACAACAACAACAACAAAAACAAAAACAATCACAACAACAACAGTGACATAACAATAGCGCTGCTTCGCATGCTGATGCGAAAAATTGTAGTTTGATCCTTTTAACAGCCTTGGGAAATATCAGAGCCACCCATCATCACCACACACACATACTGCCATACTCAGACACACTCACATCCTCCTCGTGCGCAAACTTGTCAAGCGAATTATTTGCATTTGTTTGCATTCCTAATGAAAACTTTAGACAAAGATTTAAATGAGCGCCAAATTTTAGGGTAAAAAGTTACAGTTATTTTATTTATTTTGATATGATAAATTATGAGTTAGCAGTAAATGTCAAAATATGCTTTAAATTTATAAAACTGTCTATGATGTGACAACTGAAGAAGGCACTATATTTAAGAATTTAAAATTATAGGTACTAAATGTTGCAGGAGAACACAGTGTAAATGCAAAAAGTACTGTATAACCGTTAAATATCTATGCCGTATAGTTGTTTGCTGAAAGCGTTATTTAAATATGAAACAATATTTCAGAAATTAAGACAATTAATGAGAAGATTTTAAGAGAAATGTGCGTAAATGGTACCAAAGAAGTATGTACCCGAAAGCAGGAAAAACAGACGCCATAAAATGAAAGATGTTTTAAATTATTTCAAAAAGAAAAGAACAAATATCAATATTAATTGTACTAAGCAAAACGTGTTTAGTGAAGAATTTTCATTGTTAATTATTAATTAGAATTTGTGACTTTATCTTTTCATTTCATTTCATTCATTTTTTCATTACATTACATTCTTAAAAGTACACAACATGCATATGAACAAAGAAGTGCTTAAGAAAAATAAACATAATGAAAAGCTTTAAACTGATTCTATAGTCACAAGGAACTAGAGGCGAATGCAGTTGTTAATTAAGATATAAAAACGTAATTAACTTATTAGTTATTGAGCATTTAAAGCTAATTGAAATAAATTGTAAAGAGTTTTAAAGTTAAAAATAAGAAATATTACGATAAAAGATTACGAATTTATGAAAAAGGGTACATGTTAAAAAATAAATTTAATTGAAAAAATATTTAAAATAAAAGATTAACAATGAGAAAGAATAACAACAAACCTAATAATTGTTTAAAAAAAAAAACCGGAATAAGCTCAAAGAGACTATAATTAGAGAACTAATGAAAGTATTGCATCAATATCTGAATAATTGCATTGTAGGAGCGAGAGTTTTATTCTTTTTAGGAAAACAGATTTAGTTCGAATAGATCTTAATTCAATTGGAAGGCTATTGAAAAGCAGAGGAGCCACTGAAGTAAAAAAGTTGAGAAAAATTCTTAAGGAATGTGGTGGAACAACGGCCATATTCTGACTATTGATTATTAAATGATATATGTCCGAGCGCCGACTCATCAGATACCCGGATTTATCGAAACAAATTTTTAAAACTTTATAGAAACATAAATGCTTTAATGGCAGAATGTTAAGATTCCTAAATAGTAACAGACTACTGTAAAATCTACTTTTATTGCAAATAATGCGAATGGCATGCTTTTGTGAAACGAAGAGAGAGAAATTTTGTTTATGTATGTACCACCCAAACAACTTATTCCATACTCAAGTTTTGAATGATAGACCAAAATAGAAAAAAAAACAAGTAAAGAAAGTCTAAAGTCGGTCTAGGCCGACTATGAAATACCCTAAACCCACTTTTCAAAAACAAAAATTTTTTATTGTAAATGGGCGTCTCCAAGGGTGGATGAAGCCTATATTTTATATGCATTTAAATGTTGATGAAAAATTTACACATACCAAGTTTTATTCCTGTAGCTCACAGTTAATGCCTTTATTGTGCTTTCCCTATGGGAGGTGGGCGTGTTCATGGACGGATTACTTCCAATTTTTGAACACACCTTAGTTTTGGTATAAATTACATGCATACCAAATTTAATTTCTCTATAACAAACATAACCTTATTTATTGAGTTTAAAACTTTTTGGGTTGTATGGGAAATAGGCGTGTCCATTGGGGCATGACGGCCATTTTTCAGAACCATCTTTGTCTTGTCATAAAAAACATACGTGCCAAATCTTAGCTCTGTAGGTAAAACAGAGGCTTATTTATTGCGTTTTCAATTTTTGGGTTGTATGGGAGGTGGGCGTTTCCGTGAGCGAATGACGTCCATTTTTCGAAGACATCTTTGTGTTTGTATAAAACACACACATATCAAATTTTACTGTTGAAGGCTGATTATGAGCTGAGTTATGCAGTTTTCAATTTTCGCGTTGTATGGGAGGTAGGCGTGTCCGTGGGCGGATGATGTCCCTTTTGCAAATCCATCTTTGTTTTGTTACAAAAAACATATGTGCCAAGTTTTAGCTCTGTAGGTTAAACAGAGGCTTATTTATTGCGTTTTCAGTTTTTGGGTAGTATGGGAGGTGGGCGTGTCCGTGAGCGGATGACACATATTTTTCGAAGACATCTTTGTGTTGATACAAAACACATACATACCAAATTTTATTGTTGTAGGCTTATTATTAGCTGAGTTATGCAGTTTTACATTTTTGCGTTGTATGGGAGGAAGGCGTGTCCGTGGGCGGATTCAAAAAATATTCAATATTGCAGATCCTTGGGTGCATGTGACTATGTGTACCAAGTTTCATCCAATTATCTCTACTCCTTCTTCTTATCCTGTGTTTCCGTATCCGGACGGACGGACGGACATAGATAGCTCGGCTCACGTTGTGACGCTGATCAAGAATATAAATACTTTTCTATACCGGACTCGCTTCGTTCTATGCGTTACAAACGTTTGCACAAAGTTAATATACCCTGACCTCTCAGGTTTAGGGTATTGTTAGACCAAAATAGATACATTTCAGAAGTATAGGGCTGCAGTAATCTTTTAACATGTAGAGATGTCTGGTAGCAGCCATGAGATATTTTTTTTATTGCAGTTGTGTGAGTTGACCAGTCCATATTACTATCCAGCCAAACACCTAGATACTTGAAGCAGTTCACATTTTCAATAGAAAAGCAGCTCAACGAACAAGAACCAACATCAAAGAATGTTTGTGTTAAGTCAGAGGAAGAACATATATCTTTACTTAGAAAAATTTTTTTACATATGCCGCTATTAAAAAAGAAAGAGGGATAGTCTAATATTTTGGCGTAAATATTAAAGAACATAATTCTAGTTTTATCACTGAGTACTAGCTTATGGATCGTAAACCAGTGACTAAAAACAGCCAGGTCATGATTTATATCTACAGATAACTTAAATGAAGAATCACACGAGAAGGCACAGGCCATATCACCAGCAAAAGCATTAATGGAACTACTGAATTTGAGTTATAAAAGTGAATTTATGAAAATAAGAAACAAAATGGACCCAACACTGAGCCCTGTGGAACACCTTAAGACTACTTCTAATAAACTATAATAGCTTGAAATTTTAACACATTGCCGTCTTTTTTCTAAGTAAAACTGAAACCAGTTAAAAACAGAACCCCTTAATCCGGCCTTATACAGTTTATCTAGCAAGAGCTTATGTTCAACAGTGTTAAACGCTTTAGTGATGTCCACAAACTGAGCTGCAGGTAACTTTTTATTGTTAAGACTGGAATAAATGTTTGTTTAAAAATTTAATACTGCAGTTTCTATTGATAACCCAGATCGGAATCCAAACTGAAATGTGGTGAAAAAACTTTATATTTCCAAAATTTCTACCATCCGAAGTTTCATTAGTTTTTAAAAAATTTTTGAAAAAACTGGGAGAAGAGAAATCGGTCCAAAGTTATTTACCTGGGACTTATCACCTTTTTTGAATAGATGAATGACCTCAGCTGTTTTCAAGTTATCAGAAAATATACTAAAATAAACGCTTCGATTAAAAATATCACATAAAATATCACAGATAAAATTAACTATTTGTTTAACAAAGTTATTACATACACAAGAAGAAGTGGAAGAATGTGAATTTTTTAAAGACATAACAGTTGTGTAGACTTCAAAAGAGCTTATGGGCTTTTAATTGCACTGTTGTCCGACTACATGACTTTCAGCAGATACCCAATAGTCAATTAAGCCAGCGCTCTTCAAACGAAGGCCTGCATTGACTGCTACTTTTGAAGACCAAATACATCCTTTCCTCGCTGCTCTTATGAGCCCTACTTGAAGGCTTTCTTTTTCTGCACAAAGGCAGCACAACAAACTTTTTCCCTTCAAAAAAGTCAAAATATATATCAGTTTAAAAATATGACATAACAATGGCCCTTCTTACTGTGTATCAAAGTTTATCGATTGAAATTAAACTGACATAAAAAAGCATAGGAGAGAAGATAAAAAAATAGAATTTATAAAAAGTAAGAAAAATGTTTAAAAGAAAAAAAATATTTTTTTCAATATTTTTTATTGACCCCTTCTTTAAGCCATTCTTAAGAAGTGCTTCTCTCAGGCCTCTTTTGAGCTATCGGAGCGGAAGGCCTGCGAAATTTTCCCACTTCATATAAAAAAGAAAGTGTAATTGTATATGAGTGCGGCAGTACTACAAAATCCACAGGAAAGCCTGCTAGCAGCGCTGTCATTGTCAACTGGGTACGTCTTTACCAATACTAGGATTAGCAAGTGTTCTATCAGCTAGTGAAAGGCTTGAGACCTGATCCACAATACAGTTTCTGCTAAAAATATTATTAACTATTTTCCACTCACTCCTTAGATAATCTTTTGCTTTATCGAACTCATTAATAAAATAATTATTTTTACTAGCTAAAACATCTCTAGAGATCTGCTTACACAAATTTGTATACCTTAACGTTATATTTACATAAAGTGGAAATTTCTTTTTAAGTTTATAAAGTTTCTTTTTATTATTAATTTTATTAAGTAAAGCATTCGACATCCAGGGTTTTTGACAAGGGTGATTGCATTTGAATACAAACGTAGGAAGAGTTTGGTTAATAAAAGGGTGAATGATATTACTTTGATAATTACATTTATATAACACATTGTTCATGTTTTTTTTTTCGTGAACAATTTTCTGTGAAGATAATTCAGGTCTTGCTGGACCAACGGAAAAGAAACTTTTTGTTCCAAAACAGGAGTTTACAGGTGTCTTCAGAGACACCGAGAAGTTTGTGTTTTTGTAGATACAGCGTATTTAATTTTGTCTATGGTGCCTCCATAGTCAAATGGTTAGTGTGCTTGACTGCCAACCAAGAGGTTCCGGGTTCGAATCCCGGTTTAGCCATGGTCCTACGCTTTCAACTTTCTTTAATTCTTTCCTCATTTCTAATCAACTGAAATTGAAAATTAATCAATAAATACGACTTTAAAAGTTGTAGTTGTTGGTAGAGCTGTTTGTGGAATGATATTGCTTAATAACTCGAATTGACTGAGGTAAAGGCATAACACTTGTCTCAGATTCAAATTCGCATGTGCTCCGCCACACATACAACATTCTACACTTGTTTCTCTTGATTTCACTTTCCCTCCTACTTATCTATCGCCCCATTTCAAAACCAAGGCAGGCTTAACTGAATAGGTTTGACACCTGAAATCCTTGGTTCAAAGCTAAAAAAAAAAATTCGAAGACTTTAAGTCAGTTAAAGCCTTTTATAAGATACTGCACCAGCCTATAGTGTTGTGCGTTTTGCTGCCGCCATTTGGAAATTTCAGGCAATCTTTCAACGGAGAATTGAGTTCAAAGTAACACCTGTTGGCAAAAGTTAACCTTCGTTTGATTTGAATACTGCTATGGTTGGAGGAGACTATACTTGATCACAGCTAGACGAAATCCATAACAAGGTAGAATGACATGTTTTCAACAGTGTCGTGTATTTAAATATGCTAAGACTGTGTGTTTGTTGACACCAGGTATTTACTTATCTCTGCGTTCAACAAGACCTACTTGACTAGACTTTTTCTGTAACCTGGAGTATGCTTAACTGTCTTGACGTGTATAACGTTATAGAAAACATTGTTATAGAAGATAACATTGTTATAGAAAATCGTTTCTCTACCTTTCAGATAAGTTTTCGATTGATTTTTTCCGTCATTAAATTGAAAAAGTCATACGATAAGGAATCACCTTGTCTAAAAACTCATTTGGTATCAAAGAAGGTGGAGAGATACATCCCAATTTTGTATGTACAGCTTATGTTACTCAGTATCATCCTGCAGAGATGAATTAGTTTGACTCCGACGAATAAGTTGACTCCTTATTGAACTATTCAAAGCAGCTGCATAACTGACAAAAAAAAGGTGGATGTGTCGATGTGTTTCTCTAGTGTCTTCTCCAAGATTTGTCGTAGCGTTAATATCTGGGTAATGCTTGATTTTTTAGGTCCGACGAAAGAAGGCTTTTGTCACCTCAGGCTTATACAGAACACACTGAGGTTCCAATCGTTCGGATGTGAATGATTTATCGAGAGCTTCACCTCCTTTCTTGAATAGCTCTCCAGAAAGTACATCGGCTCCTGCGGCTTTTTTGTTTTTAAGCCGAGCTTTAACAGTCACAACTTCATTACAGTCGGGCAGCGGAACTTCAATGCTGTCATTCATAATTGGGGTTTCCGGGATAAATCTATTGGCGGGATTGTTGTCAGCATCATCATTCAAAAGACTAGAGTAGTTTTCTTTACAGTTCAGCAGTGTACTCTGGATGTCTGTCAGAAGAAGCTCCGATCTTAAGGCCATCGGCCAGACGTCTTATCTTTTTGAGAAATGTAGGAGCCTGATTCCTGTCACAATACATCTCAATTTTCTCGCAATCAAACTTTTCTGCCTTTAGTTTCTTCCGACTGGAAAAGCTTCTCTTTTTCTTCCTGTTCACACTGCATTGTTGCGCAACTATCGTTACAACCTACTGCAGGGTAGCTATATGTAGGCGGCATCTTTCAGTGCAGTGGCGTCGTGATACTCCTGAAAATGCCACTGTTTTTGGTTTGGGCGGATCACCTCTCCGGCAGCTGTATCTATAGAGTGGTATATCTTCGATCGAAGGAGTGCTTCCTTTAAGGCGGAGTAAGAGCCGAGTAGAGAAAGCGTCGGTTGTCTGTGTATCAAGGTCCAACCAACCTCAATCAATCTTATTTTGTTATCGGAATGATTATGTTTGTCATGGAACTGTTGAACCAAATATGTTTTCTTTACCTACCTTGCCGTTGAAGTCACCAAGCACGATTTTTATATTATTTTATTCTGTCGCAGCTGTTTAGCACATATTAGGCTGATGTTGAAGAATTCAACTTTGAAGCAGGGCATGATACCTGTGTTCGTAGGACATGATAGCATATTCCTTATCAACTACAAAAATACATCCAAACTCGTACTTCTCTGCCATAATGCCTGCCATAAACAATCCTTTCCCTTGCATCGTCTTTCTTGAATCACAAAGACATTAGCTAATTATATATATTTCCATGATTTCTATCAGTTGGATGAATGCACCAATCCAATTAAGGGTTGCATTATTTAGCTTTTAAAAAAATACAAATCAAAATTTACTGTTCCTGAAGGCGTCAAAAATGTATTAAAAATTGCCCACTACATGATAATCTACTCTACGACACATGTTTTCAAAAGTACTTGGTTCGCTTCAGAATCATTTATGAGGTTTATACGAGTCTATACTACGAATTTGTAACTGAAAAGTTTAATGTAGATATCTTAAGCAAATCTAAAAAATTTCAAAAACAATCCAAACAAATGCTAATTCTTGTTTATCTCTTCTCTCTCTTACAGATTTTTATTCATTCACTGTACGAATGTCGTCTCGTATGTATGACAAACAATTGCTTTTAATGCTCTATCACAAACTTAAAAAGTCACAGCAATAACCAGCTTACCGAAAAAAAAAAAAAAAGAACACCACCCCGAAGATAACCTCTGCCATAAAAACGCAAATCCGAAATGCAACGAAACGCCAAACGAACCTTAAGGCTAACAAAACCAGAAATAATAACACGAAGCACCACATCAAGACCACAGCAACAACACCACAACATGCGCACAGGACGACCTGAAGCTGCAAGGATAATAACAACAGCATCAGCCCAATGGCTGTTGGCAATTACCATCGTTGTCTGCTTGGCTAGTGTACTCATTGCACCAACTAATGGCTTGGCAAATTGTCCCAATGGCTGCCAGTGCGACGATGATACTTTGGTGGTTAGGTGCGGTGAAGGCACGCTGGATGTGCTGCCTATTGCACTAAACCCCTCCATACAGCGGCTAGTAATAAAAAACAACAAAATCAAAACAATCGATTCGTCAATTCAGTTCTATGCTGAGCTGAAATTTTTGGATCTGTCCTTCAACGATTTGGTAACCATACCACAGCGTACTTTTGCCTATCAGCGCAAGTTGCAGGAACTGCATCTTAACCACAATAAAATCGGACAGGTGAGCAACAAGACTTTCCAAGGTCTATCCTCGCTAACGGTGTTAAATCTACGCGGCAACTTGCTGGCCGAACTGGAATATGGCACTTTTTCACCGATGCCAAAAATCGAAGAGCTCAATCTGGGTCAAAATCGCATTAGCCACATAGATGACAATGCCTTCGATAATCTGGTGAACTTGCGCGTGCTCTATCTGGATGACAATACGTTGACCACGGTGCCATCAGAGACAACATTTCGTGCCATGCCCAGCTTGGCGGAATTGTTTTTGGGCACCAACTCCTTTCTGACAATTCCCGCGGGTGCCTTTAAGAATTTAAAGGGTTTAACGCGTTTGGATCTCAAAGGAGCGGGCTTGCATAACATTTCGATGGAAGCGTTACACGGTTTGGCTGGTGTGCGCTACTTGGATCTATCGGACAATCGCCTACAAGTAATACCAACAGCGGCATTTAGCCAGATGCAACGCCTGGAAGAGCTTTCTTTGGGTCAAAATGACTTTGAGCTAATAACGGAGGGGGCTTTTGCTGGCTTGAAGAACTTAAAGCGTCTGGAAATAAGTGGAGCGCAACGTTTACGGCGCGTCGATACCGGAGCGTTTACCACTAACACTAATCTGGAGTTTTTGAATCTTTCGTCTAACAAAATGCTTAGCGAGATACAAGAGGGTGCACTCAGCGGACTGCCACACCTGCGTCATGTCATTCTCAAGGAAAACCAGTTGCATACCATGGCCGAGGGCTTGTTTCCTTGGTCAGATTTGCAGACATTAGATCTTTCAGACAACCCGATCGTCTGCGACTGTCAGGTTTTATGGCTACGGAATCTGTTGGTCTCAAAGAACAGCTCCAGCGATGCCATGGCAAACGTTGTCTGTACAGCACCCGATCGTCTACGAGAAGAATCTCTAAAGAATCTTAACCCTGCCTTGCTGGGTTGCTCACATCATGACCCCAATCAGAAAGCCATGATAGGTGTCTTCATTGTATGCTCTGTGGCCACTATTACAGCGCTCACCATCATAATCTATCGTTGTCGCCGCAAAATACGCGATGTGCTCAAGTGCAGCTGGGGAAATTCGGCATTGGGTCGAAAAGAACGCGAGTACCAGAAAACTTTCTCAGACGAGGAGTACATGACACGCCAACAACATCCATGCAGCTTAGGCATTCACACTACCGGCTATCCAGCCACATATAATCCGCACCAGACGCAGTATATGGGCTCGAGACCCATTCCCGTCACCGAACTATAGCTAGAAGCTCCACCCCCACCTCCGCACCGAGGTCGGGGTGCCTCGAACACTAACACCTTGCAGCAACTTCAGGTCACTACAACGACTATGCTCAATGGTGTAGGTGTCCCCGACACCCAGTCGCCCTTCGCACAGCTTAGCCAAATTCACCTCATGTCGAACAATGTCTCTGCCACTACCACCGCATCGGCCAGCTATCCATCGCAACAGGATCTGCGAAAAGTACCAAATGGCAAGCCCCAACACTGCCTCTCATCTCTGCCACGCCACGCCACGCGTCAGCAGGAGAGCTCATTGAATCAGAACCAATACAGCCAACCTCTAGCCAATGGTGGTCCGATTGGCATACACAAATCAGCCACCTCCGATCGACACATACGTCTGACCCAAGACCATTTCAATGACAACCACCACTATGGTGTCAAGACAAACACTTTGACACGAACAATTCTGCCCGAGCCCAATTATATGCACACTAATTCGCACTATTCGCTGCCACTCGATCATGACTTACCGCCAAGCCCCACACCGACTCCACCGCCACCAGCCTTACCTATACGTAACGGCAGCTGCGGCGGTTCCATAATTATGCACAGCAATACTACTGGGCGGCGTTCCTTTACCAATAGCAATGGCAATAGTCTGAATAACAATAACAATAACAACAATTTGGCCCTTAACAACAACAACAGTCTGCGACGGTATCACTGATATTCGCTGCAAAAGGGCTGCAACGGAAGCGGCTGCAGGTTTGACAACAAGTATAACAATCGGGAGGACATAGAGATGTGTTCGTTTTTGCGATCCTAAAAGTAAGCTTGATGAGAGTGTAGTGGAGAATGAGAGAGAGAGTAGCAGAGAAGGAGCAAGACGGAGAGAGTCTTCACTGACTGATTGCTTGGTGAATTTAATTAATTATTTAATTTATACCATAAAATCTCAGTTGTTTTATTTTTTAATTTAAAATATTTTCAAACAACAAGCAGCTTTTATTTCATTAAAAAATTCTTAGCTTATATTTAAAAATAATTCGCAGTTTCTAAAATTGTACATAATACCGTTAAAGAATAAATTTTGCAAATTTTGTATAACACAAAGTATTCAATTATGTAATTTTAAACAAAAGACAAATGGCGAAATTTAATTCCAGTGATGTTAATTTTAAGTTTTTATTTAATTGTAAAAAATAATTTGTACATAATCAATATAAATAATAATAAAATAATAAATTGTAGCAAAAAAAAAACAAAAAAAATGTTGCAAAAACATATTCGGTACACTTGAGTCATTAAGTCTAGAGTTTTTATAATTTACAACATTGAGTAAAAAATAATTGAGTGGAAAGTGTAAAAGAAAAAAACAAAAAAAAACACTTACCAAAAATGTCATAGATACTATACATTCGTTCGAACATTAAAATATAGATAGTCCAAACCATATAATAAAGAACTTCAAAATGAAATAAATAATGAAAAATATGCAACAAAAAAAAAAATAGACATTCTATTGTTTAAACAAGAATAAGAGAATATCAAGCAAATATATAGTATTAATTTGTGAAAAAAAGTTAAACAAAACAAAAGCCACAACAACACCAACACCCAACACAAATCTTAAGACAAAGAAAAACTATAAATAAAAAAATAATTGTAAAAACAAGACATATTTTATTTTGTTTTTATTTTTTTTAAATTTCAACTCTAGTTTTTGAATTGGTGCACTTCCTTTATTGAGTCTGGTTTGCAGCTTATGGCATATTTTAGTTTTATCATTATTTTATTTTATTGCTAGGATCGCTTTTTCGTTTTATTTTATTCATACAATGTTTAATGAAAGCGTAAAACGATTTCAAATACCATCATTTAATAACTCATTTATAACAAACGAATCTATTGGTATGAATTCTGTCACGCATCTGAAATTTTGAAAAAGATCTCTTTTTTGAAATTTTAAGGATTTCAGTAAGTGTCTCTTTTTTTTGCTAAACTATCCGACATTTTTTTTCTAACGTTTCAATGAGCAATGGTAACTGAAATTTTTTTATAGAAGTTGAAATATTTCTGGAACTGTTACTGCAGAAAGCTAAGAATGTATATACTTAAGTGCTACACTTAAAGTCCATAAAAATCTATAGCTCTTGAATGAGTCTGACAAACAACACCCCCCCCCCCATGTCTTGGGGGATATTCTCTATGCATAGAATATGCTGTTGCATGGTGAAAGAATAGGAAATGTATGATTTGTATAAGTATTCAATGGTTAGCAGATCGTCCATTTCCAATTCTTGCACCATACAACGGCATATTCTATCTAACTCTTTCAAATTAATCTTACTGTAAGTAGCGTTCTAGGGCAAAATTGTCTACTTTTCAAGAGACAATTTGTATGATGGTTATATCATGATGTATTGTCTTAAACGTTCTACCAACCTTCTCTTTATATAAATCTTATAATTTAAAATAGGATTAAGATCAATCTAAATAAATCGCTAATGATTGTTATTTTGTCAAATTTTGACTTACATCATTTTAAAATATGACCGATGATATTTATATTTTCTTTAAAGGCATGATTTCGACTTGTGTGCAGAAGTCGTTGGATTTATAGTAGATGCCTACCTTTCGGTTTTATTCTACTAGCCCTATGGCAAGGAGTCATGGTTTTTCGAAATCAATTCTCAACAGATTGGTTGTCAGAATTCGGTGTCACGAAATAAATCGCACTGACGTCCATTGGGACTCAGCGCCTTGATTTAAATCTCAACGACAAATTTAAGCAATTGCCAGTGCAATAGCATTGAACCAATACTTCTCTTAGAAGTTGATTTCTCAAATTCAATTATTTTTTTGGAATATAATTAAATTTATCGAACAGTTTCCAGGCACTCAGCACCCAAAATTCTACTGAGAACCCCTTCGCTTCAATTAATTCATGCGGAATTCAATCGCCATTATCGCCATATAAAACAAAATTATTTTCCGGACATGACCAGTAGGCCGGATCGAAATTAAAATTCCGCCGGTCGGGGTCTCAAAACTTTGAGGAACTCATTGGAATGATTTCTGCATATTTTTTTTTCAAATTGGAGAAAATTCGCCGATGCAATTTTATTCCTCCTGAAGGTCTTTTTGATAAAAAAAAACATGTTTTTTGCTTGTAACTTTTTATTTTTTACATTTAATACAGCAATCATTGTAATGGGTTCCTCCAACTTTTGAGACCCCGACCGGCTGACACTTTTTTTTATCCATACAAGTATGATCCGGCCTAAAGATCAGTGCCCTAAGGTATCACGTTTTGAAATATTTATACCTTACTATGATAAGGCGCCGTTTACCATTTCGGGATTAAACACTTTACTCATCCACTGATACCCTAGTACCAATATGTGAACATTTAATTTCAGAATAAATTCAATTCACCTCCATTGGTCAGGAGCAAGATCGACTTAAAATCTCTAGCATATAGGATATGGGCATTTCCATAGTCGCGAACGCGACATTCGTACGCCTTTGAGGAGCAAAATAATAAATAAAACTCAAAACAAATTTTATTTTTTTTCAAGTTTTAGATAGCATTTTATTAGCACTATATTTAGAAAAAAAGTTAGGTTCTCTAGATTTTATGTTTCCAAAATATTAGCAATAAACAGATATCTGCGAAACACAACATAATATTTTACAGCGGTAAATTGTAAATTAAAACAGATTAATGTGGCTTTCAAGAAATAGTTGTCATTTTGACATATTTCCATTAGCTTTTTTTTTATTGAGCTTAAGCCTGATCGCGAACGCGACATCTAGCACGCGACATTTTTTCTCATCACGTTTGTAATAAGAATTAGTTAAAGTAATTTCATCTAAATATTGCATTACCTAACAAAAACATCGTATATATTATTTGGGAGTTTTATTTTAGTTATATTAATAAAAAAAAAAAAAAATATATGAGGCTTGTGAGAAAAATTATGATATATTGTTTTAACCCCACCCGTACTACGTATGTTGTTATTTACTTTATGACGAGGTTTTTTACGCCCATAAGGAGGCGTAGCAGATATATAAAAGTGCATACATTATCCTGCAGTATCACAATCTAAGTTGACTTAACCATGTATGTCCCTGTTTTTATATGTGTCCCCTGTTTGTTGACATGATTACAGCCGTTATTATTATGTTATCGTAATGAAATTCGATATTTAAGCTTATATCGTAAAAATAAAGATCATGTTCGAAAATAAGCCAAATAGGATGAAAACCACGTATACCTCCCATACAAATTGACGTTCTCAAAATGGAAAATTTCTTAAAAATCTATTAAAAATCAATCCAATGACTTGAGAATAAGTTCATGAGATTTAATTAGAACTATTAACACTTAGTAAAAAATTCAGCAAAATCGAATGAAACCTTTCAATACTTCCCATACAAAGTATATTTAAAAAACGGCGCATGATCGCGAACGCGACACATTTTGATGATCAATATTAAATGTTTAGTATGATTTTTACCTGCAGTAACTTTTTTTTTATAGTACGTTGACCAAATTTGATTTAAGTTACAATTTTCAGACACTTTCTAAGAACGATCACGAAGTTCTGATAACATATGATGATTTAGGTACAAGAACGCGACATTCGAATAGTAGTTACAGCAATATAAAAAATTTACCGTAAATCGTGCTTAGTTTGGTATCTTTTTATTTTATATTTTTTATTTGTAGTTTATAGATGGATTTTATAAGAAGAGTGCAAACATAACGTTGATAAATAAACGAAAAATACTAAAGAGAAAAAGTCCTTAAAAGCAGCTAAAAGCACGAAAAACATATTTCTCAGATATCAGGCCAATTTTCTCAGAATGAAAACTCAAATTAGTTGTAAATGCAGTAAATTATAAAAATTCAAGCATTTTTTTAAATAATAACAAAAAAATTATTTGTTTATTTAACAATTTTTTTTTCGGTCCCGGTAGACCTTTCTGTGGAAATGCCCATATGCAAGCCTGCTTCTACTGAAAAGCAACGAAACGCCGACTCTAGCTTGTTGTCTAGCTTGCAACATTAAGCTTACCACAGCCAGCACGAAACTCCCCGAAGGATCAGCCCACCATAGTCCCCGGCAAAAGGGTTTCCACCTGGAATGAGCTCCTAACAAAACCGGACATGAATTCATCGTTTTAAGCTCACATGACTTGATAAGCAAGCTTATCTTAGTATCCCAGTAAAAAATACTGATAGATACTCAACCGGGTATTTTTTAATAACTAGGAGATGTCTAATCAAAACTAAACCAAATCGAAGACATAAAGCATTCAAGTATATAATACTGATATACACTTATTTGGGTTTTCCATAACTGAACGCCAAGATTAGAAAACTTAGTTCAGCCAGCATACAAAATTATCCAGAATGACTACATGCCCGAACACAGGATCATGTTATGCTCTCTAAGACTAATTTTTCTGGCATAAATGACCCTAACGTTGGAAGTTTGTTATCATCATTTATACTCTTATACCCATAGAGAAATATCAGATTATATTCATGTCAGTAATTATCAGTTACTAAACCAGGTTTCTTGACTATCCCCGTACTAACAGTATATTTTATATCATTTGCTACGGATACGCAGATACAGTTAACCAATTCTTATGTCCCACTTCCATGACTTTGCATCTCAAAGCTAGGGCTCATGACAACCTATCTCTTCACATAAAACATACATAATTATAATTGAACCGTAGTCAAAATACGCATGCCACAACCCTCCTCCTTTTCACTGGATTGAGACAGTCGTAGTGGCTACCATCACCATCACTAGGCGGAGTTCGACTTTTTTGTTTAAGAAAGAGTAGGTTTCAATGTTTCTTTATTTATACGTTACAAAAATGTGATGAATCCGAAAATAATGATTTGCACGATATGTTAGAATTGATACGTGTTACGATAATTTAAGAATTACAACTGTAATCGTCTCGTCAGACAAAAGGACAGATAGATGGACGTTGCTAAATCGGCTGGGATAGTTAGGGTTATCAAGAATATACACACTTTTCTGTACCTTCTACGCCACTTGGGTGTTCTAAGAACCTGTACAAGAATTTCAGAATTTGGTTTATATATTTATAAGTAGTAGAGAGTGGGGAGTTGTGGGATTTGCAAGATTAGGGGTGTTGTGAGATTTGTCAATATCTGCCACATTGGTAATATTATGAATGTTCGCAACAATGTACATATTTTTTACTCGATGAGATATTATTTCTTATGCGCACTCATCACATCAACACATTTTCCAAGCGTCTCTACTAATTTATATTATTCATCGTGCTCTAAGATGTCCATTCTACGATTTGTGTTGTTAAGTTTCCAGAAAATATTTCCAAAGATTAGCTACCTACACTTCAATATATATAATATTATCCATATTTGATTGCAATGAAACCCTCAAAAGTATAATTGTGAAGCAGTGGCCACTTGAAAATATCGAATATGGGATGTAGTGAGACACAGTATCTCAGAACAGAACTCATATCTGTCGTACATATTATGTATTATTTACGCAATTTTTCGTGCAGATTATGAATGTAATTTTATTAGCTTTGCATTAAGAGAGTCCTCATAAATTTGATCTGCCAGCCCAAAAATCAAAGCGTGGCCGGAAGCGGATGAAAACAATGATATTAACTTCAACCGAAAATATGACGTTCTGCATCAAAAAGCCGACGCATTATTTGTATTGAATGAGATCGATCTATTCATCTGGAGTGTGCCAACGAACGAATCAGATTAATATGATGAATTTTTGAAGTGAAACTTCTTTGGCGGAGAGTGAAATTTCAAGGTCTCTTATTCGTGACGCTAGGCTAACGTTTTCAATTCATATGAAAATTAAAAAAAAATTATTTACGCTGCCGAGAATTGAACACCGAACATCTTTGCTTAAGAGTCGCAATCTATACCATTACGCCATGTAGGCACATGATAAATAGCTAAACAAAATGTAATTAAAAACAAGTAAAGAAAGTCTAAAGTCGGTCTGTTCCAACTATGAAAAACCCTAAACCTTCTTTTCAAAAAAAAAAATTTTTATTGTAAATGGGCGTGTCCGTGGGCGGATGAAGCCTATATTTTATATGCACTTAAATGTTGATGAAAAATTTAAACATACCAAGTTTTATTCCTGTGGTGACCATGGCATGCAGGTTAAGTGTGTGGCTTAGCATGCTCGGAGCCCGGGTTCGATCCCCAGCCGCGGCGAAAAGTTTTTTTCAATAAAAAATTTTTCTCATCGGTCACCACCTCTCTGCAGACAATGGCAAACCTTAGAGAGTAAATAATGCCATGTAAAGCTTCTTGAGAACATGAACTTTAGCCGTTCGGAGTCGGCATAAAACATGTAGGTCCAGTTTTTGGTCAATTGTGTGCAAACATTTAATAACACACACAACACAATTGATCATAAGAAACTCGGTCAAAGTCCTTTCAAGGGCTGAAAAGGCCAATTTGTTTTTTTTAAGTTTTATTCCTGTAGCTCACAGTTAATGCCTTTATTGTGGACGGACTACTCCCAATTTTTGAACACATGTTAGTTTGAGTATAAAAAACATACATACCAAATTTGATCTCTCTTAACAAAAATAACCTTATTTATTGAGTTTTAAACTTTTTGGGTTGTATGAGAGGTAGGCGTGTCCGTAGGCGGATGACGTCCATTTTTCAAAACCATCTTTTTCTTGTCATAAAAAACATCTGTGCCAAATTTTAGCTCTTTAAGTTAAATACAGGCTTATTTATTGCGCTTTCAATTTTTGGGTTGTATGGGAGGTGGGCGTGCTCGTAAGCGGATGACGTCCATTTTTCGAATATATCTATGTGTTAGTATAAAACACTTACATATCAAATTTTATTAGCGAATTAGAGCTCTTAAGAATGCAGCCGCAGCTGGGTCTGCAACTAATGATGAAGGTAAGGTGATTGCAACATCGGCTGAGTTCCAAAATGCATTTTAACGAAGCATCAGTGTATTTTGGTGAATCTACAAAGAACCAATCCCCAGAAAAACACACTGATGCTTTGTTAAAATGTATTTTGGAACTCAGCCGTCATCTCAACAAAATTTTAAAGCCAACCAAGTTGATGCACTCAACAATCAACGTTCTCTGCTTTATGAGGCCCTCTATCAACATAGCAATTATTATGATCAGGAAGCAGGAGGTAATAATGAACAAGATTAGCCTCTGCTTTCGGAGGCTCCTTCAAAGAGTACTATGCAAATGCAATCCAGCATTCAAAAAGTAACAATGTAGAGAAGACATTCGAAAGCAACTAAAACACCAACTGAACTAAAACAAGTACCGAAAATAACTGTTATTTTACAATTTTCAAATGAAAAAAATAGTTGAAAGACTTTTTCAAATATACCATTATGTTACAAATGTTCTCAGCTTCATGAATATTAAGTTCCTTTTAAATTTAAGACTGATTCTTTAAAAGTTAAAATTTAAGTGATATTTTTTTCCTTGTTTTTTCGAGGAAAAATAAAGGTTCTTTTGAATTTTTTATTTATCTATAGTTTTTACGGTCAAAATAATCAAGCAATTTGTGTTTGTTTTAAAGGCCGCTTGACAGATTGAACTGTTGACACCATGTGTAAAATGTCTCACCGATGCGATGAAAATAATCGCATCAACATTTTTTTTTAGTGGGTAAAAAATTACTTGAACAAATATAAACTACCTGATATTTTTGACAGAAAAAATAAACGGCAGAAAATAACTGTTATTTTTGACCGATAAAATAAAAGTCAAAAGTTACTGTTATTTTTGCCCAAAAAACTATAAGGCTCAAAAAAACTTTTATTTTTGTCGGAAAAAAAAACAAAGAGATAAAAGTTAATATGTGACACTTTCGATAAAAACCATAGCCGATACGGCCCCTGGATGCAAATATTGAATCAACAGATTATTCTTCCATTTCGTAAGATACTTTCTCTCTCTATTTCACACTAAAATCTCTTTTATTTCTTACTGTTACAGAAGTTTCACTTCTGCCAAGTGTACATTGCTATACGCGATTTTTTATTTTTATCTATATATTAATTTTTGTTATATTTCAAAATAGATTATTTTTAATGTCAAGAAGTTGAAATTGCATGTCAAGAAGCTGAAATTGACCATCAACATGAGAGTTGCGTTGCAGAACGACCCATCGGCTGCTGAATTCTCGAGACAACTGCTGCCGCTTGGCAATGGTCAAATTTCTGTTGATGTTTCGACTGGATTGATATCGTTTCCGTCAAATTCTTGCGAGTTCATATCGTCCAAGGAGGAACTCATCACCAAAGTGTTTCCCGGCATTGCACAAAATTATATAAATCTCGAATGGATTTGTGAACGAGCAATACTAGCAGCAAAGAATTAGGACGTCGATAGCTTGAGTTTTATTATTTAAAGTTAAATCACTGGAGAACTGCATTCGTATAAATCCGTTGACAGCGTGACAGACGACAGATGAAGTGATCAACCATCTGACGGAATTTTTGAACTCGCTCGGAATTTGAGCTGAAGGTGAGATCGATCATGATCATGTTGCGAAATTTGAATCGTTCGTAATTGTGCAACGGTACGCGGTCGTCCATCAAAAAACTGATGAACAATGGGATTGAAGTGGCGATCATTACTTGCAAATTCAAAGAAGTGGAGATCTTTATCCCACGACTTCCGATTATTCCAACTGACCTTCCATTCCAATTCAAGCGGATTCAGTTCTTCGTTCGATAGGCTTTTGAGATGACGATCAATACATCGCAAGACCAATCGTTAAAAGTCAGTTGGATGAATCTGTAGTATTCCGGTTTTTCGCACGGTCAGCTGTACGTTGCCTGTTCGCGTGTTATCAAACCGTCTTCGTTGCTTGTTTTCGCACTGGAAAACATTTTTTATTATATCGCTTTCTACTGATTTCGATTCCATTAAAATAAATCACATTGAAATTTTAACAGCTATTCAGCCAAGTCTGTTTTGGTTCGAAGTTGGGAATATATTAAGATAATAGGAAAGGAACCTAAACCAAATGAAAAAAGTGTTGACTATTTGTAAAAAAAAGTAAAAAAAACACTTTTTTGCAAAAGTGTTTGTAAAAAAAATTTAGCGGAAAACTGTAGAAACATAGGCCTATTTCTTGACAAAAGACAACTTTGTTCTCAGGTTTGTTAAACAAGTGTTTTTATTTTTATCATCATTGAATCCATTATCCTTTTGATCGTATAATTCGTCCTTCCTATGGTGAATTTGCACCAAATGCATCAATTGTAATTTTGAAGATTTTTTTCGGAAAAAACGTCAAAAGGGGTAGAAGATGAAAAGTTCTCATCCTGGATTTTTGCTCATAAGTGAACTGTGACAAGGTAAATCGATTGGCACTATGCTTAAGTTCCGATCGATCGTCCTTCGTGGTGAAATTTGAGCCGAAAGCAAAAAAAAAGTGATTTTTGTATGAAAGCCAAACTACAACACCCCCAAAAGTAGTTCCAAAACAAAAGTTCTCATCCTGGATTTTTGCTCAAGTGAACTGTGACAAGGCAAATCGATTGGCACTATGCTTAAGTGCCGATCGATCGTCCTTCGTGGTGAAATTTGAGTCGAAAGCAAAAAAAAAGTGATTTTTGTATGAAAGTCAAACTACAACACCCCCAAAAGTAGTTCCAAAACAAAAGTTCTCATCCTGGATTTTTGATATGTGATAGCTTATGGAAAAGGAATGGTTTTGTCTCCCCATCTCAAAATTGCTATCAATCGTCCTTCATACCGTAAAATGGCCTGAAAGTGAAATAGTCAGGTTTTCAAAATGTCATGAATGGAAGGAGGTGTAAGAGTCATAATTGAAAAGCGATTTGCTTGCAAATGGCCAGATAAGACCCTCATAGTGTCTGAATAAAATGTCCATTACCTTTTGACGTTTTTTCCCAAAAAAATCTTCAAAATTACTATAGATGCATTTGGGGCAAATTCACCATGAAGGATTATTGAATATTCATAAATAATTGTTTTTTGAATAGTTTTTTATATTTTGCTTCAAAAAATATGTTTTAGTTGACTTTAGCAATTTTTATTTAACAACGGCGAATTTAAATTGTTTAACTGATTTTGCAGCGAATTCAAAAGTTGGGCTGAGTTAAAAATTTGGGATAAAGACTTTGAGCTAACTTCCCACCGGTATTTTAAGCCATAGTCATTTAATTACGTGTGTCTAGAACAATTGATCAAATATTTGTTAAGAAATAATATTAAAAATTGTTCCAACTGTAATATTATTATCCTTTAATAATCATGAAAGTCAAAATATTTAAAAATTGTAACTTAAGTTTTCTGTTATAACTTTCAATAGTCGAAACTGAATCAGCATCAGTTTGAAGTATAAATTTATACTTGAATTTGAAATATCGACGTTTTCACAAACTTTATTCGGAATAACGGAAATTTTTATTTTCTGCATAACAAGTAAAATTTTCAGAGTGGAGATTCTATAGAACGCCTGAATTTTAGTCAATTTTATAATTTTTTTTTCAAAAAATGTATGTATTTTAAAAAATTCTCGGTTTTTAATAGCATCAGAATTTCATTAACACAAAAAGAAAGCATCAGTCATGCTACAAGCCATTTGTCCTCTTAAATCATTGACTTATATAAAAACATCATGTACAACTAGGGCTAAATGATAATTTACTGTTATTAATATCACGTTAATCGCCACGATAGTATCAGAAAGTTTTTACATGGG
The DNA here is from genome assembly GCA_958299015.1 of Tetanocera ferruginea. Classification (NCBI taxonomy): domain Eukaryota; kingdom Metazoa; phylum Arthropoda; class Insecta; order Diptera; family Sciomyzidae; genus Tetanocera; species Tetanocera ferruginea. Next base: position 36,298,232 of record OY282644.1, on the reverse strand, counting down.
CCATGGTAACTTTAAATGTCAGTCATATATGTCTAACATGGCTCATGTAGAACTTTTTAGCGTCAGACACACATGACTGACATGGCGATTAACGTGATATATGACAGGAAGGTTTTCTCAATCATATAAATCGTCGCAAACTTATATGTGCAATAAAAAATTTATGCAGATATGAATCTTATTACTGATCCTTGGTAATTTAAATAAAAAAAAACTAAGCTGTATAATTTTTTCATATTCCACTCATACTTCTGGTTTAACAAGCTTGTGAAATGAAACATGAAAAATATTTATATGTTTTATTATACAGATTCACATTTAACTTTTGTAACGTTGATATATCAAATATTTTTATTCTGACCATTCATGCTTGAACGACACATACGAGGTTTTATTTGAAATGTAAAAATATTTATTAGTCCATTTCACTGAAACGTAACCTATAAACAGACATTTAACTTTTATTCTTCTGTTTATCTTTTAACATAAAATGCAGAATAAGGATAAATTAACTCGCTGTACTTAAATTGTAATAAAGTTCATTAAACACACTGAAGTATTCGTACAATTGTCACGTCGTTTATCCTTAAAAATTATATTATTTTTATTAGAAAATTTCAAGATGAAAAATACAACATATTTTACTGCAATCAATAAATAAGCGTGAGGAAAAGCCATGGAGTGAACTGTCAGTTGATTTTTAGTAACAAATGGAGATTTTCTGAAGCAAATCTTTAAAATAAAGAAAATTTAGGTGGACTTTTAACTTTTATTTCATTTTTTAGCACTTTACTCAAAATATCTTGTCAAAAATATAACATAGAATAGTCTGAATGTAGAGATAGTAAACATTCCAGTTTTCTTACATTGCCAATACAAGATTGAGACCCTTTTAAAAGGAAGTGACACTTTCCTCTAGAGTGAGGAAACTCTAGAGCATTTTTCATTAGGGTTGCTTTAAAAGACAACCACCAGATGAAGGAAGCGTTAATCTATCGAAAACAGCTTTCTAATATTTATTTATAGATAAACTATTTATTTATAGATAAACTATTTATTTATAGATATTTTACTTTTTATAATTTTTTTTCTGAAAACTTAGCTCTTTATCTCATAAAGTTATTCTGATCAAAAATTTTGATTTCTCCAATGCCTTAATATTTATTTTCTTCTTATTTGTAACGAACATAAAACTAAGAAACACATGTAAAAATATATAATTAAGTTATTTAAATAACTTATCACTACGATATGGAATTACGATAAAATATGATATGATACGATATGTCATCATTTTAAGGAACAAATTATGAAAACCAAATACAAGGGAGTTTATATACTAAACAAATTAAATTATTCTAGAGTAAAGCACAAATACAAAAAAGAAAAACAAAAATAGGTTAGTAGAATTTATCGTCAATATCAAAGTTTAAAATATATATATATATATATATATATGAAAAAATACATATAAATATACATACATATATATTTATTAATATAAAAGAATGGAAAAAAATAGTAAAAATAATACTTTAGCCATGTAGAAAATATTTTTACTTTATGAATACTTAAGACTAAACGTCATTAGGTACACACACACATTCATATGCGGATGTCGAAATGTTGAAATGTTAACGCTGTTTTCTACTTTTAATTCAGCAACCTCAAGTTAATTTAAACAAAATTTGCTAAATATTTTGTAAATGATTATTACTATTAGCCCGTTTCAACATATGTCAAAAGACAAAACTGTTCCCTTTAATTGGTTTTTCCTAACAATTAACTATTGAGCACATTTTACACAAAAGTGGCAAAAATATAACAATCATTTAGTTTTCTTTCGATCTTTATAAAATTAAGTCCGTTCAAACGCAGGAGTATTGCTTTAAAACACTAAATTTTATTTTGAAACAGTGGTAACATTTACATCGCCATTTATACATTAGTTACTTCACAGTTTGAAAACAGAATGTGTTTTACATAAATTTGGCATAAAATTCCAAATAAAAGATATTCGCAATTCTCTAAATAAACTCAATTTTTTGAGAATTGCTTTTGAAAGAAATTTCTTCGTTCTCAGTGCGCATCATACTTATAATTAAAACTCATATTTAACATAGAACTAAACTAACACAATTATGCAATGTAAAAAAATAGAAACAGCTATTGAAATACAAGGAATCATTCAAGCATTTACTATAGTTAACCAAAATAAAAATAAAAAATACAAAATAAAGTGCAACAAAATACAAAGAAAATAATTTAATATAAATCTCTTATAAATAAATCATCATCATCTGGCAATAATGATGAATCCATAAGCAACAAAATTAATCAAAATAATTAAGTTTACTTTATTTTGATATAAAAATAAAAAAGCATTAATCATAAGAAGTTATAAGTTAAGATATATAAAATGCATATTTCACAAAAGAGATAAAAAAGAAGCAATGAAAAGAACGAATTTGAATAATTTAATGAAAATGAAACATTTTTTTTAAGATAGTTGAGTTAATTTCTTGATAAAAATTACTTACTTAATAAATACATAAATAAAAAAAAAACTTGAAGTGTTTTATTTTAAATTGATCTTTACATTTTAAATTATTGTTTTCCTTTTGGAAGAATTGAGGCCAAACCAAAATCAATAAATTTTGACATTTTATTCTGATGCTTGATGGTTCTTAGAGCATACTTCCAGCATATCCCAACTCATGGGCATTAATGGGTTAAAACTAGTAAGATATAATTTCGATTTGGCTGAAGTTAAAATATCCCTACTGCCGATTCGTTTGGGTAAAAATTTTAAATTGTAGCTCTTTCTGTATGAGATTTTTAATGATTTTACTTCTTTGATGACGTATGAAATACTTCCGTATCCAATTGTTTTCCTGTAGCTAAAAAGAGCTTTCCATATTCGGGTTTTATTGGAGGTGGGCGTGTTTAAGGATGGATGACACCCATTTTTCTAACACGTTTTAGCTTTGATATAAACTATACACATACTGAATATTATTTCAAAAGTCAAATTTGTGTGCATTGGCCATATATTAAATTGTAGAAGTCTGTTATAATGGGACGATTTCCAAAGACTTCCGCAAGAGGGCGCTTTATGTAGTGCGTTTTTAAGACTCAATAACTCCTAAACTCCTGGACCGATTTCAATGAAATTTGATATGAAGGTTCAACTTCACCCAATATAAAGCATAGGCAAAAAATTGGGCGGAAGTATGTGGGCGTGGCACTCTATAATGACCCCTAAACACCTGAACAGATTTCAATAAAATTTGATCTGAAGATTCAACTGCTCCGAAAACAAAACATAGTCAATAAAAAATTCCAAAGACTTCCGCAAGAGGGCGCTTTAAGAAGTGCGTTTTTAAGACTTAATAACTCCTAAACTCCTGGACCGATTTCAATGAAATTTGGTATGAAGGTTCAACTCCACCCAAGATAAAGCATAGGTAAAAAATTGGGAGGAAGTATGTCGGCGTGGTACTCTATAATAACTCCTAAGCACCTGGACCGATTTCAATAAAATTTGGAATGAAGGTTCGACTGCGCCCAAGATAACATAGGCTATAAAAATTCCAAAGAGTTCCGTAAGGGGCGCTTTAAGTAGTGCGTTTTAAAGACTCAATAACTCCTAAACGCCTGGACCGATTTCAATGGAATTTGGTATGGAGGTTCAACTGCTCCCAAAATAAAACATAGGCAATACAAAATTCCAAAGACTTCCGCAAGAGGGCGCTTTAAGTAGTGCGTTTTTAAGACTTAATATCTCCTAAACTCCTGGACCGATTTCAATGAAATTTGGTATGAACGTTAAACTGCACCCAAGATAAGACATAAAATATAAAAAATTCTAAAGACTTCCGAAAGAGGGCGCTTTAAGTAGTGCATTGCCAAGACTCAATAACTCTTAAATGACATGATCGATTTTACTAAAATTTGGTTCGTGAAACAACTTGACTCTGCAACAAAATTGAGGCTATTTAACTTTCAGAAAACTTCCGTGAGAGGGCGCTTTATTCAATCAACTATGTTCGGCTCAATCACATCAAAACGGATGAACCTATTTTGATGAAACTTTGCAAACATGTGTATCTGTTACTGAAATAGGATGCATAGGATTCTTTTAAAAGTTCTTTCGACAAAAATCAAGGAATGAGCCGAAGGCAAATGAAGTCAAGAACCAAAGACGAACAAAACAAAAAGTTTAACGAATACCAGCAGAAGCTATATAAAGATGAAAAAAATCAACCCAACGGTATCGACCAAAACCGAAGTTGAACGAAGACAATCCAAAAATCGAATCGATGCTTATAGGATTTTTTAAAATTGGAATTTATTTGAGATAAAATTGCATATTAAATGCATGCTAAGAAAAATTGTAAACGCATTTTTCTGAAAATGACTTTTCAAACTGCACTCAGAAAAAAGTTTCTCGGAATATGATAAATGTGGCATCATATTTACTGAAAAATGGTATTGACCTTGCTCCAGAGAATGCTTTTCTTTAAATGCGGTCCTAAAAATTATCTAAAAACAAGTAAAGAAAGTTTAAAGTCGGTCTAGGCCGACTATGAAATACCCTAAACCCACTTTTCAAAAACATAAAATTTTTATTGTAAATGGACGTCTCCAAGGGTGGATGAAGCCTATATTTTATATGCATTTAAATGTTGATGAAAAATTTACACATACCAAGTTTTATTATTGTAGCTCACAGTTAATGCCTTTATTGTGCTTTCCCTATGGGAGGTGGGCGTGTTCATGGACGGACTACTTCCAATTTTTGAACACACGTTAGTTTTGGTATAAAATACATGCATACCAAATTAAATTTCTTTATGAGAAACATAACCTTATTTATTGAGTTTAAAACTTTTTGGGTTGTATGGGAAATAGGCGTGTCCGTAGGCGGATGACGTCCATTTTTCAAAACCATCTTTGTCTTGTTCTAAAAAACATACGTGCCAAATTTTAGCTCTGTAGGTTAAACAGAGGCTTATTTATTGCGTTTTCAATTTTTGGGTTGACATTTTTCAAAGCCATCTTTGTGTTGATATAAAACACATACATACCAAATTTTATTGTTGTAGGCTTATTATGAGCTGAGTTATGCAGTTTTACATTTTTCCGTTGTATGGGAGGTAGGCGTGTCCGTGAGCGGATTCCAAAAATATTCAATAGTGCAGAACCTTTGGTGCATGTAACCATGTGTACCAAGTTTCATCCAATTATCTCGACTCCTTCTTCTTATCCTGTGTATACGGACAACACACAGACGGACAGACGGACGGACGGACGGACGGAAATGGATAGCTCGACTCACGTGGTGACGCTGATCAAGAATATATATACTTTTCTTTTATTATAAAAATAATTCGATATTAGAGAAAACATTTGTTTTTATTGAAGAAAATACTTCACATAGTGAATTTTTTATCAAAATATAGGAAAAAATTTTCATTTTCAAAAAATTTTTCTGTATAACTGAGAATTTTTTTCTTTTCGAGAAATATATTTGTCACAGACATGCACAACGAAATCAACAAAATTTTTTCGTTTCGTTGAGGCAGAAAAATATAGTATCAAAATTATTTCGTTTTTTAAATAACGTTAAAAATATATCAAATCAAATTTCGTTTCGTTTTCTATTATTTTCTCCAATGCTAAAAAAAAATTTCTTCTGATACAAAAAAAACGAAATTTGTTTGTTGAAAATAACAATATTTTTAACGGATGATTGGGCACAGAAACGAAAAATTGTTTATCGTTTTCTCCGAAACGAAATAAATATTTTTCGTTTTTTGAATTAACGTTATTTTTTGATTTCGCTTCAACGAAACAAAACAAAAATATTTTGGTTATCGTTAAAAATAACGATAACGTGCATGCCTGATTTGTCATTATAAGAGACATTGAAATATTTCCATTTCCTTAAAGTGAAGAAATATTTCTTCGAATATGTGAAAATTTATTCTAATTGAAGAAAATTTTATTTGAAAAGAGAAAATGGCTATTATCGAAAATAGAGAAATTTTTCACCGGAGAAATATGTGTTTTTTTTTGAGTTTGGGTGTCCATTTTCCTCAGAATCCAGACGTGAGATCGAAACATTGAAGATGTCATTTTTTGTTTTAACCATGTCTGGCAGGTACAGTTTTACGGAAATTTCACTAAACACTTTCAACGGAAGAAGGGGCAAAACCCCAAAAAAACGATAATTTAAAAAATTTTAAAATTGAATTGATAATTTAAAATACGTAAAAATGAGAGCAGTTTTGAAAATCGTCCTCTTTCTGAGCTCGAGGCACAACCCCGAGTAACACCGGGTTACATCCGTTAGTAATGATATAAAAATTCACTATCTGAATGCTTTGACTTAAAACGTATGATCTGACACTACATTTTTTTATGTAACTGTCAAAATACGAAGACGGACTTACACTAATATTACTGAGTCAAACATTAAATAAAGTTACTAAATATAACTAATTTCAATATAAAAGATGTAAAAAATAGATTTAAGACGCAAAATAATACCAAGATATAATTAAGAAATCAATAAAAAATAATTACAGAAAACCTACAACATCGACTTTCAACAAATTTCGATGAAAAAACGCCAAAAAACCAAAAAAAAAATTTGACTGGTTTGTTTGCTGGAAAAGTAGAGTTGTTGATTTTGGATCTGCATTTTTTGGACAATTGACATTTGAGAATGCATTAGAAAAATTCAAATTCGATCGATTCTTCTCAAACTAAATTTCAAATCGATGAAAAAACGGATTTTGTACAAAAATTTTATTTTTGTATTAAAAGATTGGGAACCCCTGAAGCGAATCAAATGAACTTCAAGCTTATAAAGGGTGTCCCAACAAGAACGCAATTTTTATATATTATATAAAACACAGATATTTAAAAAATAAATCGTGAAACTTTATTATATCGTAAAGTAGACAGAATGAGGTTATGTATGGAACAATATATCGTGCAGATGGCCGCCGCGGCTTTGCTGAATGAAATTTTCAATGACCGTTTTGCATAAATGCTGCGGTATTTCATTAATGCAGCGTCCAATTTCCTCTTTTAAGGCTCGAGTCGTCGTCGGCTTATTCGCGTAAACCATCGACTTCAAAAAACCCCAAAGAAAAAAATCTAATGGTGTTAAATCGCACGATCTAGGCGGCCAATTCTGATTTTCAAAACGCGAAATAACACGACCGGGAAATGACTGATGCTGCAATTGAATTGTTTCTCTGGCTGTATGACATGTGGCACCGTCTTGTTGGAACCACATGCCCTCCACAATTATTTCTTCAATTCTGCAAGAAAAAACTGGTTATCATTTCACGATACCGAACACCATTGACTGTTTGCACTTGACCTGCCTCATTTTCATAAAAAATTATTCTTCCAGCCCAAAAACCACACCACACAGTGACACGTTGAGGATGCATTTGCTTCTCGTGAATCACTCGAGAATTTTCCTCACCCCAAATGCTACAATTCTGCCGATTGACGAAGCCATCAAGATGGAAATGGGTCTCGTCACTGAAGATGATTTTAGCGGCAAAATCAGCATTTTCATGTTGTCTCTCCAATACCCAATTAACGAACTCCCTTCGCTGTCCATGGTCAGCTGGCTTCAGTTCCTGAGTCAATTGAACTTTGTATGCATGAGATGCAAATCTTTCGTCAAAATTCACTGCATAGTGGATTTGGAGACACCAATTTGTTGAGCTCGGTGTCGAATTGAGGTGGATGGAGTTTGAGCGACATTTTCGGTCGATCGACCTGGTTGAATGCGCGTTGTTGTCATTACATCACTAACAGACCCAATTTCGGCAAATTTATCCATTAATCTCTTTACAGTTGACTCTTTTGGAGCATTATTGTGACCCCAAATTGATCGCAATTTGCGAACTGTAGCCGCAAAACTTTCACCATTTTGGAAAAACAATTTTACAATGAGAATGCGTTGTTCATTCGTGTAGCGCTCCATTTTTACTAACCTCGTACCTTCTATTGTTCAAATGTCAAATAATGACACTTCCAGTGTTGACACATTTAAAAATTGCGTTCTTGTTAGGACACCCTTTATCAATTGAAAATATCGGTACTTTATACTTTTTGAGGCTTGTCAAAGAAATACAGAAATCAAATTAATTGCAAATTTGTGTCATTGTCATTGTAACATTATAGGATTTCAGTTGTGGATCACTACGCGAAAGATTAACGCATTAAAAAAGTCGAATTTTGGATCTTAAATTCTTAGTCGATGCTATGCTCGATTCACCAAAAATGGGGTCGGAAAAACCACATTAGTGGTTTTTGTAAAAATTAGTTCACGATATCCAGATTCAACAGTAGATATTAAGTTTTTTTAAGTTTTAAAAAAGAAAAGATTATATTGTTCCTTATTGTATGACTGTAAAAGATTATCTTAAGCATTATAAGCAGATGAATTTTTGATATAGCTTAACATTACAAAAAGGCTGCATTTACAAGTTATTTTTCGTCTGCTAGACCGCCAAGGTTAATTTGGGTTAGAGGTTATCCTAAACACTATTTTTAAGAAGACTATGAAAAACTTGGTAAAAATACATTAAATGATTTTGGAGTCGTAGACAACTGTTTGACGTTATATGTGATGTCCAACCATTTGTACGTGGATGCCCTAGTATGCGGTGTTCGTAGTAAATAACAATCACTACTATTGGCTTTCCAGTTGAAATTTTGGAAACTAGTCAACAACTTAACAAACGCACAAAGAAGATTGGAATCGTATGTAAATATAGCACTTGTAATGGGTCCCCGTAGTGAGATGCTGAATAAAAACAAAAATCTTGTGAGAGGGGATGCTTTTCGCACGCTTAGGAGCTACAATGTGAATTAGTATTCCATGATTTTGATTCGCATTATTACTTGACAATGAATTAACCTTTCTAACGGTATATCAACAAACCCCACCGACGCTCTTGTCGAACCCGAGCTGTGCTCTAGTGAAAATTAAATAAATGGGTTGAAAATACTTAATTTAAACTTAAGTGCATATTTTCAGAATTTCGCGTAAAAACATGATTTTTGTTTATCATCCAAATTTAAATTTAGAAAGAAAATTAGCTACTTATAGAAATGTGAATTTCAAATTTCTTAGGAACATATATTTTAATGAAATTAAATTATAAGGAAATAATTCGAAATAAATCGTAAAGCTTCTACATATTTAGACATTTTTCGCACTTATTAGAATTGCGTGCTCAATTTTGCAAGTTATTGTATTGCTATTGTAAAAGTTGAAACTTTGCACCTTGTAGTTAATTTTTAAATGACTAAAGAATATCGAGCAAATTTAACAGAAAAATCTTAGGAGAAAAAAACCTGCGGCTAGACCAAGGCTAAAATTATATCAACAAGTCTAAAGTTCATTGATCAAATAAGTATAAATAAGCTTTTATATGCTACTTATCGAGTTTTATCCTATTAAGCAAAAAGGAAAGGAAAAGGAAACTTTTCTTGCTTATTAGGAAACTTTGCAATTTACACACACCACAACCTAAGACTCGAACTGTCGTAATTTAACTTTCATTTCGCGCTAAGAAAAGCTTTTATAGCATAAATAAGAAACATTAAAATTTAATATCCTGCATAAATAAAAATCCTACGCAAGAGGTTCCATTAACCTTTATTTGTAAAAGATTCTCTTCAAAATTAAACTCGTTTGAAAACTTAAAGATATAAAATTTCACTGCCATCCAAAAAGAAAAAAAATATTTTTAGAATATCTTTCCTTGTCTTGCGTTTAAGTATGACTAATCGCCAGGATTTTGTTTCACAAACAAAATATTAAATTCAATTTTAAACACCATAAATTCAACATCAAAGAGAAAACTTTTATCCTGTGACAAATTCAACGTTTTCCTTAATTTATATAAGGATCCGAATGAAATAAATTAATTGTTTAATTTATCCTCGCTGGATACTTTGTCGTAATTTTCAGTTAGTTGTCGGTTTCCTTTTTCTTCACCTCACACCTATGGTGTCCTTTTTTTTCCCTGTAGATGTTGTTGCTATGGCATCGTTTTTGTTGCTGCTGTTGTAACTTTTTGTTTCGCTAATTTATATGTTAATTTTTGATGCGGTCGCTCTATTTTTGTTTGCCGTTAAAAAAGGACGTTTTTCATTAAGCGACGGGTTGTTCCGTCCTTCTTTTTTTTGCTTTTTGTTTTAAACATATCGAGAAAAACCACATTGAGTGTGCCAAAATTAAAACTTCTGTGAAAATTTTCAGTTCAGATACTTTTTATGCGGTCAAGCAGCTGCTGAGAGAGTAGACCTTCGCCAATTTATATTACTATAAACAATATGAAGAAAAACATCAAATATATTCAACATTTAAAATCCCACTTTAACAGGGTAGATTTATCAAAATTTTCATAACTTGCAAAACAAACGCAACAAACAAAAACTCCAGCTTAACACTTTATTCCAAGAACTATTATCATTTTGTTACTGCTTAATTCAATTATAAATTTTTAATAAAATTAGTAATTAGAGCTCATCAACAATACCATTGTTAGAATTTGATTGCAGTAATCTGTAAAATAGTCCTTTTTATTAAGTCTTAAGTGGTTCTTATAATATGCTGCACGTAGTGTGATGATAAGACAAACCGAATTCTTCTTTTAAGAAAAATTGAAACAACTTTCCCAAATAAATAAGTTGGTAAAAAGATAATAATGAGCCGATTGTGATGAGAATTCGTTCTATAGTGGATTTCAGTCCACTCGGCTCAAACACGACCTCCATTGAAAGCAACCTCAGAATAATTAAAAGATGGAAAAATGTTTAACATATTGTACTCCTCTTTGAATACTCTTTGATTTATGTAAAATTATGTAAAAGGTACATTTCGTTGTACCGTGTAATCAATTAGTACAAAAAATGTGTTTTTAGTTTATATATTGGAAGCATTACCTTTCCAAACTTTCCAACTGGTTAAAAACTTTCATATTTTAAAATTTTTTCGGCGAAAAAAGTCATTAATGAAGGAGATATCGATTTAGCTTATGTCTTTTATTACAAAAAATAAATTTGTCATTCCAGCCCTGTCCTTTCAAGAGCTTTTGACCGAGCTCATTATGATCAATTGTGTTGTGTGTGTAATTTAATGTTGGCGCAAAATTGACCGAGAACATTTTTTATTTACCTTATAAAAATAATCGTTTATTTTCATTTGTCTTCTATCTATTTTAATTTGCCCACACAATGCAAATTTTTTATATCGGACATCACAGCATGTGTGTTCAGACAGAAGCTTAAAACGCTGAGGAATTTTATGGTTACTGATAAACTGTTTGGATCTGTGCACTACTGGATGCACTCAGCAGAATAGCAAAAGAGAGGATTTCCACACGCCCATACACTTATCTGGCTCCATATCAAAGTCACTTCACGCAAAATATTCGATATAATATGCGCTAAGTACCCGATGCCGACGTCAATAAGAATATGCAGTACATTGAATCACAAGTTTCTATGCATTAAAGATCTTAAATATACAATTTAAGAGATAAAATAAGCTTTCGCCTAAAGAAATTCCTGCAAAAATTAGGTCAGGAGATGCAAAAAGAAAAACCATTTAATAGAAAATTAACAAGCTTTTCAGTGGGGTTTTTTTATTTTTCTGTCATATTTAGTATGTGAGATGTTCACGTTCAAAGTGCAAAGAAAGTCTAAAGTCGGTCTAGGCCGACTATGAAATACCCTAAACCCACTTTTCAAAAACAAAAAAATTTTTATTGTAAATGACGTGTCCGTGGGCGGATAAAGCCTATATTTTATATGCATTTAAATGTGAGGAAAATTTTACACATACCAAGTTTTATTCCTGTAGTTCACAGTTAATGCCTTTATTGTGCTTTCGCTATGGGAGGTGGGCGTGTTCATGGACGGATAACTCCCAATTTTTTAACACACCTTAGTTTTGGTATAAAATACATACATACCAAATTTAATTTCTCTATGACAAACTATGACAAACCTTATTTATTCACAGAGGGAAAAACCTATGGACTCAATACATAAATTTATGTACTCATCGCATAGTTTTCTGCACACAAAAATTTTACATTCTTCATGTATTGAGTACATGTTGAAATCTCTATTGACTACATAATGCTTTAAGTGATTATGTAGTCAATAAAGAATTTTATGTACTCAACGCATAAAGATTTGTCGTGAATTCATGGATGTATGTGGTGAGTACATGCACACTGTACTCATCATAAACTGTTAATGTGCTATGTAATGAGTAAAGATCTTATGTACGTATTACATAGATTATTGACTCAGTACATACATAATTTACTCATTACATATTTGGAGTACATAATTTTATGCAATGAGTACATACATTATTTACTCATTACATATTTTAAATGCATAATTTTATGTAATGAGTACATACATAATTTACTCATTACATATTTTTAGTGCATACATTAATATAATGAGTACATACATCATTTACTCATTACATATGTTAAAAACATAATTTTATGCAATGAGTACATGCATAATGTATTCATTATATATTTTTTGTTCATAATTCCATGTATTGAATATATACACAATTCATGCCTGCGCCTAAAGCACCCTCTCAACAAATGCAATAAATAATTTTATTAAGAAATGACTAGATTTCACAAAATAATTGGCAATTACTTATAGAAACCCAGCCATTTAATTCTTATCCAATCATCACTTTTGTTCTAGAGTACAGTGGATGAACTCATTCCCGCTCTGATTTTCTAGAGGCTTTAGAGGTGTTGCTTATTTGAAAATTAAGAAACGAATGTCATTAAACAGCAAAATCGTGGGCCGATGTGCAAGAGATACGTGTACTGAGTCCATATTTTATGTACTGAATAAATGTGTCACTTCAATCGTATAAAGGGGACGTGTACTGAGTCTATATTTTATGTATTGAGTAAAGTTTTTGAAAAAAATTACATAACACGTTGATTGAGTACACGTTGCTTGTATCTATTGAAGTCTGCTATGTATTCAACACATAACATGATGTATTGAATACATTTTTTATTCATTTTAAAAAGTGAATAAATTGATATGTAGTCAGTACACGCTCCCTTTACTCAGTAAATACTGCTCTCGTTGCGTTCTCATACAAGTTGCAGTGCATAGATTTTACATAGCTGTCTCTGTACTGACTACAAAACTTTTTCCCTTAGTGTTGAGTTTTAAACTTTTTGGGTTGTATGGGAGGTAGGCGTGTCCGTTGGCGGATGATGTCCATTTTTCAAAACCATCTTTGTTTTGTTATAAAAAACATATATGCCAAATTTAAGCTCTTTAGGTTAAACACAGGCTTATTTATTGCGTTTTCGATTTTTGGGTTGTATGGGAGGTGGGCGTGTCCGTGAGCGAATGACGTCCATTTTTCGAAGACATAAAATGATATAAAACACATACACACCAAATTTAATTGTTGTAGGCTTAGTGCAGATCCTTGGGTTCATGTGACCATGTGTACCAAGTTTCATCCAATTATCTCTACTCCTTCTTCTGATCCTGTGTATACGTACAACACACAGACGGACAGACGGACGGACGGACGGACATGAATAGCTCGACTCACGAGGTGACGCTGATCAAGAATATATATACTTTTCTATACCGGACGCGCTTCGTGCTATGCGTTACAAACGTTTGCACAAAGTTAATATACCCTGACCTTTCAGGTTTAGGGTATAAAAATTACTAACTTAAGTTCTTAGCTGGCCATGACAGCCCGTGGTTACGGCCAGCTTCATCAGCTCTCGCCAGGCAACTCTGCTTTCCGTGCGCTGTTTCAAAGCTCTTTCACCAAGCGGAGTTAGGACTTTCCCGGCCTGGTCAATCCATTAGAGGCATAGCCTTCCTCTTCGTCGTCGACCTTCGGCTTTCGCCTCAAACACCTTTTTAGCTGGTGCTTCTTCATCCATACAAAAGACATGACCCAGTCAACGTAGTCGCTGAATTGTTATACGCTGGACTAAGTCAATGTCGTCGTAGAGGTCGTAGAGTTCGTGGTTCATTCGAATGTGAAGAACTTTTCCCTCGAACACCCCCAAGAGCGGCTGCATCTGTTTGCGATACCACCCATGCCTCAGCGCCGTAGAGAAGCACAGGTATGATGAGCGTCTTGTATAGTGTTAGTTTTGTCGATCGAGAGAGGGCTCTGGAACCTAATTACTTACTTAGCCCGTAGTAGCACATATTAGCAATTGTTATTCTTCGCTTGATCTCAAGGCTGACTTGTTGTTGCTGTTTACGGCAGTGCCAAGGTATGTAAACTCCTTGACAACTTCAAAATAATCAAAGTCCTCGTTAACCGTCAAACCCACTTTGGTCGATTCTTCTTCGATAGCGGCGAAAGCAGTAGTTACATCTCTCTTCGTTCGCTCGATAATATCGATATCATCAGCATCCTACCATTGCGATGTACACCACCCTTTTGTAGGATCCCCTCCATGATGGAATTGAAGAGATCGCACGATAGCGGGTCACCTCGTCTGAAACCTCATTCGGTATTAAAGAATTCGGAAAGATAATTTCCTACCTTGACGGAGCTGCATGTATTGCTCAACGTCATATTGCAGAGTCTTATCAACTTTGCAGGTATACCGAACTCAGACATTGTTGCGCACAGGCAATCAGGAATCGGGCTATCGAACGCTGCTTTATAATCGACAAAGAGATGGTGGGTGTCGATTTAATTTTCGTGGGTTTGTTCCAGGATCTGGAGTAGTGTAAAAATCTGGTCTATGGTGAACTTGACAGGTCGAAAGCCACACTTATAAGCTGCAATCAGTGTTTTCGTATGCGGCTTCAATCTTTAACACAATGTGCTGGAAAGAACCTTGTATGTGTTGGAAATAAGACTGATAGTTCAGTAGTTGGAGCAGTTTGTCGGGTCTCCTTTCTTAAGTATAGGACAAAGCACACTGTGATTCCAATCGTAGGGCAAGCATTGTCCGTTTTACGCTGGTTTGGTTTTCATTGAGAATTTATAATGCGGTGGGGACCCAAACCCTACGCACATTCCATTTTAAGGTCTTGTAAAAACCCCTCAAGTTCATAGTCTAGACGAGACATGGAGTTTTGGACATGGAGTTTTTGAGGCGGATCAGATTCGCCTTGATAGTACCAGTTGCGGGCTTTGTGGTTTTTCGATTAAGACGCAGTACATGTCTAACACTACGCTTTTACACACCCAAGCTGGTCACCCGTAAAAAGCGGCTAACCTCTTTTTCTAGAGGCCATCCACTATCCACAACCTGTGACCCGCCCGGCAGCTTAAAGCTCAGCTCCCGCATATTTTCAATAGAATCCACGGTACCGGAATTTAAAAAAAAATGTTATATTACATTTTTTTTAAATTTTATATTAAAAAATTAATATTTTTATCGTATTCTATACTGAAATCCGTTAATTTTAATATCAAAAAAATAAACATTGTTCGTGAGGAACAATTGAAATAAATTAAAATACCAATTTTTAAAAAATATTTATATTTTTAGTTTGTTGAAAAGTGTAAGAATAACGGACAATGAGTATTTTTATACCCCCACGCGTACTGCGTAAGGGGTATATTAATTTTGTCACGACGTGTGTAACACCCAAAAGGAGGCGTGGTAGGTATGGAAAATTATATATATTCTTGCTCAGCATCACCACCTGAATTGATTTAGCCATGTCCGTCTGTCTGTCCGTATGTCTGTGGACACGATTGCAGCCGCAATTTTGAAGCTATCGTGCTGAAATTCGATATTAAAGCTTTTTTTTAAAAACTAAGATCAAGTTCGAGAATGTGTAAAATCGGATAAAAACCACACCTACCTTCCATACAACCCCAAAATTGAAAACTCTGTAAAGAGGCTAATATTACAGCTTCAATACTGAAATTCGGTATTTGTATATTCTATGTCAAAAATAAGGTGTGTACTAAAAATAAGGAACATCTACCCACAAACACGATCACCTCCCATACAACCACAATATTGAAAAATCTTTAAAGAGGCTAATATTAAAGTTACAAGACGGAAACTCGGTATTTAAGTATTCTATATCAAAACTGAGGTGTGTTACAAAAATGGGCGTCATTCACCTACTAACACGCCCCCCACCCATACAACACCAAAATTGAAAACCCTATAAAGAGGCTAATATTAAAGGTACAAAACGGAAACTCGATATTCGTGTATTCCATGACAAAACTGAGATGTGTTAAAAAAATGGGCGTGATACACAAACTAACACGCCCACCTCCCATACAACCCCAAAATTAAAAACATTATAAAATGACTTATATTTAAGCTGTAGGAAAACAATTTGATATGTATGTGTTTTAGACCCATAAAAATAATAAAATCTCTCAAAATCTCATAAAAAAGCTCTCCAATTTAAGATTATTTTACCTTTAAGAATCGGCCGTGGGGGTATTTTAACTTCGGCCCAGACGAAGATATATCTTACTAGTTTTCTGTAAAGTCAATGTTAAAAACTATCAAAATCTGACCCATATAAATGACGCGATCCGATTTTTGCTTCTATATTTCTAGAAACTTAAGAAACCCAAAATTAAAAAAAAATATTTTTTTCATATGCTACGTTTTGTTGTTAGTCGTATTTTTCCTATTCGAAAAACAGCGATTCAGAATGAGTTCCGAATTAAAATGGGATTGATGGTAAATGTACTTTAGGTTTGGTATCTCCAATGATGGAAATACAAGCCGCAGATTTTTCGATGACCCGAATTTAGCAGCAACCATTTTTTCAATAATAATAATTGTTGTAATGATACTTACTTTAAGGAAATTTTAACAGAAATTATAATTTTAAATAAAAAATATAGGCTCACATAGTATTTTTTTGCCAAAAATAACTTTATCCTCAAAAATTATGAATTTTTTCCAAAATTTCCTGATTTGACCACAAAAAATTATATTTTTCATTAAAATTTGTACTAGTAATGAATATCGTTTGAAATTCTATGAAAATATCTTTCTAAAATGTCTTTGAAAAATGTTCTGCATCAAAAACTTTCGTTGCTAGAAAGTTGTTGATGCAGAACAGTTAATTTTTAGTGAAACAATCTTCTATAACCTACAAATTAACCCATAGCTGCCCAGGGGGTCTATATAGACCCCCACTTGCGGTACTTTTTTGCTTGTTTTTACGTTCCCTATAGTTTAAAATCATAAAATAATTTTGTCCAACTAAATTGTTCTGGATACTCCACTGTGCGCAGTACGCGTGTGGATATAACAAATATAGAAACAGTAAAATTGATGTAGCCCGACTATACCAACCTTCTTATTTTTTCAAAATAGTAACCTCGTCATGGCTAGGTAGTGGAGTTTGATGTTTGTTTTTTCTATTTTTCGTTAATAGAATTAGATTATATCTAAAATCCCAAATGTTGCGCAGACAATTATTCGGCCTAAATGGGTAATTATTTTAATCAGGTTAACTTTTCAAATTTTAGGCTTACAAAGTCGATTTCACAATTCAGGCATGCCGTTCTGAAGCATTTCTCATCAACGAATAATTACAAAATCAATTCTCACCTCTGTTTCTTAACTCTTGCTCTTCTTTCTATCTATAGCTATCTCTTCTTTAGTTTTAAGTTTTTATTAATGCATCAATGTTAAGTTTCTATGATTATTTTTATTTAACTATTTTACAAATTTGAATTTATTTAACTAAACTTTTTAACTGTGTAATTAAATTAGGTTTTAACTGTAAGTCATACTTTGTCATTTTACTGTTTTGTATTTCGTTCTATAAAACTAGTCTATAAGCTTTGTACTTAAAAAGAACCTAGTTCTTATTGTACTAATGATCTACTACATAAATAATTAAAAAAAAAAAATAATTCAAATAAAGATTATAAACGTTCTTTAATGCTGTTATTATTACATTCAATAAGTCTCTTACTTCAATCGTGTACAGTATATCTTAACGTACTACAATTTATAAATTCATACCAATAATTATTTCTATACCGAATTATCGAATGTGAATTTTTTCCAAAAGCCGAATGGCAAAGTTTAAATTATCGGGAAAGGTTCGAAGCCGAATAATAATAAATTTTTTCATGTAAAAAAATTTTACAAATTCCTTTTTGAGTAATTTTGCTGAAATTCTAATATTTCTGTAATAGATACAGTAACTTCAGGATGACATAGAAAAGAATTGATTAGACTTTCGATGCAACATGAACGGTCTTATGGACGCATGTAGATCAAACTCGCTGCATTTATCATTTGAATAAAGTTTCAACGAGTGAACACCAACTTATGAAAGAACAGAAAGAAAGGAAAAAATAAAACGAACTGTAGCAAGTTTTTTAAAATGCAGAATTTTGGACGGACTTCGAGTTATACAAAAATTGTCCAAAGCAAAAACATTCCAAAGCAATCCGAAGGTTAAAATTCTGCTGATTATGCCGAATAGCGAAGTCGAATATTCTGTCAGACCCTAGAATAATTAATTAATAATACCTAAATATCTAACTCGAAACCCAAAAATTATTACATATAAATTAACATATATCATAACATAATCTTTTGCATATTTTTACACATTTTTGGCTTGGATTGCGCTATATTCTTTTGCAACAACTGTTAAAAGAAGGGTCGGAATTTATTTACAACCGGAGAGGAAATGGTGAGCATGAAATTAAATAATAGTCTGCGAATATTACAACATGATAAGAATGTCGCTACAATAAGTAGAAAGGCATTAAAAAAGGCGGGCGATCCGTAGCGTGGTTATTACAATGAACCTTTAGCGAGTGAACAGTGGAACAAGAGAAACAACAAACATTTGAGGTAAAAAATTTGCTTGTAAAATATGTCTCTTCAACGATTATGCCTGAGTTATATCTAAGAAATTTATCTTGTACATTTTTATTTTGCCCCACTGTACATCTAGCACGCCACTCATAACTTTTCGCTGTTGCGCAAAGTAATGCAACTCCAAGAATAATTTGCATGGTCATGATTTCTTTGAAAGCATTATTCGGACATTGTCACCAGTTGGAATCGTCAGTTCGTCTGTCGCCCCGGGAATCTTAAGGGGCAACGCAACGCAGGGCATGCCACTAATTATTCCACAAATGGTTTCGAGTTCCCGCCACACACAGCGCGCCAAAACAAAGCAAAATTAAAATGAAAAACAATGAGCGACAAATTTTAAAAATGCTGATGAGGAGTAAAACTTTTTAATGCCGCCATGGCAGCAATTCTTTCTACAATTTATTCCACACTTTATGGCTATGATGTTGCTGTTGCTGGTAACTATTTGTTACTTTGTGGTCACAACAAAATATTATGCCATATCAACGTAACGGCATCGTTCTAGTTTCGGTTCTAGATGACACAATAATATTTTCGAAGTGGCAGTCTGTTAATTATGGATTTAAATTTTTAAAATTTATTACTTTGATGGAGTAGATTTAAATAGGGTAAAGATTTTTATACAACAAAGGAAGTGTATTGCTAGCTCTATCTTCGTAATAGTAATAATAGCTGATATATTATTTGATAAACTATTCCAAAATATTATAATATTCTATAAGGTTTAGTAGAAAATTAAAAAAAATGGGTCTCGAATTTTTGTTCAATTGTTATTTTCTAGATAGGGTAAAGATTTTTTTTTGTTTTTTTTTTTTTGTTATTTTCTAGATTTACAACATTTAGAAGAAAAATAAATTTTTAAAAATCTACAAATAAAATCATAATTCTACCAGTTTCCAAAAAATGGAAGGTCATTGTTATTGCTTATAAAAAAAAAAAACAAATACGTCAAGCCTTCGGGCATCCTCAGTTTAATTTTTTTTGCCACTCTAAAATTTAAACCAAAGGTGTTGATTTGTTTGTTGTTAACAACCACGTAATACTTCATAAAAATAGTACACCAGCGCACACATTATTACAGATCGTCAAACCTAGATTATAAAAAAATTCATCGGTACTCAATGAAGCGTTGCGCACAAAGAGTATTTTTAATACTTTTCTGGTTGCTTCTGCTGCTGTATTCTTAGTATTAAAACTTTATTTTGTGTTTTTATTTTTGCTTCTCTTATTTATTTCTTGTTTTCATGCTTCCATGGGTAGTAATTTTTTTAACTTTTCGTAGAATTAAGGTGCTCTGAGCATTAAAAATAACTTTTCTTGTATTGTTATTATTTTGGCAAAGTTACTTTAATCGTTTTTTTATTATGATTGATGATTTCAAAATCTTATTAAACTTGAAGTTCATGAACCCAAAGCAAAGAATTTGAATTAAATATCTTGTTTTTTTTTTGTTTTGTTTTAAAGAAGATAAAGGTTGAGCAGTGTTTGAAAGTCTTTGAACTGACTGGCTCTGAATTAAATTAATTACCTGAGAACTTAATCGAATCATTTATAAGCTATGCAGTAAAACAATAGAAAAAAACTTAGTTGAAGTGAATAAGCTTTAGACCTTAATCAAAGAAACTTTATATATACGCTAAGCTTACGATTTAAAGTTGTTATAAAAGTTTTCTTATTCTCAGAATGTCCATTAGTTTAGCTTTTAAGTTTTAAGTTTTTTTTAAAGACTTTCAAACTTTTAGGCCTTTATCCCATTAAATCTTAAATGAGGTACTGCTTTGAAAAGCTTTTAATTTTCTTTGCTCAGCTTTTTATTAATAGTTCTAACATTGATATATATATTTCAAGAACACTTCTTAATATTATTTAATAACAATAAAAATTAGTTTCGGTTATGAGGGACAAATAAAAAGTCGATTTATATGAATTGCTGCTGATTTATGTATGTGTGTGCCTCCTCGAAATTCAGTCAATTCAAACATTAAATAATGTCCTCCAACCTATATTATTATATTAATATCGTTAGTTATGGCGTCTGTTTCTGATTTTATAGAGTTTTTATTAAAATGTTTTCCGCTTTCAAAGTAGTTGAACTCCAGGCTCAGCTACATTAGGGATGGATAGATTGGTTTAAAAAAAAAAAAACGAATAGTCGACTAATTGTTCATAAGTTCATAAGTTCGTGTTATTTAAAGTTAGCAATTATAGCACAAAATATATGAATGGTTATTTTACTTTATAACTTCATGCAGCAGGAATTTTTTTTGGGAGGTGTTGTCAAATGTTGAGCTAATATATGAAAACAATTTTACGTTACACTGTGTGTAATTTTTTAAGTCACGGCAAAATAACAATACAACACAAATAATGAAAACTCTATAAAGAGGCTAATATCAAAGTTACAAAACTGAAACTCGGTATTTGTGTGTTCAATGTCAAAACTTAAGTGTGTTAGAAAAATGGGCGTTATCCACCCACTTACACGCCCACCTCCCATACAACCCCTAAATTTAAAACTCTATAAAGAGACTAATATTAAAGTAACAAAACTGAAACTCGGTATTTGTGTGTTCTATGTCAAAACTTAGGTGTGTTAGAAAAATGGACGTTATCCACCCACTTACACGCCCACCTCCCATACAACCCCAAAATTGAAAACTCTATAAAGAGACTAATATTAAAGTAACAAAACTGAAACTCGGTATTTGTGTGTTCTATGTCAAAACTTAGGTGTGTTAGAAAAATGGGCGTCATCCACCCACTAACACGCCCACCTCCTATACAACCCCAAAATTGAAAACTCTATAAAGAGACTAATATTAAAGTTACAAAACTGAAACTCGGTATTTGTGTGTTCTATGTCAAAACTTAGGTGTGTTAGAAAAATGGGCGTCATCCACCCACTAACACGCCCACCTCCTATACAACCCCAAAATTTAATATTTTATAAAAAGGCTTATATTTATGCTTCAGAAAAACAATTTGATATGTTTGTATTTTAGACACATAAAACTAACAAAATTTTCTAAAATCTCATACAAAAAGCTCTCTACTTTAAGATTATTTAACCCTTAAGAATCAGTCGTGAGGGTATTTTAACTTCGGCCAAGTCGAAGATATACCTTACTAGTTTTTTAATATTTTTGTAATAGATAGCATAGTAACTCAATGTTTAAGTAAATAAAAAACAAATGAAATTAAAAAACGGTGTTAAAAATCATCTCTAGGAAGTTTATATGTTTTAGAAATTTGTTTATTGAGATCTTAGGTACATTTTTGTAGTTGATTGTTTCCTTGAATTTTGAACGGTTTGCTACCTATGGACCTGAACACGGGAAAAAAGGTAAAAAAAAATCGAAATTTTTTAAGTTTTTTGCGATTTTGACCTGGAAGGTGAAGTTTTTTGGATTTTATATGTTGGCAATTTTTGTTCCTTATGACAAGAGCTACTTTGCCTCTGAGAGTAAATCGAAATTCTGAACGGTTTACAAGATATGAGCCTGAGAAAATGATCACATTTTTACGAAAATGATACCGAGGCCCCAAATCTTTGGGGGCCCATAAAACAAAAAGTGCATGACTTTGGGGAAAATTGGGAGACACGGGTCTTTTTTTTTAGTCTTTTATCACGTAGTGGTGTCCGTATATGGTTATTTTTTTTGGTGTTGCACTGTGTTATGTATGAAACAAAATATCGGCCAAATGGCTGCCGCGACCTCGGCGGCACACCTCCATCCGATGGTCCAAACTTTCGATGACGCTGAGGCATAATTGAGGTTCTATGCGGTTAATGTGCCGAATTATCTCATTCTTTAGCTCTTGAATTGTTGCTGACTTATCGACGTACACCTTTTCTTTAAAATAACCCCAAAGAAAGGAATCCAACGGTGTCAAGTCACATGATCTTGACGACCAATTGACATCGCCACCACGTGAGATAACACGGCCATTGAATTTGTCGCGCAAAAGAGTCATTGTTTCATTAGCTGTGTAGCAAGTGGTACCCTCCTGTTGAAACCACATATTGTCCACATTTATATCTACTAATTCGGGCCTTAAAAACTTCGTTATCATCTCACGATAGCGAACAACATTCACAGTAACTGCCTGACCGGCCTCATTTTGGAATAAATACGGCCCGATGATGCCGCCAGCCCATAAACCGCACCAAACAGTCACTCTTTGTGGGTGCATTGGTTTTTCGACAATCACTCTTGGATTATCATTCGCCCAAATGCGGCAATTCTGCTTATTGACGAATCCACTGAGGTGAAAATGTGCCTCATCACTGAAGATGATTTTCTTCAAAAATTGATCATCACTGTTGCCATTTCTTGAATAACTTTAACGCGTGGCTCGATTATGTATCTTTTCATGGTTCAAATTGAGTTAGTCTGAAATTGAGAAATGCCAAATGAAATGCAGAAAAAACTTGGCGTTAAGGTGTGGTCCGCATTCAACATCGGCCCTTAACAAAAGCAAAGAATAAATGTTATAATTTTTTTTACTTGAAAACATTTTTTTCTTATTCGGCTTCGGCTTCGGCTTTCGTACAATTATTTCCATTTTGCCGAAGAATCGGCTTCGGCTTCGGCTTCGGCAAAAATTCACATTCGGTCGGACACTACTAATGGGTCTAAAATCATTTGGAGAAGATGGATTTTGCTTCTTAGCTATTGGAAGTACGATGGCCATTTTCCATAAATCAGGGAACGAAGACGTCATAAAACATGAATTAATTATGTGAGTTAGAGGGCTGATTATGTGGGAGAGTAAGATTTTAATAAATTTTATGGGAATACCATCAGTAGCCAGTGCATTGGACTTGATTTGTGATACGCAGTTTCCAACATCAAGCTCAACTACTGGGGAAAAATTAAAAGATTGCGGCATTGAAAAATTTAACAGGGGCATGGTATTGCTATTATAAGCTGGAGCAAAAGTAGAAACAGCAGAAGCAGCAGCATTATCACAGAAGAAACAGTTTAAAACTTCGGGATCTAGAGGACATTCAACTTTAGTTTTGTTGCAGATCCCAAGGCTTTTAATATTATTCCAAAGCACTTTACATGGTAGAGAGAGAGTTTAAGTTTATTTGAGTAAAAACGCATTTAAGCTTGCCTTGTTACTAGCACGGATTCATTCCTCGCCATTCTATAAGCCTATCAATTAATATCTGTGGGAATAAGCCGCCAAATTTTACGTAACCTGTTTTTTCTTTTTATGGTGGACAGGACATGCCGGGAAAACCAGGGACAGGAAATATTTTTTATTCTACAACTACGTACAGGAATATGTTTCTCGAACAGAAACTTA
The DNA here is from genome assembly GCA_958299015.1 of Tetanocera ferruginea. Classification (NCBI taxonomy): domain Eukaryota; kingdom Metazoa; phylum Arthropoda; class Insecta; order Diptera; family Sciomyzidae; genus Tetanocera; species Tetanocera ferruginea. The sequence continues at coordinate 36,273,975 of OY282644.1, read as the reverse complement.
AATGGTTCAAGGAGAAAATTAAGCTTGTCATTAATATTGTGATGAAGCCAACAATCATCAAACGATAACAACATCAACGAGACATTAAACGAGACATCATGGAGGAGAGACGGATTATTTATGTTCTTGTAATCCCTATAGGAAAAAGTAATCGAGATAGCTAAACGAGAATGCTCAGTAAAGTTTGCCATTTCACCATGAATAGGCTAAGTCGTACTTACTCTGAGAGAAATTCGATCATTACGGCAATTTAGTGATTGTCATAATCGACCCACCGAACAGGTATCAAGGTATCGTGCCCAAATTTCGCACCAGCTCCACTTTATTAGACGTAAATCCACCAACCCATAGGCGGAGACTGCCGCGTACCGGCAGATTACGATTTGCAATTCGCTGCCGTTCTCAACAATTGAGCTTGTGTTATTCGACCACCTGGAACCTTTTACGTAAGGACCTCGGTATGAAGTCATACAAAAGTGCGTACAGCTGGTGCAAGAACTTTAGCCGGGTGACTTACTACAACGCCGTTTGTTTGTTGCATGTACCTTAGAAAAATTGGATGAAGATTCAGTTTTTTATACAAAAATTGTCTTCACTGACGAAGCTTATTTTTGGATCAATAATTACGTGGTTACGTCAACAAACAGAATTGCCAAATTTGGTCTGAAGGGCAGCCAGAGGTAGTTGGCTGCTAAAGCACCCACAAATATGCACTGTTTTGTGCGGTTTGTGGGCCGGCGACATCATTGAACCGTTATTTTTAAAAAATAATGAAAATCGCACTGTTACAGCCAAGCAAGGAACTGTACGATGGTCACCGACTTTTTTTTACCCTCAAATTGGAAAAGTTGGACTTATTTGATATGTGGTTTCAATAAGATTTCAATAAGAACATTTTCAAATAAATATTTTACTAACTATTGCAAATATTCGTTTATTTTTAAAAACTAAACGATTCAAAAATCGCCCTTTATGTCAAAACTTGATCTCTCCCTGAAAAAAAATAAATTTTTTAACTCATGCCATCACGTTTGTGCAACGGCCGAACTAGATAAAAAAATGGTCGTTTTTATGCTGTTCAGTCTCTGTACTGTCAAAATGTGTTGCAAGCTTCCGTTGTACTCCCGTTTTACGACTTGTTTCTTACATTTTGAGTTAAGTCACTCACCACCTACATAACCTAAGAAATTTCCTTCAAACTCGTTATTTTGTGTCGAATTTTTTGAACGCTTACTAATAACCCAAATTCTTTGTGGGAATCAAGTATCCAGTGAAGCCACATGATTCAGTACAAAAATAATTCCGATTGCCTTCCGTAACTGATGAAAAATATTTCATAATTCATAATTTTCCATTTTCAAAACCTGTTTCAATAAAATCCCTCTTCGGAAAAGTGTCGTGAAGACATATCCTTAAAAAGACATTATTTCGATAGAATTCAGCATTTCAGCAGTCAGTATTCCTGCTTATTGGTATAACTTTAATATTTCACTAAACAAAAACGGGTGAACAGAAGAAAAATCAAACCAACACATATTTTTCTTATAAGCCGTTATATCATAAAATCAGATAATATTTGGCAATTTAGAGAAATGTTTTAATGAAGCAGATACAGGAAAGTATGATACAAAATTATGAATTATTTTTCTCTCGGGAGTCAACCGAAATAATTGTTTTACTGAATCACATGACTTCACTATGAACTTAATTCCTGCCAAGTTTGGGTTAGTTTGCGCTTAAAAAAAAATTAAGACAGAAACAGGACGAAAAATGAAAATTGCAGAGGAAATTTCCTTAATGTTTTTTGATAGCGAGTGACTCAACCGATTGTCCTCAAATTCAGGCTTCATTATTTTATATAACAAAACTTAATTTTTTTCCCAAATATTTCAGCAGCCAAGTGGGTTCCATGCTAAAAGTTGAAACGACAACTCCAATCGGAGTAGTGTCTATGGACAATAGGGGTTATTACCCCTAAATGGACAGAATAAGAACTTAAGCCTTAATTACATTGTGATGGAAATTTCCATCAAAGCTTCAAATAGAAAAAAATACACACAAACCCAGTTGGTGTGATGATTTTATACGTATGGTAACTTCTTATTTTTTTTTTTATAAAAAAAAAATCATGGAATTAAGGGTTAACGAAAATTTAAAAACACTTGAGAATTGCATTAAAATATACATTTGGAGTTTTCACTTATTTGATAAGACGTGTGAATACTTTGTTTGTAAATCAATTTTATAGGATCCTATTTTGCTTGGTACGACAATAATTTTTTTGGGGGAAGGGGGTTACATCCCGAAACCCCCCTTTAGTTGCGCTAATGTCATGCAGCACTGTTTTTTTTTTCAAAGAAGTGCTTCGTACTGGGGATATCAATTTTTTTTTTAACGGTTTTCGGTTTTTACGGTATTTGTTAGGCGGTTTAACCGATCGGTTAAACCCAGAGGCAAAAACCTGTTTTCCGGTTCACCGAAAAGGTTTTTTTCATAAATAAAAAATAATTTAAATCAAAAACTTACATTCATTTTTATTTTACATCTTAAAATATCTTTTAAATATATGTTTTTATCTTTATTTAAACTGTATAAGAATATCTATCTATATTTAAATAACGTGATATATCTAATCAATCCAGTATTGGCTAAACATCTAATTCATAAAAACATTTAGATTGATTTCTATCTAGCTTTAAAAAGAAATTTCCACACTATGCGTGACATTTTTAAATTTATAAAGGAAAAATGCGTGAAATTTCTCAAAATAATATTTATTTTTACTAACGTTTATCAAAACTTTTTCAACGAATTGTGAAACATAATTTTTTTTTTTTTTTTGTTTTTTTTTTTTATATTGCGAAACATAATTTTATCTCTGTTTAACTATATATTATTATTAGTGACGACATTTTACATTAAAATCAGTTACTTTTCCTTCGACTATCCATCTCTAAGCTTCATCCTCGTTAATACTTAAAAGACAGTCATATGTTAACTAAACATTTTACAGGCAATTTCACGAGTTCCGTTAAAGTCTTATTTATATTTTTCCTTGTATTTGCAAATATTTGTGAAGTTAGAGATGAACTCTAACTCTGATAGTGTATGGATTTATTTTCTTTTATGATCCATTTAGAAGTCAGAGTAGATTTATTTTGCAATAAAACGTAAAAATAAACTTTTGAATTGTTTTAAAGTTTGATGTTTTCTTTAAGAGTTACTGATGGCAAAACGGCTAGACAAAAATGATAAACTTTATTGCTAATCTATCCCGGTCTTGTGGAGACATAAATTGAAAGAATAAATTTTTTAAGAAGGAATAATTTACAAATATCAGAAGAGCTCCACAGTGTAGTTCATTTAGAGGGAAAATTCTGGTAAAGGATTCCAATGAAGATTATTTTGCTATTTCTCAGTTTATTTGTTATGAACGCTTTAAGGTTAAGAAGATAGAGCTGTTTGAATTATTTTTTTTTTTACATTTTTAATGTTTTTCGCAGAGTATAAATTTATGGTAAGTTATGGAAAGTCCACCATCGACCAGCTCTTTATGCTCCCACAAATCTTGGAAAGGATCCTCGAAAAAAAAATCGAAACACACCATCTTTTTGTCGATTTCAAAGCCGCCTTGGACATTCCAATAAGGAGTCACCTATACTTCATCATGCCTGAATTTGGTATTCCTGCGAAGCTAATACTTCTTTGCAGGATGACACTGAAGAACACCAGCAGTGCAGTGAAAATCGGGAAGGACCTATCCCTTTCGTTCGATACCAAGCAAGGTTTCAGACAAGGTGATTCCTTATCGTGTAACTTCTTTAATATAGTCATGGAGAAGATCATACGTGCTGCTGACCTGAGACGCAGCGGCACCATTTTCTATAAGAGTGTTATGCTGCTGGCGTATGCTGATGATATTGACATCATTGGCCTAAACACGCGCGAAGTCAGTGCAGCATTCTCCAGGCTAGAAACAGAGTCAAGTCGAATGGGTCTTGCAGTGAACGCAGATAAAACGAAGTATCTCGTGTCAACAAACAAACAGTCCCAGCGTCTTGGAAACCACGTCTCTGTTGACAACACCTCTTTTGAGGTAGTGAAAGACTTTGTTTACCTGGGATCCAGTATTAACTCCTCCAACGATATCAGTATTGAGATTAAACGAAGGATAACTCTTGCCAACAAGAGTTACGTTTCTCTCGACGAACAAAACTGAGGCTCTATAAGTCAATAATCATGCCCGTCCTACTATACGCATCACAAACTTGGACGATGAGCAGCTCTAATGAAGAGACTTTGGGAGGGTTCGAGAGAAAAATCTTTCGTAAGATCTATGGTCCAATCTGCGTCAATGGCGAGTACCGAATACGATGGAACCACGAGCTGTATGAGCTATATGCCGACATCGATATAGTCAAGTTGGTCAAACGTATTAAAATAGAGCGGCTGCGCTGACTAGGTCATCTCGAGAGAATGAACGACAAAGCTCCAGCGAAAAAATTATTCGATTCGGTACCCAGCGGTGGCCAACGCAGGGTATCGAGGAAGACCGCATCTCCGTTGGAAAGGCCAGGCATTGGATAACCTGACAACGCTTGGAGTTTCCAGCTGGCGCCAGCAAGGGCATGAGAAAAGAGGCTGACGCGAATTCTTAGACCAGGCCAAAACCGACCAACGGTTGTAAGCGCCATTTAAGTAAGGAAGTAAGTAAGTACACTGAGGGAAAAATGTGTTAAAATTTAATGAAATTGTGTTCATATCTAACGAATTTGTTTTTGAAATAGAGCTTGAAACAAATTCATTAAAATTAAACACAACTGTTTTTAAAGTTAAATTCAAAACAAAAGTTTTTTTTTTAAAACAATGTTTTTGTTATGAAAAACAAATTTAAAACAAAAATTTTAAAATTCAAAACACATGCTTTAAAGCATATTTTTTTCGATGCCATTTTTTTAACTTTTCCGAGTTTTTAGCACCAGATTCACAACCAGCTATCCCCGGGACCTTCCGAATACCAAATGTTAACTCCATTAGATTAAGTTTGCATCTGAAATATTTTAATATATAATTAATTTGTTTTTATTTTATCATATTTTCAAATATATTTTCATACTTGTCAAACCAATTTAAAAAATTCAAAAATTGTCATTGAATTCAAATTTTTGTTTGTTTTTTTCAAAGAAATAATAAGCGAAAAATAAAAAAAAGAAAGGAGTTTAAAGGTAGGTGAAAATTTAACACAATTGTTTTAAATTTTGTTTTGTAGAAACGCAAAGGCGTTAAATTTCTATTTCAATATTTTTTGTTCAATTTTAAAGTATGTTTTTTTTCTCAGTGTAAGTATAAATTTATAAGAGAAATAAAATGCATAAAATTGTTGAATCTACGATTTACTTGCATATTCCTAAATTTATCCAGAGTCAAGCAACCCTTTCAAATATATATTTATTAAAAAATAATAACTAATTCATTCCTTCACCTATAAATTTTTCTTTCCACTTGTCTGCACTCCCTCCCCTGTCCATTAGGATCACTAGCACTAAGGGATTTTGACTACCATCGGTACTTTATGACTGTTGAATATATGATACATGATACCTTTTCCACCACTTTACCTTTGAGATTTCTAATCCCGATACTCGAAAGATTAAACAAAATCTGAGTGTTTAAATTTATCTCTAAACAAATTTAAAGTAAATGAATTTCTTAAAGATATATCTCCAATGATCTCCAGCTCATAATCCTTGAATATTACAGCATTTAAATTTGTAACAGGTAGAATATTTATTGATACAGATTTATTTAAAAGTGACCACACATACATGTGTAGTTAACCATGACACAACAATATTGTTGCAATATTGGTTCAATAAACAAAAACAAAAAGAAAAACAAATCCGAATTCGCGCCCAATTTTATGCTGAGTAGCTTAACCACTCTTAGTGTAAATCGGATAACACATGTTTTGTCCACCATGCAATTTCATTGACAACCAAATAAAAACAAGTGTTTATTTACATAGTACCTGTATTGAAAAAGCTGACAATTTTTAAAACTTTTTTAACACAAAAAAATAAATAAACAAACATCAGGTTTCACCCCCTTAAATATGCGCATTCAATGCATATTCAATAAAATAATACAAACTTCAACTTGAGCTCACGTATTGCAGTTGCTGCAACGACCATGCTAGTCTCCATGGAGTTCATACTTTTGCGGTTGGAATAAGTAATTGATTGTTTATTGAAAAACATTTGTATGTTCCCATAAGTTATAAATAAAAAATATTGACCATTTACTAAACGATATTTCAAAACGTTAAATCGACGATATCAACTCCACTGAACACGCATCCATCCGACCACTCTGTATGTCGTCGTCTGTCCGTCCATCTGTTCGTGCACTGCTTTCCCTGGGGAGCATTAAGGGTGCGAGCACACACACAGCATAAATATAAACACGAACTGAATGGAAAATAAAGGGAAAAAGCATTGAAATAATGGAGAATATCGATAATATTGCATGAAGAATCGGCTGAACGTGTAATAAAATGCAACTGTGTTCGTTTATGGCTTGTTGCTGAACTTTACTGGGGCGCAAAACAAACACTGCGGAATAAGGTTCGCACATGTGCTGCCCAGGGTCAACGGCGAGGTGAGGCCACGCCACTAACGAGTGGAGTGTGTTTTTATTTAGTGTGGTATTTTGATAAATTGTTTTCATTTATGAATTAATAAAACAAAATCCAAATTTAAAAGTAGACATGTGCTTTATATAGAATTTTAATAAAAAATATAAAAACACATAATAGGAAAAATTTTTTATAGTAATTTTATATGCTTTTCCACCCACCACGCCCTTAAAAAATGGCTATGAAAATTTGTTGGTCGTTTTCAGATGTTGTTTAATTTAAATTTCCAACAGAATAAATCCGTAGAAAACGCAAATTCAACTTCTTTCATTTTTATCATATCATATTTTTTCTTATTTGAGAAAATTTACTTTTGTTATCCAACTTACCTCAGATGTACATGATTAAATAGAAAATTCAACACCGACCAAGCATTTCCGAAGGAATGTATTTGTTTGACTGAAACCTTCAATAGTCTGAAATGATTTAGCTCTTTTCATCAATGTTTGATTAAAGGTGCCTGAAAAGATTTTAAAGTTCTGCGGAAATAAATTGAGCACCCTTTATAATGAGTTATGAATAGAGTAAATCACCTCCGCCATGTGCAAACCAAAACCAGATTTCAAAGAAGCACAGAATGACTTAGACTTGTTTAACATTTAATAACAATTCTTTCGGTTAGAGACTTTGTCAACTTGAGCACCAGCCAGTATTAATTCTACCAATGGGTCCAACAGCACGGTTGAAAAATAATAATTTTTTCCAACAGATATAACCGTGCACTCAATAGGTATTGCGAAGCAGACCTGTCTTTTGATACTCTTGTACTCTTTGAAATTTCCGAATCAAGGCCAACACAATTTTCCTTTAACTAACAACATACTTAGCTTTAATTTTGGGTAAAAATTGCACAAGAAGAAATTCGGGGTTTTGTCAAAACTGTAACCATACAGACATGGGATTGAAATTCATTGCATCAAAATGCAGAACTGAGAAGTCAGAGCTTGAACAGAGAAGGCGGATTTTGAATTTATTCATACTTTCACACTTATTCATAAACAATTCCAAAAATTAATGACATTGATGAAGAAAAGTCTTTTGGCTTGTAAGTACGTGTATTTAGGTACTAATAATTTAATAACTAACCATTTTTTAGTCTCAATTGGGATGAAATGATCTAAAAGCCAAATTATATTATTAATACATTCGGGACAAAACAGTAAGAGTTAATATAAAAACTTCGATTTTTAACTTTTTTTACTACTTCCAAACAATAAATAGGTTGAACTTCAAGAAAATCAAGTTTATTCTTCAAATTTGGAAGAATATACGACTTGTTAACAGTCATATAGAAGTTATTGTTATTTGCTCTTTTAGAAATAGCGTCTGAATCCCTATTAAGCATGCAACATAAATCCAAAAGTAGTTCAATACGTTTGGAAAAATATAGGTACATAACATTAGCAATGCCATGTATCCTCATATCTTTACATATGCTTAAAATGTCGTTGACAAAGATAATTAAGAGAAGTGGCCCAAGAAAAGTGGAACAACTGTGCCTATAACAAACAAGTAAAGAAAGTTTAAAGTCGGTCTAGGCCGACTATGAAATACCCTAAACCTACTTTTCCAAAAATAAATAATATTATTGAAAATGGGCGTGTCCGTGGGTGGATGAAGCCTATATTTTATATGCAATTAAATGTTGATGAAAAATTTACGCATACCAAGTTTTATTCCTGTAGCCCACAGTTAATGCCTTTATTGTGCTTTCGCTATGGGAGGTGGGCTTGTTCATGGACGCATTACTCCTAATTTTTGAACACACCTTAGTTTTGGCATAAAATACATACATACCAAATTTAATTTCTCTATGATAAACATAACCTCATTCATTGATTTTTAAACTTTTTGGGTTGTATGGGAGGTAGGCGTGTCCGTAGGCGGATGACGAACATTTTTCAAAACCATCTTTGTCTTGTCATAAAAAACATACGTGCCAAATTTTAGCTCTCTAGGTCAAACAGAAACTTATTTATTGCGTTTTCAATTTTTGGGTTGTATGGGAGGTGGGCGTGTCCGTTAGCGTATGACGTTCATTTTTCGAAGACATCTTTTATTGATATAAAACACATACAAATCAAATTTTATTGTAGTTGGCTAATTATGGGTTGAGTTATGCTGTTTTAAATTTTTGCATTGTATGGGAGGTAGGTGTGTCCGTGGGCGGATTCCAAAAATATTCAATAGTGCAGATCCTTGGGTGCATATGACCATGTGTACCAAGTTTCATCGAATTATCTCTACTCCTTATTCTTATCCTGTGTTTACGGAAAACACACAGACGGACGGACGGACGGACGGACATGAATAGCTCGACTCACGAAGTGACGATGATCAAGAATATATATACTTTTCTATACCGGACTTGCTTCGTTCTATGCGTTACAAACGTTTGCACAAAGTTAATATACCGTCACCTTTCAAGTTAAGGGTATAAAAACCAAATTGATATGGTGAAAGAAGTTGGAAACTAACTAAATGTTCGCTTATTTTTCAACCATCAATGATTCACAAATTTCAGAAAACGTGGGCAAAATACTAATGGATCTATAATCGATCATGATAGATGCATTTGAACTACTGGAAGTATTTCACGAATAAGAAAAGTATGACGAGATTTGGCAAAGCACTGATTTAGCACAGCAGTGGTTTAGAAAATGTGTAAGGGACCTTATTATAACACTCTCCCACTTTGTTTTCCTGATCAAACCCAACCAGCAATATGAGTCGAAATTTACTTATTAGTTCCCTTTAAAGCTGTTTAAAGAGGCAAAAAGAGTTCCATGGCCTTTCGAAGCTGCTTTATGGTCCGATGTATAACTTGTCACGCCTAAGGCTGCTTAAGGGTAAACTGCTTAATGGTTCGATTGTACCTAATTTTGCACTTTAAAGGTGATTATTGGTACCTATGACAGAACTAGCTGCATAAATGAAAAAATTCTTCGTTTCGATATAAAGCGACATGGCACAGTCGCTAAGGCATCGGACTACAAATCGGCAAGACAAGGCAAGATTTCTATAAAAAAATTTTTCACTGCGAAACAGATGGTATAAGTTAGGAACAAACGCGTTAATGGAAGAAAAACAGAACTTAATAAAGAGATTAAAAAAAACTAGTAAGTATCTTCGACTGGCCGAAGTTAAAATACCCCCACGGACGATTCGTAATGGTACAACATTTTAAATTGCAGCTCTTTTTTATGAGACTTCAAAAATTTTACTATTTTGATGACGTCTAAAATATATTCATATAAAATTATTTTCCTGCAAAGTAAAGACAAGCCTCTTTATAAATTTTTCAAGTAGGGGTTGTATGGGAGGTAAGCGTGTTCTTGAGTGGTTAATACCAATTTTTATAACACGCTTCAATTTTGATATAATATACACAAATACCCAATTTCAGTTCTGTAGCTTAAATATTAGCCTATTTATAGAGTTTTCAATGTTATGGGTTGTATGGGAAGTGGGCGTGTTCGTCGGTGGATGACGCCCATTTTTATAACATGTCTTAATTTTTACATAAAAATAATAAATATCAAATTTTATTTTTGTAGCTTCAACAGAAGCCTACTTATATAATTTCCAATTTTGGGGTTGTATGGTAGGTGGGCATGTTAGTGCGTGGTTAACGCCCATTTTTCTCTCACGTCTTAATTTTTATATAAAAATAGTAAATATCTAATTTAATTTTTGTAGCTTCGACACCAGCCTCTATATAAAGGTTTCAATATTAGGGTTGTATGGGAGGTGGGCGTGTTAGTGGGTAGATGACGCCCATTTTTCTAACATACCTGAGTTTTGTCACAGACTACACACATACCGAATTTAAGTTTTGTAGCTTCAATATTTGCTTCTTTATGGAGTTTTCAATTTTGGGGTTGTATGGGAGGTAGGCGTGGTTTTCATCCGATTTAGCCCATTCTCGAACTTGATCTTTGTTTTATAGAAAAAAGCTTAAATATCGAATTTCACTTTGATAGCTTTACAATTACGGCTGTAATCGTGTCCACAGACGGACAGACAGACGGACAGACGGACAGACAGACGGACATGGCTGAATCAACTCAGGTGGTGATGCTGAGCAAGAATATATATACTTTTCTATACCTACCACACCTCCTTATGGGCGTTACACACGTCGTGACAAAATTAATATACCCCTTACGCAGTACGCGTGGGGGTATAAAAATAAAAACGAAAATCAGAAATAAAACAAGCAAACATTTATTTTTAAAAAAGCTTTGTCTATTCAAATTTGCACGAAAATTTTAGATCTTTGAAAATTTTCGAATTTCGATCAGAAAGCTGCTTAGCTGTCTATGCAACGTAAAGGGTGATTTTTTTGAGGTTATGATTTTCATGCATTAGTATTTGACAGATCACGTGGGATTTCAGACATGGTGTCAAAGAGAAAGATGCTCAGTATGCTTTGACATTTCATCATGAATAGACTTACTAACGAGCAACGCTTGCAAATCATTGAATTTTATTACCAAAATCAGTGTTCGGTTCGAAATGTGTTTCGCGCTTTACGTCCGATTTATGGTCTACATAATCGACCAAGTGAGCAAACAATTAATACGATTGTGACCAAGTTTCGCACTCAGTTTACTTTATTGGACATTAAACCAACCACACGAATGCGTACAGTGCGTACAGAAGAGAATATTGCGTCTGTTTCTGAGAGTGTTGCTGAAGACCGTGAAATGTCGATTCGTCGCCGTTCGCAGCAATTGGGTTTGTGTTATTCGACCACATGGAAGGTTTTACGCAAAGATCTTGGTGTAAAACCGTATAAAATACAGCTCACGCAAGAACTGAAGCCGAACGATCTGCCACAACGTCGAATTTTCAGTGAATGGGCCCTAGAAAAGTTGGCAGAAAATCCGCTTTTTTATCGACAAATTTTGTTCAGCAATGAGGCTCATTTCTGGTTGAATGGCTACGTAAATAAGCAAAATTGCCGCATTTGGAGTGAAGAGCAACCAGAAGCCGTTCAAGAACTGGCCATGCATCCCGAAAAATGCACTGTTTGGTGTGGTTTGTACGCTGGTGGAATCATTGGACCGTATTTTTTCAAAGATGCTCTTGGACGCAACGTTACGGTGAATGGCGATCGCTATCGTTCGATGCTTACAATTTTTTTGTTGCCAAAAATGGAAGAACTGAACTTGGTTGACATGTGGTTTCAACAAGATGGCGCTACATGCCACACAGCTCGCGATTCTATGGCCATTTTGAGGGAAAACTTCGGAGAACAATTAATCTCAAGAAATGGACCGGTAAGTTGGCCACCAAGATCATGCGATTTGACGCCTTTAGACTATTTTTTGTGGGACTACGTCAAGTCTAAAGTCTACAGAAATAAGCCAGCAACTATTCCAGCTTTGGAAGACAACATTTCCGAAGAAATTCGGGCTATTCCGGCCGAAATGCTCGAAAAAGTTGCCCAAAATTGGACTTTCCGAATGGACCACCTAAGACGCAGCCGCGGTCAACATTTAAATGAAATTATCTTAAAAAAGTAAATGTCATGGACCAATCTAACGTTTCAAATAAAGAACCGATGAGATTTTGCAAATTTTATGCGTTTTTTTTAAAAAAAAAGTTATCAAGCTCTTAAAAAATCACCCTTTACTTGTTTGTTCCTCAAATCAAACTGAATCGGTTTCTATCGTTACATCCTAATGTAGGATAAAATAAATTTTATAAATCTTAGCCAAATGCCATCGTTACCGAAAGCATATGACTTGATTATCATAATTGTCATTAGAACATCATTATGATTAGCTTAAGGAAATGAGTACTTATCCACATTCCGAAGCTGAAGATTACAATGAAAATCACAATTACCAGCTGAAGGATTATATAGAAAGAAATAATTTAGAATGATTGAATCTGTAGTACATTTTGGGTTTCTCGTTTTCTCTGCTGCAGACGACAATTTTGCGAATATGTTTCCAAATTAATTTAGTAAACAGTGAGCAGTTCAGTTTTCGGTGAAAAATTCTTTCTTAAAGTTATTAACGACTGAAACAACAGCATTACGAGCATTCTTAATTGTGTCCAGTTAATATCCTTACGAGCCCTTTTCCAAATATGACTTGTTTCTTTTCTCAAAAGACTTATTACACTGAGAAAACTACAACATTTTCATAACTAGCAGAAACGTGATACTTTTGAAAACGTTTAACCCAGATTTTGCGCCTCTAACAATAATTTTTATTTCAAACACACCCATTTTAAAAATAACTTCTAAAACTTTCGTTTGATTTTCTGCAATAAACATTTTAAAATGAGCTGCTAAAATGTTCGTTTGGTCTTCTAAAATTAACATTTTAAAAAGAGCTTTTAATTGCCTCGATTGCCTACACGCAGTAATTGAAACTGAATCACCTTTTACGAAGTTCAAGTTAAGCCGAGCTTGCTAGTGGTAGAGTTTAATACTCAGCCGTCCAGGGTTCAATCCCTGATGAAACGAGCAAGATTTTTTTTTTAATTTAAAACACATTTATTTTTGATATATTTTGATTTTTATCAAGTTTTAATTATTGTAATCGCAAACTTATTACGAGGTTTTTTTTCTGGCAAATGAGTTAAGGAAACAATTATAATTAGAATTTAAATTATTAAATTAATACTTTTGATACATACACAGTAGGATTCGAACCTACGTCTCCTGCAAGCCAGTCTAGCACACTTCCATCGAGCTATACTGTAAAAAGTAAAGCTTGTATTAAAGACTGCCTCTAAATCAACTTGTGCCTGAATTTAAGCATGTTGTGCATTTTAATATTCTGAATGCTTAAAACCCCAAAAAGCATATTTGAAGTCAGCTTTTGGAAGTTGATTTTAAGACAAGCTAGCTTAAATTAAAGAAATTTATGGGTTTTTATGTTAAAAATGGCTACAATTCATCACATGGGTCTTAATTGAAGATAGTTTGCATTGCTTTTCAGGCCAGTTTGTTTACGATAAGGGCTGAAATTCAGCGATGGTAAGGCTGCATTTACCATTTAACTGCCATTTAGTAAGACATCATTGAATGCTGTTTTACAGTATAAAAAGGCAAAAGTAATTGCAGCAAAAGCCCTCTTAATGCTGTTGCAGCTTATTTTAAGATAGTTTTTTCACCTAATATGAAAATTTGTATAAATTTTTGTTTCACCAATAATGTCGATACGATTCTATCACTCAAAATATTAGAATCAATGATAAAAATACTAGAAAAATTAGACTGGAAAAAGATGAATTTGTACTGATACTCAATATTTGCGATTAATATACTTAAAACTTCTTTAAACTGTAGGTAGGTTTCTAAGTTAAAAGTGTAAAAAACACAAACGAAACAATGGTTACTTTATGGCAGAAACTGGGATTCGGTGGGTCAGTACTTTAAGGGGTCAACTGAGGTCAATGAGTTTCAGAAATAGGTCTTTCTAAGACAAAAACAAAAACAAAAACATATCATTCTTTAAGATAGGACGATAAATAACGAAGTTATTAAGAAATATGTCGATGCGCGATCCCTACGTTCGGTCAGAAAAAGGAAAAAATTTTTTTTCGAAACTTTCTTTTAATATCGCTTTAGATTAGCAGGTGTGCGGCGAAATTTATTGTTCGTTACGGTCTTATGTGCCCCTATTGAATGCTATAAAGGCAAAAATATTCATTCTGCAGGACGTTCTTTGATAACCATGTAGAATTGCCTAGAGCTATGAAAAAAGAAATGTTATAAATAAAAATTTTGCTAAAGAACCCAAATTTGTTCTCATCTTTTTATTAATTGAAAATTAATTTTGTATGGCATGGATATTTTGTCATACAAAAAATTCCTCTCAAATCCAGTTTTGTGGAATATTTTCGCACCAATTCTGAATAAGTTGGAAATTAATCGCTAAACAGATTTTAAGTTTTCTCTTATTGGTGTATTGAGTGACTTATGTGGAATTTTGTGGCAAATATTTTTGTAGATTATTTTTTGAGGTTTTCTTGATGGCTGAGGTAAGCGCAGCCAATCCAGGATCAGACAATATCCGCTAACCTTTGTTAAATAAATTCCTTAATTCCTTATTATACTTATCTAAGTATTAATTCCTTATTATACTTAGTAGAAATCTCTGCAGCACAAGATGGTAAGGCAGTCTCAGACAGTGTGTGTGTGTGGGTATCGAGTAAGGCGAGTGTAAAGTCGGTAGTCGTCGGTAATCGGCTTAGTTACCAGATGGTAATCGGTTCGGTAATCGACTGGTAACCAGATGGTAGTCAGTGCGGTAATCGTTGGATAACCAGGTGGTAATCTGTTCGGTAATCCACTGGCAACCAGTTACTAGGTGATAAGTGGTTCGGTAGTCGGCTTGTAACCAGATAGTAAGCAGTAAAGTAATCAGTTGGTAACTGGACCTTAAAGTAGATTGTTCATTAGTGTAAGAATTCGATGTTTAGTATGGTCACTTGAACAGAGATCAGTAGAATGTTAGAGTGCCGAGCACAATCCGGCTAGGCTACTCCGTACCAACTATATATATAGGCTTGCAGAGCAGGGGGCGGCAAAATCAGCACAAACTGGCTGGATTACTCTAGTGGAGTGCAACCAAAAATTAACGTAATAAGCACAATCTGACTGTATTACGCTATGAACAACTTAATCAGCACAATCAGGCCGTATTGCTCTATGAACAATGTTCTACTTACCTAGAAGTAGATTGTAGTTCTATCGAGCCTGTTGCGCACTCTTATATTATTTGTTATTGAAACCAATTGTGAATTCTATGACTGAATGTAATTCTGGCTGCCGTTGTCATACTTGCTACTCTGTTGTTGTTGTTATTCTAGCTCTGGTTATTACGTGTGGTTTTTATTGTTGTTATTATTGTTGGCTGGTGTCTGTAATTTAATATTCCGTTCGTTGTTGTTATCTTAGCTTCGGTTATAGTGTGTGGGTTTTGTTGTTGCTGTTATTGTTGACTGGTGTCTGCGAGTAAGCACTTTGTCGTTGTTGTTGTGTTAGCTTTCGTTATTACAAGAGGTTTTGTTGGTGTTGTTTTTGTTGGCTAATGTCTAAAAATAAATACTTTGTCGTTGTTGTTGTTATCGTTGTCTTGTGCTTGCATGTAGGTCTATCTTATATTAATATGCCTGCAGGTAAGTTTGTTAACATAAGTAGCTTAGATTATTTAATATATTTAAATGAATATGGATATGAACTAGGGTTCCCAACTGTCCCGGATTTCGCGGGACGTCCCGCATTTCAGCTAATTTTTAGCGTCCCGCGGCAACCCCTTGCGGAACACCTTTTGTCCTGCATTTGAGAACTTAAGATTGTTTGTATATTAATTTCCAATTCGACATGAAACACAGTTTCCTAAACCGTAAAATTTTATTATCAAAATAAATTTATAGCTCATTTCAAAAGAGAAGAACATTTTTTAGTTTCATTTTTCGATGCGCAGTGAGAAATTATTTCTTAAGCTAGAAAATTTTTTAGAGCTTAGTTTCTTGCTCTTTTTGTAGTGTTCGCTAAACTTTATGCTTTTTTGAATGTTTTTTACTGTTATTCTTTATATATAAATGCGCAAACATTAAGAACAAATGAACGCACAAGTACGGTGTTGCACCGACGGCCTGCAGCAACCTGCAACTTGAGAGAGAAATAAAATAGATATAACATAAAAAATAAATTATTTTCTCAAGAAAAAATTGTGAAGTGAAATTACCAGACATGCACAACGAAATCAACAAAACTTTTTCGTTTCGTTGAGGCCGACAAATAAATTATCAAAATTATTTCGTTTTTTAAATAACGTTAAAAATTTATCAAATCAAATTTCGTTTCGTTGAAACACGAAAAATTTTCTATTATGCTAAAAAAATTTCTTCTGATACAAAAAAAAAACGAAATTTTTTTGTTGAAATTAACGTTATTTTCAACGGTTGATTGGGAAAAAAACGAAAAAAATTTATATCGTTTTCTCCGAAAAGAAATAAATATTTTTCGTGTTTTGAATTAACGTTATTTTTATTATTTCGTTTCAACGAAACAAAAAAAATATTTCGGTTACCTTTAAAATTAACGTTAACGTGCATGCCTGGAAATTACGTATGACAAAATATTTTTTTAAGCACATTTTTTTTTTAATTTTGATTGGTTGATTTTGAAAAATAAAATTCAGTACTTCCGCAGCGCAGTTGCGATGAACAACAAAATTCAGGAATATACATTAATGTTTTTCATTTATTTTTCTGCTCAGAGAATATTCAATTTTATTTTTAATGTCGACCAATCAGAATGAAAAACACTCTCCAAATTATTTTCTTATTCTCGAATATGCGCGAAAATGTTCTTCTCTTTTGAAACAGGCTATATCACCTGGACCTATTTCAATTAAATTTGGAATGAAAGCTCGACTGCGCCCAAGATAACATAGGCTAAACAAAATTCCAAAGAGTTCCGTAAGAGGGCGCTTTAAGTAGTGCGTTTTTAAGACTCAATAACTCCTAAACGCCTGAACCGATTTCAATGAAATTTGGTATGAACGTTCAACTGCAACCAAGATAAAAAGTAAAATATAAAAAATTCCAAAGACTTCTGCAAGAGGGCGTTTTAAGTAGTGCATTGTTAAGACTCAATAACTTCTAAATGACTTGACAAATTTTACTAAAATTTGGCACGTGAAATAACTTGACCCTGCAACAGAATTGAGGCTACTTAAATTTTAGAAAACTTCCGTGAAAGGGCACTTTATTCAATCAACTATGTTTGGCTCATTCACGTCAAAACGGATGAACCAATTTTGATAAAACTTGGTAGTCATTTGTATCTATTACTTAAATAGATCCTATGCTTTTAAAAGTTCTATCGACAAAAATCAAGGAATGAGCCGTAGGCAAACGAAGTCAAGAACCAAAGACAAACGAAAAAAAAAGTTAAACGAACACGAGCAGAAGCTATTTCAAGATGAAAAACATTAACGAAATAGTATCGACCAAAACCGAAGTTGAACGAAGACAATCCAAAAATCGAATCGATGCTTTTAGGATTTTTTAAAATTGGAATTTATTTGAGATAAATTGCATATAAAATGCATGCTCTCACTGCACTCAGAAAAAAGTTTCTCGGAATTTGATAAAAAAGGCATCATATTAAGAGAAAAATGATTTACACTTTGCTCCAGAGACTGCCTTTCTCTAAATGCGATCCTAAAAATTCTCTTAAAATGATAAAAAAAGTTTCCATGAAAAAGAGAAATATATAAAAATATATCAGTTTTAGAGAAAAAGACTATTTATTTTGAGAAAAAATTTGTTTTCAGTGAAGAAAATACTTCTCATAGTAAATTTTTTATCAAAACATAGGAAAAATTTTTCATTTTTAATAAATTTTTCTCTCTAAATGAGAATTTTTTTGTGCGAGTAAAATAATTATCATTATAAGAGACATTGAAATATTTCCATTTCTTAGAAGTGAAGATATACTTCTTCGAAAATGTGAAAATTTATTCTAATTGAAGAAAACTTTATTTGAAAAGAGAAAACTGCTATTATCGAAAATAGAGAAATTTTTCACCGGAGGAAGATATGTGTTTTTTTCTGAATGTGGGTGTCAATTTTCCTCAGAAACCAGACGTCAGATCGAGACGTTGAAGATGTCATTTTTTGTTATAATCATGTCTTTTTACGGAAATTTAACTAAACACTTTCGATGGAAGGAGGGGGCAAAACCCCAAATAATGATAATTTAAAATATTTTAAAATTGAATTGATAATCTTAAAAACGTAAAAATGAGAGCAGTTTTGAAAATTGTCCTCTTTCTGTGCTCGAGGCACAACCCCGAGTAACACCGGGTTACATCCGCTAGTCATTTATATTTCATACATTTTATTTATCAAAACGATTTGGATTTATTTTTTGGTTTTTTCATGAATTCGGCAAGAGTTGGAAAGAGATCTAAACAATATCTAGGAACCAAGCGATGGTGTAAAGGCATCGTTCATACCCTTTATTTCTCAAAGAATAAAAGGAAATATTTAATAAAATAAAGAATTGCATCTAATGTTGTCCCGTATTTTTGATGGCTCCGTCCCGATTTTGTACTTTTCAGAGTTGGCAACCCTAATATGAACCTTTACTTAAATAAATTCAATATTATATTAATTAAAATACATTAAGTATATTTTGTAACGTTACGTTACAATTTTAACCCTCCAAATCTTTGCTTAGCGGATCTTTTGTCTTTGTGAAAACAAACTCTTGAAGTTTAAGGGTTAAAATGCTGTATATGTTAAAATGAACATGGTTTCCTACATCGCCTTTATTTTATAGTTCTTATACAAGAAATTTGATTTTGTTAAACAGTGAAATCCGATTATTTAGTATCCTTGATAGGATTAATGTAAATTGTCACATTTTATTTACTCTGCAAGAAAGTCAAGTTTGTTGTTGTCGAGCGTGAAAATATGCGGAAAAGAAATATTCCAGAAGATATAACATCCAGTTTATTCGAACTCTCTCAATTCCAGACATTGAAAATATCAACGAGATCATTAGAGCAGTTTTTGGAAACTCCTTTACAAATTAATATTTTGTATATTTTTATAATAGAATAATAGTTCTAATTGAAACATAGATAAAAGCGAATTAGATATTGAGAGCCTACAATAGATATTAGACCCACTTTCAAAATAAACGGCTGAGATATGGATTTATATTTTCAATATCATCAACATAAGCTAACACATCAAAAACTATCAGATAATGGTATTAACATTTAAAACGCAGCCTTGAAATAGCTATAAGTCGATAGTAATTTATCAACCTCATCAACAAAACGTTGTTCTCGTTGAAGCTATTTCAATTTATTTGCTCCATCATTTCTTTTGTGTGGAAAATCGTTTGGCAGCTATTTTCCATTTTATTTTCAAATGTGTCTGCGGAAATCGAAGCTGAACGACGGCCAGTCTCAGTTATTGCTGCAGATTTTCCAAAAGGATGAGCAACCATAAACAGCGTTCTCTATTGACCACACAAAACAGGAGCGGTTTAAAAAGTAGAGAATTGACACGAGTTGGCGCCTAAGAGCCAGCCCTACATCAAAATCGCTTTTATGTTAAGAAATGTTACCAAAAACAATTGTTTTTTTTATTTTTAAAAAATAAACTGTTTTTGAAACTTCAATAACTAGACTTGTAGATAAGAGTAAAATGGTTCTTGTGTAGAATTGTGGTTTAAGACATGATTTTTATTAGCATCCCATAAATTTTTCATAAAATCCACTCCTGTCCAATGACAACAGCACGTCCAGACACCGGACCGTTGCTCATTTTTGTTCCCTTGCACTTTGGCACAGAAAATTGCTAACGGGGCATGAGACTTACCAACACTCATTCAGCCAGCCGCACGCACACATTTACATTCATTTGAGTATCAACACATACGCAGGCAGTTAAAAGTATTGAAAAACACCGCAATTTCAACTTTCGATTAACACGTTCGTCGCTTTCTTTGGCGTGCCATTATAAAGGATGTAGTGTGTGCCACACCACCCTCAGCTGGCAGAAGTGACAAAACTCACGTGACTCGTATACGTTCTTTCAAAATGCAGACACAATATACGTTTGAAGGTATGTAAGTACGTAAGTATGTATGTTTCAGACGGTTCACGTGTGCTATATTCAGTTGAATGCACTCTTGAAATGGCTTTGCTTGTGGTTGTTGTTTGTAATGATGCTCTTTCAGACACCATCCACCGGCACGGAGTAGTTTTTTCATACAGAAATGTATAAATTCATTCATTGAAGAAGCATTGAACTCCTCCTACTGCGCTTGGCTACCCTTCATCATTTATGACATCATTACTATTACGAGTATGTTTTTTTTTTTTTCTTCTTTTTGCAATCGCACGCATTGAACGAACGCTTCCTTTCAATTAAATTTAATTTCAAGGATAATAAATTATCCTTGTCCTTGTTCGCGTCATCACGTCGAAGCAAAATAAAATATTCTGCGCCAATGATGGCGATGTCTGCGTCTAGAAGATGTCGCTTGGATTTTATCCAATAATAAAACTAGTCAGTGATGATAATTTGTGTAGTAGTTGAGAGAATCGTGGTTACTGCCACTAAGCGTTGGCAGTGTTTTTTTTTCAAGACATATACCCGACTTCTTATCTATAAGAAACTCTATGGATGGGTTTTTCCATTAAATCTCTTAATCAACATGTCGCACTAATTTAAACAAGAGTTCCGTCAAATTGCTTCTAGTTTTGATGTATGATATTGGATATGGATTTTCTGCATTTTTCAAGACTTTTTGTGTTCCCAAAACTTCAAGACTTCAAAATATAAAAATTTTTCCTTTGCAATCGGAGCTATCGATAATGAAGATAATGAAGAGTCTTATAGAATATATAGTTAAGCTCCGCTGAACTGATCGACAGTAGAGCCAAATATGCCTTTTTTTCCGACCTGTGCGTTGAAATCGCCGAGGCGATTCTTGACAGCATCGTCCATTCCTCAATCGGGACGTGCGCGCAAATTAGGCTTATGTGAAAGAATTTCGCCTTAATGCGGATTGCGGCTAAACTTTTGTTCACATGTGTAAACCGGTTAACAAGGTGGCAAAGTATCTGGATTACGACGAATCGCATCCAAATTTTCGCTTCTCCGCTTAAAATTCCAAATTTTGCTATATATTCCAAATTTAAGCATCATCATGCTCCAGCATGAGTGGCATCAATGTACCTTATTTGAATTTCGTGATCGCATACCTTTTAAGTATAAGTTATATTTTTATTCTTATTACTAGTTCTTTACGGTCAAAAATGACGGGCACGGTTTTCCGGAAGGAAAAAAACATGAAATATTGGCTTTCTTTAAGCTGAATTAGAAATCAGCGTTGGTCACATATTCAGTTTTAAATTGTGCAAATACCAATTTTTAGTTTTAAATATTTAAAAAATACCTACAATTAAAAACGGAAACGATCATTCTGTATCCCTACCAAACACTCGCCTCGTTCAAAACATTGCTCGTTCATTGTTTTCAAATATGTTATTCGAACAAAATCAACTAACGAGAACAGCTGATCACCTGGCGAACGATGACGTAGAACACTGAAAAATATGAAATTTGTATTTCTATCAGCCAATCAAATGACGAAGAGAAACTTCAAATTTAAACGAACACTCTTATATTATCGTTGTGCAGCGCTCTTTGATAAACATTTGGTTGAAAATGCATAGTTTCACGAGTGCTGCACTCTGAATATGAAGCGTTGGTTTAATAAGGATAAAGCGTCCCATGCAGGACCTAAAAGCGGTGAAGCACTTGAAAATAAATGTTATGTAAAAACTTACTCAGCATCTGCTGGGATCAAAATATTCGTACATCTTCGCCTTTTCACCATCAATGTCCTTGCATCAGCATGACCAAATTTACAGCAAAATCAAACTGCAATCGGTGCAAACAATTTATTTCTAGCACTAGTTTTTTACTAACACTTTATTTTTTAAAATTAATTTATTGTTTGTCAAATGAAAATAAAAATAAACAAGAACAGGTGTCTATAAATATAAAAAACTGTACAAAGTTGTTGTGCATTGCCAACAAACAAGAAACAAAGCCAAAAGTTTAAAAAATCTTTAAGAAAATTGAAAAATTAAACTGCTTGTGTATAACAGTGACCGTGGCATACAGGTTACGTTAGTCGCTTAGCATGCTCGGAGCCCGGGTTCGATCCCCAGACGCGGCGAAAAGTTATTTTCAATAAATAATTTTTCTGATCGGTCACCACCTCTCTGCAGACAATGGCAAACCTCAGAGAGTAAATAATGCCATGTAAAGCTTCTTGAGAACATGAAATTTAGCCGTTCGGAGTCGGCATAAAACATGTAGGTCCAGTTCTCGGTCAATTGTGTGCAAACATTTAATAACACACACAACACAATTGATAATAAGAACCTCGGTCAAAGTCCTTTCAAGGGCTGAAGTGGCCAATTTGTTTTTTTTTTTTTTTGTGTATAACAGTTTCAAAAAACGTATGAAGCATAAGCTTGCTGTAAGGGTTGGCGAGCAAGTTCGTTAGAGATACAGATTTCAATTGAATCACAACATCGTTTGCCTAGCGCTTGTTCGTTGGGTCGCTCGTTAAGGATAGAAAATGATGCAATAAAAAATTTGTATAAAACTGAAAATTACGAAATGAAAAAAAAATTTTTTTTAAGTTTCAATAAATCTCAAAACAAAAATGCCTAAAAATATGCTATGAAATTTTTCAAAAAATCAAGCGTTCCGAACTCACATTTTACAGAATTATATAATAGTAATATTGCACACAAGTTACTACCATCATATAAAAACTTAACACTCGTTGCGATAATAAAAGAGATGACGATTTTCGGAAAGTGCGACTATGTTTACATGCGTACCGTAGACACAGCCCAGTAGCTTCTATTTTTTGTAAAACTTCTGGGTGATTAATTTTTTACATCATCATTGGCCACAATATTCACTAAGGAAAAATAAAACTCTCAAGGCTGTTCAACACCTCCGATAAACATTCATTGTCTTTGCCTACGCCCTTCTGTTAGCCACCCTTAGCTAGGAACATCAAACAAACACTGAGTTTTACAATCGGTGGAATTGCAAAGCTTTTCTTATTTTGAACTGCAAAGCGTTTCTTTTCTTTGCAAGCAACGTAAGAAGCTTCTCGAGCAAGTATCTGAATATGGTTTTATTTATTCCAAAATGTTTTCCAAAATTGAGGAATAAAAGATTTTTTATGTTACTCCATACAGATACACATATGTAGGACTCCTTCGCATACATGTTATCCGGGCTTTCCAAGTGGTTTGCTTTATCTCTCAATACTCAGTGTTCAATTCTTTGTCGAGTTCTGCTTTCTTCTTCAGTTAGAAGTACCAGTATACAAGAATTCAACATTTGCTATAATTGTTCTTTTTTTATTATAGTTAAACACAAACTTTTGTACAAATTAAATCACAGGTCTAAACAACCGCCACAACAACAGGTTTGAGAAGCATAAAATTTTATTGCGAATGGTCTAGAAAATGTACTCGTTGTTTGTGCTCACGTGAATTTTCCGATATCAAACTTCTATTTTCCGATGAGCGGATGGTGAATGGTGAATGATTCACGTGAAGAATGACGTAGTCGTGATTAAGTACATATTTTGAAATTTTGTTGATTGTGCTTGCTTTGCTTTAAATTCTGGAGGAGTAATTCATCGAAATCATGAGAATATAGCTTCGCAAATACTTCTCAGATGAAGCTAAGATAGATAGCATCTAAGATCTTGTGAGTCGAAGTATTATTCTTCCACGATGATATTTCGAAAATATTTGGAAATTTTTGGTGAGTGATCATGTGTTGTTTTCTTCACGATATTCTTCTATATTCTTGTTACGTAACTTATCGAGGTCTTGGCGCAAAAATCTTGTATTAAACTAGCAACTGCTTTTGAGACGAAGCCAAGACGGGAGGCCTCTCTGAGCTAGATGGTACTTCGAAATTACTTGTAAATGCAATTTTCATATATTGTTGAGCGAATTGTATTGCCTGCTTTCGGAGAAGTGAAATATTACCACAAAATCAAAAAACACTAAATCAAAATCATAAAACTACCTCGGAAGTCGATTGACCAACATCCCAGGTGTCGTATTCGAATCTCTTTGAAAGTTGTAATGATGGTGAGAAGTTGGACGATGGCATAACTAACGCACCCATCTCTTTTTTCACCAAAAACATGAAAAATCGACAACATCATTAGATTTTACAGGTATAGACAAGGCGTGTTTTTGCCTACAAAGACTCCAAACATATACAATTAACCCTTCTCCGCCTAATCACTGAAAATCACTTAAAAGTTTGGGTAAGAAATAAGAGACGTATAATATAACGAATAGCCAATTGAACGAATGTACAATATAACGAACGGCAAAATATTTTCATTGACTAATCTGTATAACGAATACAATTTTTGGTTGTCATTCGATATATAGAATTATGCCAGTTCGAGTTGAAACTACATATTTTCATTGATCAGTTTTTGCCGTAATGCCATCTTTTATTCTAGCATACACACATCCGGGTGCCATGAAATCCAATAGCTGTTGGAATTGATTTTTAAAACGACAAGAAATTTACTTCGGTGTCATGAATTCGGACATTATTGGACATTTATTCCGCTTCGAAGAATAATGGGCTACAGAAAATAATGAAAACTGCACAGAAACCAAAATTTTAAAAGTGCTACAATAGGAAGCATTAAAAAAAATTAATGGAAAGCGTCGAGAAATAATCCAGTTTGTTAAATTTTTTCAAAAATAAATTAAAAAAAAAAATATGGCATTATTTTAATAATCTTTATATAAAAAATTCTTCTGTACATGGCTTTGTCACTGAACTCTTCCTAAATGGCTAAACCGATTTGAATGAAATTTGGTGAGTACATGCGGCTGTGTCTGTAGATGGTTTGTATTTAAATTGACCCGGTAGGTGGCGCTGTTATTGCTGTGGGAGTGTTTAACGGTGTATTTGGAATTATAACTCAGAAACGAATTGAGAAATTGTCATGATTCTTGCACTACACCATTACTTTTTATGCATATAGAATTACAAAAATACAAAATTAATAAAAATAAACAAACAAAAAACCTTAAATTTTTATGATAGTTAGGCTTGATATTTCAATCATTTAAGCCGTATTTAAATTTTTATGATAGAAAATTTAAAGAAACCCTATATTTATGCATACCATATAAAAGAACATTAAAAAAGCCATTTTTGGTTTTGAATATTTTTTCAACAACAAATACTTTTATCAAAGTTTTTTGCGAAATAAAGTAATTTGTTAAGGTTTTTTGGAAAAATTATAAAAATTAGAACTAAGAAACAAAAATGAAAAAGATTGAAATACTATCGGACGGACAATTCATCAAAATTAAAAAAAAAAAAAAAATTATTGAATTACTTTGTCACATGACCGAGTTATTTATTCTCAAAGCCAACATTTTCATTTTTGATTGATTTTTTTTCTATTTCAGCAGAATATAAAATTAGTACCTATTAAAAACTTTTTGTGTATTTCAGGTAAGAACGTTTTTGTTGAGTCGATTTCTTGAAAATTTTAAGCAACTTGCATGTTCTTATAGAAAACGAAATTTGTCTAATAAAAGACATCTAAACCAAGAATGTTACTGCCGAAAAGGATATGCAACTACCAAATTGCAATAGCATTTTATATGTTGGTATAAATTGTAAAATATGTAAAAAATATGGCGGTTGAGACATAAACTGTGTGTGGCTTTGGGTCCGAAGGGCCTTGTATCCCCCTCTGCAGATAATGCCATACCACAGAGAATTAAAAATTCCATGAAAAGTTTCTTGAAAACATGCTGTTTAGCCGTGCGGTGTCGATATAAAACAAGTAGGTCCAGTTTATATCGAATATATTTACCAGAAACTTTTAAAGAAAAATATGGCTAGAGTTGAGCATTCTACCATATCATAACTCATAACCAATACATAAAAATCAGCACAGGACTCGAGCTTCGTCGGGTTTTATAAGTAAGTAAAAAAATAAAAACTGAACTACTAAATGCTGAATTCTTTTGTTTAAAATATTCATTCGATATAACGAATTTTTCGATTTAACGAAAGGGCTGGACAAGAAATCATTCGTTCCAAAACATTGGACGTCTACTGTACTTTTGATGGGGATGGTTAGGTAAAACAACAAAATTTCTTAGACTACTATTTAGATGTAATATTGATATTCTGCCATTTGACTAGACTATGAAAATCGTGAATTTTCCGGTGATGAAAAGCAGAAAATATAGAAAGTGGATCAAAAGCAGAACAGAAATATTTAGTTTCTTATCTTATATTTTCATCGACACCAACTTTGGCTCGATCGCATTATTAAGGTATGAAGCTGAATGCTTGTTTTGATCATTTTGGATCAATTGATCAAACAATCGTGTATGAAATTTTATCAAAATCATATGAGCCTATCTGGTAACAGGCAGAAATGGGTTAATAAAACTGAGTAGATAGTCTCAATGGTCTAGCTGTGTTAAATGTTCGTTTTGAAGAATATGGAGAAAATAATATTGAGGACATTACAAGTGCACCAATTTTAAATAAGTCTTTAAATAACAACACAAAACTCCCCCCAAAAATGTTTTCCTGTGTGCGCGCCTGAATGCGTATTTAATAGATTGGCATACCAGATATCTTATTTGACCGAGCAGCAACGAAGATTGCCCCAGTTAATTTCAAATAAAATTAATTCGATAAAACTACATATTTATGTTAAGCATTCCTTAAGGTTGTAACTTGTAAGTAAGGTGTGGTAAAAAATAATTTAAAAAAGTTTCTTTCTATTGAACAAATAATGTTGAAAGGTGAGAATTTCCGAGTTTATAAAACCTGTTCAATTTATAGAAGACCAAAGAACAGTTCTACTGATGTTTGCAGTGCCAGAGTACATTGAAATATTTATAATCAGGCATATTGCGTCATTTCAATTATTCCAGCAATTTATGCTATGTACCAGTAAAAGTGCATTGCCGGAAATAGGAGGGCAAAAAATATCACAACAAAAAAAAATATATACAATAAAAGACTGAAGTTCGCATACAACAGAAGGATGATGATATCCTTTTTATATTCCTTCGTCTATTCATCGCACTCGACTCAATGCCGATGTAATAAATGAATGCACAGATGAATCGTGGCAGTGCATTCACGATCTGTCAAATAAATAAGCAAAAAAAGTAATTTTAAAAATGAAAACCGCGTCTGTAGTGTTCATCTTCAAAAGCAACAAGGATGAAATGGAAGCAAAAGCGAGTGCAGAACAATAGGAAAAGGCAAGGAAGCTACTGACAGACAGACAGTCAGACGGACGGACGGATTGAATTGAAAAACGAAGCCGAATTGCTGTTCAGAAGTGTTATTAAACGATTTCGGTTTGAATTTGTGTCATAATAACAAAATGGAACACTTGCATAAAGCTGTTGAGGCGAAATAAGCAGCAGAGCTATTGAGAGGTAAGCAATTGCTTTAATATTTCTTTTAAAAAGAAGCTTTAAATAGCACTTTAAAATATTAAAAAAAGAAATAAGCAATAACAATAATCAATATTTCTTGAGATTATAAAAGAACCCTCCGAAATATATTTTATAAACAGCAGCAGCAGTTTTTGTCTATCTCGCCTATCAATAAATTCTATTCTTACCAAACCGATTAAAGCTCATTGAAATCCAAAAATAAAGCAAGTCTTTAACACAAATAAGAATAGAATAGCTCTTTATATCTGTTTATTATCTCTCTAAGTGGTGTTCTACGTTGTTATATACAGATATATCCAACACCTTTGTACAAGGGTGCAACACACCATACCAATAACTAAGTGCCATCAAAACGTGTAGCTCCAGTGAACTGATGCAGTTTGAAGGGTGCCCTCTATGCGAGAGCGCCAAGCCAAAGTTACGTAACTCTGATGTTAAGGCAGTCCCCTGACATTGAAAATTCGTGCCTGCAATCATTTAATTTTCTTCATCCAAACATATTCTAAATTTAGACGCAGCGTGAAGAAACATCGCTTGGATGTACCTCAATGACGGCGCCATAAATTAAATCAAAGAACGCACTTCAGAGATTGGTAAAAACATCTGGATCCAGTGGCTGTCAACACTGCAACCAACAAGCCAATGCACAGCATGCCCGAGCAATGTACACGTTCTTGCAAGACAACTTAAGCTATAGAATTAAAGAAAAAAAAAATCCCCTTACTAATTAATTGGATCGGATTTAGAAATGTTGTTTTGTCTAAAAATGGATTTGGTATGTTTAAATGAGAATTTAATATAAACCAATGTCTGAATGCCTCTTCCAACCCTAGAGCTCATTTGACATGGTTTATCACATGAACAAATAAAAAAAAAAAAAAAAGAGCGACAAAGCACTTTGGTGCTATAGGTAAGGAATAACATCCCTTTTGAAATTTTTACCCAAAGTCGTTTGTATTCTACATACAATAAATAACGTGACATAATTTTTAGTTTTATGATTAAATAGAAATCACGCTTAGGTGCTATTATCATGGAAATATGACAGAAGCCTGACTCCTTAATTAGATTTCTTTCAATTAAACTACTTTAAATATCTTGTCTGATGCAGACTACTAAAATGCCCAAAATGAGTCGATTTCGAAGACGCTGTTTATAATAGCACTTTACTTACTTAAAGATATAACAATCTCAGATTAAAGATTGAGGATTCAAGATTTAAGATTTAAGATTTAAGATTTAAGATTTAAGATTTAAGATTTAAGATTTAAGATTTAAGATTAAAGATTTAAGATTTAAGATTTAAGATTTAAGATTTAAGATTTAAGATTTAAGATTTAAGATTTAAGATTTAGGATTTAAGATTTAAGATTTAAGATTCAAGATTTAAGATTTAAGATTTAAGATTTAAGATTTAAGATTTAAGATTTAAGATTTAAGATTTAAGATTTAAGATTTAAGATTTAAGATTTAAGATTTAAGATTTAAGATTTAAGATTTAAGATTTAAGATTTAAGATTTAAGATTTAAGATTTAAGATTTAAGATTTAAGATTTAAGATTTAAGATTTAAGATTTAAGATTTAAGATTTAAGATTTAAGATTTAAGATTTAAGATTTAAGATTTAAGATTTAAGATTTAAGATTTAAGATTTAAGATTTAAGATTTAAGATTTAAGATTT
Source organism: Tetanocera ferruginea (assembly GCA_958299015.1). Lineage (NCBI taxonomy): Eukaryota > Metazoa > Arthropoda > Insecta > Diptera > Sciomyzidae > Tetanocera > Tetanocera ferruginea. The sequence goes on along the minus strand of OY282644.1, from coordinate 36,244,504 downwards.
AAGATTTAAGATTTAAGATTTAAGATTTAAGATTTAAGATTTAAGATTTAAGATTTAAGATTTAAGCGGTCTTCTCAATGCTGGTGAAGTAATGCAATTTTTTCTATTATTTTTTATTGTATTTGTTTTATTTACTTTTATAAGCGATTCCATTAGTAATGTTAGCAATCCTTTATCTTCTATCTCGTAGAGATTTATAAGTTGTAAATAACATTGGCGGAGGCCATTTATTATCACAATTTATAATTTCGACAGTTTTTAAATTAATCGTTTCTACTCAGGCAGCAATTGAACCCAGACAACTATGCTCAAGATTTTGTCTCCTTCCCTCGATTTAATACCATTCAATGTGCTGCCCTTGCGCCTATTGCAAGCACTATTTACTGTAGTCCTTGCGTTAAAAATTACTTTTTTTTTATTTCAAATTTCCTTTGTTTACTTGCCATGGCTCATCTTCATACTAAAAATGTCTGTCCAAGTGTCGCGGTGACTTCAGTTACGTCTTCCTGTTGCGCAATTTGAAAAGCTTCAACGACAATGAAAACAAAAAAACAAAAACAATAACAATAAAATCTGCTTAGAGCTCCAAATCCATATTCAATTGAAGTTATGCCACAATATTTTGTGTTGTGCAACGATTTAAGAATCTTCGATGTTGTGGAAAACAAAGACCACAGTCCAGGTACCAAATCTCAACTCGCTCAAAGTTCACGACCCCTTCGGCTACATATTGTCATGATTATAATTTATTGCGGAAAATGCGCCAAACGAACATTCAACCAACTAACAGCCAAGGCAAAACGTTCAAAACGGCGACGAGCTGTGACTAAAACGTTTCATTAGGTTGCAGCGAAAACAGGGGGAGAACAATCAGTTCCTAGATATGGTCAGTTTTTTATGTTTGTCAGTTTGTTTGATTTTGAGTTAAACTCAATCTCGCCCATTTTTTTGCAGACCTCAGTTTTGGCATAAAATGCTCTCATACCAAGTTTAATCTCTCAACGTCAAATACCAACCTTTTAATAGTGTTTTTAATATTGTAGGTTGTATGGGCGGTGGTGGTGCTCATGGGCGGATGACGCACCCATTTTGTGAACACATATTAGTTTTGATAAAATAATCGTACATACCAAGTTTTATTTTTGTAGCTCATATATAAACGTCTTTATAGAGTTTGTATCATAATGGGTTGCATGGGAGGTGGGCGTGTTTGTGGGGAAATGATGTCTATTTTTCGTGAACACCTCAGTTTTGATGTACAATGCTTTCATACTCTCTTTAAGTCAAATATAAACCTTTAATGGTGTTGTTAATATTGTGGGTTGTATGGGAGGTGGGCGTATTTATGGTCGGATGACGCCCATTTTTTACACATCTTATTTCTAATATATGTTAAAAACATATCTGCTAAATTTTATTTTTATGGCTAACATAAAAGCGTCTTTATTGAGCTTGCAATTTTAGGGTTGCATGGGCGTGTTGATGGGCGGATCAAGCCCATATTTTGCGTACATCTGTATTTTTATGTATTTTGTAGGTATAAAATTTTATTTCTGTAGCTTAAATACAGCTCTCTAAATACTTACTTCCTTAGGTGGCCATGACAACCCGATGGACTCGGCTTTCGCCTCAAACACGTTTTTCGCTGGAGCTTCTTCATCCATACGAATGACATGACCCAGCCATTGTAGTCGCTGAATTGTTATACGCTGAACTAAGTCAATGTCGTCGTAGAGCTCGAACTGTTCGTGGTTCATTCGAAAGCGATAGTCGTCGCCAATTCGAACAGGACCAAAGATTTTGCGAAGAACTGTCCACTCAAACACCCCAAGATACCACCCATGCCTCAGCGCCATATATAAGGACAGTTATAATGGGGGTCTTGTAGAGTGTTAGTTTTATCGATCGAAAGAGGGCTCTGAAACATAACTGCTTACTTAGCCCGTATAGCACATATTAGCAATTGTAATTCATCGCTTAATCTCCAGACTGACTTTATTGTTGCTAGCTTAAGGCGGTGCCAAGGTATGTTGGCAAGCTCCTTGACAACTTCAAAGGTATGTTTGCCTGCTGTAACCTGGGAGCCCAGGTGCCGCGCTTCCCTATTTGCAAAGCGCTATACCGTTTTTGGCTGATTTATTTTCGATAGCGGGGAAAACAGCAGTTACATCTCTCTTGGTTCGGCCGATAATATCGATATCGACAACATACGCAAGTAGCTAGACACCTTTGTAGAAAATGGTACCATTTCGATGTACACCTGCCTTTCGTAGGATCCCTTCTATGATTAAATTGAAGAGATCGCATAATAGTAGGTCGCTATATCTGAAACAACTTTCAGTATAGAAAGTTTCATAAAAATCGTTTCCTACCTTGACGGAGCTACATGTATTATTCAACGTTATCCTACACAGTCAGACATTGTTGCAAATAGGCCCGAAAGGGGCAATTGAACGCACTTTTATATCGATTTGGTTTTCGTTGTTTTTTCAGAATTTGGCATAATGGAAAAATCGGGTGTAAATAACCTTTAACGCGATGAATATAAGACTGATACTTCGGTAGTTGGCGCAGATTGTCGTGTCTCCTTTCTTAAGAATAGGACTAAGCCCACTGAGATTCCAATCATAGGGCATGGTTTCCGCTAGCAATATTTTGCTTATGAGTTCATGCATACGCCTTATCAATTCACCGCCACCGGTTTTAAACAATTCGGTAGCCAGGCCGTCTGTACCTTTAGCATTTGGTAAAAATAGCATTAGCATTAGATAGATAGCATTTTTAATCTCGTTATGATTAGATGGATCGGATTCTCCAAGGGCAGAACTGTATGGATTGTCACCCACAAGTAAATTCGAAAAGTGCTGCCTCCATAATCTCAATGCGCACTGCGTGATCTGAAACCAGATAACCATTTTCATCTCTGCAAGTGCATGCTCCGGGCTTGAAACCTTGTGTTAAACGCTTAACCTCTCATGCAACCCACTATAATCTGTTTGTAGAATTTTCGAGCATCCTTCTTGCCCTGGTACACCTCAATTTTTTCTCTCTTCTCTTCAAAGACATCTCTCTTTCTTCCGCTATTCAAGATAGTTTTCGCGCATGGCTCGCGTTCCAGCTCCTTTTCATATACGTCGTATTTTGGTGCTGACGCGTCACGACACTCCTGGTCATACGACATTACGAGGTTGTGGGTGCCGAAAACCAATGACTTCCTCAGCAGCAGTACTCATGGAGTGGGAAATATGCTCCCAAAGTCAGCCAGCGTCATCGAGGCAAGAGTAAAGTTGATTGAGCTTAACCGAGAGTTGAGCGGAGTAGGCCTCGGCAGTCCGTTGTGATAGCAGCTCAATCGCATGCGTATCTTGGCTGCAACAATGCTCGGAGTCAGTATTGACTTGCTGTAATGTGCGTACATCCAATACGCTAGAAGAGTGCCTTCCGTCGATCACAATATGATCAATTTGGTTTCGCGTTTTTTGATCCGGGGATAACAAGGCTGCCTTTTGGATATCGAGGTATTCGAATATGCTGCTACTAACCATCATGTTTCACACCGCGGGGAAGTCGATCAGTCTTAGACCATTGCTTGAAGTGGTCTCGTGGAGACAAAACTGACCAGCCAAAAATGCCTTCTTTTCCGACCTTCACGTTGAAATTGCCGAGCACTATTTTCACGTCATTGGCCAGGCAGTGATCATACACGTCCTCTTAGCTTGCGTAGAAGGCATCCTTGACAGCATCCTTTTCCTTCGTTGGGGCTTGCGCGCAAATAAGGCTTATGTGGAAGAATTTGTATTTGAGAACGAGCAACCACGTGCTGGTAATAGAATTCCATAACTTAGACTCTGCAAAGTTTCCTACGATCGTGAATTGGAGAGCGTTCTTTGCCATCAAACTAGCTCAAAAAATATTTAGTTTATTGGGTTATATGTTTGATGAGTAAGACTTTTTTATGAAAAACAATACTATACTTTTCTGAAGTCAAGGTTATTAAATACTTCATTGTAATACGCTCAATATACAGCGATATGGCACAATGGCTAAGGCGTCGGACTACAAATCGGAGAGGTTAAGGAATGAATCCTGTTGATTCTTGTAATAACTTATCTTTTAATTTATTTTTCAAAGCTTCATAATGCACGAAGCGGACCAAGATGTTAATGTTAGATTTTCGAAAATTTTTGAAGTTCAATCTAGAAAACTGAGTTCCTCAAAGTACGTTAAATTTTGGGTTGCAAAGCAACTAAACGAATTCGCTGTATAAGCTTAATTTTATGCATTCCTTGCTGATTGAAATATATACTACATTTGTTTTTCTTTTGTTTAATTTTCGCATTACCCTGTTTTGTTGTGAAAAATTTGTATTCGACTGAAAAGTCTCCAAATATTTGCTGAATTAAGCTAATGCTAGTGACTTGGATACATTTGAAAACCAGCTCAAAATGTTGCAACTATTGCAAAATACAAACAAACATGAACACAAAAAACAAAAAAAAATAAACACAACTAGAACAATAAGAAAAACAACAAAACAACAACAACAATAGCAAAGAGAACTAGAATTGCACTTCATCTTCATCAGAGCCATAAATAAAAGGTACTCTTGTGCATCCATAAATATGCGAAATAAAAACCAGGCCCGCGCGCCGAAAACTAACTTGAATGCCCACAAAAGTTCTTCTTTCCCATTGCCAATGTTTAACATTTGCTGTTGTACATGCAGCGGCGGTATCCTAGCCCTTGATTGCATCGCTAACGATTCTTTAGCGTCAGTTTATTTAACGTGTTTTTTTATGTTTTCATTGAAAAATAATGCAACTTGCCGGAGTCACTGCAAGTGCTGCCGTTGGAATGACTAGTGAATGGCATAAAAAGGTGTTTCAAGTGTTTGCAAATCTTGCACTTTTTGGTCCAAACCATCTGTATCAGTTGTTGGTATAGCTTGTTGAGTTTTCTTTCAAGTATATGTGTATAAAAAGTGCATTCGAGAATGCAAAGTCAAAACTAATTTATTTAAAAATTGTAAATGTTGTTGTTAAAAAGATAGTACATTTCTTTATTATTCAACATTAGATCTCGGTTAAGAATTTAGTTAAAAAATATTCAAACATTTATTGACTTTTATGTTTAATTTTAATGTAAAATTATGTTCAAAGCAAATCGAACCAGATTTGATCATGAAGGCGAATTATTGCAGCAAAAGATTATTTTATGTTCGTTAGTCGTTGCGTTAATGTCGGCCTTTGAATTCGCCAAACAGATAAAACAAATCGAACGTGCAAATAGATCTTTTAGTTTTTAAGCTGTTTTGTTTTTCCACTTGGTACCGCCTCCCCACAATCTTGTTACTTCTTTCTGACCACGAATTTAAAACATTCCCTACAATCGTTCTAAGTGCAGGCTTGTACACTGAGAGTCTTTTTTTGTATTTAGTATTCCTAGATTTCGCTGAACGTTCTTCTTGTTGGTGCACTTCAGCCAAAGCATTAATCAAGGCGATAGTCGTGCCTCTTCGATCGCATGGCCGGATGGCAACATTTTTTGGTCGTCGTCGATCGGTTTGCCTGAGTGAGTTTGAAATGGTTTTGCTTTTATTTATTTGCTTATATTTTTTATTTTTTTTTTTTTTTGTTGCTTAACATTCACCAAAATGCATAATGGATGGGATACAACGAACGATGTTCGGACACTGAGACGTGATATTATAAATTGATCTTGTTTCGCGGATTTGGCATGAGATTTGTTCTCATTTTTTTTTCTTTTTATGCGCTTTTTAATGCATTTATTTCTTATTTTAGTATTTCGTGCTGCTTTTTAGGTCACGCTATGAGACAAACACATGAAAATGTGGCTCGAATTAGAAAGAAAAAAATTCCACGAGTTGGAAAAATACTATAACATGATCGCGAAAGTTCTTTTAAGTTGCATTTTGAAGTATGAAGTGTTTCTTTTGGCATTTGGCGCAGTTTATCATTCGAGGATTTCTTTGTTAAAAAAATTAGATCAAAGAAGAATTGTTTCATAGAAGAAAACCCCCTTCAAACAAAAAAACCTGAGAACTTTCTTTTCTCACACAAAATAAACTCAACTGGCTATGTAACTTAAAATAAAAGGTAGAAAGTAGAGATGGAAAAATATCAACGATACTATTGACATATTGATAATTTTCCAATAGGAACTATCAATGACTTAGATCTATAGATACTGTCGGTACACCTCAACTAAATAAATTGATATCAGAAGCTAATTGAAATAACGAAAATAGCAAAATACGAAAATACAGTCAACAAATACTGGTTGGTTGGTGATAAAGGATGGTGTTAGTTCTTCTAGAAGTATCCAATTAGCTCTGTTGAGCCGTTTTGTTGCCATAACCTCTGCGTTTGGAGGTCTTGACTTGTCTAGATTGACATTTTCTTCCGGTGAGCTTGAGTGATCTTTTTTTTGGATTTTTTTTGTATAACGATTTAATGTGATAAATTTTAAAAGCTATCTGAAATAAGCCGGAAAGTTTCCTATAGCAACATTCCTTTTTTTTACAACATGCAATAACAATAGAGTTCAACTACTACAGTTTTTTTGTACTACTACTTTCTCAGCATTACCATGGAAAAATCCATCCTTACATAATGAATTATTCTTTTCTTATTTTTCATTCGCGGGGCATGAAAACTTCAATACCAAATGCCCATTACTTTTACACAGGCATGATCGCCACTATAAGCTTCCTTTTGTAATGTATGATATGCATCATATATACTTACGTGACCCTTTACTAAAATAAAGTGCAGGGAATGTACTCTCGACGGGCTTCCATGCTTATGCACTTTATTTAATAAGCAGGATGTATGCATGAAAACGTAAGGCACCCGTACTGTATTGATATACGACGGAAATTGTAAGCTTTTGGCCTTACGTTCACCTTCTTTTGTAAGTGTAAACGTAAGCAATGCTTACAATTTCCGTTGCGAAGAAGGTTAAAATGAATAGTTTAATCGTAATTATTATAGAGATGATATATAATTGTTAGACAACAATGAAAAAAGTTGTTTGGTGCTATTTGCGAACCTTATTTTTTATTTTAAAATTTCCAGTGTTCCTAACTTTTGAACCAATATACATATGGCTATTGAACAGTAAAATAATTAAAAAAATCTTATTTTTACACATAGCCATTTTTGTATGCGCAACGACGAATGATCTTACTACACCGCCGTTCACCATAAGATTGTTTTTTACTCGTTTTTTCTTTTGGTTTTTTTGCGTCACTTAAGATCTTCGTAACGATAGTCAAATACCGTTATAATATCGCTGCATGTCTCTTACATTACGAAATAATGTACATACACATGAAAAAGATCACACGAAGACATGATCGGCTTAAATGTGCATTCCTTTTGCAGTTGCAGTCGTAAGCAAAGACGTTAGGTGCTCTTAATGTAACTAACAACATTCTTACTTCAGCATGATCCTGTTTTCACCACCATAAGCTAAAGGAAAACATAAATTAATTTATTTTATAATTCTTTAAGAACGTCTTCTTTAAGAATTATATTTTGAGCTTAATGCCAAAAAATTTCATGAAGCAACAGGTTGCTACAACAACAAAATCTACCTCAGAAGAACCGAGCAGACTAGACCATGGTTTCGTCGGACGCTACTCCGACTCATCAGTAGTCTCTGTGGTTCATGCAGTCCACTAACTTTGAGAAGCTAATAAGTGCAACTGCCGCAAAACCAGAATGGAATTACTTAATGCACTTTTCACTTTATCAAAGCAGTGTTTTTCTACTCTTTTGCTAGTCGCAAAATTTCAAAAAGCTGACTGCATTGCTTCTGCGAAGATTTTGTTGTTGCGCTTTTTGTTTACTTCTTTATCACGTGTACATCTAGGTTCCAACATTTTGTTGGTATTAAACCATAGAAGGCGTGAAGAAGGTTTTTTTGAAAGCAGATGTTTATTATATGCGCAAACATATAATTTTTAACATGCTTTCGTAGGTCGTGCTCGCACCAGTTTTCATGAGTTTTTAATTGTGGCAATTTAATTTGTTTAATTTATTTTATAATTCTTAAAGAACGTCTTCTTTAAAAAGCAAAAGAGTAGAAAAACACTGCTTTGATAAAGTGAAAAGTGCATTAAGTAATTCCATTCTGGTTTTGCGGCAGTTGCACTTCTAAGCTTCTCAAATTTAGTGGACTGCATGAACCACAGAGACTACTGATGAGTCGGAGCAGCGCTGCCGAAAGTACTACTATCGGAGTATTTTACTCCTATTGACTCTTGAGTACTACTATACTCCCCAAACACAAAAAGTACTACTATTTATTAATAGCTCAAAACGGCCTAATTTGTTCTCGCCATTAATGCAAAAAATAATTTTTTCTGAAAGCTTCCTTTTTTCGTTCACTTTATTCGTTAATTTTTTTGTTCTGGTCTTTCATTATGCCGCACAGTGTAACGAGGCGGCCAAATGGAAAAAAATCACGAATTTGGAGAACAAGTAAGCAAACTTCTAGTTAAGAACATACGTTATGTGAATCTAACTCCATTCGGCGATATCTTTCTATTTATGGAAGTTATGCTCATTGTTTTACATTTAACGAAATTTCAGTTTCTGCAGTTTAGTATTGAAGATTATATATCGTTAGATTAAGCAAAAACAAAAGATAATAAACGATTAATTACTAACATTTTGTTTTACCAAAACAAAGTCCAAGAAATCGTAAAACAGCAAAAGTTGTATATATTTTAAAAAAAATTTGTGCTTTCCACTTTTATTGATTAACTTTTTCACATGGATAATCAACGTGTAAAGGGTGTCTCAGTAAGAGTGCACTTTCTTATTTCAAATTAAAGATGCATATTTTTTGAGAGAGTTGTGATTTTTTTATTGAATTGTAAAAAAGACATGTTCCGATTATGTATGGAATAAAATATCCAACAAATGGCCCTGATGACAGACCATTTCATGAAATTTTGGATGATATTTTCACAGAGATGTAGCTGTATCTCACCGATGACGTGTCGGATCTCGGATTTGAGGTCTGGAATTGTTTCTGGTTTATTCACATAATCCTGTGATTTCAGAAAACCCAAAGAAAAATCGCACGGCGTTAAATCGCATGATCGTGGTGGCCAGTTGACATCAGAATTTATTGATATAATTTGTTCTGGAAATCGTTCCTGCCATAAATCCATTGTTTCATATAAATGCAATAAATCCGTGGTGTGGCAGGTGGCGCCATCTTGCCGAAACCACATGTCGTCCAGATCCATGTCTTCCAGTTCAGGCCACAAGAACTCTGTTATTGATGTTGTCAGAATTTCGGCGACACTCTCTCTTACAGTAGCAATTTTTTCAAGAGACCAACCAGTACCAGATCCATTTTTAATAATCGGAATAAATATATGTTCCAACTGCGAAATCTCAGAGTTGCACAAAATAAAAATAACACTAAATTTAAAAAGTGCACTCTTACTGAGACACCCTTTACAAGTATTAAAGGTACGACAACATGCAACGTATATATTACTAGTGTAAAAGCCCGTCCTACGACGGGAAGCAACTATTTAGAGTACAAAATGCGACAAAAAAATTTATTGGATTTATATACAAAGGTTTTTATTTGAAAACATGTTTATTAAATTATTTTTATAAAACTTCTTTATATAAAACATTTCTAGTAAAAAAATTCTTGAAATATTAACCTTGTCCCTTGCCATCTATAATGCTTAGTTTTACATCACCAGCCCGCTAAAACTGCCATGACTAAACCAGTTCTTTTAAAAAAACTCCTACTTTTTGCAATATTTGACCTTGCAATTTATTTATGGTCATTGAAAATGTCAGTTTAACTGGAAATTGTCGCCTCCGGAGAGTGAAAGGCAAATCTGTGTTTGTTGGGGCCAAATCAATTGTAGGTATGAAAACTATTTAATGTTCGCCAGTACGCCTGTCAATACCTGTGCGATGATAAATTAAGTTTTTAGGTTTTTCAAAACTAACCACCTTCCATTACAGATATCTCTTTTGGTATGGAAATTTCGAAGAAGTATTATAATACTTCCAATTTTGAGGTTTAACTTATGCAGTGGCATTCCTGAAGGATAAAATTTATTCAAAAACTCGGCAGGGCAATTTTGTTTATCGCTATCATCACTGTCTTCAATTTAATCCGTGCTCAAATCTCTCACTGTGTCACCAACTAAAATATTTAGAACTTGCTCGTTGACTTCACTTCGGAACTTTTTGGGTACAGGATAGCAATTTTGGAATAATGGTTGATGATATTCGGACTCAAAGTATCGCCAAAAATCTATTTAACCCTTTCAATGGACTTGTCCATTATATTGAACACTTCGGAAAATTGTTTTTTTTTTATTTTCCAAAGTTTTTTTCTAAAATCAAATAGGTTAGTGCTATGAAGTGAAGTTGTACCAACATGACAAAAATAATTTTAGGGAGATATATAACGTTTAACTTAGTTAGATTTTCGATTTTATGCCCAACAGTAGCCTTCAATTTTTTTATATCGCGTGTTAATAAATTTTGCAAATAAAGTGAGTATTGTGATTGGTGTGCAAAGTATAATTTTTTTTTATAATAAAAAAAAAAAAAAAATTGGCCATTGCAGCCCTTGAAAGGACTTTGACCGAGCTTCTTATCATCAATTGTGTTATGTGTGTTATTAAATGTTTGCACACAATTAACCGAGAACTGGACCTACACGTTTTATGCCGAATCCGAACGGCTAAAGTTCATGTTCTCAAGAAGCTTTACATGGCATTATTTATTCTCTGAGGCTTGCCATTGTCTGCAGAGAGGTGGTGACCGATCTGAAAAATTTTTTATTGAAAAAACTTTTCGCCGCGACTGGGGATCGAACTCGGGCTCCGAGCGTACTAAGCCAGACACTTAACCTGCACGCCACGATCACCATAATTTTTTTTTTTATAATAACATTTGCATAAATAACGCATTTGCATTTGTCTCCGGTTGTTTTAGTTGAACTAAAATATTATAATACAACGTTATCGTGGTTTTTTCCATTATATTAGACAGCCTGCCAAAAGCAAAGCAGCTCATGTAAAAATCAGAGGGAAGTTTTTTAATCTTTTTATTGCTTAAATGATGGGAATATAAGCTCAAAAAAATTGTCCACGATTATTCTAGGCAAGCCATTGAAAGGGTTAATAAGCGAACCTTTACAAACAAAATAATCTGGAATTTCTATGATATCTTCATTTCCATTTCCTTACTTGAGTAGCCAATCGCTAAAACTTGGATCAGAAGACCGAACATTGTGATTTAATTCTAGCAATTCCAATTGACACCAACGTCACTGAATGTAATAATTGTTGTTCAGTTTATGCAGACCGAATAGGTTGCGGTTCTGTTAATTAAGAAGCACTGTAATAGCAAGACATGATGTTTGATGTATAGTAGTTGAGGAAAATGACGATAGTCTTAAAAACTTGGATAAACCAATAAAAAGGTATGCTTAATAGAATAGGCTTCAACTATTACGAATGAAGCTATGTGATATTGCCATCAAGTCAAAATTTATAGTCATTTTAATGAAAAAACTTTGTTAATGAAATGAAAAAACAAGGTAAATTAATAAAAAAGAAGAAAATAATAAAATTTTATGTATCATTATAAGTTTGTTTTGCTAAAGTTATTTTTTGTCATTATTTCCAAGAACTAAAGTACTCCTAAAACTTACAAAATACTCCCCAAAAACTGGAAATTTACTACTATTCAAAATTGTAAAACGGCAGCACTGAGTCGGAGTAGCGTCCGACGAAACCATGGTCTAGTCTGCTCGGTTCTTCTGAGGTAGATTTTGTTGTTGTAGCAACCTGTTGCTTCATGAAATTTTTTGGCATTAAGCTCAAAATATAATTTTTAAAGAAGACGTTCTTTAAGAATTATAAAATAAATTAAACAAATTAAATTGCCACAATTAAAAACTCATGAAAACATAAATTATTTATTAAGCCTACTTCTCTCACCTTATTTAAACATCTTGCGCCCAATTTTCCAAGTAATACATTAGAATTAACTTCGTTAATCGTTAAAGAGACAGAAAATTATCTTCGTGGCCAAATCTTCTTCTTTTATAACGTTTAGTCTTATTTCTACGATTGAAACTCAAAAGCATTGACATTTCGCCACGAATTATTTCAAAGAAATCCAATTAGAACCGCACTACAAAATATTAAAGTGTTCAGGGGCGTACCGAGACCATGTTGGTTGAGGGATATTATGGTATTTTGGCCGACTGAATATCCTAAGTCCCGACTTTTTTAATACAACATAGTTAAGTAAACCAAAATTACTCATTCGTTCGATCAATTTTATATGTTAGTATATAAATATATATATATATTTATATAGCAGTATATGTGAACGTTGTACTTTGTTCTACGCTTAGTTAGTATTAATACGAACTCAACTTCCTTCTCCCAACCTTCTAAAAGAAAAATTAACTTTTTAAGAAAAAACTCACTCTTTGATCAAAATGGGATTTGGTAAGAATAGAGCTTTTAAGTTGGTTGAATTGGAGTTTCTTTCAATGGTACAAATTTTATTAAAAAAATTTAGTTATATGCAAATTGTCAAATTTGTAAAAGTTCTAATCTCCATGTCAATATCTTGGACGAATTTTAACGGTTTTTTCAATTTTTCTTATTATTTCTAAAAGTTTGTTAAATTGTCCTTCAAATGTGATAAAACATCACTGTGAAGCTCTGACCAAAAGTATTTTTTATGAATTTTATTGATATTGTCGTAAGTTATTTAGAGTGTATTTCAAACAAATGCTAAGAAAGAGAAAAAAACTCAAATTGAATGTTCTAAATTGGGAAGCCAATAGCTCTGCCATCTTTGAACAGATTTTATTTATTTTTTATAACACCCCCCCCCCCCCCCGCGTGCTTCAATGCAATCTTCAGATCTTCAATTAAAGATTTTGTAGCTCTTAAGACCATTACGAAACGGCCGTGGGAGTATTTTAACTTCGGCCGAGTCGAAGATATGTCTTGCTAGTTTTTTAACTCATACTGGCCCATCTTTAAAGCTTTTGGTAACGCAAAACATCAACTTATTTTGCTATTTGCGGCTTAGCATCCACACTATCAGTATAATTAGTATACTGTTCAGGGGCGCAAGCAGGAATTTTTTTTTTGGGGGGGGGGGTTTATCAAATGTAGAACTTATATATGAAAACAATTTTACGTAATTACAGCGGCTGAGTTGTAGCGGTTAGTGCGTTCAATTTTTGCACTAATGGTTCCTTGTTTAAACTTCAGGCATGACCAGCACGATATTTTTTTTTTTTTTTTTAATCAAAACGGTCACTGTCAGGACATTCTATACAGTGGTAGCGGTCTTTTTAAAATAAACTGGTTTCAACGTTGTTTTGGATCTGTTCGGCAAAAATATTTTGCAAGCACCAGTTGTTGGCCGTTTAATGGATTTTTTTCTTGTTTGGCAGTTGTACGAAGGTTATAAGGCTTGAGCTAAAATATTTTCATTTTTACTCGGGTCCCAATAAGTAAAATTCAATATTTTTCTCCCCACACATTCAGAAAAAATACCTACCTTTCTCCGATAAAAATTTTGTCTATTTTCGATAATTCAATTAGAATAAATTTTAACATTTTCAAAAAAATATTTCTTCACTTGAGGGAAATAGAAGAAATATTTCTATGTCTCTAATAATGATTAGTATTTTTCTCGCACAAAAAATTCTCATTTATAGAGAAAAATTTTAGGAAAATGAAAAATTTTTACTAAATTTTGATAAAAAATTCATTGTGCAAAGTATTTTCTTTAACCCTAGAAGGACATGCTTATTTTTTATACATAAAGGTCATGCTTCGTCGAATCAACGACACCATTTTTTAAAAGGGCCCTACCGATGTCCTATACGGAAAAATCTTTAGAAATTACTTGTTTTTGATTATTTAGATTATTTAGAATAAGGGAAAATACCAAACAATTTTATGTATAATAGTTCTTAATAAAAAAATAAATCTTTTCTGTTTGAGTTCATTTGGCTTTTTTTTTAAAAAAGGTACATAAAACAAAATTAAACATTAACTACTTTAAGCATACATTGAATATAAAATTAATTTTTATCTTAAAAACAAAGTTCTAAATTTTATTCAGATGAAGTTTTTAAATGGCTGAGGTCGTACTATAGGCAATAGGCAGTCAGATTTTTTTAGCCTCCACTGTACCAAAGCAAGCGCTGAAACAATCAAGTTCATCATTGGATTCGTTGTAGATCGATAGAATTCTTTCCAATTTCTTAATATTTATATATGTTTTTGGTTGCAGATTTAGCGTTCCAACAATAAAAATGGAATATTAATACAAAAACTAAAAAAAAAACCCAAAATATGAAACTGAAAAAGTTACTCAAAAGCCATGCTTCGTCGTTTCGACGACGATAATTCTTAAAAATCATACAAAATTTTTTCGGTTCTACGTTCAGAAATCTTCTTTCAAAAATAAAAAAGTCTTATTCTTTAAAAACGATATATTTTTATATATTTCCCTTTTTCATGGAAGCTTTTTATCATCTTTAGGGATTGTTTTAGTACCACATTTAGAGAAAAGCATTCTCTGGAGCAAACTCTATAACATATTTCTCTAAATATTATGTATTTTTACTTATTCCGAGAAACTTTTTACTGAGTGCAGTGGAAATTTTTCATCCATACATCACTTCACCGTAAAAATTGCTTTAAAATTCGTCCTTCAGTGAGCACTAATGCTCAATTCCGATAGTAAAAACCGCTAAATTTCTGACACCTTGGGATCAAAAACAAAGAGTCTGAATTTGAAAAATCGTTTGGTATTACTTGTCCAATGCGCAAATGCTGACGAAATCGAAATAACATATTTTTAACGATAGGTCTTTCCTACACTTTTCCAAAATCGGCTAATATGTACGCTATTTTGAGGGATTTTCATGAAACTGACTGGATGGGCGAACAGAAGAAAAATTAAACCAACATGTTTTGACCTAATAAGCCATAATTCCTTAATATCGGATAATATTTAAAAATTTAGAGAAATTTTATGAAGCGGATTTTGGAAAAAAACAATGGAAAATAAGAAATTGTAAATTTTTTTCTTCACTTTCGGAAGTCAATCGGAATTATTTTTATAATGAATCACATGACTCCACTATAAACTTAATTCTGTAGAGTTTGTGTTATCGATGTTTAAAAAATTACTTTATAAAAGGACGAAAAATAACAATTTAACGGGATTTTCCTTAAATTTAGGCTTTTTTACTATGTCTTACTTTTGAACTAATTTGTTTCCAAATATTTCAAGTTTCCTCAATGCTAGAAGTTGAAAAGATAAATCAAATCGAAGTATTGCCAAGTGGTCAGAATC
Source organism: Tetanocera ferruginea (assembly GCA_958299015.1). Taxonomy (NCBI): domain Eukaryota; kingdom Metazoa; phylum Arthropoda; class Insecta; order Diptera; family Sciomyzidae; genus Tetanocera; species Tetanocera ferruginea. The sequence goes on along the minus strand of OY282644.1, from coordinate 36,229,079 downwards.
AGAATATAACAAAAATTAATCATGTTTAGTAAGCCGGATCAAAATTGAAATTTGACTACACACAGACTTAAAAGTTAGAGAGACTCTTAAAAACAATTTCTGTATAATTTTTTTTGGATCGGAGAAATCCCTATGGAGCGGTTTTGGTTTTTTTGAACGTCTTTTCTGCAGAAAACGAAATTTTTTGTATAAACTTTTTTCTTTATAATGCATACTCAATATAAGCAAAAAAAAAAAGATTTTCATCGTACACAAAAAAAATTTTGGAAATTTTTTGTGTTTACAAACTGTATTGAGACCCCAAAAAATCCATATTTTGTCATTTTCGAAAAGAGGTTGTTTTAAATACGTATACAATATGTATTTTTCATGATATCACATGAATTTAAATTTATTGAAAAATTATTGAGCTCTTCTTTCCATTGATATATCGTATGGTGCGGTTTAACCAAAACTAAGTGCCACAATTATATAAAATGTGAGAAATCGATATTCAAAAGCTTCCTTTAGTTAAATTATTATTTAATTGCCATAATTACTGTTCGATTTTGGCAAATCTTGTTGGGTATATATATATTAGTGGGTACATATGAGTTTTTAGGTACGAAAATCGATTTATTTCAACCAGTTTTTAGTTAAATGTGCTCCAGATAGTGCTCCAGTACAAAATTCAAGATTTTCGAATATATATATTTTTTAACACTTGTAAAAAACCCATTTTTCATAGTATTCAGTTTTGATTAAACAACACCATACGAAACACTAAAAGAAAGAAGAGCTCAGTACTTTTCCAATAATCTTAAATGCATTTGAATATCAAGAAAAATAAATTTTTTATAGGTGTTTAAAAAAATATTTTCTAGTTTTTAAGAGTACTTCTTACTTTTGAGTCGGTGTTCGGCTCACTTTTTTTTTCTCCAAACAAAATCGATCCGGCTTAATGTGCAGTCTGAAAGAATAAAATATGACTAATTTAGTAGATTATGCATCAACCAGAATCGATTTGGGGTTTTCACTCATTTCATAAAACGTGTGATTGCTTTTCATGTGACTCACTTTGATTGAATACCATTTTGCTTGGTACTACAATAATTTTTGGGGGGGGTTTAAGCCCCGAAACCCCCTTTGGTTGCGCTTATGATACTGTTTAACTTTAAGTCATCTGGTTCCTGAAATTTATACATTTATAGAACCATCCGGAAGGTTCTCAATATTCCTATTAATTTGTAAGTTATTTTTTTTTTAAATAAATATATTCAAGATACAATATTTAAATATTCTACATCAATTTTCCTCAGACTCTCTTAGACTTTTTCTAAATCCATATCGTCCAAACTTCCCCACTTTACCCTATTATTCGCCAATTTCAAAGGTTTCTTTTCATTGAATTGACCAAGTTAAAAATAAAAACAATAAAAATATACTAAGTACTTATTAACGTTACAATTTTTACTGAACTTTGAATTGAAAACTTTTGTTGGAAAGCAACAACGTTTCTGACAGAAAGGTTTGGAACCAGTATATCTGGGATCAGTAACCAGATGTGTGAGATAGCTAAGTTGTGAGCCTAAAAGTTTGTATTAAAATTATCTCAATTTTTTTTTGTTTTTGTTATAATGTTACTTCAAAGGTTTCGATGCTATGGCATATGAATTGAAAAACTCGATTTTTTGCGTTTAATAAAGGTCATGGAGGTGGGTTTACAAAATTTTTCTTTTCACCCATTTACAAGTTTTTATCTATGTTCACAACTAAAGAACTTTGATCAGGAAAAAAACTGCGAGATTGTTTTTCCCTACACGCAGAGAAAAAAAACGTTTATCGCCAGTTTGCTGCAAACAAACTTCGTTTGTCATGCTTCAAATCATTGTTTGTAAACGTTGGAACAGTTGGCATAATAATGGTTAGTTGCGGGAAACACGTTATTTAGTTGCAAGAAATTAATTTTGTTTGTCATAAACGGCAGTGATTTTTAAATTGCAGCAACCGAAAAATTTATTTATTCCAACTCAAAACTTCGTTTGCAGGAAAAGAAATTAATTTGTTATAAGCGAGTAGTTCTCAACTGTCAAAAAAAAATTGCTTGATTTCGGTGATGAAAAGCGTTTAATATTTGCCATCAACGAAAAGGAAGTATTTTAAGAGTGTGAACAAACAGACACACAACTGTGAATCACAAGCGCAGTCACAGAACTGCTACACAGCTCGCTTTCGTTGATGACAAATGTAAAATATTTGCCATAAACGAAGAAACAAGAATGTGTTACAGCTTAAGTAAATAAAAAATTCATTCTAGACAATATCTCACAATAGCTCATTGGAAGCATGCTAGACTGGCACGCGGGAGACGTGGGTTCGATTCTTGGCTGTATAAGTATCAAAAATTTTAATTTAATTATTGAAATTGTAATTCTGTTTCATTAACTGCTTGGTCAAAAGGAACCGCCAAAATAAGAATAATAAAAATAATAATAAAAAACATTAATTAAAAAAAAAAAATTTGGTGTTGCTGTTGGGTCTTGAACCCAGGTCACTCAAATTTCTAGACTCGAACGCCAGCACGCTCGGCTAAACTTGAACTTCCAAAACAATGATAAAATTTCATTAAGTTCGATGTTTTTTCGTTTCAAGTAAGAATATTTTTAAGTTGATGACAACTGAATACTCGTTTGCAGCAAATACAGTTCGCAAACGAAGTATAGTTGGTGAATTTTTCAGTTACGATAAACGAAAAATTTCTTTGCGTGTACCTTCAACCATTGATTGGCAGAATATGTTTCACTATGTTTTTCTTAAGAACACAAGTTGTTGTATTTTTAAGCTACTTACTTTCTTTAACATATCGGTTACTCCAAGAAATTATAACTAACTGCTTAAGTAGCAGATGTGAAGAACACTGTATCCAACCCTTTATTTCGAAGCATTACTTTAAATTGTAGCTTTTAATTAATTGTGGTCTTCGACACACAAGGAACGACCACTTATGTTGCACTTATGTTGTTCTGCTGCAACAATGCATCCTAGAATGAAAAAACAAAAAAAAAAAAAAGTTCATAGTCCACACAATTAATTAAATTTGCTGCAACGATGCAAGACAAATGTTAATTAAATTACTTAAAACTAAAAACTTTCACTTGCAACCGCGAACTTAACGAGTCCACTCAATAAATATTTAGTTTGTTGAGCCTGCCTTCCTGCCCGCCTGCATAAATAACATCAGTTTGCGGTGGCGCTGAAGAACTTTGCCGCAATAGGTCGAAGCGTAGTTGTTATCCGAAGAGGCTGTTGTTGTTATATGTGTGGGCGGTAGTTTTATTTTCGTCGGTAGCTTCTTGGAAGGGAAGTGGGGCCCAATCGTAGACTATCTGCTGAATATCGTACTGACTGCACTGCGCCGGAGTTGTTGTAATGCTGCGGAACTTTTGCCGGAGTTAATGAATTGGTTAGTTGAAGTGAGAAGCAACTCGACGACCAATTGAATTAATATCAATTAACTCCAAGTTGCGTGGTTCTGCAAATTACGCACTCAATGAAATGCTTAATGAGTGGAAGCAGCTGCAACTGCGGTAGCCCAAACCTGCTGCACGCTGCTAGATCTCTGCAACATTGCAATAGTGTTCATCAGTGCAGCAGCAGCAACAGCAGCTCAGTGTTTATAAGGATTTCTAGCGAGCTATTTAAAGAATTGCTTGCATTGAAGTAGCTCTTAATTACACGTTATTACAAGCTCAATTGCCACAGTTGAGGGTTCTTCGAGTGAGTCGGTGTGAAGCAGACTAGTTGGTATGCCACTAAGTAGTTGAACCCTTTCAGCAATAAGCTGAAGTTGCAACATTGTAATATTTAATTTTCCACATCGACTCGTGGTGAACAGAGATAACCACCAGCCACTCAAGCATTCGACACATCATGTCGACATGTCCCAGACCCTACAGAAAACGAAGAGTACAGCGACTACGACGTCAATGACGACGACGTGTTCATATGCCAAATCCATGTCGTCCTGAACTCGCTCGCACAACTTTGTTGGCAAAAATCGAACTGATTGTCAGTAGCTGGTGTTTTTTTTTGTTTTTTGCTCTGCGAAGGATTAATAGGGCATACAGCGTGCCCCTTAAACCTCGAGGTGCCAATCCTGTCAGTAGCTGAAGCGTGGGTCGACGTTTGGTTTATTCTGCGCAAAGTAGTCCCTTGGGTGAAGTGTCACTCGTAGTTGTACTCGTCGCAAGTGCGCATAGTAGTCGCGTAGAGCGAAGTAAGACACAAGCGTTGTGCATGAAGTATGTTGGTTGTCTTGTAGCAGCAGCAGCTGTATTGGAACCAGTAGCTGCTGTTATTCCATATGAAGCGTTGCTGTTTCGAGTTTTGATTGTCACAGCGCTGACAGTGGAGTTGGAAAACACTGTCAGGGTGTGAAGCTGCTAGACGAAAAGCGAAAATAATGTCACACAAATTAAATGCACGCAACCGGAAACGGAAATGTGAAAACTTTTAACAGATGCAAGGTAAGAATTTATTAAGACAAATTTTGCATTCGCATGGGTAAAAGATAAAATTAAATATTGATCTGTTCTTGTTCATAGTATGTAGTGACATGACTTCTGAGTCTTAAGCTTTAACTCTAAATCTATTTAAGTGAAAGTTTTTGATAACAAAATCTTTTAAAGATATTAACAAACCTTTATTATAAATTGTAACTTAGATTATATTATAATAAAGTTAATTTTTATTCTGTTTGATTTGCTATTTCGACAAAATTGGAAAAAATGTGGACAGGGGACTAATTTCTATACCGTCTGAAAAGTAATATTATAGTATGTTAGGTATTATGCAAATGAATGATGACAGGAAAACTTGTAAATTGTACATTTAAACAAAAGCTTCAGTACAAAAATTATGAACATTTAAATCAAAAAATTCTCATGAAACTGTATCAAAAATAAGTGCATAAATGAACTAAAAATGTTCGTGCATATAAAGTTTTTTGACCTTGTATGGGATTTGTTGTCCAGCTACTCACTACTCGACACTCACGACTCGAAAATTCTTTTGTAGAATAATGCTGTATTCAATTGAGTCGGTAAATCGACACTAGAGGTTTATCTTAGGTGGAGCAAGTAAGGTATGTGTTTATTGCGAAACATTCCGAATCGAAATAAACGAAAGATTTCTCCCAAAATCGTGGAATGTTTCGCAATTAACTTTTGCTGGATTTGCGCGCTCCCTTTAAAAGGCGCCCGGAGCACTTCCCACCTAAGATAAGTCTCTAGTGTCGATTTACCGTCGCAACTGAATGTAACATTACACTATGGAACAAATTCTGGTTAGCAAAAGTTAGGTCGATTCTGAGAGTGAGGAGTGAAAATAGAGGCTAAATTAGAAGACCCATATTGCGTTGTTAGTTTATGTTATTTCGGATTTTTTTTTAATCTGAAGTTTTGGTTTTGAAATCGTTATAATCGTTACAAAGTTATTGAATTATTTGAATAAGAAGCTTAATTCAGGGAAAACAGTGGTGCAATAATTAAAATAGTAAGTAAAGTTCATAAAACAACATTTTTGTTAGTAACATCTATTAATTTATTTTCTTAACCCTCTCACCAAGTCCCAGTAAAATTTCTGATACCAACTTGGCACGTTTTCATAGATATACACTGCTTCCGGAAGATATTCTAAAAATCCAATTGTGCGTCTCCTTAAAAAAATTGTGCATGTTTAAAATAAAATATGCTTAATATTCGACTTTAAATTTTTATATTCCACAAAAATATTTTACTTTCAATTTTAAAGATATTTATCATAACAAAAGTTTAAGAATATTTATTTGCTGATTATAAGCGGATGTAACCCGGTGATACTCGGGGTTGTGCCTCGAGCACAGAAAAAGGACTATTTTCAACACTGCTCTTACATGTTAACATGTTAACATTTTTTACATTATCGTTTTTTGGGATTTTGCCCCTCCTTCCGTCGAAAGTGCCCCCTCCTTCTGAGGAAAATGGTCACCCAGTTTGAAAGAATTAATTTCGAAAAAAATGCGTTTGAAGTTTTTCTTAGCATGCATTTAATATGCATTTTCTAATTTTAAAAATCCTATAAGCATTGATTCGATATTTGGATTGCCTTCGTTCAACTTCGGATTTGGGCAATAATGTTCAGTTGATTTTTGTTCCTCTTTATATAGCTTCTGCGCGTATTCGTTAAACTTATTTTTATTCGTTAGACTTTGGTTCTTGACTTCCTAGATTTTTTTTTAAAGAAATTTTAAAAGCATAGGATCTATTTCAGTAACAGATACAAAAAAAAATTTATGTATTTTTAAAGTCAATATTTTTTTCGAAAAAAACACACTTTCAAATTTGGAACATCACCAAAAATTGAAAAAAATCTAAAAAAAGCTCCTGTAACCAATTTTGTTAAGATTTAAAAAAGTAATTTTTTCCAGATCAGACAATTTTTGCGACTCCCAGCGCTGCAACCACGAGGCCCCGTTTTTTTCTCTGCCGCCAGTTTGGAGCTCTATAAAACCATGTTGGAGTGAAATATATTCTTTTTTTCTTGAAATTTGTTTTTAATTTTCTCTACAATAACGAAAAAAAAATTTTGGAAAAATGTTTGTTTTCGACTGTGTTATGAATTTTTTAAAAAAGGTCTGTTTTCTCTGCCGCGAATGTTATGAAAACCTTAAAACACACAAAAAAAAAACCAAATTAAATTAAGGCGTCCTGTCCCCTTAAAGTAACCAAGCATATTAAAGCACTTATTTTTATACCCTAAACCTGAAAGGTCAGTGTATATTAACTTTGTGCAAACGTTTTAAATGCATAGAACGAAGCGAGTTCGGTATAGAAAAGTATACATATTCGTGATCAGCGTCACCACGTGAGTGGAGCTATTCATGTCCGTCCGTCCGTCTGTGTATTAAAAACTGTATAACTCAGCACATAATTAGCCTACAATAATAAAATTTGGTATGTATGTGTTTTGTATCAACAAAAGGATGTTTTCAGAAAATGGGTATCATCCGCTCACGGATACGCAACCTAAAAATTGAAAACTTAATAAATAAGCTTCTGTTTAACCTACAATTTAGCTCATATGTTTTGTATAATAAAAGAAAAATTTGAATAAAAACTTTTTAACATAAAAAAAACCTACTTTAAAATCACTACAAAGTAAAAAATAATTTTAAATTACTTTTACTATTTATTTCTTGGTCAAATTTGATAATTTATTTATATTCATTATTATATTGGAAATCTTATATCAATTATTCTGAATTTTTTTTATTTATATTATAAATATATTAATTTTTATGATAATGAAAGCTTCTAGTCAGCGCTAATCATTGACATAAAATCATAATATTTTTTCCATCCCTACTCTATTAAAGGCCTTTTTAATTTGTGAATATCCTGCTTAGGTGACGCTGTATTAATTTGTAATCTTAATTTTTTTTAAATCTTAATTTAAATGCTATATGTGTGCTGCAGCTGCACAAAAAAACTGATTATATTAGCGCCGACTTCGAAGCTTTTATTATCATAAAAAATTAATATATTTATGATAAAAATAAAAAAAATTCAGAATAATTGATATCATAAGATTTTCAATATAATAATGAATATAAATAAATTATCAAATTTGACCAAGAAATAAAAAGTAAAAGTAATTTGAAATTTTTTTTACTTTGTAGTGATTTTGAAGTAGGATTTTTTTTTGTTAAAAAGTTTTTATTTCTTTCTTTTTAGAGAAAATTAAATTTTTTCAAAAAAGTGTATAAATTAATTAAAAACCAATTATTTATGCTAATAATATGGAAAATGCTTTTCTGTCGTTTCTTATTATGTTCTTTGTCAGTATCTTTATCAGTAACTTCTCTATTTTTATCAGTACCCCAATGTCAATATTGACTGAAATATAGTGTTTTTATAATAGTGACACGCCTCTTTGTCGAGAATATCACACTCTTTGTCATAATGTTTTCAATAGTTCTACCCATTCTAATAATGAATTTTATCACTCTTAAGTCAATATTTTAAAGTTTTTTTACACTCTGCCACACCCCTTAGTCGAACAACGTCCAATTTGTAGTAATTTGTAATAATTGTGCCTACGTCTGTACTTTTTCAGTTAGTAGTGTCAGTATTCGATTTAGTGTTTTCTAGTGTTTTCTAGTAGTATCAGTATTCGATTTATTGTTTTCTAATATTGCCACACCCCTTTGTCGAATGACGCCCACTTTATTGTCAATTACTTGTTATAAGTGTGCCTACCCCTATACTAAATATCAGTACTCTAGTGTCAATATTATTCGAGATACAGTGTGTTTCATATATTGCCACACCCCTTAATCAAACAACGCCTACTTTAATGAAATTAATTGCTTTTTAACTGTGCCTACCCCTGTAGTAAACTTTATTACTCTAGTGTCAATATTATTCGAGATACAGAGTTTTTCTAATATTGCCACACCTCTTTGTCAACTAACGCCCACTTATTTGACCGCAATTTTTTTATAATTATACTTGCTGTGAATTTTATTAACTCTAGTACTCTAGTGTCAATATTTACTGAGAAACAGTGTTTTTCTTGTAGTGACACGCCTCTTTATCTAATACCGCCCACATAAGTGGCAGTAATTTGTTTTTTTGTACCTACCTTTGTAGTAAATTTTAGTATCGTAGTGTCAAAAGTAAGTTTTTCTTATAGAGACACGCCCCTTTGCCGAATACCGCCTACTTGCATAGACGGGCACCTCCGCGTGGATAGTATCTGTATGTTGACAAAAAATTACGGTAATCGGGCAAGTACTTTAGGAGTAATCGATGTACATACATTCACAAAAAAAAAAAAAAAAAATAAAAGCAGAGAAACCAACCAACTTGAGAACCTCCTCCTTTTTGAAGTCGGTTAAAAATGGATGTCATCCGCCCAAGGACACGCCTACCTCCCATACAACCCAAAGAGATTAAAACTCAATACATAAACTTATATTTGTCTAAGAGAAATGTATATTTTAGACCAACACTAAGGTGTGTTCAAAAATTGAACGTTATCCGTTCATGAATACGCCCACCTCCCATACAACCCACAATAGCGAAAGCACAATAAAGTGATAAACTTTGAGCTACAAGAATAAAACTTAGTATGTGTAAATTTTGCATCATCATTTAAATGCATATAAAATATGGGCTTCAGCTGCCCACGGACTCGCCCATTTTCAATACATTAATTGTATATTGGAGAAGTAGGTTTAGGGTATTTCATAGTCGGCCTAGACCGACTTAAGGCTTTCTTTACTTGTTTGTTCTAATTTTGTATGACATGACCGCACTGTGGGACGTCCTGCCTTTCCTTAAAGTCCCTTAGTGTACGTGTCTATGTGTGAATATTCATATGTTTCTTGGACACGGTACCATTTGCTTAAGCGGCCATTTACACATTTCTTGCTTAAAGGAAAAAAAAATAACAATGTTTGTTTGTGAAGAGGTTGCTTTTAAAGGTTTTTGCTTCTTCGCAAATGCCGGTAAGAAATTTCTTGCTTTCTATTCATGCTGACAAGAAATTTGATTATCTTATCAACTGCTTTCAAGTACCAAAAGTCAGCATAACGTATGTCAAAGCAAAAAGGAATTTACAAAAATTGTAGCTAAGATCATGGTACATGATAGCATTTCGAACAAATACAACCAAACGCAAAAAAATTACTATCATGGTAGTAAAGTCACGTAATATTTCACAATCACATTCTCAAAAACAGGTGTAATCGATGTGAAATAGTTAGAAGAGCACTCAAATCTATAAAGTAAAAATGCTTATAAACTGCTTCAAATTATTACATTCACAATTCTCCAGCTACAATCAAATAAATAATAGGATTAAACAGTATCACCATGAAAAGATTTACCGTATCCGGAATATATTGTTCCTAATGAAATTAATGAAAAAGAATAATGTGAACTGTGCTACAAACAAAGTGACAATGAGACAAAATCAACAATACTTAAAGCTTATTTACGCTCACCTATGTACTAAATCGAAAGTAATTATAATGGATCAACCCACAAGCTTTATTTATTACTAACTCCAACTAGCTGCTCTCGTTGACCACTGCAATTTGCTTATAAAATGAGGATATAACTTATTCGAGACTAATTGAGGGTCGAAAGGACTAACTTTGAGCCATTTCTGGCAAGCTACTCTCAATGACCAGCGAACAGTGAACAACATCAAGAACATAACAACAACAACACTAACAACAACAAATCGATTCCGACACTAAATGGCTGTCTATAGCAGGTTGACAATTTGTCGTTAATCCAACACGTTTCGTAGTTGCCACATAGAAGGCAAGGCTTTGGCGTGTAGCACTTAATGAGTCTGTCTGTGTATGTGCTGCTGGTTGAGGGTGTGTGAGCGTGAGTAGTCCGCCTACATGCCTCCAACTATTCATTGCACGTTTTATTGGCACTCTTGCCATGTGCAACAATTATTCAATTTGGACTGTCATTTATGTCGATTTTTGCATTGTTTTTTTTTTTTTGGTTTTTTTTTTGCGTGTTTGTAATAAATTGTTTAGTAGGAGCATCCTTTAAAATACCAACGCCATTTTGTTCCAGTTGAACGCATGCCAAATGCACCGCTATGGCACTGCAACTGCGGGCACTAGGCCAATAACCGGAAATAACACCTGGCTTCCGATTAAGCGATTATAAATACACTGAAATAAAAGAAAATTGGAAAAATATGTATTTTCAAAATTTCAACTCAAGTTAAACGTATACATTTTACAGCAAGCAGAAATTTGCAACGTCAAAACAAAACAACATCAACATTTATTATCAATCCTGCATACATTATTTTCCACAGTGTACCTGAACTCGTACGTGAGTCCGGAGTATTTGGCGTTATGTGGGCCAGAGTATGTGCGCGTGTGTACGTGTTGGCGACTTCCGCTGCGGAAGTGAATCAGTACGTGTCCTGATTTTAATGTTGATTTTCCGTTTGTTTGCACGCGATTCCAGTGCATGGACGCTGCAGTACAGTTCATTAATGATAAAAGCACTTTAATTATGTGTGGATATAAATTGATTAAAAGTATTAATTCAAATGTGTTTCGAATGAGTTAAGCAAATTATAACGAGCACGATATTTACGAAATGCCTTTCACTTTCAGCAATCTTTAAAAAGGAATGAAAGGAAGGAGGCCCTAAGATAGGTCAAAGGCATTAAAAGTTTACGAAATTATGTAAATATACACAACGCAAGAGAATTACGGTGTTTTTCTGAAAATAGGACGTCATGCTGACCATTTCAGCTGCATAAACTAATAGTGCAGCATTTCTGAGTATTCTTTACTGCAACTTAAAGCTTGTATAAGACTACATATAACCACAACCAGTATTAACCGTGAGTAAACTTAAAATTCAAGAGCTTAATCATTAAAGTCTGTAGTACAGTGAACGCCCAACTCCCTCATAAAGTCACAATATTTGAATGAAGTTAATGATTTGAAGAAATTCAAAGGATTCTTTGGCTAAACAATTTTGTAGTGTAGAAACAACAAAAATATTAAGACCATATTTAAGAAACGGAATAAGCTCTTGAGAAAAACTTTTTAACCCGGTTTCGCAAATATCGCAATAGAGAGTTCGGCATTTAACTATTGAAATATTGAAAAAATTATTTTGTTCAAGCATATTCCAAAACTCAAATGGGTTTTTGATTGAAATACATGACTTTTTGAAAAATTCTTCCAATTTTTGAGTGCTTTCAAGAATCAAGGTATATTTATCCAGGTACGATAATTAACAACCGACAGAATGGGAGTATAATGTCAAAAACAAATAATTTACAATTTAGAAAAAAAGCTAGCTTAAAGTGAAAATGAAAAAATCCCCCAACTCTTTTATAATAGTCTGCATTACTTGATTTTGACATTAGACTCCCAAAAGTCGGCAACGCAGTACCGTTTTATGCTACCTGGATAAAAATGCCCTGTCAAGAATAAAACTGTTATCTTTACAAACGCTTTTTCGTTTGTCAAACATGTTGACAAACTATAATGATTATAAATCTCTGCTTCCAATAGTTCAACCTATCAGCATAACTGGGTACATTGAGAGTGTCGGAACAGAGTAAAGCTTAAAGTTTTAATATCAAAAAAGTACCCGCATATATGTGCCGCGTAGGGCTGGAAATAGGGCTCGATATATCAATGGTTTGTTTTTCCAAAAGAAACTATCGTTGGTTTAGCACTATCGATAGTATCGGAACTACCTCAACTAAGTAAATTCCTATCAGACATCAGGAAGAAATTTCCATGTGTGAACGGGGAACCCGCAACGGCTCTAAGAAGCTTGATTTTAAGTAATTTGGCAATTACTTAAAATTACTTTAAAATTACTAACCTTAAAGGTTAATAACAACTTGCAGTTTGAACCATTACCGTATTGTGCTAAGAAGCACCTATGCGTTTTTAAATTTGGTCGATTGTATCGATATATCGATGGAGTGCACTCGCACTATCGGCATATCAGCACACGTCTGTGCGCAGCTAAGAATGCTCGCAATCCTACACAAAGAAAGCTACACGTCAACAAGCTATAGTCAAAACAGAGAGCCGAAGCCTTCGCTACTCGACTCTTACTCTTGCACCAAGAAAACACTCCTCCGTGCTCCGATCGACGATATATGCGAAGAGTGGAAGCACATATCCCACTGTATGCGTTTGGCTGCCGAAGAGGTGATAGGCTACCACCACCCTCGCTGAAACCAGTGGCACGACCAGGAGTGTCGCAACGCAACTGCAGAGAAGGACACCGCTTACAAAAACACCCTGCAGTCGGTTGTAATACGTGCTATTATAGAGCGATACCGAGAGAAGAGGAACGCCTTTTCAGGTGAAAAAAAACGAGAGGTGGACATGCGTGAGTGCTAGAAAACTGAGATGCATGGCAACAGGAATGAGACTCGAAAATTTTTCGAAAATAAAATGCATGGCCGATGGTTTCAAGACCGGAGCAAGGATGCAAGGATGAAAACGGGAATATAGTGACAGATATCCAGAGTACACTGATGTTATGGAAGGAGCACTTCTAGTCTTCTAAAAGGCGACGCTGACAACAATCTCTCAAATAGAGATGATATCCCGGAAACCCCAATTATGGATGAAAGCGTTGAAGTTCCTCTGCCTGACTTTAACGAGGTCTAAACAGCTATAGCTTGGTTTAAAAACAACAAAGCCGCAGCAGCCGATGGCCAACCAGCTGAGCTGTTTAAGATCGGTGGAGAAGCTCTGTTTAAGTGCATTCACATGCTTCTATGCAGAATATGATCGGAAGAATGCATTCCAGGTGATTGAAACCTCAGTGTGCTCTGCCCAATCCACAAAAAAGGCGATCCCATCATTTGTGCCAACTACAATGGTATAGCCTTCTTGCAAGCCTTCTGTATATATATGATATAGCCTTCTTCTTAATATCGTATATAAGGTCCTGTCGAGCATATTGTGTGAAAGACTGAAGCCCATCCCAACCAACTGATTGGACCTTATCAGTGTGGCTTCAGACCTTGAAAGTCCACCATCGACCAGATCTTCACGCTCCGACAAATCTTGGAAAAGACTCTCTAAAAACAAATCGACACACACATCTTTTTATCGATTCCAAAGCCGCCTTGGACAGTCCAATAAGGAGTCATCTATTCTACATCATGTCTGAATTTGGTATTCCTGCGTAGCAAATACGTCTTTGCAGGATGACACTGAACAACACCAGCAGCGCGGTGAAAATCGGGAAGGACTTCTCTCTTCCGTTCGATACTAAGCGAGGTTACAGACAAGGTGTTTCCTTATCGTGTAAATTTTTATACCTTGAAAGGTCAGGGTATATTAACTTTGTGCAAGCGTTTGCAACGCATAGAACGCAGCGAGTCCGGTATAGAAAAGAATATATATTCTTGATCAGCGTCGCCACGTGAGTCGAGCTATCCCTGTCCGTCCATCCGTCCATCCGTCCGTCCGTCCGTCCGTCTGTCCGTCTGTGTGTTGTCCGTATGCACAGGATAAGAAGAAGGAGTTGAAATAATTGAATGAAACTTAATACACATGATCACATGAACCCAAGGATCTGCACTATTGAATATTTTTGGAATCCGCCAACGGACACGCCTACCTTCCATACAACGAAAAAATTGAAAACTGCATAACTCAGCTCATAATTAGCCTACAACAATAAAATTTCATATGTATGTGTTTTATTTAAACACAAAGATGTGTTCGAAAAATGGACGTCATCCGCTTACGGACACGCCCACCTCCCATACAACCCAAAAATTGAAAACGCAATAAATAAGCCTCTGTTTAACCTACAGAGCTAAAATTTAGCACATATGTTTTTTATAATAAACGAAAGATGGTTTTGAAAAATGAACGTCATCCGCCTACGGACACGCCTACCTCCCATACAACGCGAAAATTGAAAACAGCATTACTCAGCTCATAATTACCCTACAACAATAAAATTTGATATGTGTGTGTTTTATATCAACACAAAGATGTTTTTGAAAAATGGACGGCATCCGCTCACGGGCACGCCTACCTCCCATACAACCCAAAAAGTTTAAAACTCAATAAATAAAATTATGTTTGTCATAGAAAGATCAAAGTTGGTATGTATGTATTCCTTACAAAAACTAAGATGTGTTCAAATTTGGGAGTAATCTGTCCATGAACACGCTCACCTCCCATAGCGAAAGCACAATACAGGCATTAACTGTGAGCTAGAGGAATAAAACTTCGTATGTGTTAGTTTTTCATCAACATTTAAATGCTTGTAAAATATGGGCTTCATCCGCCCACGGACACGTCCATTTTCAATAATATTAATTTTTTTGGAAAAGTAGGTTTAGGGTATTTCATAGTCGGCCTAGTTCGACTTTCTTTTCTTGTTTATTATTGTTTCTTACATAGTATTGTTTTTTACATAGTATTAGTAAAGTTCGTTCGTAAAAAAAAAACAACAAGTTCGTTCGTACTGGGCCGAAATTGAGTAAATATGTAAAATGATTTTGACCGAAATCGTGAGTGTTCGTACAAGAATAAAACACAATAGGGGTATTCACGATATGGTGTATTTCCCCTTGAATTGTGTATTTTTGATAAATTTGATATTTGAAGTAAAACTACAAAAACAAAATTAACAGTGTTCAAAATACAACCCTGTAGCAAAAATACAATGGCGAAACCCTATTGTATTCTTTGTAAATTTCGTTGTATATTTGATCAACTGATCACAAAAACTTTTTGACTCAGCGTGGATGAAGCTACTGACTGGGTGGTGTGTTTATTTAATAAAAGTTAATTTAATTCAGTGTTTCGTTTCAATTCTTTTATTTTCTCGTACTGCTAAATGATGAACTACCCAAACTTTAGTGAAGATTTGTTCACAATGCGTTGTAAATATTGAAAATTTTGTAAGAATTTATCAAAAATTCACCACATCGTGAATACCCCTAATATTGTTATCTAAAGTGTAGCGTTTATTTATTATTAAAACACAAAATTAATGATGACGATGTTTATGTACACTCCAGAAAATACATGGAACATGAAAGAAAACACCGGTTCATAAAAGAAAAGATCTTTAAGCTTTAAATAAATATCATGAACTCAAGAAGACAGCAGTCATCATCAGCTGGCAAATGACAGTATCTATTGACATTGGTTCCAAATTCGGTAGCAATATATCATGATTGCCTTGAAACGCAATTTTCACTTAATCTTATCTCTATCTGGGACTCAACTTGCTCTGTTGCCTTTACTTTTAATATAACAAAAAATTGTATGTTAATAATTAAGTCATATTATTATTTATATTAATTTTAATGATATTTCTTTAAAAGATATTTATATTTAATTTTAGTTCTAAATCAAATCAATTTCTGCAATAGAACCTCAGAATAGAACTTATCATGTAGTACTAAAAAAGGCTAAGTCTAAAGGTACTCCACAACCCTTTATAATAGAGTTTGAGATTGGATTCTAATATCGTTTGTCAGTATATGTTGGGCAAAATTGTTCAATTTCAGCCGAAATTGAGAATGTATTCGAAATTGCGCAATTTCGGCCCAGTGCGAACGTACAATTAATTTATTTTATTTACATTTTTTACAAAATAGTTGTATTTGAAGATATAAAACAAATTTAGTGTTTATTTTTATATTTGTTGTTAGTTTTCTGGAGGGCGTGCAGTTGGCCTTTTTCCTTTTTAAAAAAGTTGTTATACTTGGCTTCTCGCCTCAGCGTTTTTAAAGCGTCTCGTAAAAAAATATAAAAGTTTTTTAGATTTTTATAGGTTGAGTGCTAAACAGAGTCTATAAATATCACAATGAATCAAGATTAATCGAAATCTTTAAGACCTAAAAGAACAATATTCTAACAAAAAAAATAAATTAGATTTTTTTATTTTGTACACACTCTAATAGTGTCTTAAAGCAATCGGTTCAAAAATTGCATATGAATGGATACAACATTTCCATTCCAAAAATTCTTCGGGTTTTTTCGCAAATTTACAAATTTTCAAACAAATTTTTCCAAATATTTGTTCTTTAAAGTTTAAACCATCCCCAGAGAACAACGAACAAAATCAAAAAAGTCCCAGCCAAATACTATAATACGTTTGTGAGTGATGTCATTACCAACGAACACCATTTCACTTTTATTTTATAGATTTTAATATTAAGAAATTACAGAAATTATATCGAAGAGAAGTTGATGAAAGAAAACTGTACCAAATACCCACTATATATACTCAAGTGTCCGTAAGTCAAATCCCATTTTTCTATTTCATGATGGTTCTTTTCAGTAAAGTTATTTGGTACTTCCAACGGTTCACTCGCAATCTTCATCTTAAAGAACTGCTTAAAAATTTTAAGCATCGAAATAACTTTGACATGGAAATTTGAAGTAACAATTTTGCAAATTAGTACTGCCAACTTATTAAAATTTTCTTATGCCTTCTTTAAATGTATGTTGGTCATCTAGATGCCAACAGGCAATACAAATTTTTACCCAAGCGTTAAGCAGTTAAATGAAATGACAAAGTACAGTTAAAGCAGCGAATAAAAAAATATTCTTTCTTTAATATTGTTACAAATAGAAAAACTCTATAAAATTTAATGTTAAATACCTGCTGTATCTATTACACTCTTAAGAAAATCACTTAAATTGCATTCGTTTTGCTACAACATTCGACTTGCTTTCCTTCGCCCATCTAGTATTTCAAAAGCTTTGTCTTTAAAAGCAATTCCATCTTTCCATTTACCAATTTACAACACAGATTAGAATAGCCAGCTAAATCCAATCCAATTGTTTCTGCTGACAAAAGCTATTCTATTGCTGAGGCTGGCTAGGTTTTCTCTTAAACATCCGAAACCAAGGCAGTAACGTTGCCAGCATCCAGCTTCAAAGACCGGAACAAATGCAATGGAATTTTCATTATGTGGACGCGAATTAACAATGAGGAATTTCCGTTGCCGTTTTTCACACTTAAATCGTTTGCACCGAACGAAGTCCTTTATTGTCTGCTCTGTTCCTTGCGCTGCAGCAGTATTAAGCACCATTCTTAAGCACTGTTGCTTGTGTCCAAGTCATCCATGCTTTTGCTTTGAGCCCGGTTGTTTTGCCAACAGCATTGCATGTAATTTGCATGCATTTGTGTAAATAATTGCTTACTTTGGTGACAACTTAATGCGATTTCAATGTTTGGCTCTTTCTCATTATCAAGTGAGCAATAATAAATCTTAATTGGTATTTAGAAATGGAACTGTAACGAACCGATAAGCGTTGATGTGCCCTAAGTACTGGTAGTTGCTGCAACAAGCCACTTTATGCCAGCTGCTTATGACAAGAAATGCCTAAATAAGTGTTTGGCTTGTCTGATAATTTGCTACCTTAACTGAAAGTACCTTAAAAACTCATTAAGTAATCCTATGTGTAATGTAGCATGTTTTTGGCTTCCTAAAATATACTTTATAAATTTTCATTTAAATTTGGTCTTTCTTACATTTGCCTCGGTAATCTATGGTCTTTCAAGCAATTAGAGAAAACTGTATAGTTCGTTTTTTGCTTTTTTTTTAGTCATGCTTGTATGAAGATCTTTTGAACATTTTTAGTTGCTGCTAATAATATTAGAAGAACTGTTTATGAAGGTAATTCGAAAAATCTTTACCGGATTACAAATTCTGATTGGACTACAAACTGTTAGCGAAGTTTCATTATTAGCCAACTTTGGCAAGACGAATAAACTAATAAATATGATCAACTACCTTTTCCTACCTGGATTTCAGTTGATACACTTGTTCAGTCGAGTTAGCCTGTTTTCGATTATAGGATGATAGCAATAAGTGAGAAAGAACGAGAAATCCAAAGAATACTCTAGTCCTTCTCTTATAAAAAGAGAAGACGGGGCGTGAATAAAATCTTCTTAGAAGTAGTTGGGACACCTTTTTGGCACACACTTTCCCGGCTGTAAAGATAGCTGTGATAACCTCACGAAGGCATATCTTGCATTCTAAAGGATGGTTAAATTTTCAGGGCCGATGTTGATTTTGAATAAAACACAAATTATTAAAGAAACTATTGTCATTTCTTTTTATTATGATAATCATAATATATAAAAGATAAGCGTCCTGCTCCGTACTCTATATCTCTCAAACTGTTACAGTTGTTGTTGCTATGTAAAATCTGAACAGTTAGCCTGGACCAGAACCTGCTTCGCTATTACAGTGCTTTTTATATGAAAGAATTGTTAGCCTAAAAGTATGCACTGGTATGGACGACTGCAACAAAACAAAATTTGAGATAAATGAAAAATGTAATATCGTCTGCTGCTAAATTATTTTGAATACGACCCGTCCTATGACGGTCTTCTATACTAGTACTGGTATAGTTCAATTATAAATGGAACAAAATATCGGCCAAATGGCCACCGTAACCTCGGCGGTACACCTCCATCCGATGGTCCAAATGGAGGTTTCGATGACGATGAGGCATAATTGAGGTTCTATGCCGTTAATGTGCCGAATCATCTCATCCTTTAGCTCTTGAATTGTTGCTGACTTATCGACGTACACTTTTTTTCAAATAACCTCAAAGAAAGAAGTCCAACGGTGTCAAATCACATGATCTTGGCGGCCAATTGACATCGCCACTACTTGAGATATCACGGCCATTAAATTTTTCGCCCGAAAGAGTCATTGTTTCGTTAGCTGTGTGGACAGTGGCACCGTCCTGTTGAAACCACATATTGTCCACATCCATATCTACCAATTCGGGCCAAAAAAGTTCGTTATCATCTCACGATAGCGAACACCATTCACAGTAACTACCTGACCGGCCTCATTTTGGAATAAATACGATACGAGATGGTGCCGCCAGCCTTAACCGCTCCAAACAGTCACTCTTTGTGGGTCCATTGGGTTTTCGACAATCACACTTGGATTATCATTCGCCCAAATGCGGCAATTCTGCTTATTGACGAATCCACTGAGGTGAAAATGTGCCTCATCATAAGATGAAAATGCATTTTGATTTGAACGTTCATATTCATAATAAGCCTGAATAACTTTAACGCGTTGCTCGATTGTGTATCTTTCCATGGTTCAAATTGAGTTAGTCTGAAATTGAGAAATGTTAAATGAAATGCAGAAAAAAAACTTGACATTTAGGTGTGGTTCACATACAACATCGGCTCTTCAAAGTCGGCCACCCCTTATAAATAAATTCTGATCCTATAAATCTCCAGGCCAGTATGGCATGCTACCAGTAATGCTGCAAAAAAATAACGAGTTGCTAACACCCTTGTTCTTGACAATATTCACAAACCACATAAAGGCGTATTTATTCCGAAAGTTGGCAAATGGGGCCATGAATCGGTTAAGAACTTTAGTCAAATCAAGATAGATAGATTCGTAAATAGGGAACACTTTAATGAGGAGTGATTTCTCCCTTATTTGGCTCATAGCTATGAACGAAGCTCAATCTACTTAAAAATAGTGGTATCAAGATAGTGACATATGCGTGTGATGTGTTAGTTATGATATCTGGACTACTTCCCTCCATTATCAGGGAAATTATGGAGGGAGCTTTGGGTAAATTCAGCCACTGAGCTGCCGGAAGTGGCCTAGAAGTGAATCCTTGCAACATAGAACTGATATTGTTCACTACAAAAACCGTGAACGTTCTGATTCACTTGCAACCTATTAAACTTATCGTAACGAACAGTGCGATGAGGCTGAAGGAGTCTGGCAACCGGAGGCAAAGATCCTTAGTTTACTGCAACAGAATCTGGCTATTACCAGGACAGAATACGACAGTCCCAATCTCGATGCAAAGAGTTTAACTAGCAGGTTCCCAACCAGAGTGGGATAGCGTAACGAGGTCCCAGCTGCTGTCTTCAATGAAACCTTCTGATTAGTTCTGACTTCTGACTTTCTGATTAGTTTAAGACGGTTCCTCATCTCTTTTCAACATTTCTGTTTTCTCTGAATGCAGTTCTGCTACAGCCGGGAATATGTGGCCTTCATACAACCTAAGCGAACTCACGAACTGTTATCAAGATCACGGGCTGATAAAGCTAGAGTACCGGAAATCAGTACGAATCATGTTCACGCTGAATTGATGTTCACGCTGAGAGACTTATACATGCCCACACTGTCGTGGATGTAACGACTCGAGTTTATAAAAGTACATACTTTAATATGTACTTGCCCAGCACTAGAAATGTAGACTAAGTACACTGGATAAACCCTTATTCGCCAACCTAGAAGAATTTTCAGCTACAGGGATACACAATATAAACATATTCCTTAACCGAACTGGATGGCTCTGAGAAAACATGCCTTATTCGACCAGCCCCACAACGCACAGGAATAAGAGGTAGTGGTATCAAAACGACTAAATTGAGCCAATTGGATACTTTCTGTATCTATACCAACACTCTAAGTAACCAACCAACCAATAATTATATAGTACAGGATTGGTTCTAAAGATCAATTCTGAACTTCTACACTGAGAAAAAAACACGTACCTTGCTCCGGTAAAAAATTTCTCTATTTTCGATAATAGCAATTTTCTCTTTTTCAAATAAAATTTTCTTCAATGAGAATAAATTTTCACATTTTCGAAGAAATATTTCTTTAATTCTAGGAAATGGAAATATTTCAATGTCTCTAATAATGATAAGTATTTTTCTCGCACACAAAATTTCTTATTTATAGAGAAAAATATATTGGAAATGAAAAACTTTTCTTATATTTTGATAAAAAATTCTCTATGAGAAGTATTTTCTTTAATAAAAACAAATCTTTTCTCAAAAATAAAGAGTATTTTTCTCTAAAAAAGATATATTTTTATATATTTTTCTTTTTCATGGAAGCTTTTTATCATTTTTAGAGAATTTTTAGTATCGCAATTAGAGAATAGCATTCTCTGGAGCAAAGTCTATACCATTTTTCTCTAAATATGATGTATTTTTTATCATATTCCGAGAAACTTTTTTCTGAGTGTATACGTCAGATCTATTCCAAACCTCTTGCTTAGAATAGGTGTCACCGGATGTTGAAAGTAGACTAAAAAAGAAATTAAAACACTATAACACAAATTCTATACAGTAAGACAATGCATTTGATGCCGGAAAAGTATTATAAGAGTACACTTAGAGCTGCACTAAGAGGATGTAACTTGAAATGCTGTTTAATAGAGTGTGTCCTTTAGAGAAACGATATTTCTTTCAAAAAAACAAAAATAAATGTGAAAGTAAAGGTCTTATATGTTCCTTTGGTACAGCTAACATTATTTTAATTTTTGAAAACACTGGAAAATATAGTCGCAATTTCAGGCAAATATTAAAGACCTGGAATTTCCACATTGTGTTTCTCACTCCCAAACGATATTTTCTCAAAATATTGATTTAAGATTTTTTGACTCAAATCGCTCAAAATAATTTTGGTACGTTTACGTAAAATACTGTTTTTTTTTTTTGGACTTTAGAAATTTGCTTTATTCTCGTGCTTTGATAAAAGTCCATGCTATTATTGGACTTACTTATACCCTAAACCTGAAAGGTCAGGGTATATTAAGTTTGTACAAACGTTTGTAACGCACACGGTTAAAAATCTTGGGCTAAATTTTAATCTTTTTTGGATTACATATAGGACACGACCAAAAAAAGATTACTTTTTAATCCAATGAAAAGTTTTAAATGTTCCAATCCAAAAAGGACTTATTTTTAATCCGCAAAAAGTTTAAAATTTTTTAATCCAAAAAGGAATAATTTTTAATCCGTAGAAAGTATAAAATATTATAATCCAAAAAGGATTAGATTTTAGTCCAAAAAAGTTAAAAATATAAAAGGATTACTTTTTAATCCACAAAGGTGAGAACTCGTAAGAAAAAAAGGTAAGAGATAATTCTCATATTTCATAAGTCTACGAAGAAAAGTTATCCTTTGACCTCCATAAGCATGTATATATATATATTAAAAAAAGTTCTTACACTTAATTTATGCTAAATTTTGCATATTTCTATACGAGCTAAAAAAAACTCATTTTTTTTTTTTGTCGCGTACTTTGAACTAATTTGTACTAAATCTTGCCAATATTTTTATAAAATGTAGCACTCTTTCATCGCGTTAGAACACTTAAAATACATATCGGTTCTTTTTGTTTCTTTCTTGTTTTTCGAGTGATTAAAACCGTGCGAATGTCGCGTCCGTGCCAATGGCTTTTCAGCTGGAAAGCTACATAATATTCAGCTTTTCGCCATAGAAGAACTGTCAAATAAAGAGCTGCTTTTCGTTGGCTTTTCAGCCAAAACGCCTTCGTGTGAACATATTATTATATTGCCATAAACTTCACTATATATACATTAAGGGTATTCATGCAAATGGGCAATGCCCTTATAAATGATATAAACCGTATAAGTTTATCAGCCTTATAAATGAAATGTATGGAGAACCGTTTACACAAACCAGATATATCACAAACCAGCAATCAGCTGTTTATATGTATGCTGAAAGTTGACTGTTAACAAGTTAACAGCTGACATATCTCTCCAAATGCACAATCGACTGATAAAAATAACTAATTGCCAAAAATACAAGCTTGCCGCTTTGCATGAATACCTTTATTATGTATTATGAAACACTGCTCAATGTAATAATGAATATAATAATATTTTGGTTCAGATTTTAAGAAACAATTTGTTTCATTTAATTAAAAAATAAACTTCGGATGCTTTAACAACATTAACTATTATATTGAGCGTAAATTTCGTATCAGTAATAGTTTTCAATCTTAGGTAACATAAATAATTTTTCCTGAAAATACTACCTTAATGTAAATTTGTAGTCCAAAAATAGTCTTAAACTTAAACTTTTTTGGATTAAAAACAAATTAAACTTAAGTATGGAATAAAATATAGTACTTTTTGGATTAAAAATTCCTTTAAACCAAAGTTTGGATTAAAAACTAGTCCAAAATTTTTAACCGTGCATAGAACGAAGCGAGTCCGATATAGAAAAGTATATATATTATTGAACAGCGTCACCTCGTGAGTCGAGCTATTCATGTCCGTCCGTCCGTCTGTGTGTTGTCCGTAAACACAGGATACGAAAAAGGAGTTGAGATAATTGGATACAACTTGGTATACGTGGTCACATTGACTCAAGGATCTGCACTATTGAATATTTTTGGAATCCGCCTACGGACACGTCTTCCTCTCATACAACGCAAAAATTGAAAACAGAATAAACAAGTAAAGAAAGTCTAAAGTCGGTCTAGGCCGACTATGAAATACCTTAAACCTACTTTTCAAAAACAAAAAATTTTTATTGTAAATGATGGTCTCCGTGGGCGGATGAAGCCTGTACTTTATATGCATTTAAATGTTGATGAAAAATTTACACATACCAAGTTTTATTCCTGTAGCTCACAGTTAATGCCTTCATTGTGCTTTCGCTATGGGAGGTGGGCGTGTTCATGGACGGATTACTCTCAATTTTGGAACACACCTTAGTTTTGGTATAAAATACATACATACCAAATTTAATTTCTCTATGACAAACATAACCTTATTTATTGAGTTTTAATCTTTTTGGGTTGTATGGGAGGTACGCGTGTTTGTTGGCGGATGACGTTCATTTTTCAAAACCATCTTTGTCTTGTCATAAAAAACATACGTGCCAAATTTTAGCTCTGTAGGTTTAACAGACGCTTATTTATTGCGTTTTCAATTTTTGGGTTGTATGGGAGGTGGGCGTGTCCGTGAGCGGATGACGTCCATTTTTCAAAGACATCTTTGTGTTGGTATAAAACACATACATACCAAATTTTATTGTTGTAGACTTATTATGAGCTGAGTTATGCAGTTTTAAATTTTTGGGTTGTATGGGAGGTAGGCGTGTCCGTGAGCGGATTCCAAAAATATTCAATAGTGCAAAGCCTTGGGTTCATGTGACTATGTGTACCAAGTTTCATCCAATTATCTCGACTCCTTCTTCTTATCCTGTGTGTACGGACAACACACATACGGACGGACGAACGGACGGACGGACGGACATAGATAGCTCGACTCACGTGGTGACGCTGATCAAGAATATATATACTTTTCTATACCGGACTCGCTTCGTTCTATGCGTTACAAACGTTTGCACAAAGTTAATATACCCTCACCTTTCAGGTTTAGGTTATAAAAAGCTCTTAATTAGCCTACAACAATAAAATTTGGTATGTATGTGGTTTGTATCAACACAAAGATGTATTCGAAAAATGGGTATCATCCGCACGCGGACACGCCCACCTCCCATACAACCCAAAAATTTTAAACAGAATAAATAAGCCACTGTTTTAACTACAGAGATAAAATTTGGTAGGTATGTTTTTATAACAAAACAAAGACGATTTGAAAAATGGACGTCATCAGCGCGCGGACACGTCTACCTCACATACAACGCAAAAATTGAAAACAGCATAAATAAGCTCATAAATAACATATAACAGTAAATTTTGGTGTGTATCAACACAAAGATTTCTTCGAAAAATGGGTATCATCCGCACACGGACACGCCAACCTCTTATACAACCCAAAAACTAAAAACGCAATAAATAAGCCTCTGTTTAACATACAGAGTTAAAATTTGGTACGTATATTTTTTATAACAAAACAAAGACGATTTGAAAAATGGACGTCATCAGCGCGCGGACACTCCTACCTCCCATACAACCCAAAAAGTTTAAAACTCAATAAATAAGATTATGTTTGTCATAGAGAGATTAAATTTGGTATGTAAATATGTATTTTATACCAAAACTAAGGTGTGTTACAAAATTGGAAATAATTCGTACATGAACACGCCCACCTTTCATAGCGAAAGCACAATAAAAGCATTAACTGTGAGCTAGAGGAATAAAACTTGGTATGTGTAAATTTTTCATCAACATTTAAATGCATATAAAATATAGGTTTCATCTGCCCACAGACACTCCCATTTCCAATAATATTATTTTTGTTTTTTAAAAAGTAGATTTTGGGTATTTCATAGTCGGCCTAGACCGACTTTAGACTTTCTTTACTTGTTTTTGTAATAAATTAAGTCCATGCTGACTATTTTTGTACCTTCGAAAAATTTTTGTTTTAAAGTTTTTTTTTTTTTGCTTAAGTGAACTAACATAATATTGAGCACATACTGTGAAAATTTCAAGCAAATTCAATAAATAGTTTTTGTTTTTTGGCGAATTTTTTATGTAGGCAAGTCAGGCGATCTGGTGATCTACCTTTTTTCATACATTGTTATGAATTCTTGCAAGCAAAGTACTAATGCAATGTTGTTTCTGTTTTTTTCTCAAAGTTTTGTTTTTGTTTTTTCAAATATCTTTTCATAGAATTATTTTAAAACTTTTGTGAATACCATGTCTTCGAGCACTTTCCACCTCTTTTATCAGAAACCAATAATCCGATTTGGATGAATATTTTTTTTACTTACTTTTCGATTTCTGTGTTCTTGTGCACTGTAAAAAGTAAATCTTCATATTAGGTGAAAAAACTGTCTTAAAATAAGCTGCAACAGCATTAAGACAGCCTTTGCTGAAATTACTTTTGCCTTTTTATACTGTAAAACAGAATTCAATGATGTCTTACTTAAAGGCAGTCAAATGGTAAATGCAGACTTACCTTCGCTGAATTTCAGCCCTTATCGTAAACAAACTGGCCTGAATAGCAATGCAATCTATCTTAAATTAAGACTCATATGATAAATTGTAGAAATTTTTAATATAAAAACTAATTAATTTGTTTAAATTAAGCTAGCTTGTCTTAACCCTCACTTTGGTACTATTTACATATGTAAATATCCCAATTTTAAATTTGCCATAACTCCTTTCTTTTTTATTCGATTTGAATATGGCTTGGACTCTGTGGCTATTTTTTGGTTTTCTTTCTGAAAATTTAAAAGTTGTTTTTAATTTTAGAATTTTTTGATACTTTTTGAAAATTTTTCATTTCTATAACGTAGTTTGGTACATATTTACATATGTAAATATTTTGTATTTGAAAGGCTTTTCTGGTGTTTTAACGCATTTTTTGTATTATTTATAGAAAAAAATGATAAGGAAAAACTCTTCACATATTTATTATATATACATATTTCATATTTGATAGCTTTTATTGGAAAAATGTTAATGAACAGAATTGCTTACCGGGACACCGATGCACCAATCAATATTTTAAATTTACGGTTTTTATTTGTCATTATTACTGTGTTAATCAATACATTATTAATTATTATTCCTATTATTATTCTTTTTTTTTATAAAATTTACACTACGATGTTTCACAACTGATCAATAAAAACTCTTTTCTTACTATAGCACTAAAACTCTTTACAACTAAGTGAAACACACGCTACATTTTAATTCTGCTTTTCGGGAGAAAAATAAAGGAGCGTAGAAATGAAACCATGAAAAAATAGTTGTCAACGCAGTGTGCTTTTCAAATGCATAAAATATGCAAAGTTCAAAAACCCCCTTATAGAATATATGAAAAAAAGGAACAATTGGACTTGTGTGGAAACAGCGCCAGTTTTTACAACAATATGTCATGTTTTGATATTTAAGCTGGAAGTGCTAATTTAATGAAAAAAATTTCATTTTTTGTTGAAATTTGTTTTGTTTATTCATTGGCACTATAAATTTGTTTTTAATTTGATTTTCATAATTATATTTTGGTTATTTCGTAAAGGGCTGGATCATCAAGTGCGCATAATATGTAAAACGCTATATCTTAAGAAGTAATTCATGGATTTCAATGGTTGGTAATTTTTTGAATAGGGTACAGAATAACCTTTCTTTTGATACCCATAATGCTAGATTTAGTTGGAAAATTAAAAAAAAAACCCGACTTTTCCAGGCCCATTTTCCCAACATGCGAACCCTATAACTTCTAAACCACTTGAGAGCGGCGTGAAATTTTTCCGGAATTGGACTTAGAAGGTGTCAATACATATATTCCGCCTAAAAAATAATGTAAATTTGTAGTTTCTGTTTATCTTTAAGAATGCCAAAAAAATATTTACAAATGTAAATAGTGCCAGATTACGTAGTAAAAGATTGGTGCCAAAGTGAGGGTTAAAATCAACTTCCAAAAGCTGACTTCAAATATGCTCATTGGGTTTTTAAGCATTTAGAATATTGCAATTCAAAACATGCTTAAATTCAGGCACAAGTTGATTTGAAGGCAGTCTTTAAAATACGCTTTACTTTTTAGAGTGTGATATGTCTACTTTTCGCTCAATTGAAATAATAGCACTGCAGGCGCTAACTGTGCTAAAATTTACGATTTTGAGAATATAAAGTGAGATTATTGAAACATTTTGAAAGAAAAGTTATCCGAAATGAGCATTGATACTTAAAGAAGAAACATGCAGCAAATAAAAAAAAATAAATGGCACCAAGTCCGGTTGCAATGCCGATTATTTGGACCCTGCAACAAGAAAACTATCCGAAGCATAAAAGCACAAAAGCCAAAAAGTTGTATCACATAATCACGTCAATGCGATAAATTGGCCCAGCAGTCACCAGATGTGAACCCGATCGAAAATTTGTTGGTTGATGTTAAAAAAGAAGTGGCAAATTGTCAGCCAAAGAACTAAGCTGACTTATGAGTGGCGATTGAACGTTCCAGAAAGGTTATCCCTGTATAATAATGTCAGTATTTGTTGGACTTAATGTCATCGAGTTGTACAGCAGTCATTACCAAACGATTTACAAACGACGCGCATTTTTAAATTAATGTAATGTGCATTAAATGCAAGATTTTGTCTTAATTAACAAATAATTAAGAAAACAACTCACTGCTTCGAAGTTAGGCGGTGCGTTTTTTGTGACTGTCTATAATTGACATTTATGAGCAATATTATGAAATTAAATTGGAAAAACATACTCTGAAAAGGATATTTTCCATAAGAGAGCATCTGGCATTTTGCATTTATTTATTTGAAAAAAAAATGTTGATCATTAAAGTTTACAACGCCCTTGGTGCAGTTGTTTTGTCGACAGCTGTACTTTAAACTACCTTTAAATAAAATTTAATTTACTGGTTCATTACTTCATCTCGAGTCATTAACATTCATAAGATTCGCTTGCAAAATTTCCCATCGAAGCCTCAACTAATCACTATCAGCTAAGTAACCACAAATGTATGAAAATGTTTCCAAAATAATGCAATAAAATAAATAATTAGACAATAAAAAGATGTCCATAACAAATAAGCTCCTCCAATCTGTGTATCTGTTAACTAAGTATCGATCTACACAGATATTAACTGTGAGTCATTTAACCCCACAAACTAGCAGTCAGGAATTAAAATTGCCAACAAATGTGTTGCGCATGGGTCGATCGTGGCGTTGTATAACAAACTGTCTCCCAGCTACGTGGATGGATGCATCAGCATCAGAACATGTAGCAGCAGCAGCAACAGCAACAAGAAGAAATGTTGTCGGTCTGGCAACATCACGAATTGAACTTTAACTAATGCCGAATGCAAGCATGACGTTATTGCTGGCTGTTGCTGTAGATGTTGCCAGAGAAATTGTTGTTGCACTGGCCGATGAAGTAGTTGATGCTATGTTAAGTCAAGCACAATAGATCGATGCGTCCGAAATGCATTTGTTCAGCTTGCAGCAAAGAGGAAGCATTTATTGCTGTGTTCAGCATTTTTGTTAGCAGCTACAAGCAACAGCAGCAACCCGCAGCAATGGAGACAATAAAAAGCAAATCGCTGCCTAGATCGTGTCTGCATCTTGGTTTCTCATCAACAAGCTGGAGGCTTCGATTTGCTCCACTGCAGATGAGTGTCGTTTTCTGCCTCGTTTGTTGCTGCACATTCCGAAATTATATAGCTATGCCATCTCCAACTAGTGATATGCAGCGAGTCACTAGTTGTAGAAGACCCTAGAGTTGCAGCAGCGGAGGTGGAGAAGGCGGCGTTGATCAAACACTGGGAACCATCTAGGAATTTATTAAATTGCAAACATATTTAAAATTGTTTCACATGTTCTAGAGGATCATATAATTAAAGTGTGACCAAGACACCGAGCAGAATGACATCTTGTCACCGATCGGACATGGAGCGGCAAATAATCGCCAATTGAGTATGGTTAATAATTCCAACTAAAATCTAGCTTCAGGCTAATGTGAAAATTATTTGTTAAATTTAACAGTTCATTGTAAATTGTCTGATCTTGACTCAAATTTAACTTTTATTTAATAGACAATTCCAAAAACTTATAGAGTTTCTTTAAGTCACTATTCGACTGTGTTTTACTGGACTTATATTTCTGCCTAACTGACAATTGCTGTCTTTAACGTGAAAACAACAATTAATTCGAAACAAACTAATTCAAAATTTGTCCTTATCAACAAAATTAGTTCTTACGTTTTCTACACTTTACATCTTCATTTTGTTCAAAAACTTTTTATCATCATAACTTTGAAACTTTTTTCTAAAAAAAAAAACACTTAAGTATGCTTGTGTGCGAGTGTGAACATGTGTGTGCGTTTTTTGGCACATATTTAAAATTCATTGTCATTTCATTCTGCACAGCACGCTATAAAAATTAAAATTTTTCTAATTACTCAAGATATACTTAATTTGCATATAAAAGTTTGTCTACTTTGAAAACAATGGAAGCTTGTGGTATACCGCATACAAACAAACACACACCGCACCCTCACTCTCATATTAATAAAACACACACTTATGTGCTAAAAATAACCACCAAAACGGAAACTTTACCAAATTTTGTAGATGGGAAGAAATGAAAAACAACAACAATATAACAACAACGTATAACTAAATGCTTTGCTTAACTTATCTTATGTGAGTAATTTTGATCTTTTAGCTCTTAAACAGAAAATATTCTACACTCAGGGAAATAAATCATTAACAATTTTTGTGGAAGTTAAAGTTTATTTATACGTTTCAATTAAGACATATTTTGGTTTTTTCTTTAAAAAATAAAGTTGTGTTGATACTTTTCCGCTCTTAAATCTATAGATCTTCGTTCTTTTGATCGGTTTTGGAGAAGTGATTAAGAAAACGGCTAAGTTTGAAATCAGGGATTTATAGCTCGTCAGTTAGGGTCACAGCTTTTTTGAACCACTTTATGTTAAACTTAAAATTGTGAATTATTAGATGATTTAAATATTTTGTTTGGTCCCCTTTTTGGTCTACAACTGTTTTGAGTGTCTTTGACATGGAGTCTATCAACTTGTCAACAGCAGTCAACAACAAGTCAATGTACCACCATACCCTCCTACCTTACAAAAAGCCTCAGATGATCTTGTAAAAAATCTCACTACGTCAATGAATAAATATCACATTGGTGGGACACTAAACTAGAAGGGCTCCGAAATAAGAACAGAAACACTTCTATGAAGCAAAAGCCACTCGATCAACCGATGCGTGCGTGTTTAACCTATAACATAGTTCTATAAGAGTACAAGAAAGAAATACGAAAACCACAAAGACAATCGAAATTCTTGCTTACTTAATTAATTAGATGGCCATGACAACCCGTGGTTGAATTATGGCTGACTTCATCAGTTCTCGCCAGGCTCGAGAACCAATTTGTTTCACCAAGTCCGGTAAGTCCTTCTTTGGCCTCGTGAATCCATCGGAAGCATGGCCTTTCTCTTCATTGTGGGCCCTCGGTTTTCGAATCAGACACCTTTTTTGCTGGATCATCTTCATTCATGTGATAGACACAATCTAGTCGGCGTAGTCGCTGAATTAATATACGCTGAGCTTAGTCACTGTCGTCCAGTGTTGGGTTTTTCAGTACAATTGTACTTTTTCATTACAATTTTATTATAAAAAGTACGTAAGTACCACGAAGACATTTTTAGTTCATTTTCATACACTTGGTATTCGTCATCTTCGTATCGACTTTCTTCGCTTTTTTTGTATTTTTTGAAGTTTTCAGTGCCTTTTTTTGTGAATTTTTGCAACCATATTTACAACATATGCAAACGAACTGCCACCCTATCAGCACTTCTATTTTATTTTTCTATTACATGGTCGGCTATTTCTAGCACGAAGGCATTAATGTCAAATAAATTGAATTGCTTGAAAACTAATTTTTTGGACCGGCTCGGGTAACCGCAACTTGATTAAAATTTAAAAATTGAATGTAGAGTACTACATTTCTTTAACTTTCTATGGATATTGAACTGTATGTCCATTTCTATCAGTTTTGTTTTACTTGAAATATTTTATTAAAAAAAAGGTTAAATGGGGAGTTGTGAATCCCTAAAATATCCGCCATGTTAAATTTCCTTGACATCAGAAAACTAGTGCGAAATTGTTTACTAGTCTGGCCTCTCACTTTTTATAAGCATTTGTGCCATCAACACGTATTCAGAGTGTGTCAACAAAAAATAATTTTTTTGCGTGTTGAAAAAAGTTTTTTGGAGGATCAACGAGAATAAAATTTTGAAAACTATTTCAGAAGTGTATCGAAACGTAAGTATCGTCAAAATGATCTCTGATCTATTGCCATTTAACCCACCGAAGTGATTTTGTAGAAATAACATTGTGTTCTGATGACGCGTCGCCTATGTTGGGTAATTTAAAATGGGGAGTTGTGAATCAATAAATGTGGGGAGTTGTGAATAACTTTGTTTTCGAACTATGACAACTGGCTCGCACATCTGTCATACGTATTACGCATTATTAATGAATTTTATGTGAAATCTTAGTAAATTAAAAGTTTTTTGTGTTGTATTTCAAGATTTACTCAGACATCATGCCGCGACATATATACAAATGTTCGTCAATAAACATAAAATTGGCCATCATTTTTTTTTCATTTTTATCATGAGAACTATTTGATCTTTCATTTTTTTTTTCAAGTTTAATAAAAGTTAATTAATCGAAAATTGTATTGTTCACTATTTATAGTAGAGATTCACAACACCCAACTTTTTTAGAAAATCCAAAAATCTCATTTTTTTTTTCAAGCTTAAAATTTTTTTTTAAATTAAATATTTTGAATAAATGCAACTGGAGGTTATTCATATCCATTATCTACAAATAGACGGTTTCAGATAAAAACAAGTAAAGAACGTCTAAAGTCGGTCTAGGCCGACTATAAAATACCCTAAACCCACTTTTCAAAAAAAAATAAAAAAAAATTAATTGTAAATGGGCGTGTCCGTGGGCGGATGAAGTCCATTTTTCCAAACCATCTTTGTCTTGTCATAAAAAACATACGTGCCAAATTTTAGCTCTGTAGGTTAAACACATGCTTATTTATTGCGTTTTCAATTTTTGGGTTGTATGGGAGGTAGGCGTGTCCGTAATCGGATGACGTCCATTTTCCGAAGAGATATTTGTGTTGGTATGAAACACATACATATCAAATTTTATTGTTGTAGGCTAATTATGAGCTGAGCTATGCAGTTTTCAATTTTTGCGTTGTATGGGAAGTAGGCGTGTCCGTGGGCGGACGATGTCCATTTTTCAACACCATCTTTTTTTTGTTACAAAAAACATACGTGCCAAATTTTAGCCCTGTACGTTAAACAGAGGCTTATTTATTGCGTTTTAAATTTTTGGGTTGTATGGGAGGTGGGCGTGTCCGTGAGCGGATGACGTCCATTTTTCAAAGGCATCTTTTTGTTGGTATAAAACACACACATACCAAATTTTGTTGTTGTAGACTTATTATGAGCTGAGTTATGCAGTTTTAAATTTTTGCGTTGTATGGGAGGTAGGCGTGTCCGTGGGCGGATTCCAAAAATATTCAATAGTGCAGATCCTTGGGTTCATGTGACCATGTGTACCAAGTTTCATCCAATTATCTCTACTCCTTCTTCTTATCCTGTGTATACGGACAACACACAGACGGACGGACATAGATAGCTCGACTCACGTGGTGACGCTAATCAAGAATATATATACTTTTCTATACCGGACTCGCTTCGTTCTATGCGTTACAAACGTTTGCACAAAGTTAATATACCCTGACCTTTCAGGTTTAGGGTATAAAAATATTGAGTTTTGAGAAAGTTATGGCATAAAATCAAAGTGTGATTCAAAACTCCCCATTTTACCTTACATCAAAAAAGTTTATTATTCATGGAGAAAAAAAATAGTACAATTTGATGCCAAAAAGTAAAATTTTTATTTCGATTTGGTACAATTTCGGAAAAGTTATTTCCCATCCCTGCTGTCGTCGTAGAGCTCGTAAAGCTCGAGGTTCATTCGAATGCGATAGTCGTCGCCAACTCAAAGATGTAGCGAAGAATTTTTCTCTAGAACACCACAAGAGCGGTTGCATCAGTTCCATCCATGCCTCCGCGACATATAGAAGAAGAACACGTATGATGAACGCTATGTTCAAGTTTTGTCGATCGCACCTATTAGCAATTGGCACTCTTCGCTTATTGCCCAGGCTGACATTGTTGTTCTTACGGCATGCCAAGGTATGTAAACTCCTTAACTACTTCCGAAAGCAGTAGGTACATCTCTCTTGGTTGGGCCGATAATGTCGAAGTTATCAACTTTGTAGAATATTTTTTTTTCTTTTTATTATATTCGCGATGTGGAAACCGTCAAAAGGCCCCATCCGTGCAGGTGGGAGTATGCGACTTTTACTAAACCTCAACCTCTGCATTGAATCTTCGACCCAGTATGAATCCCGTGGAACCACCGTATAGCATAACTTCGCAGGATGAGGGAACAACACTAAGCTGAAATCTGAAAGACTACTTTTATCTGTTGGGGGACCATCAAGCTAAGAGCCTAAATTTTCCCCTTAACTTGATGTTGACTCTAGGTCGTGGAGAACCTTAAACTTCGTATATAGTTGCCTATCTCGCGCACTCGACTCTACAAAGCTAGTCGATTATGCGTTTGGTCAAAGAGTTTACCACTGACCAGTTGGTTTCGCTTCTCAACATGAGGTTCGAGAACCTAAGGCACTCGAAGAGGATGTCTGCAGTGTCTTCTACAATGCTACTAGAGAAATGAATGCAATAGGGGTCACTTGCATGCTTGAATTTATGCAGTTTTGCTCTAAAGCAACCGTCCCCGCTAGGAATTTGGGTGAGGTAGAAGTTCACTGAACCGTGACTTCTACCACGTTCTACCCAATCTATCCCAAAGTGCCTTTCACTGATATACAGAAGTTTAGGCCATTGTTTTTACGAGAGGATACGCTCTTGCTATTTGCTCCTGGTAGGGCCTCTTCGACCAAGAGGTCTATGGGAATCGAGCTAGCGAGCACCAGAGTTGCATCCTCACAGACAATGTTCTGAAAGCGCAGCATACTTTTAGAGCGCCTAGTCTATACACCAACCCTACTCCTCGGCGGTAGGACTTTACCTTAATCGCTGCGACCAGACCGTTGATGCGTACATCAAAATCGGACGCACGACGTTAAGAAGAAGAGTTTCATTAACACTAACATATACAAATCATTAACGAATTTTGCCTTGATGCAGCTTATGGCCAACCCTTCATTCACAGGTGTGAACTGAGAACTGCCGTAGTTTCTGGCTTACGACGAATCGAATTCAAATCCCGTTTTCTCCGCGTGGCAGTTGAAAACGATATTGCCTCTCTTAGAGCAGCCTTGTTCTTTCCATGGCATCTCCTGAATAGCGGTGATGTCAGCCTTTATTTTTTCACGGGCTTCCGCCACTTGGGCAAGTGCACCTTCCCTAAAACAGTTCCATACATTCCAGGCGCATATCCGTAAACCATTGTCCATTTTTCATTTGCAGTGATCACCAAGCAATAGAGGTTCATATCCGAGACTGATTTGCTTTTCATTGGACGGTTCTAATGCGGTGGGATCCAAATCTTACGCATATTCTATTTTTAAGGTCCTTAAGAGAGCCAAGAAAGTCTCAAGCTTAGAGCCTAGAGAAGACAGTCTTAAAACCTATCAGAAATTCATTCTGTACGTGAGGCGGCAGCCACACTAAAGTCGGTCTAGCCCGACAATGGAATACATTAAACCTCCAAACATAAATAAAAACTTATTTTTTTCAAAGTCCATGTATTCCTTTACAGTTTTTAACAGTTTTCACAAATATGGGTTATATGGGAGTAGGGCATGCTCGTGGGCGGGTGGCACTCATTTTTTGTGCGCACCTTAGTTTTAATATAAAATTCTCTCATAAAAATTTGAATCCCTGTAAGTTATATACAAACCTTTTTATGGTATTTTCAATATTGTGAGTTGTTTGGAAAGTGGGCGTGTTCGTGAGCAGGTGACGCCCATTTTGTGGGCACGCCTTAGTTTTGAAAGAATATCTTCCCATACCAAGTTTAATCCCTGCAGGCCATGCATAAACCTTTTGATGGTATTTTCAATTTTTTGGTTGTTTGGGAGCTAGGCGTGTACTTGGGCGGATTCCAAAACATTCAATAGTACAGATCCATGGATCCATGTGAATATGTGTATTGTATTGTATCATGCAATTATCTCAACTCCTTCTTTTATCCTGTGTTAACGGACAACACACAGACGGACGGACGGACAGACGGACATGGCTTAATCAACTCACGTGGTGACTCTGATCAAGAATATATGTACTTTTTTATACCGGGCTCGCTTATTTCTAGGTGTTACAAATGTTTGCACAAAGTTAATATACCCTGACCTTTCAGGTTTAGGGTATAAGCAGTTGACTGCTTGAAGAAATTTAATTTTGTTTATGTACTCACATCACATTTTGACAGAATCTATGACAATTAACTATATCCCGCAGTTCTGTGCTTTCTCTTGACGAGTAATCATCTACTAGTCTAGGCCGGTACTTCAATAGTTATTAATTGGTTTATTTAATATCGTAATATTCGTAAATTTCGATTGGCGTAGAGCCTAACAAACTATAATATATATAAACTATAAATACTTTGTATACTTTTTGCAAACACAAGAAATAATCTTTATATCATAATATAAACAATTCATTAAACCTCGTGCAGTGTCTTTAGACAAAAACAACTTCGCAATGAGAGATCCACCTGATCGCTCAGTTAACAACGGGACTCAATCTTTCAGTGTTGATAAAACAAAGAAACTAAAAACAATTACACCCGGTCCAAAGTTCTTAGTCATCGTAAGAAAAGACAATACCGAAACTTTAGCAAATGTCTCTCCCTTTCTAATTAAAAAAGTCATAGACAACATTTGTGGAGGTGAAGTTAATTCTTGCAAAAAACTAATGAACGGCAACATACTAACTCACACAAAAAATTTAACTCAAGCACAACAATTAATCACACTAACAGCCTTTACTAACACTATACAAGTTGAGGTATCCGAGCACTCAACTCTCAATAGTTCTAAAGGTGTAATATATACTAACGATTTGAGGGGTATTTCGGAAGACATTATATTAGAAGAACTCAAAAGTCAAAACGTCTCTGAAGTAAGAAAAATATTAAAAAGAGAAAACGAAATAATGAAAGAAACAGGCCTGATCACAATCACGTTTGATACTACCAAATTGCCAGAGACTGTAAATATTGGATACGAAAAGGTCAATGTTCGACCCTACATACCACTGCCAACTAGGTGCAAGAACTGCCTCAGATTCAACCACATTGAGAAATTTTGCAAAAACACAAGAATTTGCCCAAATTGCGGTAATGAAGATCATATCGACTTGTCTCTATACGAAAAATGTGAGAACGATAAATCATGTAT
Source organism: Tetanocera ferruginea (assembly GCA_958299015.1). Taxonomy (NCBI): domain Eukaryota; kingdom Metazoa; phylum Arthropoda; class Insecta; order Diptera; family Sciomyzidae; genus Tetanocera; species Tetanocera ferruginea. The sequence continues at coordinate 36,191,796 of OY282644.1, read as the reverse complement.
CAACTGTAACGACCAAAAACTAGCTAGCAACAATCACCACGCATTAGACAAAAATTGCCCAATATTTGTAAAGCAAAAAGAGCTTCAAGCTATTAAAACCCTCCAAAAAGTTTACAACAAAACCGCCGTCTCAATTTACAATGATCGTCACCACAACAATAACACATACGCATCAATCGTCAGTTCTCCGCCCAGCCAATCCACAGTAAAATTTTCAACCAACTCAGCTCACACCGTTACCTCTCAAAGCTCACCTAACTCACCTCAATCAGATCACACTCATCATGAACCAACATCCAACAACAACAAAATGCAAGAAAATCTTACATGCAGTCCAACTCCAGAACACAGTTATGATTAAGAACTCAATCCCTTCTACACCAATTTGCAAAACACTAATTCGATTCCCGAGCACAGCAATAATAAAAATAACAACCTCACCAACTCCAGCTCTCAAAACATTACATCATGTAGAAACTTAACATCTAAACGTCTTGCAGGCAACAAAATAAAAATATTCCCAAGAAACACTCAGAAACGTTTACTAAACCAACTCAAGAGCAAGCAAAATAATAAACCAACTACTAATAAAACAACAACACCTTTTGCAGCTGATGATAAAATGATTCTGATGATAAAATGCAAGATGACTAACTCTCCAGAACTTAAACTTACTTATTTAAGCTTTTTTCATTCTAACAAAACATATTTACTTAAACAAAAACCAACACCTGACATTAACAAATTTATTTCTGATAGTAGGTCTGTTTCCGTACGCACTTCAAGTAAAGTTCGAGTAAAGTTCGGGTAATAGAGAGTAATTTGATTATTTGTCAAAATGAGAAAATTTGTCAAAAAGTACGGAAACGCTTCCAAGTAAGTTTCAAGCACAACACCTGTTTTTTGAAAACAATAAAATTAAATTGCTGTGTTTCTGTATTTAAAACGTTTTCGTAAGCGTTGATTTGGTAATTTTAACTATTTTTATTAATTTTCTAACCAATTGCATACATTTTGTTCGCAATACAATGCAACAATTTAATTTTATCACTTTGGCAATCAGCTGTTTGAAGCTCGAGATTCGTGCTCGAAGAAATTTTTCAAGTAAAGTTCGAGTAATAGAGAGCCACAAAAAGTGACATTTTGCTTGTTCTTCTTCTTCTCTCTCGAGCTGGAAAAATGTGTACGGAAACGCTTTCGAGTAACTTCAAGTTACTTGAAGTGAGTACGGAAACAGACCTAGTATTACATATTTCTTTTCTGCAAAATTTAAAAACTACGGCCTTGTGCTTTAAATCTACGTACTACGTTTCATTTTCATTATATTCCTTTTCTACAGCTTTATCTTACTCACACTCATATCTATAAATTTGTATATATTTTGTATTAATTCTCTCAGCTTAAATTTCACTATTTTCTTCGCAAAAATTTTACAAACTGAAACAGTTAATGTACTTTTCATATTTATTTACGCTATATTATTGTTTATTTTCATAATTGCTTTCTCTACTACGTTACTCATATTAGAAGTAAAGCATACTCTTTTTGTACAATTTTCATGGTCCTGAAACTTCGTCAATCGAACTTAAAAGGATCTCTAAGCAATTTCAATGAATTGTATGTTATTAACAATCCGACTCCAATGGAAATATCTCTACTTAAGTCATTCTTTAGCACATCTAGGATTAAATTACATTCACAATCACTCCCTTATTTCTTTCGTATACATAGTTATAATTTATTTAATAACTACATTCTTATATGTAAGACGCTGAATTGTTTCATCATTATCTACCTGCATTTTCATTTAAGTTCGTTATCTTGTTTTATATTGCACTTAATCAATTTATTTATCCAATTTAATACATATCATCGATGGCTCTCAACTTAATCCAGTGGAATATAAAAGGTTACTCAAACAATTACAACGAACTATGTATGTTAATAAAAAAATATAACCCAAAGATAATATCTTTACAGGAAACCCATATCCATTCACTTCTTAATATACCTATTCCCATCAACTTTTCTTTATATCCTTACAATTCGTCATCCACTAGATATGGCGGAGTAGCACTTCTTATACATAATTCATTACAGCATAATCCCATCACAATTACCAATGTTTTTGATTCAGTCGCAGTTGAAATAACTTCCAAAACTAAATTTACTATCATATCATCATATATCGCACCCCAAACACAATTTTCGTTCCAAATCCTCTCAAATGCATTTAATTTGACAACTTCCCCTTTACTTATATCTGGAGACTTTAATTCTTGGCATAGAGACTGGGGATCTCCTAAAAACAATCGGAGAGGAGTCATTCTGTCAAAATTCATTAATCGATCACAATTTATTCTGCTAAACGATGGATCACCAACTCACTTTAATACACACAATTCTTTCTCCCACCTTGACCTAACCTTTTGTTCACCCAGCATTAAGCCCTATGCTCAATGGACAATAGAGTCCGATCTTTTTGGAAGTGACCACTTTCCAATAATTACATCGTTGTTTCCCACTCCAACCCGTTCCTACGAAAATTTTAAGCCAAAATTCCAAATACATAAAGCCAACTGGGAATCATTTACTAACAATTGTTGTAAATTTGACGCCCATTTTCCTATCTCCTCAGATGTAAATAAGGAAGCTTCTAATTTGAGAAAAATTATTATTCAATCAGCCAACAATTCTATTCCTCAAGCTCATCCAAATCTAAACTCAAAAAAAGTTCCTTGGTGGAATACCAAATTAGAAAAACTAAGACAAAATAAAAACAAATATTGGCACAAATTTAAAAGAAATATTACTACAGCTAATCTGATAATGTATAGAAAGGCAAATGCAATCTTAAAACGATAAATAAAGTTAGAAAAAATCAAATCGCTTAATGAATTCACATCGACTATAAACCCAAATACCCCTATCCAAAAAATTTGGTCTAATATTAAGATACTTTCTGGCTACAAACAATCCCATGGAATCCACATAATCGAATCTCCTTCACCTCCTCATAAGAATTTATCAGACAGAAAAGAAATTGCGAACGCACTTTGCCAGTTTTGGTCAGAAAACTCAGAAGATACAAACTTTTCCTATAACTTTCAACAAAAAAAAATCTGCAGCACTCACAACACAATCCCTCTTTAATCCTAGTCCAGACGCATATATAATAGAACAAGATATTTCATTTTTAGAGCTCTCGGCGGCATTAGCAAAACTTAAAGGAAAAACACCAGGCAAGGATAGAATTTCTTATCCAATGATTCGAGCATCACCAACATCACTCAAAGTAAGACTGCTTCAATTTTACAATAATATATTTCGCAACTGCATTCCCCAGCAATATAAAGCTAGTACAGTTATTCCTATACTCAAACCTAGATCAAATAAGACACTTGCTAACTCATATAGACCAATATCCCTCAACCCCTGCATTTCAAAATTACTTGATAAAATAATAGCTAATAGACTGTGGTGGTTAGTGACAAAAAATCGTTTTCTAGATACTCATCAACTTGGCTTCAAGAAAGGTAAATCTACATGCGATAATTTACTCAATATTGAGCATCAAATTGCAAAGTGTCTCTCTCGAAAGAAACATGTAACAATAGTATCCCTCGACTTTAAAAAAGCCTTCGAAAATGTTGGAGTTCATACCATAGTTGACCAACTCTTAGAGTGGAGAATAGGACCAAAAATTACCAATTATATAATTAATTTTATGACCAATAGGAAAATAATTGTCCAATTAGGCAAATATTTTTCAGATCCAAGAAAACTCCATAATGGTATCCCACAGGGTTCCCCCCTATCCGTCATCCTTTTCCTAATATCTTTCAATAAGCTCTGTGAAGTCATTGCTGTTCATAAGGAAATTGATTTCACTGCATATGCAGACGACTTTAATCTGATTATCAAATCCAACAAAGCCAAAAATCCAAACATTAATCTCAACCAGCTATTTGAAGATATTTTAGCTTGGTGTGATGTTTCGGGCTCAATTCTTTCTACAAGTAAATGTCAATATATGCATATTTGTCGAAAAAAAAATTGTAATTGCAGAATTTTCACTAACAATTTAAACATTGAACAAGCAGACAACCTAAAAATTTTAGGCCTGACATTTAATTCAAGATTTACCTGGAAAACACACATAGAAAAACTGTGTACCTCTTTGACCAAGTCACTCAATGTCATTAAATGCCTCTCTAGCTTTAAGATGAACTGCAATACTATTGCTTTATTATCAGTTATAAAAGCACTTATAATATCGAAGGTTAACTACTCCCTTTTTATTTACGGTTACTCTCCAAAATCTTCCTTAAATAAGCTTAAAACTATTATCAACTCCTATTCACCACATCGTCAAACAAATTTGTAACTCCAAAAGAACTCCTAAAATTAAGTCAGCAATTTACTTAGCTGTACAAAATTCGAAATCTTTAGATATTCCTTATCGCCCCCAGAAATTTAAAAAAAGTTTTCATCCTCCTTGGAAACTCAATCCTAATTCCTGTGACATTTCCTTACACAAGCTAAAAAAAGATACTACACCAATTGAAGTTTTTCAACGCTCGTTTTCGGAAATCAAAAGCAATCTTAAAAAACATACATTTTTATACACAGATGGATCAAAGATAAATAATATAATCAGCTACAGTATCACAACTCAAAACAAAGTTTTAAAACTTGCAGTCCTACCATCTTATAGTTCGGTCTTTTCAGCCGAAATAATAGCCATACGTGAAGCTATTATCTACGCTAGTAAAAGTAGAGGTAACTATGCAATATGCTCCGACTCCCTCTCAGCATTTGAATCCATTTTAAATGTTAACAACAATAATTTTTACTCAGCTCAAATAAGAGATTCCTTGATTAAATTTCATCCAAAGATTACTCTTATATGGATTCCAGGCCATTCTAATATCACAGGCAACGATTTTGCAGATCAAACAGCTAAATTTGCTACAAACGCCCCAGTAGCCATGTCTGATAATCTCAACTTTGCAGACATTAATAACTTCCTAAAAACATTCTTTGCTAAAGAACAATTATCTACATTCAATTCCTCTTCTAGCTGGTACCAATCAACAAATCCCAACAAATTCTCTATTAATGACTTTCTGAAATCAGTACAATTAAAAAGGCTAGATACCATTAAATTTGAAAGAATCAGACTCGGTCATTCAAACCTTACCCATGGTTTTCTTATGAACACTGTTTCCCAGTTACCCTGCCCCTGCCCAGTCTCTCCCCGTGATTACTTCTCCCATGTCTTCTCTAACTGCCCCCATTTTACTACCCATAGACAACATATATTCCAAAATCTAAAGCCTTTATCCATGATTTCTAATCCCACTGAAAACAATATCCTTTGTATGATAAATTTCCTGAAATGCGCTAACTTATATCACTTAATATAATATATTCTACTGGATAAGCTGAAGGCCACACTTGCTATTGCTTATAATTATATTAGCTTTTAATTCTTAGATTAATTGTTAATAATTGAATAAACAAATAAATAAATAACTATATCCCGTATACAAACCAACTAAAAAATAAGAACTTTTTAGCAACACAACTTTGCTCAACTCAATAGGTAGTTGACTTTCTCTATGCTCAACTAGCTGGAAACTTTGTTGTTGTTTTCTCATACAAATTTTGAAATAAGCGACATTAAACGAGTATAGGCTGATGAATCGAACGCAGCTAATATCGTTGCAAATAGCTCAGTGGAAGTGTTCTAGATTGTCATAAGGGGGACATGGGTTCGAACCCTAGCTGTGTAAGTATTAAAACTTGTAATTTAATAATTGAAAAATAATAATTCTGTTACATTAATTGTTTAGTCAAAAATAACCTTCAAACAAAGTTCCTTAAAATCTTGAAAAAGGAATTGCTTATTTCATTTTTTATTAAAAAAAAAGTATTTCGAATAAAAACAAGTAAAGAAAGTCTAAAGTCGGTCTAGGCCGACTATGAAATACCCTAAACCCACTTTTCAAAAAAAAAAAAAAAAATTGACACGGGCGTGTCCGTGGGTGGATGAAGTCCATTTTTCCAAACCATCTTTGTATTGTCATAAAAAACATACGTGCCAAATTTTAGCTCTGTAGGTTAAACAGAGGCTTATTTATTGCGTTTTCAATTTTTGGGCTGTATGGGAGGTGGGCGTGTCCATGAACGGATGACGTCCATTTTTCGAAGACATATTTGTGTTGGTATGAAACACATACATATTAAATTTTATTGTTGTAGGCTAATTATGAGCTGAGCTATGCAGTTTTCAATTTTCGCGTTGTATGGGAAGTAGGCGTGTCCGTGGGCGGACGATGTCCATTTTTTAAAACAATCTTTTTTTTGTTATAAAAAACATACGTGCCAAATTTTAGCTCTGTAGGTTAACCAGAGGCTTATTTATTGCGTTTTCAATTTTTGGGTTGTATGGGAGGTGGGCGTGTCCGTGAGCGGATGACGTCCATTTTTTAAAGACATCTTTGTGTTGGTATAAAACACACACATACCAAATTTTGTTGTTGTAGACTTATTATGAGCTGAGTTATGTAGTTTTAAATTTTTGCGTTGTATGGGAGGTAGGCGTGTCCGTGGGCGGATTCCAAAAATATTCAATAGTGCAGATCCTTGGGTACATGTGACCATGTGTACCAAGTTTCATCCAATTATCTCAACTCCTTCTTCTTATTCTGTGTATACGGACAACACACAGACGGACGGACGGACGGACGGACGGACGGACGGACGGACGGACATAGATAGCTCGACTCACGTGGTGACGCTGATCAAGAATATATATACTTTTCTATACCGGACTCGCTTCGTTCTATGCGTTACAAACGTTTGCACAAAGTTAATATACCCTGACCTTTCAGGTTTAGGGTATAAAAAAATCATTGTTGGTCGTCCGGTATTTGAACCTAGTACAGTCTAGACGCACACGTTAGCACACTCGACCAAGCATGAACTTTCAAAACTGTGATAAAATTTCAATGAGTACGTATTTATATGAGTTTCGTGTTCTAAAGACCAACAGTCAACAGACTTGTTGAATTGAAAGTTTCATTTGTTGGATGGTACAAAAAAAAAAACAAATAAGCCATTTCAGCCCTTAAAAGGACTTTGACCGAGCTTCTTATGATCAATTGTGTTGTGTGTGCTATTAAATGTTTGCACACAATTGACCGAGACCTGGACCTACATGTTTTATGCCGACTCCGAACGGCTAAAGTTCATGTTCTCAAGAAACATTACATGGCATTATTTACTCTCTGATGTTTCTCATTGTCTGCAGAGAGATGGTGACCGATCAAAAAAATATTTTTATTGAAAAAACTTTTCACCGCGACTGGGAATCGAACTTGGGCTCCGAGCATGTCACCATATAACAGTGAAATATGTTATTTGAACCCATGATTTATTTGATAATACAGCATTTTTTCCCTGAGTGTAGCTACTATTTCCAATAAGTTTTGATAAGATATGTTATTGAAACTAAAGCCTCTCGTATATATTTTATAGAAGCTCTAAGTTCAGTAAAATAAAATAATTTATTTATTTGAAAATTTTACAGTTGCTTTTCGAAGATACTATTTCCAATAAGATTTGATAAGGTTTGTAGTGAAAACTGAAGCTTTTCGTATGTACAGAAAAGACTCTGAGTTTCCATAAGCATGAAGTCATTCAGTTTCAGCTCTTCGTATATAAAAAAGAAATAGGTCTATAGATTACACTCCGACCTAGCAAGTGGAAGGTTACGTGTTCAAGTACCATGAATGCATTTTGTGAAATTTTTTATTAATAAAATACAATTAAATTTAAATATTTATCTTTTAAATTCAGATTAAGTAAGGTAAAAATTTATACAAAATATTAAAATATCATACAAAAGTCAGAAAAGGTACGTTTTGTAATATTTCTTTCAATGTGGTGTTGTTAATTTTGGAGTTTCGGTAAAGCTTACATCATTCAATTTTATAGTTTAATGCAGGTTACTTTCCGAGGTTTATTAGAAACACATATAAGTTATAAAAAGAAGCTTCTATAGAATAGTAACAAGTTCGCCTTTTAAGACCATTCGACCCAATTGAAATTCAAAAAACTAACGACATCCTAAGCAATGGTTTTTAATGATCTACCAAAGCTGCCTTGACATGAATCACATTCTAAAACGCCGTCGATACGTGAAGGTATCTTTCAAACCTAAACCAGGATAAAACTCACATGTTAAGCTAAAATACGTTGGTTTAGCAGTGTCTTATCACCAGCACAAGATGCTTACGCCAAAGATGAATACCCTTTAAAAAATTAAATTTTTGGAAAGATTGTTTTAAATGTTCTTAAATTATTATGCACCCATTCATAATGCTCTTGTTTTCTGAAGTTTTTGGCTAGCGACCTTGTTTCTCGGAATTAAATATAACAGAGAACGTTTGAAAATGGCAAGCCTGAAAAGTGTAGGGGAAGAGTGGCATGAAAGAGCCAGTTTTAAAAAAGTTACAAAATATATAAAAATAATTAATAAAATTATAATTCTTGTATCAAAAGTATTTTCTCATTCATTTATGAACGTAATACCATGAAATATTTTCCAAAATCAACAATATTCTTGGACCTGTAGCCATTTATAAAAAACATGAAATTCGGCTCTTTCGTAACACATGGGCATTGAAAGAGCCAACCATAGTTTTGAAAGAGCCATCTTCTTATTACAAGACTTAACACGAAAAATAACGAATATTTTATTAAAAATATTAATTGTTATTATAAAAAGTATTGTTTTTACAAAAACAAAATAAATAAATAAAAAAATTCAAAACAAAAAACAAAAAATAGTTAAAAAACTTAAAAATATTTTTAGCAAAAAAATTAAATCGCTTTGAAGAAAATCTATAATAATAAGACCTATTCCAAAAACAAAATAAGAGGTTTAAAACACTTAAACACATTTTTGACAAAAATAATTTAAGCTTCCCTTACGCTTCTTTATACCACCGCAACCCAGCTCTTTCAAAACATATTGTCCAAAGAAACATAACCTCAAAAATTAGTATGAAATCAAGATTTTTCCGGCAAAATAAATATGTTATTGGTAGGCCTAATATATCCATAAAATTATAGTATAATAATATTACTGTTAGTTTTAAAGGTGAAGACGTCACAAAACAAATAAAATGTTCTGAAAAACTTACTTAATGATGAAGAAATCCATAATACGATACACCATCGTCGTTTATTATCAGTGAACTGTCAAATGTTCGAGGGTGCCGTATGGCGAGTATTGCTTCTTAAAAATTATAATTTAAGAAGCATTCGTATGAAAACTACCGCGTAAATCAAGATGGCTCTTTCAAAACTTGGCTCTTTCATGCCACTCATGCCACTCATGCCACTCATGAGGTATTAAATTCAAAAAGTTTTTCCTAAAAGATAATATTCCAGAAGATATTTTCCTAGATTACATAAAAGTCCTATTTAATTACATAAAAGTCCTGTATAATAACATAAACTATCCTATTTTGTAAGTAATTTCTAAAAGTGTACAGTATACACTTTCTTTAATTGTCGTTCAAATATCTACAATCAAATAAAATAACTTTTTCTTGTTTAAAATTGGTGTGATTTTAATGCATTTCGAATTTCTTGATGTGGCTTTATCCTGGTAAACCAAAACAAATTCACCCTTATCGGCACATATATCAAAGAATGCAACAAGGTACCTAAAGGTAAAAATTAAATCTGGGTTTTCTATTGAAATTAGTAAATAGTGTTTATAGCTCTCGCTCAAGTTTGTAAAAAGTTGCTTAGAAAAAACTATTTTGGTTTGACTGGTTGTACTCCGGAGTGTAAACATATACATTAAGTGAGTTTATACATTTTCTCCCATATATTTTTTGGCGTTCTTAAAACTTTATACTTGATACTGATGAATTTAAAAGATAAATGGTCTTACTTAAAGGACTCTACCGCATAATGTAATCATCTCATTATCATTAAAAAACTTTTTCCATCTGAGTGCATATTTTATGAGCTACAGTATGAATTTTCAACAAAATTTTAGTGTCCATAGATGACACTTAAATTGCTTTTTTAAGTTTTTCATTTTAAAAGTGATGCATTTTGAACAAGTTATCCTTTTCAAAAATATTAAAACTTCAATACGTTGTCATTAAAAATGCATTAGAAGGAGTTTAGCATCCTATAGCTTGGAATAAAAAAAAACTCTAAAACTAAATGGATTTCCTCTATTAAGTAGGAATAAATGGGGTCAAATGTAACAAAAATGTTTGCTACAAATAACCTCTTTGTTGGTATTCCTTATTTTTTTGCTTACCACTCGGAGATATTGGCTTCAAATTAATTATGAACAACAAGATTTACAAGTTTTTATCCTAATTTTAAAATATTCTCTCATAATTTAATAATTCATGAAAATATTTGCATGTGAGTTTAATTCCTTCAAACATCAAGCTTAACAGTTGTTATTTCAGGCAAAACACTTCCAGTACCCAGAACTCAATCTTGCCTTGTGCTAACTATATTTTTAGATACGCTTCAAAAATGTGCCCAGCATCCACAAAGTGTGTGTGTGTGAGTGTGAGTGTGTCGTCAACATGTCCTAACTTTATCAACAACTTCTACATCTTCGCTTTTGTTATCCTCTATCTCTCTGTCAATGTTCCTAACATGTACTGGACTGAATCTGTGCAAAGTGTAGAGCAGCTGTGGATGGGCGGATGAAATCTTAGAGTGGCGCTTAATGCATGCCAAACAAAACTGAGTTGAATAAGAGTTTGGATTACAGCACAGAAAGCATAATGTTTGGTTTTCAGAAATCATCATAACATCTTCATCATCATCAACATTATCACCATCATCTTTCTAGTTGTCCTCGTCCTTGACGAATGCAAGTGTGTGTGTGTGGCGTTAAGTTAAACTTTACTCAAGTTTTATATTGTTAATGCTTCTTCGTCGTTTTTCGTTGTTGGAATTCCTATTCGTATTTCGCTTTTCAAAGAAGATTATGATAAACACGTCCTTGGAAACTGCATTATTCCTACTTCAGCTGGGTTATGGTCCATATGTGGGTAATTGTATGAATGTAGTTCTTAAGATGGAGTGTCCGTAGTCAAAAGCTCTGTTTTGCTAAAATAAATGCACAACTTTTGATGATTCAGAGTTTGGTGAGTCATCAACTTTTGCTTTTAGTAACTTTTAATAGATTACTGTTATTTCATTTCGCCTTCAAACTTGCATCTTATACGAGGCACAAACGAATAAATTAAAGTACTATGTGAGTAGATATATCTTGAGAAATGTATTAAATTAATTGCATGTCGGAAAGAGTAGCTTATGTAAAACTAGTTGATTTTTTGAGGCTATAGTTTGGAGGTTTGAATTTCTTAACACATGGTGGTCTGGAACGGATTTAAATGAAAAATTTTTTAACCCATATTTGTTCTGAGGTCGTTGGTGTAAACTTCTGAAACCCAAAATTCATTCCCAGAATATCGCACCATTTGACAATCGCTCACTAGAAGCTCACGTTGAATCACTGTTTTTCAAACCATGTTTATGACATCGCAACAGGTGAAGAATCAGGGGCTTACACATATGAACCCGAAACTAAAAGTTGTTCGGGCACGAAGCACTTCGAAGCAAGTTTTCGCCAATGATTGTTTTATTGTTTTCCGGAATAGCTGTACATATCCACATTGACACCGTTTCATTAGAGCAATGAAGAACGGTCTATTCTGAATAGTACACCACCATTTGTGGCAATGCAAGTTCTCACACGTCAGCTCAAACAAAAACTTTTGAGCATTCAAAACAACGCTATACAGTCCTGACATGTCTATAAGACACTGATCTTATAGCGCTTTAGACTCCTCGATCTGATAAAATAACTCTATTGTTGAGTACACAGTAAAAAATATGAAAATATGTGTTTCTTAAATTTAGACAATATTCGAGCTATCTAAATGTGTCAGAATTGCAAGGTGACATTTTTTGTTTTCTTTTTTTTTATTGTCGGAATTTAATATGGGCCTTTTTAACTTTGTAAAGGAGTCAAAAAATATCGCTGAAAAGAACGCGTTCGAAATGTTCCGAACTAATAATGAAACAGAAAATAGATATCATCAAAGGAATCAAAAGTTTATAAAAACAAATTATTTTATACGTAAAGAATGAATAGAGAAATACAGTCATCATAAAAAATATTTTGTTAAATTTCTCTCAACCATGTGGCAACATTACACTATTTCATATTTTTGACAGCTCACAAAGCATGAAAAATTGCTGCGGATTTAGTTGTCAAAAAATATTTCGCACAGTTTTATCAGATGTTTTTCTAAATTAGTAAAGGGCTGGAAATGTCCAGTGAAAGAAGTAATTTTCTAAACTTTAATTCAATTCGCACACAGCCTAAATATCTTAGTTTATTTTACATTAAATGTCATAAATCAATATAAGATTTCAATTGACTTCATGTTATAGTAGGGGTATTCACGATTCAGTGCAGTTGCCAGTGTAGTTGAGGACTTGAGGACTTGTGCACTTAACAAAAACAAAATATCCGTACGTCAAAAATCTACACAACTACATTTCTACTATTGCCTTAAACTTGAGGACTTAAGGGCTTGAGCAGTTGTGTAGTTGTGTATATTGAAAAATTTGACAGGTTTGAAATAGTGATGCAACATTTAAGAGTTTAAGTTTCAATTACTTGATAAATAATAATCTCATTCAAATTATAATAATAATCTCAATAAAAATTATAATAAAAATCTCAATTGTTTGTTTGTTTTTGTGCTCATGAAAACCTAGCTGCACAACTGCACAAGTCCTCAACTATACTGACAAGTGCACTGAATCGTGAATACCCCTAGTGTTTTTTTTATGTTTTCAAAAACAATTTGACAGGAAAAATAAAGAGTAAAACATGTACTCAGAATGCATGTTTGTTCATGTTGGCAGAGCTTCCAATTCAAGTGCAATATTTTTGTCTTATTATGTGTGTACAAAAAAGGGGAGACAAAGGGGCGATCTTCACTTGGCAACGTGTCTGACTGCCTCAACTCGGGGAGCCAGCATTATTCATGTCGAAATCGTCTTAAGTCGACTCAAATCTCCACGTGGTGTCTCTTGGAAACGTCAAAAACTATCGCCCGATAGACTGTGGCGGCCAATTTGAGCGGCGGGCTTCCTTTTGGCCATCAAGCAAAGGTTGTGCGTTAGGTTTTGAAGCCCACTACGTAATAAAACTATTTCAATGAAAAGTTCACGAATAAATAAAAGAATGATCCTCTGATGACGACTATCGCAAACGAAAAACTTATAATAATGTACGGATATGCATCTGGAAAGTCCAGACCCTAAATTGGAATGGTGCTTCTATCCAACTGATTGATATCTGGGAAAGATATAATTCTGATATCACTGCAATCCAAGAAATGCGATGGAAGGGTTGCTTACGGCAAGCATCCTGTGATATCCACTACAGCGGCCATGCGGAGAAGCACGAGTTTGGATGCGGATTTGTAGTTGGCAAGAGAATACGGTATCATGTCCTGCGATTCACTCCTGTGAACGAACGACTTGCCATTATCCGCTTCAAGGTCAAATATTTCAACATCAATCGAATATGTGCGCATGATCCGACAGAAGAAAAAGATCACGAAACCAAAGAAACTTTTTACGAGTGACTTGAAGACGCATACGAGCGCTGCCCCTGTCATGTTATAAAAGTCGTGCTTGGTGACTTCAACGCTGAGGTGGATAAGGAAAATATATTTGATCAAACAGTCGGAAAGTTCAGCCTCCACGACAACACATCCGATAACGGAATGAGGTTGATTGACTTCGCCGCAGCAAGAAGCATGGTCGTTAGTAGCACTAGAATCAAGCATCTCAATATTCATAAGGCCACCTGGATGTCCCCTAATCAAAAAACATGCAACCAAATTGATCACGTTTTGATTGACGGAAGGCACTCTTCCAGTGTACTAGACGTACGCATGATCCGTGGTACTAACTTAGACTTGGATCATTATCTTGTCGCAGCAAAGATCCGCACACGCTAAGAATGCTCGCAATCCTACACAAATAAAGCTACACGTCAACAAGCTGTATTCAAAACGGACAGCCGTAGCCTTCGCTACTCGACTCTCACTCCTGCTTCAAGAAAGCACTCCATCGATCGACGATATATGCGCACAGTGGACGCGCATAACCCACTCTATGCGTACGGCTGCCAAAGAGGTGATAGGCTATCACCGCCTTCACCGAAACCAGTGGCACGACCAGTGTTGCAATGCCACTGCAGAGAAGGACTTCGTCTACAAAGCCACCGGCAGTCGAGTATAACGCGTGCTGTTATGGAGCGATACCGAGAGAAGAGGAAGGAAGAGAGACGCATGTTCTGGCAAAAAAGCGGAAATGCGTGAGTGCGAGAAATTTAAGATGCATGGCGACAGGAATGAGACTTGAAAATTTTTCGAAAAAAATAAGACGCCTGGCCGATGGTTTTAAGACCGGAGCCTCTTCCTGCAAGGATAAGAATGGGAATCTAGTGACAGATATCCAGAGTACACTGATGTTAGGGAGGGGATCTTTTTAATGGCGACGCTGACAACAATCCCGCCAGTGGAGTTAATATCCCGGAAACCTCAATTATGGATAACAGTGTTGAAGTTCCGCTGCCCGACTATAACGAGGTCTTAACAGCTATAGCTCGGCTTAAAAACAACAAAGCCGCAGGAGCCGATGGCCTACCGGCTGAGCTGTTTAAGACCGGTGGCGAAGCTCTGTTTAAATGCATTCACAGACTTCTATACAGAATATGGTCGGAAGAATGCAATACAGATGATTGGAATCTAAGTGAGCTCTGTCCAATCCATAAGAAAGGCGATCCCACCATTTGCGCCAACTACCGTGGCATTAGCCTTCTTAATATTGAATATAAGGTCCTGTCAAGCGTATTATGTAAAAGACTGAAGCCCATCGTTAACCAACTGATTGGACCTTATCAATGTGGCTTCCGACCTGGAAAGTCCACCATTGACCAGATCTTCACGCTCCGACATATCTTGGATAAGACCCTCGAAAAACAAATTGACACACACCATCTTTTTGTTGATTTCAAAGCCGCCTTCGACAGTCCAATAAGGAGTCACCTATGCTCCATCATGTCTGAATTTGGTATTCCTGCGAAGCTAATACATCTTTGCAAGATGACACTGAACAACACCAACAATGCAGTGAAAATCGGGAAGGACCTCTCCCTTTCGTTCGATACCAAGCGAAGTTTCAAATAAGGTGATTCCTTATCGTGCGACTTCTTTAATATAGTAATGGAGAAGATCATCCGAGCTGCTGACCTGAGACGCAGCGGCAAAATTTTCTATAAGAGTGTTATGCTGCTGGCGTATGCTGATGATATTGACATCATTGGTCAAAGTTCGCGCGAAGTCAGTGCAGCTTTCTCCAGGCTAGAAAAAGAGTCGGGTCGAATGGGTTTTGCAGTTCGAAATAGGTTCGAGAGAAAAATCCTTCGCAAGATCTATGGTCCAATCTGCGTCAATGCACTGAGCTACAAAACAACGTAAAATCAAAGAAAACCATTTCAATTCAAATATTTTTCGGAACAATTTGGCACCAAATATGAAAATATTCAATTCGAAGTGTTTCCACTTCGAAAAACACAAATCCAGTTTGATGTTAATTTCACTTTAAACTAAAGTTTTAAGCACTTTGAAATGAAAAGCGTTCCACTTCAATTTAACGTGGACTTAGATTTAATTCAAAAAGGAATCATATTCAATTCAAATACTTACATCTTTATTTTAAATGCACTATAGCTTTGATTCCAAATCGTTGTATTAATGAATCAAAGTGAAAATAACTTTGAATCAAATCCTCAAAATTTTTGATATTACATGGATACATACAAATAAGTAAAACAATATTATTTTTTTCAGAAATTTCTTTTATTGACACATAAAAAACATTTGGTAAGTTACTTTAACTAATTAATTATTTGGAAATACTAAAATATATTAATCTAAATAAGTATTGTACTAACAGATTGTATTGTGTCGAGCTGAAGCGATAATTTGTTGGTACCAGAGCCCAATGTTAGCAATTACTTATTAATATCGTCTTTATTTGAATTTACTGCTTTTGTTTTTACACATTAACTTAACATGAACTTAAGCAGGATTTACTTTCCAGCTTCCGCGCTTTATTTCAGAAAACTAAAACTATTTTTATATTAGATTTTGCCACATGAAAGTATTCAAATTGAAGTGTCTTCCTCTTCGTTTTCACTTTTGACGACTTCAACTGTAAACAATGTAATTTTTGAACTTATTTTCGAATTTGATATACTTCATTGAAAAAAGAGTAAGTGTATTCATCATTATTTTGAAGTTTTTCTACTTCTTTTTGAATAACAAAATGTTTTCATATTTGATTTGAAGGCTTTCATGGTGAATTTAAAGAAGATTTTTTAAAAATGGAACAACGTAAAATTGATACGATATTATTTAATTTTAAGTTGTGATTTTTCCCTGAGTGTGGTGAGTACCGAATACGATGGAACCATGAGCTGTATGAGCTATATGCCAACATCGATATAGTCAAGCGTACTAAAATAGAGCGGCTTCGCTGGCTACACTGAGCTAAAAAACAACGTAAAATCAAAGAAAACCACTTCGATTCAAATATTTTTCGGAACAATTTGTCACCAAACACGAAATTATTCAATTCAATGTGTTTCCACTTCGAAAAAAACATATCCAGTTTGATGTTGTTTCCACTTCAAACTATGGTATAACACACTTTGAAATGAAAAGTATTTCATTTTAATTTAACGTGAACTTAGATTTAATTCAAAGCGGAATCCTATTTAGTTGAAATACTTCGTCTTTATTTAAAATACGCTTTAGCTTTGAAATCAATTATTTAATACTTTGATTCCACATTGTTACATTAATAAATCAAAGTGATTACCACTTTGAATCAAATTTTCTACATGTTTGATATTAACATACAAATAAGTAAAAGAATATTATTTTTTCAGAAATTTTCTTTTATTGAAATATATGAAAACATTTGATAAAATACTTAAATTAATTAATTATTTAGCGAACCTAGAATAAATTAATTTTAATAAGTATTGTATGAGTATGTAAATTATATGATGTCAAGTTCCAACAATATATGTGTACCTTAAAATAAATATTATAAAAATTAAAATTATCTCTTGCTTCCTCGATACACATTACTTCTCTTTGAATTCTGCCCTGAGTCCAATGTTATCGCTTTCTTCTTTATTGTCTTTTTACTTTGCACTCAGTGATTTAATTTTCACAAACGAACATTTTATTTTTCAAGAGGATTTATTTTCCAGCTTTTGCAATTGCTTTCAGAAAATTAAAATTAAAAAACACGAAAGTATGAAGCTTCAAATTGAAGTGTCGTCCACTTTAAGACAAATTCTTCGTTTTCACTTTTTACAACTTCAAATCTAAATAACGTTATTTTCAACTTACTTTCCAAGAAGATACACTTCATTGAATATAAGGGTAAAGTGCCTCATCATTATTTTCAATTTTTTCTTCTTCTAGTTGAATATCAAAATGTTTTCATATTTGATTTGAAGATTTTCAATGTTAATTTAAAGACGATTTTTTGAAAGTGGAGCAACTTAAAATTGAGACGATATTATTTAATTTTAAGTTGCTATTTTTCCCTGAGTGTAGGTAATCTCGAGAGAATGAACGGCGAAGCTCCAACGAAAATTATTGGATTCGGTACCTCGTCTGCGAGAGGAACACCGCATCTCCTTTGGAATGACCAGGCATTGGGAACCTGACAACGCTTAGAGTTTCCAACTGGTGCCAGCGAGCGCACGACAAAAGAGGCTAGCGACCAACGGTTGTAAGCGCCATCTAAGTAAGTAATCAATGCTACTGAAAAAACGATAAGCTAATCGGCCTGAAATATTTAGATGTTGTGTGTGATTCCTTCATTGCCGTTTTTTATAAAAACTATTTTTATTTTTTATGCAGCCGTTATATAAAGTATGAAGCCGGTATTTCCCAGGGATTTGTAGGGCTTGAAACTGTTTACCGCCCATTTTATTTACCTATCAGAGACTATATCAGGGTAATCCCATCAGAGTAGAAGTTGTGTACTTAGAGTCGCACAACTAGCTGGAAAGTGTTTGTCTAAAAGGACATCGAGGGATTCTTTGTTAGACATTGTCCATGTATCATCCAACTTTTTAAGATAGCCAATTATGTGCGGTGTTGTAGCAAAAATTTTGCGCAGCCTACACGCAAAGAAATTGTTTGTTTACTGCAACTGAAAAATTCACCAACTATATTTCGTTTGCAAACTGTATTTGCCGCAAACGAATATTCAGTTGTCAACAACTTAAAAATATTCTTCCTTGAAACGAAAAAACATCGAACTTTATTAAATTTTATCATTGTTTTGGAAGTTCAAGTTTAGCCGAGTGTGCTGGCGTTCGAGTCTAGGAACTCGATTGACCTGGGTTCAAACCCCAACAAGAACACCAAATATATTTTTTTTTTAATTAATGTTTTTTAAGTAAAATTTATTTTGACGGTTATTTTTGACAAAGCAGTTAATGAAACAGAATTAGAATTTCAATAATTAAGTTAAAATGTTTGGAACTTACACAGCCAAGAGTCGAGCACGCTACCATTGAGCTATTGTGAGATATTGTGTAGAATGAATTTTTTTAGATAACAAATGTGTATGTCATAAGAAAAGGACCTTTTTTCTACAAATTAAGTTTTCAGTTGAACAAAACAAATTTTTCGGTTGCCGCAATTAAAAAACAACTTATGTTAATGGCAAACGAAATTAATTTCTTGCAACTAAATAACGCGTTTCCCGCAACTGACTATTATTATGACAACTGTTCAAACGTTTCCAAAAAATGATTTTAAGCACGACAAACGAAGTTCGTTTGCAGCAATCTGGCGATAAACGTTTTTTTTTTCTTTAAGTCTAGATACCTCTGAGGATTCTTTAATTCCGTAGCAGAATTGCTTTCACGAGGATCTTTTACTTTTCCTTGCTTCTGTTTTGAAAAGTTTTAGAGCTATCTTGTAGGCAGCTCAGTCATGCGCAGCTCTACAGCTTTTTGCTTTGTTGAAGAGACTTCTGCGTTTAGTTTTTAAACCATTCCGCTCAGAAGACCACCACTTAGGTCTGAGTTTCCCCTTCGGTGTACTTTTTGGACAAGAGGATGTAAGGGAGCAATTCATTGTTTTGGCGAGTATATCGACGACATCATCTAGATCAGTAGCCGATTTTGGTTTTTCTAACGGACCTGATGGCAAATACTCTCTCAAGGACCTATAAAATCAAGTTGTTTTGAACAAACTAACAACTTAGAAAAATATCTACCAAGTGAATTTTGAACAATTTATTGACATTTAAAGGAATAAATGCTACATCATCATTCGGAGCATAGCTCCATATTAAACTACTTAGCTTGAAATTATTTATTTTATTTGGCCAAACAAGGCAATTACTTATTCTAACTTAATCATTTATCTGATGATAGTTTTTTTTTTTGTATTAAGGATTGAATTACAAAGTAGGCGTATCCACCCACAGGATTGACATTTTGTTTACAAAACTTTGTCATACATTAATTCTACGCCCGCTAGAATCGGGGAGACAAGCACTTGAGGTTATTAGGCATGGGTCGTGCGTTTTCAGGATGATGATGGAGATGAGTTGTGGTGACCATGGCATGCAGGTTAAGTGTGTGGCCTAGGATGCTCGGAGCCCGGGTTCGATCCCCAGCCGTGGCAAAAAGTTTTTTTCAATAAAAAATTTTTTCTGATCTCTGGTCACCACCTCTCTGCAGACAATGGCAAACCTCAGAGAGTAAACAATGCCATGTAAAGCTTCTTGAGAACATGAACTTTAGCCGTTCGAAGTCGGCATAAAACATGTAGGTCCAGTTCTCGGTCAATTGTGTGCAAACATTTAATAACACACACAACACAATTGATCATAAGAAGCTCGGTCAAAGTCCTTTCAAGGGCTGAAATTTCCAATTTGTTTTTAGTTTTTTGTGTTGATGGAGATGACAAATGAAGGGACATTATTAAAGAGATGATTATAAAGAGGAAACAAAGTTAAGAGGACGGAAAAAGCTATCGCTGATATTATTGAATTCTTTACAACATCTATTAATTGGCTCATTATTGGCGTATATTGTATGGTGCTGATACTCATATAACATTCGTGTGTGTCTTGTACGTCTTGAGGGTTCGTTGAACTTTATCATATTTGTTATATATTCACTGTCTACAGCTCCGTTGAGAACATCAAATGTGAAACATGAGGTAAGTAGTGTTCTTCTGGTTGATAGAGGCATTAAATTAAGCATGCTAAGCCTATTCACATAGGATGGCAAGGGTATTGTATTCACGGGGGTTGTAGGTGTTTCTTAGAGCAAAAAGCAGGAATTGCTTTTGAATAGATTCCAGTATCTCGCTATGTGAATCGAACGCAGAATTCCAAATAATGCATCCATATTCTAGAAGTGGGCGTACTAAAGAACAATATAGCGTTTTGGTAACCTATACATTTTTAAACTCGTTTGCGTGTCGTTTTATGAAACCGAGTTGTTTGCTGGCTCTTGATAGAATTCTATCATAATGCAGATTAAATCGCAATTTATTATCTAAAACGACTCCAAGATCAACAATATGATTGACATTTTTAAGTTCTTTACCATTAAGGGAGTGATTGCAATTAGTGATAAGATTTTTTCGGTAGAAAGTTATTCTATAGCATTTGAAGACGTTTAGAAATAGTTTATTCTGACTGCAGCACTGCTCTAAACTAAGTAGTTTGGATTGTAAAAATGTAACATCAAGTTCAGAATAGATTACATGGTACATTTTTAAGTCATCTGCGTATAATAGATGTGGGATATTATACAAAACGTCGGATATGTCTGATATAAAAATATTGAATAGAAGTGGGCCAAGATGACTTCCTTGTGGGACACCGGATGTGACAGAAATCTCCTTGGATAGAATATCTTGAAATATGACAAATTGAGATCTACCGTAAAGATAATATTTAAGCCATTAGAGAAGGAAGCCTGAGATACCAAACTTTTCCAGTTTGTTAGCTAGGATATTATGATCAACGCGATCGAATGCCTTGCTAGATAGATTGCTAGGTAGATTGCGTCAACTCGAAGTCCTTTTTCCATTTTGCCCAATACATCAGAGACCATAATCATAAGATTTGTGGTAGTTGATCTACCTTTACGGAAACCATGTTGCTGTTCATTGAGTAATGGATTTATGAAACGTGTCAGTGTTTCGCAAATTATTTTTTCGAATAGTTTTGGGATAGAAGATAAAATGGCAATACCCCTATAGTTCTTGACCGACCTTTTATCACCATTTTTAAATATTGATATGAGATGAGATGTTTTCCAATAAGAAGGAAAAACACCGTGATTAAGTGATTTATTGAAGATTATTTGTAAAGGCAAGAGCAGCGAATCTACGCACTGAATAAGAAAATTGGGTGGAATTAGGTCAGGGCCTGGTCCTTTGTTTGGATCTAGCTCAATTATAGCTGCATATATTTCATCACGTGTTAGTTTGACGTGATTGGAGGGGGATTGTAAGATGTGTTTGTAGAAACACAGAAAAGTTTCTTGGAATGATTTGCGTAAGGATTGCAAATCACTTGAGTGTTAGAAGATGTAACATTGCCTTTGAACATGGAGGAAGGGTATCCGTTTGATTTGCGTTTGAGATTTACAATTCTACAGCAATTCTTTCTCCAATGAGATTAATATAAAGATTAAATGCTTCCTTGGATTTTACAGAAAATACTTGTGATAATCTTCATACTTCGTTCTCAATTCATCGGTGACATTGATGATGGATTTAATGACTTTATATAATTTGTTTCAAATTAAGCCGCATTATTAATAGTTACATACATATTTGACTTAAGGATTTCCTTATTTCCTTAGAGTTTCACTTCTCCACTGCTTTGGTGTTGCCGCAAATTGTTTTATTCCTATAATTTTTCTCGTTTAACTTTTGAAATAATATGCTTAAAATAAACTACATAATAAAGGTTGAAGGATATTTTAGTTAATATCACCAATTTGCTTAAATATTTGCCACAAATGCTTTTCAAACTTAAATAAACGGGCTGTTCACTCATAGATAAACTTCAGTATTTTTATATATAAACAAAATCCAGCGAATGACAAAGCATTCAGCTATGAAAATATACATATCCTGGTATTGCTACTGCTGACATTAACGTTATTGTTTGCGCTTCATTCGCGCATTTTCGGCTTTGAATTAATTAATTATAGAAAACTTTTCAGACCCATTCAGCTTAAAATAACGTAGATCGAGCAGTTTGCGCGATGAATTAAGAGCAGCCTCGATGAAGGAAGGCATCCTTTGAGCCCGCCACAACCATTGTGTAACTTTAACTTAATTCTCAAGCATAGAAATTGCTGAGCGCTTTTGTGTAATGTTCGTCTATGTTTATTGGTGTGTGCTTGTGAATATGTAAGAAATTTGTTTGTATTTTATTTCTGGCTAAGTTTATTCATATTAAGTTATATAACGCTATTTAGTCAGTAGTCTGGAAAATTTATATTTTTATCAATGATGAACACTGACTGCGCTACTTTATGAATTCCAATGATTTATGTGTATTTCACGTAAAGCAAAGTTTTAAGACACATAGTTTTTATAGAACAGAAAAATGTTCAATATAATTATAAATAGCAAGTTTTGCCAACATAGAAAACTTGCAATGATATTTAAACATATGTATACTGCAGTTTAATGAGTTAAAACTTTAAGCACTTCAGTGTTAAGACAACGCTGCACATTCCTGTACTTAAATAGTGCATTTGAAACAATTTCTAACCACATTCCCTTGAAATGCTATGAAAAATTCGTGCACCGAGCTACAGAAGCTTAAACTAATCGGACATATTTTTAACCACTAGCAATTTTCGTCTTAAGTGAAGTGAATTAATCTTCAAATTGTAATCCACTTTCGGCACCACCAAAAGCAATAAAGCCCGAATTGCTGATGGAAACAATGGCACAAACAGCAGCACACACTCTCAGTCATACACACAAGCCAACATACATTTTCATGCATACAAACACACATACACATATGTAAGCGCAGGAGTTCATCATGCTTTACTAAACAAGCAATGCAAAGGATAACGCAATGTCCATTCGTCTTAAGAACGAAGCCAACTCAAGCACTCTAAGCTAGAGAAGGCGCTGATGCGAATAAGGATGAAGCTGAAGATGAACCGAATGATGTTTCTGTTGAAGACTGACTGTGTTGTTATTGCTGTTCCGTTCAAGTTTTAACTTAAGAGCTGATTTTGTTGGGCGCCGCAAGAAACTATCAAATAATTTGGCAAAAACACATCAATACCACGCCCAGCCAAGTCATTATGTGGCGTAGTAGTTACATTAGTTAAGTGCTCTACTCGATTGGTGGCCCTGCTCGTGGTGGAGATGGTGTTGGTGGGTTGAACATAACACTTGAGGCAATTTGTATAGGAATTCATACATATATATATATATATATATATTCATATAGTATGTGTCTGTGTGTGGCAATGTGAATGAAGTGCTGCAGACACTTATTCACTGAACGCAGCACGCAGTATGTTGCTCGCGAATGTAAGCCATGTCTGCGCTTTTGTAGATAAGAGCAATAATGTAAACGTTGAAGCGAATGGGCCAGTTGAACAGACAGACAGATTTATATATTCACTTGCTGAAAATACACTCGACACGGTCCGATTCGAAATCTTAAAAAAATGAAACTTGATGCAGGTTGGAGTCTTTAGCAAATGTATGGCCAGCATTTGCTGCTCCTCAACGAAGTGTCTTCAGTGTGCACTAAAATGCATTTAAAATGTTACAATTTCCTCTGCAAACTTTTTAAATCAGAGTGAGTTTGATTTTATATAGCAGTTCAATCAGCTGGTTAAATAAGAGTTATAGATTGTCCAGAGAAAAAAAAAACTTAATGGAAAATTCGATTTTCTAGCATTTCGACGAATTTCCAAGAGCGTTACCGCAAATAAGAACAATGGCTTATTTTGCATGGCTTATTATGAAGACAAACAATTTTTGTTTTGAATACAACTAAATTTTATTTGAAAATTTTTAAAAATTGCGTTTGCGAACATAGTTTTGCCTAAAGATGTTATCTGTATATTATTCTTAAAAGGTTTTTTCTGTTAGAGTCGAGAGTGAACGGGTTAATATAAAAATAATATTTAGTCATTAAATTAAAGAGTATACAAATCTTTTCAAAATCGTGGTTACATAAGCGATATTTTCTCAAAAAGCAAATTAAGTAAATTTCCACAAAATTTTTTTAAAAAATAGATTTCAGTGCAATTTTAAGTTAAGTAGTCGTATGTTTAAAAATTCTTAATTTTATATTTTTATCATCTCCCACAAATTTTGCTTCTGTGCAAATTTTTTTATGTGGAGCTAGTTGTTGGTTCGATTCTCGATCACTAAAACAGTCCTATGCTTTACTAATATTTTTTTAAAATTAAAAGCATTTAACACCATACACCACAATTCATGACCTAGAAGTCATAGTAATTTCGAAAAAAACGAAGAAACTTGAACTGATTGATGTAAGATCATACATTTCTATAGCTTTCACCAATACATTTCACAAATTCTTCATTTGGTGTCTGCTTTTTAACAATACTTATGCGGGCTTGCCTATTGAATTTTGGTCCTTGGCCATACTTAGAATAGTCAACATTTTGACAGTCCTTTTCCGAACAGTCCTTGCAAAAGAGAAAATTGCTATTATCGAAAATAGATAAATTTTTTATTGCAGAAAGATAGGTATTTTTTCTGAGTGTACTCTTGTATACTTGACATTAATTTATCTGGAGTATAACGTTTATTTAAGAAATTTATAACTTACTAGCGGATGTAACCCGGTGTTACTCGATGCTGTGCCTTGAACACAGAAAAGGACGATTTTTAAAACTGCTCTCATTTTAACATTTTTTAAATTATCAATTAAATTTTCAAATTTCTGTAATTATCGATTTTTTAGGGTTTTGCCCCTCCCTCCGTCGAAAATAATTAATTCAATTTGCGTTAAGCTGTACCTGCCGGACATGATTAAAAAAAAAATTACATATTCAACGTCTCGATCTGACGTCTGGTTTCTGAGGAATAAGATCACCCAGTTTGAAAGCAGTAATTTCGAGAAAAATGCGTTTAAAATTGTTCTTAGCATGCATTTAATATGCATTTTTATCTCAAACAAAATTCAAATTTTAAAAAATCCTTTGGGCATCAATTATCTTTTGGATTGTCTTCGTTCAACTTCGGTTTTGGTCGATACTATTCGGTTGATTTTTGTTCATCTTTATATAGCTTCTGCTCGTATTCGTTAAACTTCTTTTTATTCGTTAATCTTTAACCCTCGAGGACTATCGTCTGGGTGGAATTCACCCATAAGGCTGAATTTCTTGGAGAAGTATATAATTTTTCATGAAAATCATCACTAAATTATAATGTAATCCTCATTTGAATGTTTATCGATGTTAAGAAGCATTATTTACTCGTTTAAACTAAGGTGATATTTACATAAAGCCAGTTTATTAAGAGGCTTGGGTGGTTTACACCCACGATAGTAATGGCGTTTCAAAATTGTGGGTGTTTTTCACCCACGATAGTAATCAGTTATGAAATATTGTATGTGATTGCTAATATAAAATCAAAAGAAATCACTAATATTTCCAAAAGTTTTACCTACCCTCTCTGTAGGTACTGCTATGAATCAACTTTGCCAGAGACGAACTAATCTATGATTATATGTTTAGTAGATGTAATGAGTAACTAAAATTTGTAAGTATTTAGCTCACTTTTGAAAAAAAAAATTTACTTTGTGCCGAAAAAAAATATTAAATAACTTTTTCTTAAATATATTTTCAGCTTTCCAAATCAGTTAACCAAAAGCCGATGGCGTAAAAACTAAAAAAGTTACAACTGATTTTCTAAAATGCATTTTTTATTTTTTTATTTTTTTCTCTAATTGCTATGTTCCTAAGTAAATGATTATATAAAAAAAACGAAATGAATTTCATATAAAATATTCTTGTTTTTCAGTAGTTGGGTATTCATTCTTAAAAATAAATTGATTATTTTTATAGTTTCATTTGACAGATGAGAATCGCAGATACTAACTGAGTATGGGTGGATTACACCCAACGATAGTGACGTTAGTGAGTGAAATAGATGATAGTACTCGAGGGTTCATGCTTAACAAGCTTCATAAAAATCGGTTCATCCGTTTTGACGTGAACGAGCCAGTTATAGTTGATTGAATAAAGCGCACTCTCACGGAAGTTTTCTGAAATTTAAATAGCCTAAATTCTGTTGCAAGGTCAAGTTATTACACGTGCCAAATTTTAGTAAAATCGGTCAAGTCATTTACGAGTTACTGAGTCTTAAAAATAAAGCGCCCTACAAATAAAGCGCACTACTACTTAAAGCGTCCTCTTGCGGACGTCTTTTGATTTTATTATATTGTATGTATTATCTAGGACACAGTCGAACGTTCATACCAAATTTTATTTAAATCGGTTTAGTTATTTAGGAGTTACTATGGAGTGCCACACCCACATACTTCCGCCCACTTTTTTACCTTTGCTTTATCTTGGGTGCAGTTGAACCTCCATACCAAATTTCATTGAAATCGGTCCACGCGTTTATTAGTTATTGAGTCATAACAATGCACTACTTAAAGCACCTTCTTGCAGAAGTCTTTGGAATTTCGGTGCGCAAATTTAAGCCCAATCGGATGAACAGTGCGCGAGTCCATACGGAACAGGCAGACAGACAGAAGGACAAACATTTGATTTTATATATTAAGATATAAAATGCGGCATTGGTCATGTCAGATGTGGAAGGAAACTAAATTGGCGATATCAATTAATTTTCCGCCCGAAACTATTGAAAATAAGGGCATTTAGTTTGGAACTTCGCTGATGTATCCTCAGAAAAAAAGGTCTATACGGATCCTATACGGATTTGATTTTATATATTAAAAAGAAGAAGACATTAAATGCGGCATTGGTCATGTCAGATGTAGAAGGAAACTTGTTTTGGCGATATCAATTACTTTTCCGCCCGAAACTATTGAAAATAAGGGCATTTAGTTTGGAACTTCGCTGATGTATCCTCAGAAAAAAAGGTCTATGTATTAATTAATATTCTTGAACTTAAATTCATGGAAAAAACTCTCAAGGAATTAAACTCTCAAGGCAGGTATCTACTATAAACACTAAACTAGCTTCTTGTATCTGAGAAACACTTAAAACCTTCTTTTTCTTAATGGGTAACAGTATACCCTTAATCCGGTTCCGTTCTTCGTTTAAGTGCTATCATCCTTAGCAGATTTTTTAAATATTATCAAATATTCAATAATACTTTCTAAATGAAACAGTTAATTATACACTAAACCTGAAAGGTCAGTAACGCATAGAACGAAGCGAGTCCGGTATAGAAAAGTATATATTCTTGATCAGGGTCACCTCGTGAGTTGAGCTATCCATGTCCGTACGTCTGTCTGTGTGTTGTCCGTAAACACAGGATTGGAAGAAGGAGTTGAGATAATTGGATGCACATAGCCACATGGGCCCAAGGATCTGCACTATTGAATATTTGTGGAATTCGCCTGCGGCCATGCCTACCTCCCATACAACGCAAAAGTTCAAAACTGGATAACTAAGTAAGTAACTATCTTACAAAAATAAATTTAAGTATGTATGCATCCTTTTTAAAACAAAGATGTCTTCGGAAAATGGGTGTCCGCCTAAGAACACACCCATCTCCCATACAACCCAAAAATTAAGAACTCAATACATAAGCTTCTTTTCAACCTACAGATATAAATTTTGGTACGTATGTATGTATGTATGTTTTTTTTAACAAAACAAAGATGGTTTTGAAAAATGGACGTCATCCGCCCACGGACACGCCTCACAGTGCTTTGTCCCCATATAGTGAATCGGCAAAATTAGAGAAGTTATCGCAGAAAAATGAAATTTGGTGTGCTGGTTCAAAATATGTTCATTAAGAAAAATTCGAAGTTTCGGAAAAATCGATGCAAGGACATGACTACCTCCCATACACCTTTAAATTTAAAAGTTTAATTTTGGCTATAATTGTATATAGAATAAATCGAAAGTTGGTAACTATCTGTTAAAATATGTCTTTTAGCTTAGTGGTTAATTTTGTTTCATTCGGTGCAAGGACATGACTACCTCCCATATATAATTTTTCTCAAAAACTAAATTGTAACTACATTAGTGATCAGAATGTACTGAAAACTTATAAAAACTTATAAAACTATATTTTTAGGCTCTCTGGGAAATTTCGCTTCATTCGATACGTGGACATGACCATCTCCCATATATCATTTTTACCAAAAACTAAATTTTAGCTACATTTGTGATCAGAATGCACTGAAAACTTAAAACAACTTATAAAACTATATTTTTGGGCTCTCTAAGAATTTTCGCTTCATTCGATACAAGGACATGACCATCTCCCATATATCCTTTTTACCAAAAACTAAATTTTAGCTACATTTGTGATCAGAATGCACTGAAAACTAAAAACAACTTATAAAACTATATTTTTGGGCTCTCTAAGAATTTTCGCTTCATTCGATACAAGGACATGACCATCTCCCATATATCCTTTTTAAAAAAAACTAAATTTTAAAAACATTTGTGATCAGAATGCAAATAATTTAATATTCTCTTTAAAAAGGGTCATAAATATATTTGTTTCTAAATTTGCTCAACTAAATATTTTAGTTTTAAAGTTTAACTTTTTTACTTAGATTAAAAAGAATATCAATATACAACTTACATTGTCTGGGTCGAAAAATTTCCAATTCAACCACTTAGAATACTTTTTATCGAAGAATTGTCTATTGGATCTACTCTCGCCCCAATATTTTTTTATTTTATTGTTAAACAAATTAATTTTTCTTTACAACACTTCTTTTTCAAGACTTGAATCCCCAATTTTGCCTTTTATAAATTTATATACTTCTGGGCTTTTATTTTTTGAAGACACTGATAACCAAAAATCAACTATATCGGAATTAATAATACAATTTGTCATTATCGAAAAATATTGCTTCACAACTAGTAAATAAATTTGACAGAATAGTTTTATTATGCATATACATATATAGAGATGAACCAGTGAGATTATTTAACTCACGAGGGCTCACTATTAGATTATAATGATTACTGCAGCACGAGGTTATTTCAATATTGACTAGGTATTCATTTAATGTTTTAGTGGTTATTCCACAATTAATTCAAATATTATTGATACAAAAATGGTGAAAACTTCAAAACATTCGCAAACTATTAGAAAATAATCACGTTAAACTGAAATAAACACGGTCTCATCTCTTGCTCAAATATAAAAAATAACGGAAAATAGCAAAATGTAAATAACAAGAATTCACGGAGTAAATGAGTTGAAACATAGGAAAACCAATGAAACGAAAAGCAAAAAGGAAAACATGAATCAGCTGATAACAAACAAATGTTGATTACTTGATACTTTTTACTGGATGTCGTTCGTTTACTTTTTGTGATATTTTTTAATGAGAGAGTAAAATCATTCTTACTCTCCCAGTAAAAGTTACTTTATATTTTTAACTCGAAAAGTTCTAAAACAGACCTACAGTCAATAAAATTGCACAGCTTGCAAAAATTGAATTGAACATTGAACGTCGCTGGAGCGACCCTTAACTTCCCTTAACTTGGGAAAAATTATAAAATCATATTTTTGGTCTTTGTAAAACTCAAAAATATAGATGTTTTCAAAAAATACAAAATTTCAAATTTCCGGTTAAAAATCTTAAATTTTTTTTTTACTAGTGGCTAGATTTGTTAACACAGTATATAAATTAAAAATAAATAAAAACTTTTTAACAAAAAAAAAAACCTACTTCAAAATCACTAGAAAGTAAAAAATAATTTTAAATTACTTTTACTATTTATTTCTTGGTCAAATTTGTATTTTTATAATAAATATATTTATTTTTTTATGATAATAAAAGCTTCTAGTCAGCGCTAATCATTGACGTAAAATCATGATTTTTTCGCCATCCCTACTCTATTTAAGACTCTTTTATTTGTAAATATCCTGCTTGGGTGACGCTGTATTAATTTGTAATCTTAATTTTTCTTAAATCTTAATTAAAATGTTATATGTGTGTTGCAGCTGCACAAAAAATCTGATTATATTAGCGCCGACTTCGAAGCTCTTATTATCATAAAAAAATAAATATATTTATTATAAAAATACAAATTTGACCAAGAAATAAATAGTAAAAGTAATTTAAAATTATTTTTTACTTTCTAGTGATTTTGAAGTAGGTTTTTTTTTTTTGTTAAAAAGTTTTTATTTCTTTCTTTTTAGAGAAAATGATGTATATTAAAAAAGTGTATAAATTAATTAAACAACAATTATTTATGCTCATAATATGGAAAATGCTTTTCTGTCGTTTCTTATTCTGGTCTTTATAAGTATGTTTATCAGTACCTACTCTTGTATTTTTATCACTACCCCAATGTCAATATTGACTAAAATATAGTGTGTTTATAATATTGACACGCCTCTTTGTCGAGAATATCACACTCTTTGTCATAGTGTTTTCAATAGTTCTACCCATTCTAACAATGAATTTTACCACCCTTAAGTCAATATGATACAGTTTTTTACAAACTGCCACACCCCTTAGTCGAATAACGCCCAATTCTTCGGTAGTAATTTGTAATAATTGTGCCTACGTCTGTACTTTTTCAGTTAGTAGTGTCAGTAGTCGATTTAGTGTTTTCTAATATTGCCACGCCCCTTTGTCGAATGACGCCCACTTTATTCACAATAACTTGTTATAAGTGTGCCTACCTCTATACTAAATATCAGTACTCTAGTGTCAATATTATTCGCGATACAGTGTATTTTATATATTGCCACACCCCTTTATCAAACAAGGTCCACTGTATTGAAATTAATTGTTTTATAACTGTGCCTACCCCTGTAGTTAACTTTAGTACTCAAGTGTCAATATTATTCGAGATACAGAGTTTTTATAATATTGCCACACCTCTTTGTCGACTAACGCCCTCTTAATTGACTGTTATTTTTTACCTACCCTTGCGTTTTTTCTGTGAATTTTATTAACTCTAGTACTCTAGTGTCAATATTTACTGAAATACAGTGTTTTTCTTACAGTGACACGCCCCTTTATCGAATACCGCCCACATTACTGACAGTAATTTGTTATATTTGTACCTACCTTCGTACTAAATTTTAGTATCGTAGTATCAATAGTAATCGAGATACAGTGTTTTTTTTAATATTGCCACTCCCCTTCTCGATTAACGCCCATTTTTTTTTTACAAAAATTTGTAGTAATTTTTCCTACCTTTGTAATAAATTTCTGTACCCTAGTATCAATATTATTCGAGACACAGTAATTCTCTTATATTGCCACACCCCTTTGTCGAATTACGCCCACTTTTGTTATAGTAATTTCCAACAATTGTACCTACCTCTGTACTTAATTTCAGTACTCTAGTGTCAATTTTCTTCGAGATACAGAGTTTTTACAAAATTGCCACACCCTTTTTTAGAATTACGCCCACTTAAGTGATCGTCATTTTTAATACTTGTACTTGCCCTTGTAATTTTACTGTGAGTTTTATTACCGTAGTGTCAATATTTACTGAGATACAGTGTTTTTCTTATAGAGACACGTCCCTTTTCCGAATACCGCCCCCGTTCATAAACGGGCACCTCCGCGTTGATAATCTCTATATGTTGACAAAAAATTACGGCAATCGGGCAAGTACTTTAGGAGTAATCGATGTACATACATTCACAAAAAAAAAAAAAATAAAAATAAAAATAAAAAAAAAAAAAAAAAAAAAAAAACAGAGAAACCAACCAACTTGAGAACCTCCTCCTTTTTGAAGTCGGTTAAAAATCGCCTACTTTTTATTTATATAATTTTTTAATTTTTTCAAAGTTTGCAAAACTTTAGGGTTTCCGCCAAAAAAAATAAATATATTCTTTCAATTTTTGGTAAGTTTTTGTCACTATTTAATAAAAATTATACACTACATCAAAATTTGATTCATTTTTAATAGTAATAAAAACAAAAAAATTGTATAAACTTTTTTTTTTTTAATTTTGGCAGTACCATAAACTCAGGTCTTTGCAACTTTTTCTGAAACTTAGGAAATATGTCTCAAAAAATGCATATCATTTTTACATTTCCGGGTGAAAAATCTAAAACTTGTTCACATATTCCATTTAAGCCCTTTCAAGTGTACTAAAATCAAAAATAAAAAATTAGGGGAGAGTGGGGTGTTGTGAGACACGTCAATATCTGACATAGTGGTAATGTTATGAATGCTCACAACAACTGTAAGATATTTTCTCAATGGGATCTCACTTATTATGTGCACTCATCGCATTGACACGTGTTCCTATTGTCTGTAACAGTTTTGAGTTTTGATCGCGCTTTTAAAAGTTTTTTGTACAGTTTGCCTTTGTGGAATTTCCAGAAACATTGCCAATTAAACGTGAAGGTATATATTTATTAAAATGATATCTCTTCATTGCCTTCAAGCCAACCGAAGTGATTTTGCAAAAAAAATTGCGGGTGATGATGGCGCAGTGGCCATTTGAAAATGTCGAATATGGGGTGTCGTGAGACACTAAAAATGGGGTGTTGTGAGACAGTTCATTTTTGTTTTTATTTCATTATTTTTATAGCCATCATGCCACGAAATGCATATAAAGTATCGCCAAAGCCAAAAGGAAATGTGGCATCCATCCACCTAGTGGGAGCCATCAAAGAAATTGCCATAAAAAGTAATTGTTTTCGAGTTTTCTGCAAATCATATTTTGATAAATCTAGAGTGTATGGAATCACGCAATTTTTTTCGCATCGGCTTCAAATGATAAATTAGTCGATTTAGTTGCATAGCAAAGTGTCAAAACTGGCAGGAAACCAGTTTTTCCAATATTTTACAAATTAAATTGGTTTTTCAAGGCGTCTGTGCTGAGCAGTGCACTAGAGAAGGTTAGTCCTCTGAAGTTTGATCCCCTATTCCAAAAATCAAAACGCGGCCGGAAGCCTATGTATACCTATATATATATACCTATACCGTATTTGCAACTTCCAAGAATGTGGCATTATTGAGGAAAAAATCCGACCAAAAGAATGAAAAAAAACTAAAACAAAAAAAATCGCTGAAGGAACCAGCAAAGCGTAGTCTTCACACGAAATACGTACCGGAAAGAGTTTTGTCATTAGATGATGAAGATTTTTTTTTTTTTTTTTTTTTTTTTGGATTCGCCAAGGGAGTGTGAAATCTCATGAATACGTATAGCCCGTACTATACGCATGCACGACATACATTCTAAAATCAGTCCGGACGAAAACAATTTCATTAGTTGCAATAAATGTGATCGAACTGTTCATCTGCAGTGTGCCATGAAAATGAAATGAAAACCGGATATTTTAACTGTTAGCCAAATCAGATAAACGCGAACAATTTTTCTTGTCTGTATTTTAATTTTTTTTTCCTATTTCAATAAGGACTTTAAACAAAAAATTCCATTTTGTTATATTTATAGTAGTGTCTCACAACACCCCATAATTTTTTAAAATCCAAAATTCCAATCTTTTTTTCAGGCTCCAAGAAAATTCTTAAATGTTTTGAATACCAAAAATATGTCATCGCAGGTTGTTAGGTAATTGATTAAGCTAAACAAAACATGTTTCTAGAAAGAAAAATACTAACTTTTAAAGAAGTTATCGTCCAAAAACTAAACCTGTCTCACAACACCCCACTCTCCCCTACCTATTCTTCCAAAAAAAAAAAATTTCACTCTATCAAACTTTTGCATTTTGGGAATTCCAAACAAAAAATCGCAAAAGTTTTCGATGGCACAAACAACTTTTCTATATAAAATATTAACAAACAATTATTTTTGGTTTTTTGTACCTATAGTTATAAACAAAACTGTTAAGTTTCAAAGCAATACAATAAAAAATGAAATTTTAAAAAAAAAATTTGTAACACAGTAAAAACAGTTTTTCCGTTCAACAGTTTTACCTCAAACGTTTTCTGACTTTAGCGCCCTCTACTGTTAACAAAAAGACGAGATGTTAAATTCTATTAACGAATTTATTTAAGGTACTTTGTTTGCTTTACAAAAATGTATATAACTTTAATATTCTAAGCACTTTATTTTATTTTAATTTTGCCGATGGAACAAAGCACTGTGCGCCTACCTCCCATACAAACCAAAAAATTGAAAACTGCATAAATAAGCTTATGTTTGTCTTACAGAGATCAAATTTGGTGTGTATGTAATTTATACTAAAACTAAGATGTGTTCATTGGGCGTCATCCACCCATAAACACGCCCACCTCTCATACAACCCACAATATTAAAAACACTATTAAAAGGTTCATATTTGACCTAGAGAGATAAAATTTAGTATGGAAGCAAGTCATATAACTAGTGTCCGACCGAATATTCGGTTTCGGTTTCGGCCAGTTTCGGCCCTTTTAGTCAGTTTCGGCTATTCGGCATCAATATGGCCGAAACCGAAACCAAAACCGAATAACTCTAAACACTAAAAAGTTCCTTAAAGTGGTATTAAAAATTATCTCTTTATTTATTATTTTAAAGTTGAACTTTAATATTCAAAGAATATTTATCGTATGTATACGTTATTATTATCTGTTTGAATTGTTTTGTTTTTGAAAGCTTTTAATAAAATTAAAATGTTTTTAAAAACAAATTTGTATGTAGACTTTCAGTTTCGGTTTCGGTTTCGGCCGAATATTACAAAAATAGCCGAAATCGGTTTCGGTTTCGGTTTCGGCCAAAATTTTGGTTTCGGTCGGACACTACATATAACAACTGAAGTGTGCGCTAAAAATGGGCGCCATCTGCCCACTAACACGCCCACCTACCATATAAACCAGATTAGTAATTACTGTATTAATTCTATAGGTACAAAGAATACATGAATTTTGATAGGAAGTTATGTGTATTTGTTTTTGTATTTTAATATCTATTTAAATACTATAGGAGGTTTAAGGTATTCCATAGTCGGGCTAGACCGACTTTAGACTTTCTTTACTTGTTTTTTTATACAAATTTCCGAAAACTTTTTGTATCAACCTCCTTACCTTCAGATAATTTCATAAAAGCTTATATTTTCTTGCAAATGATCTGGAAACCCACTTTTACTGTTATTCTTAGAATTTTACTAAACAACCACATAAAAATTTTAAATTTAAACTACCTTCATTTCCTTAATGCATTTAAATATGTTTGTATACAAACTTTAGTTTTGCATCTGCCTTATAGCAGCGTTTGGTTTTTGCCACGATTACTGACCACGTGAACCGTGGAAATTAACGAGCATAAAATTTGCTATGCTTAACATTTCTTTGAAGTTTTCATAATATGAGGCAACAAAAGAAGCATTCGTACTGTATTTATAATGGTTATGAAGAGTTCTATATTTACCATATGCAATTTTTAGCCAAATACCCAGTCCGAAATTGGATATTTTGTGATAAGCACACGTTTAAGGACTTACTTCTTTATCCTGAATGATTTTTTAAATAAATCGTTTATTAAGTGAATCAATGCATGCATTTAACGTTAGAATTAATCTTACAACATCATTCAACATAAGGTAATTACAGAATAGTCGGTAAGAGTTATATAAAAAAATCGAATAAATAAATAAATTCACAAAACAACTAAACTTAAAAGGATTAAATGTCAAAAATAAAAATATAAAAAACACAGTGAGACAACAAAAATAAAAAACATTTAGTATATCTTCCATTTGCAAGCTAATTAAACCCATTTAGCTAAATGACGCTTTATGCTCAGATATCAACACCCTTAAGCTTAGCAAAGTTGATCCGACATAGTTTACCATCGCCATCAACATTCTTTTTACCGGGATGCCATGATTTTTCATGCCATTTTTAAATTGTTTTCTTTATGCATGCGAACGCAGCTGAAACTACAAAGCACTAACATCCAAACACGCACATAAAAACACATATTCTATATAAAATACACATACACCTTTCGCGCACCTATGTATGTACATATGTATATAACTGCCTCTATAAAAACATCAATGCAAATATTACAAAAATATTTGAAATATTTTATTTTCGCTTTTGGTCAAAAGAAATTTCAATTTACGTTTACAAAAGGAATTTTAATTTGAAGCCAATAAAAATTTCGAGTTATATGGCCAACAATTTCACATGAGTATATTCGTGTCTGAGTGTATTAGTGTATGTGTCTATGGAGTGTGTTGATATAATAAAATGCATTTACCACAGGCTATTCCCATTGGAATATGTTAACGTTAACCAAAGCGAAAATAAATTGATGGGTTTTTTGAAAACCACTTTGAGCTGGAATATTTTCATTTAATTTGATTTAAAATTTTATTAGAAAAATTTAGCTTCACAAAAGGCGTTACTTGATAAAAACGGTTATAAGCCAGTTTTTCAATTAAAAAAGAGTGAATTGTAATTGTCTGTTTGTGAACCTTTCGATTGTAGCGTTGGTGTTGTGAAGCTTTTCTTTTGATTTTGTGAAAGCAAAAGCGCTGGAAGTTCACTGGAGTATCCCATCAGAAAATTGAAGAGCAATTTGGTTGTGGTTTTTTGTAGTCAGGTTTTCATTTAAATTTTCTAAATTTCAAAATCAGAGTACCTATTAAGAAGTAATGCTAAGTCCAAAATATCAAGAAAATGCCTGAAATTTTGTGGAATTTATGAAGGTTTTGCTATTTTTATATTTTTGATACTTTTCCAATCTTAACTATCTTGTTGTTCACACTTCGTGATCCAGAATTGTGATATAAAATGCGCAGACTTAGATCCAAGTAAAGCTTTTTTGACTAAACCACTTCCCAATGGTTCCAAAAAGTAGACAGAAAATTGATACAAATGAGAATATTAAAAACAAGATTTGTTGGTTGGAGGTATACATCAATAAAATATTTTAACATATGGGCATCTCCCAAAAAAGGTCCACCAAAAGTGAAGAAAAACATTAAAATAAAGCACTCTAACAGCTTTTAACTTTATTGTTTTTTATTTTGATTAGTATTACTGCTATGTAACTAGAATTTAACTTATTATGATTTATTTTTATTAAAATTTATAATGAACATCTTTACTGTATTTTACTACTGTTGGAAAAATTTGTCGCTTCCATGATGTTGCGTCCGTATTCGTGCTATATCTATTTAAAAAAAGGTAAGAGATAATTCTCATATTTCATAAGTCTACGAAGAAAAGTTATCCTTTGACCTTCATTAAAATGTATATTATATATAAAAAACAGTTCTCAAAATTAGCTAAATTTAAAAAAAAAAAACTTATATTTTTTGTAGCGTTCGTTCCATTGTATGATTACTTATTACTTTGTACTATTTTGTATAAAATATATTTTATATTTTTATAAAATGTAGCACTCTTTCATTGCGTTAGAACACTTAAAATAAATATTGACTCCTTTTGTTTCTTTCTTATTTTTCGAGAAGTTAAAACCGTGTGAATGTCGCGTCCATGCCAAACGTTAGACTAATGTATTTTTTATTCCTTTTTTTAATAGAATTGAAATATTTCAAATCACTAGGGAATTTTTTTAGTCAAAGCTGGTACTTAAATTTCATAATTTGGGAATAAAATTTTAGTTTTATTATCTAAGGTTTAAAATTCAATATAATATAACTAAAAATTAATAAAAGTTGTATTAAAAAGTAGTGAAATTGGATTAGAATTTGAATTTGAATAGCCCTGATATTCGATACGTCGATTTTGGATTTCATTACAGACCTGGGTTTGTAATTAAATCAATTACAGTGGAAAATGAATATGGTTTAATTAGTGAAATTTTACTTTATCAAAATAAACATTATTTTTATATACGAAGGTATAATAAGTTATGTTTTTAGGAACTAATGAATTCTTATGAAATTTGTCCTACAAATAAGTATTTTGTTATCAGTTTTAAGAATTAATTTTGTTTCAAGAAATTAATTTTGTAAATGAAAAAATGTTAATTATGAAAGAAACAATAAGTGAATAAAACATGTTGTATACAGTTCTTTTTATTCGATCTGATTTTAAAAAGTGGACAAACTAAACTGTTTTCATAATTGAAACCATAAATAAACAAAATTGAATACAGGTTGAATGATTTTAAATGTTAAAGGATCCCTTGTTGTTCTAAAATTGAATACAAACTGGTTTAATTTTAAGTACACAATGATTTGAAATTTAGTGACACTTGAACTTAGGTTTTTAATCTAAATTGGGTATGAAAATTTAAACCCATACTGGAGTAAAACTTTCAGTAATTGACGTGGTTTAAATTTTAAACCCATGCGAGACTTAAACTTAGATTTAGTATATGACGTGGTTCGAATTTTAATACAATTTTGGCGTCGTCATATATACAATACAGGATTGTCTTAAATTAAGTCCAAGATTTTTAACCGTGCAAAAGAAGAATTCAACAAATTTTGTACGAACACAAAAAAGTCTGATGTGATTTGTGTTCCTCTCAGCTCAGGCTTCTAACACGGTACACTGCGGCCCGTCTAGCATTTCACAAAACATGCAAATTTTGAGAGACAGGATTTTGGATTGTCATATTTATTGATGAGAAATATGACCACCGCGAGCCGTCCACCTTGACCACCGGAGTCGTTAAGGTTGAAATATGCCACCCAGGAATTCCAAATTATATAAATTTTGTTGTTGTCAAAAATGCATTAAACTAAGCGTTTTTCCTATTTTTATATTTCATCCAAATAATGGGTTTTCTGAAGGTCCTCAAAACAGCCGTGCGTTTCTACTCTTCATTTGAACTAATTCTCATATCGCTGAGCCATTTTTCAGATTTCAGATTCAGAAACAGGAAACGCGCCGCTGAAAACTAAATTTAAAGAATAAGCTAGATGGGTTAGCAGTTCGTTGTTCAATTTATGAATATTTGTCATATGACCATGACATCATTTGGTAATGGTGTCAGAAATTTTAGAACCAATCGCACATTGCAGTATTTTCAATTCTAGCGTGACAAAAATCATATCTCAAAAAGACTAGAGGTAGAAATATGAAATTTTACTGCATCAGGCAAAATAATGGGGGGCTATTTTCACATGCCGTCGGGTCTGACTGCCTCAACTCGGCGAGGTCAGCATTATTCATGTCAAAATCGTGTCAAGCCGACGCAAACCACCACGTGGTGTCTCCTGGAAACGGCAAACTAACACCCGTTAGTCTGGCGGCAACTTTGAACGACGGGCCCTTTTGGCCTTCAAGTAAAGATTGTGCATTGGGCTTGAAGCCCACCACTATAAAAAAAACATTTCAATGAAACCGCAAACGATAAAATGATAATGATTTACGGATATGCAGATTGAATGGTCGCACCCTTAATTGGGATCGTGCCTTTATCCAACTGATTGATATCTTGGAAAGATATAAAGCTGATATCACTGCAATCCAAGAAATGCGATGGAAAGGACAGGGTTGCTTACGGCAAGCATCCTGTGGATCTACAACAATCACGAGTTTAAATGCGGATTTATAGTTGGCAAGTGAATACGGCATCATGTCCTGCGATTCACTTCTGTAAACGAACGACATGCCATTATCCATTTCAAGGCAAAATGTTTTAATATTAACCTAATATGTGCGAACGCTCCGACAGAAGAAAAAGATAACGAGACCAAAGAAAGTTTTTACGAGCGCCTTGAAGACGCATACGAGCGCTGCCCCCGTCATGACTTAAAAATCGTGCTTGGTAACTTCAACACCAAGGTGATTAAGGAAAACATATTTGGTCCAACAGTCGGAAAGTTCAGCCTCCACGACAACATATCCGGAATGAGGTTGATTGACTTCACCTCAGTACGAAACATGGTCACTAGTAGCACTATATTAAAGCATCTCAATATTCATGAGACCACCTGGTTGTCCCCTGATCAAAAAACACGCAACCAGCCTCCGATTGACGATATATGCGTACAGTGGATGCACATATCCTACTCTAAGCGTACCGCATAAAGCCATCCTGCAGTCGGTTGTAACACGTGCAATCGGGCAAAATAGTTAAAATATGAAAATCGTTCAAAAATTTCTAAAAAATTATGTATCGTTGACCAATTAATGAACATTACTGACCTTTTTTAATCTTTTTCATTCCTTTCAGATGATATATGTTGTTTTTTGAAACACGACTTGTGGACTGCACAATGGGGCAAAATATGTAAAATTTGAAAAAATTAAAAAAATTTCTAAAAAATGTTCCATCGTTGACCAATTAACGAACATAACTGACCTTTTTTAATATTTTTCATACCTTTCAGGTGGTATTTGTATTTTTGTTGATATTCGACTTGTGGACTGCACAATGGGGCACATAGTGTATGACCTTGAAATTTTCTTAAAAAACTCATAAAAAATTGTCTATCGCTGACCAATTATTGGAGATAACTGACCTGTTTTGACCTTTTTAATATCTTTCAGGTGGTATATTTAGTTTTTAAAAATTCCACTCCTGGCTTCCACAATAGAGCAAATTGTGCATGACCTTGAAAATTTCTTAAAAAATTTATATGAAATTATCTATCACTGACCTTTTAATGGGACCAACTGACCTTTTTTGACCTTTTTCATCGCTTTCAGATGGCATCATTAGTTTTTTAAAATTCCACCAATGAGGTGCTAGCATCCCGTAGCTTTCAAATCGATAAAATTTTATTTCTGTTTTAAAAGGTTGGGAGCCCCTGAAGTGAAATCACAATTTTTAAAAGTGGTTTGCACATCTACAGCCAAAACCTGATTAAATGACATCTGAATCGATAAAATCGGTCTATTGGTCTGGGAGAAGTTGAAGTCACAAAAAAAACTTTAGCCTATTAATTAAATAGATTTTCAAACTAGTCCAAAATATTTATTTTTTTCTGCAAAAATGGGGTAAACATTTTTTATTGGAACATTAAATTATAGATGAATTTGTTTTGATCCCACACAAAAATTAAAATCTGTTTGTGCCATCGAAAAAACTAGGAAACTTATCCTTATAATTTTTTAGAAGAAATTATTTTTTAAATATTGTTTGTAAATGTAGGTATGTAAAAATAAATTACATACCTACCTACAACTTTTTATAAATGATTTTATAAAAGATCTGAAAAAGACGCTAAAGTAACACTTGATATATCCTTAGAAAGGTTTTGATCAGGAAATAAGACAAAATTGTATGAGTAGAACCGTTTAGCAGTAGTGAGTATCAAATGATAAGAGTGTTAAAAGACTAAGAAACGAACTCGCTCTAATGTGGATGTGAAAGTGTAAAAGTATATTTACGAATTTTTAAGCGAATATTAGTTTTATTACGAATTCAAAACATATTCAGTAGGTAAGTTCGCCCATTTTTTTTTTGCAAGTATTTAATATATATTATAAATATACTTAGCAACCATCTAAATATCAGTGAAAACAGTTGAAGACTTGTTTAAAAACCAGAATCGCAGTTTTTGAGCATCACTTAAAATTATACAGTTTTCCGTATTCTTCCAGTAAATATTTATTTTGCTTGTGATCTGAAATAGAATGTGATAAGCTTATGCTACTCTGTTATTTTTATTCCTAAAAATAACGCTACAATAAAAACATTGTTACAAACCACCTGTTGTTTCGATTTTTAATCCGATAATAAAATGTTCATTTTTCTTAGGCTTGTTTTAATGCTGGCTGGAATGCTTGTTCATATAAAAAGACTAAATATAAAGCTTCAGGTCAGTATAATAAAACATTTTTGCTTTTAAGCTGTAGAAAGAAGTGTGCGCAAGCGCCAGTTACAAAGAAACACTTCTTCATTACACAGCATTAATTCCAGCTCATGGCCAAAGATGGTTACAATGAATGAACATGATTTTATGCAGAGCTTTTTGTTTTGTTTTTGTTTTGTGTTAAATTGCGGATAAATCTCGTAGCAGTTTTCAGCACCATAGCAGGAAGGTGTTTGTTGTTTGTTCATTCGGCGCGGAAATAGCGGCTCACATAATAAGCCAAGAACTGGGTTGAATTTAATTTGAAGTTGTCTGCATGCGATTTATATGGAGCGCAAAGCTATTTGAGATCAGCAC
This sequence comes from Tetanocera ferruginea, assembly GCA_958299015.1. Taxonomy (NCBI): domain Eukaryota; kingdom Metazoa; phylum Arthropoda; class Insecta; order Diptera; family Sciomyzidae; genus Tetanocera; species Tetanocera ferruginea. Next base: position 36,149,361 of record OY282644.1, on the reverse strand, counting down.
ATGATGATATTCAACAATTGCCTTTCTCCGTTGCGCATGCGCCTGCCAACCATCCGCGCTGTCTATCGTGGTTTTGTTGGCTCCGTTGCCAATTCAACCGCGGCGCAAAAGTGAACTGGTTTTATCACATTCCGCCACGGTAAGTGTGGGCAACATTGGCAACGAACTTTATGGTGAAGTACATTTAATGGAAATCTGTTGAATTGTTCACAGAAACACGATAAACAATGTAATGAATGCTAACATAGGTTTGTATTTAAACTTATTATTATTTTAAAGAATATTAAAAAAAGTTAATAAATATTCATTCGGCGGATTATATTTTTAGACTCATTTAAGCTCAGTAAGCTTAAAATAAAAAGTTTTTGATATTTTTTGCAAACTATCAAAATAAACTCCAGAGATAGAAGCAAGTAACTTCAAGCAATCTTATATTTTGAAAGAAATACTGAACTTATCGAGCAAGAAATGTAAAATATAGCGCACATTTTAAGTCACTATGACCGATACTTTTCATTTAGTATATATATAATTGAATTGATTTAAAATATATCAGCGACTTTCTAATCGTGAATCTATGAAATTTTGTTACAAATTGGAAATTTGTTCGAAAGGCGCCTTTAGCAGTGAAAGGACCAACGGAATCGGTGTTAAAATTAACATAAAACGGTAATTTTTCAAACTAACATTTTTTGGCAAAAACTTCTGAATTACAAATTTAAATTTTGATAAGTTCTTAAAAGGGAACACTTAAAGCAAATAAATCGTTTTGCAAACTAGATTGCCTTCGTTAATGAAGGGTTTACTTTTTTGAGCTACAGAGCATAAAACTCATGAAAACTTCAAACAATAAATCTACGTATGCATTAGGTTAGGTTAGGTTAGTCCGGTTGCCTCTCATTAGAGTCTCACATAGACCATATGGTCCTTAGTGGTGCCGGTTTATGAAATCCTTGAGGGAGTTAGTGGAAGTCTTTAAAGATTTGCGCCTTATTCGCAAATCTTAAGAGGGATTCTAGAGGAATTTTGGCTGCATCCTTAAGCGACGATAAAGTCGGTGAGCCTAAGTATTTAAGTCTCGATCTAAGTAAGGCGGGGCATGTGCAGAGAAGATGCTCCAGGGTTTCCTGGGCACCTGGTTCCTTGCACTTCCTGCAGTTGTCATCCATAGTTATACCCAGCTTTTTAGCGTGGGCCGCCACCATGCAGTGACCTGTGAGAATTCCCACCAGTGTCCTGCTGTCCCTTCGGGTGCGAGCCAGGATAAACGACGTTCGTTTTCCGCATGCTGCATCGCACATGGTTTTTGAGATCTTGCATGTTGTCGTATCTCTCCATCTGCGACTCACTGCTTGTTTGGCTACGGTTTCGAGGTTTTTGTATAATTCCTGTAGTGGAATATCTACGTGTTCTGTGAACTCTGATCCCAGCCCGGCACCTTCCTTTGCTAGTTCGTCTGCCATCTCATTTCCTTCAATGCCCCTGTGGCTTGGAACCCAAAAGATACACACTCTCTTTGAAGTGTTCAATGCATCTAGTGCGTCCTTGCTTGCTAGGACATTTCTGGACTTGACGGTATCAGAACGCATGGATTTGATTGCCGCTTGGCTGTCAACAAAGATGTTAATTAAAGAGTGTTGAGTGTTTGTACTAAGAGCTATCTCTGCGGCCTTCCTGATGGCAAAAACCTCCGCCTGGAAGACACTGCAGTGGTCCGGTAATTTGTATGCTTGCCTTATATCGGGCTCTGCGCAATACACTGCCGCACCTACTCCCGTATTCATTTTGGAGCCATCTGTGAATATGTTGACCGCCCTCTGGGCCTGTTTGATACCTTTGCGCCAGTCGGTTGGTCCTAGAAGTGTGGGTATTTTGGGTTCGAGAGTTGTGCTAGGGATCATGTAGTCTGTGCTACTGATTGCATCCTTGCCAATTCTACAGTGTCCAAAATTTTGTTTGCGGAAGCTACCAGCTGCCGTGAGCCGCTGTGCCGTTTTACTAGCCGTTAGTTTTGCATATATGTCTAGCGGATCCAGACATAGAATGGTTTCAAGAGCTTTCGTAGGAGTTGACTTCAGCGCGCCGGATATGCATAGCGCAGCTTGTCGCTGAGTTTTTTCCAAGTATTTAAGATATGTTGACTTATTCACCGCCGGCCACCACACAATGATACCGTAGAGTAGAATTGGACGAACAACCATTGTGTAGATCCATTGCATTAGAGAGGGTGAGAGGCCCCAAGTGCTGCCCAGCATCTTCTTGGATGCATATAGCGCATTGGTAGCCTTCCTAACCCTCTCGTCCACATTGAGTCTCCACGTCAGTTTGCTGTCGAGTACAACTCCCAGGTATTTCGTGTGAGTTTTCGGGATGAGCCGAGTGTTGTTTAATCTTGGTGGAATCCATGGTGGTATCTTGTACTTATTCGTAAACAATACCAGATCTGTTTTCTCTGCGTTTATACTGAGGCCGACTGAGTTCGCCCATCTGAGTACCTCTTTTAGTGTATGCTCCATTAAAGAGCTTAATGTCGAAATGCATTTTCCCACTATAATTATGCTTATATCATCCGCATAAGCTGTTATCTTTGGGGCTTTGCCTTCAAAGTTTTTAAGTAGTTCGTTAACAACTAGATTCCAAAGTAAGGGTGAGAGGACTCCTCCTTGGGGTGTTCCCCTGCGCACTTCTCTTACCATGGTTGTGGAACCCCACTCGGCTTGGACTCTTCTACAACTTAGTAGGTTGTCTATCCAGAGGTCGATTGCTGGTGGTGTATCGATCGCGCGTAATCCATTTAGTATGGCCGTAGTTGACACATTGTTGAATGCACCTGAGATGTCTAGGAAAGCCCCTAGTGCGAATTCTTTGTTGTGGAGCGCTTTCTCTACATGGACAACTAGGTTGTGTAGTGCTGTCTCCACTGATTTACCTTTCGTATATGCGTGCTGGTTGGCTGCAAGAATCGGCCGGTTAGTGCCGTTTCTTATGTGCAGTTCTACTAGCTTCTCGAGTGTTTTGAGTAGAAAGGATGTTAGACTTATTGGCCTGTAGTCCTTTGGATACAGGTGGCTACTACAACCTGATTTTGGTATGAAGACCACTCTAGCTGTCCTCCAGGCTACAGGTACATAGTTAAGTCTGATGCACCCTTTATATATTATCTCAAGCCATTGAACGACTTTCAAAGTGGACGCTTTTAACATGGCTGGAAATATGCCGTCAGGTCCTGGGGATTTAAATTCTGAGAAAGAGTTTATAGCCCACTGGATTTTGTCTGGTGTTATTAGGTTCTGCGGAGTCTGTGACGGGATTGTCCAGTCTCTCTCTGTGACGTGAGTGTCTGAGATTTCGGTACAGCCTGGAAAATGTGCTTTTAGAAGCGCATCTAGAGATTCCTGACTGTTTTCCGTCCATTCGCCATTGTCCTTCCGGACGTGACTCTGAATGGAGGGCTGTTTTGAGAGCAGCTTCCTGAGCCTTGCTGTGTCTGTGGTTTTCTCAATGCTCGAGCAGAAGTCCTTCCATGAGGATCTTTTTGCTCGCCGGACATTGCTTTTGAAGAGTTTGAGTCTCCATTTGTATTCCCCCCATATTTCCTCTTGGTCGGCTAATTTAGCCAGTTTGAAGAAATCTTTTAGGTCGCGTCTTTGCTCTGCGAGATCAGGATTCCACCATGGTGGTCTGATTTTCCGCTTTGTTCGCGTGGGTTTACAAGAGGAGTGATAGGCTTTTATAAGTAGGTTTGAGAGAGTCTTTAGGGATCCTTCTATGTCGGATTCCGTGTTTATACGTTTTGGGGAGGGTAGTCTGGTCTCAATGATTCTTTTAAACTGATTCCAGTTTGTGTTCCTGGGGTTTCTAAAGATCTTTTGAGCCGGAGTGTAGTTAAATTTGATATTAAAACTAATGTATTTGTGGTCTGAGAAGGAAGGCTGTTCAAGCACCCTCCAATCTGTTACAAGAGTGTTAGTATTTGACGTTAACGTAAGGTCTAGTACGTAAGAGGAGGTGGGACCCACATATGTGGGTTCCTTACCTGTGTTAACTACGTTTAGGTTAGTTTCTAGAATAAAGTTTAGCATGGACTCACCTCGATCGTTGATGTCAGGGCTTCCCCACACTGAGTGATGTGCGTTGGCATCTGTGCCGATGACAATCGCTCGTTTGTTGCTGCTGTTTGCGTTGACCAGCCTGCGGAGTTCGTTTGGCGGTGCATCGGTGTCGTGCGCCATATAGCAGGATGCGACCAGAACCGTCTCATCTGCCTTGCTCTCTAGCGCCACAACTGTGAGATCGTCAGTGCTGTAATGAGACATTAGATAAGTATAGATGCCTTTCCTTGTGAGGATGGCTGTTCTTGTTCTACTTACTGTTGGTGCGTAAAAAGTGTTGTGGTTGGGTGCTTTTAAGCCGGAGACCACATTACCCGAGGCTACCCACGGCTCCTGCACTACTGCCACATCGTAGCCTCCTTCCTCTAAAACGAGAAGGAGTTCTGCGCTTGCTATTTTACTTTTGTGCAGATTAATCTGGAGGACCTTCAGCTGCATTATGCTGAAGGCTCCTTCACGGGGTCCGCTTGCATGCTCGGACCACCAGCGTCATCTGCATCGTTAAGACTGAGCTCCTGGGTGGCATCAGTTACCGCTGCGATGCCGAGGTCTTTTTCGACCTCCCCGGTCTCAAGCGTGTTCTTGTTATTGTCTTTGGGGTGACGTTTTTTGAGACGCAGGTACACACTCCCTACGCCCCACGCCATCTTCCCGAAACGAGGGTACAGAATATCCTCTGCCTCCTTGTTGATCTGTAGGATGTAGTGTTGCCCGCCGCTACTACCAGGTAGCTGCTCAGCAACTTTCAACACCCTCCAGTCAGCTGTCGGCACGTCAGGGTTCTGTTTTTGCAGAAGTTTTAGTGCTGATTCTGGTGGCACCACTCTGGGGAACAGCACTTTCGCTTTCGGTAGAGACGGGATGTCCATCCTGTCTACTACTTCCAGCTGGGCGCCGTCCCATAGGCCTTGGAGCGTCGGTGCAACTCCCTTTACCCATTCCAGAGTCGGATCATCGTTGCACTTGAGAATCTTAACGTCGTTTAACCATCCTGCACCATCGAAGGTGGGCATGGGAGCGTCAGGATGGGTCTCCATTCTCGCGAACATCACCTCGAGCAGCTTCATCTCTACCGATTTCCACCGCTCGAGAGACATTTTCCCTTGGGGATCGCTTCGGTCAATGAGTGCCACGATCAGATGTCGTTTGGCTACGTCACTTGCCTTGCTTTTCACCTCGGCTGTGGGCTGCGGTTTGTTAGTAGAGACCGGTTTTTGCTTATGCCGCTTGCTTTCAGGAGCTACGACCTTTCCGTCCTCCGATCTCTGGCGCTTTTGAGCCACCTGCTCTTCGATCTTATTCGCAAACTGCGATGTCGTAGGCGCAAAGTGTGGTAGGCTCGCGAAGAATTTTCTGCCCTAAGACACCTTCTGCTCAGCCCAGGCGAGCTTCTCCTTCTCTTTGGAAGATAGACCGCTCTTACCCGAAAGCCGGCTGCAGATACTGAGAGCAGCTTTGTATTGAGCTTTGGCTCTCAATCCCTCCTTCGATTTCGTCTTGGGCGCTACCTTACTTGAGGTACTGGAACCCGCTGACTTGTCGGGGGAGAGAAGGAGCCTTTCTTCGTCAGCCATGCTGACTGAGGTTGTGCTGTCGCGATCCGAGTCTTCTTGGACAACGGCATCTGCGCGTTTGAGGTTGTTTTTGTTGTTGTTGGCAGTAGCAATGCAACCACTATGGCCTGCTCCAACCATAGAGGAGGTGTGACCGCTGGCGACACGCAGTGAAGATTGCTCCTCACCGTGCCCGCCGGTGGTAGCAGTCACGCATTCCACCGACGTTTAGGTTGACATCCCAACCCGAGTTGACTCCCTATTCGACTCCATTATGAATCAATTTATTCTGGGTGACTCAGTTCCCATAGCGTTTTATACCTGCCGCCAGGTAGGGATAAGTTTTAGTTCATTGCTCCACAACAGCCTGTATGACATGGGTGGCCCTACCAGAAACCTTCTCAGACGCGAAGGCTTCCGTCATCATAGCCCGTTGTGTCATTGCAACCTAAGCCTCTACACCACGTCAAGGTAGTTATCCCAAAGTAGTAGTAGAGTAGCGCTTTTTGTTTACTTCTTATGTGCTTGCGCATATAATAAACATCTGCTTTCAAAAAACCTTTTTCACGCCTTCTTTGGTTAAATACCAACAAAATGTTGGAACCTAGATGGACACGTGATAAAGAAGTAAACAACAACAAAATCTTTGCAGAATAAATGTAGTCAATTTTTGAAATTTTGCAACTAGCAAAAGAGTAGAAAAACACTACTTGACAAGTGAAAAGCTTTTTGGGTAATTCCGTTTTGGTTTTACTGCAGTTAAGCTTATTAACTTATCAAAGTTAGTGGACTGCATAAACCACAGAGACTACTGATGAGTCGGAGTAGCGTCCGACGAAACCATGGTCTAGTCTGCTCGGTTTGTTCTGCAAAGAACATTGTTGTTGTAGCAACCTGTTTGGCTTCAATAAATTATTTGGCATCAAGCTCTAAAAATAATTCTTAAAAAATATGTTTTTTAAGAATTATAAAACTAAATAAACAATTAAAATGCCACAATTTTTTAGGTTATATTTTAATTTTATTAATTAAATTAAATTATTTTTTAATTGAAAATATAAAACTAAATTTTAATTTATTCTGAGAGAACATCATTCTGATCACTGTTACTGAACAAAGTAATTGAGCTGCATAAATATATTATTTTCACTTTAAAATTATATAAGGTTTTGAGGTAATATACTTCTAGTATAAACGATTTAAGAGCCAGGTCCTCAATATTAATGAAGTTTTCCTCTATAACATATTTCAACTGAAAACATTTCTGTTACTTAACGGCAACCATTTCATATGATCTGTTATTTTGCTTATATGTTTGGCACCAATTTTTTTGTAAAGGCTACAATACTGAAGTAATTATTGATAAATATTGTATAGTTTCTTCAACAACTTCCTTTAATTTTGAGACTGCTTTAAGCAGAAAACTTTCGTGAATAACTCTAAAAACGTGCTTAACCTAAAAAATCTTAAAACGTCGTAATTTAAACCATTTAACTATTAAAAAGGAACAGAGATATGAATCCACAACTGCATTCAATTGAAGTAAGTTTGGTCTCTCGCATTGAAATGGAATCTAAAGTTACTCCTGCTGCAGAATTATTTTGAGTTTCAGTTGTTTTTTGAGGCTTTTTTTATAATTTAATTTAACAATTTCCGATCTTATAGGGTGTCGCATTTGTTGACCTTTGTCGAAGGACTTTGGTGGAAAGCCTATAAATATCCGTTTTGTTTTCGATGTACAAGCACATTGTTTTTTTAACCAAAATAAATGGTGTGTTATTTCTTCATATAGCTAGCTGTTCTCGGCAATTCAAGAGAAGAATTATTGCTTTACATAATTTTAAAATCAAAATTTGACCTCGATATTAACCCTATATCACGATGTGTTGCAGATCTGCAACATTTATAAAATGCTCTTGGAAAATAACTCAGATTGAGAAAATTGAGTCACAATTATTATAAGTGGCTCAGGTAAATTCCAAATGACTCCATTTTCTAAAAAGTGAATAAATAATGCAATTGTTATTTTTAATTTTTAGACACAATAGCATAGTTTAGCATTTCACATCAGTTTCATCAGTTTTGGGCTTCTCCAGGTTATGTTCAAACAATTTGCGAAAAATGCAACGTATCTTAATAAAAGTTTAAGCATGGTACAAAATGAAAGAATTTTTCATGAATTTCGTAAGTAATTGCGCAGTGTTGCATATCTGTAACACTCGGTTTTCTAAAAATATGTCAATAAATAAGGTATGAATTTCGAAACAAAATATGTTTTCTTATATTTTTACGAACGTTTAAGAAATTTTTAGGAAAATATTGAAATCTGTTTTATTGTGCGATATAGGGTTAACGATTAATAATTAATTTGCAGTCGTTTTTCAATCATAGGGCGTGTGCCAATAGGCTACTTTTACTACTGCCGCTGTAAATTTCGATAGTTTTGAGGTAAATTTCATGTTTCAAAATTTGTACTAGCCCCTAGGCATGATTCAATAAGTAATAAGGTTATACCGATACTTGACATACCTTTAGTTTTTGTAAACAAAGAAATATTCTCTCTCGAAAATGAATGACAAAAAGGTCTCCACAAAAAAATGTATGTTTCAGTGTTGTGTTGTTTTTTTTTAATAAAAAAGTATGTGTTTTCAATATTTTACTGCTTTAAAAAAAAAAACAAAATAAGTATGCATTGCTTTGATTGAATTTTTTAGGGCAATAAATTCGTGAAAATATTTCAAGCTTGAACTCTGTGAAGTCGCATAACCTTTAAAAATCATCTGATGGATGCTTCAAAATACAAAAGTAGCAGAAAATGTATTGACTAGAAATTTTAAGATATATTGTACAGGGTGGCCCAGAAAGACTGAAGTGGTGTGAATTCCTTATAACTTTTTATATAAGACATATTTTTTTAAGTTTTCGTTTTTTAAATACAGTAAATTTATAGGGAATATTTTTAGATTAGTTATTAAAAATGATATCCCGCAAGTGATGGCCATTTTCTGCTTCGCACAAATGCGCTCTTTCCAACACGTTTTCCATGACCTTTCGCAAAACTTCCGGTGTTATGTTGTTAATTTCGTCTCGAATATTGGTTTTTAATTCCTCAATAGTCCTAGGCTTATTAACATAAACTTTCCCTTTTAAATAACCCCAAAGGAAACAGTCTGGAGCGGTTAAGTTCGGAGAACGCGGAGGCCAATTAAAATTGCTTGTACGCGAAATTATTCTTTCACCAAAGATGTCGCGTAAAAGAGCCATTGTGGCCCTCGCAGTGTGCGCTGTGGCTGCATCCTGTTGGAACCATATTTGCGGATGGTTTTCCACGGCTGGCCTTACAAAATTTTCCAACATGGCCCGATATCGATCACCATTGACGGAAATGGCGACACCTCGTTCATTTTCAAAAAAAATGTGGGCCAATGATCCTTTCTGAAGAAACACCGCACCAAACAGTGCAATTAACTGGGTGTAATTGTCGTTGATGAAGTACTCTCGGGTTTTCCGTAGCCCATATCCTACAGTTTTGCTTGTTAACGAACCCATTTAATTGGAAATGGGCTTCGTCACTCATAACTAAGTTATGAATTAAAATTAGGATTCTCTTAAAAATATGGAAATAAATTGCATAGTCAAGTCGTTGCTGGTAATCTGTCGGTTTCAATTCTTAGACAAGTTGAATTTTGTATGAAAACATTCTTATGATATGCAAAATTTACTGCAGCGACCCTCTTGAGAGGCCAAGTTGTGTCGAACGTCACCTGGTTGATGTTTCTGGATCCTCCCGAATACTCTCCCGTACCAGTTTAATATTGTCCAGCGTGTGCACAGTTCGTAGCCTGCCGGAACCAGGAAGGTTCTTTACTGCTCCTTGTTGTCGAAAATGTGCAACCAGACGGTTTATTGTTGACTGAAAGAGTGCAACCCGCACATTAAATTGACGACGGTATGCACGCTGAGTCAACACAATGGACAGTTGATTTGAAAAGTAAATTTCAACGGGCACGTTGTTCAGTTGTGTATTGCTCCATTATGAATTTTCCAAGTCTTCTTAACAAAATACTGAAAAGAAAAGAAAAACAAAATTATAACTAGGTCGTAGCAATCGCTTAGCAAGTACCTAAGCTGGCCACATAAATAGGTACGTTGAAGATACAAATTAGTTGGGTCGCTCGCTTTAAAATATTTTTTCTTAAATCTGTAAAAAAAGAGATATTATATCGTTCGATTATCTTAAACGAAAAAATTAAATTTTTTTAATTTATTCTAGTTTTCTTCCATTTTTATGTTCCAAAGTCACGTGTGAGGTCATTAATATATGTATATATAAAATAAACATTACTATATATATAAAACTCTAAAACGGCAAACAGTTTTGTTCAAGATTTTGTAAAAATATCTCAAACGGTATAAGATGAAGATGAACGATATAGTGAAATTTGTGTGAAAAAACGTGCCATTTAGCCATCGTAATTCTTTGTAAGTGAAAAGTTTATTTTGTTTTTAAAATAAAAAAAAAAACTTAAAATCCACTTTTTGAGATAAAACCAAATTAAAGTTTTTCAGAAAGTTGGCAACTCTAGCATAAAAATTCCAAAAATATTTAATTTTTTAAAATCGCTTTTCTATAGTTTTCTAATGATAGGAATGTTACCATTTACTAAAATAAGGTAACATAAGATGGAGATATGATTTATTAGAAATGACTTAATTTTTAAGATGTTGCTTTTATAAAAAAATTGGTATCTTCATAATATTTTACAAAATTATGGCGATAAAAAAACAAATAACTGATATTGTTATAAGTAGAAAAGGAACCTACTAAGAGCATTTGATACATTTTTGGAAAAAATTTGCCATATATTTTTTTGGTGCAATGAATATGATAATTCAAAACGAAAATAATAATATTTAACAATTTCATAATTTCTCGTTTTCACATAAGTTGACAGACTAACACTTCTATAATTTTTTTCTTACTAAATCTAAAAAATAATTATTTAATTTATTTACTTTTGAACACCGAAAGCTTTACAAATATTTAAGTGAACACTCAAATCCAAAGATGTTGTGTAAAAACAATTAAAGGCAATAAAAATTCAATTGGATTATTTCGGTTTTTCACACAATAAAAAAAAAACAGCGAACATTCGTTTTTAATCACTTATTCAAAATGAGCGTTTGAATTAAAAATTCAGGAACTTTGTTCACGACCGGCACTTAATTATCTGAATGTTTCTTGCAGATTGATTTCCTTACTTTTCTTTCTTATTTCTTATTGTTTTCATTTCTCCACGATAACGCAAAAACGAAAACATGTAGAACAGCAACAACGCAAACCGAACCGGTGACGCACGGACAAAAAAAAATCTCTGACGCTGCTAGTAATTTTTTTCTGAACGGACATTCTATTTAAACCCTAATTTTTAATGAACGGTTGAAACGAACGTTCGTTGATTTTTGAAGTTGTGTGTAAAATTTGTTGAGAAAATACGCAACAGACAAATTTTCCGTGATAAAAAAAATGCTTTTATCTTTCGATCACACATGCACAACGAAATCAACAGAATTTTTTCTGTTTCGTTGAGGCAGAAAAAGAAATTATCAAAATTATTTCGTTTTTTAAATAACGTTAAAAATTTATCAAATCAAATTTCGTTTCGTTGAAAAACGAAAAATTTTCTATTATTTTCTCCTATGCTAAAGCTGGTATGACACTTGCTTTTTTCGCATATTTAAGATCTTTAAAAAAGCAGCGGGTAAAAGGGAAGAATATACTTTTTAAAAAAGGATAATTATAGCAGTCCGTTGAATTTAGCATTTTAGTGTTATTTTGAATTTTGTCAAAAATTATGAATTCTTTACATAAAAATGGAAAACATTTGTTAAAATATTAAAAGTCGAACTTTTTTGCAGTTCTTGTGTTAATTTGTGCTTATTTGGTTTTGTATATTCATTATAAATAAACAATAAAAAAAGTATATTGCGAAATGTCAGAATTTAATGTGCCTCTGTCAGATTTTAAGCTGCTAGCGGCTGAAAGAGTAAATATTTTTTAACAGTTTTCAGCCATTGAAAATGACTGTTCTGCATTTTTTTGGACTTGCAGCGTACTGCTCACACCAACTACAAATTATATAGCTTCGTTTGGTGTGTTGCTCTTTTAGTATTTTTAATATATTAAAAATGCAAAAAAGCAAGTGTCATACCACCAAAACGAAATTTTTTGTTGAAATAAACATTATTTTCAACGGTTGATTGGGACAAAAACGAAAAAATTTGATATCGTTTTCTCCGAAACGAAATAAATATTTTTCGTTTTTGGAATTAACGTTTTTTTATTTATTTTGCTTCAACGAAACGAAAAAAATATTTTGGTTATCGTTAAAATTAACGTTAACGTGCATGCCTGCGTTCGATTGCAAACGAAATAAATCTGCTGTTAAATAACTTTAAGAATCATTTAAGAAATTTATTATTAAATATATTTAATGGATTGCTGATGAAAACAAAATAATAGTAAATTTATTTACAAATACTCTGCGACAATTACGCGCTCATTGTTCCTTGCCCACTTAAAATTGTTTAATGTTTTGTAGTTGTAACAGTAAAGAACAAAACTGGATTAACATGGGCAAGATTTCTTAGCAACAAATTATTAGCAGCGCTGAGCTGCAATTTATGGAATAACAAATGACTGTCAAACAACAACAAATGCTGTTTATGAAAGAAAATAAGCCTAAAATAAGAATTAAATACAAATATTAACGGATTTCATGTTTTGTTTTATTTTCTAACTATTTTCCTTCATAAATAAAATTCTTACTCTTATTTTTTACTATTTTACTATTTATTGATAAATAGCTGTTGCAGCGAAAACATTCGCCGCAAGATTTTTGCTGTCGTTTCATGTCGTTCGGTTTTTTCATTGACTGATACATACATAAACAAGCATGTTAGAAGAAAACAATTTCAGCGAATAACAACAACAAAACTCACGGAAATATTATTTTCAATTAACTTTTAAACTAAATGGAATTTGAAAAAACTTCCTAAGAAAACAACCTTCGTTAGGAAGCGTAGAACAGTACAGAAAAAGAAATTTTAAAATCGGTCAATCCGTTCGAGAGTTTAAGGTCTCTAAACAGCTTCAAACAACCTGTTCCATGGGAGCTTCGCTCGCTTCGCTCGCTCGCTCCAATAAAAAAGTTATAAGAAATTCACACCACTTTGGTCTTTCTGGGCCACCCTGTACAAAAAAATCGTAAGATATTCAAGCAGCTGTGGGATTTTTGGGTCATTAAAAATGCTCTCTTCAAATAAGGGTATCTATCTCCATTTTCGTGAGAAGACGTCAAATATCGGGATAACCTTTTAAATTATTGAATCATGCCCCTAGGGCTATTATAAAATTTGATAAATATAAAATTTGAAAGCATTCGAAAAATAATCATGAATTTCAGTCGGCAAAAACAAAAAAATTATAAACAAACAACGCAATGTTCGATACTAAGGATCACTGCCCTTTATTTAATTATGCAATTCCCAATCATTCAACCATTACGGAATATAGAATTTGCTGAATGTTCAAAGCCTCCAGCATAAGGTTGCGGCCAGATTGAATCCAGATGCAGACAGGCAGATGGGCAAACCTTACTAGACACAAATAGCTATCTAGCTATATCGATTAAAACTAAAGTTTGCTGAAAAAATGAGCGACACCAATCCATTAAGACGCCCACCTTCCGTAGAAGTCATAATAGTGAAAACTTTATGAAGAGGCTAATATTTGAGCTACAAAACTGAGACAACCACAAACACTCCAACCCCAAAATTGAACATTTTATAAAAAGGCATATCTTTAACCTGCAGGGAAAAAAATTTCATATGTATGTATTTTAGACGTCATTAAAATAGTAAAAACTATTTAAATCTCATAAAAAAGCTACAATTTAAGATTGTTTTACACTTACGAATCGGCCGTGGGGGTATTTTAACTTGGGCCAAGTCGAAGATATACCGAACTAGTTATTATTAAACATCGAATTATCATTAAAAACAAACACTTCAAACAAACACAATGAGAACGAACAATAAAAACCACAAAATAAGCACGAAATTAAACGAAAACATTAACAATGGCCGATGTTCTTACTCTTGTCGCATGTCAAATTAGAAAAAGTTCATTGCTAAAATTATTCGAAATTCTCGCTTCAGTAGTGATTCAATAATGATAATAAATCTCGTTTTGAGACTGAGATGTGCATTTCTCCCGCTCTCGATTAGGTTCATAAGCTAATCGTTTTCGAACTTCGTCTTCGAAAAAAAATCGAGATTTTTGAATCAGCTCGAATTCGAGGCAAATTCGTTTGGTTTATTGGGATGTTATGTTATTCAGTTTATAGTTTTTTGCCGACTTAGAAGCCTGCTCAAGCCCATGTTATGTTGATGTTTTATACATAAAAACGGAAAGTTCTTTTGGTGAAACGATTCTTCCCAACAACGAAGTATCCCCATAAAATAAAAATTTTTCACTAAAATCGAAAATGTTCAAACCAGAGAAATTTATAAAATTTACATTCTTGCGATTTAAGCCAAAAACCATTCAAAAATTATAAGAAAGCGAAAAGCTTCACCCCACCACCTCTTACTTGCCTTATATATGTATACTTTTAAATACTTAATTAATAGTTAAAATACTTTGTTTTTAACTGCTTTTGTGCACCGACATAATTTTTGTTAACATCTTTTTGATCAAAAACTTATCGAAAAAAATAGTTTGTTTGCTTATCGAGTAAAATAGTAAGTACAGTTAGTTACGGAGTAGGTCTCCTTTGTAACTAAACATGGTAAAGGTGCCATGATCGGCCTTAGTACAGTTGCCAAAGGTCAAGTGTGCAATCTTACAAAATCTGGTTTGGTGACAATAAGAACGGCCGGGACTCTAAGTCTCCCCTGCATTTGAACAGCCCTTAAAGCTTTAAAATTTCGTTTCTTCTCCATTTACATGACATTTTTCACTAACATTTTTAACATTTTTATTCTTTAACACTTTTAAATAGTTAACTTGCGTTTCATTGAAGTACTTTTTCGTTTTGTGTCCAAATGTCTTTAATATATTTACTTTTTCAAAAATTATACATGAACGTTTCATTTCGTTCAATACTGGAGGTAAATCTTTTATTTTTCCAAAAAATTGTTGGTTGTACTGGGATTTGGATGAAAAATATTGCCTGGCTGTGTCCGTAATTCTTATTTTGGTTTAGGAGAAAAATACTATTGATTGATATTCTACTGTCAAATTGGAAAAATATACTTACATTGCAAACATACAACGGCTCCACTATTTTCGATTCATAAATCACTTCAATATAAATAATAATTTCACAGCGTTCAGCGAATTACTTTTAAAAACCTTGCGTTTGTTTTTTGAAACTAATGAAAATTTACAGAATCTCATGAAATTTTGAATTGTTGCCTTTAATGTTTTTTAAAATTGCTAAGTAAAACTATTTATAAAATTTAATTTTGTTTTGTTAAAATTTTAATAACAGATCTGAATAAAATTCAATAATTGCAAATCTGAATTCATTCTCACGATTGCATTGCGACTCTTAATCATTTAATATTGGAAAATTTGTATTTGTTCTATATAAATTTCCGTTTGGATTATCCTGTCAATAAAAAAGCTTATTCACCTAAAATTCAGTCTATTTTTTGTTTTATTTTTTTCTTTACTGACTTCCTTTCTTTTGAACCGGACAGAAGAACGGCTAGATAATTAATTTTTTAGGCTTAACAATACCTTCGAATTTCCTTCTTTTCCTCGCTTTATCCGCATCCGCTTGACCATTTATAGCATAGGTGCACTTGGTCAGTCGTTGTGGCCTGTCTGTTTCTTATCTTGATAATGATGACAGTCGTGCCAAGTCAGACTTATTTCTGCCGCAACATCCGTTGAATACCACACGCTACCGCCTGACTGACGAACTTTATGCCACACTGCTTGGCTTGCATTGGTAGGAAAATTGTAATGCTGTTTCGTGCTGAATTAGTTTCGTTTGTTGCGTCCAGAATCACAGTTCGTGGTGTTTGTTATGTTTTATATTTTTTGCTCAATTATTTGTTGTTTTTTTTCCCTTCATCTGTTTCCTTTAGGAATAAACTAGTTGCACGAACTCTTCTAGTGAGCGCGTCTAAGTAAATAACGGTTTCAGTTTGAAGATAAAAAAATAGCTTTAAGTCGACCAAACGAATAAACAAGAATAGGAACTGCAACGAAGAGCTACTATGTTAATCGAGCTGATAGAAGTTGCGGCTTGCCAGCTCGTCGATCTGAAGAGCTGTCAAACATTTAAGTTAACGTGTTCTGCTCTTTTCGATTCGTTGACCGTTAAGGCCAGCTTTTCTAAGTTAGATGTTGCTTTTAAGCGCACATTGATGTGTCTCCTTTGGGACAAATTGCGCTACAAGGCAGACACGATTTCTAGCAAACGGTCGAATGTATTTCGATGCAGACAAATAAGTAAAACCAAAACGATGACTGTTTTATTTATGTTTTTATTATGAAATTAAGTAAAATTTATTTCTTCTTACGATCTTCGCCATCATCATCGTCGTCTGTATCGTCATCATCATCATCATCATCATGCTGACCGTCAATATTTCTATCATTAGATCCAACATTGTAGTCATAATCAGGAAGATTTCCAATGTAGCCTTGAGATTCATCGAAACCCAAAGAACGTGCAGCAGCACCTGGTGGTCCTATTGGACCTGTTGGTCCTGGAGGTCCAGTTGGACCCGTAAGACCACGTTCTCCAGGAAAACCACGACGTCCTCTGCGCCCAGGTGCCCCAATTGGTCCAGGTATGCCGGTGCGGCCTGACTGACCTCTTTGGCCAGATGGACCAGCTGGACCGACTGATCCTGGCAAACCTTCACTGCCTCTATCACCCTTGGCACCCTGCTGACCTGTTGTGCCTGGTGTGCCAGCTGGGCCTGGTGGACCTGGTAGACAATTACATTGTGCTAGAGCCTGGCCTTGTCCTTGTGGAAAAACGACAGCAGTTTGACGTGTTCCTAGAAAGCCCCGCTGGTTTTCCTGCTCCAACTTATTCTTACGACCTGAAGCAGCGGCTATAATAATGCTGAGTATGACTGTTTTATAAAATTCAAAATTTACACTTTAAACAAATTATAAATTGTTGTAAATTACTTACGCACTAGAATAGTTTTACAACGCTTCATGGTTGATTTAGCTTTAACAGAATCAGTTCATATTCCTATATTTATATAGTTTCGCCAAAGCATTCACCAAGCTAAAACGCTCTATATAATTCATCTGTTTTAAGTGAATCTTACCGTTAATCGTATCATCTTATCTTGATAAGAGGCTATTAAATACAAAAAAACCTGACTTATGTTTTTGCCACAAAACCTTATCGTAATCTTAGCCACTAACAATTTAGCGCTATTCTAGAATTTAACGACAATTGCTAGATTGAAATCAGAATAAGTGCTAAAGCAAAACTTCTATAAATAAGGGAACGCTTCTCTAAAGTTAGTCATTTGTTTGCAAACAATGAAGCTTTTAGTTCTCCTGACTTTGAGTAAAAAAGTGAAAGAATTTTGAAGCTAGTGTTGATTTTCACACAAATTTAATTGTTTCTTTGCAGTCATCTGCGCAACTCTAACGGTTGCGCAATTATTTGCTCAAGTTGGTCCTCCAGGACCACCTGGATCACCCGGCTTGCCTGGTCAACCAGGGCCTAAAGGCGAAACTGGTGATCGTGGACCTGATGGTAGGCCAGGAGCACAAGGACCTCAAGGTGCTGTGGGACAACGAGGTAGAACTGGAAGACCTGGACCTATAGGACCAACTGGAGCACCTGGCATTAGAGGTCCACGTGGGTATGCTGGAGAGCTTGGTCCTGTTGGGCTAGCTGGTCCCGTCGGACCACAAGGACCCATTGGTCCTGCTGGTGCTGCAGCCGCTGGTGCGGGTTAGTACTTAAAAAAAATAATGAAATGATTACCATTAGAAACAGTTTTGAATACATGTTAAATAAAAGTCCAATACATATTATATTAAAATACAAGCATTTTTCTTACATTCAATACAAATTCTTGGTCAATAAAAATTGTGATAGTAACTATTCTGTAATTGTATTATTTATGAAATTGTAGAATCAAACTAACTACTTCATTCTCAATAGAACATAAATCTGTTATCTGACAATTAGTATATTAAAATACCACACGTAATAATTTTATAAAAATTTAAAATAATTTTTTGCAGAAATTTCAAACACTTCATTATTTTGTTAATTTATTTCAGTGGTAAGGGGTCAAAACGAAGATTACTATACCTCCCTATAAAGTTGTGCCAACAAAAATTAAATCCGTTTTAAATATCAATAAGAATCTTGTCAATAATAAAGAATCAATATCAATATCCACTGATATAAAGAATATATAAACAAATTTTAATGAAAGCTTCCCCTAAGTATTGCAGATACCCCCTTTACTCGCCCCCCTTTACCAATTACAGAGAGACGTCATCAAAATAATAAAACCTAAATAACTTTATATATAATTTCACACTTCTCACTTAATGTTAGATTGCATTCTTCACATAACTTAATAGATAACATTATTTTTCCGTGAAGTGATAAAATAAAGGAACTGGTGTAACATATTAAGATAATTCTTTTTAACTTGGAATAATTTTTAATAAAATAAAATTAATGCTATATTGAAGTTTGCTTTAAAGTAAAGATGGGCGCGTGAGCGATTTTGACTCACGATCACGCACGATCACAATGTGATTTCTTCTAGTCACGCACACTAACGATTGAAAATAATTTTTTGCTCACGATCACGACGGCATATTTTACTCACGAGTTCTCACGAATGCTTTTTATTCGGAAGAAGAATACACAAAATTTTTTAATAAAAGCGTGTTAGTGCTTTTAAAATTCACTTCATATCTTATGTAGATGTATCTATATCTTGCATATTAAAATTATATGAATACATAAATTAGTTTAGAGCAAAACGATTATTCTTTAGATTAGTGTGGTTTTAAGTGATACAAAATGAATGGTAACTAATAAGGTATATCTTCGACTCGGCCGAAGTAAAAATACCCCCACGGCCGATTCGTAATGGTACAAAATCTTAAATTGAAGCCCTTTTTGTATGAGATTTCAAAATATGTTACTTTTGTGATGACGTCTAAAATAAATTCATATCAAATTGTTTTCCTGCAAAGTAAAGACAAGCCTATTTATTAAGTTTTCAATTAGGAGTTGTATGGGAGGTGGGCGTGTTCTTGAATGGTTGATACCAATTTTTCTAACACGCCTCAGTTTTGATATTAAATACACAAATACCCAATTTCAGGCCTGTAGCTTAAATATTAGCCTTTTTATAGGGTTTTCAATTTTATGGGTTGTATGGGAGGTGGGTGTGTTCGTAGGCGGATGACGCCCACTTTTCTTCCAGGATTTAGTTTTGATATAAAATACAAACGTACAAACGTATCAAAGTATCAAAGTAATCATGTAGCTTAAAGAGAAGCCTTTTTATAGTTTTAAATTTTGTGGTTTAAATTTTGGGGTTATATGGAAGTTGGGCGTGTTCGTGGGTGGATGACGCTAGTTTTTCTATCACGTCTTAATTTTTATATAAAATCAATAAATATCTTATTTTACTTATTTAGCTTTGACAGAAGCATATTTATATAGTTTTCAATTTTGGGGTTGTTTGTCTTATTTTTTATATAAAACGCATAAATATCTATTTTTACTTTTGTAGCTTTGACACAAGCCTCTATATATAGTTTTCAATATTAGAGTTGTATGGGAGGTGGGCGAGTTAGTAAGTTCATCACGCCCATTTTTCGAAGACACCTCAGATTTGACATTAATTACACAAATACCGAATTTAAGTTTTGTTGCTTAAATACTTGCTTCTTTATGGAGTTTTCATTATTGGGGTTGTATGAGAGGTTGGCGTGGTTTTCATCCGATTTAGCCCATTCTCGAACTTGATCTTAGTTTTTTTTAAAAAAAGCTTAAATATCGAATTTCCTCCGAATACCTCTTACGTGGGGGGTATAAAAATTACGTCAAGTTATCGCTGACGTTTCGCAAAATAGTTACAGAAAGCGAAGTTAGTTGTTGTCGCTTCTTTAGAAGTGGTCAGTGTTGCATTTTGTATGAAATTGGTAGCAAAAGCGTAAGAAAACATCATTACAAAATTTGGCACAGATTTTAAAAATTTTGATACACAAGTCGTGACACGAATAAATTTAAGCCAAGCACGCTCACGCACGAGAAAAATTTGATCACGCACGATCACGAATTTTTCATAATTTTTTATTGGTTCGCCCACGATCGCGACGTGATTCGTCGTGAAAAGTCGTGTCACGTCAAAATTCTTGACACGCGCCCATCTCTACTATAAAGCTAAGATACTATTGCACTTTCAATTTCAATTTATTGATAATAACATAATTTGTATAATAATAACAAGTTCTTTTAAATTCGGACTGCAACAGAAAATCTATGACAAACTTATGTTCCAATAATGGATCGTCATTGCTTATTTTTTGCTACCCAAATCGATGTAACCGAGGTTTGGACGCTGTTAACACCATGACGTTGTCCATTTTGGTCCATAATTTCACATTTGTTTATTAGAATAAGAGTTCTATCGTAATACATATCCGAAAAAAATCAGGAATTAATTATAATTTTCTCATATTTTCAAGTGATAAATTTTCTCTGTTATACTTTTCTCAGTAATATTGAGTACGAATTATACATTTACATTCAAAAGCAAATTCAGAAATTCAGGTTATTTTGACCACTAACCTACCTGTTGCTTTTGTTGCTTTAGCATCGTCATCTTCTACACTCAAGTTGTTGCATCTGCCTGTTGATTTAATGACTTTCTTTGATGATCGATAAACTGTGATGATGGTTTTTCTTTCATGTTTTATATGAAGCATTTTTTTTCATTTTATTTGCTTACTGTTTATATCTTGTTCTAGTTTCAGTGAGTGAGTGAGTTAGTTTTATTTTCAAAATAATAGCATCAAAAACAACAATTAAATCTGATACGAGTACGAGTGGCTAATGAATAATACTGTAAACACACAAATTAATCGAAGAGGGTGTATGAACTGTTATAATGGTGTCGATGACCTTAACCTCTTTCAAATTCAAGTTAATTAGGCAGTAAATATAATCATTTTATTGATCACAACCTAATAGTTATTCTTCTCTTCTTATGCGCTTAGCACTTTCTTAAGAAAATAAATTGGTTTTTATTGGATCAATTAAAAGCCATTAGAAGATGGTTAAAGTAACAACATAACAATGCCGGGCGGCAACCATACAGGTTGAGAAAGTTTTAGATAAGTAATGCATGACTTAAAATTGCTTCATATATATTATGTAGAATACTTGTTTAAAAACCCGCCATAAACAGAGGGAAAAATCTATGGGCTCACTACATAAATTTATTTACTTATGACATAATTCTCTGCACACATTAATTGTGCAATTTTTATACCCTGAACCTGAAAGGTCAGGGTATATTAACTTTGTGCAAACGTTTGTAACGCATAGAACGAAGCGAGTCCGGTATAGAAAAGTGTATATATTCTTGATCAGCGTCACCACGTGAGTCGAGCTATCTATGTCCGTCCGTCCGTCCGTCCGTCTGTGTGTTGTCCGTAAACACAGGATAAGAAGAAGGAGCCGAGATAATTGGATGAAACTTGGTACACATGGTCACACGCACCCAAGGATCTGCACTATTGAATATTTTTGGAATCCGCCCACGGACACGCCTACCTCCGATACAACGCAAAAATTTAAAACTGCATAACTCAGCTCATAATAAGCCTACAAAAATAAAATTTGATATTTATGTATTTTATGTGAACACAAAGATGTCTTCGAAAAATGGACATCATCCGCTCACGGACACGCCCACCTCCCATACAACCCAAAAATTGAAAACGCAATAAATAAGCCTGTGTTTAACCTAAAGAGCTTAAATTTGGCACATATGTTTTATAACAACACAAAGATGATTTTGAAAAATGGACATCATCCGCCTACGGACACGCCTACCTCCCATACAACGCAAAAACTTAAAACTGCATAACTCAGCTCATAATTAACCTACAACAATAAAAATTGGTATGTATGTGTTTTATACCAACACAAAAATGTCTTCGAAAAATGGACGACATCCGCCTACGGACACGCCTACCTCCCATATAACGCAAAAATTGAAAACTACATAACTCAGCTCATAATTAGAATACAACAATAAAATTTGGTGAGTATGTGTTTTATAGCAACACAAAGATGTTTTCGAAAAATGGGTATCATCCGCTCACGGACACGCCCACCTCCCATACAACCCAAAAATTGAAAACGCAATAAATAAGCCTCTGTTTAACCTTGAGAGCTAAAATTTGCCACATATGTTTTTTATAACAAAGCAAAGATGATTTTGAACAAGTAAAGAAAGTCTAAAGTCGGTCTAGGCCGACTATGAAATACCCTAAACCCACTTTTTAAAAATAAAAAAAAATTTTATTGTAAATGGGCGTCTCCGTGGGGGGATGAAGCCTATATTTTAATTGCATTTAAATGGTGATGAAAACTTTACACATACCAAGTTTTATTCCTCTAGCTCACAGTTAATGCCTTTATTGTACTTTCGCTATGGGAGGTGGACGGATTATTCCCAATTTTTGAACGCACCTTAGTTTTGGTATAAAATATATACATACCAAATTTAATTTCTCTATGACAAACATAACCTTATTTATTGAGTTTTAAACTTTTTGGGTTGTATGGGAGGTAGGCGTGTCCGTATGCGGATGACGTCCATTTTTCAAAACCATCTTTGTCTTGTCATAAAAAACATTCGTGCCAAATTTTAGCTCTGTAGGTTTAATAGAGGCTTATTTATTGCGTTTTCAATTTTTGGGTTGTATGGGAGGTGGGCGTGTCCGTGAACAGATGACGTCCATTTTTCGAAGACATCTTTGTGTTTGTATAAAACACATACATATCAAATTTTATTGTTGTAGGCTAAATATGAGCTGAGTTATGCAGTTTTCAATTTTCGCGTTGTATGGGAGGTAGGCGTGCCAGTGGGCGGATGATGTCCATTTTTCAAAACCATCTTTATTTTGTTATAAAAAATAAATGTGTCAAATTTTAGCTCAGTAGGTTAATCAGAGGCTTATTTATTGCGTTTTCAATTTTTGGGTTGTATGGGAGGTGGGCGTGTCCGTAGGCGGAAAACACCCATTTTTCGAAGACGTCTTTCTTTTGACACAAAACACATACATACCAAATTTTATTGTTGTAGGTTAATTATGAGCTGAGTTATGCAGTTTTCAGTTTTTGCGTTGTATGGGAGGTAGGCGTGTCCGTGGGCGGATTCCAAAAATATTCAATATTGCAGATTCTTGGGTTCATGTGACTATGTGTACCAAGTTTCATTCAATTATCTCAACTCCTTCTTCTTATCCTGTGTTGACGGACAAGACACAGACGGACGGACGGACGGACGGACATAGATAGCTCGACTCACGTAGTGACGCTGATCAAGAATATATATACTTTTCTATACCGGACTCGCTTCGTTCTATGCGTTACAAACGTTTGCACGAAGTTAATATACCCTGACCTTTCAGGTTTAGGGTATAAAAATGGACGTCATCCGCCTACGGACACGCGTACCTCCCATACAACCCAAAAGTTTAAAACTCAATAAATAAAGTTATGTTTGTCATAGAGAAATTATATTTGGTATGTATGTATTTTATACTAAAACTAAAGTCTGTTCAAAAATTGGGAGTAATCCGTCCATGAACACGCCCACCTCCCATAGCGAAAGCACAATAAAGACATTAACTGTGAGCTACAGGAATAAAACTTGGTATGTGTAAATTTTTCATCAACATTTAAATGCATATAAAATATAGGCTTCATCCGCCCACGGACACGCCCAATTTCAATATTTTTTTTTTTTGGAAAAGTAGGTTTAGTGTATTTCATAGTCGGCCTAGACCGACTTTAGACTTTCTTTAATTGTTTCGTTTTATATTATGACTAGAATATAAGAATATATTAGTGGATACGAAGACAGTAGCAAACGAGACATCAAGTCCTTATTTGTATTTTCTTGCGTTGTTTTTTTGTATGCGACAAGCGAATATTGCGGATGTCCGTGTGCCTCGCTTCTTAAACCTCCTCAGACAAGCACCCTTAATAAAGGCAAACTTAATAGATAATAATATATAATTATAATAATGAAGTTAATTACTATTTGGTTAATTTTAAAACATCGCTGCCATGAACCAATTTTAGTTTTGCAAGTATCACAACTGCAAGTATCACATCAATCTTTTTATTCCGATTTTCATGAAACCAAGCTTCAATTAAATCAGATTTTTTAATATATAAACCATAATTATATATAATTTAACTTTTCACTACTGAAATTCTTTACTTTCGATTAAATTGCAAAAAAAGCTTATTTGCTCTTTAAAAAAAAAGCAAAATAATCGGAAGGCCCCGATTTGATGGGTCTGTAACATTGCAATATTATGAAAACAAAGAGATAGAAGATCAAAAGAGCAATAAAGTACTAGAACTGTTAAATTTGTCAATCACAATATTTTGTTTTAAATACTCAACTACAGTACTCACCCGATTTTACAATAAAAAAATAATGTTTAATATAACAAAAAAAATTACATAGTAGAAATAAAATTTTTTGAACTTCTGAGACCATTTGTGTTAATAAAAACAAATTTTGTATATTTTCCATTTTAAGCATTTAAAAAAAAAAAAAAAAATATTTGTACACAGAGGGAAAAACCTTATTTTTTCGAAAAATTTTCGAGTCTCATTCCTTTTGCCATGCATCTCAATTTTCTAGCACTCACGCATTTCCGCCTCTCGTTTTTTATACCCTAAACCTGAAAGGTCAGGGTATATTAACTTTGTGCAAACTTTGGTAACGCATGGAATGAAGCGATTCCGGTATAGAAAAGTATATATATTCTTGATCAGCGTCACCTCATGAGTCGAGCTTTTCATGTCCGTCCATCCGTCCGTCCGTCCGTCCGTTTGTGTGTTGTCCGTAAACACAGGATAAGAAGAAGGAGTTGAGATAATGGGATGAAACTTGGTACACATGATCACATTGCCCCAAGGATCTGCACTATAGAATATTTTTGGAGTCCGCCCACGGACACGCCTACCTCCCATACAATGAAAAATTTTAAAATTGCATAACTCAGCTCATAATAAGCCCACAACAATAAAATTTGGTATGTATGTTTATGTTATTTATTTATTTATTTATTTAGGAAAAAAAAATGACGACATGTAAGACAGAGTCTTTTAAATGCACAAGTATGACATGATAACAACAGGTTTTTTGACAACATGATGAATGAAACTTAAATCTAACTTAACGATAAAATACAAATGAATTCAAAGTGAGACTTAGTTGCTAATTATATATTATTTTAAATAGAAAGAGATAAGAAAAGAGATTTAAGAAAAGAATTTGAGAATTTCATGCTTAAAGATAAGTTTATTCCGAATAAGTTTGATTCTATTAGGTAACGTATTCCACAATCTGATGGCATTCACAAAAAATAGTCTATTGGAATTCAAATAATTACAAACTGGTATTATAAGGTTGAAATTTCTTTGAGATCTGCAGAATTGTAGTTTCTCAAATAAGTAATTAGGCGTTCGTGAATAAATTAAATTTTCCAAAAATATGCAATTTCTAGCATTCAAATAAGTAAAAATATTACAGCCACGAACTGTATTACTCAAGTGACTGATGTGATCAAATTAGTAGGTATGATATGCCGCTTCTGGATAAGGAGTTAGGAGCGGTGTGAGTCATCGTCTATCCGTCCGTCTGTCCGTCCGTCCCCCGTCCCCCGACCCCCCGTCCAGCGTTTGCGGTTGTTAGATAAGCAGTTGCATAATGCAATGTACGCCAAGGTTAGTTTTTGATAAGCAGGCGTCCGCCAAGGTTGCCGGCAGTCCCCCACCCCGTCCCCTGTCCCAGTCTTTTTGCGGGTTTTTGATAAGCAGACGTCCGCCAAGGTTGCCGGCAGTCCCCCACCCCGTCCCCCGTCCCCCGTCCCCATCACCCATCCCCCATCCCCCATCCCCCGGCCCCCGGCCCTGTGTCCCTCAGTTCGTTCGTTTGTGGTTTGTAAAGTGTGATTTATGAGTCAGCCGTGTGCTTGTTGTTTTTAAGTGTCTTATCATATTTTTTCTCATTGCGGTTTTTTGATAAGCAGTTGCATATTGCAATGTATAAAAATTTTTTCAAGGTTTTTTGATAAGCAGTTGCATAATGCAATATTTAAAACTTTTTCGATAAGTAGTTGCATAAAAAGTTTCTGTTTTATCAATGCTTGAGAAAATAAAAAAAGAAAAACTAAATATTTTATAATAAATATTTTTTACAATAAATTTTATTGCACAATAAAAAAAGAATAAAAAGTTGCTTCCTTAGGTTTTTTGATAAGTAGTTCTATAATGCAATGTATACAATTTTTTCGATAAACAGTTGCAAACAACAATAAAACAGCTTCCTTAGGCTTTCTGATAAGCGGTTGCATAAAATATAAAATTTCTTAGTTGACGTCAGTTTTTGCGGTTTTTTGATAAGCAGTTGCATAATACAATGTATAAAACTTTTTCGATAAGTAGTTGCATAAAAAGTTTCTGTTTTATCAATGCTTGAGAAAATAAAAATAAAAAAGGAAAAAACAGTTGTGAAATATTTTTTACAATAAATGTTATTATACATTTAGAATACATATATGTATGTATATGTTAATAGCTTATCATTAATAGGAAGTCCATCGTGGTTCTTTGAAGATAGCAGCATATAAATTATAGACTTTTCTTGTAGTTTGATATCGTGACCACAAAGTTGTGCAATTACAAATGTTATACATTTCCTTTTTTTAATTTTCTTGTGGTTTTGATAAGCAGTTGAATATAGTATATAATTTTTAACAATTTCATATAAAATGGGGGGAATTAACGCAAGTGCAATCAGTGCTCTATAAACCAAACACAGAATAAACAACTAATAAAAATGGATTCATTTAAATGTGATCAGTGCGAGTTAACCTTTAACAAAAAGTTTAATCTAAACCGTCACGTGAGAGTTAAACATCAAAGTGAATATTCACAACATTTCAAATGTGATATTTGCATGAAGTTCTTTAATCGTAATGATAATTTAATGAAACATATACGGCAAATACATAAATCATCTTCTTCAACACCAAATGCAACATCAACTATCTCAACATCAACAGCAACATCAACATCAACATCAACTACATCTTCAGCAACATCAAAAAATGTTCCAAATCTTCAGACGATTGTGGCAAATACAATTCCAAATGTCTATTGCAACGCATGCAAGAAAGATATAATTTTAAAGAATTGGTCTTATCATATCAGGACTAACGCTCATAAAAAGAATAGCGGTGAAATAGTAAACGAGCATTTAACTAGAATTTCATCTGTATTTAATGAACGTATAGAATCATTTATATACAAAAATATCAATGAGGGTTTATTGAATGCTGAAGTGTTTCTAGATAACGCTAAAGAAATTGTTATACAAACTCTTCAAGATATGTTGCAGAAACACACCAACATTAAATTCAATATAGAATTGTTTTGTGAATATGTGAAAATGTGTGAAAATGAGATGACAATTGATGTAAAATCTCATCAAACAAAAATGGTGATGATTCAACAATCAACAGACTTGAATAACATTTTTGATGAAAAACGAAACAGTTTGATAACAAAAATGTCAGAGTTTCAAGAACGTGACAGCGGTTGGAGTCTCATCAGAATTTTACACTTGGAGATTAATATTAATCAATACAAGCCAATAAAAGGTTCCCAATATATTCGATTGCCGAAAAATTTATTGGAAAAACATGCTTGTATAAATGTTCAGAATGCTGATGAATATTGTTTTAAATGGGCAATGATATCAGCCTTGTATCCTATCATTTCTAACACAAATATATGCTCGAGTTATAATGTAGAGGATATTAAATCCTCTATAATACATTTAGAGAATGGTAAAAGTCTAAACTTTGAAGGGCTTGTTTTTCCGTTGAGAATCAAAGATGTTAAAATTTTCGAGGAAAATAATCCGGAAATAAGCATCAATGTCTTTGGATATGATGAAGAGCTCAAGAGTATAGTTGGACCTTACTATTTCACGAGTAAGGAAAAGAGTACACACATAAATCTACTTCTGCTCCAGGAAATTGACAAATTTCACTATATTTGGATCAAGAACATTTCAAGGTAAGAATTATATTCATCTTATTATCGTATTATCTTATAAAAATTATTAATCAATTGTTTTGTTTTTTTATTTTCAGACTTTTGCGAAATCAAGTGACAAATGACCAACATCAAATGTATTTATGCAATACTTGTCTACAGAATTTTAGATCCAGCTACAAATTACAAAGACACAAACAAGAATGTAGTAGAATCGTAACAAAAGTTCCGGACGAAGAAAATAGTAAGGTTTCATTTAAAAATTTTAAACATAAGTTAGACATTCCTTTTGTAGTATATGCAGATTTTGAATGTTTTCTAACACCAGAAAACACTCAAAACTCAGGTTCAATAAGAACAGTTCAAAGTCACATTCCACATGCATATAGTTATTATATTAAGTGTAGTTTTAATAATTCTTTAGATAAGTTTAGAATGTATACAGGTGAAGATGCACCTATTAATTTTATTACAAGTTTAGTTAACGATGCTAAGGAAATTTATAATAATTACTTAAGTAAAGTTAAACCAATGAATTTCCTCACACCATTAGAGTTAGATATTCAAAATAAGAGCACTAATTGTCATATTTGTGAAAAACCTTTTGAAGACGATGAGTATAGAGTAGCAGATCATTGTCATTTAACCGGAAAATATCGCGGACCGGCTCATAATGATTGTAATTTAAATTTTAAAATTCCTAAATTCATCCCAATCTTGTTCCACAATCTTTCTTCATATGATTGTCACTTATTTGTTAAAGAACTTTCAGCGATTCCTGGTAGAATAAACGTAGTACCAATAAATAAGGAAATATATGTTTCCATTTCTAAACATATACATTTCGATGATGGTGATAGCGTTGAACTAAGGTTTTTAGATTCCTTCAGATTTATGGCTTCCAGTCTATCAAACTTAGTCAATAATTTATCAAACAGAGATTTTTATATTTTACGGTCTACGTTTAACGATGATGTCGAATTCAATCTCTTGAAGCAAAAAGGTATATTTCCTTATGATTATTTTGATTCAAAGGAACGACTTCAAGAGGAATGTTTACCGCCAAGGGAAAAGTTCTTTAATAAATTAACCAATGAAGAATGTAGTGTTGCTGACTATGAACATGCACAAAAAGTATGGACAACTTTTAATTGTACAACACTACATGATTACTTAGAACTTTACCTTAAAACAGATGTTCTACTGCTTACTGATGTTTTCGAAAATTTTAGAAAAGTTTGTAAATCAATTTACAATCTTGATCCTTGTCAATATTATACAGCTCCCGGATTATCTTGGGGAGCAATGTTAAAGTATACAAAAATTGAATTAGATCTGCTAACAGATATTGATATGATTAAATTCATTCAAAAAGGAATAAGGGGAGGTATTGTACAATGTTCCAATAGATATGTTAAGGCAAATAATAAATATATGAATGATTTTGATGTTACAAAACCCTCAAATTATCTCATGTATTTAGATGCCAATAATTTGTATGGTTGGGCAATGTCTCAATATTTACCTGAAGGAAAATTTGAATGGCTTGATGACGTATCAACATTTCAGTTACATGAGCATGCTAATGATTCTGATGAAGGATATATTTTAGAAGTTGATTTAGAGATTTCTTGTGCAAAGCATGATAAATATAATGACTTACCGTTTTGTTCAGAAAATAAAAAAAGTCCGATTGGTAAACATCAAAAACTTATAATCGATTTGAATAATAAATCAAATTATATCATTCATTATGTAAACTTACAACAATGCTTACAAAATGGAATACAACTTAAAAAAATTCATAGAATATTAAAATTTAAACAATCACCATGGTTAAAAAAATATATTGATTTAAATACTTTACATAGAACGCAAGCTAAAAATGATTTTGAAAAGAACTTTTTCAAGTTATTAAATAATGCTGTCTATGGTAAGACCATGGAGAATGTAGATAAGAGGAAAGATGTTAAAATTGTTTGCGAGTGGGAAAGTAGAGGAAAAAGATTGGGAGCTAGAAGCTTAATTGCTAAACCAAATTTTCATAGCTCTACAAGATTTTCTGAAAATATGGTAGCAATACAACTTAATAGAATACATACCCTATATGATAAACCAATTTATATAGGGTTTGTAGTTCTTGAACTCTCTAAATGGAAAATGTATGATTTTCATTATGATTACATGCTTCCAAAATTTAGAGAGAACTTAAGTTTATGCTATATGGATACTGACTCTTTCATCTATTCAATTAAGACTGAAGACTTCTATAATGATATTAAACCTGACATTAATTTAAAATTTGACACATCCGACTACAAACCCAACAATCCTTTTGGGATAGAACGACAAAATAAAAAGGTGTTAGGTTTCATGAAAGATGAAAATAATGGAAAAATAATGAGGGAATTCATTGGTTTAAGGTCAAAAATGTATTCTATTAGTGTTGAGGGCGATAATGATATCAAAAAAGCTAAAGGGGTAAAAAAATCAGCTTTGATGTCTCTCAGCATTGATGACTATAGAAAATGTTTATTTGATAAGAAAATTTATTATGATAAAATGTTAACTTTTAGATCTAAGATTCACAAGATTTATACACAAGAAATTGAAAAAATTGTATTAAGTTATTTTGATGATAAGCGTTATATATTAGAAAATGGTGTTAATACCCTTGCATGGGGACACCATCGATTATTAAATAAAAATGTATTAAGAGGTTGAAAACTAAAAATAAATAGCAAAAAAATAACAATTAATTGAAATAAAAAATTTTATGTAAAAATTAAGATAAATCTTTTATTATTTTGTATTAGCATAAAGTGAACATACTATGTAATATTATATTTTTGAAATAAAAATTTTAAACAGAATTGACCACAAATAACTGTATTGTATTTTTGTTTTTGTTTATAGTTGTAATATATTGGTGGTTTTAAGTAATTGATGACCTCTTTCGGTGGTTGCAAGTTTCCAAAACTATCAAAATATTCCTTATAGTTTTTATTTTTATAGTAAGCTACCCAATGAGTACCGGGACCGTTAACATCATCCAAGTTAAGTATACCACATTCTTGAGCATAAGGTTTTTTCGGTAAAGAATCTCTCATAAAAATTCCTCTAAAATTTTCAAGACATTTACAATATTTTATTAAATCGACATCGGTTAATGGTCTTTTGGGTAGCTTTTTTAAAAATTTTTTGGATGAGGACGTAAAAACAAACCATAACCTTGTTTATATGGTTTGAGATATAGACCTTTACCCATAGCTATCGACTCCATATATCTATTGTGGCGAGTAGCTTCAGATAATTGTTCCTTCCCATTTTTTATATCATTTAAGACTTTTACAACGGCTGATCCTCCAGAAGCTATACCACCAAGAGCACCTAGTGCTGTTAAAATGGGTATTAATGGTAAGACTCCACCAATTTTTGGAACTGGGATTACTCGTGGTATGTTTACTTGTGATTTTTTCCGTTTAAAACTTGATTGTACAGCTTTATGGGCTATTCTATATGCATCATTGAATGAATTTGGTTTCTTCTTTATTAACATTTTAACACCGTTTTTAACTGCTAACGAAAAGAGCTTATTTCCATTCACTCTAGGTTTTTTATACTTTTTGCGCTTATTTTGCCTTCTTTTCGGTTTACGTTTTTCCTTGTTTCTCTTCATACCCATTCCAAATTTAATTTTTGCTTTCATTGCATTTGTTACGAACCAAGCGTTGGCACGTTCTTTCAAATCACTATCTTTGGATGTAACTCTTTGCCAAGCTTTTTCAGATAAAATTTTATCAGCCTGATGTCGTGTGTTTATATCTTTTGATTGTGAATATGCAATATCGTGTTCTCTACAAGCAGCATCCAATGGATTAATGCCTTTATCACCTCTTTCCAAACGTTTTTGAAGTTTTGTTCCTGGTCCACAAAATTGATATCCTGGTAAATGAAGTTCAACTGGTAATGAATTTATTAAGTTGTTTATGAAACCATATCCTCTTTTCAACTGTTTCTGATGTGCACTATCCTTGTATATTATACCCATTTTCTAAATAAAATTAACATTTTGGTTGTGAGTTTAAAAGGAGAATGATGATTTTAGTATATAAATGATTGATTTATATACCAATTAATATAGTATTCAAAATGAGATTAATTAAACAACGTATTCAGCTTAATGTTAAAAATGTTGACTTATTTAATGATAAAAAAAACAAAATTGTTCACAGTCCTCTTTTACCAAATTCAATACGTGCTTTATTGGTTGGACCATCAAATTGTGGAAAAACTAATGTTATGATTAGTCTAATTGTAAATCCAAATGGTTTAAAGTTTAAAAACATATACATATATTCAAAATCTTTATATCAACCAAAATATGAATATTTGAAGAAACTGATTGCACCGATAAAAGGAATAAATCTCTACACTTTCTCAGAAAACGAAGATGTTATAAGTCCAGGTAAAGCTAAATCAAATTCAATTTTCATTTTTGATGATGTTATTTGTGATAAACAAAGCACTATACGAGAATATTTTTGTATGAGTCGTCATAAACAAATTGATTGCTTTTATTTGTGTCAAACCTATACAAAAATTCCTAAGCATTTAATACGTGATAATGCAAACATGATTATTATATTCAAGCAAGATGAAATGAATTTAAAGCATATTTTCAATGATCATGTTATTGGAGACATGGATTTCAAAATGTTTATAAGGATTTGTAATGAATGTTGGAAAGAAAAGTATGGTTTTGTTGTGATAAATAAAGATGATACTATAAACAAGGGTCGATATCGAAAAGGTTTTGACAATTTTATACATATATAAAAATCACATCAACACCTGTTACACCTCAGATCAGTATCAGATATATACCAGATCGGTATCAGATATACACCAGATCTGATTTTAGACAGCAAACAGAAACAATAATCATGAAAAATACAAACCTCAATGTTTTAACAAACCTTACCAACACTCGGAAAATCTTAAAGGAAAAACTAAAGGAAATAAAATTAGGTGAAAAAGATCGAGTTGAGTTGCTTGAAAATACATTTCAACCCATTTCAAAACCATTGAATGAAATAATTGGAAAGCTTAACAAAGATGAACACAATGAATACAACAAAGAAAAAAAATACGTCAACGAACTTGTTAAAAACAAAACAGAAAATAATGATGAAATGTTTTGGGATGCTATTGATGATGACCTATCACAAAAATCCACTCAAAATATGCACTTAAATGTTGATCCACAATATCTATCAACACTTGACCCAGCAATTAATGATAAAACAATTTTAAAAAAGCGCAGTTCATTGAACAAAAATAAACTAAAACATAACAAACCATATCAGCATATAAAGAAGATAAAACCCAACATTGAAAATGAATTAACAAAGTCATTAAAATATTATCAACGTTTAAACACCGAACAGCCTGACATTCAAACAGTAGAATTTGATAAAGGTTTAAACAATGAGAATTATGTTGATGAAGAAAACAAAGATGATGTTACTTATAATGTGAAGTCAGAATCTGACTTTGATAATAATGCTGAATACAAAAACACAATAAATTATAGTACAGAATCTGAATCTGACTTTGAAAATGAAACAAGACAAAGGGTTAAAAAACAAATTATTACAAAACGAAAAAACAAGGGGTTGCAACAAAATTTTAAGCAGCGATTAAGAGATCTTCGCAATAAGAACAAACGTTCGTTGCAACAAGATAAATATGCTACTAAAATCTCAAGTAATAAAGTCAACATTCATGATATTGATAATGATTTAGTACCTGTTAGGTATGAAAAAACAAAAAATATTGATAACACGAATAAAAAAGAAAAAACAGATAAATTAAAAATAAGAAAAAAGTTAAAATTTAAAAAACAATTAAAAACTAAAATTAAAAAAATTTATCATCCTGTTATATCAAATGAAATTCTCAACTCAAAAAATAATAACACTAGTAATAATGAGGAAATTAACAATTTGATAGAAAATGAAGTACAAAAAGAAAACAGAGTAAAAAGAGATATTGAAAATGATCGAGAACTATGGACAAAATATAAACATTTTAAGCGAAAGGCTAAGGATCAATTAAACACAGATTACAAACACCTTAAACAATCACATAATACCCGAAAACAAAAAAATTCTCTACAACAAAACATACAAATACTTAAGGATAGTAAAAAATTGGATAAAGTATATGGATTCAATATAGATTCATTGGGAAGATGGAGATATGGAAAAGAACTTTTAAAAATCCCTAATGAAAATAAAATTTCTGTTGGAAAATATAAATGGCAGATGACACCTGGTCTATTTGAATTAGTTTTTCACACAAATCCCATTCATTTCACTAAACGGGATTTACAAAATTATAAAGATATTCTTTTATCTACAAATGCTCACAAGCGTTATTATAACTCAACTGATCAAATTAAAGGAACCAAATCTTATAAATATCAACGCATAATAAGAAAGATATTCAATTTACCAAACGCATTGATACGTGGACAAGGTCATAAAGTTGTAAAATCTATTAATAATAAATCGAATTATGTGTATTGGGATGATCCTAATGAATTAGTTGAAAGATTACGATTACTTATATCATCATCAACTGCTGGACATAATAACCATAATAACGAAATAATATCCATCATTGAAGAGTTGAAAGAAGCTAATATAATTATATAGCTAAAAAATGTGTTCAAATATTGATAAATTTGGTCATTCTTCATCGAGAGATAACAATAGTAAAGCAAATATCAAAGCCAATATCAAAGCAATTTTACAAAATACAATCGGTTGGAATTTAGATGGAAATAAAAACCTAAATTTACAGATGAAAAGAGTTATCAACTTAGGCTTACCAAATGATGATAATGATGCCATTTCACGTATATTTTTCTTTGAGAATCTAAATAAGATAACAAGCATCTATGAAAAGAAAATTACGGATATAAATACTACCATGGAGAATCTTAACAATATAACAAATAGATTAGAAAATAAAATAAGAGATTTAAACGTTGCACTGAAGGATGACATAAGAAATGATGTAGATTTAATTGAGGCAGCAATTGATAATAGAATAAAATCTACATATAAGGAAAACTTTGAAGAACTTAATGATTATTTAAAGTCTATTGAAGACTTCTTGTTTAATTATATAGTCGGAAAAAAACAGCCTGATGCAGATGAGGTTAAAAAATTAAAAATAAAATATCCAAAAATAAAAGGTTTACAATAACGAGATACATAACATATATGATAATGAATAATAAACGAGATATAGTTGAAGAACTGCATAAACAAGCACGGAAAAATTTTAAAAGAAGACATGTAATTATAAAAGGAATTGATGATTTATGGCAAGCAGATTTAGTGGAAATGATTCCATATAGTGATGTTAACAGGAATTATCGTTATCTTCTAACTGTTATTGACACATTTTCAAAGAAGGCATGGGCGGAATCTATTAAAAATAAAACTGGAGAAAACGTTACAACCGCAATGAAAAATATTTTCAACACAAGTAACCGTATACCAAAAAATCTCCAAACGGATGATGGAAAAGAATTTTATAATGTACATTTTAAGAGATTAATGGCATTGAAAGGTATCAATCATTATTCAACATTTTCAACTTTAAAAGCATCGATAGTGGAACGCTTTAATAGAACTTTAAAGGGAATGATGTGGAAGGAGTTTAGCTTTAATGGGACTTACAAATGGATTAATAACTATAAAAGTCTAGTTAACCAATATAATAACACATTTCATAGAACTATAAAGATGACGCCCAATGAAGTAAATTCTTTTAATGAAAAATTTATACTGAAAACTGTTTATAACAATCCCAAAATTTTTTATAAACCAAAATTTAAGTTAAATGATAATGTTAGAATAAGTAAATATAAACATACATTTGAAAAAGGTTATACACCAAATTGGACAACTGAAATATTTAAAATCAAAACTATTCAAAATACAAACCCTACTACATACATACTTGAAGATTATCAAGGAAATGAAATCAAAGGAGGTTTCTATGAATATGAATTAATAAAAACCAAATTTCCACAAACATATTTAGTTGAAAAAATTTTAAGACGACGTAATAATAGAGCTTTTGTTAAATGGTTAGGTTTCTCTTCAGACCATAATTCTTGGATTGATGTAAATGATTTAATATAAATGTTATAATGTATAAAAACATATTTTAGTTAACTTCTTAATGATTGAGCAACAACATGTCGTTTACTTTAACAATAAATGGAAATTCATCACAACTTGTTGCAAATTATTTTCCACCTATAGAACTTAAGCAAGATTATGTTTGTGGTTTGATTAGCTTCGACTCTTATCATTCTATTCCAAATGTGGATGAAGAAAACAATTTGTTTCATATTGGTGATAAGACTATTACGATACCAATAGGAACGTATGAATTCACGGATTTATCTGAGAAAATTATTGATGAATATGAAACATATAATATTGGATTACTAGATATAAAAGCAAACTATAACACATTGCAAACAGAAATTTATAGTTCCAAGGATCCAGTTTTCTTCGATAGAAGTTGTTCAATTGGATCATTACTAGGGTTCAGTAAAAGAATATTGAAACCTGATGTTAAAAATTATTCTGATAATCCGATAGATATTTCTAAAATAAATACAATATCAATTGAGTGTAATATTATCAATGGATCATATATAAATGGAGTAAATGTGCATACAATTCATCAGTTCTCCCTTCGAGTTAGTCCAGGATACAAAATTACAGAAATACCAGTTAATGTTATATATTTACCAGTTAACACAAAACAAATCAGCACTCTTGTTCTTAAAGTCGTAGATCAAGGTGGTAACCTAATTAATTTTCGCGGTGAAAAAATGTCAATAAGATTACATTTAAAACCTATATAAAGAATGATAGTTTTTAATAAAAAGCAATTACATAACAACCACTTCACTAGTCCACTAACAACAACAACAACAACAACAAAAACAACAAAAGAAGAATCAAATCTAAATAAAAAACCAACTATTAAAAGGTTAAGGCATAGAATTTATTTAACTAAATCGAACAAAGAATTTTTAGAAAGCATTGGATTACAATTAAAAACCCAATATGAGTGACGTAATAAATGTTCTATACAAGCCATTTTTCGACGAGAGTATAGTGAAAAAAGAATATCACAGCTATACATCATATTTACAATCATTTAAAAATGATGATGAAATACGTATACCAATACAAAACCAGGACTTGTATGTATTACCAAGTGAGAGTCTCTTGTATATTGAGGGATTTGTATCCAACAGCGATAATTCTATTTCAAAAACTGTTAAACTCTTAAACAACTGTATAGCATATTTATTTGATGAAATTCGATATGAGATGAATGGGGTAGAAATTGATCGTACAAGACAATTGGGAATTGCGTCAGATATGAAAAATTATGTATCACTTAATGCATTTGAAAGTATAAATCTTCAAAACGCTGGATGGTGTCCATTTGAAAAAGATAATACTCTACTTAAAACGGGACATTTTAATTTTTGTGTTCCGTTAAAGAATTTACTTGGATTTGCAGAAGATTTTGACAAATTAATTGTGAATTGTAAACATGAATTGATTTTGATACGATCTAAAGATGATAAGACCATTATGAGTTCAACTACTAAAACAGACAATCTTATATTAAAGCTCTTGAATATCACATGGAAAGTACCACACATTCATCTTTCAGATGATTACCGATTAAAAATGTTAAAAACAATAAATAGTAAACTACCACTTAATATATCGTTTAGAAGTTGGGATGTTTATTATAATCCTTCTCTTGTTGAAAGTACAAATATTTTATGGAATGTGAAACTGGCAGGTGAAAATGAAAGACCTCGATATATACTTTTAGGATTTAAAAACAACAATAAGTTCATACATTGTAACTTATCAGATGTAAAAGTTCATCTTAACTCTGATGTATATCCCTATGACGACCTCAACATTAGATTTGATCATAATCGTTACGCTTTACTCTATGATATGTATCAAAAATTTCAACAAGGATACTATGGACGTTCTCCACAACCACTTTTATCGCCAGAAAATTTTGCTAGCATTGCACCAATAATAGTTCTAGATGTCTCTCATCAAAATGAGAGTGTAAAAGGAGGACCAATAGATATTAGAATTGAATTAAAATTTCGAACAAACGTCCCTCCAAGTACATCAGCTTATTGTATGCTCATTCACGATAAAGTCTTTGAATACACACCACTCACAAATGTTATTAAAAAAATAATTTAATAAAAATATACACATGCATTCAAACATTCTATATAAATAAGAGTTCTGACAACTGCTGCTATTTATTTAACACAATGTCTACAACTGTTGATGTTCAAGGTTTTAAAATCTACGATAATCGTTTTGTTTTTAAGGAGATAGCAGTTGTATTAAGTAAAGATGAATTCCATTGTTTCCACATAAAAGCTCCATTCAAATTCGAGGATTTATGTGAAGATGATCAACGTCAATCCAATTGGTTAAAATTAAATCATCATAATCTGTCATGGGACTATGGAAGCGATTCATTTAAAAACATTCAGAGATATTTAAAACCTCTACTGAAGAATAAAAAAGTGTATGTAAAGGGGACGGAGAAACAAAAGTGGATTGAAGAATTTTTAAAACAGCGTGTTTTCAATATCGAAGATATTCCACAATGTGATGAAATCAACTTATCAATGTTGTATAATATGTATCCAAGAACATGTCAATGTCAATACCACTTCAACAACAACAACAACAACAACAACAACAAACCGAGGAAACAACGTCAAATACGATGTGCTTTAAAATCAGCATTACTTTTAAATGAATATATGTTATATAATAATCTATATGATAAATAAATAAATAATAAAAACTTACTATATAAAACCAACCTGATAAGATATTCTCATCATTTCATACTGAAATTTAACAGCGTATATATCTCTAAGAATAAAACATAAAATGAAATTTATTATATTTTTAACATTAATATTCTTTTTAAGAAATGTGTACAGTGTACCATTTTGGAAATTGGAAAACACTTCCATACCTATTATAAATGAAAACTCTAAAAGTATTGAATTTAATTTAACTCTACCTGATAATAATGTCTTGAAAATTAATATATCATTGTTGTTGTTGAAAGAAACTGAACCAATATATTTTAATGAACTATCAAGTACTGAGATAGAAACAGAATTGTCTACAACAACAACAACAACAACAACAACTGTTAAATTTGAGAGTACAACTCTAGGAATACCTTCAAGACTTTTTAGTGTGGATGAGGCCATAGAAGCCTTTCGTAAGGATTTAATTACTAAAGAAAATGAAATTGGTGGAATTATTGATTCTAAGGCAGTATTTTATCGACATTTTAACCTTGAATATGAAAATGTAGATATTCCAATTCGTTGTACTTATGATAGTAGATTTGAAGAGAGAAGATTGAGCATTAAATGCCTAGAATATCGGGAAACAGAAACTGAAATGATTCTAAGCAATGGTGAAATTGAAAGAATTAGAGTTCAAGATCCAAATTATGAACGATTGAAAGTGAAAATTATTGATGTAAAAGACTATATACAGACTTTAAACATGATTATTACTTAAATAGTTGCGGTCAGCGAAAGATTCAACATAGAAGCATGAGCTCAAGAAAATTTTTATTTTTTATATTTATTGCTTACGTAATATTACAAATACGTCACATTACATGCTATCAAACTAGAAATTATTTACACGAAGGAAATGAAAATACTACTACTTTTTACAATATTGAATATGGAAAACAAGTTAGTTTTGTCATACAGATCCCGAATACTTCTCTTCAGATAAAAGTAAACATAACCCTTCAATTGGAAAATGTTAATTATGATAATATTAATACGATCACTCCATCACCGACCACAACATTGAGAGATCCATACAGAGTACCTACTTATGATGATGATTCAGACTATCAAAAGAATGTAGAACGTTATAATAGAAATAGTCCAACTCCAGAAAGAAAATTTTCTGTTGAAGATGCAATTGAGGCTTTCAGGAGAAATCTTATAGAGAAAGAAATGCAAATTGGTGGAATTTATGAGAGTTCAGGAGTTTTTCATCGTCACTTTAATTTGAAATATGAAACATTTGAAATACGTATTAAATGTTCCTACTATAGCAAATATGAATTACGCACACTTAATATATATTGCTTTGAATATAATGATGAAATAAATCAAAATGATAATGAAACTAGACAAGAATTATATCAACGTTCAAATTATGCTATAAAACCAGAAATCATTGATGTTAATGCTTATTACCAAACGTTTCATATGACTATACAGTAGTTTTGAAATAAAAATATGACTATTATAAAGGATATCTATAGTTTTTTGAAAAAATTTTCACACATCATACCGGAGGATGAAAAGGATAGACTTATTAACATTCAAACGAAAATGGAATACACGAACAATTATAGAAAAATTAATTCTCGATTTGGTGAACATTTTGAAAACTGTCCGTGGTCAGATAATAATTGTACAGTTGGACCAGACACTTGTGGTTGTTCATCATTTGACCGCATGGAAAATGAGGCGAATAAAATTATTCAACTTTACACAAATATATATAATTTAAATCGTTGTAAAAATTGTTCTTTTCATACATAAAAATAAAATTAACCGCAAAATTATGATATCAACGTAAACTGAAAGATAATTTACTTATAAATAGTTTCATCATAATGTAAAAACGTATTAGTTTCAAAACAAAAGTCAACTTGTGTGAAACGATAAAAACCTTCAATCACAAAAAATGAATAAGGATATATTTTGGGGTGCTGACAAGGACATCGATTTTTTGAGTGATCTTCAGACATATTATGAAAACTTGGATAAAGTGTTGGAGGAAACTCATAATGATGATGTTAATAAGAATGAAGAAGACCAACAACCACAACAAAACCATGACGAGAGTGGATTTTTGAAATGTCATGAAGACTTCAACGAAGTGTTTGAGAAAAGTCATGATGACAGCAAGGAACCAGCATTAAAAAAACGAAGAAAATCAGCGAATCCTAATAAAAACCTTAAAATACAACAACACCAACAACAGGACGTCCAACATGCTAGTTGCAATAATTCTATTAAACATGAAGATATAAATGTTATGAATTTATTTAAAAGTACCAAATTTATGATAACTGCACAAAGTTATAAGGAAAAACCAACTTTTGAAATAAATTTTAAAAATAATGCAGAAGTGTCTAAATTGAAAAGCATAATTCAACAATGGTGTAATGATGAAGTGTTGAATGATGAAACTGTTGACTTGCTGCACGTAGCTCCCTCTAAAATGGCTATTGAAAGCGATATTGAATGGTTTTTTGAAGATAAATTCCTAAAGCAACTAATGGGAATTATCTATAAATATAAAAAAGTAGGCACTGTAAAAAATGTAATATGTAATAAAAAATCAATGTTTGGATTTGTTTGTTTTATTGATAATCAATTTCATATATATAAGTGTACAAATATTTTACATTTAAAATAAAAACAACTGTTTGCTTTATTTATGATTTTTTTATTTAAAGGGTAAAAGGCTGACACATAAGTACTTTTTTTAATTTTATTTATTCTTACAAGAAAATTTGAATTCAAAATACATTGGATTTTTCGAATTAACAAGCATTCTCTCAATAGAGAAATCTCCAGAGTTTAAGCTCTCCAGAGTTTCATCACTCATTTCATTGTAAAAAACAGGTAGAAACATAACATCTTTCTCCAATTCCAACATGATCTTCCATCCAAATTTAGTATTTGTCCTCTTCGCTTTCAATATAATTAATTTAGTGTTGGGTGGAATATTACTCCACAGAATGATGCTCTTCCTTTTGTTTGTAAGCTCATTCAAAGCCTTCAAGGTATTTTTCTTGCCCTCCATATTCAAAGTTTAATTTATTATTACTCGTACTTAGTTAAAAACCCAACGATCAACAACGACCAACAACTATGAAGAAAATGTAATACGCTTGAACTTTTATACAAAATTTTTATATTACGACTCTGAGAAAACAACATATATATCTGGACCTTATCATGGGTTTTGTTTTTTTAATAAAGAATAATTAAAAAACAAAACAGATTAGTTTCAAGTATACCTCTCACTTGAAACAAACAACTATGGTTTCATCGTGCGAACTAGAAAAATTCTTAATTAAATATGAAAAATTAATAGACCCCAATCATGTTAAATTTTTTAAGGAAATGATAACTGAAATGAGATCATCTCTTCGTTTTTCATATTCAATACATGGTTTACATAGGGAAGACTGTTGTTTTGCTGAAAATTCAGATAAGGAAATGTATAACATTTGTAATTGCGCAACTTTGTGGTCACGATATCAAACTACAAGAAAAGTCTATAATTTATATGCAGCTATCTTCAAAGAACCACGATGGACTTCCTATTAATGATAAGCTATTAACATATACATACATATATGTATTCTAAATGTATAATAAAATTTATTGTAAAAAATATTTCACAACTGTTTTTTTTTTCTTTTTTATTTTCTCAAGCATTGATAAAACAGAAACTTTTTATGCAACTACTTATGGAAAAATTTTTATACATTGCATTATGCAACTGCTTATCAAAAACTGTTTTTTTCTTTTTATATTTTTTATTTTCTCAAGCATTGATAAAACAGAAACTTTTTATGCAACTACTTATCGAAAAAGTTTTAAATATTGCATTATGCAACTGCTTATCAAAAAACCTTGGCAAAATTTTTATACATTGCATTATGCAACTGCTTATCTAACAACCGCAAACGCTGGACGGGAGGTCGGGGGACGGGGGACGGGGTGGGGGACTGCCGGCAACCTTGGCGGACGTCTGCTTATCAAAAACCCGCAAAAAGACTGGGACAGGGGACGGGGTGGGGGACTGCCGGCAACCTTGGCGGACGCCTGCTTATCAAAAAACCCGCAAAAAACTAGGACAGGGGACGGGGGACGGGGCGGGGGACTGCTGTCAACCTTGGCGGACGCCTGCTTATCAAAAACTAACCTTGGCGTACATTGCATTATGCAACTGCTTATCTAACAACCGCAAACGCTGGACGGGGGGTCGGGGGACGGGGGACGGACGGACAGACGGACGGATAGACGATGACTCACACCGCTCCTAACTCCTTATCCAGAAGCGGCATATCATACCTACTCAAATTTTCTTAAACCATAAACATACCTCACAGCATTATTAAATGCCAGCTCCAGTTTCATCTTAGACCTGGAGTCAAGTTTGCTGTAAACGACATCTGAGTAAGAGATGATTGACACTATAAGCTGTTGAACTAACTTCCTTCTAGTTTCAGTAGGAACAAATGACGCAGTCCACCTCAAGTTCCGCAATATATAGTAAACTTTACATACCACAGAATTGATATGGTTTTCGCAAAAGAGTGAAGCATCAATGTGGAAACCAAGATTTTTTTATCTTGTCAACAAAATTTAGTTGGACACCATTTAGGTAAATGACAGGTATATTAGAGAAAGCATACCTAGATTTATAAATCGGTAAGACATATGACTAAAGCGGATTGAGCTTAAGGTTATTAGTTTGAGCCCATTCTGTAATTTTAATATTTTCTGCAATGCTTGAAAACATAAAATTATCTTCAAGTTTTTGGCACAAAATAGAATGGTCAACAGAGTCGAATGCCTTAGAAAAGTCTAGCAGGCAAAGGAGGTTAATGTGACATAATCATATGTAATTCTGATGTCATCTAGAATTTTTAACATAGCTGTAGCACAGCTGTGGCCTGGTCTAAAACCAGACTGAAGTGGTGACAAGAGGTCATATTTTTTTATATGCTGCGAGATTTGCGCTGCCATAAGAGACTCAACCACTTTTGATAGAGGTGAAAGTAGGCTCACAGGACGATAATCAGATGGTTCAAGAGCGTTGGATTTTTTAGAAATGGGAACGATCTTGGCTGCTTTCCAAACATCAGGGAAGCAAGAACTAGTGAAACAGTGATTTATAATGTGGGTCAATGGGCTTAATATGAGAGGTAAGATCATTTTAATGAACCTTATGGATATTCCGTCTTCACCCACAGCATTTGACTTAATTTTATTAACGCAACGAGCCACGTCACTCTCACCTACAGCCGCAAACTCGAAATTAAATTGACTTGCAGGATCTAAAGGTATTGATAAACTAGGCAACAGAGTATGAGTAGACGTAAAGGAGGCAATCATCAGATTTAACATTGCATACTCCAGCCTGTCTTAAGTTGTTCCAGAGATTTTTAGAAGATTGTGTAGAGTTTAACTTGTTAATAAAAAAAAGGCGTTTTGCTAATTTTACAGTCAAGTAAGCTTCATTTCTTGCTCTTTTAAACTGATCCCAATTTGATGCTGTGGAATTTCGTTTAAGGGCTAGCATGACAATTCTTGAAAACCAAGGACAACTTTTATTTTAGAAAAGCGACGAGTTACTAATGGGACACGCAAATCAAATAGTGCGTGTA
Organism: Tetanocera ferruginea; assembly: GCA_958299015.1. Lineage (NCBI taxonomy): Eukaryota > Metazoa > Arthropoda > Insecta > Diptera > Sciomyzidae > Tetanocera > Tetanocera ferruginea. The sequence continues at coordinate 36,104,643 of OY282644.1, read as the reverse complement.
CTTCATTAATGAAAAAATTTACCTTCTCATTAAATGTACTGACAAAGCAGCATTGAGACCAATTTATGGCAGATAGGTCATGAAATAAAGAATTATATAAATTAAAAGAATTATATGTTTTATATTAACACAAAGATGTCTTTGAAAAAAGAACGTGATCCGCTCACGGACACGCCCACCTCCCATACAACCCATAAATTGAAAACTGAATAACTGCGTTGTATGGGAGGTAGGCGTGTTCATGGGCGGATAATGTCCATTTTTCAAAACCCTCTTTGTTTTGTTATAAAAAACATATGTGCCAAATTTAAGCTCTGTTGGTTAAACATAGGCTTATTTACTGTGTTTTAAATTTTTGCATTGTATTGCAGGTGGGAGTGTACGAGAGCGGATAACAACCATTTTCCGAAAACATCTTTGTGTTGGTAAAAAACACATACCTACCAGATTTTATTGTTGTAGACTTATTATGAGCTGAGTTATGCAGTTTTAAATTTTTGCGTTGTATGGGAGGTAGGCGTAACCGTGGGCGGATTCCAAAAATATTCAATAGTGCAGATTCTTGGGTCTATGCAACTATGTGTACCGAGTTTCATTCAATTATCTCTACTCCTTCTTCTTATCCTGTGTTTACGGTTAACACACAGACGGACGAACAGACAGACGGACATGGATAGCTCAAGTCACGAGGCAACTCTGATCAAGAATGTATATACTTTTTTATACCGGACTCGCTTCTCTATGTTTTACTTCATTTAAATTGTTTCAAGCTCTATTTCAAAAAGTTTGATATTAACACAATTTTATTTAATTTTACCACATATTTCCCTCAGTGTATTGATGCAACTATTGTTGATACCACTTTTGTTAAGTTTCAAGTCACAAAAACTTTAACAAATTTTGACAAAATTTCAGAAGATCACACCAAGTAGATGGACACCAAGTTGAAAAGCTGACCAGATCGTCTTGAAGACTGTAGGAATCGAAGTTGGTTATTTTGCGCCGATTAATTTTCATACATCAGCATTCACGAAATGATTAGATTCTTTGATATACCATCAACATCAGAAATTGTTAACACGAATAACAACACAGAGGGAAAAACCTATGGACTCAATACATAAATTTATGTACTCATCGCATAGTTTTCTGCACACAAAAATTTTACATTTTTCATGTATTGAGTACATGTTGAAATCTCTATTGACTACATAATGCTTTCAGCGATTATGTATTCAATAAAGAATTTTATGTACTCAACGCATAAAGATTTGTCGTGAATTCATGGATGTATGTGGTGAGTACATGCACACTGTACTCATCACAAACTGTTACAAATAATTTTATGTAATGAGTAAAGATCTTATGTACGTATTACATAGATTATTGATTCAGTACATACATAATTTACTCATTACATATTTGGTGTACATAATTTTATGCAATGAGTACATACATTATTTACTCATTACATATTTTAAATGCATAATTTTATGTAATGAGTACATACATAATTTACTCATTACATATTTTTAGTGCATACATTTATATAATGAGTACATACATCATTTACTCATTACATATGTTAAAAACATAATTTTATGCAATGAGTACATGCATAATGTCTGTGCGTAAATCACCCTCTCAACACATGCAATAAATAACTTAATAAAGAAATGACTAGATTTCACAAAATAATTGACAATTACTTATAGGAACCCAGCCATTTAATTCTTATCCAATCATCGCTTTTGTTCTAGAGTACAGTGGATAAACAACGCTCTAACTTTCTACATACTTTAGAGGTGTTGCTTATTTGAAAATCAAGAAACGAATGACATAAAACAGCAAAATCGTGTGCCGATGTGCAACAGATACGTGTACTGAGTCCATATGTTATGTACTGAATAAATGTGTCACTTCAATCGTATAAGGGGGACGTGTACTGAGTCTATATTTTATGTGTTGAGTAAAGTTTTTGAAAAAAATTACATAACGCGTTGATTGAGTACACGTTGCTTGTATCTATTGAAGTCTGCTATGTATTCAACGCATAACATGATGTATTGAATACATTTTTTATTCATTTTAAAAAGTGAATAAATTGATATGTAGTCAGTACACGCTCCCTTTACTCAGTAAATACTGCTCTCGTTGCGTTCTCATACAAGTTGCAGTGCATAGATTTTACATAGCTGTCTCTGTACTGACTACATAACTTTTTCCCTTAGTGAAAGAATCAAGGACTGCCTTATGAGAACTTGAGGTAACCGTAAGAGACACTGAATTGGAAAATATAAAGATGACATTATTATGGCGTCCGAGCTAAGATTTAATTTATGATGTAAAAATAGATCTACAAATAAAGGATTTCTCTTAAGAAGGATGATAGTGCGCGAGATCTTGTCAAACACTTTAGTGAAGTCGGTGGAAACTACATCAACAATGTAACCACTGTCTAAAGTGCTTAAAACAAATTCTGTCAGGTTAGTAGTATCGAATCTACCCTGTAAATATATTGTAGATAAAAATAGGGAATGGTCAAATTTTAAAATGGTTAATATTTCTGGTATATTATGCCAAATTTCCATAAAAATTTAGTTTCTTATCTCTTTGCGGAATATGAAACATGTGAATATGTTTCGTGATGCTCGACTGAACTGGACTTTCTTGTTGTTCGACGAAAGCTGTTTTCCTTGCCAACCTTGGCGATGAAATCATCAATTATGATTTTAAATTGTGTTGGGGTCAACTCTAAATCGTAAGCACTTCAAAACTTTCGTATTAACTTTCTTTGGTCACATACCCGAGAAACAAATTGTGCCCAAACGAAAGTCTTCAGGTACAAAAATCCGCAGTATCAGGCACAATTTTATTTCTTGCCACAAGCAACTGCGAAGCTAACGAAAAAAAATCGCATATTGATGTGAAACCGAATGCAAACGAGCTACAGCTCACAGGACAGAATTATTTTACTGATTGGCGTAAAATAGTGCGAAAAGCACTTGCCTTTTCAACAGAAATTTGCTCGATATTTTACCTAAAATTCCCTGAAAAAGTTTTAACCTACATATATGGTCTGTTCCCGTACTTAAGGACAGTAAGAAAAATTCTCTCGAAAATAGTGGAAAAAAACAAAAAAGTACGGGAACGCTTTTCGGACTAAAATTGTAAAAACTGTCAAATAAGAATGCTTGTCCAGCGTTGGCAACATCAGCAGTACAAACAAAATGCTAGAGATTCTAAATAATATTGAAATTAATTCTGATGTTAAGCATTTATATTATTTTTTACACATTTTCCCATGTTGCTGGTTTCCATTTAATAGTTTTAAAGAAGTTTTGATGTATCGCAATTTCTTTGCTTACTTGTAAACAGCTGATTTTAAGCTGTTTGACACTTTTACCATTTTTACCCGAAGAAATTTCTCGGACTAAAACTTGCAACTTTTGACAAAGAGGCGAAATGTTTTACTCTCTCGATTGCACTCTCTTTTACCATTTTTTTCGAGTACGGGAACTCTTCTCGGACTAAAACTGGTAAATTGGACTTAAACTTAAGAGAACGGGAACAGACCTATAATGTACCCGACACATATCCAACAAGTACCTGGAAAGTCACCAGAAATAGTATGGTAGTAAGTCTGTATTATGTCAATAAAGTGCTAAAAAACAAGCGACTATATTCGGACACAATAAACCGACAAGTGCAGATTCGGTCTTCGTTCGTACACTTTGCCTGCTCTAAAACTAACACCTTTTTCGGTGCAGAGGTCGGACATTCACCGACTCGGGCACCGGACAATTATCAGCTACTTAATTAACACAAAATATGAAATTGTTTCTCGGGATAGTCATTATTTTTTTTCAGGGTTTCACCCGCAAATATTGACCAAGTGTTGAAGACTTTAGACTTAAAGCGGACCATGGGGTGAATTGGAGGACAGGGAGCCTATTCAATGCTTTGGTCGCTGTAGTTGATATCACAGAATGCTTGCCGAAAGCAGCCCTGCCCGATTCGTCGCATATCTTGGATTGCAATGATTTCAGCTTTAAACTCCTTCCAATACAACTACCATCAGTTCGATGGAGTTCGAACTTTTCCCTATCAGTATTCCAATTTAGGGCTCGGGAAAATGATCGGTAATATTTGATAATTTTAATGAAACTAGTATCGCCTGGGGTCGAAATTCGACCAATTTATTGATTGCCTATTTATAATTATATGCGAGATGATAAAAATAAGTTCGAGGCTACAACTCTTAATTGATTAGAGATATACAGCTATTTTCTTCAAAAAAATATTTTTTTTATTTTATTATTTCTTTCAAAAACAGAAAAACAACATTTAAAAAAAATGTAATTTTGTCAATGAAATCATAGAGGGTAGCCTTGATTTTTTTGATGGCACGGACAGTTTATTAATTTAGTGTCAAGACAAAATAATTTCACCTAAAATTCGGTATAGAACAAATAACGGTATTATTTTCAAAAGTTTTTTTAAGTTAACTGATAACACTTAAATACAAAAAATAAATAAATAAAATTTATTCACAGATGGCGGAGATATTGGCTTCCCAATTGAGAACATTCAATTTGAGACAGTTTTTTTTCTCTCTCTTGGCATTTGGTTGAAACCAGAGCTGCCAGGTGGCGGGATTTTCCCCGTTTTTCGGGATTTTTCGTTCAAATGGGGATGGCGGGGAAAACATTGATATAAACGGGGAAAATAAAAATACAACGTAAAGTACCTTACTTTAAATTTTAGAGTTACCTTGTCGAAGCAAAATGTGTCATTTCTTATGTCATCTTGTAGACAATTCCTTATTGCCGCTTGCGAAGAAATTTGGGAAAGGTTTGACTTAAAGAATGATAGTTTTAAAGCTATGTGCTTTAATTTACCCAATCTGTTAAAAAAAACATTGTCCCCTTGTCCTCTTATTTTCCACACGTTTCCATGTTTAAAAAAAAAATAGTTTCGTTTAATTATTGTATTTCCCAAAGTGACATGTACTGAAAGGGCTTTTTTCGTTGTTAATTCTCAGCAGTTATTTTGGAGACAATTGGAAAAACCAACTAGTTTATTTCTAGTGAAATTGGAGTCAGCTTGAAACTATTACAAAAGACACTCAGCACAGAACAGTTTAAATTTATTTTTATATACTTAGTTTTTCTTGTCAGCAGGCACTAACAAAATCAAAAAACAAAAACTCTCAAAACGTGTTGGGGCCCTTTTTTTTTTTTTAGATTCCGAACTTTTTTTAAGTTTCGCAAACATATTCGATGAAAATAGTTAAGTGGTAAATGGTAAATATACAGTTAAAACTATGTAATTACTATACAATAATTACATTAGTTATATCGTACAAACCCGTGTTTCAAATAAGGCTGATAATAGGGCTTTAAATGACCACTTCTGGACTGTATCAAAACGGACCAGTTTAAAAGCATTCATAATGGAACTAGCACAGATATAGGGAAAAAATAATGTTTATAGGGACAATTGTCTTTTCCTATGACATCAACCCGTAAAAAGCGTCAGCTCATTCAATGCAAAACGGTAATGTAGTGGTACAAGTATTAGCCTATTTTGGAACTAGTTCAGAACTATTCTTAGGTTCATTTTTCTGCAGGCTTTAAACAAAACAAAAATATAGAACTGCCTTGATCAAAGCTCTTTATCCGGAACTCTCAACACTAAATCTTTGATGAAATTTCAAAAAGTTTTGTAATTAAAATAAATACTGAATGTTTAAGTTTTCATTATAATAATGTATATATTTCAAATAAATTTATACAATTTTTGCAATGATTGTTAAGTTGATCTCAGACCCTTAAGGTTCTATCCCGAATATCGACAATAATCCGCTTATAATTATTGTATGTTTTTTATGGAAACGTACGTATTTGATCTAAGTATTTATTTTTGTTATAATTAAATGAAATAATTTAATATTATAACATTAATAAACTGATACTTCTTTCTTAATTTAAAAACGGGGAAACTCAAAATAAAAAACGGGGAAAATTTTTTTTGTGTATGCAAAAATTGGGATTTATTTTTGCTGACACCTGGCAGCACTGGTTGAAACACACGCTAAATAACTAACGACAATATTAAAAAAATTCAATAAAAATACTTTTGGTAAGAACTTTGCGGTAATTTTTATCACATTTGAAAGAAAATTTAAAAAACTTTTAGAAAAAATTATAAATATTGAAAAACCGTTAAAATCCGATTGAGATATTGACATGGAAATTCAAATTTTTGAATTCAAAACACATTTTTTTACAAATTTTACAATTGACGAATGGATAAAACTACATTTTTTTAAGAAATTGTTACTTTTAAAAAAAAATTCAAATTCGACCAACTCAAAAACTCTACGCCAACCAAATTTCATATTAATTAAAGAGCGGGTTTTTTCTCAAACACTTAATTTCTCTCTTAGAAGTTTGGGAACCCCCTCTATCAGATATATAATTTATATATACATTCTGCACATCTGGGTAACATAACCTATCGAATGATATAAGTTTCATTTATTTTGAGTTTTAATTAATACCAAAAAAGCGTACGACAAACTTTAATGTTCACGTAATAATATATAAGACTCTATATGTTCCTGAATTCGAATCCTTGCCAGTGTTCAATCATCAAGAATTCCGACCAATTCACTTAAAAAGAAAATGAAACTATTTTTAATTTAAATACTGCTTATCCAGACAGTTCATTAGATCACCAATTAAATTTATGTGTGAACGAAATATATTTTTAATATTTTAAACTGCTAAATGCAAGCACTTAAACTTTATTTAAATTTCAACTGTACTCTTTTAAACCAAGGATAATAGACTTTAATGCTTTAAGTCATAACAATAAATGATGAAATAATAAGCTGCATTAACACTTAATAATAAAAACAACCTCCGTTGACCTGAATTTACATACAATCCATATTAAAGGCTCAAAAAGTCCTTGCTAGCCATAATGTAACTGGTGCCAGCGCCATGTTTGGAAATCATCGTTGTATGAATGGCGACGCTACGACCACCATCAACACTAATTGAGCGGAAGTAACGCGAAAAATCGTTGAGTTTTGTTATATTTTGTGGATTTTATTGAAGCATCCTGTTGGTATTTTACATAGACACACACATACACATATAGAGGGAGATGCACACAGTAGGAATAAACTTTGAAAAAGTTTTTTTTTTCACTACAATTTGTTTGCCTTGTTTTCTTGTTCCAGAGCAGTACCGACCAATGTTCCTGCCACTCATTTAACGCTTTGGATTTATGTTTTTGCTCGGTTTGTTATTTATTTTCTTTACAATTTCATTTCCGTTCATTTGGAAATGTAATTTTCACTTTTTGCCATGAATGACAAGTGTGGGGAGTGGCACAGTAGGCGGTCCGAGAAGCATTTAGATTCTTTAGGTATTTCGTTTGTTTTTATTGCGAATAGCGTAAAAGAAAAGAAAGATTTTAATTATGCAAAGTTTTTCTTTCTTCTGTTCTATCTGTTTTTTTTTATTTTTTTGTATTTTTTGTCTTGTTATTGCTTGTTTTTGTTTTTTTTTTTCTTCGTGAATGTCTTTTGTGAGCTTTTATTAATGGGATAGAACTGAGCTGCAGTGAACTTTACTGAATTGAAAGAAGCTTTCAATGAAAGCGGTAGAAAATCCGCAAAGTCCTGACTGCTAGCCTGCTTTTATTGCTGTTTTGGCTATAGAACTGTGACTGTGTGAATATATTCTACAACCAAACGTCGTCCATCCCTCCGTCCGTCCGTCCGTCAGTACGTCTGTTAGTATCACTGTCTGTCTGCTTCTGTCCATTTCGTTCGAATATGAGTTCAGAGCTGGTCTTAACATTGTTCTATTTTTTTTTGTTTTTTTTTTTTTGGTAATGAGAGTTATACTGGTGTGTATGTGTTTGTTTTTTTTTTTTGTTGTTTTTTTTTATCTTATCCTGCTGTCTGCTGTCTGTTCTATGCGTATGTATGACGGCGGCAACGGAAACGGAAACTGCCAAGCAAGCTAGTGGCACATTAAGAGAAAATTACAGTAGGTTTTTTCGAATTGAATTTTATTGAGCATCGTAATCGTAATCGGCTAATATCGCAGACAATTTTATTTGCTTACCATTTCATACTCTCAACTGAGATCTGGCCAATTGTATTAATTGTTCAAGGCTTTTGCGATAAAGCGATACAAACGACAAAAACAACAAAATAAAAACATTTCTTGATTAAAATTAGTATCTTAAGGGATGATGCCAAATACTTTATAAATTTAGCTGAAAAGTTTGCATATTACACTTACGAGTACCCTCATAAAAAAACAACGAAAGCAAGTCTTAAAATTCGATAACTTAGAAAGGGTTTTGCAGAGATTCTCTGTCATCAAAAACGTTCTGTTGATTACAATCTTGTATACATAAGTCGCTAAACGTTTAAGCTTGTTAAGAATTAAGTTTTTTTTTCTTGGTTCAAAGCATACAATAAAGATTCAAAAACTTTTTTACAATCAATTTACCAGTAGAGAAAATAAGCATTATAAAAGTCATTCCATATTGATTATGCAATATTCGGAAATTGAAAGACCTTGCAAAGAAGTTGAATCTATGGGAACCAGCTTGTTTAATTGAAGTTGTTTATATTACATATTGAGTAATTTTGAGTACATTTATAGAAATCGGTAAAGTTCTCAGTTGTTTCAGAGTCAGTGAGAAAAGTTTAAGTTTTTATCGATTCACTTTTCTTATAAAAACACTTTTCTAAAAGATTCTGTTGAAGTGAAAACAGAACATATGACAGATTATCGATTTGAAACAACTGAATTGAACAGAAGTCGTACAAGAAACATTGCAGGTGAGAGTGACGTCAAATCGGTAGTATGAGTCGGTAACTGCGTTCGATATGCGGTATAGAAACGAGCTACTGATGTATCTCGAATAATGCCTGACATCTGAACAGTTTGACCAATACGTCAATAACGGTTTTTTACTATAAGACGAACAGACAAATTTTTCTTTGGTCAGACATGATTATTTAATAGACCTTGATGAGGATTTTGAAGAGTACTGTGGTCTCACTCGTTGGGGTCTCACTGGGATCTCCCCGATTATCATGGATATCTCCCACCAAGTAGAAAACTTATATGGCGTTTTATTTTGCACTACTGAGAAACATGTTGATTCAAGAATTCAAGATAAATTACTTTCATCGCTTTTATCACACAATTCATTCCACTCATGTGACACGTGATGTGTTTGAGAAAAGGAATGATTGGTGTCGAGAATATAAATTATCTCCTTGCAAATGAGGTTGAATTGACAAGCATGCAATGTATAATCGGTGGTGACTTTGGTCATCTGAAATTTAAAAGAACAAATCTAATAACGCCAGATGAGGAGATATCTATTGATCCAGAGACAATTTTTCGACGAATTTATTTTTGCAAAAATTAGAAGAATAACTTCGAAATTTTTTAAATCTGAATTGAATTCATAAAAATTTATAAATTTTTGAGAAACAACCAATTACAAAATGTAGGTAATGTTTTTAACAACAAACATGCTATTGTAACGAACTTCCTTGGGTTCTTTTGTAACGCTGAGGTACGCTCAGCGGGATTCCAGGGTCCGTGACAAGAATTAATAACACTTTTTTATGGTTATCTAGGTTTAACAATGTTTTATTGTTTTCTTGTTTACTTGCTATAATATATGTTATATATATATATTAAATATATCAATTGCTTGTGTTTTTCCACTGCTTCTCCTGCTGCTCCGCCGATCTGCTCCACCGTCGTCTAGCAGTTAGGCCTACAAGCCACCGACACTGCTTGCTGGATAAATTAATAAACACGCGGGCTTACAAGCCACGGACTAGTGTTTTGTTTGAGCAGGCGTGCTTACAATCCACGGGCACTGCTAACAAAAAGGTTTTAAACAGGTGAGCCTACAAGCCACCGACTCTGTTTTCTGCTACTCTGCAAGTGGGCCTACAAGCCGCTAACTCTGCTCGCCGTTCTGCGCAGGTGGGCCTACAAGCCACCGATTCTTCTTGATACTGTTTGCAGGTGGGCCTACAAGCCACCGACTCTGCACTCGTTTCTTAGGTTACCTTGTTTTCCCTTGTGGTTGCTGCAGCTCCTCGATGCAGACTCTGCTTGTTGTTATTTTGGAACTCTGTTCGATGCTATTTTGGACTCTGCTTGCTGTTATTCTGGACTCTACCTTGCACTGAATGTTAATAATCACGCAATGAGTTTTTTCGCACAGTTTGTATAATAAAAAGACTGATCTTCAGAAATTATGATTCAAGACTCCCCTCAGTCTGTGGTTGCGCCGCCTTTTATAGTCGCCTTGATATACCTTTGTTGTCAACCAGATCCAGCAATCGAAACTTCTGGGTTGTTTGGCGTAAACAACATACCGTACGCATTTGCTTTTGTTGTTGCAACCTGTTGTTAAAAGTTGCTCAGCACTTTGCCTTTGCCTTTGTGCGCTCAGCTTGTTCCGCTACTCGAATGCACGAAAAATATCTCGCCAGCATTATACGTGTGCGTGTGTCGTACCTCTCTTTCTCGTCCGTGTGTTCTTTGTTTATTTGGGCAGAGTTGCTAATATTGTATGTATGTGTTTGTCAAAAAGTTTGTTCACTAATGATGGTGGTGTTCACCAAGTGTGGCGCTTTAAATGTTTAACATTCTTTCAGTACTTTCCTTGAAATCAATATTTTGTATTAATTACGCTAAATCTTATATATTAAATTCTAATTCTTAATTTTGTTTTTCTATTCTTCTAGTAAATATGATTCATGATTATGTTCATGCGTTTCATGGGCTGAAAAAACATCAAATTGATCATTTTTTTATAAGAATGTCAAAAATATTATGAAATGTCTTAATATTGAAATAGCCATTTTTCATGGTACTGGAATACAAATATTCTGTAGAAGAATTCCCAACATTTTTCAGAACTATATAAGAATATGAATTCTTCTTTATCTGCAATGCTCTTTAAGGCGGAGTTGTAGCGTGGACTCTTGTGGGCCCAAGACTTATGCTTGATAAACGCTACAATGATCGGGAAGTCTGAAGGAAGTCTCACTCCTCAGGTTCCTTAGCTAAGGGCTGTGATAGCTGCAACTTTCGCGGTATTTAAATTTGGAGGGCTTATTGTAGCCGTTGGTGTAGAGTCCCTGCGATGCACATTTAATCATATCTCTACACGATTTTAACCCGTCAATGGTTATGTAAATTTGACTTTGATCAGTGGTCAATCCGCGTACAGTGTTTGAGGAAATTTATTTGATGTAGAAACACGTTTAAAAGGATTTTTTATTCAAGTTTGAAGCTTTATACTAGGTTAACATTGAGCTAAATGCCGAATTTAAAATGAGTCATTCAAAAGAGTTTACATTGGTTTTCCTTTTTGTGAACGAATCTCATTTCATTTGTCAACTGGTTCAACTGACAGCAAGAATTCTGGTTGTTTTTGTTGCTTTTTCTAACGTTTTCCTTTCTTTTGGATGTTTTCAGTATTTTCTTCTATTAAGTGCGTTCGCAAAAGCTTATAATTGGCTTAAAGAACACAGCGAATCTCATTCATTTGTGTTTCAAATAAGTTCAATTGCATATGAGAATTTGTATGCGAAATGAGATGAATTCGGTTCTCATTTGACTGAATTAGCTAAAATGAGTCATTTGTCCTAATGTTAACGTAGAATTATTGTTACAAATGTTAACGTAGTAATATTGTTAGCGCAGTATTATTGTTAACGTAGTATTGTTGTTACACAAAATTTGTTACAAAATCATTTTTCAAATGATTGCCCATCGTGACCATTTGACCATCTCGGAAACACGATGCGTCTTTTAATGCGATCCACGCATCAATACAATTTTACAGTTCTTCTTCTTGATTCTAAAGGCCATAAATTTTCGACGAAAACAAATAGTAGTCAGTAGGATTAATGTCTGGACTATACGGTGGATGGGGTACGATTTTCTATTACAGCATTTGAGGCATGACCGGCTGCGCAACATGTGACCGAGAGTTGTCATGTTGCAAAATTCACTTTTCGTGCCTGAGTTCGTGTTCTGGCCGTTTTTGTTACAATGCTCGGTTCAAACCAGTGTTGGGTTTTTCAGTACAATTGTACTTTTTCAGTACAATTTTATAATAAAAAGTACGTAAGTACCACGAAGACATTTTTAGTACATTTTCTTACAATTGGTCTTCGTCAAATCAACTCTCTTTGCTTTTTTTTGTATTTCTTAAAGTTTCAGTGCCTTTTTTGTGAATTTGCCTTTAAGTTGTAAAAACAACTATATTTACAACAGTGATGATATTTGATAATTTTGGAGGGGAGTTTTTTTACTCTTACGAAAGTACTTTTTCGGACGTGAAGGAACCTTTTGTTAATCTATCTCGTGTTCTCAACCGTGTTTCTCAACCGATATTGATAGTTGTTTTTTAAATGAATCAGCGTGCGGAGTAGAAGTGCACCAAATATTTTGTATCTATAATTGTAATAAGGCAAACAAAAAATTGGTCGAATTTCGACCCCAGGCGATACTAGTATTATTAAATAAGCTTTTTTTTTTTGCTGAGGCACTAGGGGGGGACAGTAATACTTGGAGATATTTAGTAACGGGATTTTGATACCCAGAGACCTTAAATTTTTTGAGGTTCAACAAAAAATTGGTTTTGAAAAAAAAAAACAAATTCGGGGTGGCGTGGAGTTAAGTTGTGCCCCATCGGTGTTAAAGGTTGGTGGGAAGTGGAAGAATTAGCCGAAAACCTTCATAACTACCCAAGTGTTGTTCCTAGAGGGGTGAAATATTCGACGGACCCCAAGAAATTTTTTCTCCGAAATTTTTCAGGAACAAATCTGCCCCAATCTCCTGGTTTTTTCGTTCCAACATTTTATCGCAATATATCTACCCTATATTTCAAACCTTTAAAGGGGCACCTATACATGCTTCTTTTAAAAACTTTTTTCTAAAATTGGCTTCCATCGCTCCCAGGGTGCATTCCAATAGGCTGAAATGAGAGACCGACCCAAATTAACTTTTCTTCTCCAAATTTGTATCGAGCATTGGGCATACCTGTCGTAAATAAGATATAAAAATTTTTTAATTATAACTGTAAGACAATTTGAATCAAATAAATTTATTTTTTTCATGGGATGGATATGTATTTCTTTCGATTTTCGACGACGACTTGCTGCAAAAAGACTCTTTCCTGATATTTCGCCTCTTTTTGTGGCGTGGTTGACAATGTGTAGATTACTCAATATTCCTTGCGCTTCTTGGTAATCTTCACGCTCAGTCCAGGTTTCTGGATCGGTAACAATCAAATCAGTTGAAAATCCGAAGCCTGCGAAAATTCTTGCTTTCTCAGGAATGACGTAATGGCTCAAATATTTCGTAATTCCTGATTCACTTTCTCCGATGCCAATTGAATCTTTTTTACACCTCTTTTAAGCCAAAAATATTAACTGGACGAGCACGTACTTGATCTCCGTTGCTGCCGATATCCTAGCTATCTTCTTTCTCGTCTTCTTCGTTTACATCAACTGCATTATCTGACTCTATAACTTCTATCATCTCGTTCTGTTCATCGTCAGACAATTCGCCCGTCTGAAAATCCATCTCAAAATTTTTTGATCGGATAACCCAAATAAATACTGTTAAACATCTCTTTAATCTTCTGTTAAACCGAACAATTTTTCGGTTTCAATATTGAGAACAAAATCTTAATCATGCGTGACGTTTACTTTTTTTTATGGAAAATCGAAAGGAGGTAAAAGAGTAGATATCCACTACAAATATCATCCCTGATTTACAACACATACAAACGAACTGCCACCCTGATCAGCTCTACTATTTTATTTTTCTATAACATGATCGTCTCTTTCTAGCACGAAGGCTCAATTTATTAAATGTCAAATAAATTGAATTGCTTGAAAACTTAATTTTTGGGCCGGCTCGGGTAACCGCAACTTGATTAAAATTTAAAAACTGAATGTAGAGTATTATATTTATTTTACTTTGTTTGTATATTAAACTGTTTGTACATTTCTATTAATTTAATTTTACTTTAAATAATATATTGAATACATCAAAAAAGGTTTATTATTCATGAAGAAAAAAATATAGTACTATTCTATAGTAATATAGAATTTAATGTCAAAAAGTACAATTTTTATTTCGATTTGGTACAATTTCGGAAAAGTCATTTCCCATCCCTGGTTCAAACTCATCAATTGAGTTTGGGAAAATTTCCCTGAGATATCAGCTCATAGTACAGCATGCCAATTCGTCTCACAAATACAGCAAATGACCTTGTCACTGTGAATATTGGGCTCTGGCGTTGATTTTCGTGTATGGCCCTAATAATTTTTTGCCCTTATCGTAACGAACCCATTTCTCCTCACCATTAACAATATGATGCAAAACTGCTTTCCTTTTCTTCATTAGAGCAGCTATTTAAAAGTAAAAAACGGCGTTCTACGTTTTTTAAGCAAACAGATATAGCTTGTTGAGTCACTCAACAAACCAAAGCTTTTGCGAGTTCTTATTGTGTTTGGCACGAGTTTCATCCAATATAGCCTCCAATTCATCATCCTCAAACTTTTCAGGCCATCCTTTGCGTACTTTATCATCAGTATTAATATCAGCACTTGTAAAACGTCTATCAAAATTCACATATGGAAAAAACATGTTCCACGTAAGCTTCTTTCAGCATTCGATGGCCTTCAGCTGAATTGTTCAGCTTCCAGCAAAATGCGTTTTTTGGCACAACAAACAATATTAATCTATTTGATTTAATACAAGAGCTGCCATCTCAAAAATATCCTTCAAAACTTCTGAAAGCTTCTAGAATAATGGCAAAGTCATTTGCGTAAGCTACCACTACCCAAAATACTTCAGCGAAGCATGGAATCTGCTAGTTTCCTTCTCTGATAGTGAGCATCCGGTGGACTTATAATACTAGGGGCTCTTCGACCCCAACATCCGTGAAGACAAAGGTAATAGCTCTCGGTAAAACGTAGTTAAAGGATACCGCTATGTCCAAGAATGCTACCAGGGTGTACTGCTTGATTCTTAAGGATCTATCTATATTAGAAACTAAGGAGTCAAGCGTTCTAAAGTCATTTAAACTAGCATAAGAGTATTTGCCAACTTTGGGTCTAAAGAGTATTTTCACCTCCTTCCCGGTAGAGATGTTGTAGTTAAACTACAGGCTCCCGAAAAAAGGAATGGCAATCAAGACAAAATGTGAAAAATTCAGCCAGTAGGACCTCGTTTCAACTGAAAATACAAATATTTTCTGTTACTAAATGTGTAAAACTCGCAACTGGATGAAGGAAAACATTCTTAATTTTTGGTAAAATGTGCACCATCTACTGCCTTGTAAAAGGCGTTGTAAAAGGCGTTGTAGTGAAATTCATGTAATCCTTCATTCAAGCACTAGATAATGTAATTTCAAAAAGTGCGGCATATTTAAAAGAATATGTTTATAACTCTTTGAGAAATCAAAGGACTTCAATAATTGAGCTTCGACCAAAACGCGAATAAAGTTCAATCCATATTTTAGGGATGTTGCAGCATTGATTCTGAACCGACTTATTTTTGGATTTATTTCTTAAAATCCTAAATTTTTGTAAATTTTAAACAAGCATTTTTATTATTCTAACTAAAATTGTAAAAATCATCAGAAAAAGTAGCATACAAATGTGCGCCCTATATGTCATTTAATTGCATG
This sequence comes from Tetanocera ferruginea, assembly GCA_958299015.1. NCBI lineage: Eukaryota > Metazoa > Arthropoda > Insecta > Diptera > Sciomyzidae > Tetanocera > Tetanocera ferruginea. Next base: position 36,088,857 of record OY282644.1, on the reverse strand, counting down.
GCAATGCCTGATTTTGATAACTGTTTTGGCAGACTTTGCGAAAATTCAAGGTCAATTTTTCAGAAAACTAAAAGCTTTTTGGAATATGAAATTTTAATATAATTTAATAAGCCCACAAATAGGTAAGAAGTGAGTTTTTAGCTCAACTTGATCTGGAAGCTGCAAAAATTGGGCTAATTCAGGGCGACATGGCTTGATGGGCAGAATTTCCAAAAGTTCCATCTCTTATAATTTTACTTCAATCGATTGAGAGAATATTCTTAACATATTTCAATATTTATAAGACAATCAAATTGTTCAAACCCTCTTAACCCATAAAAATAACTGCAACGAAAGAAGCATTTTGTTTCTCTCGTTGCTGGCAGAATAGTTTGCGTTATTGTAGTAGGTATACTATAGTCTTGTAATTTAATTGGTTTGATGTTCCCATTTACGTTGCGAATAAGCCCTTATAAATAAAAATAAAGTTTATCAGAAAATTATCAAAGTTTTTATAATTTAACACATCACTTTATATTTCTCACTACCAACAGCACTTTAAGGAGTTCCTTTAAATGCTTTAGCTAAACAAAAAAACTCATTGATAATATAATTATTTAAAAAGAAAAAAACCGCTTTATCTGTTTACATCACAGAATCATCCAGAAGAACTCACCAGCAGCAAATATCAAAATATGACCACTTCAGTTTTTTTTTTATGCCGAGTGTTTCCCTGGGGTAAAATTCGTATTCTTAGCCCAGCCCACTTTGCATGCATCTCAGAAGATTAACTTAATTTTCGCAAATATTCCGCAAATTGCCAGCATTCATAACAATCACAAATTCGTCTTGTATGGCCTGACAGTGAAGACATCCAGAAATCCTGTGCTTCGTCAAATTCCTTCGCAGCCATTGCAAGGGAATGTGGAGAAGCGGAAGTGTGATTTGTACGACATTTTTTGGTTTTACTCCTCATTTCCCGCCAACGTTCGTCAACCGATGATGGATGCGAAATTCGTTCTGGCACTTGAAGTTGTCTTGAATGGCAAGTATGGAGTGCTGGATTCTCGCATCGCTTCAACATTTCATTGCCAATCAAATTCGAATAACGAGAATAACGCACTTTAAGCGTGTTCAAATGATATTTATTCACGCACATTTATTTATCCATGTTGCGTCCCAAAAAATGCGCTGAAGTGTTGGCATGGCATTGCCAGGAGGTGGAGCGAGGGTGTGTGTGGTTTCGTTAACTCAATAATAAAAACCTCGTCGTCTTGTTTGTATTAAGCTGAAAATGTTTTGTTGTTGTTATTGGTATTGGAATTGGTAGAGGTGGTGATAAGACAGGACTTGCTGCAAGTCAAGTCAAATTGAATCCTAGCGGCATTCGGCTTAAATTCTTGTAATTTGATTTGCGTTTTGAATTCATTTGACTGGAGTTTATTGAATTTTCAAAAATAAAAGTGGGTGCAAGTGGGTGCTTTTTATTTGTAAATATCTGATGAGATATTTAATTGCATATATGTATAAATATTGTATACCCTTCAATTGGTTGCGGTGCAGTACTGGTTTTTAAATATTTAGATGATATCAGAAAAGAGCCTTTTGAGGCTTGGCAAACTTTTGAGGCTTGAAATTAAAGTTTCAGTAAATTGAAAATTTAAAGTTAAGGCAGAAAATGGAAATAATTTCAAAATTTCAACAGTTGAAGCATAACATGTTTTAACAAAAAATCAATATACTCGATTTCACATACCTAAAAATGAATTGTCTAGGATCAAAACAAAGCAGGTGTTTTCAAATCTTTGCCTCTTAAACTGTTTCATATTTATCAAACCAGGTTTTAATTATGCAGGAAAACTATTATTATTTATGCGTTAAAAAATTTGATGATTCTATATATATTTTACTGGTGATTCCATTATAAAAAACATGACAGATTTGAAAACGACGGACATGGCGAAACTGCAGCGGCCATTACTTATCTTTCAAAATATCTACAAGTATGTATACTTTGGTTGGTTGCTTATATATTTATTTTTAAATCAATAAATAACAATTTTTCTCAAAACTAGAAAAGTTTATTTGGATATTAAAACAAATTGTGCAAACAATTAGGTTAATTGAATAGCAGGAAGAGGTGGCGCATTCGTCCAACAAAAAAAAAAAAAAAAACAAATTGGCCATTTCAGCCCTTGAAAGGACTTTGACCGAGCTTCTTATGATCAATTCCAGAAAAATTCGTCCAACATGTTTTTGTTTTTATACCCTAAACCTGAAAGGTCAGGGTATATTAACTTTGTGCAAACGTTTGTAACGCATAGAACGAAGCGAGTCCAGTAAAGAAAAGTATATATATTCTTGATCAGCGTCACCACGTGAGTCGAGCTATTCATGTCCGTCCGTCTGTGTGTTGTCCGTAAACACAGGAAGAAGGAGTTGAGATAATTGAATGAATCTTGGTACACATGGTCACATGAACCCAGAGATCTGCACTATTGAATATTTTTGGAATCCGCCCACGGACACGCCTACCTCCCATACAACGCAAAAATTGAAAACTGCATAACTCAGCTCATAATAAGCCTATAATAATAAAATTTGGTGGGTATGTGTTTTATATCAACACAAAGATGTCTTTGGAAAAAACACTTCATCTGCTTACGGACACGCCCATCTCCCATACAACCCAAAAATTTAAAACGCAATAAATAAGCCTCTGTTAATTCTACAGAGCTAAAATTTGGCACATATGTTTTTATAACAAAACAAAGATGGTATAGATGGTATTGAAAAATGGACATCATCCGCCTACGGACACGCCTACCTCCCATACAACGCGAAAATTAAAAATTTGATAACTCAGCTCATAATTAGCCTACAACAATAAAATTTGATATGTATGTGTTTTATACAAACACAAAGATGTCTTCGAAAAATGGACGTCATACGCTGACGGACACACCCACCTACCGACGCCCTTTTAAAATAAAAATTTTTTTGTTTTTGAAAAGTGGGTTAAAGGTATTTCATAGTCGGCCTAGACCGACTTTAGACTTTCTTTACTTGTTTTCAATTCGTCATTATCCATGTCAGAAGTTTGATGAGTGATTTATCATTCCGAAAAGTTCTGGAAGATTGTTACATAATAATGCAAGCAATAATCTTGTCAAGTTTTGTTTTTGTTTCGTTTCAGTTTTGAGAATAAAATGTAATTTTTTAGAAAAACAAAAACGAAATAATTTTAAAAATTGTGCTGGTTATTCCTGAAGTATTTAAATTTTATGTTTAAAGCCCCGAACAATTGTTTGCTTATATATCAATTCTATACATTCTTTATTTAAATTGGTAAAGTCATGGGAAGTCGTTTTCACATTTTATTTTATTTTCTGAAAGTTTTCTCAGAAAATTTACACTTTTCATAAAAAGTTTTTATTTATACGAATATGACTGTGCAACATACCTACTGAAAAAACTGTCCTTTCTGTCTGCATTATATTTGTTGTACATTGCTGCTTAACCCTCACTTTGGCACCAATCTTTTACTACGTAATCTGGCACATATTTACATTTGTAAATATTTTTTTTTGTCATCATTAAAGATAAACAGAACCTCTGAATTTGCATGATTTTTTAGGTGGAATATATGTATTAATACCTTCTAAGTTCAATTCCGGAAAAATTTCACACCGTTGTCAAGTGGTTTAGAAGCTATAGGGTTCGCAAGTTGGGAAAATGGGCCTGGAAAAGTCGTGTTTTTTTTTCCAACAATATCTAGCTTTATGGGTATCAAAAGAAAGGTTTTTCTGTAACCTATTCAAAAAATTAATAACCAATCAAATCCATGCATTACTTCTTACGATATAGCGTTTTACATATTATGCACACTTGACGGTCCAGCCCTTTACCAATAATCAAAATGTAAGTATGTAGATCAAATTAAAAAAAATTTATAGTTCCAATGAATAAACAAAAACCCATTTCAACAGAAAATATACTGTTTTCATTAAATTAGTACTTCCAGCAACAATATCAGAACATGACATATTGTTGTGCCAGCGAACCAAAAATTTTTGTTCATTAATATTTTCCCAATAAAAGCTATCAAATACGAAATATGTGTATATAGAAAATATGTGAAGAGTTTTTCCTTATAATTTTTTTCTATAAATAATACAAAAAATGCGTTAAAACACCAGAAAAGCCTTTAAAATACAAAATATTTACATATGTAAATATGTACCAAACTACGTTATAGAAATGAAAAATTTTCAAAAAGTATCAAAAAATTCTAAAATTAAAAACAACTTTTGAATTTTCAGAAAGAAAACAAAAAAATAGCCACAGAGTCCAAGCCATATTCAAATCGAATAAAAAAGAAAGGAGTTATGGCAAATTTAAAATTGGGATATTTACATATGTAAATAGTGCCAAAGTGAGGGTTAAAATGGTGAGACTTGTTTTAACAACTATTCTTGTTTTAATATAAGCTCAGCTGGAAACCCTTACCAGAGCTTATTTCATTTTCCAGGCGACACAGTAGCTTCGTATAGACTTGACAATAGCAGAAGTAAGCAATATATGTGTAAGTGTTTGTGATACTTACATGTATATACTTCCACACATGCTCACACCTACATGTAACCACAGTTAGCAGACAGACGTCACAAGCTCTTCTATGCAAATTTTGCTTCCGCCAGAGTCAGGACATGAAGCTTCACTTCCACTTCCTTTACAATCAAATGGAACAAATTTGATATACCCTGTGGACCAGACAGTGTAAACCAATGGAAACAAAATAATGTTGCTCACACATACATTAGCACTCGAGCTCTGTTATTCAAACACGCACACCTACTGTTGCAGACTTCTAGATAGACAACCAAAAACCAAGCAAAACATATTATTTTGGAGTGTTCGGCGGAAGGACACTCGCTAAATTTTCATCTCGGAAGCAAAAGGCTAGTTTAAAATGAACAGCTTGATAAGAGACCGACGGTCAGGACGGTGTGATTGCGTGGTATTAGTTGGAATGAGGTCAAGTAGCTTGTGGACAGCACATTGTTTCCAAACAAAATGTGTGCATTGAAGTCCGACTTGCCACTTCTATTTCCATGGATTTGTTCTCCTGATGCTTTAAAGCTCTCCCTTGCTTAAGCTCTTCTACGCTCTAGAACTGACTTTTCACTCTAAATCAGTTACATGAAAATTGCTTAATTTTGTGCAAGATAATAATGTGTGTGCAGATGCCCAACAAATACTTGGTAACATACAACTCATACATTTCTAGACCAAAAACAACACTGAAACACGCACGCAAATGTTAAAGTCAAGGAAGAATGCATTTACAAGGATTCATAGAAAATATTTGCTTTTTTGGTTTGATACGCAAAATAATTTAATTTATTAAAAAATGTAACTATGTCCAAATGTAGCGCTGCTCAAACTTAAGTTTTCTGCTTGTGAACTTTTTTATTTATTGTTTGCTCCATTCCTTTAATGCCAACTTTAAAAGAGATATCGAGAAACATGAACTAATTTTACTAACCAACATGATGAAGCGCATAACTGACGTAGAACAAAACTTGCCAAGATTATTGTTTGCATTATTTTATTAATATGTTTGTAAAGAAGTACACTAAGGGAAAAAGTTATGTAGTCAGTACAGAGACAGCTATGTAAAATCTATGCACTGCAACTTGTATGAGAACGCAACAAGAGCAGTATTTACTGAGTAAAGGGAGCGTGTACTGACTACATATCAATTTATTCACTTTTTAAAATGAATAAAAAATGTATTCAATACATCATGTTATGTGTTGAATACATAGCAGACTTCAATAGATACAAGCAACGTGTACTCAATCAACGTGTTATGTAATTTTTTGCAAAAACTTTACTCAATACATAAAATATAGACTCAGTACACGTCCCCCTTATACGATTAAAGTGACACATTTATTCAGTACATAACATATGGACTCAGTACACGTATCTCTTGCACATCGGAACACGATTTTGCTGTTTTATCTCATTCTTTTCTTGATTTTCATATAAGCAGCACCTCTTAAGCCTGTAGAACATCAGGGCGGGAATGAGTTTATCCACTGTACTCTAGAACAAAAGCGATGATTGGATAAGAAATAAATGGCTGGGTTTCTATAAGTAATTGCCAATTACTTTGTGAAATCTAGTCATTTCTTTATAAAGTTATTTCTTGCATTTGTTGAGAGCGTGATTTAGGCACAGACATGAATTGTGTATATTACAATACATGAAATTATGAACAAAAAATATATAATGAATACATTATGCATGTACTTTTACAATTGCATAAAATTATGTTTTGAACATATGTGATGAGTAAATTATGTATGTACTCATTACATAAAATTATGCATTTAAAATATGTAATGAGTAAATAATGTATGTACTCATTGCATAAAATTATGTACTCCAAACATGTAATGAGTAAATTATGTATGTACTGAGTCAATAATTTATGTAATACGTACATAACATTTTTACTCATTACATAAAATTATTTGTAACAGTTTGCGATGAGTACAGTGAGCATGTACTCACCACATACATCCATGAATTCACGACACATATTTATGCGTCGAGTACATAAAATTCTTTATTGACTACATAACCGCTTGAAAGCATTATGTAGTCAATAAAGATTTCAACATGTACTCAATACATGAAAAATGTAAAATTTTTGTGTGCAGAAAACTATGCGATGAGTACATAAATTTATGTATTGAGTCCATAGGTTTTTCCCTCTGTGTATTTTTTGTACATTTGGAGATTTTGGTCAGATGATTAAAATTGAAGATTAGAAGTTTACTCATTTTTACAAACGACATATCCTCGGTCAAAAGAACAATGACGTATCTTCAAAAGTCGTCATTGAGAGGTAATAAATAAATTTTAATTGCGTAAAACTTTTATTAAACACAAAGTATTTGGCCTAGAACAATTAAATAATGGATATTGGTGTAACTCTTACCTATAGTTTTGACCCCTGTAGTGTGGATTTCATAGCCTTAATTTTTGCCCCTTAAGTTTCTCCCCTTAGACAATTACGTTATTATTTCCCTGAAATCGTTTCATTACCATAAAAAAATTATGTCAACAAACAAACATTCCCAGCGTCTTGGAAACCACGTAACTGTTGACAACACCTCCTTTGAGGTAGTGAAGGACTTTGTTTACCTGGGATCCAGCATTTACTCCTCCTACGATATCAGTATTGAGATTTAACGAAGGATAACTCTTGCCAACAAGTGTTACTTTGGACTCAGTAGGTAATTGAGAAGCAGAGCAGATTCATCTCTCGACGAATAAAACTGACGCTCTATAAGTCAATAATCATGTCCGTCCCACTTTACGCATCACAAACCTGGACGTTGAGCAGCTCTAAAAGGGCTTTGGGAGCGTTTTAGAGAAATTCCTTCGCAAGATCTATGATCCAATCTCCGTCAATGGCGAGTACCGAAAACGATGGAACCACGAGCTGTATGCCGACATCAATATAGTCAAGCGTATTAAAATAGAGCGGCTTCGCTGGCTAGGTCATGTCGAGAAGAATGAATGACGAAGCGCCAGCGAAAAAATTATTGGATTCGGTACCCAGCGGTGGCCAACGCAGACGAGGAAGACCGCATCTCCATTGGAAATATCAGACATTGGGTAATCTGACAATGCTTGGAGTTTCTAACTGGCGACAGCAAGCGCACAACAAAAGAGGCTGGCGAAAATTCTTAGACGAGCCCAATACCAATCAACGGTCGTATGGGATAGGTGTCGTGTATTAAATTCACTGAATAACGGATATTCATCTGGAAAGTCCGAACTCTTAATAAGAAAGTGCTTCTATCCAACCTATTCTTGGTAATATGTAAAGATGTGCCAAGGGACAGGGCACAGGGCTAGCCATTACAAGAATTCTAAAATATCTACAACAGGGTCAAGCAGCCTTATTTGTACGTTAGCTTAAAAACAAACCCGAATAGTGTTACCACAGAAGGTTTCTATCAGTGCCTTGAAGAGTACTGCATCTCTGAAAATTGCTCAATGCTAAGAAAACATTTTTGGTTTAACAGTTGAAAAATTCAACCTCCACAATACACACTCGTTAACGGAATAAAGCTATTGACTTCCCTGCACCGCTTAATATGATTCTTTGTATGACTAGGTTTAAGAATCTTCATATTCATAACGTCATCTGGATATCCCTGATCTAAAGATGAGTAACCAAATTTATCCTTGCATTAGACCTACGAACAAATCCTGCTGCCAACATAGACTCAGATCATTATCCTATCGCAGCCAAGTGCAGCTTTTTGGCTAAACTTTCTTTGAACGAGATATGTCCTTATTGTAAGCAGTGAAATAAAATAATAAAATCTCCTTCTCTCAATTCAACACTTATACCTTCCTGGCATAATTTTTAAAAATAAGTAATCTAAGTAGCCTAATAGCTTGAAATCCTTTCCTGCGGTATAATTTATTTTTTTTTTACGGAAAATCAGATATTTATGTATACATAGAAAATAACAACAACAATGATCCATTGTTACACAATCAGCACTTTGTTCACAAGATGAAAAACAATTTCCTCAGACTGATGCTAAATCTAAGCGTACAATGGCAGCCGCAAAAAAACACAACAACAACAACAACAACAATTATGCAACAACAATGACAGTAACAACAATAACTACAACTACTTGCATAGTATAGCAACAACAATAACAACAATGTCGTTGCTTCCTGCACTGGCTGCTTTGCATTATCCTGGCGATTATTTGTCGCATAATATGACAAGCTGTAATGGCTGCGCGTTGCACGCGACAACAAGACTAACAACAACAACATCAGCAACAATAACAATAACATGAGCACACACCCACACTTGCACAAACAATGAAATGCATTTGTAGTGGTAATGGTTGCATTCGTCGTGTTAGTTTGTTTTGTTGTAACAATATGTAAGTAGTTTTTTTTTTGTATTTATTGTTGTTGTTTTTGTTTCGTTGCTGCTTTGTTGTACTATTTGAGATGGAGATGCATGCAAAAAGCAACGCGAATGTGGAAGCGGAAATGGAAATGAGCATAACACACGCACAAACACACGCTTACTCACTCACTCACTAACATACAGCTGCTATAAAGTAGGAAAAAAAGGATTTGAATAGCATCATCATCAAATGCAGCAACAGCAGCGCCAGCAGCGTTTGGCAGGCGGTTCCCTGTTTCTGATGTCGTTTGCGTGCAACGACCCACAAAATAAAGATTTTTTTTATTAGAAATGAAAGCGATTCGCCTAGTTTTTCCCCACAACAAAACAATGAAAGATGCTGTTGATGAATGAATGCATACCACAAGCACACTTTAGAGCTAAGAACTAGCTAGCAAAACTGGAGCAGCCAGCCGGTTTCGTTTATTGCTCCAGCTCAGAAATTTATGAAAATTTTTAAGACAACGCATTTAATGAGTAGTAAAAATGCACAACGCTTTATATGTTCTTTTTGATGACACAAATTTAAATATTCCTTAAAAATTTCTTAAATTTCCCACGAGGCAGTTTTGAAGAATTGCTATACATTCTTCGTTACGGTTGGCCAAAATGTTGCCATTGCAATTATATTAAGTTAAAAAGTTTTCGATTTCCCTGCTCTCTCCGCAACCGTGCAAATAATAATCATTATTATGCTTGTGAAAGTATCCTTGCCAAACATTTCGGCGTTTATTTTTATTCTGCCTAATTCTGAATTCGCGCAAATCCTTTGTGGCTATTATTGTGGTTTTTATTAAATTTTTATGTTTATCAAGGGATACATAAAATAAATTACTTTCGATGCCTTAAAACATTGTGTGTGTGTGTTTTAGTAAGAAAAGTAATTGACTTTTTCATATCCTTGAAATGTGAAGAGTGCGCTTTTGACAACGTCTTGAAGGCATACTTGTGTGAAGGCTTCATAAACGAGCTTTGAGCTAAGTTTAAGAAATATCCTTCTGTGCGTTTATTTATTTATGAAAGGTTTTACTTTTAATTAATTGAGCAAACAGACCAATCGTTGACCAGAAGTATCTTTGTGGGCTTAAAAGTTGTGTGAACAGGTTGTGATAGTTTTTCCAAACAGCCAGGTTCATCTTGAAACTTCACAACTTTTACTTAATAAAAATGAAAGTTTCTTAAATTCAAATTTAGTATTTTGAACGTGATATTTACTTAGAGTTAGACTCATCATTGTTTAATGTATGAAATCAATCGACGACTATTGGAATTACGTAATTTAAATGCATTGGGAAATCATAAGCGTTTTACTTGATATTTGTTCTGCTTTCTATTAGTGGCTGGACAAATACTCCAACAGTACTTGGCAAGCATGTATTGGGCGTCTTTTCCCATAGTTGATAATTATCAAATGGTTGCTCCAAAAGTGAATTTTAAGTAATTTGCAACTAATGGTATTGGTTGATACTATCGTGATGTAATTGGAATACTTCTCATAGTAGCCATTGCTTATTCGTATAATGCAATTCTCATGTACGACCTTCCCATAGGAATATATAAAAACACTTGTTACTCTGAAAATCCTATGTTTTTAGCCCATCCAATATGGCGACTACTTTCAAGTCGCTGCAAAACTTCAGCTAGTTGAACAAAGATTCTGAAATGACAAACTTTTCCAATTTGGAAGCCAAGATAGCATGATCAACTAGGGATGGGCAAAAACTGTCGGTATTTGAGTGAGATATGTTTTTTTTTAGATATCAAACACCGCAACACCGGTGGAAAATGTCAAAAACTCACCGAAAAATTTTCCGAAAAATGCAACCCTGAAAAAAACGCGGCAAATAAATGAAAATTTCCAAAAAGCAAATGCGTTTGTTGGCAAAAAAAAAAAATTAAAAATTAGGTGTGACGTTAATTTAAAAAACAAAAAAAATGGACATTTTAACGAAAACAGATACATGAGTGTATAATATTCAAATTAAGTTAACATATGGGCATCTCCCAAAAAAGGTCCACCAAAAGTGAAGAGAAACATTAAAATAAAGCACTCTAACAGCTTTTAACTTTATTTTTTTTTTATTTTGATTAGTATTTCTGCTATGTAACTTGAATTCAACTTATTATGATGTATTTTTATTAAAATTTATAATGAACATCTTTACTGTATTTTACTACAGTGGAAAAATTTGTCGCGTCCATGATGTCGCGTCCGTATTCGTGCTATATCTATTTAAAAAAAGATAAGAGATATTTATTTTATTTCATAAGTCTACGAAGAATAGTTATACTTTGACCTCCATTAACATGTATATTATAAATAAAAAAGTTCTCAAAATTAGCTAAATTTTGCATATTTCTATACGAGCTTAAAAAAACTTCTGTTTTTTGTCGCGTCCGTTCCATTGAATGATTGCTTATTACTTTGTACTAATTTGTACTAAATCTCGCCAATATTTTTATAAAATGTAGCACTCTTTCGTCGCGTTACAACACTTAAATACATATCGGCTCATTTTGTTTCTTTCTTATTTTTCGAGCAATTAAAACCGTGCGAATGTCGCGTCCGTGCCACTGGGAGATGCCCATATGTCATTATTCATAAATTCATATGTTAACTTAACATTCATAAATTTATGAATGTGTACGAAAACATGATGGGAAAATTCCAAGGCAAAAGTTTTAAGCGTTAATGTTCAGTGAGGTCATCAAGTGAAAAAATTTGTTTTAAACAATTAAATTTGAAACACGTGTCAATCAAAGGTTTGTTGACGAATTTGAAAACTAAAAATGAGAATTTATGTAGAAATTCCTGAAGAATATACTGGACTTAACTCTTGGTAATATTCTTCTATTGGTTCATTCCAAATTCAAATCAACACCTTGTAAATAAAAAGTGTCCGTGTGTTACGAAAAAACTCACACTTGTTGTTCTATAGGAATAACCCTTCATCCAGTGCCGGATTAACACATAGCGGGGCCTGGGGCTAAAATCAACATGGGGCCTACTTAAGGACAGAGCATTTAGCTCGGATCTTTTAATAATAAGAACATTAATTTTGCATTTTTACATATGTTTTAAAGTGAAAAAAAATAACTCTTGAACTTTTATTTAAACATTTTTTTCTCGATTTAACTGTAGCAATGCTTCCTATCAATTTGTCAAAATTAATCATTTACAACAAATCATTTTCAATACAAAGTTGCGTTATTGGCGACAAACATTAATGTCGGTTTGATCGGTGTACATTTTTTATTATTTTTAATACTAAAAATTACCTTTCAGCTTCAGCTGTTTTTTCTGGTTATTCTTCTCTCATAGTCTTTTTTTTTTTTTTTTTTTTTTTTTACATGCAATTACAATAGAGTTCAGCTACTACAGCTTTTTTGCACTTTCTCAGCATTAACCCATTTAACACCACGACCCATAGCATAAAATGAATTTTATGTTAAGGATTCCAGTGGCTGAAAACAAGTTAATGTGGAAAAAATTTACCATCCAAAGTTTGGATTGGGCTCAGGGACAACACAGGACATAACTACTAACCATGCATACAAAGATCTATAATTACATAATCTCTTTTAGTCTACTTTTGAGTTGACCTTTTGACAAGTTAACATCAAAAACGCTACAGTTGTTAACAAAGGTACTCATACGGTTTAAAGGAGCAGTTAACATATAGTTCGTTCTATTAAAAGGTACATAAATTAAGTTGTTTGCGTTTCTGCTGCTTCTATGGTTAGTGTTAAAATTAATAAGAGAAAGGAGTTCTGCAGAATCAAATACACCGGTTATAAGTTGGTGTAAATAAACGATATCTGTAGACCTCCTTTGCTCACTTAGTGACTGCAATCTTAATAGTATTAAACGATTCTCATAAGAAAGAAGGTTTAAAATGTCAGTTCCACTTAAGCCCCCCAGAGCAAACCGAACAATACATTTTTGGATCCTCTCTATTCGTTCAACATGCATATTATAACTTGGGGAACAAATCTTGGCAAACAAATCGTTTCAGGTTCTTAGCACTATTCTTAAACCCTGAATATTCACTTCGGAAATGTGTTACGAATTCGGTAAGAGAAGACAACATATCGTTAGCAAGTATCAAATCAATATCTACTTTTTGCAAATATTGGCTGGTTGTATTGAAGCGATTCAAAATTCAGTTCCAGAAAACTATCATGAAAGCGTTTTGAAGTTTTATTAATTTATTCAACAGCGCAGAAGCTTCATACCGAGTTTCGAATTTTTTGGTTTTGATCTTCATATTTTATGTTCATTACGTCTCTTGACGCATTATCAACATCAACTTAAAATATTGCCACCATTACCAGATCAATTCTGGCACTATACCTAAAAGAAATTTTAAGCACAATCACGATTTCTTGCAAAAATACATTGTTTTAAAACTTTAAGGTCGATAACTTCGAAAAATTTTTTATATTGCGTGCCATGTTCTTACAATAAAACAACTTTATATACAAGCGCCTTCGGGGCCCCTGCCTGCCACCTAAATCCGCGCCTGCCTTCATCGGAGTAACATGAAAATGCATAACCAAAGCCACGACATGAAAGCCAAACATGAAAATTCATAACCAAAGCCAACTTATTGTACTGAAGATTTTTGGTTCTAACAATTTATTTGATTAGACGCTCAGAACCTATATTAGAGCCGTGACGCACGGACAAATCTTGCATATATATTTTTCATATGAGCTGTTTTCAGTTGATCAACCAACATGAAAAAATGAATAATTACATATAGACAACATATTTCGCATATCTTCCATCTTTCTTGTGACGTAGGTGTTGAATTACATAACAATAACTAGGTCGTAGCAATCGCTTAGCAAGTACCTAAGCTGGCCACATAAATAGGTACGTTAAATATACAAATTAGTTGGGTCGCTCGCTTTAAACAATTTTTTCTTAAATCTGTAAAAAAAGAGATATTATCTCTTTCGATTATCTTAAACGAAAAAATTAAAAATTTTTAATTTATTCTACACTGAGAAAAAAACACATACCTTGCTCCGGTAAAAAATTTCTCTATTTTCGATATAGAAATTTTCTCTTTTTCAAATAAAATTTTCTTAAATTAGAATAAATTTTCACATTTTCGAAGAAATATTTCTTTATTTCTAGGAAATGGAAATATTTCAATGTCTCTAATAATGATAAGTATTTTTCTCGCACAAAAATTTCTCATTTATAGAGAAAAATTTATTGAAAATGAAAAACTTTTCTTATATTTTGATAAAAAATTCACTAAGACAAGTATTTTCTTCAATAAAAACAATTCTTTTCTCAAAAATAAAAAGTTTTTTCTCAAAAAACGATATATATTTCTTTTTCATGGAATCTTTTTATCATTTTTAGAGAATTTTTAGTATCGAAATTAGAGAATAGCATTCTCTGGAGCAAAGTCTATACCATTTTTCCCTAAATATGATGCCTTTTTTATCATATTCCGATAAGCTTTTTTCTGAGTGTAGTTTTCTTTCATTTTTATGTTCCAAAGTCACGTGTGAGGTCATTAATATATATAAAACAAACATTACTATATATAAACCTCTAAAACGCCAAACAGTCTAAAATAACAAAAAAAAAACTAAAATTCACTTTTTGAGATTTTAAAAAATTAAAGTTTTTCAGAAAGTTGGCAACTCTAGCATAAAAATTCCAAAAATATTTAATTTTTTGAAATCGCTTTTCTATAGTTTTCTAATGATAGGAATGTTACCATTTACAAAAATAAGGTAACATAAGATGGAGATATGATTTATTAGAAATGACTTAATTTTTAAGATTGTTGCTTTTATAAAAATTGGTATCTCCATAATATTTTACAAAATTATGGCGATACAAAAACAAATAACTGATATTCTTATAAGGAGAAAAGGAACCTACTAAGAGTATGTGATAAATTTTTGGAAAAAATTTGCCATATGTTTTTTTGGTGCAATGAATATAATAATTCAAAACGAAAATAATAATATTTAACAATTTCATATTAACATAAGTTGCCAGATTAACACTTCTATAATTTTTTTCTTACTAAATTTAAAAAATAATTATTTAATTTATTTACTTTTGAACACCGAAAGCTTTAGAAATATGCTAAAAAGAAATATTTAAGTGAATACTCAAATCCAAAGATGTTGTGTAAAAACAATTAAAGGCAATAAAAATCCAATTGGATTATTTCGGTTTTTTCACACAATAAAAAAAAAAAGTAAAGTCTAAAGTCGGTCTAGGCCGACTATGAAATACCCTAAACCCATTTTTCAAAAACAAAAAATTTTTATTGTAAATGAGCGTCTCCAAGGGCGGATGAAGCCTATATTTTATATGCATTTAAATATTGACGAAAATTTTGCACAAACCAAGTTTTATTCCTGTAGCTCACAGTTAATGCTTTTATTGTGCTTTCCCTATGGGAGGTGGGCGTGTTCATGGACGGATTACTTCCAATTTTTCACCACAACTTAGTTTTGGTATAAAATGCATTCATACCAAATTTAATTTCTCTATGACAAACATTACCGTATTTATTGAGTTTGAAACTTTTTGGGTTGTATGGGAGGTAGGCGTGTCCGTAGGCGGATGACGTCCATTTTTCAAAACCATCTTTTTCTTGTCATAAAAAACATACGTGCCAAATTTTAGCTCTGTAGGTTAAACAGAGGCTTATTTATTGCGTTTTCAATTTTTGGGTTGTATGGGAAGTGGGCGTGTCCGTGAGCGGATGACATCCATTTTTCGAAAACATCTTTGTGTTTGTATAAAACACATACATATCAAATTTTATTGTTGTAGGCGAATTATGAGCTGAGTTATGCAGTTTTCAATTTTCGTGTTGTATGGGAGGTAGGCGTGTCCGTAGGCGGATAATGTCCACTTTTCAAAACCACCTTTGTTTTGTTACAAAAAACATATGTGCTAAATTTTAGCTTTGTAGGTTAAACAGAGGCTTATTTATTGCGTTTTCAATTTTTTGTTTGTATGGGAGGTGGGCGTGTCCGTGAGCGGACGACACCCATTTTTCGAAGACATCTTTGTGTTTGTAAAAAAGACATACATAGCAAATTTTATTGTTGTAGGTTAATTATGAGCTGAGTTATGCAGTTTTACATTTATGCGTTGTATGGGAGGTAGGCGTGTCCGTGGGCGGATTCAAAAAATATTCAATAGTGCAGATCCTTGGGTTCATGTGACCATGTGTACCAAGTTTCATCCAATTATCTCAACTCCTTCTTCTTATCCTGTGTATACGGACAACACACAGACGGACGGACGGACGGACGGACGGACGGACGGACGGACGGACGGACGGACGGACATGGATAGCTCGACTCACGTGGTGATGCTGATCAAGAATATATATACTTTTCTATACCGGACTCGCTTCGTTCTATGCGTTACAAACGTTTGCACAAAGTTAATATACCCTGACCTTTCAGGTTTAGGGTATAAACAGCGAACGTTCGTTTTTAATCACTTATTCAAAATGAGCGTTTGAATTAAAAATTCAGGAACTTTGTTCACGACCGGCACTTAATTATCTGAATGTTTCTTGCAGATTGATTTCCTTACTTTTCTTTCTTATTTCTTATTGTTTTCATTTCTCCACGATAACGCAAAAACGAAAACATCTTGAACAGCAACAACGCAAACCGAACCGATGACGCACGCACAACAAAAAAAAATCACTGACGCTGCTAGTAATATTTTTCTGAACGGACATTCTATTTAAACCTTAATTTTTAATGAACGGTTGAAACGAACGTTCGTTGATTTTTGAAGTTGTGTGTAAAATTTCTTGAGAAAATACGCAACAGACAAATTTTCCGTGATAAAAAAAATGCTTTTATCTTTCGATCAGACATGCACAACGAAATCAACAGAATTTTTTCTGTTTCGTTGAGGCAGAAAAATAAATTATCAAAATTATTTCGTTTTTTAAATAACGTTAAAAATTTATCAAATCAAATTTCGTTTCGTTGAAAAACGAAAAATTTTCTATTATTTTCTCCAATGCTAAAGCTGGTATGACACTTGCTTTTTTCGCATTTTTAAGATCTTCAAAAAAGCAGCGGGTAAAAGGGAAGAATATACTTTTTAAAAAAGGATTATTATAGATAATTAAAATGGATAATTATACAGTCCGTTGAATTTAGCATTTTAGTGTTATTTTGAATTTTGTCAAAAATTATGAATTCTTTACATAAAAATGGAAAAAATTTGTTAAAATATTAAAAGTCGAACTTTTTTGCAGTACTTGTGTTTATTTGGTTTTGTATATTCATTATAAATAAACAATAAAAAAAGTATATTGTGAAATGTCAGAATTTAATGTGCCTCTGTCAGATTTTAAGCTGCTAGCGGCTGAAAGAATAAATATTTTTTAACAGTTTCAGCCATTGAAAATGACTGTTCTGCATTTTTTTGGACTTGCAGCGTACTGCTCACACCAACTAAAAATTGTATAGCTTCGTTTGGTGTGTTGCTCTTTTTGTATTTTTAATATATTAAAAATTTCTTCGGATCCAAACAAAACTAATTTTTTTGTTGAAATAAACATTATTTTCAACGGTTGATTGGGACAAAAACGAAAAAATTTTATATCGTTTTCTCCGAAACGAAATAAATATTTTTCGTTTTTGGATTTATTTTGCTTCAACCAAACGAAAAAACATTAAACGTTAACGTGCATACCTGCGTTCGATTGCAAACGAAATAAATCTGCTTTTAAATAAGTTTAAGAATCATTTAAGAAATTTATTATTAAATATATTTAATGGATTGCTGATGAAAACAAAATAATAGTAAATTTCTTTTCAAATACTCTGCGACAATTATGCGCTCATTGTTCCTTGCCCACTTAAAATTGTTTAATGTTTTATAGTTGTAACAGTAAAGAACAAAACTGGATTAACATGTGCAAGATTCCTTAGCAGCAAATTATTAGCAGCAAATTATTAGCAGCGCTGAGCTGCAATTTATGGAATTACAAATGTCTGTCAAACACCAACAAATGTTGTTTATGAAAGAAAATAAGCCTAAAATGAGAATTAAAACTGCAAATTTATTTTATTTAACAGGGTTCACCTACATATGCAAATATAAACGGATTTCATGTTTTGTGTTTTATTTTCTAACTATTTTCCTTCATAAATAAAATTCGTACTCTTAATTTTTACTATTTTACTATTTATTGAAAAATAGCTGCTGCAGCGAAAAACATTGGCGATACATACATACACAAGCATGTTAGAAGAAAACAATTTCAGCGAATAACAACAACAAAACTCACGGAAATATTATTTTCAATTAACTTTTAAACTAAATGGAATTTGAAAAAACTTCCTAAGAAAACAACCTTCGTTAGGAAGGGTAGAACAGTACAGAAAAAGAAATTTTAAGATCGGTCAATCCGTTCGAGAGTTTAAGGTCTCTAAACAGCTTCAAACATCCTGTTCCATGGGAGCTTCGCTCGCTCGCTCCAATAATATAAATAGTTCTTCTAAGCAAGGGGGTATTTCGACAAACTAGATCAAATACACCACACCATTTTCATTCTATAACAAGAAATGGTTGCGAACGCAGGCAGTAAGACAACAAGGTGCCATTGGCCAGTTATATTATTATATATTCAATACAAATCGTTCAAGCATGGTTGAAGAAAAATATACAACCAGCTTGGAACGGCCGAAAGAAGAGTTGACATTCACCAAGCATGCTCGATTAGATTAAGTGAAGAGGTCCAAACAAGTGCAGGTCCATTCAGATTATATGTAGTTTTGTGTCCATCACCAAGCGAAAATTGTGTTAGAACAGACTCAGCGGCGATACTGCAGATAATCTAAAATTTTAAGTTTAATTGAGTACATGGAATCATTTAATGTTATAACATCTGAAACGGAATTAAAATCACCGCAAGCGCTTCTTAGTGGTTCATTTTGTAAGTAATTAGTTCTACAAAAGTTCATAAAAAGTAGCTCAAAAGATCTTCTAGGTCGAAGAGGAACATTAAAGTTAATTTTACTCAGTAAATATGGACTGTCGACATATCCATGTAAGAGTTTTAAAATCCAACTAACATTTAGCATAGTTCTCCTATTTTTTAAAGAAGGCAGATTTATTAGCTATAATCGATATTCATAAGAAGGTAAATTAAAGTTTGAATTGAAATATAGTTCACGTTAGCAGAACAGAAGAAATTGCTTTTGAACAGATTCTATATCATCAATGTAACACCCATAACGAGGGCACCAAACAATTGACGCGTATTCTAGAATGGGCCTTACTAGCGATGTGAATAAGGTTTTAGTTATAAAAGCATCATTAAACTCTTTGGACCATCGTCTAATAAATCCTAGAGTACTATTAGCTCTGCTGATTGCTTTATTAATGTGAATGTGAAAGCGAAGTTTGGTGTCCATAGTTACACCGAGATCATCGAAAACCTATTTTGTAATTAGTTCGAGAAGGTTGTCTTCGAGAAAAAGTCATTTGTTTGCACTTCCCCAAGTTGAGCTTCATGCAATTAATTTCGCACCAGTTACAAAGATGGTCAAGATCAGTTTGTAGCAATAAAGAGTGTTGCACATCTTTGTATGACAGAAAAAGTTTAACATCATCAGCGTATAGCAAGATATTGCTATGCTTTACTACAGATGGAAGATCATTTACATAAAGTAAAAACAATAAAGGACCAAGATGACTTCCTTGAGGTACCCCAGAAGTAACATGAAACTCATCTGACTTTATGAGGTTAAATATTACGCTTTGTGTTCTATTTAATAAATATGATTCAATCCACCGCACTAAATGCGTTGGAAAACCAAGAAGTGAAAGTTTTATAACTAAAAGCTTATGATTAACAACATCAAAGGCTTTACTAAAGTCTGTATAAATAACATCTGTTTGTAGACCTTTTCCAAAATTCTCAATAGTCTTATGCTTGGTTTTCACTTAGTCATTTTTTGTTTGACATGAAATTTAAAAGTTTAAAAAATCACATAAATAACATTTTTTTGCAATTTTTGCTATAAACATGTGAAGAGATCAGTTTTTCCTATTTTTCACCATTGTCAAACAGAAAAACAAGTAAAGAAAGTCTAAAGTCGGTCTAGGCCGACTATGAAATACCCTAAACCCACTTTTAAAAAACAAAAATTTTTTATTGTAAATCGGCGTCTCCAAGGGTGGATGAAGCCTATATTTTATATGCATTTAGATGTTGATGAAAAATTTACACATACCAAGTTTTATTCCTGTAGCTCACAGTTAATGCCTTTATTGTGCTTTCCCTATGGAAGGTGGGCGTGTTCATGTACGAATTACTTCCAATTTTTGAACACACCTTAGTTTTGGTATAAAATACATGCAAACCAAATTTAATTTCTCTATGGCAAACATAACCTTATTTATTCACTTTAAAACTTTTTGGGTTGTATGGGAAATAGGCGTGTCCGTAGGCGCATGACGGCCATTTTTCAAAACCATCTTTGTCTTGTCATAAAAAACATACGTGCCAAATTTTAGCTCTGTAGGTAAAACAGAGGCTTATTTATTGCGTTTTCAATTTTTGGGTTGTATGGGAGGTGGGCGTGTCCGTTAGCGGATGACGTCCATTTTTCGAAGACATCTTTGTGTTTGTATAAAACACATACATATCAAATTTTACTGTTGTAGGCTGATTATGAGCTGAGTTATGCAGTTATCAATTTTCGCGTTGTATGGGAGGTAGGCGTGTCCGTGGGCGGATGATGTTCACTTTTCAGAACCATCTTTGTTTTGTTACAAAAAATATATGTGCAAAATTTTAGCTCTGTAGGTTAAACAGAGGCTTATTTATTGCGTTTTCAATTTTTGGGTTGTATGGGAGGTGGGCGTGTCCGTGAGCGGATGTCGTCCATTTTTCGAAGACATTTTTGTGTTGATATAAAACACATACATACCAAATTTTATTGTTGTCGGCTTATTATGAGCTGAGTTATGCAGTTTTACATTTTTGCGTTGTATGGGAGGTAGGCGTGTCCGTGGGCGGATTCCAAAAATATTCAATAGTGCAGATCCTTGGGTGCATGTGACCATGTGTACCAAGTTTCATCCAATTATCTCAACTCCTTCTTCTTATCCTGTGTATACGGACAACACACAGACGGACAGACGGACGGACGGACGGACGGACGGACGGACGGACGGACGGACGGACGGACATGGATAGCTCGACTCACGTGGTGACGCTGATCAAGAATATATATACTTTTCTATACCGGACTCGCTTCGTTCTATGCGTTACAAACGTTTGCACAAAGTTAATATACCCTGACCTTTCAGGTTTAGGGTATAAAAATGACAACGTGTTGGCATTTTTCATGTGACTGACAACAACTGACCATTGAAATTGACATAGTGAAAACCAGGCTTTAGATGTAAATTCTAGGAGATTAGTGACAGTAGATTTTCCAGATAAGAATCCATGTTGAAATGGAAATATTAGAGATTTAACGCTATGTGATAATTGTGAGGTTACAATAGCCTCAAAAAGCTAAGGAAGCGCGCTGAGCTTTGCAATTCCCCGATAGTTGTCTATCAAAGATCTATTGCCATAAGATTTCCATGCCACTGGAAAATAGCAAGATTGCAACGATGCAGTAAAAAGCATAGTAATTGGAACTACAAGTTCTTCACAGCAATATTTCAATATACAAGAAGGTATATTGTCAGGACCGCTTTTATAAGATGTCTTAAGATTTTTCAAGTAGGTTTAAACAGTGTTAATATCAATTATTAAAGAACAGATATCGTGTATCTCGAATAATATTGAAACAAGGGTACAGAAATTTATATATTAAAATATTTATTATACCGCTGTACTAAATTTTAGCATTCTAGTGCCAATAGTATTTGAGATACAGTTTTTTTTTTAATATTGCTTACTTTTCCTATTAATCGTGGAAAAATCTGATAATTTATTTATACACATTTTTGTATTTGAAATCTTAGTATTTTAACTTTTCCTAATTTGTTTTATTTTTATCATAAATATATAATTTGTTTATGATAATAAAGGCTTCGAAGTCGGCGCTAATAAAATCAGTTTTTTGTGAAGCTGCAACACACAAAAGCATATTCAATGTCAGTTTTGCAAGCTCACTCAAACAGTAGATTGAGAATGTTTATGTATGCAAAGCTTTTAAAATTACTTTTAAACTATAATTAATAAAAAAAGTTGAAATTAGGACAGGGATGGTAAAAATATCCTGATTTAATGAAAAGATTAGCGCCGACTACAAAGCTTTTATTATCAACCCCAAAATTGAAAACTATATAAATAGGCTTCTGTCGAAGCTACAAAAGCAAAATTAGATATTTATTCTTTTTATAATAAAACGAAGATGTGTTAGAAAAATGGGCGTCATCTACCGATGAACACGCCCACCTCCCATACAACCCCTAATTGAAAACTTTAAAAAAAGGCTTGTCTTTACTTTGTAGGATAACAATTTGATATGAATGTATTTTAGACGTCATCAAAATAGTAAAATTTTTTAAAATCTCATATAAAAAGAGCTGCAATTACCGATTTTGTACCATTACGAATCGCCCGTGGGGGTATTTTAACTTCGGCCAAGTCGAAGATATACCTTACTAGTTTTTAGTTCTTTAAAGTCAATGTTAAAAACTTTCAAAATCTAACAAAAACCACTTTTACCTCCCATATAAATGACGCGATCGGATTTGTGCTTCTATTTTTCTAGAAACTGTATACCCCCAAAATTAGAAAAAAAAATATTTTTGTCGTATGCTGCGCTTATAACTTATAACAAATACTTATAACTTTAACTTATACGGAATTATAATTTTGAATAAAAAATAAAGACTCACACAGTATTTTTTTAAAAAAAATGACTTTAAACTCAAAAATTGTGATTTTTTCAAAATTTCCTGATTTAACCACAAAAAAATTAAATATTTCACAAAAATTTCTACTAGCAATGTATATAGTTGGAAATTCCACGATTCTTTAAAAAATGTTCTGCATCAAAAACTTTCGTTCTTAGAGCATTTTTAGTCAAACAACTACCTATTACCTACAAATGAACCCATAGCTGCCCAGGGGGTCTATATAGACCCTCACTTGCCTTACCTTTTTTTGCTTTTTTTTGCATTCCTTACAGTTTAAAATCATAAAATTATATTGTCAAACTAAATTGTTCTGGATACTCCACTGCGCGATGTTGCCTAGATTGAGCTGAACTTGATGTGCTAGGCATTAATGGATCTACTCCATCATTATCGTCATCATAAAAAATGAAATATGTTTGCTATAATCAAAATCAACTTTTGGAGTGAGTTGACTTAAAATTATCTTGTATCAAAAATATGATTAAACTAATTAATTCTTTTGCCAATTTTACATAACAAAAAAGTACTGGCATTCATTTTCAAGTAGATTCAATGTTTTTAAGAAATTGGCTTTGAAATGTTGAGAAAATATCACCTAAACACACAATAAATTAGCAGAGCATTCATTTTTTTCAAATTCTTCGTTTGTATTAAGCCTGCTCGTGTTTATTGAATAAGAATTTGAGATCAGGCCTTTGCAAGGATGATTTAAAATACATAAGTAAAATGTATGTTTTGTCAACAAAAGCCCTTTAACGAGAATTCTTAACTCAGCTAATAAACTTAAAAAATATGATAAGAGTTTCATATTCGGACTAGAGTCGGACCAGAGTCACTAGACCCACTTAAGACCTACTTTTATTGTGTTTTTTTCATTTCAGAGCATAGTTACTCTCTCTCCAAAATATATCGTCTCATAATTGCAATTGCTAATTGCTTCCGTTTTGAAGAAGGACGTCAAGTTAGTCATTAAAATCCAAATCCGAATTCAATGATTCATTCCTTTATATGACGGCTTGTGAATAACAAATTTCCATCATTAGATTTTAATTTTTTATTGCAATTTTCAATAGAGGGCTCTCCAACACTTCTCCGACACTTGAAGTGGTTAGTCCAACTCTGTTCCGGCATTCTTCTTCGTCTTCTGTATTTCAACTAATTAGAATTTTGCAAATTTTACACAGTTTCGCCTGCGAATATAGAAACTTATGCAAATTAACTTGAAAAAAGAACTGATGTAATCGCTGTGGCAAAGTCATGTTGTAAGACCAGGTAATAGAGGAAGAAAACGAAGAAGAAGTAGTAGCAAAAGACATGCCAACTGTTTATATGAAACACACTGTCATGCTTAAAATAGTAATAACTAAAAGTAATTTCGAAAACTATTTTAGTACTCGAGTCCGAACATATGTTCTGGTGATCGTGCCATTTTTTGGGAGCTTCCTGCTGCCTAATAAAAACTCGTTCTCTTTTTGCTCTGATCTTGAACGTGGTAAGGTGTTTTTTAGTGTATATAATTCATAATACTATCCAAATATATGTCCATATATATATACATTACACTGATTTTCATTTCCATCTTTTTTCTATTTTTTATGTGATAAAATTTATTTAACTCACTGAGTTAAATAAATTGTTATATTTCAATAATCCATGCGCCGGCATTTTCAGCCCTCCTCTCCAACATTTTGGTCCAATCGAACCGGATTTTTCACCGTTTAAACACCGGCGTATAAACACACGGCGTATAAACACCGAACCACGGGCATTTCCACAAAATTCTACAGAATTCTACTCAAAAATCTACATTCCAAAATTATCTGATCACAATACAAGGTGCGTATGTATTTATAATATATTCTCTTAGTTAGTGCAATTAAAATTTCATTTACATTCAATTCAAAAAGTGCACATTTTTCCTAAAAAACGAATGTTTCAATCTTAAAAAAAAGCATAATATTTCGCGAAATAATTGCATTTTTGTACATACCGTATGTATGTACATACATATCTATATAAATGCTCTTAGTTCGTTCTTCGGTTAATTGATCGTAAAGTGATTTGATCGATTTCTTATTTTAAACCACGTTGGCAACATCTTTGAGCTTGATCATTGTGTATGTATGTTCATACTTTTTTGCAGATGTGTCTTGCTCTTAGACAACCTGGTTAAAAGCGATCAATTTTTGTATACATGTTTACTCTTTTTTGCGTGTATATTTCTATTTGCTATTGATGTTCCAATAGCTTTTTCTTTTTTATCAACCATTCTTTCTAATATATTATTTCTAAAAGATATATACATTTCTCTCCTGTGGCTTATGATACATGTTTATATTCAACGTTTCTATCCCATACGTAAAATTTGCTGCAAATAATCTCTTTATACACATGTTTCCTAATTTTCTTTGTATACTGATCTTGCATTCTCTCTTGAGAAATATTTACAACGTTCTTATGCTCAACGTAAACTTGTTGCAAACGATCTTTTCATATACATGTGTATAGAAATTATATGTTTACATATCTTATATTCTCTCTTGTGAAACATCTACATCTTTTCGATTCTCTGTACATGTATTTAAAACTTGTTGCAAACGATATTAGTATACATGTTTATATGAACTCAATTTGCTTATATTGCTCTCTTGAGAAACATTTCGATTTTTCGATTTTCTATATAAACTTTGTTGCAACGTTTCTATACATTTGTATTGTTTTTGTTTCTTTATAAACATACAACGCAAACTAAGAGAACATCAACTTTGTTGGAAGCGATCAGTTCTTGCATGTTTATATACACACACATCTTGATCGTTTTTGATAAATGCATGTACACTGCATCGGTTATATTTGTTGCAATCAATTAAATCAGAAATACATGTTTCTACAATTTCTCTTTGCATACATTTACTTTAAGCTCCCTGTTTAAACATATGCCGCATAAGGAACTTGATTTTTAGAAAAATATTGATTTTTTTCACCTGTTCAACAATCTTGTTGCGAGATATATACATGTTGTTTTGTTGTTGAATATATTTGAGGAAACAAGGCGAATTCTACGCAAATAAAACAGTGGCGTTATAAATCAATTAATTATTCAATCAATCTCAATTTTTGTAAAATAATATACAAAACAAAATTAATAATAAAAGACAAATTTGTTAAAAGTTATTTTCTTAAAAAGAAAACAGGTATTAAAAAAAAAAAAAACAAATTTCGTTTTTTAAATTGATTAAAGAATTTATTTTCATATAAGTTCAACAACAACAAGAACAACAACAACAACAACAACATTTCTTCTTCTTAAAACAATTTTGAAGCATATTTGGTGTATATGGTTTTTACGTGTTTTTAACAATAGATTTGTGTGATTTTCCTGAATTCTATAATTGTTAATAAAAAGTTCCGAAACAACGAATAAAGTGCCAATTTTGATTCAAACTTGTTTTGTGGTCATTTATACAATCGACATTTCTATTTCAAATTCAATTCAATTCGATTTGCAAACGTCTCATTTCTGTTCTCGTTTAGAACCACTTTTATACATTCGATTTGCAGTAGTTTTGAATTGTTTATTCAATCAATAATTTTTATAATTATTTATTTCATTTCTATTTTAAATTCAATTCAATTCGACATATTTCTGTTCTCGTTTAGAATCATTTTTTATACAGTCGTTTGAATTGTTTATATAATCGATAATTCTAATTATCTATTTCCGTTCTGTTTTTAAATTCAATTCAATTCCATCTGCAAACGACACATTTCTGTTCTCGTTTAGAACCACTTTTATACAGTCGCTTTGCAGTAATTTTGAATTGTTTATTCAATAAATAATTTTTATAATTATTTATTTCATTTCTATTTTAAATTCAATTCAATTCGACATATTTCTGTTCTCGTTTAGAACCATTTTTTATACAGTCGTTTGAATTGTTTATATAATCGATAATTCTAGTTATCTATTTCCGTTCTATTTCAAATTGAATTCAATTCGATCTGCATACGACTCATTTCTGTTCTCGTTTAGAACCACATTTTATACAATCGTTTTGCAGTCGTTTGATTTTTTTTTATTCAATCGATTATTTCAGTACTTTTTCAAATTCAATTCAATTCGATTTGCAAACGACTCATTTCTGTTCTCGTTTAGAACCACATTTTATACAATCGTTTTGCAGTCGTTTGATTTTTTTATTCAATCGATTATTTCAGTACTTTTTCAAATTCAATTCAATTCGATTTGCAAACGACTCATTTCTGTTCTCGTTTAGAACCACTTTTTATACAATCGTTTTGCAGTCGTTTGATTTGTTTATTCAATCGATTATTTTAGTTCTATTTCAAATTCAATTCAATTCGATTTGCAAACGACTCATTTCTGTTCTCGTTTAGAATAATTTTTTATACAATCGTTTGCAGTCGTTTGATTTGGTTAGTCAATCGAGTATTTCAGTTCTATTTCAAATTCAATTCAATTCGATTTGCAAACGACTCATTTCTGTTCTCGTTTAGAACCTTTTTTATACAGTCGCTTTGCAATAGTTTTGAATTAATTATTCAATCAATAATTTTTATAATTATTTATTTCATTTCTATTTTAAATTAAATTCAATTCGACATATTTCTGTTCTCGTTTAGAACCATTTTTTTATACAGTCGTTTGAATTGTTAATTCAGTCGAATATTTCAAATTCAATTCAATTCGATTTGCAAACGACTCATTTCTGTTCTCGTTTAGAACCATTTTTATACAGTCGCTTTGCAGTAGTTTTGAATTAATTATTCAATCAATAATTTTTATAATTATTTATTTCATTTCTATTTTAAATTCAATTCAATTCGACATATTTCTGTTCTCGTTTAGAACCATTTTTTATACAGTCGTCAGAATTGTTTGTGCAATCGATAAGTGCAATTATTTTTATTTCAACTCCATTTCAATTCAATTCAATTCCATCTGCAAACGACACATTTCTGTTCTCGTTTAGAACCACTTTTATACAGTCACTCTGCAGTCGTTTGAATCATTTGAACGATCGATAGCTCTATAATATCAAATTTCAATTCAAAACTATTTGTAATTATTTATATCGTTAATATCGTAACAATCGTACTAGTTTCGATTATTCTATTGATAATTCTCCATAAAGTCACATTGTGCTTTATATTTCTGGCTTCCTTCATAAGATTATATATCCAAATTTTGACTATTCTGTCGATAATTGCAATAGCTAATTCAATTCCGACTAAGTTTAACTATAGTAAATTCCAAACAAAATTATTTTGCTATTGTTTAATAGGCGCAGATACTTTGGCCATTTAATTTTATTCCAATTTATTTATTTGATTCTTCATCGGTGGCTTAATCCTTTTATCCACAATGTCATCGTTGAATTCGTTTATTCGTTTAACTGATAGCTTGGTTGAATTTGAATCTGACTTAACCGAAACCTTAGACGCAGCAAGCTCAACTCACTCACTGGATGTCCACAAGGAAGAAATTAAGTCAATATGGAACCGCATCAAAGCGATTTACGAGACGTGCCTGAGTGAACTAATTGCTGCACAAGATGAAGACTCGGATCCAGATATCGAATTGGAATCTATAAAAGCTCGATATCGCACATCATATCAAGTATACGTCCGGTGTGCTTCACAAATTGGAGATTGCATAGAAAAACTTAACAAGGCTTCCACCTCTGCGCAGGTCTCTACAATATCTACACCAATAACCAGCTTCGATTTTGTTCCAGCTTCGAATCATTATTTCCATCTTCCTCCATGTGACACCGAGATTTTCAACGGTGACTATCTTTCGTGGCCGTCCTTTAAGGACATGTTCACTGCCATATACGTGAACAATTCAAGATTAAGTCCGGTAGAGAAACTTTTCCATCTTAACTCGAAGACACGAGGAGAAGCTCGTGATATAGTTAAGAAAAGTCCACTGACCAACGATGGTTTTTCTTTGGCGTGGAAGAACTTACAAGATCGCTATGAAAACAAGCGAATCTTAATAAATAGTCAACTAAGAATTCTTTTTAATTTGCCATCCATATCCATTGAATCTGCAAACTCTCTCAAAAAACTTCAACGTGAATTGAATGGTTGCATTTCTGCTCTTCAACTATACAATGTTGACATAGAAAGCTGGAATTCTATATTCGTTTTCCTCTGTTCCACTAGATTGCCAGACGGAACTCTAGCTCTGTGGGAACAATCCCTTAAAAATAAGACCGAAATTCCAAAATGGTCTGAGCTAGACTCATTTCTAACCAGTCGTTATCAAACACTGGAAACTGTTTCCGATTTAAAAGGGTCTTCTGGTTTAAAAGTACCCAGTTCTAAACCGCTTTCTTATCCAAAGAATTGTAGCTCGAAAAATGTTAATTCTTATCATGTTAATGTTTACATTCCGACATGCAAACTATGCTCTAACGAACAGCATACCATTCGATTATGTCCTCGTTTTCTCCAAATGAACATTAATGACAAAATTGCGTTAATTAAAAAATTCCATCTTTGTTTAAATTGTTTCTCGAAATCGCATTTAATAAAGGATTGTAAAAGCCGTCATAACTGCTTCATATGTTACAAGCGTCACAATACACTTTTACATAAAGAAATTCCAACTTCTGAACCTATTGTTTCTTCAAACTTCAAACCTAGCAAGCAAACTACTCATACATTTCAAATACAGTCCACTGAAGCACCATGTTCATCACAAAATATTAATTCTTGCTTTGCTTCAAATTGCAAAAATGTGCTTCTAGGTACCGCTGTTGTAAAAATATGCCATCTTGGTGTAACTTATCTCGCAAGAGCCTTAGTTGACTCAGGTTCAGAAGGAACATTTATTTCAGAAAAACTTTTCAGAATACTTAAGCTTCCATCTCGTGCTACATCTACTCAAATTTCTGGATTAAATAACGCAGTTTCGGCCAAAATTCAACATGAATGTTCGTTCATAGTAAGTTCAACATTCGATTCTCGTATAAACATTGAAGCAACTGCTCTTGTAGTTCCACAGCTAACAGGAAATCTTCCATCCTGTTCTATAAATCCCTCAATATTGTCGAGTCTCCCAAATTTGCAATATGCGGACGAAAATTTCCACAAATGTTCGCAAATCGACATTTTAATTGGTGGCGACCTTTTTCCATCCATTCTGCGGGATGGCGTAAAACGAAACATCTGCGGTTCTCTTGTTGCTCAAGAGACAATATTTGGGTGGATACTGACAGGCCCAATTTCAAAGTCCATTGCTTCATTTTCCACATGCTTGTCATATTTTAATAAAGTTTCTTTGGATCAACAGATCTCAAGTTTTTGGGAGGTGGAGAATCTTCCACAAAAACATTTCATAACCCAAACCGATCGTTTTTGCGAAGAAAATTATAACTTTACTACAATTCGCAACAGAAAACGCAGATATGTCTTTACTTCTCCGTTCAAAGAAGACTCTCAAAAAACTTTGCAACGTTCTAGTCGTTCCATCCCACATTCGCAGTTCTTAAGAAGTAAGGTGCGTTTAAGAAAAAAAATCCCACTTATCCTAAAAGATAAATTTCTAAAATATTTCTAAACTTTTTCAACCAGCCAGCTTGCAAATCCCCCCATATTGTTCTAGCTAAAGTCTCTATGCAAAAAAATTGGGCTAGAAAATATAGACTGGGACGTAATATTCTAAGTGAATATCTTCTAAGTTGGCAATCATTCTCTGTCAATTATCCTCAAATAGAAAAAAAAATATTTGATTCCAAAACCATCCTGGTTAAATTAAGCAAAAACAAATATCGCAAATCCAGCAATAGACCTCAAAAACGTGTGTATAAGGCTAAAGTATTCAAGTGCATCCTGTGCAAACATGCTCATCCTCTACGACTCTGCGAGAAGTTTCTTTGATGAACACAGAAAAAGAATGCAAACTGTTCTACTTTATAAAAATTGTTCCAATTGTGTAGCACATGAACATTCACATACATTCTGCATAAGCACTCATGGTTGTCGATATTGCCAAGAACGTCATCATACTCTTCTTCATATGCATCTACGTCTGCGCAAGGATCCATCCAGTAGTCCAAAGAAGAACACTTCTGCTCCAACAAGTTCAATGCTGTCCTCGAACAACTTGTCGCTGTCATTCATCTTATCTCTGAACCTCGTTACATTCCTGCCAACTACGATTATAAAGTTGGAAGTGAACGGCAGCTTGCACTATGCAAGATCCCTGCTTGATCCTTGCTCAGCTACTAGTCGCATCGCTAGAAAGTTAGTGGATCAATTTAATATTACAACTATGACACTCGGTGACGAATCGGTATGTCCAATTATCATTCGTGCTCGATTTGATCCTAACATAAGGATTCAATCTGTACTTCGAGTTGACCACCGAGTCTCTATTCGAACTCCGTCTAAATCAGTCGATGAATCCATAGCACAAAAGTTTTCAAACTTAATACTGGCTGACACAAAATTCTTTAAGTCCGATCCTATATCCGTAGTGCTTGGTGCCGATCTTTATTCTAAGATTATTTAACAAGGGTTGATGCCAAGTAATAATGGCCTGCCTATTGCTCAAAACACGGTATTCGGATGGATATTATCCGGGGCATTGACAGCTTAATTCTATTCAGTTTCAGTAACAAACAAACTTTTTAATGTCATTATTAACAAATTGCACTATCTAATGAATTTATTATAATGCATATGCCATATTTTTATATATTAGGTATATTATAACTTTTTTAACTATTTTCACTTTATATTATTTTGAATTTTTACTTGTACATTGTTACAAATTGTTAATATGACATTTATATTTATATTTATTTAATCTTTTTTGAATTTTTATATTTTGAATTGAGAAAAAATAATTTCTTTTATAATTAATGCCTAAATATTATGAAATACAACTTTCTCTTATGTAATAATTTACCATTATAATAATTAACAACACATTTATCCTTCCACAAATTCATTAAACACATTATGTATCATATTATTTTAAGTATTATAATTCCATAATTTTTCCTGAATTCAATTCATTATTTTGTTTAGATTTAATATGATCCGTCTTGTAAAAAAAAGGCACGACCACTTGAAATATTTTTAATTGTTTCCAAGTTTTAAATTCATTTTTTTTTGCAGTCGTACTGCAAGGCGGGCGGCGATGTTTATATGAAACACACTGTCATGCTTAAAATAGTAATAACTAAAAGTAATTTCGAAAACTATTTTAGTACTCGAGTCCGAACATATGTTCTGGTGATCGTGCCATTTTTTGGGAGCTTCCTGCTGCCTAATAAAAACTCGTTCTCTTTTTGCTCTGATCTTGAACGTGGTAAGGTGTTTTTTAGTGTATATAATTCATAATACTATCCAAATATATGTCCATATATATATACATTACACTGATTTTCATTTCCATCTTTTTTCTATTTTTTATGTGATAAAATTTATTTAACTCACTGAGTTAAATAAATTGTTATATTTCAATAATCCATGCGCCGGCATTTTCAGCCCTCCTCTCCAACACAACTATTGCCAAGCAAGAAACGCCGCAAGACAAGCGAACCCAGTGAAGTTAGCTGCGATTGCATAATCAGCAGAAAATTCGTGCTTTTGTATTCTTAGTTGTGTTTTGTTGCTGCTTTTGGTGTTGCTGGATGGTGCTGTTGCTGTGGTTCATGCAACTATTGCAACCAGAGACGCAACAAAACAATAACAACAGAGACAAAACAACATCGAATTCTGGCAAATAGCTTAACATGCAAAACTACTGTGGCATGGGAATTCATTAATATTCCGAAATTTAAACCGACCTAAAATTATTATGAATCTGCTGCTCGATGTAGTCAAAGCTTAGTTAGCCAATGTGGCGCAGTTTAATCAACGAATTTCCCTGCGCAACCCTGATTAAAAGCGACCCTGGTCGAAAAACAACAACGATTATAACAACAACCACAACAACATCAACAACGGCATCAAGAACAGCAGCAACAAAAACACTTTGCATGTGACCAAAGTCAAGTCTTTGCAGCGAATTATACCCACTCAGGCGTGTTAGCAACAAAAACGTCTAAAGCGGCAGTTAGTTGAATAGCAAATACAGGCAAACACACCAGCAGAAAAAGCAAAAAGCACTCACACACAGAGTAGATACAGACATTTATTAGCTTTTAACATCAGCGGAGTTTAAATTCTTTGCACTGGGGCTCAAGCTTGAATATTTAGAGCCCGAACAGAACCAAAGCGACTGACGGCTGGCGGTCCTCTCTCGGCGAATTGAGCTGAAACACGTCTACAACAAGAGCGGCTGGCGGTTGTCGGAACAGAGTTGCTTTTTGTCACGGTAGTGGTACAATTGACTGATAGGGGTGCAACAGACGGACAACATGATTAACATATATGAAAAAATTTTGACTTATTCAATTAAGTGTTCATCAAAATCCATTATGAAGACAATTATTTCGTATTTTATTGCGAATTCACATAAATATAACACAGACACAAAAAACCAAACGTCAGAATATACTAAAAACTAAAAAAATTACATTAAACACAGCCAATTCTTAGCAAAAGTATGGCAACATTTATGCTACTCAGAGAGAGGACCGCCAGCCGCCATAGCAAAAATAGAATATATTCTATTCTGGCGTTTTTCCGTCGCGGATTCGCCCAGCGAAGTCGTTTTTGCCGAGTGCATACATTTTAATGTATTCTGCTGAACGGCGAATCCGCCAGCCGTCATCCGCTTTGGTTCTGTTCGGGCTCATTCTATTCTGGCGTTTTTCCGTCGCGGATTCGCCCAGCGAATTCGTTTTTGCCGAGTGCATACATTTTAATGTATTCTGCTGAACGGCGAATCCGCCAGCCGTCATCCGCTTTGGTTCTGTTCGGGCTCTTAAGCTGCATATCAAAAAAGCTCAAAAATGTACAAAGTTGTCAAAACCGGAAGCGTAAGAAATGTCAATTAAGAAAACATTTGTTGCTATTGACTAGGGGTCTATCAATTCCTTATTATAGTCCCTAACACCCGCCTCTGCTGCTCAAATAGCATTAAAATATATTTTAAGATTTTTTAGTTGTCGACATCGTAGTCTTGATGTTGCACGCAAGCATTCATGCTTTTGACAGGGAGACGAGAGTCAAGCAGCTCTTCCCCCCTTTTTGACCAAGTCATAACAGCAATTGCCAATTTCAATGCGATCTCACAACTATTCATTATGCAAAATTATGTTGTGCTCCGGTCAAGCACTTGATTTGCATTTAACTCGGTTTGTGGGATGAGTTAAGCTTGGCTGCAAATCGCCCTACATGCCATATTTTTAATTTAAGCTCAAAGCAATTCAAACGTTATAATTAAGAATTTATGTGCAGAAATATATGGTTTTAGAGGTTATAAAAATCGTTATTGGTTAATAACAGAAATGTTGGATGGAATTAATTTATTTTTTTATTAAATATTCTAGACGGAGGAGCGGTGATTTTGCTACATGAAATTATTTGATCTAAAGCTGATAAGGTAAAATTTTTAAAAAAATATGTTTTGGTTTTATGATGATGTAATATAACAATTAGTAGTATGGGTCCACGTTGAGTATGTTATGCTTACAGCATTGCTCTTAAGGCATACCTATTGCTTTCACGTCTGGCATGTACGTTTTCACCGAGCTCATCAACTCAACACTCTCCAGGATATAATAGTGACCAAGCACCCTGACTGATACTGAGTAGTAAACCTGTATTTTGGATCTCGGGTTATATCCAGATAAGATTCCCAAATATTCCTGTATACCGGATCTAAGATTTCTTCTTAAAACGAATTTAGAACAAGAGACATGAGAGACAAAAGAGGAAATGTATTTTTTAAGAAGAAATCTTCTTGTTTTTCAACAAAAAACTTTTTAAATTTTTTTAAGACTTCAAGACTTATTTCAAAAACAAGAGGCATGAAAGAGGATGGAGGAGATGCATTTTTTAAGAAGAAATCTTTTTGTTTTTCAGCAGAAATCTTCTTACATTTATATAATAAGATGTCTTTCTAAAATACATACATATCATATAAATTATTATACACATATAAATTATTTTCTTGCAGCTTAAATATAAGCATTCCCACCCAATAAACCACATAGCGGACACGGTTTAGTTTCGAATTAGTAATGAAACCGAGAACTCGGATTAGATATCTCGTATTCGATTCGAATTCGAAACGAGTCCGCAATCTCGAAAATAAAATAAATTTTTATATATCTGCAATTGATCATCGCAACATTGATTTTTTGTTTTTAAATTCGTGATCCCTTCAGATTTTTTAAAAAATAAAGAAAAAAACACCAAAAGCAAAAAAAAAACTGATAAGTTTTTTTGTCTGAGCTGGGAGTCGAACCCACTTCCTTAAACGTTTGTTTTCATAATCAAGCAAATTACGCCGCTTCTAAACAACAACTCCGACAGGCTAGTGGATAACGTAGCAGACTGGCATCTCGGGGGACGTGGGTACGAATCTTGAACATGTATATTTTTTCTCTTTATTATAACAATAATAATCTTATAATCTTTTATCAAATATATTGAAAAATTTCCAAAATTATTCGAAAACGATTTGCTAATGTTGAAATTCTCGCTTTGGCAGTGATTCGATTATGGTTAAAAAATCTCGCTTCGAGAATGAAATGTGCATTTCTCCCGTCCTTGGGTTATTGGACAATAAACCAAACGAATTTGCCTCGAATTCGAGGTGAATCCGAGATCTCGGATATTTATTTCGAAAACGAAGTTCGAAAATGTTTTGCTAATGAACCCGATGGCGGGAGAAATGCACATTTCATTCTCGAAACGAGATTTTTTATCATAATCGAAACACTACCGAAGCGAGAATTTCAACATTAGCAAATCGTTTTCGAATAATTTTCGCAATTTTTGTTTTTAAATGAAAGTTTTTTAATATATTCGTGTCTTACGCAAATCGATTATTTTGATAAAAGATCATAAGATTATTATTGTTATAAAGAAAACAATAAAAAACCCACGTCCCCCGGATGCCAGTCTCCTACGTTATCCACTAGCCTATCGAATTTGTTGTGTAAAAGCGGCATAATTTGCTTCATTATGAAAACAAATGTTTGAGGAAGTGGGTTCGACTCCCAGCCCAGGCAAAAAAATGTATCATTGTTTTTTTTTTGCTTTTGGTGTTTTTTCTCTATTTTTTAAAAAATCTGGAGGGATCACGAATTTAAAAAAAAAAATCAATGTTGCGATGATTAACTGCAGATATATAAAAATTTATTTTATATTACGAGATTGCGGACTCGTTTCGAATTCGATTCGAATACGAGGTATCTAATACGAGTTCTAAAAAATAAAATTTTCAATTATTGGGTTGTATGGAAGGTTGGCGTGTTCGTGGTGGTTTCAGTTTTTTAGCTTAAATATTAGCCTATTATAGAGTTTTCACTACAGTGGGTTGTTCAGGAAGTTGGTGTGTGTGTAGGCGAATGATGCCTGCTTTTCCTCCACAATTTAGTTTTGACATAATATACAAACGCCTCATATTTTTTGCCTGTAGCTAAGAGAGAAGGCTATTTGTGGAGTTTGCTTTCAAAATCAGATAAGTCACACAGATCGAATTACTTGGAAATCGAAACAAACCTTTTAATTTTGACATACATTTTTTATAAATAAACCAAGTATGCAAAATTATGCTCCACAGGAATAGAAATATTATGCAAAAAAAAATGGTCTCATAGTGCAAAAAAAAATCGTATTTTCAATTTCAAATTTGGAATTCAAATCTGGAATTTTGAAAGCTAGAAATGAATCAAAATTAAGATTTCACCGCTCGGGGTCTCAAAAGTTAGAGGAACTCATTCAAATGATTTCTGCATACTTTTTTCTCAAATCGGAGGAAATCCGCCGAAGCAATTTTGATTCTTCTGAAGGTCCTTTTTATAAAAAAACTAGTAAGGTATATCTTCGACTTGGCCGAAGATAAAATACCCCCACGGCCGATTCGTAAAAAAAATTTAAAACTTTAACTCTTATTACAAGAGATATTAAAAGATTTAACTATTTTGATGACTTCTAAAATACAAACATATCAAATTGATTTCCTGCAGATTAAAGATAAAGTCTCTTTATAAAGTCTTCAATTTGGGGGTGACCTGTATGGTCGTGGGCTCAATTTGGGTATGGGCGTGGTCGTGGGTGGTTGACGCCAATTTTTCTAACTGTATACGTTAAAAGCTTAGAGTTTTAACTTGGCCAATAAAAAATCACGGCAAAGAAAGAAAGTAAAACAAATTGGTTTCAAATATTTATTACTTAAGGTTTTATTAAATACTTAGTTGTACCTTGGTTTTAAGTTTGGTTGCTGAAGGTATGTCTTGCGTGCACGCGAAGTTGTATAGAAGAGAACATTAGAAACTTTTTCTCTCAGCTAAGCGGAAGGCTAGCAGCAAGGTTTAGTACTAAAGCTTAGTATTAAACAGTTGGTAACAATTAAAGATTAAACATAATTGTAAGCTTCAGTGCTTCTCAAACATACACTAACTTAATGATATTTTAATACGTCATAAGGATGGGACGTGTCTGGCCTGAACACTAACAAACATTAGTTTTGATATAAAATGAATGAATGCCGAATTCTATATTTTTAGTTTCGTCAGAAGCCTCTTTATATAGTTTTCAATTTTTGGGTTGTATGGGAGGTAGGCGTGTTAGTCGATAGATGACACCAATTTTTTTAACACACCTTAGTTTTAATATAGAATACAAAAATACCGAATTTCAGTTTTATAGCTTAAATCTTATTCTAGTTTTAGGGTTTTCACTATTGTGGGTTGTATGGGAGGTGGGTTGTATAGGAGGTGGGTGGTGGGTTGTATGGAAGGTGGGTATATTCGTAGGTGGATGACGCCCACTTTTCTTCCACGATTTAGTTTTGATAAAACATACAAACGTATCACATTTTATTCCTGTATAAATAATAATTTTAATAATTTTATTCCTGCCTCTTTATAGAGTTTAAAAATTTGGGGTTGTATGGGAGGTGGGCTTGTTCGTGGGTGGACGATGTCCATATTTCTAACACGCCTTAGTTTTGATATAAAATGAAGAAATAGCTAATATTATTTTTGTAGCTTCGACAGAAGCCTCTTTATTTAGTTTTCAATATTGGGGTTATATGGGAGGTGAGCGTGTTAGTTGGTGGATGATACCCATGTTCTTAGCACACTTCAGTTCTGACATAGAGTCAACAAATACCGAATTTCAGTTATGTACACTCAGAAAAAAGTGTCTCGGAATATGATAAAATTCATATTTAGAGAAAAATGGTATAGACTTTGCTCCAGAGAATGCTATTCTCTAATTGCGATACTAAAAATTCTCTAAAAATGATAAAAAGCTACCATGGTATAGAAAAATATATCATTTTTAGAGAAAAATACTTTTTTTTTTGAGAAAATATTTGTTTTTATTGAAGAAAATACTTCACATAGTGAATTTTTTATCAAAATATAAGAAAAATTTCATTTTCAATAAAATTTCTCTATAAATGAGAAATTTTTTGTGCGAGAAAAATACTTATCATTATTAGAGACATTGAAATGTTTGCATTTCCTAGAAGTAAAGAAATATTTCTACGAAAATGTGAAAATTTATTCTAATTGAAGAAAATTTTATTTGAAAAAGAGAAAATTGCTATTATCAAAAATAGAGAAATTTTTTACCGGAGCAAGGTATGTGTTTTTTTCTCAGTGTAGCTTAAATATTAGCGTCTTTATAGAGTTTTCATTATTGGGGTTGTTTGGGAGGTAGGCGTGGTTTTCATCCGATTTAGCCCATTTTCGAACTTGATCTTTGTTTTTTAGAAAGAAGCTCAAGTATAGAATTTCATTACGATAAAAATTACGGCTGTAATCGTGTCCACATACAGACGGACATGGCTAAAAATCAACTCAGGTGGTGATACTGATCAAGACTATCTATACTTTGACCCAATTTATTGGCTTGCCATTGTTGTTCATAAAATTTATGAAAAAATTTAAAAAAATATTTACATTATAGTTTCACTTTTTATTTGACATAACATTTCGTAGGGGAAGAGTGGCATGAAAGAGCCAGTTTTAAAAAAGTTACAAAATATATAAAAATAATTAATAAAATTATAATTCTTGTAACAAAAGTATTTTCTCATTCATTTATGAATGTAATACCATGAAATATTTTCCAAAATCAGCAATATTCTTGGACCTGTAGCCATTTATAAAAAACATGAAATTCGGCTCTTTCATAACACATGGGCATTGAAAGAGCCAACCAAAGTTTTGAAAGAGCCATCTTCTTATTACAAGACTTAACACGAAAAATAACGAATATTTTATTAAAAATATTAATTGTTTTTATAAAAAGTATTGTTTTTACAAAAACAAATTAAATAAATAAAAAAATTCAAAACTAAAAACAAAAAATAGTTAAAAACTTAAAAATATTTTTAGCAAAAAAATTAAATCGCTTTGAAGAAAATCTATAATAATAAGACCTATTCCAAAAACAAAATAAGAGGTTTAAAACACTTAAAAATATTTTTGACAAAAATAATTTAAACTTCCTTTACGCTTCTTCATACCACCGCAACCCAGCTCTTTCAAAACATATTGTCCAAAGAAACATAACCTCAAAAATTAGTATGAAATCAAGATTTTTCGGGCAAAATAAATATGTTATTGGTAGGCCTAATATATCCATAAAATTATAGTATAATAATATTACTGTTAGTTTTAAAGGTGAAGACGTCACAAAACAAATAAAATGTTCTGAAAAACTTACTTAATGATGAAGAAATCCAAAATACGATACACCATCGTCGTTTATTATCAGTGAACTGTCAAATGTTCGAGGGTGCCATATGGCGAGTATTGCTTCTTAAAAATTATAATTTAAGAAGCATTCGTATGAAAACTACCGCGTAAATCAAGATGGCTCTTTCATGCCACTCTTCCCCTAGTTTAAAGTTCACAAAAATCATGGTAAATAGAATAAAATAAATGCCTTGGTTTATGCAGATATGTTAGTGTGATCTTAGAATCACGCACACTTGCAAAACGTCTGTCTGGTTATGTATGTATGTTTATGCAACATTTCGTATGTAAATCGCCATTCCTAAATATTTTATGCGATTTCAATTATGGGCGTCCAATTAAATAGAAATTGAACACTGCTACCAACATTTGTCTGTATTTAACTGTCTATGCTGTATACTTGTAATTGTCAATTTGTCAATAATTTTCAGGTTGATCTACTATCAGCAATTAACAGTACCATTCAAAGATGAAGAAAGGAAAGTCAGCAATATTTTAATATTGCCAGCTTGTGCTAAAGAATGTCATTCAAAAAGTTCACATCAATTTCTTTGAAGTCAATCAATCATTTAAATGCTTTTGCGATATTTTTCTTTTTTTCAATAGCAAGCTCATGGATAACTCTGCGAATTTTATCCATAAATATGTTTTTACATTTTGCTACAAAAAATATTCGACTTTTATTGTGACTGTCAAGCAATGCCAAAATTGCATCGTTTATAAACTATCAATGTTCAAATCTGGCTCAAATGAAATATTGTGTTTCGTGGCTTTTGGAAGAAGGATATCCAGGATTG
Source organism: Tetanocera ferruginea (assembly GCA_958299015.1). Taxonomy (NCBI): domain Eukaryota; kingdom Metazoa; phylum Arthropoda; class Insecta; order Diptera; family Sciomyzidae; genus Tetanocera; species Tetanocera ferruginea. Next base: position 36,048,258 of record OY282644.1, on the reverse strand, counting down.
ATTCTTGCAACATTGAGTTGCAAACATTCTTCTATCAAATGCCAGCTGAACAACGCGTCTCCCCTCTAAAAGACATCAGCACACTATTTCGTTTCAATTGAATCTATTGATATCGTTATTGATATCGTAGAAATGTTTGTTTCGCTACAGTCGTTTAAATAAAACTTTCGGTTGTAGAATAAAGAACAAAGCATATGTTTTACGATATCGAAAAAATATAAAACGTCTTAAAAAGGCGTATCCTTTAAAACAAGTATAAAGTAAAAAATAGTTTAAAATAAGTGATGTCTGAAATTTGCTTATTTCTTCACGAGCGAGACCTTTAAGACCTCTTAAGCCATTTACTCATTCAACTTTTTTATGAATAATTTTTCACCCGGCATGGGAACAGGGAGTTTTCGTTTTTAAGTTAAAGCTCAAGAAACTTATGAAAATTTGTTCATCAACCGTCAATATTCATGAGTGTAATAAAAACAATCTATGTAATTTCTATATCTGCTATATTCGTTCTACACAGCTTTTTTATTCAGAATTGCAAAATACAAAAAAAAAAAACAGTGAATAAATCTCAGAAGATTTCTGAAGTTCTTATCTCACAAATAACAAAACTCAACAATAACTGTTTCTAATGTTTTTTGAACCGCAGAGTCCAGATATGGATATTTGGAAATCGACGAAGACGTTTTTGAGAAGTTTTAAAATTTAAATTTGCCGTTTTTAGGAAACAGTTACCTGGCGTCTGTTTCCTATGAAATTACTCACCGATTACATTGAATTTATTTTAAAACTTAAGAAAATTTTGAACATCTTCCTTTAATATTCCAATAAACATCAATTCGGTATTTTGGCGGGCAAAATTAGCACAAATGTATGACTTTGTAAAGTATGGTACCGACCATGATAATGGTATTCATTATCCTAGAATGGCTTTTGTTAAATTTACACGAGCTTGTCAGAGTCACACAAAGAAAGCCAATTATCATCTCATAGAGTGCAACACTTCGAGCTTATGAAAATTTTGACACTCTATTTCAGTTTCCAAAATAAATATGTTTTAAACAAAGCTCATTGTTTTAATTTTAAAAATTATCTAATTTTTACAGCGATACAAGCAAAACATTCTACACATTTTGAGCATCAGAGATACAATTTTTAATGTAATTTTACATGTGATAAGCACTTTGTTGTAACACAACAAGCAAGAAAAATATTTTTCACCAAGCTTGGAAAAAGTGCCAACATCTTTGAGTTGAGCTGGAAATTGGCTTGAGATGTGTAAGTTTCAAAGTGGCTGTACTGATAAAGTGTCATAAAAATAATTTGTACTTGGCAGCACTGTTTGTTTTGGTTACTGTGTTTCTTGTTATTTTGTGAATATTTGTGACATGCACAGTTTGAATAAATAATGAAATTTGTTTTTTTTTAATTTCAGGTTGAAGACGGTTAGGGAAAAACATTGGAGATCAACTGGATATCCAGCCTTATCTCAACTGGAGATCGAATGTCCATTTCCTTAGAGAAAGGCTTGGATCTCAAGTCGAGGTCCCGTATATATCCAGCACTGGAGATTATAGCAACAAGCTGGAGCTCTACTTGAGGTCAAGCCAATCTCCATGATAAATGTTTATTGGGAAGTATGTTTAAATTTTTTTAGTACTAGAATAAAATCACGTCCTACTACGGGTTAGAACTTAACCCTTAATTGCATGAATAAAAAAAAAAATAAGAAGTTGTCATACGCTGAAAACCATCACAATAAATGGCTTTGTGTTTTTTTTATCTCTTAATAGTTTGATGGAAATTTCCATCATTAGGCAAAGAAGGTTTGCAAATTTTCTGTGCGTACTTTTCGGTAGATAATTTTTTCAAATAGTAAAATTTAAAAAAATTGAAAACCCATGTTATAGCAGTAAATACTTTAAGCGATACAGGATGCGGAGCATGTCGCTTGTCTTGTATGTATTCAGATTTTATATAATAAGAAGTAGTTGAGGGCCAGAGCTTATTTAACTATACGGTTTCTTTTAGAATGTCGCCAATTTCAGTTTTCGCAAACAAGTTTTATTTAAAGTTCTTTAAAAGAAATTCCTGCAATTTTACTGTTGATATAAATAACTTTTGTTATAAAAATTAGGAGCATCACGGTTAATCTAGGAGATTGATATTTTTACCTACTTCTCAGTAAGTATTTTTTTTTTGAGACAGTAGCTATTTTTGTTTAATCATATGAAACAAGCTTTGTTGGAATACGCTCAGAGTGTGTGGATCATAAGCGCAACCAAAGGGGGGGATTTCGGGGTTTAAACCCCCCCTCCAAAAATTATTGTAGTACCTAGCAAAATAGTATTAAATCAAAGTGAGTCACATGAAAAGCAATCACACGTTTTATGAAATGAGTGAAAACCCCAAATGTATATTTCAAATAGATTCTGGTTGATGCATAATCTACTAAATTAGTCATATTTTATTCCTTCAGACTGCACATTAAGCCGGATCGATTTTGTATGGAGAAAAAAAGTGAGCCGGACACCGACTCAAAAGTAAGAAGTACTCTTAAAAACTAGAAAATATTTTTTTTAAACACCTATAAAAAATGTATTTTTCTTGATATTTAATTAGTTTTGATTAAACCGCACCATACGATATATCAATGGAAAGAAGAGCTCAATAATTTTCCAATAAATTTAAATTCATGTGAATATCATGAAAAATACATATTGTACACGTATTTAAAACAACTTTTCTTCGAAAATGACAAAATATTTATTTAGTGTACCATGAAAATCTATAGCTTTTTGCTTATTTGGGTATGCATTCTGAAGAAAAAAGTTTATACAAAAAAATTCGTTTTCTGCAGAAAAGACGTTCAGAAGAACCAAACCGCTCCATGAGGATTTCTCCGATCCAAGCAAAACTATACAGAAATTGTTTTTAAGAGTCCCTCTTACTTTTAAGTCAGTGTCTAGTCAAATTTCAATTTCGATCCGGCTTATTACACATGTTTAATTTTTGTTATATTCTGATTCTGACCACTTGAAAGGTTGTTGGCAATACTTCGATTTGAGTTATATTTTCAACTTCCAGCATGGAGGAAACTTGAAATATTTGGAAACAAATTAATTCAAATGTAAGACATAGTAAAAAAGCCTCAATTTGAGGAAAATCGCTCACTCGCCACTGAAAAAATCAAAGAAATTTCCCGTTAAATTGTTATTTTTTGTCCTTTTTTAAAGTCATTTTTTAAACATCGATAACACAAACTCTACAGAATTAAGTTTATAGTGAAATCATGTGATGCATTATAAAAGTAATTCCGATTGACTTCCTAAAGTGGAGAAAAAAATTAACAATTTCTAATTTTCCATCGTAGTTTCCATAATCCGTTTCATAAAATTTCTCTAAATTTTTAAATATTATCTGAAATAAAGGAATTATGGCTTATTAGGAAAAAAACATGTTGATTAAATTTTTCTTCTGTTCGCCCATCCAGTGACATAATATAGTTACACGCCTTGTTCATAATCTTCCATTGGATATTCAAAATCAGTTTCATGAAAATTCCTCAAAATTTCGCAAATATTAACCGATTTTGGAAAAGTGTAGCAAAGACCTATCGTTAATAATATATTATTTCAATTTCGTCAGCATTTGCGCATTGGACAACTAATACCAAACGATTTTTTTCAAATTCAGACTCTTTGTTTTTCATCCCAAGGTGTCAGAAATTTAGCGGTTTTTACTTTCGGAATTGACCATAATTAGTACTCACTAAAGGACGTATGTTAAAGCTAGTGCCAGCCAATTGGGAATTTCATCCATATTACAACGAAGTGATGTATGGATGAAAAATGTTCACTGCACTCAGTAAAAAGTTTCTCGGAATAAGTAAAAAGACATAATATTTAGAGAAATATGTTATAGAGTTTGATCCAGAGAATGCTTTTCTCTAAATGTGGTACTAAAAAATCCCCAAAAATGATCAAAAGCTTCCATGAAAAAGGGAAATATATAAAAATATATCGTTTTTAGAGAATAAGACTTTCTTATTTTTGAAAAAAGATTTAATATTATTGAAGAAAATACTTCGCACAATGAATTTTTTATCAAAATTTAGTAAAAATTTTTCATTTTCCTTAAATTTTTCTCTATTAATGAGAATTTTTGTGCGGGAAAAATACTTATCATTATTAGAGACATTGAAATATTTCCATTTCCCACAAGTAAAGAAATATTTATTTGAAAATGTGAAAATTTATTCTAATTGAATTATCGAAAAAAGAGAAATTTTTGTATCGAAGAAAGGTAGGTATTTTTTTCTGAATGTGTGGGGAGCGAAATATTGAATTTTTGCTGATCTTATTGGGACCCCAGTAAAAATTAAAATATTTTAGCTCAAGCCTTATAACTTTCGTACAACTGCCAAACAAGAAAAAAAATTCTTAAAACGGCCTACAACTGGTGCTTGCAAAATATTTTGCCCGAACAGATCCTAAACAACGTTGAAGCCAGTTTATTTTAAAACGACCGCTGCCACTTCTGTTCACCTTCTGTACGGATAGAATGTCCTGACAGTGACCGTTTTAATTTAAAAAAAAAAAAAAAAATATGGTGCTGGTCATGCCTGAAGTTTGAACAAGGAACCATTAGTGCAAAAATTGAACGCACTAACCGCTACAACTCAGCCGCTGTAATTACGTAAAATTGTTTCTATATATAAGTTCTACATTTGATAAAACCCCCCCAAAAAAATTCCTGGTTGCGCCCCTGGTGTGGATGTTACATTTTTAAATTCTTTTATAAATTCTCATTTATACATAGTATATCTAACACTCACTATTGCTTCTTCAGTGTACATCCGTTTTATTTTCTGGACTTCCGAAGCAGAATTGTCACATTCCTTATTTTAATATCTGATCAATTTTCTAGTTACTTCTTTCGACATATATCGTAGCGCATTATGTAGTTCAACCTGACCGCTTCATTATTTTATTTACCTACTGATTTTATTTACTTTTATTTTATCACTGATAGCCAAGATATTGCGACTTTTTCAATTTAGCTGCATGTGTGAAGCTTGGCCCCACAAGAATGTAGAGAGTGTAGATATCGCGTCACCTGGATTTATAGTTGAGATATCGTCACACAAATATTTATCAATATTTTTATTTCGAAAGCAATTTGTTGTTGGCTATTTGCTAAGACAACATCCAGCAGATGCTTCAAATTGAAAGCAATTTGTAAAGTAGAAACGAAGTTAAACGAAATATGTTTCATCCTCTAAGAAAGATTTTATTATACTTTTAGTTTGAAATGTAAGGTTCGCCTGTTAGTAGAGCTGTTTAGTTGTGAATAGATACTAAATCTTAAACTATTATACGAGTAATATTTATAAATATATTTGTTGGTAATCGCGTTCTGGAAAACGGGTCTAACGATTTCGACGAAATTTAAATTACAGTGGCTCACAGCTTATTTCAACCAGCACCTAACAAAAACTTAAACCAGCAAAAACAACTAAACTAAAAAGGATTTTAAAATTATGTAAATGCAAGTTTAACTTATCAAATATGGTTTAAATTATTTTTTTATTTTTGAAGTGAAACTTCTTTGGCGGCGAGTGAAATTTCAAGGTCATTTTTCGTGACGCTAGGCTAACGTTTTCAATTCATATGAAAATTAAAAAAAAATTACTGCCGCTGCCGAGAGTTGAACCCCGAACATCGTTGCTTATGAGACGGCATCTATACGTTCACACCACGTAGGCACTTGATAAACAGCCAAACAAAATGTAATTAAAACTGAACGCGTAACATACTGAAAATAACATAATTAACATTAACATTACATTATTAACATAACCGTAACATTTATTTTCATCCTACAAGTATGCACGGAAAAAAAAATAGAAAAATAGCTAAAACAGGAGCAGAACGCGTTCGTGAATATAGAGAGCGAATTAGAGCTCTTAAGAATACAGCCGCAGCTGGGTCTGCTACTAATGATGAAGGTAAGGTGATTGCAACAACGGCTGAGTTTCAAAATGCATTTTTAGGGAACATCAGTGTATTTTGGTGAATCTACAAAGAACCAATCCCCAAAAAACACACTGATGCATCTCAACAAAATTTTAAAGCCAACCAAGTTGATGCACTCAACAATCAATGTTCGTTGCTTTATTAGGCCCTCTATCAACATAGCAATGATTATGATCAGGAAGCAGGAGGTAATAATGAACAAAATTTGCGGAGGCTCCTTCAAAGAGTACTATGCAAATGCAATCCAGCATTAAAAAAGTAACAATGTTGAGAAGACATTCGAAAGCATCTAAAACACCAACTGAACTAAAACTAGTACCGAAAATATCTGTTATTTTACAATTTTCAAATGAAAAAAATTGTGGAAAGACTTTTTCAAATATACCATTATGTTACAAATGTCCTCAGCCTCACGAATATTAAGTCGCTTTTACATTTGAAACTGATTCTTAAAAAGTTAATTTCTTGCCTAGTATATTTCGAGGAAAAATAAAGGTTACTTTTGACTTTTATTTTATCGGTCAAAAATAGCAGTTATTTTGTGACTTTAATTTTTTTCGGTCAAAAATATCAAGCAATTTGTGTTTTCTTACAGGCCGCTTGACGGATTAAACTGTTGACACCATGTGTAAAATGTCTCACCGATGAGATGAAAATAATGGTATCAAAAGTTTTTCAGACGGTAAAATGACTTGAACAAATATAAATTACCTGATATTTTTGACCGAAAAATAAACGGCAGAAAATAACTGTTATTTTTGCCCAAAAAACTACAAGGCACAAAAAACTGTTATTTTTGTCGAAAAAAATAAAAATTAAGAGATAAAAGTTAATATGTGACATTTTCAACAAAAACCATAGCCGGTACGGTCCCTGGATGCAAATATTGAATCAACAAATTAATATTCCATTTCGTATTGATTGAATTTCTTTTCAGATACTTTGTCTCTCTATTTCACACTAAAATCTCTCTTATTTCTTACTGTTAAAGAAGTTTCACTTCTGCCACGTGTACGTTGCTACACGCGAGTTTTTTTTTATATTTTATAATAATTAAAAACGAAAAATCTAATCAAAAACAATGTCACAGCTTATTTTAATCAAACAATTTGCAGCTAGTCAATGATCCGTTATCTTGTAATTTAAGAGTTGTTTCTTTTTCTATATTTTACTCATTAACCCACAACACTCTTAAGTTTATTTTTATGTGAGTTTTGGGTGTAGGTCTTACATAAAAGTTTGTTTTTTTTTTTCAAAATGCGGCCACGTACACAGAAAAAATTTTGATTGGTAGATCTAACCAAAAAGTAGATTAAAATTGCACCAACCTAGGAAAAGTGATTAGTTTTACGAAAAAAAATTGTCACTTTCTTTTACTGTAAAAATAGTAAAACTAACCCCGAAAATAGTAATTTGCCAATGAAAAAAGTTTTATTAGTTTTTAACGTATTTATTGAAATTTGATCACTTTTTTTGAAATCCATGTTTAGCAGAGTGTGCTGACGTGTGCGTCTAAAACTCGACTGTCCTAGGTTCAAATGCCGGCATGACCATACATTTTTTTTTATTTAAAATATTTATTTTTAAATAAAAAATTAAATGCACAATTTTTTTCAAGATTGTAAGCAAACTTATTAGAAGGTTATTTTTGACCAAACTGTTAATTAAACATAATAAGAATTTCAATTATTAAATTAAAATTGTTGAAACTTACACAGCTGGGGTTCGAACTCACGTCCTCCGAAACGACAGTCTAGCACACTTTCACTGAGATGTTTATAACGATAAAATAAATATTGCAAAACACATTTAAAAAATATTGCTTAGAGAAGACAGACATTTTAATGGTATGGTATCGAAAAAAGTAACAATTTTGAATAGTTCAAATTACCTTGCAAAATTGTTAATAAAAACCAAGAAATTCTATACATATAAAGTAACCATTAATGTAAGTATTCGCAACTATTTAAATAGTTGGAAAAATAACAACAAAAAGCAAGCGTAAAAAAAAACTACTTTTCTTTTGGTTGAGCTAACTACAATAATAGTAACAATCCAACAACAATTAACATTGATAGTAAAACTTAAAATTTAATTCTGTAAATTTAACGGTAAAGAGAGGTCGAACTAAAAATTTTACAACAATTTGCATTGGTGGTCAATTAACTGCAAAGATTGTTAAAAATACCAATCGTTTTTTCTTTCTGTGTACGACAATTGAGCAGCGAGAACTTGTCCTCAGTTATTTAAGTGATTCCACAGTCTAGACCAGGGGTCTCCAAACTTTTAAGCCAGATTAAATACTCCATAAAGCCCCAAGAGCCAAAATCAAGTTAGGTCATGAGATTAACAAACCATTATAATTTTGAAAATACATACATACATCGAATTTTGAAAACCGCACACATTTCGAGAATTAGTCTGTGTGTATTCATGTATGTATGTATGACGTCGTATTAATCCGTGGTGCGAGTCCTACCACGTTTGTAAATCATTTTGGACATATCATAGCTCAAACACATTGGCGACGACTAACAACATAACGACATCTGTCACATTTATATACCATTTTTATTAGGAGGTAGGTAGAAGTAAGACAAGATGGTAGGTATAGAAAGTGGATATTACAAAAGTAATTTTAATCGAAATTTATCATCTTTTGATCTATTGACACGAAATTCAGTATTCAAGACGGTATTTTTCTAAAAAATTATGATCAAGTTCGAAAATGGAAAGGAATGGAATAAATCTAATGAAAGCCAGCATATCCAAAGTTACTTTATAAATAATAACTTAACATTGACTTATAAGCTTTGATTTAAAATGCACACACTAAGTTCGAAATATTGAAAATTTAAATAAAAATCACATTTAGTTCCCAAACAAAGTGACGTCATCAAAGTTTTCACAAATTTGACAATATTTATGTACAACAACATTATATATAACAACAATTACTTGATATTGTTGAAAATTATTCATGTCACACATTAGTTTTGATATTTTAAACGTACTCCGAGTTTGAATTTTGGAAAAATTTAATGAATGTTACGACTATCTCCATAAAAAGTGAAGTCATCAAAATAATAAAACCTAAATAACTCCGAATTTTGAAAGAGGTTGTAGGGGTTTTTAACTTCGGCCAAGACGAAGATAATTCCTAGATTTAACATGTATTTCTTATTGAGCAGAGTTGAATTGACTAAAATAATATGTTACGTAATAAAATACATATAAAACTTTTATTCCGCAAACTTGGAATCTATATTCCGTTGATTTCGCAATTGAAGCTCTCGGTGCTTTAGAAACATATTTTAAATCTCGTTTTTCTAATATAAATGCAGTTACAAAAAACATCAAGATATTCCGAAATTAGTTTATAACGAGTATAGAAATCCTTGTTTCAGGACTTCTAATGGAAATTATAGATTTGTTATTTAGCAATGTTTTTGACAAAAAAATGTCAATATTGGTGGAATTTTATAAGATTCTTAAATTCACACAACTTGATCAGATGTAAAAATCTGCTGCTTTACTTGTTTTCTTTTTTTAAAAAACTTTCCAAAATGAAATACACAAAAACTGTTCACAGGTTGAAAAGTCACAGCTCAAAAAAGTCAAACTGTCAAACTGAAAAGTCACAGCTAACTATTTTAATAACTGAATTATATGGATGATTGTATTTTTGGTTGTTATATAAAACATCTCATTAATATTTTATGTGATTAATGTGTTTGATTTGATTTATTACAACAAATCAAAAGGTGGGTCAGATGCTGGCACATCACAAAAGCTTTCGCGGGCCGGATTGGTGATAATTGCTGGCTGGTTTTGGCCCGCGGGCCGTAGTTTGGAGACCCCTGGTCTAGACCATCATTTATCGGTTTTTCCGGGAAAATATAATGCATCATAAGGTCAGAAATGCTCCTTATAAAATTTGCAATTCAACGGACGAGCGCTATATTGTTCGAAAAATCCGGGAAAATCCAAAACTATCAGCTCCAAAAGTGGGCATTGAAGTGTAGGCAGAGTTGGGTAAGTCATTTCATCCAAAAACAATTCACCTTGTTCTTCGGAGCATGATTTTAATGGCAGAATAGCGCGCAAGAAGCCCTTTATAATTACAATAAATCTGAAGTGCCATTTCAAATGTGCTAAGGAGCACTTGGATAAGGATTTAAGCTTAAGGAAGACGGTTTTATTTGTTGATGAATCCAAAGTTAATATTTTTGGCTCAGATTAAGCCTCATATGTGTGGCGTAAGCCAAATAGAGAACTGAAAGCAAAAAATTTGAAACCTATAGTCAAGCATGGCGATGGAAACGTTCTGGTTTGGGCTTGTATGTCGGCGTCCGGTGTTGGAAACATGCAGTTTATTGAGACAACGATGCAAAAATCTCTACCCCCTTACTTTTTTAGAGTCGGCCAAATTGTTATTTTGTACTGAAATTTGTTAAAAATATTGATTTTTATTTTCAATAACTATGAACGGATCAAAGTCCTTCGCACCATTTGTTACATGTTCGCCATCAGGAAACCAAAAACCAACTTTACACGGCTATTTCATTTCAAGACATATCCAGAACAATCTTCAGTCAGCAAATTCACTTTCAGTCGTACCTAAAATAAACTTCAGTCGGCCAAAACCAACTAGATTTAATCCCAAACCCCAAATGCCATTATCTTTTATTTTTCAGTCGGTTATTTCTTTAGAAATACTTAATTATTTCAGAAGTAATAATTATGTAATAATTAATTAAATAGAAGTTGAAAAATTCCATGAAAAATTCTCTAAGAGCAATTCAGTCGGCAAAATCTTTTTTTTCGTGCCTCAAACCAACTTCAGTCAATTAATTTTAATATTTTGCTCAGAAATACATATCGTCGGCCTAACTCCAATAAGACGAAATTCAAAATTATCTAATGCTTAGGAGCGAAAAAAACTGTTCATTATGTGTACGAAGTTCATAATCGTACTAAAATGTATCATTTTAAACGTTCTATAGCCATTTTTTTAATACAAACGTTACAAACTAAATAAAGGCTTAGATGTAGTCTTGTTTAATCTATCCAGGATTCCTTCATTGAATATTTATGAACGAATCCAGACAATTTAAGCAGTTTCTTAGAAGAAATAAAGCCTTCGCATAAACTCTTTAATCCAATTCTATCTTTAACTTATTTGACCCAAAAGTGAATTCTAGAATCAATAAAATTGTTACTAAAAAATTGTTTGGTGGACTAACTTCAATTGAAAGCGGATTTAGAAGTATTCTATCAACTATTCGAAGGCGTGGAATCTCTGACGGGTGCAGTTGATGTTTCAGAAAACAATAAAAAAATCTCTTAATCCCTCAAAAGTTACAGTTGCAGGAAATGAGAAATTTGCATTATTATTAATAAAAATATTTAAGAGAAAAAGAGTTACATAATTAGTAAGACTCTTTGTGTTTTTCGCACAAATGCAGAATTAGTGCGATGGTTAAAATGGTTTAAGTTCGTGGCTATAACTTTTGATTGATTTGATATATAAAACTATTTCCTTCAAATAAATTATTTTAGAATTGTATTAATTTTGAAAAATAGAAAGAAAAATCATCTAAAAAAAATAATTTAAAATCATGCCTTGATTTTGTTTTGGAACAGACAGTTCATTACATTCAAAATAAAAGACAAAAGACAAAATAAAAATGCAAATTTGAGTTTTTCTCCTTTTACAACAAAAATCATTTTACCTTATATTTTGAGAAAAAATTACATTTTGTGGTCTCTTTCAAAAAGGTATAATTTAAAAATAAGCAAACAAGGACCGGTATAACTTTCATAATTTTGTTTTTAATTTAACGCCTTAAATACAAAAAAGAAATAAATAAAATTTATTCAAAGATGTAAGAGATATCTGCTTCCCAATTTAGACATTCAATTTGAGAGAGTTTTTTTCTCTTTCTTAGCATTTGTTTGAAATACACTCTAAACAACTAATGACAATATTAAGAAAATTCATTCAAAATACTTTTGATTAGAGCTTCACAGTGATTTTTATCACATTTGAAGGTAAATTTTAAAAACTTTTAGAAATAATTAGAAAAATTGGAAAACCATTAAAACTCGACCAATTTGGTGAGTGGAATTTGTACAAATTTGACAATTGATGAATGCATATAACTAAAGTTTTTTGAGAAACTTTTAACTATTGAAAAAAACACAAATTCAAACAACTTAATCCTAACCAAATTCCATTTTGATCAAGGAGTGAGTTTTTTCTTAAAAAGTTAATTTCTCTCTTAGAAGGTTGGGAGAAGGAGGTTGAGTTCTTAATACTAAAAAAACGTACGACAAAGTACAATGTTCAATTAAACTACTATATAAAATTGATCGAACGAATGAGTAATTTTGGTTAATTTATTTATGTTGTATTAAAAAATTCGGGACTTATAGGTCCCTTAAAGGGCCGAGGACCAACATGTTCTCGGTACAACCCTGAGTCGGGTATTGTACAGACATGGCTGATTTGGCTGCCAGCAAGAAACCATCAGCACATTTACCGGACATGAACTTGGTAGAAAATTAGTGTTCCATTTTGGATACAATCATCTGAAAACGTTAAATATCCAACAAATTCCATCTCAAAACAGCATTGGTTGAGGAATGAAGTTACACAGAAGTGTAGTCATACTAAGTATTAAAATTTATTTTTTTGGCTCTAACGTCAATTTTGAAATTGAATTTGAAATTGTTTTTGATTGTTTTTTTTGTTAATAATTGATATAAAATTTAAAACAAATTTAAAAGTATATTGAGTCATATTTGATGAGTTAAAACATCAAACTAACAACCTGCATTTATATAATTTGGATATCCTTTTTAGCTTAATTGTCAAAGCTTCTTAAAGTTTTTGTTAGATGCTGGTTGAAATAAGCTGTGAGCCACTGTATGTGTTTTACGGGAGTGAAAAATCAAGCTCAATATCATATAGCTAGTACTTTTGATAATGGACATGTAGTATTTTCATTAGTTTACTAGATAGAGCCTGGATTTACTTCGGCGCTCATCGGAGGGTATTTTAAGGATAAGAGGTGTCCGATTTACGTCTTAGGAAGGAAAATGAAGAAAATTTCTTTCTTTTTTTTCGTTACATTGAATTGTTTATTTTGAATTTTAAATTAAATTCATTGATTTTTATAACAACACTAGCTGATACCCGGCGCGTTACTGCCGTCCTAGTCCAATGCCTGCCCAGTTTGCCAATAGAAGGCCATCAACAAATAGTAACTCCACTCTGAGTTTCAATATTCTGTGATTATTATTTGCAAAGCTGTTAAATATAAAAAATTGTATTTTATGGGTAGAGCCAAGCCCCTAGTTCAATACACGTTTTAGTTTGCGAGTACCTCCGAGTAGAAGTATACCGCCAAATAGATACTTCAAACCGAGTTTCTTTATTGTGTGATTATTATTTCCAAAGCTATTTAATTTTAAAAAAATGTGTCTTATATGGGTGGATCCGCACCCATTGTACAATGTCCGTTCCAGTAGCAGGACACCACCAAAAAGTAATTCCATTCTGTTTTCCAATGCCCGTGTCTGTTTTATAATTGAAAGACCTGGCCAATTAGTTACATCAATGTTATACGACATTTAGTTAAAAATTTATGCGATTTAAAAAAATTTATGGGCGGTAGCATGCCACCCTTTACAAAAATCGCTAAAATTTTACTGTCGAAGACCAAGACTCAATAGTAAGTTCGTATCGAGTTTCATTGATGTGTGATTTATAAACGAAAGTTAAGCCGAAAATTTGTGTTCTTGAAAAAGTGCCACGCCCCTCGCGGGTAGAAGGTTGAAAAATACCTTACGACCTATTCTCATACCTCCCAAATATACAAACAAAATTTCATTAAAATCGGTTCAGCCGTTTCGGAGGAGTTCGTACACTAACACCGTGACACGAGATTTTTATATATTAGATTTGCTTTATTGTAATGTTTTTCAAAAAGTGTTCTAATATGTTAAATGAGTATGTAAAATGTTCTTAGCAAATATTTTTCTTACAGTTAATTTCTTTTCACTTATAATGCCTTTAACCTTGGCAAATGTTTGTGTGTGCTTTAACCGCTGTTGTTTTCATACCATGGAACTATTAAGGTACTCACAACCAATTAACTGCGCTTTGGAGTAATTCTCGCAGCACTGAAGTGCAGTATAGAATTATATAGCACAAATAATTCTCGACAGGGAAACACTTTTAAATTTGCATAAGTACACACGTAACCTGCTTGCTCTGTAGTGTATGAAGAGGTTTGATGAAGAGGAACACGAGGAAAAGCATGAGTCGCTGCACCCACAGAAATATGCAAAGCAATGCTTTGGCACTGGCAAGAGGCAAGAGGAAACCAGGAATAACTAAGTGATAGATGTGGAGTTAAAGGGTTGCTTTGCAGGCAACATTTGCATACTGTTGGCTGATCGGATCCAATGTGCGTGATTAAAAAGTGTTTCTTGCATGTCCTTCTGAACGCTGTTTGACGTTGGTCGAATAAAAAACATGACTGCAAACATTAACTCTGCCAATAAAGTGTGATGAGGGTAAGAGTGAGAAGAAATTTTAAAACATGCTGAGGGCGATAATAAGCATGCGATAAAAATTTCCAGACATTGAAAACTGAGCGAGTGAAGAAGTTCAGGCAAACAACAAAAATTAAAATTAAACAATGTTAGGAAAGTTTACTTTTAAGTATCAAAAGCAGTTAATTATTTTATTTAAGTACAATTAATTGGCTCGATATCCACACTTTAATATGAGCATTGACTTCTTGACATACCAAGCATGACAACAAATTGACTTCATTAAATAAACCAGCTTCAAGCTTTGAGTAAATTTTATTAAATTAATTTTAAAAAGTAACTTTATGCAAGTCAGAAACAAATATTATTGCGTCTAGCTTTCAGCAACTCTAATGCAACGCTCATCAATTTGCATTACTTTTCATGCAAACTATGAAATTTCGAATTAGCAAAATAACAAACATTACGTGAAATTGAATTCGCCCCAAGGGCTACATTTGAATGTTTTCCATTCGGACAGAACGAAAACCATAGCCAAAAACATTTCCAATTATGTTGATAGCACATGCAAGAGTAACCGACTCAATGTTTCATCATCACAAAGTATGGTATGGTATGGTATGGTATGCATGTAATTGCAGGACTTAATTCAATGCGTGGTGTGGAGCTTCAAAGTGATGATTAGGTAGACTATGAATAATATTAACATTATATTAACTTGTTCGAAATGGAATCAACGAAGGGCTAGTACATCAAAAGTGGATTTTATTGATGAATAACCAGGAATTTCTTGACAGGGTGAATTGGGAGCTTACAAATTTTGAACGGTTATAGATATTTGACTTTAGATTTGAAAATCACTAACGAAGTTCAAATATATAAATTTTTGAAGTCAACACGGGATCTTTGATGATGTCAGATATATACTTTGAACTATTGTGCGAAGCAAATGCTTAGAGGTTATTTTCCATATCATTACGTGAAATATTAAGGCCTTCATGGAAGATAGAAAAGAATTATTATGATCGATTGGATCTGTCGGACGACCTTCTTGCTGAATTGATATCATAGAACTTTTGGTTGGATATAGAATAAGATTTATTATGAAGATAAGCCAAGTACAGTCGCAAATTATTGTATAAACGAAGACCTCGAAGACGAGTTATGATGAAGGGGACAGCACTACTCACAACTTAAACTTAGGTCGCAGAAAAGAATCGAGAAAGGTTTGTGTTGCGTTATTAACACTATTGATGTCAACTTGAAGAGTGTGTTAATGAACCTAGAGAATGTGTTTGTTATTCTATGAAAAGTGGCATTGGGCTTAGAAGTGACTATAACAGACTGTGGTGATGGATTTATAGTATGAGAATGAACAAAGTTAGGGTATGTACTAATGTGTGAATTGTATTTATTGATTATGCTAAATGAAATTCGTTTGCTTTAAGGATAGCCAATTTAGGCTTGCCATACGTCAGGATTTAGTCCGAATTGTTCGAACTTTGTGATTTTGTCCGGACCCAACAAATTAAAAAATAATTATAATTGAACCTATTCGGCGCAATCTATGATTTTGTTACCAATTATAAAAGATGTCGACCATAAAATATCTTTTATTTCATTTTTTTATTTATTTATATATTTCTTCGAGTTTAATCCTTACGCTACAAGATAATTAAATAACCTTAATTTTTAAAGCGTCAGTCACGGACACAGAAAGTTAATACAATTGGAAAAATTAAATACAAAACAAAGACTAAATTAGAAAGATAGATATTCTTATAATTATTTTATAGTATAAAATTTAAAGCAATCATACAAATTAAATAAGTTAAAAAGCAATTGAACTTTTAGTTATTTATTTCATAAAATTTCATTTAATTTTTCTTAAAGATATATGTGCTGTGCTAATTTTACGAAGAAAGACTGGCAAAGTGTTCCAGAGACGAATGGCATGGGCAAAAAATTGATGCTTAGAAACAAGTGTAGAGTGCCTTATTGGCTAAATCAAATTGTTTCGACTAGACCTCGAGAATTCTAATTTATTAAATAAAAATTAAATTTCTTTGGTATAAATGATCTTATTTAGTATTATTAAGGTTCTGTATTGTAAAAAATTTTCAAACGATGTCGTAAAGATTTTTTTTCCATATTGTGAAACATGAGCATACCGATTGAGGTCGAAAACGTATCTAGTAATGTTGTTGAAAGCTTTGTTCAGTTTCTGCTTACTAATTTAGTCACAGTTACTAAGAATTTCACATCCGTACAGACAGATCGGTCATCACCTCTATGCAGACAATGGCAAACCTCAGAGAGTAAATAATGTCATGTAAAGCTTCTTGAGAACATGAACTTTAGCCGTTCTGAGTCGGCATAAAACATGCAGGTCCATTTCTCGGTTAATTGTGTGCAAACATTTAATAACACACACAACACAATTGATCATAAGAAGCTCGGTCAAAGTCCTTGCAAGGGCTGAAATGGCCAATTTGTTTTTTGTTTTTTTAAGTACGAAGTATCAATAATATTTTTATAAATCACTAGGCATTTTAACTTTTTAGGATTTAGAGCTAAACCATTTCTTTGCGCCCAGCAATTAATTTTTTCTAAGTTTACATTTATTTTGCTGATAGTTCTGTTTAGTTCATTGGTAGAGAGTTGAGATCGAATATCCTCAACTACATCAATTAATGCAGTCACACATCCACGCTTAGCTCTAAAGCCTGATTGCTTTATAGAAATCAAAGAGTATTTTGTAAGGTAAGCATTTATTTGCTTGAAAATTAGTTGTTCTAAGACTTTTGCTAGAAAGGGCAAAATTGCTATAGGCCTGTAATCATTAGCGGTTTTTGGAATTGGCAAGATTTTGGCATTCTTCTTGTTTTTAAGAAAAACGCTAGTGTTTAAAACATTGTTGAATATAAAAGTGACATATTGCGATAGTTTGGGGAGTAGCGCTTTCATAAAGACCGGGTGTATATTATCGACACCTATTGCATTTGATTTTATCGACAAAAAGCTTTCAACCACTTCAGTCTCACTGACACTTCTGAATCTGAAAGAAACGTTGCTTCTAACAATACTAACAGAGTTTTTGTAAAAGTTATTCATGACCGGTAGCACTGAGATTTTAGAAAACTTTTGATTTAGTTCATCAACACAACCTTCAAAGGTGGGTTCTTTAGTAGTATTTTTACTAGCTTATTCCTATGTTACGAATTTCTTTCCAAACTTTTATAACGTCCGTTAAATGGGCAAACTTGTGCTCATAAAATTGGCGCTTGGCCTTTTTTACAGCTTCAATAGATCTGTTTTTAGCAAAAGGTAAATATTGTAGAGTTCAGGGGTCTTATATCGTTTCCATCTAGGCCTAGAACCATGGCCTAGCAGGATTTGTTACAGTTTTGGTAATAAGTGGTACAAACTTCTCAAAAAAGTCAACTTGGTTATCAACAGATGTCATGTTGTATATGTAACTCCAATCAATAGCATCGACCTCTATATTTAAACTATGATAGTCTATGTGCTTAAAATTCCGATAAGTGTATCTTTGAGGTCGGTTGAAAATCAAAAATTATGAAGATCAGATCATGTTTCGAGAATATTGGAGCTGAGATCTGATTACAAAAGAAAATTTTTTTCTTGTTCTTAACAAAAAACAAGTAAAGAAAGTGTAAAGTCGGCCTAGGCCGACTATGAAATACCCTAAACCCACTTTTCAAAAACAAAAAATTTTTATTGTAAATGGGCGTGTCCGTGGGCTAATGAAGCCTATATTTTATGTGCATTTAAATGTTGATGAAAAATGTACACATACCAAGTTTTATTCCTGTAGCTCACAGTTAATGCCTTTATTGTGCTTTCGCTATGGGAGGTGGGCGAGTTTTTGGACGGATTACTCCCAATTTTTGAACACACCTTAGTTTTAGTATAAAATACATACATACCAAATTTAATTTCTCTATGACAAACATAACCCTATTTATTGACCTTTCAACTTTTTGGGCTATATGGGAGGTAGGCGTGTCCGTAGGCGGATGACGTCCATTTTTCAAAACCATCTTTGTCTTGTCATAAAAAACATATGTGCCAAATTTTAACTCTGTAGGTTAAACAGACGCTTATTTATTGCGTTTTCAATTTTTGGGTTGTATGGGAGGTGGGCGTGTCAGTGAGCGGATGACGTCCATTTTTCGAAGACATCTTTGTGTTGGTATAAAACACATACATATCAAATTTTATTGTTGTAGGTTAACTATGAGCTGAGTTATGCAGTTTTCAATTTTCGCGTTGTATGGGAGGTGGGCGTGTCCGTGAACGGATGACGTTCATTTTTCGAAAACATTTTTGTGTTGACATAAAATACATGCACACCAAATTTTATTGTTGTAGGTTAATTATGAGCTGAGTTATGCAGTTTTCAATTTTTGCGTTGTATGGGAGGTAGGCGTGTCCGTGGGCGGATTCCAAAAATATTCAATAGTGCAGATCCTTGGGTTCATGTGACCATGTGTACCAAGTTTCATCCAATTATCTCTACTCCTTCTTCTTATCCTGTGTATACGGACAACACACAGACGGACGGACGGACGGACGGACGGACATGGATAGCTCGACTCAGGTGGTGACGCTGATCAAGAATATATAAACTTTTCTATACCGGACTCGCTTCGTTCTATGCGTTACAAACGTTTGCACAAAGTTAATATACCCTGACCTTTCAGGTTTAGGGTATAAAAATTGTATCGAATAAAAAATATTTGTAAAAAAAAATGTGAAAAAAATAACCCATGGTACTTGTTATAAAAAAATTATGGCAAGTCTAGGTACGATAGATTTGTTTGACTATGAATACTTACTTACTTACTTAAATGGCAAGTAAGTTGGTTGGTTTTGGCCTGGTCTAAGAATTTGCGCCAACCACTTTTGTCGTGCGCTTGCTGGCGCCAGTTGGAAACTGGAAGCGTTGTCAGGTTATCCCATGCCTGGTCTTTTTAACGGAGATATGGTATTCCTCGTCCGCGTTTGCCACCGCTGGGTACCGAACCCAATAAATTTTTCACTGGAGATTCGTCGTTCATTCTCTCGACATGACCTAGCCAGCGAAGCCGCTCTATTTTAATACGCTTGACTATATCGATGTCGGCATATAGCTCATACCGCTCGTGGTTCCATCGTATTCAGTACTCGCCATTGACGCCAATTGGACCATAGATCTTGTGAAGGATTTTTCTCTCGAACGCTCCCAAAGTTCTTTCATCAGAGCTGCTCAACGTGTCGGTTTGTGATACGTATAGTTTTGTGAGCGTCTGTTTTGCTCATCGAGAGAGAGCTCTGCTTCTCAATTGCCTACTGAGCCCAAAGTAAAACCTGTTGGCAAGAGTAATCCTTCGTTTAATCTCAATACTGATATCGTTGGAGGAGTTAATGCTGGATCGTGTTGTCAACAGTGACTTGGTTTCCAAGACGCTGGGACTGTTTTTTGTTGACACAAGATAATTCGTTTTATCTACGTTGACGGCAAGACCCATTCGACTTGACTCTTTTTCTAGCCTGGTGAATGCTGCACTGAATTCGCTCGTATTAAGGACTATGATGTCGATATCATCTACATACGCCAGCAGCATAACACTCTTATAGAAAATTGTGCCGCTGCGTCTCAGGTCAGCAGCTTGGATGATCTTCTCCATGACTAAATTAAAGAAGTCGCACGATAAGGAATCAACTTGTCTGAAACTTCGTACGCATAAATTGGGATATCCACGTCGACTGTCCGCATATATCGTCGATCGGAGGAGTGCTTTCTTGAAGCAGGAGTGAGAGTCGGGTAGCGAGGGCTTCGGCCGTCCATTTTGATTGCAGCTTGTCGACGTCTAGCTTTCTTTGTGAAGGATTGCGAGCATTTTTAGCTGCGCACAGACGTGTGCGGATCTTGACTGCGACAAGATAATGATCCGAGTCTATGTTAGCACCACGAATCGTGCGTACGTCTAGTACACTGGAAGAGTGCCTTCAGTCAATCAAAACGTTATCAATTTGGTTGCATGCTTTTTGATCAGGGGACAGCCAGGTGGCCTTATGAATATTGAGATACTTGAACCAAGTGCTACTAACGACCATGTTTCGCGCTGCGGTGAAGTCAATGAACCTCATTCCGTTATCGGGTGTGTTGTCGTGGAGGCAGAAATTTCCGAATGTTGGACCAAATATGTTTTCCTTACCCACCTTGCCGTTGAAGTCACCGAGCACGATTTTTATGTCATGACGGGGCAGCGCTCGTATGCGTTTTCAAGGCGCTCGTAAAAACTTTCTTTGGTCTCGTCATCTTTTTCTTCTATCAGAGCGTGCGCACATATTAGGCTTATGTTAAAAAATTTTGCCTTGAAGCGGATTATGGCAAGTCGTTCGTTCACAGGAGTGAATCGCAGGACTTGATGCCGTATTCTCTTGCCAACTACAAATCCGCATCCAAACTTGTGCTTCTCCGCATGGCCGCTGTAGTAGATATCACAGGATGCTTGCCGTAAGCAACCCTGTCCCTTCCATCGCATTTCTTGGATTGCAGTGATATCAGCATTATATCTTTCTAAGATATCAATCAGTTGGATAGAGGCACCATCCCAATTTAGGGTTCGGACATTGCAGGTGCATATCCGTAAATCATTATCAGTTTTTCGTTTGCGGTGGTCGTCATCAGATTTGGGAATAATTCTTATATTTATTCTTGAACTTTTCATTGAAATAATTTTATTACATGGTGGGCTTCAAACCCAACGCACAACCTTTGATTGATGGCCAAAGGAAGCCTGCCGCTCAGATTCGCCGCCAAAGTCTATCAAACAATAGTTTTTTGACGTTTCCATGAGATACCACGCGGAGATTTGAGTCGACTTGAGACGATTTCGACATGGATAATGCTGGCCTCGCCAAGTTAAGGCAGTCAGACACGTTGCCATGTGAAGATCGCCCCCTTATCTCCCCTCTTAAGATTGGCTATGAATAGGAAGTAAGTTTTCGAGAAAAAAATTTAAGAAACAAATTCTGTTTCGGAAGAGAAATTCTTATCTTGGAAATTAAAACATGTTAATACATAAATCATTTCATGAAACTGACAAATATGTATGTGTGTATTTAACATTTGAAGCCCAGAATTTTTTCCATTGCACAGTTTAAATCCCGAAAATTCAATTATTGTTCCGAGTTAATACAGGACTATTATATTAAAATTTTGATCGACATAGTCATCGTTTGCTTTTTGATTTTTCCACATATCAATGTTTGTTTGGGTTCACCGAGAAAAAAACTCAAGAACAATTAACAAAAAAACTTTGTTATTTTACCTTAGGGCTTGGTCCGTTTTGAACCTACAAAGTTCATGGATAAGACAATAAAGTTTAATGTGTTTATTTATTGAATTTTATATTTTATGGTAAATTAACGATATTTTGTGTAATTTTACCATTAGTTGTAAGCATATTTTCACAAATATATTAGAAGAATTGCAAACGATTTTTGGTGAAGTATAATCTTTATATTTCGATGATTTAAAATTGTAAAATGTAAAAAATACTGCCTAGTTTCGTGGTAATCCAAAAACATTTTTTTTTGATAGAAATAAAAAAGAATAATTTTTATTTCAAAATTTAAAATCATTAAAAGAAATGATTGTATTGGCGGTGGTGATGATGGTGATTACGGTGGTGATGGCGGTTGTTGCATTGGTGGTTCAAAACAAACTATAAAAGTTTATGTCATTTTCATTTTTAGTTACCAGCTATACTTTAAGTACTTTATATATGAGTTTGGTTATTTTTACAAAGTTGTGCTTTGTTAATATAAACATTTTGTTTTTATAAAAGTTATCAAATTTCACATTTTAAGACCATGTTCAGCTCAAAGAAAACTTTTGTAATTATATATAGTTTTTTCATTCAGTACATTTTTTATTCACAAAAGCCATTTTAAATAATTTTACTATGGTTTTTTTTTCTCGATGTTTATATACTATTTGTTCATGTTTTAAAACGGTTATCGCCAAACATTTAAAATTCAATAATTTATTAAGTAATTTTAACGTTGTGATATTATCGTAATTACAGTTCTGGGCGCTTTAATGCCCGTCATGAAAACGAAATGCCTGCAAATTTGAAAATAAACAACAATTTAATTTAAAAATTGCATTTCCTTTTTCCATAACGATGAATATTAAACAAAATTAACTGTTGTTCTTAAATTACGCAACGAATTGATTTCAAATTGCATCATTTGAGCCGATAATTGAAGGTAAATAAATGATTGTCCACTTAAAAAACTTACAACCTCAATTAAAGTGTGCAACGAATGTAAGTGTAGCCATAAATAACGCATTTCAAAATGCAGCCACGCCCCCACTTGCATTGACAACCGTCACATTTTAGCAAAAACAACAACAGCAACAATTCTCGGAAGCACGAAAAGCCTTTGCAAAAGCAACGTGAGGGACTCAAAATAAACGCCATAAATTATAGGAAAGCTATTAGGCCCGAACATAAACAAACGCACCCGTCCAATTGTGGACGGGTCAATCGTCATGTTGCTGGACGGGTGGTTGCTAGTGTAGAGGCCTCGCATGGTAGCGCGCTGGCGAAGTAAACTGCATTTGACGTTTTTAAATGAGGTTAAGCATTAAATTGCGCCAAAGGACAATTTATTTATGCAAATTGCAGGAGCTCGTGTATTGTTTACGATAAATAAGGTTGAAATATTAATTCATTCAGCAGAAATTGCGGTAAATAGTCCAGGCGTACAAAATGTTGAATTTTTCAAATGCATTTCCTGTGGCAGTTAAAACAAACCTGCATGTGTCGAACAAACGAACGAACAATAATGTCCTGTAGAATCAAAGTACTTGTAGTTAAATATTTAAAGTTGTCATTGGAAGAAGTGAAGATGTGAAAAAGTTCTAGCAGACAAATATTATATTGATGGCAAACACGTTGGCAAAAAGCAATGCACAACAACATCTGCAGGACAACAACAAATAGCATTCGCTTCCAGTAACTCTTTGAATTTGAAAACTATACGAGTGATTGTCTTGCCACTTGCATTGGGTAGAAAAACTCATCCTTTTTCTCTCAACTCTTATTTAAATGTAAGAAAATATTCTGCTATAGTCAAATAGCATTCATTCATTCAGTCATTCAGCCATTCATTCATTCATTCATTCATGCATTCATTTATTCATTCTTTTATAAATAAATTAAAGTGTCCGATTCAGTTGCATTGTTTTCTTAGAATTTAATCAGGAAACTTACCTCAAATATTTGTCATTTTAAAATTTGCTCGGACTTTGCATACCAAGCAGCTCTTCAAATATTCCAACTCAAAAGAAATTTGCACAAAACTTCAAAGCAAAAATAAACAAAGCAAAAGTTCTTAGTTCTGTCAACACTTGGGTAAAAACAGTTCAACTTGAAGAATGTTAAAGTCAGAGGATTACATGATAAACTGACATGAAACTGTACTCTAGAATTTTGTGCAAATAATTGTAAGCTAAAAATTGTCAGACATTTGTGCCGAGAAATTTCATCGTTTACTTGAAAGGATTAAGAAAGACATCGATAAGTTTTACTGCTCAAAGAATGAACAAAATGTCGATAGTGGTAGCGGTTTTTAAGTTATTTCAAAAAAATTCAACTAAATATTTAATGATATTTAATTATTGATAATTTTTTAAGGATTGTTAAAGGATGTTTTATTTATTCCTAAATATAAACTCCTCATTTCGAAGTGTTAATTATACTTACGGTAAGTGATACAGGCAAAGTAATTTAATCCGTACCAAAACAAAAAAACATTTCTGGGACATTTTGGGGGTAATGCTATCAATAAGGATTATTTTTTGGGACAATTTTAATATAAGTATTTCATTCTTCTTTGCGCGTGTATGTCACTGAACTACCCGTAAAGCCTCAACCGATTATGACATAATCGAGTTTTTGAGTGGGTCCCTGGATGGTTACGATTCACGATTGACCCCAGTAGGTTGAACTACAATCGGGTTTCACTATTCTTTTAATATCTATATAAGCAAAAATTAAATGTTGTTTGTAAGTGTTGCAATTTCTTATTTTGGGAAACTTTGGTGGAAATCTCGAAAACCCGAAGAAATTTTTGTATGTGGAATTTTGTATGGGATTTGTCACACATCTCTGGGAGTTCATTACTGCAGTATAATTTGGCTGAGGGCTACGCAATCACACAAGTCAGGTTTGTTTAAGGCAAAACCAACCATCGAAGATCCGCAGGATAGTATATTTAGAAAGGATATCCGGCATACCGGATAGTAACCGGATATCCTTTACGTCTTAACTTTTTATACTCTAAAACTATAAGGTGAGGGTATATTAACTTTGTGCAAAAGTTTGTAATGCCTAGAAATAAGCGAGTCCGATATAGAGAGTGTATATATATTCTTAAACAGAGCCACCTCGTGAGTCGATTAAGCCTTGTCCGACAGTCCGTCCGTCCGGACAACACACAGTATCCGTAAGCACAGGATACGAAGAATGAGCTGAGATAATTACAGGACACTTGATGCACATTTTCACATGAACCTAAGGATCTGCACTATTGAATATTTTTGGAACCCGCCCACGGACGCGCCTACCTCCCATACAACAAAAAAATTGAAATCACTGTAGGGGAGAGTCGTGTCCGTTGTCTCAAGTACTAGTTATCGAGTTGAATACCAATGCCATCTTTACGCTATTGCAATGTCTAGCATCCCAAGAAAGTTTAAGTGCCGTTATTTTTGTTTTGAAAAAATTAAAAGAAATTTAAGAAACTAAGTTGGATTTGTATATTTTTATATTTTTTAAAAATTTGTGTTTAGACAAATAGAAGTGTGTTATATTAAACTTTAAATAAATTTCCAATACAATTAATATTATATTTTGCAAATACTTATGAGTTTTTAGACAAAACTTTATATTTAAATTTACAGAACATTGTTAACATTTTTTTGCAAATGGTACAGGTTGTCACAGCGCTTGTGGGGCTTGTTGTCACATATAATTTCATATAACTATTTTGAAAGTATTCTATGATTTATTTGAAATTAAGGATATATGCCAAAAAATCGCAAACGACTTACAAACCGAGGTCGGACATCTTGAGATATCATGCTGCAAGCCGAATACAGCTAGTATCAATGAAGATAACGTAGATTCACTATGTGTAGTTTGTTGTCAAGCGTCAAATCCAATAACAATTGTCGTCAATGCTTAAAATGCAAACGTTGTGCACTAATGCATTGAAAGTAATAGTTTGATACATTGCTGCTTAAATTGTGCTTCGGAGTGTGACAGCGATGACGATTAAGAAGTGTGACAACGGGGACTACGCATTGGGACAACTTACCTCACGAGTGGGGTAACTTGTCCCAGATGAGTTGAATTTTTTATCAAGAAAATTTTTTGATGTATTTTAAAATAATATACGTTATTCTTATCAGGATTGAAGAATAAAATATTGAATTTATGTTTAAAAGTTTTGCAGTGGCATTATAGCTTGATTTGTGGGAGTTGCAGCGGTTCATTCAAATTTTGTGACGACTAGTACCACTCTCCCCTTTAGTGGATTTTATTTAAGCCACAGGAAATAAATTTAATATGTATGTAAAGTGTACAAAAACTAACAAATTCCTCAAAAAATGGGCGTGACCCGCTCACAAACACGCCTACCTCCCATACAAACCCAAAATTGAAAAATCTATAAAGAGGCTTATATTTAAGGTACTATTACAGTGTGTAAAAAATGAAAAATAATATTTGTTTTTTTTTTAGAATCTGGTTCCTTAAGGTCTTAATTATACGTATACGAAATTTTAGAAAAAAATATCAAATAAAAAAAAGATATAACATACATTATATTCGTATGTCACGCATTTATTCATATATTATCGTTCATAGAAGAAAATCTAATCGCGTTTTTCTCGAAACAAGTTTTTTTGAATTGGTTTCTAAGATATCACGAGTTCTGCTTGATCGATTTCGATAAATCTTGATTCATTGTGATAGACTCATTGTGATAGAGCGTATGATTTTGTTTATATTATGCATCCGTTTTACAATACATGGACGCATGCCGTCCTGGAAGACATTTCGGCAACATGTCTTGCACGACAAAGTGGAATTTTGTTTAAAAATGCCTTCAAAGACAGACATGGAAATGGATCGATCAGTCTTGCAAAAAATTGACATGTCTCGAAGACGTCTTCGTAGACGGATCGACCCATTTCCTGCTGGGTATGCTCAGAGAGCATAACAGAGAGAGAGCGAGAGAGAGAGAGATAGAAGTTGACTGCAACATAAAAATATAAAAGGGTTTATTTTTTTAATTTTTTAGAATTTATTTTAAATATTAGAAAAAAATTAATCATATTATATAATATAAAAAAAAAATATAAAAACAAACGAATGCTTTACAAAAATAGTTTAACAGTTAATTAAAAAAGCAAATATTAATAATTATTTCAGCTATTTTTCTGCAGACACAGTATTTCTGTTTCTGAAGTCTTGCTTATGCAGCTTTTTTTTCGATAGTCTAAGGACTTTTATGAATTCTGCTACAAACTCAGCGAATGTTGAGCTGTCGACAGAAGTTGATTCTGAAATATTAAATAATAAATTAAAGGAAAGATATTTGATAATTTTATAATAAAATCTTACCAAAAAGCGCTTCGAGAAAAAGTGTATACTCTTTTAGAGAATTTTTGCCCTCTATTTCGTCGTAGTTAAAGTCAAGAATCATTTGTTTGCTTAAAACAGATTCGATGCATGATTCAATAATTTAAAAGGTTATCCCGATATTTGACGTGTTCTCACGAAAATGGAGATAAATACCCTTATTTGAAGAGTAGAGCATTTTTAATGACACAAAAATTCCACAGTTGCTTGAATATCGTACTATTTTTTAGTACAATATATCTTTAAATTTCTAGTCAATACATTTTCTGCTACTTTTATATTTTGAAGCATCCATCAGATGATTTTTACAGGTTCTGCGACTTCACAGAGTCCAAACTTGAAATATTTTCACGAATTTATTGCCTTAAAAAATTCAATGAAAGCAATGCAAACTTATTTTGTTTTTTTTTTAAGCAGTAAAATATTGAAAACACATACTTTTTTAATTAAAAAAAAACACAACACAACACTGACACATACATTTTTTTTTTGAGGAGACCACAAAACCCTGTTTGTCATTCATTTTCGAGAGAGAATATTTTTTTGTTTACAAAAAATAAGGGTATGTCAAATATCGGGATAACCTTATAAATTATTGAGTCATGATTCGATGTTTCCTAGATTTCCGTCATTCAGTCAAGAGAGCACTCTTCAAAATTCGCGTATATAAATTTTTTTGTTTTTATATTTCCTTTCGGATTGAAGAAATTTCCTTCTTTATCATTTTTTTTAAATTTTACAAAAAAATTTCACCAACCACAACAAAATATTTTCACAGAAAAATTGAATAAAAATTCAATTACATCTGACTGTTGACAATTGTTTCAATGATTCAAAATTTTAAACCAATTTCAAAACTGTTTTTGAGTGCCTTGCAAAGCGTCAACGTTCGCTCTGAGCAATACATAAACAATTTTTTTTTTGTCGAGAGACGAGCGTTGCTCTCTGAGCATTATTGAAAAAAAATTTGTATTGGGGAATATTCAAAGTTTGTTGCTGACAATATGATGACGTTTCTTGCAAGACGCATCGATCCATTTCTATGGGTGTCTTTGAAGACATTTTCAAACAAAATTCAACTTTGGCAGGCAAGACATGTTGTCGAAATGTCTTAAAAGACGACATGCGTCCATGTATTGTAGAACGAATGCATAGTATAAGCAAAATCATAAGCTCTCCGTGCATGGTTATGTTTTTTTTGTGAGAGAAATTTCATTTGTTTGCTTAAAAGTTATTTATTTATTTGTTGCTGACAATATAATGACTTGTCTTTCAGAACGTCAGCGTTCGCTCTGAATATGCGTACTTGGTCTTCGAGACGGCTTTGAAGACTTCGTCTTTGAGGACTCCTATTCCAACTGGGGCGGTACAAATACCGGCAAGGCCAACAAAAAAATAAATTTTTTTTTTAATATTTTTTTATATAAAAAATGAAATTTGCAATTTTTTTTTTGCAAGATTGTAAAAGCAACTTATTTTGAAGGTTATTTTTGACCAAACTATTAATGAAACAGAATTATTATTATTTCAATTATTAAATTACAATTTTTGATACTTACACAGCTAGGGTTCGAACCCACGTCCCTCGCATGACAGTCTAGTGCACTTTCACTGAGCTATTGGCAACGATAATATTAATATAGCAAAACACATTTAAAAACTATTGCTTAGAAAAAATAGACAATTCAACAAAAGCACAAAAATATTTCAACAGATGATTTTAACATCACAAAAATACTTTGAAACGTTCATTCATTAAAGAAAATTCATCACGCAAATCATTCAATCGAACAGTGTTTTGAAATAACAGTGGCCGACTGTTAATATTACAGTTGATATTTTTCTGAGTGTATGAACTACAGGAATAAGACTTGCAATGGGATATTTGCATATCAAAACTTAGGTGGCACACAAAATGAGCGTCCGTCCACGAACACGCCCACCTCCCATACAAAAAACAATATTGAAAATACCATGAAAAGGTTCATATATAATTTCCCGGGGTACAAATTGGTAAGGGAGGCTTTTATATCAAAACTAAGGTGTGCATACAAAATGCTCGCTTTGCGTTTACGAACACGTCCACCTCCCATACAACCCACAATAATGCAAATAACATAAAAAGGGTTATTTATGATCTTTAGGACTAAAACTTGGTATACGAGGATTTTATATCAAAACTAAAGTGAGTACAAAAAATGGTCGTTGTTCGCCCACGAACCCGCCCAGCTCCCATACAATCCACAATATTGAAAAAAAACTATAAAAAGGTTTATATAAGACCTACAGGGAAAAAAAATTGGTATGGGCGCATTTTATATCAAAACTAAGGTGTGCCAGGAAATGGGCGTCATGTGCACTCGGACACGTCCAACTCCCATACACAACCCACGCTGTTAAATCTGTTAATAGCTGTTAAAATCTGTAAAGAATGGATTTCGAAAATATAAAAGTAATTTGTATTATTTTAAGTATAAAAAAAAACACAAATTGGCCATTTTAGCCCTTGAAAGGACTTTGACCGAGCTTCTTATATCAATTGTGTTGTGTGTGTTGTTAAATTTTTGTACACAATTGGCTAAGAACTAAACCTACATGTTTTATGCCGACTCCGAACGGCTAAAGTTCATGTTCTCAAGAAGCTTTACATGGCATTATTTACATTCAGAGGTTTGCCATTGTCTGCAGAGAGGTGGTGACCGACCAGAAAATTTTTTTATTTAAAAAACTTTGCCGCGAGTGGGAATCGATCTCGGGCTCCGGGCACGCAAAGCCACTCACTTAACCTGCATGCTTCGGTCACGGTTGTTTAAGTATACCAATATATATTTAAATATGATAGGAGGTTTGGGGTATTCCATAGTCGGGCTAGAACGACTTTAGAGTTTTTTTTATTTTTTTTATTTTAAAGTTGGCACTATTATCACTGACATTGTGCCAAATAACACGACAAAATTTGCATTGGTGTTTGACATACGCGTTCTTTTGTAAATCGCTAAAAGTGAATTTTTCGTTTTTTTTTTAGAATGTCTGAAATTATTCAACAACTCAGTTTCATTAAATTTTTAAGCAGAATGAAATTTCTGCTGCCGAAATTTTGAAAATGTTGCGGTAGGCCTTCGGTGAGCATGCTCTATCGAAAGCAAGAGTTTGAGTCGTACAAAATTTTCAAAGGGGGTCGAGAAAGCGTTCAAGAAGGCACGGAAAAGACGACCATCAACTGCAGATTCACGTCAACAAAATCAAGTGGATTAAGAGGATCAGTAAAAACTATTTTGAGTCACCATTTGGACCTCAAAATCGTGAAATCTCGATTGATGCTATCAGACCATTCGTAATTCGTGGTCTGATAGCCCATCAGAAAACTTTATTTCTATTTAAAAAAAAAAATGTCTGTCAGATGAGAGAATTGAAACCGAGTCGGCGGTTCGTTAACTTTTACACTTCACACTTAACTCACACGACCACGGCTGCCAAAGGGCTGGAATATCTTTGAGAGGGCAAAGAGTAGGTCAAAAGTGATGAATATAAAGTAAAGTTAATGTTCTGTTATAATCTGAACTCTTGTTCGACTTCATTAACTAAGTTCGCAATTTTGTTTAAGGCCCTATTCTCCTTCAGCTTGCTGTTTTTGGACCCTTTTTGAAAAAATTCTCATTTGAAAACACAAAAAGATATTTGAATTTTGTTTTTTTTTATTGAATAAGTAATGAATGAAAGAAAATAAAAAAATTTTTTTCGCCGCGATATAGGGGCTGTCCATAGATGATGGCACCGTCAAAGTTGGCCCTCAAAAAAAAAGGCATGGTGCTGGCGGCCACGATTCCGGCCCTCAGGAGCGTCTGAAAAAAAAAAATATAGGGTTATGATCAGCATAGATGTAATTCTAACCCGTAGTAAAATAAAAATTTTGCGATTTTTTTTTTGACAAAATGGCGGCCACTTGAAATTGACAAATCGAATTTGGACCCATTTTTTTGTAGTTTAGTGTAAAAAAAAAATAGTAAAAAAAATCGCAAAATTTATTTTACTACGGGCCAGAAATCGCAAATAATTTTATTTTACTACGGGCCAGAATGGTGACAATTCTACGTCGATTAAACTTTGTTTCATCCAAATCGGTTCAGTAGAACTGGCGGAATCGTGGCCGCCAGCTCGAAAAACGTGGTTTCGAGATAAACGCGTTCAAAAAAACTAAGCAACATAAAAACTACTCATTTTAGCGAAGACATGACCCCACAAAATCTTCTAAAGCCATATCTTCTAAAGTATTTCGAATTTCAAAAAACCCTTTTAGGGTTATATTCTTAAATGTCCAAGCTATAAAAAAGTCGAAAAAAATTTTTTGCTGAAAGAGAATAGGGCCTTAAGGATCTTAATAAAATTATTAGATAAAAACCTAAGCTTTATTTTCAGAAATGCCGTCAAACTAATTTCAAATTTTGCTTAGATCAAAGATTGTATTTTATAAGTTAAAACTTTATAATTTCTCCAAATAAAAATGCATAATTAAAATTTTTTATTAAGTTTTTTTTTTAAATTGAAAGCTCTGTGGAGACTAAGAAACGTTGATTTTGTTTTTAAATTTCAATACATTTCAGCACAAAACACTAATTTCAAATGTATATTGAGCAATATTATTGCTTGGGTATTTTCAATTAATTTACTCAAGGAACTACCCTGGGTAGTACAAAAGTACACTTCTTCCTAGCTAAACGAAACAAAAAACGCATTGCTTAAAATATTTTATGTTGAATAAAATTGATGACTTCAATAATTCTGTAAACCCATTTCTGTCAAAAGGTCACTTAACATTTTAGTGAGCTTTAGCATCGATATGTTTATTATAAATAATAAACTACTGAACTTTTTACTCATAAAATATATATATAAAAATACAAATAAAGGAACAATCAGTAATTCTTATTATAAGACTATCAATTCATGCATCTTTCCCGCTTTCAATTGATGTTTTCATTAATGAAAAATAATTTTTTAATGGTATGTATAATCCTTTTAGAGGTTAAACTTTTAGAATATTTAGTATTCAAGGAAACATTAAGTAAGACGAAAAAACTTTAAAAACAAATTCATCCATTTGCAAAATATATAAGAGCCAAAGTCATAAGTGCTCATACACAGAACACATACATATGTACATATGCCAGAACTTTCTTCGTTTTCAAAATAAATGCACTATCATGAAGTTTTCTATCCTACTTAAAGTTTTCCTCTGATCATGAGGCACTTTAAAATTTTCAACAACAACAACAACAACGAAAATAGCAACAACAACATAAACTGCTTTCATGTTTCTGTAAAAATTCTCATTTTTCACTTACATTCACATTTGATTTGAGTTAACTGAAATTATAACAACAAGTCATGCCGGAGATCAGACTACGTCCGGTTCATAAACGGACATCCGTTTGTTCGCACGTCCTGATGCGCTGCTGTTGCTGCCGTTGCTTTTTGCACAGCCCAAACACTCACACACACACACACTATAGAGAAGCGACAGAATGAAACACAACAACAGGCAGCCATAAATGTTGCTCGTAAAGTGTGTGAAAATACGATGGCCGTATATTTGGTGTGTGAGATTGTGTAAGTACGTTGAGTGAGTGGGTGAGTATGTGTGTGTGTGTTGCTGTGTATGCCTGTATCCTTTAGTATTTCATCACATGTGAATGAATTGGCAACAAGAATTCGTTGGTTGTTACTTGCATCGGCTGGGCCAGCGTCCAAAGCTGAAATTTTATTGCCAAGAGAAACAACTAGCTGACAATCATACTGACTGCACTGGGCAGTACAAAAGTACAGTTCTTCCCAGCTAAAAGAAACCAAAAGACGAATTGCTAAATTTTCATGTTGAATAAAATGTTAGTTCCCTTGGGAAGATTTTTGGTTACCTTTTACATTCTTGGGTCAGAATTTATTGTATTTTTATTTTGAGAATTTATTATGCCAAAGTATACAGAGAACATTAATATGTCCCGAATTTTATGGCTTTACCTTTCCGAAGCTTGGAATATATGTTTCACTAAAAAATATGTTTTTTAACCCTTTGTTGCTTAAGGCTAAAATATAATTTATAACGTTATTTAGATGGACGTGTAAAAGTCAGTATGATCCTACCGGTAATATAAGCCAACCTGACAACGTGAGCACTGCTATGGAGTCAAGATTTTGATTCATTTGGAAATTAATTCCTACTCATGGCTTTTGCCATATAATAATACATGAAATAAAAAATTCGTTTAACGACTTACGGGTTGTTTTCAATCAATAACTCAAATTGCAGTAACATACATACTTTATTCAATTTACACATAATTATTATTTTACTAAGAAATTCTTACTTAAAGTTACTTTCTGAGAGAAACATTTGTCTTAAATTATTGACCTTGAGGTCATATATTTAAATGAAAAATAATATACATACATATATGTAGGAATCGTGGCCGATTTAAACTCAATTATTATGTATTTGGATTGTTAAAATTTATTTATCTTTTATTATTACATATATAGTTAGTTATTGTTACATATTTGCTTATTATTACACATTTTATATAATATAGTTAAGTTGTTATTACATTTTATTATTATTCATTTTAACGCTTGCAAAAATTTTGCTGTTAGCTTTTTCTTTACTCCCGTTTTGTTCAAACTCCCGTCTGCGACTGTCGTTTTGTTTTATTTTTCTTTTCCTTCCAATTTCTTGCGTCCTGTTGGTCTGTTTGTCAAGCTGTCCGTGTTGCATTTCCAAACATGTCTACTCCGTATTGTCAGTGTTGTCTTTGTCAAAGTTCCGTCCACTCCTTGTTGTCCGCTGTCCGTCTGTCACTCCTACATTCGGCCGTTCTGACAAATCATTCGTCCCGAATGATGTACCCCACCTCTTCATATATTCCGCCACCGTCGACGTTCTACCGGGACCTTCTCCTTCACCAACTTTTTCTACCTCATACCGTTCGTGATTAAGTTTACGAAGAACCTTATATGGACCGAAGTATTTTCCTTTTAATTTTAAGCCCGTGCCGTATTGAGTTCGTTTTATAGCAACCAAGTCATTTTCTTCATAAGATTCTGATGGTTTACGTTTTGTATCAAAGTTTCTACGATTCTCCTCTTGAATCTTTTGTATATTTTCTTTGGCTGTTTTCCTAACTTCTTCACGAACGTCATTTAATTCGTCTATGGCGTTATCATGTACTAGTTCATTCAAGTCTGGTAAAGATTTCACACGCATTTTGCACCCAGTAAGGATAAGGAATGGCGATACTTTAGTGCTTCGAGGTGGTGTATTATTTAAACATTGTTGGACTTGATCCACAAATCTATACCATTGTTCCGGGTTTTTTTGGCAAAGCTTAGAAAGCATGGGAACTACGATACGGTGAATACGCTCACATTGTCCGTTGCCACGAGGGACACCTGTTGTTATAAGCAGATGCTGGATTTCGTTTTCTGTGCAATAATTTTTAAATAAGTGAGACGTAAAGGCAGCCCCTCTATCGGAAACTATCCTCTTTGGATGACCAAACACAGCGGCCTGTCGTTTTAAACGCTCTACTACCGAGAAGGCTCCTGTGTCCTTCGTAGGGTACAGCCACACAAATTTTGTAAATGCGTCAACTACTACAAAAATATAATTGTATTGCTTATTCGTTCCTGTCATCGGACCAACATGATCAACATGATAGGTATTCAAAGGTTGATCATCTTTCTCAATTGGTGAAAGAAACCCTTCCTTTTTGCCCATTTTTGCATTAGCTATGATACATTCGATACAACTGCTCACGATTTTTGTTACTTTTGAACTGAGCTTGGGTACAAAATATGTTTTTTCAATTAAATCTTGGGTTTTCCGAACCGAAAAATGTCCCTGTCTGTGTGCAATTTTAATAATCTCTTCTTCCATTTGCGAAGGGACAACTATAAGCTCCTTGGAATGATCTTTATACAAAACATCATGAAACACATAAAAATCCTCAAAATCTTCCTTTTCAAGAATTTTCCTTATGGCCTTAGTCCACTCGTCTTCCAATTGAGCTTGCTTCAATTTATGTCTCAAGGAGTCCTCAATTAGCAGACAATATACCCTACTCAAGGCATCAACGTGCCTCATCTGAGATCCCGAGCGATGTTCTATTTTGTAGTCGAATTCCTGGAGAAACATTGCCCATCGTGAAACTCGAGGAGGAACATTGTCTTTCTGCAGCGTCATAACAAAAGCATTACAATCAGTTATGATTTTGAACTTAAGACCCACCAAATACACTCTCCACTTTTTCAAAGCTTCTATCACCGCTAAGACTTCAAGCTCATAGGCACTATAGTTTTGTTCTGCTTGGCTAGTTTTGTGGCTCATAAATTGGACTGGATGAAAACTCTGATCTTCAGCGCACTTTTGCAACAAAACTCCTCCATAGCCATATTTCGAAGCATCCGTGTGGATTTCTGTTTCAGCCATCGGATTATACAACTTTAAGACAGGTGCTTTCGTCAGACAACCTTTTAATTGTTGAAAAGAAAGAATCTGTTCTTCACCCATACAAAAAATCGAATCTTTCCGCAAAATATCAGATAATGGCTTTGCTAACAACTAGTAGTTCTTAACGAAACGCCTGAAATAGGATGTTAATCCGAGAAAACGCTCGATCCCTTTTCTATCACTCGGCAAGGGATAATTTTCGATAGCTCGAGTTTTTTCATCAGAAGGCCTTATTGTCCCATTTTGGATTATGTACCCCAGGAAATTAATTTTTTTCTTTAAAAACTGACACTTCTTCCACTTTATTCTAACTCCATGCTTTGACGCAACTTTAAGCACTCTTTTCAATTTCTCTATTCCCTCATTTTCGTCCTTAGATGGTATGACTATATCGTCCATATAAATCGCTACCGTACCATTTTGAATGAGATCCCTAAAAATAGAGCTAATGAATCTACAAAAAACTGCAGGCGAATTTGATATTCCGAAAGGTGCATATTTAAATTCAAATTGACCACTGTGAGTAACAAAAGATGTGAATTTTCTTGATTGAGGTTCCACTGGCACGTGAAAGAACCCATCCTTTAAGTCTAGCGTTGTGAAAACGTTTGCAACCTGGAATCTATCTACGACATCATCTATAAGCGCCATCGGAAAATTATCTCTTATTATCTTTTTATTTAATTTTCGGTAATCGCAACAGAGACGTTTGGACCCATCTTTTTTGCTCACTAAGACTATAGGTGATGCATAATTAGACGAACTATGCTGAATGATACCCTCATCTAACCAATCTGTAATTTGCTTGTCTACTGTGCGTTGATCTTCATATGAGATCCTTCGTGGTCGTTGGCAAACTGGAATGTCATCATTAAGTAATATTTTCATTTCAACTGGACAATTAACGTTCTTGTCCGGCTTATATTCGTTCAACAAAGTACGTATTATCATCGCATGATCTCTGCTGAGGTATGATAGGTCCAATTCATTCTGGTTGTCTTCTATATTCATACACAAACTTTTAAATTCGTTGAATAGAGCTAAATTTATTCCTTTATCTGTATTATTTCTACACTCGTTCCTATCTTGCAGACTATCTTCACACACATCATATTCATATGGCCGCGTATATGACCAACTTTCCAATTTCTTTTTAACTAATTCAACTCCTTGCTCTCTTACATAAATATCGACATAAGCTAGAATGGAATTCCCGATTATTGCTGGATACCTAATTGCATCTTCTTTAACTATGTGAAATAATAATTCGATTTCAATTTTATCGATCTCAATTTTAATGGAACAACTTCCCATCGTAGTTAGCTCACTAGTGCCAATACCGAACATTCGAAGTTTTTCTGATTGGAGTACATGATCTGAACAAATTTTTTTATAAACATCATTCCTAAGTAAGCACACATTACACCCAGTATCTATCAACGCCCTAAATTCGACATTACCTGCTTTGATATTCTTAAACTTTAGGCCAATTCCCCTAAAAACATCTTCGGCTTCATTGTGCACCGTATTGACATTACCGCGTTCCTGTTTTACAATTGAATCTTTTGCTTGATTACACTCGAAAGACCGATGCCCCATTTTGTTACACTTAAAACATTTATACTGTTGACCTGGGCAATCTTTAGCTAAGTGTAATGCACTACCACACTTGAAACAATTTTTTGTATTTTTCGGTAAAAGACCCTGTTCAGAATTATTGTTTTTTGAAATAGTAGAGGATACTGAAGTTTTAAAATTCTGAGCTACACCAGCCCTATCGCGGATTCTTTCATAAATTTTTATTTGATCCTTGAGTTCATCAATAGATTTGGCCTGATACAAAACAGATTTATTCATTTTCGAGTCTGGGATGCCATCTATAAAATATTCCAAAATACTTTCATCATCAAGGTTAATCGGTTTACCCATTTCTAGAAGAGAATAAAGATATTCACGCAGAGTCTCATTGGTTCTTTTACGTCTATTCCGAAGCATCCTATGTATTTCGGAGGCTGATAACCTGGCACCAAATTCTCTTATCAATGCTTCTTTAAGTGACTTGCAGTCGATTAACCTTTTTTGACTACGTATAAATAACTTTGCTGCACCTTTCAATAACTGTTTACTGTAAATAAATTTTTGTATGCTATCCCACCCAACCGCTGACGCATTTTCCTCAAATTCTTCAATCCACGACCTAACCTCAATAGTATCAGTACCGCAAAATGTTAATAAACTTTCTTCAATATCTTTAAATGTGAACATTGACCTTCGAAAAGGTTCGGCAGGAGTGTCGCCGGTGGCCATGTCTTCATAAACTGAGGCGTTAGACTGGCTATCATTTTCTTCATCAGAATCATTGGGAACTTCATAACCGAAATGTAGGAGAAGTCTGTCCTGTAAAATTGCTTTTCTTCCTTTTGTGTCTAAATTTAATTCTCTTAACTTGTCCCTTAACTTGTCGCAATTCATTGTCATTATCGTATTCTGTTCCATCTTTTGTTTTTTCTTTTGTAATTTTAAAATTAATATAAATTATTATTTATTTCTTTTCAACCTTTCAATTAAAATTTTTTAATTTTTTTTTTTTTTTTATATTCAAACTTCATTACAATTTGTTCTGCTTATTATTAATAAAATAATAAAAAAAATTATCTCTTCACAACTTAACACTTCTTAAAATTAAGTTTTAACTTTGGATACACCTTCTTAGAATATTCTTTTCAAATTATTTTCAAATTTTAATTTTGTTCTCAAATTTTCTTCTCAACTTCTTTGTCAATAGTTTCTTTAAAATTTTCTCTTAACTTCATAACCAACATTTGTTGAAATTTATTCTTTACTTCTTATCAACTACCTTCTTTAAAACTTCTTAAAGTTTGCTTCTTTGCAACTTCTTAAATCTTCTTAAAATATTCTTCTTTAAAACTTCTTTAAATTGTCTTCCTTAAAATTTCTTTAAATTTTCCTTAGAACTTGTTAAAATTTTTCTCTTCAAAACTTCTTCATATTTATACTTCAAAACTTTTTAAAATTCTTCTTTAAAATTTCTTCAAATTTTCTTCTTAAAATCTTATTCTATAAAATTTCATAACTTTTTGCTTATTAAAAACTTCTTTAAATATTCTTCTTTCAATTTTATTTAAAAATTCTTAAAATTGCCTTCTTTAAAATTTCTTAAATTTTATTACAAATTTTTAAAATTTTTTTCTTTTTAATTTGGTTTATAATTATTTATTGTAGAATTTAAGTAGATAATTTTAGTAATACATTGTAGCAAATTGTTATTAAAATATGTTGTTGACTCTAAATTTCATCTTTCAAGTTTCAAAGTAATACATATTTGTTGTCTATTTTATTGAATCGATCCCATTGTACTTACAATGCTTCCATGTTTTGTGTTTGTTCTTATTTGATTTTTCTTCCTGATCGCTTTTCGTGTCTGTTTAACAATATAAGTTAAAAAAAAAATGCTTGACTGCTGTGTTGGATGCTGCCACTGGAAATGTAAACGTCAAATGCTGCAAACAATGCTTCTCCTGCTTTTGTCTTTTCGTTCTCCTGATTTCAGCGCTAACGCCCGTTGTCTGTTCTTTGATTTCTTTCCTTTGCTGCGCAAATTTTGTTTCTTTTCCTATTTTTGTTTTTTGTTTTGGTTTTGTTTCTGCTTGCAATTGAATAATGCTTCTTCTGTTCGTTTTAGCACTAAGATTTATGTTTGCGTTTTTTATAATTATATATTATTTACAAAATCTAAACAATTTTCTTTGTTTCTTATTTTAATTCAATCATATTTAATTTTTACACTCAAAAAGGTCAATTATTAGCATTTTGCGCAGCCGTCTTGACTCATTAGTTTGCTTACAGCTCCGTGCTTGTTTTAATTTTCTTCTGTCAGTGGTGATGCGGCTGCGTTATCAACTGCTGTTGCTGCTGCTTTTAATCCCTTTCTCATTGCACTGAGGTTGGTGTTAACGCTTGTTGTTTTCTGTATTCAGTTTCTGTTCCCCTTTCTATGTTCTTTTCTGCTTCAATATTCTTTTTCTCCTTTTCTCGGCTTTTGTTTTGTGATTTTCTACGGCACAGAGTTCCTGTTGCTTGCTTGTGTTGCTATGTCTTTATCGTTTGCTTACATGAACTTTTTGGTTGCACGTGTTTAACCTAAAGTTAGAATTTTTGTTGTTCACTATTCGTTATCATGTTCTTCTTTCTGTTCGCTTTCTACATGACGCTACACTTTTTTTTTTTTAGAAATGTACTGTAGAAGTCTCGAATGTTCTGGGCTTTATTTTTTTAGATCATATATACTATATATGAAATAGTTTAAATAATTACAATTTAGTTTTTATAGTTTTTAAGAAAATAGCACAATTTCACATTTTCACTTCATCGAATCCCGGTTGAGCCCCCAAAATGTAGGAATCGTGGCCGATTTAAACTCAATTATTATGTATTTGGATTGTTAAAATTTATTTATCTTTTATTATTACATATATAGTTAGTTATTGTTACATATTTGCTTATTATTACACATTTTATATAATATAGTTAAGTTGTTATTACATTTTATTATTATTCATTTTAACGCTTGCAAAAATTTTGCTGTTAGCTTTTTCTTTACTCCCGTTTTGTTCAAACTCCCGTCTGCGACTGTCGTTTTGTTTTATTTTTCTTTTCCTTCCAATTTCTTGCGTCCTGTTGGTCTGTTTGTCAAGCTGTCCGTGTTGCATTTCCAAACATGTCTACTCCGTATTGTCAGTGTTGTCTTTGTCAAAGTTCCGTCCACTCCTTGTTGTCCGCTGTCCGTCTGTCACTCCTACATATATTTACAATTGCAGCCCAAAGAAGAGCGCTAAATTAATTAAAAGTGAATGAATTTATGATATCCGAATTAATTTTTGATGTAGAATCCGATGTCAGAATTTGTTTAACACCTGAGAATTTTGGAATAGTTACCGTTATTGAAGTTATCGTAAAAATTTGTTGAAAAGTTTTGTTTTTAGCTCTTCTTGAGCTAATCAATGTACAAGGTGAGCAAAACTTGCTGATCTCTTTTCGATTTGCATAATCTTATATTATAGAACGATAGTTTAAGGCGGTCTTCTCATTCAAAACCCGTTTTTTGGACCCTTTTTAAAAAAAATTCTTATTTGAAAACGCAAAGAATAATTGAAAACTTTTTTTATTTATTGTATTACAAAAGTTTCAAAAAGTAGTAGTAAGTTCAAAAAGTAATGAGACTTCAAAGTTGGTGGTGAAAAAAAAGGTGTCGTCACGGCGGCCACGATTCCGGGTCTCCGGAGCGTCTGAAATGAAAAAAAAAACGGGGTTATAATCAGTATAGATGTAATTCTCGGGTGAACCTCAAGCTTAATTTTGTGATTTTTTTGACAAAATGGCGGCCATTCAAAAAAAAAAATTAAATTTCGGGCTTTTTTTTGTAGTTTAGTGTAAAAAAAAAAATAGTAAAAAATTTTTTAAAATTATGGTCGAGGTTCACCCGAGAATGGTGACAATTCTGCGTCGATTCCACTTTGTTTCATGAAAATCGGTTCAGTTGAACTGGAGATATCATGGCCGCCAGTTCGAAAAACGTGGTTTCGAGATAAACGCGTTTAAAGTTTAAAATAGCTCATTTTGACGAAGACCTTGCTTCACAAAAAAGGCTGTATCTTCTAAAGTATTTCGAATTTCTAAAAATCCTTTAGGGGCATATTCACAACTACCCAAGCTATAAATAAATGCAAAAAAAAAGTCGAAAAAAAAAGTTGTTCAATGAGAAGACCCCCTTAAACAATCAGACAGAACCACTCTAAGAAATATGGTTAATATTGGACAACTGATTTGAGCGTGGTACCTCCCATACAAATTTTATACGTGAAATGGGATAAATTACCAAATATGGAAGTTATACCTTTAAAATCGGGAACGTGTGTACATTCTGTTGAACATAACTACTGAAACAAAGATGGTATTGATAGGTCAACGAGGCGTGGTACCAGCCATACAAGTCTGACACTTACAATGCAAAAAATTAAAAATATGGAAGGTACACACTTGAACTTAAGAACAGAAGTAAATTTACATACCATCAAACATAACCAACTGTGAGTTTGAAATTTTAGAACGGAGAGTAGAAAAACACTATCTAGATAGAATTAAAAATGGTGCGTGGTACCTCCGATATAATTTTCATATTATAAATTCAATAGCTAGCATTTGAGTGTAGTTTTAAAATTAAAAGTGTAGGAAGATAATTTTGTATAATCAGACCAAAAAAGGCTTAAAAAAATCCACACCGCTCCGATGAATTTACATCGATTTGAATGATAATAACTGGCTTAGATAACTGACGTTTTTTAGAGCTCTTCTAACTTCTAAGATCTAAAAATAATAAATATAATCTGGTCACGGAATTTGATAACTCCCATGCAACAACAACTTCCGAAAAACTATAATTTGGCTTTTATTGAAGTTATAATTTTCACTTAAAATAAAATATGGCAGGGATAAGTTTACCTAGAGGGACAGCTGTCATTCATTTACCGCAACTTTAACAACATATCTAAGCATTATTAAAAGCTAATGTTTCAAACTTTAAAACCGAAGTACATCAGTACCTAAAGACCTGTCTGCCCAAAATCTGTACATACAAATCGTGATAAATCTCATAAGCAAAATATTGGCACAAAAATGTTTCAATTATTTTCAGATAGAGTATTTATTAAGCTTTCAAAAAAGGAACACAAAATTTTAAATTTCATAACTGTGTATAAAATTTCGAGCGTGTCTCTTAATCGGCAACATCAATCGTTGAACATCTGCTCTGGTGACCTGGCAGCAAATTTGTTCCACTTGAGTAACATCGATTCCGGATTTTTTACCACTCCTCCGTATTTTCTTAGTTTGTATTTAACAATTGCTCAATATTTTTCGATTGGGCGCAACTGGGGACAGTTTGGAGGATTGAAGTCCTTTGGCACGAAATCTACATAATTAGTTCGATACCAATTTATGTTTGTCTTCGAATAATGTATCGACGCCAAATCTGGCCAACATTTTACAGCAGATCGATGGTGACGTATAAACGTCAATAAACGCTTCTCTAGACACTCGTTCCTGTATATCTCAGAGTTCATTGTTGCGGATGTTACATACGCCCGACTCTTCAAACCACAACTGCATATGGTTTGCCAGATCATTACCTTCTTTGCGAATTTATCAACCTTTTTATATTTAAATTTAGAGGAGACACAAAAACGCTTCTTTGCAGCATAAAACTTTTGTCCTGGAAGCTGTTTCAGATCAAGTTTGACGTATGTTTTTATCGTCCATAATTAAACAACCTTTGAATTTCGTCAAGACTTTATCGTAGAGTAATCGAGTGCGCTTTTTGGCTGACAAATTTTGTTATTCAGACCGGTTCGGGTATTTAATAGCTCGATACGACTGATAGCCTGCTCCCACTCGTATTCGCCGAGCTGTGCTCCTGATGGTTTTGAATTTTTTCGCGCGATCATTGTCGGAGAGACCTGGGTTATTTTTAATTGAGGCAAAGATGCTTGCCTTTAATTTATTGTCAGATTTTGGTTTTTTTTCCACTCGTTTTTGCTTTCTTTCGATGCTCAAAGTTTCTTTATACCGTTTTAAGACACTACAAACTGTTGTTTTTGGAATTTTTAATACTTTCGCTATCTTATTTCCGGACCATGTTGGATTTTCAACGAATTTGTTCACAATCAATCTTCGAGTGGCTAACTCCATCGTTAAAAAAAATTAGTAACTAGCATTCAAATCATGGCAAACTAAAAACATATAACGGGAATATTATTTTTATCAAAAGGGTACCAATTTTTTTTAGAACAATTTCGAAATGACTCTGTAGGAATCACTAGAGTATGTACCGATTTTGCATGGACATGTCAAGAAAATAATATGGCTTGACCGTGCAACGAATCGCACCCCATAATCTACAACTTAAAAAAAGCACTAAGATGCCGGATAATATCAGCTAGTATTT
Source organism: Tetanocera ferruginea (assembly GCA_958299015.1). Lineage (NCBI taxonomy): Eukaryota > Metazoa > Arthropoda > Insecta > Diptera > Sciomyzidae > Tetanocera > Tetanocera ferruginea. Next base: position 36,004,407 of record OY282644.1, on the reverse strand, counting down.
CATAAAAAACTTAATTAATTAAGCTGATGTAGATGATCGTTAGATACCAAATCAAAACCTCTCTTAACAAGTTTTGGTTTAATAAACTTGTGTTTCTTTACAAATTTATTAAAGAACAAGTAAAGAGAGTCTAAAGTCGGTCTAGGCCGACTATGAAATACCCTAAACCCACTTTTCAAAAAAAAAAAAAAAAAAATTTATTGTAAATGGGCGTGTCCGTGGGCGGATGAAGTCCATTTTTCCAAACCATCTTTGTCTTGTCATAAAAAACATACGTGCCAAATTTTAGCTCTGTAGGTTAAACACATGCTTATATATTGCGTTTTCAATTTTTGGGTTGTATGGGAGGTAGGCGTGGCCGTGATCGGATGACGTCCATTTTCCGAAGACATATTTGTGTTAGTATGAAACACATACATATCAAATTTTATTGTTGTAGGGTAATTATGAGCTGAGCTATGCAGTTTTCAATTTTCGCGTTGTATGGGAAGTAGGCGTGTCCGTGGGCGGACGATGTCCATTTTTCAAAACCGTCTTTTTTTTGTTATAAAAAACATACGTGCCAAATTTTAGCTCTGTAGGTTAAACAGAGGCTTATTTATTGCATTTTAAATTTTTGGGTTGTATGGGAGGTGGGCGTGTCCGTGAGCGGATGACGTCCATTTTTCAAAGACATCTTTGTGTTGGTATAAAACACACACATACCAAATTTTGTTGTTGTAGACTTATTATCAGCTGAGTTATGCAGTTTTAAATTTTTGCGTTGTATGGGAGGTAGGCGTGTCCGTGGGCGGATTCCAAAAATATTCAATAGTGCAGATCCTTGGGTACATGTGACCATGTGTACCAAGTTTCATCCAATTATCTCAACTCCTTCTTCTTGTCCTGTGTATACGGACAACACACAGACGGACGGACGGACGGACGGACGGACGGACATAGATAGCTCGACTCACGTGGTGACGCTGATCAAGAATATATATACTTTTCTATACCGGACTCGCTTCGTTCTATGCGTTACAAACGTTTGCACAAAGTTAATATACCCTGACCTTTCAGGTTTAGGGTATAAAAATTAACAAATTTTTCGAATTTTATGAGGTGGAAGTAAAAAACTGATTATGTTATATATGAAGTACGTGAAGCTTTTTTTTTCTTTTTCTTTTAATCAAGTGGTTGCTTTCACTTTTTAATCAAGTGGTTTTTTTTTTTAAAATCTTTTTATAACGTCGAAAAGCAGTAGATTTATTGCTAAAATCACTGACTTGGTAACACTGTTACTCGTTATATTTTTGTCAGATTCACTTCAAACTTTAACTGAAACTTCTTAGATAAATTATCTGGGGCACTACAAACGGCTTTAAATAAAATGCGTTTTTCTGTGGTCGGTCTGTGATCCTATTAGATTTAACTTTCATGAAAAAAAGTTTTACTGTTACCCAATAGATGGCTTCGAAAAATTTTTTGACAGGTGTTATTGAAATTATTTTATTTAAATAAATTTCAATACAAAATTATTTTTCAACCAAAATCGTGTCGCACTGTAAAATTCAGTAAAATCTCAAGCATCTATATATTTTGCTTTTATCGAAAAAAAACTGCTACCGCTGATGCTTCTTGCAAGCATGACCGTGGTTGAGAGTGAACGTACAGTGAATCAAAAAAGTTTAGGCACAAGCAATGTTTCTGAAAAAAAGTGTTGCTTAAGTATCTAATAATAACGAATTTGACCAAAGTTTTAATGAAGTAAGTACCATTAGAAATAGTTCTTTTTTAATATCCAAAAAATGTCCCGTTACTTCAAACTACCAATCAAAATTTAAGCGGATGAAGGAAAAATCCTTATCAAAAAAGTTTAGGCACACTTTGTATGTGTCTCATGTTGTTTCTTATTTAGCAATATCTCTTTGTTTTTTGTCTTTACTTTTGCGCTTAAGTTATTTGTTAAAAGTTTTTACTGAGTGTTGATGTTGGTTTCGGTAAAGATTGAGCGGTTTCGGTAAAGATTGAGCGAAGAAATAAGCAATGGAACAGAAATTTCGGTTGACGTTCGTAAAATAATAATAAATGTTTATGTATAGAAAAAACCGTATCGCGAAACCGGTAAATTAGTAAAGAGATCATATTCAAGTGTCAGTAACATCATAAATCATTATAAATACCGGTAAAGTAAAGCGCAAGAGCCGATCTGGTCGTGCCAAAATTTTAACGCTACACCAGGATTAGATTGTAGTGCCTGCAGTTACTCAAAACCCTAAAATTTAGCTGTTAAATTGTGCCACGAAATACAGCAATGATTTGAAAAAACTTTGATGCTCGACCACTTCGCGATACACTTAATGAAGCTGGATATCAGGTTCGAGTTTATCGGCGCAAGCTACAAATTTAAGCTTCAAATACAAAAAAAGAGTTTGGAGTTCCCAAAACCCTACATAAATGAGCCGGATTCATTTTGGGATTGTATTATTTTTAGTGATGGATCTTAATACAATTTGTTTGCATCAAATGGCGCTCAAAACCGTTTAAGAAAACTGAAAAAAGAGCTGTAGGAAAATAGCATAAAAAAACAGTGAAATACAGTGGCGGAAATCGAATGATTAAGGGCTATTTGGCGGTGTCTGGAGTTAGGAATCTCATTTTTATTGATGATAAAATGGATAAGCACCTTTGCTTGAATATTTTAAATGAGCATTTGACACCCAGTGTTGAAAAATTGGGGCTAACTGGGATACAATATAAATTTCAACAAGATAACGACCCAAAAAATTGGTCTTATCTTTTGCTGGAATGGCTTATCTAGCTCTGGAATCAGCTAAAAACACCTTTGCAAGCACCCGATATGAACCCCATTCAGCATATTTGGTACTTACTAGAAAAAAATACGAAATCTCAAATAAAATACTTCTAAAATGCGCTCAAGGAAGCCATACGCACCGAATGGTCAATAATATCACCAGAGAAGACATCAAAATCTGTAAGAATGCGAAGACGTTAAGAGGCGATAATTTAGGCCAAAGGAGGTCTAGCCAAATATTCAAGGACTTGAAATTTACTCACTTTAATAAAAACATAATCACTTGTGCCTAAACTTTTTTGATGTCAAAATCATGTTTTTTTTAGTATTGTAACATTTAATATGAATTAAAATTGAAATTAAATTTTTATTTTGGTGTAAATACAAAATGAAATGTTTATTTTTTAAATGCTTATACTTTTCTTTTCTGCAAGTGTACTGGAAAAAGTTGTACTAACAAATTTAAACTCATAACTGCTTTGTGCCTAAACTTTTTTGATTCACTGTACGTTCCTTGCACCAAATTTGATCTGATGTCTGATGTGGTGGTCATATCGGTATCTACGAAAATCGCTTGTTTTTTCATGAAGTTCGGTTAAGAATGCAAAATCAGTTATGCAGCATTAGTAGTGTTGCATTAAGAAGTCTCAACGATCAACTTTCCCTTATGCATTAAAAATTTAGATTCTAAATGGACATGAAATGGTAATGCTCGTCACCTCGGCTACTGGCTTATTATGGAGCCTTTTTTGCAAATACCTCCGAGCTGTAACAACTAAAAATAAGCATGCGAGTATTGCTCATGCGAGAAAATTTAAGTTGCAAGTTTAGTACTTTTTTTGTTTTTAAAATAGTTTGTTTTTGAAACAAAAGGTAAAAATACGTATAATTGCTTACGTTAACATACTAATCATAAGACGTTTTTAAATTTCAGAGTGGAGATAAAATAATAATACTTCAAAACCGGAATTGATCATATTTTCGATTTATATTAGGTCTGTTTCCACACTAGCTTCAAGTAAAGTTCGAGGAATAGAGATTAATTTGATTTTATGTCAAAATGAGCAAACTTGTCAAAAAGTTCGGAAACGGGGTCAAAATGCTTCATTTCAAACAGTTCCGTTTGCGTTAATTTTGGTTACTTTTCACATTTTTTTCACAATACAACACAAAAATATAATTTTATCACCCTGACAATCAGGTATTTGAAGCTCGAGATTCGTGTTCGAAGAAATTTTTCAAGTAAAATTCGAGTAATAGAGAGTACCAAAACGTGACATTTAGCTTGAAAACATTGATGAAAACGGGAAAAATAAAAATAAAACGTAAAGTACCTTGCTTTGTATTGTAGAGCTACCTTGTCAAAACAAAATATGTAATTTCTTATGCCATCTTGTAGACAATTCCTTATTACCGCCTTCGAAGAAATTTTTAAAAAGTTTGACTTTACGAACGATAGTTTTAAAGCTATTTGCTTTTATTTACCCAATCTGTTAAAAAATCATTTTCATCATCGGTCCCTTGTGCTCTTATTTTCCACACGTTTCCATGTTTAAAAATAAAAATTAGTTTCGTTTAGTTTTTGACTTCACCAAAGCGGCATGTGCTGAAATGGCTTTTTCGCTGTTAATTCCCAGCTGTTATTTTGGAGACAATTAGACAAACCAACTAGTGTATTTCTAGTGAAATTGGAGTTAGCTTGGAACTAGTGCAAAAGACGCTCATCATAGAAACAATTTTTGCATTGATTGTTAGTTTGATCTCAGACCCTTAAGTTCTATCCCGAATATCGATAATATATCACTTATAATTGTTGTATGTTTTTAATGGATACGTACGTATTTGATCTATGTATTTATTTTTGTTATAATGAAATGAAATAATTTAGTTTTTATTACATTAAAATCATACTTTTTTCTAAATTTAAAAAAGGGGGAAAAAAACGGGGAAACTCAAAGTAAAAAACGGGGAAAATTTTTTTCGTGTATGCAAAAATAGGGATTAGTTTTTGCTGACACCCGGCAGCACTGCTTTCGAGTTACTTGAAGTGAATAGGGAAACAGATCTATTTACTTTAAGTACTATTTATAAAAAACAAAATCAACTTGAAAGCATAAGACCAGGGATTGAATCCAAAACAGAACAAAATAAAAAGTTCAAAATGTAACCAAAAAATTTTGAACAAAAAAATTGTGTTCTGAAAATAAATATTGTTCAAAGAACAAAAACAAAATTTTGTTTAGATTTCAATTTAAGAACAAAATAATTTTTGAACAAAATATATTGCTGACAGGCTAAAAAAAATTAAAATTATTTTATGACTTAACTTATGAGTTTAAATTCCTTAACCTCAGATTTCGTAAACAGAGTTTAAATTTTAAACTTAGTTAAAATTATTTTCGTAACCCATTTTTATCGGCAGTTTACTTAAACTCTGTTTAAAAATTTAAACTGAGATAAAAAAACATATTTGAGCGGCACTGTAGTAAAAATTCTACAACTTTGACGTAGAACATCAAAATATTTCAAAAATTTTTGATAAAATAATGCAAATTGTCAGTTTCATTGGAACATTTTTTTTTTTCAAAACTTAAAATATTTTTTTTTTTGTTTATTATTTTGAATTTTTTGAAGTATGGTTTTCTTATTTTTTATTTTTTGTTTATTATTGGGAATATTTCCAATGTTCTCAGAGAATTTTTGAATCTAAGTTTAAATTTTTTAAACCTAGAATTTCTGTGTTTAAATTTAAACTTGCCTCACCAAGTTAAACTTGGATTTTTTGAGATGAGGTATCGGCGCAGTGGCGTAGCGAGGGGGGGGCAGGGGGTGTCATCATGCCCCGGGCGCCACTCGCAGAGGGGCGCCAAATCATTCTCAAGACAAACAAAATTTTGCAAAAAAATTTGTTTTAATTAATTAATTCAATAATTAAGTTAGCCAACTGTAGGGTACAATGCTATGATAATGGTGCCCTTATGTCAAATCACATATCTGGCGTTCAATAAAGAATAATAGAAAAATAATAAGGCAACGTTTGTAAATTGTGATAACCACACATTAGTAGGAGTTACTACAGCTAACCAAGATTCAATCTTTGTAACATGTTTTGGAATAATTGATAACATACGTCTCTTTTTCTCACGTTCAATATTACGATGGAAATTGTTAAAAATGCTTTAAAAAATCGGTTAAAGAATCTGTAACACGATGGAGTGCCAGAGCGCGAGAAGTTAGCGTTATTGTCGAGGGACTGGAAGAATACGAAGAACTATAAAAAAAATTAGCAGATGAAAATACTGCCACAAGTGGTACACCAGAAATGCTGCAATCTTTATCTTAAACCGAATTTAAATATCATAACTTTAGTCCAATTCTGGCATGAACTCTAAGAGAATTGACCGTGTGCACACTGTGCAGCTCAGATTACAAGGTCCTAAAACTAAGTTTAAAGAAGCAGCTCAAATTAAAAGGTCCTAAAATTAAGTCAAAAGAAGCGTTCCATGATCTCAAATTACTGGCGACTGAACTTGCAGAAATTCGTAGCGAGATATATGAAAAAATTATCGAAAAGGCTAAAAATCTTGTTAAAAAATGGGGAATCGATACAACAATCCTTATATAATGTCACCGACAAATGCGTGGAGAATTAACTCGAGATATGGCCTTTCCGCAGAAAGTAAAAAATCTGGCGTTATGAAAAGCGTTCTTGATCGTCTGCATCAGGAAATAAGTTCCCAATTTACACGACAAGGGACCTTAATTCCAAATTTTGATATTTACTGGACGTTGAAAATTTATTAAGAAAGGATAATCCGTACAACGATCTTGAAAAGAATTGTAAAAATTTGGGTGAGTTTTATAATACAGATTTAACACAGATTTGGAACAGAATTTCCATTTCAAAAAAAAGATGTTTTTCCAAACCTGAGAGTAGCACTTCAAATACTTATAACTATTTCAGTAACAATGTATCAATCAGTGTAAAATTGAATAAAATATGTAAAATACAGTAAAATGTCGAATTTTAGCGTCTTCACTCAAATGCATCTCCTGACCGTATTTTTGCACGCATTTCTTTCGGCGGTAGCTTATATGCTCCTCTAAAAATGAAAATAGTTTCGATTTTTTATGAATTATAATAGCGCAAAAACTACTCATCCAAATGTAAGCATTTGTTGAACAAACATGAAAAAAATTAAAAATTTTAATCGGCTTTGCGTGATTATTAATATTGAACAAGAACTGTATAAGATATATTTCCACATATGTGACTATATTTGAAAAAAGTGAGAAAAACTTTAAAAATCTTATAAATCTTATAATATCTTTAAAAAACACGTAAATCCTAGTACTCTGTCCGTTTGCGTGAAATTTCACTCGCAACATTCATTTTTTGTTGCGTGAAAATTCTGACAAATATTTTGTTGTGAAGAAATTGAAAAATTTGAGAAAGTCATGCTTTACTTCTCAAAATAGACCATCCTTATTCATACAAAAATTCAATATATCTTTAGTTCGCGTTTGTAAGAGTAGAATGGAGTTAAAATATCGAATGTAACATGATCAGTTCGATACAATTGATGTCAAAATGAAATATAGTAAAATTTACTTAATTGAATTAAAAAATATAAACTTTATTATTTCAGTTAGCGAGTAGTTAAGCAAGCAACAGTTATCTTTAACTAACTATCAAAGTTAGGAATAAATATTGCTAGCTAGCTAGACTTTCATTCTTCATTCGTTAACCAACGTTTTGTTCTCTTCATGTCCTTTTATTTCTTCGGCTAATGATATTCCTATTCTGATGTTTGAAATCACCCTTTTTATTAAAACCAATTTAGAAATATATTAAAAAACTTTTAAATGAATTGGTAACATGTCGATGTTTCTCGATCTTTGTACTCGTACAACTAACATTTGTCAAAAGTACCCCAATCAAAAATGTCAAATGTTTATATTTAGTTTTATTGAAATTCACTTATATTTTCAAAAACATAAATAGTTTTTACCTTTTATAAAAGGTACTTTGATTAACTTTTATAACTCGGTCAGGAAGTCGTTACCACAACAAATTTTCTGTTACTTTTCTTCATGTAATGTAAGAATCGTCAAACTTCGTGACGATTACTGAAATACAATGATGCAAAATTTATAAAACAAATTATTGTAAAATAACGGTTCATTCATACCGAAAACGTCAATGAAATGTGCACCAAAGTCAAGGGTACCCCAGTTTACCCTACTAGGCTTAACTATAAAAACTTGTTTTGCGATTTTCGTGTTAAGAGACCCTAAATCTGAAACAAAATATAATGAACTGTCGTGTACAGAACCTTTTTCTGATTTCCACGCATAGTGTTATTTGTATTAATGTAATTTAATAAGTGTATTATAATTATTTGTTCTAAATATTAAAAAATATATATAATATATCATAATTTTTTTCATTATTTCATTGGGGGCGCCAAAAAATTTTTTTGCACCGGGCGCCAAGTATGCTCGCTACGCCACTGTATCGGCGTTAAAATTTAAACTGAGGTTAAGGAATTTTAAACTTTGTTTAAGCTAAACTTTGTTTAAAATCGAGATCAGTTAACGGGCCTTAAAATCAGAGTTTGAAAACACGCTCAAGTTCGCAAATTGGAAGCTATAGCAAACGCAACAAATATGGTTCTCGTACCTGGAGGAAATTATAAAATATATATTCGTAGAAAAGGCTTCGGTATAAAAGTATGAAAAAGTAACTTTGTCATATAAAAAACTTCTAAAATTATGTTACAGTTAAATAAAAGACTTTTTCTTGCGTTTTGGATTTTATAGGATGTTTTTAAGATTTTTTTATTGTTAAGCCTTACTAATCATATATTTTGGAGATTTTTGTACGATAATTTTGACCGATAGTCATTTCAAATAAATTGTAACGTTAAAAGCTTCTTTCAACACTTATTGCCTGGCAGGAATTGATAAAATTATTGAATGAGTTTTATTCATGAAACATGGTACACATGTTTAGATAGTCCCAAGGATCTGCACTCTTGAATCACTTTATATCGAAACTAAAAAGTGGCCAAAAGCTGGGCATTCATGAGGATATGAAAATCTTTATATTTTTTAGCCTATTTTGCACAAAAAACAAAATATTCCGGAGCACCACATAAACATATGGTGTGAATATAAGGGGGATAGCTTCAGTGGTTCAGCCGTGATGGTCAAAAATACATACGCACCAACGCTCAGATTGTACCTTGAATTTTTTATAGGAGTTTGTTATGTTAAATTTTTGCAAAAAAACGTATATCCTTTTTTCTTCTTTAATAACTATTCATACCCGAACCAAAAATCGCCCAGGCAACATCAGTTTACCTATTAACAGCCTATTGTCCAATATATAAAAAATAACAATTTCTGAATTTTTTTAAATATAATAAAATTAATACCAAACTTTTGCAAATTAACAAAAAAAAATTTAACAAAATTTATTTTGTTCAAAAAATAAATATCGATCAGAGAGCAAAAAATTTTTTTATTTTTGAACAAAAAATTACAATTAAAATAACTGTAAAGAAAAGGCAAATGGCAGCTTGTTGTTCGGCAAGTTAAGCTTTCTTGTTGAAATCAACTTGAAAGGTATATCTTCGACATGGCCGAAGTTAAAATACCCCCAGGGGCGATTTGTAATGGTACAAAATCTTAAATTGCAGCTCTTTTTATATGAGACTTAAAAAAATTTTACTATTTTGATGACGTCCAAAATACATTCATATCAAATTGTTTCTCTGCAAAGTAAAGACAACCATTATTAAAAAGTTTTCAATTAGGGGTTGTATGGGAGGTGGGTGTGTTCTTGAGTGTTTGATGCCAATTTTTCTAACATGCCTCAATTTTGATATGATATACACAAATATCGAATTTCAGGTCTGTAGCTTAAGTATTAGCCTATTTATAAAGTTTTCAATATTATGGGTTTTATGGGAGGTGGACGTGTTCGTCGGTGGATGTCGCCAATTTTTGTCACACATCTTAATTATACCCAAAACTTTGGGCTCAGTGAATAAAGGCCTAACGAACTAATGCCTAATTTTTCAAAATGAAAGAATGCCTAAACAAGAACGCCTAAGAAGAAAGTGAAAGAACGTCTAACTTTAAAAATGAAGGAAAATCTAATTTTAAAAATGAAAGAAAGTCTAAATTGTTAGGGTTTCTTTCATTATGAATTAACACCTAATGAAAGAAAACCTAACAACTGGAATTAAAATGCTGAAAATATATTTTGAAAGGAAAAAATGTATTTTTAAATTATATTTAACTATAAGTTATGTTACAACAACTATAGCTCTACATAGCGGACATTTGAAAAAATTTTCACCTGCGTTAGGTGAAAGTATAGTCAATTACTTTTATAACTTTAAAAACTAATAATTTTCTATTTAACGGAATGTTTACAAGGTAGTGTATGCATTTTGTAAAAGGGAAAATCAATTGTTTTTATAATTTTAAAAACTAATAATTTTCCCTTTTACAGAATGTTTACAAGATAGTGTATGCATTTTGTAAAAGGGAAAATTAATACCATTATTTTAACATTTTGCAAAAGGGAACTTACCTTTCGTAACTTTCATTGCTTTCAAAAATGAATAAATATCTAATAAGGCGTTTTTTCATTTTTGATTCTTAGGCTTTCTTTCATTATGAAAAATCACCTAACAATTTTAATGAAGGAATGCCTAAAATATTAGACATTCTTTCATAATGAACAACCGCCTGATTCCTATATAATTTTTTGTTGCAATTTTTAGGCATTATTTCATTTTTTTTTTTAGGCGTTAGTTCGTTAGGCCTTTATTCACCGAGCCAAAACTTTGTGCAAACGTTTGTAACGCATAGAACGAATCGAGTCCGGTATAGAAAAGTATATATATTCTTGATCAGCGTCACCTCGTGAGTCGAGCTATTCATGTCCGTCCGTCTGTCCGCCCACGGACACGCCTACCTCCCATACAAAGCAAAAATTGAAAACTAGATAAATTAGCTCATAATTAACCTACAACAATAAATTTGGTGTGTATGTGTCTTATGCGTACGGACACGCCTACCGAGTAAACCTCTGTTTAACCTACAGAGCTAAAATTTGGCAAGTATGTTTTTTACAAGAAAACAAAGATGGTTTTGAAAAATGGACGTCATCCGCTCACGGACACGCCTACATCCCATACAACCCAAAAAACTTAAAACTCAATAAATAAGGTTATGTTTTTCATAGAGAGATCAAATTTGGTACGTATGTATTTTACACCAAAACTAAGGTGTGTTCAAAAATTGAGAGTAATCCGTCCATGAACTCGCCCACCTTCCATAGCGAAAGCACAATAAAGGCATTAACTGTGAGCTACAGGAATAAAACTTGGTATGTGTAAATTTTTCATCAACATTTAAATGCATATAAAATATAGGCTTCATCCTCCTACGGACTCGCCCATTTTCAATAATATTATTTTTTTGGAAAAGTAGGCTTAGGGTATTTCAGAGTCAGCCTTAATCGACTTTACACTTTCTTTACTTGTTTTTATATAAAAATAATAAATAATTAATTTTACTTTTGTAGCTTCGAAGCCTATTTATATAGTTTTCAATTTTGGGGTTGTATGGGAGGTGGGCGTGTTAGTGAGTGGATGACGCCAATTTTTCTAGCACACCTGAGTTTTGACATAGACTACACAAATACCGAATTTAAGTTTTGTAGCTTAAATATTTGCTTCTTAATGGAGTTTTCATTATTTGGGTTGTATGGGAGGTAGGCGTGGTTTTCATCCGACTTAGCCCATTCTCAAACTTGATCTTAGTTTTATAGAAAAAAGCTTAAGTATCGAATTTCAGTACGATAGCTTTACAATTACAGCTGTAATCGTGTCCACAGACGGACAGACATACGGACATGGCTAAATCAACTCAGGTGATGATGCTGAGCAAGAATATATATAATTTTCTGTACCTACCACGCCTCCTTATGGGCGTTACACACGTCGTGACTAAATTAATATACCCCTTACGCAGTACCAGTGGGGGTATAAAAATACGTACCCAAACTTTGAATATTAGTTCGTATTTAATTTTTTCTTCGTTTGGTCTGTTTCGTTAGTTTGGACTCAAAGCATTTTGCCATGGTTTTTGGTGTGTTATTTAATAACATTAATTCGATACGTTTCATTAAAGTGTTACATAGTTTGACTCCCGTATGTTGCATACGTGGCTAAAGAAGTTTCACTTCAAAAATATGTTTTGTTGATATAAGTAGAATATCTACTACTTTTTCAATACTAAAAATATCATCCCTTCACAAATAAGTATGCAAGAAATACAATTTGAAGGGAAGTGTCAAATAAGTAGCTTACCTTATAAATATGCCTTGATCTAGGGCGAGCGTTTCTGCGCATAGAAAATTTAATTTAAAAAAAAATAAATTTATATTTTTGACAAATGTCAAATGAATATTGTTGCGAATAAACTTGATCACTAACATCTATTAGAGAGTAGATTAAACTGAAATTTATGTTCTGAAGACTTCCAATTTAGATTTAAGAATTGATTCAAGTTTCATTCTGGATCAATTGTTGTTTGTCTTTTCAATGTAGAAAATTATCTAGATCTTGATTTTAGGTTGAAAAAAATGCAGCTAATGAATTGAAATTTTTAAAAACAATTTAAGATCGGTTCATAAAAAACTTAAAAATAAGTTTCACTTATAAAAAAAGAAATCAAACTGGCTCAAATTTTTGGATTTTCGAAAAAATTTACAACACTATAAAACGAATGTGTTCGGACACTGTTATACCTCAAGTTAGTCCTGGGAAAAACGCATGTTTAGATTAAAATGTACGTTTTGTATTGTAAGATTTAATAACAATTTTTTTTATTTATCTTAAGACAGCTTGAATAAAGTTTGAAAATATCATTTAAATCAATGGAAAGTTTTCGAGAAAAGCAAATAAAAAATAAAAAATTCCCAAAAAAGATTCATTTTTCAGTGCTAGGGGGTAGTATATCCACTAGAGTGTATCGACTTGTATGGGAAAAATCGAACCCCCAATTCCGGTACGAAAATTAAATAGTACATAAAAAAATCCTTTCGATTGGTATACTTTTTTTTTATTTGAGCCAATTTTGGCGTCCCCGAAGTGCACTTTTGTGCATTTTGACGTAGAATTACGTCTTACAGCGCGGTTTGTATGGGGTCGTTTTAACAGATTTTTTGAAGGTCATGCAACGTTTTTGGCGAATACTTTAGGGTATACCTACAGCCTTTAATACTTATCGTTCAAAGATAATATATATACTTAAATATCAGATATATCCTACGCTGAATGAATATCTAATTTTGGATTTTGTCACTATGATATGAAAGTCAGAAAATAGTAAAATATAAGAAGAAAAATGCATGTTTTTAAATAAGATGTATTGCTGTGCCTGCTGCTTTCTTTGTTTTTGTTTCGTTGTTTATGCTTGTATTGTTTTAATTTTGCACGAACTGATAGGTTCGTATTCAGCTTCAGAATGATTCTATGGCCGATCGGATGCAGTGGGATTATCTGAGGTCACAGGCAGGTCATTGGTACTATGATAGGTTCCATGGAACATTTGGACCAAAATGGATGATTCTATTTCCAATCGGATGCAGTGGGATTATCTGAGGTCACAGGCGGGTCATTGGTACTTTGATGGGTTCCATGGAACATTTGGACCAAAATGGATGATTCTATAGCCAATCGGATGCAGTGGGATTATCTGAGGTCATCGATGGGGCGTTGGTACTATGATGGGTTCCATGGAACATTTGGACCAAAATGGATGATTTTATGGTCAATCGGATGCAGTGGGATTATCTGAGGTCACAGGTGGGTCATTGGTACTATGATGGGTTCCATGGAACATTTGGACCAACATGGATGATTCTATGGCCAATCGGATGCAGTGGGATTATCTAAGGTCACAGGCGGGTCATTGGTACTTTGATGGGTTCCATGGAACATTTGGACCAAAATGGATGATTCTATAGCCAATCGGATGCAGTGGGATTATCTAAGGTCACAGGCAGGTCATTGGTTCTTTGATGGGTTCCATGGAACATTTGGACCAAAATGGATGATTTTATGGTCAATCGGATGCAGTGGGATTATCTGAGGTCACAGGTGGGTCATTGGTACTATGATGGGTTCCATGGAACATTTGGACCAAAATGGATGATTCTATGGCCAATCGGATGCAGTGGGATTATCTAAGGTCACAGGCGGGTCATTGGTACTTTGATGGGTTCCATGGAACATTTGGACCAAAATGGATGATTCTATAGCCAATCGGATGCAGTGGGATTATCTGAGGTCTCAGGCAGGTCATTGGTACTTTGATGGGTTCCATGGAACATTTGGACCAAAATGAATGATTTTATGGTCAATCGGATGCAGTGGGATTATCTGAGGTCACAGGTGGGTCATTGGTACTATGATGGGTTCCATGGAACATTTGGACCAAAATGGATGATTCTATGGCCAATCGGATGCAGTGGGATTATCTGAGGTCACAGGCGGGTCATTGGTACATTTATGGGTTCCATGGAACATTTAAACCAAAATGGATGATTCTATAGCCAATCGGATGCAGTGGGATTATCTGAGGTCACCGATGGGTCATTGGTACTATGATGGGTTCCATGGAACATTTGGACCAAAATGAATGATTCTATGGCTAATCGGATGCAGTGGGATTATCTGAGGTCACAGGCGGGTCATTGATACATTTATGGGTGCCATGGAACATTTGGACCAAAATGGATGATTCTATAGCCTATCGGATGCAGTGGGATTATCTGAAGTCACCGATGGGTCATTGGTACTTTGATGGGTTCCATGGAACATTTGGACCAAAATGGATGATTCTATGACCAATGGGATGCAGTGGGATTATCAGAGGTCACTGGTGGGTCATTGACAGATATATGGGTTCCATGGAGCATTTGGACCAAAATGGATGATTCTATGGCCAATCGGATGCAGTGGGATTATCTGAGGTCACAGGTGGGTCATTGACACTTTTATGGTTTCCATGGAACTTTTGGACCAAAATGGCCAATCGAATGCAGTGGGATTATCTGAGGTCACAAGTGGGTCATTGGCACTTTCACGTGAACACGAACTTCACGTGTAGTTCTTGAATAAAAGACACGTGTAGTTGAGTTTTGTGTTTTCACTTGATCTTTTAAAAACACGTGAACACGTGTAACACGTGCTTACGTGAAATTGAAAGTTTTAGTTCGTATTTGTAGCATTGTAAGCATTGGTTCGCATTGGGTTTATGTATGCATTTCTGTTCTAGTTTACTAAGTGCTCTATTTTGAAACCAGAGGTCATGAATCTCTTTTCAACCCAGTCAATGAACTCGAACTGTTAAATTTAACGAAATGGGTCTGTGATCCGGTTAGATTTAACTCTTATGAAAAAAAAAAATTTGGATCATATTTCGTTTTATGCTTTTACCCAATAGATGGCCTAAAATTTTAATTTTTGTTTTTATGTGTTTAATTTTTATACAGTGTAGTTCGCAAACTATACATCGAACAGAGAGGAAAGGGTAGCTCGCAAATTAAATGTCGTACAGTGACGAGAGTGGCATTAATGGGAAGGGCATGTGCTCAGCGTGAAATATAGTTACCATCGATTTTTTAAAAATCGGGATCATCATTTTAATTTGAAATTAGTAGTTAAACTGACTGTAGCTCGCAAACTAAATATATATCGGGCAGAGACGAAAGTGGCACCAGTGGAAAGTGCATTTGCTTCGCATTCTTTTCAACTAAGTCAATGAACTCAACCTATCAAACTTAACGAAATGGTCGAAAAAATTTGAAATTTTGCTTGTTTCTTTTTGCTTGCTCATTTAATCATACTTACTTTTTAACTTTTTCTTTGTTTTGGCCTCGATAAGTAGTCCATAATTGAGTGTTATTAATTAATTTGTTAATTTTTGTAAGATCAATAAAAATACGTGCAAAATGAACAAAACAATCGGATCAAAGAGACAAAGTAGAAGAGGTTACAACTTAAACGGAATTCTACGTCTACACTTACGATACTATCGAAACTGTTTCTTTTTTTTATCAAGTTTTGTACTGGAGACCCATTAATGGTTGATTTAAAAGGAAAATCAAGCTTATCAATCAATTCTACTTGTTATTATCAACTCACAAGCTTATCAAAGTGAATCTACTTGTTATTTAATATTTGATATGTTTTTATTTATTGTATGAAAGTATTTTTTTACTTCTGTTTTGTTTATTGCTTAATGCAAAAGAAATATATTTTTTAAACTATTACAGTTAACCAAATAATAACAACAATTTTTTTTTAGATCCTGTAAAGGACTAAAAGTCCCTTTTTGTTTCGAATTACGGCCGTTTTGAACGGCCCTCCAACATAGAAAACATTATTCCTTTTTTGTGTTGAAAAAAATAAAGCTTCATCTAACGCATTCACAAATATTTCTAGGTAGCTATAGTGATTATGAAAAATGCGAATGACTGAATTGAGCTTAAATTCTAGAGTTCAAAACCATCTCTAAACATGCTAAATGACTTGACCGATTTTACTTAAATTTGGTACGTGAAATAACCTGACCCTGCAACAGAATCGAGGCTATTTATTTAATCAACTATATCTGGCTCATTCACGTCAAAACGGATGAACCAATTTTGATGAAACTTGATAAGCATTTGTATATGTTGAATTTTTTGAGATTAAAATACATATTAAATACATGCTCAGAGAAACTTTAAACGCATTTTTCTCGAAATTACTTCTTTCAAACTGGGTGACCATTTTCCTCAGAAACCACACGTCAGATCGAGTCATTGACTTTCCTCATTCCTTTTGTAATCATGTCCGGCAGGTACAGTTTTACGGAAATTTGACTAAACATTTTCTACTGGGAGAGGGGGCAAAACCCCAAAAAACGATAATTTAAAAAATGTAATTGATAATTTAAAAAAAATGTTGAAATGATAGCAGTTTTAAAAATCGTCCTTTTTCTGTGTTCGAGGCACAGCCCCGAGTAACACCCGGTTTCACCCATTAGTGACTTTATAAAAAAAAAAACACAATTGGAAAAATTAATTTTTTTGTTTTGTTAACTTTTTGATTTATCCATGGACCAATGTTATTTTTGAAACTTTTAAACATCAGCAATGAAATACGGACCCTCCCTCAAAAACATAACGAAACATACGGTGGTTACCAAATTTGTTTTCGTTGCACACATTACATGGCGGCAAATGTAATGGGTTAATGTAAGCTTAATTTTGCTACTTTTTATTATGTTAAAGTCAACAAAGTCTCCTTCCTGATTATAAAATTTGTCCTATAGACGAATTACCTTGGATTAAAATATTGCATTAAGGTTTTCTCCTAACCGATTTATTTCCTAAAAAAAGCACTTTTTTCATTGTCTTATTAAAAAATTGTAAAATATGTTCACATCGATAGAAGTTTAAACAGCAAAAGTTCTACTTCTTTACAGTAAGAAAACAATTATCATGTACATGATATTCTTCCAAACCATAAAAGTCTCTAGCTGCTTATATTCCAAAACCTTCAGTTTAAATTTAAGGTTACCTCTTGTACGAATAGCACCAAACAATAGAGTAAATACAAAAGCATACTTTCAGGATGGCAGTTGAAAAACATTGAAATGGGTTTGTAACGAATAGTCATTCGTAATGGGTTTTGACATCGGCTAACATCATGATCACTTTTATATTATAAAATTATAGTAAACTTTTGTCATAAGATATTTGCCAGAGTTGTTGGGAGTGCACTAAATGGTGAGTGCTCTAAGCATTTAACTAGCCACTAAATATATTGAAAGTAATTATATTTATACCCCCACGCGTACTGCGTAAGGGGTATATTAATTTTGTCACGACGTGTGTAACACCCAAAAGGAGGCGTGGTAGGTATGGAAAAGTATATATATTCTTGCTCAGCATCACCACCTGAGTTGATTTAGCCATGTCCGTCTGTCTGTCCGTCTGTCCGTCTGTCCGTCTGTCCGTCTGTCCGTCTGTCCGTCTGTCCGTCTGTCTGTCGACACGATTACAGCCGCAATTTTGAAGCTATCGTAATGAAATTTGATATTTAAGCTTTTTTTAAAAAAACTAAGGTCAAGTTCGAGAATGGGCTAAATCGGATAAAAACCACGCCTACCTCCCATACAACCCAAAAATTGAAAACTCTACAAAGAAGCTAATATGTAAGCTACAATACTGAAATTTGGTATATGTGTATTCTATATCAAAACTGAGATGTTTTAGAAAAATGGGCGTCATCCACTCACTAACACGCCCACCTCCCATACAACCCCAAAATTGAAAAATCTATAAAGAGGCTAATATTTAAGTTATAAGACGGAAACTCAGTATTTGTGTATTCAATGTCAAAACTGAGGTGTGTTAGAAAAATGGGCGTCATCCACCCACTAACACGCCCACCTCCCATACAACCCCAAAATTTAACAATCTATAAAGAGGCTAATATTAAAGTTACAAGATGGAAACTCGGTTTTTGTGTAATTAATGTCAAAACTGAGGTGTGTTATAAAATTGGGCGTCATCCACCCATTAACACGCCCACCTCCCATACAACCCCAAAATTGAAAAATCTATAAAGAGGCTAATATTAAAGCTACAAGACAGAAACTCGGTATTTGTGTATTCTATGTCGAAACTGAGATATGCTAGAAAAATGGGCGTCATACAAAATCTAACACGCCCACCTCCCATACAACCCCAAAATTTAAAACTTTATAAAAAGGCTTATATTTAAGCTGCAGGAAAACAATTTGATATGCGTGTTTTTTAGACTCATAAAAATAATAATATCTCTCAAAATCTCATACAAAAAGCTCTCCAATTTAATATCCTTCCACCCTTAAGAATCGGCCGTGGGGGTATTTTAACTTCGGCCAAGTCGAAGATATACCTTACTAGTTTTCACTATATTTATAACAGATTCATGTAAAAAGGGTGTTATTTGGCTTTTTAAGTTTTCAATATAATAATTACAGTGAGATAACTTCCAAACATAGTTGCAAGGAAAACGATTGAAAAACATTTGAACACAAATCTGTATTTCACTTTCATACCTTTAGTGCAGGTATGATTGGTTGCACTAGAATTTTAGTGGAAAAATGTTGCACCATAAATTCTATAAAGCACAACAAATAACATATATATCTAAATATTTTATATAAGCTGAAGTTATAATCCAGTACTTGACTTTTCACATGAACAGAAATGGATCATCATCAAAGGTTTTACTGTAGAATTTGACACTCTTTACTAAACACTCACTTACTCACTCGTTGTTAGCCTGGCATTTGCGGCCGAAATATGTTTTGTACGTTTTGGTTAACAAAACAAACAAAGGTCATTCAACGATTTCAACATATTTGCGGTTTTTAAATACAATCTGTGCCCTACTCTAGTATTTTACAAAGGTTTTTCATTGAATAGATTCCTCAGTTAAATCAAATTATTTACATTTTATCAGCTAATTAGATTTTTGTACCGTATCTCTGACACTAAAAGTAAAATGTGTCTACACATTACGTACTTCCTCTTAGCGATGATGGCTGTAGGGTGCTCACAAGCTATCACCGCTATAAAATCTGACGCTCAATTTAAACTTTGTATTGCAGCAATTCTGGCGCAAACTGTTAGCACAGACATAAAAAATAGAAACAAAGCTAAACAAAACAAGAAAAAAGAAACAAAACAAAAAAACGCGTTAATTTAGACTATTCAAGTTTTTATCCGGACACGTTTTATGCAAGTGTGGCACCACTGATAGCACCACATGTCATCGCATTGCTCTGTTTATGACACGTACATTTCAAGCGTTATTTATTTTATGAACTCAACTGGACGCAGCTGATGGGTGTGGAATTTTTGTTGATGGATTCGCTGTTAGAAGGACGAGAGTAGTAAATTAATTTGATTGCCGCAGTGCAAAAGTTCATGATCGTTATTTTTTTGGTGTTTTTTTTTTTTTTTTGTTCTAAATCAAGGATTTTAGCTGTAACACCTATTCAGTCAAGTGCCTTGGTTCGAAAATGGGAATAAAGATATGTATGTTTGTGTGGATGAAAGGAAAATAAAGTGTAGAATAATGTTTAGGTGAGGAGGAAGCTGTATAATAATTAGAATTTGATTCTGAGGCAAGAGCTCTGCGCTTACCTCAGTCAAATTAATTTACTAATCATTCTTATATACAACCACAACTTTAAAGTAGTAAATATTATCATTATGAGCAATATACAAAAAAAATTAATAATTAATCATTATATTATGATTTTTAATCAAATTAAAATTTTAATTTTGTTTAGATATAAAAATTGTTGTTTGATTTTTATTTTTAAAATAAAAAATTAAAAAATCAGTTTTTGATTTTTATTTTATAAAAAAAATATTAAAAATGAAAATAATTTTTTTATTTATTATTATTGCGCTCATTAATTAAAATCAGTTTTTGATATTTATATTTTTGTTTAGATAAATAAATCACCTTAAGATTGTTTTTTTTTTTTGCACAGATATACAATTTACAGGACATTTTTTACAATTTTGGTGAAGAAAAAAATATATAAAATAAATTTCTAAAATCTGATAAAAAAAAACAAGAAGTGAGTGTTGTTTTTTAAACATAAAAGAAAACTTAAATCAAAAATATTTTTTACTTTTGAACAAAAAAAAAAAAAATTGAAAACTGATTTTTTTGTATTAGCAAAAAAATAAGAATCAAAAACAATTTTTATTTCTAAGAAATATAAAAAAAAAAAATAATTTCCGAACAAAAAATAAATATCAATTTATAATAATTATTTTTAATATTTTGTTTTTTGCTTTTATAACAATACCAAAATTTGTTTAATTTAGAATACTGTAACGTCACTATTCATTGAAAGGTCGTTCTGACATTATGGGTTTGCATGCTAAGGTTGCCACCCGCCAAAAATTTCACGCATTTGAAAAGTGGTGGTGCCGTCACTTGGAGCCCGACAGCATCTTGAACTCCCTTGAAGAACGTTTGCTTTTTATTAAATAGTTTTGTGTTATTCGACGAAAAACGTTGCATTTTTAACCACCATCTTGAATTTGTTGAACATCATGAAGAAATATTTGAAGAAGAAGCTGAAGGCGATTCAAATGAAAGCGAAGACGTTGTTTTCGTGAAATTAATATAAAATTATGGGTAGATGTTGCTTTAAAAAACTGCTGCTAAACTTGACAAGAAAGAAGCTCTTCAAACCATGATTCAACATTTATCGAAACGCGGATTCAAATATTCAGATATACAAACGAAAAAGAAGATCAAAATCATTAAGTCTGCTTAAAAATTCAAATTGATAAAAAATAACTTGAAATCTGACAATTGTTGGGAAACAGGCGGAAAAATTGCTAATGGAAGTTAAAGATGGCACAGATAACCGATAATCGATCAGTCAACTTCAATGTTTTTCAGCACAATAACATTAGTGCTCTCATACACATAAAAACCACATACAGATAAAACAATTACATACACAAAATAAGATAAAAATACACTTTACACTTTTTACTTGTTTTAAATTTAATTTTTATTTTTATGTTTTCAAAAATTTTGTTTGTAGATTTTTTTAAAATTTAATTTGCAGTTGTGATAATGATTGATGATTAATCATAGAGTTAATCTAAATAAAAATTGGTTTAATTTACAAGTTCATAAAAATACTTAAACCATATACTTTCCTATTTTTAAGTTAGTAAGAACAACAATTGGTGTAAATGACCAATTAACATCAATAAAATTAGTCAAAAGTTCATCGACATCGCAGTCCCTGAGATCATGTACATCAAATTTTCTGAAAGAAAATACTTTTCATCAAAAAAAAGTTTGTTCTCGACTGTCAAAATAAAAGCGTGAAAAAAGATGCATTGGAATTAAGTAAACAATTTGGAAAGGAAAGCACTTTGATGGTTATGACAGAAAGAACTTCAGCCCGAAAACAAGGGAATGCAGATCAAGCAGCTGTTCTCAAAATTTGCATTTGGGAGCCCTGGTCGAGCTTCTAAAATTAAGAAGCCGGTAGTTATGCTGCGAATGTCCGAAATAGGTAGTTCTTTAGAAACATTAAATATATACCAGATGAAAATGCAGATACGGCTACATAAGCAGAAAAAGTGATTGCAACGAATACGAAACTCAAAGCAGTATTTGTATGAACCAATATACATATTTCGTTATGTTTAACAATTAACGCCTACAAAACTTTGAACGACAATCATTATTTTTAAATATTTAAAATCATATATATTACGGTTTTACACTACTTATGGTATATCAGCACATTGTATTTAAATAGCAATAAATTGTTATTAGTATGAGCATCCCATTGTATTTCTTGTGAAAAGTCGTTGTATTTAAAATTAGCTTTTCTGTCAAAAAAAATTTTATAAAATTTAATAAAAATGCCAAAACCAAATGAAAAAATTAAAATCATTAACGCTTTATGCCTTAAATATGCATTGGATGTAAGCCAGGTAGATTCCAGTTAGTATTGCATAATAAGCTTTTAATATTTTAATTAATTAAAAAATAAATAATTAATTAATAAATATAAATAAATAATTTTAATTAAAATGAAGTCGGTTAAAAAGAGGTAGAGTTGATGGTAAAAATCAACCAAAATTTAATTTTTCTGGAGTGTCATCGTAGAATAATTCATTTGGGCGTGCATAAATCGATGATCAAATGATACGAATGGGATCCCAGGAATTCACACACATATTGAATTTAATAAGTGCCAATCGCATTTTTAATAGTCGGTATCATACAGCACAACTTTCAGTTAGGTTGCAGCTAAAAATTGTAGTGTACCGGTTAGGGTCCTCATATTAGGGTTAGGGTAGGTAGGTAGGGTTAGGTTAGGGTAGGTACGACTCAAATACATAGTTCCATACAAAATCTTAGGGAAATACAACCATGCCCTCTTTCCATTCTGGCCATTCAATGCTATATACGACTCATGAATGGTCTCATGAGCATCTATCGTCTCAATTAGGTACTCAATCGAGGACGTTTTTGCAACAAAGCTGGAAATCTTTCTGGTACGTGGAGAGTTATACTGCTTTTAAAACAGGAAACGCGTACGTGAGATGTTATAAAAGGTTTACAACTGTGTAAAAAATTGAGCTACATACGGGTTCGCCTGCGTTTAAGAGCGGACATTTTTCTAGCAGGCTTTGATCTCAAATAAGCACTCTGATTTTTAAAATTGGAAAAATCAAATGAAAACCAAACACATCACCCATACCAAGTGACGTCATCAAAATGGAAAATCTCTCTAAAATTTATGAAAAATCAATCTAATTACTTGTAACTTATCACAAAATCATAAACTTTCGGCCAAGTCGAACATGATTCCTTACTAGTTGTTTGTTAAAGTTTTAAAACAGGTGCCTTACTCTGTAACGCGATTCGAAAGTTAAATTGTTCGCATTCGGAATTAGGATATTCTGCAAATCGATTTTCGCATTCAATATTTTGACGTATCTTATGTTCCTTTACACTTATTTTTGCATGTTTGACTTTTAGAAAAGTCAGTAATACTAACTTTAACTGAATATTTGATGAAACGATAAGCTAACTCACTGTCACGAATGCGAAAGAGTAACATAGTGCGATTTAACTTTCGAATCGCATTTATTCGACGAATCGATGTACGTTAGCTTTAGTGCATACAAAATAACGCTAGCTTTTCAGGGTTAAGCAAAATCCATTTAAGAACAGTGTTTAAGCCCGTTTATTAGCTGGATAGTGTTTCAACTAAAAACTAACAACATGTTTATGATTTTATGTGCTTCCCCTACCAACTTCCGAAACATGCAAATTTTGTATAAAAACAAAAAAAAAATCTGGTACAACAAAAGACATCCGACCAACAAATAACAAAATGAGGATTGTAAACTTTTTTTTTTGCTCAGCCAGCAACTTTGAATAGAATTAATGACACGCAAGTCCTGAGCAAACAGATTTCCTTTTCTTTTTGAATATTTGACGAGTCGACAAACACCAATACAAACAAAGAAATACACACACACAAACTCACACACACAGAACATAACAGCACAGTTTGTGCGTCAAAAATGTGGGAACTCATACATATGTACGTTCGTTGCAATATATTGAAAGACCGACTATGCTGGGGCAGAGATGTTAAGCCCTAGTAGACTGACTGCTCTTATTGCGTCAAGCGTATCTATGGAATCTTTTCATACGATCTAAGAAAAAGTACAACAATTTATGGTGTGGAAATCCTTGCTTAAAATAATGGCGACCAAATGAATGTGGGTTTATGCCATAAGCGTAGGTATGGCAGCCTTTTATGTTGTACGTTTATATTTAGACAGAAATTGCGGGTATGGAAACTTTGCAGTTGTGGATATAAGATTGGAGAAGGAGTACTACTAGTGCCCAAGAGTTGCTATGCCAATGAAATTTATTGTTCAATTTAAAATTCGATCTATTGCGATTTAATGCATGACAACCCTTTGAAACACATTCTCTTCCTTACCACCCACTCGCTGTAGTTAATCTTCTTACTGGTTATTTGCAGGATTAAATGAAACGCACCCACTTAAAAACTGCGGGTGATTTTATTTTTGCAAAAAGTTCGCGTTTTCACTTATGTTTGTTTGCAAGGATGTTGATATGATTTTCTTGCAAAAAAACAAAAAAAAGCATAAACAGTGAAAAACACCCCTTCATTTAAACACTTCATTGATATTCAAATGCGAGAAAATATTTTTTTGAAAATCATAAATTTTGTGTTTGTTACTAAGCAAACAACATCACCCTAGTTGCTGCAGATGACATCAGCAAATTTAAAAGTACTACAGCGATGTAATTTTATTGAGCTCTGCTGCCGGATATACGGGCTCAGTGGGAGGTCCAGGCATACAACTTACATAATTTCCGGCACATAAAGTAGCACATCAATGACATTCACAATCCCGCACAACACTAAGTCCTGTCACGCGTTTTGAGGCATCAACTTAAAATGGAGCTCAGATTTTTTATTACCTTTAAGTCAAATTGATGTTTGGGAATGGGGAGGTAAGCAAAAAGTTGATCGGATTCAAGTAGCCATGAGAGTTCGCTCATTTAACTTTTTTTTTTGCATGAGTTCTTTTTATTTTAGCCTCTTTTTTCATTGTTATTTATTTTTTTTTTTTTGAAAAATGCTTAAAAAAGGTTTTTGGATTTTGCTTTATTTATCCTTAATACTAATTACAAAACTTTAACACCATCTCCTAAATGTCATTCAATAGTTTGTCATATCAGTTCATTAGTTTTATTGTTCATTACATTAGTTCCAATAACCGATATGCATTCATCCATAAAAATTGCAATGCATGAAAAAAAATGGCGCAAAAACAATGTTTACAAAATAGATTTATAACAATAACAATGTGAAAAAAAAGTTCGTCATTTTAAAACGCAAACTATACGAAAACATACACAAAACAATGGTCCAACAAAAGTTTATTTCTATTTGTAAACGTCAATCGTGCGAATTAAACACTTTTGTCCCACTTCGGAGCCACAGTCAATAAATAACAAACAGAGTGCAGAAAAAAGAACACAAAAATAATAATGGAAGTTAATAAAAAATGCAATAAACAATTTAGTAGGATCCAACATGATAAGAAAAAAAAAATAATAAAAAAAAAAAACAAAAATATAGCAGAAAAACAAAAAATTCTGTTAACACAAGAGCCAACAATAACGATAAAAATAAATAAAATGAACAAACAAACTAAAGGAGCAGGACTCTACAGAGGCAGCATCGTGTTGAACAAGCAAGAAATAAAAGAACATCGAAGAAAATTCCCATGGACAGTTTTAATTGTGCAACATTATTGTTGAAAGATGGTCCACACACACTATTACAACACTATACAACAAATGTACCGAACTTCTTATTAGTGTGGCGATTCTTTTTATACCCTAAACCTGAAAGGTCAGGGTGTATTAACTTTGTGCAAACGTTTGTAACGCATAGAACGAAGCGAGTCCGGTATAGAAAAGTATATATATTCTTGATCAGCGTCACCACGTGAGTCGAGATATCCATGTCCGTCCGTCCGTCCGTCTGTCCGTCTGTGTGTTGTCCGTATACACAGGATAAGAAGAAGGAGTTGAGATAATTGGATGAATTGGTACACACACGGTTAAAAATCTTGGACTAAATTTTAAACTTTTTTGGATTACATATAGGACACGACCAAAAAAAGATTATTTTTTAATCCAATGAAAAGTTTTAAATTTTTCAATCCAAAAAGGATTTATTTTTAATCTGCAAAAAGTTTAAAATTTCTTAATCCAAAAAGGAATAATTGTAAATCCACAGAAAGTTTAAAATATTATAATCCAAAAAGGATTAGATTTTAGTCCAAAACAGTTTAAAATATTGTAATCCGAAAAGGATTACATCATTTAATCCACAAAGGTTTTAACACTGTTAACTGTTATAATGTATATAATAATATTTTGGTTCAGATTTTTGATCAACTGTTATTTGAGGAATACCGTTGTTTAATGGTGAAACTTACATAGCAGCAGTGGCAGTATGCCGATATTAGCTCTATTTCTAAATTCACTGCCAGCATGCAATTAATTTAACTACTAAGATAAATTCCACATTCACTGCTTTTGATGCTGACGCTGCCACTGCTAAATTGTAATTTGCAGGCAGTAAAATACGAAACAGTTGATCACTGCCGCTGCGACTGACACAGCTGCTGCCACTGCGACTGCTGCATTGTAATTCAGCTATTTCAATTATTCAGCTAATTCAAAAATAGTCTTAAACTTAAACTTTTTCGGATTAAAAAAAATTAAACTAAAATATGGAATAAAAACTAGTACTTTTAGGATTAAAAATTCCTTTAAACCAAATTTAGGATTAAAAACTAGTCCAAAATTTTTAACCGTGCATGATCACATGGACCCAAGGATCTGCACTATTGAATATTTTTGAAATCCGCCCACGGACACGCCTACCTCCCATACACCGCAAACATTTTTTCGAAAAATGGACGTCATCCGCTTATGGACACGCCCACCTCCCATACAACCCAAAAATTGAAAACGCAATAAATAAGCCTCTGTTTAACCTACAGAGCTAAAATTTGGCACGTATGTTTTTTATGACAAGACAAAGATGGTTTTGAAAAATGGACGTCATCCGCCTACGGACACGCCTACCTCCCATACAACCCAAAAAGTTTAAAACTTAATAAATAATTGTCATAGAGAAATTAAATTTGGTATGTATGTTTTTTATACCAAAACTAAGGTGTATTCAAAAATTGGAAGCAATCCGTCCATGAACACGCCCACCTCCCATAGCGAAAGCACAATAGAGGCATTAACTGTGAGTTACGGGATTAAAACTTGGTATGTGTTAATTTTTCATCAACATTTAAATGCATACAAAATTAAGGCTTCATCCGCCCACGGACACACCCATTTACAATAAATTTTTTTGTTTGTTTTTGAAAAATGGGTTTAGGGTATTTCATAGTCGGCCTAGACCGACTTTAGACTTTCTTTACTTGTTTGTTTTTCTTTTTGTTGTTAGTATTGTTGTAGTTGTTGTTGTAGTTGTTTATGTAGAAATGTCTAAATGGCCACACAGTTGAGCACAGTGGTTCTGAAAGGAAGATCAAAATCCTTGTACACGGTTAAAAATCTTGGGCTAGATTTTAATCTTTTTTGGATTACATATAGGACACGACCAAAAAAAGATTACTTTTTAATCCAATGAAAAGTTTTAAATTTTCCAATCCAAAAAGGACTTATTTTTAATCCGCAAAAAGTTTAAAATTTTTTAATCCAAAAAGAAATAATTTTTAATCCGCAGAAAGTATAAAATATTATGATCCAAAAAGGATTAGATTTTAGTCCAAAAAAGTTTAAAATATAAAAGGATTACTTTTTAATCTACAAAGGTGAGAACTCGTGAGAAAAAAAGGTAAGAGATAATTCTCATATTTCATAAGCCTACGAAGAAAAGTTATCCTTTGACCTCCATAAGCATGTATATATATATTAAAAAAAGTTCTCAAACTTAATTTATGCAAAATTTTGCATATTTCTATACGAGCTTAAAAAAACTTATTTTTTTTGTCGAGTACTTTGAACTAATTTGTACTAAATCTTGCCAATATTTTTATAAAATATAGCACTCTTTCATCGCGTTAGAACACTTAAAATACATATCGGTTCCTTTTGTTTCTTTGTTGTTTTTCGAGTTTTTAAAACCGTGCGAATGTCGCGTCCGTGCCAATGGCTGAAAAGCTACATAATATTCACCTTTTCGCCATAGAAGAACTGTCAAATAAAGAGCTGCTTTTCGTTGGCTTTTCAGCCAAAAGGCCTTCGTGTGAACATATTATTATATTGCCACAAACTTCACTATATATACATTAAGGCTATTCATGCAAATGGGCAATGCCCTTATAAATGATATAAACCGTATAAGTTTATCAGCCTTATAAATGAAATGTATGGAGAACCGTTTACACAAACCAGCAATCAGCTGTTTATATGTATGCTGAAAGTTGACTGTTAACAAGTTAACAGCTGACATATCTCTCCAAATGCACAATCGACTGATAAAAATAACTAATTGCCCAAAATACAAGCTTGCCGCTTTGCATGAATACCCTTATTATGTATTATGAAACACTGCTCAATGTAATAATGAATATAATACAATTTTTTTTTCAGATTTTAAGAAACAATTTGTTTCATTTAATTAAAAAATAAACTTCGGATGCTTTAACAACCATAACTATTATATTTAGCGTAAATTTCGTAGCAGTAGTAGTTTTCAATCTTAGGTAACAAACATAATTTTTCCTAAAAATACTACCTAAATGTAAATTTGTAGTCCAAAATTAGTCTTAAACTTAAACTTTTTTGGATTAAAAACAAATTAAACTTAAGTATGGAATAAAAAATAGTACTTTTTGGATTAAAAATTCCTTTAAACCAAAGTTTGGATTAAAAACTAGTCCAAAATTTTTAACCGTGTAATTAGAAAAATATCATCATAAAACTGTCAGCTACACTCGCGCTCAAAAGACACGCGGAGCTAAAATTTTTTGATAGAATATTAATCTATTCGATTTTTTTTTCCATAGTACAATAATGATAAATACAATATACAATATTTCGAGAATTTGATTGAAAATAAATGATTGATTCTTAAAAAAAATAATATAGTACAGTTTAATTTGTAATCCGTTGAAGCTTAAATAAGTTAATAAAATAAAATATGGTATAACAATATAAAAGAGATATACAGAGAATATTGCGTTATCAATGAATGTGCTGTCACGAATTTTCAGCACGAAGATTCTAGAAGAAGTATTTGGAAAATTAAAGTCTGACACTTCCATCGGACAGTGGTCCTCCAAGACAGGAGGACAGATATAAACAGCCCCATCATGAATGGTAACTCCCGACGAGTTTTCTCTCTTTTCCCTTTCCTCTCATTCTGAATAAAAACTTGAAGCGGAATTTTTTCCATTCTCATTTCCTACTTTTCTAATAAATTTTCGAAAACGAGAGAAATTTCTGTGTTGAAAAAAGGAGGAATCATTAACTCTTAGAAAAGGTAAAGGAGTTGCATTTGATACTGGTTTACACCTGCCAGCATGTGTAAATATTTTGATTAAAAAAAAACAAGAACTTTTAATAAAGTCAAGGATAAGGACTAAAATGTTAACAAGAATAATAACAAGTATTGGTATAAGAATTTGTGGAAAGAGTTGAACATAGATAAGTAACATAACGAGGTTAAATACAAGGATAGGCATAAAGATTACAAAAATAATACGGATGCACAATTTAAGGTATAGTAATTTGTTAAATTATTAAGTCAACGCACATAGGGGTATTTCATCGATTTAGACGGCCAAAATTATTTTATTGGCCAAACAGTTTCTTATCATGTATCCCAGCAAACATTATGAGTCTTTAATGACTCTTTTAAGACACGTATTTATGAGTCTGAATGCTCATAAAAGGCTCCGATAGAGCGTGTTTCGCTTCCTGGAAGAGCACACAGATCTGAGTCCGAAATATGACTCTTATAAGAGTTCAAAATATGTGTGTTTTTAGAATCAGAATAATGAGTGTTTTCGGAGTCTTATAAGAGTCATATTACAGAGTCTTTTATTACTACTAAGAGACAAAAAGAATAGACCCTTTTTAGTATTAAACAAAGCTGTTTATCGAAAAAGTTGCTCTGAACTATATTGGTTTGTTTGAGTGATAATTATGAGCGCTCCAAAAACCATCATAAATATGAGCTTTTTTTGAGCCATTATAATGAGCGCTCATAAAAGATTCATATATAAGAGTCTTTTCGGAGTCATAATAGCGTGCGCTCATAAAACGTTCATAAATACGAGTCTTTTCGGAGTCATAATAATGTACGCTCATAAAAGGTTTATTAATAATAATCTCTTCGGACTCAAAATTATGAGCGCTCCTAATATCGTCAGCAAATACCCTCTTTTAAGAGTCATAAATATGAGCGCTCTTATAAATGTTTCTAAGGATGTATTTCGATTTTTGATAATCTTAACCCTGTATGACCATTGGGTCATATTAACCCACCCCAATTTTTGCATGCAATTATCTCAACTTCTTCTAACATCTCACCACTGCATATGATATAATAGATTTTTTTTTTTTTGGGTTCAGACAGTTTTTAGTAAAAAAGAGCACTTATCGGATAAAATCAGACAACTGATAAAAAATGATATTTTTTAAAACACTTACATCTCTAGTGTTAAGTTTTTGAATAAAAATGTGCAGCCACGGACAGCCGCATATAACAGAACTCTTCGTATAACCAAGTATTTTTTTATAAAAATCCAAAAAAATCACGAGTTTTTAGAAGAACAAATACTAAGGTTTTTCATGTCACTTTGCATCTTAATATATAAAAGACAAGCGTCCTGCTCCGTGCTCTATATCGTAAAACATGTTCAGCCTGGACCAGAACCTGTTGTAAAATTATCCATTTGAAATCTTTGTACGTACTGTACTTTTTAAAACCTGTTCAGCCTGGACCAGGACCAGTTGTAAAATTATTCATTTGAAATGTTTGTACTTACTAAACCTTTTGCTCTATATCGTAAAACCTATTCAGCCTGGACCAGAACCTGTTGTAAAATTATCTATTTGAAATCTTTGTACGTACTGTACTTCTTAAAACCTGTTCATCCTGGACCAGAACCAGTTATAAAATTATCCAATTGATATCTTTGTACTTACTATACTTTTTAGAACCTGTTCAGTCTGGACCAGCACCTATTCTTAAATTATGTATCGGAAATCTTTGTACTTGAAGACTATCGTCATTTTCCTCAACTACTATACATCAAACATCATGTCTTGCTATTATAGTGCTTCTTAATTAACAGAACCAGAACCTTTTCGGTCTGCATAAACTGAACAGCAATTATTACATTCAGTGTGGTGTCAATTGGAATTGCTAGAATTAAACCACAATGTTCGGTCTTCTGATCCAAGTTTTAGCGATTGGCTACTCAAGTTAGAAAATGGAGATGTAGATATGATAGAAATTCCCGATCATTTTGTTTGTAAAGGTTCGCTTATTAACCATTTAAATGGATTGCCTAGAAAAATCGTGGACAATTTTTTTGAGCTTATATTCCCATCATTTAAGCAATAAAAAGATTAAAAACCATCCCTCTGATTTTTACATGAGCTGCTTTGCTTTTGGCAGGCTGTCTTATATAATGGACAAAATCATGATAACGTTGTATTATAATATTTTAGTTCAACTAAAACAACCGGAGACAAATGCAAATGCGTACTACTCGCGTAATTATCCAGGAACTGCATTATTGAAAAAAACTTCCAAGGTTTTTTATATTCAGGTGCTGCGCTGCCCGACTTCACCACTGTGCGCTGTTTGATTTTTTTTTTTTTATATGTATCTCGAAGATTTTTCCACCTTTTTCGGCAATAGTCATCTAAAATTATATTTTTTATTTATAGCTTTGAGCACATATAAATATTTGTGAAAAATAACCTTTGGTGTTTAAGCGTTTAGCAATGTCAATCCAAGCTTTGTCTTTTATCACATTATTTTTATAATTGGGTGAACACAAATTGAACAAACACTGATTTTGCTTCACTTCCTCAATAAGTTGCTCTTCAAAATTATAAGTTTCTATTATAAAACCGTCTTTTATCAAATTCAATTGCAAATCAAATTTATATTTTTAAATTAATTCAAATGAAGGAAAACACAAAGGAATGTCAAAAAAATATGTTTTTCTATAAAAACTTGGCATCACATTCACTTTCCTAATGAATTCGCCACCAGTTATCTTGCTCAGAAGAGAGCGCAATGTGAGCGGCGAACTGATAATAGAGATAGACTCTATTTCGGCGGCCGACGGCGAGCGGCAAGCGTTTTACCGTGATTTCATACATTTTCTTGAATTTTGTTGACGCTAGCCGCTGACGCGGTCAATCTGTTCAGGCTGTATGTCGTAAATAAGCAATCATAAACTTGTGTTGTTCGTCAAAATAAAAAAATGCATATTAAAATATTTTTATAAATATGAAAACTTGATAACGAGCGAAAAAGAAAAATTTGCGAAAACTTTAAAAAATAACTATAATTCTCCAGCTGGTAAATTAGGCACGCGAACTCGATACCGAGTTCAGGTCACTAGCAAGCAATGTGGATCACGTTTTTAACCGACTTCAAAAAGGAGGAGGTTCTCAAGTTGGTTGGTTTCTCTGTTTTTTTTTTTTTTTTTTTGTGAATGTATGTACATCGATTACTCCTAAAGTACTTGCCCGATTGCCGTAATTTTTTGTCAACATATAGAGATTATCAACGCGGAGGTGCCCGTTTATGAAAGGGGGCGGTATTCGGAAAATGGGCGTGTCTGTATAAGAAAAACACTGTATCTCAGTAAATATTGACACTACGGTAATAAAATTCACAGTAAAATTACAAGGGCAAGCACAAGTATTAAAAATGACGATCACTTAAGTGGGCGTAATTCTAAAAAAGGGTGTGGCAATATTGTAAAAACTCTGTATCTCGACGAAAATTGACACTAGAGTACTGAAATTAAATACAGAGGTAGGTACAATTATTGGAAATTACTATAACAAAAGGCGTAATTCGACAAAGGGGTGTGGCAATATAAGAGAATTACTGTGTCTCGAATAATATTGATACTAGGGTACAGAAATTTATTACAAAGGTAGGAAAAATTACTACAAATTTTTGTAAAAAAAAAAAAAGGGCGTTAATCGAGAAGGGGAGTGGCAATATTAAAAAAAACACTGTATCTCGATTACTATTGACACTACGATGCTAAAATTTAGTACAAAGGTAGGTAATAAATATAACAAATTACTGTCAGTAATGTGGGCGGTATTCGATCAAGGGGCGTGTCACTGTAAGAAAAACACTGTATTTCAGTAAATATTGACACTAAAGTACTAGAGTTAATAAATTCACAGAAAAAATGCAAGGGTATGTAAAAAATAACAGTCAATTAAGTGGGCGTTAGTCGACAAAGAGGTGTGGCAATATTAGAAAAACTGTGTATCTCGAATAATATTGACACTAGAGTACTAAAGTTAACTACAGGGGTAGGCACAGTTATAAAACAATTAATTTCAATACAGTGGACCTTGTTTGATAAAGGGGTGTGGCAATATATAAAATACACTGTGTCGCAAATAATATTGACACTAGAGTACTGATATTTAGTATAGAGGTAGGCACACTTATAACAAGTTATTGTGAATAAAGTGGGCGTCATTCGACAAAGGGGTGTGGCAATATTAGAAAACACTTAATCGAATACTGACACTACTAACAGAAAAAGTACAGACGTAGGTACAATTATTACAATTTGACAATGGGGTAGTGATAAAAATACAAGAGTAGGTACTGATAAACATACTGACAAAGACCAGAATAAGAAACGACAGAAAAGCATTTTCCATATTATCAGCATAAATAATTGGTGTTTAATTAATTTATACACTTTTTTAATATATATCATTTTCTCTAAAAAGAAAGAAATAAAACTTTTTAACAAAAAAAAAACCTACTTCAAAATCACTAGAAAGTAAAAAATAATTTTAAATTACTTTTACTATTTATTTCTTGGTCAAATTTGTATTTTTATAATAAATATATTTATTTTTTTATGATAATAAGAGCTTCGAAGTCGGCGCTAATATAATCAGATTTTTTGCGCAGCTGCAACACACATATAGCATTTTAATTAAGATTTAAGAAAAATTAAGATTACAAATTAATACTGCGTCACCCAAGCAGGATATGTACAAATAAAAAAGTCTTAAATAGAGTAGGGATGGCGAAAAAATCATGATTTTACGTCAATGATTAGCGCTGACTAGAAGCTTTTATTATCATAAAAAAATAAATATATTTATTATAAAAATACAAATTTGACCAAGAAATAAATAGTAAAAGTAATTTAAAATTATTGTTTACTTTCTAGTGATTTTGAAGTAGGTTTTTTTTTTTGTTAAAAAGTTTTATGTACAATGATGATCGCCAACATCATGCTTTGTCTCGTCGCACTGCCATTCATCATGATTCAGGCAAGGACGTAGTTTTTTCGTAGCAGCTGATGCCAACCACTGACAACGTCGGCTTTCAAGTATGGATATGTCTAAGTTCAAGCGGAAAGAATAAGCTGACAAGACTTTAGAAAGAACAACTGTGGTTGAGGGTAAGCATGGGAAACGTGAAGACAACTATGGTTTGATTCAGAGTCGCTTTGCACGCAAGTATACGCAACCCAAGGACTATGGACCTAAGAATGAGGCCTCAACTATATCGGTCTCAACAAGGAGCCATCACAATCAAATCAGGCACTCAAACACAATAAGCGCACCGTTTAGATTAAACAGACTGGACCAGCTCACATCAACGATAAATTACCCAAGCAGCAACAGCTTTTGGCTGGCGGCAAATTTACTTGATCGACCAGGGAATGGTGCAAGAAATCACAATACTATGAAGGATTTTTTTAGTTTTTTAATTATAAATGTTTTGTTCGTTAATTGAAATTATTCTTTTAACCAGTGGTGACAAGTCGTTTTCAAACAAAACGATATATTCACGATAGAGACCCTAGGAAGAACTGAATCTGAACAAATTTATGCATAATTCCATGCATAACGACCTTTAGAGCAACATTTCCAACCCTCTTTAGGAGCAAATAACTTTTTCCTTTTGTTTCCTTCGTTTTTTATGGTTAATGATATGCCCATGCTTGGAAGCGCTAACTCGAGGTCGCTATAGTTTAAAATCGACGAGGCCCTGGAATTCGTGAATGTTTTTCCTGCCTCGCTACCTGAGCGCTCAATCATAAAAAAACAATCAATTTAAGTTGACAAAAATGGTACGAAAGTTCTTAAAGTTCGTTTATGTCAATTTCAAACACAAAGAATACGATTTACGAAATTCGAAATCCGACGAAATGACATGAATCACCTTATTAATTTTGAATAAATACAATATCATCCAATCTACATTTCATATATTTTCTTATAACCGCTTCGGAACAATCCATTTATTTTTTGTTTTTAAAAAATGTGTGAAATAAAATAAGAGACTTTAATAATGTATTTCTCTAATACTTCTTTGTACTCAAACAAAATTTCAACTAAAAATGACAAAGCTTAGAGATTTTTTGAAATTTTTTGAGTAGGGGAAGAGTGGCATGAAAGAGCCAAGTTTTGAAAGAGCCATCTTGATTTACGCAGTAGTTTTCATACGAATGCTTCTTAAATTATAATTTTTAAGAAGCAATACTCGCCATATGGCACCCTCGAACATTTGACAGTTCACTGATAATAAACGACGATGGTGTATCGTATTTTGGATTTGTTCATCATTAAGTAAGTTTTTCAGAACATTTTATTTGTTTTGTGACGTCTGCACCTTTAAAACTAACAGTAATATTATTATACTATAATTTTATGGATTATTAGGCCTACCAACAACATTTTTATTTAGCCGTAAAAATCTTGATTTCATACTAATTTTTGAGGTTATGTTTCTTTGGACAATATGTTTTGAAAGAGCTGGGTTGCGGTGGTATGAAGAAGCGTAAAGGAAGTTTAAATTATTTTTGTCAAAAATGTTTTTAAGTGTTTTAAACCTCTTATTTTGTTTTTGGAATAGGTCTTATTATTATAGATTTTCTTCAAAGCGATTTAATTATTTTGCTAAAAATATTTTTAAGTTTTTTAACTATTTTTTGTTTTTAGTTTTGAATTTTTTTATTTATTTAATTTGTTTTTGTAAAAAAAATACTTTTTATAATAACAAAATTAATATTTTTAATAAAATATTCGTTATTTTTCGTGTTAAGTCTTGTAATAAGAAGATGGCTCTTTCAAAACTTTGGTTGGCTCTTTCAATGCCCATGTGTTATGAAAGAGCCGAATTTCATGTTTTTTATAAATGGCTACAGGTCCAAGAATATTGCTGATTTTGGAAAATATTTCATGGTATTACATTCATAAATGAATGAGAAAATACTTTTGTTACAAGAATTATAATTTTATTAATTATTTTTATATATTTTGTAACTTTTTTAAAACTGGCTCTTTCATGCCACTCTTCCCCTAAGGTTAAGAGAAAAATAGCTGTTGTCCATTATTCTTATACTTATTAACAAAGTTACAAAAATGTGTGTTCTTTAAAAATCGTTCGAACAATTACAACAGGAATAGGACAAGAACAAGAACTTTAAAAAAGACTAAGACAAAGATTGCAATAAAGATAAAGATAATGAATTGAACAAGGATTGGAACAGAAATAATGAAAAGTAATTGGATCAGAACTGGAATTTTAGCAAGGTTTAAGACAAGGTAATGACAAAGATATAGATAGACAAACGGTGAAAAAGAACTAGATGAAGAATTTACACAAGATATGGACAAGAGTTGGGATAATTCTACATATTTCATACCTTAATTTAAGGTGTTTATAATGTCCAAGTCAAGGTAAAGAAATGCACCGGGATTGGGCCAAATTTTTCAACTAGCATTAGTTCAAAGGTAAGTATAATATCAAAGTTCAGAGATAATAAAAAGGAATTGGATCAAACCAGAATTTAAGCAAGGTTTAAGACATGGATTAAGTCAAAGATTTAGACTAACATTAGTGCGAGGACTAGATGAAGTATTTAGACAAGGTATGGACAAGAATTAGGATAAATATTTAATACTTTAATTGAAGTATTTATAATGTTCAGGTCAAGGTAAGGAAATTCACCAGAATTGGGCCAAGTAATTTGACAAGCATTAGTACATAGATTAGTATTTGTGCTAGGACTCTGACAAGTATTGATTAATGGTGCTCACGAAAATAATATAAAAGTTCAAATATGATAACAGAAAAAGTTTTCAAATTCGTATGTTATATTTTTATTTTTTAAAACAATTTTTCAATTGAGAATTCGAGTACTATTTTGATTTTAGGTGAATTTTCGTAGCCTGTTGTGCGGAAACTAGAATACTTAAATACTTGTTAAATCTTTAAACAAGCAAAATTTATTAAATTTAACAACAATTTAAAATTAATCCTACTTACAGGGACTGAGGCACCAGAAATTTCTTAAATTGAGTGCGAAAAAATAATTAAAATAACTCTGTAAAATATATATTTGTTTTTAGTATTGCTTTTGAAAATATCAAATTTACATTTGGTGGTTAATGGATACGATAGATGAACTCAGATCAAATCTGTGCAACAGTAAAACGTCGCTTGTTAAAAAAAACATTTAAATAATGAAAGCAAATTATTTAGATTAGAGCTTCAGCTTAAAATAACTTTATTTTTCTAAAATAATTCGGAAGTTCGAACACCGTGTAGTTAATTTTTAAAACACGAACCTCAAACGTGTATTTTATTGACGAACTTTACATGAAGTTCCTAGAACAGGAATAATGGTTCTTGTGGTCATGGGATTCAGCTGGGACTTGGAATAATTAAGTGCAAATATATGGTAACAGATTTTTTGGATTATTTGAATTGATCATGCTTACAATATTACATGTTTTAGCTGTTACTACGTAAATATTTGTGCTAGGATTATGCAATTTGGAACATAGATGCAGAGGATATGTGCCGACCACAAAGATTAGAAAGGTTAATCCAGTTGTCCTCTATGGAATTTCACATAGACAGGAAATTAGTAGAAATCCTAAAAGATTTGCGCGGAATTCGATTCTAGAGGAATTTTGTTTGCATCTTGTTATGACAAAAGCGTCGTTGAGACTAAGTTTCTAAGCCTCTATCTAATAAAATTTATAAATAATATATTCAATAAAATTAAGAAATTCTTGCAAAATTTTATTCATACAAAATGCTGATGTGTTGCACCATTGTTTGCCCCAGAAGAAATTTAAGTCACGCGCGCTCACACACGAGGAAAATTCAATCACGCACTCTCACGCATATATCGTGATTTTGACGATTTTGTGATTTTG
Source organism: Tetanocera ferruginea (assembly GCA_958299015.1). Taxonomy (NCBI): domain Eukaryota; kingdom Metazoa; phylum Arthropoda; class Insecta; order Diptera; family Sciomyzidae; genus Tetanocera; species Tetanocera ferruginea. Next base: position 35,965,908 of record OY282644.1, on the reverse strand, counting down.
ATTTTGACACGCGCCCATTTCTAGTAAGCACCAATCCTCTTCAATAACATGCAGATTTACTTGACATAAAAAACATAGGTTTGGACAGACTATAAAAACCACCTACGTTCAAAGCTACGACGAAACAAAACTTCCATAACAGGCACTGGTGGGGGCCCATCTAAGTTCATTCCGCTTAGTTCATTGGAGGAGCAAGTCGCGTTGTCCAGGGATGAAGCGATAAACGATTTAAACGGTGTCATGAAGTGTGATGCAAAACGACCTTGCAGCACCTCCGAACACCTTCAAGATATTGAGCCGAAATATTGTGAAACTACTTCGTTAGAGCCAGAATAAACAGCACAATCTCTGAGGACGCAAACCTTTTTACATGTACGCCGCAACCCCACTCGTCTGCGCATGTGACCCAAGGCAAAGAAAACTTTCTGCGGAGCCAATTCGAGAACCAAATTATATAACATGACAGTTCCAACAAGGTTCTCAAGCTAACGCTCAAAATCACAAAGTTAAAGTTAGATGAAAAGTATACCAAGTCTAGAAAGAAAAGTTTGAATATAAAAACCGAATGGATCATGATAAACTAAAATTTACAATTTTCAAACTGGAAATAAAAAAACAAAACATATGAAATCCAATCCAAAAACATGGTTTAAATGAGATCTCAAAGCCTTTAGAAATGTGTATGTATAAAAAATATTAGTGAATTTTAATGGCTGGACCTACTTTAATTTTAATGAAATGAATTTAAGTTTTTTTTAATTTAACTTTGCGTGCCATTCTATGTTTGTGAATACTATAAACACATATCAAAACAAAAATATATAAAATTAATTTACAGAAATACTCACTCTTCATTGGTTCTTGCTTTAAGGCACAAAAATTATTAATTTTAAAATACATTTTGGGTATTTTATTTACGCTATCAAGCTATTTTGTATTTCTTTTCTGATATTTCAAGCCATGTTATTCATACTCTGATTTTCGGAGTCATACTCAAATCAGGAGCAAAAGAAAATTCTTGATGTTCTTCTTGAACGTCTGAAGGTAAATCCACGTTATATAGCGTGCACACTAAGGGAAAAAGTTATGTAGTCAGTACAGAGACAGCTATGTAAAATCTATGCACTTCAACTTGTATGAGAACGCAACAAGAGCAGTATTTACTGAGTAAAGGGAGCGTGTACTGAATACATATCAATTTATTCACTTTTTAAAATGAATAAAAAATGTATTCAATACATCATGTTATGTGTTGAATACATAGCAGACTTCAATAGATACAAGCAACGTGTACTCAATCAACGTGTTATGTAATTTTTTACAAAAACTTTACTCAATACATAAAATATAGACTCAGTACACGTCCCTCTTATACGATTGAAGTGACACATTTATTCAGTACATAACATATGGACTCAGTACACGTATCTCTTGCACTTCGGCACACGATTTTGCTGTTTTATGACATTCGTTTCTTGATTTTCAAATAAGCAACACCTCTAAAGCCTCTAGAAAATCACAGCAGGAATGAGTTTATCCACTGTACTCTAGAACAAAAGCGATGATTGGATAAGAATTTAATGGCTGGGTTTCTATAAGTAATTGCCAATTATTTTGTGAAATCTAGTCATATCTTTATAAAATTATTTATTGCATTTGTTGAGAGGGTGCTTTAGGCACAGGCATGAATTGTGTATATATTCAATACATGGAATTATGAACAAAAAATATATAATTAATACATTATGCATGTACTCATTGCATAAAATTATGTTTTTAACATATGTAATGAGTAAATGATGTATGTACTCATTATATAAATGTATGCACTAAAAATATGTAATGAGTAAACTATGTATGTACTCATTGCATAAAATTATGTACTCCAAATATGTAATGAGTAAATTAAGTATGTACTGAGTCAATAATTTATGTAATACGTACATAAGATCTTTACTCATTACATAAAATTATTTGTAACAGTTTGCGTTGAGTACATAAAATTCTTTATTGACTACATAACCGCTTGAAAGCATTATGTAGTCAATAAAGATTTCAACATGTACTCAATACATAAAAAATGTAAAATTTTTGTGTGCAGAAAACTATGCGATGAGTACATAAATTTATGTATTGAGTCCATAGGTTTTTCCCTCTGTGCATATATTGTGAAGAGTACAGGATGCATTATGAATTTTCGCTGCTTATTCTGGAGTATAAGGCATCTTCCTGATAGCTAGAAGGCATCTAAATCTTCCCTTCAATACATTTAAACCTATTTATTCTGCTTCTGCAGAATTTTCAGAAGCTTTCCGATATGAAGCTTATATCCATGGCTGATATCCCAAATACTGAATAGAACATATATTAATTCAATTATTAAATTACATTTGTTAAATACAAAACTGCTATTTCAAAGAGTTCACGTTACTTTCTCACCGTTTTCTAACCTTGACATAAAATTTTGCCTTTCATCTGATAAATTCCAGACATGAGAATCATGAAATGCACCTCCATAACGTTCATTCACATCTCTTATGCACATTTTATGGTCTCATAGCTACCTGCAAAATAAATTATTAACTAATAGCTAAATTGATTGTTTAGATAGCTCACCACTATTGTTTTTATGCTATGCTTCAACATTCTGTTGAAAAATAGGTGTTTATTTCAACGGGGCCTGATAAATTTGATGTGGAATGGATGTGAACAATTTTTCACCCTTTTCTCAGCTTTTAATATTTTAAAATTAGTATACCTTGGACGAAGAACGCGCTCCATAGCTGAGCAAATCTCAGAAGCGTTTGGACACGGTTTGTTGTGCTACGGATATATAGCGGTCCTGACCAATCTGATGTTGGCATCTAGGGTAGAGCACTGGGAGCTTGCAACTCATTCTCTTTGCTGTTCAGAACATAAATGAAAGCCTCTTTATTCAATCTAAATTGACGAAACTAGAACACAGAGAGTATATTATAACAAGAGGTTTTATAAGAATAACAATGCTCTGTTAATGTTAATTTCATGATGTCGCCAAGAGGACGAACTTTTTATTCTACCGTGAATGTCATCGTTTCTCTCAGAGCAGCTGAAATAGATAGACAAAATATTTGTAGATGCTTGCAATTCTATTTGGAAACTCTCTTCAAATTCTTTTCTCTTGTCCCCTTGCCTATTGGTTTCCACCCCTATGCCTATTGCCTAATGTTTGTTGTTTTTATAATCAACCACGATCGTTGTTGTTGTTAAGCTGTTGTAAAAAGGAAGCAATTCGCGTAGTTCGTTAGGTTGTTTTTGTTGTTGTTGAAGTCAAATGCAAACGATGTTGTTGTTCTTATTAGCTGTCGTCATTGTTGTTGTAGGATTTTGTTAGATTTTGGATATTTTACGTATATCTCCTTGTGTGGCTATGAATGAATCTAAAAATAGAAATACATGTATTCAATACATTTACTGCTTCCAATTTGAATGTATGCGTTTGTTTTAAAGATGAAATGAAATAATTTGCATTTTTGATATTTTTGCATTTTGTCGATCTCACAGAAGTTGCTGTTGAAAAAACGTTGTAACTTTTGTGGTTTCAGTCGGATTGAGATAAACCAAAGGACAAAATTAATAGAATTTATCGTATATTAATAATGCATCAAAAATAAATGTTGAAAAAAATTAATCAATGCATTTTTAATAAGATGTTTTTTATTATCAGATTAAAAGTAAACATTCGTAACCTTATTTTTCCAAATTTTTAATTTCTATTTTTATAATATTTTATTTGAACTACTTTTATTGGCTTAGAACCAAAATAACTAGTATCTTATGTATTTAAAAAATAATCAGATATAATTCTATTTTACTTCTTAAATATTTTGAATAAATGTACCTAAATATTTTTATTTATGAGTTTATTTTAAATATTAGCCTAAGCAATATAGTTTTCACAACTATATTATGAAGTATAAAGTGTTTGGTGGTTAAAAATCTTACAAATAACAATTATGGAATGATTATTGCCATCGTAAAATGTACCAATATACATATATATAATCAACAAATATATATAAAATCAAGATAAAGTAAGTATATTTTATATTTTATATTTTATATTTTATATTTTATATTTTATATTTTATATTTTATATTTTATATTTTATATTTTATATTTTATATTTTATATTTTATATTTTATATTTTATATTTTATATTTTATATTTTATATTTTATATTTTATATTTTATATTTTATATTTTATATTTTATATTTTATATTTTATATTTTATATTTTATATTTTATATTTTATATTTTATATTTTATATTTTATATTTTATATTTTATATTTTATATTTTATATTTTATATTTTATATTTTATATTTTATATTTTATATTTTATATTTTATATTTTATATTTTATATTTTATATTTTATATTTTATATTTTATATTTTATATTTTATATTTTATATTTTATATTTTATATTTTATATTTTATATTTTATATTTTATATTTTATATTTTATATTTTATATTTTATATTTTATATTTTATATTTTATATTTTATATTTTATATTTTATATTTTATATTTTATATTTTATATTTTATATTTTATATTTTATATTTTATATTTTATATTTTATATTTTATATTTTATATTTTATATTTTATATTTTATATTTTATATTTTATATTTTATATTTTATATTTTATATTTTATATTTTATATTTTATATTTTATATTTTATATTTTATATTTTATATTTTATATTTTATATTTTATATTTTATATTTTATATTTTATATTTTATATTTTATATTTTATATTTTATATTTTATATTTTATATTTTATATTTTATATTTTATATTTTATATTTTATATTTTATATTTTATATTTTATATTTTATATTTTATATTTTATATTTTATATTTTATATTTTATATTTTATATTTTATATTTTATATTTTATATTTTATATTTTATATTTTATATTTTATATTTTATATTTTATATTTTATATTTTATATTTTATATTTTATATTTTATATTTTATATTTTATATTTTATATTTTATATTTTATATTTTATATTTTATATTTTATATTTTATATTTTATATTTTATATTTTATATTTTATATTTTATATTTTATATTTTATATTTTATATTTTATATTTTATATTTTATATTTTATATTTTATATTTTATATTTTATATTTTATATTTTATATTTTATATTTTATATTTTATATTTTATATTTTATATTTTATATTTTATATTTTATATTTTATATTTTATATTTTATATTTTATATTTTATATTTTATTATATTATATTTTATATTTATATATAATAATATTTATTTTTTTATTTATATTACAAAATAAAAATTCAATTAATCTGTTTTAAAATATTTGCTTCATAAAAATCAAATTAATCAAATTAAAACAAATTGTTCGTAAATCAGTTTTAGTTGTTTTTAATATATTTTAACTCTTAAAATGTATTTTTTATATTATGCTACTATTAATATTAATCTACTAAAACAATGATGAAAAGAAGCAAAAACCCTTGAGAGTTATTTGTAGTTTATGTATCGCATGTACCTATATTTAAATAATGGGAACAATCATTTCATAATTCTTATTTGTATATTGTTTTAACCACCAAACACTTTATACTTCATAATATAGTTATAAAAAAAAATTAAAATTGCTAAGGCCCGTTAGCTGATCTCCGAAGTTTAAATTCCTTAATCTCAGATTTCGTAAACAGAGTTTAAATTTTAAACTCAGTTAAAATCATTTTCGTAACTTATCTCATTTTTATCGGCAGTTTACTTAAACTCTGTTTAAAAATTTAAACTGAGATTAAAAAACATATTTGAGCGGCACTGTAGGAAAAATTCTACAACTTTGACGTAGAACATCAAAATATTTCAAATATTTTTGATAAAATAATGCAAATTGTCAGTTTCATTGGAATATTTTTTTTTCAAAACTTAAAATATGTTTGTTTTTTGTTTATTGTTTTGATTTTTTTGAAGTATGATTTTTTATTTTTTGTTTATGATTGAGAATATTTCCAATGTTCTCAGAGAATTTTTGACAAAATCTAAGTTTAAATTTTTTAAACCTAGAATTTCTGTGTTTCAATTTAAACTTGCCTCACCAAGTTAAACTTAGATTTTTTGAGATGAGGTATCGGCGTTAAAATTTAAACTGAGGTTAAGGAATTTTAAACTTTGTTTAAGCTAAACTTTGTTTAAAATTGAGATCAGTTAACGGGCCTAAGACTGATATTTAAAATAAACTAATAAATAAAAATATTTATGTACATTCATTCAAAATAAATAAGAAACAAATTAAAATATATTTAAATATATTCAAATAAATAGAACAAATAATTAATTATATTCATATATATTTTTAGTAAATATTTAATTTTAAAAATATAAGACACTAGTAATTTTGCTTCTAAGCCAATAAGAGTAATTCACATAAAATAGTATAAAAATTTGGAAAAATAAGGTTACGAATGTTTACTTTTAATCTGATAATAAAAAAACATCATATTAAAAATGCATTGATTAATTTTTTTCAACATTTATTTTTGATGCATTATTAGTATACGATAAATTCTATTTAATTTTGTCCTTCGGTTTATCTGAATCCGACTGAAACCACAAAAGTTACAACGTTTTTTCAACAGCAACTTCTGTGAGATCGACAAAATGCAAAAATATCAAAAATGCAAATTATTTCATTTCAGCTTTAACACAAACGCATACATTCAAATTGGAAGCAGTAAATGTATTGAATACATGTATTTCTATTTTTAGATTCATTCATAGCCACACAAGGAGATATACGTAAAATATCCAAAATCTAACAAAATCCTACAACAACAATGACGACAGCTAATAAGAACAACAACATCGTTTGCATTTGACTTCAACAACAACAAAAACAACCTAACGAACTACGCGAATTGCTTCCTTTTTACAACAGCTTAACAACAACAACGATCGTGGTTGATTATAAAAACAACAAACATTAGGCAATAGGCATAGGGGTGGAAACCAATAGGCAAGGGGACAAGAGAAAAGAATTTGAAGAGAGTTTCCAAATAGAATTGCAAGCATCTACAAATATTTTGTCTATCTATTTCAGCTGCTCTGAGAGAAGCGATGACATTCACGGTAGAATAAAAAGTTCGTCCTCTTGGCGACATCATGAAATTAACATTAACAGAGCGAAGTTATTCTTATAAAATCTCTTGTTATAATATACTCTCTGTGACTAGAATTTAAAAAAAAAATTAAGATAAAATGTATCACATTATTGCAAACTTAATTACTTACCGTTTGTCACTTAGACCCATAATATTGGAATTGTCTGTGATTATTCTCCTTTCGATACGTTCTTGAGAATTATATTCCTGAAACCAAACTGCCACAGATTCGATTGTTTATTTATTTTTACAAGTATAATTAAATAATTCACAATATATATTCCTCTGACTTGTCTTTAAAAATGTTTAAATTTGTGACATTTACTTTTACATTTATATATTTTTTGACATTTCATAACACGGTGGTGTATACTGTAACGCTAGCATCCATGCGAATAATTTTGCAGAGTGCGTTATGTTTTCGGAACGCTTTTTATTTTCGAAATGTATTGCTTTTCGAATCGCGCTTCAGGGTGAGGCCGCTGGATATTCATGTGCGTAACCATTCGAAAGGGTTTTGATTAAATTTTTGCTGATACTCAGCTATGTAAGTTTCAAATTGTAAAGTTGAGTCGTTTTTTTAATTATTATAATAAATTATTAATTAGGTTATAAAGGTTTTAAAGATAGCTTTACACCGAGCTATTTGTATAGTCCGCGTTTTATATGTTGACGTTTATAAGTCTTTTACATGATACCATATTCTTGACCTGGTTTTAATCTCGTATGGACACTTTTTGCCTAGAGGTTGGTAGAAAGTGGTTCGTAAAGATCTCTTTGTGAGATTTTTATTTCAAGTGACTTATTTTAGTGGTTTTAAATTCCGTTATTAGTCCCGATTCACCGTTCATGAATCTTTACTGCACCATGGAAATTGGAGATGCTTTTTCCGAACCACGTACTGTGCTCTTCCATAAGGGTCCAGTTTTCCTCCTTAATCTTTAGTTTTTGGACTGTTAATGCATTTGTTTAATTGTTATAATTCGAATTTTCAACATGAAAAATTAACTCATTTCCAGCGCGTAAGGCGTCTTTGCAACAAGGTTTATGGATTCATTATAAGCTGCGTTTGTTTCTTTTCACGGTCGTACATGGCCGGATAGGATTGTTTGAAAGGTGCTATAACCTTGTCTGCTTTTTTTTAAGTCATCATTACATGCTAGACCTTAAGTTATGGCTATTCCTAAAGGTCATTTCTTTCATCATATTTTCTGCGTTATCGGTTACAATTCCAATTATCTCACCTGGCATGCCCCACTTAACCAGTGTCGTGGAAAGCTTTTTGCAATGAGGGGGATGAAGTTTCTTTTCCTGTCAATTATGTATAAGAAAAATTTTGTGATTATTGTAGTAAGAAGGAAGAATTTCTTTGAAAAAGGTTTTAAAAATTATTTATTTTTTATTGAGTTTTTAACTCGTAAATCTTTAGTGAATTCTTCAAGCTATGTAAGTATGTCTCAATTGCTCATTGGAAGTGCTGTCAAATCATTTAATCTACCCTTCAATGCAAAAAAAATAAGTGTTCAAATTATTTTCCTATTCAACGAATATTGCAACTTACTTCTTTTATTGAGTTTTTTTTCGAATTTTTTGTAGTTCGGAACGTTCAGGTGGACACCAGTAGTGTTACATAATAATTTTTAAGTCTGCCAGATACATTGCTGGCTCCATCATATCCTTGACCGATCAAGAATGTAACGTACAGGTTATATTGCTGAAGATTTTCAACAAATAGTTTGGCAAGAGCATCACCTATGCATGAAAGTGGTTCAAAATTATAAATTTTTTTATAATTTTATTTAAAACAATTTATTTTTTTCAGGTCTTTATTTGTTCAATATATTTTTTATACTGAATAAATATGCAAAATTTTTGATTAATAAAAATTGACAATTTTTTAAATCTTAAATAATAATTTTTAAGTAAGTGTGTAAGTGAATATTTTGTAAAGTGTGTATTTTGTATGTTCCCAATAAGCAATTGAATTGGATAAAGCTTTCACCTCAAATAGAGCTCTAGACCTTTTCTAAATTTTTCCATGCTACTCAACTTGAGATCATAGCATATCTCTAACAAAAAATACCTTAGTTCTCGATTGGAGAAAAGGCCTCATTTCTTATTAGTGCTCCTGGACTTTCTCCAACCGGTCTCCGTTCGAGTTTTCTTGGCACAGCGGTAGAGTGACTTCCTCTCATCAGAGACGTTCTTGGTTTAATTCCCGGAGTCCCGACTGAATACAATTTTGTTTTTTTTTAACTCTTTTTTTTATTTTTTTGTTTATAAAATCTTATATAAAAATAGGAAATTTAATTCAATTCATTCATTCATTTTTTTATACACAATAACCTTTCAGGTTATGAACATAGTATAAAAATAAAACAAAATAACATAATTTAATTCATTAGTACTGTTCTAAAACAAACAAAAGTTGCATATACTTTATAATAATCGTTCAGGTAATTAACAATCAGTCTTGACATTAGTAGTTTCCTTGTTTTTTGAATCTCAGAAATTTTTTAAAAATTTTCGTCAGTTCCTGTCTCATACTTCTGACAGCAAGCATCTTCTTGACATTAGTGAAGTTCCTGTTGAAATTACATTTCATTCACATCCATATCTTGAAAATTTGGCAAAAAAAATTCATTGATCATGGTTCTGTATCGATTTTAATTTACGGTAACGCGTCGTCCTTTCGACGAATCGATAAATTGTCGTTTTCTTCGACACTGGCCTCAACAACAGCAATATTTTCTTCTGTACGCACTCTTCTCATTCTTCTCAGTGGCTTGGCATCCAAAAGAGTGAATGTAGACCGAAATTTGGTAGTTACGTTCTTTATGGTGGTCTCAGACGGACGATTATGTGCACCGTAAAATTCACGATGTGCTCTATAAACATTTTTAATTGAACACTGTTTTTGAAAATAAATTTCCACGATTTGGAAGCGTTGTTCTGGAGTTAACCTATTCATTATGATTTGCCAAACAATACTGAGTAGAGACGTCACTTTAAACTGTCAAAACAACTGTCAGACAATAGAGTAATCCATATTGAAAAAAAACCTCATAAAAAACACCCTTTATAAGAATATTTTCACAACTGAAATATAAAATTTTATTTTTGAAAACTAAATTCTATATAGCATGATACAATAACAATCATTTTAACAAAGTATTTTTTAACAAAGTGTTAGTGTTATGTATGTATGTGAATGTTAATGTGAGCAATGCATAGTGAAAATGCTTCAATAATTTAATTTTGCACAGCTGGGCTTATATATATTTGCTGCATTTGCCTGGGTTATTTAATAATCGGACAAAACGGTATCAACCTAAATAACAACCCTAAATAATTTAACAAATTATAGAGACGATGCTTTGTCTTTTTTTTTATTAGCTTTATCCGAGACTGGTCAAAGAGGTTTATTTCCCAATCGGCCAAACAAGCTTGGAATAAGCTTTAAACAAGCTTACAAGCGTAAGCCTCAAGCTTGGATAACGCTTTCATTTACTATTGTAGAACGCTTGCATGTAATTGTAGGATAAACGAAAGTGAACCCTTGGAATAATATTCCTTACTTCAAGCTTAATCCAAGTGTTATTTTAACAATTGGATATAAGTGTTTTAATAAGTGTTTTCCAAGTGTTATACATTCAAAAAATCAATTAGCACTCGCAAAAAATTTTTATTCCGTGGCTGAGTTGGTACTCAGTTGGTACTCAGTTGGCTCAGCCACTTATTTATTTGATTTGACGTGATTTGGACATCCCAGGCTCAATTCCCAACCGGAACTTTTTTATTTATGTTTATTTTTTATTTTTGTTTGTTAAAATTGAAGCATATATGTATTTATATGAAAAATTGCATGCCTTCAAAAATTTTTGTGTTTGCTACACCAGGGATCGAACGCGCGAACCACCGCATATAAGCCGGACACTTTTACAGCTTGCCGCAAGCCTGATGGCTGCTGAGCGAACAAAATGAAAATAAAATACATTTATGTATGTATATATGAGAGCATCACAACTTTGAACAGTTGTGAAACTATTACCGTTGTCAGCGTTTTCTAAGTATGATTGCAAAACACTTACTTAATGCAAGCCTTTCCAAGTATTATTGTACATCACTTGCTTTTTGTGTTTTACGCAATAGTTATAAAAAGGAACTTGGAAATTTATTACCTGGGCAAGTGTTTTTCAAGCGTGCTTGGATAAGGCTTGCTTTTTGTATTGCATGTAAGCTTAATCCAAGCACTATTTCTAAATGGCTGATTGGGTTTATATCATAATACAAAAAGAGTGGAGATATGGGCCCATGTGCAGTATAAGTGTGTTTCAAAATTTTGAGATTTTCTTTAAAAGAAAAAAATTTAGATAAATTCAAAGAAAATGAACACTAAAATGCATCAAGAATAAAAATTTTGTATGTAGTTCAATAACATACCTCTTTTGCCTTTTTTCAGTTGTCGTACTTTGACAAGTACTCCTAATATTAAAGATTCTTGCCCACCACTTTAAGCAAACATTTCACAAGGAATGCATAACGTCCCTTGTTATTTTTCAAAGTATGCATTCCAAGAATATTCGTCTAATCATTTCTGGCAAAATTTGAGGCCTCAATGTTTAAATTTTTCCAGAAGAAGAAATTTTAAATTTTTGAGCGGAGCCCAAACACTCGACGACAAATTATTTTTTTCATTACTATGACTTTATTTATTAAATTTCCCAAATTATGTTTGTTAATAATAAAAGGTTAACTGTTCTCCACACTTTCTTTAAACTTTCTTCAACTGGACTTAATTTTCTCCTCCAAACCAATGCGAAGAGCATGCAATCATACTTTATAGAATTAGACGTTCAGTAACTCAACGATCGCCAGAAATTGTTTCAAACCTTCATTTGCACTGAAAGAAATTGGCGTTTGTCTTATTGCAATCGGTTTCGCAATAGCTGGGTGAATATTTTCTCTTTGCTCCGGAGTGACACGCTTGCGGCATTTTTGTGGCACGATTGGCAGTAGTTCCGATGCAGATGAACTCGATGCGAAGAAGTTTTCGCCCACACTGCCTTAATACGTTGTTGAGTTAGTTCTTTCGGGACTGCTATATAATAAAAAATGTACAGACAAATTTATCGGAAACTTTATTGAAAATTCTTCTTACCCTGGAATAATTAATGGTCGCTTTTGAGATGTCTTCCTATTGTACCCGTGGTGCCTCCGGAATTCGCCAAACCATCATTGTCGTAGTCGCACAAGTTTTAATAGCCCGGTTCAGCTTCTGTTCCGCATATTGCCACACCCAACTCTTGATCCATTATGTAATCTTCTTTGATGATAATTAAATTTAATGCACTCTTTGGATTTCGCACCTAGTCAAGTTACATCCTCTGAACCTTTCAATCAGAATGAGTTAGATAACGTAGTTAGGTATTTGTTATTAAAAACAAAAATTTATAGCGAGTCTTTTGAAATTTTTGCATCCTGTCTGAAAAAAAAAATAATAACTTACATCAGATGTCGTGACACTTTTTATTAAATTATTGAACTTTCTTTTAAGTTCATTTAGCCGAAAATAAGTAAAAAAACACGATACCGGCACCCGACAGTCGCACAGAATTGTTAACAATAACGAATGAAAACGTCAACCAAAGTGCCCTCGACAATCTTGCCACCTGCCCATTCGCATGTATCAACCTGGACAAAAAGAGTCAATATGTAGAGGAGGGTGGGAGAAAAAAAGAGATTACACGAAATATTTCAAATTTTAATGTTTATAAATATTCAATAATATATTAATTTATGAATTTAGATGTTATTATAACGAACAACAAATAAAATATGAAGAAAGTTATATTTGACATAAAAAGAAAAAAAACTAAACTTGCACTAAATATCAGCGTACAAAAAGAAACCCAAGGTATGGGGCGACTTCTAGTTGCGGGTGACTCGAACCCTCACACGACTTCACCGGCCAAAGTCAATAAATTCACCTGCTTTGGAAAGAACTAGGCTCGAGTGTGGAGCCTAGCAAACGGAACCAAACTGGCAACCCCGAAGAAGGACAAAACCAAAAAGGGGAAGAAATAAGAGGGTGCAACCTGGATCACCACTACACCAACTGGGTACACTATTAATATTAACACAAAATAAACTGCCTAAATTCTACAGGTGAACACACTGAATACTCCCTGATATAAAAATTCCACAACACAGTTCCAGGGTAGAAATTCTAGAAAAGGTTCCCGGCTCCTAGTTCACTTCTTTAATCAGCTCGAACCGATCCAGCCGCAATCCCACGGCTTCCGTTGGTCACTTGGCAAAATTGCCTTCACCGTTTTTTATATTTTTTTTTTTGTCCGTAGTCGGGTCAGAATCCCACGACTCATTCACTTTTCACTACTTCTTTCACTCACTGTTCTGACCGAACCGAACTCGCCGCCAACATTATAGACTTTGCCATTTAGGTTCCACACAATGGAAACCTAAACGCGGCCATCTTTTTGCCAACGCAGATGTGATTTTCGCAGAAAACGGTATTCAACTAGGAATGTTCGATGTTGAAAAAACATCGATGATGACATCGACGTTGACATCGAGAGCTCAACAGCGATTCTCGATGCTTAAGATGAACAAAAAACATCGATGTTGCACAATATCGTCATCAATACGGAAAACAATGTAGAATCGCGGGATTTCTTTAGTACATGATGGCTCGAAAATACATTTTTTGCGACACTGACATATATTGAAAAAACTGAATTCAAGAAGTTAATACATGCATCCGAAAAAGTTTTAGTTTTGATTTGACAAAAAAACCATTTTTGCTTCAAAAATTATTCCTTTTTCGACGTGACTTAACTTGAGAAATACCCAAACCTGGTCTCCAAAAACCCGAAGGTGTGAATTCCAAGTTTGGGGCTTCGGAGGCTTTTGATATACACTCAAATTTTTAGTAGATATTTTGCCTTGATCAGAATTTACGGCGAAAAAATTTGCAATTTTTAACAACAAAATTTATGTTGTCAAATCAAAACCACTAGAAGACGTCAAACTCATTTCAAAAGACATTTAGATTTAATACTTTCCCGAATACAGTTTTCACAATGAATTAAATAAATTAAATCTAATCGATTTAATCAACCAAAATTTCACTTTTCCACTTTAGGTTCATTCTCTGATCACTTCCCGATTCTTCTTAAAATTAACCTTATGGATGTTGAATTTATTCTTGAAAGTCCACAGTTTGTCACCTCCTTTAAAAAAACTAATTGGCCCATATTCGGCCAAGATCTGGAAATTGCTCTAGCCGAAAACTTCCCACCAAACAACATAAATTTACAAAACTCTGACACAGACGAGTATATCAATAAATTCACAGCTATAATTGGTTCTACAATCTTCTTGCACTCAAAAACTTTTGAATATTATTTAATTTCGGATAGCGTTAGAAAACTTTTAAAAATCGAACACTCTTGGCAGAAAAATTACAAAAAATTTTTTATAGAAATTTTAATCGGATTAATGATGAATATAAACTGTTATCCAACCAAAATTAAACTCCTAAAAATTATCATCAAAGAGCAAGTTCAAATCGAAGAAGCTAATGAATTCGAGAAAAAACTAGCACGCATCAAACCGGTTTACAAAATTGTTAGTAAAAATAAAAACTCACAATACTTAGTGATCTCCTGTAATGATATTATCATTCAAGATGATAATGATACACTTGAGAAGTTTCGCCAGCATTTCAAACAAGTTTACTCAGAAATTATTCCACAACGATCACATCTACTTGATATAAAATCTTCAGTGTCAGCCAGCTTATCGAATGAATTCGAGATTCTAGAACGGAAAATTTTAAGACGTTGTGTTAATAAAAACTTTTAACAAACGATATTCAAATAAATTCATTTACAAAAAAGCTATGATTAATCCAATATGCCGCTATGCTTTATCTTTACAAAAAAAATTTATTGATAAACTGCAATTCCATGACAACGAATTATTAAAAGATACCTTGAACTTCCAAAAACAGTTTAGCTGGTCCTCAGTTAAGTATCTATCTCCTATCGGTTTATAAAATGAAGAGATCGAAACAGATCTTAACTTCGATACTCCACTGTTACCTCAATTTTTTGCTAAATCTATACCTGCCACCCTCAGGGGTGAATCATAACTGAATCATGCCAAAGAACACATATCAAATTATATTGCGTACAAATCAATGTATTGTCATAATAAATTCAATTATATTGTTTATTATTAAATTCTATTCTGGCTAATGTACATGTTCTCTCAAAACACAACACCTACGGTGATTGAATTTAGATTTAAGGGTAGTTTTAAGTGTTTGCTTGTTTAGTTTGCAAGCTTAAATTTGTATAACAACACGTCTCAATGATACTCACTAATGCCGAGAGCAAGCAATACCAACTTAAAGAAAACAAAACACAATCATGTTTGTATTAAAATCAAAAGAAAAATAAAGCATGTTGCTTACTCATTCTTAGCTCCCTAGAATAACTCAAATATAATTCTAAGTTATCGACCTTATAATTCTTATATATATATTGTCTTAATTGTATTCGATAAGGAAAAAAGACTCAATAAATTAAATTAAAAAAAAAACAATGAGTTTCGAAAAAAATGTTTCCGACTGACCAAAACCAGCTACCTTAACGATCACATATAAAAAAAAATTTTGTAACATCACATAATAACAATATTCCAAACCTTCATAGGACCTTCTTTTAGATTAGCCAACGGATTTTCGAGAAAATTTTGAAATTTAGTGACATAAGTATTTTGTGAAAGCGTTCATAAAAATTATATTTTAAATCATCGATTATATTTTCGTGACATCGATGAAACGATTTTTGAGATATTGCATTATCTATGTTGAAACATTGATTTTTCGTTTTTAAGATCGATGAAGATAAAAAATCGATTATCATCGGACACCCCTTTTGTCAACTTGGGAGGCTTTACTCACACCTATTTTCGAAATTCCTTAAAGGATTTTCTAGGTGTATATTTGAGCAAATTTAAATAAAAACCTCCCTTCCCACCAAATAAAAATTTTGGTGGCACCTGCGTTGGTGTAAGTGTCACTTATAGTCCACAATGGCCGACTCCCATTGTGAATGAGCCTGGGGTTTTGGCATTTCAATCGCAACTTCCGTTCGCGTTCAGTGCGTTTTGGGGATCACGAATTCAGTGCGATCAGTCACTCGTTGAATTATGAATTTTTAATGTCAAGACATTTGGTATCGAGAGCAACCCCAGGAAACACAGTGAAAACAGTATTTTCACCACTTCTTATAAAATAAAAAATAAGCAACAAGCCTCTGGCTTAAAAGGAGCATTCTGCGCCGTGGTACCACCCCACACGTACCATCATCAAATCAACGACAAACATATTTTAATATCAACGGATTTTGCTATTATAATAATAGCGAATAGTGATTTCATTCCAAAACTATACCCAGCAATGCCGTTTCTCTCCAAGAAACATATAGACAAATCTGTGTAGCAGATTTAGCACTCGACACAGATACGGAAGTTACATTAAATCGTTGTCGTGAAAAATATTTGCTATTTAGTATTAATTAATATGTGATGGAAAAATTAAAGTATGAAGATCATAGCTGGATTATTTACGTTAATTTGAAAATGGCGAAATAAAATTCAACAATTCAATAGGTTTGAATTCAATACTTTTGAAATTCATGGCACAGCCGCGATAAAAAGGAACATTGGACTAGAAAAGTGTGGCCATCGAAAATGTCACTAGTTGTTGGTAAGTAAAATGTAATTAATTCATATGTATGTCTCTTTAAAAAGGTTGGGAAGTACCTCCAGCAAAAATACAATTTTTAAAACTGCTTTGCATATTAACAGCCTAAGCCTGATTTAATGGGTTAACTTTAACTGACCTTTAAAGTCGATCAATTGAACTGAGAGGAACTTTTTTTTTTTTTTTTTTTTTTTTTTTTTTTTTTTTTTTTTTTTTTTTTTTTTTATTGAAATATAAATAAAAATATTAATAACAATTGCTTAATTTCCCCGCGAAGCCTAAGGCTTGTATGCAAGGATCTGAATAATGCAGAAGTAAATTGATACATTTTAAATACATTTTAAATTAAATTTTAGACTTAATATAATCTTCTACATTTTTGTGCATAGTATTGAGCGCTTCATTGCGATTTTATCAAATAATTTTTAATAATAGTTTTTCGTTTAAACTTATTTGAAATATTTATAAGTTCTGCTGGTATTGAGTTGTAGGTGCTTGGTAGTTGTACATTCAAGGTGCTTTTTCCATATTTATTGTTGAATTTCGGTGTTTTAAATCTGCCTTCTGCCCGTCTTCTTGTGTTGTACCGATGATCGATTGGTTCCAAAAAATTTTCGTTGTGAAATTCATTTATTATTGTTGATTTGTATAAGTTTTTTATGTTTAGAATATTGTGCTGTTTACAAAACGATTTTAGGTTTTCAGAGTTATTATTGTTTTGATAATATTCGTTATTAGAGTTGTTTGATGTTTGATTTTGTGTGTGTGGCAAATTATTTACATTGTTTGTATTTATTATTTTATTTTTCATTAGAATTTTGATGAGCCTGTTTTGGGTTTGTTGCAAAATTTTACAATAAGACGCGTTTCCATACGCTGTTATTCCGTGTCGCAAGTAGGATTCTGCTAGTGAAAAATACGCTTGCTTTGTTACAGAAAGTGGTGCGCAGTTAGTTAGATGATATAAAACATAACATGATTTACGTAACTTTTTATTTAGTGATATTATATGATCTTTCCATTTGAAATTTTGGTCCACAGTGACCCCCAGATATTTGTAATTATCTACCAGTTCAATTAAAGTTTTACAATTGTCGTTATTTATGTTTTGTACCAATCTGTTTCCGTGGAGACAGTCAGTGTCGTGGAATTTAATTGCTATGTTTGATTTAGGTACATGCGGAAGCTTGATATGCATCAACTTTGTTTTTGTGGCGTTAATTATTAGTCCGTTGTCATGGCACCATCTAGAGATGACGTTGAGTTCGGATTGCATAATTTGAACTGCTGTTGGAAGATCCTCATGAGAGACAAGTATAGCAGTGTCGTCGGCATAAGCAAAAGTAGTACTATTCTTTAACTGATTCAACATTTCATTAGCATACATAAGATAAAGAATTGGACCAAGTTTCGATCCTTGTGGTACGCCAGTATTCAGCGTTGTTTCTTGACTCAAGTTTCCATCTATTTTAACCCGATATGATCTGCACTCTAAATAGTTTTTAAACCAGTGAAGACATTGGCCACGAATCCCGTTCTTTTCTAAAATTGTTATCAAATTTGTGTGCGACAGCGTATCGAATGCTTTGCTGAAATCAATGAAAAGAGCCAGGCAATGTATGTTTTGATCTAAGCATTTGTTGATATGCGTTGAAAAGT
The DNA here is from genome assembly GCA_958299015.1 of Tetanocera ferruginea. Taxonomy (NCBI): domain Eukaryota; kingdom Metazoa; phylum Arthropoda; class Insecta; order Diptera; family Sciomyzidae; genus Tetanocera; species Tetanocera ferruginea. Next base: position 35,947,226 of record OY282644.1, on the reverse strand, counting down.
GACCAAGTAATTTGTTTATGTTCTTGCCTTTTTGAAAGCCATATTGGTTTTTATTGATAATTTTAAATTTAACAAGAAAGTTATTGAGTCGCCTTACCATAATTTCTTCCAAGATTTTTTCTACTACGGATAAGATAGAAATGGGCCTGTAATTATTGTAGTCATTTTTGGTGCCACTCTTGTAAATCGGCCTTACCAGAGACGTTTTCATAAGTTTAGGTAACGTGCCCTCGTTGAGACTTGTGTTTATGATTGATGTTATTGCTGGTGCTAGTTGATCTGCGTTGAATCTTATGTCTTTTGGGCGAATTCCATCTGCTCCTGCTCCTTTACTCAAATTGAGTGTTTTAAGTATGTTAAGAATTTCTAGTTCGTTTGTTTGTTCAATATATATAGAGTTTTGTATTATTGTTTCTGTTGGATTTAGTGTTTTAATAGTGCAATCGTGCATGATATTTTCAACATTTTGTTTAAATTTCATAGCAAAGTTATCAGTCACTGTTTTAACACTTTCATTTTTAAAATTTTTCTTTATTACTTCGTCGATGTTGTCGACTTTTTTACCAATAATATCGTTTATTAACTGCCAAGTACCTCTAATGTTGTGTCTATTTTTTATGAATTCTTTACGGCGGTATTCATTTTTTGCGTATATTATTATTTGATTTAATTTATTATTAAATGTTTTGTATTCACGTTCTTTGATCATATTGTTTTTGCTCTTTTTATATTTTTGATAAAGTTTATCCCTCTCATCACAATAGCTTAATATTTGTTCATTTAGCCACGGGTAGTCGTTTCTTTTTTTAACTTTTTGTTTGTTTTGTTTAGCTTTATTATAAATTTCCGTAAATTTACTGTGCATGTTTTCATAGCTTGTGCCACAGCTTTGGTTTTCATTTACAATATCGTTCCAATTTGTTTGTTTTATTAATTTATTTACTTTACGAGCGTTTATTCCCGTCATCTCCAATACTTGGTTAACCGACCCCTGACTTTCTGTCGTACCCTGACTGTTTGCCCACCCCTGACTGTTTGGCGACCCCTGACTTTTTTTGTTTACATCTCCTCCTACGCATCCAAAGAGCGAATAATGGTCAGAGATGGTAGTCAATACAACAGCTGATTGAGCATTTGTTACTGTTTTATTGTTTCGCACAAACATGTGATCAATGCAGGTTCCTTTGTGTTTATCAACTTGTTCTCTTGTTGTTTCGTTTACCAAGCTCTTCAATCCATTGGAAGACATCATATCGATGTAAGTTCTTGTTGTTTTGGTTTTTTCACTTGAGATGTCAACGTTCATGTCGCCGATAACAATTAGTGCTCTGTTCTTGTGAATTTTGTTTATGCTTTGTTCCAATTCGTTTATGAAGAGTATGATGTTTGATCGTGGTGGTCGGTAAACCGGGAGAAACGTGATAACATTTGTGCCGAATTGGAGATCAATATGAAGCGATTCAAAGTTTTTTGTATTAAGACGGTAGTTCGTGAAGTTAATATTGTCTCTAATATACACTGCAATACCACCACCACTGCCTTTTCTATTGAGGAATACACTATTAAAATTTTTAATTAAATAAAAATTGTTTTCTTCATCTACTATGTTTGTTTCCACTAGAATTATTATTTTTATCGAATCGATTATTTTATGCATATGGACCAGAAATGTTGAAAAATATTTTCGCAAGGAACGGATATTCAGATAAATAAAAGATAGTGGAAAGTCCAGTAATTCATTATTAATTTCATTATAATTTTGTATTAAACTGCTTTGTTTATTCATAATATTAATGTTTAATTTATTTTATTCTTTATATATAGAGATCGAATTGTTTTGTTTTAAGTTTAGAGTCTTTTTTCTCTTTATTTTCGGTATTGTTGTTGTTTTTTTTTTGTTTTTGTTTTTTTTTTTTTTTTTTTTGTTTTTTGCTTAGCTTTTAGATTTTATTTTAATGTTATTATTAAGTTTTAACAAATTGAATCAATATCAGACTCATTAATAATTTTTAAAATTGAAGCATTTTCTATTTTGCGAGCGTAAACATCCCCATTTCGTACCCAAACAAATTTCCAATTGGCTTCTTTTGCTTTTGTTTTTGCTAACCATAACAAACGACGTTTTTGGATAGTCAGCTGATCGTTGATATATATGTATTTATGTTTTCCGCTGCTTTCTTCAATGTTTATGTCTATTGCTTCCAACCTGTGTCTCACTAATTTGCTCATTATTTCCTTTTTCTTGTGGAGAGAACAGAACTCGACGACAACTTTGTTTTTTCCTTTTGTTCGATATGCATTTTCAATGTCTGTTTCTTTCAGTTGCACACTCAAAGTTGTTGCTATTTTCTCTACAATATCAGCTGCACTCAAATTTTCGTTGTTTATGTTATTAATTTCAATGTTTTTTTCGATGATTTTTTGTTCAAGTTTGCTAATTTTGTTTTCCATCTCGTTCATTCTTTCATCTTTCTCCTGGTTTTGTTTTTGTAGTTCAATGACCTGGTTGCTGAGATTAGAAACATTCTGATTTATTTGAGTTAGCGTTGTTTGTTGTTGTTGCATTTGCATGCTGATAGAAGCTAGCTGTGTTGTAATTTGTGACATGTTTTGCATTAACACCTTTATTGCATCATTTGTTTCTGCCGCTAGATTTTGTTGCTGTTGGAGTTGCATCTGCTGTGAGTTGATTGTGGGATTATTTTCTTTGAATCTTTTGTTGTTGTTATCATTAAACACTTCATCATTGTTTTCCTCTTCCTCGTTTCGTTTCTGTTTTTGATTGACAGCGTCCGAGACGACTACGTGGTATGCAGAGTTTTTGCGCTCTCTACCGTGCCGTTGACATTTCCAAGTTGCTTTTTTCTCGGCATTCATACCATTATAGGTTGTCTGCTGTACGGAGCAGCAGGGGGAAAAGTGATAGCACGCGTCGCACACCCCGCATTTCATATGTTTGCCAGTTATTGGCAGTTCGCACTGAGCACACTTTTGGTTTTGTTCGGTTGCCATTTCAACTCTTATTTACACTCAAACTAGGAAGACCCGGCAAGTAATGTTTGTGTTTTTGTTTTTTTTTTTTTTTTTTTTTTTTTTTTTATTTAGTTTACTTATATGAACTTGCGCGAGTTAAGTGTGTACTAAACGACACGTCCGTCCGCAACGAAGGCTAAAGAGAACTGAAGAACTGAAGTACATAAGAACTCTGCCTATTAATTATATAAATAAAAAATATAAAGTTATTAAAATTTGGGATCTGGAAAGGATTTGAAGAGATTTTCCATTTTGATAACATCACTTTGTATCGGAGGTAGGCATGGTTTTCATTACATTTTGCCAAATTTCGTATATCTCCAAAGATGCCAACATTACTTTAAAATATTTTCTTTATTCAGTGGAAAAACATTTCTTACAAATTTTGTACTCTACATTAATTTATCAAAAATTTGTTTTAGAAACTAAGATTCATTAATTATTCAAAAATTCCTATTGTTACCGCAAAAGGGATTTCTCTAATTGTTGGGAACCACACCATTTCATAATGTCTTCACCAAGGCTTCGCCAGAAATTCATCTCACTCTGAGCAAACACTAAAATAAGAACTTGCAACTAAAATAGTGAAAATGTACGACAGAAAACTTCATAACTGCAAACATTGCCGAAGGATGAGAAAAGGGATAAGGCTAAGAAGGACGAACGCACAAAATGAAGACACGAAGGAAGCGTGCGAAACAAAGAAAACAAAGTAAAACAGTTTTAATTAACCGACATAGCAATTACAAATTCAGTGTGTTTCCCCAGGAGAGAGGACGAGGCACGGCATGTTGCGCCCAGGCAGTCAGTCAGGATGGCGCTGGCAACAGCATTGTTGCCTCTGCTTTTGCTAACAATATCATCTGCTGCAATATAGCACAATACTGCGGAGTGTCCTGTAGGGATATTGTGCAGCAGCAAGTCGAGTCAACGAGTGGCAGCAAGGCGATCGCTGCAAGCCATAGCAACAACAACAAAAACAACAACTTCAACAACTACACAAACAAACAACAATAGCATCAGCAACAATAACGACAACAATAATGAACGGGGCAGAGAAAAACTTTCTTACAACCATAAAAGGAGTAGAAGTTGCAAAAGTAGTAGAAAAATGCTTTTGTTTATTGGTCCGACAATTTACACCTCCAAGGACTTGCCCAACAACACCAAACCAACTTTAAGAACAACACACCGGCAAAGAGTGCGCGAATTCCAACAGCAACCATTACTAAAGGAATAAAGTTTTATCAAAGCATCGCTGAATGCAACACTGAATGTTGTTGAATGTGTTCAGCGTTTCATTTAAGCGCATTCGCTGCTTGGTTGCCTCTCAAAGACGTGAACATTTTATCACATTCGCGCCAAGCTGCTGGCGCGACAGTCAGCAGTAGTTGCATCCTTGCTGCAGTCAGTGTTGCCATATTTCCGGGGAGATTGCACTGCAAAGTCCATTCAAAAACTTATTTTATTGTATTCTGAGCACTGCAGCGAGACTTGAGTTAACATTGAAAATTTTCTTGAGTGAAAATTTGTTCGTGCATATTTTTTGTTTCATGCGAAAATAGTTTCAGTGTCCTGGTAAATGTTCCAAATGAAAGCGCTGCACTGTCTAGGCGCACACGACAATGAAAATAACCTGCTGGTTTTTTTTTAGCGATTTCCAAAGAAATTATGGCAGTTTTGTGATGTTGTTTTTTTTTTGCTGGTTTTCTTTTTCTATATAATTTTTAATTTATTACAAAAGAGATATGCTAACAAGATAATATATTACAACAAACATTATGCCTTGGTCACATATAAATACAATGAACTACTGGGTGGTCTATTGTTGTGCGGAGAGAGTACCAACAATCTGACAATCTGTTATCTACTGCAAAATTAAAACATTTATCTTAAGTGGTGGTTAATTTTTAAATTTCAGGTTGAAGGCTACGTAGTAGATACATGGTTGAGTTTTTTACTTTAGCTTATTGAATCACACTTAATTCGAACGATTAAAATAATGTTATACAATATTTGTTAATATCAAAATTATTTATATGTTGTCCTCCAACCATGAGTCTTTGCTATACTTATTCATATGGGCGTCCACAGGGGGCGTCCTAAGCTGTGAAATTTTTAAAAAGTTCGTATAAATATAGAAAAATTTAAATTTCTTTCGCAATTTACCATTGTTTTTTTTTGTCGTAAATACTTGTCATAAAAACTTGCTATTTTTTATGTTTTATTCGAATAACATCTTTCATATGTATTTCTGTGACTCGAGCAGTGCATTTTTACAGGATCGCAATGTTCTAAAGGGGCAATAGTCAATCAATTCCAATTAATTACATTTTCCATGAAATTATGAACTAGAACGATGCTTTCAAATGGTCATTTATTATAATTTTTTTTTTTTAATTTCTTGTATATTTTTTTATCAAAACCTCCCCAAAGAAAAATTCTAGCTACGGCCCTGACTTAAAGACATTGAACATGGATGTTGCAAGTGTATTGGATGAATTGGAATTGGTGTTCCGCTGTTGGTTCGTTGTCAAGCTTTTTTAATAAAATAGACTTGAATGCAAAGCTGCTGGAACGCATTTACCTGGTTATTTGGTTTCTGTGCTATAAGTTATAGTTTGTCGTAGTCACTGGAACTATATATAATGCTCACCTGTTTAACAGCAGTACGAACTCCTAAAAGTGTCTCTGTGTCTAACTGTTACAACCGCATTGCAAAAATGGCCATCACAAATTTATGTTGCCGTTTAGTCCAATTTTCAAAAACCAAATAAATTGATACAATTTTTATAATAATTTTTATAAGCAGAAAAAAATTTCTTATTATTTTACACAGATTATTATTTCAATTTTAAAAATTGCACAAAATTACACTTACTTTTAGAATGAAAATAAATTTTCAAAGCTTTGTACGAGATAAATTAATAATTCAAAGTTGACTTGGATTAAAACAAAATTTTGTTTTGAATAAAATTCAAAGTACTTAAGTGCTTGTTGCTTGAACTGCTTGCGTCGCACGTTGTGAAAAAATCAGGCAAAACGCGCGCATAGCGATAACATCAACTTTTTTAATTGGTATTTTTGCAATACCAATAATTTGGGATATATTAAATGATAGAAATCCATTTTTTTTAAGTTCATAGGCTTTACCACTTTTTTTTCTGGACCTCCAAAGTCATGCCTAACTTCAAAAATATTTAATCAAAAATTTCACTAAACGTATCGCCTTTCAAAATTTTCAAAAATGAATCACAAATAAATATACTTTAAATTTGTAAACCTTAAAGTTTGGTCCTATAACAAAATAAGGAGATTTACTTTCCTGAAATACCATAAATTTTAAGAAAATATAAAAAATAATCAATTTTCTTTCATATGCAATTTCCACGGGTAATGATCAAAACAATGCACATGCAAATATAAAGCTTTATAAACAAATTGTAAAAAATCTGTTTGCTACTTCTTGCAACCTTGTTTTTTATTCTGTGTATAATAAAAGCCTTAAAATGCTTTTTATTTTTTTTTAATTTGTTTTTTAATTGGTTTTAATAAGTTATATCAAATAATATATTGATAAATAATTAAGCTATCAGAATTCTTAATTTCATGATTTATATAGATAAGCATCAACACTTCAAACTTTAAAATGCTTGCGCTGCACAGTGGACTGTTTAGCCTGTTTAGACGTAATAAAGTCTGTAACTCTAGTTTGAGTGCACGGAATGATTTTAAATTTGGAATATAAGCTATTGAGTGACACATCTTTGTTACACGTAAATTTCATACAGATATACCATATGGTACCAAAGTTACAAAAATTTGTATGGGGAAATTTGCTTATACAACAGAGAAAAAAAGAAATTCAGGATTAGTTTCGTTCCAAATTAGAAATGATAGTTGATGTACCAAAAGCTCGTAAGAAAATTTTGAGTTTGAAAACCAACTAAGCAATAAATATCTTATTTTAATGTTATAAAAGGAAATTTTTCGAAAATTCAAAAATGTCTGCCGAAATAACTGGCATGAAGAACCACTGATACAAAGATGTTTTATTATTTTGACTGCAATTCTCATCAAATTGATGCTGCAAAATTTAAAATTTTTGCAAGACAGACTGCAGAAATTCTAATACAACGTTACAGCTGGTGGTACATGTCGCCGACTGTTCATAAAGTTTTGATTCATGGCGGTGATATGATTTAACACGTCGTTTTACCAATAGGTTTGCATTATTTTTTATACATTTTTTCAACTCATAAATAATTGTTTCGATTACTAAAACTATTAACAAAATACACTTAAGCGTATGAGTGTTTTTAATTTTTATTAGGACATACACATATATTAAAAAATATTATAAAAATATTTACAGGAATGTTATCTGAAGAAGCCCAAAAGCATACCAATAAAAATTTTAAAACATTCCGGAGCAGTTATTCAAGAAGAACAAATAGGACAGCAAATATGACTGACATCATTTATTTATGATCACTTTGGATCCATTCATTACTTTCTTGCGATCACCAAATACACTAAAAAAAAAAGAGAAAAAGAATTGCCTGCAGAGGTCAAAGACTTGCTGAATACATCGAAATATAAAAATGTTTATACAAAATAATTAACAACTATTTAACAATGTTCTAATTAAAAATTAAAAACTACATAAAACACAAGAAAAGAAAAAATTGTCCACAAGAAAATATTTTTTCGGTGTACAAAACTTTTTCTACTGCCAGCAGAACGATTCTGCTTTGAAATAAAGTTGAGTAACCTCGCATATAAATTTGCTCATATCGCACTTGATCTTCAAAAGTGACACAACTCAAATTTTTTAAATTTTCAGGAGAGGCAAAAAACTATTTCTTTTTCAAAGCAACTTCATACAAAAGAAGTTCACAAAATGATTTTTTAAAAATTAAAAAGCAATCGGATTAAATCAAAATTTTAACAGTCGATGGAGATGTGCATTGCGTATTGGTTTGTATTAAAAAGTCAAAATTGAGAAATTTTGAGTTGTGTCACTTTTGAAGATCGTGTGCGATATATATGCTGGTTGTTTGTGAAGTTGCATTATGGAGATAAATATTAAAAACAATTTTTTTAAGTGTACCTATTTTTAAAAAGACATACATGACTATAAAACACAATGAGTAGACATGAAGTTTTCATAATTTTATGGTATTTTGCTTATATTGTATACGTTTCTATTATCCTTCAATTTTAAACGGACATTTTAAATATTTTTTCTAAACTGTATGGTATAAGTGTAGGGTGCAACAAAAAAAAAACACACTGGCTGCTCCTCAGTATATTCTCCTTTACATCTGCAAATTACAGCATTGTAAGTCATTAAATGTAGAAACGACAGCAAATAATAAGCCATGCGCGCGTTTTGCTTCATTTTTCCCCAACGTGCGTCGTCGAAGTCATTCAAATTTTTTATTTTGCGTTATTTGTTTTTAGGCCTCTTTTTAAAAGAACAAGGCATTCCTTTATTGCAATGTCCTCACCATGTGGTATGGTCCTAACCATATGGTTTTACGTCTAACAATCATTTGAAAGTTTTGTAGTCTCCATCTCCAATATACCTAATTCGATAATATCACACTGTATCTTTCTTTCCGTAGCGTCGATTCTATGGGAAATCTACAGGTGCTGTGATCACAGGAGAAAATCCCAGGTTGCGGATAGTGGATGGTCTCAAAATAAAGAGGTTACCCGCTTTTTGTGGTCGTAGCTTGTTTCCAGCTAGGGTGTGCAAGGGCGTAATATTGAACATACACTGCGTCTTGATCGAAAAAACCACATAGCCCGCAACTGGCACTGTCAAGACGAGTCGGAGCTGCCTCAAAAGCACCATGTCCTAAACTTCCTGTGTCCTCTAGAATATAAACTTGAGGGGTCTCTACAAGACTTTAAATATGCGTAGATTTTGGATCCCAACCACATTATTAATTCCCAATGAAAACTAACCAGCCTCGGATATGAATCCCTACAACGTTGGTGACCATCGCAAACGAAAAACTGGACAATGGTTTATGGATATGCACCTAGAATGTCCAGACCCTTTATAGGGAAAGTGCCTCTGTCCAATTAGCGGAAACCTTCGTTAAAATAAAGGTTAACATAAAGGACAAGGCTGCTCTAAAAGAGCAGACTGCGATATATACTACCGCTGCCAAGTGGAGAAGCGCGAATGTGGATGCGGATTCGTCGTCAGCGGGAAACTACTCCACCTTGTATCCCGGTTCATACCTGTGAACGAAAGGGTTGCCACAATCCGCATTTCTCAATCCTAGTAAATGCCAAACTATGACCTTTTCGCGAAAAAGGAATAATTTATTATTTGATTACAATATAAAAGATGCTGCTTTAAGCCGTGTAGATGCAGTCAAAGACCTTGGTATATGCATGGGTCCTAAGTTATCGTTCAACATTCATATTGATAATATTTGTAAAAAAGCGTCTTCAATGCTTGGATTTATAAAACGCTGGGCCAAAGAATTCAATAGCATGATCACACTACAACGTTGTATTATGCAATAGTGCGTCCTCACTTGGAGTACGCAAGTCAAGTCTGGTCCCCAAGTTATAATATGCATGTTGAACGAATAGAGAGGATACAAAAACGTTTTGTTCGGTTTACTCTGGGGGGCTCAAGTGGAACTGACATTTTAAACCTTCCTCCTTATGAGAATCGTTTAAAACTACTAAGATTGCAGTCACTAAGTGAGCGAAGGAGGTCTGCAGATATTGTATATTTACACCAACTTATAACCGGTGTATTTGATTCTCCAGAACTCCTTTCTCTTATTAATTTTAACACTAACCGTAGAAGCAGCAGAAACGCAAACAACTTAATTTATGTACCTTTTAGTAGAACGAACTATATGTTAACTGCTCCTTTAAACCGTATGAGTACCTTTGTTAACAACTGTAGCGTTTTTGATGTTAACTTGTCAAAAGGTCAACTCAAAAGTAGACTAAAAGAGATTATGTAATTATAGATCTTTGTATGCATGGTTAGTAGTTATGTCCTGTGTTGTCCCTGAGCCCAATCCAAACTTTGGATGGTAAATTTTTTCCACATTAACTTGTTTTCAGCCACTGGAATCCTTAACATAAAATTCATTTTATGCTATGGGTCGTGGTTTTAAATGGGTTAATGCTGAGAAAGTGCGAAAAAGCTGTAGTAGCTGAACTCTATTGTTATTGTATGTAATTAAGGCGAGATTCTTCCACATAAGCCCAATTTACGTGCACGCCTCGACGGAGGAAAATAACAATGCTGTCAAGGACGCGAAAATAGTGAAAATAAATAAGGAAGTGAAAATAGTCCTTGGCGATTTTAACGCGAAGGTCGGAAAAGATAGCATTTTTGGCTCCAATGTCGGTCAGTTCAGTCTCCTCGAGACCACTTCGAACAACGGTCTAAGACTGATCGACTTCGCCGCGGCCCGAAACATGGTAGTTAGTAGCACCAGATTTCAAAACCTCGATATCCGCAAGGCCACCTGGTTATCCCCAGATAAAAAAACACAAAACCAAATTGATCGTTGTGATCGACGGAAGGCAGGCTTCAAGCCTACTGTATATGCGCACATTTCGGGGAGTCAATATTGACTCCGACTATTATCCTGTTGCAGCCAAGATCCGTATGCGATTGTGCAATGCGAAGAATATGCGCACAGATATGCAACGAAAGAAAGATGTCGATAAGCTGCTATCACAATGGACTGCCGAGGCCTACTCCGCTTAACTATTGGTTAAGCTCAACCAACCTTACTCTGAACTCAATGATGCTGGTGGACTTTGGGCGCATATATCCCACTCCATGCGCACTGTCGCTGAGGAAGTCATTGGTTTTCGGAGCCCGCAACCTCGGAAATAGTGTTCGACCGAATATTCGATTTCGGTTTGGTTTCGGCCAGTTTCGACCATATCGCACACTAAATACAAAACAGTCACAACTCAAAAAACATGATTTTTCAGGAAAAGCGAAAAATAAAACTCTTTGGTTGAAACTGCAGAAGAAAAACAATTTTTATTTAACACAAAAACTTCATTCTTCCAGTTAATGAAGAAAATAACGAAAAATATAGTCAGATATGTGTATTATAAATTGATTTATAACAAAAATTCGATATAAAAAATTTTGAGTTGTGACTGTTTTGTATTTAGTGTGCGATATGTTAAAGTGTAACTTTAATATTCAAAGAATATTTATCGTAAATATACGTTATGATAATCTGTTTGAATTGTTATGTTTTTGTAAGCTTTTAACAAAAAATTAAAAAAAATAAAATGTTTATTAAAAAAAATTTGAGGGAGAGTTTCGGTTTCGGCCGAATATTACAAAAATGGGCGAATTTCGGTTTCTGCTTCTGCCAAAATTTTGGTTTCGGTCGGACACTACGCGTAACCAATGGTATGATCAGGAGTGCTACAACGCGATAGCAGCAAAATACGCCGCATATAAAAAGACGTTGCAGTAAGCTGCAATGCGAGCCGCAAAAAAAGAGAGCAGGAAAAGCGTGACGTGAAAAAATTGAGGTATACCAGGGCAAGAAAAATGCTCGAAAATTTTACCAACAGGTTAAGCGTCTAACCCAAGACAAGATGAGGATGGTGGTCTGGTTACAGATACGCAGTGCGCATTGAGATTATGGAGACAGCATTTTTCCAATCTGCTTGCAGGTGACGATACCAACAATTCCGCCTTTGAAGAATAAGGTCCGACACCACCAATCGATGATGATGGACCACCACCTAGCCATGAAGAGGTTAAATTTGCTATCAAGCGACTCAAAAAAAAAGCACCAGGTGCTGACGGCCTGGCGGCGGTAAATTGATAAGGAGCATGCATCAACTCATTAGCAAAATATGGCTTGGAATTTCAGTGTGTTTTGTCTTATACTTTAGAAAGGAAACCCAACTACCGAGGTATATATATAAAAGTTCCATACAATTATGTTTTGCCTTTTGCAAGTAAACTTTTAAGTCATTTTCCAGGCTTTACTCACATGCGACTGGCTATTTCCCACTAGCGCATAGTGTGGCTTTTATCAGTTCTAGAGAATAAAAAATCAGTATAATATGTTGGCTATTCCTAAGTCGAAAATGCTTAATTAAATTTTAAATGACATGACTAAGAAGTTTGTCTTTAACTTACGAGTTAATTTACTTATAAAATAATTTTGAATAAATTTTGCATGGAAACACATTCATTCTCAATTTATATTGAAGGTGTGGCTAATATGCTGTGCATGTGCTAATGCAATCAGAGGTTGATGGTCCCAATAAAGTCAATTGCACTTACAAATTAAAAAAAAAATTTTAATTATTTTTTTAATATTTAGGTAATTTATATTTAACATGTGAAATAGTTGTTAAGCGAAAGAAGTTTTTGACTTTATAAAAACACAACCACTTGACAAGTATTCTCTTTATTCTTGAGAAAATAAAGTGATGTAAAAAGTGATATCATATAAAACAAATAGTGGTCGAAAAACAATTAATATTTAATGTGTCCACAGATATTCACAGCTAAAACTTAGTCTTTACTATCAGAAAATGATAATTGGGTACAACAAAATTAAATGCAGAGTGAAGAAAGCCGGCGGAAGATTCTTCGAGACCATGAAAAGACCAATAAAAAAACATTTTATTTTTCCTAGTAAAATTCTTTTACGCTATGATATAACAAATCAATTTAATAACTAAATATGCAGAAATGTGGACTTAAATATATTCCCAACCGCTTAACATGAAATATTAAACATCTAGAAAGAATATTCTGAGCACAGCAATATTATAGAAACTACACTGATTTCTTATAAAAATTAATATAAAAAATTTTCCAAAATTCCAATCACTTCAAAAGGATGTTACGAAAAAACTACTAGCAGTAGACAATTGACAGGGAGACAAGGGGGCGATATTCACATGGCAACGTGTCTGACTGCCTCAACTTGGCGAGGCCAGCATTATCCATGTCGAAATCGTCTCAAGTCGACTCAAAACCTCCGCGTGGTGTCTCCTGGAAACGTCAAAAACTATCGCCCGATAAACTTTGGCGGCTAATTTGAGCGGCGGGCTTCCCCTTTGGCCATCAAGCAAAGGTTGTGCGTTGGGTTTGAAGCCCACCACATAAAAAAAGATTTCAATGAAACGAAAAAGAATAAATGAAAGAATGATCCCCAAATCTGATGACGATTACCGCAAACGAAAAACTGATAATGATTTACGGATATGCACCTGGAATGTCCGGACCCTAAATTGGGATGGTGCCTCTATCCAACTGATTGATATCTTGGAAAGATATAATTCTGATATCACTGCAATCCAAGAAATGCGATGGAAGGGACAGGGTTGCTTACGGCAAGCATCCTGTGATATCTACTACAGCGGCCATGTGGAGAAGCACGAGTTTGGATGCGGATTTGTAGTTGGCAAGAGAATACGGCATCATGTCCTGCGATTCACTCCTGTGAACGAACGGCTTGCCATAATCCGCTTCAAGGCTAAATTTTTTAACATAAGCCTAATATGTGCGCACGCTCCGACAGAAGAAAAAGATGACGAGACCAAAGAAAGTTTCTACGAGTGCCTTGAAGATGCATACGAGCGCTGCCCCCGTCATGACATAAAAATCGTGCTTGGTGACTTCAACGCCAAGGTGGGTAAGGAAAACATATTTGGTCCAACAGTCGGAAAGTTCAGCCTCCACGACAACACATCCGATAACGGAATGAGGTTGATTGACTTCGCCGCAGCACGAAACATGGTCGTAAGTAGCACTAGATTCAAGCATCTCAATATTCATAAGGCCACCTGGCTGTCCCCTGATCAAAAAACATGCAACCAAATTGATCACGTTTTGATTGACGGAAGGCACTCTTCCAGTGTACTAGACGTACGCACGATTCGTGGTGCTAACATAGACTCGGATCATTATCTTGTCGCAGCCAAGATCCGCACACGTCTGTGCGCAGCTAAGAATGCTCGCAATCCTACACTTAGAAAGCTAGACGTCGACAAGCTGCAGTCAAAACGGACGGCCGAAGCCTTCGCTACTCGACTCTCACTCCTGCTTCAAGAAAGCACTCCTCCGATCGACGATATATGCGGACAGTGGACGCACATATCCCACTCTATGCGTACGGCTGCCGAAGAGGTGATAGGCTACCATCGCCCTCGCCGAAACCAGTGGCACGACCAGGAGTGTCGCGACGCCACTGCAGAGAAGGACACCGCCTACAAAGCCACCCTGCAGTCGGTTGTAACGCGTGCTGTTATGGAGCGATACCGAGAGAAGAGGAGGGAAGAGAGACGCATTTTCAGGCGAAAAAAACGAGAGGCGGAAATGCGTGAGTGCGAGAAAATTGAGATGCATGGCGACAGGAATTAGACTCGAAAATTTTTCGAAAAAATAAGACGCCTGGCCGATGGTTTTAAGACCGGAGCCTCTTCCTGCAAGGACGAGAATGGGAATCTAGTGACAGATATCCAGAGTACACTGATGTTATGGAAGGAGCACTTCTCTAGACTTTTAAATGGCGACGCTGACAACAATCCCGCCAGTGGAGATGATATCCCGGAAACCCCAATTATGGATGACAGCGTTGAAGTTCCGCTGCCCGATTATAACGAGGTCTTAACAGCTATAGCTCGGCTTAAAAACAACAAAGCCGCAGGAGCCGATGGCCTACCGGCTGAGCTGTTTAAGACCGGTGGCGAAGCTCTGTTTAAATGCATTCACAGACTTCTATGCAGAATATGGTCGGAAGAATGCATTCCAGATGATTGGAACCTCAGTGTGCTCTGCCCAATCCACAAGAAAGGCGATCCCACCATTTGCGCCAACTACCGTGGGATTAGCCTTCTTAATATCGCATACAAGGTCCTGTCGAGCGTATTGTGTGAAAGACTAAAGCCCATCGTCAACCAACTGATTGGACCTTATCAGTGTGGCTTTAGACCTGGAAAGTCCACCATTGACCAGATCTTCACGCTCCGACAAATCATGGAAAAGACCCTCGAAAAACAAATCGACACACACCATCTTTTTGTCGATTTCAAAGCCGCCTTCGACAGTCCAATAAGGAGTCACCTATACTCCATCATGTCTGAATTTGGTATTCCTGCGAAGCTAATACGTCTTTGCAGGATGACACTGAACAACACCAGCAGTGCAGTGAAAATCGGGAAGGACCTCTCCCTTCCGTTCGATACCAAGCGAGGTTTCAGACAAGGTGATTCCTTATCGTGCGACTTCTTTAATATAGTAATGGAGAAGATCATCCAAGCTGCTGACCTGAGACGCAGCGGCACAATTTTCTATAAGAGTGTTATGCTGCTGGCGTAGCAGATGATATCGACATCATAGTCCTTAATACGAGCGGATTCAGTGCAGCATTCTCCAGGCTAGAAAAAGAGTCAAGTCGAATGGGTCTTGCAGTGAACGCAGATAAAACGAAGTATCTTGTGTCAACAAACAGACAGTCCCAGCGTCTTGGAAACCACGTCACTGTTGACAACACCTCCTTTGAGGTAGTGAAGGACTTTGTTTACCTGGGATCCAGCATTAACTCCTCCAACGATATCAGTATTGAGATTAAACGAAGGATAACTCTTGCCAACAGGTGTTACTTTGGGCTCAGTAGGCAATTGAGAAGCAGAGCTCTTTCTCGACGAACAAAACTGACGCTCTATAAGTCAATAATCATGCCCGTCCTACTATACGCATCACAAACCTGGACGATGAGCAGCTCTGATGAAAGGACTTTGGGAGCGTTCGAGAGAAAAATCCTTCGCAAGATCTATGGTCCAATCTGCGTCAATGGCGAGTACCGAATACGATGGAACCACGAGCTGTATGAGCTATATGCCGACATCGATATAGTCAAGCGTATTAAAATAGAGCGGCTTCGCTGGCTAGGTCATGTCGAGAGAATGAACGACGAAGCTCCAGCGAAAAAAATATTGGATTCGGTACCCAGCGGTGGCCAACGCAGACGAGGAAGACCGCATCTCCGTTGGAAAGACCAGGCATTGGATAACCTGACAACGCTTGGAATTTCCAACTGGCGCCAGCAAGCACACAACAAAAGAGGCTGGCGAAAATTCTTAGACGAGGCCAAAACCGACCAACGGTTGTAAGAGCCATCTAAGTAAGTAAGTAAGTAGACAATTGATATTTTCACCATGGCTCATTCAAACCTATTTTTGCTTATAAAGAGCAGAGCTGTAAAATTTGCATTCATATTCAGAATTCTAAGTACAAGTGAATAAGGACAAAAGAATGCTATTGATTGAAAACAAAATTGATCCATGAATAAAATTTTCAATTCACATTCAATTTCAGAAAATTGATTTATTATTCATTTCGATTATTCATTTTTCTTTATTCAGAATAATGCATTCATTTTTTATTGAAATGAATGCTATTCATAAAGAATGCAATTCACAAAGAATCGTTATTCATTTTGCATTCATGCATTCATTTTTTATTCATTATTCATTTTTTATTCATTATTCATTTTTTAATCATTATTAATTTTTTATTCATTATTCATTTTTTATTCATCATTCATTTTTTATTCATTTCTTCATTTTTTATTCATTTCTTCATTTTTTATTCATGAGAGAACACTATTTTCACTCAATTCACGCGAAGCTTCCCAGTTGCGAATTTAAAATTGAAATTTTACTTCAATTAAAAACATAAAACCATTGGCCCAAGATCCCGGTAATTGCGCTGTTGCACCGAACTTAAAATATACTACTTTGGTTGCAAAATTAACACCACAGGCATGAATAAAAAATGAATAATGAATAAAAAATGAATAATGAATAAAAAATGAATAATGAATAAAAAATGAATAATGAATAAGAATGTGTAAATATGTTTTTATATGTGTTTTGCTACATTTATATTATCGTTGCCAGTAGCTCAGTGGATGTGCACTAGAGTGTCATGCGGGAGACGTGGGTTCGAACCCTAGCTGTGTAAGTATCAAAAATTGTAATTTGATAATTGAAATAATAATAATTCTGTTTCATTAATTGTTTGGTCAAAAATAACCTTAAAAATAAAATGCTTACAATCTTGCAAATAAAAAAAAATTGCAAATTTAATTTTTTATTTAAAAAAAAATATTTTAAATAAAAAAAAATTGCATTGGCCTTGCCGGATTTGAACCGTGGACACTCGAGTACTAGACGCACACGTTAGCACACTCGGCCATACATGAACTATGAAACCAGTGATCAAATTTCAATAAATAAGTTTTTATACGGGTTTCGTTTTTAGACCAACAGTCAACCGACTGTTGATTTGAAAGTTTCATTTGTTGGATGGTATTTAACAGTGAAACCTGTTATTTCAACCCATGCTTTGTTTGATAAAGCAGCATTTTTTCCCTGAGTGTAGAACCTCAATTATGCCCCAGCGTCAGAGAAAATTTGGACCATCGGATGGAGGTGTGCCGCCGAGGTTGCGGCGGCCATTTGGCCGATATTTTGTTCCAAACATAATTGAACCATACAAATATTATCATAATAAAAGGAAATGACAATAATTTCGTAAATAATTTGTGTTTTATTCAAAATCAACATCGGCCCTTAAAATTAAACCACACTTTATCTAAAAAATTTTTCAAATCGCAAGTAAAAACTTTTTTTTTTCAATTTTCTAAGACTGATGAAATATTATTTTTTATCACCATTACCTTTTAAAAATTATGAGGGGATAATTATGAACAATTTTCATACCTTTTTTAAAACTCTGAAGCATCCATACTAGCTAGTATATCTCTTGTATGTGTTAGTGAACGTAAAATAAATAACCATCCCTCCCACTCTCCTTTTAATTCTAAATAATATCTAAATAATAAGTGTATAGCTCCTGGTTAATCATGTGTTTGATAATATGTTGCAGTTTTTTCTTTTCTGTATCTCAATAGATGTCATTCATATTTGACATTTATTATTTTGTGTTGGTATCAGTGTGAATATTATGCGGAAACTATGATGGAATAAATTAATTACCATAAACCGAACACAAAAGACTTCGCGCTCAATAAATCTTAATTCAATTTCACGCAACTGTCGCCTTTAAGCCTAGTACTATGCTCGATTGCGTGAAATTTCACTGGCAACAGCCATTTATTTGTTGCGTGAAAATTTTGACAGATATTTTGTTGCGAACGAACAGCTGATGATCAGCTTACAAATTTCGACAAGATGTAAATAAACAGCCACAATTTATTAGAGGAAAAGCAGAAAATCGTTTAAGTTCTTAAATTTTCATATTTGTGATTATATAAATACAAAATAAATATTTATACAAGTATGCATGTCCTTTGTTGTGAAGCAGAACAAGTCATTAGTTTATGGCAGCCTGCAAGCTGCGAAGTTTTGCGACCACCAACACCGCGGAAAGGTGTTGGTGGTCTGTATTTACAACTTCCAACAACTGCAATTATTAATTGCAAAACTTTAGAAATAGTAAAAATGTCATTTCAATTAGAAACATTGTTCTTTTGCTGGCACTTTTTTCTTAAATAAAATGACAATGTCACTTTTCACGGCAAAATAAATGGTCGGTTCAATTAAATTGCCGTGAAAAAAATGTTGCTAGACGCATGTTGCGGAATATAGTAATAGATTTTCCGCAGCGAAGCATAGTACAGCTTTGACGAAAAAGTTGTGAAATTTGCACGGTTGTTTCACAGCTGTCATTTTTTGTATGGAGATTTGAGTGGAATTTCACGTGAAGCCGAACAGAGTACTATGCTTTAATGTCGAGCAAGAACAATGTTGGCCAACACAAAAGGTTTATTCATACACGATTGGGCAAACGATTCACTAGCAACCGTGTACAAGCCGCAATGATGATACAGCCAAATTGGAGGAGGAGCAGCGTAAAGCCACTGGGCCATGTTAACTTATCTAAATTAAAAATCAACATCAGCTCAAAGGCATGTGAATTAAAACATTTGCAAGCAAGTGTGCGCGGAAATAACAGGGTGTTGCTAGCAACAAATAGTATACAAATTTCACCGTCTACGGCAAATTAATTTGATTCATCTTCTTAGAACACATTCAATATTTATAATATTTATTAAAGATGACGCTTGTGATTTTTTAAGGATATTTTTTTAACATATTCAAGTTTAAACAACAACAACTCTAGCTACGACCTCATATTTGTCGCATGCTGTCATCATATCAGCTCATTTGAATGCTTCACAGCACAAACGCAGCGAAAGCATCAGCATTACCATCAGCAACATCAGCATCATGATTATCAGTATCGAACCACAAAGTAAACCTCCTTACGCTACGCTTACTAATCGATAACGGAAATTCGCTTCTGCCTCAAGAACAAAACTTGCAAGCTCATCCCCATCAATATCAGTCGCAAATATGTACACATGAGCGAAACGCTTCCTATCTATATCACCTAATTTGGAAGCATTAAAACCAATTGAGCTTATAAGTCGCCATTAAATGGGAATTTCAAATCTCATAAACATCAATTTACCAGAAATACCCGCACACATCACGGGAGACAACCGAAGCTTCCCTTGTATATATATTTTTTTCTTTGATTCGCCTCATTTCCGCTGGCAGCCCCATAATAATTTTTTTCTTGTTTTTGCTACAAAATTTCTTTTGATATGAAGCGTTGACGCAGAATACATATTCCTAATATTGAGTTAGGAAAATATTTATTACGATGCAAAGAGATGCTCGTAATTTATCAGCAAGTAAATATTTTGTGTTTTTCTATAATACAGGGTGAAAAAGTGTGCTGCAGATGTGCCATTGATATTATTTGCGTAAAATTCTTCCATACTCCCAAGACTTGAAAAATCGTTTATCGAAATAATTGATTAAACCCATATTTATATATGAACATGTGAAAGGCAAAGTGAAAATATTGAGATTATGTTATCAATCTTTTCTAATCAAATCTTTTCGTCGCATCATTGACAGCGCCTGCACTTGGTTTACGGAGGCGGTGAAATTCATCTTAAGAGATTATTTCATAACCCGCAGCCAAAGGAAGCGTAATTCCACTTCTTCAAATATTAAATATTTTATGTCCAAACTTTATTCGTTCTTTATTCGAATTTGTTAAAAATCTTCAAAAAGTATGCCAGCATTTATTTGAAATAGCGTAACTATTGTTTTATTTTTAACTCGACACATAATGACTATGAATTTGTGTCAGGAATGCCAAAAACTTACTTTCGGATTTGAATTTTAAAAATAAAAGCAAAAACTTGAATTTTATGTGTTGATAGTATCACTGAACACCCAGAAAAATCTTTGCTAGTATATAATCGAGAGCGTAATCCAGAACATTTGAATCATAGTTTACCTTCCAGATTAAGTATGAGCATATAAATCTAGCTGAATAACAACTTCCCAGTTATCAATTATTTGTTAATAACTAAGGAATTGTTGAATAATAGGGGTATTCTCGCTGTCTTGCAATACATTTTCAAGGTATAAGAATTGCAAAAGTTGCAGAATTATGCAACCCGTGCAACGACACAACAACAAAATACAAGCGACAAAAGTTTCGCAATTCGTGGAATTTGTGCAATACTGGCACCCATGTTTTGAGTGGACGTGCAACCGTTTACTCTGATTGAGGCAAACTTGTTAATTTTAGTTCGTGTGCGTTAGCGTAAGTATTTAAGTTTTTTGTTTTCGTCTGTTCGCTGCATTTATTTTAATATTCACAATATTTGTGCTTTTGTGCGCTCCCGCAGTGTTTCATATTTCAGTATTGCAAGGTTGCATTTTCACAAATTTTGCATCTTTGCTATACTGCGAGAATACCCTTAACATATTTCTGTACACAAATTCAGAAAGCGATTCAAATAATTGTAAATATTCATGCTGATTGTGGAAAACGGCGGATTGGTTGCGGCGGGAGTTCATCAGATCCGCACTCTCCTCACTTCAACAAAAAATCCCATTGTTGAAACCGTGCGAGTGAACTGCAATACCGATCCGCACTCCGAACTCCGAAAAACAGCTGTTCAGCTGTCAAAATAAAATTAAATAACGAGTGAATTTGCATAAGTGTAAAATATTAATTACAAAAGTGAAAAATATAAATAAAAAGACAATTTAAAAGTAATTTTACCATAAAATAATTTTTAAAAATCACAAATACATTGTTCTGGCAACATGGAGCTCTAGGCGAGTGGCCCTTTCACCGCAGCACAGCGATGCTGCCGTCAGGACGCCTCGCACTAGCTCTTTTTTGTGGGTGGTGATGTTTTTTGCATTTGATATGGTGCTTTTGTTGCTCCTGAGACATCTGAACCGACACCAAGACATTTGAGCCTTATATCTGCTGCTGGTGAAGATTTCGATGCTATTTGCTGCTTCTTTGGCCCGGCGCTTATATTTCTACCTTGGCTAGATACGCTGTTTTAATATTTTCGTTTTTTGTTAAAGAAATGGACTCGATCGCGTTGTTTTTTGATACATACAGCCTTATCAAAGTAGCAACTGGAAAAATGTCTGAATAATTTGTTTTCCTTTGAAATCCGAAAACTACTATGATAAAAATTAATTTATTTTAAAATTTATAAAAAATTATTTTTGAGCTAAAAAAAAATGTAGTAATATTTTAACCACCAGATTTAAGTTCAGTGACCTCAAATTAGCCTGAAATCGTATAAAAAATTTCTTTTTTGAGAAATTTTCATCAAATCCGCACAGATCCGCACCAATTTTGTTGCGGATGAAAAGTGAAAAAATTTGTATGAAGTGCGGATGGACAGCGTTTTCAACAATAGCACTTTTTCACTCCGAATCCGCCAACTTCATTATCGATACGCAACGAACTTACTCGCCGGTTTCTACAATCGCTAAAACAACGAATTCGAGTTATTTTCCCGCCGCAACTGATCCGCCGTTTTCCACAATCAGCATGATTATTTGTATGTGAAATGATATACGCCATACAAAGCAGTATGTACGTGACGTTTTTAATGCAGCAGTGGCGTAGCTAGGGTTAATAGCACCCGGGGCTGGAAGTAAATTTTGCACTCCCTTAGTTGGGTATTTAGTTAGCTTTATAAGAGTAAGGTTACCAGAAGTCTAGGAAAAAATAAGAGAACTCTTGACAAAAAAAAAGAGAACAAAAAGAGGACTTTTTTAATTCAATAACATTTATTGTAAAGTAAAAACATTAAATAAAAATTTTTAAAATATTGCATATTCCATTTTTTAGTTTTAAAACATTTGTTGAAAAAGTAATAACATAAATTTTAAAATGAATATATTAAGTTTTCCTCATAAAGTAAATAAAAAACATCATACATCTACTAATTATTTCAAAAAGTTAAACAAAATAAAGGTTTAAATAAATGAGATCAAATAAATGACACTATGCGCCAAAATCAAAAAAGTTCTGTCCACGGCATCCCAATATAGTTTTCTTATAGATTCGGGATCTCTTAAAACAAAAAAAAATAGAAAAATCGATAAGTGGTCAATTATAAAATTCAGAAAGTGGTAAATTTGATATTTCAATTGCATAAGTAATATTGAAGATATACTTCAATATATCCGACTATATTTGAAAAAAACAAAAAACTTTTTTAAATTTTTTTTAAAAAAGACGCTTTCATAAAAAATGTTTTCTATTTTTTTTTGTTTTAAGAGATCCCGAATCTATGAGAAAAATATAGTGGGAAATTGAGACTGAGTTATTAATCCTCCTCGGAATCATACTTAAAGTTTTCATGCGCTTGTTTCAATAACTGTTTCTGTTTTTGACAAACGTCGAAAAACTCCAAACATGAAACGTTTTTGAAATTATAATTAATTGTTAAAAGAGCTCGAACCGCTGAAATTTTCAGTCTGTTTCTTTCATTTGTCCACTGCATGCCTATTAGTGAAAAAATTCTTTCCACATTAGCGTTTTGTGCAGGCAACGAAAAAAAGAATTTTTTTTTTTTTTTTTGGATTTTTTTTTTTGGATTTTTTTTTTTGGATTTGGAATTGACACATTTTTAAAAGTTCTGAACAAAATTCGGTACTCGAACAACTTTGAAAGTATTTCATCCATTTTTGGTAGGCAAATAATTCCTGGAACTCCTTGTTAAATAAATTTTCTTTTAAGTTTTTTAAATTAACATATTGATCAAAACACTTAGCGTCATCAATACTATCGGTTTTTGTAAGTTAATAAATTCAACGCACTTTTCAATGTCATTCCATTCAGGAATTTTATTTAAATTTATCCATTTGAAAACTGAAAAATTTTGAAATTCTTTGGACCATGCTTTTAAATAATCATAAGATATTTTGTAAATAGTGAAAATATTACTTTTTAAAATTTTGGCTTCAATTTCATACCCTTTTTCTATTAAAATTTTTAAAATATGTTTCACTTTGAAAGGCAAAAATGAGTTTTTAAATCTTTCCATTATCGTTTCTAATAAGCCGGATATAATGGTCATTGTTTCTATAACAGAAATTTTTTCATTTTCCATAGCTATTATTTTATCATGAAATAAAAAGCAAAATGAATGGACTGCAAATAAATACGCTTCACTTAATTCAGATTCAAAAAAATTTTTTAGCAAAGTAGGACAGTTTTCTAATGATAAAAAATACGCTTTGAGTGCTGGATACAGTTTTAAAATCCGTTCTACTGCTGGTACCATAGATAACCAACGTGTTCTAGAATGCTTCAAAAGTTTTTTGTATTCGACCTGAGCATCAAAGCAAAAATCCTTTAAATTTTCCACTCGAATTGAGTAAATTGAAAAATAGTTGTAAATTTTAAGAACGATAGACTCAACATCAAATGGTAAACTGTCTATACCGTGTTGAACTGCATTGTGAACTATATGTACCGGGCATCCGATACCGATTAAGTGCTCGTTTAGATTTTGTCTCAGAATAGAGTAAACATTATTTTTGCCACTTCTTGAGATGCCACCAAAATTAGTGTTGTAATTATCGGCTGAAAAAGCGACACATTTACTCAGTAAGTTAAATTTCTTCAGGTAATATATAATATAATTGGCAATTGTTTCCGATTTTTCATTTGGTAACTTGTCCCAACTAAATAATTTTAGTTTCTACTCCAGATATTGGACTAAAAAACTGCAGAAGTAAAGGAAATATTTTGTCTGAGCCATGGTTGCTACCGTCAGTTGAAATCGAAATATAAGGAATTTCCAATAGCGAATCTAAGCAATTTTTAAGAGAAAATGGTGCCATAACATTTTTAGCCAAAGCAGTCGATTTGGTTCTAGCAGACGACAATTTCTTAGCCTTTTCAGAATCATTAAACAATTTTTTTAACATGTTGGATGTGCAGTCTGTTGACTTAAAGCTCATTTGGTTTTAACAGTATGAAAGGCTAACGTTAATTCCACAGCACTAACTTGATTCTCAATCTCAGGGGTTTTTATGAATGTTTTCATATTTGCAGAACCAGCTGCTGCTTGAATTATTTGTTTATGCTTTTTAGAGTCGATATGTTGTTCTAGATCGTATTTTCCTTTGTTTCCCAGTGAAACTCGGACAGAACACAAATTACAAAATGCCTCATATTTCGTTTGGCCAGCTGTGAAACAGGTGTACTTCTTTCTGAGCTCTTCATTGAATGTATACTTTCGTTTAAGGCTCATTGTGAATCCTTAAGAAAAGCATAAACTCTGCATCTACGATAAAATAATTTCTATTTCTATTGAAGTAATTATAAAAAAATAGACTTACCAAGAATAAAAATGCAAAAGCAGAAACAACGCGCCAATATTTGCAGTTTCAATTTTATTTGACAGATCTATGGCATAAGGAAGTGTTAATAGAGATTTTGTTAGAAAACGTTCAGAATTAGCGTTCAGTATTGCCATATTACTATTTACTTGCAATAGAGTGTTCACGTAAGAGTGTTCACGATGTGGTGTATTTGAACATGTCTTATGTATTTTTGATGAAATTATAGTAAATTTTGTGAAATTACAAAAGCAAAATACCCAGTTTTTTAAATACAACCTTGCAGGTTTGTAATTTTTTAATATTTTTTTTTATTTATAGATATTTTTTTTAGTCCAACAAAAAAAAGAGGACTTTCTATTTTCAAAAAAGAGAAAAAAAGATCTCGAGAAAAAAGAGAACATGTCCTCTTTGTCAAGAATTGAAATAAAAGTGTTAATAGCAACATTGGCTATTTTGTTTCGGCCATTATTGGTGGCAACACAGAGTGGCTTGAAAAACCACATCTCGATGAATGTCCAGATGTTGCGGCAGTCGTCCGGATATTTTATGTTTAGCACATGGAACACTTTGAAGCAGATATCAATGGCACCTAAGAAACATACAAAAATTCATTGGTGGTTATATCCCTTACAGTTTTTATTTAAAATTATATATGTTCATAATCGTGAATATAGAAGTCTCATAAACTTCCATGGTATACAAAAGGTTTAAAAAAGTTAAAGAACCTTCGGAATAAATACTGTTTGAAATTTAAATCTACAGGTTTTATAGAATTTAATGAAAAATTTATACATTATAAGCATGAGTTTGATTTTCTAAATAAATTTCTGTTTAAGCAATATATTTTGAATCTTGAGAGCCGTATGAAATCTGATCCGAAATCTTATAAGAGATATGTTCAAACCAAAAAAGGTACGTCTTACATTCCTTCGTCTATGTTTTACAATGATAAGGTATCGAACACTTTGTTTGATACTGCCAATTTATTTGCAAAATTTTTCGTCTCGAACTTTAGTAAACAGAATTCTAATAATATTTAACTAGAAAATGTTGACTATTTCTAGAATTTCGGCAACCTCTGTCTATCCTTAACGGATATTGAAAATGGTATTCTTAGCTTAAATGATTCCTTTAAAAGTGACCTTGATGTAATTAGTTCTCACATTTTGTTAAAATGTATTAAAGCTATCTCTTTTCCTTTCTTATTAATTTTCAACAAATCTCTTTCTTTTGGCATATTTCTTAATAAATGGAAAATATCTGTTATATCTCTTATTTTTAAATCTGGAAATAAGAACAATATTGAAAATTATAGAGCAACTTCAAAGCTTACTAATATATCTAAAGTTTTTGAAAAAATTGTGAAGGAGAAAGTTTACTTCGCGGTAAAGAACACTATCTGTCCTTACCAGCATGGTTTTGTTACGGGAAGGTCAGCTACAACTAGCTTAAGCATTTTCACAAAATATTGCATTAATTCGTTTGAAGATGGTAGCCAAGTTGACATTATTTATTCAGATATATCGAAAGCTTTTGACAAAGTTCCACATAATCTCTTAATTTCGAAATTTTCTAAGTATGGTTTTCATTCATCGGTTCTCTCGTGGCTTAGTTCCTACTTGTCTAACAGGGTATCTTGTGTTTCCATAGAGAATGTGAATTCTGAACCTTTTTTGGTAACATCTGGAGTCCCGCAAGGCAGTATCCTTGGTCCATTATTATTCATTTTATTCATTAATGATATCTCAAAAAGTTTTCCTTCAGCTTTCTTTTTATTATACGCCGATGACTTGAAAATTTATTACAAAATAAAACATTATTCAGATTGTCAAGTTCTTCAAACTGAATTGAACAATTGCCTAACCTGGTTTCAAAATTATGGTCTTACACTGAATCTGAATAAATGTTGCAGTATGACTGTCTTGAAGATTAATACAGCCATAAGTTTTTCGTACAGCATTAATAGAGTGGTTTTAAAAAAAACTGAATGAAATACGTGATCTTGGTGTTTTCTTCGACTCTCGTTTTAGTTTTGTTTGCCATGTTAATCGCAGAATTCCGAAGGCTTATTCCCTTCTTGCTTTCATTAAAAGAAACAGTTCCTCTTTTCTTCACCCTTAAGCATAGTACTATGTTCGGCTTCACGTGAAATTCCACTCAAATCTCCATACAAAAAATGACAGCTGTGAAACAAGCGTGAAC
Organism: Tetanocera ferruginea; assembly: GCA_958299015.1. Taxonomy (NCBI): domain Eukaryota; kingdom Metazoa; phylum Arthropoda; class Insecta; order Diptera; family Sciomyzidae; genus Tetanocera; species Tetanocera ferruginea. The sequence continues at coordinate 35,920,214 of OY282644.1, read as the reverse complement.
ATTTCACAACTTTTTCGTCAAAGCTGTACTATGCTTCGCTGCGGAAAATCTATATTCCGCAACATGCATCTAGCAACATTTTTTTCACGGCAATTTAATTGAACCGACCATTTATTTTGCCGTGAAAAGAGACAGTTGCCATTTAATTTAAGAAAAAGAGCAAACAAAAGAGCAATGTTTCTTATTGAAATTATATTTTTGTACTATTTCTAAAGTTTTGCAATTAATAACTGCAGTTGTTGGAAATTGTAAACACGGGAGCACCATTCCGCGGTGTTGGCGGTCGCAAAACTTTGCAGCTTGGAGACTGCCATAAACTAATGACTTGTTCTGCTCCACAACAAAGGACATGCATACTTGTATAAAGATTTATTTTGCATTTATATAATCATATATATGAAAATTAAAGGACTTAAATGATTTTCTGCTTTTCATCTAATAAATTGTAGCTGTTTATTTACATCTTGTCGAAATTTGTAAGCTGATCATCAGCTGTTCGTTCGCAACAAAATATCTGTCAAAATTTTCACGCAACAAATAAATGGCTGTTGCCAGTGAAATTTCATGCAATCGAGCATAGTACTAGGCTTTATACCTTAAAACAGCTCTTTACTTCATTTGTAAGATATAACTAGGATTATGCATCACTCCTCTGGAACCCATATTACGGTATTCACATCAATCATCTGGAGCGTATACAAAAGAAATTTTTTAAGTATGCATTACGCTCGATTGTTTTTACTGAGCCTATTCCCTCCTATACCTCTCGGTCCATACTTATAAGTCTTGAAAGCCTTGAAAAGCGGCGGTTGGCTCAAAGTATAATGTTTATTTATGATAAAACTTTAACTTAAAAATATATACAAAGATTGGTCCATTGATTTTTGTATGACTAAAGTTGATGTTAAGTATGCTTTGCTAAGACTTTTGTAATTCATTTCCTGTTAATTATTTCGCTTTATGTTATTTAAGTTCCTTTTACTTTAAGTAATATTTTGTTTTAGTCTGTAAGGAGTTCTTCCAAAGACTCAATAAATACTAATAATCATACCTGGCATACTGCTGGCAATGTATGTGATCCCATCGAAAAATACAAAAACCATTTGAAGGTTTTAAGGTATCCTTACCAATTAAGACTTTAAGCGTGAGAGAGAGATAGATAGATAGAGAGAGAGAGAGAGAGAGAGAGAGAGAGAGAATGAGAATAAGAACAAATAAAAAAATTAAAATTGATTGCATTGATTGTGTAAAAAATTGATGATTTGGATTAATTAAAATTGATGTGGATAAGCATATATTACCAATAATGGGTTGAAATGAACGTTGTTTGGTATTTGCGTATTCATTCCAAGTATCAATTGATGTTGAATGGTGGATATTATTTACTGGATAAACGCCGAAATTGAATTTTCAATGCTCCGTTTTGTCTTTCTCATTCCATCTACACATTCTGATGTCTTCATCGAAGTAGGCTTCAGGATTTCGTTTATAACATAAAACATAACCGTTGTTTTTGCAGCTGTGAATAAAGAAACAAGTTATTGGAGGAACAAACTCTTGGTTTTTATTTTTACTAGTTTTTATTTTAATTTACATTCATTCATATTTGCACTCATCATATTTCTTATACATTTCCCTACATTTATTCACACTCAATTAAAATTAACTGGCAGTTTGAAAACATCAGTTTAATTTTTATCTCAGCTAAAAATTTCCCCAGGCACTTTTCAATATTTTCAACAAAATGACAAGATATCACTAGCTTTTCATTATAAACTATAGAAAATTAATTCAACAATTTTTATATTGAGCGTGTTTTTATTTATTTTTTATTTAATGCCTATATGACACTTGCTTGTTTTCAGATCTTTAAACAAGCAGGGGATAACAGAGACAGCAATGCCTTGTGTGAATGGGATGTCTAGAAAATTTTGTGAAAAATTCAACAGCTGTTGCGACAAAAATATAATTTATTTTGTGTCAAAAATCTACAACTTGTCCGAATTATTTAAAAGTAATTACGAGCTCGAACAGCGCAATTGTTTTTTATTTCAATTAAAAAGATTTAAATGCAACCAATTGAAATGCAAAAACAGCATTAAAAGGTACAACGGCAAAAATGCAGAATGTCTGCTTCACAAAATATTTATCTTATTCTTCTTTCTGCTGTAACAAGGTATTCACAATGACTTTTTCGTGATTTTAAGCTGGTAGAAGCTAGAAGAAGTTTTTTGGATTTTATATGTTGGCAATTTTTGTTCCTTAAGACAAGAGCTACAACTTTGCCTCTGAGAGTAAATCGAAATTCTGAACGGTTTACAAGATATGAGCCTGAGAAAATGATCACATTTTTACGAAAATGATACCGAGGCCCCAAATCTTTGGGGCCCATAAAACAAAAAGTGCATGACTTTGGGGAAAATTGGGAGACACGGGTCTTTTTTGGAGTTTACTCCTTTAGAATCGATTTGCATATAAAGAAATTATATTAGGGGGTAAAGTCAAATTTTCAACTATTTTTCGTTACGTTTGAATTTTCAACTATTTTTTGCGTTATGGTTGAATTTTCAACTATTTTTGCGTTATGCTTGGCCATTCGGATGCAATGGGATTATCAAGGTCACAGGCGGGTCATTAGCACTTTAATGGATTCCATGGATTCCATGGAGGTGACAAGGGAGTCATTGGAACTTTTATTGGTTGAAGCAACATTTGGACCAAAATGGATGATTCTATGGTCAATCGGATGCAATGGGATTATCTGAGGTCATAGGCGGGTCATTGGAACTTTTATGGGTTCCATGGAACATTTCTACCAAAATGGATGATTCTATGGCCAATCGGATGCAATGGGATTATCTGAGGTCATAGGCGGGTCATTGGAACTTTTATGGGTTCCATGGAACATTTCTACCAAAATGGATGATTCTATGGCCAATCGGATGCAATGGGATTATCTGAGGTCATAGGCGGGTCATTGGAACTTTTATGGGTTCCATGGAACATTTGGACCAAAATGGGTGATTCTATGGCCAAACGGATGCAATGGGATTATCTGAGGTCATAGACGGGTCATTGGAACTTTTATGGGTTCCATGGAACATTTGGACCAAAATGGGTGATTCTATGGCCAATCGGATGCAATGGGATTATCTGAGGTCAAAGGCGGGTCAATGGAACTTTTATGGGTTCCATGGAACATTTGGACCAAAATGGGTGATTCTATGGCCAATCGGATGCAATGGGATTATCTACGGTCATAGACGGGTCATTGGAACTTTTATGGGTTCAATGGAACATTTCTACCAAAATGGATGATTCTATGGCCAATCGGATTCAATGGGATTATCTGAGGTCACAAGCGGGTCATTGTGTCTTTTGTGGGTTCCATGGAACATTTGGACCAAAATGAGTGATTCTATGGCCAATCGGATGCAATGGGATTATGTGAAGTCACAGGCGGGTCATTGTGTCTTTTGTAGGTTCCAAGGAACATTTGGACCAAAATGGATGATTCTATGGCCAATCGGATGCAATGGGATTATCTGAGGTCATAGGCGGGTCATTGGAACTTTTATGGGTTCCATGGAACATTTGGACCAAAATGGGTGATTCTATGGCCAAACGGATGCAATGGGATTATCTGAGGTCATAGACGGGTCATTGGAACTTTTATGGGTTCCATGGAACATTTGGACCAAAATGGGTGATTCTATGGCCAATCGGATGCAATGGGATTATCTGAGGTCATAGGCGGGTCATTGGAACTTTTATGGGTTCCATGGAACATTTTGACCAAAATGGGTGATTCTATGGCCAATCGGATGCAATGGGATTATCTGAGGTCATAGGCGGGTCATTGGAACTTTTATGGGTTCCATGGAACATTTGGACCAAAATGGGTGATTCTATGGCCAATCGGATGCAATGGGATTATCTGAGGTCATAGGCGGGTCATTGGAACTTTTATGGGTTCCATGGAACATTTGGACCAAAATGGGTGATTCTATGGCCAATCGGATGCAATGGGATTATCTGAGGTCATAGGCGGGTCATTGGAACTTTTATGGGTTCCATGGAACATTTGGACCAAAATGGGTGATTCTATGGCCAATCGGATGCAATGGGATTATCTGAGGTCATAGGCGGGTCATTAGAACTTTTATGGGTTCCATGGAACATTTGGACCAAAATGGGTGATTCTATGGCCAATCGGATGCAATGGGATTATCTGAGGTCATAGGCGGGTCATTGGAACTTTTATGGGTTCCATGGAACATTTGGACCAAAATGGGTGATTCCATGGCCAATCGGATGCAATGGGATTATCTGAGGTCATAGGCGGGTCATTGGAACTTTTATGGGTTCCATGGAACATTTGGACCAAAATGGGTGATTCTATGGCCAATCGGATGCAATGGGATGATCTGAGGTCATAGGCGGGTCATTGGAACTTTTATGGGTTCCATGGAACATTTGGACCAAAATGGGTGATTCTATGGCCAATCGGATGCAATGGGATTATCTGAGGTCATAGGCGGGTCATTGGAACTTTTATGGGTCCCATGGAACATTTGGACCAAAATGGGTGATTCAATGGCCAATCGGATGCAATGGGATTATCTGAGGTCATAGGCGGGTCATTGGAACTTTTATGGGTTCCATGGAACATTTGGACCAAAATGGGTGATTCTTTGGCCATTCGGATGCAATGGGATTATCTGAGGTCATAGGCGGGTCATTGGTACTTTTATGGGTTCCATGGAACATTTGGACCAAAATGGGTGATTCTATGGCCAATCGGATGCAATGGGATTATCTGAGGTCAAAGGCGGGTCAATGGAACTTTAATGGGTTCCATGGAACATTTGGACCAAAATGGGTGATTCTATGGCCAATCGGATGCAATGGGATTATCTACGGTCATAGACGGGTCATTGGAACTTTTATGGGTTCCATGGAACATTTGGACCAAAATGGGTGATTCTATGGCCAATCGGATGCAATGGGATTATCTGAGGTCATAGGCGGGTCATTGGAACTTTTATGGGTTCCATGGAACATTTGGACCAAAATGGGTGATTCCATGGCCAATCGGATGCAATGGGATTATCTGAGGTCATAGGCGGGTCATTGGAACTTTTATGGGTTCCATGGAACATTTGGACCAAAATGGGTGATTCTATGGCCAATCGGATGCAATGGGATGATCTGAGGTCATAGGCGGGTCATTGGAACTTTTATGGGTTCCATGGAACATTTGGACCAAAATGGGTGATTCTATGGCCAATCGGATGCAATGGGATTATCTGAGGTCATAGGCGGGTCATTGGAACTTTTATGGGTCCCATGGAACATTTGGACCAAAATGGGTGATTCAATGGCCAATCGGATGCAATGGGATTATCTGAGGTCATAGGCGGGTCATTGGAACTTTTATGGGTTCCATGGAACATTTGGACCAAAATGGGTGATTCTTTGGCCATTCGGATGCAATGGGATTATCTGAGGTCATAGGCGGGTCATTGGTACTTTTATGGGTTCCATGGAACATTTGGACCAAAATGGGTGATTCTATGGCCAATCGGATGCAATGGGATTATCTGAGGTCAAAGGCGGGTCAATGGAACTTTAATGGGTTCCATGGAACATTTGGACCAAAATGGGTGATTCTATGGCCAATCGGATGCAATGGGATTATCTACGGTCATAGACGGGTCATTGGAACTTTTATGGGTTCCATGGAACATTTCCACCAAAATGGATGATTCTATGACCAATCGGATTCAATGGGATTATCTGAGGTCACAAGCGGGTCATTGTGTCTTTTGTGGGTTCCATGGAACATTTGGACCAAAATGAGTGATTCTATGGCCAATCGGATGCAATGGGATTATCTGAGGTCATAGGCGGGTCATTGGAACTTTAAATGGTCCCATGGAACATTTGGACCAAAATGGGTGATTCTATGGCCAATCGGGTGCAATGGGATTATCTGAGGTCATAGGCGGGTCATTGGAACTTTTATGGGTTCCATGGAACATTTGGACCAAAATGGGCGATTCTATGGCCAATCGGATGCAATGGGATTATCTAAGGTCATAGACGGGTCAATGGAACTTTTTTGGGTTCCATGGAACATTTGAACCAAAATGGGTGATTCTATGGCCAATCGGATGCAATAGAATTATCTGAGGTCATAGGCGGGTCATTGGAATTTTTATGGGTTCCATGGAACATTTGGACCAAAATGGGTGATTCTATGGCCAAACGGATGCAATGGGATTATCTGAGGTCATAGAAGGGTCATTGGATCTGTTATGGGTTCCATGGAACATTTCTACAAAAATGGGTGATTCTATGGCCGATTTGTAAAAAATGGTACTTCAATTTTTTACGTTTTGAGTTTTAGTTATTTAAATTTTACTGCCTTAGTTGTTGGTAACGACATTATATTTTGGTAATGAAATTAATAATGTTTACTGTTAATGCATGATGAGTTTATATATTTAACCACTTTGCCTATTGTACATGATTATATAAAATTCCAAGGCAATCAATAAGAAGTAAACTCCAATCGCGCGTCGTAGCTGACACGCACACTTTTTTTTTTTTTAGTCTTTTATCACGTAGTGGTGTCCGTATATGGTTATTTTTTTTGGTGTTGCACTGTGTATTCTAGCGCTTGATTTGCTTTATTGCACATATAGCGTAGGCAGTCATATCAACGGAAAATTATAGTGAGCATTTATCGTACTGCTCTTAACTTACAATTAAAGCGCTGAAAAAAAATAAAACTAGCCAGTGTCATATAGGCTTAAGTAAATTCATGTTGCTTGTAAAAATAATAAATTATAATTGTGATATGACTCCCTGTGATTAGATTTGTGTGCGTTATTTATTTTTTAAAACAAGAGCTTGGCTGAGATAAGCGCCAGGCTAAATTTCAGTAATCAAAAAGACGAGCTATTGCAGGCGGCAATAATAATCAAAGTGACTTTTCTTGTGTCATAATCTTGGCTTGTCCGTTTTTTCAGACTTTCTGTATCTTAATGAAGGTATGAAACACAGCAGCCCAAGCCATCTGATAAGAGTGGTTTCAGAAAGCTCTTGGAACTTGATTCAAGTTTATAAGAACTGCATTCACCAATTTAAGCTCAAGTTCGAAATCCACACATGAAATTAGGCGCAAATTGTTTAAGAAACACATTATCGATAAACATTTGCTAACTTTGGACATTCTTGCGTATTCCGAAGGGGCTGTTCGAAGGGGCTCCTCCTTGCGTATTGTCCATGTGTGGAGATTCCAAGTGAGCTGTTTAACTCAGCAGTCTACAAAAACTGCTGCTAGGCAAGCAATCACATATAACATCATTTCAGATGCATTTACTAAATCCCTATTAGAACTCCCGTCAATCTCATTGGAGTCAAACCCCTGCACTGTTTAAGATAAATATGCCCGAATGTCCAAAGAGCAGCGTTCATAAAAGTTGAAGAAATGACAAATCGTTTACGATAGCCAAAAAATAAACTCATTTCAATCCGAAAATAATAAATTGGGCAATATATATAGCCCTGAAATTGTGACAACAGAAATTGCATTTATTTTTTGTTTGTATTGTATTGTATTTGTTTGTATTGTAGATTGTATTAAATTAAATTTTATATTGCTAAATTTTCAGAATTTTGTTCTTAATATTTTTCAATTTTAATTTCAGTTGTTGAAAATATTTGATTAGAAAAAGTTGATCATCTTAAACTTTAAAAAAAAATAAAATTTTAATTTAAAATTGATATAATGAAAACTCTTTAAGACCATAAGTGGATGGACACAAAGCTTGCTGAGATGGAATGGAAGCAATTTACTCAGAGGTGGCTTTTGATGCTAAAGTCGATGACCTTTTCAACAGCTGGATACAAGCAGTACCTGCAATCCTTCAAGCTGATGATTTCACGGATTGAGTAAGTATCTTAAACTAACGTTTAAATAAGTTCCCGTTTAAATAAGAACGTTTAAATAAGTAAGAGCAATAAGAATTTTATTAATTTTCATTATTATTATTATTATTATAATTATTATCAAATTAAGTTTATAGATTCCAAAATTACTTTCAGTTTCGTGTTATTCTCGAGAATACAGACCTTAGAAAACGAGTTGCGGAGTTAGAGGCGGAGATCCTTCAACTCAAGCCACAGCTTAAAGAAGCAAATTGCATTGGCTCCAAACTATCCAGCATATTCACCGAAGGCCAACAAGCTGCTGGTGCGAGAGCGTACAACCACCTCAAGAAAAAAGGCTTTCACTTTCCGTGTGAAGGGACTCTGAAAATATGGGACCAGAAAGTAAACTACGACGACAGCATACTGAAGTTATCATATCGTCAATGAAGCATTGGACCTCTCTTACATTTGGTGAAGAAATGTTCATTCGACATTGTCTGATACTATGAGAGCTCTATGGAACTTTGTGCAAGTGGCAATGATACGTGGCTTAAATTCTTCTAAGAAACAGCCAATTTTCTATGCACTCGCCTGAAAAATGACGAAAGCCATTATCTTAAAATTTTTAATGCACTCCAGCCAGCATTTTGGCTATTCCGTCGTTGATATAGTTTTAGATATGAATTACGCTGTATGCTCCCGTTGCACAGAGTCGTTTTAGAGCTTTTTGCATACATGTTTTCTTTTTTGCCTGTTGTACGAACGTTGTACGGCTGTAGCTAAACAATTTTAATTTTTACTTGGGTAGCAACCAAAATCTATGGAAAGAGCTTGGAGTATTAAAAACTAAAAAACCACAAATATATTATGAATTTTTTAACACTTTTTGCATTAAAAACCATTAACTAATGAAATTTTTGTATATATTTCTTACGAAAAGGTTTTTAGATTCTTTAGATACAGAAGATTTTTGTTTTTGCTGATGTTCCACATCTAAGAAATCATTTTATCGACAATGGGCTATTGTACCTCAATACAATAATTTCGGCGCAAGCACAAAACAGGCTTATGAACAATACACTAAGTGCAGATGTATCCATCTCCTTTGCATTAACTGAACAACACTAAACAGTTAATTAAGCAGGTAGTTTTAAAGACATCAAAGTAATATAAATTAAATCTTTTATGTATAATATACATTGTATAAATATTTACAGGCTAACAAAAAGTGGAACTAGCAAAACAACTTCTTTTAACTCAAATGGGCGAAAGTTTTTTTTTGAAACGAGCAATTTCATTCAGCTTGGTTCGATATTTTAAACTCAAAACTCCCGACTTCATTTGATATTCCTAGCAAGCAACCATATGGAAAAAGTCTTGAATCCCAAGATGAAGTATTGTGCGCTATTTACAAAATAATGTCGAATCCAGTTGTTCCCGGGAAAACACCATAGCTCCATTCCAAAAAAGAATTTTAATAACAAATTCTTCCCTTCGCTTGTTACGCGTAACAAGCTCATAACAATGTTTTGTGACCTACAGACTCAATAAGGACGTGCTCGAGCAATTTTTTGGAGCAGTCAGAAGCAAAAGCGGGATGTATGAAAGGCTTCGCAATTCTTTTTATTGAATTCGCTAATATATATATAATTAATTAGAAAGTAGTGAAAAAGATTTGGTAATACTTAAATTACTTGCTAAGCAATATACCTAAGAATTTAAGAACTATGTTTAATTTGAACTGAAATCATTGAATTCTGGAATGAATCTTGAATTCAATGAATTAGATTTATTATTTAATTTAAGATGTCAAGCTAAAATATTTTTATAATAATATAAATATAATAAGAATAATGACAAGTACCAAAGCAATAATAAGAAAAATAGTTACAGTTGGAATAATACTTCTATGAAAATTATTATATGATAATAAAATAATTGTAATAACAACAATTCAGTTTCGACAAGGAATAACCGCTTAAGTCGAGTGAAGACAAAGTGAGATTATTACTTTCATTGCATTCCTAGCAGCAAAATACACTAGTACTCAAATTTGTATGGTTTTATGTTGAAAGCTAAATGTTCGAGGCCATCAAATCTAAACAGCAAAAGCCATGGTTCTCTAATTTAAGGTAGTGATTTTAATTTTAAAAATACTCTCTCGAAAACCTGAAAAATAAATGACTAGCTGTTATTCTCTGTCAACATAGAATTATAGAGATACTAAGAAAAATTGCAATACCAGCAGCCTTTTTTGTGAATGAAAGTTTTAGGAACATGCAAATGTTGTTGATTCCAAGAATTCAAACTTAACTCTTTATTTACTCGAAAAAAAATATTATCATTATCAAAAACATATCTATAATAATACTGCCCTCATACGGAAAATTGCCATATCTAGCATGAAAATCAAAATTGATTTTATTGCGTTTTTTTTTTGTGTCAGTCAGCCTTCGTGTTTAATATTGAAAAATAAAAAACAAATTTTTTTGTACTTACTTAAATACCAATAATATTGACTATCATACAGAGCTGAATAGCAGTATCTACAAAAATAGAGAAAAACAAGTAAAGAAATTCTAAAGTCGGTCTAGGCCGACTTAAAAAACCCTTAACCTCCTTTCCCAAAAAAAATAATAATAATATTATAGAAAATGGGCGTGTCCCTGGGCGGATGTAACCTATATTTTATATGCATTGAAATGTTGAAGAAAAATGTACACATACCAAGTTTTATTCCTGTAGCTCACAGTTAATGCCTTTATAATGCTTTCGCTATGGGAGATGGGCGTGTTCATGGACGGATTACAATTTTTGAACACACCTAAGATTTGGTATAAAATACATACATACCAAATTTGATCTCTCTATGACAAACATAATCATATTTATTCAGTTTTAAACTTTTTGGGTTGTGTGGAAGGTAGGCGTGTCCGTGGGCAGATGACGTCCATTTTCCAAAACCATCTTTGTTTTGTCATAAAAAACACACGTGCCAAATTTTATCACTGTTGGTTAAACATAGGCTTATTTATTGCGTTTTAAATTTTTGGGTTGTATGGGAGGTGGGCGTGTCCGTGAGCGGATGACGTCCATTTTTGGAAGACATCTTTGTGTTTGAATAAAACACATACATATCAAATTTAATTGTTGTAGGCTAGTTATGAGCTGAGTTATGCAGTTTTAAATTTTTGCGTTGTATGGGAGGTGGCCGTGTCCGTGGGCGGATTCCAAAAATATTCAATAGTGCAGATCCTTGGGTCCATGTGACCATGTGTTCCAAGTTTCATCCAATTATCTCAACTCCTTCTTCTTATCCTGTGTTTACGGACAACACACAGACGGACGGACGGACATGGATAGCTCGATTCACGTGGTGACGCTGATCAAGAATATATATACTTTTCTATACCGGACTCGATTCGTTCTATGCGTTACAAACGTTTGCACAAAGTTAATATACCCTGACCTTTCAGGTTTAGGGTATAAAAAGGCACTAATTCCTTAGGTGATGTGCAGGAAGCCGTAAAGCGATTTGTACATATCAAAAAATAGGAAACAATTGAACTATTAGGTACTTCCCTACTCGCTGAAGCATTTATACCCCCTTCGTAGTAGTCAACGGTTTTTTTTTATATCTGTAAAAAAAAAGTTCAATCGCAAGTGATTTGGAAAAAATTTTAATTTTTTTTAAATAGAAATTAAAAAAATATTTTTTTGTTTTATTGTTTTTTTTTTTGTGCTGTTTAAGTGTTGCAATTTCCATATTTTGTGCTTTATTTTTGTTTTGTTTTATTAAAAGTGCACGGGTGAAAGTCATTGAAATTTGCATGTACAGCTAAACTTTATGTGGATGTACAACAATATATATTTTTCAACAAAATATTTTTAATATAGGCTAGGAACGAAAGGCCTCCTTGTTCTGGAGGAAAAAGGTACTGAAGGCAATAAAGGTGCAGTTGTGGCGCTTTATTTGTGGCGGATGGCATGTAGTGAATAAAAGATGACGAAGAGGAAGGTCCGTACAGTATTAGCAGTAGTGCTGAAGACATCGGTCCTGTAATTTTAGAGAATCCCATTAATGAGGATCCCAATTTGAAAGATGATCTGGCCAACTGGTACAAAACTTTTGAACATTCTAAAGATTGTGCTGAAGGATAATTAGTGAAATCAAATGCATATAGCTAGAATGCACCTAAAAAAAAAACAAATTGGCCATTTCAGCCCTTGAAAGGACTTTGTGTGTGTTGTTACAGTGGCTCAAAGTAATAATGGAACAATCTTAAAAATTGCATTCAAATCCAAATTGAAGTTATTTTGATGGTCCAACTAGCAAGTTTTTGTATATTTTCAAAAGAGTATTATGTGGTTTATATAAAATAATTAAAAGAATAATGAATTAACTGTTAATTGATTTAAAAAAATAAAAAAACAAAATTAATAACGAAAACCAACATCAAAGTAATAATGGAACACGACGTTTATTTATAAAATCATAAGCAAAATAATTTTAAAAAATGCAGAGTAAATATTTAGTTGTTACGTCTTTCTGTTTAATTACCGCTTCCAAATGATTTGGCATTGATTCACCAGTTTTCGGGAGTAGGACGGCTCCATATTCATCCACTCCTGAATAAGGGCTGTTTTTGGCTGATCACGAGTAAAAATTGTGGGATTTTTCAACTTTCCTTCGGGTTACTCCATGTCAGCTCAATGGGATTGAGGTCTGCAAAGCAAGTTGGAGTTTCCAGACATGTGGTCAATTTTTAAGTAGTCAGCTTCTCACATTATAGGACTTGTGTCTCGGATCGCTATCCTGGTCATATGGAAATTAACTCTCAATGCCCAACTTTCTCACATTTTCCGTCAAAATATTCTTCACTATATTAAAGTATACTTGTCAGTCCATAATACCATTGATGATGTGAAGCTTCCCAGGACCTGCAGCTGACATGGCACACCATAGCGCCATTGAACCCATACCGTGCACTCAGAAAAAAAAGTACATTAAACAACCGTAAAATTGACATTTTTAGTTGACAAAAGTCGTCCGACATTAAAAAATGTTAAAATTGATATTATCGTAATGTACTTTTTACATTACGAAACCTACATTTAAAAATGTATAACTGTCACATAATAATGTTATTTTAACATTTAAAATATCAAAAAGTATCAGTAAATTAAGTCAGATAAAAAAAAATCTATTGAAAAATAATTTTCCACTAGTGGGAATCGAACCTGGGCTCCGGGCATCCTAAGCCACACTCTTAACCTGTGTGCCACGGTCACCTGTATGTCTCAACGGCTCAGCTCTTAAATAAACATTACATCTGCTTGTTGTTGACATCTACATTTATAATGTTAAATGGATATGAAATACTTTCAATTGTACAGTAAAAAATGATGAACTAAAAACATTTTAAATGTTATTTTAACATTAATAATTGATATTGCAACGTAAAACATTACATTATCAATTTGATATTTTTCTTATCAATTCAACACAATACATGTTAACTTAACATTTTCTTACGTAAAATCCACATTTTCTGATTTACATTGGAAATAACATTAAAAAATGTTAATTTTACATGGCAGCTTTTTTCTGAGTGTGCTTTATTGTTTGACAAAGTTTGTTTATGCGATTGAGCTGAAATTTTTACACCGAGTACGTCTCATAGAGAGAAAGAAAATAGAGGGTGTAAAAAAGTGGGCGGAAGTATTTGGGCGTGGCACTCTATAACAACTTCTAAACGCCCGAACCGATTTCAATAAAATTTGGTATGAAGGTTCAACTGTTCCCAAAATTCAACATAGGCTATAAAAAATTCCAAAGAATTACGCAAGAGGGTGCTTTAAGTATTACATTTCTATGAAACCGACCGATTTCTATGAAATTTGGTACGAAGATTCAGCTGCACCCAACACAAAATCTAAAATATAAAAAAATTCCAAAGACTTCCGCAAGTGGGCGCTTTAAGTAGTGCATTTTTACGACTCAATAACTCCCAAACGCCTGAACCGATTTCAATGAAATTTGGTATGAAGGTTCAACTGCAACCCATATAAAACAAAGGAAAAAATTGGGCGGAAGTATGTGGGCGTGGCACTCAATAATAACTCCTAAGCACCTGGATCGATTTCAATAAAATTTGGTATGAAGGTTCAACTGCAATCAAGATAAAGCATAGGTAAAAAAATTGGGTGGAAGTATGTTGGCGTGGAACTCTATAATAACTCTTAAACACCTGGACCGATTTCAATAAAATTTGGAATGAAGGTTCGTCTGCGCCAAAGATAACATTGGCTTTAAAAAATTCCAAAGACTTTCGCAAGAGGGTGCTTTAAGTAGTGCAGCTTTAAGACTTAATAACTCCTAAACGTTTTGACCGATTTTGCTAAAATTTGGTATGTGAAATAACCTGACCCTGCAACAGAATTGAGGCTATTCCATGAATTTCTGAAAACTTCCGTAAAAGTTCGGTTTAAGCAATCAACTATGTCTGGCTCATTCACGTAAAAACGGATTTCAATGAAACTTGGTAAGCATTCGTATCTGTTAATGAAATAGATCCTATGCTTTTAGAAGTCTTTTCGACAAAAATGAAGGAATGAGCCGAAGGCAAACGAAGTCAAGAACCAAAGACTAACGAAAAAAAAAGTTTAACGAATACGAGCAGAAGCTACACGGTTAAAAATCTTGGGCTAAATTTTAATCTTTTTTGGATTACATATAGGACACGACCAAAAAAAGATTACTTTTTAATCCAATGAAAAGTTTTAAATTTTCCAATCCAAAAAGGACTTATTTTTAATCCGCAAAAAGTTTAAAATTTTTTAATCCAAAAAGGAATAATTTTTAATCCGCAGAAAGTATAAAATATTATAATCCAAAAGAATTAGATTTTAGTTCAAAAAAGTTAAAAATATAAAAGGATTACTTTTTAATCCACAAAGGTGAGAACTCGTGAGAAAAAAAGGTAAGAGATAATTCTCATATTTCATAAGTCTACGAAGAAAAGTTATCCTTTGACCTCCATAAGCATGTATATATATATTAAAAAAAGTTCTTAAACTTAATTTATGCTAAATTTTGCATATTTCTATACGATCTAAAAAAAAACTTATTTTTTTTTTGTCGCGTACTTTGAACTAATTTGTACTAAATCTTGCAATATTTTTATAAAATGTAGCACTCTTTCATCGCGTTAGAACACTTAAAATACATATCGGTTCTTTTTTGTTTCTTTCTTGTTTTTCGAGTAATTAAAACCGTGCGAATGTCGCGTCCGTGCCAATGGCTCTTCAGCTGGAAAGCTACATAATATTCAGCTTTTCGCCATAGAAGAACTGTCAAATAAAGAGCTGCTTTTCGTTGGCTTTTCAGCCAAAAGGCCTTCGTGTCAACATATTATTATATTGCCATAAACTTCACTATATATACATTAAGGGTATTCATGCAAATGGGCAGTGCCCTTATAAATGATATAAACCGTATAAGTTTATCAGCCTTATAAATGAAATGTATGGAGAACCGTTTACACAAACCAGATATATCACAAACCAGCAATCAGCTGTTTATATGTATGCTGAAAGTTGACTGTTAACAAGTTAACAGCTGACATATCTCTCCAAATGCACAATCGACTGATTAAAATAACTAATTGCCCAAAATACAAGCTTGCCGTTTTGCATGAATACCCTTATTATGTATTATGAAACACTGCTCAATATAATAATGAATATAAAAATATTTTGGTTCAGATTTTAAGAAACAATTTGTTTCATTTAATTAAAAAATAAACTTTGGATGCTTTAACAACATTAACTATTATATTGAGCGTAAATTTCGTAGCAGTAGTAGTTTTCAATCTAAGGTAACATAAATAATTTTTCCTGAAAATACTACCTTAATGTTAATTTGTAGACCAAAAATAGTCTTAAACTTAAACTTTTTTGGATTAAAAACGAATTAAACTGAAGTATGGAATAAAAAATAGTACTTTTTGGATTAAATATTCCTTTAAACCAAAGTTTGGATTAAAAACTAGTCCAAAATTTTTAACCGTGTATATAGAGATGAACAGAAATCAACCGAACAGTATCGACCAAAACCGACGTTGATCGAAGACAATCCAAGAATCGAATCGATCCCAAAAAGATTTTTACAATTGGAATTTTTGTTGAGATAAGAAAAACTTAGAAAAACTTTAAACGCATTTTTCTCGAAATGACTTTTTACAAACTGGGTGACCATTTTCCTCAAAAACCAGGTGTCAGATCGAGACGTTGAAGATGTCACTTTTTTTATCATGTCCGGTAGGTACAGTTTTACGGAAATTTGACTAAAAACTTTCGAGGAAGGAAGGGGGCAAAACGCCAAAAAATTTAAAAATTTAGTTTATACTTTAAAAAATGTTAAAATGAGAGTAGTTTTAAAAATTGTCGTTTCTCCATACCGAACAGTATCGAGCAAAACCGAAGTTGAACAAAGGCAATCCAAAAATCGAATCGATCCCAAAAAGATTTTTAAAATTAGAATTTTGTTTTTGAGATAAAAATCCATATTTTAGGCATGCTAAGAAAAACTTCAACGTATTGTTCTCGAAATGACTTTTTCAAACTGCGTGACCATTGTTCTCAGAACCCAGATGTTAGATCTAGACGTTGAAGATGTATTTTTTTTTTAAATGACCGGCAGGCACTGTTTGACGGAAATAAGTCTGGGGGTAGACAAAACGATAATTTAAAAAAATTTAAAAAATTTAATTGATAAAAATCGCTTTAAAAATCGTACTTTTCCTGTGCTCAAGGCACAACCCCGAGTAACACCGGGTAACATCCGCTAGTAACGAATAAAATTGCATCATTTATTCAAAATTCTGAGTTTTCTGAGCTATATCGTCCTTCACGCAAATGAGAGATGTTCGAAAAAATGCCAATAATCGTTCGTCTTTGGGCAAATCTTGATAAATGCTAAAATAACTTGAAATGTTGAGAGAACACTTATGATAAATATTTTGGCCTAGATCCCATTGCACTCAAAACGGCCCTGCAGTAAACGATCAATCTGTTTTGATTTTATGAGTGCGTACAAAAACTACTCATGAAAATAAAGTTCAGCACAGATTCTTCTCTGTTAGATAACAGTTTTGTCTATCATGCCTGTAGCAATTTGTACAAGAAAATACTACCCTCACATAACAAATGTTAAATGGCCGCCCAACTCGCAGTCATCGCACTTAAATTTAAAATATATGAGCCTTTTTATACCCTAAACCTGAAAGGTGAGGGTATATTAACTTTGTGCAAACGTTTGTAACGCATAGAACGAAGCGAGTCCGGTGTAGAAAAGTATATATATTCTTGATCAGCGTCACCTCGTGAGTCGAGCTACTCATGTCCGCCATCCATCCGTCCGTCCGTCCGTCTGTGTGTTGTCCGTAAACACAGGATAAGAAGAAGGAGTTGAGATAATTGGATAAAACTTGGTATACATGGTCACATTGACTCAAGGATCTGCACTATTGAATATTTTTGGAATCCGCCCACGGCCACGCCTACCTCCCATACAACGCAAAAATTTAAAACTGCATAACTCAGCTCATAATAAGCCTACAACAAATAACTTTGGTGTGTATGTATATTTTATCAACACAAATATGTCTTCGAAAAATGGACTTCATCTGCTCACGGACACGCCCACCTCCCATACAACCCATAAACTGAAAACGCAATAAATAAGCCTTCGTTTAACCAACAGAGCTAGAATTTGGCACGTATGTTTTTTATGACAAGATAAAGATGGTTTTGAAAAATTGACTTCATCCGCCTACGGACACGCCTACCTCCCATACAACCCAAAAAGTTTAAAACTCAATAAATAAGGTTATGTTTGTCATAGAGAAATTAAATTTGATATGTACGTGTTTAATACCAAAACTAAGGTGTGTTCAAAAATTGGGAGTAGTCCGTCCATGATACAGGAATAAAACTTGGTATGTGTAAATTTTTCATCAACATTTAAATGCATATAAAATATAGGCTTCTTTCGCCCACGGACACACCCATTTTCAATAATATTTTTTATTTTTTTTGGAAAAGCAGGTTTAGGTTATTTCATAGTCGGCCTAGACCGACTTTAGACTTTCTTTACTTGTTTAATTTAAATTTTGTACGTTATATCTATAGATTCACCGTTGTGTAGCCCTCGTAAATGTCCACAAAAAAACCTTGAACATAACTCATATTTCAATAAAATTTATAGATATTTTAAGTGAAATAACCGCCAAATGTTTATGGTTTTCTTTATTGTGCTTTTCATATTTATTTTAGAGCGTGTTCCTGTGCCTATTATTTGCACTTTATTCTGCAATTTTATTGAAAGAAATTCAATTGTGACCTATGCCGAACCTCACAGTTCTGACATAAGCTTGTGTTTACTCTGTTGCATGTAATATTTAATAAACAGAAGAATAAAAGAGAAGCCGAATGTTTTTCCAGATCGATAAGCATTTTAATAAAACGTAACCATTTTAATGTTTCTCAACTGTTTACACATTTAAACATCAAAAGTCAGATTTTTATGCATATCAATTTGATTGTAAAAATTCTTGACGTCTACCTACGGATAAACAAGAATACAAGGATAAACATTTTTGTGTGTTTTTGCGAAAATGTTGCCAACATAAATTTAAATAAATGTTTGTCATAGCGAAGAAATATTACTTAAGGATAATGTTGTTGTTATTGTTCGTGTTGTTGCTGATGTTGTTATTGCTGTTGCTCTGCCTTGTTGCAATACTTAACATTGACTGTTGCTGTGCGTGCTGCTTGTGCGCCCCTAGGGCCGTGCCAACAAGGGGCATGGGTCTACCTGCCAACGTTAAAGCCATAACACAACCCAGTCTTGGCACAATTTATATTTTATCGAAATAAATGGAATTTATTGTATAACAAGAAAATAAATCGTAAGTGCAAAATTTGCATGATGATGAAGCGAGCGCAAAAAAAGGAAATAAAATAAATTGCAAAAACAAAAAAATATATTCATACATATATATATAGTATATAAACAGTGGCTTGCTCACGTAGATTGAAGATGGTGGAAAAATTGAAGGATATGACAAGGATGACTACGAAAACAAAAACAACTAGCTTTGCAAAGGCGTGAATGCAGCAGCTCACCAGGTTCACAAGTTTTTCATCGAGTCTGAACTGTGAATGATGAAAAATTGTATTAAAAATGAGTTGGTATTCAAAGCTTGAAGCAAGCAAGAATCAAGGTCTTCGGCTTAAGTGGTAAAAGCAGCAGTGGCAGCAGCAGCGCCATGTAACGAAATCACCTTTATAGAAATACAAATAAATATAATAAATGGCGTAATTTTTTCCATGGAAAATATTCGATATTCCATTTCAAGAATTTATTAAATTCAATTTTTTATAAAATTTTTTAATTTACATGTTTTATTCGTTTATAGATCTCTGTGAAATCTTGTTTAGATTCTAATCTTAAATCATGTTGGAATAACTTCTTGTGCCTATTCTAAAGTAAATAACAGTATTTTGAGGCAGTTTCTTCATTTCGATTTTTTAAGAAAGCTGATAAAGTATATGATGTCAGGCAAGGTTGATGCAAAAGTTAAAGTTTATAAGAAGCTTGAAAAGGTAGACCCCAATTTAGTTTATATGCGGAGAAAAGAAAATATAGAAAAAAGAAAAGAGTTCATCAGAATCCTATTAATTAACATAAAAATATGTTACTTGAAGTCGGCATTAAGTCCTTGAAGACGAATTAGTCCAACCAGTAGCGTAACTAGATGATCAAGGGCCCGTGTGCAAAATTGAAAAAGGGCCCCTACCAGAAAAATTAAAAAAAAAAAACATCTTCAAAACAAAAGAAACATTATTGTTTTTATTTTATTTTACTAAACTTATTGTCTTTCTTTATCATTAGAAAAAGTTAATTTGTTCTATTAATTTGTTAAAAATTCAGGCGCCTGTTTGTTTGCAATTGCAATCAATGCTAAGCTCGACAACCTGGATTGGCTTGTCTTATTTCTTTAATAATTTGTAATAATTGAGGAGTTTACATTAAAATCCCGATAAGGCACAGAAAAAAAAATTTTAGTTAGAAATGCCGGTATAAAGCTACATCGATCCATAAAATCCTTTTTGATAAAAATCCTAGAGAAAATGCATTATTAAAAAATATCTGTTTTTAAATCAAAAGCAGACATGTCCACTGTAAGTTATCAATCAAAAACAGATAAGACAAATCAAGTTTTCATTTGGGTAGTTTTCATTAAAATTTTAAAAACTTTTTTGTGTCAAAACTTAGTATGAGTAATAAATTTAGCATTTTAGCGTATTTGGGTATGCGTTCTATAAAAAATAAAAAACGAAAAGTAAAAACATTTTTTAACTAAAATGGACCCTCAGTAAAATCGAAATTGCTTCTGCAGATTTCCTCTGATTTGAAAAAAATTTTCAGAAATCATTTTAATGAGTTCGCCTTACTTTTGAGATCCAAAACGGCGGAATCTAAATATTGATTTATATCTTACATTCCAAACCAGACAAGTCCAAATTTGAAATTGAAAATATGAAAGTTTTTGCATTATGAGACTATTTTTTTCGCATAATATTTTTATTCCTGTGGATCATAATTTTGCATAATTGGTTTGTTTATAAAAAAATGTTACAATTAAGACGTTTTTACCAACAATTCGATCTGTATGACTTAGAGGGTTTTGAATATTAACTTCTCAATTGTCAATTTCTTAAATGACCGGTCTGCTCTTGCGGAGATCACTGGGATTGTGAAGAACAACAACATCCCACTCAGCATTTCATGAAATTTATGAACAAATTCGAGGAGTCTATTTTAGGCGTTTTCGTTTATTTGTTAAGAGCAGAGCAGGAACTGTCAAATAACTTGTTCGTGTTCTTTATTTTGTTCAGAGAATGAAGAGTGGATTAATCGAGTTTTTGTATACACTCATAGCATAAACAGAGCGCTATCGATGTCACTCTTCCTACTCTGTTTCAAAAGACCAAGCACGTAGAGTGAATATCAGAGAGCTTTGATCAGGAGAAATCTGAACGTGATCAGAGCGCACTCTTATCGAAACGTTCTCTATGTTCTCTGGCTCTGAAGATTACTCTGCTCTTAACACATAAACGAAAACGCCTTTTGACTCTTTTGCGCGATTAAAACAATCAAAAACGAGCGCTTCTTCTGATCAAAAAAAAGACTCTTTTGTCGGGAAAAATGGTGCCCTACGTACGAGTCCGAATGAAGTCTTTTGACGTAGAATTACGTCTTACAGCGCGGTTTATATGGGATCGTTTTAACAGATTTTTTCAAGGCCATGAAACTTTTTTTAGCAAATACTTTAGGGTATACCTACAGCCTTTTATACTCGTCGTTCAAAGATAATATATACTAAAATATCCGATATATCCTGCACTGAATTAATATCTAAATTTGGATTATGTCACTCTTAAATTTAAGTCACAAAATAGTAAAATATAAGAAGAAAATGCATGTGTTCATATAAGAAAATCAATCATCAGCTGCTTATGCGGTGCCTGCTGCTTTCTTTGTTTTTATTTCGTTGTTTTTGTTTTGTACGAACTTGGTTCTCTACACCACGGCATTGGCAGCATTGGTTCTCTTCTCCACGTTAAGAGGGTGATTCGATTAGATTTTACTCTTATTAAAAAATGACTTGCATCATATTTCGTTTTGTGCTATGACCCAATAGATGGCGCTATCTGTTTGGCTGACATGATACAGAACTTGGTTCTCAACTCTACAGCATTGGCAGCATTGGTTCTGTACTACACGTTAAGAGGGTGATCCGATTAGATTTAACTCGTTTCGTTTTGTGCTATTTTCCAATCAGAGATAAAGAGATGGGAAACTTCTTTTTAATGATGTTTTTTTCATGTTTCCCTCCAAATTCATGCTGCTTCTTTAATTTTTTGGATACTTTTGTCAGACTCATATATTGTATACATGATTCACCTCATAGTTATTCTATGAATAGGGTTTCTCTATTAATAGGGTTGCATTGCAAAAAAAATAAAAATGTACTATTATATCAAAGTTCCTTCGAACTTAAATGCTGTTTGCGGTAGACCAATGGTATTTTCTTTTCCCGATAAAAGAAATCAAGAATATATTCCATTTTTCTGCACCCTCTATGCAAAGAGTGCAGAATATATTACAGTTTTTATTTAACCCAAAACTTTGCCCTGTTCTAAGTTGATAAAAAAACAAAAACCAAATTTTGTCATAATTCTACTTTAATGCCCACGCCCTTTTATTTTTTTTCGAGTTGGATTAGTTAGATTATATGTATTTGGGCTCGCTCAGCCCAAATGGAGATAAAATTCATCAAAGTTCGAAAAAAGCTTATACAAATCTGAATTTTTTTAATTTTTTAACGAATATTCAATACTAAACAACAAGTTTAAATAGGGAAACTTGCCTTTATTGTTAATTAATTTTAGCAATAAATTATTTACCGTTTTAACCAGAGTGGCACCAAAATGCATAGCCTCATACTTATGCTTTAAGTTTATCGTGCCCTTCCAGTTTGAATGTTTGGAATATTTTTTTAAAACTTATTCATTTTAGCTTCTGAATTTACATATAAATATTTGCTATCTTCCAAATAAAAGTATTTTTCATTCTAAAGAAGAAATTCATTAACTTTTAAAATTTGTGGTTTAACACTTTCGCCCTGTTTACCAAGAGTTATGCAATGATCTCTATTCAATATTTCAATCGCTTTCCTAATTTGCGCAAAGCAATATCTTATTCACCAACTTTAAACTTGTTAACAAATAATTGGTGAGTGGTAAAAAGTTATTCAACACAATTTTTAAGCTTATAACTAAGTTCTTCTGTGTCAAGCGAAAGCTTCATTGATTAAATAAAGAAATAATGGGTTCCGTGAGCGAGAAGGTAATCAGTGATTTAAATAATGTGGATTACTTTCTCGATTGCATGTAAGCAGGATTTTGTTGGGGCTTTATGTTCAATATTTTCTTAAAATGTCACTTTTCAGTTCCCTCAGATGACAGCATTTGAGGATAGAATTTTAAAATCGTAAATTTTGAGAAAGAACTGCAATTTATCTTACTTTTGAGATAAAAATTTTCGTGAAAAAAACACTATTCAATTTTAAAGGTCAGAATTTGTTTGAGAAGAGAACCAAAAACTGCGAAATTCTTACAGAGGGACAAAATAATAAAAAGTTATTCTGTACCTTGATTCTATTCCTAGTGGAGAGATTCTGTAACACAAACCGACCTGTATAAACTTACTTCCAAATAAAATAGTAGTAGTACAATTCTACTATAATTTCGTACTTATTAATTCGTAGTAAATAACAGCTACTCTAAATAATACAAAACTACGTTTTTATGCAACTCTGCTGTTAGTTTTCATGCCAAGGTGGGTTTCATATTAAAGCAGTGAGCGCTTTCAAGCGATACAACTGTTCCAGTAGAAAACCTAATTAGCGCTTTTTTTCTATAACTGAGTTGCTAAGTCAAACATCAAAAATATTGGCAAGTAGTTAAAATGCAGGGACTTGCAACAAAAATGTTGGCAAATAGCAATGAATGCGCATGTTCTTGTAGTTTTAGAACATATTTTTAAAATTAATACTTAATAAATATACTTAAAAGAGACAAAAATTACAATTTCCTGGTTAGGCTATCAATTTATTCGATAGACTGTTTTACATTTCATCAATTTAACAACTATTTTGACATTTCAAATAGCAAACTATTCAGAAAATATAACTTATTGAGAGCGCTGGACGTGGCCACTGAGTTTTCACCAGACTGCTTAAATTTAAGGAAACTGTTGAATTATGTATTAAACTATGGTAACTGGGGAGTATGTCAAAAATTGCACTAACACATTTATAGAGTTTATGTTGGTATTGTTGCCATTTTGACAGAAGGCTATCTCTTTCTTGCTTAAAATTTGTCGAAGTTTCCCATCTCATTATCTCTGTTTCCAATAGATAGCGCATATGTCCGGCTGACATGATGTATGCATCCAACGATCGTTGGTTATTGCGTCTAGTAGAAAGCAGGATAACTAAATATGCGAAATTAACAATCAATTGTTAATTTAAAAAATTAACCAGGTTTTGTCCCGATAAATTGTTGTTTTTGTTTTCAATGCAAATAAAGTAGGATGATCAACCATATATATCTTACTTCTCATTTAGTGTTGCTCGCAAACCATACATCGGACAGAAACGAAAGCACCCGTGGAAAGGCTATTTGCTCAGCTTGAGGTATAACCACCACCCGATTTCTTGAAAAATCGGGGCATTCACTTTATATAAAATTGAATTGAAGTAAAATTGAGTGTAGCTCGCAAACCATACATCAGACAGAGACGACGAGGACGAGACCAGAAAAGGACATTCGCTTAGCCTTCTTTTCAATAAAGTCAATGAACTCAATTTGTCTTACTAAACAAAATGATTAAAAGAATTTGACATTTTACTTGTTTCTTTTGCTTGCTCTATTTATCATGCTTAAAAAAGAAAAACAAATTGGCCATTTCAGTCCTTGAAAGGACTTTGACCGAGCTTCTAATGATCAATTGTGTTGTGTGTGTAATTAAATGTTTGCACACAATTCACCGAGAATTGGACCTACATGTTTTATGCCGACTCCGAACGGCTAAAGTTCATGTTCTCAAGAAGCTTTACATGGCATTATTTACTCTCTGAGGTTTGCCATTGTCTGCAGAGAGGTGGTGGCCTATCAGAAAAATTTTTTATTGAAAAAACTTTTTCGCCGCGGCTGGGGATCGAACCCGGGCTCCGAGCATGCTAAGCCACACACTTAACCTGCATGCCACGGTCATTTATCATGCTTACTTTGAACTTTTTCTGTGTTCTGGTCTCGATAAGAACCTCCATGACTTGAGTGTTATTAATTTATTTATTAATTTTTGGAAGATAAATAAAAAAATAAGTGCAAAATAGACAAAAGAATCGGACTAAAGAGACAAAGCAGAAAAGGTTACTATTTAAACGGAATTTTACATAAATAAAATAAATATAAGTAGTGATGTGCGTGTAAAATAGTGTGATAGTGCAGGTGGTTATAGAGTATTCTACAAGATCAATATGTTTTTGATCAATAAAACATGTCTAAAAAGACTAGTTTAGGTGATTGAAAACAAAACAGTCTTCCAAATGCTGGGTGGGATAGCTGTACAAACTTCTGTATTGTCACTTTCAATTGCTTCAAAATTTGTAATGATTTTTTGGTACAATTGATAAGGGTGTCCAATTCACCAGCTTGTAAATACTGATGAATTGTTGAGTAAAATTGTGAGCTACTATTTAACAATATGTTGTTTGAAAGTTGCATTTTTAATTATATCAGATTCGTTACCATTTGCTATTTGTAGTGTCATCGAAGCGCCACTATCGTTTAAGGGTCCCGGTGCTCTGCACCGTCTTGCACCTATGGATTTACGCCACTGAACCCAACTAATGTTTTGCAATAATATAAGTTAATCCTGCCACAAAACAAAAACAGCTACTAATACTTATACTAACACTAATACTTATACTTATTTTTTTTTTTTTTTTTATTTATTTATTTGCTAAGCCTTGGGCTTTCTAGCACTATAATAAATTAAAAATACAAAATTTCAATATAATGGTACAAAGCAAAATAAAATGAGAATTAGTGAATTATCAAAAGAATACAAAACAAATTAATAATAGAATATAATATTTTAAAATTAACATTATAATATGTACAAATAAATTTTAAGATATTTAAAAATATTGAACAGCAAATAACATTGTGGTACAAGGCAAACATGGTTATGTTCGCCCCCACTGATAGCATGGTGTCGGCATAGAACGGTGGGAGGTATCGAGACAAACAAGGTCTGTACGCCACACTGATAAGCATTTGCATATATATATAATATAAATCGTTCAGTCATTGCTAAAGCCAATGAAATCCTGGCTAAGCAAGGTGGTATTTCGACAAACTTGGTCATATGTACCACACCAATTTCACTATATACAACGAAATGGTAGAGAACGTAGGCACTAAGACATCTAGGTATCATTGGCCAGTTATATCAATATATATACAATACAAATCGTTCTTGCATGGTTGTAGGAAAAAATCCAAAATGTACAACCAGTGCGGCACGGCTGAAAAATGAATTAACATTCACCAAGCATGTTCGATAAGAATAATTGAGGTCAACAGGTTCAGGTCCATTCATAATAGTGTAGTTATTGTTGTTTTATATCCATCACTAAGTGAAAATTATGCATCCTTGGAAAAGGCGTAATCAGACTCAGCGGCGGTACTGAAGGTAATCTAAAATTTTATGTTTAATTGAGTACATGGATTCATTTAAAGAAATAACATCTGAAACGAAATTAAAGTCTCCGCAAGCGCTTCTTAGTGGTTCATTTTGTAAGTAATTAGTTCTACAAAAGTTCATAAAAAGTAGCTCAAAAGACCTTCTAGGACGAAGAGGAACATTAAAGTAAATTTTACTAAGTAAATATGGACTGTTAACATATCCATGTAAAAGTTTTATAATCCAGCTAACATTTAGCATAATTCTCCTATTTTTTAAAGAAGGAAGATTAATAAGCTGCAATCGATATTCATAAGAAGGTAAATTAAAGTTTGAATCACAATATAGATCGCGTAAGCAGAATAGAAGAAATTGCTTTTGAACAGATTCTATATCGTCAATGTAACACCCATAACGAGGGCACCAAACAATTGAAGCGTATTCTAGAATGGGCCTTACTAACGATGTGAATAAGGTTTTAGTTATAAAAGGATCATTAAACTCTTTAGACCATCGTTTAATAAATCCTAGAGTACTATTAGCTCGGCTAATAGCTTTATTAATGTGAATGTTAAAGCGAAGTTTGGTGTCCATAGTTACTCCGAGATCATCAAAAACCTCTAAGATCTCAAGTGTATAGTCACCTATTTTGTAATAACTTCGAGAAGGTTGCCTCCGAGAAAAAGTCATGTGTTTACACTTCTTCAAGTTAAGCTTCATGCAGTTAATTTCGCACCAGTTACAAAGATGGTCAAGATCGGTTTGAAGGAAAAAAGAGTCGTGCTCATTTTTATAAGAAAGAAAAAGTTTAACATCATCAGCGTATAGCAAGATATTACTATGCTTTACCACAGATGGTAAATCATTTTTACTTTTTTAAATCATTATACTTATACTAATACAAATGCTAATACTAATACTAATACTAATACTAATACTAATACTAATACTAATACTAATACTAATACTAATACTAATACTAATACTAATACTAATACTAATACTAATACTAATACTAATACTAATACTAATACTAATACTAATACTAATACTAATACTAATACTAATACTAATACTAATACTAATACTAATACTAATATTAATACTAATACTAATACTAATACTAATACTAATACTAATACTAATACTAATACTAATACTAATACTAATACTAATACTAATACTAATACTAATACTAATACTAATACTAATACTAATACTAATACTAATATTAATACTAATACTAATACTAAAACTAATACTAATAATAATAATAATACTAATACTAATACTTATACTAATACTCATACTAATACTAATACTAATACTAATACTAATACTAATACTAATACTAATACTAATACTAATACTAATACTAATACTAATACTAATACTAATACTAATACTAATACTAATACTAATACTAATACTAATACTAATACTAATACTAATACTAATACTAATACTAATACTAATACTAATACTAATACTAATACTAATACTAATACTAATACTTATACTAATACTAATACTAATACTAATACTCATATTAATACTAATACTTATACTAATACTAATACTAATACTAATACTAATACTAATACTAATACTAATACTAATACTAATACTTATACTTATACTAATACAAATGCTAATACTAATACTAATACTAATACTAATTCTTATACTAACACTAATACTTATACTTATACTAATACAAATGCTTATACTAATACTAATACTAATACTAATACTAATACTAATACTAATACTAATACTAATACTTATACTAATACTAATACTAATACTTATACTAATACCAATACTAATACTAATACTAATACTAATACTAATACTAATACTAATACTAATACTAATACTAATACTAATACTAATACTAATACTAATACTAATACTAATACTAATACTAATACTAATACTAATACTAATACTAATACTAATACTAATACTAATACTAATACTAATACTAATACTAATACTAATACTAATACTAATACTAATACTAATACTAATACTTATAATAATACTTATACTAATACTAATGCAAATTCTTATACCAATACTAACACAAATGCGAATTGTAATTCTAACACTAATACTTATACTAATACTCATACTAATACCTTTACTGATACTTATACTGAAAATTTTGAAAGAATTCTGTTGACTTAAGAGAGTATCATGAACATTTGATAAAATGTAGGCGTGTTTCTTATCAATCCATTTTAACCAACTAGCACTTGCTCCATGACCTTTTCTCACAATTTCTCATGCTATTATTTTGGAAGATAATATATCTGACAAATTTTCGAAACAAAAATTATAATTGGATTTTAGTAGATCACGAGTTAGATTTTGAATACTCTCTTACCAAGAAATTTTGTATGCTTACATTTCCGTTATAAACTTCGAATGCACATACATATATTTCCTTCACATGTTTCATATGTACTTCTTTTAGTATTTCTATCCTTGTACCTTATCATAATTTTTACCGACTGCTTGATTTCTTGTAGAATTAAAGTAAATCTTTAAAGTTTCTAAAAGACGATTCAAGCGAGGACTGACTTAACAAAGTTTTTCAATCTCCGAGTCATTATTTTATGATTTCTGAGTGTTATCATTCAAGTAAAGATAAGATTTCTATTCTATAAGATTAAGTATGGATCATGCGAATATTTTAGAACAACTTGTTATCGGAAGATGGTAACTTTTTGCTTTCCACCAGTTTGTTTGTCCCAAAACCAAAAATTCTCTTTGTAACTCTTTTAAGGATGATTAATTTGATTATGCTGTTATGTTACCAAGACTACAAAAAACTAGTAAGGTATATCTTCGACTTAGCCGAAGTTAAAATACCCCCACGGGCGATTTGCAATGGTACAAAATCTTAAATTGCAACTCTTTTCATATGAGATTTCAAAAAATTTGCTATTTTGATGACGTCTAATTCATCTAAATCTAATCTAAGTCTAATTCGTATAAAATTTTTTTCCTGCAAAGTAAAGACAAGCCATTTTATAAAGTTTTTAATTAGTGGCTGTATGGGATGTGGGCGTGTTCTTGAGTGATTGATGGCAATTTTTCTAACACGCCTCAATTTTGATATAATATACACAAGTACCCAATTTCAGGTCTGTAGCTTAAATATATGCCTATTTATAGAGTTTTCAATATTACGGGTTGTATGGAAGGTGGGCGTGTTCATCAATGGATGACGCCCATTTTTCTAACACATCTTAATATTATTATAAAAAGAATAAATATTTAATTTTTCATTCGTAGCTTCAACAGAAGCCTATTTATATAGTTTTAAATTATTGGGTTGTATCAGAGGTGGGCGTGTTCGTGGGTGGATTACGCCCATTTTTCTCTCACGTCTTAATTTTTATATTAAAATAATAAATATTTAATTTTATTTTTATAGCTTTGACACAAGCCTCTGTATATAGGTTTCAATATTGGGGTTGTATGGGAGGTGGGCGTGTTAGTGGGTGGATGACGCCCATTTTCCTAACACACCTGAGTTTTGTCATAAACTATATAAATACCGAATTAAAGTTTTATAGCGTAAATATTTGCTTCTTTATGGAGTTTTAATCATTGGGGTCGTATGGGAGGTAGGCGTGGTTTTGATCCGATTTAGCCCATTCTCGAACTTGACCTTAGTTTTTTAAAAAAAAGCTTAAACATCGAATTTCAGCACGATAGCTTCAAAATTACGGCTGTAATCGTGTCCACAGACAGACAGACGGACAGACGGACAGACAGACGGACATGGCTAAATCAACTCAGGTGGTGATGCTGAGCTAGAATATATATACTTTTCTATACCTACCACGCCTCCTTATGGGTGTTACACACGTCGTGACAAAATTAATATACCCCTTACGCAGTACGCGTGGGGGTATAAAAATTGCTTTTCTCGAGTTTAACAGCATATCGGCGAATCTCTAAAACATAAACTCACAATGTAGTTTTTGTGGTTTGCTCTAAACGTTTAATATCTTATCTCTGTTTCGTAAGATAAAAACAAAAATAAAAATCTCACGTTATCGAATTCAAGTATTAGAAATTTCGGGATATGAACATTTCAAAAAATTATAACGGATATTCAAACTAGTTCTATAATAAAATGCTTTTAAATAAATATAAATGTCGAATATGCCAGTGAAAACATGATAAAACCGGAAAAATCTTTAAACTTCTCTCCAAGTCTAAGGGACGATTTGTCTCCATAACTCAACGTTCTCAAGAAATAGAAAAGAAAGTGGTGCCAAAATATTGCAACACACTTTATATTCGGCATACAATTCGCATTTAATTCTATTGTAAAATTTATGCAAATAACTATCATTTGCTATATTAGAAACTTTGAACGCAGGAAGTGTATTAGTCACAGACACCAACCACCAGACAAGCGACTTATCTATTCCTACACTTCCTGCAAGTTTGCCAACCCAACTGCTTTCAATTGGCTAATAAAACAAACGAGCGACAATTAAAATCCAAAATTACCCAGATAATTCCGTACGCCGAGTGCTGGACGCTGCAGCTTCAGCTAACAATAAAATTTGCCTCAAGGACATACAAGTTGAGCGTGATTTTCGTGGTATTAAAGCGATTGCAGCAGAAAACTTGTTAAAAATTTAAAGCTGGCATCCTTTAAGTGCAAGGATGTGTTATTTTAATAGAAATTTTCTTATAACATGTGCGAAACTGGATAAAAATATGATATCTAAATGCAGATAACAAACTGATATATATCGGTGGTTCCATATCATATCGACAAATTTTTAGCAAAATCTGACCTTAGTGCTTCCGATTTTATTGAAATTTTGTAGGTTAGTAGTTCACATTGAAAAAACATATTCTGTGTTTTTATTATGGCGAAATGTTTTTTTTTTTGCAAAGTTATACACTGTCATAAACATTAAAAACTATCTAAAAAGTAAATAAGTACATGTATTTAAACAGCTCTATCTTCTTAACCGTAAGTCGTACAGAAAATAATTTCAAGTATAGTTTAAACACCTTGAATGCATCTTTCTGGTGATGTCATTTTTTTTATAGTACTCTTTTCAAAAAAAGTTATTTTTTCTTAAGTTCCGAAAAAATTAGTTAAGCATCATACTTTAGACAGTCGGGCGAAAAAAGTAATACTTAATTTAATGTGCCAGGCTATTCAAGAATGAGACTGCCATCACACCTGAGTTAAAACCACCAGCGAGCTTGTTCTGCTTTAGCCGGCGTTTATAGTGAACGCCGATTCAGACAGGTAGGCAGACAGGCAATGTGAACAAGCGAGATAGATAGCTATTTGCATCTTGTTTTTTCACACTATGAGCGCGGCCTTAGGTATGAAAACTACCTTCGCGTATCACCAACGTTATGGGATGTGATTCAGGTCAAGACAGCTTTGGTAGGTCATCAATTGGCATTGGTTTAAGATGTCATCAATTTATGGAATTTCAATTGAGGATATGCCGTCTGGTCCTGGTGACTTAAAAGGTTTGAAGCTTTCTGTTGCCCATTTTAGCTCCGATTTTGTAATAATGTCTAATGAGTTACCATCATTGGGTAGATGCTCTTCTTGTATTGGAATATTTCCAATCTTTGAACAGTCTGGGAAGTGAGTTTCTACTAATATATTTAAAGATTTTTCACTGCTGGTCGCCCATGTTCCGTCTCCTTTTTTCATGAAGCTCGGGTTGGGAGGAATGATTGCGACAATTTCCCTACTTCCCGTTGCCACGTAATTCTTTTCGTAACTCTTTCTTGAATTCTTTTAAAGCCATTTTATAGGTTAACCAAGCATCTGTGGATCCAGTGGCTTTTGCTTTATGGAAGAGTTTTTGGTTCTTATTTCAAACTGCTTCTGGTTTAGTGTCCCATTAAGGTGTCTTTTTCTTCCCTTCTTGACTTCTTTGAGATTACGGAAGCTACATAATCTCGGGGCATATTCTTCTATGTATGAATTAAAAAAGGAGTGTTTTTTCACTCTATAGTTCTTGATCCTATTCGATATATGGTCCGAGGCAAGAGTAATGCCCAGGACTTTAACTAGTAGAGGTTAACAACTACTCATCGTAAATTCAACCCCCTCCCCCCTATTTCCTGTTAGTTTGTCAATACCGGATCACGGAATTGCGATTTAAGTCCTTTTCAATCCCAAGATTTTTTCCGGGATCCCTGGATTTTTAAATTTACAATTTTCTAATAAAAATCGTGTAAATGAAATTCTTTCAATTTAAAGTAATTTGAAATTAATTTGTATTGTGGTGAAGGCAATTATGGTCGAAACTTACAGATTGCTTACAATTATCTTACAACTATTCCCCCAACCAACGTGGAATAAGAACGATGCTTCTCATCAGCGAGTTATATTGTAACAATATGCGAACAAACCTTTCTGATGAAATTCAAAAACAATTGAAAAAGCAAAGAATTTAATTTTAAAAATAATTTTTAAATTTAACTTTGATCTCAATAAGAAATATTAAACATTTTTATTGAAGTACGGTTACTGCTGTGTAAATTACATGATTATTACATTTTGTTTTTTTAATGAGCGAGTCATTAATTTTTCCTTCATTTTTGGATTCATTTACAATTTGTTACGTAAGGATGTTCGATGTTGCACAACATTGTCATCAATACAGAAAACATTGTAATATCATGGTATTTTTTTAGTACATGATTATTAAGGTGGCTTGAATATACATTTTTTTACCAACCCAAACCTAGGTTAACAAATCAAAGGCCTCCAAAACCCCGAACGTGTGGATTCCAAGTTAAATAAATTTATTTTTTTTCAAATCAAAACCACTGGCAGACGTCAAACAGAATCAGCTACCTGATTGATGATATAAAAAAAATATTTTGTTAATTCACATAATCACAATATTCCAAACTTTCATAGAACTTTCTCTAAAATTAAACAACGAAGTTTTGAGAAAATTTTAAAATGTAGTAAAATAATGTATAAATTTAAAAACATCGATTATATCGAGATATGTACTTGTTCTTGTTATGTGCTGATCAAAAACCTTCGTGAAACGAAAAATAATATTACTTATAGATATATTTTATTCTTCATTGTTATTATTATTATTTCTGACTTTATTTTCACTTTTGGTTTTGGTAGGTGAATAAAATCCCGAACCCATCGCATTAGAGTCGAATGCTCCAACGTCTTGACGTACTTGTACTGGTTCATAAATGAACAAAAGGTAAATGAACAAAAAGTGAATGAATTTCAAGATTCAGAAATGTTATAATAATTCATGTTTTGACCACTCTGAACACTGATTGTATTTTCAGAAAATTAGGTTTCAATGCACGAAATGAGTCTAAAAATACTAATAAGGAAGGCACTTAGATGAAAATTTATTAGAAGAAATTATTCTTGAAAGCGAATTATTAAGAGATTCAAAAAGTATTACGACGCTATTTTAATTTAACTTATAAAAAGTACGATAAAATAATATAAATAGGTCATTACATACAGCTAAATATGAAACCCTTCTTATCTGGATAAGAAAATAAGTATCGGACGAAATACCGGAAGAAATTCAAACAAAACCAGCTTTGAAAACATTTAGTTTTATTTTCATCGCCTGAATTAAACTCCCT
Organism: Tetanocera ferruginea; assembly: GCA_958299015.1. Taxonomy (NCBI): domain Eukaryota; kingdom Metazoa; phylum Arthropoda; class Insecta; order Diptera; family Sciomyzidae; genus Tetanocera; species Tetanocera ferruginea. The sequence continues at coordinate 35,886,229 of OY282644.1, read as the reverse complement.
TTTCCGCAATTCTACATTCAACAAAATAACGTTGCTGTCACTCTGTTGATTGCTATTAAGTTGGTAGGTCGATTCGAAACCAATACCAGCAATGATTTGGTTATCGCACATACGCTGAATTCACTAGATATTGGTTTACTTAACAGTAACCATGGCTGAGGATGATAACGATGTCATTGGCGATAATAACCTTGTTCTATCCGGTTACTCACCAGCTTCAACTCGACTTGCTTTCACTCGAATGGCCACACAATTTCCCTGAAGCATTTTCGGTAAGGAAATTGAAAGGAAATCTGTAACTAATATAAAATGGAAGATGACGTCGACATCATCAGTTTTAAAATCAAATATTCTTAAAGCAGATTCAAGCTTCCCTCGGGGGAACGTAACTCATAGAAACAACACTCAAACGTACATGAGTGCTTATGTGATCGCATTCGAGAAACCAAATGCATTTCTAGATTTCATATCGTATCATGTAATCGGAGAGATGTGCTCACAGACATAACTGTTCAGAGGCGCAAGAAGCATTTTAAAGTGAGTTTCCAGCAGATATTAAGATAACGTCAAAACACTGCTGCCAGCGAGTACGTATGTGAAATAATTCGTAGTCCAAAGACGTAGCCGACTTAAGAGCTGTTGTTGTTGCTGAGGCTTTCCTAAAGTAGCAGCAGTAGCTGAAGCAGCGGCAGTGGCAGAACCAATACCCACTTAGAGAGATCCACTTGCGAGTGAAATTAAATCACAAATCAAAAATCAATTTCAGTTTCTATTACGTCGACGACGACAATGATGATGATGATGAAGACGATGATGATGATGACGACAACGACAATTTCCATTTAACTACCCCTGCAGGAAAGAAAGCAAAAATCTTTTTGATTTTATCTCCTGGTGCCACGCTCGCCATGTGCCGCCAGTTAACAAGCAGCATACAGAGCAAGCAGCATGTGATAACTACGCGAACTGTGAAGTGTGGTGTGAGTAGTTCAGAGCAGGAAAGGAAAGAATGAGTGCTCTTACAGATTATCATCGTTTGAATTTGATAAACGTTTAATAAAATTAAATCAGAAAATTGTTCAACATTCGATTTCGTATTTAAATTAAACTGCTTTCCACTGATGCAGAATATTAAAATTGAATTACGTACAACTGTTAACTGTTGGCTAAATGGAGATTTAGTTCCGTTTGCCGGATTGCAACTAAAGCAATTGGAAACGAAGGTCTTGATGATAGAGAAAATGCAAACTTTGAAATTCTACTTTTTCTATCGGCTTAAGGCAATCAGAAGTTGCCTAGTTTTAGGCAGCTGATTTAAAATAATGCACAAAATGCAGCATACTTTAAGGACTACATTACAGTGGCGCTCGAAATAATATAATTGCTCAAAGAAAAATTTAAATTTACTCAGAATATTTTAAGAAATATAATAAAATAGTGACAATAAAATAATTCGCAGCCCAATTCTATACACTTGATTAATACAACAAATTGAAGATTTAAAAATAACTAGTAATCCTGTTGTCCGAATTCGAGCAATTCAATTAAATTAAATGTTAGAAACATTATAGACGTTTAATATATGATATTCTATTCAAGAAGCTTTTTTCCTCAAAAACGATATATTCAGTCTCAATAATAATATAAAACATCATTATCTGAATGCTTTGACTTAAAACGTATGATCTGGACACTAAATTTTTAAATTTAACTGTCAAAATACGAAGACGGACTTACACTAATATTACTACTGAGATAAACATTATTACTATTAAAAAAATCGCTGCTTTACTTTTCAAGCTATAAAACAAAAATAATTTAAATAAAAACGAAATAAAAATTTTATTTAAGAAATAAATTAATAATAAAATATAATTCAAAATTTAATAAATAATTTTTTTTGAAAACCGTTAAAATTTGACTGAGTTGTTTGCTCGGAAAGTGGAACTTTTGATTTTGGAACTGCATTTTTCAGACAATTGACATTTGAGGAATGCATAAAAGATTATTTTGGTGAAAAATTTTTTGTTTTGAAAAAAATTGAAATTCGATAAATTTATAAAGCTCTTCTCAAACTAAATTTAAAATCGATTAAATAGCGGATTTTTGTACAAAAATTTTATTTCTGTTTTCGTCTGGGAGGACAAAAAAAAACCTTAGCCTATTAATTATATAGATAGATAGGATGATTAAAACAGATTCGTAGCTATAACTTTTAATTGATTGTAGCTAAAATGAAATTTTCTTCAAATAAATTGTTTTTGAAGCTTGTTAAATATTTAAAAAATATAATATCAACATTTAAAAAAAAATTTTTTCGAGCAAATAATACTATTTATTAATTTTTCTGTCAAACAAAAACAAATTCGTCTTAAATAAACTACAAACAATGAAAGAAAATCAAAAATACAAATTTTAAATTTTTTATTTTTAAAACAAAAACAATTTTTAATACATTTTTTGAGAAAAAATTAATTTTATTGGACTCTTTTTAAAGGCAATGATTAAAATATAAATAATAAAGTAACGGTAAAAACTTTGTTATTATTTTAAAGACAATTAATTGCAATTAAATACAAAAAAGAAATAAATGAAATTTTAAAAAAGTGGTAGAGATATTCGCTTCCAAATATAGAAATTTAAATTTCAGACAGTTTTTTTCTCTGCCTTGGCGTTTGATAAAAATACACGTTAAACAACTAAAGACAATATTAATAAAATTCATTAAAAATACATTTGGAAAAATAATTACCGTTAGTGCCAACACATTCCAAAGAAAATTTAACAAAAATTTAGAAAAACAAAATAAATTTGAAAACCGTCAAAATTTGTCAGAGTTGTTTGCTCGGAAAGTGGAACTTTTGATTTTGGAACTGCTTTTTTCAGACCATTGACATTTGAGGAATGCATAAAAGATAAAGTCAGATAAAGTCATAAAGAGTTGAAGTCACAAAAAAAACTTTAGCCTATTAATTATATAGATTGATAAATATCATGATTCGGTATTCTATTGCACAAATAAAACTTTTATCATTGACAAAACTGCTAAAAGCTGAATGCTCTTGATTAATTTGTTTTTTTTTAAGTTTATTAAAACATAAGTTCTTTTGTTGTAGCGCGGTGAATGTTTAACCTTAACGATACCTTAGAAACACTTTGTATTAAAATAATTATAAATGGTTTTTATTGAAAACAAATATATTGAAAAATATTTAATTGTCTCTTTTAGGTTTGCACTCACGTCCTCAAGCTTATAAAAAAATGGTTGCTTCAAGAGGCGAACTTCCGAGCTGACAAATAAATTATTTCATGGAGCAATAATCCAAGACAACCGTATATTTTGTTATATCTATATATATAAAAATGAATCGTGGTTTGTTCGGCTGCTTAAAGTTGAAAACGGCTGGGCCAAATTGAATACTTCCTTTTGCGGGTTTGTTGGTAATTGTCACGCGAAGGTTAAGGAAAAAAAAATGTTCGAAAAATTCTCAGCAGGTGGCGCTGTACACGCACATTTCGTTTTTCTGTTCAATTTGAACGTTACTTTTATCGCACATCTACTTTAAAACGAATGAACTACATCGTGAAACAACATGCAAACGGTACTGTTCGATACTAGATGAGTGGCAGAAAAGAGCAAAATTACACCAAACCAAATTGATGAATTTACGCTGAAATTCTGATCCTGAGATTGATCTAGATTTACACGAAGTGGCGAATTCCAATTTGCTCCACGGACCATGCGGACAACACAATCCTACTTCGGTTTTTATGTTTGACAATAAGTGCACGAACGCTATCCACTTGCTTTTATTTGCGAAACTCAAACTGGAAACGATGAATATCTACTCTAACGGCGTCGCTCACCAGATGACAATGGTAGGACATTCATCAGTCAGTTGAAAGGAGCAGTTCAGTGCGATCGATTAAGTATGTATGCAAATACGTCACCAAAGGAAGCGATATGGCGGTAATTGGCGTTGAACGAGATGAAATCAGCAAGTCTCAAATGGGCCGATACGTGAACTGCAGCGAAGTATTCTGGAGAATATTTTCATTTGTCATTCATGAACGTCATCCGACTGTTATGCATCTAGTAGTTCACATGGAGAATGGCCAAAGAATGTATTTCAACACAGAGAACGCACCACAGCGAGTGGAAAGACCAACAGCAACAACATTAACGAGTGTTTTACAACTTGAGCCAGTGATCCATTTGTGAGAACATTGCTTTACTCGGAGATGCCTCGATATTACACATAAAATACATCGTCAAAGAAATGGTTAAGCAGAAAACAAGCTAACCAGTAGATGAATATCCTGGTGGTGTTTTCAACTGATGCATTTGGATGAATTTATACAATTTACTAAAATTCGAGTAGCGACAGGGTATTTCGAATTGCAAATAAACGATGACATCTACTACAATGTAGCGTTAGTGGTGATTAAGATTTGAGTTTGCTAATGAGTGGCAAACTATTGATTGAAACACATATGGGCATCTCCCAAAAAAGGTCCACCAAAAATGAAGAAAAACATTAAAATAAAGCACTACTCTATCATCGCGTTAGAGCACTTATATATATATCGGCTCATTTTGCTTCTTTCTTGTTTTTCGAGTAATTAAAACCGTGCGAATGTCGCGTCCGTGCCACTGGGAGATGCCCATATGTCAGCGCCAAATCGTCAAACTAGAGATGTATTAATTCGTGAATTGGAACGTGAGCGTGCTAACAACACGACAACTTTGCAACAACAAGTACAACAAAAAAAACGTTCTTATGTTGAATGAACAGCAAAAGAGTGCGTATGATCAACTGATGAAGGCTGAATTGTTCCTTGATGTTCCCGGCGGAACTTGGAAAACATTATCTTGGATATCATTGATATTAGAAGCAATGCGTGTTCAAAGTGTCATTGCGTTAGCTCTCACACCTACCGGAATCGCTGAAACACTGTTGGAAGGTGAAAGAACGGCACATTCAGCATTGAAGCTTCCGTTAAACCTGCAAATCAACAAAAATCCTGTTTGCAATATTCCAAAGCAATCAGCCATGGGAAAAGTGTTGAAATGTTGTAAATTGATCATATGGGATGAGTGCATGATGGCACACAAACGATCATTAGAAGGTCTTGATCGAACATTGAGAGATTTGCGACACAATAATCGTCGCTTTGGTGGCGTGATGATACTGTTGGCAGGCGGCTCCCAACAAGCACTTCCCGTGATTCCAAATTCAGTAGCGGCGAATGAACTAAAGGCATGTCTAAGTCATCGTATTTGTGGCGATACGTGAAAACCATTCGATTGAGTACGAATATACGAGTGTTCCTGCAACAGGATACAGCCGCAGGAATTTTCTCAAAAGAACTGCAGAGATTTGGACATGGACAAACTTCGGTACTTACTATGAGTGGTTTTATATCGATTCCACCTGCCATTTGCAAATTCACTTCAACAAAAGATGAACTCATCAGCAATCTATATTATAAAATTGGTCAAAATAATTTTAACTACGATCGGCACGATTGAGTGCCATTATCCAGGAGAATTTTTAAGCTCTTTGGAATTGCCTGTCATGCCAACTATCATTTGCGTCTTAAAGGGCCTTTCAAAAGAGACTGATTGCTAGTTTCGCGAATTCCTTTGACTTCAACCGATATACCGTTCCAGTTCATACGCATTCAGTCTTCAATGAAACTTGCATTTTCGTTGAGCATAATAGGTCACAAGAGCAGTCGCTAAAAGTATGTGGCATAAATCTGGAAATGTCATGCTTTTCACACGGCCAGCTTTATGTGGCGTGGTCCTCTGAAGAAGAAAATAAAAAACGTTGTGTATCATGACGCCTTAAATTGAAAAAAATTATTTTTCCATTCGTTTTTGTTACAATTCCATAAATCGAAATAGAAGTTAATGAAATTACCTCCTTGATTTTATTCTATATTCGCCAAATGTTTGATGGGACTAAATCCATTCGGCCAACCATATGTATAAAAACAGGATATGAATTCAATCGAATTCGAAAAGTGTTTTATTGAATCTATAATAAAAATAATACTATTGCGTCATCTGTTTCGTTACTAATATTCAATACAAAAAAAATTTCGGGTGGACTCCTCGACATTAATTCAATAAAAAATTTAATTTGGGCAAAACGATGTATTATTTTGAAAACATTTTTCTGGTGGGAGTCGCCTAGAGTAAACGGATGAACAAAAAAATATGCTAAAGGTGTCATATAACGGGAGGACATGGTACATGGTACATGTACAGATGTGCTATAAGTCCAATTTTTTGGTCACCGTGGTTAGAATAGCGAGTATTCTATAAATTGTAAAATTACCGTTAAATACACGTTTTCTTGGATACTTGTTATCAATGGCATATACAGGGTGTCCCAGACCTAGGAGACAACACTTTTTTTTGACTTTAGGTGCTCGTAACTTTTTTAGTTGTTCGTAACTGAATGGAAAAATTTTGCTGTGATAACTTGCAGGAAATTTAATTTTCTTTTTAAAAGTTATTATGGTTTGCAATTGTTATAGAGATATTTAAGCTATGGATTAAAACGATATGTCACCTATATTTTTCGTTATTCCCTCATGGCACCCTAATGGGGACGTTTGCGACCACCCCCACCCATTTTTTCCACTCATGACGGAAATCATCTACCGCAAAGTACAAGAAGCAACCACTGTTAAAATAACCTATACGGGTTGTTATCTTATATCAGAGGAAAATTACTTGCGTGTGATTCATGCATAGTCGACTCATAAATCTAGGTGCTCCTCCTGTTTTCTATTCATACGACTTAACACTTAAATTGTGATTTTAACTCATTTGTGATGGCATTCTTCAGTTCAATTATTAAAATTCTTTACTCATGAAATTTGAGAATTATTTCATAAGCAATTTTTTCATTTTGCCTGCGTCATTCTCGCCCGTTTGTGAATTGAAAAAGTGTTTCGAGTAAAAAAAAATTTTTAATAAAACCTGGTTCGTTGAAAATTTTCATGAACGCGCAAAAATCAACAAAAAAGTGAACTAAAAGTTAAAAAAACGCCCAACAAAAGATCAACGAAAAGTTTAAATTTGAACAACATTGCAGTAATCATTGCTGCGCGAAGTCACTAGCGTCATCACATTATTCATCGGTAAGTCAACCTGCCGGACCAGCACCTTGACGTTCCTGCTACTTAAACAAACATTACAGCAAAAGCATCAGCAGAACATATTCGTCACCATCACTACCAGAGTGTCAGCGCAGTACCCTCGTTGCCAATTCTCGTCGTTCAGCGTAGTCTTCGACTCCACCTTCATCGCTTGTTTGTCCAGCAACTTCATCCTTCATTACTGGGAGGAATCTCAAGGAGGTACATAACAGGTAGGTTAGTCTAAAATTAGTTTATTATATTTTTTTATTATACAGTCCACTATCTTTTAATATATCTGTAGGTTATTAGAAATATTTCTTTTTTTAAGAATAATTCGACTCAAACTCAAGTTACAAGCTTAAAAAAGGCTTAAAAATATGTTTGCAAGCAATTTTTCAACTGATTGTTGTGATGATCATGATAGAATCATTGCATTCGGAATCATTACATGGTAGGAGCTTTCCGAAGGGATGGTTTCTTTACTCAGAAGTTGAGAGGTATTTAAAAAGAATCTTCTGCCACAGAAAAAAAGAAACCGGGTACCATTAAGAGCGATCTGCAGGTGACTCAAGAAAAAGAATGGCTGCAATCAAGAAACTCTCGATGGGGATCCGTTGAGCTCAAGTGGAGAAATACACTTAAATAACATTGCTAGAATTTTAGAAGACTGGCCGCTTATTTCGCAAAGCAACGGATATCGCTTGCTAAATCGCTGATTTCGAATCTGATATTAGAATTTTGAAATTCATGATGATAGTTCCCAACTAATCTTTTTGACGCTAAATTAGTTAAAATTCTTTTTTAATTTTTAAACGACTTTAAAAAAGAGGAGGTTCTCAAGTTGGTAGGTTTCTCTGTTTTTTGTTTTCTTAATGTATGTACATGATTACACCTAAAGTACTTGCCGATTGCCGCAATTTTTTTTCAACATATAGAAACCATCAACGCGGAGGTGCCCGTCTATAAAATTGGGCGGTATTCGACAAAGGGGCGTGTCGATATAAGAAAAGCACTATGTCTCAGTAAATATTGACACTAGAGTACTGACATATACAGCAAAATTACAAGGGCAGGCACAAAAATTAAAAATGACGGTCACTTAAGTGGGCGTTATTCGAAAAAAGGGTGTGGCAATATTGGAAAAACTCTGTTTCTCGAATAAAATTGATACTAGAGTACTGAAATTTAGTACAGAGGTAGTCACAAGTATTGAAAATTACTATCAAGATAGTTGGCATTATTCAACAAAGGGGTGTGGCAATATAAGACAATTACTGTATCTCGAATAATATTGACACTAGGGTACAAAAATTTATTACAGCAGTAGGCACGATTACTAAAATTTTCTGTAAAAAAATGGGCGTAATTCGATAAGGGGTGTGGAAATATTAAAAAACACTGTAACTAGAATACTATTGATACAAGGATACAAAAATTTTGTACAGAGGTAGGCACATGTATAACAAATTACTGCCAATAATGTGGGTGGAATTCGCCAAAGGGGCGTGTCCCTATAAGAAAAATACTTTATATCAGAAAATATTGACATAAAGGTACTGACATTCAAAGCAAAAATGCAATGGTAGGTACAATTATAAAAAATTACGGTCAATTAAGTGGGCGTTATTCGCCAGAGAGGTGTGGCAATATTATAAAAACTCTGTATCTCGAGTTATATTGACACTAGATATAAATTAATTATAGAATTTGTATTCGACAAGAATGTTTGTTTTAAAAATATGTTTTCAAATAAATTAAAATTTAAATAAAACAATAAAAACATTTTAATTTGTGGATCCCCACAAATGGCGATTCTGCCAGGCGCAAACTAAAAAAGTAAAAAAGATAAGTTAACCGAAAAGTCGCCAACGCATCAACAAAAAAATTCCGTTGATTTCATCGTCGTTCATCAAATCCGTCGGCAAGCGGTCTATTGAAACGTTGTGTCTAGACTTCGAGCATCAAGAGAAAATCATGTTACTATTGCACAACACCCACGACATCAACAATATCCAAACTGCACCCATCACAACCTTCATACAAATCACCATCGTCATCTAAGATATCACTTATTGCGCTCAACACAACTACCAAGGCAAACGCATCGACAGCAACATCAATAACTACACCTTCCGTTACAACAAGGCCCTACACCTGCAGGTAAGGTGAAGTAAGCAGCGACAACATAATTAATTACAACAATCAAAACCCTATTCCTGCCGGTAAGGTTACACAACAACAACAGCAATAACACAACAACAACAGCAATAAGAACAGCAGCAATAACTACAACGTTGTTGTACAACAGAAATATCGGAATATTCATATTTTTATTATTTAAAAAAAATTTTATAACATTTTGTAATTTTTGTAAATTTTTTTTACAGATTGCTTTTTTATTTTCAGCTTTACACGTGGCACACACCGTAGCTTTTAAAACGTATGTAAGACAATAGAGAAGTATGAAACCTATTGTCTCACATCCGTAGGCACTCCAAAGCACTGGGGAAACACATCTAAAAAAAAAAATATGAGGCTTTCACATACACCACTCAACTCCAGACAACTCTCCACCCCCTTTACATACTTTTAACCCTCTCTCTCATTTCGGCGAAGGTGACCATCACCCTCCCAATCCATTTGATACAATTCTGGACCACTTGTCCCAACGCATGGTTCGCACATGCAGAAGTACAATTTTAGGCAAAGGAATAACAACCGACAAGACTAAGTTCGAGTACCTCGTAACCGCTCTACTTCAAGAGGTAATTATAACAGAGCTAGACTTCATACAAAAACCTCCGTCTTCAAATTTGTATGAAGGCTTAAAAAGAACTTTGATTGACCGACACTGTTTACGTGAAGCCAAGAGGTTCGACAAAATTTTGTCTGGCACTGAGATGGGTGACCAAAAGCCATCTCAATTTTATAGGTCACTTATAATGTCTATAAAATTTGGCTTCGCAAACTCCCCAAAAGCCTTAATATTGTTCTGACAGGATCTGGTCGTAGAGAGCTAGAGGAATAGTTGAAACTAGCTGACAATTTGTGAGAAGTTATGTCAGAATCCGAAGTCGCTTCAGTTGTCAATAATGCCCAGCGCATGATAAAAATCAACCAAAACTCTGAGCTTGCGATGATAACGCATTCGTTTGCTGAAACAACATCCAAAATCTTAGAAAGTTTCAACAAACTAGCAAGGGGGAATAATGTGGTGACTCAATATTGCCACATATAAACACCAACATCACAACATACAAAACACACACTTTATAAAATATACACTTGCACATTTATCTAAAAAAAAAAATTTTATCTAAGAATCTAAAATATTGTCAATTTTTATTAATCAAAAATTTTCATATATAAATTCATTATAAAATTTGTATTCGACAAAAATGTTTGTTTTCAAAATAAATTAAAATTAAAATAAACAATAAAAAGATTTTTATTTGTGGACCCCCACATATGGATGAGAATCGCTTCAACATATATTTTTTAACAGTTTTTAGATTGAAATTGACTTTGATCTTCAATTTCCCGGCAAATCCAATGCACTATTTTTGAATTGGGAAGGCCTTTCGGAACAAATTTTAAGCGCATGTCAAAAGCTGGTCAAATTTCCTAAAGCAATTAAGTTAGCAAGGAACCTTTCGAAGAATACTGGTATGTTTACGTAGAATAATTGAAATATACTATATAAATGACTTTTACTCTCTTTTTGTACAGAAATTCGTAATTATGAGATTTTTAAAGGAATACTGACGGTTTTGAAGCCAAATGGCCGTAAAATAATAGTCAAAAAATATGGAAGGTCAGCATTGGAGATTCATAGAATGCTTTTACTGCAGAAGTTGAAACCGTTGCGTCAATTAATACTACCATCAACATTGCTCAGAATCGTTCTGAGGAATTGAATCTGAATTTTTATTTATGAAAACGTTGACAGAAAAGTAAATTTTTTATCAACCGACCAAAATTGAAATTCATAAGGCTGTGTCGCACTTACATAAGAAGGCAAAAGTATTTTGTGCCTAAGAGTAGTGAAATTGTCCTAATTTGCTACAGTCCTTGTGCTTTGTTGTTTGCTAGAAATATTTGCAACAGGTTCCCTGATAATTGCAAGATCTACTGTGTGCAGTTCATTGGCATTCCTTTCTTTATCCATTTCATCATTGAACGGTCTGTCATTCTATTTTTCACTTTTGCCTTTATTAATTTTTCCGGTTAAGTCCACCGAAGATAATGTGGAGTTGTCTTCATTCTCCGCTTGCACAAAGTCACCATCACCTTGCACTGGTGGAAGCCCATTAATTGAAACGGCAATGGCTTCGCTTAGTTGCTCACTTTTGCACTCAACACTTGCGATATACCTCCGGCCACTTACAAGCCGTTGAGCACGCTCAATAGCCGATTCCTTTCGAAGGCTCCGCTTAACAGTCGCGTACTTCTCTCGCAGAACTTTAACTGGTCGTGCCTGTATTAAACAAAATAATAGTTACGAATGTATGAAATACGCTCATAACATTATCAATAAATATATTTTTATACTTACAATTCCTACGCTAGGACAGATAGCATTGTATTCGGTAGCCACTTCCTCCCATGCATTATTTTTACTTTGGACTTTGGCTCCGTCTGTGTATTTGCATTCTATTTGGTTTTTTTTTAATCTAAGGATACCAGCAAATCCGTTCCCTCCTTGCAAAATTGGATGACGTGGAGCTCTCTGCTTTTTTTGAGACCTTTTTATATTTTTTTAGTATTATTATAAAATTTTTAAATAATTTTAATAAATTGACATCAATGTCAAAGCTCTGGATAACTTTTTTCATTGATTTGACGATTGATTGGCAAAAACTGGAAAAATAAAAACCAGCCGTTAAGATATCTAGACCGGTGAAAGTGCTAGCCAGAGAATAAAAAACTGAACAATACGAAATTTTATCCAGGCAATTTAACCGCTGGTTAAAGTTAACGGCTGGATAGCCACAGATATCCAGAGGTGAACAATTTGGCCCAAAATGGTCTCAAAAGTTGTAAGGCATGTCAAGATAGTCAAAAAAAGATTTTATGAAAAATAAAGGACATCTTCCTCTGCCGCAAGGACAAAGTTGGATTCTGGGAAAAACAGTAAAAAATAACGATCTCTAAATGCTTGGATTTTTTTAAGAAAAATCACATACACTTTAAGCAAAAGTAAGATTGCAATTTAGCAAACAATTTCTTGTCAAATACGGTGCTATTTACGATTTTGTATGAAGGATATTCCAAGCGAAATTTGTAGTTGGAATAGCACATAACTTTTGATTGTAACAATTAGTTATAAATTTTGGTAGTGTTGGTAATTCCTTAAATATCATGAATTAATAAATTGCATAGTTTTTGAATATGCATTTTCATGATTTTAAGAAATATATACTTGAACGCAATTTTTTAACTTTTTCAAAAACATGAATATAAGATTTTATCACTTAAATCAGAAGTGGTGTCGAAGATAATCTTCTCAATTTGGATTTTTTACAGATTCTGAAATAAAAAAATATATGATATATTATATATAATATTATATATAAATAATACAAATAACACTATGCGTCTAAATCAGAAAAAGGTTCTGTACACGACAGTTCATTATATTTTGTTATAGATTTAGGGTCTCTTAACACGAAAATCTCAAAAAAAGTTTTTATAGTTAAGCCTAGTAGGATAAACTGGGGTACCCTTGACTTTGGGGCACATTTGACTGTGACGTTTTCGGTAGGAACGAACCGTTATTTTTCAATAATTTGTTTTATAAATTTTGCATCATTGTATTTCAGTAATCGTCACGAAGTTCGACGATTCTTGCATTACATGAAGAAAAGTAATAGAATAGGTTTTGGTTTTTTTGCGCGCGTAACTGTTATTTTCCGGCACTGATACGTAAGGACTTCCTGACCGAGTTATAAAAGTTAATCAAAGTGCCTTTCACAAAAGGTAAAAACTATTAATGTTTTTGAAAATATAAGTAAATTTCAATAAAACTAAATATAAACTAAAAAAATTTAAAACAAAGAAGCCGAGAGCATTTGGGTACATTTGACATTTTTGATTGGGGTACTTTTGACAAATGTTATCTGTACGAGTACAAAGATTGAGTAACATCGAGATGTTACAATTCATTTAAAAATTTTTTAATATATTTCTAAATTGGTTTTAATAAAAAAGAAGTGGTTTAAATATCAGCAATAGGACTATCATTAGCCGATGAAATAAAAGTCTAAAGATAATAGCAACTCTGGTAACAACTACAGCATTGATTCTTTTGGGTTGTTCAGTGATGCTGGTCTAATTTTTTTCCAAGTATTCAGCCACTTCACTTTTAAATTATTTTTTTCGTAGAGCATCAACATCAGTAGAATTCTGAAACGCGTTAAAGAAACTTGTGGTTATCGTTAACTGGCCCTTAACTACCTAACCTATTAACTCGCATCCATAACATCTTTGCTCGCAATGTTTATTCCTAACTTTGACAGTTCGATAAAGATGTTCGATAAACTGTTGCTTGCTTAACTTCTCGCTAACTGAAATAATAAAGTTTATATTTTTTTATATCAATTGAGTGAATTTTACTATATTTAATTTTGACATCAATTGTATCGAACTGATCATGTTACATTCGATATTTTAACTCTATTCTACTCTTACAAACACGAACTAAAGATATATTGAATTTTTGTATGATGAAATTTTTCAAATGTTCGTCAAAATATTACTCTGTTCCGCTGAGAAAAATACTCGCAACATTTTTCCACGACAATTTAATTGAACTGCCTATTTATTTTGAAGTGAAAAGTGGCAGCTGTTTTTTTATTTTTTATTTTCATATATTTATTTTTTTCTATTTTGAGGAGTAAAGCATGACTTTCTCAAATTTTTCAATTTTTTCACAACAAAATATTTGTCAGAATTTTCACGCAACAAAAAAATTATTGTTGCGAGTGGAATTTCACGCAAACGGACAGAGTACTAGGATTAACGTGTTTTTTAAAGATTTTATAAGATTTTTAAAGTTTTTCTCGCTTTTTTCAAATATAGTCGCATATCTTAAAATATATCTTGTACACTTCTTGTTCTTCTCTTCTGTGATTATTAATATTATCACGCTAAGCCGAAAAAAATTCCTAATTATCTTCATGTTTGTTCAACAAATTTTTACATTGGGATGAGTAGTTTTTGCGCTATCATCATTCATAAAAAGTCGAAAACTATTTTCATTTTTAGTGGAGAATATAAGCTATCGCCGAAAGAAATGCGTGCAAAAATACGGATTGTTTATCGATTCCCCATTTTTTACAAAGATTTTTAGTCTTTTCGATTACTTTTTCACAAATCTCGTTACGAATTTCTGCAAATTCAGTCGCCAATAATTTGAGATCATGGAACGCTTCTGTAAACTTAATTTTAGGACCTTGTAATCTGAGCTGCACACGATCAATTCTCTTAGAGTTCATGCCAGAAATGGACTAAAGTTATGATATTTAAATTTGGTTTAAGATAAAGATTGCAGCATTTATGGTACCACTTGTGGCAGTATTTTCATCTGCTAATTTTTCTAATAGCTCTACGTATTCTTCCAGTCCCTCGACAACAACGCTAACTGCTTGCGCTCTGGCGCTCCATCGGGATACAGATTCACGTTTAACAGTTTTTTTAAAGCATTTTTTAACAATTTCCATCGTAATGTTGAACGTGAGAAAAAGAGACGTATGTTATCAATTATTTCAAAACATGTTACAACGATTGAATCTTGGTTAGTTGTAGTAACTCCAACTAAATTAAATGTGTGGTTATCACAATTTACAAATGTTGCCTTATCATTTTTTTTTATTATTTTTTGTTGAACGCCAAATATGTGATGTGACATAAGGGCAGCATTATCATAGCATTGTACTCTACAGTTGGCTAACTTAATTATTGAATTAATTAATTAAAACAAATTTTGTTGCCAAATTTTTTTCGTCTTGAGAACGATTTGGCGCCCCCCTGCCCCCCCTCGCTACGCCACTGCATCTGAGTCATAAAAGCAACACTATCTTGAGATAATCTCGTATAATAGAAGAGCACTTCGAAAAGCACAAGATCTAATATTCTCGACAAGTTTAATCGACTTCATGCAAGAACGCAACGTATAAAGGATTAATTTCATTGTTTTGGAGTTCTCTATATTATTATCAAATTATTGTCGAGAAAAATTCTTTCCAGTCTCAGTCTGGGTGGTTACCGCAGTGAGGCAGTATAGTTTTTACTAAAGCAGCTGCGACCATATCAAATGATGTGGAACAAATCAACAATGGAGTGGTACAAAGTCAGGCAGTGATCAGGCAATGTTATATTCTGTCCAAAATCGACAAAAAACCTGAACACTGACTATTTGAATTCAAGACCTTTCATTGTAAAAAAAATTACTTACTTACTTACTTAGATGGCGCTTACAACCGTTGGTCGGTTTTGGCCTGGTCTAAGAATTTGCGCCAGCCTCTTTTGTCGTGCGCTTGCTGGCGCCAGTTGGAAATTCCAAGCGTCGTCAGGTTATCCAATGCCTGGTCTTTCCAACGGAGATGCGGTCTTCCTCGTCTGCGTTGGCCACCGCTGGGTACCGAATCCAATATTTTTTTCGCTGGAGCTTCGTCGTTCATTCTCTCAACATGACCTAGCCAGCGAAGCCGCTCTATTTTAATACGCTTGACTATATCGATGTCGGCATATAGCTCATACAACTCGTGGTTCCATCGTATTCGGTACTCGCCATTGACGCAGATTGAACCATAGATCTTGCGAAGGATTTTTCTCTCGAACGCTCCCAAAGTCCTTTCATCAGAGCTGCTCAACGTCCAGGTTTGTGATGCGTATAGTAGGACGGGCATGATTATTGACTTACAGAGCGTCAGTTTTGTTCGTCGAGAGAGAGCTCTGCTTCTCAATTGCCTACTGAGCCCAAAGTAACACCTGTTGGCAAGAGTTATCCTTCGTTTAATCTCAATACTGATATCGTTGGAGGAGTTAATACTGGATCCAAGGTAAACAAAGTCCTTCACTACCTCAAAGGAGGTGTTGTCAACAGTGACGTGGTTTCCAAGACGCTGGACTGTTTGTTTGTTGACACAAGATACTTCGTTTTATCTGCGTTCACTGCAAGACCCATTCGACTCGACTCTTTTTCTAGCCTGGAGAATGCTGCATTGACTTCGCGCGTATTTTGGCCAATGATGTCAATATCATCAGCATACGCCAGCAGCATAACGCTCTTATAGAAAATTGTGCCGCTGCGTCTCAGGTCAGCAGCTCGGATGATCTTCTCCATTACTATATTAAAGAAGTCGCACGATAAGGAATCACCTTGTCTGAAACCTCGCTTGGTATCGAACGGAAGGGAGAGGTCCTTCCCGATTTTCACTGCGCTGCTGGTATTGTACAGTGTCATCCTGCAAAGACGTATTAGCTTGGCAGGAATACCAAATTCAGACATGATGGAGTATAGGTGACTCCTTATTGGACTGTCGAAGGCGGCTTTGAAATCAACAAAAAGATGGTGTGTGTAAATTTGTTTTTCGAGGGTCTTATCCAAGCTATGTCGGAGCGTAAAGATCTGGTCAATGGTGGACTTTCCAGGTCTGAAGCCACACTGATAAGGTCCAATCAGTTGGTTGACGATGGGCTTCAGTCTTTCACACAATACGCTCAACAGGACCTTATATGCGATATTTAGAAGGCTAATCCCACGGTAGTTGGCGCAAATGGTGGGATCGCCTTTCTTGTGGATTGGGCAGAGCACACTGAGGTTCCAATCATCTGGAATGCATTCTTCCGACCATATTCTGCATAGAAGTCTGTGAATGCATTTAAACAGAGCTTCGCCACCGGTCTTAAACAGCTCAGCCGGTAGACCATCGGCTCCTGCGGCTTTGTTGTTTTTAAGCCGAGCTATAGCTATTAAGACCTCGTTATAGTCGGGCAGCAGAACTTGAACGCTGTCATCCATGATTGGGGTTTCCGGGATATCATCTCCACTGGCGGGATTGTTGTCAACGTCGCCATTTAGAAGACTAGAGAAGTGTTCCCTCCATAGCATCAGTGTACTCTGGATATCTGTCACTAGATTCCCATTCTCATCCTTGCAAGAAGAGGCTCCGGTCTTAAAACCATCGGCCAGGCGTCTTATTTTTTCGAAAAATTTTCGAGTCTCATTCCTGTCGCCATGCATCTCAATTTTCTCGCACTCACGCATTTCCGCCTCTCGTTTCTTTCGCCTGAAAATGCGTCTCTCTTCCCTCCTCTTCTCTCGGTATCGCTCCATAACAGCACACGTTACAACCGACTGCAGGGTGGCTTTGTAGGCGATGTCCTTCTCTGCAGTGGCGTCGCGACACTCCTGGTCGTGCCACTGGTTTCGGCGAGGGCGGTGGTAGCCTATCACCTCTTCGGCAGCCGTACGCATAGAGTGGGATATGTGCGTCCACTGTCCGCATATATCGTCGATCGGAGGAGTGCTTTCTTGAAGCAGGAGTGAGAGTCGATTAGCGAAGGCTTCGGCCGTCCGTTTTGACTGCAGCTTATCGACGTCAGGCTTTCTTTGTGTAGGATTGCGAGCATTCTTAGCTGCGCACAGACGTGTGCGGATCTTGGCTGCGACAAGATAATGATCCGAGTCTATGTTAGCACCACGGATCGTGCGTACGTCTAGTACACTGGAAGAGTGCCTTCCGTCAATCAAAACGTGTTCAATTTTGTTGCGTGTTTTTTGATCATGGGACAACCAGGTGGTCTTATGAATATTGAGATAATAGAATCTGTGCTACTAACGACCATAATACGTGCTGCGGCGAAGTCAATCAACCTCATTCCGTTATCGGATGTGTTGTCGTGGAGGCTGAACTTTCCGACTGTTGGACCAAATATGTTTTCCTTACCCACCTTGGCGTTGAAGTCACCAAGCACGATTTTTATGTCATGACGGGGGCAGCGCTCGTATGCGTCTTCAAGGCGCTCGTAAAAACTTTCTTTGGTCTCGTCATCTTTTTCTTCTGTCGGAGCGTGCGCACATATTAGGCTTATGTTAAAAAATTTTTCCTTGAAGCGGATTATGGCAAGTCGTTCGTTCACAGGAGTGAATCGCAGGACATGATGCCGTATTCTCTTGCCAACTACAAATCCGCATCCAAACTCGTGCTTCTCCGCATGGCCGCTGTAGTAGATATCACAGGATGCTTGCCGTAAGCAACCCTGTCCCTTCCATCGCATTTCTTGGATTGCAGTGATATCAGAATTATATCTTTCCAAGATATCAATCAGTTGAATAGAGGCACCATCCCAATTTAGGGTTCGGACATTCCAGGTGCATATCCGTAAATCATTATCAGTTTTTCGTTTGCGGTAGTCGTCATCAGATTTGGGGATCATTCTTTTATTTATTCTTAAACTTTTCATTGAAATGGTTTTATTACATGGTGGGCTTCAAACCCAACGCACAACCTTTGCTTGATGGCCAAAGGAAGCCCGCCGCTCAGATTCGCCGCCAAAGTTTATCGGGCGATAGTACTTTGACGTTACCAGGAGACACCACGCGGAGGTTTGAGTCGACTTGAGACGATTTCGACATGGATAATGCTGGCCTCGCCAGGTTGAGGCGGTCAGACATGTTGCCATGTGAAGATCGCCCCCTTATCTCCCCTTATCTCGCCCCCTAATTAACTGAGTCTTAATGAAAGCGACTTCATTCTGAAGTCATATATCCGATGATACAAGACAAACTTCATGGAAGCCCTTTCACACGTGGCTTAGCGAGATGCAAAACAGTCGCAACAGAAGAATAAATAATTTTCCGAAATATTTTGTTGAATGAATTTCTGTACCTAACATTATAGGAGATGGTTTTTATGAGCTTTCTATCATTATAATTTACTAATAAAATATGTTTTAAGACAAAAGCAGTCTACTTAACTGGTATGTATTTCAAGTGGTAGATCAATATTAACTACATAAATCCCCACAGTGACTCAGGTCAATTTGTAAATATTTTCAAATTTATTTGATCCACCCCATACAGTTTTGTCTCAATTGATCTTACAGTAAAATTTTCATTGTACTGCATTTAAAGTATGGATCTTGGTGCAGAGTTCAAGACTAAGTAAATTCAAATCACGTCCACTGTCTATTCTTTTTTGCAAAACAGATATTTTTGTAAAGTTTGTCTTGATCGGTAAATCCCGCATACATATTTCTTATTTAAATTCAATCATGTCATTAGTTATGTAGATCAACTTTATGTCAAATATCAATAAATTCCCTGGGATATTTTCATAACTTGAACATTTATAACTGGACTCAACTTCAACGTCGAAAACTTCAGCTTGAATTTAACGACACTGAATAAAATCAAATTTTAACTTGAGAAATTCAAATTTAAAACTTTGCAAGTTAAACAAAAAGGCAAGTTGACAAAAGTTATAGTAACTTCCCAAGTTAGCTCAAGTTAGAAAAAGTGAATAAAACGCACCTTACTCTCCTGAAAATTTAAAAATTTTAAATTGAGCCCTTTTTAAGTTAGAGCTCAATATTAAATTCGCACATTTGACAAATACTTTTTGAAATTTGCATTTAAAACCTTTCAAAAGAAATGGGTTAAAAAACCAGAAACTAGTGCCTCTCATAAAACTTCTTGTACAATTTAAATATGAACTGTTAATTTAGATTCCACTTTTTTTGTTTGCATGCAAAATTGAAACAATTTGCAACAATTTCGCTTAATTGCGTATTATTTTTTTAAGGCTAAACCGAATTGAGCGTTGCACGCGATGTTGTTGTATTTAATATTCTTATTAAAACCAACCGCAAATTTGTGGTTAAAATTGTTTGCAATTTACTCACCGACATTCATGCATACATACATACATATGTATGTATGTTGGCGGAAAACGCGTATGTTGCCAGAACTTGCTGTGGCGAAATCAATTAAAAACATTTGTTTACTTTCATTATTATAAATATTAAAGGAGTTTTTTTTTTGTCTATTAAAACGGGTGAACAGGGTGGTTAACAGAATATAATCTCTTTTATATCCTCTATCTTTATATACAGACTTATATGAACAGCTATTTAATTTTTTTTTAACCACAATAAAAAAACAATTTAATTTTTAGTATTAAGCAAACGTATAACTGTGACATTCAAAATTAACTGCATATGCTGCCATAAAAATGCACATTAATGTGAAATTGATAAAAAGAAATAAACACATTTTTGTGTGGGTGCTCCAGCTCTTGTTGTGGGTGGTTGTGGTGCAATTTCTGTTGGCATGGTGCACTTGGAGGTGGCCTGATTTACTTGAATTTGCTTTAGCTCTGGTGTGCATGTGTGTGTGTGTTTGAGTGGGTGTGTTTGCTTGTGTGCGATGCCACCTAACAAAATGTAAACAACATGTTGTCACGTTTGATGAAAAAATAAACAAAATTAGCGTAGTTTGTAGTGGGTAAAATTATAACTGTTGCTTAAATAGCACGAATATTTTTAAAAAATGTATAATCTGCAAAAATTATCCGATATATTAAAAATAATGTTTGGAATCTGTGGCAACACTGCATAGCAGAGTAGCGTGTAACATTTTTGTATTTATTTTTTTTATTTTCCTTATTTATTTTATTCGAAGCGCAGGAATTTCGTACACTTGAAATATGCACACTTGTTATGTTTTTTTTTTTTATATTACAACAGTTTGCTACAAAAAAATTTATATTTAAATGATTCTCGTTAAAGCGAATAAAAATTTAGTGAATGAATTTACGGATTAATATTTTGTTAAATTAAAAAAAAATATATACAAATTATCAATAAATGCTAATATTTTTTAACTCTTTTGTTTTTTAAAAATAAACTTGTTTTTGGCGAACTCTCAACAAAGCATTTCTAGTAACTTTCTGAAAATTTTTTCATCAAAAATTCACGCGAATTAAATTTATTTATTTGCGCCATTTTTTCGCTCAAAAAAAATTATTGTAGAATTATATATATATATATACCTACACTCAATAAACAAACAAATTCAAACAAATTCAAAACAATTTGCTGGAGCTTAAATTCAGAATTTGCGCTATAAATTTTTAAAAATATTTTCAAAAATAAAAAAATTTATTAATTAAAGGGTGATTTTTTTGAGGTTATGATTTTCATGCATTAGTATTTGACAGATCACGTGGGATTTCAGACATGGTGTCAAAGAGAAAGATGCTCAGTATGCTTTGACATTTCATCATGAATAGACTTACTAACGAGCAACGCTTGCAAATCATTGAATTTTATTACCAAAATCAGTGTTCGGTTCGAAATGTGTTTCGCGCTTTACGTCCGATTTATGGTCTACATAATCGACCAAGTGAGCAAACAATTAATGCGATTGTGACCAAGTTTCGCACTCAGTTTACTTTATTGGACATTAAACCAACCACACGAATGCGTACAGTGCGTACAGAAGAGAATATTGCGTCTGTTTCTGAGAGTGTTGCTGAAGACCGTGAAATGTCGATTCGTCGCCGTTCGCAGCAATTGGGTTTGTGTTATTCGACCACATGGAAGGTTTTACGCAAAGATCTTGGTGTAAAACCGTATAAAATACAGCTCGTGCAAGAACTGAAGCCGAACGATCTGCCACAACGTCGAATTTTCAGTGACTGGGCCCTAGAAAAGTTGGCAGAAAATCCGCTTTTTTATCGACAAATTTTGTTCAGCGATGAGGCTCATTTCTGGTTGAATGGCTACGTAAATAAGCAAAATTGCCGCATTTGGAGTGAAGAGCAACCAGAAGCCGTTCAAGAACTGGCCATGCATCCCGAAAAATGCACTGTTTGGTGTGGTTTGTACGCTGGTGGAATCATTGAACCGTATTTTTTCAAAGATGCTGTTGGACGCAACGTTACGGTGAATGGCGATCGCTATCGTTCGATGCTAACAAACTTTTTGTTGCCAAAAATGGAAAATTGAGAATTATGAAATTTTTCATTTTACTCAAGAAAAAACTTGAGCCAACTCATTTGAATGTAGCATTAAGCTTACAAAAATAAAAAAAAAAATATGTGTGTGGCCGCCACGCACGGTGTACATAAGTGAAACTTTAACACAAAAATGTAGAAAGTTTTTAATTTAGTCTTACTAAAAAAAGTCTCATTTCATATAAAGCCATGAGAAGATTTAATTTATTTTAAAAGAGCGAAAGTGCTGATCTTCAAGGTCACGCGTAACAACGAAAGCAAATATTAGGGTAAGACTTCCCATTTCAGCGTTCCAAGGTATGTTTCGACCGGCTGCGTAACATGTGGCTCAGCGTTGTCATGTTGCAAAATTACCTTGTTGTGCCTTTGATCGCACTCTGGACGTTTTTGCTTCAATGCTCGGTTCAAACGCATCAATTGATTTCGGTAGAGTTGCTCTGTGATAGTTTCACCTAGTTGTAGTAGCCTATACTACATCACGGCCCCACCAACAACAGAGACCAAACACAGAGAAGGACCTTGTCACTGTGAATATTGGACTTTGGCGTCGATTTTTGTGTATGGCCGGGCAGCCCAGCCCGTATGAACCCATTTCTTATCATCATCATTATAAATTGAGTTCGTCTTGTAAAAAAATGTTCTTAAAAATGAAATCCATTAAAGTTTCAATGACCACCTGCGAATGACCTCAGATAATTCCATTGCATCCGATTGGCCATAGAATCATCCATTTTTGTCCAAATGATCCATGGAATCCATGAGTCCATAAAAGTGCAAATTACCCTCTTGTGACCTCAGATAATCTTATTGCATCCGATTGGGCATTGAATCATACAGGTTGAAATTTCCAGCATAACGTGTCATGGTTGGAATTTTAAGCATAACGTATCTAGTTAAAAATTCCACCTTCAAAAAGTACGGTCTAAAACTTTGTTGATTAATTCATCTGTTGGTTCGGACTCAAACCATTATTTTATAATTTTTTTTCTTTCCGAAACCCTTATTTTAATATGAAAAATATTCAGAGAAGACGCAGAGTTAATATGAAGCTGCTGCAGATTTAATTCAAGCTTAGAAAATTAATTGTTTTAAGCAGAAAAAGCTTTGCGTTAAGAAAAAACTATTGATACAATCCATTTTAAGTTTTACTGCGACAAATTCAAGTTTAGAAAATTAATTGTTTTAAGCAGAAAAAGCTTTGCGTTAAGAAAAAACTATTGATAAAATCCATTTTAAGTTTTACTGCGACAAAACGTATTTAACTATTTAAAAACTATTTCAACTCACGAAAAAACTTGAATAAACTCCGCACATTTTTTTCGGTGTATTGATGTGTGTACCTATTAAAAATTTGTTCGTATTCGGCCACATACAATACGCTATTAACATCTTAATATATAAAAGGCAAGTGTCCTGCTCCGTGCTCTATATTGCTCAAACTGCTATAGTTGCTATTGCTATGCTTTTTAACATGTTCGGCCTGTACCAGAATCTGTTCTAAAATTATCCATTTGAAATCTTTGTTCGTACTTTACTTTTTATAACCTGTTCAGCCTGGACCAGAACCTGTTATAAATTCATCCATTTGAAATCTTTGTACGTACTATATTTATTGCAACCTGTTCATCCTGGACCAGAACCTGTTCTAAAGTTATGGCATTGGAAATCTTTGTACATGAAGACTACCAAGTACCAGAACCAGAACCGGTTCGGCCTGCATAAGCTGAAAAGCAATTATATCTGCTATTATAGTGCTTCTTAAGCATGTTCAGCCTTTAATATGCACTGAAAATTTATTTATTACTTATCAGAAACTGTTCACCCTAAGATGCACTGAAAATTTAATTGGTACTTATCAGTAGCATCATTGGCAAAAGTTCAACATTGGTAAAGGTTCGCTTATTAAAGAGATTTTGGGGGATACTTTGAGTCCGGATAACATCAACTGTTATTCCAAAATCGCTATCCTGTGCCCAAAAAATTCTGATGTGAACGAAGTCAACGAGCAAGTTCTGAATATTTTAGTTGGTGACACAGTTACATATCTGAGCACGGATTCAATTGAAGACAGTGATGATAACGATAAACAAAATTACCCTGTCGAGTTTTTGAATGAATGTTGTCCTTCAGGAATGCCACTGCATAAGTTAAACCTTAAAATTGGAAGTATTATAATACTTCTTCGAAATTTAAATAACAAAAGAGGTCTCTGTAATGGAACGCGATTAGTAGTGAAAAATCTGAAAACTAATTTAATTATCGACAGGTATTGATTGGCACTGGCGAACATGAAATAGTTTTCATAACAAGAATTGATTTGGCCCCGACAAACACAGATTTGCCCTTCACTCTCCGGCGGCGACAATTTCCCGTTAAACTGGCATTTTCAATGACCATAAATAAATCGCAAGGTCAAACATTACAAAAAGTAGGAGTTTTTCTAAAAGAACCTGTATTTAGTCATGGGCAGCTTTATGTAGCCATATCTAGAGTTCAGCGGGCTGACGATGTAAAACTGAGCATTATAGATAGCAAGGGACAAGGTGAATTGGTAAAAAATTCTAAAAAAATTTTTACTAGAAATGTTGTATACAAGGAAGTTTTATTTAAATAATTTTATAACATGTTTTGAAATAAAAAGCTTTGTATATATGTAAATCCAATAAATTTTTGGTCACATTTTGTTCTCTAAATGGTTCCTTCCCGTCGTAGGACGGGCTTTTACACTAGTAGGTACTTATAAAGTGTAGTCTACTTGAGATGTGTTTAAGGTGTGCATTGAAAAAAGGAATATATAACTTGCGTTTGCATTCGCTGTCAAACGTTTCTCATATTTCTTTGTTTTTCATATTTCTTTGCTTTGTAATTTCTTGTAAGCTTGCTAAAAAGTTCGCTAGAAACTAGTGTCCGACCGATTATTCGGCTTCGGCTTCGGTAATCGGCATAATCGGCCGATAATTTGATCTTCGGCTTCGGCTTCTGCTTCGGCCGAAATAGCCGATTATTTTTGCCGAATGTTTTTGCTTAGCTTAACAATTTTTTTTATAAGTTTTTTAAATTTTTTTGAATTATTCAGTAAACATTTGAAACATTTTCATTGTTCGCTTTGTGTTTCTCTCCTTTTCTGTTCTTTCATGAGTTGGTGTTCATTCTGTGAAAATTTTATTCAAATGATAAATGCGAGTTAACGCTAGAAATTTTCTGCCAGATTTCAGTTAGTATTACATTTCTGTAGCTTTTTTCGACTGGATCCAAAATAAATTAAATTTTTTTCTACTTTTTCTTAATGTCAATAATTCGATTACAGAAAAATCCGAATTTTGCAGAAAAACTCTTGCGTTTAACTCGAATTCAATGATTTCAGTAATTTTTTTTGTACTGGTGGTTAAATTTTAAGGGCCGATGTTGATTTTGAATAAAACACAAATTATTCAGAAAATTACTGACATCAATTATGTATGTTCAATTATGTATGTAACAAAATATCGGCCAAATGGCTGCCGCGAACTCGGCGGCACACCTCCATCCGATGGTCTAAATTTTCGATGACGCTGAGGCATAATTGAGGTTCTATGCCGTTAATGTGCCGAATTATCTCATCCTTTAGCTCTTGAATTGTTTCTGGCTTATCGACGTACACCTTTTCTTTCAAATAACCTCAAAGAAAGAAGTCCAACATTGTCAAATCACATGATCTTGGCGGCCAATTGACATCACCACCACGTGAGATAACACGGCCATTGAATTTGTCGCGCAAAAGAGTCATTGTTTCGTTAGTTGTGTGGCAAGTGGTACCTTCCTGTTGAAACCACATGTTGTGCACATTTATATTTACTAATTCGGGCCTTAAAAAGTTCGTTATCATCTCACGATAGCGAACCACATTCACAGTAACTGCCTGACCGGCCTCATTTTGGAATAAATACGGCCCGATGATGCCGTTTTTCGACAATCACTCTTAGATTATCATTCGCCCAAATGCGGCAATTCTGCTTATTGACGAATCCACTGAGGTAAAAATGTGCCTCATCACTGTAGATGATTTTCTTCGAAAATTGATCATCCACTGTTGCCATTTCTTGAATAACTTTAAAGCGTGGCTCGATTATCTACCTTTCCATGGTTCAAATTGAGTTAGTCTGAAATTGAGAAATGCCAAATGAAATGCAGAAAAAACTTTAGGTGTGGTCCACACTCAACGTAGGCCCTTAACAAAAGCAAAGAATTAATTTTATAATTTTTTTTACTTGAAAACATTTGTTTCTTATTCGGCTTCGGCTTCGGCCTTCGGCCGATTATTTCCATTTTGCCGAAGAATCGGCTTCGGCTTCGGCTTCGGCTTCGGCAAAAATTCACGTTCGGTCGGACACTACTAGAAACCAACTGAAACTAGAAATATTCTATATGATGAATTGTCAATTTATTTAAGAGGTCCCGTTGGACGCTTAAACGATAATCCTTTGGAGATGTCGAAGGACTTGAAGTCTCAGTTCCCAGTTTGGTTTAAATTGACATTCAAATATTTATCAGTTATAGCAACTTTAGTCCCCTCTGAGAGACTTTTTTCCAAAGCTGCTCAAACTCTAAATCAAAACAGGAACAGACTAAAGGAAAAACGCCTTTATAAATTGTTGTTTTTGCAAGGCCTTGAACGTTGCCACTGGGAACTTGATTTCCAAAGATGTAAATTTGTATGTCCATGAAATTTTTTATAAATAAATCAAAAATAAAAAATTGTCCATTCTTGTTTTTATTTCTTTTTTTCTAACAAGGAAAAAAAGTAGAAACATCGATGTTTTTAAGTGATACATCGAAAAAAAAAATATCGATGTTTCAATACCATGTGATATATCGAAATGTATCGATGCATAATTTCGATGCATCGTATCGAGAAAAACATCGATTTAATTTTTGGATGGGCATTCCTAGCCCTTAAATTGCCAAGACCGTCTACAGACGGTCATCACTGTAACCCAATTATTATATAAATTAAAATATTTTCGCGGTCATAGCTTACGAACCTTAATTTGTATTGAACGAATCCATCGAGTGGTGTTAGTTTTAGTGTTGTAATTTAAATGGTTTGGTGAACATAGCCATTCAATTGGAATTTTTTGTGAGAAAATGCGCGTAAAATATTAAAAAAAAACGTGCAAACAAAAATAAAGGTAATAAATACTTTTAATCATTCTATCCAGTTTATATTTTTGTGGTAAGTTCTTTATAGCTTATTTATACGTATCAGTTGTTTTTTTGGAAAACATTTTTTTAACAAATTTAGATTTTTGGCAAGTACAGCGAGAAATGTTGCCGTATTCGTTGATTTAACTTTGATTTATTTTTATGATATTTTGTGACTTTTTTAACTGAAAGAAATATATTTATAAATAGACAGAAAAAGTGTGATAAGTGCTTACTTGTTCCTAGACAATGTCGCGACGAAGTGAGATACCATAAGACGGGTTCATAGGGAAAAAATATAATCTTTCTGCACTGACTGACGAACAGGTCCAGGCTTTAATGGAGTCAGTGCTAACTGATGACGAATTTGAAGACTTAAATGATAGTAATAGTGACCCAGATGATCGCATCATCGATTATCAATCAAGCCCCATGACATGACATCGGATGCCGCGATGATCGCCATAGCACCGACTTCAACTGAAACGCCATCGACTTCACATCAACAAGAGGCGGAAGTCACAAATACTTTTAAAAGACCAAATAGACCACGATCTCCACTGCCGACTGTAGAACCACATGGACCACCAGGAATACCAACAGCAGGTGGTTTCAATGGATCAAGTAAAAGAGTTACTTCGGCCGAGTTCAAAAATATTCTTTGGCGCAAAAATTCGATGCAGTTGCATGTAAATGACTTTGCGTTTCTGGGAAAAACCAACTTGCCTTCTAATGTAACAGTGCTGAAAACGCCGCTGGATTTTTTCTCGTATTTCATTGATGGGGAACTCATCAATTTGATAACTGTTAAAACCAATAAAGCTGCACGCGCCGAGGACATACTGATGAAATTCATTATTGATGAGCACGGAATTCGTCGTTACATTGGCATTCTAATTTTTATGTATATTTTCCGGTACCCTAATACGAAATCGCATTGAGGTGAATTCGGTTTTCGCCATGTTCCCGACGCAATGTCAAAAGGAAAATTTATGAAAATAAAGAAGTATCTATGCTTCAGCGATGAATCAAAACGTGTGGCAAGGGGCCAAGAAGGTTACGATTCATTGTTCCGTATCCGAAAACTAGCGACACTTTTAAACGACCGATTTGATTCTGTTCCTAAAATGGCCCGTTTATACATTGATGAACAAACGTATTCAACAAAAATGGTACATTGGTTGCGACAATACTTACCAGATAAGCCTCAACCGTGGGGTGTAAAGTTGTTCGTTCTCTGCGATACAAACGGCTATGCATATCGCTTTGGCGGGAAAACTGCTGACATAGCTTTACCTGGCACTCCAGATATTGGTGCAACAGGAAACGTGGTCATAAGGTAAGATAATTGAAAAGAAGAATGAATTTAGCTTAGTTTATTTACAATCTGATTTTTTTCTTTATATTTCAGATTGTCGCAAACGGTTCCGGACTTTCGCAATCATATCTTATACTTCGACAATTTGTATACTTCGTTGCCGCTTTTGGTTTATCTACGTGCTCGTGGTATTTTCAGAATGGGTACAGTCCGAGTAAACCGCATTGCAAATTGTATGGCGTTGACATAATAACAGTTTTTCGGAAAGACACGAAGAACGTAAAATTGTGTTCGACGTATGTTGGCGTCAAGCCTTTTCCAAAATCTACTCCAGCCGCTCAGCAAGCGAAAATTAGTCGTTTCGATCGGAAAAAAAGCGTTTGTCGACGTCGAATGCCCACAAATAATACGTGACTATAATGCACATATGGGAGGAGTGGATCTTATGGATGCTCATATGGGCCGGAATGGTTTGCAAATTAAAACGCAAAACATGGCAACGCGAATGTTTTACCATCTTTTGGACATGGCGACTACGAATGCATTCATTCTCTATCGCAGAGTAAACGCTGAAAAAAATGCTAAGGTAAACGATGTTGACGGTCAAGTGACAAAATATATGAAATTCTATCAGTTTCCCATAGAGATAGCTAAAGCACTGTGCGCTTCCATCGAAAAGAAGCCCAAAGGTCGACCATCTTCCCTCCAGCCTTCCACCAGCCATGGTAAAATTGGCCAAAAAACCGCTTACCCAGTACCAAGCGTTCGATTCGATGAAGTTGGACATTTTCCGGAATGGAGCGCAAAGAAATCTTGCAAACTTTGCAAAAAATCTGACACACACACTGCATGTAAGAAATGCTGCGCCATCAATTTGTGTTATTCTAGTACAATAAACTGTTTTCAAAAATATCATACAGAGGAATAATGTATTATTTTTTATCAGTATCTGAATAAATACAATTTTTTAAAATTGAATTAAATAACATATTTTCAATTTGTATTCGCTTTAATTGCCAAGACCGTCTACAGACGGTCTTCCAACTTTCTCACCTAGCAGCTAGAAAAAATATATTTTTTTTAAATGGAGTTCAGGTTCGTCTCTTTCAGTGCCAATATAGTCTAGAAAAAAAATCCCATAAAAAAAAATCCAGCGGATGTTGTTTGGCAATTTAAGGACTAGTACATATGGTACATATGGAACGCCCCAGCAAACTATCCACGTTGGACAGACGGAAAATTTCAAAATTGTTAAAAACGAATCAAAACTGAGTTCATCATTAATCGCTGCACAGTTCAATGAAGGTGATCGACCAACTATTAGTGCTCGATCAGTGCGCATAACGATAAATAGAGCCGGTTACAATGCAAGAAACAAAAAAAAACGCAGAAAAAAGCCAAAAACTTGGATTAATTTGGTCAAACAAGCCAAAAAACTTGGATTAGCAAAGCAGTTTGTTACTGAGTCAACAAACTTCTAAAAACCAACATAACACACTTAAACATGGTGGTGGTGGGTCATGGTGCGGGGTTGTATGACAGCGGATGGAGTCGGGAAGTAAGTGTTCAGTAAAAAAAAATAAAAAGGAGTTGTCCTTGAAAAGTTTAAAAAAAAATTGCCGAAAATAAGCCTTTTTATAAAGTTTTCAATTTTTTGGTTATATGGGAGGTGGGCGTCGGATGGATGAAGCCTATTTTTCTAACACGCCTAAGTTTTGATATAGAATACACAAATACCGAGATTCAGTTTTGTAACTTTAATATTAGTCCCTTTTTAGAGTTTTCAATTTTGGGGTTGTATGGGATGTGGGTATGTTAGTGAGTGGATGACGCCCATTTTTCTTAAACCTAAGTTTTGGCATTGATATTATTGAAGTTTTGGCATTGAAATATTGGGTTGCAAATGATTCTAGTGTGACGAATAAGGGTAAAAGAATAAAATGGGAGGCTCGACTACGGGTCGAAGTTCCTGCCTTGCAACACTTATAACCAATCACGATAATTAAGTGATCAAAAAGCGTTTAGTCAAAATTGAATGAAAACTTAAAATGGGTGGACATTATTGTTTGGTGACTCCAACAAAACCCGCCAATCTAAAGTTCGATATCTTATCAAAATATAAAAGATATAGTCTTCAAAAAAGAAAAATCTAAAAATTGTTAAACAAATTTATGAAAAAATTCATAGCTTCATAGAATTGAAAATTATTTTAAATCATACTGTAGTGTACAAACTTACGTATATGTCTTAATTCAATACATACTTTAATTTATTAAATGTTTTGTTTTTAAATGTTTAATTTTTTATAAAATTGAATTTTAAGATTAAAAAAAATGTACTTAAAATTTTTTCATTATATATAAAATTTTATAAAAACAAATGTTCACATCCATATATTAATAATTATAAACAAATAATGTATTTATTAATAGGAAATAATAATATAACAAAGTTTAATTACAATAAAAATATAATTGTGAACCAAACATACCGATTCATTAATCCCAGCAAATCACAAAATCTTCGTGTTGTTGGTTCGTATTAAAGAGCTGCACAAATGCAGTTGAAAGCCGCTTCAAAGCATTCTCAAATAAACGGCACGAATGCCAGCAACTACATTAAGGGAACGAATGGAATGAGAATGCAAACGAAGCGTTTAGAATGTAATCATTACATTGTAACGCAATGTGACGCTTGTGCGCATGGAATACTCTCAAACGAATACTCTTAATTTTAGAGTACTCCTTTGAGAGTACTTCTAAATAGTTTTAGAAAAAAATATGGTTTATTTATGTCTTACTTTTTCACTCACATTATTTAAATTATTTTTTTTATTATCTTGTTTAAATTCATTTAAAAACCCGTCAAAAGTGGTTATTTTTGGCCAATCCCGTTTTTAACCGACTTCCAAAAGGAGGAGGTTCTCAAGTTGGTTGGTTTCTCTGTTTTTTTTTTTTTTTGTGAATGTATATACATCGATTACTCCTAAAGTACTTGACTAGAAGCTTTTATTATCATAAAAAATTAATATATTTATGATAAAAACAAAAAAAATTCAGAATAATTGATATCATAAGATTTCCAATATAATAATGAATATAAATAAATTATCAAGTTTGACCAAGAAATAAATAGTAAAAGTAATTTAAAATTATTTTTTACTTTGTAGAAAAGTTAAAAAGTTTTTATTATATTTTATTTTTGGTGCTATATTTTGATATAGTGTGACCCCTCTATCTACGCGTCTCTAGATTTTCTGTCTCTGCATTTTCTGGTTTTTTAAATATTTTTAGTACAATATTTTGGTATAGTGCGACCCCTCTATTTTCGCGTCTCGATAATATTATTCCCCTTAGAAATCCGAAAAAGGTTATTATATCAGGTTCCGAAAGGGTTATTTTGGCCCATCTCGCTCCGTTTTCGAGATATCCCGCTTTTTCTGTTTATTTTTTTAAATATTTTTGGTGCAATATTTTGGTATAGTGCGACCTTATCTATGCGTCTCGTTAATCCATGCAAGCCATTTGAGAGTACTCTCAATACTTCGAATTCATTCTCCATTAAAAATAGAGACAAACGAGTATAAAATCAAAATTCTTTCTAACTCTCTCAAATAGAATGACACATTCATTCGCTTTGCAAAATTTATGTCTTGCACTCATTCGTTTCGCTTCGTAAATGATTTGAGAATATAGAATACTCACATAGAATGGATAGAATGGTAAGCAAAAGGAATACATTCCTGCAACCCTTTAGTTCGTATAAAGTATATTTCTTGCATTGAAATACAGTGTTATAATATGTTGCATTGTTAGATATTGTTAACAAAGCTAACAACACAACAAGGTTTGTCAATGCTTGAATAGAATCTTGGGTTGCACGTTCCACTAAAAATAAGTCACTTTAAAATTCTTTCTTTTAAATATACTTGCCACTTTGAATTCTCGAACATCTCAAGTAAAGTGACAAGAAAAGCAAAATCAGAAATGTCTTCCCATTAATTAATTACAAATTAATTTGAAAAAACTAATAATTTTCGTTCACCAATTCTGAATATTTGTGTTGCTCAATTAAATGAACACAATAACACAAGGATTCTTCTAATGGATCCAATGGAGGATATAGCGACATCAGAAATGGGATTCCCGAAGAGGATATAGCGGAATCAGAAGTGGGATTCTGCCTTGGTTTACAACAGAAAATGGATGATGGTGCAAAAATTGGCGTTTACTTCTGGAACAACAAGAGTTGAACTTTTTGGCATTGCAGCAAGCTGCAAAGGCACGAGTCTGAAAGAAATTGTGCAACTTCCTTATTTGGATCCCGACAGAGCAAGGAATTGATGATTGCTCTCTATGAAGTTTTAAAAGGACTAGCCGCCGCTAAAAGGTTCTCATAAATATCGTTCTTGGAATGACCTGGAACTATGATATAATTTAGAAGGTTAAAAACTCTGGAAAGCAAAATCAGAACTTTCCCAAATGCATACAAGTCTGCAAAAGACAATGCATGACAAACAGGTGTATCTCCATGCATTTTCCCGCACATGCAGAAAATGGATAAAATTTTTGGAGAAAAGGCCATAATTTCAAACGCTCATACACGGCATATGAAAAGAGTTCTATCACGACCACTGACAACAACACACAATCACGCACTATGACGTGGTCTCCGTTTTAATTACGGCCGTAAGACTGGTATTATGCACTACGTTTTTGGTTTCATTATGTTCTCTGTTAAATTCGAAATTTGGGAAAGGAATACAACGCAAAAGTTGTAATTTTGACATATTTTTGTGCGGAATATCTACGTTAGTTATCATTGGAGCAAGCAATTTGAACAAAAATAGCAAAAGTATAATATTGAAAAGTTCAAAAATTAGAAAAAGAAGGTGCGTTACAGAATTTGGAGTATTAAAAATGTAACAAATAAGCATATTTTGCTTAAACTAAACGCTTAATTTAAAATTGGAGTGCTAATAGGTTCAAGCTATCAAAGAGGTCCACAGGCTATAATAGGTCCACAACAAGCAGTAACCAAAATGAAAGATTCGTCAGCGTTATGTCTGACCAGCCGGATGTTGCAAAAGGTTGCGTTAAAGTTCAAAAGAAACCAACAAAGCTTTTGGGACGAAGTCAGCCTGCAGCTGAATGCGTTGCAATCATCTCTTAATCTTCCTTTTTTCAATCATTACACATCTGTACATACAAACATGCTCCTCTGCTTCAAGTAATATCACCGCTGCAATAGAACGCATTTTATTACAATTTAATAATTTTATTTTTGTACACCAATATATAAAAAATAACATATAAATTTTTAATTATTTTTTTTCATAATTTGACATAAAACAGCAGTTTTCGAAATTTTGATAAGTTTTCTGTAGTTGGCAAGACTTACTTCGAATAGAGCGTAGTACATGATATCATTTTTTGCGCATGCGTAGCGTAGGTTCGAATTCCGACGAAGGCTACGCCGTATTGCGTGATAGGGGTGAATATCTCATAAATCACCACCATCATCTACAACAACACAAATTATTTTCAAATAATCACTATCATCACCAATAACAGCTCAATCACATTCCTCTCCAATATTAGCAGATACTCCATCAACATCACGTACCGCTGAACAAAAAAGCAAATATGCTCGTGAGATTAATTATGAGACGAAACTTGAGCTAAAAAGAAAAATAGCAAAAGCTAAAAGCAAGTTTTCTTCTGCTAATCTCAACAACGGAAAGAACGATTGTGCCACATAAATGGATTTTAAGAACAGCAATAGGAACTACCATTGAAAGTCATTCTCCTCCTCGCATACAGATCTTGCGAGCAGCAGAGCGCTCATTAACAGTGCTATTCTTGCAGCTTAACTAACCTCACCACATTAACAAAATAGTAAGTATTAACAACTTTTAAGATTTCATATTAAGGCGAAAAATTTAACCTTTATTCGGGACATTGGGATGCATATCCTAACGGCAAAAAACCTCAAAAAATAAACTACACACGCAGAAAAAAAATATATTAACCACAAACATAATGGGAGAGGAAACTATTATGTTTGAAAACTTATTGAGAGCAAACAAGTATATTTTTACTAGAAACATATTTCTTCTTTACGGTTACCATAAATAGTTTGCGTAAGCAAGTTACTTTGTTACGATTTATATATTATGTTCACTAGCAACTATGCTAATTTAATACAATAAATATATTATGTTTACGGTGACCAGTTTTGATGCAACTAAGTTCATATTAAGCTAAGCATACAATTGGATCGCGAGCAAAATTTTAATTTCGTGGTTCAGTTGGTAAAGCGCTTGTTAATTTGAATTGAATTTTAATATCCCAGGTTCAATTCTCAAGCCAAACCGAGCTCTAATTTTATTTTATTTTTATGCAAATTTATACAAGCAAATAATTTAAGGAAAAATTGCATTTCATTACAATTGACCAATTTTTCATCACCGGGATTTGAACGCGGACCGTCGCTCATCATAGTCCAACACACTAACCATTATGCCAATCGCCTGATGTCGTGTGAGCGAAAAAATTCAAACAAAACAAGCAAACAGAACACGAATATTGCATGAACATGTAATGTTGTATACGAACATATTGTATGTTTCTGGCAAATATAATATGCTCATGGCAAAAAAATTACCGTTTTTGTTGCAAACATATTGCGGCTATGTTTTCAACAAAACTATTTTTTTATCACATCTATCAAAATATGTTTCCTGACATGAGAAGCAAATATTAAAATGATTGTTACGAAAATAGCAACATGAATAACAAACAAAGTATGGTGAGAATTGTAATTTATATTTACAGTAAAGGGAAATATCTGTGCTACAATCAAAGTAGAAAATGTCATTTTTCTGCGTGCAGAATAATTTGACTTGATTTTTTTTAAGGAGTTTCTAAAAAGTATTTTTGCTTATATTTTATGTCAAAACACAAAAATAGTTGCTTTAAATCCAAATTTTTATATTTTATTTAAAGTGAAAAATTAAAAATAATTTTGAATGAACTTTACTCTTAAACAGCCTAATCCTGAATTTTTTTTCTGAGTTTTCTCACTATTCCCTTTCCTTCTATTTTGAACAAAAACTCGATGCGGAATTTTTCGCTTTCCAGTTTCCTCCTATTCTAATCAGTCTTCGAACACCGAAGAAATTTCGCCAGTGAAAAAGTAGGCATCAAGACCGATAAAAAAGTAAGAATGAGTTGACATTTGATGCGAGTTTTTCCGACAATTTGTTAGCGAGTTTGAACGAGATGTATGTATTTTACTTTTACCGAATAAAATCAATTAATAAATTTCAATATGAGGTCGAAAGCAACAATTTTCAACGCAATTTTAGTTACAAAATAACTGATTTCAATATTTGAAATTCTTTCTCATTTTGCGCATTTATTGCAACATTTTATTTTACGCTGCGAACACTCGGATAAACAAAATGGAAGAAGAAAAGTAAGTTCAAAAATTGTAATTAAAGACTATTATATATTAATTTTTTAACTTTTTGTACTTTCAGAGAAAGTATATCATTTACTGAGACCAAGCTCCTCCTAAGGACCCGGCTGGACCTTGAATCTAAATTTGCCGCTGGCGCACGTGTTCTAAAATGCAATCTAAATAATTGCAGCATTCTATCATTTATGTCAAACGTCATGATTTCTGCACAGCCTGCAAAAGCAGGTTGCGCATTTGTTTTGCATTTCCGAACAAACCCGATATCTTCGATATGACAATAGAAACAATAACTTATTTTTATTCAACTTATACGATTTTTAAAACATAAAAAATTTTGTTGGAGGTGTCACGTCCCCTCAAGTTTGTAAGAAGGAAATAAGATGTAATTTTAATAATATTTTAAGGCACAAAATTATCGTTTTGAACTCATACATCTACTTACACAATTCTTATTTAAATTAATTTATTTTAGTATGAAATTGATGATGACACTTTATCCCTGGAATCAAAAGTGCTTTATTGGCTAAAAAATTAATTTTTTTTTTAACAAAACCGAGGCTTTGTTAAAATTTCATGAAAATAATTCGTTTTAAGAAGCCAATCACACGAGGAGCATGTAAGCACTGATCGTCGAAGAAGCAAATGTCAATGACATCGTTATATGGGCTGTCGAGTATACTTCGAATTAAAAATGTTCGTGTTTGGTTCCAAATTGTTTCCAAATATTTGAATCGCAGTGGTTTCTTTTGATTAAACGTTGTTTATTAGCTCAGTGTGTTAGTCGCTTAAAAGTTTGCCGACCAAACGAAAAAACATGCTTTCAAATTTTGTTTTAAATATTGTGTCAATTTCCTATAAAGGTGGCAACTGTAACTGATTGACAGTTAATACTGATATATGAAATCAACTTTTTTTTCCCCCAGTACTTTAATGATATATTAAAATTTTCTTTATGATCAATATTTCAATTGTTGGTAAAGTTGTTATAACAGCTGAAAGAGGAATAAATACATTAGTAAAAGCGTCAAAAATGTACCTAAAAATATTTTCATGTCACTTAGGACGTTCTCCTTCTCCTTCGTTAAAGTCAATAATCGACGCTTAAAAATTGTATTTCAATTTTTATTTAAATCTATCCGCAATAAAGATGATACCACAGATTTCTGTTTAAATAATTGCTTATATAGATTGAAAGGTATTAAACATACATTTATTAACTTACTAAATAATTATTTCACTTATTTCTATTATATGTTTTACCGATTTTATACAAGTGCTATTATTGGAACTGCCACCGACACCTGTCGAATTAATTTTTGGGTAACAACTTTATTCTCACTTAATGCTTCTATAATAGCAATATTTTGGTGTTCAATCTTTAAGCATAATAATTAAAAGTCTTGCGTCCTCTGTCAAAATTAAAAATATATGATAAAATAATGAAATAGTTTTAAAAGACTCAGACATTTATCTTCAAATTTGTTTAAGACAGTGTCCAAATGCGTTCGCAGGGTGCTACAGTTTTGACAAGTGTTTAATGATTGCGGTGGTGATTTTGTTAACTTGCGGATTTTAATTGGAAGATGCATTTCATTGAATTCTCGACGTTCATTCGACATCTTTTACTTGATATTTCTTTAAATTATTCAGCATTATTGTATTAATAATATACATGCAAGATTGGCATAAGTAGTCATTTTTCAGTACTTGGAATGCACATGAACTTATATCTCTTCTGAACTTCTTCGATATCCGATGGTATCGGATCAGTTAATAATATTTCCATCTTGCTGGATTCCATCGGGTTCTTAAAAAAATGCATAATAAAAATCACCAAAAATGTAATTTTTTAATTAAAAAAATCAAGTATATGTATAATAAAAATTGCCTAAATTTGGTTACCTTCCAATTTAAAAGTTCATCCTAAGTTCATGGTAAGCGTTCAAACTTCTGGGGAATGTATGATGTAAGTTCTTCTGAAATATTGATCTTATTTTATTTAGAAACTTTAATTTGAATTCAAAAATCAAGTATATGTATAATAAAAATTACCTAAATTCGGTTACCTTCCAATTTAAAATTTCATCCAAAGTTCATGGTTAGCGTACAAACTTCTGGGGAATGTATGGTGTAAGTTTTTCTGAAATATTGATCTTATTTTATTTAGAAACTTTAACTTGCCCTGTAAATAAACGTACAATACATTTCCTTGTTATTCATAAATCAAGCAGATGCATGCTATCAATTGGTACTTATTCTTATGTTTATTTTTTCTAAAGGTGCTTGTTTTTTTTTTTGGAATTTTGTGAAGTGGTGATTCAAATATTTTCGATTGGAAAAGTTTTCAACAGTTATTGTAAACCGATTTTGAACCGAAAACTACTGATATTAAACTATATGTCAATATGTTAATTTTTCCCCAACTTTGGTGCATTTTCAACATCCATGGCGAAATGTGTGTCCTGAAATGCCGCAGAGACAAGCCTTTGTAGGAGAATCGCAAATGAACGCTCTTAATTCAATTTTAAAAGCATCGTCTATTTTCATTGCATTCTCTTTTCTTGTATATATCTTATCTTTTGAATAAAATCAAAATCATTATTCTTGGAAAAACTGAAATATAAGAAATGTTTATTATTTTTATCAAATTTGGCCATAAATGTACTCGTGAACTTTTAAATAAAGGCAGTCCATCAATATTTTTATCCAGTACTGAAATGTTATAATTTATTATAACGTCATAAATGTTTATAAAATGGTCTTTTTAAACAAAATGACAATAAAAGCCACTAGCAATGGAAATGATAACTGCTATTCCTGTAAGTCTGGCTACTCTCCGGAAAATCCAAGTTATCATCAGCTAAAATATTTGAAAGCTCATAAACGCATGTGAGAAAGGCCTTTGCATTTTTGACATAAAAAACTCTAACTTTAAAGCAACTCGGCTTGTGTACGATGAATGAAAAAACACGAACCTACCGCGCTTAGAGTTTCTTTCTGTCTGCTAGAATTTTGGAGAATTTTATTTTAGTTTTTTTAATAATTAAAATACTTTTGTGCTTTTTAATTTCAGTCAGTCTGACTTCTTTGGCTAAGCTCACTTTTCTTTCTGCTCCCCTTTTTATAAATTACGCATGACGCGCTAACTTCTCCCGATTTGCTTTTTCAGCCAATCAGAGACGTTTTTATTTTGACCCATGATGCAAGGAAAACAGGTGATAGCGTGTTTGACACTTCTCTCCCAAAATATTAAATTTATGTTTCCCCGTTTCTGTCAAAAAGCAGCTGATTAAAGCAGCTTGGAATAAAGATAAAGTTTGTGAAATTAGTGTAAGTTAATTTTAATAATGATTTAAACAAATGTATAGTACCCTATAAAAAATACATGTGAGACGTTGTGCATAAATAGGCATTATTATTATAAAACATATAAATAAACGGACTGATGCTTCTCCGCCATATCGTTCGTTCGACGTAACCTTAATGCCACGATCAGTTCATGTATGGTGGCTTACATCCATTGCGGCATTATGCTTTATATGGTGGTATTCCGTGTGCTTTTATAAAAAAAAGAAACAGTTTCGATAGTATCGTAAGTGTAGACGTAGAATTCCGTTTAAAGGCTGAACCAAGTTATGCGTAAGCATACAAAAGCTAGAGAGCAAAAAAACGTACTTGCTCAGCAATATATTGAGTCGCCCAAGTTCTGCGAAAACAATTTTTCGTTCAGTTTCTCAATTTTCGTTTACTTTTCAAAACTTGAGAGTGAGCGCTCGACACCGTATATTGTTAAGCAGAAAAGGGTTGCAACCTGCTTAATAAATAATTTCAATTTTAATTTAAACACTTATGTACCGAATTTTTATTAAAAATCATTAAAAAATATATGTTTTAGACAGGATTAATTTATTAAGCGAGGTTTGTATTGAAATTGACCGCTATTTTCAATCATAAAGAATGGATGAATTTACCAACTTAAAGAAAATATTTTTCTGTAGTTTAAGTTTAAATTATTGTTTATTTGTCATTTCATTCGAATCGATTTATATTGAAATTTTTTTTCATTCTTACTTTGTTATTAATTAAGTATGGAAAAGTGTGTTTTTAACATTTATATACTTTTCGTTGACTTCTCTCTGAAACTTTTGTATGCTTACGCATTTCTTGTTTGTTCCTTAAGTTGTAACCTCTTCTAATTTGTCTCTTTGGTCCAACTGTTTTGTCCATTTTGCACAAATTTTTTATTGATCTTCCGAAAATTAACAAAAAAATTAATATCACTCAATTATGGACTACTTATCGAGGCCAAAACAAAGAAAAAGTTAAAAGGTATAGTTTGCGAACTCACTGTCTAGTGCTAGTGGAATGTGGGATCCAAATAAATTTGCATTAAAAACAAAAATTAAAATTTTACGCCATCTATTGGGTAAAAGCATAAAACGAAATATGATCCAACTCGTTTTTTTTCATTTACTATGTTCGGCTTCACGTGAAATTCCACTCAAATCTCCATACAAAAAATGACAGCTGTGAAACAACCGTGAACATTTCACAATTTTTTCGTCAAAGCTGTACTATGCTTCACTGGTGAAAATCTAGTACTATATTCTGCAACATGCATCTAGCAACATTGTTTTCACGGCAATTTAATTGAACCGACCATTTATTTAGCCATTCCATTAAAGAAATTAATGCAAGCAAAAGAACAATGCTTATAATTGAAATGATATTTTTGTACTATTTCTAAAGTTTTGCAATCAATAATTGCAGTTGTTGGAAATTGTTAATACGAATGCACCTTTCCGCGGTGTTGGCGGTCGCAAAAATTCGCAGCTTGCAGACTGCCATAAACTAATGACTTGTTCTGTTCCAAAACAAAGGACATGCATACTTGTATAAATATTTATTTTGTATTTATATAATCAAAATTATGAAAATTAAAGAACTTAAATGATTTTCTGCTTTTCCTCTAATAAATTGTGGCTGTTTATTTACATCTTGTCGAAATTTGTAAGCTGATCATCAGCTGTTCGTTCGCAACAAAATATCTGTCAAAATTTTCACGCAACAATTAATGGCTAAAATACATTTTAGAGGTACTTAAGTCGTCTTTAAGTCGCCTGAAACAAGGCTCGCACTGACTCACATTCGACATTAGGTTCCCATTTTAGTCCGCTGGTTGATTTTCCTACCACTTACATACTTTAAAATTAATTTCTGAAAAAAATGTTACTTGTTCAGGTAAAATGGAAAATTTGTATAGTTATTTAACCAAACTATGCAGAAATAATTTGTAAACATTTTTAATATTTTTTTCCAGAAATTTATTTTAAAGTTAATGGTCGAAAAATCGAATAGGGGACTAAAATGAGTTAACCCTGCGCCGTCTTCGATTTATTTATATTTATAAAATATTTAATCAGAAACGCTAGCAATATTAGTACACCGAAAAACGAGCATTTTGTGACTAAAACTTAAATAATGTATGTCTCGGAACCAAACAGATATGAAGAAAGAAATAATTTAGAAATTAACTCTTCATTTATTTGACTTTCGAAAAAATGTATCTAGATTTGGTTGCGTTCATAAAAGTGTAACTATTTTGCAATCTGAAAATTTGGTAAAATTTAAAGCACCAAAAAACAAAATAATGAACAAACTACTTATTTTTTCTTTACAAAAACCAAGTTTTTGACAGTGAGACTAAATCTGTCGAAAAAAATAATTGCTTTTTTATCAAAAAATAGTGTTTTTACTAACTTTGTAAAGGGAAAAAATTTCTCCGACGTCGTCGTTGGACTATTTCGACCACGGGCCAACTTTGACAGTACCTTACCTTAAAAGTAGCAATGGTAATTCCTTTACAACTGATATAAATTTGGTAGCGATCCTTATTATAGTTTTCGAATAATGCTGTCCACCGGTTTCAAACAGCACTTTTCGAGAAAAACGCGTTTAAAGTTTTAGAAGAATCATTTATTGATTTCTCTTCGGACGTTTGTGCTTATAATTCTAACAATTTTTATTTAATTATACCAAACTTCGAAAAATGTTAAAAAATAAAATAAAATATAAATAAATTTTATTTATTTTTAGTCGCCAAAAAACTTTTATGGGCCCTTTAAACTAAATCGTTGCCAACTTTACTTACATGTCCAACTTTGAGGGCAGGACATTTTTATTATTTGCAAGTGTTGATAACCGCAAAGTTGTAACAAATTAAGTAAACATATTTTTG
Organism: Tetanocera ferruginea; assembly: GCA_958299015.1. NCBI lineage: Eukaryota > Metazoa > Arthropoda > Insecta > Diptera > Sciomyzidae > Tetanocera > Tetanocera ferruginea. Next base: position 35,843,829 of record OY282644.1, on the reverse strand, counting down.
AGTGATACGCAAATTTTTTTACCGTACAAATTAATGTTGACATTAAATTCACATAAACATATAAAAATCCTTGAAAATCCTCGGAAATCCGTGCGAAATTCTTAAAAATACGTAGATTTACCTTATTTTGTCGCTGTTGTCTGTTTATCTGTGCAAGGCTTAAATATCCGTAGAAATCCGTAATTTCCGTGTAGTTGGCATCACTGCTCTAGTGTTTTAATAACACGTGTGACAACATTTTTTTAAACATTTCGTTCGAATTAGACGAATTAGAGAAATTAAGCGAATTGAATTGTGAATAAAATTCTGCATTTCCTAAGAAATTTTTATATTTTTTGTAACAGAAATTTATATTTTCTTAGAACTCTATAGCAAAAACTTCTATGCTAGTCAATAAACTCATATGAGTTACGCATACCTCTTCATCTGAACAAGTTTTTCTTTTCTTAGTACTATAATTGTTAACATAACAGTTCTATGGAGAATACAAACAAAAACAACAACAATAAAAATAATACTGAAATGTTTATTGCTCCATAGCATGGGCAGGCTGACAAAAAAATAAAGCAGAAAGAAAAAAAAACAAAAAAAAAAATTAAAAATAACATGAAAGGCTGTGTTCAAGTCAACAGCCCTAGGCGGTCAGTGGCACTTCATGGTGCTGTGAAGGCGCTGGCGAGTGAAAGCTTCAAAAGGGAAAAGGATATGGAGTAGAAGCAAAACTCTGTGTTCCACTAGTCCCTAAACAACACAAACAACAAATCAACAGCAGTAACAACAAAACCAACAACAATAACATCTACGTGTGCAAATACAATAATGGCAGCGCTAACTATAACAACAACAACCACAAAAACAACAATCTAATACAATGACAACTTCTCAACAATGTATTAATGGCCGCCAGCTATTTGCTATACGAGTTTCCTATTGTTTACCAACACATGCACAGTTCTGAGTATCCTTAGAGTTATATGTATGTTCCACAGTTATTTCCAGGACACAAACAAACAACATTAAAACCAAGCGTGAGTTAAAAAAATTTAAAAATGTATGCAAAAGTTTTACAAATATTTTTATATCTATGCATTTCAGCAAAGAGTCTGTACATTTACATAACAATTACGACCAATTACAATTGCATGACAATGTAATGAAATGTAGTCGCAGGACATATTAACTATAACCACTATTATACAAACATTTTATTACAATGAAAATGCTCGTATTGCAATTTTCCGCAGCTATGCAAGTGGTTGATGTTTTTATTTATTTGCATTAAATTGTTTATTAGTTGGGATGAGAAACGGAAGCATACTTTGAATAAATAATTGTTACACTAGATACTTAGGCAGTTGTTCTTAAAGCACTGAAATTATTTGAAAAGTCTTGGTTTTTTATTGTTGGAAAATAAAAAAATTAAGAATTTTATTTCTAACTAATAATTACACAAAGGCTTTCCGACTATATTCTGGAAAATTTTCTAATTAAGTGAACTTAAGAAAAATTGCGGGATGCCGTGTTCGGAAATTTTTTCTGATTTTAGCGCATAGCGCTATTGATGAAGTATTGGAGAAAGAGAAAGAGATGGCAAAACTTAGAAAAAAATAGCATTTGGGTTAAGGGGTGGAGAAAGGAAAGGCTAATTTATTAAAATACTCACCTTGTACAAAACACTTGAACCTACTTGTGCACAGGACTTCAAGAATTATTTAAGGATGGATGCCGCACTATATAAAGAATTGTTAGAAAAAGTAACGCCCTTTATTTAATGAAAAAACACTCACATGAGAGATTCAATCTTGTCAAATGAACGTCTCTCAGCAACACTTCGGTCATAGCCAGTGATCATAGGCTAAACTTTATCTGAGCTAAATTATAAAACCTATATTGCTAACTTAACCTTGAGTAAAACCATTATTGAAATTTGTGATGGCATAATAAAAGTTTTAAAATATATTTTCAAGTAAGTAGAAAACTAAAATATTCATAAACAACAAGTAAAGAAAGTCTAAAGTCGGTCTAGGCCGACTATGAAATACCCTAAACCCACTTTTCAAAAACAAAAAATTTTTATTGTAAATGGGCGTCTCCAAGGGCGGATGAAGCCTATATTTTATATGCATTTAAATGTTGATGAAAAATTTACACATACCAAGTTTTATTCCTGTAGCTCACAGTTAATGCCTTTATTGTGCTTTCGCTATGGCAGGTGGGCGTGTTCATGGACGGATTACTTCCAATTTTTGAACACACCTTAGTTTTGGTATAAAATACATGCATACCAAATTTAATTTCTCTATGACAAACATAACCTTATTTATTGAGTTTAAAACTTTTTGGGTTGTATGGGAGGTGGGCGTGTCCGTAAGCGGATAACGTCCATTTTTCGAAGACATCTTTGTGTTTGCATAAAACACATACATATCAAATTTTATTGTTGTAGGCTTATTATGAGCTGAGTTATGCAGTTTTCAATTTTCGCGTTGTATGGGAGGTAGGCGTGTCCGTGGGCGGATGATGTCCACTTTTCAAAACCATCTTTGTTTTGTTACAAAAAATATATGTGCCAAATTTTAGCTTTGTAGGTTAAACAGAGGCTTATTTATTGCGTGTTCAATTTTTGGGTTGTATGGGAGGTGGGCGTGTCCGTGAGCGGATGACGTCCATTTTTTGAAGACATCTTTGTGTTTGCATAAAACACATACATATCAAATTTTATTATTGTAGGCTTATTATGAGCTGAGTTATGCAGTTTTCAATTTTCGCGTTGTATGGGAGGTAGGCGTGTCCGTGGGCGGATTCCAAAAATATTCAATAGTGCAGATCCTTGGGTTCATTTGACCATGTGTACCAAGTTTCATCTAATTATCTCAGCTCCTTCTTCTTATCCTGTGTATACGGACAACACACAGACGGACAGACGGACGGACGGACGGACGGACATGGATAGCTCGACTCACGTGGTGACGCTGATCAAGAATATATATACTTTTCTATACCGGACTCGCTTCGTTCTATGCGTTATAGAACGTTTGCACAAAGTTAATATACCCTGACCTTTCAGGTTTAGGGTATAAAAATATACATAAAAACACTTTAAAGTGCCCCCACACTATATGTTTCATACATATGAAATGCCAAATTTTACAGATAGCTTTGACATACATATAGTGTGGAACATATGGAATTCAAATTCTGACAAGTCGTTTGTATTTCCGTATGTAGAAATTTGAATTAGAACTGTTTCTAATTTGATCTGTTTTTCATATGTAAAAGTTTGAAGTTTGAAAAAAAAACAATAACATGCCATAAAAAAAAAATCAAGAAAACGTAAAATCTAATTATTTATTCCACAAATTTATATTTTTCAACAATTATTTAGATTGATTGGACAGAAGAAATCATTTTGCACCTTATTGAGCACTGGCGTGGCTTCGAATGAACGAAATTGCCGGAAAACTCGAACATTTAGCAGAAATATTGTGTCAGATAGTCTGTGGTCAAAAGAAAGGAGCTGTTTGACAAAAGTTCAATATTGACATACATATGAAATTCGAATTGAAACTTTTTTGACAAGTCATTTGTGTTGAACATATAGTGTAGGGGCACTTTTACATGGAGTTACTTAAAGGGTGATTTTTTAAGAGCTTGATAACTTTTTTTTAAAAAAAAACGCATAAAATTTGCAAAATCTCATCGGTTCTTTATTTGAAACGTTAGATTGGTCCATGACATTTACTTTTTAAAGATAATTTCATTTAAATGTTGACCGCGGCTGCGTCTTAGGTGGTCCATTCGGAAAGTCCAATTTTGGGCAACTTTTTCGAGCATTTCGGCCGGAATAGCCCGAATTTCTTCGGAAATGTTGTCTTCCAAAGCTGGAATAGTTGCTGGCTTATTTCTGTAGACTTTAGACTTGACGTAGCCCCATCTGACAACAACAACACGATTCACAACATTTGACACTCATAAAGGGGGAATCGTGGGGTAACATAACTAAATGTCTATTTAAACATGAAAATTACGTTAAAAAAATACACAAAAAAAGTATAATCAATCAAAAATACACAACAAATAATAAATCAATCAAATTAATTTTACAAGATGAATTAAAGTAAATAGCTGCAACAATAAAATTAATTTCAAATAATCAAATTCGGACCTCTCTAGCAAACGTTTGACCACTTTGAAATTCAATTTTGTTTTGCCGAAAAGCTAACTTAGCGCAGCTTCGCTGCAAAATTGAACAGTTGATCACACTTTGCATTCTATTTTTAGAATGTCCCGTTACATTTGCAGTAAAAACCGGTTTGCCATGAAGAAGCTTGGACATTTTAGAGACGATTTTGTAACTTTTCGCACCTTTTTTTTGTTATAAATTTTTTGAATTTTGGCCTATGGGCGCAACCACTGTGCAATGGCAGGGTTTCTGACGGTGGTGTTTTCGTCTAAAAAGTTTTGTGAAATGTATGAGAAAAGATAGCTTCAAATTATATCGTCAACTAAAATTAGAAGGTTTGTCAAGGAATTGCTTTTGTTTTTGTTACGAATGACGCTTTTGCCATGACAGAAAATTGTTTGAAATCATATAGAAAGAATACTTTAACTATTGTTTCTCTTAAACGAGATTTTCTTGTTGAAAATACTCCTGTCAGCGATTTTTTTAGACCTGAAAAAACAAAAAACGTAGTACAGGCCTTAGCTACTTGCATAATTATTGTAAAACGATGTCCTTATTCTTATATCAGAAGCACAGATATTGAAAATACAACATCAAATTCAAAAATATCAACGAACAATGGAAAAATAAATAATTTTTCAAGTATTTCAAAATTCAACCCAAACAATTTACGTGATTATAACAATAATTTTAATAATCTAGCTTCACGCAAAAACTTGATTTCTAAAACTTTTAAATTTGTTAACAATTTCCTCTTCAGGCAATTTGAAGCCAATAGACGCATTCGATGTTGACGTTACGTTCAAAAGCTGCTTTACAGTTTGGATGGTAATAATTTTACCTTTAAAACACTTATCCACTACCAATAAAATGGTTTTGAACCAGCTTCAAAAGATGTGGCACATCTGCAAACACAAAAACACTAAAGTGTAAATAAAATATTGATACAAGAAACTCAATTTCTGTAAACATTTTTATACCCTAAACCTGAAAGGTCAGGGTATATTAACTTTGTGCAAACGTTTGTAACGCATAGAACGAAGCGAGTCCGGTATAGAAAAGTATATATATTCTTGATCAGCGTCACCACGTGAGTCGAGCTATCTATGTCCGTCCGTCCGTCCGTCCGTCCGTCCGTCCGTCCGTCCGTCCGTCCGTCCGTCTGTGTGTTGTCCGTATACACAGGATAAGAAGAAGGAGTTGAGATAATTGGATGAAACTTGGTACACATGGTCACATATACCCAAGGATCTGCACTATTGAATATTTTTGGAATCCGCCCACGGACACGCCTACCTCCCGTACAACGCGAAAATTGAAAACTGCATAACTCAGCTCATAATAAGTCTATAACAACAAAATTTGGTATGTGTGTGTTTTATATCAACACAAAGATGTTTTCGAAAAATGGACGTCATCCGCTTACGGACACGCCCACCTCCCATACAACCCAAAAATTGAAAATGCAATAAATAAGCCTCTGTTTAACCTACAGAGCTAAAATTTGGCAAGTATGTTTTTTATAACAAAAAAAAGATGGTTTTGAAAAATGGACATCGTCCGCCCACGGACACGCCTACTTCCCATACAACGCGAAAATTGAAAACTGCATAGCTCACCTCATAATTAGCCTACAACAATAAAATTTGATATGTATGTGTTTCATACCAACACAAATATGTCTTCGGAAAATGGACGTCATCTGATCACGGACACGCCTACCTCCCATACAACCCAAAAATTGAAAACGCAATAAATAAGCCTCTGTTTAACCTACAGAGCTAAAATTTGGCACGTATGTTTTTTATGACAAGACAAAGATGGTTTGGAAAAATGGACTTCATCCGCCCACGGACACGCCCATTTACAATTAATTTTTTTTTTTTTTTTGAAAAGTGGGTTTAGGGTATTTCATAGTCGGCCTAGACCGACTTTAGACTTTCTTTACTTGTTTTTTTCTGTGCTCGTTATAACCAATATTACTGTATTCATAAAGGTATCTTACTATTTCTTTAACACATAAATAAGGTAAGAATTTCATTAACACACTTATTTAAATTAATAAATTAATAATTGTACCGATTGAAATATTTTTCTCTTTCTATAATGCCTGATTCGTAGACCCCATATCTGAAATAATGCGAACGACTTTATAATGAGCATCAAATATATAACAACCTGATCATAAATGCAGGGTTTCCGGATACAGTTAGTCTAGGTATCGTGTTCGTAACAAGCCGTGACCTTCATTTCGCCAAAAGAAAGGATACATAACTTGTCCTCCAGGGCCATTTCTTTTATATTTTTTAATAAGTCCATTATTTGATTTAATCAAATTCAACTTTTTGCACCCATTAGTCCATTATTTGAAACCCTCCACAAATTCAACTCCTTGCACCCAACAATGCAATGTTGACTTGCAAGGCAATGGGAACCCTTTTTTAGGCAAGTTAATACGCTTAAGAACCAGCCGCAAGCGGCGCAACTGCATAGGATATATAATCCCAACACCACATAGTATGGATATTGGGATCGCGCAATCTCTTTATTTGTCCAGGCGTAAAGATATGCTCAACAGTATTATAGATAGACTGCATACACTAAGGGAAAAAGTTATGTAGTCAGTACAGAGACAGCTATGTAAAATCTATGCACTGCAACTTGTATGAGAACGCAACGAGAGCAGTATTTACTGAGTAAAGGGAGCGTGTACTGACTACATATCAATTTATTCACTTTTTAAAATGAATAAAAAATGTATTCGATACATCATGTTATGTGTTGAGTACATAGCAGACTTCAATAGATACAAGCAACGTGTACTCAATCAACGTGTTATGTAATTTTTTACAAAAACTTTACTCAATACATAAAATATGGACTCAGTACACGTCCCTCTTTTACGATTGAAGTGACACATTTATTCAGTACATAACATATGGACTCATTACACCAGAGCTGCCAGGTGGCGGGATTTTCCCCGTTTTTCGGGATTTTTCGTTCAAATGGGGATGGCGGGGAAAACATTGATGAAAACGGGAAAAATAAAAATAAAACGTACAGTCCCTTGCTTTGTATTTTAGAGCTACCTTGTCAAAACAAAATATGTAATTTCTTATGCCATCTTGTAGACAATTCCTTATTACCGCCTTCGAAGAAATTTTTAAAAAGTTTGACTTTACGAACGATAGTTTTAAAGCTATTTGCTTTTATTTACCCAATCTGTTAAAAAATCATTTCCAGCATCGGTCCCTTGTCCTCTTATTTTCCACACGTTTCCATGTTTAAAAATAAAAATTAGTTTCGTTTAGTTTTTGACTTCCAAAGAAGCATGTGCTGAAATGGCTTTTTCGCTGTTAATTCCCAGCAGTTATTTTGGAGACAATTTGACAAACCAACTAGTGTATTTCTAGTGAAATTGGAGTTAGCTTGGAACTAGTGCAAAAGACGCTCAGCATAGAAACAATTTTTGCATTGATTGTTAGTTTGATCTCAGACCCCTAAGTTTCTATCCCGAATATCGATAATATATCGCTTATAATTGTTGTATGTTTTTAATGGATACGTACGTATTTGATCTATGTATTTATTTTTGTTATAATGAAATGAAATAATTTAGATTTTGATTACATTAAAATCATACTTTTTTCTAAATTTAAAAACGGGAAAAAAAAACGGGGAAACTCAAAGTAAAAAACGGGGAAAATTTTTTTCGTGTATGCAAAAATGGGGATTAGTTTTTGCTGACACCTGTCAGCACTGCAGTTCACGTATCTCTTGCACATCGGCACACGATTTTGCTGTTTTATGTCATTCGTTTCTTGATTTTCAAATAAGCAACACCACTTAAGCCTCTAGAAAATCAGAGCGGGAATGAGTTTATCCACTGTACTCTAGAACAAAAGCGATGATTGGATAAGATATAAATGTCTGGGTTTCTATAAGCAATTGCGAATTATTTTGTGAAATCTAGTCATTTCTTTATTAAGTTATTTATTGCATTTGTTGAGAGGGTAACTTGGGTGATGTACTCATTAAATAAATGTATGCACTAAAAATATGTAATGAGTAAATTATGTATGTACTCATTACATAAAATTATGCATTTAAAATATGTAATGAGTAAATAATGTATGTACTCATTGCATAAAATTATTTTTAACAGTTTGCGATGAGTACAGTGTGAATGTACTCACCACATACATCCATAAATTCACGACACATATTTATGCGTTGAGTACATAAAATTATTTATTGACTACATAACCGCTTAACAGCATTATGTAGTCAGTAGAGATTTCAACATGTACTCAATACATGAAAAATGTAAAATTTTTGTGTGCAGAAAACTATGCGATGAGTACATAAATTTATGTATTGAGTCCATAGGTTTTTCCCTCTGTGTAGTTTTCAGTCTCAAGTTCATGAATTTTCTTTCATAGTGTTGGCACAGAATCATACTTAAGACGCCTCCACTTCCCATTAACAACTTCATGAAAATCATAAGAAGCAAAATGTTTTTCACATAATTTTGGTGAGGCCGAGAAACAGATACCACATATTTGTTTCCAACGCTGACGGCTTGCTGAATCCGATGGAACAGCATACTTTCTTACTTCTTTTCCACTGCTATCGTATTCCTGTTTATGAATTGCATACGAAGAAGGCATTTTAAAATCACACAATATTTATTTTTAAACATCACAAAGAAAATATCGCGAGTTATTTACATAATAATGAATTTCGCCAAATTGACAGTAAAAAATATTTCAAAATTTTTAACAACTTCAATGGCCGTAACAAGCTTAATTTAAGCAATGCACACAGTTTTCTTTGCAATTATATCGAAAAAGTACATTTTAAGCTAAAAAACAAGTAAAGAAAGTCTAAAGTCGGTCTAGGCCGACTATGAAATACCCTAAACCCACTTTTAAAAAACAAAAATTTTTTATTGTAAATCGGCGTCTCCAAGGGTGGATGAAGCCTATATTTTATATGCATTTAAATGTTGATGAAAAATTTACACATACCAAGTTAAATTCCTGTAGCTCACAGTTAATGCCTTTATTGTGCTTTCCCTATGGGAGGTGGGCGTGTTCATGGACGGATAACTTCCAATTTTTGAACACACCTTAGTTTCGGTATAAAATACATGCATACCAAATTTAATTTCTCTATGACAAACATAACCTTATTTATTGAATTTAAAACTTTTTGGGTTGTATGGGAAATAGGCGTGTCCGTTGGCGCATGACGGCCATTTTTCAAAACCATCTTTGTCTTGTCATAAAAAACATACGTGCCAAATTTTAGCTCTGTAGGTAAAACAGAGGCTTATTTATTGCGTTTTCAATTTTTGGGTTGTATGGGAGGTGGGCGTGTCCGTGAGCGGATGACGTCCATTTTTCGAAAACATCTTTGTGTTTGTATAAAACACATACATATCAAATTTTACTATTGTAGGCTGATTATGAGCTGAGTTATGAAGTTTTCAATTTTCGCGTTGTATGGGAGGTAGGCGTGTCCGTTGGCGGATGATGTCCTTCTTGTTATAATTATAATCTAATATATAAAAATCTCGTGTCACGGTGTTAGTGTACGAACTCCTCCGAAACGGCTGAACCGATTTTAATGAAATTTTGTTTGTATATTTGGCAGGTATGAGAATAGGTCGTAAGGTATTTTTCAACCTCTTACCGCGAGGGGCGTGGCACTTTTACAAGAACACAAATTTTCGGCTTAACTTTCGTTTATAAATCACACATCAATGAAACTCGGTACGAACTTACTATTGAGTCTTGGCCTTCGACAGTAAAATTTTAGCAATTTTTGTAAAGGGTGTTATGCCACCGCCCATAAAATTCAATTTTTTTTAATCGCATAAATTTTTAACTAAATGTCGCATAACATTGAAGTAACTTATTGGCCAGGTCTTTCAATTATAAAACAGACACGGGCATTGGAAAAAAGAATGGAATTACTAAAAAACAGAAACTCGGTTTGAAGTATCTATTTGGTGGTATACTTCTACTCGGAGGTACTCGCAAACTCAAACGGGTATTGAACTAGGGGCTTGGCTCTACGCATAAAAGACAATTTCTTATATTTAACAGCTTTGAAATTAATGATCACAGAATATGGAAACTCAGAGTGGAGTTACTATTTGTTGATGGCCTTCTATGGCAAACTGGGCAGGTATTGGACTAGGACGGCAGTAACGCGCCGGGTATCAGCTAGTTATATATATAAAATAGTGTTAAGATATAAAATGTTTGTATGTAGTGTTTGTGGCAATAGTGTTAAAAGTATTGAAATGTACCATAAGCATTTATATTTGCATAAAAATAATGGAAATGTGAGCTTCAAGTGTTTGTTTAAGAAGTGTTTGAAAAGTTATTCTAATTATTAAAAGTTATTCTAATATCAATGTTTTAAAGTTTCTACTTAAATATTAATATGTGCTTAAAATTTAAATATCTATATTCTATTTAGATATATTGTATTAACTACTATATTAACTAACTATATATACATATACATATATTAACTACATATATTTTTATTTGCAGAACCAGAGCTTGACGGAAAAGAAATTGCATATTAATACAAATACTTAATTACTTTTATGTTTTTAATATTATGTTTCCATCCCAGATATCACAATCTATGGAATTTTTTATGCGTTTTTATTATAAACACTATCCGGAATCTACAAGAGGTCAAAAAAAAAATATAAATTCTTTACAAAAAGTTAATAATTTAATATCTAAGCTTTCGCAACAAAATTAAATATTTTTTAATGCTTACAAACATTCTTTCAAGAAATAACAAAAATTATTAAAGTGAACTTAAGTATAAATATTATTTTTTTAACCATGACAAATTACTTTTCTTTATTTTTAAATTCCTAACATTATCATTAACATTAAAAATTTCTCTTGTTTTTATTCATTTGTATGTAAAATACGTAAACATTTTTTTTATAAAACTTAATAAATGAATTAAAAATAAGAAATGTTGTTTAATATATTATTGTGGAATCCTATCGTGAGTAATTTTTCGCCTGGAATCGAAAATGGAAAACCCTGTTTTTAAGATAAAGCTAACCTTTGAAATATTATTAATGCAAATTTTTTCTTTCATGTTTGAATAACAAACTTGCATTAAAAATGTTTCAAAGGTTCTTGAGCTTTATCTTAAAAACGAAATTCCCTTTACCGATTCCGGGCGAAAATAACTCACGATAGGCCTGATTATAAAATTATATATGAAAAGTTTTAAACATTGTATGTGCAAACAACGTTTAAATTTAAACATTCGAATTATAAATTTCAACATTTGATGTTCATATAGGTATTTAAATTTAAACATTTTTTGTTGAGTTATTTACACACATAAGTTGTATTATTGTTGCGTGTGTAAAAATGCGATCATTAAAGTAGGCAACAAATTACCTCGCTAAATGATAGTAAAATTCAACATAAAATTTTTAGAGTGTAGGCCGACTATAAAATACCCTAAACCCACTTTTAAAAAACAAAAATTTTTTATTGTAAATCGGCGTCTCCAAGGGTGGATGAAGCCTATATTTTATATGCATTTAAATGTTGATGAAAAATTTACACATACCAAGTTAAATTCCTGTAGCTCACAGTTAATGCCTTTATTGTGCTTTCCCTATGGGAGGTGGGCGTGTTCATGGACGGATAACTTCCAATTTTTGAACACACCTTAGTTTCGGTATAAAATACATGCATACCAAATTTAATTTCTCTATGACAAACATAACCTTATTTATTGAATTTAAAACTTTTTGGGTTGTATGGGAAATAGGCGTGTCCGTTGGCGCATGACGGCCATTTTTCAAAACCATCTTTGTCTTGTCATAAAAAACATACGTGCCAAATTTTAGCTCTGTAGGTAAAACAGAGGCTTATTTATTGCGTTTTCAATTTTTGGGTTGTATGGGAGGTGGGCGTGTCCGTGAGCGGATGACGTCCATTTTTCGAAAACATCTTTGTGTTTGTATAAAACACATACATATCAAATTTTACTATTGTAGGCTGATTATGAGCTGAGTTATGAAGTTTTCAATTTTCGCGTTGTATGGGAGGTAGGCGTGTCCGTTGGCGGATGATGTCCACTTTTCAGAACCATCTTTGTTTTGTTACAAAAAATATATGTGCCAAATTTTAGCTCTGTAGGTTAAACAGAGGCTTATTTATTGCGTTTTCAATTTTTGAGTAGTATGGGAGGTGGGCGTGTCCGTGAGCGGATGACGTCCATTTTTCGAAAACATCTTTGTGTTGATATAAAACACATACATATCAAATTTTATTGTTGTAGGCTAATTATGAGCTGAGTTATGCAGTTTTCAATTTTCGCGTTGTATGGGAGGTAGGCGTGTCCGTGGGCGGATGATGTCCACTTTTCAAAGACATCTTTGTGTTGATATAAAACACATACATACCAAATTTTATTGTTGTAGGCTAACTATGAGCTGAGTTATGCAGTTTTACATTTTTGCGTTGTATGGGAGGTAGGCGTGTCCGTGGGCGGATTCCAAAAATATTCAATAGTGCAGATCCTTGGGTGCATGTGACCATGTGTACCAAGTTTCATCCAATTATCTCAACTCCTTCTTCTTATCCTGTGTATACGGACAACACACAGACGGACAGACGGACGGACGGACGGACGGACGGACGGACGGACATGGATAGCTCGACTCACGTGGTGACGCTGATCAAGAATATATATACTTTTCTATACCGGACTCGCTTCGTTCTATGCGTTACAAACGTTTGCACAAAGTTAATATACCCTGACCTTTCAGGTTTAGGGTATAAACACAAAACTATACACATGAAATATGCACTAAAAATATAAAAATTTTGATATATCGTAAGTTTGCAAAGCTTTTTAGCACTAATGCCAGTGTGGCCATTTTAGCCTTTTCGAGGCTAGATTTAGCCTTTTTTTTGCGGTTTAGCCTTAAAATTTACGATTTTCAGTGGTGAAGCTGTATTGTTTTAGATGATACGTAATTGTTTTGTCTCTCTTTCATTTCAAATTATGACGACTACTGGTCAAATGTTAATTCATTGCTCGATAATTTATGTTATAAGATTGTGTTACGTTGGGAGACCTTTGATCCTTTATCGTCTCCAATCGAACTTATCTTAATAAACGTTCCAAATTTTTCTTACATTTTTGAAGAACACATTGAAGCAAGTAAAAATTATGAAAAAATAAGTGAAGACGACGAGAAAACAATCCGCGAAAATTCTAAAAGCTTCCTAGTTAAGCTAGTTCAACAGCTACGACAACGTATGCGCTGCAAAAGATTGATTTTTTTTCTATTGAAAATTCTCAAACGTTGTAAAGCCAAATATATTTTCTAATTTTTCAAATGAAAAGTCCAAATATTCCGCATACGAAGTAACCACGATTGGTCTTCAATGGCGAAAACTATTGACACGCAAATGGTCAAGCCTGTCCTCTTCAATTGAGTTTTGGGTAGCAGTTAAGCACTTTAAAAACTCGTTGCATGAAAATCCTTTTTCTGAGCTAGTCAATTCGGTCTTTAGTTTTTTAGTTCAGTTTTTTAGTTTTACCACTTAGAAACGCTGAGGTTGAAAGAATTTTTAGTGCAATGAAAATTGTAAAAACTAAGTAAAGAAATAGATTTAAAATTAAAATGCTTAACTTGTTGCTTAATATTCGATCTTAACTGAAAAGATTACAAAAATGTTGTCATGATTTTGAGGTAACTGATGATCTCATACGTCTATTAGATTCACGTAGTGCTTATGCAAGCTGTAGTTCCTTCGATTTATCTGATGAAGAGGGAATAATAATATCTGAGATATAAACCATTTTGAAATAATATAAGTTCCTAGCACGACAGTGATAAATTTTTCAAACCTTTAATTTCATTTAAAATTTTCTCCCGGGAATTGGTAAAAGGAGTTCTCCATTTTTAAGGCTCAAGAAATTTTGGAAAATTTTAAATACAAATTCGTTCATCAACCGTGAATATTCATGAGTGTTTTAACATAATATGTGATGTCTGTATCCTGCTGTATTAAAAATGAGAACTCCCTTTTATGATTCCCATGAGCAAATTATTCTACATAGGACTATACATCAATATACATCAATTCGATATACATATTATTTTCATTTATATTTAAATAATCAAATGAAAGTTAATGCAATGAAAAGTTGGTGTAGTTAATGAAAAGTTAGTCATTCTCAATTAAAAAAGATGATATAATTTTGCTTTATAAATATATATATGATTTTTTACTTTTTACAAATTTGTACCTATGATACTGATGTACCCATATTAAAAATAAATAAAATATTAAAACGAAAATAAAACTTGAAGTTGTATGAAAAATCTGGATTTTTTTAGCTTCTTTTTTCAAAACTTTTAGCTTTTTTTGACTTATTTTTTTGGCCAATTTAGCTTCTTTTGTTTTCAGGTCGTGGCCACACTCACATATGCTTAACTTATAATTTTTATACCCTAAACCTGAAAGGTCAGGGTATATTAACTTTGTGCAAACGTTTGTAACGCATAGAACGAAGCGAGTCCGGTATAGAAAAGTATATATATTCTTGATCAGCGTCACCACGTGAGTCGAGCTATCTATGTCCGTCTGTCCGTCCGTCAGTCCGTCCGTCTGTGTGTTGTCCGTATACACAGGATAAAAAGAAGGAGTTGAGATAATTGGATGAAACTTGGTACACATGGTCACATGAACTCAAGGATCTGCACTATTGAATATTTTTGGAATCCGCCCACGGAAACGCCTACCTCCCGTACAACGTGAAAATTGAAAACTGCATAACTCAGCTCATACTTAGCCTACAACAATAAAATTTGGTATGTATGTGTTTTATATCAACACAAAGATGTCTTTGAAAAATGGACGTCATCCGCTTACAGACACGCCCACCTCCCATACAACCCAAAAATTGAAAATGCAATAAATAAGCCTCTGTTTAACCTACAGAGCTAAAATTTGGCACATATGTTTTTTGTAACAAAACAAAGATAGTTTTGAAAAGTGGACATCATCCGCCCACGGACACGCCTACCTTCTATACAACGCAAAAATTGCAAACTGCATAAATAAGCTCTTAACTAACCAACAACAATAAAATTTGGTGTGTATGAGTTTTGTATCAACACAACGTATGTTTTTTATGACAAGAAAAAGATGGTTTTGAAAAATGGACGTCATCCGCCTACGGAGACGCTTACCTCCCATACAACCCAAAAAGTTTAAAACTCAATAAATAAGGTTATGTTTGTCATAGAGAAATCATATTTGGTATGTATGTATTTAATACCAAAACTAAGGTGTGTTCCAAAATTGGGAGTCATCAGCACACGGAGACGCCCATTTACAATAAAAATTTTTTTGTTTTTGAAAAGTGGGTTTAGGGTTTTTCATAGTCGGCCTAGACCGACTTTAGACTTTCTTTACTTGTTTTTAACTATATTATGTTTTACATAATTCTTTTTCAATAAAATTATTTTTTCTTTTTTGTATAAAAATGTCCTTAATGTTAAGAAAAAAAATTTTTTTACAAGATATGCTTAATAAAGTTCACTAGATTAACCAGGATACAAAAAAAAATTCCATTACAATTTTCTTAAAACGTTAGTGACACCGACGTGAAACGTGAGTAACAAAATCAGTGTATGAAAAAATCTTGAAATTCTGAGAAAAAACTACATTTTTTTCTGCAGCTAAAATGTCTAACCGTCACGGAAAATTATTTCGTTACGGAAAATTATTTTATTCTTTATATCAACTCAAACAATTCGCAGATTTAAAGGAATTTGTAAGAAGAAGTCGAAAAATGCAAATCGTCCGGACGCGTTAGTGGCACACCATTTAATGATAGTTTTTTTCGAAATGTATACAATGTACACTGTACATATATATATAACTTTTTGCATGAACTTATAATAGTTAGCTTAAAAATGATAATACCTATATAATTTTGAGTTAAAAGCTTTTATGTTTAATGGAGAAAAATGCATTTTTACTGCTATGACTGAAACGTGAGTGACACTGGATTTGACGTTATGAAAAATTTTCGTTGTATTTCATTCAAATATTAATTTATGAATATTATCTATAAATTCAATGAAGACTGGCTTAACCGATTATTTATTTCAAATATTTGAAAAAATTAGTTTTTTAAAAATTTGCCTTTTTTGTATAAATCGAGAAAGCAGTTTTTAAATTTTGCCGAATAATTTGTTGTTTTACCAAACTACCACAAAGTCACATCTTTTAGATCGAACACCCCAAATCGAGATTCTGGATCCTCCACTGATATACCCTTGCTTTTAGAATCATTATCCATAATTAGAACATAATTGTAATCATAAAAAAACATTGCACTGTAAAATTATTAAATTATAATATAATATTTTGTTTAAATTGGTAATAAGCACTTTTATATCGAAAAATAAATATGATTTATAGTTTGAAAAGTTTTAGTTGAGGTAAGTGAACTAATTGTGTGGAAAAGCTTTTTTGGATTTTAAAATTGTTTGTTAAGTTTTGAGACGTTTTCTACATTATTATTTTAAATATTATATAAAAAAATTTGTGCCAAATGGAAAGTTCCATTTATGGCAAGTGGTTCATTTCCAGCAAATAGTTTTAGCCACTAACGTCAAACAAACATTCGTCTGGCGTAAATTAAGTTGAAAAAAGTACGTTTATTAAAAATTTTTTGAATCATTTCCTGCACAAATATATGCACTTGTGTGAAATGAAATAATCCATTTCTGGCTTTTGATTTTCAGTTCCTGCAAACATTTCCAAACTTTAATAAAATTTAATTTGGGGTGAATGCAGTTTTTCGCGTGCGGGAATTGTTTTTGAGTTACGACAAAAATCTAACAAATATTTATAACAAACAAAAAAAACCTTTCAGACAAACTTCTTTTCGTTGTACGCAACGATTTTTCATTTCCAGGAAGATATATTTTTAAGTTAATAACAACTGAATATTCGTTTGTGACAAATTCATAAACGGAGTATAGTTGGTATTATAATTAGAATTATTAAATAAAAACGCAAATAACTTTTTAAAAGCTGATTCGATGTTGTCGAAATACTTTAATATTATTTTCATTTTAAAAGGGGACGATATGAGAACTACCTTGAAGATTTATTTATTTGGATCAACTATATTGTATTAAAAAAAGTTGGGACTTAAGGATATTCAGTCGGCCAAAATACCTTACTACCTCCTCAACCAACATGGTCTCGGTACGCCCATGAGCAGAATTTGTAAACGGGATTTATTAAAAGGGGAATTTTTGAGGAAAAATTTCGGTACAGGCAGTTTTGCAAAGTGGAACAAAGACTCGCTCCTGATATATAAGATCGGAAAATAAAAATAAGTAATTAAATTAATTAAACAGAATTTTCACATACATTTTTAAATCGTTGAAGTTCTTTAATTCCTAAATGTTAACAACGATAAAACCATTTGGCTACATTATTTTCCAATAGAAAAATACTATTTTAAATATTTGTGGTCTACAATTTACTCACTTTAGTGGGTTTATTTTTGAAAAACTCATATTGTTCTTAATCTGCCTCTTGAATATAAATATCTGTCATAAAAATCCTTTACTGCACGCTTTATGCCTTAAACATTGACTGGTTTCATTTTGCCTGTGGGCGTGACATTTTTACTCAAATTAAGCAGTCTTATAAAAATACGAACGAACGAACGAACCCCTTCATCAGAATGGCTCTTTAATGACGCTGCTCTGCCGATGGCGTTAAGACACGCAAGCACACTTCAGAATTAATTTTCTGCTGCTTATGTTTTGATATTTTCTTCATTTACACAATGCAGCTGAGAAAGCGTTGCCACCTTATGCTGTTTCAAGTATATTAATTTACATTTGACATTGCGGTCAACGACCGAATAGCTTTTGACCCAAATCTACAAGATATACTTATAAAAAAAAAAAAAAAATAAAAGGAAAAGCACAAATAAAGCAAAAAATCAGAAGCACTAATAATAATATGCATACATAACGGTTTGCCATGCAAAAGGGTTTTATTTTTTTATTGTTATTATTATTTTTATAACGTAAACTCATGGTGGTATTCGAGTTGGATTTTTTAATATGGCGCATGAAACTTTCTTTCTGCATGGTCTCTGCTTTATCACAAATCATACTTCGGCCGCCAGTTTTCTTCCACTACGATATGATAATTTTAATGACTATGCAGAGACAGTTTTATGCTTTTCCAAAGGGTCAGGAGGAGGGCAATACATAAGGATATTGCATGCGGATATTGAATGACCTGAATTTTGAACTCAACATAAATATCAGAATGTGTCCTTAGCATGATATATGAAATAAATGTATATGTTGGTGGATATAAATTATATTATTATGCCTCCAATATGCAAATAAGACATTTTGGGCTAAATAGTGGAATACGTTTTATTCGAAACAACTTGAGAAACGCTTACTTGACAAATCGTTGCTTACAATAAGGTTGGCTATAAATTTTGTTTACATTAAAATTCCTTGAGTTGCTCATATTTTTGGGAAAGGTTAAGAACAATAATATTAAAATTAAAAACTTGAAAATCAATACTTACAACAAGGTTTGCCATAATTTTTGATTTTGCATTATTATGATTGCAAAACTAAAAATTCTAACTAAAAATTCCGAGAATATCTCTTTAAATATTTTAAAAGTTTAAGGATAATAATATGATATAAAAAAATTAAACACTCAGCAAATGCCAAGAATTTTAATCCATGATCAAAACTTTTCTTTTCTCCTTTCCTTTTTACGAAATATATCTATTGAATTAATTTCTGCACTTTTCGCATTCCGTTTGCCACATAACTTTGTTGCCATGGTGCGGTGAAAATCCTTAACAAGCAAATTCACTTTATTAAATGAAAACTTAATTACAACCATTCCAACGATTTTCCACTTTCATTCACACATTCACATACACATATACGCTTACACAGCCATACGCATACTTTTTCTGCCTTTTTCACAAGACACATTTGCAAGCGTTACTTGTTTCTTTCTCTCTTTATTCTATTTTTCATGTATGGGAAGTGACAACTAAAATACCGTTACAATATCCTGCGACAGTGTAATGACTGTCAACTGGGCGCCTGCAAGCGTAGGAATCGCAAAAAATCCCACAACCTGAGGGCACCTTTTTGTAATTATGTGTTGGTGTAGCTGTAGGTGTGTGTAGGTGAAGGTGTGAATGTTTGTGTCTATGAGGCTTTAGACGAGGGTGAGCAGAATGCAGTCAGTGTTACTCACTCGAAAGAGGATTTTGGTAAATTCCTTGCGATGACACGACAATCTAATAAATGTAGCGAACACAGGCCCGAGACAGTACCCAGCGATGAAGATGATAATGATGATGTGGTTAATATATGCGTTATTAAAGTTTTTAAAGTTCTTGCTGGCACTTGGATTTCACACAGACATTTGCGGAGACATGCAGACAGCCGACTAGAAAGCAGACAATTACTTATTTTTGTGCTCATGATTACGTATGATTGTCTCTGTGTAATTATTTAACAATACTTCTTCATAAACATTTGCGCCGAGTTTTCCTCCTTCTGACATAACCTCATTAATTTCCACTGTATAGTCTGAAAAGTCTGCATAAAGCTTTTCTACCCTGAGGAGTGCAAATTAATGTTTGCTTCACAATTTTATTCCCACTGGATGCCAGAATCTCGTGCTGTTGACATTCTAGAGTTTAAATATTGTACTTCGTTGGTTATGCATAAAATTATGTTTTAAAAACAATGATTATTATGACAATTCTGCTTACTGTGTTTTAAGAATTTACAAAAAAAAATGTTTATTTATGCTGTGAATTTGTATTTGTTGCAAAATCATTATAGAATATTTGTATTTTAATTTTAGCAGTTTCAGAAGATGTAAAGTAATTGTAATTAAAACGCATAGTTCCTGTTTTTATCATCAGGTACTGCTCTCTCCTTAACCAATTCCCCAACTTTCCTTAGATGACCTAGAAAAAAATAAACTCCATTCAGTTTTCTGGGGTTGCTCTTGACTTCTTATGTTGTGACATAAGAAACCCATAAGCTCACGAGTGACCGAACACACTGAATTTCACGACACCCACTACTCGCGACGACAGGGTTGCCACCAGCTCAGTTGTAGCGGGGCGAATGCACACCATACAAGTGCGCAAATCGAAAGGTAAGTTTGATAAGACGTTGTGAGTATTGTATATTGAGTGTCAAACTTCATCAGTACGAAACTAACTCCGAATACAAACAAAAAACGAACACAATGAACCCAATATCCATACAGAAAAAGGACCAATCTACCAACAAGTTTCGTATTCAGTTCTACCCAAAATCAAAAGCTTCAAACTTTATAAAGGAAGAAAAAAATAAAGATTTTGAGGCGCACTCTAGTTGCGGGTTCAAAGAAATGATTTGAATCCTCACACGATTCTACCAAGTAGAATCAATAAATTTACCTGCTCGAAAAGAACAAGGCTCGAGTATGTGGAAGGCCTTACAGGGAACAAAAACACAATATGGTGTCACTACGAACCCCGACTACTGAGTATTCAGTAAAGAAAAACAGATATGACCACACAACACAAAATACTCTGAAATTCTTCGTAATCCCACGGTGCTCGTAGCTTTAGTTCAGCTCTTTTCCTATAACGCAACTTTCCACAAAATTACCGGAGTCTGGTCAAACACTCAGACTCATTCACTAAATCACTTTTTTCTACTTCTTTTTTACTTTTTACTTCCGCTTTGAATATCCAGAATGAACTAAACTCTTCAAAAACACTCAAGACTGGCGGAACTCAGGTTCCACACTACGGAAACCTAAACATCGCCATCTTTTTTCCATAAAGAAAAAAACGAGATTTTCAAAAGAAACGGGTTTCAACGGGACGGCTCTACTCACACCTATTTTTAAAAACCTTCAAAGGATTTTTGAGGTTTATTTTAGAGTTGATTTAAATCAAATCTTCCTACCCACTGAATGCAAACACATTTCGACAGTATCTCTATTAGTATAAGTGTGGCACCACTCCATACTTATAGCCGACAATGGCCGACTCTCATTGTGAATGAGCCTAGGAATTTGACGGTTTGATTAAAATTTACATACGTTATAGTACTGTTCGTTTCTAGTGTCGAATAGATAAAATAAACTGGAATTAGTTAAAACCAGATAGATTTAATCAGATAAACGTAATAGCATAAGCTAGGAAAAAATTTAGTTAGCACAAAACCTACAAAAAAAAAAAACAAATTGGCCATTTCAGCCCTTGAAAGGACTTTGACCGAGCTTCATATGATCAATTCTGTGTCGACAAGGAATAACAACTAAACTCATTTTCAAAATTTCAGGAGAGCGTTTTAAAGATTCAAACCTCTACCTAATTCCAGGGTGCGCTGACTTTTGCTGTTTAGATTTGATGGCCTCAAATATTTAATTTGCAAGGTACAACCATAAAAATGTGCGTACTAGCGTATTTCGTTGCGAAAAAACGCAATGAAAGTAGTAACCTCACTTCGTCCTAACTCGACTTTAGCGGTTATTCCTTGTCGACACAGAATTGTGTTATTAAATGTTTGCACACAATTGACCGAGAACTGGACCTACATGTTTTATGCCAACTCCGAACGGCTAAAGTTCATGTTCTCAAGAAGCTTTACATGGCAATCTTACTCTCTGAGGTTTTGCCATTGGCTGCAGAGAGGTGATGACCGATCAGAAAAACTGTTTTATTGAAAAAACTTTTCGCCGTGACTGGGGATCGAACTCGGGCTCCGAGCGTGGCAAGCCAAACACTTAACCTGCATGCACAAAACCTACTATTAGGTGGAAAAGTCAAGTTTAGGTTAAGTAAAGTCAAGTCAAATAAAGTTCAGTAAAATATAGTAATGAAATGAAAATTAAAATGAAATAATGTTAAGTAAAATAAATAAAAGTGAAAATAGCCAACAATTAAACAGAAGACATTGTGGTATGTTGCCAGAAATCTCAGCGGTTCTTCTTGGTCGCTACACAACTCAGAGGGGGAAAAATGTCAGCAACCTTTTGGCAGCTACCAGCTGTTCTCCGTCGTCATAATAGCTGTCCTCATCGTCGCCGTTCGTTTGTGGTCACCATATAAGAAGGATTCTTCGGGTTTTGTCTCATAATTCTGTACAATAACAATTGTGTCTTTCTGAATCTAGCACCAGATTCATCGTTGTGCGGTCCAGGCTGTGAGATTGTATAGTGAAATTATAGAATTATACGGTTATGTTATGGAGTCATTTCATGATCTCATCATGTCATCATGTCACGCCGGAGTTTACCGCGCAGTTGATTACGTTCTCGTCGGCGACGTCTTCTCAATTAGTTTTTAGCTTAGAAAAATCATTAATGATCCATTCAATTTCAAAAAAAATGTTTGTGTGTTTAGTCAATATTATACATTAATCGCCCTTTCTCAGCATTAACCCATTGAAGCTACAAGGCAAAATGATTTAAAAAATTTACCCATATACATACCTGCAGACCCCGAGGATATCACAGAGTAAAAACTAACCATGCATATGGGCATTTCGAAATTAGCGTTATGTAGGTTTTGTACGAAAAAATAATCAAAAAGTAATGAAAGAGCTTAATTTTTAAAATGTTTTTTTGGTGACATTACAAAAAACAGAAGTGGTTTTCGACTTGGATTACAAAATTTGCAAAACTCTGCGAATTGGGCAAGACTTTTTTTACAAGCCTTTTCTTAAAAGAATTTAAAATAATATAAGTTTATTGTGCAAGTTATCAAATTTAAAAATCTTTTCTCGGTTTTCTTTTTATACCCCCACGCGTACTGCGTAAGGGGTATATTAATTTTGTCACGACGTGTGTAACGCCCATAAGGAAGCGTGGTAGGTATAGAAAAGTATATATATTCTTGATCACCATCACCACCTGAGTTGATTTAGCCATGTCCGTCTGTCTGTCCGTCTGTCTGTGGACACGATTGCGGCCGTAATTTTGAAGCTATCGTGCTGAAATTCAATATTTAAGCTTTTTTTTCAAAAACTAAGATCAAGTTCGAGAATGGGCCAAATCGGATGAAAACCACGCCTACCTCCCATACAACCCCAATTATGAAATCTCCATAAAGAAGCGAATATTTAAGCTACAAAACTTAAATTCGGTATTTGTATAGTCTATGACAAAACTCAGGTGTGTTAGAAAAATGGGCGTCATCCACCAACGAACACGCCCACCTCCCATACAACTCTAATATTGAAAACTATATAAATAAGCTTCTGTCCAAGCTACAAAAGTCAAATTAGATATTTATTATTTTTGTATAAAAATTGAGACGTGTTAGAAAAATGGGTGGCATCCACTAACGAACACGCCCACCTCCCATGCAAGCCCAAAATTTAAAACTCTATAAAAAGGCTTCTCTTTAAGTTACAGGAAAAAAAATTTGATGTTTGTATTTTATATCAAAACTAAACCATGGAAGAAAAGTGGGCGTCATCCGCATACGAACACACCCACCACCCATACACCCCATAAAAGTGAAAACTCTATAAATAGGCTTATATTTGAGCTACAGACCTGAAATTGGGTATTTGTGAATTTTATATCAAAGCTGAGGCGTGTTAAAAAATTGGTATCAACCACTCAAGAACACGCCCACTTACTATACAACCCCTAATTGAAAACTTAATAAATAGGCTTGTCTTACTTTGCAGGAAAACAATTTGATATGAATGTATTTTAGAAGTCATCAAAATAGTAAAATTTTTTTAAATCTCACACAAAAAGGGCTTCAATTTAAGATTTTGCACCATTACGAATCGCCCGTGGGGGTATTTTTACTTCGGCCGAGTCGAAGATATAACTAACTAGTTTAATAGTCATTTGGCGTAACGTTACTGACTTAACGTTACTTAAATATCCATTGGAACATTTTAAGAATGCCATTGCAGAATTACTCTCAGAAATGGAAATTTTAAACAAATCATGCTCATAGAAATAAACAAAACTGACCAAAAAGAATACTTTAACTTGTTGGCCCGATATCTCGCCATTACAATAGGGAAATATATGAACTCTTTTTAACCGACTTCAAAAAGGAGGAGGTTCTCAAGTTGGTTGGTTTTTCTGTTTTTTTTTTTTTTTGTGAATGTATGTACATCGATTACTCCTTAAGTACTAGCCCGATTGCCGTGATTTTTTGTCAACATATAGACCTCATAAGCGCGGAGGTGCCCGTTTATAAAAGTGGGCGAAATTCGACAACGAGGCGTGACACTACTAGAAAAAACACTATATCTCGGTCAATATAGACATTGGGTTACTGAAAACGATACAAGAGTAGGTAGAGTTATAACAAAATACAATCAAGAAAGTAGGCTAGAAATTTGGTGCAGAGCAAGGTTGAATTATAATAAAGTATGATCAATAAAGTACATAGGCGGGATTCGAAACAGGGCGTGACACTTTAATAAAAATTGTAAAGAGCCAGAAATTGAAAATAACCAACAAAATAGAAATAAGTAAAACAAAATTTTTAAGAATAAAGTTTCACATTTGAAATTTTCCTTAAAAATAATATAACGTAAAATTAATTCCTGCAAATATATTAAAAAAAAAATCAAAAGAGACGTAAATATAGAAACGTACAGACGTAAATCAAAAGAGACGTACAGAATAAAAGACGACTGAAAAGGCATTTTCAAAATTAAGAGGTTAAATAATTATGTTAACGTAGTTTACACACTTTTTTCTAAAATTTGTCATATTCTCTAAAAAGGAA
This sequence comes from Tetanocera ferruginea, assembly GCA_958299015.1. NCBI lineage: Eukaryota > Metazoa > Arthropoda > Insecta > Diptera > Sciomyzidae > Tetanocera > Tetanocera ferruginea. The sequence goes on along the minus strand of OY282644.1, from coordinate 35,818,757 downwards.
GAAATAAAAACTTTTTAACAAAAACAAGTAAAGAAAGTCTAAAGTCGGTCTAGGCCGACTATGAAATACCCTAAACCCACTTTTCAAAAACAAAAAATTTTTAATTATAAATGGGCGTGTCCGTGGGCGCATGAACCCTATATTTTATATGCATTTAAATGTTGAAGAAAAATTTACACATACCAAGTTTTATTCCTGTAATTCACAGTTAATGCCTTTATTATGCTTTCGCTATGGGAGGTGGGCGTGTTCATGGACGGATTACTCCCAATTTTTGAACACACCTTAGTTTTGGTATAGAATACATACATACCAAATTTAATTTCTCTATGACAAACATAACCTTATTTATTGAGTTTTAAACTTTTTGGGTTGTATGGGAGGAAGGCGTGGTAGACGTGGTGGATGACGTCCATTTTTCCAAACCATCTTTGTCTTGTCATAAAAAACATACGTGCCAAATTTTAGCTCTGTAGGTTAAACACATGCTTATTTATTGCGTTTTCAATTTTTGGGTTGTATGGGAGGTAGGCGTGTCCGTGATCGGATGACGTCCATTTTCCGAAGACATATTTGTAATGGTATGAAACACATACATATCAAATTTTATTGTTGTAGGCTAATTATGAGCTGAGCTATGCAGTTTTCAATTTTCGCGTTGTATGGGAAGTAGGCGTGTCCGTGGGCGGACGATGTCCATTTTTCAAAACCATCTTTTTTTTGTTATAAAAAACATACGTGCCAAATTTTAGCTCTTTAGGTTAACCAGAGGCTTATTTATTGCGTTTTCAATTTTTGGGTTGTATGGGAGGTGGGCGTGTCCGTAAGCGGATGACGTCCATTTTTCAATGACATCTTTTTGTTGATATAAAACACACACATACCAAATTTTATTGTTGTAGACTTATTATGAGCTGAGTTATTCAGTTTTAAATTTTTGCGTTGTATGGGAGGTAGGCGTGTCCGTGGGCGGATTCCAAAAATATTCAATAGTGCAGATCCGTGGGTTCATGTGATCATGTGTACCAAGTTTCATCCAATTATCTCAACTCCTTCTTCTTATCCTGTGTATACGGACAACACACAGACGGACGGACGGACGGACGGACATAGATAGCTCGACTCACGTGGTGACCCTGATCAAGAATATATATACTTTTCTATACCGGACTCGCTTCGTTCTATGCGTTACAAACGTTTGCACAAAGTTAATATACCCTGACCTTTCAGGTTTAGGGTATAAAAAACCTACTTCAAAATCACTACAAAGTAAGAAATAATTTTAAATTACTTTACCTATTAATCTTGGTCAAATATGATAATTTATTTATATACTTTTATATATTGGAAATCTTATTACTTTCATTTTTAATAATTTATTTTATTTTTGTCATAAATATATTAATTATTTTATGATAATAAAATTTTCGAAGTCGTTTCCAGAGTATCCCAAGGGATTCCATTATTAATTAATACCCACTTCTACTTATTAATACTCCCCGTAATTTTTTTCTACATATTTACCCCCTATATCCATCCATTCGCGGGACCATACTAAAGTGACGATATAATAGAATTACCTGCACCCATTTTCACCTTTAAACCGCTCCCAGTTTTGAGCGTCTAAGAGCAAACATTGGTAAAACTAGCCAATTATTTTTTTCCATAATTTTTTCTTAAGTTACCCAAACTTCACTTCTTGGGCGCGCTCCCAAACAAAGTCAATTTTTTATAAAATTACCTCTTTCTGCTCCCATTGTTACCATAGTACCCTAAGAGGATTCCATTGTATGACCAATCCCTACTTATTTAATATTCCTTACAGTTTTCAACCGAAATGGATTTGACATAGCAGAAACCCTGGAACAGCACAGATTGCAATATTCTGGGTCTGAACCATTCAGGCAGGATTTTAAAGTCAAATATATCCTCTAGACACATAACCTTGCATAGTTTACAGCAATAGCATTTATCTTTTTTTGATGATAGAGTTCATCATTCAAGACTTGATTCCCAGCTTTCTTTCCGGGAGACAAGCCCAATTGTGCCCCGGTATGCATAACTGAATTGTTAACTACGCTGCCAAACAGAAGACCGAGTTGTCACGAGCTGCGATTCCAATGCTCATCACAACGTGGGAATAACTAATACAAATTAGAGAGGTGAGAAGCTTTCAGACATTCTTATTTTTAACAACCTTGATGAATTCGCTGTTGGTAATAAACCAACATTTGCTACCTCAAACAGAAGAGCAATTTTACACCGGTATGTTTCAGAAGAACCATCGTGCTCTGATCATAGTTACATTAGGTTTGAAATAAAGGCTGCACTTTTAAAAAATATCTGCAATCGTAAACTGCATTTGTTACAAAGATCAACTTGTGAAGCCATTTTCCACAAACTTTCCTTCAGAATTAAAACCAAATGTAAATTGAAATACTTAGCAGATTATGGCCAATCATCTATAACCCAAGTTTTTGAAGCCAAATATCGTCGTAAACTTAAGAAGTTCAAGAGACAAGCAACCATCTTAGTAACCTTAGAAAAGGTCTTTCTTAACCCTCTCTTCCCGGACTATGTCATTCAAAACGATCCCATCCAAACCCCTATCCGAACCCTATCATTCTTACCACTACGAATATATAAATTTGTCAAGCAGAGACGACTGAATAACCTCTAAGGTAATATGCAATTTATCGGCAGTTGATTGGGTTCTAAGCCCCATCAAACCCTTCAAATTTGTTGGTGAAGATATGTTTTTTTTTCCAGTTATTCTGCAACAAGGTTCAGACCATTATCAAAACAATTAAGATGCAGTTTGGCTTATACCTGGAACATGGAAAAAAGTGATAGTATAATACCTTTCTAAGGCCGGCAAAAGCTCGGAAAGTAATTACAAATCTTTCAGACCCATCAGCCTTATCTCCATCGTACTAAAAAGTTTGAAGAAAATCATTAACTAATACATATGCGAGAATGCTTTATCAATATATCCCCTATGCAAAGCACAACATGCCTACCGGACGGGAAAATTTACATTTGCATCAGCGCTAAATGACCTTGAAAGTGTACAATTTAAAATCTGTCAACTGCAAGAAAATATGTATTGCCACTTTCCTTGATATCGTAAGAGCTTTCAATAATACGTCATATGAGTCAACTAGAATTGCTCTTAGCAACCTTCATATGCCACCAGTCATAAGCAGATGCATTATGACGACACTTAGTACTAAAGTTATCCAGAAAGGCTTGGTTAAACTTTCCTCAAAGTAACTACCAGAGAATGCCCCCAAGGAAGAATGCTTCCTATCACCTCTGCTTTGATCCCTAGTGCAAGATAGCCTCCTAGTTGAACTCAAAAATCAAGGATAGATGTGGTTGAGTATGCCGACGACGTACCAGTTATCATACTAGGGTGCGTTGTCTAAAGTTTTGCAAGTAGCGCTGAATACGACATAGACATGATGGTGTTTTAACGAAGACCTCGCTGTTAATCTGTAATTGACGTCAGATGCCCTCTACATGTAGATATTTTGCAATTTTTATTTTTTAATTTTAAATCGAAATTATAGGGTACTTAGAACAAAAATATTAAAATTGAAAAATATCTGCTTGAAGATGACATCTGATGCCAACAACACCAAAGAACACAATTAGGTATTTTTCAGGCCTATCCAACAATAGGATATCCTGCATTCCATAATCGGATTTAAAATTTATAACTAAAATACTAAAAATTCTAATGATTTATGAACTAAAAGACCATTTTGGTTATATTTCGGGACACCCAAAAAAACTTTTTTGCAGTTCTGAAACACTTCCGACATAAACTTTCATTCTAGGGGGTGTACTATTCATTTTAAGTGACCCGCCTTAGTGAGGACTGCTTAGCCTGCAAGTTACTAGACGTATCTTACAACGCTTATTTTTATAGTTTATTTGTATTTTACAGATTCATTGATTATTTGTTAGACAAAACATGAGACCGCATAACTTTAAAAGAATTTTAAAAGGATGAATTAGTAAATAAAATATAGAAGTCTTAATATCAAAACCATCAACATATATTAAGGGATAAGTCAATACATTTTCTTAGTTGCATAGAAACCCCAATCAAGGCGATTTTTATAAATGTTTAAACAAAGAACTTTTATCTCACCCATAAGCAAAAAACTAGAGCCTTGTTAATGTTTTCCAATTCGTTATCGCATTATGTTTTATTGTAGTTTTTTTTTACCTACAAAATGGCATGTCCGAAGCTCATTAACTGCATAAGTCACCAACATTAAGTAGGTAAATCCTTTTTTTATGGAAACTTTTTTAAACCTCTGCAAAATGCCTGTTTATGCTGCATTTACCTTACTTCATGCATTAATATGGCCTAGAACGCAATTTTTCTTATTGGCCTAGTGCAAGCTAAGTAAACTACAGCAAGTTAAGGATAATGACCCTTTCCTTGCTGCTGCTGCTGCTGCATGCATAAATAACGAGCCTTACGGGGCTTTCTTTTTCCACTGAGATGGACTCTGAAACGGCATCTGTTGTCGATGCTGTAAGCAATGAAAATGTAGACAGGTGAGCGAGGAAATTTAATTTACTCGAGTAAGTTTGAAGAGAAAATTTAACAAAAAAGAAAATTATTTTTAAAGCATACCCGAGGCAATATAAGATAAGATGACTGAAAAATAAGCCAATAATTTGGCTTTTGTAATAGCCATAATCAAATTTATTAGGCATTTTAGAACAATGGGCTTGCAAACATAATTTTAAAATATTTCTAAGAAAAATAAAAAAATATGTGGGTAGAAAGAAGATTAAATTTTAGAAAACTAGGAAGTAATAATCTTCGACTTGGATATACAGTGACTCACATCTTATGTTATGCAGTTATTTTATGCATATTTTCAACTTTAAGGCTCAATAACAGCGAAACTAACAGGAATTTAAAAGAGAATGTGGTATCATTCAAAAGTGATGCAAATCTATTTTAACAAAAAACTAGTAAGGTATATCTTCGACTTGGCCGAAGTTAAAATACCCCCACGACCGATTCTTAAGGGTTAAAGAATCTTAAATTGGAGAGCTTTTTGTATCTTAGTTTTGACATAAAACACATAAATACTGAGTTTCAGTTTGGTTACTTTAATATTAGCCTCTTTATAGAGATTTCATTATTTGGGTTGTATGGGAGGTAGGCGTGGTTTTCAGCCGATTTAGCCCTTTCTCGAACTTGATCTTCGCTTTTTAGAAAAAAGCTTAAATATCGAATTCCAGCACAATAGCTTTAAAATTACGACTGTAATCGTGTCCACAGACAGACAGACATGGCTAAATCAACTCAGGTGGTGATGCTGATCAAGAATATATATACTTTTCTATACCTACCACGCCTCTTTATGGGCGTTACACACGTCGTGAAAAAAATTAATATACCCCTTACGCAGTACGCGTGGGGGTATAAAAAACTTGATTTATTGTGACTACATGAAGGTACCTACCCAGTGTATTGTTATTCACAGAAAGTAAGCGCATAAAATAAGATGTGAGATGAAAATAAGTGGTTTTTTTATTTTATTTTTACGCTATTTTAATGTATATGTTCAATTAAGTTCTTTTAAAAAAAAAAGAAACAGTTTCGATAGTATCGTAAGTGTAGACGTAGAATTCCGTTTAAGTTGTAACCTCTTCTACTTTGTCTCTTTGGTCCGGTTGTTTTGTTCATTTTGCACGTATTTTTATTGATCTTCCGAAAATTAACAAATAAATGAATAACACTCAATTATGGACTACTTATCGAGGCCAAAACAAAGAATAAGTAAAAATAGATTTATGAGCCAGCAAAAAGAAACAAGAAAAATTTCAAATATTTTCGACCATTTCGTTAAGTTTGACAGGTTGACTTCATTGAGTTAGTTGAAAAGAAGCCAAAGCAAATGCACTTTCCATTGGTGTCTGCCCGATATATAGTTGGCAAGCTATAGGCAGTTTAACTGCTAATTTCAAATTAAAATTAAGACCCCGATTTTTAAAAAATCGTACGGTTACTATATTTCACGCTGAGCACATGTCCTTTCATCTCGTCTCTGTATGATTTTAGTTTGCGAGCTACACTTTCGTATCTGTTCGATGCACATAGGGGTATTTGGCTCGAAAAAGCGCTCATTAATCAATTTCTCAAAATGTTAAGTTGAGAAGTAAAATTATTTTCTAGCTTTTGTTAATACTCATTAAATAAGTTACCATTTGTTTTTTTTAATTTTAATGCACACACTTCGTCGCAGCATCAGTTGAAAGCAGAGCTGTAAAAGAATGCATTCAATTTGATTGCTTCTTCAAAATTTTGAATCAGTGAATAACCAAATAAGAATATATTCAATGAATGCAAAATTGATTCATGAATAAAATTTTGAATTCACAATCAATTTTTAAAAATTGATTAATTATTCATTTTTATTATTCATTTGTCGTTATTCTGAATAATGCATTCATTTTGTTATTCAAATGAATGCTATTCATAAAGAATGCTATTCACAAAGAATGCAATTCACAAAGAATCGTTATTCATTTTGCATTCATGCATTCATTTTTTATTCATTATTCATTTTTTATTCATTATTCATTTTTTATTCATTATTCATTTTTTATTCATTATTCATTTTTTATTCATTATTCATTTTTTATTCATGCCTGTTAATTGGTGTTAATTTTGCAACCAAAGTAGTATATTTTTAGTTTGGTGCAACAGCGCAATTACCGGGGCCTTGGGCTAATTGTTTTATATTTTTAATTGAAATAAATTTTCAGTTTTAAATTTGCAACTGGGTAGCTTCGCGTGAATTGAGTGAAAAAAGTGTTCTCTCATGAATAAAATATGAATAAATGAATAAAAAATGAATAATGAATAAAAAATGAATAATGAATAAAAAATGAATAATGAATAAAAAATGAATAATGATTAAAAAATGAATAATGAATAAAAAATGAATAATGAATAAAAAATGAATAATGAATAAAAAATGAATAATGAATAAAAAGTGAATAATGAATAAAAAATGAATAATGAATAAAAAATGAATAATGAATAAAAAATGAATAATGAATAAAAAATGAATGCATGAATGCAAAATGAATAACGATTCTTTGTGAATTGCATTCTTTATGAATAGCATTCATTTGAATAAAACAATGAATGCATTATTCTGAATAAAGAAAAATGAATAATCGAAATGAATAATAAATCAATTTTCTGAAATTGAATGTGAATTGAAAATTTTATTCATGGATCAATTTTGTTTTCAATGAATAGCATTCTTTTGTCCTTATTCACTTGTACTTAGAATTCTGAATATGAATGCAAATTTTACAGCTCTGGTTGAAAGTCATCGATCGTAAGCTTGCATTGTTATTGAGTTAATTTGAGTGAAAAAGATCACACCTAAACAAACATTTTTTTTTTGTTATTAATATTGTAAAATAAGTTTGTTGCTATGGAAGATTTTGCTGCAGGTATGTACTTTAAAATACAACTTTTTTATGGATATTGAAGCTTTATTTATATAGATATATAATTTGTTATGAAGGTATGAAAATGGGAATTTTTTTTAAAATTTTTTTTTTTAGTATGAACCTTTTGTTATATTATTTGGTGTTATTGGGTAACATTTTTGGTATAGGCTAATGAAAAAAGATGTCAAAAAGCAAAAACCGAAAAAAATGCTGCCCGAAACCGCCCCCCTCCCCCAGATTTCATTGTCCCTGATATGTGTCTAGTTTGATGAAAGGGAAAATTTGAAATGAAAGAGAAAAGGGACATGACATTGGCCGTTTATTTTTATAATTTTGTATTTTAGTAAATATTTTTAAGATTCTAAAAAAAAAAATTTCATGGAAAAATTTTTGCGAGCCCGGATTAGTGAGAGCGCATTTTTATTTTTCCTTGCATTTTTCTTTGTTCACAAACTTTCAACGCGTTTATCTCGAAACTCTGTTTTCGTACTGGTTGCGTGCCGCGGGTTCATTTTTGACGATTTTTTTAAACTTGATTCCCTTTCGTATGACACGAGCTTTTTTTTAATTTTTTTCGATTTTTTATGAATTTTAAAGTCAATATTTTTTTCGAAAAACACACTTTCAAATTTGGAACATCACCAAAAAGTGAAAAAAAAATGTAAAAAAAGTCTTTTTTCCAGATCGGCAATTTTTGCGACTCCCAGCGCTGCAACCGCGAGGCCCCGTTTTTTTTCTCTGCGTTTGGAGCTCTACAAAATCATGTTGGAGTGAAAAATATATTTTTTTGAATATTTTTTTTGTAATTTGTTCAATTCTCTACAATAATAAAAAACAATTTGGAAAATGTTTGTTTTTGACTGAGTTATGAATTTTTCAAAAAAAGGTCTGTTTTCTCTGCCGCGAATGTTACGTCCCTCCTTAAGAAACTTAATTTACAGCTTTATTTGGTCGAAACGAGCTTTATAGCCCTTTTCAAGTTATTTTAGACAAGTATCATTTACTTAGGACAAACAAATATTTTTGAGCGGTTTTTCGAGCCAAATACCCCTATGTGCGATGTATAGTTTGCGAACTACACTCGCTAGTGCTAACAAAATCAACACAAGCATAAACAACGAAACAAAAACAAAGAAAGCAGCAGGCACAGCAGGCACATTATAAGCAGCTGATGATTGATTTTCTTATATAAAAACATGCATTTTTCTTCTTATATTTTACTATTTTGTGATTTTAATATAAAAGTGATAATATCCAAAATTAGATACTCATTCAGCGCAGGATATATCTGATATTTTAATATATATATTATCTTTGAACAATGAGTATTAAAGACTGTAGGTATACCTTAAAGTATTCGTCAAAAACGTTGCCTAATGACCTCGAAAAAATCTGTTAAAACGACCCCATACAAACCGCGCTGTAAGACGTAATTCTACGTCAAAAAGATTCCTAGCTCTTTTTGGCTCAATGATCACAAATATTGTTTCCGTAGGGCGCGCTCTACTGGCGTATGGAGTCATGGTGAACTTTGGTCGGTGGATTACGTATTTTCTCAAAGATACATTTTTACGTGCCGTTAAACGGCATTTTGCCCAGAGAATAGATCATCGATACAGGTGTGCCACAGGGTTGTCTTATCTCCTACTTTTGTTTTTGGTTTTTATCAACGATCTTCTGTTGATTGATTGGGAATGAAAACGTTTCATTCTCTCTCTCAACTCTCGGTCCTCGACACAATGTTGGGTGCATAAGCCTGTTGTACAGGTTCTACCATGGAAAGTGTTCAAAGGAGGTTCATGACCTGATTCTATCACTCGAGTATTTCCCAGGTCCACTCAGACAGCTCACTCAGCCCATGCCTACTGTATTGTCTTGATGCCTAACAGAAGCACGCATTACCGTGAGAGTTCGTTCGTAGAATAACTTTTGACTTGTGTATATATTCAAAACAAATGTTTACTGCCACCTATCATTTTTCCGCCTTTCAAACTACTCTATTACCTATTTTCTAAATCAACATAGTTTATCCTGACATGCTCTGTCAACTCTTTAAGAGATCTGTGGCCCGCAGCGATCGAATTTAGGTTTTTCGAATAAAAGAATAGGACTATTGGAGTTGCTTGATTATAATCAAGCAATTAATTATCTGAAAAAATATATATATGTCGTAGTACTGTACGTTCCCTAATATAAAACGGCAAGCGGTGACACTTCTGTCAAAGCTTGGGTGGAATCGACTGGCACTACTGAATTTTTCGATAGAATTTATCTGAATACGGAAGCGAGCAGTAGTGGCGAGATCGAGACTGCCTCGTTTTTATTTTCAAATTGTTGAAAAATAAATTTCGAAAAATAAAACAAAACTTGAATTTTTATTAAAAGAATTTTAAAATGGAAGATAATCCGACATCAGAAGTGGGATTGACCCAAGATTCCCTACATGTCTCGAGTGAAGAAAAATGGCGTTTGTTATTCGAGCAACAAAATCGAAGTTTTTTAGCTCTTGTGGAAGCCATCAAACCATCACCTAGCGTTGAAACATTTTTACCCGAGTTTAATCCAGATATTGAGAATGCAGACGCACGCGCTTGGGTCGCCATGGCGGATATGTGCATCTCTGAACAGTCGCCTCGAAAAGCAGCATTGATGAATATCCTTAGTCGGGCTCTCAAAGGACAGGCATCTGTCTGGTTAGCTCAAGTCTCATATCCAGACATGACATGGCCTGAATTCAAGGATATTTTTTCTGCGCGATATGACTGTCCCGAAACTGCAGCTGCATTTTTGATGAATTTGAACAACACTAGACCTAAGGACGGCGAGTGTCTTTCCGCATATGCAGCAACCTTGATAACATCTCTAATGGCTCGTTGGAAAAACTTGTCTTCCGAGCAGATAGCTGTATCCACGGTCTTAGCCCACATCTCGCAGTTTGAGCCTAGAGTTCATCGTCTGACGTTTACTGCGGATATTGGCACCAGAAACCTGTTACAACAAGAGCTAAAGGCTATGTCATTTTTAAAAAAGAAAGCTGTTACGCAGAATGATATTAGCGGTCCAGACATCAAACGATACAAGGCGGTAACATCATCACAAAGCATACAATGCTTTAACTGTGGCAAACAAGGACATAAGGCATTACAGTGTAGATTGAGGACCAACACGCAAATTTCAAAATTTAACAGCAGTGATAGTTCTAAAAATTCTGCGAAGCTGAATGTGACTTGTTTCAACTGTCAAGCTGCTGGTCACTATGCATCAAGCTGCCCCAAGATAAATCGCAAACGAGATAACGAGAGCATTGGGATTTCTTCGACAGATCGTCGAGTGGATTTATGTGATTTCGGTGCAGCTGCTGGAACATTGTTTCACTCCGGTGAGAAATTTATATTCTTTTATGATTCTGGTTCAGAATGTTCGATTATTCAAGAATCAGTTAGCTGTAAATTTAGTGGTAAACGTAGCTTTAAGGTAGTGACAATGACGGGAATTGGACAAACTAGTGTAAATAGTACTATTCAAATTTTGACGTTTATTGAAGTAAATGGTATTGTTTTAGAAATTTTATTCCATGTTCTGCCAGATTCTTATTTACGTCATCAAATAATGATTGGGCGCGAAATCCTAAGTCAAGGTATTGCTGTTCATATGACGTCGGACAAATTATGTTTCAAAAGGGTTAATTTTGTTTATACTTGCGAAACATTTCCGCAAAAGAACATAGAGTTTAATTCAATAGACACTGATATTCCTCATGAATTAAGGCCAAGGTTAATGAATATTTTAAGCACTTTTAAAAGGAATTTTGTAATCGGTATTCCTACTTCTCAGGCTGACACAGCGCCAATGCAAATACGACTAAAAGACCCTAACAAAACAGTTTTTAGACGTCCTTATCGATTAAGCACTGAAGAGCGTAGCATTGTTCGAGAAAGAATTAATGAACTTTTAAGTTGTGGTATCATTCGTCCTAGTTCATCACCTTTTGCGAGTCCCATACTCCTTGTAAAGAAAAAAGACGGCTCCGATCGAATGTGTGTAGACTACCGGGAATTAAACGACAATACAATTCCAGACCGATTTCCATTACCTCTCATCTCAGACCAAATTGATAGGTTACATGGCTCATATTTCTTTACGAGTTTGGACATGGCATCAGGGTTTCACCAAATACCTATTCATTCTGATTCGATCGAGTGTACAGCTTTTGTTACTCCTGATGGTCAATATGAATTTCTTTCTATGCCATTTGGTCTTAGGAATGCACCATCAGTATTCCAACGTGCAGTGATGAATGCTTTAGGTGATTTGGTAAATTCGTTTGTTGTTGTCTACATGGATGATATCCTTATTGTTGCTACCAATATTGAAGAGGCATTAGAAAGACTGCATACTGTACTTGAAGTGCTTACCAATAAAGGTTTCTCACTTAATCTGAAAAAGTGTTCTTTTCTTAAACAGAAAGTACAATACCTTGGTTTCGAGGTTAGTGGTGGTGTTATGAAACCGAACCCTAAAAAAATTGAAGCTTTGACAGCCTTACCTCCACCTGAAACTGTTACTCAGTTGAGGCAGTTTATTGGACTTGCATCGTACTTTAGAAGGTTTGTTCCTAAGTTTTCTCAAATTATGGCCCCTCTGTACACTCTGACGTCTAGCAAAAGTAGAATTGATTGGAAACCTGTGCATGAATCTGTAAGACAGCAAATAATATCTGTTTTGACTTCTGAGCCTGTGTTAACCATTTTTGATCCTTCTTGTCCAATCGAACTTCATACAGATGCTAGTGCCATAGGATACGGTGCTGTTTTAATGCAGAAAAAAGACTCGAAGTGTTTTGTGGTTGCCTATTATAGCAAGCGTACTTCAGCAGCTGAGTCCAAGTACCACTCATACGAGTTAGAAACTCTTGCGGTTGTTAATTCAATTAAACATTTTAGACACTATTTACACGGACGAAGTTTTGTTGTTGTTACCGATTGTAACTCTTTACAGGCGTCACGCAAAAAGCTTGATCTCACTCCTCGAGTTCATCGTTGGTGGGCTTTCTTACAAGCTTTTGAATTTGAAGTTGTCTATAGAAAAGGAAATCATATGTGCCATGCAGACTTCTTTTCAAGGAATCCACTGCCTCCTTCTGATAAAGTATATGAAAAAGTAGAGCCCAAGCACGTGAACCTAACCGAACTTTCTGATAATTGGCTTTTGGCAGAGCAACAGCGGGATGATGATATTGTTAAAATTATATCTGATATAAATGAGAAACGACTAAGTGATGATATTTCTAAGACATATGAGATTCGATCAGGTATTCTGTATCGAAAGATACAACGTAATGGTAGGACACGATGTTTGCCAATAGTTCCTAGGTCTTTAAGATGGTCAGTCATCAATAACACCCACGAAGCATTGATACATTTGGGTTATGAGAAGACCCTAGAGAAAGTCTACGAGCAATATTGGTTCGAAAATATATCAAAATTTGTTAGGAAATTTGTGGATAATTGCATTACGTGTAAAATTTCGAAGACACACACCGGTAAAATTCAAGCCGTATTGCATTCTATTCCCAAAATAGCGGTTCCTTGGCACACTCTTCATATTGACGCAACTGGAAAACTGAGCGGAAAAAGTGATAGAAAAGAGTATGTTTTTGTGTTGATAGACGCATTCACAAAATATGTTTTGCTGCATCATACAACTAACATCGATTCTCTTAGTAGCATTTCAGCCTTACAGCATGCTATATCTTTATTTGGTGACCCAGTACGAGTTATTGCTGACCAGGGACGTTGTTTTACAAGTCGAGAATTTTGTGAATTTTGTAACATCCACAGTATTAATCTTCATTTGATCGCAACAGGTAGTGCTCGTGCAAACGGCCAAGTTGAGCGCGTAATGAGCACTCTTAAGAATATGCTCACTGCAGTTGAAACCAGTAATCGTGCCTGGCAAGATGCTCTTCCAGATGTTCAGTTAGCACTTAATTGTAGTCAAAATCGAGTTACTAAATACAGTCCGTTGGAATTGCTTATAGGAAAAGTAGCTAGACCTATCGAAATATTAGTGTCCGATGAAAATTAACCAATAGTAAACCTTGATGAGGTCCGTAATAAAGCCATTTGTAATATAGAAAAGAATGCTTGTTATGATAAAACGCGATTTGATAGTACTAAAGCAAGACTGGACAAATTTGTGATAGGCGACATGGTCCTATTACAGAATGAAGAACGCAATCAAACAAAGCTTGACCCAAAGTACAAAGGTCCATTTAAAGTAATGGAAGTTTTGGACGGTGACAGATATATGGTGAAATCTTTAAATTGCAACCGGACATACAAATATGCCCATGATCGTATGAGGCGAATGCCTGAAGGTCATGTCCCTGCTGAAATTGATGATGAAAATAAATAAAATAATTGAGTTTGGCTGTTATGTAACATAAAGCACACAAGTAAATATGTAATACGCATTGTTGTAGTCAGAGGTGGTTGCATTGCTGGATAGAAGCAATGATGGAAAATATTGAAAAACTTCACCGGATAGAGGTGTTTATTTGTGCTGGATAGAAGCACCGGAAAGTCACTGGATAGAAGTGATTAGTGAGTTAAGTAACCGGATAGAGGTTACTGATCAGAAATAAACATAATAATGTCACAGGATAGATGTGATCAGATTATTTTGTTTAAGTTATCGGAAATTAAAGATTACTGAACTAAGCAATGTGTATTATATTTGAAGTTGTTTTCTTTTTGTTTTTACTGTTTTGTGTGATTATAAAATGGGACATGACATATGACATGAATAATGGATTATCTCATTAAATACAACTTGTTGATTTATTAGTTATTAAATTGTTATTGAAATAAGTTTTTGTTTATTTGTAAAAATGGAGAGAAGTTAATAAAATATTGTCTACTTTTTAAATCTTATTCTGGTCAGAATTGGCCGAGTGTTTGTACAAGATACTGTATAGAAATTTGTTTTTTTTTTCAGACGAGTCGCACGAGGACGTGCGAAACGGCAGGATGGCCGTGTCGTAGTACTGTACGTTCCCTAATATAAAACGGCAAGCGGTGACACTTCTGTCAAAGCTTGGGTGGAATCGACTGGCACTACTGAATTTTTCGATAGAATTTATCTGAATACGGAAGCGAGCAGTAGTGGCGAGATCGAGACTGCCTCGTTTTTATTTTCAAATTGTTGAAAAATAAATTTCGAAAAATAAAACAAAACTTGAATTTTTATTAAAAGAATTTTAAAATGGAAGATAATCCGACATATAGTTCTATATCTGATATGCTCCTTGAGCCCTAACTCCGCCTAGTGATGATGATGGCAGCCACTAGCCTGTCCCAAGCCAATTTAAAGGAGGGGTGGCATATGGATAAATGGTATGTCATTTTGAATTTGTGGTTGTCATGAGCCCTAGCTTTGAGATGCAAAATCTTTGAAGTGGGACATCAAATCTGGTTATTGTACCTACGTATCCGTAGCAAATGATAAAACACATGCTGTTAGCACGGGGAAAGTCAAGAAACCCAGTAGAGGAAGTAACTCTCACTGTCATGAATAATAAAAATCCGATATGTTCAATGAACATAAATGAGGAAAAAATAGGTTAAGGCAATATATAATCTGGTAAGGATGCAATATGCCAAAACGTCTTTACCTAGATTTCTGACATGTAGTTTTCTGAGTCGGCGTGGAGTTGCGTCTCAGAACACCCAGGCTGGCATATCCTATATGCAAGAGATTTTAGATAGGTCTCGCTTCATACCAATGAAGGTGTATTTAATTGATCCTAAAAATAAATGTTCGCGTATTGGTACTACGGGAAGCAGATTAGTAAAAATGAATGCTTGACATACTGGACTGTCCCACCCTAGTAAAGTATAAGTATTTCGTTTTGAAATTCTGTCTCTTACATAAAGTAGGGCACTGATCATGTCTAAAAGGAAAAGAATTAATTTTATATGGCAATAATTGCAATATTAAATTCCGCATGAAACAAATTGAAAAGAAAAGCATGCACTTAGAATCTTGGCTGGTGAATGCTTTGAAACAGGTCTGTGTTTTTAATTATATTCCGAAAAAATATTTCTGTAAATAAATCAACGCATTTGAATGAGCACTGTCGATTGTTTGAAGGACAATGGACAAAAGAACATGATATTAATTATGATGATTTTATATATATTATATTAGCTGGTACCCGGCGCGTTGCTGCCGTCCTTGTCCAATGCCTGTTCCAGATTGTCAATAGACAAACTCCACTCTGAGTTTCATTTTTCTTTGACCATTATTTTCAAAGCTATTAAATAAAAAATTTTCTTTTATGGGTGGAGCCATCCGTTTTAGTTTGCGAGTATATTGGAGTAGTAAGATATCACCAAATGGTTACTCCAAACCGAGTTTATTTGATCTGTGACTGTTATTTCCAAAGCGATTCAATTTAAAAAATGTGTCTTATATCGGTGGAGCCACACCCCCTGTACAATGCCCATTCTAGTCTTCCAGTAGCAGGACACCACCAAATAGTAACTTCATTCTGAGTTAAAATGTTATATGAATTTTACTTCCATAGCTATTCTGTATCAAAAATTTGAGTTGTATGAGCGTAGCCACGCCTCGTTTTCCAATTCCAGTGTCTTTTTTATAATTGAAAGACCTGACCAATCAGTTATTTCAAACTGAGCTTTACTGTTATACGACATCAAGTTCCAAATCTATTCGATATCAAAAAGTTTAATTATGTAGGCGGTGCCATGCCCCCCTTTTCAAAGATCGCTCAAATTTGACAGTCGAAGGGCGCGTGTCAACAGTAAGTTCGTACCGATTTTCATTTATGTGCGATTTTTGAACGAAAGTAAAACCGAAAATTTGTTTTCTTGAAAAACTGCCACAGGAAGATAAAAAATACTTTATAACCTATTCTCATACCTATTTAATATAAAAAAAAAACTTCATTAAAATCAGTCCAGCCGTTTCGGAAGAGTTCATACACTAACACCGTGACACGAGATTTTTATATATTAGAAGATATAGATATTTTTATATTTTATTTAACTGCCATGATATTAGTCCTGAAAACAGTTTATTAGGGCTTATTTTCTAGAATTTTGATTACGAGCAATGTTGCAAGTTGAATTAAGTCAATTTTAAAGCATATTAGATGATGCTACTTTAGCCCATTTGAACGAACACTGACTATTGTTTGTCGATAATTGCTGTATTTATTAGACCGACCCAAAAAAGTCGAAGTATCTATTTTTATGTGAGCACAGGGATAAAAATGTTCGATTACACAGTGCGACACGAAAAAAATAACTTCAAATATGTCAATGGTTTCTAGTAATGCACGTTCTATATATTATGACCGCATACTCAGTTTTATCGGATTAGGTAAAATAAGAGAGAAATTGAAGGTCAAATTTCAACTTTAAGTCACAAATTTTTTCTTATAACTTTTAAACTAAATTCAAATCTTATGTAGTAACTGTATCTAAATATTTGCAATGGATGGATCTTTACATTTTGAGACCATTTTTTGCTCAAAAGATTACGTAAGGGGGCGGTTCGAAAACCGAGCTTTTAAAAAAAAACTAAATTTTCAATAGTTTAGTTACTTTAGATTTGTCTTCAAAAACAATCAGATTTTGCTGAATTTTTTGCTTTTAGCCAGAGCATGATATACCACAGGATGTTAGTCAGTTGCGCTGGCACGATATCATCAGGGTTTGACGATTTATAGGGGCGGAAGGTGATCACAGCCCATGTAATTCTCTTTTTTCCAACAAGTTTATGAAGTAGTTGTGGAAAAAACTTTAAGGATGGTATATGTTCAATTGTTTTGCTAACATGGAAGTGATTGACCGACCCTTAGCTTAATCCAAGACTCGAATCTATTCATGAGCCATTATCTTTTTACTTGTAGCTTGACGATAATGGAAATTTAGATAAAATCTGACGCAGCCGTGAGGCATTTGAAGTTGACTCTAAGTCGTTATAAAAATAACGACAAGTGAGACGTTTAGCTTTTCTGAGGCTCTGATAAAATATCCTCAGTATGTTTTTTTATATTTATACTCTTGGGGGAGACCGGGATATAAGTTTTTTAAGTGGTATTCTTTTGTGAAACCCTCGAGTACATTTTTTATTTCCGGGACGATTCGAAGGCAAGGGTAAAATTTAAAACTTATTCAAGTTTTAAGGTAATGAATGTTGTGGCATTGCCTTTATTGCAGATGACTAAATTTGTATTTAAAAGGTAGTTGAAGAGTGAGTCACCTCGTGCATTGACTTCCCCTTACCCCAGGCTAAGCACCTTCATTATGAGTGGACCTTTCACCTTTACTATCGTGGCTTCAACCTTATCTTCTTCATTCAGTGCTGCTCCTAGCTCAGAGCCTGACGATATTTCGTCCTAACTCTTATTTCTTTTGATGATTTCGACCTGAACATTACTTACCTCCATTTTATGGACACTGGAAGGTTCGGTTGCAATTTCGTTGCAGGCTACATTATTGACGGGCGTTTAGTTTTATAATTTGTTCCATTAATTTTGTGGCTTTTTGCTAAGCAGGAAAATAAATGATTTCAACATTTTAATAATTAAAAAACTAAGTGTGTGTTATTTTCATGGCGACCAACAAAAATATGTTTCGCCTTCAAAATGTACCTTCAAAATGTCTTAGAACGCACCTGGTTACATTTGAAATAGATGAAGGCGGATATTTATGTATAAGAAATACAACACCATTTCCTATGAAATGCAATCATCTAACTTTAAACTGAAAAGTTTAAAAAGCCTTCGGGCAACATTTTTTTTCTTTTAGTAAAAGTTCTAACAAGCTTTGCTAGCACCAGCTTACTTTCAACTCATGAACAAGATACATTCAAAAGAAGTTCTCTTAAGAATCTACAAAAAACTCATGTCCTCAACTCTAATACAAGTAAGTATGTACGCTTAAAAGTAGCTAATTTATTTGTTTGATTTTTTTTTTGTTTTCGTTTTATAGAAATTTAAGTACTTAATACTACGCATTGTCATCAAAAGACATTAAAATCAGTCGCAGCACAAACAACTCTAATTATACTCCCGCACCGCTGGTAATGAAGCTCATCATCATTGACACCCACATTTTGTCTTTAACGTGCTGCTTATCTGCGTGGAATAAGCAATTTGATCTGATTAAAAGTGTCACCGAAACACCTGGTGACTGAACCCATTATCTTATTTTCATTGTTGTTGTTGTTGTTGTTGTTGTTGTTGCTTTTGATATTGTTGTTGTTTTTGTTGCTTTTTGCTGTTCTTGCCAGTGAGCTGCCTGTCTTTATTGCCTACTCGCACGCCTGGGAAGCAGGGAAGGATTGTATATCCTGTGCGATTAGCACGCAATATGCACATGTTAACGATAATGATAACGATTACAACTATATTAATTTTCAATTGATAAGAATATCTGAAAGCTATTCAAATTATTATAATATTATTATGTTTAGGTCAGAAGATGTTCCATTATTTACATAGATACGAAATTTAGTTATTTCACCGAATTAATTTTATGTATAAATAGAGATAAACGATTAAGTTTATCGTAACTTAAAAATTACGGTTCTTTGTGGTAGACACAAGTGATGATGATTTATGGTTCGAATAATAATTTCATTATTAGATCGATATGAAAGTAAATGCATGTTTAAAGAATGAAGTATTTACTTTTTAACATTCAAAATGGAAAAACTTTTTAGTTTAACTTTTGGGTGTGTTGAATGGCGACAGAAGCTTTCATAAATTTATTTAAAAACAACATTATTGTCATAGAATAATTTAAATCCCATAAAAGTTAGAATTTATTATTATTCAAGACTAATTAAATTTTTTGGCGGACTCGATAGTCAGGTGGTAAGCGTTTTGACTGCCAACCCAGTGCAGGGAGGTCCCGGGTTCGAATCCCGGAAAGCCATTTGATTTTACGTTCCTTTAATTTTTTACGCATTTGTAACAAAACTGTCTGAGTACAGATTTGGGAATTGTAAAATTGAAGAATGAAATTTCACGGTTATGCGACGTGCTATAGGGCTTCGAAGGATGTGCTGGGTGTGCCGCGTAAGTGAACCTGGGAAATACTTGCGCTGGTGGAGTCAAGTCGT
This sequence comes from Tetanocera ferruginea, assembly GCA_958299015.1. Taxonomy (NCBI): domain Eukaryota; kingdom Metazoa; phylum Arthropoda; class Insecta; order Diptera; family Sciomyzidae; genus Tetanocera; species Tetanocera ferruginea. The sequence continues at coordinate 35,799,092 of OY282644.1, read as the reverse complement.
ACAACATTCTTAGACAATTCTGATGGCAGTACCCTCGTATAGCTACGGGATGCTAGCACCTTATTGGTGGAATTTTACAAAACTAATGATGCCATTTGAAAGCTATGAAAAAGGTCAGTTGGTCCCATTGAAAGGTCAGTGATAAATAATTTTTTATGAAATTTTCAAGGTCATGCACAATTTGCTCTATTGTGGAAGGCAGGAGTGGAATTTTTAAAAACTAAATATATCACCTGAATGATATTAAAAAGGTCAGTTATCTCCAATAATTGGTCATCGATAGAAAAATTTTTTTTAATTTTTTAAGAAAATTTCAAGGTCATGCACTATTTGCTCTTTTGTGAAGTCCACAAAACGAATATCAAAAAAAATACATACACCACCTGAAAGGTATGAAAAATATTAAAAAAGGTCAGTTATGTTCGTAACTTGGTCAACGTTGGATAATTTTTTAGAAATTTTTTTAAGTTTTTCAAATTTTACATAGTTTGCCCCATAGTTTTGCCCAGAGGATGGAGTAATGGTTAAGTCGCTTCTGATCCGTTTGCCAACCGGGACAAAATATGTAAAATTTGAAAAACTTAAAAAAATTTGTTAAAAATTCTCCATCGTTGACCAATTAACGAACTTAACTGACCTTTTTTAATATTTTTCATAGGTGATTTATGTATTTTTTTTAAAATTCGACTTGTGGACTGCACAATGGGGCAAATAGTGTATGACCTTGAAATTTTCTTAAAAAATTCAGAAATAATTTTCTATCGCTGACCAAGAAAAAGTTTTCTATTGGAGATAACTGACCTTTTTAATATCTTTCAGTTGGTATATTTAGTTTTTAAAAATTCCACTCCTGGCTCCACAATGGAGCAAATTGTGCATGACCTTGAAAATTTCTTAAAAAATGCATAAAAAATTATCTATCACTGACCTTTTAATTGGACCAACTGACCTTTTTCATTTCCTTTCCTTTTTAAAAAATAAACAAAATTTTCAATAGTTCAGTTACTTTGTATTTGTCTTCAAAAACAATCAGATTTTGCTGAATTTTTGCATACACCTTAAGTAAAATACAATAACCCACTTCTGAAAAGATCACAACAATTACATGTGCGCATCCAAAGATATTCGGATTCAAAGATTACCAAAGCTGGTAACTTCGTTAATGTAATCCCTAGAGTAAAATCATTCAGACGAAAATTATAGACCCAACAATTTTCTTCAAATCTGTTCTTAACATCTTTACCGAAAGAGTTACCGTTTTAAAGATATGAGCGTAAATATGTAATTTCAACATATATGAAAAATTAAACCGGTAAAAATAAAAATTATTTTTATTTCTATTTACAAATTTACGCGTATATCTTTAAAACGGTAACTCTTTTGGTAAAAATGTGAAGGACAGTTTTGAAGAAAATTGTTGTATCTATAATTTTCATTTGAATGATTTTACTCTAGGGATTACATTAACGGAGTTACCATCTTTGGTAATCTTTGAATCCGAATATCTTTGGATGCGCACATGTAACTGTTGTGATCTTTTCAGAAGTGAATTACTTTATTTTACTTTAGGTGTATGCAAAAATTCAGCAAAATCTGATTGTTTTTGAAGACAAATACAAAGTAACTGAACTATTGAAAATTTTTTTTTGTTTTAAATAAGCCTTGTTTTCGAAGAAAAAAATTAACTCTCTTACGTAACCTTTTGAACAAAAAATGGTCTCAAAATGTTAAGAACCATCCATTGCAAATACTAAGAGACAGTTACTACACAGGATTTGAATTTAATTTAAGAGTTATAAGAAAAAATTTGTGACTTGAAGGTGAAATTTGACCTTGAATGTCTCTCTTATTTGACCTAATCCGATAAAACTGAGTATGAGGGCATAATATATAGACCATGCACTATTAGAAATCATTGCGATATTTGAAGTTATTTTTTCGTGTTGCACCGTGTTATATATATATTAGATTTTGACTTTTCCATTATACGTGGAATACAATTTTTTCAAATCTTCTCCAAGGAAATTTCAGCACGACTCAATACTTCAATTGAGGTGATTCGTTGATTTTTGTGCCCAACACGGTGCGGTAGCTCAATCAAGATATGAATGATGAACGTTCGTTTTTAATTGTTCATGAGTTTGAGGTTTATTCACATCGACAAGATCTTTTGCGTAATATCACAAAAAAAAGTTCACAGGCGTCAAATCAAACGATCTCAGAGTTCAAAAGACATCGCCAAATCTCGAAAAAGTCGTCCTGGAATTGAATGCTGAACTTTAAAAAAGACATATTGAAGTTACAGAAAATGCAATTATTGCAGTTATGTCCCTATAAAATATTGAGTAGATTGTCCAAAATGCTTTTCCAAATTTCTCTGAAAAAGTGTCAATTTCTAAAAAGCCCATTACATGAAAAATTTTAAGAAAATTAAATTTAATTTCATACCAATTTTGTAAAAATTTTGTTCTGAGCATTTTACATAACCGCAAAAGTAATTTTTTAACAATTTTCGGCCCTGATATTTTTTTAATCAGAAGACGTAGGAAAAAACAAAGCTTATTTTTGAGGTCAGCGTAAAATTTGTTCTTTGGTCTGTCTGTCAGAAACTTGCTTATATAAAATTCTAAAGCTTGTTGTATTCTATTCTATATTAAGTTTGTGCAAACGTTTGTAACGCATGAGTCAGTTCACATTGGCCTCACTCAACCGACTCACTTTGATGTGAGGCCGCTCTCAAATGTTCACACACATAACTTGCCTCACTTTGAGTCTGATAAGCTCAAACCAACAATTCTTTACTTTCAGCGTAATATCTATGATAAAATATGAGTTTTATTCCAACTAGGCATACTTATTAATTATATTAATTGATTTCACATATAAACATTGCGCTAAAATAGTGCAACTCAACAAATAGACCAAGCAATGACGAATGTCACTACAAAGGAATAGAAGTGAGTCGCCAAATTTTTACAATTTTTGAAACTCTTGCCTCACGTAACTTTCACCTTCCCACTTCCTCATCTCTTCTGTAGACGTCAAAATGAGTCGGTTGAGTGAGGCCAATGTGAACCGACTCCATGGACATAAGCGAGTCGTGAGTTCAGCTATCCATGTCCGTCTGTCAGTCTGTGTTTTGTCCGTAAACACAGAATAAGAAGGAGTTGAGATATGTGGATGAAACTCGGTGCACATGGCCACATGGACCCAAAGATCTGCGATATTGAATGATTTTAAATACGCCCACGGACACGCCTACCTCACTGCAACGCAAAAATTTAAAACTCCATAAATAAGCTTATAATTAACCTACATAAAAATTAAATTTGGTACACGGAGAAAATTTCTTGCGTGTGATTCTTAGATTGTGGCTTTAACTCACGTGCGCTGGCATTCTTATGAATCATTCTTGAATAGCCTGGCACATAAAGTTATGCATTGCGCATGGTTACTGTTTGCAGAGGCGTTCCTAGGGGGGAAGGAGGGGCGGTCAGCCCCGGGTACCACCATTTTAGGGGTGACACCATTTCGATTTTTTTCTTCTGCTTGCAAGTCTAAACAATGAGGAGGAAACATTGCGGAAAAGTTTCGAGCTGTAAAAAATTACAAAAACTTATTGTAACACAACGCAAATGAGTTCATGTTAAGTGCTTAAAATTTGGCAGCAGCTGACGACGAAATTTCACAAAAGCAGCTAGTTGTTGAAATTGCTTCCGATGCTACGTAGGCACAAAAATGCAGCACAAATCGATTTTGAAAGCGCAAAAAATAAGATAGCATTAGAAATACTCACTTTCATTGTCAAGTGGGACTTTTTTGAAACTTCGCCAAATATTTCATTAAAAAAAAAACAAATTGGCCATTTCAGCCCTTGAAAGGACTTTGACCGAGCTTCTTATGATCAATTGTGTTGTGTGTGTTATTAAATGTTTGCACACAATTAACCGAGAACTGGACCTACATGTTTTATGCCGACTCCGAACGGCTAAAGTTCATGTTCTCAAGAAGCTTTACATGGTATTATTTACTCTCTGAGGTTTGCCATTGTCTGCAGAGAGGTGGTGACCGATCAAAAAAATTTTTTTATTGAAAAAACGAACTCGGGCTCCGAGCATGCCAAGCCACACACTTAACCTGCACGCCACGGTTCATCAGTAGCTTCATGCGAAAGGAGTTTTTCAAAGCTTTAATTAATTACTACTTTTTAAATTTATTTTATATATTGCAACTCTTAAAGTAAGAAATGTCAGTATTTAAGACAGCTCACTTTTAATGCATCGAAATTGTACGAAAATAGTTATAAAATTTGTTTGTTTTTTTTTTTCATAATTTTAGAATATTGAACCATATTATAAAGTAATATAAAATTTAAAAGATTTTTTTAACATATCTTTAAAACCTTTAAAAAAAACGGATTCTTGGATTTTAGCGAAACTTTTTTGAAATTTTAGTTGAAGTATCAACTTTTGACTTTCAAAATATTATCTGCACCTTTTCATAAACAAGAAAGTTATGCAGGATGAAAAATAAGGTCTAACTAATTTCTATAATTTTCAATTAACTAACTATTTGTCTATCATTCTCACTGAGTTTCGTAAGGATCGGGTTACTTTTGTACGTACCTTCCATACAAAATTATGTAAAAATTAAATAAAGATCCTAGGTACCCCCTGAGGAATCCCTAAGATCTCATCAATTTCTACCATTTTCAGTGCACAACTATTTCTCTAAATGCCTTTGACCAAATTTTGTTACTGGGCTAACAAATACAAAAACCTAACGCCCGGTTTGTTCACGGAGTTATAAATACAAAGCTTGTTCTGTAACTGTTTTTGTGATTAAATCGGTTTGTTCATCATCTAGAACTCGTTATATATCGAATTGTAACGAACTTTAAACCACGTTATAAATAAAATTTGAGTTATGCTAAAACGCGACAAAATGTGTTTTGAATTTGTAACGAGTTTTATAACTTGGTTATGAATTAAACGTCATTTCTATCGAAACGCTACAAAATGTAAACATATTTGATGCCTTGACTTTTTCACCACGTTATAAAAGCATTTCACCAGTTTATAACGCGTTACAAATAGACTGAAAAAATTGAATGAACAAATTGAAAAAAATTATAACGTGTTATAAAGAAGTTTTATTTTATAGCTGGATATAACGCGTTATAAGCAAATTTATAACTCTGTAAACAAACCGGGAGTAAGTGTTTTTGTTCGAATTTTCTGACAGTTTTTGAGATGAGCAGTTCTAAAATATGTTTTGCTACAATTAATTTATCGTTACCAACATCTCAGTGGAAGTGTGATGGGCTGGCATGCGGAGGACGTAGGTTCGTACCCTGACTGTGTAAGTATCAAAATTTTAATTGAATTATTAGATTGTTAGAATTCCAATTCTATGTCACAATAGTTGCTTAGACAGAAATAACCTCCGAAATAAGAAGCACTTGCATCAAAAAAAATTTGTTATCTTAAATGTAATACTTTATTATATTTAAAAAAATAATTATTTAAAGAAAATTGTTGCTGCCCTCGTCCGGGTTTGAACCCAGGCAGTTGAGCGTTTAAACTTTAAGGCAAACACAGGCCAGCCCGGCTAAACTCGAACTCAAGAAATTGTGATTCAATTTCAATAAGAAGGCAATTTGCACGTTCGTAGTAAAATTATATCATTTAAGAATTTAAGTGAAAATAACCACGAGCCATGCGATCATAAGTCATATATTAATAAATTTTAAAGAATATAATCATGGCTAATTTTTGCATGAACTGTGTGCTAAATGCTTTATTCTTGCGCTCAATTCTCTCAGTGTACGTATGTATGTATTTTATATCAAAACAAATTTTGTATCAAAATGTCTTTGACAAATGAGGTTCATCCATCCACGTTCACGCTTACATCCCATACAAGCCAATAAATAGAAAATTCCATAAATAAGCTTATGTATGTCCTACAGAGATAAAATTTGGTGTATATATACATATTCATATATAAATTTTATACAAAAACTAAGACGTGATAAAAAATCAGGAGTAATCTTTCGCGAACACGCCCTCCTCCTGTACAAACCACAATAGCGAAAGCATTATAAAAACATTTATATGTGAGCTTCAGGAATAAAACTTGGTATGTGTAAATTTTTCATCAAAATTTAAATGTGTATAAAATATTCATCCACCCACGTACTCGCCTATTTCTGGAGCGGATCTGGAAAAAATCTTGGGTTTGAAGAGTTTGAACAGTTTTGAAGATATCGACGTTCAAAGTCGAAAAAATTTCACAATTTTTCTTAGGCTGCTCTTTTAAAACCCTGCATCTTGGATATTTTTCAACGAATTTACAAAAACTTTTTTTACTTGGTAGAAAATCTCTGAATTTTAATAAACATTTTAGTTTTTTTTTATTATCTTGCATATTTTCAAAGAAATTGAAAAATCAACCAGTTTTGTATGTAAAATTTTATTCAAATGCTCACTACTTTCATATAAAACAAGTAAAGAAAGTCTAAAGTCGGTCTAGGCCGACTATGAAATACCCTAAACCCACTTTTCAAAAACAAAAAATTTTTATTGTAAATGGGCGTGTCCGTGGGATAATGAAGCCTATAATTTATGTGCATTTAAATGTTGATGAAAAATGTACACATACCAAGTTTTATTCCCGTAGCTCACAGTTAATGCCTTTATTGTGCTTTCGCTATGGGAGGTGGGCGAGTTTTTGGACGGACTACTCCCAATTTTTGAACACACCTTAGTTTTGGTATAAAATACATACATACTAAATTTAATTTCTCTATGACAAACATAACCTTATTTATTGAGTTTTCAACTTTTTGGGCTATATGGGAGGTAGGCGTGTCCGTAGGCGGATGACGTCCATTTTTCAAAACCATCTTTGTCTTGTCATAAAAAACATATGTGCCAAATTTTAGCTCTTTATGTTAAACACAGGCTTATATATTGCGTTTTCAATTTTTGTGTTGTATGGGAGGTGGGCGTGTCAGTGAGCGGATGACGTCCATTTTTCGAAGACATCTTTGTGTTGGCATAAAACACATACATATCAAATTTTATTGTTGTAGGTAAATTATGAGCTGAGTTATGCAGTTTTCAATTTTCGCGTTGTATGGGAGGTAGGCGTGTCCGTGGGCGGATGATGTCCATTTTTAAAAATCATCTTTGTTTTGTTATACAAAACATATGTGCCAAATTTAAGGTTTTTAAGTTAAACACAGGCTTATTTATTGCGTTTTCAATTTTTGGGTTGTATGGGAGATGGGCGTGTCCGTAAACGGATGACGTCCATTTTTCGAAGACATCTTTGTGTTGACATAAAATACATGCACACCAAATTTTATTGTTGTAGGTAAATTATGAGCTGAGTTATGCAGTTTTCAATTTTTGCGTTGTATGGGAGGTAGGCGTGTCCGTGGGCGGATTCCAAAAGTATTCAATAGTGCAGATTCTTGGGTGCATGTGACCATGTGTACCAAGTTTCATCCAATTATCTCTACTCCTTCTTCTTATCCTGTGTATACGGACAACACACAGACGGACGGACGGACGGACGGACGGACGGACGGACGGACGGACGGACAGACGGACGGACGGACGGACATGGATACCTCGACTCAGGTGGTGACGCTGATCAAGAATATATATACTTTTCTATACCGGACTCGCTTCGTTCTATGCGTTACAAACGTTTGCACAAAGTTAATATACCCTGACCTTTCAGGTTTAGGGTATAATTATTTTCTACTTACGTAGGTACTTTTTGAAGTTAATTTTAATAAAATTGAATGTACAAAAATTTTTGTTTTAAAATTATTTAAAAAAAAATTTTCTAGCCTAAAAATTAATTTCTCACTGCGCATCGAAAAATGAAACTAAAAAATGTTCTTCTCTTTTGAAACGGGCTATACAGATGTTTATAATATTTTCATAAGGACTACAGCTGAAATATTTTTGAAAAATAATTTAACTGATGATGAAATAATTGAAGTAAAAACAGACTATTGGATTTTACATTGTTTGAACTTTTTGTTTTTTGAAAATTTATAAAGTGAAAACTGAAAGTAACAATGCACGTATTGTTTTTTTATGGTAAAATTTGTTATCACATAGGTTGCAAAAAAGTTTGGCAGGTTTTCAGGAAAAATTTAGAAGAATAAAATATTTTAAGTGGCAACTCTGTTCTGCATTGCCAAAATCTTAATTTCGCTCATTACAAATCAAAATCAATGTTGCTTGTTCAATGATTTCATATAAAGAACATTTTTAAACTAATCGTTAATATTTTGCAAAAAAAACATATCTATATCTATACTATTATATAAAAGGCTTCTCACGTATCTACGTTTTAGTGTAACTCAAGAACTACTCAATCGATTTTTGTAGTTCTTTCACTAACATAAAGCAACATGTTTAACTAAGTCCTTTGCATACTTATTTTCTTTAAAACTGCTCTTAAAAGTTATTAAAACTTGAGTTTGAAAAGTAGCAAAAAAAATCAAATCCAAAAAACATTGCTGCATTGAATCGTTAGATACACAACCAGCGCGCAGTGTTGCCGTTCGAGAATTTTAAAACGAAGTAAAATAGGCTACAAGATGGAAGTATTTTCAGAGATTTCGAAGTGTTAAAATAAATTAATTTTGTTTTTAACATGAATGTTTATTAAGCATATTCAGGTACATTTCAAAATTAATAACGAAAAAATCAACAAAAATATTTTCATAAAAATCAATCAATAAAGTTTAATAAGAAAATACTGAAATACATTTCAATCACTTATATGTATAAATTAACAATGTTAAAAAAATTATCTATTTCTAATTTCTATTTTCTATGCAGCTATTTCTTCGGTTCTGAAGTAAATATCACTGTTATAACAAACATTCGATAAAGTATTCGTTTAGGGATTCCAATTTAAAAAATTACCATTTAGAAAGTGGTCCTTTATTAGCATTATCGAATTTACGGTGCTAAATTTTAACTTATTTGTAGTTGTATTTTTAATTAGTTTTAATTGTGAAAATACCCTTTCTGTTGTTGCACCACCGTGCTGTAAGCTCAGCAACGCTCTTACGAAAGTTTTTATTTTTTGGTAAATCAGGTTTTCTAAGGCACTTTTTAATTTAAAAACGCAGAACCAAAGCTCTTCAAATCCTTTTTCAGCTAAAAAATCATTTAATATTAAAAGACTGCATTCCTTTTCTAGACAGTCGATATCTTTTTCTTCGATGAGATTAGGAAAAAGTTTTATGAGGGGAACCAAACTATAAGCTAAAGATCTTGTATCCAAAATTTGTAATGTTCTCAAAACTGGATATTTGAAATTGATTCTTTTCATAATTAGTGTACGAATGTAATAGAAATGTACACATTTTTTTAAAATTTCATTCTTATCTGTTACAGATACATCATAGGAATTAAATTTTATCTGGGCTCTAGGCACTATTTATATATCAGACAAAGGCTTAATTCTAAAATTATTGAGATCATTTTCAAAAATTATATCAAATTCTACGGCAGAGATGTCAATAAAATTAATAACAATACTTCTGAAATACAATTTTAATGATTTTAACAACTCATGAAAACTAAGCGATTCTGTTTGAAATTCTACATTAAGTGAATTAACAGCACTCAGTGCATAAGACAAGAATTGTAAATATATCACATTTGAATCAGTCATTCGTGATTCTGATATTGCAATACGACTTGCAATATCAGAGTCTTCCTCGAAGTAATTAATTCTTACAAACTTACATTTCAACAACCTTCACAACGCGCGCTTTTGCAAGAAGTATTTAATCGAACATAGTGTTGCCACTATCATTAAAATTCTCTCATCCAATACAAAACTCTGTGAGAGAAGGTACAAGTTATGAATTCCTTTACACCAACAGTTATGCCATGTTATTGATTTTTTTAATGTGAAATGAAGTGAAAAAATCAAAAACTAAAAAAAGTTTTAATCACTCAAAATCGAAGTGTTTCCACAAAAGAGGAAGTGTGGAAGTGTTTGACCAGCGTTGCCATATGGTCCGATATTTCGTATTTGTTACGATTTTCGGTCCTGAATCCGATGATCCGATACATGGTCGAAATTCATCAAAATGTTACGATTTCAGAAAAAATAGATCCGACGTCCGATTTTGCATTTTTTTATTTAAGTATAAGTAATAAAAAAAGAAATTAAGTTATAAAAATTGGTGACAACTGTCAATTTTGTTTTAAAATCCCTGTGTCAAGACTCCTTTTACTAATGACAATGTGTAGTTAAAGGAATGACGATTATTTAATTTAATTTTTACTCTTTTTTCTGTGCTGAAAAGTATTTTGAAATATATTTTATCATAATATTTTTTATATGTACCCAATAAATCAAACGAATTTGCCTAGAATTTGAGGTGAATCCGAAATCTCAGATATTTATTTCGAAAAAAAGTTCGAAAACGTTTTGCTAATGAACCCGAGGGCGGAAAAAATGCACACTTCATTCTCGAAACGAGATTTTTTCATAATCAAATCACTACCGAGAATTTCAGCATTAGCGAGTAATTTCAGGAGTTTGTTTTCGAAATGAAATTTTTTTAATGTTTTCACATCTTACGCAAATTATTATGATAAAAGATTATGAGATTATTTTTTGTTAAAAATAAGAAAAAAAAAATATTTTCAGGAACCGTACCCATGTCTCTTGGGTGCAAGTTTTCCACGTTATCCGCAAGCATATCTCAGTTGTAACTTTAAAGCTGCGTAATTTGCTTGGTTAGTAAACAAGCACCTGTGAACGTGGGTTCGACTTCCAGCTGAGGCAAAAAAATGTATTGTTGTTTTATTTTTATTGGGTGTTTTATCTCTATTTTTGAAAAAATCTGAAGGGATCATGGATTTAAAAAAAAGTGTTGCGTTGATTCATTGTATATATAAATAAATATATATAAATAAATAACGAGATTGTGGAATGGAGTGTTAAAAAGATCAGATTTAAAATTAAGTTAGAAAATGATTGTTCTTTATTCTGTTATTAAAGTCAAATATATATAAAAACTATTTGTTTCTCAGATATCTTGGATCCTTAGATAAGCTAGATATGAAATAAATATCTCTTCTTAGAAATATGTAATTTTAAAATTTATTCGCTATTTTTTATAATCCCGGATTCATCATAATCGAATGCGAGATTTCTGATCCGAGTTTTCGGTTTCGTTACAAATTCGACGAAAAACCGGGAACGCTATGTGGTTAATAGGGTAGTTATGTTTCTAATGAACTGACTTTTGAAACAAAATTTTGATATTTTATTAAAAAATACACCTTCAAACATCCACAATGTTTTTATATCTCTTTTTAATGGTTAATGGATTCCGAAAATTTCTACGTTATTGTTGTTGTTTTTGAAAATTTCACAAATACGATGAGAATCCGATGAGCTGAGTGCAAAAGTTACGATATGAACATTTTTTTGATGGCAACACTGTGTTTGACATAAAAGTGAAGTAAAAAACTTCGATCGAAGTGAAAACGGCAACGCTGCCAGCGCGCTGCAGCGTAAAGCTTTCTCGCTCTTTTCCTCTCCGATTGTGTTTGTTGTTATTGTTTCTTTTACTTAAAGTGCTTTAAATAAGGGATGTTTTACGTACAAGAGCACACGCAGGAAGTTGTCTCATTCAGTTGGCGCTGAGACTTCAAGTGATAAAGTCTTTGTTGCTTAATTTTTAGGTATGATATGTTTATGCTTCGTAAATGTTTATCTATATTGTTTTTTATGCTGCGTAAATTTTTGCTGAGAAGTAATTGAAGTAATTGAAGTGCGGAAGTAATTGAACATTGTACTGCTTTTAAAATTTTTGGTCATTAATACTTAAAAAGGTCGATCCAAAATGTGAATCAAAAATTTATAAACCAGTAAAATGTCCTATTTTAGTACCTTCATTCATATGCGTTTCCTGACGTTATTTTTGATTATAGCCTTGATTATAAAAATTGGATAAGTAGAATACAAGATAGACTTGAAAAAAGCGAGAAAAAATTTAAAAATATTGGGGCATAGTGTAAGCAATGTGTGAAATGGTGTGTTTGCATTTGTTAACAGGTGTAAGTGTATTGATACGATACTGAAAGGTGTAGTAAAATTTATTTTCAAAATCCTTAAATTAAGTTGAATGGAACAATTTTCATCAAGATGCTGCTTGCTTTATAACAAGATGTTAAAAGTTACAGATCTTCATTAAGTTTTAGTTCGTGTTAAAGAATTAAACAATTTCGTTTTTGGAAAACGAAAATAGATTTCTGAGCTAAAAAAAGGTTAAAAACTATTTATTTAGACTTTTTAAGCAATTATATACAATTCATACACAATGAAAATATATAAGAATCGCGACATTGGTCAAGCAGTTTTATTGGATCAAATAAAAAAATTTTACATTGAGTGTACATGAGACCGAACCCTAATTTTAAGACCATTTAATTTTTACTCAAGCAACGAAATTAGCTTCGGTTACACCTAAGAACATTTCGAACAAAATTTGGTACTTATTGGATCACGGTCAGTAGACACGGCGTCTCCTTGGATTCTAAGGGCCTGTGTATGCAAATGAGCTGTTTATTAAAAAAATATTTTTAAAAAAGTAAAAAAGAAATTTAGATACTCGAAAACATTTTATTGAAAATTAAAAATTATACGTTCTTAGGCCTTACCAAATATTATTTCGTTTTTAGAGCGAAAATTTATTGTACTTGAAAACCAAAGGAAAACATAGAAATCTGCAGTAAGTCAACCAATTATTAATTTAAAAGTTTAATGCCATGCAGCATCAGACGCTATAATTTTCATTTTTATAATTTTCACGTTCTAGATGGATTTAGAAGATTGAAAACCGTGATATATTAATCAATTTTCAATAAAAATTCAACTAGCTGTCATTACATTTCTTACATTAAATTTTCATAAAATATTTTTTCTCATTTGTTTTTGTATTAAAAATTTGTTGAATTTGTATTGAAAATTCATTAACACTTCACGTTGTATCGCTAAAACTTCCGAACTCTTTAAGAGTATACCTTAATTTTATATCGCTAGAAAGGTAATGAAACCTTAAAACAGCTTATATTATGAAAGTTAAAAAAAAATTATAGCGTCTGGTGATGGCATTATACTTTGAAATTAAAAATGGGTTGACTTACTGCAATATTTCCAAAAAGTTTTATATTTTTCCTTTAAAGTAGACAAAAACTTTTCCAATGATACCCTATTTACGAAAATCGTATTTAAATTGACTGGCTACGTTGTCGCAAAGTAGACCCTATTTTGGCCGCCAAAAATGATTGCAAAAATGTATAACTTCGGATTTGGTTTCTAATCATTAAACCAATTCAAGAAAAAAATTTGAGCCAATTCGGAGATGGTAAGTGCAACTTATAAAACACTTCCATATAAAATGGTCAGTATATTTTCTATCAACAAAAAAAAAAAACCCCGATTTAACCTGAAAAGGCATTGATGTCATCAGATTTTCTGCATTGTTCTGGCAAAATTATCAGTTACCATATCGGAAATATGGACAAAGGATTAAAAATGTTAGAATTCTAAAAATATGATCCGCAAGCAATGCGTTTAGCTAGATTTGTTTAACATTTCGAAACGTTGCTGAAAATTGTGGTGACGTTAAAAGTAATACCAGTTTGTCCATTCCAATGCATTGGAAACTTATTTATAGGATCAATTTATCTCAAAATTAACAGTGGTGTTTTCTTGAACGTTGACATCACTGCTAAACTGAACGATAAAAGATTTTTTGAGCAGACGAAACGGGGATTGTTTTGGTCAATAACGTCCTTTGTTTGGGCTGCACACAAAAAATCACTTCACTTTGTGATCCTATCTGAAAGCATATATAATAAACACGCTGTCTACAAAAATTACAAATACTATTATAAAAACCAAAATAAAAAACTCAAATGTTAATGCCCTCATAGTGCTTTCACTATTGTGGGTTGTATGGGAGGTGGGCGTGTCAGTCGACGAACTACGCCCAATTTTGAACACACATTAGCTTTAGTATAAAATACATACATACCAAATTTTATCTCTGTTAGACAAACATACGCATATTTATACAGTTTTAAATTTTTTGGTTTGTATGGGAGATAGGCGTGTCCATGCGCGGATGACGTCCATTTTTCAAAATCATCTTTGGTTTGTTAAACAAAACATACGTACCAAATTTTATCTCTGTAGGTTGAACAGAAGCTTACATATTGAGTTTTCAATTTTTTGGTTGAATGGGAGATGGGCGTGTTTTGAAATAAAGTGTATACATACCAAATTTTATTGTTGGAAGTTTATTATGAGCTTAGTTTTGCAGTTTTCGATTTTTGCGTTGTATGGGAGGTATTCAGGTTTAGGGTATAACAAACTTGCAAACAGGTAAAAAAATCAAGTGTTGTATTCGCTTTTAAACCTAAATCACCCCAATTGGCTATGGGTGCTTTTTTTGGTATTTTAAGTGCTTTTATTTAAGTGTAATATGTGGATTTTTTTTATTTAATGATGTCTTGATGTGCCAAGTTCATATGTTTAGTCTGTAAATATCAAAGAATTCACTCTTACAAGGTAAGCAAATATGTAAAAAAAGTGTTGTAGAACAGAACTCAGGTGCGGAGAACTCTATTTGCAAACGATTACAGTATGCGTCACTGTTTTTGTACATGGCATCCCACTATATATCCCTTATAAATTTGGGCTCTCTTAACACGAAAATAACAAACATTTTTTTTTATGGATACGTTTTTTTAAAAAATTGTTGTTACTTTATTTTATCGACCTTTGACTTTGTGTGTGGTTTTTTTTTGACCTGAAGCCTGAACAACGTTTTAAAAAATTAAAGTTTTTTGTGTTGCTTTTTTCAAAATTTTGCTGTATAAAACCTCGGTATATGTGGTTCTCCGAGGCCTTAAAATATATTTTTTAACGATATTTTCCAGTTTGATCCTCTTAAAACCTCACCCACTGCATCTGTTGCGCAGTGTACCTTTTTATATAACTATATTTTAATATAATAAAAATTAAAAATTTTTTTTAGCTTAATGAAGAAATTCTTTTTAACTTTCCTTTTTTAATTTAAATCGGGGCTTTTTATTGTTAGTTATTCATTGCTCAGATACGATACGTTCACCAATGCGAAAGTGCTCTTTCAACCATCAAGACTGTATCCATTTCAACATCATATAACATTTTAACATTTCTTAAATTTATCAAAATTTACAAAATTATGAACGTTTGGTTTCTTTGCAGTTACTCAAAGTTTCATCGGACAGACATAAAACCCGAATTCTACACAGAGAAAATTTTGTTCCTCTAACATTTATTTTCATTTACAAAACGGACATTTTAAAATGAGCGAATGAAGATTAAACGTTCGGTAAATATTTTAAAATGAAAATTTCAGAAGTGAAGAATAATTAGAAGCTATTTTTTAAAATTTTTATTTTAAACTATCAACCGATCGTTTTAAAATCATACGTACGTTTTAGAAGCTAATTTAAAAATGTCCGTTTTTAGAATGAAAATAAACTTTATAAACTTGCTCCTCTACAAAACTATTAATGCTTTAATGACACTTATGATGTTATAACACAATATTTGTTAATAAAAAACAAGTAAAGAAACTCTAAAGATGGTCTAGCCCGACTATGGACTACCCGAAAACCACCTAATCCGAAAGCAAACACAATGATATATACATATTGAAGTTTGGACAGGACAACGTCTGTCGGGTCAGCTAGTAATTATTATAAAGCAAACACTTACAAGCAAACACGTTCAAGTTTTTTTTTAAATTTTTATTTGTAAGAAAATAACGCGTATTTAAAGTTGATTGCTTAAAAAATGGCTGTAAATTTGAGAACATAACGAGCTGTAACTTTATTTTCAGGCTCATTTTTAAAAAAAAAGCAAAGTTACACTACCTCGACTTAAGTGAAGAAGACTACAGATCGTGTTAATCTACAAGCAAAATGATCCTACTCGTCTCGCATCGCTTCATAAAAAATCACCTACGCAAATGATGTCACAAAACAAACAAAAAACAAAATTTTTTTTTTTTAAAACTCTAATAATTGTTGAATAATTGTTGAATTGTTGTGGTGACCGTGGCATACAGGTTAAGTGTGTGGCTTAGCATGCTCGGAGCCCGGGTTCGATCCCCAGCCGCGGCGAAAAGTTTTTTCAATAAAAAGTTTTTCTGATCGGTCACCACCTCTCTGCAGACAATGGCAAACCTCAGAGAGTAAATAATGCCATGTAAAGCTTCTTGAGAACATGAACTTTAGCCGTTCGGAGTCGGCATAAAACATGTAGGTCCAGTTCTCGGTCAATTGTGTGCAAACATTCAATAACACACACAACACAATTGATCATAAGAAGCTCGGTCAAAGTCCTTTCAAGGGCTGAAATGGCCAATTTTTGTTTTTGTTTTGTTTTTGTAATAATTGTTGAAATCAATAAAAAAACTAAAGTTTAAAAATGTCTCTGATCATTTTTTTGTAGTATTCTTTCAAATTCTTCAAAGTCTTCAGAATCGCTTATGTATACATAAAAGTACCCTTAAGCTGTGAGCACAATTATTTTCTCCAAATAAAGTATTAAAAAGTAAAGTATTTAAAAGTTATTGGGGGGTTAATTACCCCCTTTACCCCCTTGCATCCGCGCCTGGCCTATTTTCAATGCTATTATTGTATTTTGAAAAAGTAGGTTTAGGGTATTTCATAGTCGAGCTTAACCGACTTTAAACTTTCTTTACTTATTTTGATAATATCTAAATATTTCTGTTTTTTTCAGTCCCCAAAATATAAAAGGCAGCCCTTATATTGTCTTAAACACGTGCTAAAATATAATCTGAAAAATGATATAACCGGTGAGAATCGAAATAACAAAAAAATTTTGTTTATAATTGAGCCTTGCGCCCGTAGAAGAAAACAACTACAAATACAGAGGTCGACTAAAATCATATCATGATGAAAAATAAATTTTCAATAAAAATCTTTAATATGTAAGATACATAAGTAGTTAAGTTCTCTCATATTTCCAAGTTTTATACTTATTTTTGCAAAATTTATTTTCCTCTTCACAATATTCAGTACTCGCTTGAGTGCAATACCAATTTCTTTATATATTATTCCCAATTGTCGCTTCAAGCATCTAAATTGGCTTCAAGGTGCAAATTAAGAAGAAAACTCGCATTCATGTGTGAAACATACAAAATGCGAAGTGAAACAAACTGAAAAGTCTGGTGGAAAAGATATACATTATCCATTACCAAGTAGTTGTGCACAAAAGAAAAGCAAGTGTGGCACGCAAACAAAATTCCAGTCATTCACAAATATTTAAACCAAAAAATCTAAAAAAAATACCTGATAATAAAAATATCCATAGTTAATGGCGAGTACTTAATATTTTTGTAATTTTGTAATTTAGATGTTATGTTCATAATTTTACGAAACTATATCAGATATTCCTCTTACATAAACATATTTTCATAACCTTAGTTTATAGCCGTGCTGCAAATAATTCACTTTCGTTTCATTTTCATAACTTGCACTAGAGCTATAAAATTTTTAATTCAAAATCTTAATTAGCAAATTTTAAATATGTTTTGGGAAACACTGCATTCCAATGCTTTCCTGCGTGTCAGCTCTAGTGAAATCCACTTAAGAGTTAGAGCTGCGCGAACAGAATTCTTTGCAACAATTCGTTTTCGTTTCTTGGACTATCCTTGATGCAACTGAACAGATTCTCAATTGCAATTCACATTCACCTACAACAGTGTTCAAAATTAAAACAAAACTAAAATAATACAAAATAAAAGCAACACTGAATAAGACGTAGAATCCAGACTGATTTACTTTGCACTTTACACGCTTACTCCCGCATTTGGCAAGAACAACTACACACGTCAAGTAACGGATGCCAGAAAAAAAAAAGTAAGCAAAAAAACTCCATTAGCAATCTTAATGAAAAGCTATCAGTGCCATATCCTTTTCACACACTCACTCATTCACCCACTTTGTGTTCGTGCATGAACGAAGCTGTACAGATGTGGGTGTCTGACGCTGATCCTTTCGTTCTGATAAGAACGCTCTAACGTTCGTTGTGTTTTCGTGCTGTGACAGTCAAACAATCGAATTAGATAAAAGATTGCATCTTCTATTGCCAACGAGAAGAAACTCCCATCATGCGGGCTCTACACCTTGTACCACATGACAGCCATTTTGGCAAAACTTCAATTTAATTTTCAAACTAATCTTCTCTTTAATCGCATTGTTTCCAAAATCCTTTAATTTGCTGTAATCACATTCTTATCTTGACTTCACTCACTTTGATGCCATCCAAGTATTGTCAGAATTACTTCCGGTAGTAACGTTAATATGTGTGTCAACAAAGTTGCCATCAATTTACTCATTAATGTGATGACATTGTTTAGAAAATTAAGCTTTTAACAAGAATTTACTTTTGAAACAAATAAATAGAAGTGACTTTTTTGATTTTATACTTATATATAGTTAATTAGTCAGATATATAATATTTACTCAATAATGAAACAGCAGTTTCAATACAAAAGACTTTAAAACTAAAACTGAAACTTATAATTTACTGAGAGTATCATAGTTTACAATGGATTAAATATATAGACCATATCTAAATTGTAAGAAGCCATTAGAGAGGGGGAGAAGTAACGTTGTAGTTAAGAAGTGTATTTTCGAGTCCAGATCTACTTGGATGGAATTCGCTGATCAAATTATATTATGCTCCAAAATCTGAAGAAATTTCTGTTCACGGCATTTCATTAAAATTGGGACCTTATAGATTTGGGGCATCTCTATGAAGACGAAAATCGCAAAAGAAATTTTTTTATAATCAAGCTTTAAACCCAAATTAAATCCAGTTATTTATTTATCTCAAAAACAATTTTCTACATGTTTGTTCAACAAATTTATACATTTTGTAAAGAGTAGTTTTTGTGCTATCAAATGAAATATTTAGAAACATTTTTTTACAAAAAATGCAAGTCAAACGTGACTCATTTTAGTCCGCTAGTCGAGTTTTCGTTCACTATTTTCTGGAAAAAAAAATCAAAAATGTGTACAAAGTCTTTCCGCAGATACACGATTTGGTTAAATGGATATTCGAAAAAAAAAATTGAAAATTTCCAAATTTTCCATTTTACCTGAAGAAGGAATATTTTTAAAAATGTTAATTTAAAATTAATTTTAAAGTGGACGAAAAATCGACCAGCGGTCTAAAATGGATTAAAGCTTCATACAAAATCAAAAACTTCAAGATCGATTAACAGTCCACCAAACGATAAGGAGGAAATATTATATTTTTATCTTGAAACTGAATTTTGGATAGAGAAAATAAGATACCACCGAAAGAAATTCGTTCAAAAATAAGGTCAGGAGATGCATTTGTGTATAGATACCAAGATTCGGCATTGTAGTGGGATCGAATCGCGGCAGTCGTGACCGAGTAAAGGCGAGTAAGCGTTCGAAATTTTTGAATTTGGAACCACTGCAATCATTATCCAACAATAAGTATCGAAATCTAGGACGAATGAAAACATACAAAACTTCACTTGTTAGCTTAACTACTGTCGTAAAAACTTAAAATTGAAAATATCGGTTGTGACACGAGCAGTGTGCGTCTTTGCACCGTCCTATTTGAACCAAATGTTCTCCAGTCCCAATTCATCCAATTGAGGAAGAAAACATTCGGTAATCATGGCTCTGTAGCGCGCGCCATCAACATTTGTCGTTTCTAGGCTCTTCTTTGACACCTTGGGTAACAGCAGCGATATTCTCAGCAGAACGGCTGCGCCGGATCCGGCCAGCCTTGGAAAGATCTCATGTTGTCCCAGTCTCTTTAAGGCGAGTGGCCAAAAGCCGCAATGTTTGTCCAGTTGGTGTCTGATGGCAAATTTTCACGCCTTCTATGGTTAAATATCAACAAAATGTTGGAACCTAGATGGACACGTGATAAAGAAGTAAACAAAAAGCGCAACAACAAAATCTTTGCAGAATAAATGTAGTCAATTTTTTTTAAATTTTGCGACTAGCAAAAGAGTAGAAAAGCACTGCTTGGGCAAGTGAAAAGCATTTTGGGTAATTCCGTTTTGGTTTTACTACAGTTCAGCTTATTAGCTTATCAAAGTTAGTGGACTGCATAAACCACAGAGACTACTGATGAGTCGGAGTAGCGTCCGACGAAACCATGGTCTAGTCTGCTCGGTTTGTTCTGCAAAGAACATTATTGTTGTAGCAACCTGTTTGGCTTCATTAAATTATTTGGCATCAAGCTCTAAAACTAATTCTTTAAAAATATGTTTTTTAAGAATTATAAACTTAAAATAAACAATTAAAATGCCACAATTTTATAAGACTCGAAAAATTATTGCGCAAAAAAATGGATTCAATTATTCCGCCTTATTGCTGAGTAACCAGATTTGTATTCTGCATTTGTAAACTTAACAAATGTCAAAACCGAATTCACATTTGGCTCCATTTGCAAAAGTTAGGTTGTTCCAATAGAGTGATTATTTTTGCCTCAACTTGTATATTTTTGGTTTAAAACCCACAAAGCAAATGCAAAGAAAGCTTATTTTAATCAATTTTAAAGATTAATATAAAGAAAATAAATGACATACAAGGATTCATGTCTGAATTTATGCTGGAACGCCCAAATCTGTCAATAAATCTCTTGCCGAACAGCAGCCAAGGGAAGGCTATATAGTACCTCATAATACAACAAATCAGATAGCTGCTTGTCAAAAAACAATACCGAAAGAAATACCGAGCGACATAAAATCACGATAAATTAAGACTGTCCCAGAAATAACTGTCCTTTTGTTTTATTTTTATTGTCAAAGAAAACAATGATGTTTTTTTAAAACTTCTTTCAATTTATTATTAAGTGAACATTACAAAATAAATGAAAATTTTATTTACACTGAAAAAATACACTTAAAACTAGTAAGCTATATCTTCGACTTGGCCGAAGTAGAAATACCCCCACGGCCGATTCTTAAGGTTGGAAGAATCTTAAATTGGAGAGCTCTTTGGCCTTTTTATAAAGTTTTAAATTTTGGGGTTGTATGGGAGGTGGGCGTGTTAGATTGTGTATGACGCCCATTTTTCTAGCATACCTCAGTTTCGACATAGAATTATAGATTTTTCAATTTTGGGGTTGTATGGAAGGTGGGCGTGTTAATTGGTGGATGACAACCATTTTTATAACACACCTCAGTTTTGACATTGAAAACACAAATACCGAGTTTCCGTCTTGTAACTTTAATATTAGCCTCTTTATAGATTGTTCAATTTTGGAGTTGTATGGGAGGTGGGCGTGTTAGTGGGTGGATGACGCCCATTTTTCTAACACACCTCATTTTTGACATTGAAAACACAAATACCGAGTTTCCGTCTTATAACTTTAATATTAGCCTCTTTATAGATATTTCAAGTTTGGGGTTGTATGGGAGGTGGGCGTGTTAGTGGGTGGATAACGCCCATTTTTCTATGACATCTTAGTTTTGACATAGAATATACATATACCAAATTTCAGTATCGTAGCTTTAATATTAGCTTCTTTGCAGAGTTTTCAATTTTGGGGTTGTATGGGAGGTAGGCGTGGTTTTCATCCGATTTAGCCCATTCTCGAACTTGACCTTAGTCTTTTAAAAAAAAGCTTAAATATCGAATTTCAATACGATATCTTCAAAATTACGGCTGTAATCGTGTCGACAGACAGACGGACAGACGGACAGACAGACGGACATAGCTAAATCAACTCAGGTGGTGATGCTGATCAAGAATATATATACTTTTCCATACCTACCACGCCTCCTTTTGGGTGTTACACACGTCGTGACAAAATTAATATACCCCTTACGCAGTACGCGTGGGGGTATAAAAATTATGCACTTTTTGATTAAAGTCCTTCATTAGGTTTTTTACCGACATTTCGTTGACCTTAGTGTATGCCCGACGCCATTTACGTCGAAATATTTCGATGTTTTTCGCAGTTTGTTTGGTCTTTTTAAGATTTATTTTCATTAAAGTCCAATATCTTTCGATTGGACGAAGTTCGGGGCAATTCGGAGGATTGGCTTCACTTGTTACCACAGTGAGATTATTGGCTTGGTAGCAATCCATCGTTCTCTGGGCGTAGTGACATGTTGCTACACGCAGAGAAAAAAAACGTTTATCGCCAGTTTGCTGCAAACGAACTTCGTTTGTCATGCTTCAAATCATTGTTTGTAAACGTTTGAACAGTTGGCATAATAATGGTTAGTTGCGGGAAACACGTTATTAAGTTGCAAGAAATTAATTTTGTTTGTCATAAACGGCAGTGATTTTTAAATTGCAGCAACCGAAAAATTTATTTTTTTCAACTGAAAACTTCGTTTGCAGGAAAATAAATTAATTTGTTATAAGCGAGTAGTTCCCAACTGACAAAAAAAAGTTGCTTGATTTCGGTGATGAAAAGCGTTTAATATTTGCCATCAACGAAAAGGAAGTATTTTAAGAGTGTGAACAAACATACACACAACTGTGAATCACAAGCGCAGTCACACAACTGCTACACATCCCGCATTCGTTGATGACAAATGTTAAATATTTGCCATAAACGAAAAACAAGAATGTGTTACAGCTTAAGTAAATAAAAAATTCATTCTAGACAATATCTCACAATAGCTCAATGAAAGCATGCTAGACTGGCACGCGGGAGACGTGGGTTCGATTCTTGGCTGTGTAAGTATCAAAAATTTTAATTTAATTATTGAAGTTTTAATTCTGTTTCATTAACTGCTTGGTCAAAAGGAACCGTCAAAATAAGAATAATAAAAATAATAATAAAAAACATTAATTAAAACAAAAAAAAAATTTGGTGTTCCTGTTGGGAATTGAACCCAGGTCACTCAAGTTTCTAGACTTGACCGCCAGCACACTCGGCTAAACTTGAACTTCCAAAACAATGATAAAATTTCATTAACTTCGATGTTTTTTCGTTTCAAGCAAGAATATTTTCAAGTTGATGACAACTGAATACTCGTTGGCAGCAAATACAGTTCGCAAACGAAGTATAATTGGTGAATTTTTCAGTTACGATAAACGAAAAATTTCTTTGCGTGTAGGTCAGGCCAAAATAGTACTGAACCTAGGTGCTGATGTATAAAAAAGCAGCAAACGCCGCTCCAGACACTCTCTGATGTAAATTTCGGTGTTGATAGTGCGATCTGTCACAAATTCCTTTCTTCGAAGGACACATTTGCAAATGGCCTGCTACACCATGTATTTCTTTGGAAATTTGGTGTGTTTTTCGGTGGTAAATGAAGAGGATGCTCCACCCCTTCTAACCGCAGTATAATATCCGTATCCGCTTTGCAATACGTTTCATCGTTCATGATCACGACATCAAATTAGGGCAGGTAATCGCGATACAGTTTTCGAGCCCTCCTCTTGGCCTCGGCGTCCTTTTCTTCTGACCTATCAGGTACTTTTTGTTCTTTATAGCTCCTTAGGTTGTACAATTTTTTAATCCGTTGAACACTTGACTTCGATGTTCCCGCTTTTGATGATATATCACGAACCGAAGTGCCTGGATTCTGAGTAAACAGCCGCTTAACGTTCTGAGCCACCGCTTGGTTCGCTGGACCACTTTTTCTCCCTGAGCCTGGCGTTTTTGATAAAGGGATAAGCTATTTGTATCATTTGATGATCCTTCCGACAATTTTTACGCACACGCAAACTTCCTTAGCGATCTTTTTGTACGTGGTGTTTGGATTTTCCAGGTATTTTCAAATAATAGCTTTCCGCTTTTCTTCTTGTTGAGACAACATCTTTTCAGTAGCTCTTTTATTTTACTAATGAGTATTTTTTTTTTTAATCTGCAATATTTATACTGTATTTAGGTACCACATATGTTGCTACAGAGGCAACACTTTTTTATTAAATAACCTAAAACATAAGGACAGTTATTTCTGGGACAGTCTTTAGTACTTATAGTATTTTTCAACGATTATAGGATGTGGTATTTCCCATTGTATTTTGTGGTAAAAGTCTCTTGTGTGGGAAAAAATACATCAAAATACTCAAATTACCACACTGTCTCAAATTACCACAAAATATCTCAACGAAAATTTAGAAATACGAATTAATTGAACGACGAAGACAAGAAGACGGATAATCTTATAGCTAAGATTTAAACGTGCTTGCATTGCAAGTACGCTGTAAATAGGATGGAAGCGAGTTTCAAAGACTTATTGTTTTAACAAAAGACTGCCGTTCCGATGCTAAGCAGGCATGTCTAGGTTGTTTCCGCACTGAGATCTTAAAAATTGTAATTTTCCATATAAATAAAGGGATGCCTTTGTAAGAATAATCTTATGAAAGGAAACTAACGCCCTCAGGTTCAAAAGATGGTCAAAAGTCATACTGAAGATTTGTTTTGCATATTGTGATATGCTGTCGGTGTGCTTCAGTCCAAAGATAAAACGAGCAATGTTGTTATAAGCAACTTTCAGTTTGCGCTTATTTGCAGAATCGCAGTATGAAAAACTTTCAGACCCATACAGTAGTGTGGGAACGAGATACGATATAAATTTTTTTCTACGACAATGTTGACATGATTAATCCAGTCCTAAGTGCTGTTGAAAGTAATGACTAGGTTTTTTGCCGTTTTAACAACTTCAACACATGAGCCATTTAGTTTGACAACTGGTAGAGTGAAGGGGATATTATGATTTCTGGCTATAACTAACCATTTCGACTTGTTTGGGCTGAGGCATAGACCGTTAGCACACACTGTGTCCGTGTAGTGTATTTGGCGGTCTTAAATCAGGGAGGAGGTGTAGCTTCATGAAATTTTGCACAAATTTATTTTAAATTTTTTAAAAATTTCAATTTTTTTTTTACAAAAATACGCCTACTTTTACGCCCACCTCCCATACAACTTAAATAGAAAATGTGGCCTAACTTCCATGATTTTAAATATATCAACTCAATTTTCACAGAACGTTAATATTATAATTGTAGAATTTCCTCCTGAAAATATGAACTTGATCCGCCCATTTTTACGCCCACCTCCCATACAACTGATATTTTAAAAAAGGCCATATCTTCTGTAAATTTGTAACTAGAATGGTTATTTTTGCAAAATGTATACATATAACATCCATAACATGCTGTTTTGAATATATGAAGAAAATCCGTCCACTTTTACGCCCACCCCCCATACAACTCCAATAAAAAAAATTTTACAGTTTCACTCTATTTCATTTATTAACAAGTTTTTCACATCTTCGTGATAATCTAATTTTTTTTAACCGACTTCAAAAAGGAGGAGGTTCTCAAGTTGGTTGGTTTCTCTGTTTTTTTTTTTTTTTTTTTTTTTTTGTGAATGTATGTACATCGATTACTCCTAAAGTACTTGCCCGATTGCCGTAATTTTTTGTCAACATATAGAGATTATCAACGCGGAGGTGCCCGTTTATGAAAGGGGGCGGTATTCGGAAAAGGGGCGTGTCTCTATAAGAAAAACACTGTATCTCAGTAAATATTGACACTACGGTAATATAATTCACAGTAAAATTACAAGGGCAAGCACAAGTATTAAAAATGACGATCACTTAAGTGGGCGTAATTCTAAAAAAAGGTGTGGCAATATTGTAAAAACTCTGTATCTCGAAGAAAATTGACACTAGAGTACTGAAATTAAGTACAGAGGTAGGTACAATTATTGGAAATTACTATAACAAAAGTGGGTGTAATTCGACTAAGGGGTGTGGCAATATAAGAGAATTAATGTGTCTTGAATAATATTGATACTAGGGTACAGAAATTTATTACAAAGGTAGGAAAAATTACTACAAATTTTTGTAAAAAAAAAAATGGGCGTTAATCGAGAAGGGGAGTGGCAATATTTTAAAAAACACTGTATCTCGATTACTATTGACACTACGATACTAAAATTTAGTACAAAGGTAGGTACAAATATAACAAATTACTGTCAGTAATGTGGGCGGTATTCGATAAAGGGGCGTGTCACTGTAAGAAAAACACTGTATTTCAGTAAATATTGACACTAGAGTACTAGAGTTAATAAAATTCACAGAAAAAATGCAAGGGTAGGTAAAAAATAGCAGTCAATTAAGTGGGCGTTAGTCGACAAAGAGGTGAGGCAATATTAGAAAAACTCTGTATCTCGAATAATATTGACACTAGAGTACTAAAGTTAACTACAGGGGTAGGCACAGTTATAAAACAATTAATTTCAATACAGTGGACCTTGTTTGATAAAGGGGTGTGGCAATATATAAAATACACTGTATCGCGAATAATATTGACACTAGAGTACTGATATTTAGTATAGAGGTAGGCACACTTATAACAAGTTATTGTGAATAAAGTGGGCATCATTCGACAAAGGGGTGTGGCAATATTAGAAAACACTAAATCGAATACTGACACTACTAACTGAAGAAGTACAGACGTAGGCACAATTATTACAAATTACTACCGAAGAATTGGGCGTTATTCGACTAAGGGGTGTGGCAGTGTGTAAAAAACTGTATCATATTGACTTAAGGGTGGTAAAATTCATTGTTAGAATGGGTAGAACTATTGAAAACACTATAACAAAGAGTGTGATATTCTCAACAAAGAGGCGTGTCAATATTATAAACACACTATATTTCAGTCAATATTGACATTGGGGTAGTGATAAAAATACAAGAGTAGGTACTGATAAACATACTGACAAGGACCAGAATAAGAAACGACAGAAAAGCATTTTCCATATTATGAGCATAAATAATTGGTGTTTAATTAATTTATACACTTTTTTAATATACATCATTTTCTCTAAAAAGAAAGAAATAAAAACTTTTTAACAAAAAAAAAAAACCTACTTCAAAATCACTAGAAAGTAAAAAATAATTTTAAATTACTTTTACTATTTATTTCTTGGTCAAATTTGTATTTTTATAATAAATATATTTATTTTTTTATGATAATAAGAGCTTCGAAGTCGGCGCTAATATAATCAGATTTGCAGCTGCAACACACACATAGCATTTTAATTAAGATTTAAGAAAAATTAAGATTACAAATTAATACAGCGTCACCCAAGCAGGATATTTACAAATAAAAAAGTCTTAAATATAGTAGGGATGGCGAAAAAATAATGATTTTACGTCAATGATTAGCGCTGACTAGAAGCTTTTATTATCATAAAAAAATAAATATATTTATTATAAAAATACAATTTTGACCAAGAAATAAATAGTAAAAGTAATTTAAAATTATTTTTTTACTTTCTAGTGATTTTGAAGTAGGTTTTTTTTTTTGTTAAAAAGTTTTTATTTAAGCTTCAGCTTCATTCTCAATGAATTGATATATGGGTCAGAGGATATCAGCAAATGATGCATTACGTCTTGGTTAGAAGTGCAGCGCCAGTTTTGCGCGAGTGATATAACCTATAATTTCTATAATCTTTGTTCCTCGCTTCCTGCGCTTCTTCTGATAGCATTCCTTTGAAAAATAAACCATATGTTAATTTAAAATGTATGAAATAAATTGTATATTTAACCTACCTATGGGTAGAATGGCCTTAGATACAATTTTGCTACCATGTATCAAAACTTTATGCACTGTGATGGGCATGTAGTACCATCCATACAAATCAATGTACAATTTCGCCGCGTCTAGGCAATATATTTTAAATTTCTCGGGGTCTATAGCCTGACTGCAATTTATTGTGGACAATATAATTTTGAACCGATGAATCAGTTGCTCATCCACTCCGGTTAACTCAGCTGTAATTTGTGGGTTTTCAAAACATCGTCGAGCTGCATTAAAAAGTTAAGATTTGCCATTGAGAACGAGGTTTCAACAGTACTTGCTAAAATATTTAGTAATGAATTATATTAGCTAACTATTGTTTTATTAGTATCGGTGGTGCAGTGGATGGCACGCTACTCTCCCATTCCAGAGAAAGAATAAATACATAATTAAAGTGATAGACATGAACATATGCAAAACAACAACGAGTAGCAAAGAAAGAAATAATGCGCAGTTGTTTTTGCACGCGCAAAATAACGCATAAGCAGGGTTTTTTGCACCGTCATTTTTTGGTTTTTCATTGTTTTTTCCCGGAGGTGCAAAAATGAGCAGGTTTTTTTTTAATAACCTGGTAGCTGAGACTCTCAGCTTTAATTTGGTATATGACTAAATGTGTCGCACTGCTTCGCACACAACTAAAAGTCTACCGGAAAATCATAAATGTTGATTTTTTCGGTTCAAAATATATTGTTAAAAAAAAATTTTCTTGTCAAATTTTTAAAAATTTTTTTTTAATTAACATAATGCTTAATGTCTATTTTAAGAGAAAAAATACTTATAAGGTTCATTCGATGCATAGTTTATAAGTAACAAGCTATTGAATATGACATAGAAAGCTATCACATTTGACACTTGTTCACATACATCAACTTTGCGCTGCTCTGGACAGAAAACCAATTGAGATATTTGCATGAAATTTTTCACACATGAACTTTAGATATTTTTTAACAAGCTGTGCAAAAATCATCAAAATCGGAGAGATTGTCCAAATTGATTTATTGCCGCGGTGGACACAGTGTGCGGCATACAGCTAGCATACAGCTGCACGTCACTAGCATACATTTGGATGCCACAACATAGTGGAGAACAGTGGGTAAGTCATTTATGTAGACCGAAAATAAAAGCGAACCCAATACAGAACCCTGGGGTACACCACGGTCCACACTTAAAAAGTTTGAGGTCGCACATTCGATATACACTGCTTGTGTTCTATTGGTAAGGTATGAGCTAATTAGTCGGGTTGCAGTTGCGGAAAAGTTAAACATGCTTGACAAGTTTGAACATAAAATTTGATGATCTACCGTGTCGAAAGCTTTAGAGTGATCAAGAAGAATCAAGAAAGTAACTTCATTTCGATCGAGATTTTTTCGTATTTCGTATTTTTTCGTAGTCACGTCAAGTAGAGCAGTTACGCAACTGCGCTTTGCTCGGAATCGTGATTGTCTGTCAGTTAAAAGTTTGTTATGTAAGAAAAATTTGCTTGTCTGTTTGTACATAAGTGATTCAAATACTTCGGATAAATATGGCAAAGTCATTCCTGTTTTTGGAATGGGAATTATTTTAGCTATTTTCCAAATAGCGGGGAATTCTGATTTGATTATAATTGTGTTGAAAATGTGCTTAATCAAAGGCAGTTGTACAGAAAGAAGTAGTTTGAAGAATTTTGGATGAATTCCATCGAAACCAACAGCATTTGAAATCTAGTCAACTTCGTACGATTTCGGCATTTTCAACGTATTGGAAGCTAAAAGATAGGTTCGAGGTTCGAGATTTCTTTGAAAGTAACGATAACAGTTTCCATCTGGAGTTGGCATAGGAATATCAATAAATTTATAATTTAGATCCTCAATATCTACACTAGTATCAGAGGGCGGAGAATTTGTACCAACTCCGATTTGCCGAATTAAGCTCTATTTCATTTTGCAGTCTATGGCCGAACTAAATTTTGTTTCGAAGTATTTCAGCTTAGCAACCTTCACCGCCCTGACTACATCTTTTCTAAATGTTCGAAAAATAGTATATCTTTCTGGTGTTTTCAGACGTTTCCATTTGTTATATGCCGCATCGCGTTTCTTTATTAGGCTTTTAATCGCACTTGAAAACCAAGGCCTATCATAACTTTTAAGCACTTTAGTTTTGAGTGGAACGTATTTTTCAAATAATGCGTTGACATTTCGTTGCAGAAATCGTTGTGCAACTGATCACTTACTGATAGTACGTATGTATATGTTTTCTCTTTGTTTTGTATAATTCATCCATAAACAGAGCAATTTTTCATATAAGAACTCATATGAGAGGGAATTTGAGGGATTTTGTGGTAATTTGAGGTATTATGGTGTCTTCCGATAATTTTGTGGTAATTTGTGGTATTTTGAGGTATTTTCGTGCGTGGTAATTTATAGTGATTAAGTGTGAGAAACAGAATTTCGGCGGTTATATCATCTTACGACGCTGACCTAGACTCCAAATAATTTGTATTGATTTTGACTCAGAGAGAGAGAGAAAGCTTTGCAACTATGTTGTTCATTCTACCAAGGGCTATATCGAATAACATATGTGAACAATTTGCAACTTAACAAACAATACAAACAAATTATATAATGTTTTAAGTAATTGAAATAAATTATTATACTCCCACGAGTACTGCTTAAGGGATATATTAATTTTGTTAAGACGTGTGTAACGCCTAACTGGGTCGTGGCAGATATAAAAAAAAATATATATTCTTGATCAGCATAGCCACACGAGTTCATTAATCCATGTCCGTCGGTCGGTTCGTCTGTCTGCCGACACATTTACTACAGTAATTTTCAAGCTATAGTAATAAAATTCGATAATTGAGCTTCTTTCTAAAAGCGAATAAAAACCACGTTTACCTCCCGTACAACCCACAAGAGTGAAAACTCTATAAAGACCTTAATATTTAACATACGTAAACAATATTAGGTGTGTGGGTCAGTGTTGCCGTTCGAGAATTTTAAAACGAAGTAAAATAGGCTACAAGATGGAAGTATTTTCAGAGATTTCGAAGTGTTAAAATAAATTAATTTTGTTTTTAACATGAATGTTTATTAAGCATATTCAGGTACATTTCAAAATTAATAACAAAAAAATCAATAAAAATATTTTCATAAAAATCAATCAATAAAGTTTAATAAGAAAATATGCGTTCAATAAGAAAATACTGAAATACATTTCAATCACTTATATGTATAAATTAACAATGTTAAAAAATTATCTATTTCTAATTTCTATTTCCATTTTCTATGCAGCTATTTCTTCGGTTCTGAAGTAAATATCACTGTTATAACAAACATTCGATAAAGCATTCGTTTAGGAATTCCAATTTAAAAAAATTATCATTTAGAAAGTGGTCCTTTATTAGCATTATCGAATTTACGGTGCTAAATTTTAACTTATTTGTAGTTGTATTTTTAATTAGTTTTAATTGTGAAAATACCCTTTCTGTTTACACCACCGTGCGGTAAGCTTAGCAACGCTCTTACGAAAGTTTTTATTTTTGGTACATCAGGACTTCTAAGGCACTTTTTAATTTAAAAATGTAGAACCAAAGCTCTTCAAATCTTTTTCAGCTAAAAAATCATTTAATATTAAAAGACGCCATTCCTTTTCTAGACAGTCGATATCTTTTTCTTCGATGAGATTAGGAAAAAGTTTTATGAGGGGAACCAAACTATTAGCTAAAGATCTTGTATCCAAAATTTGTAATGTTCTCAAAACTGGATATTTGAAATTGATTCTTTTCATAATTAGTGTACGAATGTAATAGAAATGTACACAACTTTTTAAAATTTCATTCTTATCTGTTACAGATACATCATAGGAATTAAATTTTATCTGGGTTCTAGGCACTATATATATATCAGACAAAGGCTTAATTCTAAAATTATTGAAATCATTTTTAAAAATTATATCAAATTCTACGGCAGAGATGTCAATAAAATTAATAACAATACTTCTGAAATACAATTTTAATGATTTTAACAACTCATGAAAACTAAGCGATTCTGTTTGAAATTCTAAAGTGAATTAAGTGAGTTAAGTGAATTAACAGCACTCAGTGCATAAGACAAGAATTGTAAATATATCACATTTGAATCAGTCATTCGTGATTCTGATATTGCAATACGACTTGCAATATCAGAGTCTTCCTCGAAGTAATTAATTCTTACAAACTTACATTTCAACAACCTTCACAACGCGCGCTTTTGCAAGAAGTATTTAATCGAACATAGTGTTGCCACTATCATTAAAATTCTCTCATCCAATACAAAACTCTGTGAGAGAAGGTACAAGTTATGAATTCTTTTACACCAACAGTTATGCCATGTTATTGATTTTTTTAATGTGAAATGAAGTGAAAAAATCAAAAACTAAAAAAAGTTTTAATCACTCAAAATCGAAGTGTTTCCACAAAAGAGGAAGTGTGGAAGTGTTTGACATAAAAGTGAAGTAAAAAACTTCGATCGAAGTAAAAACGGCAACGCTGGTGTGGGTAGTTTACTAAGGCGTTTTCGTTTATGTGTTAAGAGCAGAGTAATCTTGAGAGCCTGAGCACATAGAGAACGTTTCGATAAGAGCGCTCTCTGATCACGTTCAAATTCCTCCTGATCAAAGCTCTCTGATCAGTGCTGTCACTTGAAAATTTTAAATAGTGGTAGAATTTGTTAAAAAAGAGTGGTAGATTAAGACAAATAGTGGTAGATTTGTTACTCTACAAAAAATTTGATTTAATTGCTATAATCTCATAAAAATTATGGTATAGCTATATTTTGACGTTTATTAAATATTATTGCAAAAAGTACTAATAATTCTCAAATTATTTTCCAAAAAAGCATTTCTTCCACTATTATTAATAGTGAAAACCCGATCAAAAAGATAATTTAAATGTGAAATTCAAGGTAATAGAAATGGTCTCCCGCCATTTTCTCCAAGAACATGGGCTTGCTCACGAGCGCAACCCACCAGGAAAAGTGATCATCTCATAGCTTCGAAATATATTAATTTTTATAATAAACAGAGATTTTTGTCAGTTTTGTGTCTGTTTTCCAATTATTTTCCTTTCTTTTTTGTTTTGTACACATTGCTTTTCGGCTTCCTGCAGATCACCTAAAGAAATAGCTCCTTTTTAAATTCTTTAAGCAGTAGGAAAAGATGTTTCTGAAGAGGTGCTCGCCTCTTCCTCGCATCTTCCAACTGGGAAGCTTATTCGTAAAAAATTGTAGATGCCCTGGCTTGCGAACCTCAAATAGTTTTGAAATATATACACTAAGGCGGGTCACCAAAAATGAATATAAAAAGACACCCCCTATAATGAAAGCTTACATCGAAAAAGTTTCAGCACTGTAAAAATTTTTTTTTTTTGGGTGTCCCAAAAAACAGCCAAAATGGTCTTTTTTATAACATTAGTATTTTAAGTCCGATCATAAAGTGTAGCATATCGTTGGATAGGTCTGAATGAATACTACATCGTGTTCTTTGGTGTTGATGGTGTCAGAGGTCATCTTCAAGTAGATATTTTACAATTAGCATTTTTTTGCTCTAGGTACCCCATAACTTCGATTTAAAATTATTGTTTGAATAAACTTCATAAAAAATGAAGGTACTCTTGTGAAGGAATTAATTAATTTTGTTCACTACAAAAAAAGTTACAGAGGTTAGAAGTTTCAGTACAACTACTTAATGTCATGATCGGACTTAAAATACTAATGTTATAACTAAAAGACCATTTTGGCTGTTTTTTGGGACACCCAAAAAAAAAATTTTTACAGTGCTGAAACAATTTCGATGTAAGCTTTCATTTTAGGGGGTGTCTTTTTATATTCATTTTTTCTCCCATATAAAGCGACCCACTCTAATATACACTCTTTATATTCCCGTTAATTTCGCTGCCAATTATGAGCTTCAACGCACGAACCAAACCACAAACAAGTCAAAAGCAGACTGGTATCTGCTTTGCGCACCAAAATATTTGTAGCTTAGATCTTATATTAAATTTGAAAAACTTTTATTTTAAACATTCTAATAAAATATAAGAAATAATCGTTGAGATACTTTTAAGCAAATATTTCAACAAAACTAATCTTTTTAAATACTGAAAAATTATTTGTCTCCTGCATATGGGAAATATTCGATAATTTACAAGAGCGAGAGGAAGAAATTTTATTTTGGCTCAGGTGGCAAAAAGAAGCATTTCAAAACATCTGACTTCGGATTCTGAATGGGGGATACAGATATATTGAAATGGCTGGATTCCCTCAGGAAAAGGAGCTTTGACTTAGCTAGCTTTTTCGTGATCTGCCAAATTCTAAAAAATATTTGGAATAACTTTAAAAGAACTGAAAAAAAAATTTAATAATTTTTTGTATTTCATGGAACAAAAGATATTTTTAGCATTTATTTAATCTAAATAAAATTTTTTAAATTTAATCGCACATTTAACAAATTACCGCGTCTCGGCAAAATGTTCCAAAAATATTTAAATTACAGAAAAAAAAACTTGAAATTGTTATGTTAAAATGGGAAAAATTATGACAGAAACGAAATAGTGGTAGATTATGGAAAAAGGTAAATAGTGGGTGGTAAAAGTGGTAGAAGTCAAAAATGACGAAAATAGTGGTAGATCTACCACAATTGTGGTAAAGTGACAGCACTGTCTCTGATATTCACTCTACGTGCTTGGTCTTTTGGAACAGATTAGGTAGAGTGACGTCGATAGCGCTCTCTTTCAGTGTTGCCAGAGAGACGAACTGAAATTTATCACTATTAAGAAAAACAAGGACCACTTTCGTAGAAAATTTACCTTTTTTCTTTCTTAAAAACAATTTCAAACTTTTTAAATGATTAAAAGCCATTATAGTTCACTTCACTACTAACACAATAAAACATATCTTTAGCCTCTTTTAGCATTTTCTTATATCTTTAATTGAAAATCGTTATATGTAAGGGACTTCTATCTACTTTTTCCTTAACTTTTTTATTGTAGGAACTGGCCATGGCTTTCTACAAACGATATTTTTCTAAGCAATATTCAATGCAACTTCAAAACATTTGCTTATTGTATTATTTCTAGTGTTTAAGCTAAAATTCGCAGCAACTCAATCTTTTTTTTTACAAAAGTGGATTCAAATAATAATAAACGACTGCTTGTAAGTTCAGATAGGTTACTGTGCTGCTAATATCTTAAATTATTTGGAAATCTAAAAAAGAATTGTTTTGCAAAATTTACCACTTTTAGTCAGAAATTACCTGTTTTACATATGCCCAAGAAAAGAGTCAAAACTTCCCTCATTTAGGGAAATTTACCTCAATCTGGCAACAGTGCTCTGTTTATGCTATGAATGTATACAAAAACTCTACAAATCCACTCTCAATGCTCTGAACAAAATAAAGAACACGAAAAAGTGATTTGACAGTTTCTGCTCTGCTCTTAACAAATAAACGAAAACGCCTATTAAAACTAAGGCGTGTTAGAACAATGGGCGTCATCAACCTATTAACACGCCCACCCCCCATAAGACCCCACAATTTAAAACTCTATAAAGAGGCATATCTTCAAGCTTCAGGAAAGCAATATGATACGTATATTAGACAGTCGTCGTAGAGTGTATATCAGACGTCATCAGAGAAGTAAAATCTTTTAAAATCTCATGCAAAAAGTGCTACAATTAAAGATTGTTTATGAAGCCGTGGGGAATATTTTAACTTCGGCCAAGTCGAAGATGTACCTTGATAGTTTTTTTTTTAGCTTTGAACCAAGGATTTCAGGTGTCAAACCTATAAAGTCAATTTTGCCTTGATTCGGAAATGGGGTGATAGATTATTAGGAGAGAAAGGGAAAGCAATATAAAAAAGTGTAGAATGTTATATGTGTGGCAGAACGCTATATCAACATGCGAATTCGAATCTGAGACAAGTGTTATGTATTTATTTCAATCAATTCAAGTTATTAAGCAATCTCATTCTATTCTGAGACGAGATTTATCAATGAATTTTTAATTTCAGTTGATTAGCGATGAAGAAAGAATAAAAGAAAGGAAAAAGCCATGAACCATGGCTAGAACGAGATTCGATCTCGGAACCTCTGGGTTGGCAGTCAAGCACGCCAACCAGTCGACTACCGAGGTCCCCAATATTACTTCAAAATATCTTTTTGTGCAGTTTTTTAGAGGAAACTAATCATGAACTTTATAAGATTTTGATATATCTATATTTAAACACCCAATATTCAAAGTTTCACTATAAAACTTCCTATACAGCGGCAATATTTGATTAGAAGGGTACAAATATGATTTGTATATTTTAGTCTTAGGAGATAATATAGCATTTTTAGGATATATATAGAAGAATCTAAGCTTTTTATAGCATGGAATATACTAAGGAATAAAAATACAATAGTTTTATTTAATAAAGTGAAAATTTTTGCAAATTGTAAAATAATTTTCTATTAAGTGTTATTCACTCACATTATTGTAGTAATTGATACTCCATAATCAAACGCGTTTTTGTTTGCTTTTTGATAAGACCAAACCTTATAATCTAAAACCTATAAAATGATTTATGCCCATTTTTTTATGTAATAGCCCAGCCACAATGACGACAACGGGCGACGGACGACAGGTCTCCACTCTGTCGTTGTAGAGAAATTTCGGGCGACTTGAATTTTTTAAACGCGACAACAACAAGCTACAGCAGAAAAAGCTTAGTGAAATCAGCAATATATTTTCAGGCTATTGAATTGAATTTAAATTAAATTATATTATTTAATAAACTCACATCAAAGTTTGCAATTAAATATTTAAATTGAACACAAAAACGAGCACTCGAGCAGCCGGCATGAAAAAAACACGAATGTAAACAATGGCTGACATTTACTTTTGTCGTCTGTTTGTGTCGCTAAATTAGAATTAAATTGAAGCTGGCTACAGCTACATTTGATGTCGGGCAACAATGTCGTCGCGATTGTCTCCAAAAGTTCATCACATAAGAAATACATGTGAAAACAAGTAAAGAAAGTCTAAAAACGGTCTAGGCCGTCTATAAAATACCCTAAACCCACTTTTAAAAAACAAAAAAATTTTATTGTAAATGGGCGTGTCCGTGGGCGGATGAAGCCTATATTTAATATGCATTTAAATGTTGATGAAAAATTTACACATACCAAGTTGTATTCCTGTAGCTCTCAGTTAATGCCTTTATTGTGCTTGCGCTATGGGAGGTGGGCGAGTTCATGGACGGATTACTCCCAATTTTTGAACACACCTTAGTTTTGGTGCAAAATACATACATACCAAATTTAATTTCTCTATGACAAACATAACCTTATTTATTGAGTTTTAAACTTTTTGCGTTGTATGGGAGGTAGGCGTGTCCGTGAGCGGATGACGTCCATTTTTCAAAACCATCTTTGTCTTGTCATAAAAAACATACGTGCCAAATATTAGCTCTTTAGGTTAAACACAGGCTTATTTATTTCGTTTTCAATTTTTGGGTTGTATGGGAGGTGGGCGTGTCCACGAGCGGATGACGTCCATTTTTCGAATACATTTTGGTGTTGGTATAAAACACATACACACCAAATTTTATTGTTGTTGTCTTATTATGAGCTGAGTTATGCAGTTTTCAATTTTTGCGTTGTATGGGAGGTAGGCGTGTCCGTGGGCGTATTCCAAAAATATTCAATAGTGCAGATCCTTGGGTGCATGTGACCATGTGTACCAAGTTTCATCCAATTATCTCGACTCCTTCTTCTTATCCTGTGTATACGGACAACACACAGACGGACAGACGGACAGACGGACGGACGGACGGACGGACATGAATAGCTCGACTCACGAGGTGACGCTGATCAAGAATATATATACTTTTCTATACCGGACTCGCTTCGTTCTATGCATTACAAACGTTTGCACAAAGTTAATATACCCTGACCTTTCAGGTTTAAGGTATAAAAAAGTGACGTTTGACGCTCGTCGCTCGTTGTCGTCATTGTGGATGGGCTATAACAATGAGCACACGGTTTATTTTGACTATCAAACACTTGAACAAGAATTCGTTGATAACAATGAGCTAAACCTAGCTAACATCGTATATCTTAACAACTGACTGTCAGACTGACTGACTGACAGAGGTGCATGATATACGCTGTTTTTGCTTGGATTCATTAACGATTCTCACGTACGTTTGTTGAACGTTGCAAATGTAGTTTCAATGCTGCAGAATGTATGTTTGTAGCAAATGTTGTCTGAGTTTAACTGGTGCAAAATGTGCTAGAAAGTTTGGAAAAACGACGTGATGCTTTTCTTTTTCTAACGATGCTACACTTGAATATACATTTCTGCTCAAACGCATGTGTGAGCTAATAGTTGTGCTCAGTAGAGCATCATAAAATTGCTTAAATTCATCACATCAACAATGTGCTGTTTCGTTATATCGTTGGACCATATGTTGCTGATGATGCTAGTTGGAAAGAAAAAAAAAACAATACTTTGCAGCGCTTCCGCTGTTAAAAGTAACAGCTAGAATGATGCAAATAAACGCATAAACGAGAGTTTCTTGTAGATTAAAGCTGCACTTACAAGCAATTTAAGAAGAACCCTATTTGGGAGATAAAGTACAAAATGAAAAAAACAAATATTTTCCTACTCAATTCTCTTAAACCGAATAAATCCTTAAAAGAACGGATTTGATTTGATTCTTATTTTCTTAGAACTTAGACGAAACGATGTTCAATTTAGTTCCGATACAACAACCTTTAAAGCTACTTGTTCAATACCACTCATAATATTTTTGGGGATAAAATTTGATTACAGTCATACAAATTCGAACCCCCGGCGTATTAGAGTTTTTACCGGAATTTTTTTTTTTTTTGAGTTGAAAAAAATGGTCAACGCGTTCATTTCACAGCTGCAAATGAGCAGCAAAAAGTCCAGATTCCACCGGCTACAATATTAACTGCTATTTCCACGTTATGTCAAAATGATGTGTTTTTGAAAACACTGCTGTATTCTGAATTTGCCTTCGTATTACACGTGTAATGTGACTAGAAAATCATTTGTACGACGCAAACGAGGAGAGCAAAAAGACAGACAAACTGGCTTATGCAAATTAACTACGATGTACGAGGGACTGTACGAGTAAACCTCGTGTTAACTCTTCATATAAACACAGTAAATAGTGACAGGACGTTTTATCAACAAAGTTCAGAGGTCAATCTTTAAAGTGTGTGGCTTACATCTTCACATAGATTGCTTTTCACATGGTCAATTATATGTTGCCTATTTTAGAGTCGGGAAACCAGAGAAAATCTACATCTGTGCAGATAATGGAACTACAAAAAATATTCTAGACAAGTATTGTAAGACACTTGTAAGACAATAGAAATGTATACATCCTTCTAACTTCCTTATCTATTATATAACCAAATACACTCCTGTCATTCTTTAACTTCCTTATTTCTATAACCAGAAGGGCCACAGCAACGCGTGGCCAGGTACAGCTAGTAAAGATATAAAGTTAACCACTCATCATTCCTTTTAACAGAACCTGAATCTTATTTACTGCCCGGCAGTGCAAGACCTAGTAGCGAAAACGGTCAGTAAACGAAGCACCCATCTTGCGATTCTAAGCGAACCGTATGCCTGCAATAGCCCAGGTGTTTGGGCCTCAAACAACACTGGCAAAGTATGGTCGTGCGGTAGGGTTTCTCTTTTTATACATCTTCGTACACGTGCTAACGGCTTTTTTCGGGCTGAGGTAGATGGTGTTCAGATTGTCAACTGCTTCTTTGCCCCAAGTTTGTGCGTTGAAGTGGACAACGGTGTGGGGACCGTGGCATGCAGGTTAAGTGTGTGGCTTGGTATGCTCGGAGCCCGAGTTCGATCCCCAGTCGCGGCGAAAAGTTTTTCAATAAAAAATTTTTCTGATCGGTCACCACCTCTCTGCAGACAATGGCAAACCTCAGGGAGTAAATAATACAATGTAATGCTTCTTGAGAACATGGACTATAGCCGTTCGGAGTCGGCATACAACATGTAGGTCCAGTTCTCGGTCAATTGTGTGCAAACATTTAATAACACACACAAGACAATTGATCATAAGAAGCTTAGTCAAAGTACTTTCAAGGGCTGAAATGGGCAATTTGTTTTTGAAGTGAAACTTCTTTGGCGGCGAGTGAAATTTCAAGGTCTCTTATTCGTGACGCTAAGCTAACGTTTTCAATTCATATGAAAATTAAAAAAATTATTGCCGCTGCCGAGAATTGAGCCCTGAACATCGTTGCTTATGAGCCGGAATCTATTCCTTTACGCCACGTAGGCACTTGATAAACAGGCAAACAAAATGTAATTAAAACAGAACGCGTAACATACTGAAAATAACATAATTAACATTAATATTACATTAACATTAACTTTACATTATTATCATAACCATAATATTAATTTTCATCCTACAAGTATGCACGGAAAAAAAATAGAACAATAGCTAAAACAGGAGCAGAACGCGTTCGTGAATAAAAAGAGCGAATTAGAGCTATTAAGAATACAGCCGCAGCTGGGTCTGCAACTAATGATGAAGGTAAGGTGATTGCAACAACGGCTGAGTTTCAAAATGCATTTTTAAGGAAACATCAGTGTATTTTGGTGAATCTACAAAGAACCAATCCCCAAAAAATACACTGGTGCTTTGTAAAAATGTATTTTTGAACTCAGCCATCGTCTCAACAAAATTTTAAAGCCAACCAAGTTGATACACGCAACAATCAACGTTCGCTGCTTTATGAGGCCCTCCATCAACATAGAAATTATAATGATCAGGAAGCAGGAGGTAATAATGAACAAGATTTGCCTCTGCTTTCGGAGGCTCCTTCAAAGAGTACTATGCAAATGCAGTCCAGCATTCAAAAAGTAACAATGTTGAGAAGACATTCGAAAGCAACTAAAACACCAACTGAACTAAAACAAGTACCGAAAATAACTGTTATTTTACAATTTTCAAATGAAAAAAATTCTCGAAAAACTTTTTCAAATATACCATTATGTTACAAATGTCCTCAGCCTCACGAATATTAAGTCGCTTTTAAATTTGAAACTGATTCTTTAAAAGTTAATTTCTTGCCTAGTATATTTCGAGGAAAATAAAGGTTACTTTTGACTTTTATTTTATCGGTCAAAAAAAGCGGTTATTTTGTGACTTTAATTTTTTCGGTTAAAAATATCAAGCAATTTGTGTTTTCTTGCTTGATTTTCATGTGTTAAATGTCTCACCGATGAGATAAAAATAATATCAAAATTTTTTTATCGGTAAAATGAAGATATATAAATTACCTGATATTTTTGACCGAAAAATAAACGGCAGAAAATAACTGTTATTTTTGCCCAAAAAAACTCTAAGGCACAAAAAACTGTTATTTTTGTCGGAAAAAATTAAAATTAAAAGATAAAAGTTAATATGTGACACTTTCGACAAAAACCATAGCCGGTACGGTCCCTGGATGAAAATATTGAATCAACAAATTATTATTCCATTTCGTATTGATTGATTTTCTTTTCAGATACTTTCTTTCTCTATTTCACTCTAAAATCTCTCTTATTTCTTATTGTTAAAGAAGTTTCACTTCTGCCACGTGTACGTTGCAACACGCGAGTTTTTTTTATACATT
This sequence comes from Tetanocera ferruginea, assembly GCA_958299015.1. Taxonomy (NCBI): domain Eukaryota; kingdom Metazoa; phylum Arthropoda; class Insecta; order Diptera; family Sciomyzidae; genus Tetanocera; species Tetanocera ferruginea. Next base: position 35,757,707 of record OY282644.1, on the reverse strand, counting down.
TGTCCGTTTAAGAGCTTGGGAGACCATAGACGCCTTAGCTGAAGACGTACGAGGGAATAGGGCAATTAACGTACAAACAAAAGAGGCTTCATACTTCTCGAGATGTTTGCATCACTTAATGTGGTGCTGCTCCATACCGGATTGTAGCACAGATTTAGCAGTGCAGTAGGCAGCTCCTTTACTGACTTTCGGTAGTAGTGAGCTCGGTATTCAAACAAGGAGGATGGTACGATATATCTATACGCGCAGTGACCACCATGGCATTACATACACGCTAGGTAGACAACATCGTAGCCGAAGGAATTGTAGCGAAAACAGATTCGCTAGACGAAGATATCTTCGGAGTAATGATTTCCGCAAAACACCTCTTCGGCAGAGCAACCGATCAGGAGAGCTTGCGATGCGTCCATGCTCCCAATATGACCAAGCAAACGACACTGCAGTCCAGTGTACTGGTGGTCTCCAGAAATCGCAGACGCTCGCAGAGAATGCATTCAAGCTAGAAGAAGATATTACCGCTCAAGAGGTACGGACAGATTCAAAGTTATGTGCGAAACCTTCCCAAAAAAGCTATTTACAAAAATGTATCCATAAAAGCTTTAAAAAAACTATCAATAAGACCAAGTGCGAGTGATTACCCACACATGCTTGGTATCGTAGTAGGGACTCTCTTTTCGACACAACCAGTGATTTTGTCCTACCATACAGATGAAGATCGCCGTGTTATACTTAATAATGGCAAGCACTGATGAGGTGGTGACAATTTTCAAATATGTGAAGAACGAAAAGGCACCAGTGCTAGATGGTATTCATATCCGGGCGTTAAAATCTTGTCATTCTAGACCAACCTTGAACATTTGTTCAGCTCTTCAACGCGTGCCTAAGGGAGATCATATTTCCAGCTCAGATGAAGACTCAGAGACTAGTGCTTATACCAAAAGGCAGTGCCTCCACGGTAGATCCTTCAAGCTACAGACCGATTTGTCTGCTCAAATTAGCTCCCTGAAGCTACATTAGGGAAAATCTTTGAGCGACTGTTGTGCAACCGAATTTAAGATGCGATCCAAATATCGGGAGGGCTATCTAAAAGGCAGTGCCTACACGGAAAATCCCACAAGCTACAGACCGATTTGTCTGCTCACATTAGCTCCTTGAAGCTACATTAGGGAAAATCTTTGAGCGACTGTTGTGCAACCGAATTTAAGATGCGATCCAAATATCGGGAGGGCTATCTAATCGACAGTTTGGGTGTCGGAAACTGCACTTAACGACAGTTGCCATTCACCTTCTCACCACTACTGCACAGGAAGCTATTGCAGTCACTTGATGGAGGAAATGTACGAAACAATATTGCTCTGTAGAAATGCTTGATGTACGAAACGCGTTCAACTTATCTAACTGGAGCAAGATTTTGATTGCTCTTAAGGAATATTCAACCGATAGCGGCGCAATGACGAACAATGTCACTGGCGGCGTTCCACAGTGGTCAGAACTGGAACTACTTCTGTGGAATATCATATATGATGATGTTCTAAGGCTACAGGCGTTAAGACACCTCCCTTCTTCTTAACGTCGTGCGTTCGATTTTCATGTACACATCAACGGTCTGGGCCGCAGCGAATAATGTAAGTCCTACAGACGAGGAGTAGAGTCGGTAGATAGTCTAGGCGCTCTTAGAGTGTGCTGCGCCTTCAGAACAGTGTCTGAGGATGCAGCTCTGGTGCTCGCTAGCTCGATCACCAACAAGCGAGTGCGCGTCCTCTCGTAAGAACCTGGCTTGAGAGAGAAGTATGACACAGTGGCAGGCACGTTGGGATAGATCGGGTTAGACCTCATCCCTAACCTGTCCGCATTTAGGGATGAGGCATTCAAGCTAGAAGAAGATATTACCGCTCAAGAGGTACGGACAGATTCAAAGTTATGTGCGAAACCTTCCCAAAAAAGCTATTTACAAAAATGTATCCATAAAAGCTTTAAAAAAACTATCAATAAGACCAAGTGCGAGTGATTACCCACACATGCTTGGTATCGTAGTAGGGACTCTCTTTTCGACACAACCAGTGATTTTGTCCTACCATACAGATGAAGATCGCCGTGTTATACTTAATAATGGCAAGCACTGATGAGGTGGTGACAATTTTCAAATATGTGAAGAACGAAAAGGCACCAGTGCTAGATGGTATTCATATCCGGGCGTTAAAATCTTGTCATTCTAGACCAACCTTGAACATTTGTTCAGCTCTTCAACGCGTGCCTAAGGGAGATCATATTTCCAGCTCAGATGAAGACTCAGAGACTAGTGCTTATACCAAAAGGCAGTGCCTCCACGGTAGATCCTTCAAGCTACAGACCGATTTGTCTGCTCAAATTAGCTCCCTGAAGCTACATTAGGGAAAATCTTTGAGCGACTGTTGTGCAACCGAATTTAAGATGCGATCCAAATATCGGGAGGGCTATCTAAAAGGCAGTGCCTACACGGAAAATCCCACAAGCTACAGACCGATTTGTCTGCTCACATTAGCTCCTTGAAGCTACATTAGGGAAAATCTTTGAGCGACTGTTGTGCAACCGAATTTAAGATGCGATCCAAATATCGGGAGGGCTATCTAATCGACAGTTTGGGTGTCGGAAACTGCACTTAACGACAGTTGCCATTCACCTTCTCACCACTACTGCACAGGAAGCTATTGCAGTCACTTGATGGAGGAAATGTACGAAACAATATTGCTCTGTAGAAATGCTTGATGTACGAAACGCGTTCAACTTATCTAACTGGAGCAAGATTTTGATTGCTCTTAAGGAATATTCAACCGATAGCGGCGCAATGACGAACAATGTCACTGGCGGCGTTCCACAGTGGTCAGAACTGGAACTACTTCTGTGGAATATCATATATGATGATGTTCTAAGGCTACAGGCGTTAAGACACCTCCCTTCTTCTTAACGTCGTGCGTTCGATTTTCATGTACACATCAACGGTCTGGGCCGCAGCGAATAATGTAAGTCCTACAGACGAGGAGTAGAGTCGGTAGATAGTCTAGGCGCTCTTAGAGTGTGCTGCGCCTTCAGAACAGTGTCTGAGGATGCAGCTCTGGTGCTCGCTAGCTCGATCACCAACAAGCGAGTGCGCGTCCTCTCGTAAGAACCTGGCTTGAGAGAGAAGTATGACACAGTGGCAGGCACGTTGGGATAGATCGGGTTAGACCTCATCCCTAACCTGTCCGTGTGGTGTGGTAGAAGTCAGGGTACCTAACCCATACTCTGACCGGAGACGTTTGCTTTAGAGCATACCTAGAGCTAGAGCATGTCTCGCCGAAGTGGTGACACCCCAAAACTTGGTGAACCTCGTGTTGCGAACCGAAACCAACTGGTCAGTGTAAACTCTTTGTCCAAATGCATAATCGACGAACTTCAAAACGTCGAGCGTTTGTGAAATAGGTCAGAGTGAGATAGAAAATTATACAAAAACTTAAAGGTTTTCACCGACATAGAGCTGCCATCAAGTTCAGGAGAACAATTTAGGCTTTTAACTTGAAAGTCCAACGACAAAAAAGTTAGTCCTACAGTTTTTAGTTTAGTGTTGTTTCCTTATCCCTCAAAGTAATACCTTACGGTAGTTCCACGTGATACTGCGTCGGAGATTCAATGCAAAGGCTAAGGCTTAGTGCATAAATATAGCACTCTCCCACCTACACGGTTGGGGCCTTTTGAAGGTTTCTCTTCTCTAATAAAATAAAAAACAAACATACTCGTTTAAAAGAGGTCCGCATTACAAGGTTCGGCTGTACATCACCTTTTGCTGAAATCAAGGCGAGTGAGGATATGGCTGCCATTATTGACTGTGGTGCAAAGGTAGGTATTGGCGTGGCAAGGAACAAGATTTGCTCAAGGGCAAATTATCACGCGGTCGACCTACTTTTGTCAGTTTGAAAGGTGTGGGCATCAGCTACGTATCAGAAGTCAAATACCTGAGGATTCACATGAAATAAAGAATGAACTTCTTGGGACACCTAGAGAAGTTAAGATAGCGTCTATTTTTCGAAAGCCGGATTGCACGCATGTGATCCGCCAAAACACCTCCCCTACTGGTACCGTAATCCACCCGGAACAACCGTAGAGTATTTCGTCAGGAGGCGGAAAGAACATTTCGTTCTCATTTCGTCAGTATTTTCCTATTTTCTATACCGTGAAGGAAAACATGTGTAAATTCCCGAAGCCCACCTAACCATCAGTCATGATGTACTTTCTTTGAGCTTCGAGATGCCTTAATTTATATTGGACGACGGCTATTATTTCATTTACTCTGTTCCATGATTCTTATGAACTTATTATCGCTTCAATGCATGTTTCTGGTTCAAGAGTGGCACCTAAATGTCTATGGATGATTTGTCGGTCTACTTCAAATCGTGAACAATCAAAGTAGACGTGTTTGCATCTTTCTGGTCATCGCTGCACTCTGGGCTAAAAGGAGAACAGTCATCGCCAAAGCGATAGATGAAGTCATGGCATTCGGCATGGCTAGTGAGAAACTGTGAAAAATTGTTGTTTGGCTCTCCATGCTGATCAATCCAGACCGGAGCTGTGATTTGCTCAACTAGTAGTAGCTTTGCTGCGAGGACTGACCAAGGACTTAAAAACTGGTAAAACGAGAAGTCAGCGGCCCCTGGCTATTTCCAGACTGACTTGTTGGGAAGCCCTTCAAGGTGCTACGTGGTGGTTGTGGTATATTTGGATACATATGGACATGTGTTTCAACTTTATCCAGTAATCCTGTGTTTACCCAAAACATACAAACGGACAAACTGACGAAAAATTTTAAATCGACTCAGTAGGTGACGCTGATCACGAATTAATGTACTTTTCTGTATCGGTCACGCTTTTTTTCTGGGTGTTATAAGCATTTTCACAAAGTTAATTTACCCTGAAATGTTTGGGTGTAAGGTAGACACAAAATTTTTATTCGGACTTCCATCAGCTAGTGTTCATATTCCCAAGAAACTTATAAATATTGCTCTATTTGTTCTCTTAGGCTTGCAATTGTCTGCAAAGAGAAAAAAGTTGTGGAAAAAGTTTTCTTCGTCAAAAGTTTCCCGAAATCTCCCAGTTTGAAGACATATCACAGTACACGCATGCTAAAGCGGTCATCAACATCACACACAAAAATTTATATTGAATTTTTTCATAATTTCACTATTTTTTACGTGCGAACGTTAACTAGCTCATGTAATCTTCAACCTAATGTTAACGAACTGGAAACTTCAACACGAAAAACCAACATCTTGATAAACTTCAAATTCAATACAGAAATCAATTAATTTTTATTACAAAACACTCACTAGAAATAAGCACTTGCCTCGATATATTGTAAATGTATGTGTGTCTAATGTTATTATATAATCTCACTGCTGTACAATTTTATTATCCTTACATAAATTCTAAAAATATTTTGTACAAATACTTGAATTTCAGACCCCCCTTCCCCCACACTCACTCCCACTGCCACTTATCTTGTATTTGCTGCACTTCTTCGAACTTGACTGTCGAATAAAATAATTGATGTTGGTCATTTCATTGGACAAAAGTTTTCACAAACAATTAAGTGAACATTTAGCACATTGATAGACTCTCAGGCGAATGAGATAAGAAAGAGCACAACTACTACTGCTCCAGAAAGCATGCTTCATTAATTTGGAGCAGAAGATTGCGCCACAAATTATGCTTCAGTTTCGGCTTTTGCTGCAAACGAACAAAGCAGCAGCAGCCAACTTCAATTTGAAACGTCAATGGAAAGAAAAAGTATAGGTTGTGAAAATTGTTTTTCATAGCTTTTTATATATATTTTATGACTGTAGAAAATAAATAAACACTCAATACAATAAATCTTCGACTCTGTAAGACTCTTGAGACCAGAAATTCAAAAGCATCCGACATACCCAAGATGACGCCGACAATGATGATGACGATAATGATGAGAAAAATAATGATGATGATGATGATGATGATGATGCTACTGTTGGTAATGGTTCTGTTGTTGTTATTGTTGTTGTCGTCCATGACTGTGTAGAATATATTGTATGTGAAAATCTGCAACTTGTTAAAAATAACAGCTCGAGAAAAGCTGCTGCTGCTGCTTCTGCTGCTACTTGTGGTAAGTTGGAGTCAAGCAAATTCTTTAAGCAGCATCATATTTTTTAACAACACCGCAGCAACGATAGACAACAACATTTGGTAAAAACAACAACGCCATCGACAAGGCAATAACTCAGCCACAAATCGATGTTGTTGTTGATTTTTTGTGTTGCTTATTTTAGAGTCCTTTTTTTTCAGTCTCAAAAACAAACACACACACACACTCTCAAACATACACACATTAATAGTCAGTCTTGTTCAAGAAAGGAGTAGAACTCATGCTTGCTGTTCGAGCACCCAGTTTCCGGCATGTTAACAAAAACAACAACAATAGCGGAAGTTCGAACACTAAATCAAAGGCTGCCTTCGCAAAATTCGATCTTTTGCACAGCTACAAAGCGAAAGGATATGTAATATCCTTTTTGGCTTTCCTGTATTTTCCAATTTTCAAGCACCAAATTCAAGGGTCGCATACCATAGGCGTGACTAGAAACCAGCCAAACAAACATACACACACACACACACACACACACATACACACACACACGTCTGCATGTGTATGTGCACTCACACACTCACGAGAATAAACAAACTTCAATCGTTTATAATGCGAAAACGAAAAGTAAAAGTGTTTCCTGTAGAAAATTATTCGCAAATAAATAAGGAAACCCTTTTTTTACTGCAATAAATTTTCTTTATTTCCGACAGAATTTACAGCAGCCTCTGTCTCGTTTATAGACACCAATAGCAATAGAGCAACACTACCATGTTTGGTTGTAGTATTTTCTTTTTCCTTTTTGTTTTTTTTTTTTTTTGTTTTTTGCTCTCTTGAGGCCTGAGCTATTGACTTTATTGATAATTGGCTTCGGCAAACTGGTTGGTTTTGGCAAACATTGCCGAATATCTACAAAATATGCAAAACCATCATATTTGCATATTATCGATATAAAAATCTTTATCTCACCGTTACGTCCGTTCAGAACTTATGCACAAAATTAATTTTATTGCGCATAAACATTATATTTGACTTAAGAATTATTTAAGCTCTAGATTTGTTACAGACGCAGGATCAAAATTTATAGCATTGAAATTTAAATAAATGTTTTTTTATGTGGTTCTGAAAATTGTAAGTTTAGGCATTTTGAAAATAATTTATTCTAGGTTTCTTAAACACAGTAAGTTAATTTTGTTTCATTTAATCATTATCAAAAAAAAACTACATTTGAGCATTTCCGCAGAAAAGTCTACCGTGACCAAAAAATTTGAAGTTAAACAACATTTTTTTTTTTTAACTTGTATTATTACAGAGAAATATTCAAAATTAATTTAATTAAAGAGTTAAAATTTTACCCATGTTGCGTTGGAAAGATATCGGGCTACCAAGTTAAAGAAAATGTTTTGGTCAAGTTTGAGCATTTTCTCTTTACAATTTCCATTTCTAAGACTAATTGTGCAATTGAACTCCTATGCAAAACTTTTGCTACAACAACAACTAACAGGAGTACAAAATAAATGCAAAAGAGCAAACAAATATCAATTAACGGTAAAATTTTGATTTGCTTTTTATGATATTCTGAGGTAACGTCACGCCAGACAAAAATGCATTTAGTGCTTTTTTCCTACACTGACGTTCGAAAGTGCGTGAAATTTTGCATTTTAATAAATTTTAATAAAGTTAAGTAAATTTTATAAAAAAATCGTTAAGAAGAAAAATCGTTAATTATACCCTAAACCTGAAAGGTCAGGGTATATTAACTTTGTGCAAACGTTTGTAACGCATAGAACGAAGCGAGTCCGGTATAGAAAAGTATATATATTCTTGATCAGCGTTACCACGTGAGTCGAGCTATCTATGTCCGTCCGTTCGTCCGTCCGTCTGTCGGTCTGTGTGTTGTCCGTAAACACAGGATAAGAAGAAGGAGTCGAGATAATTGGATGAAACTTGGTACACATGATCACATGAACCCAAGGATCTGCACTATTGAATATTTTTGGATTCCGCCCACGGACACGCCTATCTCCCATACAACGCAAAAATTGAAAACTGCATAGCTCAGCTCATAATAAGCCTACAATAATAAAATTTGGTACATATGTGTTTTATATCAACACAAAGATGTTTTCGAAAAATGGACGTCATCCGCTCACGGACACACCCACCTCCGATACAACCCAAAAATTTAAACCCAATAACTAAGCTTCTGTTTAACCTAAAGAGCTAAAATTTAGCACATATGTTTTTTATAATAAAAACAAGATGGTTTTGAAAAATGGACATCATCCGCGTACGGACACACCAACCTCCCATACAACGCAAAAATTTAAAACTGCATAACTCAGCTCATAGTTAGCCTACAACAATAAAATTTGATATGTATGTGTTTTATACAAACACAAAGATGTCTTCGAAAAAAAAAACGTCATCCGGTCACGGACATGCCCACCTCCCATACAACCCAAAAATTGAAAACGCAATAAATAAGCGTCTGTTTAACCTACAGAGGTAAAATTTGAAACGTATGTTCTTTATGAGAAGACAAAGATGCTTTTGAAAAATGGACGTCATCCGCCAACGAACACGCCTACCTCCCATATAAACCAAAAAGTTTAAAACTCAATAAATAAGGTTGTGTTTGTCAAAGAGAAATTAAATTTGGTATGTATGTATTTTATACCAAAACTAAGGTGTGTTCAAAAATTGGGAGTCATCCGCCCATGGAGACGCCCATTTGCAATATAAATTTTTTTGTTTTTGAAAAGTAGGCTTAGGGTATTTCATAGTCGGCCTAGACCGACTTTAGACTTTCTTTACTTGTTTTATATTAAATTTTAAATGTGAGTAACGTCACGCCACATTGTTCGAAGTTTGCCTGATTTCGTTACTGAATTTGGTTGCATGTATTTTAGTGGAATTTTTTTCCAACTTATCATGGTCGATGGGGTAAAAGTTAAAAAATAAAGGGTTGTACCTTGAGCACAGAAAAAGTACGATTTTTAAAACTGCTCTCATTTTAACATTTTTTAAATTATTAATTAAATTTTGAAATTTTTTGAATTATCGTTTTTTGGGGTTTTTCCCCTTCCCTCCGTCAAAAGTGTGTAGTCTAATTTCCGTAAAACAGTACCTGCCGATCATATTTAAAAAAAACTCGCGTGTTGCAACGTACACGTGGCAGAAGTGAAACTTCTTTAACAGTAAGAAATAAGAGAGATTTTAGTGTGAAATAGAGAGAGAAAGTATCTGAAAAGAAAATCAATCAATACGAAATGGAATAATAATTTGTTGATTCAATATTTGCATCCAGGGACCGTACCGGCTATGGTTTTTGTCGAAAGTGTCAACTATTAACTTTTATCTCTTAATTTTTATTTTTTCCGACAAAAATAACAGTTTTTTGTGCCTTATAGTTTTTTTGGGCAAAAATAACAGTTATTTTCTGCCGTTTATTTTTCGGTCAAAAATATCAGGTAATTTATATTTCTTCATTTTACCGATAAAAAAATTTTGATATTATTATTTTCATCTCAGTCAAGCAAGAAAACACAAATTGCTTGATATTTTTGAACGAAAAAATTAAAGTCACAAAATAACTGCTATTTTTGACCGATAAAATAAAAGTCAAAAGTAACCTTTATTTTTCCTCAAAATATACTAGGCAAGAAATTAACTTTTAAAGAATCAGTTTCAAATTAAAAAGCGACTTAATATTCGTGAGGCTGAGGACATTTGTAACATAATGGTATATTTGAAAAAGTCTTTCGACCATTTTTTTCATTTGAAAATTGTAAAATAACAGTTATTTTCGGTACTTGTTTTAGTTCAATATGTTCAGGGTTCAATTCTCGGCAGCGGCAATAATTTTTTTTAAATTTTCATATGAATTGAAAACGTTAGCCTAGCGTCACGAATAAGAGACCTTGAAATTTCACTCGCCGCCAAAGAAGTTTCACTTCAAAAAAATTACATCTTCTATGTCTAGATCTGACATCTGGGTTCTGAGGACAATGGTCACGCAGTTTGAAAAAGTCATTTCGAAAACAATGCGTTTAAAGTTTTTCATTTAATATGTATTATTATATCAAGAACAAATTTCTAATTTTAAAAAATTCTTTTGGGATCGATTCGATTTTTGCATTGCCTTTGTTCAATTTCGGTTTTAGTCGATACTGTTCGGTTGATTTTTGTTCATATTTATATAGCTTCTGCTCGTATTCGTTAAACTTATTTTCATTCATTAGTCTTTGGTTCTTGACTTCGTTTGCCTTTGGCTCATGCCTTGATTTTTTTCGAAAGAACTTTTGAAATCATAAGATCTATTTCAGTAACAGATACAAATGTTTACCAAGTGTCATCAAAATCGGTTCATCCGTTTTGACGTGAATGAGGCAGACTTTAGTTGATTAGTTGATTGAATAAAGCCCCTCCTACGGAAGTTTTTGAAATGTAAGCAGCCTCAATTCCGTTGCAGGGTCAAGTTATTTGACGTACAAAATTTAAGTAAAATCGGTCAAGTCATTTGAGAGTTATTGAGTCTTAAAAATGCACTACTTAAAGCGCCCTCTTGCGGAAATCTTTGGAATTCTTTTCTAGCCTATGTTACATCTTAGGCGCAGTTGAACCTTCATATCAAATTTCATTGAAATAGGTTCAGGTATTTAAGAGTTATTATAGAGTGCTAAGCCCACATATTTCCGCCCACTTTTTTACACCCCCTATGAGCTTCCTCTCTATGAAACGTTCGTGGTGTCCAAATTTCAGCACAATCGGATATACGGTGCGCAAACCTATACGGAACAGACTGACAGACAAACAGACAAACATTTGATTTTTTATGTGAGGTAATAGCTAAACTTTTTGTTTTATTTACGTCAAATATTTTTATACCCCCACGCGTACTGCGTAAGGGGTATATTAATTTTGTCACGATGTGTGTAACACCCAAAAGGAGGCGTGGTAGGTATGGAAAAGTATATATATTCTTGCTCAGCATCACCACCTGAGTTGATTTAGCCATGTCCGTCTGTCTGTCCGTCTGTCCGTCTGTCCGTCTGTCCGTCTGTCCGTCTGTCTGTCGACACGATTACAGCCGTAAATTTGAAGCTATCATAATGAAATTCGATATTTAAGCTTTTTTTAAAAAAACTAAGGTCAAGTTCGAGAATGGGCTAAATCGGATGAAAACCACGCCTACCTCCCATACAACCCCAAAATTGAAAACTCTACAAAGAAGCTAATATTAAAGCTACAATACTGAAATTTGGTATATGTGTGTTCTATGTCAAAACTGAGATGTGTTAGAAAAATGGGCGTCATCCACCTATTAACACGCCCACCTCCCATACAACCCCAAAATTTAAAAATCTATAAAGAGGCTAATATTAAAGTAACAAGATGGAAACTCGGTATTTGTGTATTTAATGTCAAAACTGAGGTGTGTTATAAAATTGGGCGTCATCCACCCATTAACACGCCCACCTCCCATACAACCCCAAAATTTAAAAATCTATAAAGAGGCTAATATTAAAGTTACAAGACAGAAACTCGGTATTTGTGTATTCTATGTAAAAACTGAGGTATGTTAGAAAAATGGGCGTCATACACAATCTAAGACGCCCACCTCCCATACAACCTCAAAATTTAAAACTTTATAAAAAGGCTTATATTTAAGCTGCAAGAAAACAATTTGATATGTATGTATTTTAGACACATAAAAATAATAAAATCTTTCAAAATCTCTTACAAAAAGCTCTCCAATTTAAGATTCTTCTACCCATAAGAATCGGCCGTGGGGGTATTTTAACTTCGGCCAAGTCGAAGATATACCTTACTAGTTTTAAACAAATTTTAACTTAAAATGTTCGGAGGGAAATTTAAGTAATGTGGCGTTCTTGGTATTTCCCAGCTGTAAAGCAGTGTTATAGGTCTTACTCGATAAAATTTAACGTTTCTGTTTGGTTGCATGAGAGTATCAACTAAATGCAAGTGTGTGCGTATCGCATAAAATCGATTGCGTGTCATGTTGTTGGTGAATGTTGGCAATGCAGTACCTTTCTCCTAGAACATCGAGATGCGTGGAAATTTTAATATACCCATCATCCAGTGTAAGCTAAAAACCTTCTTCGGGATTTGTGGACTGAAAACTTGACTCCTTTTGTACACTATATAGATTGGTAAAATTTTAAAATTTTCGAAAAATGTTGGTGGCAAGTAATTTTGGAAATATTCGTATTCACTTTTCACCTCATTGTATGGCTGATCAATGGCAGCAAACAAATCATTATCAATGCGGTCATTGTTACGACTGTGCCGCTATTGAATCTTATTTTTGTCAGTTATGTGTACCAAGTCATATAACCCTTGCTCTGTTTCCGGTTCTGGTTTATTCACAATCCTTTGACCAGTCGAGCGCAATATTCCTACCGGAAAATTTGAATTTTCAGGAACACTTTCTTCACTATTTTTAGTTGGAGCAAGAGAGCGCGTGGCTAATGGAAATTGTTCCATAACACCTATATTAAGTCCATTTGTATTTTCCACATCACTTAATCCTTCACCTTGATCCCCTTCAATTTTATCCCGTTCAGAATGTTTCACTGCTAAGAACTCCATTTCGTCTCCATCCGATTCATCCTCTAGATCTGAAAAATCATTCAGATGTTCTAATAATTGTTTTTCAGACAGTGGCTTACGTCGATCCATTACGTTTTCTGTATAGAAAATTTATAAATTTACACTAACTTTGCAACTCTTTACTACTCATGCCCATTATAAGGGACATATGGATTTGAGTGTCTGCTCCACCTACCTGAACTCAAATTTTACTTTTTTTTGTGTAGATACAATAACTACGCTTGCACAAATTAGGAAAAAAAATCAACGTTTAGATATAAAATCTCATACATTTTTTTTTGACTACTTAGATTAAAAAATAAAAATAATACAAAATTTCACAAGAACCTCATACAAAAGATGCCAAACAGCTGATTGATATAGAAAATATTTCTTTGCAACGGAATACTCACTCGCGGCATGAACCTTTAGATCAGTTCGTGTTAAAACAAATGAAATAAAAACAAAAATTTAAATTAATGACACTTTCAAAGCCATGTCCACTGTACTTGACATCAGTAGCGAAAGGGTTAACAGCAAAAGTATGTATAAGTTTTTATTATATTTAAAATGACAATTTTTGGATTAGACTGTGCATGACGTATGCGTCCAGACAATTGGCAAAACACTGTCGAACCAATCAAAGCAATCAGCAAAATGTCGCAGAAGTTTTGATTTGTTTCTCACTCGCTATTTAAATTGTCGACCCATTCTTTTAAAAAGTTCAAAACAGGTGACCAGACAGTTGCAAAAGTGAGATACTGGATATGGCTAAAACATTGTTAATGTTTTTCAACTGTCTTTATACTGCTTTACATATTGTAAGTCCCCCATTTGTGCGTCTATAAAGAATAAATAGAATAATAAATGGAATAATAATAAACATATCTTATTTAAGTTTTCAACACTAAAGTTTTGAATATCCATTTAAAGAGTGTTTGTCAAAGTTAAACAATCAAAAGTGTTTTTATAAAATATGTCACAAAAACATTCTGGCATTATAAGATTGTATTTTGTGTAAAGCTTAAATATGTAGTGCAAGGAGTTGGAACTTAAAAAGTTTGTTTCGACTTGTTGCTTTCTTACTCATTAACAGAAATCAACAAAGTACTTAAGTTTCTTCAAAACTATTTTAAGAAATTATCGAATATCTATATAATTAATAGGCTAAGGTTTTTTTTGTGACTTCAACTCCTCCCAGACCAATGGACCGATTCTATCGATTTAGATGTCATTAAATCAGGTTTAGGCTGTATATGTGCAAACCACTTTTAAAAATTGTGATTTCACTTCAGGGGGTTCCCAACCTTTTAAAACAGAAATAAAATTTTTGTACAAAAATCCGTTATTTTATCGATTTGAAATTTAGTTTGAGAAGAGTTTATGAATTGGTCGAATTTGAATTTTTTTCAAAACTAAAAATTTTTAACCAAAATTATCTTTTATGCATTCCTCAAATGTCAATTGTCCTAAAAATGCAGTTCCAAAATCAAAAAATTCCACTTTCCGAGCAAACAAGTCAGTAAAATTTTAACAGTTTTCAAATTTTTTTTGTTTTTCTAAATTTTTGTTTAATTTTCTTTGAAATGTGTTGGCAATTACGGTAATTATCTTGCCAAATGTATTTTTAATGAATTTTCTTAATATTTTCTTTAGTTGTTTAACGTGTATTTTTATCAAACGCCAAGACAGAGAAAAAAACTCTCTGAAATTTAAAGTTCTGTATTTGGAAGCGAATATCTCTGCCACTTTTTAAAAAATTTCATTTATTTCTTTTTTGTATTTAATTGCAATTAATTGACTTTAAAATAATTACAAAGTTTTTACCGTTACTTTATTATTTATATTTTAATCATTGCCTTTAAAAAGAGTCCAATAAAATGAATGTTTCCTCAAAAAATGTATTAAAAATTGTTTTTGTTGTAAAAATAAAAAAATTTCAAATTTGCATTTTTGATTTTCTTTCATTGTATATAGTTTATTTAAGACGAATTTGTTTTTGTTTGACAGAAAAATTAATAAATACTATGTGTCATCGAAAAAACAAGGCTACCCCCTATGGTTTTTTGCTCGAATTTTTTTTTTTTTTAAATGTTGTTCTTATAATTTTTAAATCTTCAATAAGCTTCAAAAACAATATATTTGAAAAAAATTTCATTATAGCTACAACCAATTAAAAGTTATAGCCACGAATCTGTTTTAATCATCCTGCTTATCTATATAATTAATAGGCTAAGGTTTTTTTTTGTGACTTCAACTCCTCCCAGACCAATGGACCGATTCTATCGATTTAGATGTCATTAAATCAGGTTTAGGCTGTATATGTGCAAACCACTTTTAAAAATTGTGATTTCACTTCAGGGGGTTCCCAAACTTTTAAAACAGAAATAAAATTTTTGTACAAAAATCCGTTATTTTATCGATTTGAAATTTAGTTTGAGAAGAGTTTATGAATTGGTCGAATTTGAATTTTTTTCAAAACTAAAAATTTTTAACCAAAATTATCTTTTATGCATTCCTCAAATGTCAATTGTCCTAAAAATGCAGTTCCAAAATCAAAAAATTCCACTTTCCGAGCAAACAAGTCAGTCAAATTTTAACAGTTTTCAAATTTTTTTTGTTTTTCTAAATTTTTGTTTAATTTTCTTTGAAATGTGTTGGCAATTACGGTAATTATCTTGCCAAATGTATTTTTAATGAATTTTCTTAATATTTTCTTTAGTTGTTTAACGTGTATTTTTATCAAACGCCAAGACAGAGAAAAAACTCTCTGAAATTTAAAGTTCTGTATTTGGAAGCGAATATCTCTGCCACTTTTTAAAAAATTTCATTTATTTCTTTTTTGTATTTAATTGCAATTAATTGACTTTAAAATAATTACAAAGTTTTACCGTTACTTTATTATTTATATTTTAATCATTGCCTTTAAAAAGAGTCCAATAAAATGAATGTTTCCTCAAAAAATGTATTAAAAATTGTTTTTGTTGTAAAAATAAAAAAATTTCAAATTTGCATTTTTGATTTTCTTTCATTATATATAGTTTATTTAAGACGAATTTGTTTTTGTTTGACAGAAAAATTAATAAATACTATGTGTCATCGAAAAAACAAGGCTACCCCCTATGGTTTTTTGCTCGAAATTTTTTTTTTTTAAAATGTTGTTCTTATAATTTTTAAATCTTCAATAAGCTTCAAAAACAATATATTTGAAAAAAATTTCATTATAGCTACAACCAATTAAAAGTTATAGCCACGAATCTGTTTTAATCATCCTGCTTATCTATATAATTAATAGGCTAAGGTTTTTTTTGTGACTTCAACTCCTCCCAGACCAATAGACCGATTCTATCGATTTAGATGTCAGTAAATCAGGTTTAGGCTGTATATGTGCAAACCACTTTTAAAAATTGTGATTTCACTTCAGGGGGTTCCCAACCTTTTAAAACAGAAATAAAATTTTTGTACAAAAATCCGTTATTTTATCGATTTGAAATTTTGAAATGATTTTTACTGTTTCACTAGATAATTCTTTTTTAACGGATAGAAAAGGGAATAATTATTAAATAATTTCAATGTGGATAGACATATTTTTGTCGATTCAAGCACTCAAATAAGCTTTTATATATTTCTAGATTTGTATTCTTCCAGTGTTGAAACCGATCAAACTGATCAAAAAATTATCTGAAAATATACATTGAATAATACAACGTGAGCCCCCAATAACTGTCGAACCTAACTTTTCATATAAAAAACTATAAAGTTAAAAATTTATTTTTGGACTATTTGCTTACAATATTCGTATTTTTGTTCAAATCTTTCTCCTTTCATTTTCTTCACCAGCTTCAAACGTTTTGGGAAACTTGACCAAGCGGTAAGGACGACTTCTTCTGGTATTGGTTCGCAAATTCACTGCAATCGGAATTTGAATTTTTTGCAGTTTAATCTATATAATTAATAGGCTAAGGTTTTTTTTGTGACTTCAACTCCTCCCAGACCAAAAAATTCCACTTTCCGAGCAAACGACTCAGTCAAATTTTAACGGTTTTCAAAAAAAACCGTTTTTTTGGGTTTTTTGGTGTTTTTTCATCTAAATGTGTCATAAATCGATGTTGTAGGTGTTCTGTAAGTACCTTTTATTAATTTCTGAAATATATCTTAGTATTATTTCTTAAATCTATTTTTTAATGCGTTTTTTTTTTAACATTAGTTATTTTTTATAGCTGGAAGAGTTAAGCTGCGATGTTTTCGAATAGTAATAATGTTTTCCTCAGTTGTTATATTAGTGTATGTCCGTCTTCGTATATTGACAGTTACATTAAAAAATTTTGTGTCAGATCAAACGTTTCAAGTCAAACCATTCAGATAATGATCTTTTATATTATTATTGAGACTCAATATATCGTTTCTAACAATTAATTTTTATTGAATTGCTCGAATTCGGGCAACAGGTTTACTAGTATGATTTAAAGCAGAGAATAGTTGGAGACGTTTATCAGCTAAAAGGAACAAGCTAAGCAAGGATATGTGCCATGCAATCAGACTAAAAAAAAAGGGTAGCATTTTATTTTTATCACTACCTCAGTACTACAAGGAATGCAATTGCTGTGCTCCCACAATACGAACCGTTAGCTGAGTAAAAAATCACTGTACTTTGTGTGCGTTTGAATTTAGAGTAAATTCTAAAAATTCCCCGTATACCGAGTTGAATTTATGTGGCCGTTGTGCTAATACGTGAAATAGGTATACCAACCTACTAGCACACAAACACACGCTCACTTAAGAAGCACAAATGAACAAATACACCCAAACACTAACACACACACACATACACATAGTTGTTAAGTTTGGGGTAAAGTAAAACAATTTCGATTTGATACGCTTTTGCAGAGTTTTTAAAAGGATATCGAAGGAAAAACGAGTAGGTAAAATACGAGAGGGTTCTTTGAAATTGATAGCTCTGCACGAGTTCGCATCTGAACTCTGCAAGAACGTGTAATGGGCGAGGTAGCAAAAGACACAAAGTGCCTACAAATTACGAGAATCCGGACTCGATTACAGATTTAGAGCATTCCTTGTGCATTGCTAGCCTCGATAACGAAAATGTCGGGTGAATGAAACTGCTTTTTATTCAGCACACTAACACATACAAACAACGCTATCCAGAAATGGCCAAAAGCAGGAGTAAGAGTACAAGTACGATTGAGACTGTGACTTGAATGCAAGTAAAACAACATTTTTGGAAGTTCTATGCTTAAAAGTTACTAAATACGAATATGTTAAATTGCTGCTCTAGACTGTGCTGGCAATCAATGTGTGAAGGGAAAGGATGAATTGGTGTAGCAGATAAACACTCACATACATTGCAGCGACATTCAAATCGTACGTATTCAGTCATATCTACACACACACACACCAACGAACAACGCAATGTGTGACTCAAACGGAAGTTGCGCGCA
This sequence comes from Tetanocera ferruginea, assembly GCA_958299015.1. Classification (NCBI taxonomy): domain Eukaryota; kingdom Metazoa; phylum Arthropoda; class Insecta; order Diptera; family Sciomyzidae; genus Tetanocera; species Tetanocera ferruginea. The sequence goes on along the minus strand of OY282644.1, from coordinate 35,739,512 downwards.
ACGGAAGTCAACAACGTGTGGATGGATACCAATCCGAAGCACATCGAATTCATGCGACAAAGCAGTGTAAATGGAGTGAACGAATGTGCTCTATTAATATTTCAGATAAATTTAAAAAAAAAACCAATCGACTCGAAAATGTAGACATTATGACATTAAGTAAGAATTGGTAGACAGGTTCAAAGTTGTCAGACTCTAGAGGATGTGACGCGTCAAACCATGGGCAACAAGAGTTATGTGTTTCAATAACTAATATTGATAGAAAGTTGGTTTAAGGTTCTAAAGTTGAAGTTTCTATGCAAGCTAGTATATACAGAGAAGAACTTGAAAAGGCGGAGGTTTTTAGTTTATTTTTCTATTTTGAGTTTTGACTTTCAAATCGATTGGTTTGTGTAAATATTCAAATTATTTGTACAAGGCATCACAAAATGTTGAGTTTCATGAATAACGAGCAAAGATGGTTTTGATGAATATTTTATTCGAGTTGAAATGGCAACATCAGGGCCAAAGCCAGGATTTTCTAGGGGGAGGTTTTGTTAACACAAAATTTGGACGCACATTAAGATTAATAAAAACTATTTTAAATTTTCTGTTTCAGTTTTGGAAAAGTGATAATTTTAGTTGATTCAAAATACACTTAATGCAACATTGGTCACTGAATCCGAAAAGTGTAATTTATAAAAAAAGATTGTTTTAACCACTATTCTTGTGATCGTTATATAAAACATATGTAATTTAAAATATTTTTTTTCAATTTTTAAACACATTTTTACCTTTAATGATGTGTATGATACAAAGCTGCGTTCGATAGCCCGATTCGGGATTGCCTGTACGCAACAATGTCTGAGTTCGGTATACCTGCAAATTTGATAAGGCTCTGCAAGATGACGTTGAGCAATACATGCAGCTCCGTCAAGGTAGGAAATGACCTTTCCGAAACCTTTAATACCGAACGAGGTTTCAGACAAGGCGACCCGCTATCATGCGATCTCTTCAATTTCATCATGGAGGGGATGAATACGAAAGGCAGGTGTACATCGAAATGGTACCATTTTCTACAAAGGTGTCCAGCTACTTGCGTATGTTGTCGATATCGATATTATCGGCAGAACCAAGAGAGATGTAACCGCTGCTTTCGCCGCTATCGAAAAGGAATCAGCCAAAGTGGGTTTGACGGTGAACGAGGGCAAAACAAAGTAAATGCTGTCTGCAAATAGGGAAGTGCGGCGTCTAGGCTCCCATGTTACAGCAGGCAAATATAACTTTGAAGTTGTCAAGGAGTTTACATACCTTGGCACCGCCGTAAACAGCAGCAACAATGCCAGCCTGGCGATAAAGCGAAGAACAACAATTGCTAAAAGGTGCTAATACGGGCTAAGGAAGCAATTCGGTTCCAGAGCCCTCTCTCGATCGACAAAACTAACACTGTACAAGACGACAATCGCATTCGAATGAACCACGAACTGTACGAGCTCTACGACGACATTGACATAGTCCAGCGTTTAACAATTCAGCGACTACGTTGCACTATGGCCGAAATCGCGATTTTAGCGGCAAATAAAAACTTTTTAACAAAAAAAAAAACCTACTTCAAAATCACTACAAAGTAAAAAATAATTTTAATTACTTTTACTATTTATTTCTTGGTCAAATTTGATAATTTATTTATATTCATTATTATATTGGAAATCTTATGATATCAATTATTCTGAATTTTTTTTATTTTATCATAAATATATTAATTTTTTATGATTATAAAAGCTTCTAGTCAGCGCTAATCATTGACATAAAATGATGATATTTTTGCTATCCCTACTCTATTTAAGACTTTTTTATTTGGGAATATCCTGCTTCGGTGACGCTGTATTTATTTGTAATCTTAATTTTTCTTAAATCTTAATTAAAATGCTATATGTGTGTTGCAGCTGCACAAAAAATCTGATTACATTAGCGCCGACTTCGAAGCTTTTATTATCATAAAAAATTAATATATTTATGATAAAAATAAAAAAAATTCAGAATAATTGATATCATAAGATTTCCAATATAATAATGAATATAAATAAATTATCAAATTTGACCAATAAATAAATAGTAAAAGTAATTAAAATTATTTTTTACTTTGTAGTGATTTTGAAGTAGGTTTTTTTTTTTGTTAAAAAGTTTTTATTTCTTTCTTTTTAGAGAAAATGATATATTTTAAAAAAGTGTATAAATTAATTAAACACCAATTAGTTATGCTCATAATATGGAAAATGCTTTTCTGTCGTTTCTTATTCTGTTCTTTGTCAGTATCTTTATCAGTACCTACTCTTGTATTTTTATCAGTACCACAATGTCAATATTGACTGAATAGTGTGTTTATAATAGTGACATGCCTTTTTGTCGAGAATATCACACTCTTTGTCATAGTGTTTTCAATAGTTCTACCCATTCTAACAATGAATTTGATCACACTTAAGTCAATATTATAGTTTTTTTACACACTACCGCACCCCTTAGTCGAATAACGCCCAATTCTTCGGTCGAAATTTGTAATAATTGTGCCTACGTCTGTACTTTTTCAGTTAGTAGTGTCAGTATTCGATTTAGTGTTTTCTAATATTGCCACACCCCTTTGTCGAATGATGCCCACTTTATTCACAATAACTTGTTATAAGTGTGCCTACCTCTATACTAAATATCAGTACTCAATATTATTCGCGATACAGTGTATTTTATATATTGCCACACCCCTTAATCAAACAAGGTCCACTGTATTGAAATTAATTGTTTTATAACTGTGCCTACCCCTGTAGTTAACTTTAGTACTCTAGTGTCAATATTATTCGAGATACAGAGTTTTTCTAATATTGCCACACCTCTTGTGGAATAACGCCCACTAAATTGACCGTTATCTTTTATAAGTATACCTACCCTTGCATTTTTGCTGTGAATTTTATTGACTCTAGTACTCTAGTGTCAATATTCACTGAGATAAAGTGTTTTTCTTATAGTGACACGCTCCTTTATCGAATACCGCCCACATTACTGGCAGTTATTTGTTATATTTGTACCTACCTTTGTACTAAATCTTAGTATCGTAGTAACAATAGTAATCGAGATACAGTGTTTTTTTTAATATTGCCACTCCCCTTCTCGAATAACGCCCATTTTTTTTTTTACAAAAATTAGTAGTAATTTTTCCTACCGTTGTAATAAATTTCTGTACCCTAGTATCAATACTTTTCGAGACACAGTAATTCTTTTATATTGCCACACCCCTTTGTTGAATAGCGCCCACTTTTTTGATAGTAATTTTTAATAATTGTGCCTACCTCTGTACTTAATTTCAGTACTCTAGTGTCAATTTTCTTCGAGATACAGAGTTTTAACAATATTGCCACACCCTTTTTTAGAATTACGCCCACTTAAGTGATCGTCATTTTTAATATTTGTGCTCGCCCTTGTAATTTTACTGTGAATTTTATTACCGTAGTGTAAATATTTACTGAGATACAGTGTTTTTCTTATAGAGACACGCCCCTTTTCCGAATACCGCCCCCTTTCATAGACGGGCACCTCCGCGTTGCTAATGTCTATATGTTGACAAAAAATTACGGCAATCGGGCAAGTACTTTAGGAGTAATCGATGTACATACATTCACAAAAAAAAAAAAAAAAAAAAAATAAAAAAAAAAAAAAAAACAGAGAAACCAACCAACTTGAGAACCTCCTCCTTTTTGAAGTCGGTTAAAAATACTTCCCGACAAGCTAGCTTCACCAATTTTGGTGTGTAGACTTCTTATGTTAAAAAAAAGGATTTGAGAAAAAATGGTCGGGCCACGCCCCCTTTTTTCTAAAGTAATGGCAAATAGTACTTCCCGACAAGGTAGCTTCACCAAAATAGTTATACGGACTTCTATTGAGAAAAAAAGCAACTTGAGAAAAAATGGGCGGACCACGCCCACTATTAAAAAAAATATTGAATGGTTTCCAGAAATTCATTTATTTTTTAATTCATAAATTTATAATTTTAAAGAAGTTGTAAATGCTTATGGATTAATCTGAAAATAATAAAATAATGGATACATATTCTCAAAAGATATATGGCTTAATTAATCATGGTGTGTTATTCGTTGTCATCCACTTCTAATTCCAATGAATAATTATTTAACGACTCTAAGCTAACATCAGAATCAGAACTATAATTGCAGCTGGAGGCTTCTTGAGATGTTGAAGGGAATAACAGTTCTGGTGGTAATTCAGGCATTTTAAAAAGATCAATGACTTCTCGAGGAAATGAAAGTTTTTTTGAACTATTTGTACGTTCTTGCAAACATAAACTTGAAATGTATGGGTCAGAGCTATCCATAGCTCTATGATATATGTCAAGTATGTTGTGCCCTCTTGAATCCTTTCGAGCGTGACCAGTTCGATCTTTTTTATAATATTTATTTCGCGCTTCAGATGCATTTTCTACAAGGCAACCTAGGGGTACTACTGAAGCCTCAATTATTTGTGACGAATGCACTAATATTTCGAGTATTGTGGCAGACATTGAGTACCATTCGTAGTTTTGGAAAAATATTTCACTGGTTTTAATGCAATGATCTCGAAACCTTTGAGCATCAATTTCAAATTCAGAGGAGAGAGCAATTAAGATTATGTGTAAATTTTTCAACAAATCAATATTTATACCAGTAATAGATGCTAAAAGGTCCGTGCGAGAAAATGCTCTTCTAGCTGTGTTGCCATCGTTGGTGTTGCCACTGCCATTTGCTTTCGGCTTATAGACATGAAGCCCCATTTGAAGCAAAAACTCATTTTGAATTGTTTGTTTCTTTTCTACCATGATTCTTTTTCTTTTCAAATCTAGCTTGTATGAAAGTTTTAAAACAAACTTGAAACTACGAATACACGCATGCAAAGGGCTTATTCCATATTTCAAAGCGTCAGCCTTCGCTTCAAAAATAGGAGAATCAAAGTTTCTTATAGTTCGAAATTGCTTTGGACCTGAATGACAGATGGGGCATTGCTGTGCACTTTTAGTTTCTGTCAACACATTTAAGACTTTCCCATCTATTAATGTCATATATAAATTATATTTTACTTTAATTTTTTTCCCATTACTTATTGTGTATTGTAGTGGTTCCAACTTCTCAATCTGTTTATTTATGTTTTGGTTTTCAGTTAAAATGTGCTCTTTTGTTTCTTTAACAAACTCCACTTTTAAAGGTCTACAAAAGCGTACTGACTGAGGTGTACGGTTTACCCAAATATTATCACCTGCTGATGAAATTATTTTTATTGGAATGACTGATGTCACAAAAAGGGACTGATCGAAACTTTCCGAAGTATTTTCCACAAATTTTTGTTTAAACAAGCTGTGACCGGTAGAACCATCAAGCCCGTCGACAGAGCTTTCATTCGCCTTGATTTCATCAGGTCTACATTTCAATTTGCTCTTATAAACTTTATCATAACTCGGATAAATACTACTATTGTGTTTTATGTTTAATTGACGCATATTTGAGTACTGCTGTTTAGTTAATCCGTTTTCTAACAAAAACATTAGAGCTTCATCAGGTGATACTGGCATAACTTCTTTATGGCTAGTATTAAGAAGTTCTCGAATTTTGGATGGCCGGTTTGGAGATATAGCAACTTGTTGTAGGACAAATTTCAAATCCGTTGCGTGAGATTTTTTGGCAGATATAGAGGCAGCATGAACTAATAATTGCGCATTGTCTCCTTGCTGGGAAGTTAATTCGGAAGCTAATCTCCTTTTATTTCTTTCGCCGCTATCAACATAACTAATTTTTGGTCGCCCGATAGCATTAATCTTTTTCGGTATAACAAAAATTGTTTCTCGACCCAACAATTCCTTATTATATTTTCTAAATGCTTTCTCATTTCTGGATTGTCTATCCCATTTTAGTTTAATAAAATTAGATAAGTTCCGAGCTTTAGTACATATTAATTTACTTAATTCACTGCCAATTTCATATGGAATCTTTCCTTTTATATAGTTCGAAACATTCCTGTTGTTTCTCAACCAAAACTCAAATATTTCAGCATTTTTGAACCTGAGTGTTTCTGCAAAAATATTAAAAATTCGTTCATTAGCAGTCAAATGCATACACTTTTACCATGACGTTGGCTGGGTCATGTCTTTCGTATGGATGAAGAAGCTCCAGCGAAAAAGGTGTTTGAAGCGAAAGCCAGTGATGTAAAAGGTTATATCATATAAAACAAATAGTGTTCGAGAAACAATTCATATTTAATATGTCCGCAGATATCCGCAGCTAAAACTTACTCTTTACTATCAAGAAATGATAAGTGATTTTAACAAAAGTAAATGAAGACTGAAGTAAACCGGCGGATGATTCTTCGAGACCATTATGAGTAACAAACAATCAAAAAATTTTGTTTTCCTAGTAAAAATTAATATGCAGAAATGTGGACTTAATTCCCACCCGCTCACCAAGAAAGATTAAACATCTAGGTAGAATATTCTGAGCAAAATTCCACTCATTTCAAAAGGGTGTAGCAAACAAACTACTGGCAGTAGACAATTGATATTTTCAACATGGCTTATTCAGACATATTTTTTTTTTATATCTAAAAAATTTTTCAAATCAGAAGGAAACAAATTTTGATTTTCTATTCTCTAGAACTGATTAAAGCCACACTGTGCAGTGTATAGACAAGCCACTTTATAAATTCTTCAATTTTGGGGTTGCATGTGAGCAGGCGCGGATTTAGGTGGGGGCAAGAGGGGACTGCAGATCCCGGCCCCGAGCATGTAGGGGCCCCGCAGTCGCTTATATATGAAGTGCTTATTGTAAAAACATGATATGCCATATAAAAAAATATTTCGAAGTAATCACCCTTAAAATTTAAAAAAACTAGTAAGGTATATCTTCGACTTAGCCGAAGTTAAAATACCCCCACGGGCGATTCGCAATGGTACAAAATCTTAAATTGCAGCTCTTTTTATATGACACTTTAAAAAATTTAACTATTTTGATGACGTCTAAAATACATTCATATCAAATTGTTTTCCTGTAAAGTAAAGTTTTCAATTAGGGGTTATTTGGGAGGTGGGCGTATTCTTGAGTGGTTGATGCCAATTTTTCTAACATGTCAATTTTGATATAATATACACAAATACCCAATTTCAGGTCTGTAGCTTAAATATTAGCCTATTTATAGAGTTTCCAATATTATGGGTTGTATGAACACCGTTGTATGGACACCGATGGGCGTGTTCATCGGTGGATGACGCCCATTTTCGTAACACATCTTGGTTTAAGAATAAATATCTAATTTTACTTTTGTAGCTTCGACAGAAGCCTATTTATATAGTTTTCAATTTTGGGGTTGTATGGGAGGAGGCGTGTTCGTGGATGAACTATGCCTATTTTTCTCTCACGTCTTAATTTTTATACAAAAATAATAAATATTTAATTACACTTTTATAGCTTCGACACAAGCTTCTATATATAGGTTTCAATAATAGGGTTGTATGGGAGGTGGGCGTGTTAGTGGGTGGATGACACCCATTTTTCTAACACCTAAGTTTTGTCATAGACTATACAAATACCGAGTTTAAGTTCTGTAGCGTAAATATTCGTTTCTTTATGGAGTTTTTATCATTGGGGTTGTATGGGAGGTAGGCGTGGTTTTTTTAAAAAAAAGCTTAAATATCGAATTTCGACAGCTTCAAAATTACGGCTGTAATCGTGTCCATAGACAGACGGACAGACAGACGGACATGGCTAAATCAACTCAGATGGTGATGCTGAGCAAGAATATATATACTTTTCTATACCTACCACGCCTCCTTATGTGCGTTACACACGTCGTGACAAAATTAATATACCCCTTACGCATTACGCGTGGGGGTATAAATATGTTTATTTGAAAGAAATCATGGTTATGCTTAAAATTTCTTTAAGTATAGGTCCTGAATTCATCTGGTAATGGTCGCAATATTTTTAGTTGTTGTTGATAATGCATCAAGAGATGCCAATTAATATTTGCAAAAAGTACATACTGATTTGATAGCTGCTTTCTTCACTTATCGAATTAGTAACAGATTTGCGAAGTGAATTTTCAGGGTTTGAGAAAAGTGCAAAGCACCTGAATCGATTTTTTTGCCAAGACTATTAGAGAAAAATAACTTGAAAAAGCAGCAACAAAGAACCCGAAACAATCAATTTGACTGGTGCTGATAGATTCAAAATCGAAATTTTTGCTTTATTTGATAATCTACACTCAGAAAAACGTTTCTGGGAACATGATTAAAGGGCATCATATTTAGAAAAAAATGGTATAGACTTTACTCCAGAGAATGCTTTCTCTAAATGTGATCCTTAAAATTCAGAAATAAATAAGATTATATCGTTTTTAGAGAACAAGCCTTTTTTATTTTTGAGAAATGATTTGTTTTTATTGAAAAATATAAATTTTTCTCTATAAATGAGAATTTTTTTGTGCGAGAAAAATACTTTTCACTATTAGAGAAATGAAATATTTCCATTTCCCACAAGTGAATAAATATTTCTTCGAAAATGTGAAAATTTATTCTAATTGAAGAAAATTTTATTTAAAAAAGAAAAAATTGCTATTATCGAAAATAGAGAAATTTTTATCGGATAAAGGTAGGTGGTTTTTTCTGACTGCAGCAATAGAATTTAGAAAAAAAATCGAAGCATATGGACAGGTAAAACTATTTGGATTCTTGTGCAAATCAATAAATACTGAAAACGAAAAATTGGAAGTGAGAGTATAACTAATTGTTAAAGTATATTCAAATGACATTCAAATGGAACTACTCTGTGAATTAAATCACTTAATTCCGTTCATGAAACTTCACCTGAAGGATCTCTCTGAGAGATGTTTTTTTTTTTATAGATATGAAACTATTAGAAACAGAAATAATATGGTCTCAGGCATGATCGACATTTTTCCAAATGTTTATATAACCTTCCGATTGCTTGTAACAGTACCGATAGCAAATAGTGGAGCTGAAAGGTAATTTTTAGTACTTAAAAAAATAAAAAATGTTCAGCGATCTTCTATGTTATATGAACGTTTGTCGTCAATAACGCAACTTTGTATTGAAAATTATTTGTTGCAAACGATTTACTTTGACGAGTTGATAGAAAGCTTTGCCAGAGTTAAATCGGGAAAAGAAATGTTAAACTAGGTCGTAGCAATCGCTTAGCAAGTACCTAAGCTGGCCACATAAATAGGTACGTTGAAGATACAAATTAGTTGGGTCGCTCGCTTTAAACAATTTTTTCTTAAATCTGTAAAAAAAGAGATATTATCTCTTTCGATTATCTTAAACGAAAAAATTAAAATTTTTTAATTTATTCTAGTTTTCTTCCATTTTTATGTTCCAAAGTCACGTGTGAGGTCATTAATATATATAAAACAAACATTACTATATATAAAACTCTAAAACGGCAAACAGTTTTGTTCAAGATTTTGTAAAAATATCTCAAACGGTATTAGATGAAGATGAATGATAAAGTGAAATTTGTGTCAGAAAAAGAGATTGCGAAAAAACATGCCATTTAGGCATCGTAATTCTTTGTAAGTGAAAAGTTTATTTCAGGGACCGAAAATAACTGTTATTTTACAATTTCTAAATGAAAAAGACACAATGAAAAAATTGTCGCAGGACTTTTTCAAATATACCATTATGATACAAATGGCCTCAGCTTCATGAATATTAAGTGCTTTTTAAATTTTCGACTGATTCTATAAAAGTTAAAAATTAACTGTTATTTTTTGCCTTTTATTCTTTCGGACAAAAATAACCGTTACTTTTGACTTTTATTTTTTCGGTCAAAAATAACAGTTATTTTGTGACTTTTATTTTTTCGGTCAAAAATAACAGGCACTTTGTATTTTTTTAAAGGTCGCTTGACCAATTAAAAAACTATTGATACCAAATGTAAATTGTGCACACCGATCAGACCCAAATAATGGTACCATTAGGCGGTAAAACAGTCGGTAAAACAGCCTTTGAAAAAACATAAATTGCCTGATATTATTGACCGAAAAAATAAAAGGCAGAAAATAACTGTTATTTCTGACCGATATAATACAAGTCAAAAGTAACTGTTATGTTTGCCCGAAAAAATATAAGGCACAAAATAACTTTTATTTTTGTCGGAAAAAATAAAAGTTAAAAATAACAGTTAATATGTGACTTTTTCGATAAAAACCATAACCGGTACGTACGGTCCCTGGTTTATTTTGTTTTTAAAATAACAAAAAAAAAACTAAAAATCCACTTTTTGAGATAAAACCAATTTAAAGTTTTTCAGAAAGTTGGCAAGTCTAGCATAAAAATTCCAAAAATATTTAATTTTTTGAAATCGCTTTTCTATAGTTTTCTAATGATAGGAATGTTACCATTTACAAAAATAAGGTAACATAAGATGGAGATATGATTTATTAGAAATGACTTAATTTTTAAGATTATTGCTTTTATAAAAAAATTGGTATCTCCATAATATTTTACAAAAGTATGGCGATAAAAAAACAAATAACTGATATTCTTATAAGTAGAAAAGGAACCTACTAAGAGCATGTGAATAATTTTTGGAAAAAATTTGCCATATATTTTTTTGGTGCAATGAATATGATAATTCAAAACGAAAATAACACAGTGCAACACAAAAATTCAAAACAAAAAAACACTTATTCCAGCCGAAAGTACCCGATGAGAGGAGAAAAGTAATTTCTGGATTTTGCTAGATTGGTTGCCGTTCGTTTTTTATGAGCCTCTATAGTTTGTATGGAGGCTTTGCAATATCTACATTTGTATGGAAAAATCCGTATCAAGGAGTGGTCGTATGAAGTTAGTATGTAATGGAAAGTTGTTCATAATTTTATAGGCTACATTTCTTCACTTGATTGTTTGGTAAAATTTTCAATAGTTCAAGAGCTGTAGTCGAAAAACGGACAAAATCGGTGAAAAAAGTGGTCATTTTTTCGACATTTTTGGGGTTTTGAGCATGAAGATGAAATTTTTCCGACTTAATATATTCAGCGTTTTTGTTGGCCGAGTCAAGAGCTACAACTTTGCTGAAGACTGCAAAAAAAATTCACAGAATTTTTCGAGCTATGGCCATGCGAAAAATAGAAGAAAATTGCAAAAAAGTGCTCAAAATCGAATTTGGCGAAAAAACTATAGAGGCTCATAAAAAACGAACGGCAACCAATCTAGCAAAATCCAGAAATTACTTTTCTCCTCTCATCGAGTACTTTCGGCTGGGATAAGTGTTTTTTTTTTGGAGTCAAAAAGTTGAATATTGCGTCACAGTGTAATAATATTTAACAATTTCATAATTTCTCGTTTTCACATAAGTTGACAGACTAACACTTCTATAATTTTTTTCTTACTAAATCTAAAAAAAATTATTTAATTTATTTACTTTTGAACACCGAAACCTTTAGAAATATGCTTAAAAGAAATATTTAAGTGAACACTCAAATCCAAAGATGTTGTGTAAAAACAATTAAAGGCAATACAAATCCAATTGGATTATTTCGGTTTTTTCACACAATAAAAAAAAAACAGCGAACATTCGTTTTTAATCACTTATTCAAAATGAGCGTTTGAATTAAAAATTCAGGAACTTTGTTCACGACCGGCACTTAATTATCTGAATGTTTCTTGCAGATTGATTTCTTTACTTTTCTTTCTTATTTCTTATTGTTTTCATTTCTCCACGATAACGCAAAAACGAAAATATGTAGAACAGCAACAACGCAAACCGAACCGATGACGCACGCACAACAAAAAAAAATCACTGACGCTGCTAGTAATTTTTTTCTGAACGGACATACTATTTAAACCTTAATTTTTAATGAACGGTTGAAACGAACGTTCGTTGATTTTTGAAGTTGTGTGTAAAATTTCTTGAGAAAATACGCAATAGACAAATTTTCCGTGATAAAAATATGCTTTTATCTTTCGATCAGACATGCACAACGAAATCAACAGAATTTTTTCTGTTTCGTTGAGGCAGAAAAATAAATTATCAAAATTATTTCGTTTTTTAAATAACGTTAAAAATTTATCAAATCAATTTTCGTTTCGTTGAAAAACGAAAAATTTTCTATTATTTTCTCCTATGCTAAAGCTGGTATTTAGCATTTTAGAGTTATTCTGAATTTTGTCAAAAATTATGAATTCTTTACATAAAAATGGAAAAAATTTGTTAAAATATTAAAAGTCGAACTCTTTTGCAGTTCTTGTGTTAATTTGTGTTTATTTGGTTTTGTACATTCATTATAAATAAACAATAAAAAAAGTATATTGTGAAATGTCAGAATTTAATGTGCCTCTGCCAGATTTTAAGCTGATAGCGGCTGAAAGAGTATATATTTTTTAACAGTTTTCAGCCAGAACTATTTCTAAGATATTAAAAATGCGAAAAAGCAAGTGTCATACCACCTTAAACCAAAATTTCTTCGGATCCAAACAAAACGAAATTTTTTGTTGAAATTAACATTATTTTCAACGGTTGATTGGGACAAAAACGAAAAAATTTGATATCGTTTTCTCCGAAACGAAATAAATATTTTTCGTTTTTGGAATTAACGTTTTTTTATTTATTTTGCTTCAACGAAACGAAAAAAATATTTTGGTTATCGTTAAAATTAACGTTAACGTGCATGCCTGCGTTCGATTGCAAACGAAATAAATCTGCTTTTAAATAACTTTAAGAATCATTTAAGAAATTTATTGATGAAAACAAAATAATAGTAAATTTATTTTCAAATACTCTGCGACAATTACGCGCTCATTGTTCCTTGCCCACTTAAAATTGTTTAATGTTTTGTAGTTGTAACAGTAAAGAACAAAACTGGATTAACATGTGCAAGATTCCTTAAAAGCAAATTGTTAGCAGCGCTGAGTTGCAATTTAAGGAATTACAAATGCCTGTCAAACAACAACAAATGTTGTTTATGAAAGAAAATAAGCCTAAAATAAGAATTAAAACTGCAAATTTATTTTATTTAACAGGGTTCTCCTACATATGCAAATATAAACAGATTTAATGTTTTGTGTTTTATTTTCTATTTTCTTTCATAAATAAAATTCGTACTCTTATTTTTTACTATTTAACTATTTATTGATAAATAGCTGTTGCAGCGAAAAACATTCGCCGCAAGATTTTTGCTGTCGTTTCATGTCGTTCGGTTTTTTTTCATTGACTGATACATACATACACAAGCATGTTAGAAGAAAACTATTTCAGCGAATAACAACAACAAAACTCACGGAAATATTATTTTCAATTAACTTCTAAACTAAATGGAATTTAAAAAAACTTCCTAAGAAAACAACCTTCGTTAGGAAGCGTAGAACAGTACAGAAAAAGAAATTTTAAGATCGGTCAATCCATTCGAGAGTTTAAGGTCTCTAAACAGCTTCAAACAACCTGTTCCATGGGAGCTTCGCTCGCTTCGCTCGCTCGATCCAATAAAAAAGTGTGCGTGTCAGCTCCGACGCGCGATTGGAGTTTACTTCTAAACGATTGCCTTTGAATTTAATATAATCATGTACAATAGGCAAATTGGGTAAATATATAAACTCATCATGTACTAACAGTTAACATGATTAATTTCATTACAAATATGTAATGTCGTTACCAAAAACTCAGGAAATAAAACTGAAGTAACTTAAACTCGAAACGTGAAAGTCTGAAGTAAAATTTTTTCCTAATCGTGAGGATTGAACCAAATCTAGAAGTCCCCAGTGTTCTTTCAAAACTAAATCTATATTAAGCTTATCACTCAAAAATTTTATTTTAATATGAAATCCATTAAAGTTGACCCACCCTAGACCTCAGATAGTCCAGAATCATCCATTTAAGTCTAAATACTTCGAAGAATTCATTAAAGTGACAATGACCTCAGAAAACCCCATTGCATACGATTAGCTTAAGAATCACCCATTTTGTTCGAAATGTTCCATGGATCCCATAAAATATCCAATGACCCATCTGTGACCTCAGATAATCCCATTGCATCCGATTGGCCATAGAATCATCCATTTTGGTTCAAATGTTCCATGGAACCCATGAATGTGCCAGTGACCTCAGATAATCCCATTGCATCCGATTAGCCATAGAATCATCCATTTTGGTCCAAATGTTCCATGGAACCCATAAAAGTTCCAATGACCCGCATGTGACCTCAAATAATCCCATTGCATCCGATTGGCCATAGAATCATCCATTTTGGTCCAAATGTTCCATGGAACCCATAAAAATTCCAATGGCCCGCCTGTCACCTCCATGGAGTTATCCACTTTGGTTCAAATTATCCATGGAATCCATAAAAAAGCCAATGATCTGCCTGTGACCTTAGATAATTCCATTGCATCCGATTGGCCATTAGAATCATAGAATCAGATTCTATCATCTATCATCATAGATTTATTTATTTATTTATTTGGATAAGCTTAATACAAGCAGTTTAAACACTTAAAACAAAAACTTAAAAACTAAAATTTATAATTAACAGGGAATATCTTAATTTACAATTGTATCATATCTTGTACTGGAAGAATAAATTAGAGAGGCGGATGAAGTGGTGTTGGAGAGTTAAGGAGGATATTTCGGAGTAGTGGTCTGCTCAGATGAAAATCGAATTCGTTGATCAAACTATTGGTTACCCGAAGCATTCTGGTTATGGGTTCACTGCATCCATAGTCGGTGCGGTGAAAGTTAAGGTGGAAGAGAGATATAGACCTAAGGTTGCGTGGGTTGGTATTAAAAGATATTAATTGGAGTAATTCTGGACAGTTAATGGTTCCGCATACAAGTTGATGAATGAAGAGAAGACATCGGCAACTTCCCTTCGCTTTGCAAGTGTTTGCATGTTAATCAACTTAAGACGGTTGGCATAAGGTGGTAGGTTGAAATTGTCAGAACCAGGAAGACCACGAAGAGCGAAACGAATGAATCGTCGTTGAACGATGTTGTAGATGGTGTTGTAGATGGGAGACCAAACCTGGCTGGCATATTCGAGGATGGGTCTAACAAAGGAAAGATAGAGAGATTTAGTAACGTAAGGATTGGAGAACTCTCTGGACCAGTGTTTCACGAAACCAAGTGCAGAGTTGGCTCTACTAATGATATTATCAATATGAGGCCTAAAGTTAAGTTCCTTGTCACAAATAACACCTAAGTCGCGTAAAGAGCTTACAGAAGGAACTGGCTTGCCGAGAATGTAATACGTTCGCGGAGGAAGTTGGAGTCGCTTACAAGATTATGTTATAGCTTGACATTTGCTGACGTTGAGCTCCAGAAGATTTTTTTGACACCAAGTGGAAAAGCTGACCAGATCGTATTGAAGTTTGCGAGAATCGGCATTAGTTTGTATGCGCCGATAGATTTTCATATCATCAGCATACACAGAAAGATTGGATTCATTGATGATACCATCAACATCAGCAATAGTTAAGACGAATAGCAAAGGACCAAGGTGACTGCCTTGTGGGACACCAGACGTAGCTGTACAAGATTTTGAATTGGAAAATCTAAAGATGACATTATAACTGCGTTCTTTGAGATAAGATTTAATCCATGTTATAAACAGATGTGGAAAACCAAAGGCTTTGAGCTTAAGAAGGATGATAGTGTGTGAGATTTTATCAAACGCTTTACTAAAGTCGGTGGAAACTGCATCAACTTCGTAACCATTTTCCAACGAGCATAAAGTGTTTGAAACAAATTCTGTGAGGTTGGTGGTAGTCGATCTACCTTTGAGGAAGCCATGTTGACTAGGGGGAAAGATAGATTTGCAATGGAAGAAGAGAATGTCGTAGATAATACTTTCAAAAATTTTAGGAGCACATGACAGTTTTGCGATAGGTCTGTAATTAGAAATATCATTTTTAGGTCCTTTTTTATGTAAAGGTATTATGTACGAGTTCTTCCATAACTTTGGAAAAACAGAGTTAGAAATAGAAGTTGAAAGAGAGTCAAAAGGGGATGAGCCAAAAAGTTTACGAATTTTTTGATGACAATAGCAGGCAACCCATCGGGTCCAGGAGAATAATCATCTTTAAGATTATGTAACTTTGCTAAGACATCAGCTATTGTTATATCAACAGCAATCAGTTACGTTTGAGTACAGTTCCTTAATGAAGAAAAGTATTCATAGTCTAGTTCATCGTTATGGCTTGTGAATGACTGACTGAAGAAATTTGCGAATAGGTTTGGAATTATTTCCGGGTTGTCTGAGGAGATATCTGAAAAAGTAAGGATTGATGGGTAGTTGTCAGATTTTCTTTTGATATTAATGAACTTGTAGAAGCTTTTAGGATCCAACAACAATTTAGTTTCAATATCAGCAAGGTAAGAATCATATAGGTTTTCACAAAGTGTAGAAAAAAGATTATAGACGTGAAGATAATTCGTGAGGTCAAGAGAAGAACGAGAAAGTAAATAAGTACGCCAAAGTTTGTTCCTCTTATTACGAAGTGAACGTAGTTCTTTATTGTACCAGAGAGGAGATGACGAAAAGTTCTTTTGCTTAGTAAAGGGGACTGATTGTGTGAAGCAGTCAAAAATTTTGTCATAGAAGAGAGCAACAGTATTATCAACACTGCCATGAGCATTATCGAAAATATGTTGAAAATCGATTCTACTCAATCAAATTTCAAGTTTTACAAAATCAGTTTTACGAAAGTCGAAGCTGTACGCGTACACAAAGTGTGTGTTTATTATGTTATTATTGTTAGATAGGGTAAGAGATAGATGTGGATGGTACTGATCGAGTGTTGAAAGTAGATGGTTACTCGCGGAGACAACACAATTATCTGAATATGAAGAGAATACAAGATCTAGCTGCCTACCAATATATTCTATCATAGAATCTATCAGATTCTATCTAAGCATAGAAAAGTAATAATATTACGTAGTATATTATATTACTTTGCGTTACAGTCACAACTCTGCTTGTAACAGAGCGTAGAATTTTACGTTTTAATACGTTTCGAGCAAGTATAGCACAATGCTCTCTTTTAGACTCTCTCGCAGCCCACATGGGAAAAAAGAAATTAATTCTGTTACCATTTGACACAATAATAAGTTTTTAATAGAACACCATACTTGATCTAAACAAAAAAACATCTTTTATTTTTTCTATAATGGCCAGGTTTTCCCTCCATTCCGACCACTGTGCCTCATAGCATTTATTTTCAAAGCATCGATATTGCAATAAAATTTCGTTCAATGAACGTTACTGTGTACGTTACAACGCACGTTGCAAAGAGCATCACAGTGATTGCTATCATATTTGAAAGAAAATTAACCCTTTAATGCATTGTGTTGCGCATCGGTAACATACCGTTAAAATTAATATAACAATATAAATATTGTATCAATGCATTATTTTCTACATAAATCACAAACTACAAAAATGTATTTAAGAGCTTTACAATTTTTTTTGATTTATTGATATTTTATGAGTGTCATATCTTCGTTAATGTAAAAGCTATCATTGGCTGTCAGTGCGCAGGTGGATTGTTGATTTTGTTTAGATAAATGTTTTTTATTTTAGTTATAAAAAAATATAAATTATACAAAATTTCAATTTCAAA
Organism: Tetanocera ferruginea; assembly: GCA_958299015.1. Classification (NCBI taxonomy): domain Eukaryota; kingdom Metazoa; phylum Arthropoda; class Insecta; order Diptera; family Sciomyzidae; genus Tetanocera; species Tetanocera ferruginea. The sequence goes on along the minus strand of OY282644.1, from coordinate 35,721,883 downwards.
AAATATTCATGCATAAATGTATGGTGTTGTAAATATAAAATGGCAACCCAATAAACATTGTGACGAGGGGTGATTCGTTGACGAATCGCTTGTAAATAGTTTTTTCGTATTATTTCCGAATAGTTTGGTTTTGTCTGTATCAGAGGTTGGCTGGATGCTTAAAGAACGCACCGCTTAAAATTCTGTGTCGACAAGGAATAACAGCTTAACTTATTATCAAAATTTTAGGAGAAGCATTTTTAAGATTAAAGACACTGCCTAATATCAGGGTTCCCTGGCTTTTGCTGCTTAGATTTGATGGCATGAAACATTTAATTTTCAAGGTACAGCCATAAAAATTTGCATACTTGTGTATTTCGTTGCGTAATGAAAGTTAATACCTCACTTTATCCTAACTCAACTTAGCCAGTTATGATTTTTCACCACAAAACTGCTTTGTTAAGGAGGGACATAACATTCGTGGCAGAGAAAACAGACCTTTTTTAAAAATTCATTACTCAGTCAAAAACAAACATATTTCTAAAAGTTTTTTATTAATTGAACAAATTACAAGAAAAAAAATTCAAAAAAATATATTTTTCACTCCAACATGGTTTTATAGAGCTCCAAACTGGCGGCAGAGAAAAAAAACAGGGCCTCGTGGTTGCAGCGCTGGGAGTCGCAAAAATTGTCCGAGCTGGAAAAAAAATTACTTTTTTAAATCTTACCAACATTTTTTTTTCAATTTTTGGTGATGTTTTCACCAAATGTTTTCACCGTGATGTTTTCACCGAAAAAAGTGTGTTTTTTCGAAAAAATATTGACTTTAAAAATTCAAAAAAAAATTGAAAAAAAAATTTAAAAAAAGCTCGTTTGATGCGATAGTGAATCAAGTTAAAAAAAATACACAAAACAAAAAAAAATTCGTCAAAAATTAACCCGCTAGTGCCGCAACCAGTACGAAAAACATGGTTTCGAGATAAACGCGTTCAAAGTTTGTGAACAAAGAAAAAAAGGCGAAAATTAAAAATGAGCTCTCACTAATCCGGCTGTAACTTTTGAGCTCGTAGGAACTTTTCCCATGAATTTTAAGAATATTTACTAAAATACAAAATTATAAAAAAGTCGATTTCAAAAAACGGCCAATGTCATGTCTTGTCGCAGAAATACTTTGTTATAAATTTAAACTGAGATTAAAAGCGACTTATTTGAGCGACACTTTAGTAAAATTTCTAAAACTTTGAATATCAAAAACATTTAAAAAAATTTATTTTTGTTTTATTTCAAAAAACATCAAAAAATTGCAAAAAATTTCACTAAAATAATGCTAAATGTAGGTTTTAACATTGAAAAACCGTGAATGAAAACAAAAATAACCCAGAATTTTTGTGTTTAAAATCGAGATAAGTTGACGCTTGATGATTTGAGAAGAGTTGAGGGGCAAATATATACAAAACTTCCAGATTTTTTAATTTTTTTTTTTTGCTTTTTGAACTTTTGTGATTCGTTAAAGAATTGCTTCTTTTAAATTGGAAGATTTGTTAAAGAATTGCTTATTTGAAATAGGAACATTCGTTAATGAATTAATTTTCTTAGATTTGGCGACTTGTTCACGAATTGCTTTTGTCGGTTTGAACGATTCGTTAACGAAGAAGGAATTTCTCCCGTTCACGATATTATAAATGAATTGTATATGATAATAGCTATTGAATGAAATGAACGAGAAAGCAATTCATAAACGATATCATAAGTGAATCATTTTGTTTGTTCGAAAGTTATAGTGAAATAAAATCTAAAAAAAAATTTTTTTTATTCTGTTGTCAGTTTTTGAAATTATGTGGGTATATCTTCATTTTAAATTTTTTTTCACAACGAAACAAAAAATCATGCATTAAGCAAACATTTAAAAAAATTCGAATGTTTTGAAAATCGTTAAAATTTTACCAGCATTTTTACTGGGAAAGTCATTTTAGTTCTTTTTACAAAACTTTTGTCTAATAATTATAACCATGTTTTCTTTTATTTAAAAACAATTTCTTTTAAAGTTTTAGCTAGGTTTTTGTATTTTAAGAATATATTTATTTTCATGGTTTTTTTTTATTACTAACTTGCATGCCTTGTGGATCTGAACTCATACTGATATATGATATGATTGAAACCTTTATTTTAACTGCGTCAATTGCTTGTACAAAGAGTACCTTATATTTTAGTTATTTTTATTTAGGTTTCCATTATATCACTTTTAAACATTTTATTCTTCTCAATTTTTAACAACTTCTGCTCATCCATTATTCAAAAACAAAGAGTACACCACATAATATAACATTTTCTGTCAGATTCTTTTCAACTTAAGTATTCTTAAGGCGCGCAAAGTGCCCACAAAAATCTTGCTATAATCCAGCCCTTCTTTAACTCCAACCTCTGCCTATATCTTCATACATAAAGAGATTTTATTTTTGTTTTTCCAAAGCAGTTTTTTGTTAATGTGCCTTACTTACAGCTATAGCTGTAGCAAAAAAAGGGAAAAACAAAGGCTCGATTGTTGTTTCCTTGCTTCATCAACAACCTTAACCGGACGTTGAGCGGGAAATGCACGCAAAGCGAGGTCGCTGATCCATTTCCTGTTAATCTTTTTATTCCCTTGCACTGCCACATGGCCTGGCCTGGCACTGGCACCCTATGCTTTTCTTTTCTATGTTAGTTTTAGTGTCGCTCATAAATTCTTTTTTATGTACATATTATTTACTTTGTTTTGTTTTTGCTTTGTTTTGTTTACGTAGTTGTAGAAACAATAATCATTTAACGTCTATTACGCAGCAAGACGAATGTTTTCCTTAATTCCCGAATCCTTATGTCAAATAACATTTTCATTGTTGTTGTTGTTGTTGTTGTTGTTGTTGTTTTTCCACCAAGACAAATGAGCTTTCAAAGCGCCAAACATTATTTATGCAAAAGCGCAAGTGTATCCATCTTCTAATAGCTTCGTCTTTATTTAAAACAAACATTATTCTTTTTATCCTTCTGCTGCTGCTGCTGCTGTCTTGTCGTGCTTGTTTTGTCTGGATGCTGCTTTAACTGCACACCGTTTCAACTTCAATTGGCATAAGAGTTCGTTTCGAACGCACAGTAAAGTACAATACACGCACCCACCAATATGAAAAAGAGAATGTAGAAAAAAATAAAATGTTATATTTTAAGTGATTTTACTGTAGCATATGTGTAGGATGGGAGACTACAGCGGAAGCCTATCAGTGCCTTGGCGGTGTAGTGCGATGATTGTGCCCATCAAGCTATGCTTTACGATACGACGATGCTTACGCTTATCATGAGATATGCTTGTGTGCCAGGAAGCATGGAGGTAGATGAAATTGAAATGAGTTACTTCATACAACTGATTTAAATAAAGGATTTGAGGATTTATTGCCAGTAACTAGGGTTGGATTTGGGGGTGTTAACTATGGCAGCATGATCTAATGCAGGGTATGAAGTTTTATATTTCTTGCTGCGTATCTTTGTTTTTTTTTTAACACTTCTCGAGTGGCTCGTAAAATGAAACAATTCGTGGTTAAGTGTGACAAAAACATTAGACACACCGAAATCTACTCGGTCTTAATGAAATGACACAATCCCTAGACAGTTCACAGTAGCGCAGCTTAAATTTTTCTACATAAGAGAAGTATTTATAGTATGTATAATATAATCGAGTTAGTTTTTTTAATATTCTGTTAAAGCTTTCATTTTTAAAAACAGTAGGACACACCCAGAAAAACATTAGGGGAGGTTAATATTTTAAGACTTATTAAAACTTTGTTATTCCTAAATAAAATATTTAATAAAACGAACAATCAGATTACAAACGTAAGCTCAGAACGACATCCACTGACAACGTTGCCAAAAAAAATTATTTTTAGAAATCTACTGATTGTTACAAATTGGCCATTTAAGCCTATTCAAGTTTTTTTTTCCAAAAAATAACGTCATACTCTTCAATTTGCTTGAAATTTTGGCTGAAGGTTAATTCTCCACTTATGAATATATAAGTTATTTGTTTTGTTTATTGCCATTTTTTGAAAAGTTGTGGAGATACCAATTTTAGATAAAAGTAAAAATCTTGAAAAAGGAGTCATTTTATATAAATCATATCTACGTCATTTGTTATCTTATTTTTTTATATAAAGTATCTAGAGTTGATAACCTTTTGAAAAAAACGTGGACTTGGTCATTAGACCGGATCGAAATTTAGATTTCGCCGGTCGGGGTCTCAAAAGTTAGAGGTACTCATTAAAATGATTTCTGCATACTTTTTTTTTTCAAATCGGAGACAAACCGCCGAAGCAATTTTGATTCTCCTGAAGGTTCTTTTTGGTAAAAAAACCATGTTTTTTGCTTGTAACTTTTTATTTTTCATTGAACGCATACCCACACTTGCTAATATATTAAATTTCTTACTTATACCAATATTCTGATATTCAAAAAATTTAAAAATGATGTTCCATTATAACTCTTATTGACCACTGAAAATTGAATTTTTTGATATGTTATGGTTGGAAAGGTATTAAGTTCTTCTTTCTTTCTGTGTATCGCTTTAATCAAAGCTGTGTGCGAAAACTGACAGAATGTGAGAAATCGACTTTAGAAATCTGATAAAATGAAATATTTCTTATTCATACAAACAATTAATTTCATTTGTTCACTGCTTAATCGTCCAGTTTTCGATAAATTTTTTTTTAATCACATAGCTTTGATTAAAGCGATACACAGAACAAATGAAGAAATTAATACCTTGCCAACAATAACAATTCCACATAAATCTAATTAAAAATGTGTCTTTTACAGCGGTTTCAAAAAAATGCCTTTTTAAAAATAGCAACACATTCAATGTTTGGTGGTCAATAAGAGTTATAATAAAACAAAATTTTAACAATTTTTTTATGTCAAAATGTTAGTATGAGTAAGAAATTTAACATTTAAGAAGATGTGGGTATGCGTTCTGTGTAAAATAAAAAGTTACAACCCAATAGGCAATTAAGCCAGCGCTCTTCATACGAAGGCCTGCATTGACTGCTACTTTTGAAGACTAAACACATCCGTTTCTCGCTGCTCTTATGAGCACTTCTTGATGAAGGCCTTCCTTTTCTGCACAAAAGGCAGCACAACAAACTTTGTTTTTCCTATAAAGACTGACTTTTCATATACTTCAGGGCAACTTTTTCGTTAAAAGTTAAAATATATATCAGTTTAAAAATATGACGCAATAATGGCCCTTCTTACTGCTATATCAAAGAATTTAGATTGAAATTAAACTAACTTAAAAAAACATAGGAGAGAACATTAAATCAAAGAATATAAAAATAAATAGAAAAAGGTGTAAAAGAAAAAAAAACTCGCGTGTTAGCAACGTACACGTGGCAGAAGTGAAACTTCTTTAACACTAAGAAATAAGAGAGATTTTAGTGTGAAATAGAGAGAGAAAGTATCTGAAAAGAAATTCAATCAATACGAAATGGAATAATAATTTGTTGATTCAATATTTGCATCCAGGGACCGTACCGAATATGGTTTTTGTCGAAAGTGTCACATATTAACTTTTATCTCTTAATTTTTATTTTTTTCGACAAAAATAACAGTTTTTTGTGCCTTAGAGTTTTTTTGGGCAAAAATAACAGTTATTTTCTGCCGTTTATTTTTCGGTCAAAAATATCTGGTAATTTATATTTGTTCAAGTCATTTTACTGATAAAAAAATTTTGAAATTATTATTTTCATCTCATCGGTGAGACATTTTACACATGGTGTCAACAATTCAATCTGTCCAGCGGCCTTTAAGAAAACACAAATTGCTTGATATTTTTGACCGAAAAAGTTAAAGTCACCCAAAAAACTGCTATTTTTGACCGATAAAATAAAAGTCAAAAGTAACCTTTATTTTTCCTCGAAATATACTAGGCAAGAAATTAACTTTTAAAGAATCAGTTTCAAATTTAAAAGTGACTTAATATTCGTGAGAAAGAGGACATTTGTAACATAATGGTATATTTGAAAAAGTCTTTCGACAATTTTTTTCATTTGAAAATTGTAAAATAACAGTTATTTTCGGTACTTGTTTTAGTTCAGTTGGTGTTTTAGTTGCTTTCGAAAGTCTTCTCAACATTGTTACTTTTTGAATGCTGGATTGCATTTGCATAGTACCGTACTCTTTGAAGGAGCCTCCGAAAGCAGAGGCAAATCTTGTTCATTATTACCTCCTGCTTCCTGATCATTATAATTTCTATGTTGATAGAGGGCCTCATAAAGCAGCGAACGTTGATTGTTGAGTGTATCAACTTGGTTGGCTTTAAAATTTTGTTGAGATGATGGCTGAGTTCCAAAATACATTTTTACAAAGCATCAGTGTGTTTTCTGGGGATTGGTTCTTTGTAGATTCACCAAAATACACTGATGTTTCGTAAAAATGCATTTTGAAACTCAGCCGTTGTTGCAATCCACCTTACCTTCATCATTAGTTGCAGACCCAGCTGCGGCTGGTTTCTTAAGAGCTCTAATTCGCTCTCTATATTCACAAACGCGTTCTGCTCCTTTTTTAGCTATTTTTCTATTTTTTATTCCGTGCATACTTGTAGGATGAAAATTAATGTTACGGTTATGTTAATAATGTAATGTTAATGTTAATGTAAATTATGTTATTTTCAGTATGTTACGCGTTCAGTTTTAATTACATTTTGTTTGGCCGATAATCATGTGCCTACGTGGCGTAAAGGAATAGATTCCGGCTCATAAGCAACGATGTTCGGGGTTCAATTCTCGGCAGCGGTAGTAATTATTTTTTAATTGAAATTTCACTCGCCGCCAAAGAAGTTTCACTTCAAAAAATTCTAAAAATTAGCTAAATTTTGCATATTTCTATACCAGCTTAAAAAAACTTCTGTTTTTTGTCGCGTCCATTTCATTGTATGATTGCTTATTACTTTGTACTAATTTGTACTAAATCTTTCCAATATTTCTATAAAATAAAAGTAGTACTCTTTCATCGCGTTAGAACACTTAAAATACATATTGGCTCATTTTGTTCCTTTCTTGTTTTTCGAGTAATTAAAACCGTGACAATGTCGCGTCCGTGCCACTGGGAGATGTCCATATGTGAACCAAGTTTCATGCAATTATCTTAACTCCTTCTTCTTATCCTGTGCGACGGGCGGACAAGTGACGCTGATCAAGAATCCGCCTAAATCCACCCTGACCTTACAGATTTAGGGTAAATAAACTTTCCACCAACAAAAAACTGACGATGGCCAAATGTAACTTTCTTCGAAATTTCAACTTTTTCTGACATATTTTTCACTTTATCGTTCATAAGTTTTGTACCATTTGAGATATTTATACAAAAAAATGTTTGCCTTTTTAGGGCTTATAATACAGGGCTTATAATACGTTATACACAGTAATGACCTCACACGTGACCTTGGGCCAATTAAACTGTAAAAACTGAAAAAATTGAAAAATTTTGACAACAAGATTCCATAGTAGGGGTGAGAGAACTCCTCCTTGATGTCCCCTGACTCACTACTCTTACCATGGTTGTAGAGCGCCCCACTCGGCTTGGGCCTTTCTATAGTATACAATTTAGTGTGTTGTTTATTCAGAGGTCGATTGCTGGAGGTTCATATAGCACGTAATCCGTGAAGGATTGAATTCTTTGTGGTGGAGCGCATTTGATACAATTGTGTGCAAATATTGAATAACACGCACAACACAACTGATCATAAGAAGCTCGGTCAAAGTCTCTGCAAGGACTGAAAGGGCCCATTTTTATACCCTAAACCTGAAAGGTCAGGGTATATTAACTTTGTGCAAACGTTTGTAACGCATAGAACGAAGCGAGTCCGGTATAGAAAAGTATATATATTTTTGATCCGCGTCATCACGTGAGTCGAGCTATCCATGTCCGTCCGTCCGTCCGTCCGTCTGTCCGTCTGTGTGTTGTCCGTATACACAGGATAAGAAGAAGGAGTTGGGATAATTGAATGAAACTTGGTACACATAGTCACATGCACCCAAGGATCTGCACTATTGAATATTTTTGGAATCCGCCCACGGACACGCCTACCTCCCATACAACGCAAAAATTGAAAACTGCATAACTCAGCTCATATTTAGTCTACAACAATAAAATTTGATATGTATGTGTTTTATACAAACACAAAGATGTTTTCGAGAAATGGACGTCATCTGTTCACGGACACGCCCACCTCCCATACAACCCACAAATTGAAAACGCAATAAATAAGCCTCTGTTTAACCTACAGAGCTAAAATTTGGCACATATGTTTTTTATGACAAGACAAAGATATTTTTGAAAAATGGACGTCATCCGCATACGGACACGCCTACCTCCCATACAAAGCGAAAATTGAAAACTGCATAACTCAGCTCATATTTATTCTACAACAATAAAATTTTATATGTATGTGTTTTATACAAACACAAAGATGTTTTCGAAAAATGGACGTCATCTGTTCACGGACACGCCCACCTCCCATACAACCCAAAAATTGAAAACGCAATAAATAAGCCTCTGTTTAACATACAGAGCTAAAATTTGGCACATATGTTTTTTATGACAAGACAAAGATATTTTTGAAAAATGGACGTCATCCGCATACGGACACGCCTACCTCCCATACAACCCAAAAAGTTTAAAACTCAATAAATAAGGTTATGTTTGTCATAGAGAGATTAAATTTGGTATGTATGTATTTTATACCAAAACTGATGTGTGTTCAAAAATTGGGAGTAATCCGTCCATGAACACGCCCACCTCACATAGCGAAACCACAATAAAGGCATTAACTCTGAGCTACAGGAATAAAACTTGGTATGTGTAAATTTTTCATCACCATTTAAATGCAATTAAAATATAGGCTTCATCCGCCCACGGAGACGCCCATTTGCAAAAAAAAATTTTTTATTTTTGAAAAGTGGGTTTAGGGTATTTCATAGTCGGCCTAGACCGACTTTAGACTTTCTTTACTTGTTTTTTTAGATTTAAGTAAGGTGGGACATGTGCAGATGCTCCATGGTTTCTTGGATACCTGGTTTCTGTGATCATATCCACCTACACATAGATTTTATTGCCGTTTGACTGTCAACAAAGATGTTTATTAAAGAGTGATAAGTGTTTGTGCTAAGAGCTATCTCTGCCACCTTCCTAACGGCAAAATCCTCCACCTGGAAGACGCTGCAGTGGTCCCGTAGGTTGTATGCCTATTGGAGCTCTCATGTTGGAGCCATCTGTGAATATGTTCACCGCCCGCTGTGCTTGTTTGCACCAGTCGGTTGATCCTAGGTGTGTTGGTATTTTGGTTTGAGAGTTATGCGGCGGATCAAGTAGTATGTGCTTTTAATTGAATCCAATTCTACAGTGTTCAAAACTCTGTTTGCGAAGGATGCCAGCTACTGTAAGACGCTGTGTAGTTTTACCACCCAGATGAAAAATTTGGCAGGCCTGCCGAAAGAATGAATGTGGCAGGTTATAATTTCAATGTAAATTTTTGAACTTCTAAAGGATATGTATCACGTTTGCGAATTCAAAATTTTTGTTAAGCGACCAAAAAACCAAAGCTGCATTTTGGACACTCAGATTTGTGTAGTTTGTAGCGATATTTAAACTGCCGCATCGTTTCAAAGCGTGCTTGTGAAGCATGTGTCGAAGAAAAAAACTAACTGTAAATTTGATCTCTACAATTGCGCATGTACAGTTTTGCTTTCGATGTTCTCATTTGGAAAGTTAAGATCAACGTGGAATGTTCATTCTAAAAGCCAGGTAACTTAATATTTTACTTAATATTAAATATAAAATATTCCTAACATCAAATATTTATTTTTGTTCATACAACAGATTGCTTTATAACCCGTTGATGTATGCTGCCGACAACATGCCTTGGATACTCAGCGGACATTCTCGTTTCCATTCCCGCTTATAACTTTTTTCTAAAGAAATGTAATATGACGGCATGTCTACGAAATGAACTTCCATGGCAGCATTGTTGAATGCATGTAAAGACTCATGCTATATCTGTCATTTGGCATTAATGCAGCATTCATCTAACGGTATCAATGCAGCATTCCTACCACGGCAGTTCATATGGCATACATGCCCTCCTAAGACATGCCTATAGAAAAAAGATATGAGCGGGTATGGATGCGAGCATGTCTGCTCAACTTCCAAGCCATGTTGCCAGCAGGCATACAGCAGGGCTCCTTTTCCAACTGGGCAGGTATGAGTTTTGTGTCTATGTTTAGGGTCGAAACATAGAATGGTTTTGGGTTTTGTTGGAGTTGACTTCAGCGTACCCGGTATGCAAAGCGCAAATCGCCGCTGAGGTTTTCCAAATTTTTGAGATATGTTGAGTTATATACCGCAGGCCACCACATGATAACTTCGTAGAGTAGAATTGGACGAACTACTGTGTTGCGACGATCTACTGCGTCAAAGAGGGCGAAATAGCTCAAGTGCTGTTCAGTATCTTTTTGTATGCGTGTAGTGCATAGGTAGCCTTCCTCACCCTCTTATCCTTATTGAGTCTTCACGTCAGTTTGCTGTTGAGTACAACTCTCAGATAATTCGTGTGAGTTTTTTCTATTTTTCGTGGAAATTCCATTTATTTATTTATATAATTCACAGTCAGATCATAAGGGTATCATATTAGACAGAACTTATTATAAATACTTAGTATAAGGTAAAAATATATTAAAATATTATAAAATAATCTTCAAGAGAGACCACTTTGTGGTACTCCTGAGGTTGTATGAAAAGTATACGAATTAATATTGTTTAAAGAGACCACGCAAATTCGTTTAGAAAGATATGATTTAATCCATATAAGGAAATTAGAATGAAAACCCTTCTTTATAAGTTTTGCTATTAAGGCATTGTGCCAAACTTTGTCAAAAGCTTTGGAAAAATCTGTATAAATAGCATCAACCTCAAATCCAACTTCAAAGGAGGCAATGCAATAATCAGAAAAAACAGCTAAGTTCGTGATGGTAGAGCACCCAGTAACAAATACATGTTGACAAGGATTATATTTTTCACTACAAAATAAAGCTTACAATTGATTAAAATAATTTGGAAACCGTTGAAAGCTTTGAAATTGCTCTATAGTTTTGAACATTATTTTTTTGAACCGGATTTAAAGACGGGTGTAACATAAGCATACAGTGACTCAAACAATTGACCACGTATTGAAACAATCTATATTCAAATGCGTACAACAACAAAACTACTAAACCGATCTTGATCATCAAGCAGTGGTTTTTTTGTTGTTGTATTTTCTTTAAAATGAGTGTATTGGGAGAGAAACCAAAGAAACCATTATCTTTTTATTCTCAAATAAGTGCAAAAAGTAAATGTGGTCAATTTTTTGTGTTTATTTAAAACATTACAAATTTCTTAAATAACAAAAATTAATACACCGTTCGCAGCTAAAACAGCCTCAATTCTTCGTGGCATACTTTCGACCAACTTATGACACACATTGGGTGGCAGCACTCCCCAAGCATCCACGACTTGGCTCCACAATTCATCCAAGGATCTTGGAACTCCTACGACACTCCTTTTCAGCTCACCCCATAGATGTTCGATCGGACTAAGATCAGGTGACTGGGTGATCATTAAGCCACTTTTGAGTTATTTTGGCGGTGTGTTTGGGATCATTGTCATGTTGGAACATAACATCTGTGGTCTGTATGTATAGTTTTTGACAAGTAGCAGGGATGTTCGTTGACAAAATGTCCATGTTATAATTGGCTGTCATCTTGCCAACAATTCGCTGTACAGTTCCAACTCTCCCCGCCATCATACATTCCCAAACCATAACACTACCTCCTCCAAACTTCAAAGTGGGCTTAAAATGCCGTTTCTCTAAAGCGCTTCCTGGTTTTCGCCAAGTCCACTTCCTTCCATTTGATCCCATCCGATTAATTTTCGTCTCATCTGAAAATATGACCTTCTTCCAGTCTTCTACCGTCCAATTTGAGTGAGTGCGTGCAAAATTTGAACGCAGCTTATGATGACGTCTTGTGAGCAAAGGTTTCTTGATCTTCTCGCAAGCCTCGCAAGACAGCAGAACGCAATGTGTTCCTAACTGTTTCAACAGAAAGGTGTGCTTTGTCAAATTTAACTAAATTTTAGTGGATTTGCACTGCTGTCTCCACTTTCTGCTAGCGTAGATCTCGAATAATGCTACGGTCTTGTTCTGCGCTTAAGATATTCCTTCGTCCACTTGCGCAAACTGGAGGCGGAGTGGAGTGGCCATATTTTTGCGCAACTTTATAAAGGCGCTTTTGCTGACGTCGAGTATTGCACGACAGTTTTTACCTTCCATTAAAAGCTGGTGAACTCGCTCCACAATATTCTTCGGCAAAGGTCGAACCATTTTGTTTGTCTTTTAAATTAAAAAAAAATTATTAAAAATTATTAAAACATTTTAAAAATGTACTTACCAATTCCAATATATTCACAAAACGAAAATATTTTTTAGTATGATTAGTTGATTTGCTTCTAACTGCATTCAATGATGAAGAACAATGAACACAAAAATTGACCACATGCAGTTTTTGCGCTTATTTGAAAATAAAAAGATAACGGTTTCTTAGTTTGCTCTTCAAACTCACTCATTTTAAGAAAATACAACAACAAGAAAAACAAGTTATAGGCGAGCCAAATTGACTTAGTAGTTTTGTTGTTTTAGTCATTTGAATACAGAGTAATTAAACACGTGGTCAATTGTTTGAGTCACTGTTTCCAATTTTCAATAAAATTACCATCACTTCGGGATTTATTATAAATCAATGTAAGCGGGCTCATCAATGAATAGACACATGAACAGAAACGGAGAGAAACCATCAATATCAGGTTTTGATGAATTTTTTAAAGAAAAAATACCATAAAAAACATCAAGAGGTGTAATGGCTAGAGTACCAAAATTGGTGCATGGTAATATATTATTTAAAATTGCCGACCCAAAGATTACGGGTTCGAATCCCGGTCTAGCCATGGTACTACGCTTTTACCTTTCTTTAATTTTTTCCTCATTTCTAATCAACTCAAATTAAAACTTCATCAATGTAAACGACTTTGGCAGTTGCAGTTGATGGTAGAGATGTTTGTGGAATGAGATTGCTGGATAACTCGAATTGATTTAGGTAAAGGCATAACACTTGCCTCAGATTTAAATTCGAATGTTGATATAGCGCTCCGCCACACTAGAACATTCAACACTTGTTTCTCTTGTTTTCCCTTTCTCTCCTACTTATCTATCTCCCCATTTCCGAACCAAGGCAGACTTGACTGAATAGGTTTGACACCTCAAATCCCTGGTTCAAAGCTAAAAAAAATTAGTCTTATATCGTTGGCAAAGCTGCTATCTTTGTGGCTGTGGCTTTAACATTTTTGAGTAGTTTTTTGACAACAAGATTTCATAGTAGGGGTGAGAGAACTCCTTCTTGGGGTGTCCCCCAACTCACTTCTCTGGTCATGGTTGTAGAGCCACACTCGGCTTGAACCTTTCTACAATTTAGTAGGATGTCTATCTAGAGGTCGATTACTGCTGGTGCATCTATAGCAAGTAATACGTTATGGATTGAATGGAGAATGTACTACTAGAAAGTGTAATGCTGTCTCGACTGGTTTTCTCAAGTGTTTTAAGTAAAAAGAATGTAAGCCTAATAGGCCTTGCTATGTCTGTTCTTTTTCCAAAGACTGAACATAAATGTTTCCATGAAGATCTTTTTACTCAGCGGACATTGCTTTTGAAAAGTTTGAGCCTATATTTGTATTCCCCCCATACTTCTTCTTGGTCAGCTAATTTAGCCAGTTTGAAGAAATCGTTTAGGTCACGTCTTTGCTCAACAAGATCTCCACCATGATGTTCTGATTTTCCCACTTTGTTCGCGTGGGTCTATTAGAGTTGTGTTATGCTTTTATAAGCTAGTTTTAAAGGGTTTTTAGGGACCTTTCAATGTTGGATTCTGTATTTATGCGTTTTGGAGAAGGTACTCTGGTCTCAATGACTATTCTAAGCTGCTTCCAGTATATATTTCTGGGATTTCTAAAGAACTTTTAAGCCAGTATCTAGTTGATACTTATAATAAAGCTAGTATATTTGTGGTCTAAGAAGAAATGCTGTTCATGCACTCTCTAATTTATTACCAGAGTTTTAGTATTTGAAGTTAATGTTAGCTATGCCTAAGCTAGTTTGAACGATAAAGTTAGGCATGGACTCTCCTCGAGCATTAATATCTGGGCTTCCCCACACTAATGATATATGGAAATTATTTAAATAAAAATGGGTAAAAAAAAACTGCCTTTAATGTCAATATCTGCGGAATGTCAAAAACTTCCGCAGTAATGAAGTCGAAACGAATTCGCATTCGTTTTTGTACACTTTGGGTTGTTGCAGAACGTAGTCACATTTTCTTAGTTGAACTGCTATTATAATTAAATTATCTGTGGTTTCTTCAATAATATATATTCCCTTTGTCTCTAAATACACTTGCCGTGATTGCCGTAATGTCCAATATTAAAAATTATTTCGGAATTATTATGGAAATATTTCAATATCTTTTCGAAAAGTACTGTTTAAATTTAAAACATTTTTCCACTAACACTAATCATACATCCCACCCTCCACCTAAACCATCACCAGCCTTTCGAACTATCACATTGTTTACGCATTTAAAGGGGGCATCCCCTGCGCGTTGGTTGCGTTTTCAAACAAAAATACTGTTATGTGATTCTTTCAACAAATTTTGCATTACCACAAAGTTATGTTTTGCACCAAATTGTATTCAAAACACACGCATAAATATATGAATATCACCACCTTGTTTGCAAAATAAACACTGTTATTTTATAATTGAAAAATGCACCTTATGGTAAATGAATTACACACAAACAATTTTTAATGTTTTAAATTCTAATGATATAATTACGAAACGTGTTTGCATAGAACCATCTAAAAGCACTCTGGCGGTTTAATAAAAGATATGCGAATACATTCTGCTAATTAACAGCGCAGAGTTTTATACTAGCTATACAGAATAAAACCAAAAAAAAAAAAAATCCTTTTTGCTAGAACAACATTCACAGCAAAAACTAAAACTGAACAAACGAAAGAGATACTCACATGCGAAAAATAAAAGTTACCAAATTAAGTACAAAGCAGCATAGCGTAATTGCAAATGCGCTGATGGCGTTATCCTTGGAATACATACCAGTGTGAATACGTATTATTCTAAACCATAACATCATAACCAAGACATAGAAATTCGCGCAAAAGGATTTCTCATTCGCTTGTGCAACAACCTGTGCACCGAAAATAGACACATAAATGACACAAAACTAGCTAACACAGCCAACTTGGCTCCACTAACAGCATACCTGTGGGATGTGTTCCAAGGTGGATATGACTATAGGTTGCTTGGCAAAGGATGTGCTGCCACATTTTGAGCATAATTTTCTCAAAGGTAGCGAATCATGGCACACCCAGCATGTGCAGCATGCTGGTGGCAGAGGTGTACAAAAGAAGCGGAACAAACGTTGAAATGTGGCCAAGGATATGTTGACGTCCTTACTTTGTGGAGCTTCGCTTCATTGCCTTGTACTGTGGTATACAAATAAAATACGACAAGCTTCACCAGGTGCTGAGCTCATAATTGCTTAATGTTGACGCAAATAGAGCGGAAAGTATGAGGAATTAATACAAAGCTAAAACTAAACAAGCCACACAACACTTAGAATGTGCGAATTAATAATAAAACGAGAGCTGTTGGGTTAAAACAAACAAGCTTTTAATTTTGTTAAAATTTATATGAGCTAAAATATGTTTTAATACCTCTATTATTTTTGATGAGACTTAGCTGTATGAATGTGAAATGTTAACAATATAATTAATGCTGCAATATATTATACAAGGCATTGATGGTCGTAGTAAAAGGATAATTAATTAATCTGCATAAATAACTAGTGTTGTCTAATATTTGTAAGAACCGGTTGTTTTGCATATTTCAAAAAAATAAAAATTAAATTTGTTAACCGATAAAATCATTCCTGTCACTGAACAAACCAGTACAATTCCTTGATCTGTTCATATGGAAAAGCAAGTAAAATTTTAAATAATTTTGAGTAGAAAAAACTTTTATTTCATCTTCATTGATTAAGTGTCTTAATCACTTCAATGTATGCTTTATTCGCATTTTTAGTGATATTTGCACCAATAGAATTAAATAACGCTGGAATAGAAAATTATTTCATACTTTTGAAAACAGAAAAAGTTGAAAAAACCATGACGAAAATAATGCAAACAATAGTTCAATACAGAAATATGAATAAGCAAACAAAATTGGAATTATTAAATTCTTCCAGGTTATTCTTCTTCTATTGAAGTGTTAACCACTTCTGGAAGAAATGAAGAAAACTTGAAGTAAAGAAAAAGATATCTTGTTGGATGCAGAAAATAAGTAGCAATTGAAACGCGCACGGCTTTCATACAACTTTTTTGCCTGTTAAAGTAATCCACCCTCAACGATTCTTTGTTTATATAAGAATGTCTTCTAACATTTTCATACTTTTTTCCTATTTATTTACAACCTAAGCGGGGAATATTTCACTAATCCATATATTAATCCATCTATTAAATTATCTAATTATCTATTAATTTATTATTATGATTAAGTTGAAGAGATCACATGATAGCGGGTCGCTTTGTGTGAAACCTCGTTCAGTATTAAATGTTTCGGAGAGATCGAATTAAATAATTTTTCGTTCATTCTCTCGTCTTGACCTAGCCAGAGAAGCCGTTCTATTTTTATACGCTTGACTATATCGATGCTGGCATATACCTCATACAGCTCGTGATTCCATCGTAATCGGTACTCGCCATTGACGCAGATTGGATCATAGATCTTACGAAGAATTTTTCTCTCGAACGCTCCCAAATTTCTTTCATAAGAGCTGCTCAACGTCCAGGTTTGTGATGCGTATAGTAGGACGGGCATGATTATTGACTTATAGAGCGTAAGTTTTCTTCGTCAAGAGAGGTTCTACTTCTCAATTGCCTACTGAGCTCAAAGTCACACCTGTTGGCAAGAGTTATCCTTCGTTTAATTTCAATACTGATATCATTGGAGGAGTTAATGCTAGATCCCGGTAAACGAAGTCCTTAACAACCTCAAAGCAGGTGTCGTCAATAGTGACATGGTTTCCGAGACGCTGGGATTGTTTCTTTGTTGACATAAGATACTTTGTTTTATATGCGTTCACATTCGACTCATACACCAGCAGCATAACACTCTTATAGAATATTTTGCCACTGCGTCTCAGATCAGCAGCTTAGATGATCTTCTCCATCACTAAATTAAAAAAAGGCGCACGATAAGGAATCACCTTGTCCATAACCTCGCTTGATATCGAAAGGAGGGAAAAGGTCCTTCCGAATTTTCACTGCACAGCTGGTGTTGCTCAGACGTATTAACTTTTCAGAAATACCAATTCAGACATGATGAAATATAGCCGACTCCTTTTTGGATTGTCGCATGCTTCTACAATTTAATTGACAAAATTATGGTGTGTGTCAATTTTTTTCTCTTGGGTAAACTCCTAGATTTGCCGCAGCGTAAATATCTGGTCGATTGTGGACTTTCCAGGTCTGAAGCCAAACTGATAAGGTCCACTCTTTCACATAACATGTTCGACAGAACATTTCATGCGATATTAGGAAGGAATGGTGGGATAGCTTTTCTTGTGAATTGGGCAGAGCACACTGTGGTTTTAATCTTTTGGAATGCATTCTTCCGAACATATTCTTCATAGAAGCTTGTGAATACATTTTAACAGAGCTTCGCCTCCATTCTTAAACATTTTAGCCCGTAGGCCATCGACTCCTGCGACTTTGCTGTTTTTAAGCCAAGCTATAGCTATTAAGACCTCGTTATAGTCAGGCAGTGGAATTCAATGCTGTCATCCATAATTGGGGTTTCCGGGATATCATCTCCACGGCGGGATTGTTGTCAGCATTGCCATTAAAAAGACTAGAGAAGTGTTCCTTCCATAACATCAGTGCACTGTGGATATCTTGCATTAGATTCTCATTTTCATCCTTGCAGGAAGAGGCTCTAGTCTTAAAACCATCGGTTAGTCGTCTTATCTTTAAGAAAAATTTTCGAGTCTCATTCCTGCCGCCATGCATCTCAATTTTCTCGCTCTCACGCATTTCTGCCTCTCGTGTTTTTCGCCTGAACAGGCGTCTTTCACTTTCCTCCTCTTCTTTCGGTATAGGTGGCTTTTTTGGTAGTCTTGCAGTGGCGTCGCGACACTTCTAAGAGTTCAACTAGTTTCGGGCGAGGGTGGTGGTAGCCTATCAGCTCTTTGGCAGCCGTATGCATAGAGTGGGATATGTGCGTCCACTGCCCGCATATATCGTCGTTCGGAAGAGTGTTTTCTTGAAGCAGGAGTGAGAGTCGAGTAGCGAAGGCTTCGGCTGTTCGTTTTGACTGCAGCTTGTCGACGTCTAGTTTTCTCTGTTTAAGATTGCGAGTATTCTTACTATGCACAGATGTGTGCGGATCTAGTGAACTGGAAAAATGCCTTCCGTCAATTAAAACTTGATCAATTTGATTGCTTTTTTTTGATCAGGGAACAACCAGGTGGCCAGGACAACCAGGTGAATATTAAAATACTAGAATCTAGTGCTATTAATGACCATGTTTAATGCTTCTACGAAGTCAATGTACCTCATTCCGTTATCGGATGTGTTGGCGTGGAGTCTGAATTTTCAGACTGTTGGACCAAATTTATTTTCCTTGCTCACCTTGGCATCGAAGTTACCAAGCACGACTTTTATAGTATATCGGGGGCAGAGCTCGTATGCACCTTCAAGGCGCTCATAGAAAATTTCTTAGGTCTCGTCATATTTTTTTCTGTCGGAGCGTGCGCACATATTAGGCTGATGTTGAAAATTTGGCCTTGAGTGAATGGCTGGACATGATGCCGAATTCTCTTGCCAACTACAAATCCGTATCCAAACTTTTGCTCTCCGCATGACCACTGTAGTAGATAACACAGGATGCTTGCCGTAAGCAACCGTGTCCCATACATCGCAGTTCTTGGATTGCAGTGATATCAGAATTATATCTGTCCAAGATATCAATCAGTTGGATAGAGGCACCATCCCAATTTAAGGCGTGAACATTCTAGGTGCATATCCGTAAATCGTTAGTAGTTTATCGTTTGCGGTAGTCGTTATCAGATTTGGGGATAATTGTTCTCATTATTCTTGTTCATGTCATTGAAATGTTTTTTATATGGTGGGCTTCAAACCCAACGAATAACCATTGCTTGATGGCCAAAGAGCCCCGGCGCGGCGCTTAAATTAGCAGTCAGACCAGCGGGTGCTAATTTTGCCACTTCCAGAAGACACCACGTGGAGGTTTGAGTCGATTTGAGACAATTTCGACAGGGATTGTGCTGGCCTCGCCAAGTTAAGGCAGTCAGGCACGTTGCCATGTGAAGATGGCCCCCCTTGTCTCCCTTTCCACAATTTTATAACTCAAAATAACATTTCGTCGGCCTTAGGTAGATTGATCAAAACAATATATATGCCCTATTAAAGCTTTTAATTTGTGTATGAAGGAAAGGGTGACAGAATGTTTGAAACATATATCTAGTACATAATTTCCTTCGCCTGCTGAACAATATATAATTTTGACATACTTCCTATTAGAATTAGGCCGATGATTTCACTCTACCGTTCTCAACCTTCTTCATTGCCCTATTTTACCTTCTTCGGTTAAAATAACACTTAAGCACATATTTAGCTTATAGAGCAAGTTAACTGCTGTTAATCTGCAGCATTATAGAAAGCATTAGAGAATATTGTTATGAGATGCCGGAATGTTCATTTAAGTGGAAAGTTTAAAGAACATTATTTATGTACGTAATCCCATAATTTTGAAATGTGTGACTTTCCGAAAGGCACTTGTCAATAATAAACATTTTAAATTTGTTGACACTTTAGTTATTGAAACTGGTCACGTGCAAAATATCATCACAAAGTGCTTTATTTCTACTCTGCCTCTGGGTCTGCTTTACCGTTCGCCCCCCTTGAGCATGTCTCACACTATGTTGGGCTGCTCACTTTGACACATGCAGATGTCGACTGGGGAGCAAATGTGTTTTTGATATGAAAGTTTAACAGAATTTTCGGCTTTTTCAATACTTTGCAACATAACATCAACAACAAAAACAGTTAATAACATGTGTGACACCTCGGTGAAAACTTTTTCTTGACATGTATCGAAACTGTATCCGAACATATAATAATATATATTTATTTTCTTATTGATTTCTGACATGTGCTACAACAAGAAAAAACCAAGGAAGAACAAATAGAAAAAAAACAAAAAAAAAACAAACAGAGGAAAGTCAACAAAGGATAAAACAAGAAACTTTTTATTTCTTTTTAATAAAATATGAAACTTTTTTAACACACTTGAAAATTATTTCTCCTTACATGCAAGATATAAAAAAAATTTACATTTTCCACTTTTCAATATCCATTGAATCTCTGCAGCGGCCTGTTTGTGGGGTGCTGTATTGGGAAAACGACGTTTTCGGTCCGTTTCCCATTTCTTTGCCCGATGGTGTTCTCGTTAGGGTTTGTGCAATTTTCTTGCAATATCCTTCGAACTGCAAAGCTCTCACAATCAATTTGAAAGTAGAACTCGACCACTTTGGAAATTGTTGCTGCACGGAGATTTGCTCTTGCATCGTAGCAAGTTTTGCATTTAAAGTTCATGGATTGTCCATTTTGGCATGGGCAGGATACAAACGCAACAACTCTTAGCTGTAGCTATGTATGTGCAAGATGTATGTTTGGTTTGAGGCTTTCATATAAGAGAAGGATTTTAGCATGAAATTTTACAAAGTTTGGCTTTGATTTCTTTGTGGATAAGTTTTGAGTCATTTTATGAATGCAGCAACAACTTATATCAAATTCGGTGAAATGTGAATAAAGTTCGGTCATAAATTCGAATGGGGACAGTTAGTCAATAAACACAAAAAAAAAAAAAAACTAACTAAAATGTTAAATGGCAAGAAATGCGGTTATATTTGAAATTTAATGGATTATATGTAGGTCACAATTACCTCGTTCTGCAAGGCAACATTGAATGTTCTTGAAATGTATGAATTTTTTTGTATATCCCACAAATTTGGATGAAATGGCCATAAAATTCACTGAGCTGGAATTTGTCTGACTTGACTTTAATTGATGAAATATTGGCAATATGGCAAAATTAAAGTGTATCAGCAAATCACAAGTTAAAAGATGAAAGAATACGTAAGCATTTTGTTCTCAGAAATTCATAGAAAGAATTCATGTGTGTATTTATTTATGTGTGCATGTATTTTTGCATAGATGCTTGTAGATTTTATCGGTATGCTTTGCTATATTTTTCCCATTGTATAAGTTTTCCCCAGTTAATTAATTCTAATGAAAATACCAACACTATGTAGAGTGTAACAAAATGTTATGCATAGTTGTTGTATAAATATTACACAGTTTTGTTGTAAGGACCTTTGAAGTTTGGTGTCATAATTAATACTAAACAAGAGATTGTTTCAATGGTGCCAAAGAGAAATGGAAGAAAATTATTGAAATTTTTACTTCAACTGGCAATTGATAATATAAGGTTTACATAATATCTTACCTCTATTTAATATGTTTCTGGGCTTTTCTCAATGAATGCTACAATGGAGTTAGTTTAGTTTGATCAGGGAATGTAGAGATGGAACATTTTTTTTATCCAGCAGTGCTAAATATCTGTTAGGTCACACTTGATTCAAAACTCAGCTGGAAATTATTCATAGAACAAGATGTCAAAAAGCATGTGTAGCCTTCTACGCCTGTACAAAAAAACATTAGGCATACAATATTAACAAACTTTCCACTTGGATCCCATAGACCAGCAAATTAAACTTACTCCATCGAACAGTGCGATCAGACCAAAAGAGTCTGGCAACTGGAGGGAAAACCATATGGGCATGGAAAATCCTTAGTTTACTGCCACCGAAACTGACGATTACCAGCACAGGATACGATATTCCTAATTTCGACTTTTCAAAAACATTCACTAGCAGGGTTCCAACCAGAGCGGAATTGCGCAATGGGGGCCCAGCTGTTGTCTTCGATGTTACATTCTACAACGATAGGTCTGAAATGGAATGTGGAGTTGGAGCTGGTAATTACTCAAAGAACCTGAGCTTCGCCAACTCATTCCACCTACCAGAATAAACCAGCTTTTTTCAGGCAGAACTTCTAGCAATAAGAGAGGGTTGTCGGGCTTTAAGTCAAGTCAGCACAAATAGTCTTAGTGCAGTGATACTGCCAGGTAATTAAGCGGCCATCAGAGCATTACCTACAGTAGAAAATAAGTCCAAACTAGTAAAGCAAACCAACGAGGAAATGGCCAGGCTGAGACGTCAACTTAGTATTACCATTATTTGGGTTTCCGGCCACAGGAACATTTATGGTAATGAGGAAGCGGACGAACTAGCCAGATAAGGCTCTTCCCTTGTTGTGCTTACAACGGAACCAGTTCTAGTTCCTATGAACGCGGTTAGGGTAAAAGTATGCCTGCACTACGTTGACTTAGCTAACTTTAGATGGAGGAATTAAATAACCTGAGCTACAATCAGAAAAATTTGACCTTCATACAACTTAACTAGAACTCGCGAACTGCTATTAAGATCACGGACTGATTTAGCTAGAGTAACGGCAATCAGCAGGGATGATACTATGGAACAAATTCTAGTTAGCAAAAGTTAGGTCGTTTCTGAGAGTGAGGGGTGAAAATAGAGGCTAAATTAGAAAACCCGTATCACGGCGTTTGCTTATGTTAGTTCGAATTTTTTTTTCATCGACCTTCGAACTTTGCAGTCAAATGCAAAATTAAAATTTTCCTAAATTAAATTAAGTTAAAAAATTGATTCCAAAACCGAGGTTTTTTGTTTTTTTAAACACAGGTTTAAACACAGGTTTAAAGACTGAAAATCTACTTGAAATAGATTCAAGTCAACTTGAAATAATTCATGCTTGAGTACTTTACATAAAAATTACGAAAATTAGCAAAACTAATTTCAAAATATCAATACATATTTTATTTGAATAAAGATTTTTTCAACAGAAGTGTTATTGTTTTCATTATATATTAATCATATTGTCTGCCTGTTGCACGCCTATCCGTCAATAGTGCCACTACTGCGACAAAATGCTATTCTGTTCCGACAACCGCCAGCCGCTCTTGTTGTAGACGTGCTCTTAGCTCAATTCGCCGAGAGAGAATCGCCAGCCGTCAGCCGCTTTGTTTCTGTTCGGGCTCAAAGGTGGAAAAAACATCCAGCTAACAACACTTTCTATATCCGGGTACCACTCGCCCGCCTATTAAGAGCTATTTTACATAACTCCACAATCCACAACAAGAGTTGTGACTGTAACGCAAAGTAATGTAATAAAGGGTGTTTTTTAAGAGCTTGCTGATTTTAAATTTAAATAAGACACATGCCAAATTATGAAATGGCCAAAAAAAAATTTTTATTTGGTAGATAATTTCTTGGCATTTAACATTTATATATAATTTTGGGCATATGGTCACCACGACTATTTTGCACAAAAGTCATTCTGGAGGAACAATTTTCGACCACCTTTTCAAATATTTGAGGGCGTATTTCAACAATGACACGTTGAATATTGGTTTCCAAAGCGTCAATCGTTGTTGGTTTATCCACACAAGCCAGTGACTTCACATATCCCCACAAAAAATAATCAAGTGATGTCAAATCACACGAACGCGGAGGCCAATTCACCGGTCCATTTCTCGAAATAATGTTGTCGTCGTAAAAAGCGACTAATTAATGAATTCATGGCGCATTTGATGATGGTGTGGCTTTAATTGTTGCACCAATTGAATTTTGTATGGCACCAAACTCAAATCCTTACGCAAAATTTTCCATAAAGTGAATGGACAAAGTCCAACTTCTTGAGCACGACGACGAATCGATAAATTGTCGTTTTCTTCGACACTGGCCTCAACGACAGCAATATTTTCTTCTGTACGCACTCTTCTCATTCTTCTCGATGGCTTGGCATCCAAAAGAGTGAATGAACACCGAAATTTGGTACTTACGTTCTTTATGGTCGTCTCAGACGGACGATTATGTGCACCATAAAATTCACGAAGTGCTCTATAAATATTTTTAATTGAACACTGTTTTTGAACATAAATTTCCACGATTTAGAAGCGTTGTTCTGGAGTTAACCTATTCATGATGATTTGCCAAACAATACTGAGTAGAGACGTCACTTTGAACTGTCAAAACAACTGTCAGGCAATAGAGTAATTCATATTGAAAAAAACCTCATAAAGAACACCCTTTATATTACGTTATATTAAAGGGTCCGCCATCTAACGTTTTTTTTTTTTTCAACTAGTGCTTATTTCGTGAATGGTAACACTTAGCACATGTCTGATTTGACAGATAATTAGTTTTATCCTTCCGCTGAACGAATATGGTTGTGTAGACGCTTGAACAATGCTGGGAAATATTGCGACATTGCTTTGAAAATCATGATAATGTTGCAGAATGTGTGCGAAAACTGCGTACGGCTTTCAGAAGCACCGTCAGCTCCTTATGTTCATTATCTTGTGAAAAAAGTGACAGAAACTGGCATCCTCATCGATTGCTGCTGAGGTAGA
This sequence comes from Tetanocera ferruginea, assembly GCA_958299015.1. Taxonomy (NCBI): domain Eukaryota; kingdom Metazoa; phylum Arthropoda; class Insecta; order Diptera; family Sciomyzidae; genus Tetanocera; species Tetanocera ferruginea. The sequence continues at coordinate 35,697,095 of OY282644.1, read as the reverse complement.
AAGTGTGCGTGAAGCGGCATCAACATCAATTCACCGTCGTACTCAACAATTGGACATTTCGGAGACATCATTGAGACGAATTTTGCATAAAGAGCTTGGTATGACGCCATACAAAGTCTAATTGGTTCAGGAGTTGAAACCAACTGACCATCCAATGCGTTTTCGCTTCGCTGAGTGGGCCTGTGATCTTACTTACAGAAGATGCCGATTTTGCCAAAAAATCATCTTTTCAGATGAAGCTCATTTTGATCTTGACGGGTATGTACATTAGAGTGTATCGAAAATCTGACCCCCAATTCCGGTACAAAAATTAAATAGTATATGAAAAATCCTGTAGAGTGGTATACTTTGTTTTCATTTGAACTAATTTTGGCGTCCCCCGAAATGCATTTTTGTGCATTTTTTATCAACTTTTGTACTGGAGACCCATTATTGGTTGATTTAAAAAGAAAATCAAGCTTATCAATTCATTCCTTTCATATAAAAACACAGAACTGCAAAATTTCAACCCTGTTGACAATTGCTCTGACGAGAAAGAAGAGTTTTTTTCAACGTGAATCTACTTGTTATTTAATATTTGATATGTTTTTATTTTTTATTAGAAAGTATTTTTTTTAACTTTTAGCAAGTTATAGCAAATAAAGCTCGTCACAAAGAAAAAGAATAATGTTTTTTATGTCAAAAAGGCCGAAATTCGAAACAAAAAGGGATTTTTAGTCCTTTACAGGATTAAAAAAAAATTGTTGTTATTATTTGGTTAGCTGTAACAGTTTAAAAAAATACGTTACTTTTGCATTAAGCAATAAAAAAAAAAACAAAAGTTTAAAAATAATTTCATTCAATCATTCAATAAATAAAAACATATCAAATATTAAATAACAAGTGGATTCACTTTGAAAAGAACTGTAATATTTCGTCAGAGCATTTGTCAACAGGGATGAAAATTTGCAGTTCTGTGTTTTTATATGAAAGGAATTAATTGATAAACTTGATTTTCTTTTAAAATCAACCTATAATGGGTCTCCAGTACAAAAGTTGATAAAAAATGTACAAAACTGCATTTCGGGGGACGCCAAAATTAATTCAAATAAAAACAAAGTATACCAATCGACAGGATTTTTCATGTACTATTTAATTTTGGTACCGGAATTGGGGGTAAGATTTTTCCCATACAAGTCGATACACTCTAATGTACATAAGCAAAATTGTCGCATTTGGGGCACAGAAAACCCGCACGCATACATTGAAAAGCCAATGCACCCAAAACGAGTCACTGTTTGGTGCGGATTTTGGTCCAGAGGCATAATTGGGCCATTTTTCTTCGAAAATTAGCAAGGAGTGGCCGTTACAGTCAATGGCCAACATTATCGGGCCATGTTGAACGAATTTTTGTTCACAAAAACTGAAGAGGAGGATATTGGCAACATTTGGTTTCAACAGGACGGCGCTACGTGCCACACAGCCGAAGCTACACTCGATGTTTTGCGCCCTGTTTTTGAAGATCACATTATCAGCCGCAGAGCTGATGTCGTTTGGCCACCTCGGAGCTGCGATTTGACACCATTGGACTATTATTTGTAGGGTGCCCTCAAAGATAAGTGCTACGCCGACAAGCCAGAGACAATGGACGCTTTAAAGGACAATATTCGTGAAGCCATTGGTGAAATACAGCTGCACACAATCGATAATGTGCTTAAAAATTGGGCCGATCGTGTAAGCTACTGCATGGTCAGCCGGCCAGCCATTTGAATGAAATTATTTTTCATTATTAACCGGAAGGATTGTACATTCAAATAAAGAAACAAATTTGAGAATATATTAAGTAGTTTTTTTATAGCATTTTCAAAAAAAAAAGTTATTTGGCGGACCTTTTTATTATATAAAATTGAAGTGGAAATATTAAGTTAAAGGTAAACTCCAAAACTACTGGACCGATTTTTATTAAAAAGTTTTAAAATATCATATTTGTGTTACAAAATTATATAGGCAGACTTTCTTTAATAAAATTTAACAATAAATATATTTAATAACAGTGTTAAGTTTTTTAGAAAATTACCAACCATGCTTCACATTGCTTTGGCGTTTGTTTTTCACGAGTTTGTGTTACGAGAGTTTCAACTTCATGTTGCTATCAACCCTTCTCTTTGTGCTCAACTCGGATCTGCGACACATTCTCTAACACTCTTTCTTTAATATAACTTTTTTAGCTAGCATAGAGCAATGAAACAAACAGATGATAAACAGTGTTGCCGGAGTAAATTTATTTTTATATCCAAAACACAAAATAAAAATAGCCAAAATGTAAAAAAAATAGCCAAAAGTTTATATATTAGTAAGTTTAATTTTATAAGCAAAAAGAAACAATACTTACATTCATACCTTTTTTAACTAACTTGTTTTTTGTACAACACAGTACCGTTTTTTACTGTAAAAAGATTTACAAACATGTTTGTTTTTAAATATGTTATAAAAAATTATATATTTAAAATATATGAGCATATTTTAAACATATTAAACATAAATCCTTTAAAAAGACGGACCTTTAATATAGAAGGATCTTAGCTAATTTATTTTTTACTTGATAAGAGTAGAAAAATTTCATAAAAATAATGTTTGCATTTTCGGAAGTAAAAAAAGTATTACATTTTTTTTTTAGCTTCTAACCAAGGATTGCTGGAGTCAAACCTTTTCAGTTAAGTCTGCCTTGGTTCAGAAATTGGCGATAGATAAGTAGGTGAGAAAGTGAAATTAAGTGAAACAAGTGAAGAATGTTTTATGTGTAGCGGAGGGCTATATCAACTTACTTTTCCATGCTGACTTGCTTAATTTTACTTTTAAAAACAAACCATAATTACTTTCAATGATCAAAGTTATATACATTGTTGCATACTCTTATGTGGCACATGATTCGAGATGTCACATGTGAAATTATTGGATATTCTTGCGCCCGGCTGCGCGATTCGCATCACTGGCAGGTCGTGTTCAAATGAAGAGAGAATTCACCCTAACGTACAAATTTTAAATCATTTCCCTGCAAACATTTGGAAGACGCTAGGCAGAGAAGTGGATTTTGCGATGCACCAGTGATTCGCCCAAGTGTTTTTGGGAAAATGCATCGCTTTTCAAATGTTAAAGCAATGAATGCGCGAGTCACGAAAATTTTCAAAATCTTCCTTCGCTCATTTCGGCTATTGTTGGAAGATGGATTTTTGAAAAATGTTCAAAATCTATCATGGGAATATGAAGCAGGCTCTGAAAAATCGTTACAATTAATCAGAAAGTTAATCTAGTATAGTTTTGAAGCAACGTCGCATTATTTCGAAGTGAAATAAAAACAAATTCACAAAAAAATCATTGAATTCGGACAGAACAACGATGTTTTGGAACAAATTGCTGAGGACTCTTAAAAGGACTTCGTTTGCCACCCTTTTCGGCGAATTTCTTATAACTCCTCTTGGCGGTTAATTGTCGAATTCCCGGCGAATCAGCCTTAGCATCTTACAGTCGGTGATACCCGGATGATTCTCAGATGAGCTCAAAGGCAATTGCTTGATCTTCCAAGCGATTCGCTGGCGATTCTCAGGCAAGTGAAAATGTTAGACGTAAAATAAAAAATTAATTTTCGCCGGAATGCAAAACCATAGCCCAGTAAAAAAAATAACCAAATGAAAAATAAAATCGCCAAATAGCCAAAACTGATCACGAGCAACAAAAATAGCCACTTTTGGCTATAAATAGCCAAAACGGCAACACTGATGATAAACTCTGTTAGCGTCGAGCAACGTAAAAACAAAAAAGTAAAACAAACAATGAGAGAAATAATGTATTGATTCTGACAGTCGGAAGATAGGCGATCACATCTCCTAAGCGATAAAGTGCCTAATATATCAAAAAAAGGCACTTATACCTTTGGTGATGTACAAGAAGCTGAAAAGCGATTTGAACATAACAAAAAACTAGAAAGGTATATATATCTTCGACTTGACCGAAGTTAAAATACCCCCGCGGCCGATTCTTAAGGGTAAAAGAATCTTAAATTGGTGAGTTTTTGTATGAGATTTTGAGAGATTTTATTATTTTTATGTGTCTGAAATACATACATGTCTAATTGTTTTCCTGCAGCTTAAATATAAGCCTTTTTATAAAGTTTTCAATTTTGGGGTTGTATGGGAGTTGGGCGTGTTAGTGGATGTATGACGCCCATTTCTCTTACACACCTCATTTTTCATATAGAATTCATAAATACCGAGTTTCAGTTTTGTATCTTTAATATTACTTTCTTTATAGAGTTTTTAATTTTGGGGTTGTATGGGAGGTAGACATGTTAGAAAGTGAATGACGCCCATTTTTTAATGTTGGGTTGTATGTGAGGTAGGCGTGGTTTTCATCCGATTTAGCCCATTCTCGAACTTGATCTGAGTTTTTTTAAAAAAAGCTTAAATATTGAATTTCATTACGATAGCTTCAAAACTACAGCTGCAATCGTGTCGACAGACAGACCGACAGACAGACAGACATGGCTAAATCAACTCAGGTGGTGATGCTGATCAAGAATATACACATTTGTCTATACCTACCACGCCTCCTTTTGGGTGTTACACACGACGTGACAAAATAAATATACCCCTTACGCAGTACGCGTGGGGGTATCAAAAGGGAAATCATTGGACTAATCGCTTTTTCCCTACTCGAAGAAGCGTTAAAGAGATTAATACACACTTCGTAACAGTCATAGCTGACTACAACCTGCGACGAACAACAAACGTCAAAAAATAGAACGCATGCCTTCTTATGTAAGTGTAATTTTTGCCTGCAGCACGACAAAGAGAGGATTCAACGACAAATATTGCAGCCGCAGACTTCAATCTATTTCTAATTTGACAGTCGACAAAAGCAGTTTGTTTACGTTTTTGTTTTAATTATATTCAAGCTAGCTGTGCGTTTCCATTGTGTGCGTCTTGTGATTATTGTTTTGTTTTAAAGTAAGTTCATAAAGTAAATAAAATTCATCAGAAACACAGCAATACAGATTGTTGCTGTTGCATTCATTATAATCAAGTCGTCGAGAACACTGCGAACACTCACTTGTGTTTTTTTACCTGATAAAAACAAAAATCAATCGCAAGTGCTTTGGATAGATTTACATCTTTTTAAAATAGAAACTAAAAAATATTTTTTGTCATTGTTGTTTTGTGTTGTTGAAGAGCAAACGCTTTTTATACCCTAAACCTGAAAGGTCAGGGTATATTAACTTTGTGCAAACGCTTGTAACGCATAGAACGAAGCGAGTCCGGTATAGAAAAGTATATATATTCTTGATCAGCGTCACCTCGTGAGTCGAGCTATTCATGTCCGTCCGTCTGTGTTCGTAAACACAGGATAAGAAGAAAGAGTAGAGATAATTGGGTGAAACTTAGTACACATGGTCACATGAACAAAAGGATCTGCACTATTGAATATTTTTGGAATCCACCCACGGACACGCCTACCTCCCATACAACGCAAAAATTGAAAACTGCATAACTCAACTCATAATAAGCCTACAACAATTAAATTTGGTATGTAAGTATGTGTTTTATATCAACACAAAGTTGTCCTCGAAAAATGGGTATCATCCGCTCACGGACACGCCCACTTCCCACACATTCCAAAAATTGAAAACACAATAAAGAAGCCCCTGTTTAACCTACAGAGATAAAATTTGGCACGTATGCTTTTTATGACATAAAAAATGGACATCATCCGCCCTTGGACACGCCTATCTCCTAAACAACCCAAAAAGTTTAAAACTCAATAAATAAGGTTATATTTGTCATAGAGAGATCAAATTTGGTATGTAAGTATTTGATACCAAAACTAAGGTGTGTCTAAAAATTGGGAGTAATCCGATCATGAACACGCCCACCTCGCATAGCGAAAGCACAATAAAGGCATTAACTGTGAGCTACAGGAATAAATCTTGGTATGTGTAAATTTTCATTAAAATTTAATTGCATATAAAATATAGGCCTCAACCGCCCACGGACACGCCCATTTTCAATAATATTGTTGTATTTTGAAAAAGCAGGTTTAGGGTATTTCATAGTCCGCCTAGACCGACTTTAGACTTTCTTTACTTGTTTGTTCATAATTTCATGAATTGAAGTTCATGTCTGTGCCTAAATCACCCTCTCAACAAATGTAATGAATAACTCAACAAGGAAATGGCTAGATTTCACAAAATAATTGGCAATTAATTATAGAAACCCAGCCATTTATTTCTTATCCATTAACCGTTTTTGTTTTAGAGTACAGTGGATAAACTCATTCCCGCTCTAATTTTCTACAGGCTTTAGAGGTGTTGCTTATTTGAAAATCAAGAAACGAATGACATAAAACAGCAAAATCGTGTGCCGATGTACAACAGATACATGTACTGAGTCCATTTGTTATGTACTGAATAAATGTGTCATTTCAATCGTATAAGTGGGACGTGTACTGAGTCTATATTTTATATATTGAGGACATGTATTACTCTCATTGATGTGTACACGTTCGCTATGAGTCTATATTTTATATATTGAGTAAAGTTTTTGTAAAAATTGCATAACACCTTAATTGAGTACACGTTGCTTGTATCTATTGAAGTCTGCAATGTATTCAACACATAACATGATGTATAGATTTTACATAGCTGTCTCTGTACTGACTACATAACTGTTTCCCTTAGTGTAGGAAACTCTTATTGGATCACCCTTTATATAACAAACAAAACTCTGATATATACAAAAGACTTTGCTGATCTTAACTGGGTTTGAATCTACGACATACGAGTATTGAACGTGTACGTTAGCAAACTCTGCTAAACTTGAACTTCGAAAATATTGATTAAATTTCATTGAGTACATTCTTATACGCGTACCATGTTCTATAGACCGCCTACCGGTTACGCCCAAAGTTATCTTTGAGGTATCAATTGACCCTTTCCAATAACAACGCCATGTAAAAGTGACCAGTTGGTTTTGACAGAATTGGAAATCAATGACGTGGTAGATTTTGAACTAGTTCTTTGCTCCGTAGGGTTGTTTGTGAGAACGAGACTGTTTATGTTAGAGCGAATCCTCGCTAAAGTGCTTCGTAGAGGTTTTAGCGAATCATCTTATTGAAGCTGAGACAGCTTTCAAATAACTTCTTTTTACTTTTGAGATTAATTCTACATACGTGAGATCGGATCTTTGGTAAGATGCTTTTTAAAGGCAACAGCGAAAACCTTGTCCAAGCAAAGTCAGCTTTCAATTTCTTCTTTATCATTCGTGCGAATAACAATCGAAGCTGTTTCATAGCAAAGCGAACTTCCAAAATTTTCCCAATGAACTTTTAAGAAACTTCGCAGAAGCTTTTAAAAAGAAGCAAAGAAGAAGTTTACAAAGGAACCGTCTTTTGTACGTCTGTTTTTAATTCTGTGCTAAAGGAAGAATAAATGTTGTACTTTCTTTATAAGCATAATAAAAAAGAATTTATATAAAACAAAAACGTTTTCTTGGTTTAATAAGAGGCGCTTTAATGGTGTAATACTTTGAATTAGAAAATATCCCTCAGTCCATTTTTAACGACCAGTGTAGGCATGTAACGGGAAATGCTTGGAATTTTTTATTTGTCTGGTTGGCAACCATAAAAATGACACAACCAGTCAGACAAAAATAAACTCTCATACACACACACACACACATATATACATACAAACATAACAACACATTAAAAAAACAACCAAGGCACTTTCTTCGTTTGTTGAGACACAGTTCAATTTTTGACAGAATATTTACATAAGCATGCATGAATGCGGTTGCATATCTGTGTCAAAATGTCTGATTGTGTTTCCTGGTGAGCACTAGATTGCAAAAAAAGTGAACTTCTTTCGATACGAAATATAAAAAAAAAAATCAACCATGTACGTAGTTATTCGATAGTACATAAATATCAACAACTTTTAAATGCACGCATATCTTTGCTCTTTTTACCTCTAATAATATGTAATTTTTTCAATTTTTTATTCGAAATTAAAACTATACTACCTACTCAACCAAACTCAAAACCAATACATAAAAAAGCTGTTCACATCTTAAAGTACTGTAAAGTTTCTTAAGAAGGTATTCAAAAATAATGCCAGCTTATCTGGAACAACGGTAAAATGCTTACTACATAAGATAAAAATCCAAATTATTGCAATCATAAAGTCCGCTCAAGTTTTTGGAAATTTTTCCATTAAAAACTCTGTAGTTCAACTCCTGCACAACCGCAGGGTAGACTTTATTCATACCAAAGGATAGATAGACAGCAGCACAAGAAGTTGATTTCACACAGGATGCGGATAGGTACGTACGTAGTTGAACGATGACGCTCTGGCAGCGTACACGATATGTAACAAACAAACAAACGAAAAAAATGAATACCACTGAACAAACAACAACATCAATTTTAAGTGGCGCATCGCCATTTCGAAAAACATATTCAACCCACAACTTCTTCACATCCGCTAGCTTGCTCGCATCAATCTCGCAGATACCAATCTTTCCATTTCGTTCATTCACTATCAGCAATTTCGGCGTTTTTTTTATTTCTTCCTTCTGATTTTACTGTTGAACTTCGGTAACCCACGGACATGTGAGGCGCCCACACAAGGAGTACTCTTTGCCCATTGTTGCAAAACAAACAGAAAAAAAAAAAGTATAAAAAAATGTTTTCTGATTGTGCGCCTGCATCAAATTCAAAATTCCATTCGCAAAGATGCGAGTAGTTGACAAATGCGTTATTCGGGTCACGTACAAGCAAAGAAAGTGGAGCTACCATCAGGAGCATACAAATTTATTATCTGCCGTCAACCGTCTGCTTCTGCTGCTACTGCCATGACTACTGGTTTGTACATCCGTTGCTTCCGTTGTGACTGTGCTTTCTGGCTGACTGTAGGTGTATCTTATCAGCGCTATCGTTGGCCTGAGCATTTCCGTGTCCTTATGCTGTGGCAATCGAAGGAAGTGCTCTCAATGATTTTGAGACTATTTGCAACTCACGTGATGATGTGCCCACCTACATTTCGTCGACGTCGTCTCTGTTGTATTCCATGTTAACCTCTTAACACCTCTAGTATTTTCCAAGAAACAACTATAACGAAAGCGCGATACTTAAAACCCAAAGAGCTGAGTATTTATAAAACATGGTGTTTGATAAAAAAAAAGTATTTGCAGACAAGAAAATATTGGCTTATTCTTAAATACTTTTACATTGTCCTATGGAATGTTGCTTTTTATTGATGATCTTAAAGAGAATTGAGAGAGGGTGAAACATGTGCATCCCCTATCAGATATATCGCACGACGTTGCATTCGGTCCAGAAGCTCCAAGTAATATCAAATCTTGAAGCTTCTGCTCAAATGTACGCATTGTGCTCCATTTTCGGCCAGAACGTCAAAACGACTCCGCAAGATGTACACCATTTATATAAGGGCTAAGCTAAGGGAAAATCCATTCTTTTTTGGCTCAGCAAACAACACTAAGTCTTGCTTGCATTAAGCTCTACTCTACAAGCAAGACCCCACTCGGAGATTTTTTTCAAGTCGTTAAGGAGTGTGTCCATCTCTCAATCCATCTCTCAATCTCAAAATAGCTCGGGCGTATTTTGAACGAATATGAATGACAAATGCTGCTGTCGTCCGCAAACGAATCGATTGGGTTATGAGTCAATGACAAAAGATCGTTGATAAAAACCAAAAACAAAGTAGGTTATAGGAACGAAACCTTGCTCAACAACCTTGCTCTTTCCAAATAAAAGAACGCATTGGTTCCATTTTTCGGGGAGGAACGCCATAAGGACGGCATTAGGGCCCTACAGAAACCACGCAGTGCAATTCGCTGTGCTCCAGGTAATTCATAAGGTTGACGTTTACAGCCTCTCCCTGACTTTGGAGAGTATTGAACATTTCGTAATGGGTCGGTAGTTTGCAGGGTTCGTGGTATCGCTCTATTTTGGTACCGTCTGGACATTTGTGACCTTCCAACAAGATGGAAATACTCCTGTCCTGAAAGGACATGTTTAAGAGGTTATGCAAAGGCAGAGCCAGGGAAGAAGCACACACTTTAAGCACTATTGGTGGTATGCCATCAGAACCAGAGGCTTTGTAATGTTAAGGACCCTATCAACTGTTCTTGTTCGAAAGCATATCATCTCCTGCATTTCAGAAGGTTTAATTTTGTTGAAGGGCAGTAGCTGATTGCAAGCTGAGATTGTGGAGTTCTGTCCAAACAATCCAGCCAACAGGTTTGGTTTGTCAGCCGAGTTAGAGAAGATTTTTTGCTCCCTTTGGCACAGAGAAGAAACTGTTATCTGGTGCGAGTTTCGTGAATGAACTTTTCGCGGTCTAAAAATGCATTACAGCGATTCCTAGCCTCGGTGCAAAGTCTTTTAGTATCAGCGTTTTTGTTAAGACGCCAATTCTGAAAAGCTTCTTCTTTGAACCTGACTTCAATCCTGCAAGTTTCGTTACACCAAGACTGGTCTTTTGGCATAATTATTCTCATCTTATTGGCAATGAAAGACTGCATACCTAACAAAATAGTTTCCTGTACCACTAAAACCGCAGCGTTCACATTCTATCTTACTTACTTTTCTTAATTAGATGGCGCTTACAACCATTGATCGGTTTTGGCCTCGTCTAAAAATTTGCGCCAACCTCTTTTGTCGTAACTTCAAGCGAAACTCCAAGCGTTGTCAGGTTATCCAATGTCTGGTCTTTCCAACGGAGATGCGTTCTTCCTCGTCTGCGTTGGCCTCTGCTGGGTACCGAATCCAATAATTTTTTCGCAGGAACTTCGTTGTTCATTTTCTCAACATAACGTAGCCAGCGAAGCAACTCTATTTTAATAAGCTTGACTATATCGATGTCGGTATTCGTTATTCACCATTAACGCAGATTGGAATATAGATCTCGCGAAGAATTTTTCTCTCGAACGATCCCAAAGTCCTTTCATCAGAGCTGCTCAACGTCCAGGTTTGTGATGCGTTAGTAGGACGGGCATGATTATTGACTTATAGAGCGTCAGTTTTGTTCATCGACACTCAGAAAAAAGTGTCTCGGAATATGATAAAAAAGGCATCATATTTAGAGAAAAATGGTATAGACTTTGCTCCAGAGAATGCTATTCTGTAATTGCGATACTAAAAATTCTCTAAAAATGATAAAAAGCAACCATGAAATAGAAAAATATATCATTTTTAGAGAAAAATACTTTTTTTTTGAGAAAATATTTGTTTTTATTGAAGAAAATACTTCTCATAGTGAATTTTTTATCAAAATATAAGAAAATTTTTTCATTTTCAATAAAATTTCTCTATAAATGAGAATTTTTTGTGCGAGAAAAATACTTATCATTATTAGAGACATTGAAATGTTTCCATTTCCTAGAAGTAAAGAAATATTTCTACGAAAATGTGAAAAATTATTCTAATTGAAGAAAATTTTATTTGAAAAAGAGAAAATTGCTATTATCAAAAATAGAGAAATTTTTTACCGGAGCAAGGTATGTGTTTTTTTCTCAGTGGAGAGAGAGCTCTGCTTCTCAATTGCCTATTGAGTCCAAAGTAACACCTGTTGGCAAGAGTAATCCTTCGTTTAATCTGAATACTAATATCGTTAAAGGAGTTAATGCTGGATCCCAGGTAAATAAAGTCCTTCACTACCTCAAAGGAGGTGTTGTCAACAGTGACGTGGTTTCCAAGACGCTGGGACTGTTTGTTTACACAAGATACTTCGTTTTATCTGCGTTCACTGCAAGACCCATTTGACTCTACTTTTTTTCTAGCCTGGAGAGTGCTGCACGGAATTCGCGCGTATTATGGCCAATGATGTCAATATCATCAGCATACGCCATGCGCATAATACTCTTATAGAAAATGGTGCCGCTGCGTCTCAGGTCAGCAGCTCGGATGATCTTCTTCATGACTTTATTAAAGAAGTCGCACAGTAAGGAATCACCTTGTCTGAAACCTCGCTTGGTATCGAATGGAAGGTCATTCCCGATTTTCACTGTACTGCTGGTGTTCTTCAGCGTCATTGTGCAAAGACGTATTAGCTTCGCAGGAATACCAAATTCAGACATGATGGAGTAGAGGTGACTTCTTATTGGACTGTCGAAAGCGGCTTTGAAATCGACAAAGAGATGGTGTGTGTCGATTTGTTTCTCAAGGGTCTTTTCCAAGATTTGTCGGAGCGTGAAGATCTGGTCGATGGTGGACTTTCCAGGTCTGAAGCCACACTGATAAGGTCCAATCAGTTGGTTGACGATGGTCTTCAGTATTTCACACAATACGCTCGAAAGGACCTTATATGCGATAGTAAGAAGGCCAATCCCACGGTAGTTGGCGCAAATGGTGGGATCGCCTTTCTTGTGGATTGGTCAGGTCACACTGAGTTTCCAATCATCTGAAATGCATTCCTCCGTTCAAATTCTGCATAGAAGTCTGTGCATTTAAAAAGATCTTCGCCACCGGTTTTAAATAGATCAGCCGGTAGGCCATCGGCTCCTGCAGCTTTGTTGTTTTTAATCCGAGCGATAGCTCTTAAGACCTCATTATAGCCGGGCAGCGGAGTTTTAACACTGTCATACATAATTGGGGTTTCCGGGATATCATCTCCACTGGCGGGATTGTTGACAACAAGCTTCATGTGACATAATGTACATTAAGTATGAACTTTTAAAGCAATGTGGCTTATCATGTTTTTGCACTATACCCTTCAATTGCATTTTTGCATTGATAAAAAGGATATATAAATTGAAAAAAAAAATATTCTTAGAATAAAGTGTCAAACTTAACAAAGAAGACTTACGTAAGTTATCAGAAATTTACGTACCAAATCCAGAAACATAAAAGGTAGCCTTCATATTAACAGTTGAAGTACAGAGGAAAGCAAGAAAAACAATCACTATTTCGAAACAACCTGTTGAGGTTTATGGATGATTCAAAATTGAGAATACCATAGGTGCGTGAATCTTCGATTGGAAATCTTATGAGGTTTAATACTCTACAATCTTCTAAGCGAAAACAGTTGCCACAAACAGATATGTCTGGCTTAACAATTAATATCACTTTGAAGGCAAAACCATCTCTGATATTCAAGCTTTGTCTCAATTATTATCTTTGATATTTTATCAACAAATCTAACCTTGTTGAAGAGACTGTCACCATTTTCGCGAAACCACCTCAGAACAAAAAATAATTCTATACTTGATTTCTATATACGGTAGTTTTGATGGAAACACAAGGAAACACAAAGACCAGAACCGTTTTTTAGTGTTGGTAGAACCCTCTTCAAACAATATAACAAACGATTATTGCATGATGACAGAAATAAAAAACTGGTCAACCCAAATTAAAGAATCAAGAACAGAAAATAAATCTGTCTGTTGATTCAATATGTAAACTCTGTCTAGAGGCTGGATAAACCTTTAAACATAGTTCCATTGAATTTTCAACTTTTTCTGTAGAAAGGAAAAGAAAGCAAAATACAGTCACAATAAGACATTTTGCTGTCCTTGGCTTCGAAAATATCGTGTTTTGAAGAATATAAATCAAAGAATTGCTGGAATGTCGCACTAGGTCTAACAACAAGTAGAAGAGTCAGAGCTCTATAAACTCCCCGTAAACCATATTCATCTTTTTTAGATCTATCCAATGAAGATTATAGATCATTACTCTCTCTACTTTTTTAGATCATTACAAATTATGAAAACGAACAATTTATTTGCTTTCGGGATAGCAAAAAAGAGTCCAGTTCAAGTTCACCCAGCCAGATCAAATAAATATAACGCCGCTATAGCAAAGAATTGGGCTGCTAGCTAAGGTTCGTTCATTTTGAGAAAATTGGGCGAAATTGTGGGATTGTTCATTAAGCTTCACATGCCATTTAGAATTACATTTTATATTTCGTCATATGAAGAAACATTTCTGAGTAATATGTACGTGTATAACAGTATACAAAATTGTCTGAATCTGATGCAAGATTTCACCAAAATAATGCCGTCTGTTAAAAAACCTAGCCGGACATTTTACAAAAGAACGTTTTCGTTTTAATTTTACATTAAAAATCTTGTTGAAAGACCCTGTTTAACTAGACCTCACTCCTAGTTTTTTCTGGTTATAAAACTCTTCTATTTATCACGATCTCTGCATGAGTTTGACTTTTTTTTGTAGAAAATTTTATGAAGGAATTTCTACAGACTCAAAATAAGTGACAAAGCTTGTCGCTCATTTCGCGATTCCAAGTCCAATTCACTCACTTTAATTTGAATGGAACTTTCAGAGATATAAATAATATTAATACCCTAACTCCACTGCGGGATTGTTTTTACGGTAAACGTCACTTTTTCACAAGTATCGCTTAAGGATTCACGAGTGTGGCTTTAAGGACACGTAATAAACTTTTAAATCATATTGTTTTGCTTATCATTCTGCTGAAGTGACATGTGCGTCATTTTTCTCTACTCCTCCCACTCCGATTGAAGTAACAAGCAAGCATCTTCGCTTGCATTTTTTTTTTTTCTTTATATACTTACGCAGCCCTAAACAAATATAGCAAAAGTAAGAAGAGTACCGTTTAATGGTTATTTTTACAAGGAATGAAAAACAAAATAAGGGAAATAAAAGCAACATTTGGGGGCATGAAAAAAAAAGTGGCGGCTGCCATCTGATGCTCGCATGACAAAAGAAAACATAAATCTAACAAAATCTCAAAGTAAAACAAACAGACTGACAGCAAGCGTCGACATTAACTAATGGAAAAGCTAAAAAAAAAAATTTAACGAAACGCAAGAAAAATCGAAAAAATATACAAAGTAAATGTTGCATCATTTACTAGTTTAGACGAGGGTTCGTCACAACCCCCAGCAGCCATCTCATGCAGTTCCAGCCAAGCCCTCTTCAGCGGTTTGGCTGCTAATAAAATATAACGGCACAGCGGAAACGTCATCGTTTGAGTGTAACATCAGTCAGACTATCTTAAGGTGTGTGAGTGAATATGTAGTATGTATGTGTGAGTAGGTACTTGTCAAATGAGAAAACAATAAATGACAACCAGCGCAATAAATGAGGACAAAAAGCGAACCACAAACTTACAATTCATGCTACGTTGAATGACACAATTCTACAGTTCTAGGTGGCAAGGCGGTAAGGCATGACGGCAGCAGAAGGCGTTTAAATTGAGTGACTTTCCACCCTGCTGCATGTCGCCATCGTCCTTTGAATTGTTTGCTCAGTGCGCTTTTTTATTGCACCCTAAGCTGACCAATATTTCCTTTTTAATGGCCATTAAGTTGCGAATTTGACACACTTTGTTGTAGATAAGTTGTAGTCAGTATTTGGCAAATATTTAACTTAAGATATAAGGATAACAGTTTTGTCACCACATTTTTCTTTTCATTCCCTCTCTGCATGAAAATTATACACGTATCAGCTATGGCTGACATATAATTAAGAAATAATATTTACATTCGAAAATTCGATTCGGTACATTTCTGTTGATATAAAAAGGTAACATTTTGCCAAAAAATTCAATTATTCAATTGTAAAAATGTTTCTTTATTAATTTTAAATTGATGCAACAGAAATTCAAAATGTTGTTAATAATAGGCCGAAAAGATTGATAAGAATTTTGATATTGGTTTGCACCGAACATTTTATATAGAACTGTCGGATTAATATCTCTTTCTGATATACTACTGTGGACACAAAATATCGCGAAATTTTTATTTATTCTTCTGAATTAATTTCATCTCCCTCAAAGTAGCCAAGTCCCCGGATCTAATACACTTGTGCTGACGTTTTTTTTTTAATTTTCAAAACATGCAGCAAAGTTCTCTTCCGGTGAAGCCTTCAATTCTTTTTCGTTTCAGTTACTATCTCTTCTATCGATTCAAAATAGTGTCCATGGAACGGCCTCCTGAGTTTATCGAACAGCCAAAAGACACATGGTGATAAGTCAGGCGAATACCTTAGTTGCAGAACGATATGGGTCGAGTTTTTACCGGAATGATCACGATTTACGAGTGCAGTTTTATACACCAATTTAGATTTTTCTGAAGCCCAAATGGTCACTCAAAATAGTTTTCACGGATTCTTCTGATATTCCAAAAAGCCAGTAAGTTCTCGGACTGTGAATCAACGATTTTAAAGCACCACTTCTCTGATTTTGCTGTCGTGTAGCTCATCACTTGGTGTTTATGATCGTAATGGTCGTACCTCGTCTTCAACGCTTTCCCGACCCCCTTTGAACATTTTGTGCCGCTCATTAACTTTTGTTCTACAAAGTTTGCTGACCGAAGGCCATCTGCAACATTTTCAACGTTGGAGAAGGCCTTCGGCAGTAGAAATATTATTATTAATATCCGCAATGCTCGGAGCCCAAGTTCGATCCCCAGTCGAGGCGAAAAGTTTTTTCAATAAAAAAATTTTTCTGATCGGTCACCACCTCTCTGCAGATAATGGCAAACCTCAGAGTGTTAATAATGCCATGTAAAGCTTCTTGAGAACATGAACTTTAGCAGTTTGGAGTCGGCATAAAACATGTAGGTCCAATTCTCGGTCAATTATGTGCAAACATTTAATAACACACACACAACACAATTGATCATAAGAAGCTCGGTCAAAGTTCTTTCAAGGGCTGAAGTGGCCAATTTGTTTTTTTTTTTTTTTTTACATTATAAAAAACGAAGAATTGACTTTAAACTATTTACAAAAGATCACGTATCTCAAACATTAATTAATAATTTAATGTATAATTTGGCGCAGATGTCAGTAATAGTAATGCCAACTTAAAAATAAAAACATTTGTCCCTACCGGAATTTTACCGGAAAAAAATTTTTCGAAAAGATAAGACGCCTGGCCGACGGTTTCAAGACCGGAACCTCTTCCTGCAAGGATGAAAACGGGAATGTAGTGACAGATATCCAGAGTACACTGAGGTTATAAGGGGAACACTTCTCTAGTCTTCTGAATGGCGACGCTGACAACAATCTCGTCAATAGAGATGATATCCCGGAAACCTCCATTATGGATGAAAGCATTGAAGTTCCGCTGTCCGACTATAACGAGGTCTTAAAAGCTATAGCTCGGCTTAAAAATTATAAAGCCACAGGAGCCGATGGCCTAACGCCTGAGATGTTTAAGACCGGTGGCGAAGCTCTGTTTAAATGCATTAAAAAGCTTCTATGCAGAATATGGTCGGAAGAATGCAACCCAGTGTGCTCCGCCCAATCCAAAAGAAAGGCGATCCCACCATTTGCGCCGACTACCATGGGATAAGCCTTCTTAATATCGCATATAAGGTCCTGTCGAGCGTATTGTGTGAAAGACTGAAGCCCAACGTCAACCAACTGATTGGACCTTATCAGTATGGCTTCAGATCTGGAAAGTCAACCATCGACTAGATCTTTACGCTCCGACAAATCTTAGAAAATACCCTCGAATAAACAAACGACACACACCATCTTTTTCACGATTTCAAAGCCGCCTTTGACAGTCCAATAAGGAGTCACCTATACTCCATCATGTCTGAATTTTGTATTCTTTTGAAGCTAAAACGTCTTTGCAGGATGACACTGAACAACACCAGCAACGCATTGAAATTCGGGAAGGAGCTCTCCCTTGCGTTCGAGACCAAGCGAGGTTACAGACAAGTTGATTTCTTACCGTGCGACTTCTATAATATAGTAAAGAAGAAAGTTATCCGAGCTGCTGACCTGAGACGCAGTGGCACAATTTTCTATAAGAGTGTTCGACATCATTGGCCATACTACTCACGAAGTCAGTGCAGCATTCTCCAGGCTAGAAAAAGAGTCGAGTCGAATGGGTCTTGCAGTGAACGCAGATAAAACGAAGTATCTTGTGTCAACAAACAAATAGTCCCAGCGTCTTGGAAACAACGGCACTGTTGACAACACCTCCTTTGAGGTAGTGAAGGACTTTTTTTACCTGGGATCCAGCATTAACTCCTTGAACGATATCAGTATTGGAATTAAACGAAGGATAACTCAACAGGTGTTACTTTGGGCTCAGTAGGCAATTGAGAAGCAGAGCTCTCTCTCGATGAACAAAACTGACGCTCTATAAGTCAATAATCATGCCCGTCCTACTATGCGCATCACAAACCTGAACGTTGAGCTGCACTGATGAAAGGACTTTGGGAGCTTTCGAGAGAAAATCTTTCGCAAGATCTATGGTCCAATCGGCGTCAATGGCGAGTACCAAATACGATGGAACCACGAGCTGTATGAGCTATGTGCCGAAAATTTCCCGGTATTTTTTGCCCACAGTAAAACATAACGAACAATAACATACCTCTCAATCCAGAAGTATTACTTCCGGGAAAACAATACAACGAAATTTGCACCAATAGACCTACATCAATTAACCTTAACAATGAGGTAAATAATTTTTTTTTTCTATAAAGTTAAAAAAGTCTTTCCCCTGACAATAACAAATGAATTCAGTCGTGGTAACATCAATCTAATTACCGAAGAATTTGATTTTTGATATTCTGCCACAAAGCATAACCAGTGAATATTGTTCTATTTAACTTGACCTATTGACGGTCTGAAACAGCTGTTAAATGTATATGGATATATTTGGACAAAATGCAGTGATGATAATTGACGATGTTGCTTTTCTTAACATAAAGAGGGATTTTTCTTTGAAAGGGAAAAATAATTTTTTTAAAATGGTACAATTAAAAAAATTTAATAAGTATATTTTGCATAGTTAAAAAAACACCAAAAATTCTGATTTATATCAAACTTTTTAAAAGTGCTAAGTATTGCATACATTTAAGCCTAATTTTTCAATGTTAATTAATACCCCTATCACCGTCCGCAAATCGAATAAAAAACATATAAAAATCGTCATTGTTCGCGAATTTCAAAAATTCCATTCGACTCAAAAGTTAAAAACAGACGACTAAAAATACTTGAGGAGCAGCTGGCGAATCATAACAAAATATAAAACTTTTGCTTAAAAAACTTACAAAATAAAGAAAACGGTAAGTAACGTGCAATATTTTTATATTTTTACCGTTTCTTTCTGGTGTTTAGCAAATTTTAAATTAATTTTAGCATGAAAAAAACCAACAGTCGACCAACAGTCCCTAAAATTGTGCAGCTTATGGAGCAAAATTTTAACATTGCGTCTGGACGAGGAAGATTTGGATCCACAAAAGTCAGCCACAAAGACGTCACGGAACAGTTTTGCCGTGGAGTTCAATCACTGGAACTGCCGCTACGTGAAGTAAAGAATAGCAAAAGGTGCTGCTTTATATTTTGTTTTTTTTTATACTAAAGAATAAAACACAAAATTTGAACTGAACTACATTTTTTTGACGTTTGTTTATATATTTTAACAGTTTTTGCTTTGGCAGCACTGAATTTACGGCGAATAAGTGTACTCGCTAACGATGATACCATAGGAATAATAGTTCGCCAGCTGAGTCGATTCGACTGCAACATTCGACTCGCGGACGGTGATAGGGGCATAAAGCAATCACTTTAAAGGCGGAATTTTAAAAGCTTTTTAGTCCCTGAAACTTTTTGGTGTTTTTGATTTATTACTCTTTTGTTAAAATTTTTGATGCGAAAATGCATTCTGCATTTAATAAAAAGACGCTTTACCTCCGTTGATAAATCTACACCATTGCCAAATCGTTTGTATTTTTCAGAAACAATAATGTTTTTCAATTAGCTGTGTTGCAAAATCGTTTCATGTGCACTATTTTGGCATAAAATTCTTCAGATGATTACTTCAAACTGCCCTGGGAAACAGATGTGTAGGAACAATCTGTACGGCCTCACATATGACCTCTAATTTTAACTGTCTTATGATGTAGCCAGCAAGATATTCAAGCATATCCACGCGAAGAATATAAATTTCCTCGTCGTTCCTATAAGTTCCGCTTACTTATAATTTATTTAATTTAATATTTAATTTATTAAAATAATTATTAATAAATTAATAATTATTATTATTTAAACAAAAAAATGTGTAGGGGAGAGTGGGGTGTTGTGAGACATGGGTTGTTGTGAGACACGTCAATATCTGACATAGTGGTACTGTTATGAATACTCACAACAACTGTAAGATATTTTCTCAATGAGATCTCACTTATTATGTGCACCCATCGCATTGACATGTGTTCCTAGTGTCTGTAACAATATTGAGTTTTGATCGCTCTCTTAAAAGTTTTTTGTACAGTTGGCCTTTGTGGAATTTCCAGAAATATTGCCAATTAAACGTGAAGGTAAATATTTATTAAAATGATATCTATTCCATCGCCTTTAAGTCCACCGAAGTAATTTTGCAAAAAAAATTGCATGTGATGTTGGCGCAGTAACCATTTGAAAATCTCAAATATGGTATGTCGTGAGACAGTAAATATGGGGTGTTGTAAGACAGTTCATTTTTGTTTTTATTTCAATATTTTTTTAAGCCATCATGCCACTTAATGCATATCAAGTATCGCCAAAGCCAAAAGGAAATGTGGCATCCATCCACCTAGTGGCAGCCATCAAAGAAATTGCCATAAAAAATAATTGTTTTCGAGTTGTCTGCAAATCATATAATCTTGAAAAATCTAGAGTGTATGGAACCCGTTATATGGAAAAGTTGAAGACAAAATTTCTTCCGCATCGGCTTCAAATGATAAATTAGTCAATTTTGTTGCATAGCAAAGTGTCAAAACTGGCAGGAAACCAGTTTTTCCAATATTTTACAAAATAAATTGGTTTTTCAAGGCGTCTGAGCAGAGCAGTGCACTAGAGAAGGTTAGTCCTCTGAAGTCTGATGTCCCATTCCAAAAATCAAAACGAGGCCGGAAGCCAATGTATACAACTAGGCTTGCCAGATGGTCGGGATTCGTCGGGAAAATCCCGACTTTTCGCGTAGATCCAGAGTCCCGAGTATTGAGCTGATTAAGGGGCAAAATCCCGACTTTTTTGTATTTACAATAGTTATGAAAATAATAGCGCAGTAACAAAATTTTAAATAAAGTACAAAAAAAGTACTATTCTCAAAAGTACTTTTTTGTACATTTGTTATTTTTCCATCACTGGTGTTTATAGATTTCTCATCACTAGCAATTTCTAACAGCTGATACTACCACAGCTGTTCATAACAATAACAAAAGTGCGAAGTAAAGTTTAACAAGTGGTTCGCGTTTCAACAATAAATATTTCAATTAATGCTAGAATCATTTCATGAAAATCGTAATCCTTATGTAAGTTATAATCTTTCTTCTATGTTTTATAGAAATACAACTATTTTTTCTATCCGTAGTACAACAGCAAAAATGAGCGACAGCGACGAACCCACTTCTTCAAAAAGGAAGAAATATACAACATTCTGCGAAAAATGGAAGCAACAACCAGAATATTCCAAATGGATCAGAAAGATAGATGAATTTACTGTAGAATGCAAATGGTGCCTCAGTCAATTTTCAATTAAATTTGAAGGATGTCGTGCAATAAACAGACACATGAAAACTAAGAAGCACATTAATATTGATAAATCACTTACTATGTCCGCAACAATATCAAAATTCACAGTGCCCATCGAAACGGGTACAGAAACACTTATTTCCAGAGCTGAGTTGGCGTGCGTTTTTCATAATGTTGTCCACAGTCTAAGTTACAACAGTCTTGATTGTCAAGTAAAATTATACCCAAAAGTTTATTCTGATAGTAAGATATGTCAAAATATGACTTTAGGACGAACAAAGGCAGCTGCAATTGCAAGAAATATTCTTGGTCCCTACGCGCAACAAATGTTAGTATCTGCTTTACAAGATTCCTTGTATTTCTCTATTAGCAACGATGCTTCAAATGTTGGAAATGTAAAAACATATCCTTATGCAGTACAATATTTTAACGAAGTAAAGGGAATAGAGAAAAAAGTTTTGGATTTTTATGAAGATCCGGCAGAGAGGTCAATCGATATATACAATAAATTAATGGAAATTACAAATAATAACAATTTACAAATTGACAAGGTGACATCCTACAGCGCAGACAACGCATCTGTAAATTATGGTGTTCACAATTCAGTAAACCAAAAACTTAAAATTGAGAATCCAAAAATAATAAAAGCTAACTGCAACTGCCACGTCATTAATAACTGCTTAAAAAAATCTTTAAATAAGTTGTCCTGTGATATTGAAAATATCGTAATAAAATCATTTAACGAGTTTAGTTCATCTGCAAAAAAGACTGAAAAATTAAAACAATGCTTTGAATTTTCCGAGATCCAGTACAAAAATTTATTGCGTCATGTGCCAACAAGGTGGCTCTCGTTATTGCCGGCAATCGATCGACTTATATTTTCCTGGCCCGCTGTTAAGAAGTATTTCTTATCGAAAGGTGAAGGCAACTGCCGTGCGGAGATTTGGAATTTTGTTTCCCGAGGAGTTTCAGATTCGGAATTGAACAGCGACCACGACGAATGTATGATGGAAGGTATATCTGAGGCTTATCTATACTTTTCACAAAATGTTTTGCAAGAATTTCATACCGTCATATTAGCTCTAGAATCGGACTCGTTTACTATTGTTGAACTACATGGCATAATGAATAAATTTTTGAATAGCCTTCAAAGCAGGATGGATCATAAGTTTTATGGTAGCAAAGCAAACTCCATAATTAAAGGGCTTACAGCGAACGATAAATCAATTTTTGAAAGTGAGGTGAACTGCTTTTTCAAAACAGCAATTGATTATTTAAAAAAACGTTACGACTTTCAAGATATGTCAACTTTTGGACGAATTGCGGAAATTAATCTAAAAGAATCTCTATTGACGTGGGAGAAATTGGTAGAAATTCCAAAAGTTCTACAAATTGCAGATGCTGTGGACAATGACATGTTGTACAACGACTACTGCAATCTTCGAGCTGTTTATGGAGACTTGCCCAAGGATATACCAAATGACAAGATATGGTCTCAATTTTTTACCAAATGTGGTAAAGACAATCATCCGAATTTGTTTAAATTGGTCTCTTTCATATTTTCTATACCGACAAGCAATGCTCATTGTGAAAAGGTATTTAGTATTTTAAACAATTTATATACGAAAGACAGAAACCGAATGTCTTTTGATCTCATAAAGGCTGAACTAATCATAAGATTGAATATGGATCAAAGTTGTCAGGAATTCCTGTCATTTTTGACAACTGACGCGGGAATAAAACTAGTCAATTCCGTAAAAAATAATACAAAATATATGTGGCAAAAATAATAATACCTTATAGAGTATGTATACCTTATCTTTGAATATTGTTATGTTTGATTTTTTGTTTTAATCCATTAATGGCAGTATGAAACTGCATTCTGTTTATAAATAATTTATTTTAATAAAAAAATGCCAAACTCAATGGAATGTGGTTTTTTCGTTTGTCCAAAAATTATTTTGTCAATTGGTTTGATAAAGGGGTGGGAGGGTGGTGGGGGGGTACCCCTGGTCCCGACTAATCCCGCTTTTTTTTCTCGGATTTCCCGACTTTTCCAATTTGGGCCTGGCAAGCCTATATACAACCGTATTAACATCATCCGAGAATGTGGCGTTATTGAAGAGAATATCCGATCAAAAGAAGAAAATCAACGAGAACAAAAAAGAATAGCTGAAGGAACCAGCAAAGCGTAGTCATCATACGAAATACGTACCGGAAAAAGTTTTGTCATTAGATGAAGAAGATTTATACTTTTGCATATTTTGTAGGGCAAACGTGCCGAAGAGTTTGGACGAAAACAATTTCATTAGTTGCAATATATGTGATCGAACTGTTCATCTGCAGTATGCCAAAATGAAAACCGGATATTTTAACTGTTCAGCCAAACAGCCTAATCAGATTAACGCGAATAATTTTTCTTATCTGTATTTTAATTTTTTTCCTATTTCAATAAGGACTTTAAGCAAAGAATTCAATTTTGTTATGTTTATAGTAGTGTTTCACAACACCCCATAATTTTTTAAAATCCAAAATTCCATTATTTTTTTCGGGCTTCAAGAAAATTCTTAAATCTTTTGAATTTCAAAAAAATGTCATCGCAGGTTGTTAGGTAATTGAATAAGCTATACAAAAAATGTTTCCAGAAAAAGAAATATTAACTTTTAAAAAAGTTATCGTCCAAAAACTAAACCTGTCTCACAACACCCCACTCTCCCCTACAAATAAGACAGACTCTTTTTCATGTCATAAGAATTACAGAATAACAAATACTTCTTCTGGAAATTCATGCTCTACGTACATGTTTCCATAGGCATCAATGATTCCAATAGCTTTTTCAGTTTCGGTATCCTTAAAATCTGCACCAAAGGAATGATTTCTAACAAAGCAGTCTTGTCTTCCTGAACATTACCAGTTGAATTTAAATATTCTGCACTTCGTGCTGTATCGGAAAATAAAAATCATTTTAAGGGACATCAAATTCAGATATACCTATAAACAGATACCATTTGATTACCAGAACCATTTGATAACCCTTTGATTACCAGTTAGCAACTGATTGTGAAAATGCAGCATATTACCACCAACAACATAGTTCTATGCATATTAGAAGAAGTGATTGAAAAAATTAACTAATAGGTATTTTCGATACCCATACTTGGTGCTCTTTTGTGCAAGGATAGTCATGTACACCTCCCTTTCTGCGCATAGCACCAAAAAAGATTTTAAGAATGTCTTGGTTCAGCCTGCTTGCCCGAAAAAACTCGATATTTGATCTTTAAGAAGTTACAAAATAAGAAAGTTATACAATTATTTTTTTACTAGTTCTTTCCCGACAAAAATGACGGGCCCGTTTCCACTTATTCGATTTTAAATTATTCAAATAATAATTTTTAGTTCCAAATACTCATAAAATGCCTCAAAGTAAAAACGGAAACCATAGAGAAACGACGAAATATGTTTAAAAATATTTTGTAAAACTGAAACTTTCAAAATGAAAAAAAAAAATATAAAGTTTTTGAAGTTTCAATAAATCACAAAACAGAAAATGCCTAAAAATATGCTCTGAAATTTTTCAAAAAAATCAAGCGTTCCGCACTCACATTTTACGGAATTATGTTATAGTAATTTTGCTTCTTACTCATGTTCACGCCAAGTTCTCTCCAATGGGATGGATATGAAGAACCCATGTTAGAGACGATAGCAATAATCCAGCGTCACATACGGCCACGCGCGGATTTAGGTGGGGGCTAGGGGGGCTGCAGCCCCCGGCCCCGAGCAGGTAGGGGCCCCGAAGGCGCTTTTATGTGAAGTGCTTATTGTAAAAACATGACATGCAATGCACAAAATTTTTCGACGTTATCGAAAAAATCGTGTTAATGCTTAAAATTTCTTTTAGTTATAGGGCCAGAATTGATCTGGTAATGGTGTCAATACTTTTAGTGGATGTTGATAATACATCAAGAGACGTTATGAACTTAAAATATGAACTTTTGATGCAATGTGACTTATCATAATTTTAGAATATGCCTCTTTTGTCTTACGAATTAAAATCTTACGAAATTTCATGTGAATATCAAACCCAAAAATTTGAAATGCGTCATGAAGCTTCTGCACTATTTAAATTAATAAATAACTATACAAACCCAAATCGTTTTAATAAATTTATAGAAAATCAAATTAGTCAAATAAATATCCCTACTAATGATAATCTTTCCCAAAACGAGCTAGAAGACATATCGGAAAAATTTGGTAATATTCTTAAAAAAGCTATTGATAAATTTGTTCCAACTGAAGTTATTAGACCAAATGGCATTATTTTGTCGTATTCAACTATTAAAATTAAAAAATTTCATCATTCATTACAAAGAAAATTGCATCGAAACTTGCAACGAGGCACCAATTTGTATTCAATTGCAAACATCAAGAGAGAAATTTCTTTGACACGTTCTATGCTTCTTAATGCTATTTCCTTTGATCTGAACAATTATTACAAAAATGTTTTGGCCAACACTTATACCACTAGAAAAGCCTTTTCTACCGTCAAATTTTACACCGGCTACAAAAAAAGGTCTAAAGTTCCTAACATTATTTTTGAAAATGATGATAAAAATTTAGAATTCGTTGGAACGGAAAACATAGCCAATGCCTTTTCTAATAATTTTTCGATAAATCATAATTTGTCTACAAATTTGGATTCAGTTAAGTCTCATTCGGTTAAAGTTTTTAATAACTACATTTCAAATTCATCATCTATTATTCATTTCGATAGAACGATTACCCCCGCCATCAAAGATGATCACGAGCTTATGATCATTAATGAGAAGCTTCCTGACGAACAAAAACATCTTCTAACTTCAGTAACTGAAATCTCTAAAATAATTTCAAAGAAACCAAACAAAAAGTCTACAGGCATTGATGGTACTCCATTCTATCTAATAAAACATTTTTCGCCAAGCATAATAATATTTATGACAATTCTCTTTAATCATCTTATATCTTCATCTTATTTTCCTTCTTGTTGGAAATTAGCTCTCATTACTCCAATACCTAAACCATAAAAAGATATTTCTGTATTAACAAACTGGAGACCTATTTCTAATTTAAGCTGCATTTCAAAATTATTTGAGCGTGTCTTAACTCAAAGAATGCTTTTACATATTGAAAAGCTTGATATATTTCAAAATCAATTCGGTTTTCTACCTGGCTTATCAACTGACCATGCTCTTGGCAAACTTCAAATGAACATTGATCGCGGACTAAACGTTGGTAAGGCGACAACTTTTATTTCCTTAGATCTTAAATCCGCATTTGATACCGTATGGCATGATGGCCTAATATATAAACTTGGTAAGCTCGGTTTTCCAATATATTTAATTAAAATAATTAAAAGTTTTTTAACAAATCGTTCTTTTGCGGTTAGAATTGGTAACCACTACTCTTTTATTGCAAATATGCCTTCTGGAACTCCGCAAGGCTCCGTTTGCTCTCCCATTTTATTTAATTTATACCTTTATGATTTACCACTCGATGAACACGTTCAAACAATTCAGTATGCTGACGATACGTCTACTTTTTTTTACTCACAATGATGCTACAATTGCACAAAATAAAATTAATATTTACATTGCGAATTTAATTTCATATTTCCAAAAATGGAAGTTGATAATAAATGAAAATAAGACGGAAATGATTCATTTTGTTGGTTCAGTTCAGGATACTACAAGTAAGCTGAGAAGAACTTGTAAAAACATGAAAATCTCAGTTAACGGTCATTGTATTGAATTTAAGCATAATATAAGATTTCTTGGCTTATTTATGCACAGAAACAATAAATTTATTCACCACGTTAAAACTACTGTTGTTAAAGCAAGAAAATCAAAATTTGCCCTTAATCGACTTCTTCGTTCTAAATTTATTCAACCACATATCAAAGTAAATTTATACAAATCTTATATCAGACCAGTTTTGACATACGCTTCATGTATTTGGTGCAAAACTCCTAATTTATCATCTCATCAAATGGAAATTTTGAGACTTTTTGAACGAGGCATTCTTCGAAGTGCTGCAAATTTTTACAGGAATATTGGTTCCTTTAAATATAAAAACAACAATTTGCTTTATAAAAAAGCAAAATGTCCTAGGTTAGATAATTTTGTTGTTAAGAACAATATTAGTTTTTTTGAAAAATGTTTGAATAATAATAGTTTTACTAAATTTAATTCTTTACTTGATTTTGATTATTCCGGTAAATATTCTTGTCTTTCTGAGATATATCATTCTTTTCGAAATGGTACACTTTTTACGGACCACAAGCTTCTTTTATTTCACAAAGCATATTCTAATAGCAATAATTTAGTTTATAATGTAAACCAAATGTAATTTCTGTATATATATAAATAATTTATTATCATTTTTTCTTTCTATGAATTCTTTTTTTCAAATCAGTTAAGGTTTTTGTTATTTTTCCTTTTTAAATGTTAATAATTTATTATCACTTAGTTTTATAATACACAATTAGATTAAGTTTTTTGAAAAAAGTGCCTTCTGTGCTTACTAAACAATATATATGGCAATGTAACATTTTATCATTTTGTTCAATAAATGATTTAGATTTAAAAAAAAAAAAAAATAAATTAATAAAACTTCAGAAAGCTTTCATGAGAGTTTTCTGTAACTGAATTTTGAATCGCTTCAATACAACCAGCCAATATTTACAAAATGTAGATATTGATTTGATAACTGCTAACGATATGTTTTCTTCTCTTATTGAATTCGTAACACATTTGCGAAGTGAATTTTCAGGGTTTGAGAAAAGTGCTAAAAACCTGAGTCAATTTGTTTGCTTAAGTTTATGGGAGAAAAATGTATATCGGTGATTTCATGTCAATTCGACTTTTTTTGAGCAAAACCTGACCTTTGTGTTTCCGATTTTTTTCAAACTTTGAATGTAGGTAGTGCTCGTAAAAATAACTTAAACTGTGTTTTTTGTTTTTGCCAAAAACTTTTTTTTTTTAAATTATACACTGTGAAAAATATCAAAATATCTTCAAAAATACAATTTCTGCATGTTTTCATTCAGCTCTAACTTCGAAACCGTAAGTCGTATAGAAAAAGAACTGAGGTAGTTTTTAAAGACCTGGACTGTGTCTTTTTGGTGGTAAATTTTTTTTGCAGTGCTTTTATGAAAAAAAATTTTTTTTTTTAATCTTAAATTTTTTAAACTTATTTTTCAAAGTCATCGCAACAAATTTTTTACTTTTTTATATAGTGTCTTTTTAAGGAATCAATTCCAAGGGCTAGTTCAAAATTTTAGGATGGAATTTCAACGATTTCTATTTTTAAAGATTTTTTGAAAAAATGCTTACAACAAATTTTCTGTTTTTATAACGAAAATGCAATACAGGAATACCTCGCATAGTACTGCTTCGACCAGTACGGTTTCGCTATAGTACGGTTTTGAAATTTTCAAAAAAAAAATTTTTTTTCTTCGAAAAAATTGTTACTTTCTTGTCTTTTGCTTAAAATTGCGATGACATCATGCTTGTGTAAAAGCTTGCATACAAGAGAGTAAAATACATACATACATATGTACATATGTACATACTAGACACTCTCGTTTTTTTTATAGAAAAGCAGAAAAACAAATTATGTGTAACAATTTATCGTTTTTTGACTTGATTATCCTTTAATGTCCCTTAACCTCCTTCATAGGGGTATATGACCTGTTAATAGGCGCACTGGTCCCGAGTGCCTCGATTAGTCCGGTTTCAAATAGTACGGCAAAATGGTGGAACGGATTAACCGTACTATGCGAGGTATTCCTGTATTTTCTTTTTAATATGTATTTTTCCGATGAGAGAGGTCATACTGTAATTGTAAACACCAGTCATCGTGGTTAACTGCAAGAATCATTGCTCATAAAAACGTAATAGTGATTAAAAAAATTCCCTCTAATTGTTTAGAAGTTATAGCATTTCAAAGCATAGAAATTTCACCTAATGCTACTACCCACACATAAGAATTTACATCTAAAAATTCAAATTTTTACACTTCTGAGTATGAATTGAGTATGAATTGCCACAAGTGTCGTGTCCCAAAAACTGAAGTCGAACAATATTTTATGAAAGTTAAAAACAAATTTGCTTTTTATAGTTGAGAACGTTGCTCTTGAAGTGTGAAATAAGTTTTTTTTTTTAAATAATTGAGATAATGGCGCCTCATCATAAGTGTTGCAATCCTTTTCGTATACAAAACCACAAAAAAACGTCACCATTAAAAATGTTACGTGCAGTTACAGCAAGTTTTGCGCAGAAATATAATATTGTGAAGCCGTTATCTAATTCTTTAAAAATTTGCAACTCTTGCCGACTAATGGCAGCAAGTGATGAAAAATATCCAACCTTGGATGAAGGCAACAACATTCCACAAATTCAATATGATAGCGAGTCGGAAAATGAAAAGAACGAATTTAAATTACTAATCAACTCTGCGCTTAAAGATTTTAACCAAAGTTTAGCGCTACTTGGGCATTCACCAATAAGCAGAAGGAAATTAATGCAAACAAAATATGCCACTGAAAAACGAAAAAAAGTAGTAGAAACATTAGACAAGAAGATTTTCAAAGCGACAAATATAAGAAGTGAACAAGATAAAGAAAACAAACAAAATCTCTCTATTGTTTCAAAATTGAAATCAAAATTCAAAAATACTACGGATAAACAACAACGGATAAAAATTTTAACTATTTTAGCGGACTGGTCTTTTCAAGAAATTCACAAACACTTTGATACAACCGATTATATGATAAAAATTTCAAAAAAATTGTTTAAGCAAAATGGAATTTTATCCTCTCCAAATCCTAAGGCTGGCAAAATTCTGGATGAAAAGGTATTTAAAATGGACGAGTTTTATTTTTATATTTAGTATTTTAGTGCGCTAGGCATAGGCTTTTCACTTACAGGGTTTTCACCCGGAGACTCCGGTTACCAAAGCATTTCTCCGGGATCCAGGTTTTTCAATAAATTCGCCGGGGTTTTCATAGCTTAAATACATTTTGGTTAAAAAAAAAAAAATTTAATGCAATTGTAAGCAAAGTTTGTGTTTGTGTTCAATAATGAAATCGGTTTGGGAAAGTGACAGAGGAAAAATGAGGACAGAGTTGGTCATATGCTTTGTGATCTTCAACATAGATTTTGTTGCTGTTTACTCTTCCATAAGGATCACTTGAGCGACCCTGTTTTAAAACAACAAAAAATAAGCATCGCCCGTAAACTAGACTTGGTCCTTTATTAATTTCACTTTTAAACTTCTTAACCCTTTCAGTTACCACAGTCGTATCGGTAACACAAGTGTCTGAAAACATTCTTATTGGGAAATTTTTTTTTACTTTTAGGTTTTGCGATGTGTTCTTGACTTTTACGAATCGCCAGAAATAAGTCGCGAAATGCCCGGAAAAAATGATTGTATCACAATAAGAACTGGCGAAGCAAAGACCATAAAACAAAAAAGATTAGTTCTTTGCAATTTAAAAGAAGCCCATTCTATTTTTAAAACAAAACACCCAGACCTAAAAGTTCAGTTTTCAAAGTTTGCTGCATTCTTGCTGGTGCTAGCGGAACCCATTCGGTTTGTGTTTGCTGCATTCATCAAAATGTCAAATTAATGGTTGATGGTGCACAACTACCAAAACTTACAAACGACTCGTTAAAGCTTAAAACTTATAAAGATTTTATTAATTACATTATTTGCAACCCACCAAATTTAAATTGCTTTTTTCAATCATGCAATAATTGTCCTGGTTTACAAAATCTGATCGATCATTTAAAAGAAATTTTTGAAAATAATATGATTGAAAACGTAAGTTATAAGCAATGGTTAGCTGTTGATCGTACATCACTAGAAACATTACAATCTAGTACAGAAGAATATTTGGAGAAATTTTCGGAAAAATTAAAGCGCTTGGTAACACACTCTTTCATAGCATTTTTTGAATAAAAAAAAAGAGGACTTGCAAATTGGAGAGTGTGTAGTTATATGCGACTTTTCAGAAAACTACGCGTTTGTTCTACAGGACTCAGTACAAGGTATACACTGGAACAACGACCAAGTGACTCTACATCAGGGAAGATAATTCAAATTTTCGGTTTGGTACTTTTTGAATTTCAAAAAGTACTAAAAGTACTGAATTAAGAATTAAAATCTAAATTTACAGTTTTATGTGTATTAATTAGTCTCACATAAAAAAGGTAAAAAAACCAAAACAAATTTTTAAGTGACTGAATTAAAGTAAAGAACTTATTACTAATATTTATATATAGAATGAATGTTAATATACATTAATTCACTTTTTAACTATAAATATATTGCATTTCGTGGAAGGATCTTTGAATTAGTACCATAAATGGTTGATAAAAAACAAAATTTAATTAGAAAAGTAATAAATAAAATTATAGTAAAAATTGTAAAAAAAAGTAAAAGTAAAAATCTTGGAAGCGTGCGTACTTGAAGCCCATTTCGACATTTTGTGTTGATTAAATTTTGAAAAGAAAAAATACGTTCAACGTTAGCCGACGAATGATGTGCGAATGATTAGCTCGACCAACAAGTTAATGGATTTGTATGCTTCTATATCAATATAGAATTATAAACAAAATATTTGTAAGAATTTGAAACATGAGTCATGCAATAGTTGCTCAGGAAATGTGAACTTATTCCCAAAAAATATGGCTTACGAAATAGTTCTCCAAATTCAAGAGCAAGAAGACTTAACATGTGAATTTTTACATACAGTACAGTAACCATGTGTCATGCATAATTTATGTGCCAGACTATTCACTAATGGTGCATAAGAATGCCATCATACGTCAATTAAAGCCAGAATTTAAGTATTTCCTCGTATTAATTGAAAAACAGGAGTTCCATCTATATTTATGAGTCGACTATGGATGAATCACACGCAAGTTATTTTCTCCGTGAAGTGAAGATTTTTTTAACAATTTTTTTTCTACATCCATTTTCAATTTACTTCAAGGAGAATGAACAAGTAAAATTTTTAAGTTACGTTGCTATTTCTGATTGCTTGAAGCACGACACCATAGCAGTGCATTTGTTTCAGCGTGGCTTAGTTAATTTTCTTAAAAAAAAATTGGGGATACTAACTAAAATATTTTACTTCTCGGATGGAGCAGGAGCTCAATATAAAAACAAAAAAAACTTTATAAATTTGTGTAAGCACAAAATTGATTTTAATATCTCTGCTGAGTGGCACTTTTTTGCTACATCACATGGCAAAAGGCCATGTGACGGCTTGGGTGGCACAATTAAAAGACTTGCCACGAGGGCTAGTCTGCAAAATGTCAACGAGCCTATAAATACCCCAAAAAGATTTTTTAACTGGGTTTCAAAGAACATAAAAAATATTGACACTGAATTTTTTTCTTCAGAACAGTACCGCGAAGAAGCTCAAGTTCTCCAAAAACGCTTTAATAAAGCAAAAATAATACATGGAACTTTGACCCACCACTCATTTATTCCTAAAGGAAAAGGAAGAATTGAAATGCGAGTAACATCCACAGCACCTACGTCAAATATTGTACAGGTTTATAAAAATTTAAAAAAAAAATAAAAAATGTTTGGTTTTGTAAACTATTGACTTTATTTAAGTGTTAAAAGATATCTTTTTGGATTTTCATTGGTATTGACATAAAAAATGGAAAACTTTCGATATTAGAATAAGAAATATTTTAAAGACACTTAAAAAGAAAAACGTTAAAAATAGTAATCGTTGAAATTCCAACCTAAAATTTTGACTAAGCCGTGAGAGTTGATGCTCTAAAGAGACACTGTATAAAAAAGGTAAAAAATTTGTTGCGATGACCTTGAAAAATGAGATTAAAAAATTTCAGCTTAAAAAAAAACACAAATTTCATAAAACTGCTACAAAAAAAGTGCACCACCATAAAGACCTTGTCAAGGTCTTTAAAATATATCCTAATTTTTTTTCTGTGCGACTAACGGTTTCAAAGTTACAGCGGTTTGAATACATGCACAGTTCGTATTTTTTAACATATTTTCATATTTTTCACAGTGTATATCTTAAAAAAAAAAATTAAAACCTAAAAACAAAGTAAGCAGATATAATACTTTTTAGGAGAACTATCCAAGCAGTGAGTTTCAAAATTTTTTTAAAAATAGTGATGTCAGAAACGTGGTCGATTTGACATGGAATTACCGATATAATTAATGGGCTAGGTTTTTTTTTGTGACTTCAACTCCTTCCAGACCAATAGACCGATTTTAACTGTTCAGATGTCATTAAATCAGGTTTAGGCTGTAGATGTGCAAACCTTTTTCCCAAACTTTTAAAACAGAAATACAATTTTTGTTGAAAAATCCGTAGTTGAATATTTTTGAGGAGAGATTATGAATTGATCGAATTTGAATTTTTTCTCCATACTAAAAATTGTTAACCAAAATTATCGTTTATGCATTCTTCAAATGTCAATTGTGTGAAAAATGCAGTTCCATATTAAAAAAATTTGTCTTTTCAAGCAATTTTTTTTGTCGAATCTGAACGGTTTTTTTGGGTTTTTTGGCTTTTTTTTTGGTTTTCTAATATTTAATTTTGATTGAATTGCTCGAATTCGGGCAACAGATTTACTAGTAACTAGAAAAAATAGCAACAAAGAACTCGAAACAATCAATTTGACTGCTGCTGATAGATTCAAAATAGAAACTTTTTTGCTTTAATTGATAAGCTAGCAATGGGATTGAGAAAAAGAAGTGAAACATAAGGAGACATAAAAAAACTATTTGAATTGTTGTTCAAATTAATGGATATTGAAAACGAAAAATTAGAAGTGAGAGTGAAATTCCTTGTTGAAGTATAACCAAATGATATTTAAATGAAACTACTCTGTGAATTAAATCAATACATTCCGCTTATGAAACTTCCAGCTGAAGGATCTCTCTGAGAGATGTTTGTTTTTTAGAAATATCAGAAATAATACAATTGTTCCATTACAAATACTTAATTGGATTGTGGTCTCAGGCATGATCGTAATTTTTCCAAGTATGTATATATATAGCCTTCTGATTGCTTATAACAACACCCTAAAAATTAATATTTTTGTTATTAAAATATTCGAGCTAAATGTTCTGTCCTTAAGTAGGCCCCGTGCCGATTTTAGCCCTAGGCCTCGCTATGTTGTAATCCGGCGCTGCATACGGCTTGAATAATTTGAAACAGAAGCGATTTATTAATTTTACAGTCATATACATTATACTCAGGCTTGTAATAATATTCTTTATAAATTCCAAAATTGTTTAGTTTTCTTGTTTTTTTCTTTTTTAAGAAGTCAACATCTTCATAAATTTATAGCTACAAAATATTATTATAAAACAGTCAAAACAATCACAAGTCAAGCAATACACAAAAACAATAGATATACTTAATAATTACTACAAAAATTCTGTTTTCTTAATATATAGAACAATTACTCAATTCAAATTTTTAGTGCTTAAATTAATAAAAAAATATAATTTAATTAATAACCTCGTTTGGGTAAAGCAATGAACAACTCCCACTTCATCAATTTTTTCCTCTGAAATTAAGAATATAAACATACCGAAGGTACTGCGTCTGGAATAGGAGGTGCTCTCTTTGCTTGAGAATCTCCAGGTGAATTTTTAAAAACACACTTTCTAAAATACTTTTCGCAAACCTTAGAATAGTCTCCGAAACTAGTTTAAAATCCACCGCTGTAGTTTGAAATTATTTTTTGGAGCTAGGAATAGCTTCACGTTTTTGTTTTTATTTTGATAACATTCCCGATGAACTGCACAAACTATATGACTTTTGTTCAAGTTTTCCATTAAGTATATTTAAATTTTTTAAACACAATCACAACAATTATCTTATTTAAAATCACGTAAACGGCAGCAATCGGTAAGCAATTTTTGAGATCTGTCGAATTAATTTATTCTTTATTATATTTAAAAGCTATATAAAAATTGGGAACATTTTACCGACAGTGGAAATGGACTTTTTAAATGTGTGTTTAGAGCTAAAAAATTTGGTTTATTTAGTTTAAAATTTCCACTAATATTCCTTAAGCTTAGTTATAATACATAATAAAGGCCTAAAGTTTAACCATTCTCTATAAACAAATATAAATAATTTTCACCTTAATGTAGTTCTTAAGAACCTTATTGAGAGACAGGCAGGTATTCAAAACTATAGAGCCAATAAAAAAAAAAAATTATGGCGAAAAACAAGAAAAAATTGCATGTTCTACGAAAAGGTTCGTTCAATTTAAACTCTAGCTTTGTCGAGCAGGTTCGCTGATGTGTAACCCTTTTAAGCAGAGCTCTAACAAAGCACA
Organism: Tetanocera ferruginea; assembly: GCA_958299015.1. Classification (NCBI taxonomy): domain Eukaryota; kingdom Metazoa; phylum Arthropoda; class Insecta; order Diptera; family Sciomyzidae; genus Tetanocera; species Tetanocera ferruginea. The sequence goes on along the minus strand of OY282644.1, from coordinate 35,661,207 downwards.
TACAAGAACTTTTGCCAGAGTATCACAAAAAATGCGCCTGAACTTCTCATATACATATATTCAAAGGGTTCACCGTGATGAGAGCCATATGCTATTTTGAATTGACATTCGATTTTTTAATTTTAAAGCGATTTTAAAGTTTTTCTTCGAAAAATATATTCATATTTGTAAAAATCGAATATATATCGGTATCAGGCAAATCAGGAATAAGAAACCCGCATAAGCTACCAACAATATTGGCACGATCTTCCACACATTACCACATCAACATCAGCTACGATATAACAATAACAATAAAAATATTTATTTAAGCAAAAACAAAAAACTATCAAATATATGTTACTGGTGCAATATCAGCTGAATCAGCCTTTCGGTCATCTTCAGCAGGTACCATGTCAATACATCATTAACAATAGCTTTTTTTAGCAACAATTGCATTGTTTTAATAATTTTAAAAACTATATCAACAGCAGCATCTTAAGCATCTTGCATGAACAATCAAAATATATTTAAAGACCTTGTGGATTGCGCTTCTCTTGCTATTGGATCCGTTTAATAACAGAGATGACGAAGAAGTGGTAGTCAAACTATTGGATTTTTGCAGGACCGCATAAAAACTCGTTAAAATAAGAGAAAAAGGATTTGGATTAAACCCTCGAGACTTGGGTTTAACTCTAAAGGTTCCCATTCCTCTCTAAACAAGGAGTTGAAAAAACAGGACACGCCATCCTATAATAATTTTTTGAGAATGAATGAACTCAAATTTGAAAAGCTGTTTGTGGTGCTCTCAGAAACATTCACATAAATACATAACACAAACATTTTGTTAAAAAAATACTTTGTTAAAATGTTTGTTATTGTATCATGTTATTTAAAAATTAGTTTTCAAAAAACAAATTTTTATATCTCAGTTGTGAAAACATTCTTGTTGAGAAAAGTTAAAAAAATATATTAATAATAATAATATAATATATTTAATATTAATATATTAATAATTTTACAAATGTAAAAAGTTAAAAACTTACATTTTAGATTTGGCTGGACTTCGGGTTGAAAACCAAAAATTAATTATAAGTCATTCGCAATTCAGAATGGTGAAGGTCACTACAGATAGCAAAGCCAGTCACCTCTCGAGCAGGCCGTTGATGCTCTGCTTAACTTAAAAGATGCAGCGGCACGAAGTGGTCAATACTTTGTCGAGAAAGCTATTGCAATTCCTGGCCAATTGTCCGAAGACTATGGCGAAATTGTCGTGCCTGACGATGATGAGGATTGCGAGGAGATAGTCAATGACGAAACACTCTGCCTGTGGATACCGTTGATTGTGCGAGACCTAGTTCGAAGTCGCTGCCAACGCTCTTGGTAGCCGCATGGTTTATTTGCTGTTGAATTAAACTTTACTACTAGCATTTATTCCGAGACTGATGGGATGGCCATGTGTTCACATTTTTTGTAAACTTCTGTTGTAGAAGGTAGGATACTCTTGCGTATATCTTTATCTTTTTGTATACTTATGTTCCTTTAACATGACCTGTATGACCCATTTGCACTCATCTCTGATATCTCCTAATTGAATTTTATTTAAATCAAAATCAACTTGATTTCCGAGCAATGCATAGTGATTTTTAGGTTTTTTTGATAGTATTTATTTTACACCTATCAGTTGCATTTGAATAGTATTCGAATCATAAGCTCTCTGAAATAAATAAAAAAATTACAGTATATATAAAACTTTAAAAAGAATATATTTTAATAATTATACATATTCAACTTATTTTTCTTTATAGTTTCCTAAAACAACAACGGATTGGGAAAAAACTGGTGATGTATTTGCAATAAAATGGCAGTTTTCAAATTACTTAAGAGTCCTCGATGGAAAGCACATAAATGTTCGTTTCCCTCGTTAAGACGAAGCCTACTTCCATGATTATAAAGGAAGTAATAGCAATACTTTGATTGATGAAACTGCTGTTTCATTTACATTGATGAAGGTTGCAACAGAAGGACAAGTGATGCTGCTGTAAGGACACAAAGTGCTCCTAAACATATAATTGACAGTGCTGCCTATCAATTTTCAAAAGATAAAATTATTGGTAATATTAGAGTTCTTCCACACGTTATAATTGGAAATGATGCGTTTTCTCTACAAAAGCACTTGATGAAGCTATATCTATACCACACGATGAGCAAAGAGAACAAAGTACACGTTGTTGAGCATGTCTTTGGAATCTTTTAAGAACTGTAGATCCAGAGGAGTATTTTCAAATAGGCTTATAAGTCCAGTTAAATAAAACTGAGGATTTACTGAAATATAACGAGGAATTATATTAGATTTAGAAATTAATTGACTTCCTTTATATAAAATTTCAAATATTAATCTTTGGTCTTTTATAGGAAAAATTGTAACTACATATTTACAAAAACGAATTGGTGAAAGAATTCAAAGAAAATCGATTTCAAGGAGATTCCAGTCGTAAAGGTGGAAATTATATCTTTAGCCTGCTGTGTTCTTCACAATTTTCGGCTTACTCATGACGCACACTATAAAATTAGTTTTAATCCTATTCGTCAATCAGCAAAGTATTCATCACAGAGTATCATGTCACAGAGCAAATAGAAGTAGCTGACAATCCACATAGAGGACCAGTGGAAAGATTTCGAAAAGAGTTTATGGCATATTTTAGTGAGGCAGCGTCGAATAACAAAGTAATTTTATATGAACCTTAACAAATAAAACAGCTATGTTAATAACAACATCAACTCCATGAACAACAACCACCGCTTCTTAAGCAACAACATCTGTATCGATTATAACATATTCTTCTTCGTTAACAACATTATCTGGTTCAACAACACCATCAGCTGCATCATCAACAACATCAGCTTCTCAGCAACATCAGCTTCCTCAGCAACAACATCAGCTGCATCATCAATAAGTCTGCCAGGTCCCGAACTCCATGCGGGTTGTTCCTATTTTCATCATAACAATGTGCGTTCCTCGAATATCTTACTCAGAACGTCAATTGTCCAGTTCGACATGTTAAAAATGGCGTACTGTTTGACCAACAAAATATATATGGAAATGACAAAAAACCTATTGAAAAAGTAAAAATTAAGGGGACGTGACGACTTCAACAAAAAGTTCTTTTGATGTTTGTAAAAAAGTGAAAGGTACTAGAATTGACTTATCAATATTATGAGAAGGATGCTGAAGACATCAAAGACTAATTTTTATTTTATTTAACTTAATTTTATTGACTTATTTTTATTATTTTTCTTATGCAAGTTAATTTTCTTTTGTGTTCATTTTAGTCTCTGCAAACTACTGAAAGACTAAATGTTTCATAAAATCTAAAAACTAATGGGGGACATCGAAAAAAAAGAATGAACTAAAAGAAACAATTTTGGTTGAAAAATAACAACATTATTTCGTTATTTCGTAAATTATCATGTTTTTTGGACAAAATCGGCCAAACACTATTAAACCGATTTTACTGTCCGTAGTTCATTCCATGCATGGACAAGTGTAAAACAACATATTCAAATTTCAGTACGATCGGTCGAGTAGTTTTTGTTTTATTACGCCCACCATCATTTTTTAATGATTTTTTTTTAAAATTCAAGAAGCAATATATGTGAGCACAATAATAAAAAAAATTTTTTTGCGTAATGTTTTTCCCGAATAATATATTTACTTAACTTATACGCATTTTAAAACATTAAAATAAAAAACTTTTTGTAGACGTCCCCTTAAAATATTTTTGAAGAAAACAAAAAATTACTTATATCCTTTATATTAAAACCACAGAGACTACTAATGAGTCGGAGTAGCGTCCGAAGAAACCATGGTTTAGTTTGCTAGGTTTGTTCTTCAAAATATTTTTGTTGTTGTAGCAACCTGTTGCTTCATGATTTATTTGGCATAAAGCTCAAAATATAATTCTTAAAATATATCTTTTTAAGAATTATTAACTAAACTATTAAAATGCCACAATTTTATTATTTTAGATCAAAAACTAGTAAGGTATATCTTCGACTTGGCCGAAGTTAAAATACCCCCACGGCCGATTCTTAAGGGTGGAAGAATCTTAAATTGGAGAGCTTTTTGTATGAGATTCTGAGGGATTTTATTATTTTTATGTGTCTAAAATGGTTCAGTGAAATAACGCCCCATGAAATAACGCCCAAAAAATTTCCATACAAATTTGGGCGTTATTTCATAATGAAATAAGGCCCAAAGTTTTGGGCTTTATTTCATTTTATTTGGGCGTTATTTCATTTTTTATTTTGGGCTTTATTTCATTATGAAATAACGCCCAAAATCAAAAATGAAATAACGCCCAAATATTTTCCATACAAATTTTGGGCGTTATTTCATTATGAAATAAGGCCCAAAATATTTTAAATGATTTGCTTTGAAAATATTTTGGGCGTTATTTCATTTTTGATTTGGGCGTTATTTTATTAATTTTGGGCTTTATTTTATTTTGGGCGTTATTTCATTTTTTAAAGCCCAAAATATTTTGGGCGTTATTTCATTTTTTATTTTGGGCGTTATTTCACTGAACCGTCTAAAATACATACATATCAAATTGTTTTCCTGCAGCTTAAATATAAGCCTTTTTATAAAGTTTTAAATTTTGGGGTTGTATGGGAGGTGGGCGTGTTAGATTGTGTATGACGCCCATTTTTCTAACATACCTCAGTTTCGACATTGAATACACAAATACCGAGTTTCCATCTTGTAACTTTAATATTAGCCTCTTTATAGATTTTTCAATTTTGGGGTTGTATGGGAGGTGGGCGTGTTCGTAGGTGGATGACTCCCATTTTTCTATCACACCAGTTTTGACATATAATATTTAAATACCGAGTGCCGTCTTGTAACTTTAATATTAGCCTCTATAGATTTTTCAATTTTGGGGTTGTATGGGAGGTGGGCGTGTTAGTGGGTGGATAACGCCCATTTTTATAACACACCTCAGTTTTGACATTAAATACACAAATACCGAGTTTCAGTTTTGTAACTTTAATATTAGCCTCTTTATAGATTTTTCAATTTTGGGGTTGTATGGGAGGTGGGCGTGTTAGTGGGTGGATGACGCCCATTTTTCTAAAACTTCTCAGTTTTGACATAGAATACACATATACCAAATTTTAGTATTGTAACTTTAATATTAGCTTCTTTGTAGAGTTTTCAATTTTGGGGTTGTATGGGAGGAAGGCGTGGTTTTCATCCGATTTAGCCCATTCTTGAACTTGATCTTAGTTTTTTTAAAAAAAGCTTAAATATCGAATTTCATAACGATAGCTTAAAAATTACGGCTGTAATCGTGTCGACAGACGGACAGACAGACGGACATGGCTTAATCAACTCAGGTGGTGATGCTGAGCAAGAATATATATACTTTTCCATACCTACCACGCCTCCTTTTGGGTGTTACACACGTCGTGACAAAATTAATATACCCCTTACGCAGTACGCGTGGGGGTATAACAAGTAAAGAAAGTCTAAAGTCGATCTAGGCAAACTATGAAGCCTATATTTTATATGCATTTAAATGTTGATGAAAAATTTACACATACCAAGTTTTATTCCTGTAGCTCACAGTTAATGCTTTTATGGTGCTTTCGCTATGGGAGGTGGGCGTGTTCATGGACGGATAACTCCCAATTTCACATCTTAGTTTGAAACACACCTTAGTTTTGGAATAAAATACATACATACCAAATTTGATCTCTCTATGACAAACATAACCTTAATTATTGAGTCTTAAACTTTTTGGGTTGTATGGGAGGTAGGCGTGTCCGTAAGCGGATTACGTCCATTTTTCAAAACCATATTTGGTTCGTCATAAAAAACATACCTGCCAAATTTTATCTCTGAAGGTTACACAGAGGCTTAATTATTCCGTTTTCAATGTTTGGGTTGTTTGGGAGGTGGGCGTGTTCGTGAGCGGATGACAACCATTTTTCGAAGACATTTTTGTGTTGATATAAAACACATACCCCCCAAATTTTCTTGTTGTAGGTTATTAGCTTATATATCCAATTTTCAATTTGTTGTATGGGAGGTAGGCGTGTCCGTGGGCGGATGATCTCCATTCTTCAAAATCATTTTTTTTTTTTTGTTATAAAAAACATATGTACGGACAGACGGACGGACATGAATAGCTCGACTCACGAGATGACGCTGATCGAGAATATATATACATACTTTTCTATACCGGACTCGCTTCGTTCTATGCGTTACAAAAGTTTGCCCTAAGGTAATCTACCCTGACCTTTCAGGTTTAGGGTATAATAAAATACGAATTGTAAATTTGTAAATATAAATTGTTCTCGTTTCAATAAATTTGGGTTCTCTGTCACTAAATTTTGTAAAAATACATTTATTAATTTTATAGAATTTTTTTCAAGAAAATCAACAAAAAAACATGTAAGGTATACCTTCGACTTGGCCGAAGTTTACATATCATACATAAGTGTAAATGTTAGGGTAAAACATTTTAAATTGTAGCTCTTTTCGTATGAGATTGTTACTTATGGTGCGTTGTGGTATTTTTTTTTTGTTTCTAGAATATCCCAAAGTTGGTCTTTGGACTTTAATCTGAGCTCTAGGGAGGATGGAGTACTTCCTTTACATTTTAAAGCAAATATTCCCTCACTATCTTGCATGAGTGCTTAAGATCATAATCCTACACAAACCTAAAATTGTTCCGTTCGCCTTCAAATATTGTTTTAATATATTCAAATAAGATGTTTTGCTCATCGTCGTGTCCACAAAAACCAAATTTCCTACGCCCCCAGCTGACATCGCGCCCAAAACTATGATGCATACGCCTCAATGCGTGACAGTAGCTTTGAAATTGTTTAACTGCAGAGCAGGATTTGCAAAAAAACTGTACATACTTTCGTTTCATTTCGTGACTGTGGCATGCAGGTTAAGTGTGTGGCTTAGCATGCTCGGAGCCCGAGTTTGATCCCCAGTTGTGACGAAAAGTTTTTTCAATAAACAATTTTTTCTGATCAGACACCACCTCTCTGCAGACAATGGCAAACCTCAGAGAGTAAATAATGCTTCTTGAGAACATGAACTTTAACCGTTCGGAGTCGGCATAAAATATGAAGGTCCAGTGCTCGGTCAATTGATCATACGAAGCTCGGTGAAAGTCCTTTCAAGGGCTGAAATGGCCAATTTGTTTTTTTTTTTTTGTTTAAGTTTGGGGTTATCATTAACCATCCGTTCGATCTTACTATACAGCCATTTGTCGAAAAGTTTTTGCAACCTCTTCCTTTAATAATTTCGATCATTCAAGTTTCTTTCAAGTTTCGAACCACGCATTAGATTCCATTATTATTCCTGCTGCTTTTCATACTGACAGTACTAATGACAATAATAGTTAATCAAATAAATAATGATAATAAAATAACGGGTGTTTTGATTAAACATTTTGAATACTTAACTTATACTTCGTACATTCTACGCATAGTGCGTAGCTGAACCTACGAATACATACTAATACTAATTCTAGTTTTACTTCATGAATACAAAGAATTTATTAGCGAATACTACGAGTGAAATGGAAGAAAATAGTGAGTTATTCGTACGAGAAATTTACGAATGTTATTTTTTGAATGTACACAATAATTCGTTCAAGGTTCTTATTTAATTTAATTTAATTTAATTTAATTTAATTTAATTTAATTTAGAAAATGTTTACATGTAAGACAGAGTCTTTTATATGTAAAAGTACAATGAATAACAACTTATTATTGTAAGCAATTAAAAAAAAAAAACAAAGTATTTTTAATAATCAACTAAACAAACGATTAATAATAATTAATAAAGAGATAATAAGGGAATATTTAGTATCCTTAAAATTAAAAAAGATTAAGAGATAGGTATATAAAGATATAGAGAGATATGAAGTGATAAAGAAAGACAGTATTAAGAAAAATATTGAAGAAGTTTATGCTTAAAGATGTGTTTGTTAGGAATAGTTTTGATTCTTAAAGGTAATGAATTCCATAGTCTGACGGCATTCACAAAAAATAATCGGTTGGAGTTCAAATAATTATAAATTGGAGTTACAAGATTAAAATTTCTACTGGATCTACAAAATTGAAGTTTATCAAATAAGTAGTTTGGTGTTTGTGTATAGATAATGTTATGTAAAAACATACAGTTTCTAGCATCCAAATAGTTAAATATATTACAACCTATAACTTTATTGCTCAAATGACTAATACGATCGAACTTCTTAAGCCCATAAACATACCTCACAGCATTATTAAATGCCTGTTGCAACTTAAGCTTTGACCTAGAATCCAATTTACTGAACACGACATCAGAGTAAGAGATTATTGGCACTATGAGCTGCTGCACTAATTTCCTTCTTGTTTCAGTGGGAACGAATGACGCCGTCCACCTCACTTCTACGAAGTAATAAAGCGAATTAATTCATGTGTACTACCACAGGTATTTGTTACACTTCACGAATGAATTCGTAAAGATATCAGGATAAAAATACTTATATACTATTTTAAAAAGTAGTATTTCTTACTATTTTACAAGCTGTACAAGTTTTTTATCAGGTTTCTACAATATTGAAAGGATTTGTTGTTGTACTTATTGTTGGTTTCTTTTTCACCATTAAACATAACTTGCTAAAGTGTGGCTTAAAATCAGTAGAAAAAAAACAATTTTTTGGCTTTTAAAAAAATCAATTTCGTTATGAACGTTCTCTAACGATCCTGCAACCAGTTACATGCTTAGGTGAATTCTATCAGACAACCAGAGTGTCAACACAAACGCCGCCATTATGATATCCAGTCAACCGCAACAATCGTAATCCATAATCATAATATTTCGATTGTATGCTGAAAATTGGCCATTTTAATGGAATGGAAGTTTGCTCTGCCATGTGACGCGAATGTCTCACCAAAAGAGGATTGCATTCATTTCCTTTTTTGTCGTTTCTGTTGCTTGCACTTTTGATGTTATTTCTGTTGACGTTGCTGTCATGCAATTCATGTTCGATTGGTTGTGCTCATGTGTGTGTGTGTTAATGTTTTGTAAAGCATTTGAACAATTTTCTTCTCGTTCGGTTTTCACTTTATTCAGTTTATTCTTTTCTATATGCGATATTTTCAGGAATTTGCATTATTTGAATATATTGCATACTACAAAAAAAAAAAAAGAAAAACAAAATCATTTGTATGTGTGTCTGTCTATGAATTGTGTCTGCAATGAGGCGAATATTTTTGTCTGAGCTCTGCTTAGATGGCATCCCTAGTATCTGTTGAATAACTTTATGTATGTTGTTAGTATGTGGCACAAAGTAAAATATTTTATGTTTATGTTTTGAAATTTTATGCTGTTAAGCTTGTTGTTGCGCCTTGTTCGCATTTATGATTGCAGGAAATTTGCTCTTTCAAGCATTTTTCAATTTGAGTAAATATTACTTATTCAGATGTAAAACGTCGTATGGCATAAAAGGATCAACTTTAAGTTTGCCTTCATTTTAAGTTAAAAAGGGGTGTACTTCAATTTGCAGCATTATGAAGAACCTTTTTTTTTGGTGAACTGTCAAAAGTTATGACTTTTCTTTTATATACATACCTATCTACCTGATCACCTTGAAAAATCTTCTAAATATAGTTAGTTAGGATAGGATAGTTTTTATATTAATACACGGAGAAAACTGTTTGCTAAATTTGTATGGAGATTAAGCAAAACTTGAGCATAATTCTCAACCACTTCAAAATATTGCTTATTTTCAGCAAAAATCAAGCAAATTTTGCTATTTAAATTTATAATAACTTAGCAAATTTTCGCTTGAATTAAATCAAAATTTGCTTTTTCGATTTATAATAACTGAGCGAGTGTTTGCTCGAATCAAATCAAAATTTGCTATTTCTATTTAAAAAAAAATAAAATAAAAAAAAAAAAAACAAATTGGCCATTTCGACTAGGAATCGAACTCGGGCTCCGAGTGCTAAGCCACACTCTTAACCTGCATGCCACGGTATTTCTATTTATAGTTCGAATTTTGTTTTATATTTCAATAACCAAGCAACTTTTTGCTTGAATCAATTCAAAATTTGCTATATCAATTTATAATAACTGAGCAAATTTTTGCTTACATTGAGTCAAATTTTGCTTTTGCCTGAACACAATTACCTTATAATAACTTAGCAAAGTTTGGCTTGAATCAAATCAAAATTTGCTATTTGAATTTATAATAAATAAGCAAATTATTGCTAAAATTTATATTTATTTTGCTTTTTTCAAATTATATGAGAAGTAATTTCAATTTAGAAAACGTTTTCTAAAATCAAACCGCTATTGAGCAAAATTTTGCTGATTTGCGTTTAAGCAAAGTAATGGCTCGATTCAAGCAAAATAATTTTCTCCGTGTAGTATTCAAATTACGTTATAACTTTATTATTATAGCCAGAACATTTATTTTAGCTCACATCCCCTGCCAAATAGTTGAATGTCTATTTGAACAAATATTCGAACGATTATCGCTATTATATCTCATACATATCAACCCCACGAACTGTAGCACAATTTCCAATAACATCACAGCATCCATTAGCCAAACAAACCCACACCGATTCACACTCCTTTCAGTTCGCCACAAACATTCTCGCCCCCTACCATCACCCACAATAACTGCTAACTAGATTGAAACTGCTGACTTCCTGCCCACACCATGTCAGACTGCGACACGCTTTGTAAATGATTCTTTGCGACCAAAGGTGACAAAGGATATCGCAATTTTATGAGCAATTCTGACACTTTTATATCCTGCGTCTATGTTTAGAGTCGGAGCGAGTTATAAAATTGCTCGTATAGATTAAGCATTGTTGTTGCCAGATAATAAAATACAAAAGAGTGCAGAATATTCAAAAAACATACAACACCAAACAAACGGACGCCAGACAAAGCATTATATATGTATGTATCCCACTATATAGAAATCCCGGCATCATGAATTCCTGTTGATGTTATTTTATTGTGTTTGTTGTGTCTGTCTGTGCCTGGCAAACGAACCCTCTATGAATTCTCTCGACCGCTATAAAAGTTATCCCCTCATTTTTATCATGTCAAGCGAATTATACTTTTTCCGTCTGGAAGTTTTTCATTATTAATTTCCATAACTCATATCTATCATCAATGTGCTCTCTTGTGCTATGCTCTGCTTGGCTATGGATGGACTCCCCCAGTGCAGTAGAAACTGATTTTGATGTGTGGATCTGTGCAACCCCAGGGCAGGATAACTGATTCTGAGCCAGCATGTTTGGTGACAATTTCACTCTCAGCCCACATATGGATTTTATTGTTATGTATGAAAATGTCCTTTATTTGCAACGTGTTATTGGCTTACAATGGTGTGAGTCTTAAATAGCATTAAATATTGTTATAGTCATGTTCAATCTTGACGTGTAGTTAACGTATGTATTTGCGAATTTGAATGCTTTTGTCAGCAGACTCATAATCCTCGAATATTTTTACATTTTTATACAATATTGAAATTATTACAGGGCGTCAAAATGACCACTTGATTTAGTTACCGAGACTTGTTTATAATGAAATGAACTTATGAGGAATATTTTTGAGTTATCTGTCGAACCGAAACTTGCTTGTCTTTCATGTAGATTTCTTTAATTATGTTGAATTACATTGAACACAATGCAGTACATGACACAAATTTCTCTTCTATGAAGATTATGAGAAGATTTATAATATATTAAAAGTTCCTTACAGTCAAAAATTACGGGGCCAGTTTTAATAAAGGAAAAAACATAAAACATTGAAGTCAGCAATTTTTAGTTCCAAATATTTATAAAATACTTTAAAATAAAAACGAAAATCATAGTGGGAAAGACGAAATAAGTTTACAATTTTTTTGTTAAACTGAAAATTTCAAGATGAACAAAAATATAAAAAGTTTCAATAAATCAAAAAACAAAAAATGCCAAAAAATATGCTGTGAAATTTTTCAAAAAAACTCAAGCGTTCCGCACTCACATTTTACGGAATTATGTTAAAGTAATAAATAATAAATAAATAAATTATGAACTCTCTTTTAAAAGTATGCAAAAGCTTCTTAAGGGGAAATATTCGAAAGTATAACGTATTAAAAATATAGGTACTGTCAAAAGAAAAAAGCGAAAAGCGTGTTCAGGGCCGGATGACGCTCATTTTTCTAGCACTCCTTAGTTTTGGTATAAAAAACATTAATAGCGAATTTTATTTTTCTATGTTAAATATAAGCCCCTTTATTAGGGTTCCCAACTGTCCCGGATTTCGAGGAACGTCCCGCATTTCAGCTAATTTTTTAGCATGCCGCGACGACCCTTGCGGGACGCCTTTTGTCCCGCATTTGAGAACTTAAGATTGTTTGTATCTAAATTTCCAATTTGATATGAAACACATTTTACTAAAACTGTGTAATTTTATTATCAAATTTAATTTATCATTTATTTATCAAAACGTTGTGGATTAATTTTTTGGTTTTTCATGAATTGAGCAAAAGTTGGAAAGAGATCACAAAATAGAAACAATATCAGGTAACCAATGGGATGGTGTAAAGGCATCGTTAATACCCTTTATTCCTCAAAGAATAAAAGGAAATATTTAATTGCATCTAATCTTGTCCCGCATTTTTGAGCCAAGTCCCGCATTTTTGATGGCTCCGTCCCGATTTTGTACTTTCCAGAGTTGGCAACCCCTTTATAGAGTTTTCACTATTGTGGGTTGCATAGAAGGAGGCGTCTTCGTGGGCGTGTAGGGCTGGTTTTCCCCATAACTCGCTTGAGTTTTGATATAAAATACATCAATACATAATTTTATTTTTGTAGCTTACATATTAGCCTCAAAATAGAGTATTCAGGCGTATTCTTCGGTCGACGGCTCTCACTTTTCTAACACGTGTTAGTTTTAATGTGGTGACCGTGGCATGCAGGTTAAGTGTGTGTCTTAGCATGCTCGGAGCCCGGGTTCGATCCCCAGCCGCGGCGAAAAGTTTTTTTCAATAAAAAATTTTTCTGATCGGTCACCACCTCTCTGCAGACAATGGCAAACCTCAGAGAGTAAATAATGCCATGTAAAGCTTCTTGAGAACATGAACTTTAGCCATTCGGAGTCGGCATAAAACATGTAGGTCCAGTTCTTGGTCAATTGTGTGCAAACATTTAATAACACACACAACACAATTGATCATAAGAAGCTCGGTCAAAGTCCTTTCAAGGGCTGAAATGGCCAATTTGTGTTTTTTTTTGTTTTTTAGTTTTAATGTAGAACAAATAAAAATGCCATTTTTGTTTTTTTAATAATATATTTCAATTATGTTTACTTTGTAAATAACTTATATTTTGAAGTTTAAACCAAGAAATAAGTTAATATTTCAATATTTTCTCAATTTTTATTGAGACTTCAAAATTCATACATATAGATTTCTTACACACCATCTTCGATCGCCTAAACGATGAATGCGCGATTGACAAAAAATTTTCAAAATCTTCTTTCGCTTATTCTGGCGATTGTTGGAAGATAAATCGCTTTTCGATCGCCCAAGGGATGAATGCGCGATTCAAAAATTTTTCAAAATCTTCGATCACTCATTCCCGCGATCGTTGGAAGATTGCTTTTTAAAAAGCTTTCAAAATCTATCATTATAATTTGAAGCAGGCTCTGAAAAATAGTTTAAATTAATCAAAAAATTTAACTTTTAAAAAACTTCATGAACCTGGGATAAAACAATGTCTGAAGAGCCCGCTAATTCAAACTTCTTGTAACATTCAAACAACTTGTAACATTCAACAACGATGCTCTGCAACAAACAAAAACCCCTTCTGCCGATTCGTTGGCGAATCTTCACGACTAATCGATTAAGACTCCTATCTGCGAATCGTTCGCGACTGTTCGCCTAAGACTCTTCTCGGCGATTCGTTGTTCCCGGCGAATCGCTTAACACTCTTCTCGGCGATTCGTCGGCGAGTCTTCCAGGCGTATCGCTTAAGACTCCTCTTGGCGATTCGCCGGCGAATCTTCCCGGCGAATCGCTTTATGGCCTCAACTGCTTACATTTGGCGGTTCCCGGAAGACTCTCAGAAGAGCTCGCCGGCGATCGTTTCATCTTCCAAGCGATTCGCTGGAGATTTTCAGGCGATTAAAAATGTTTGCAGGGTTCCCTGCAAACATTTGGAAGACGATTAGAAGATAAGATCATTTGGCGACGCGCTCGCGATTCGCCTAAGGGATCTTTGGAAGATGGATCGCTTTTCGATCGCCGAAGCGATGAATGCGAGATTCTCGAAAAATTTCAAAATCTTCCTTCGCTCATTCCGGCGATCGGTAGAAGATGGATCGCTTTTCGATCGCCTAAACGATGAATGCGCAATTGACAAAAAATTTTCAAAATCTTCCTTCGCTTATTCCGGCGATTGTTGGAAGATGAATCGCTTTTCAATCGCCCAAGGGCTGAATTCGCGATTCAAAAATTTTTCAAAATCTTCCTTTGCTAATTCTGGCGATTGTTGGAAGATGGCTTTTTAAAAAACTTTCAAAATCTATCATTGGAATATGAAGCAGGCTCTGAAAAATCGTTCAAATTAATCAAAAAATTTAACTTCATGGAACTGCTAGTTCAAACTTGCAACAAATTGAAATGTTCAACAACTTTGCAACAAATCGCTAATGCACTTGATGTCTTTACCACTTGACATGTCTTGTCAGCGAAGCACTTTAGACCCCTTCTGCCGATTCGTGAGCGAATTCCTGGCGAATCGCTTAATACTCTTCTCGGCGATTCGTTGGTGAATCTTCCCGGCGAATCGCTTAAGACTCCTCTTGGCGAATTGTTCGCGACTCTTCCTAGCGAATCCCCTAAGCCTCATTGCGGCGATTCGTCGGCGAATCTTCCAGGGGAATCGTTTAGGACTCCTCTTGGCAATTCTTTGGCGAATCTTCCCGGCAAATCGCTTTAATGGCCTCAGCTGCTTAGATTGGACGATACCCGGACGACTCTTAGAAGAGCTCGCCGGCGATTGTTTCATCTTACAAGCGATTCACTGGAGATTCTCAGGCGATTGAAAATGTTTGCAGGGTTAGAACTATAGAAGTATTATTCTAATAACAAGAGAAAATAGATACATCCCAACCGACTATTTGAAAAGCGAAAGGCAATTGTACTTGAGAATAATATCTAAATCACAGTACTGCGTTAGGTTGGTCAGCCTTTGATCGTACTTTATATCGACGTTGTAAAAACTTTACGATATGAGCTGTCAGAACGCACGACCTTCTAATTCTACTTCTTCAATGTTGCTTTGGCAAGTCGTGCGTCTGTCGATAACATCAACTTAGCTGTCACATAAGAAATTCCACAAAAGGTATATTTTCCCTAAATCAAGGAATTTAGAATGTAAGTATTGATCTTATTTGATTTAATCAATAAAAAAAATAAAATAGTGTTAAAAAATCCGTTGCAGTAAAATGTATGTCCCTTAAAGCAGTTTTAATAAAAACATGCATTACAAAACAAAAATCTGAAAGATAACTTGTGCTCTTTTTTGATGTTATTTTTGCAGAAAATAGATGTATATAATTTTTTAAAAGGAGTGGCAACATATAATTTTGAAATTAAAGTTATTAATTTGTTGAGCAAGAAAATATGGAAGTTTTCTTGGACCTTGCATTGCTTGGAATGATTGGGCAGCCTATGAAGCCCATAGGAGACAGAAAGTGCAGTCAGTTTGAAATCCACAATAATATTAATCCACAGGAGCTGAATTTAGCAAGGGACGTGGAAGGGTTTTATGCGCCGAATTTTGAAAAAAATGCAAAGGAAGGACCCGGAACAATTTTTCAAAATAACAAGGATGACTCTGAACACGTTTGAAAGATTTTAGATTATTTTACCAGCTACAATGTATCAGTAAATGAACACTGTATTGAATCTGCTCCTGAAACATATGAGCAAATTTACAATCGTCCTGATCGTCAAAAGTGGATTGAAGCGGTTCGAGAAGAATTGGAATCAATTGAGAAAAATCAAGTGTGGAGAATTGTAAAGCGCCCAAATGGAGTAAAACCACTTAAATCAAAATGGGTATTTAGAATTAAAGAAAATGAAGATGGAAAACCCACAAGGTACAAGCTCGATTGGTTGCCAAAGGTTTTCTTCAGAAGTATGGAATCGACTACGAAGAGACCTATGCACCTGTAGCAAGGTTGACAACAATTCGAACAGTCCTGGCAGTGGGAGTACAGAAGCAATTTTACTTCCATCAATTAGATGTAAAAACTGGATTTCTTCATGGACAACTCAAAGAAGATATAAACCTTGAAATTCCAAATGGATTAGAAGCAAGAAAAGACGAAGTATGCAAGCTGGAAAAATTTCTGTACGGTTTGAAACAAAGTCCTCGCTGTTGGAATGAGAAGATAAACGAATATCTTCTACAGCTCGGATTTAATAGATCAAGACACGATTATTGTTTGTACACTAGGAAGAGCTATAATGATTATATTTTTATTGTACTTTATGTTGACGATCTACTAATAGCTGGAAATTTACAATCATCAATTCAGTCACTGAAGAAAAGTCTGGCCGATAAATTCGAGATGTCTGATTGTGGCGAGTTAAAACACTTTTTAGAAATGAAAATTAACTACGATCGCAAGAATTGTCATTTAGTTTTGTCACAAGAAAAAAGCATTGAAAAAATTTTAAGAAAGTTTGAAATGGCCAACTGTAATACATCAAAAACTCCTATGGAACACGGACTTCAGCTACAAGAAGCTTAAGCAGATACTACAGATCAGCCATAAAGAGAACAATTGGGAAGTATCATGTACCTTATGCTTTGTGTAAGACCTGACATTTGTTACCATATTGGATACATGGGACGTTTTCAGCAGATACCTTCAGAAACCCATTGGAAAACTCTAAAACGAATATTAAGATATCTGAAAGGTACAAAGAAGTTAAAGTTGCATTTTAAACGTAACGAAAATTGCAAAATTTTGACTGGATACTCTGATGCAGACTGGGCTTCAGATATAAATGATCGTAAATTCGTGAGTGGTTATATATTCCAAGTTTTTGGAAATACTGTCTCTTGGTGTAGCAAGAAGCAAGCTACAGTTGCAACTTCATCGAGTGAAGCTGAGTACAACGCATTAAGCGCAGCAGCATCTGAAGCAATATGGTTTAGAGGAATATTAGAAGACATGATTTCATTGGATAATAATTACGCTGTTCCAATCTACGAAGATAACCCTGGTTGCATATTTATGTCCAAGAATACAGAATTCTTAGAGATCACGTTGCGAGAGGTTTGTTGGATATTTTGGCAATTAGCACCGAAAATCAAAAGGCAGATATTTTAACAAATTTTGAAAAATTCTGAAATCAATTACAATTATTGTATTGAGCGGGGGTGTTGAAATCACTGTGTTCAGAGGCACTTTAATAATTTGTATCTTATTAGTTTTGTGTTTTGTTTTCATGTTTTTGAAAAATTAAAAATATTTTTTCACTCTGAATAAATCAGCAGCGGCTTAAAGACATTGTTTAAATTAAATAAATTCAATAAACCATTTACAACAAGACAAACAAAGTCAAACTTTTGGTTACTTTAAGTTTCTGTTAAGGTACCTTGTGAAAAGAGTTCCAAAACAAGTTATAGCTTGGATATTCCGCCTAGGATATTCAACAGTGCATACAATAATATACGAAGCTTGCGACGTTATTTGGAAAATATTAATGCCTTTGTATATGCAACTACTTTCAGAAAATAATTAGAAGTAAAACGCTGTAGATTTTGAAAATATATGAAATCTACCAAACTGTGTTGCTGCTATCGACGGAAAACACGTTAATATCCGTTGTCCTCCAAGAGCCGGATCTTAGTATTATAATTACAAAGGACATCATTCGAATGTTCTTCTCGCTGCATGTGATGCACACTACATTTTTGTAGCACTAGACATTGGAGCATACGGAAGTCAGAGTGATGGTGGAATTTTAGCGGAATCCTCGTTCGGGAAAAACAGCTTTTCCTCTAAATCCGTACTTGATGAGGCCATATTCTGGAAAGCTTTTAAGTGCGAAAAAATTAAATTTCAATAAACGTTTATTGCGTGTACGCAGAGTTATTGGAAACGCTTTCGGAATTCCTTTGGCGAGGTCGAGAATTTTAGAAACTACACTCAACATGATTCCATCAAATGCAGAAAAAATAATAAAGTCAACAGTAGTTTTGCACAACTTTATTAAACTAAATGACGCGGTTTAATGCTCCAAAACTTTTGTTGATGTCTGCGATGTTAATAATTCTTTAATTCAACGAGGCCAGTGAATGAATGAAATAAATCCTCTAGCTCAAGCAAGAATTGGGTCAAACTTCTCTTCTCGAGAAGCCAACATTAAGAGAGATATCTTAAAAGATTACTTATATGAAAATAAAACTAATTTCATAAAAAAAATTATTCATAGTTCAAAAGTTATAAGCCTCCTCGCCCACAGAAAAAGCTTTTTCCACTTCGAAAAACATACTTAAGGGGGCATATAGGTTACAAATTAAAAAAAAAAATTTTAAAAATGTATTTCATTTCAATTCATTTTAATGTTTCATAGCTTAAAAAATAGAAATAAAAAAGGAGCATAAAATAATATGACCAGTATTAATGTCTGAGATCGTTTTACAAGTAAACAGAGTTCAGGCACTCTTTGCCGTATATATATAAGGTTGAGTCGCTAAAAAAAAAATGTTCGATAAACTCGGTTTAAAATGTACCTTGGGTCATTGTTGTACCCTCCACAAAACGTTTTCGCAATGTGTTGACCCTTAGGCTTCCTGGATTTTTTTTTTTTAAGTGCCTTTTTTGGTTAAAACCCACTTTTTGAAAGGACAAGTTTTTTGTTTGACTGTATTTTCAAAAACAAAAAAAAACCAAAAGTAAAGTAGTTTCCAACCTGCCTAAATAACAATATTGATTATTAAAATTGAATATTACTTTATATGGACATACTTTCTGGGTTCTAAAGCTGCATTAAGAAACTACAAGGAGTAAAAATATTCCCACACATCAGGCTCAGCAGCACCGCAACCAGAGGGTTGGTCCATTTTTTTTTCTCTCGAACGAAGCGATCGCGAAGGCTTCTCCACCTCTGCTTGCACTCGTCAACTGCAAATATGATTAATATGTAAGGAATTTCTTATAATTCTTCTCAATACGGGCATTCACAATGTGGTGTATTTGTGATAAATTTTAACAAAATTTGCAATATCTGCAATGTATGTGAATGAACGTTCAATAAAGTCTTTTATTTTTAATATCAGCTAATTTGTGTGAGTATTTTGAATATTTTGAATGCTGTACATTTTTTTTTTGTAGTTTTACAAAGTTTACAACGAATAACAAAAATACCCAATACAAGGGCAAATACACCACATCGTGAATACCTGTTTACCTGTTTTTCCCAAATCATCTGCTATTACAGTCCATGTGGCATCGCGCTTTACCACATTTTTATAGCTACGAGATTTTGTGTTGTACAAGTATTCCTGTTAGCTGACCTGCATTATTAATTTATCTTCAAACAACATGTTCATTTATTTTGTGTGTTTATTTTCGACTTACTATTTAAACTATTTATTAAATTGTTATATTATTTTCGACTGACTTTCCTTTTCAAATTATTTCTAATTCAATTGACAATATAAGCAGATGACCAGAGGTGCCACTGAAATATTTCCCAACAAAACTAAACAAATTTCTACCCTTTATTTGTTCAGAGCAAGGGTACAAATGATGATGAACGAAAACTCAAATTGTTAAATTTTTTCCCTGTGAAATATTTGTTTTAAGGAAGGTTTCACCTAATTCTGTCGAAATTTTAGCTGATTTTTAAGGAAGGATTGTGAAATAACGGATAAAGATATTTGAGTGAAACTTTTTATTCCTTTACATTTTCATTAAATTTGTTTTTCTTTTTTGTGACCTCTTTTCCGCGAGACAGGCGTTTGCACGATTGCACGGTAACTATTGTACCGATTTACTTCAAACTTTCTGAGCAGCTAAAAAAAAAAGATTAAAAAAGGAGTGATTTCAAGTTTTTCTTTTAAGTTAAAAGAAAAAAATCTGTTACAGCTATTTTTGTCCTGAAATTATATGCCTAAAGAAATTTCTTTTAAAAGAAATCGTTACATCGTACTTTGATCGTACTTTACCCCTTCGCATGATATTTACGATCAAAGTACGAGTGTAACGAATGTTTTATTCTTATATTCTTTGTTATTTATTAATATTATTAATATGTATATGAATGTATAACTTTGCTTAAAATACTTGTTTAAAATATTATTTGTATTCATTGATGTTTATTTGAGATATTTCAAAACATATAAAATAAAAATTTCATTCAGATTTTTATCTCAAAGAGGAGACAACATTTTTTGAATTTGAAAAGGAAATTTGAATTCAATAAAATATTTTAAGAATATTTTTCATTTAAAAAAACAAATACGAGAGCGACTGGCGTCCCTCGTTACATTGGCGCCCAACGGAAATAACTAAAATCTAGCCGCAAATTTTCAAATCTGCTTAAGGCTAACTGCTTAATGCCTGCCCAACATGAATGAAAATCGAAAGTGCACTCAATTGGCTGCAACAACGACCAAGCATTTATACTGCTAATTGTGGTACTCAAAAGAAGTCCTATCCCTGCCGCAGCACCTGCATATGTGCTGTTTGTGCTAGTCATCAAGCGTAAGTTTTTTCAGTCGCAGCAACGTCCATTCATCTACTGTTTGTACGATTGCTTACGGAAGTCCTATCCCTGCTTCAGCATCTGTATCTGTGCTGTTTGTGCTCATCATCAAGCCAACTGAACACGTACTGTTTATGCTCATCATCAAACGCTGGCGTTACACCCGCAGTAACGCATATTCGTCTGTTTCCGCGTCCACCTAACGAAACCGCTCATTCGAGAAATACGAGCGAGACAGGTACTGACGCTTTTGCTGTCTTACCAAGTCCCTCATTACATCTTTAAACCAACGTTCATCATTGCAAGCGCAGTAACGTCTATTCGTCTACTGTTTCAGCGTCCATTTAACGACACCATTCATTCGAAAAACACGAGAGAGGCCGGTACTGACGCTGTTGCGGTCTTACCAAGTCCCTCGTTACAGCTTTAAACCTACATTCATCATTGCACCCGCAAATACGTCTATTCTTCTACTGTTTCTGCATTCATCTAACGAAATCTTTCATTTGATAAATACGAGAGAGACAGGTTCTGACGCAATTGCAGTCTTACCAAGTCCCTCGTTACGACCTTATAATAAGATCTAGAAGCAACCTCTTTCGATTCTCCATACAATCTGAACGTTTCTCAGAAGAGAGATCCATCCTTCTCACCTACATCTGGTTCTTTAACCCCATTCCACTGCTACAACATATTGTTCGTGCTGGTCTCTCTCATTTTATTTAACTCTCAATAAAGACCTCTCCCAACGACAACATGCGTAGAAGTCCTCGTAACACTTCAGCTGTTGCTGCATCAACGTCGTCTGCTGTTGATCATAATACGAGTAGTTCAACAAATATAATCATGACTCGTGATCAATTTGCAGAACTGTTAGAGAGTGTCCAATCTAGACCGGACGTTCGATCATCTTTTAGTAACTGCAGTGCTCGTTTTAATGGGGATCGAAGCACAAATAATATTGAGAACTTTATAGCAACTATCCAAGTATACAAAGAAGCCGAGAGCATCAGTGATAGATTTGCTCTTACGAGCCTTCCACTATTACTTGAAGGCTATGCATCTTCTTGGTGGCAAGGTATAAAAGATGAAGTAAAAACTTTCGACGAAGCAATCAATCTCTTGTTGCAAGCATTTTCTCCACCAAAGCCTGATTGGAGAATTTTTGCTGAAATAAACAAAGATAAGCAACATATGTCGGAATCGACAGATAGTTTCATCTGCCGTAAACGTAAACTGTTTGCTCAGCTCAAAGAAAAATTGAGTGAAAATGCTATGCTTAATATTATATACTCTCAACTCCTGTTTCAAATTCGCGATAAAATTTCAAGAGAAGATATTCGCTCTTTTCAGGAGTTGTTGCATAAAGCTAGAGAAGCTGAAGTCATAGCTCACGAAAAGAATAGTGCAACAGGAATAGAAGACCAGTTCAAACTTAAGGCCAGTTTTTCAACAAAACGCTGCTCGTTCTGTCGCAAACGTAACCATTCTGCTGAAGAATGTTACAAGAAAGCTCAACTTCAAAAACATAAACAATCACAAGATGAGCGAATTACTCTCAATTGTTATGGTTGTGGCGCACCAGGCTTTTATCGTTCAAACTGTCCCAACTGCAATAAATCAAATGCAAACAAAAGTCCTATACGTATAGATTTCAATTCAATACATACCTCAATAGTAGGTAGTAGTGTCCCTAGAGTGGCCTTGAATATAAACGGATTCAATGGTGAAGCTTACATAGACACCGCTGCAAAAACAAGCGTTGCTGGATATATATTATTCAAAACACTACAAGAAATAGGTGTAAAGTTCAAAGAGATGTTTGCGGAGTTGGTTATGGCAGATGGTATTCCAAAATACCAAAAGGTGTTCTCAACGGAAGCAGATATTTTCATAGGAAGCAGATTCAAAAAGATAAAATTGATTTGCCTTCCCGCAGCAGAGAATAACCGCACGTTGCTTGGTATAGATTTCATGGAGCAAGAAGGTATGGTGCTCGATTTGGCTCAACGTTGTTGGTTTTATAAGGATGATCCAAACACAATTTTTGAATTTAAAATGCAATCCACCGAATCAACCATAATTCCGGAAAATACATCATCCACGTACAACTATTCGCCAGAAGAAATAAAGAAAATTTTTGGAAGTTCTATTCCTAATGATTTACGCTTATTTAAAAATCGCGAACTTTTTCCGCCTATGAAAAAATTAAAATTAATAAAAGATAATGAAACCTGCTTATTGAGTTTGAATTCTTTTGAAATTAAATTACGTTCAGATGAGGGGCCACATCTTAAAATTAATGAAAGAGAGTCACCATGGGCTTTTCCGGTTGTTATGATCCCCAAAAAAAATGGAGAAATCAGAGTTTGCATTGATTACCGTCGCCTTAACACCATTACTATAACAGATACATACCCGCTGCCAAGAATTGATGATCTTTTACATGCAGCTAAATCAACGCCATATATGACTACTTTAGATCTAAAGGCTGGCTATTGGCAAATCAAAGTTGCAGAAAAGGACAAACTGAAGACAGCTTTTACAACACCATTCGGCATTTACGTATTCAATCGAATGCCTTTTGGATTAAAGAACGCTCCGGCCACTTTTCAACGTTTAATTGACAAGTTTCGCAACGGGTTGCCGAATATTCTTATACTAGCATACCTAGATGACATAATTATATGTTCAAGTAACTTCAATTCTCATGTGACAGATCTTTGTAAAATTTTTGAAAGACTCAAAATATTTGGATTCCATTTAAACAGAAAGAAATGTTTCTTCTGTCGACCAGAAGTTAAATATTTAGGTCATATATTGACAAAAGAAGGATTAAAAATTGATCCTGAAAAAACAGAAGCTATTTTAAAACGACCAAATCCCAAGAACCTTAAACAATTAATTTCATTTTTGCAAACATGTTCATGGTATCGTCGTTTTATACCAAATTTTGCAGAAGTTTCTAGAGCATTATCAAATTTAACAAAGAAAAATATAAAATGGAAATGGCTATCTGAAGAACAATCGGCTTTTAATAATCTGAAAACTCTTTTAACTTCACCGCCAATTTTGCGTCAAGTGAATGAAAATCAACCATTTATTCTTAAAACCGATGCTAGCAACTATGCTTTAGGAGCAGTTTTACTGCAGGGGGAGAAAGAAAATGAGCATCCTATTGAATATGCAAGTCGTTTATTACTCCCTGCAGAACGAAATTATTCAACAACATTAAGAGAAGCACTTGCTGTCGTATGGGCTTTTCAAAAGTTCCGTGGTTACGTTGAAGGCTCCGAAATAACTGTTCTCACAGATCACCAACCATTAAAATGGCTGTTTTCCTTAAAATCACCAACTGGGAGATTAGCCCGATGGGCATTAATGTTACAGATGTACAACATTCACTTTGGATATACACCAGGTAGACAAAATGTAGTTGCAGATATGCTTTCGAGGCCACCAGATGAAGAATTGGACACCTACAGTTTTGCAATACTTGCTTTTGAAATAGATCTACCCCGAAAAGGAAGGGAAGAATACAGAAAAGCTCAAATGGAAGATTTAGATATCAAGAAAATTATAAGCTCTTTCGAAAATAAAGACGAAGACATCACTAGGTACACAGAGCGAGGTTATATAATGCTAGATGGAATTCTTTATCGCTTTTGCTCAGAAGAAGATTCGGAGGAGGGACAACTAGTCGTACCAAAATTAATGAGACAATTAATATTACATAAGTATCACGATGATCCAATAGCTGGCCATTATGGTATTGAAAAAACCATCAATCGGATTGCGCAAAAATTTTATTGGTCTGGAATGCGCTCAGATATCACAAAATATGTAAAATCTTGTGTGGAATGCCCTCGTTACACGAGCAAACTTTGAGGTCGAATTGCGAATTGCTGCATAAGATTACGTGAGTTTCTACTCTAGCTGTCAAAGGCCGACCGACCTAACGCAGTATTATGAATTAGCTATAAGCTTAATAAAAACACTGGATTATAAGCTTTTCTCAATATCACTTTTAACAAGCTTGATAAAAAGATAAATCATAATGAATTCTAACTCGTATTTGGGAAACGCTTGATATAACTGATATAACTGTTTCTAAAGTATGCTTAATAAACACTTATATATAACAGTATTTAATTAAATACTAGCTGATCCGACAAACGTTGTTTTCCAAAAACTAAATATTCAATGTATCCATTTTTTTCAATAGATGGCTCTGTGCGAGTTTAGGAAAATTTTATTTTTGCCTTAATGACGTAGAACTGAGGTAATTTGTGTAGAAAAAAAAAAATATAAAAATTTGCGATTTGTTTATGAAATTGTTGAGATCGATAATATTGGCTTTTTGATAAACTACGATTTTTGTTTTGTTTTCCGGGGCATTTCATTGTTTATATACAATGATGGTGATGGTGGCAGTGACCATGGCATGCAGGTTAATTGTGTGGCTTAACATGCTCGTAGTTCGAGTTCGATTCCCAGTCGCGGCAAAAGTTTTCTTCAATAAAAAAATTTTTCTGATCGATCACCACCTCTTTGCAGACAATGGCAAACCTCAGAGAGTAAATAATGGCTTATAAACCTTCTTGAGAACATGAACTTTAGCCGTTTGGAGTCGGCATAAAACATGTAAGTCCAGTTCTCGGTCAATTGTGTGCAAACATTTAATAACACACCCAACACAATTGATCATAAGAAGCTCGGTCAAAGTCCTTCCAAGGGCTGAAATGTCCAATTTGTTTTTTTTTATATAAACAATGAGGATGGCTTTCCGACATGCGAACACGCGACATACAGTTGCCCATGTGCGAAACGCGGAAACTCTAAGTTGATTCCGTAAACTGCCAACGACTGGCCTTGTGATTTGTTGATGGTCATCGAGAAGGCCAGACGCGCGGGGAATTGCAGCCGTTTAAGATCGAAGGGCATGTCCGTTGGAACCATCGGGATGCGCGTAATCAAAACATCCTCTCTTTTCCTATTTTTCCTATTCCTATCCTATTTTTTGACAGCTAGTCTCGTTCTATTGCATAGTAGAGGTTGATTGATGTTACGCAACATGATGATGACTGAGGTTACTTTTAATTGCAAATTGTGAGGTGATTATCCAGGCAATTCCAGTGAATTCAACAATTCTATGGTATAGTTGACAACCTCATCTTGGTTGATAATTGTTTCAACCGATTTGAAGGAAAATAGCTGTCCCTGAATAAAATTTTTAATAGTCGCGTTGAAGCCATCGACGTCTTTTTTTTTCGCCGCTAATATAGCTCTTTCCCTTAGCCAATTATGATTTTGGAAGGTCTGCTCTACGTTCGAAAAAACCGAATGAGCTCCTCCTTTGATTCGGTCAACTGATAGAAATCAGTGGACAGTGTGATGAATCCAGTGGAGATGTGAACTGCGATTTTCCCATTACCAAGGTTCAACAATTCCTTTGAAAACACATCAGCTCATCGATCTTGTTGCAAAACCACTCGCATCCCTACGGCAAAAGCAGGGTCAATTACCCTTAAGTAACCGGTCCTGTGACAGTTCGATTTGAACCTACCACAGGACAGGTTCGATATAACTCAGAATGGGACTAATAGTTTTTGAATGTGTTTTTCTATATTTATCTTATCGTTACAAAAAGCTCAGTGGAAGTGCGCTAAAAAGAGCGCTGGAAGAGTGCTGGAAGAGAGCTGAAAAAAATTGTAAATTTCGTTTTTTATTTAAAAAAAAATATTATAAATACAAAAATTATTTTTTGGTTTTGCCGGGCATTGAACCCAGGTCAGTCGAGTCTCTACGGTGAAAGCAGGGTCAATTGCCCTAAAGTGACCGGTCCTGTGACAGTTCTTATTTAACATATCACAGAACAGGTTCGATATAACTCAGAATGAGACCGATAGTTCTTAAATGCGTTTTGGTATATTTGTCATATCGATACCAATAGCTCAGTGGAAGTGCGCTAGACTGCCACGCGGTGGACGTGGGTTTGAACCATGGCTGTGTAAGTATACTACATGTTTATAAACAATTTTAATTTAATAATTTAAATTCTTATTCCGTTTCATTAACTGCGTAATCAAAAATAACCTTCAAAATAAATTTGCCGAACACCTTGAAAAAAATTGAAAAGTAAAATTTTATTAAAAAAAAATATTTTAAATAAAAAAAAAAATTCGTGGTTTTGTCTGGGATTGAACCCAGGTCAGTCGAGTACTAACCGCGAACGCTAGCAAGCTCGGCTTAACATGAATTTCCAAAACAATGATTCAATTTCATTAACAACGTGCGTATAAGTGTACCGTGTTCTATAAATAGACCGGCTACTGATTAGGTCTAAAGGTATGAATTGACACCTGCCGATATATTTTTGAACCGGTTCTAGGATTGGTGCAAAGGTATCTAGCTGGTGGCAATTTACCCCTGTCAATGACAACGCCATGTAAAAGGGACCGGTTGGTTTCATATGTTGGTGGCAGAATTGGCACTTTGGAACCTATCACGTGATTGGTTCTGAACCGGTTCTTTTGTCCGTAGTGATGTTAATCGTTAATCGGAGTGTCTTCACATGCCGCCACAAATTTGATGACTTCAAACGCGCGTTTAGTTCATCAGCTACAGGGACCGAGAAATAACTGGAAGAGTCTGACGAAAATCACCGGACAACAGAATCATGGCTCCACCAAAAAGTTTTGGTTGTCATGAAGATCTTTCAGCGTTCTGTCCAGCGCCTCCAATGATCTCTTATGGGCTATCGTGCATTCGTCCCAAACGATCAATTTGCATATCTGTAGAACCTTTGCCATTGCGCTGTTTTTGACGATGTTCAAGCTGGTGTCTCGTTGATTTGCATGTTCAGCGGAACTTTCAAGGCAGAATTTGCCGTTCGCCCACCATCTAACAAAGTTGCTGCTATTCCAGATGAAGCCAATGCTAGGGCAACTTCATTCTGCGATCGAATTTTCGCCAAAAGCAATGATATTAAGAACGTTTTTCTAGTCCCTCCGGGAACATCGAGGGAGTAAATTCCACCAGTTCCATTGTCCACAGCTTCTATCAAAGAATCGTACGCAGTCTTTTGTTGTTGATTCAATTTCAAAACATTTGTACGAACTGCTTCGGCTAATGAT
Organism: Tetanocera ferruginea; assembly: GCA_958299015.1. Taxonomy (NCBI): domain Eukaryota; kingdom Metazoa; phylum Arthropoda; class Insecta; order Diptera; family Sciomyzidae; genus Tetanocera; species Tetanocera ferruginea. The sequence goes on along the minus strand of OY282644.1, from coordinate 35,633,276 downwards.
TCGATGTCGTATTGTTGTTCTCTTTGTAACTCGTGGTTAAACGCATCGTGCATTGGACGATTTGGATGATATCATACCCAAATACGGCAACCCTTTATTCGCCATCAATAAACACATGTCTCCTTTCAGAATCAATGTCTCATTGTGAATTTCTGCATTCATTTGCAATGTCGGACTTAAAGTAAACGCACACGTTGCAAAACGTCCTCAGACATGTCCTCCTTGTATTTGACCCACAAATCGTTCGGATTCGAAGGGAAACATGTAGATATGATTATAGCAAATTTGATACGTATTTGATGCGGTGACGAAGATATGACGAAATCTTTGAGTGTATTTTCCCAATGTGAATCGTTCTCCAGAAACTGTAAGAGTTGACACGCCTCACGGAAAGTTGCACACAGACAAACAAATGAGCACTTCCACATTTTGAGAGGAAGTGACAGAAATTCAGAGGGAACAGAATCGATCAGTTACGAACATTTTCAATAAAAAAGGACGTTAGTAGGCACATTTGTATTTCTTGTAAAGGGCGGAAGAGGCGGGGTCAAAACTAAGTATGCCTTATCTCGGATTCAAGTAATATGTGTGCCGAATTTGAGATAAATCCGTCCAGATTTGTTGGCGATTTAAAGCAGTTAGAAGTGGCAATTCCCATACAAACGTACTAATTTATATTTTTCGATTTTTTCGCAGTTGCTTCGAGTTTTTCGTCATTTTCAGGCGAAGAGTAAAAAAAAATTATTAACATCGGTTGTGCCGTTTCCGAGCCTTAGCAAGACTAACGCACGCGCAATTGATTTTTATATATATAGATTTGAAGATTTTTTTAGATGAGACTCTATCCAGACTTGATAATTATGTATGTGCCTATGCATACAATCTATGCTATGTTAATAAAACATTATTTTTAGGTTAATTCTACAAATGGCTGATCCGCATTTATATGGAGTCTTAAGTAACTCTTGTTGCAAAATTATTTTTAGTTTTAAAGCTTTTTTATGTTTCTTTGACAATTAAACTAAACAAACTCCGAGTTAAGAAAAACTTAAAATATTTTGTTTAGATTTAAAACGTTGAAAACAGCCATCTCTTGATGCACATGCAAAAAAGTTAGGTAAACAATGTTAAAAAAGATAACAATGTTATCCAAGAACAGTTTATAACAAGGATTGATTACTGCGTTAACAAAGAAAAAATATTTAAACTGAGTGTTTTTTCATTGTCACACCCGTCTCAGAAAAATGCTATAGTTTTCCTAAGAAGCAACATGGGCCTATGATAAGAATGAAACTTTCCTGAAGTAAGGCTGTTGATGTTTAACATAAATTTGTTAATTTTTTTCATTCAATAAATTAGTTTTATTCTTCATTTCCGTTACAAGAAGTTGGTCACACCCGGAACGGTTTTCAAAATTTTTTTCTAATAATGAAATTTTTGCAAGTATATAAATAAATTCTTTGATTAAAACAAGTTTTGTAAATTCATGTATAGCGAAATCATTTGTAAAGGTATTAATTTGATCAAAAATTCATTCGAAAAATTTTTGGAAAAAAAATATTTTTTTTTTTAATACATATATTAAAAAATGGATTAAATATTTGAAAAAATTTTTTGCAAAAAAATATATTTTTTAAAATGAATACATTAATTAAAAACATGTTTTTTTTATTTTAATGTCAAAAATATGTGATGGTTGTTATCCCATTAAGTTCTTATATATAATTCCCACATCATTCGTTCCGTCATACCCGGGACAATCTTATATCACACCAGTCTCATTTAAAAGTTTAAAAAAGAATGGTTATCGCCATTTTTTCAAAATATTTTTTACTGGTATTCAACAGAAAATATATTAAATTTGAATAAATGCAAGTCAAAAATGGCCTCATTGTGGCAGATGGACTGAATTTCAATGTTAAACTCTGAATTTTTAGTTTTTAAACTTGTGCTCGTCACACCCGTCCCAGGTGGTTAAGCGACCCGATAGTAAATTGCTAAAATTTTAACCGGTTAATACCATTTTCAACACGATAAAGTAGTCAAAACGTCACACTCTTCTGTATGAAATGAGCCAAATAAAAGAAATAACTATTGGAAAAATTAAAAAATAGTATTTTTTAAGCTTATTTTACAATTTCGAGAAAAAACTTATAATACTATTGAGGATACTAAGCTTTCCTATACATTTATTAATATAATATTATTTTATAAGCATACTCTTCACTTGCAAGAACAATCTTAAAACAATCTTGCCTGAGTAATATTATCACAAGGGTTCCGTTTGGATTTTTCTACAATTACTGTGATATACTTTTTCAATAGATTCTCAAGATTTTTTCAAGCTTAAGGCTTATGTTGCTAAGCTTGTTATAATATTATTCTCAAGCATTTTGTTTGGTTGGGATGCTGCATGCAAACACAAGAACAATAAAAATTTATAATAACTGAGTTTAGTTAAGAAGTAGCTAAACAGAATTTTCTATAACGAAAATTTGTTTGACTTTTCTAAATTTTGCTCTTTACCTCTCTCTCTCTATCAGAACGTACTTTTAAAAAGCTTTTAAGAGTTAGCACAAGAACATGGTCAACAATTTAACATTTTTAAAGCATTTAAAAGGAATAGTACAACACCGAAATCCTTCTCCATGTTTACAATGAATGCACTTTTTGCAATAAGGATGGTACTCATTAATAAGCACGATATAAAAATTTTAAAACTAGTTAAAATGTTGACTCAAGGTCATACCATAAATAAATAAAAAAACTATTCAAAAGTACTTGCAGTGAATATAATTTTTTTAATGGCATCAAGATTACTGCTATTGAAATAGAATGCTTTCAGTGCCTGTTGAACAGTCTTCTTGAGTATCTCTGTTTTCAGTTGAAATTTTCAGCATCAACAAGTAAATTGAATGGTTTAGCTAACATCAGCAAAAACAACGTCAGCAAAAACAGCAACAACAACAACAACAACAATTATTATAATAACCACAACAACTGTCAAGCAGCTGTCATCATAAAACAGCATTCATTTTCGCGCCTTACAAGTCGAGTGCAATTCATAAATTCAATTTAACTATTTTGAATTATTTTGCAACTCAGCAGCGACGGATGCTAATTTATAAAGTTTATTTGCCACTCGAGACAAAGGAGCGAGTGTACCGTATAGCTTCGAATCGCAGATTGCGCGACTGCGAAGCGGAAAGAAGCCATAAAGCCACAAATAAATTTCCACTTGCCACAAACATTTAATTGCATTTCAACGAGAAACTCGCTTGCTCAGAACTTCTTGCAACGCAGCAGCATCCTTGTTCGCTCCAACCAACACCAACCCCTTTCATGTCACCACTTCAACTTGATACTTGATACGAGGGAATAATGAGTCGAGCTTATCGCAAGTCAACTCTTGTCTTCGCTGAGGTCGGTCCCGTTGAAATTGTAGCTTAACATTTAGTTTCCGTTGACTTGTTTGTCTATGAGTCGTCTGTCTGTGTGGTTGTTTGTCTGTTTGTTATTTGCTTGCATTTATGTTATGCACAGAATCAACGGCCCACTTAACCTCAATTCTGTCGAATACTCGAAGTAAAATTTGCAAATCGCAATCAATTTCAAGCATCGCACCGGAGCAGATACTTTTAGTGGAACAACATCAAGTTGGCGCTACCGAAGCCACCCACCAGACGCAAATTGAAAATGGAATCCAGTGTTGGAAGCAAACAGAGCAGCACAATAAACAATATTCTCATCAGAGTGGCACGGCATGACGCGACACGCCGGTATCCAACGATTGAGGCTTAACAGCAACAACTAGCTCTGGTTTGGGTAGCCTTGGAATTGACTCGAATTGAAAATCAATAATTTGATTATCTGGGCAACGAGTCGACAGCCACTCAGCAAGTGGCACTAATCCCAGCGCAGAGCAACACAGGAAACGGAAATTGTTGCAATTTGTTGCACACAAAGCCAAGCACAAAATAAAAACAGTGAAAGTAAACTGTTGTCGCTATTTTTAGAGTTGGTTTTAGTTAAGGTGTCGAAGGTTGACACAGCACTTAAAACTAGAGTGCAAACATAAGTGACACACTCGATCGATTAGGAAAATCGATACAATTATAAAATACAATACAATTATGAATAACAGTATATTTAAATTTATTTTAATTAGATATTAAGTTTAGGAAAAGGTCGCTCTACTCCTTGTTTTTGCTACCAGATTATTGGTTTTTTTTTTAAGTTTTGATATTTTGATGCTGTGACATTGTAAGAGATATTCATGCTGGTTGTGGAAAACGGCGGATTGGTTGCGGCGGGAGTTAATCAGATCCGCACTCTCCTCACTTCAACAAAAAATCCCATTGTTGAAACCGTGCGAGTGAACTGCAATACCGATCCGCACTCCGAACTCCGAAAAACAGCTGTTCAGCTGTCAAAATAAAATTAAGTAAAGAGTGAATTTGCATAAGTGTAAAATATTTATTTCAAAAGTGAAAAATATAAATAAAAAGACAATTTAAAAGTAATTATACCATAAACTAATTTTTAAAAATCACAAATAAATTGCCCTGGAAACATGGAGCTCTAGGCGAGTGGCCCTTTCACCGCAGCACAGCGATGCTGCCGTCAGGACGCCTCGCACTAGCTCTTTTTTGTTGGTGGTGATGTGTTTTGCATTTGATATGGTGCTTACGTTACTCCTGAGACATCTGGATCGACACCAAGACATTTGAGCCTTATCTCTGCTGCTCCTGGTGAAGATTCCGATGCTATTTGCTGCTTCTTTGGCCCGGTGCTTATATTTCTACCTTGGCTAGATACGCTGCTTTAATTTTTTTGTTTTTTGTTAAGGAAATGGACTCGATTGCATTGTTTTTTGATTTGGAAGGCGAAAACAGCCGGCAAATGCGACAGCATATAAGGAATGCGGCTCCAGACATAATGAAAATGTCTGATGTTATGTATGTATACTTGCAATTTTAAAATTGGCTCTGTAATCTAAAAATATTTTCGTTAAGGTTTGAAAAAAACTTTAGACTAAACAAGACAGCTTTTAATTATGTGCTGGGAATATTGGCAGCAAAGCTGCCGCCAGTTGTGCGTTCCTCGTCGCTGACAGCAAAACTAAAACTACAAGTTTTGCTAAGATTTTTAGCTGAAGGAAGCTACCAACATGGGACAGGCCAAGACTTCAACATTGGCATTGCTCAACCAACAGTTTCATTGGTCCTTTGCGAAGTGCTTGACATTCTAGAGGAGCATCTTTGTTCTGCATGGATTTCTTTGGAAATGACGGAAGCTGAAAAAAATGAAGCTCGAACTCATTTTTATCAAAAATGCTCGATACCGGGCATAGTTATGTGTGTAGATGGAACGCATATAAAAATTTCTAAACCTGCTGAGGAAAGTGCGCACCTGTATTATAACCGTAAAGGATTTTATAGCCTCAACGCCATGATAGTAAGTAGTGAAATTTATGCTCAAAATACAAATATATATATATATATGTAATATTTTTGTGTTAAAGATTTGTGACCATAAACAGCGCATAAGGTTCATCGATGCTAAATACCCAGGAGCAAACCACGACTCGTTTATATGGGGTAACAGTGATGCACTATTATATTTTAAATCAAAGTATAATAATGGAGATGTAGTTACAAGACTTCTGGGTAAAATGTCCCAAAACCTTATAATTATTGTACCTAACAAAAATATTTTGCAGGAGACGGTGGATATCCTTTGTCACCGTGGCTGATTACACCCTTTAGAAGTGCAGTAGCAAATACACCACAAAGCCGGTTTAATACAAACCATTCTAGTGGCCGCAATATTGTTGAGAGAACTATTGGAGTATGGAAGAATTGGTCTAGAAGTCTGCTTGGAGCTAGACAACTGCACTACTCCCCAAGAAGAGCAGTACAAATTATTAATGTTAGTGCAGCTCTACATAATGTCCGCATTCATTTTAATGTAACGGATGAAGAGTTCAACTTTAATGAAAATAGTGCTCAAGAAATATCCGATGATGGACCTGAACTCATAGGATCAACAAGATATGCAGCAGAGGCTATCCGGATTCGAAATGTTATTTTGCAAAGCTTTGTTTAAGTTTTATTTCAAATATTTTATTGTTGTAAATATTTTCCATTCATTTGGATAAATTCCTTAAAATTAAAATTAAAATTAGTTTTTTTTAACTCATTAAACTAAACGGTAGACAAAACTTCATTATTGCCAAAAAAAAATAGTAGAAGGTAAAAATAGGTTTTTGGTTTTTGAAAGTTTAATTATTTTGACTTTTGTTTACTTTATTTAGCTCTAGTTCAAGTAGCTGTTTCTTAATTTTGCTCTTATCAAAAGATAACTTTTTCATCCAGGCGTTGTGGCGCTTTGTCTCGTCTAATTGCGCTTGTAGTATTTGATTTCGTTTTTTTTCGTGATCTGACAATCGATCCAATGATCGAGAAATTTTTTTAAAATAATTATTAGAGTTTTCCTGTTGTTCCTTGCATACTGTTATCATTTTTGCTACTTCTTCATACAAGTTTGTCTGAATATTTATTTGTTTCTCTAGAAGTTTAATTTGCTTTGGAACTTTCCCTCCCTTTTGAGAATTTAAAATTTCTTTTCCAGAAGTTTCTGCTGCTGCTTCCTCTTCGTTAACAGTTACATCAATGTTAGCATAGGTAACGTTCTCAAGACCACTTTCCATTCGCTTTCTCTTGGCACCAATAGATCTTGCGTCAGTTACACCGCTTGCGCCCTCACGTAAACACACTAGTTGAATAACGTCTTCTTCCAGCTCAGTAAATAAAACTTCGTTATTTTCTCCGCCACCCGTATCTGTGTACTGGCGTTTATTATGTGCTAGTTTCTTCTTAAGTGCAGACTTATGATCAGACCAAACCTAAAATTTCCAACACTATATATAAACATTGTACACTTTAAACATAAAGAAATTTTCCAACCTTTTTCCATTCACTGATTTCCTTTATTGGAGGCCCTAAAGAATTCAGCTCGTCTTTTAAAGATTCCCAAAAATGTTGAACAATTTCCGGAGACCTTTTGGTTAAATTTTTAGCTATATCTGGATAGTTTTTCATCTTATCGATCATTGCCTGGTACTGAACACGGGTTGTTGTTCGTTTGCTGTTTATATAAATACGTTTAGTTTAGTTAATTTTATTTTAAGACCTTAAACTTACTTCTTTGGAACATCCATGATTTTAACACGTTAAAAAAATTTTGCAAGTGCCAGTTTTTTAACAGTTATGTAGTGAAGTCAAAAATTGAATACATAAGTTATCGATAAACAGATTATCATAGATATGATACATTCAAAAAGTCGATTTTTAAATTCTATGTGCCCATATCATGCATTGGTATAATGCATTGGCAATAGGATTTTAGTGGTGCAAATTTGATACAGTCGGGCAAATGCATTTCTATAAATTATGCTGTTGTGTTGAAAATATTTGCCATCATATTTTGCAAATTACACGATGCAAGGCTGTACAATGCACAAAGTACATACAGCCTTAACAAGTTAGCAACCGGAAAAATTTGTTTTGCTTTGAAATCCAAAAACTTCTATGATAAAAATAAATTTATTTAAAATTTATAAAAATTATTTTTGAGTTAAAAAAAAATGTAGTAATATTTTAAACACCAGATTCGAGTTCAGCGACCTCAAATTACCCTGAAATCATATAAAACATTTATTTTTTGAGAACTTTTCATCAAATCCGCACAGATCCGCACCAATTTTGTTGCGGATGAAAAGTGAAAAAATTTGTATGAAGTGCGGATGGACTGCGTTTTCAACAATAGCACTTTTTCACTCCGAATCCGCCAACTTCATTATCGATACGCAACGAACTTACTCGCCGGTTTCTACAATCGCTAAAACAACGAATTCGAGTAATTTTCCCGCCGCAACTGATCCGCCGTTTTCCACAATCAGCATGATTGTGTAGTTTCATCTTATTTCAGATCAAAGCTTATGTTAAAAACTTCAAGGCATTCGATACATTTTTGTGGAGTTTAAGAAAATTTTACCGTTTTTATGAAGTTAGTAATATGGAGGGGCAGGCGTGGTTTTGATCTGATTTGATTCGTTTTTGAACTTGATTTTTATTTTTTAAATTGAAGCTTTAAAATGGAATTTCGTTGGTATGGCTCTAAAACGTAACGTAAAATTGATCTTCGTTATTCTCTGCATTACATACAATCAAAGAATGTGATTGTATGTGTGTGCCCATCGCTGCTTTAAACTAATTTTCAACTGTTTTTGCTAATCTTATCGAGGTTTAAGGTGGTGAGCAACAAATCACAGTTGGAAAAAATGGTATCATTGGTGGAGGAAAATCCTCTAGTTGCAAAAAGTATTTCTTCCAAAATTTTCTAAATAATTAAGACCTCAAAAGTTCTTTGAAAGGCTGCACTTACGTGGTGGGATTCATTTCCAAGGGGTTGGAAGCATCCCTCAATCGTTTTCTACTTCTTTTTAATTCCGTAAAACTTGCATTCTCTTCTGAGGAATCCTCTTCTGAGGAATCCTCTTCTGATGAAACGTCGAACCTTAATTCTCTCGAAGTCATGAGTATTTTGTTAACTTTTTTATTTTTTTCACAATTAATTTTCAAACAAACCTTATTAAAGAAACGCAAATTCGATCAATCAGGCAATTCGACTACAATCGAAATTCGAAAGAAGTTCATAATAAGTGCCATAGTATTCCAGTAATAAACTCTGCTAGATACTTTTTGGGTAATTTTAAAGATTCTCAAGAACCTAATCCTCTTGAGACACACCAGTATTCCAAAACTGAACGCCTTATCTAAATCAGATTAGAAAATTTGATCAGCCAGCATACAACATTACTAGCATGACCAATTATTCCGGCATAAATATGACCTTATCGTTGGAATTTTGTTTCTTTATCCTCACTTACACTCTATCACTCTTAGAATATATCAGATTTTAATCTCCATTTCTTGACTATCCCCGTGATAACAGTATGTTTTATAACATTTGCTACGGATACGTAGGTAAAATAAACAGATTTTATGTCCCACTTCCATGATTTTGCGATGTTTTTTTAAAGATCGAAAACTGACATCACTAGTACAGCGAAGCGCCATTTTCATTTTTCAATTGTGCAAAAAAATAAAGCGAGTATTCACAGGTTTTCTTTTTATAACTCACTCTGTAAGTCAAATTGGGGATAGATTTTTAAAATATAGATTTATAAAAACCCTAAAAATTTAGGAAGAATTTTGGAGGAGTTAAAAATTTAAATTTTCATGATTTTTGTCGTTTAACGAAAACGTTTTTGGCCTGTTTCGATAGTCCAGTGGTTAATAACATATTTTGTTATTAAGTAAAATCTTAGAAATCGTCTGCAAATCGATGCATCGATGTATGCCCTCCAATGCATCGAAAGATATCGATGTACATTTCGATGCATCGAATCACAGAAATACATCGATGTAATTTTTCCACTGACATCCCTAAGACGGATATTACTAAATGGACTGGGGTGATGATACTGTTAAACAATATATTAACTTTTCTTTAACTGCCACGAACATAACGATTACGAACGTTACAAAATTAATATTAACGGGAGTACCAAATTGATGAATTAAAAATAAATCTATCTTAATAGGACTTAAGTATTTTAAATTGGATTGTTATATCACCTATGCATATGCATATAAAAATCTATATGAATTTATTTATTTTTATCATAACCTTTGACCTTAAAATCTTAATTTGGCATATTCACTTTAATTATAATTGAAGTGGCTCATTATAACAATTGTTATGTTACTTGTTTGTTGGGGGTTATCTATAGAGTGTTCTCTTCAGACGTGTGGTACTTTGATTTTGAATAAAACACAAGCGGTTCGGAATTTTTCAATATTTTATTTCTTTCGAAAGCCCGAGTAAAAATGAAAATTGTTTAGCCAAAGCTATACAATGTTCTTACAACAGGTAAACAAGAAACTCAGTAAGCTTAAAGCCGCAAAACGGCTGCACAACAGGCGCTTACAGCGCATTGCTTACACAGTTTCAATGTTTAACCTACCAATGTTTAACCCGAATAACTTCTTTGTTTTCTAATATAATTATGTTTTTTTCTTTGCAGGTTATAATTGACTTCTTGGAAATTTATAATGGATACTTACAGTAAACAACAACGTGTTAAAATTATCGAATTCTTTATTCCTATCAGAGATCAATAGTTATGACGACATCAAATAATCTTTTGATATCGGGTGAAGTGCATTTCCATTTAAACGGTTACATCAATAAGAAAAACTGTAGATTGTGGGACTCTGAAAATCCAAGGGCAACACAACAGCATCAGTTACATCGATCCAGATGCACTGTTTGGTGTGGTGTTATGGCGGATAAAGTTACCGGTCCATATTTTTTCGAGAATGAGGATGGAACGCCAGAAACGATTTCCAGGTCTTATGATAGAACAATGATTGACAACTTTTTGTGGCCAATGGTGGAGCAGCATCCTAATTTGTGGTTCCAACAAGATGGATTGTGGTACCAAATTTTCATTTTTACTCGGGAGGTCACAAAATAGGATTAGTGGGGATAAATTTTTTCGCGGATATGTTTATCGCAACTAGTCCGTATACATCTCACTCTTTCGGCCATAATTTTTATAAAGTTTTGCAGTATGGCTTCTGCGATTCTAAGTCTAGAATCATTTTCGGATCATTCACATAGACTATATCCTTCGTGTAACCCCACAGAAAAAAGGCGTCAATTGGCATGATCTGAGCGGCCAATTGACATAACCGCGATGAGAAAAGTCAAAATTGAGCCGAGTTGTGTGTGGTAGCACATTCCTGTTGAAACCACATATCGTCCAAACCCTGAGTTTCAACCTCTAGGACAAAATCCAGCACAAAACCTCCAACATAGTGTGGTGCCGCTCATAGTTGACATTTTTAGTGTTTTCGTCCTCATATTTAAAAAAAAGGCCAGATAATGCCTCAGATCCATAGACCGCAACAAGCCGTGGCTCGCGGTGGATGCATTGTCTTCTTAAAGATCTGTTGTGGTTTTTCCGAGCCCCAAATACGGTAGTTCTGCTTGTAAACAAAGCCTCCGAGGTGAAAATTAGCCTCGTCCGAAAAGATGATTTTTCTAAAATCTCCAGGAATCATTTGCAGGGCCCAATCAGTGAATGTTCGGCGTTGTGCATAGTCGCGAGGCTGCTGCGTCAATTGGACTTTATATGGGTGTAACTTCAAGTTCAAGCGCAAAATTTGATGCTGAAGGTCATGGAAATGGCCAGTTGTTGGGAACATTTAGGGCGACATTTAGTAGACATTTAGGGGGACTCGACGACACTTTCATTTACAGCAATATTCTCAGCACTCCGTGAGGTCTGCAGTGATTTTTTTTTTTTTTTCTTAAACAATAGTGGAACCAAATAGTTCCGCGGACTCGTTAAAAACTGATTGAAAGACATAATAAAAGAACGAAGATATATCGTCGTAATATCGTTCTACTAACCAGATAGCTGCATGTCTTCAACTGCACTGGCAACTACACTGAATTGTAGCTTGGAAAATGCACAAGGTAGTTTATTTATATGTGATTTAATTTATGCAGTAACACTTCCACAAGCAAACCTGCAACTGTGTTAACTTGACAGCAAATGAGCTGATCTTTATGGCTAAATTGCAATACTGCGTTAGGTCGGTCGTGCGTTGACAGCTCGAGTAGAGATCAACATGTTCTTACGGTGCAAATCTAAATGCGACCTCAAGCGTTGGTCGTACTTTATATCGTAAAACAAGAAGAAGAGATAAAATACGACCAAAGAACGATCTAACGAGATAAGTAGAAAAATGTTCTACTCGGTCGTGCGTTTGACATTTCTTCATAGAGCAGAGTTGCATTTTCATTGAAAGCGCTTAAAATGTGGATGTTTTATGGTTTCACTGGCAAAGATAGATTTTCGTGGGATTTCTTTTATTATCGCTGGAATTTATGTTTTATATAAAGTTTTTTAATAACTCATGCTATTAAAATAATCAAATTAAGATTTTGATTAAGTTAATCTATTTGTATTATTCGATATCTTAGAAATTTATATAGAAATTGCGAGATTTAGAACTGGAGGAAAAACAACTTTTGTGGGCATTTTTGTATAGCTGCTTTTATTGGCATCGCCAAAATAACAGACGCACAATCTGTCAGCGCAACATTGAGTTTTGCAAAGTAATAGGTCGTGCGTTCTGTCAGTTCATCTCGTTAAGTTTATGCAACGTCGATATAAAGTACGATCGGCGCACGACCGACCTAACGCAGTATTGCGATTTCAGCATTATACCCCCACGCGTACTGCGTAAAGGGTATATAAATTTTGTCACGACGTGTGCAACGCCCATAAGGAGGCGTGGTATGTATAAAATATATATATTCTTAATCAGCATCACCACCTGAGTTGATTTAGCCATGACCTTCTGTCCGTATGTCTGTCTGTCGACACGATTACAGCCGTAATTTTCAAGTTATCGTAATGAAATTCGATATTTAAGCTTATTTTTAAAAAAAAAAGATCAAATTCGAGAATGGGCCAAATCGGATGAAAACCACACCCACCTCCCATACAACCCCAATAATGAAATCTCTATAAAGAGACTAATATTTAAGTTACAAAACTGAAATTTGGTATTTGTGTGTTCTATGGCAAGACTGAGATATGTGAGAAAAATGGGTGTCATCCACCCACCAACACGCCCACCTCCCATCCAACCTCAAAATTGAAAATTATATAAAGAGGCTTCTGAAAAATCTACAAAAATAAAATTATGTATGTATTCATTGTATATCACAACTAAGACGTGTTAGAAAAATGGGCGCCATCTACCCACGAACACGCCCACCTCCCATACAACCTCAAAATTGAAAACTATCTCTTTAAGCTACAGACAAAATATTTTATACGTTTGTTTTTTATATCAAAACTAAATCGTGGAAGAAAAGTGGTTGTCATCCATCTAAGGCCACACCAACTTCCCATACAACCCACTATAGCGAAAACTCTATTAATAGGCTAATATTTACAGCATTACAATTTAATTTTTTTATCTTTACGATTCGGCCGTGGTGGTATTATAACTTCGGCCAAGTCGAAGATGTGCCTTACTGGTTTTTTTTTTAATTTTTTTGTGTCCATATTTTCAGAGAATTAAAAAAATCTGTCCCGACGCCTATTTTTTGTGATAAAACTTCCTACAAGTAGGGAATTTTCCCTACATGTACCAACACTGATACTGCCACAATCACTAGACTCAAAATATGGTGGCAAAGAGTCGATAATGTAGATTTTAATCGATAACTAAGTACCAAACTTACTATTGGAACACCTTTTATGTATGTAGCACATTCTGTTGTATACCATAGCACATTTGTATGTATAGCACATTTTTCATATGGTTATTTTTTTCACAACAGCAGTTAAAATGAACTCTTTTAAATGTATTCCTTAATAGAAAAGCTTATAGCCCGTTTCAAAAGAGAAGAACATTTTTTAGTTTCATTTTTGGATGCGCAGTGAGAAATTATTTTTAAAGCTAGACAATTTTTTAGAGCGTAATTTCTTGCTCTTTTTGTACTGTTCGCTGAACTTTATGCTTTTTTTTAGTGTTTTTTACTATTTTTCTATATATTTAAATGCGCAAACATTCAAAACAAATGATCGCACAAGTACGGTGTTGCACCGACAACCTGCAGGAACCTGCATCTTGAGAGAGAAATCAAATACAAATTACATAAAAAATAAATTATTTTCTCAAGAAAAAATTGTGAAGTGAAATTTCGGCTAACAAATTTTTTTTTGACGCCCCCTTTTTTTAATTTTGATTGGTTGATTTCGAAAAATAAAATTCAGTACTTCCGCAGCGCAGTTGCGATGAACAACAAAATTCAGGAATATACATTAATTTTTTTTCATTTATTTTTCTGCTCAGAGAATATTCAATTTTTTTTTTAATGTCGACCAATCAGAATGAAGAACGCTCTCAAAATTATTTTCTTATTCTCAAACATGCGCGAAATTGTTCTTCTCTTTTGAAACGGGCTATAACTTACAATAATCAGCCACACGGTCAAAAATCTTGGGCTAATTTTTATTTCAAGCGTTGAAACAGCGCATTTTTTAATACATTTTGCATTAAAAATTATATTATGGAATATATTAGAAATATCATATAAGACAATTAATTAGTATGAAAATAAATACACTTTGTTTACTACTTAAAAATTGCACGTGTACTCTAATAAAAAAAAACGTGTGCGCGCGCGATTGAAGTTAACTACTAATATACAATAGACAAAGGTGGTGGATAAAGGCATATTTTATATAATTGAAAGGATTATATACTTTAATTTATATTTTATTCATATTAAAAAATACATCGATGGTTAAACTCACTTAAGTGACAAGTGAAAAATTTCAAATGTCCAGGCACGTCGATTTTGTTTTTAAATTTCAATACATCTCAATACAAAACAATAATTTTAACTGTGTACTGGCACGCATTCACTGGATATGCATTTTCAATAAATTTACACAAGGTAGATATTATATTGATAGATTGAAAAATGAAGTAAACCTATTTTCGTCAAAAAGGTCACTTATCACTTTAATGCGCTAAACCAGTGATGCCCAGAAAAATTATTTGAAGAGTGCTACAACAATTACAACAAAAAAGCCAACTACAACAATAAATCTTTGGATTCGTGGCACAACAATTTTTCTAATAACAAAAACACATAAAAACAACAACGCGCATAAAACCTACATCTGCGCCAGCGCAAAAGTTCATAAATATTGAATGCACAAAACAACAACACAAATCCTTCAATGTGCGCAAATACAACAATAAAGTAATAAGAAGTAAGGGTGAAGCTGAAAATTTAATTCGGCAAATTACAACAATCATTACAATATTGAAGTTGTTGTAGAGTGGAGCATGTTAAAAACAACAACACAAATGCTGGCAGCGCCCAAGCAAAACAACGAAAGGACATACAAACAACAACACGTATGCTGACCGTGCCCAAGCGCACAAGTTAAATTGTTAAACACACAAAAACAACAACATGCAAATGCAAGATAGCGTCATTTGATGGCTCTTAAAAAAACAACAATCATGAAAACATTGAAGTTGTTGTAAAAGAGTGGAAAGAGTTAGGCGCTGGGCATCCCTGCGCTAAACCATCGACATTACATATATTTCATTAATATGTATATTCCACGGCTCATAATTTATAAACATTTAACATTGCACAGGGCAACACTGATTCTGCGGCATCGGGTTTGGTAGTCAATTTTAGAATATAGATTGATGAAGATCTAAGCCTCTTATTTAGGTTATTTGAATTGACTCTGGTTCTCGCGATAAACCGCTATTTTAAAAATTAAGGAGATTTCATCAGAGATTTTAACATAACTCCAGA
Organism: Tetanocera ferruginea; assembly: GCA_958299015.1. Classification (NCBI taxonomy): domain Eukaryota; kingdom Metazoa; phylum Arthropoda; class Insecta; order Diptera; family Sciomyzidae; genus Tetanocera; species Tetanocera ferruginea. The sequence goes on along the minus strand of OY282644.1, from coordinate 35,617,772 downwards.
ACAGTTAGTCTGATTTGGTAAAATAAAATCCGCAGCTAAATTTTCTCTAAGTTACATCAACTACATACTGTTTATTAATTAGCTGAATAGTTTCGGAAATATTCATAAAGTTCTTCCGAAAAAAAAAAAACAAATTTTGTATGCAAAATTTTAACTTTTTTGTTATTTCATAATTTATAAAAAAACGAAAACGTCAAAATAGCTCTGTTTATATATAAACCTATAAAAACACATTTGTTACAAAGAAAGTAAACCATATTTCATTTAAATCCATTGACATGTTTTGGTTTAATTCACATTCAATGATGTTATCTCATTTTGATAAAAAATTTCTTAAAAAAAAAAACGATGAGGAAATAACACATAAATGTTCATTAATTGTTATATCGATAATTGTTCCATCGGTATACGATTTTGAGATGAAATTTTGATTATGACATGAAACCAAAAAAAATGCGAAAAATGACCTCTACACTAAGAAATTTTGGCCATCCAGCGCAAATATGAATGTAGGCGTAAATAATATCGTTTATGATCCATTAATATGTCGATAAAAAAATCATTTTTCCACCACTCCATATTAAACTTGGAATAATAAAACAGTTTGTTAAAGCTTTGGATAAGAATGGCGAGTGCTTTATATATATTTTTCAAGTATTTCCTGGCCAAAGCACGAAAAAATTAATAGCAGGCATCTTTGATGGGCTACAAATCCGAACTCCGAAAACAACAATGATCTCACAAAGCACATGACTAAGGTCGAATCAGAAGCAAGGATAAGCTTTGTATCAGTCGTCAAAAACTTATTGGGAAATCTTAAAGCTGCAGAGTATTCTGAAAAAGTTTCTTAAATGCTTTTACTAATATTATACATGAGTATAAAATGACATTACTTACATAGTCATTTAGATAGATTTGCGGATAACCTAGGTGATTACAGTGAAGAACAAGGAGAGCGTTTTCATCAGGATATCAAGACAATGGAAAATAGATATCAAGGCCGCTGGGATTTTCATATGATGGCAGACTACTGCTGAACCTTACAAAGGGACTGTCCTGAACAAAAATACAACAGTTAATTACATATAAATTGTTTTTCTTAACTAATTTTGAAATATTTTTGATAACTCTGTTTGATATTGTTATGAGTTATTTATTGCATTTTTCGTTTAGAACATACATTTTCTTCAATATATTAAACATTTAATTTGTTTTGGTTTATATTATTAGAGAATTAAGCACTTGAAACTCAATAACATGACAAATTTACTTTTCATCCATATATTCATATGAATAAATTCACATAATGAACTTTTTTACACCATTACTTTTACTTTCTTATAATTAATACTATACTTAATATTCTTTACGCTTATCTCTTTGATCTCTTGTTAATCTCTTCTATTATAATTGTTATTCTTATTATCTTAAATTATCTCTTACTTATTCTTAATCGTAATTCTCTATTCTCTTAGCTTTTAACTTTAACCTTTAATCTTAAGCTTGTAGCAATGTAAGTTAATTTGTAAGTTTTATTTTTAAGACTGCTTTAAATAAATTAAGACGTGTTTTTAGCTTTATAACTACATAATTTTTACGTTTTCGATACGGCTCTTGTAGTGGGATTCGTACATGTTTTATGAACTCAAATCCCAGCCCGACGTCCTTCTTTGCTAGTCCGTCAGCCCTCACGTAACCATTAATGCACTGGTGGCCTTATAGTAAGTGAATCTGAATTTTTTGCAAAATATATGCCGCAAAAAAAAATCTTGTTCTTCACTTGTGTATTTATTTAGAAAATTTTTTAAAAAAATTTTTATCAACATGAGATAACATCATTGAATGTGAATTAAACCAAAATATGCCAATGGATTAAAATGAAATATGGCTTATTTTCTTTATAACATATGTGTTTTCATAACTTTATATTTAAACAGAGCTATTTTGACGTTTTCGATTTTTTATGAATTAAGAAATAACAAAAAAAAAATTAAATTTTGCATAAAAAAAATGTTTTTTTTCAGAAGAACTTGTGAATATCTTCGAAACTATTCAGCTAATTAAAAAAGAGTGTAGTTGTAACTTACAGGCAGTTTAGCTTCGGATTTTCGAATTTTTTAGTTTACCAAATCAGACTAACTGTACTGGAGTGATGTTAAAATCTGTGATGAAAACTCCTTAATTTTTAAAATAGCGGTTTATCGCGAGAACCAGAATCAATACAAACAATGTGAATTATAGGATTAAAACTTCATTATGCCATGTATCTTAATTGATTCCAAAAACTTACACCGCAGAAAAAAATTTCTTCTTTGTTCCCCTGTGTTATTAATTTCATAATTAATTATGTCATTACCAAAACAAAATTGTGACAATAATCGTGAAAACATTGCATTAGTGGTTGTACCATAAATAGTAGTCCCCAGTGTTTTCCAAAAACTGAATCTGAATTGTGTGCGTCTATTAAAAAAATTTAATTTCACATGGAATCCATAAAAGTTGCAATGAACCGCCTGTGAACTCAGATAATGGCATTGCACCCGATTAGCCATAGAATCATACATTTTTGTCCAATGGGTCCATGGAATCCATAAAAGTTCCAACGACTCACCTGTGGCCTTAGATAATCCCAATGCATCCGAATGGCCATAAAAACATCCATTTTTGCTTAAGGGGTCCAAGGAAACCACAAAAGTTCCGATGACCCGCCCAGTTACCTCAGATAATCCCGTTGAATCCGATTGGCATAAGAATGAACCACTTTTGTCCAAAGAGTCCATGTAATCCATAAAAATTCATGAAAAATGGTCATAGAATCATCCATTTTTCCCAAGGGGCTCATGGAATGCATAAAAGTTTCAACGACCTGCCCGTGACCTCAGATAATCCCATTGCACCTGATTGGCCCTAGAATCATTCATTTTTGGAACCCATACAAGTTCCAATGACCCGCCTGTGACCTCAAATAATCCCATTGCATCCGATTGGCCATAGAATCATAAATTATCGTCGAAATGTTCCATGGTATCCATAAAAATTCCAATGACCCGCCTGTGACCTTAGATTATCCCATTGCATCCAATTAGCTAGAGAATCATACATTTTGGTCCAAGGGTCCATGTAATCCATAAAAGATTCAACGACCCACTGGCACAGTGTTACGTGACAATTTCTACCAAATCCCTCTACCCGCCAGCTGCATTAAAAAAAAAAATCTACTTTGTCATAAATATAAACTTTTTATAGACAGCATAGCTTTGATTTTATTTTCAATATATAAAGTGACAAAGCAAAATGGAAAATAAAAAAATTTATATTAATACTCGTATGGATCCTATCACAAAAATTGTTTCTGTCCAATCATTCGTAATAGAAGATATTCTAACATAAAGTAAGTAATTAAATATGTATTGAAAAAGTAATATAATATAAATTCTGAGTTTAGTTTCAGACGCTTTTAATATTGGCAGCAGAAAGCTAGAAATAAGAAGGAGCCACGGAGCGCGTATTGAAGAAAATTTATTACCACAAATTCTTGAGCAATTTCACGCATGTGCCGCATTTCTGCTGGACGTAACAGACGGTAAATTCAAGTCAATTAGTTCAACCAAATGCCGCAATAGACCACTGCCAGCCAACATCCCGACAAACAGTGTCTACGCACACACGCACAAAGTGACTGTTTTAGGTTATTTTTAAAAAATGCATCTTGCCATCCGAAACACAAAACAGCAGTGGGCATCGGCGGCCAGTGTTGCCAGAAAAACAATGCGCCATATCGGGATTTTTTCTATCCCATATCGTATTTCGTCGTGTACAACTACAAAGTACAACTTTGAAGTTTCTATAGTACGGTACTGCCCTGTAGTACTGTACAAGGTTCAACTAATATTATATGTAAATACCCCATCTATAGGGCGATAGAAGAGATTGTTAGTAGATATATTTGAAATCAGTTCGTTTATTCCTAACTATTGGTTTAAATACGACAAAGGAAAACTAATTTTTTGGATTGGTATATATAGCTATATTTTTATGATTGCATATAAATCTTTTTATATATATTATATTAAAAATTAACAAAAATAATATCCATTTTGTACGTATGTAAACCTTATTATATAAAGTAGGAATTAAAAATAACAAAAACTCGAAATGTTTGAACTCGGCAACATCTTCCCACGAATTACAATATTTTTGCAGCTTCCTTTTCTGTAAATAAGTAATATTGCACAATAAATTAAACAAACTGAAACCTGCCATTGAGAATTATTAGAATTAACCTTGGCTTTTGGCGTTGCACATTCCAAGTCTTTATCTGAATCTTCATCCAAATCAATTTTTTCTTCTGGTTGAATTTGAATGTTCGCTTCAGAATCAAACTGGCTATCGAGTTCGAGTACTGAACTTGATGTTGAAGCTGCATTTGTTGATGTTTTCGCTTAATATATAGTAGGTAATTATATATTTTACAGATGAACATTGAAAAATATGTAAGAAGTTACAAATATCATTTACTTACGTTTTCTAATAACAAATCGGTCCATTTTTTTATTTAGCAATAGCGAATATTAATTGTAGCACATTCAGTCACAGAAAGAAACAGAAAAATAAATTTACTTGACACGATACAGCAACAGCTGACTTTAAGCTTTAACATTTCAGCATCCCTGTAGAGAAAAGTGAACATAACCCAGTTAAAAAAAAATACCCAACTAAACCCAGCCATAAAAATGAAATGTGTATAAAAGCTTTCGCATTTTAGTTAAACTTATTCCGTTATAATGAATTTAGTATTTTAGATCGTGTGTCGTAATTGCTTTTTTGCAGATCGTGTTTTTATCTCATATATCGAGATATCGTCCACAGAGACTCAGATCGGGGAAAATACGATATATCGTGTAATTTGGCAACACTGTCGGCGGCAGCAGTTTAATAGTTGTCCAAATCAGCAGTGTCTTAGGAGGCTGCCATGACAAATGGCTAAATGAGAAGTAACTGCTTCACCTCGTTTTGCATTATGGTCAGTACTTAACTGCTCTTCTTCCTAAACCAACTTCTGAATTTGACAACTTCTTAAACTGTTACTGCTAATGTCCACCCTTGTTTTATATTTTGGGCAAGCAAGGTAGTTTTTTTAAAAAATCCTTAAAAAAGTCACTTTGTGCGTATGTGGGTAGAAACGTTTTTAGATGTTTTTAACTTTTAAGGAAACTTTTTTTCTTGTTTTATACCCTAAACCTGAAAGGTCAGGGTATATTAACTTTGTGAAAACGTTTGTAACGCATAGAACGAAGCGAGTTCGGCATAGACAAGTATATATATTCTTGTTCAGGTCACCTAGTGAGTCGAGCTATCCATGTCCGTCCGACTGTCCGTCTGTGTTGTGGTCCGTTTACACAGGATAAGGAGTTGAGATAATTGAGTGAAACTCGGTACACATGGTCGTATGAGCCCAAGAATCTGCAATGATGAATATTTTAAATCTGCATTTCTTTATGAAATCTGCATAAATGAGCTCATAATAACCCTACAACAATAAAATTAGGTATGTATGTATTTTACATCAAAACAAAAAAGTCTTCGAAAAATGGGTCCCCACCTTCCATACAACTAGGGTTGCCAACTCTGAAAGTACAAAATCGGGACGGAGCCATCAAAACTGCGGGACTTGGCTGAAAAATGCGGGACAACATTAGAATTTTTTATTTTATTAATTATTTCCTTTTATTCTTTGAGAAATAAAGGGTATCAACGGTGCCTTTACACTATCGCTTGGTTCCTTGATATTGTTTAGATCTCTTTCCAACTCTTGCCCAATTCATAAAAAAACCAAAAAATAAATCCAAATCACTTTGATAAATAAAATGTATGAAAAATAAATGATATAGCCTGTTTCAAAAGAGAATAACATTTTCGCGCATGTCGGAGAATAAGAAAATAATTTGGAGAGTGTTCTTCATTCTGAATCAGTGTTGCCGTTTTGGCTATTTATATTAGCTCGTATTGAGTTTTGGCTATTTGGCAATTTTATTTTTCATTTGGCTATTTTTTTTTACTCGGCTATGTTTTTGCATTCCGGCGAAAATTAATTTTTTATTTCACATATAAAATTTTCAATTGCCAGAGAATCCCCAAAGAATTGCTGGGAAGATTCGCCAACGAACCGCCTAGAGGAGTAACAAAAAATTCGCCGAAAAGGGTGTCAAACGAAGTCCATTTAAGAGTCCTCAGCAATTTGTTCCAAAGCATCGTTGTTTTGTCCGATTTCAATGAAATTTTTGTGAATTTGTTTTTATTTCTCTTCGATATAATGTGACGTTGCTTCAAAACTATACTAGTTCAACTTTATAATTGATTTTACGATTTTTCAGAGCCTGCTTCATATTTCCATGATATATTTTGAACATTTTTCAAAAATCCATCTTCCAACAATCGCTGAAATTAGTAAAGGAAGATTTTGAAAATTTTCGTGACTAGCGCATTCATTGCTTGAGCATTTGAAAAGCGATGCATTTTCCCAAAAAACACTTGGGCGAATTACTGGTGCATCGCAAAATCCACTTCTCTGCCAATCGTCTTCCAAATGCTTTTAATATTTTAATGATTTAAAATATTCACGTGAGGGTGAATTCTCTCTTCATTTGAACACGACCTGCCAGTGATGTTAATCGTGCACCCGAGCGCAAGAATATCCAATTAGTTAAAAAGGTATGAATGTTAGTCCTGTTTCTTTTTTTATACCCCCACGCGTACTGCGTAAGAGGTATATTAATTTTGTCACGACGTGTGTAACGCCCAAAAGGAGGCGTGGTAGGTATGGAAAAGTATATATATTCTTGCTCAGCATCACCACCTGAGTTGATTTAGCCATGTCCGTCTGTCTGTCCGTCTGTCCGTCTGTCCGTCTGTCCGTCTGTCCGTCTGTCTGTCGACACGATTACAGCCGCAGTTTTGAAGCTATCGTAATGAAATTCGATATTTAACCTTTTTTTAAAAAAACTAAGATCAAGTTCGAGAATGGGCTAAATCGGATGAAAACCACGCCTACCTCCCATACAACTCAAAAATTGAAAACTCTACAAAGAAGCTAATATTTAAGCTACAATACTGAAATTTAGTATATGTGTATTCTATATCAAAACTGAGATGTTTTAAAAAAATGGGCGTCATCCACTTACTAACACGCCCACCTCCCATACAACCCCAAAATTGAAAAATCTATAAAGAGGCTAATATTAAAGTTATAAGACGGAAACTCGGTATTTGTGTATTAAATGTCAAAACTGAGGTGTGTTAGAAAAATGGGCGTCATCCACCCACTAACACGCCCACCTCCCATACAACCCCAAAATTTAACAATCTATAAAGAGGCTAATATTAAAGATACAAGATAGAAACTCGGTTTTTGTGTAATTAATGTCAAAACTGAGGTGTGTTATAAAATTGGGCGTCATCCACCCATTAACACGCCCACCTCCCATACAACCCCAAAATTGAAAAATCTATAAAGAGGCTAATATTAAAGCTACAAGACAGAAACTCGGTATTTGTGTATTCTATGTCGAAACTGAGATATGCTAGAAAAATGGGCGTCATACAAAATCTAACACGCCCACCTCCCATACAACCTCAAAATTTAAAACTTTATAAAAAGGCTTATATTTAAGCTGCAGGAAAACAATTTGATATGAATGTTTTTTAGACACATAAAAATAATAATATTTCTCAAAATCTCATACAAAAAGCTCTCCCATTTAATATTCTTCCACCCTTAAGAATCGGCCGTGGGGGTATTTTAACTTCGGCCAAGTCGAAGATATACCTTACTAGTTTCTAATACAATTAATTAATCTTTTGGCTAGTTTTTTTACATTTTGGCTATTTTTATTTTGAATTTTGGATATACAAATAAATTTACTCCGGCAACACTGATTCTGATTGGTCGACATTAAAAAAATAAAATTGAATATTCTCTGAGCAGAAAAATAAATGAAAAAAAAATTAATGTATATTCCTGAATTTTGTTGATCATCGCAACTGCGCTGCGGAAGTACTGAATTTTATTTTTTAAAATCAACCAATCAAAATTAAAAAAAAATGTGCGTAAAAAAATATTTTGTCATCCGTAATTTCAAAAAGAACAAGAAACTGCGCTCTAAACAATTTTCTAGCTTTAGATATAATTTCTCACTGCGCATCGAAAAATGAAACTAAAAAATGTTCTTCTCTTTTGAAACGCGCTATAAATTTATTTTGATAATTAAATTAAACGGTTTAGGAAACTGTGTTACATGTCGAATTGGAAATTTAGATACAAACAATCTTAAGTTCTCAAATGCGGAACAAAAGGTGTCCCGCAAGGGGTCATCGCGGGACGCTAAAAAATTAGCTGAAATGCGGGACGTCCCGCGAAATCCGGGACAGTTGGGAACCCTACATACAACCCAAACATTGAAAATTCAATAAATAAGTTATGTTTAAGCTACGGAGATAAAATTTGGTATATACAGTGGCTCACAGCTTATTTGATACACTACTTTTTCTATAATTGAAGCGCTTTTATTTTAATAATTGAAGAGAATTAAGAAAAGATTTGAATGCCAGTTTATAGGATAATGTATGTAGTTTAACCAAGTAACTTTATTTTTCCTCCAAATGGTAACTTAACAACAAAAAAACTAAAACAAAAAAAAAATGCAAAATTTTAAGTCACAGCTTATTTGATACAGTTCAATTTAAACTCAAAAATCGTGTACCCTTTAGGTTTTATTTTACTTTTAGTATTTTGTGTTGTGCCTTTTTGCCTTATCAGGGGCTTGCATCCGGTTTGGCATGAATCCACAAACTTTCGTGTAATGTCTGGTGTAATTTTCTGCCATTCCTCCAGTAGCGCCTTCTTCAATTCTTCACTGTTCGAGATTTTGTTCTTACGAATATTATTTTCTAATAAGGCCCACAGGTTTTCAATGATGTCCATGTCAGGTGGTGTCATCAAGTGAGGACAGTTCCATATGAGCCAGGACTGCACGATTCCCGACTTATGCTTCAGGTCGTTGTCCTGATAAAACCGGAATTTTTCGATTATACCTAGTGGCTCAGCACTTTGCAGCAAATTGTTCTTCAGTATGTCAAGGTACATATTTTTGTCCATTATTCCTTCAATAAATTCTAAATTTCCTACATCGGTTGCAGACATACAGGCCCAAACAATAATGCTACTGCCGCCATGCTTTACAGTAGTTTTGAGGTTCTGTTTGTTTAGCTCTGTGTTTGGTTTCCGGCAGACGTAGGACATGCCGTCGGAGCCAAACAGGTTGAACTTGGATTCATCAGAAAGAAATTACGGTGTTCCAGATGTCAGAGGTCTTGCCAACATGCTCCTTAGCAAAAACAAGTCGACTTTGCTGATTTATCTTGCTTATGAAAGGCTTTTTCAAGCTACTTGACCATGAAAGTCACAATCGCGAAGCATACGGCGGACGGTTTCTGCACTGCACGACTTACCCAATTCGTGCTGTATCTCGGTAACCAGTTTTGCGGCCGACAACTTCGGATTTACCTTATTTTTCCGGACAATATATCGCTCTTCAGACAAGTTAAAAATTTTGATTGGTGCACTTCTACCGTTATCTTTCACCCGATTCTCGCGAAAGAAGCTTTGAATGATATGCTGTACTGTAGACGCACTTCAATTAACATTTTGAGCAATTTTCCGAACCGATTGCCCAAATTTATATTGGTTTAAGCCCAACTAAAGCTGCTCAATTATGGTGCGACGACCCATTATTTTAAAGTCTAAAATCAACACTTAGACTTGCGAGATCAAACTAAAATTTTGCTGTGACTGACACCGAAAATAACGGTAAATGTAGAGAAAAATAAAACATCGATCAACAGCTCGGCACTTTAGGGTATAAGCGTACAGAAGAGACTATATCAAATAAGCTGAGAGATAAATATTTGCTCTGTAACTGGTTTTCCTTTCTAGCGGGGCGAGGAGTTTTATTTCTGTGAATTCCGTTTTGTGCATCATTTTCGTTAAATACACGCCTATTAAGCTACATTCAAGTTTTGTCTATACATTTCTTAGTTTTGAAATTACACCGATTTTTATTTTAAATCAGGCACTGTATCAAATAAGCTGTGAGCCACTGTATGTATTTTTTACCAAAACTAAGATGCATTCCAAAATTGGACGTAATCCATCCACGAACACTCCTACCCTCCCATACAACCCACAATAGCGAAAATACTATAAAGGCTCATACGTGAGCTACCAGAATAGAAGTTGAAATTTTTATTAATTTTTGTAAATTATTCATCAAAATTGAAATCCTTATGAAATTACCATTATTGTATTTTGAAAAAGTAGATTAAGGGTATTTCATGGTCGGGCTAGACCGACTTTAGACTCTCTTTACTTGTTTTTTAATTCTTTTTATGATTGCCAAAAGTTAAAGATGTTAATATTTTATCGAAAAATTCATAACGCTTATTGGTTTGTTTCTAAGTTTCTCCGGATAACATTATTATAAATGTTTTTAAATTATTTTGTATATTAAATATTTCAAACAAAAACATGAATACGCCTAAGTGTATTTTTCCTTAGAAATTACTTAATTAAGTATGTAACGTTACAACCCAGTTAATTTGAATCCAAAAATTTCTTGTTAACTAAAATACTAATTAACTTAAAATACGGTTTTGATTACAAAACTTATCCAAAATCATTGTTTTCATTCAATTCATACAATTCATTGTATGCGCGCGTTTTTCCTTACTATTTCCCACTGCTTTTAGTATTTTGGCACAAAATGAGTAATTGTTGCCCAAAGCAAAAGTTATGATGAATGATTCTTGCTGAGAAAACACAAATATCAAGAGATGCTTAACGTAATATTATTATTATCAATGTTTGTAAACTTTACGTTTCCCCAGAAACCCCGGCTTTGAAAAGATGCGCAGGTGTTCGTGGAGCCGATGCTGCAATTAATCGTGAGGTAATAATATCACTACAAAAAATTCTTATAAAATGTAAAAATCAGCCTAACCAAAAGCTATTAACTTCTTATTTGTTTTCCCCTGCACTGGTAACTAAAAACTTTTTCTGTTTAAAGGTTCTTGAAACATATTTGAAAGCTATGGCTGCAGCTACATCTTAAACAAGTTTTACAAAAAATCGTCAATAAGCTATAATTCTCGACGTAGGGTTGTTAACGAAGCTGCAAATTTTCTTAGACAACTTTGCACAAATTGCCTGACAACAGAAGAAAAGATATGTATGTCAAAAGCCATTACAAATCTCTTTCCAGTTTTTAAATCAGCTGAGGGAAGTATTGACATGTTTTTTAATACGTGGACAAACACCGGCTATTTGGCAGCTAGACTTAAAAATCTAAATGCAAAGTTTGGCAAATAAATGCGAAAGATTGTTTTGAAAAAATTCAATTTACGAAGTCAAGGAACAAAGTTCACCAACAAAAAGAGTGAAGAAACGAGACGTAGAGTTTTTGACACATTGCGGCCTACCTGATCAGAGGAAAGCTTTAGAAAAAAAACTTAAAAAACCATCACTACAAGAAAACGTATGTGCATCAATGCACTTGACATTAAGAAAACCTTTCCATTTTTCTTTGTTGAGGCAGAATTGGTGAGTTTAAATAAATTATTCAAATATGATACAAGTTTATTTACTATTTTTTTCCATTTTTTAGATATTAATGACTTTGAATTAAGATACAAAGAAAACGCAAAATACTTTTTGTCTGAATGGGTCAGATATGCAAAATTTATTACGGAAATTTTTGATGACTGCAGTGCAGCTCCAACGCCATTGAAGAATTACAGCAATGGAATTCTGAAATTCGACCATTTTTGTATCTTCTTAAACTGCTTCCACAAACAGCAACAGGAATTAAGGGAAAGAATATCAAACGGAACTTCAGATCCAGCATTGAGAGCTTAGTTAGATTTGGGTTTGTAAGTCACAAGCACCGCTTTTGATTACGATAAAGTATTTGAAATTGATAAAAAGAAAATATTTTCTGATTTCTTTATTTCGAAAGGCATTAAACATTATTGCAATTTAAACGAACTACATGACTTTCATATAGTTCATTCAAATAGCTTAGATCTAATGCATGACGTTTAAGAAGGAGCCATACCGTTAGCCAGAATAAAAGCATTTCATTTTCTATATATGCAAAGAAAAAATATTCCAAGTTTTATCAGTATTGATCAGCTGCCCTAAACTTATGTTTGATAATATACTTGCCATTAATTTTTTACGATTTCCAAGAAAAAGTTCCTCATTTATGGAAAATAATAACTTCATTGCTTCAAATCATAAATGTTTTACTATCAACAGAAACTCCTTTGAATTTTATAGATTTATTGGAAGACTTTATAGAAGCTCATTTAAGAATAGTAACAGTTACTTACAAACAAAAATTGCTGCCAAAACACCATATGCTTACATATTATCCTTCCACAATAAGCCGCATGGGTCCATCGATTCACAATTGGGCTATGCGGTATGAGGGAAAGCACAAGGCCTTGATAAAAAGCAGTAGTATTTCAGATAATTACGTTAATAAGTGCTACACATTAGCAAAAGCTCATCAAAAAATGCAGCCTTTATTTGGGAAAAAATTGAATTAAATAAAGCTCACATTTGGAAAACTAAAAATTCAATCAATAACACAAACGAATCCTGTTATAACATCATTTTTTAAAACATTGACTGCTGGTGCATTTACTGAGGTTTATTCTGTTAGATGGTTTGAGGAAGATTTTGGCTTTCATTACCGGCCTGGATTTATAGTAGAATCGCTTTTAAATAAGAATGAATATGGTTTGATCATTGAAATTTTACAGTTTAAAAATGAAGTTTATTTTTATATAAATACCTACGAAAATATTTGTTTTATAGAAACTCCAAACAGTACAGAAATTTGTTCTTCAAACAGTTTCTCAATTTTAAAATTTACAAACGTAATTCATAAAAAACCGAAAGAAATTTGTTTTCTAAACGGAAAAAAAATATAACCAAAAAAAAATATATAATTGTATTTGATTTGATTTTATATTTAATATGGCAAGTATTACATTTTAATGTAAAGGTATTGAATTTTATTTCTAGTTGTATTAAAATTTTATCATTAAAATATAATTTGTATTGCTTTTAATTCAATAAGAATACAATTTTATTCCTATTGTATTAAAGTATACAACAAATATATTCTTGTTGTATTAAAATTAAGCCTTATTGGAATAGAATTGAACTGTAATATTTGTAAGGTATTAGATTCTAATACAATACTGGAATGGTCATATATGTATTACAGCTTTTATTAAAACTTATTCTAAGATTTTTGACCGTGCAGTATATTAAAACAAGGCCGTAAGTTCCATCTTTATAATGAAAAATCATAACAACGCATAACGATCAACGAAACAGCATAACAACGTCTATTCAATTTCAGTTTTTTATTTTCATGATAATGCCATTCAGTTTTAATTCATAAATAACCACAAATTTTTTCAACAAAGTCACAACTTAAAAAAGTTACGAGCTCCTCAATTCAGAAAATAAGTTTTTTTTTTAAATTTAACTCATCTTCAATTAAACTTTCAATGAAATTTTCTGGAAAAAAACACCAAATATTTTAATAATTTTTATGACTTTGTTTTTTTCTTTGGACAACTTTTTTTACTTCCGCCAATCATTGCATTTTACTCAGAGCGTTCTTATTTTCGTAAAAAAACGTTTTTTGCAATAAAAATAAACAAAATCGATGTCCTTGCATTTTGAAACACACTGAGAGGTAAAATCGTTAAATAGATTTTTTACAAAAATAAGCTGCTCTGAGTAAAATATAATGTTTGGCGAAAGTAAAAGAAATTGTTAAAAAGAAAAAAACAAAGTCATTAAAAATAGTATATAAAAATGTGGTGCTTTTTCGAGAAAATTTCATTGAAAGTTGAATTTTTTTAAAAAACTTTGTTTTATTTGTGACTTGATGGAAAAACTTTGTGGTCATAACTTGAAAGACATCTAATTTTATTTTTAACAAGTTATTACGTTCGGTTATTCTTGTAAAGATATGTTAGTTATGGATTAATCATTTATAATAGAAGTAATGTAAAGTAGCGAAATGTTGTCAACTGTCTTCGTGACGAGACGTAATGTTAGAAAATATTGTAGCAATTATAGTAGCAGCAGTTGAAAGTGATTTTTTTGCACAAATTTTTCTTTAAATTTATTGTTTGTAAAATATATAAGGAGAAGAAAAATGGACGCAGATTATTCAACTGCTTTTATTATGTTTTTATTTATATGTTTAATGCATGAAAAGTTAAGAAAAGTTAAGCGCGGAATTATTTAATGAAAACATGCCTTTGCTTTAGACGAATCTTACCTCAAACATCAACTGTTTGACAAGACGTAATGTCATGTAACGTAGAAATCCAAAATCTACGGATACTTACGTCCCGTTCACATAACGTTACGTCTATTATAATCTAATCTATAATCGTCTATTATAATCTATTATAATCACTTGAAATATTAAGTGACAGAACACACTGCTTTAGTGACATTAGCTTACATCACGTTACTTCTATTATAACTCCACCTTAAAACGTAATGGTCACCCATAATGAAAACGTTAGCACCTACACAATTTTTTGCTCGAATAATGACGGGGAATCACCCCCTGCATTTGTCATCTTGGTCTGGGACACACTACATATGATTTCAAGTATACACTATATATGCAACTTTTGTGCTTCAATAGAAGCTTTTTTATGATAAATATAATAATTTTAATAATACTGCTAAATATTTACAACTTAATTTGTAGCATAATTGTAATAATAAAATAAACCTATCATGTAAACACATAAGTATGTAAGATATGTTGTTTGGTGTAAACATTAATTACGTTAAAGTCAACCAACTTCATAGCGAAGCTTTAAATTATATTATATTCAACGTTCAGCAGCTTTAGCCGCTAAAAATAAAGACAAGTTGTAAAACAAATTAAAAAGGCCTTTTATATTATAAATTATACTTTTGCTACCAGATGCGTTAAACGCCTTTTATCTAAATTTCTTATTTGTAAACGAAAGAACTATGCATTGTTGCGGCAATTCTAAACGCACTTATTTTACTTTTTTGCTTTAATATCTATTTTAATTTAATTGTTTGTAAGTGTTAATAAATTAAAAAATATGTGTGTTGAAGTGTTACAATTGAAGTAGAAAATATTACATTTTATGTTTAACAAATGTTCGAAAAGTTTAACATTGAAAAGTCTAGTAAAAGAAAAAATTGCACATGTTGTAGCAATATTAAATGCATTTATTACAAGAACTTTAATTTATAAAATTTTAATTTATATGTTTTTATATGTTAATGAAATGAAAATTCAGTTGAAATTAAATACATTTATTTTAAATATTATCTTTCAGGTCTTGCACAAGATGCTACGACCCTTTTGAAAAACTACAACTGGACGTCCCAGTACTTCACTACGATAATTCCTTTATATCACCCTCTGGAAACTCAAATCAAAATATTTTACGGGAAATAAGTGTTTGATTCAATATTAGTCGCAATACTTCACATGCAACATTCACGAAAACTATGTAACTAATTTCCAAACTGAAGAGAAAGGTCATTAAATTTCCAAACACGGAGTTTGAAACAAAACAAGACCCTGAATAGCTTTGAAACGTGCCATTCACATCAATTTCCATTTGTAGGATGTGCAAGTAAGCAAATTATAAATCTTAACGTTGTCATAAATTACTTAACCAAATGAATAATCCTTTGTTTTGTGTCATCTAGCCAAAAAAAAAACATTCAACAATAAAATAACAAGTCCAAAAGTTTGAACCAACTCATATTACGTTGAAATGGGTGTAAAAAGAGTAGAAACTTACGTTAATGTTAATTACTAGTCGAATCCACTAACATAATCTTTACAACTTCGAAACTACAACACTTACTGCAACCGCTAACTACAAAAGAACATCGGCTGCTGAGATTACACGAAGTTTGAAAGCGATCGGCAAAGTGAGAGAAAAACAGTGTTCTGAATAAAAATAAAAATAGCCAAAATGTAAAAAAAATAGCCAAAAGATTAATTAATTGTATTAGAAAAAAGAAACAGGACTAACATTCATACCTTTTTAACTAACTAGTTTTTTGTACAACATAGTACCATTTTTTACTGGAAACAGATTTATTAACATGGTTGTTTTAAAATATGTTATAAAAAATTATATGTTAAAAATATAAGAGCATATTTTAAAAATATTAAGGGCATATATCCTTTAAAAAGACGGACCTTTAATATAGAAGGACGTTAGCTCATTTATTTTTTACTTGATAAAAGTAGAAAAAACTTTATAAAAATAAGGTTTGCATTTTCGGAAGTAAGAAAAGTATTAAATTTTTTTTTTTTTATCTTCGAACCAACTATTTCAGCTGTCAAACCTATTCAGTCAAGTCTGCCATGGTTTAGAAATGGGAGATAGATAAGAAGGTGAGAAAGTGAAATCAAGTGAAACAAGTGAAGAATGTTTTATGTGTGGCGGAGTGCAACATCAACTTACTTTTCCATGCTAACTTGCTTAATTTTACTTTTGAAAACAAACCACAATTACTTTCAATGATCAAAATTATATACATTGTTGCTACTCTCATGTGACACATGATTATAGATGTCAAATTATTGGATATTGTTTCGCTCGGCTGCACGATTAACATCACTGGCAGGTCGTGTTCAAATGAAGAGAGAATTCACCCTCACGTGAATATTTTAAATGATTTCCCTGCAAACATTTGGAAGACGATTGGCAGAGAAGTGGATTTTGCGATGCACCAGTAATTCGCCCAAGTGTTTTTTGGGAAAATGCATCGCTTTTCAAATGCTCAAGCAATGAATGCGCTAGTCACGAAAATTTTCAATATCTTCCTATACCAATTTCAGCGATTGTTGGAAGATGGATTTTTGAAAAATGTTCAAAATCTATCATGGAAATATGAAGCAGGCTCTGCAAAATCGTAAAATCAATTATAAAGTTGAACTAGTATAGTTTCGAAGCAACGTCACATTATATCGAAGAGAAATAAAAACAAATTCACAAAAAATTCATTGAAATCGCACAGAACAACGATGCTTTGGAACAAATTGCTGAGGACTCTTAAATGGACTACTCCTCTATGAATCGACTAAGCAGATTACAATAGAAGGAAATTGCTTGATCTTCCCAGCAATTCGTTGGGGATTCTCTGGCAATTGCAAATTTTATATGTGAAATAAAAAATTAATTTTCGCCGGAATGCAAAAACATAGCCGAGTAAAAAAAATAGCCAAATGAAAAATAAAATCTCCAAATAGCCAAAACTCAATACGAGCAAAAACAAGTAAAGAAAGTCTAAAGTCGGTCTAGGCCGACTATGAAATACCCT
The DNA here is from genome assembly GCA_958299015.1 of Tetanocera ferruginea. Taxonomy (NCBI): domain Eukaryota; kingdom Metazoa; phylum Arthropoda; class Insecta; order Diptera; family Sciomyzidae; genus Tetanocera; species Tetanocera ferruginea. The sequence goes on along the minus strand of OY282644.1, from coordinate 35,600,287 downwards.
AAACCCACTTTTCAAAAAAAAAAAAAAAAAATTTTATTGTAAATGGGCGTGTCCGTGGGCGGATGAAGTTCATTTTTCCAAACCATCTTTGTCTTGTCATAAAAAACATACATGCCAAATTTTAGCTCTGTAGGTTAAACACATGCTTATTTATTGCGTTTTCAATTTTTGGGTTGTATGGGAGGTAGGCGTGTCCGTGATCGGATGACGTCCATTTTCCGAAGACATATTTGTGTTGGTATGAAACACATACATATCAAATTTTATTGTTGTAGGCTAATTATGAGCTGAGCTATGCAGTTTTCAATTTTCGCGTTGTATGGGAAGTAGGCGTGTCCGTGGGCGGACGATGTCCATTTTTCAAAACCATCTTTTTTTTGTTATAAAAAATATACGTGCCAAATTTTAGCTCTGTAGGTTAAACAGAGGCTTATTTATTGCGTTTTCAATTTTTGGGTTGTATGGGAGGTGGGCGTGTCCGTGAGCGGATGACGTCCATTTTTCAAAGACATCTTTATGTTGATATAAAACATACACATACCAAATTTTGTTGTTGTAGACTTATTATGAGCTGAGTTATGCAGTTTTAAATTTTTGCGTTGTATGGGAGGTAGGCGTGTCCGTGGGCGGATTCCAAAAATATTCAATAGTGCAGATCCTTGGGTACATGTGACCATGTGTACCAAGTTTCATCCAATTATCTCAACTCCTTCTTCTTATCCTGTGTATACGGACAACACACAGACGGACGGACGGACGGACGGACGGACATAGATAGCTCGACTCACGTGGTGACGCTGATCAAGAATATATATACTTTTCTATACCGGACTCGCTTCGTTCTATGCGTTACAAACGTTTGCACAAAGTTAATATACCCTGACCTTTCAGGTTTAGGGTATAAAAATAGCCACTTTTGGCTATAAATAGCCAAAACGGCAACACTGGTTACAAAATATAAATGATGTTAGTCGAATCGACCAACATAAGTACTCCAGGATTAAATTTAAACTTTCTTTAATTTGTTATTATTAATATTTTATTATTAACTAGCGGATGTAACCCGGTATTGCTCGGGATTGTGCCTCGAGCACAGAAAAAGGACGATTTTCAAAACTGCTCTCATTTTTAAAATTATCAATTAATTTTTAATATTTTTTCAAATAATCGTTTTTTGGGATTTTCCTCATTAATAATACATTTTCGAAAAAATATTTCTTTACTTGTAGGAAATGGAAATATTTCAATGACTCTTATAATGGTAAATATTTTTCTTGCACAGAAAAAATCTTATTTATAGAGAAAAATTTATTGAGAATGAAAAATTGTTCCTATATATTGATAAAAAATTCGCTTAGAGAAGTATTTTCTTCATTAAAAACAAACGTTTTCTCAAAAATAAAAATGTTTTTCTCTAAAAACGATATATTTGTATGTTTTTCTTCTTCATAGAAGCTTTTTATCATTTTTTGAGAATTTTTAGGATCGCATTTAGAGGAAGGCATTCTCTGGAGCAAAGTCTATAGACTTTTAGACTAAAGACCATTTCTCTCTATATATATTATGCCTTTTTATCATATTCCGAGAAACTTTTTTCTGAGTGAAGTTTGAAAAGTCATTTCGAGGAAAATGCGCTTAAAGTTTTTCGTAGCATGCATTTAATTTGCAATTTTATATCAAAAAAATTCCAATTGAAAAAAATCCTAGTGGCATCGATTCGATTTTTGGATTGTCTTCGTTCAACTTCGGCTTCGGTCGATACTGTTCGGTTAATTTTTTTTCATCTTTATATAGCTTCTGCTCGTATTAGTTTAACTTCTTTTTTTCGTTCGTCTTCGGTTAATGACTTCGTTTGCCTTCGGCTCATTCCTTGTTTTTTGTAGAAAGAACTTAAAAGCTTAGGATCTATTTCAGTAACAGATACAAATGCTTACCAAGTTTCATCAAAATCGGTTCATCCGTTTTGACGTGAATGAGCCAAACATAGTTGATTGAAGAAAGCGCTCTCTCACGAAAGTTTTCTGAAATTTAAATAGCCTCAATTCTGTTGGAGAGTCAAGTTATTTCACGTACCAAATTTTAGTTAAATGGGTCAAATCATTTAGATGTTATTGATTCTTAACAATGTACTACTTAAAACGCCCTCTTGCAAAAGTCGTTGGAATATTTTTTTTTTTATGTTTTATCATGGGTGCAGTTGAATGTGCATACCAAATTTCATTGAAATCGGGTCAGGCGTTTAGAAGTTATTGAGTCTTTAAAACGAACTAATTAAAGCGCCCTTTTACGGACGTCTTTCGATTTTTTTATAGCCTATGTCTTCTTGGGCGCAGTCGAACCTTCATACCAAATTTCATTGTAATCGGTCCAGGTGTTTAGGTGTTATTAAAGAGGGCCTTGCCCACATACTTCCGCCCACTTTTTAATCTATGCTTTATATTGGGTGCAGTTGAATCTTCATACCAAATTTCATTGAAAAAGGTCCAGGCGTTTAGGAGTTATTGAGTCTTAGAAATGCACTACTTAAAGCGCCCTCTTGTGGAAGTCTTTGGAATTTTTTATATTTTATGTTTTATCTTAGTAAAGTTGAACGTTCATACCAAATTATATTAAAATCGGTACAGGTGTTTAGGAGTTATTATATCTTTAAGAGGCACTACTTAAAGCGCCCTCTTGTGGAAGTCTTTGGAATTTTTTAAAGCCTATTTTGTATTTTGGAAGCAGTTGAACCTTCGCATCAATTTTCATGGAAATCGGTCCAGGCGTTTAGAAGTTTTTATAGTGTGCCACGCCCACATACTTCCGGCCATTTTTTTACACCCCCTATGTTCTTTTTCTCTATGAAAGGTACTCGGTGTCCAAACTTCAGCTCAACCGGATAAACGGTGCGCGAGCCTATACGGAACAGACAGACAGACATTTGATTTTATATATTAGATAATATTTTTATAATAGGTAATGTTTTATAAAATATGTAAATAATATAATGTGAGCATTCATTTCTCTTAAAACTCTATTTAAATCTTGAATCATTACAACATTTTACTGTAATTAGAATTCCATGTAGAATTCCAGGATCTATGAATACATCTTTGAAGAATGTGCTTTATATATTGAGTATGCTATGGTACATAAATGTGCTATATACTGCATATAAAGCACATTTATACGTGTTGAGGAAAAGCAAAACATCCACATCTGCGGACTTTTGAGAAAACAAGCAAGTTGAGACATGAACATGTACAAATTTTTTTTATAGTAGGGGTTAATTTATCAAGGTAATGTATTTAATTTTAGCGTATTTCGAGATTTTCTCCATTTTATTTTTTCAAAGCCATGTATTTTAGGTATAATCAAGAGGTTTTTATTGGATTCTAATTTATCGGATTTTATTTGAAACATTACTGAAAAATTCTAAATTTTTTATTGCATTTAGTATGTTTTTCAGTCGATAAAGATTGTGAATACTTTTGAAACTATTGAAGCTATACAAAAACTTTAGGAGTAAGGATGTTTTTAAGAATTATAAACTAATAATTGAAATGCCACAATTTTATAACTCGTTATAAACTTATTTACGAAAACAGTTAGTTATCATATAGAACGTTTAGCAGCGTGCGTAAAGAAAAATGTTCATATTTAGCTCATTTTTCGTATCGACGATTAGGTATCGATGTTGTGAACTTGAACTTAATCGATTTTTAAGCTGCACAAATTTTCACACGTAAATTTTAAACTAGTTTTACATAAAATTTTGACGTCTTTGGACAAAACTGAGAATGCCAAACTCTGCAGCATAGTCGATCAACGTAAGATTGACTTACAAATCTCAGAGATTTTTTGCTGTTGTACTGTGTTATTATAACGAATCACATTCTTAACTTCTAACAATTTTTGAATTTTTTTGTTTATAGCTATCATAAATATTCGTAATGTTATACTTTTTATGGCTTGAATATTTTAACACAAACATTTAACTGTTACGATTTACTGCTACAGTTCATAGAATAACATTAAACTTCTACTAAGACCTGAAGACTTGGATACTGCAAGCCATTCGACACACTTACTTTAAGGATAAAAAGCATGACCATCGCATTAGCACGCAGCAGGAAATGACCGACTATAAAGTTGAAGAGAATCCTGCATTTAATGGATCATTCATAACAACGACGGCAAGGACGATAGAAACAGCAGCAGCAGCAGCATAAGCCCAACATACCAAAAGTTGACCTCAGGGCAAAGCCAGTTTAACTGCATTCGAACGTTTGTCATCTAAACTACCCCCAGTTAGCGGCAACGAGGCAAAACGAACAACATTCGTGCACCACTTGGAATGTAAAATAAAACAATCAGTTAAAGTGTCAAATCGCACATGCATAAAGTCCGGAATGGGCGAATCAGCCATTCCTCGATGTGATACATATGAGGGGAGCGATACTTGGATGAGCATGAAGTTGAAGTTGATATGTCAACTTTAGAGCTTTGTTTGATGTTTGGGTTTGTTACGCCACATTGTTGGGTATGTTTAGAGTCCTAAGGGAGTTCTAGAGGCAAGTCATATCTGAGTGGCATCGTTATATGCTTTCATTAGATGATTTAGAACGAATGTTTAAGAAAAATTGCAATAAACATTCAAATTCTATGTCTACTACTTAATGCTAGAAAAGTTAACTTGACACTTTAAAAAACTTATTTGCTTATTTCAAATAAAACTATTTAATAAACAGTCAATCAATAAAATCTAAAACATAAAATTATTAAAGGAAAAGGATACTTCCATCTACATAAGATAAATAGTATAGCAGATAAGTTTCTGAACTGCCTTAGAGCTCTCTTATTTCTTTCAGTGTACTCAAAATTCATCCTTGCTGTTGGCGCATGATAACGCCTGATTTCATCTGACATGGCTGCATACCACTCATTTCCATTTCAAACTGTTTTGACTGTTAGCTGAGCGGCAATCTTGTTGGGAATAGCTTGCGACATGTTTTCAAAAAGATGACTAATTGGTGTGATTTTGACGTCTAATTCATCATGAACACTTGAATAATGATACAAAGCAAGTATCAAGGGTCGGAATAATAAAGACAAAATTTGTTGCTTTTTTGATCCCGACGAGACACATAGACTGACTGACTGCCAAAAGTAACCCACAGATGGAGATTAACACGAACGCATATATCATTTTAAGCTAATTATCTTTTCCAAACCTAAGAGACACGTTCAATTTTTGCTTTACTTTTTTTAAGTCAGCGTATATTGCTCGGGGGCATTTCACTGATTTCAATACTAAACAAATTTTTAAAATTCCAAAGTTAATCAAAGTAATCTTGTGATTGCCGAAAGCTTAATGAAATCTAATTGCGAACAAAAAATGATGTAGAGATACTTTTATAGAGTCGCTCCGACTTTAAAGTCGGTTAAAATAGCAAGTTAAATTTCGATCCAGATTGCAAAATATAGTTATTTTAGTGGTCCTTTAATGCTTTCGATGCATGAGGTATTGGACGTTTGAAACATTTGAATATGGAAAAACACAGCGAGAGTACAGTACAGAGTGAACATGCATCAAAATACGAATTTTTCAGATTACATAAGTCAATTTAACACAAAAAACTATTTTTTAAAATTTTTTTTTTATGATTATTTTTGTCGGAAGAGTTAAAAATAAGTTTATAAAGATAGTTTTCTGTTCTTGTTGCCAGTGCTTCCGGACCTAAGAAATAGCGATAATAAGTTTCACTTATTGAAAACAATGAAGGACAACCTGACGTTGAGGCTACACTGAGAGAATTGTGCTCCCCTAACGTTTATTTTCATTTAAAAAATGAGCTTCTAAAACGTTCGTTTGATTTTCAATAATAAACATTTTAAAATGAGCTTTTAAAACGTTCGTTTGATATTTAAAAAAACTGCTTGCATTTCTTATAAAATGTTAATTTTAAATTATCAAACGAATTTTTTAAAAGCTCATTTTAAAATGCCAGATAAATGTGGCCTTCATACAACCTAAGCAAACTCATGAACTGTGTTCATGCTGAGAGATTTGGTATGTCCTTCAACTACCACTGTCGTGGCTGAAATGAACCGTTCGAGTAAAAATAAAATTTGTTTAACTAAGGCCTAAAATAGGCCATACAAGACCGAATTTTACACGATTTTTCAGGTGAACAACAGTGATACAACGAACGCTTGCAGTACATTTTGATCATACAGTGGCTTTTTGAAATAATTCCGATATAGTTGCTCTTTTGAAATTGTTTTAGTCTAGTCCATTCTTTTCTTAAGGCAACAGCATGCCTTCCACATGAAATTGCAGCAGAAGGGCGCGTTTCCTCTAAATTTACTCTATACTAACTTAAAAACGTTATTTTTTAAACTTTAATTTGATATGGCGATTCTTAGAGCTTTTGGTAATAATTTTAAGAAAAGTACGGTTTTGACTAAAAAAGTACGTTTTTCTCATTCAAAAAGTTCCACTTTGAAAATCTCTTATAGCATCACTGATCGAAGTAATATTTTCGAATGGTATAGTATTTCTGTTGGTATAGTATTTTTCGGATGAAAATTAAACTTGGACAATCATTAAGAATATGTTTTATGGATGATGTGCTCTAGTAAAATTTACAGTTTGGGGGTCGTTCCCGGTTAACATAGCGAAGATAGATAGATTTTTAGTGTCAATGGCTTCAATATTGCGTCTTTTGGACGCGTAGTATTCACCAGTATAGAATTCCTTAACCACTGTATTTGTAACAATATCTGATTGCAGATAGTTTTGAAGAAGGTATTTTATTTGATTTTCAGCAGAAGGCAAACTCGGTATGTTTAATGTTAAGATGTCTGAATATAATCTAAATCTGTCTATAGAATACTAAGCAGAAATGATAGGTCAAAAAATCCAACAGTAATGCAATGACTTATGCAGGTTAGTTTTAATTTTTTCCACAGAATTTAATATACTGAGCCAGATTGTGACTTTATCTGAATGATCTCTTTGGTGTTATTATTAATTATTAATAAAAAGTTTAATTTTACTTTTTATGCACACTTAAATTTTTATCAGCAACTTAACATTTACTATTTATTCTTAATTTATTAATTCTTAAAAAAATGTCACTATATCATACATTATTTTTATACATAATGAAAATATTTGAAGCATGTTTATTTTTTAATCTTACTATTCAAATTTATAAAAATTGAAAAAATTTAAGAACAAAGTACAAAACAAATTAAAATATTTAAGTACTTTATTTATATTAAATATTTGTACACTACAGTCTCGAACACAATGTGATGCGTCAGTAGTTATGGGCAACCATACATAATCTGCTGGTCTTAACAAATATTTCAGCAGGTTAATTTTAGTGCATCTTCTACCATATTTTTTCTAACAATAAAGTGTGTCAGTAGAACACAATTGAGGATAAATGCTCTATCTGGATTACCATCTCCCTTTGCAATCAACTCAGTCATTGTGTTTATTGTAGATATAAAATAGGGAATGGAATTTAAGTTATCATTTAGATCAGGTTAATTTTTTGGCTTTATTTGCTTACTTATCAAAACTTACCCAAACGTATCCAAACTCTTTCAAAGACTGGACCTCCTCAATACTCATGTAGGCAAGATGATATCCATGCCTCTTTTTCTTTGAGGCAGTGATGGACTTGACTTAAAGTTTGCAAAAAGTTTTTGACTTTATTTGATATCTCTACTTTATCATTTCGTTCAACATCCCGAAATATAATTTGATTGTCCCCTTAGCCCATTGTAACGGCTACGTATCGAAACATTCAATAATCAATTGAATGGCTGAAGTGGCTACGTGTGTCAATCTCTTTTGGCGCATACCTTCCAGACCTCTTATGAATTCATTCATGTAAAAAAGCCCAGGTATGAGTTCCCCTACTATCATCATAATTTGGAGGGCAAAGACACGGTGAGCAAAACATTGATACACCTTTAAAGAACCTATGCACATTTGTGAACAAAGACTTCAGACCAAAAAGTTCATCGTAGATAACACCACACGCATATGTAGTGGAGTGTCATTGAAGTAGCCACCAATTCTTCAAATCCAGGCATATCATTACTGAAGATTTCTTCATCTTTGTGACTTGCCTGTTTTGTTTTGTGAATGCTATTCCGGTCTTTATTTTCAGCTCACACTCTTTTACGCATTCTACAGCAATATTCTCCTCTTTATAAAAGTGAAGATAATGATATCCTAACAGCATCAGATTTCCTTTTCACGAATGCCATGATGGTTCTTCTTGGGTATTTGGGCTTAAGATGGGCTGAGGGAGGTGCAGACTTGTCATACAATATGTTGAACATACATCTATCATACATTGTACCCCATGCACTCTTTTCTGTGGATCACTCAGAATCTTTTGGGAGTTCTATTTGATGCGGTGTGTATTTGTAGACGAAATTTTTGTCAAAAATTGTCGAGTCCCAGGAGTTTTAGTCACATAAGATCTTACTTGTTAGGATCTTGTTCCTTTTTCCAATGTCATACAGCGTTGCAGGACAATGCTTCACCTTGGGATATCTATAATGGAGTTTCAAGTATAATTATTATTTTTATACTAAGAATGTTCAAAGTAATCTTGTGATTGCCGAAAGCTTAAGGAAATCTAATTGCGAACAAAAAATGATGTAGAGATACTTTTATAGAGTCGCTCCGACTTTAAAGTCGGTTAACATAGCAAGTTAAATTTCGATCCAGATTGCAAAATATAGTTATTTTAGTGGTCCTTTAATGCTTTCGATGCATGAGGTATTGGACGTTTGAAACATTTGAATATGGAAAAACACAGCGAGAGTACAGTACAGAGTGAACATGCATCAAAATACGAATTTTTCAGATTCACCTTAGAATGTTTGCTTTTGTAGTTATTGTGTTTTAAATTTACTTTTAGTTGGTTACATTTAATAAAATATTTAAAAAAATAACTAGTGTCCGACCGAAACCAAAATTTTGGCCGAAACCGAAACCGAATTTCGGCCATTTTTGTAATATTCGGCCGAAACTGAAACCGAAACCGAAACTGAATGTCTACATGAAAATTGTTTTAAAAAACAAATTATTTTTTTGTTAAAAGCTTTCAAAAATATAACAATTAAAACATATTATAATAACGTATATATACGATAAGTATTTTTTTGCCTTTATTCATAAAAATTTACGAGCCTCTTATAAAGCCTTTACAAAAAAAAATCTCAAAAACGGTATTCATAAACGTCCAATAACGATAAAAATTTCTTATAAAGGCTTCTTAAATGAGAAACCTTCAATAAACCCTTGATAAAGCCTTGTTAAAACTTTTACTCTAATGTGAGCACAAATATTGTCAAAAATACTTCAAACTATTTCAAAAAATAAGAAAACATGGCAAAACATTTAAAAATATTGAAAATAAAAATTATAAGTGACAATTTTTTTTCAGAGAAGAACATAGATTAAACATTTTTTTGACTGTTTGCATGTCAAAATATTGATAAAATTATGACAAATAAACAAAAAATTATTGAATTTATCAAATTCACAAACCATTCTTGACACTGTTCTCATTTCAAATTGAGAGTGTTCCTATTTTAACAAATAAGCTGAGACAATATTTTTATGAATAACAAAATTTTAAAAAGCATTTTATCTCTAAAAAGCACTTTAAATCTATTTCAAGATATTTTTATGAATAAGACCGTTTGAATATTAATGTTCAACTTTAAAATAATAAATAAAGAGATCATTTTAATATCACTTTAAGGAACTTTTTAGTATTTAAAGTTAAATAACTTAATATTAAAATCTAAAAAAAACTCTACATTTATCGTTTTGTGCTAGACCCAACCCACACGGTCAATCAAATGACTGAATTTCACGTTTTTGTTCTACTTAACACCATTAAAAATTTTGATGAAAGCGAACTCACATCTACCATTGAAATATATGTAAGAACCGAATTAGTAGTGTCCGATCAAATATTCGGTTTCGGCCATATTGATGCCGAATAGCCGAAACTGATTAAAAGGGCCGAAACTGGCCGAAACCGAAACCGAAACCGAATATTCGGTCGGACACTAAAAATAACCAATAAATAAATTTTTACTATTTTTTGAAGAAATAAAACAAAGATTATGATTATTTTTGTAAGTAAACAATTATTTAAATACTGTAAATATACTTACTGGCAATTTTTAAAATGCTTGCTTCATATACAGTAGATATCGGATATAAGAAAGTCAAAAAAAGCCAGAGATTTCTTTCTTATATGCGATTTTTTCTTATGTGGAATTATCGGATATAAGAAAGTTGTTTCTTATAAGCGTACGTACGCATTTAAGAAATCTGTTTCTTATACGAATATGTAAATATATTTAAATAAAAAGTAAAAAAAACATGTTTTAAAGAAAAACATTTTATTAAACAAAACAATTCAGTATAAAAAAAAAATAACTAAAATAAAATCAGTTCACAATTTGACAAAACAATTGAGTATATGTATAAAAAACTTAAATTGAAATAAACAAAAATAACAAAATAACAAAATTAAAATCAGTTCACAGTTTGACTAAAAATAGGTGCATATGTTTCCATACATATAAATAATATTCTTTCAAATAGAATAAAAAAGTCTTTAATTTTTCTTTGGACTAGTGACTTATCACGCTGATTATATAAAACGTTTTCAATGTTAATAATATTGTTATCATCAGACTCCATATACTGTTTTAAAACAAATAACGCCTTAATAGCTTCTTCTCTGCTTGGCTTAGATGTTGTCTCAGGTACTAGCTCTACTTCCTAATCGTCAGAATTTTGACCTTGTACTTCACTTATTATTTCAGTATCATTTAAGGTACCAAAGCAATCACGATTCTCTAAATCAGACATTTCTTTTAAAAATGTGATGTATTCATCGTCCAAGATATTTTCAGTTATCTCAGGTTCATTAGATTCGTCCGCCTTTAAAATTCCAGCCTTTTTGAAACAATTTTGTATTGTTTGTGGTGTTACAAGCCACCAACAGCGTTTTACGATTTACAACGCCCTTAAAACTGAAATGCTTTTTAAGAATTTGTCCATATAATCACCTTCTATCGCTAATATTTGTTCCCGAATTAGGCATTTTCTGTATTGGGTTTTAAAGGATTGAATAATACCTTGAAATAAATTTAAATAAAACATAAAATGATCAACATTAAGTTGCGTTTCAATGTGAATGAAAAATGCTGTACATATCTACATACATACATACCTTGATCTAATGGTTGAATTATGCTTGTGGTACATGGTGGTAAAAATTTAATTTCAATATTTTCTGGTGTGAAGTCAAGTTTGTGGCACGAAGCGTTATCAATCAGCAGCAAAATTTTTTTGTCCTTTTTTATAAGTTTCTCATCTAGCTCTTTAATGATTTCACACCATGTAGTGCTGGTCATCCAAGCCTTTTTGTTAAATTTATATGGAATGGGAACGATTTTTCCGCGAAAACACCTTGGTTGCTTAAATTTGCCGATTGAATAAACAAATTTATCAGAACCAGTTGCATTGCTTATTAAAAGCAATGTTATTCGGTCTTTCGGTGTCTTGACCCCTCTCACTTGTTGACCTACATAACCATAGGATCCATTTGGCAGTGCTTTATAGAAGAGCCCAGTTTCGTCTGCATTATAAATATCCTCTAACGCATATTTTTCCAATAATGGAGGCAAAATATATTCCCTGAAATTTGTGGCAGACTCAGTGTCGGCAGAAGCGCCTTCGCCGTGACGTTTTCTAAAATTTATATTTTCGCTTTTTTTCCACCGTTGAAGCCAACCAGGATTTGGTTTGAAGTCGGGGACTTCCAAATCTATAGCAAATTGTTGAGCCTTTTCCATAAGTGCTGGTCCAGTCACTTGTGCGCCCTTCTGCATCATTTGCTCGAACCACATTGACATTGATCTGTTTAGAGCTTCATATTTTGGTTTTCTGTCTCTCTTTTTGTCCACATTTTTCGATGCAAAATAATTATTTTCTATATTTTTTGAATTTTTTATTATTTTTGATAACGTTGACACTCCAATATTATATTCTTTAGCAACTTCATTTCTTTGCTTGCCCTTTTGAATGTCTTTCAATATTTTAATTTTTGTTTTAATAGAAACTGTATTTCTTTTCTTTTTATCGTCCATTACATATCGTTTTGACAACACGTGTATATGTACAGAGTTACCTACATGCACTGAATATGTAAACATATTCAGTGTGGCCAACAATCTTAAATACTTTCTTATATGAAACCTTTTCAAACACGTTTGTCAGCTTTGGTGTTTGACAAACATTTCTTATAAAGTGTTTTTCGTATACGTGTTTTTCTTATATGAAGCAATTTTAACACTGAAAAGATGTAAAAAGGCTCGGTGTTTTTGCTAATACTTCTTATATGCGATTTTTTCTTATATGAGATGTGCTTATATCCGATATCTACTGTAGTTGTTTTATGCTCACAACTGTTTACCACTTCACTGATATTGCTTACTCTATGTATTAAAGTTATGTAATTAACTGTAGTTTTATGTGCACGCTCCAAATATTATTTAGTTATTTTGAACGCTAAATTTGAACTGAACAAGATAACTGCCATCTGCGAATCAACGGCATTTGAATTCCAACAAAAATTGAACACAAAAAAAACAATTTTTTTGCGTCCATTGCTAAGTAACGGGACCAACCGCATCAGAGAGTCGATTGTTTTTGTGCATGCATTTGTTATTGAATAAACGTGTCGACAAATTATGAAAGAATCGACCGGCATAGAGTGATGTTTTTCTATGTAGGGGGACAAGATTGTCAAGAATTGTCAAGTTTTTTTTCAGCTTTGAACCAAGGATTTCAGGTGTCAAACCTTTTCAGTCAAGTCTGCTTCGATCGGATAATAGCGTGATAAATAAGTAGGAGAGAAAATGAAACAAGTGTAGAATGTTCTATGAGTGGCGGAGTGCTATATCAATATGCTAATTTGAAACTGAGGCAAGTGTTATGCCTTTATCTTAGTCAATTCGAGTTATTAAACAATCTCATTCCACAAACATCTCTGCCATCAACTACAACTTCCAAAGTCTTATATATTGATAAATTTTTAATTTCAGTTCATTAGAAATGAGGACAGACTTAAAAAACGTTAAAGCGTAGGACTATGGCTGGACCGGGATTCGAACCAGGAACCTCTGGGTTGGTAGTCAAGCACCCTAACCACTCGACTACAGAGCCCGCAACAGTTCAGTTTTTTCATTACTCAGATATTTTTAGTCCGATTATTATGTTTTATATATACATATTTGAACTTTCCCCATTTGACTGCAGGGTGGCCTGCCCCTAGCATTGAGCTGGTTTCACTTTACATTGCTGTAGTATATTGCAATGCTATATATTTTCATCTTTGTGGAGTCTTGTGTCTTGTAAAGAAGTGGCTCAATGTCAGTTTCTATTGTAAAATTTATTTTTGAAAAAAATTCATGATGAAAAAATTTTTATGAAAAGATAACTTTGCCGATTAGTGACCGATTTTTAAAAAGTAAATTGGGTTTAAATTGTTAATAAATATGTTTTTGCAGAGTAAATGCGCAAGTTTTTCTCATTTCATCCCAAATAATATATAAAACGTTGGAAGGGTTAAAGCTTCGTCTTTCAGGGTCCGGTAAAATTTTATATTAGGTTGACAATCAGTTAAGCTCAAGGCCAAAAAGTGGCCAAAATCTTTAACTCAACAAGACCTGCAAGAAAAATAGTATCAAGGATTTTGGACTGTCGTATCGTGTAATTCTATGAAGAAGGACATGCAACATGTATGGTGTAGTATGCATTTTAGGGACAATAGTGGTCCAAGATAAAACTACTTTGCATAGTTTGGATGAATATTATAGACACTTCCTACTATTACATCTTATTGATTCCTGGATGGTCTTAAACGATTTATCCATGCCTTCACCAGATCCTCTCCTTCGTGATCCAAGTGGAGTATTCTATTCCACTTTAGGGAAGAAAGGTAATTTTTTAATAGTCTCACTTTTGAAGTTTTAATTTTTTTTTTATTATTTTGTATATATAATTGTTTAACAAATTTTCATGTTTGCTTTGATGTAAGAAAATAAAAGATATATTTTTACTTGTTTGGAATCAAAAACTGTAAATACAAAATAATACACTTTTTCATAAATGAAAAATTTTGGTTTGATTTTTCGAAAGTCAATTTATATTAATCAGATTGTTTTAAATCTTAAAAAAGCGACTAGCAAAAGAGTAGAAAAACACTGCTTTGAGAAAGTGAAAAGTGCTGGTAATTCCTTTTTGGTTTTACGACAGTTGCACTTATTAGCTTCTCAAAGTTAGTGGACTGCATGTACCACAGAGACTACTGATGAGTCGGAGTAGCGTCCGACGAAACCATGGTCTAGTCTGCTCGGTTCTTTTGTAAAGAATTTTTGTTGTTGCAGCAAGCCTGTTACTTCATGAATTATTTGGCATTAGGCTCTAAATATAATTCTTAAAGAATATGTTCTTTAAGTATTATAAACTTAATAGTTTTAAATAAAGTTTAAACAACAAAGTTGTTGTAAAAGATATATTCCCAGATTGAAAATCTCGCGAGTAGCTCATTTGAAGTGCATGATTGACATTGATAATAAACCAATCAGTATCTTGTTTGGAGTCATCGTCTGGTAATAGAAGGCAAAGATACACATCAACATTAATCACTCAACATTTATTGTACATTTCTCAGACAATTGCCGGGCCCAAAGCTCTAACACGTTATGCTTAACAAATTCGTAGAAATTAAAATATTATCATATGAAGAATAGAAGAAAAATACTCAAGTTTTTGTTGGCATAGGAGGTTTCATTCAAAGATATATTCTCACAATTAAGCACCAACATAAGAACAAAACAAGAACCAAAAAAAAAGGAAAATTTGAGAAATAAACAATGACAACACAGCAGCAGTTGAAACAATAGCGACAGCAATGACAACAACAATAACAATTTGTTGCATGCATTTGTGTTGAAATTTCAACGAATTCCTGACAATTAATAAAAACGAATTTGAGGTGACAAGCGTTGTTGTCTTTGTTGTTGTTTGGGTTGCGTGAGAAAGAGGAATCCTTTTAAATTGTCGCATTATTCATGTCTGTCTCGCATTTTCGTGGTTTTTACACCCGCCGACAAACAGTTTGGATCCTTTGGCGTACACTACTTGCCTAGGTGGCTATGTGTTTAAGGACATGTATGTGTCTGTTGGTGTGTTCATTAACGCTCCCCAATAAATGTTCTGCTTGCAGGCAGGCTTTTGCGTGTGTTTGTGTGTGTTCGTTTTCAGCTGTTTATCCTTCATTATTTGTTTCACAATTTGCAACATTAATTTTAATGTACGCGTGAATGCGAAGCGACGTTGAGGCGGAAGGTTTAACTGGTTGAATCCTTTGTGTTTAATTTGGGCGTAAAATGGCATAACAAAAAAATTAAAATATAAACAATATACATAAGTGTGTTATTTTTTGTTTTGTGCTGCATTGCATCACTTATAATTGGCTTTTTTCTCTTGTTTGAGAACGTTTAAAACTTTGTTATATTTAATAAACCAATTTCCGACGTTATCAGCGTGAGCACTAATAAAATTGCCAATAAAGAAAATATTTAATTTTTATTTCTGCTCTATAAAGCGCACAGCACACAATGTTTATAAAAGGTAAGTTTATATATTTTCAACTATTTTAATTTTATGACATCTAAAGCTTTAAAATTTGTCTGAATTTAATTAAAATCCATCCTGAACTGTAGCATTAAAAAAAAACGCAAAGGACCTTTGCCATACATTTCATACCAAATGAACCTTTGGAAGACGCGATTTCTCGTCATGCAATTATTCAATACAATAATGGAGAAGATCATCCGAGTTGTTGATCTAAGTCTCGGTGCAATATTCTGCAAGAGTTTTATGCTATTGGCATATAGTGATTATATCGATATTACTCCCCCTAGAAAAAATTAAGAGATGAGTCAAACTGATTTTGTAGATACATGGTATCCCGTTGGAAAACACGTCATTGCTGGCTGATCTTCGTTAATCTAAGGTTGTTAAGGATTTTCTAGAGCATATATACAAATAACACAATCACAAACATACAATTCAAAATACACTTCACACTTTTTACTTGTTTTAAATTCAATTTTTTTTTACAAGTTATCAAAATTGTGTTCTCGATATTTTTCAATTTTAATTTCAGTTGTGAAAATTTATTTAAAAACTAAATGTGTTATTTTAAACTTGTATGCAAATAAAATAAAAAATTTGTTTTCTCAAATAAATTTATTCACATTAAAATAAAACGGTTTTAAATTAAACAAAACTTATTAAACCATAACTTCGTCTATCTTGGTTCTAGTTTAAACACCTATATAATGAAAGACGCAGACATACCGATGTAAGACGTCCAATTGAAAGTATCCGACATCCGCTTAAGGTATTTGTCTTCTCCACTAAATCGGAGCAAGGATCGGAGTGATACATCAAATCGCCATGGTGTGTAACCTGCCGCGATGCTTATCAAGGACTTACAAGATGCTATTACCACAAAGAAGTCGGTATCTACTGACGTGCAAGATGATATTCTGAAAATACTACAAGACATCGTAAAAGACAAAAACAAAGTTTTCCGTGAACGTCAAAATTTCATGAAGGAGGCAAAAACGGCCGCGCAATGCCATAAGTTGTTAACGTGCATTTCATTCGGTTAGAAAAAAGAACGAACTTTGATGACGTACAATGCGGTCGAAGTATAAGAGCACATTACAATTTTGAATGACCCAAATTCAAAATTTATCGGATACGCTACACCTTTGAAAGATTCACCTAGACGCATCCAAACTGCAATTGTGGATTTTTTGCTGCAGAACAATAGAATACAAAAGGAGGTATGTGTAACAATATTAATAATTCTCAGATTGCGAAATACATTTAGAAGTATACAACCGGAGCAGCTTCAAAATTTTTTGAGCAACATCCACTTCTGATTGGCTTGCAAATAATTTTAGAACACAATCTAAAGATTCTGCAAAACATCCACACGTACGTACTAGCATTTATGTTAATTTTTAAAAACAAAACTTAAAAACAAAAATTAAATTCTTCATTTTCTTTTAAGCTTCTACTTTATTTTTGTTGCATTTCTTCAAGTTCAAGCAGACGGTATTGGTTACGTGAATTTAACAAAATCTTTCGGGATTTCGTTCTTTTAATTTTTAAACGTGACAATCAAATTTAGGTCACGCGATGGATAAAATTTTCGATCTCTGCGAATTTTTCAACGGATATGCAAACCCATTAGTGCTGATACTAACTGTGTTAATTGTGGTGGTTGCTGCGGAGGCCGTTTTTATATTCGGCTTTAAGAACGCTGAGCCACCAAGGATAAGAAGGAGAACGAGTGACACCGACACAAAAAAAAAACAGCGAAAGGTAAAGCGTCGAAAGCTGAAATCATTTCCACAACAAAAAGATACAGCCTGGCCGCCACAAGATAAAAAGCCTTCAAAACCAGAATCTACATAAGTACCAACAAGCAAAGTTGTAGCTGCAAGGCCTGCAGCAACGAACACCGCTGTAGATGTTGCTAAAAGAAGTGACACTGCCGTAGCTTCTTCCACTTCGAAAGCTGCTAAGAACAGCGGTAAAAAAGTACGAGGAGCTGCAGCCGTGACTGCCAAGAAAGTTAGTAAAATGAATGAAATGCAGCCTGCCAAACGTACAAATAAAACAATGGTAGGTGAATTTGAATACAAAATTATGCAACGTTTTGAGAACTTTTTGATTTTTATTCGTATTGAATAAAATTTAATTATATTATCGAAAATTTCTCATATATAGCTATTTTAATCTGGTAAAAATTTTAACGAATTTGGAAAATCTAGTAGCGATCAATTGCGATGGCACAGTCACAAATACTGGCTATAAAAGGGATGCAATAAAGTACTCGAAATCTTATTTGTGCAGACCATTGCAATGGCTTATCTGTCTTTTCCATTTTAATGAGCTACCATTTGCTATTCTGCATAGATCATGGCTTGGAAACAAAAAGGACATGGGATGTGGCCAGGAAATATCGGTGTTGGAATGAAAAGCTGCATGGATTTTCCTGTACGTATGAAATTTCATTTCAAACATTTTATCGGTATGTAACATTGCGTGCAGATGGCACCAGTAAAATTTTGAAAGCGCGAATATGACAGCTCGAATTCACTAATTTTGTGGACCCAACCCTAAACCAAGGTATATTAAGAAGGTAGGCTACGTATAATGACAACTAAAAATAAGAATGCGAGTATTGCTGATGCGAGAAAATTTTGGTTGCAAGTTTAGTACTTTTTTTTGTTTTTTAAAAAAAGGTTTGTTTTTGAAACAAAAGGTACATATGCGGATGGTTGCGTACGTTTTCATACTTCTCCTAAGTCGGTATTAAAATTTCAGAGGAGATAAAATAATAATACTTCAAAACCTGAATTGAGCATATTTTCGATTTATACTTGGTCTGTTTCCACACTAGCTTCAAGTAAAAATCGAGGATTAGAGATTAATTTGATTTTACTTATTAATTTTACTAATTAATTTTACGACAAAATGAGCAAATATGTCAAAAAGTACAGAAACGGTTTTAAATGAGTTTCCAGCACAACAGTTATTTTTAGAAAAGAATAAAATTTAAGTGCTTTACTTAAAACACACAAGTTACACACGAGTAACTTCAAGTTCATTGAAGTGAAAAAGGAAACAGACCTTTAACTTCACTATTTATAAAAAAAAAACAATTTGAAAGGTAAAGACACACATATTTTGCTACTGCCAATTTTTTGTAAAGAAAAGACAAATAACATGAATTCGGTACGTTTCATTAAAGTGTTGCATCAATTTGACTCCCCGTTTAGTTATCCGTATGTTGCATACCTGGCTTAAGAAGTTTCACTTCAAAAATCTACTACTTTTTCAATACTAAAAATAGCATCCCTTTTTCAATACTAAAAACCTTTTCAATACTGAAAATATCATCCCTTCACAAATAAGCATGCAAGATATACAATTTGAAGGGAAGTGTCAAATACGTAGCTTAGGGGAGACTCGCCCCCGTTGTCTCAAGTACTAGTTGTCACAACGCCGATATCTTTTGATTCAACACGTTATCGAGTTAAATATCAATGTCATCTATACTCTATTGCAATTTCTAGCATGCCATGAAAGTTTAAGAGCCGTTAGTTTTGTTTTGCAAAAATTAAAAGAGATTTAAGAAACTAAGTTGGATTTGTGTATTTTTATATTTTTTAAAAATTTGTGATTAGACAAATAGAAGTGTGCAATAATCAACTTTAAATAAATTTCCAATACAATTAATATTATATTTTGCAAATACTTATGAATTTTTAGATAAAACCTTATATTTAAATTTACAGAACATTGTTTACATTTTTTTCCAAATGGTACAGGTTGTCACAGCGCTTGTGGGGCTTGTTGTCACATATAATTTCATATAACCATTTTGAAATTATTCTATGTTTTATTTGAATTTAAGGAAATATGCCAAGAAATCGTAAACGACTTACAAACCGAGGTCGGACATCCTCAGATATCATGATGCAAGCCGGTTACAGCTAGTATCAATAAAGATAACGTGGATTCACTACGTGTAGTTTGTTGTCAAGCGTCAAATCCAATAACAATTGTCGTCAATATATGTATAAACTGCAAACGTTGTCTACATAATGCATTGAAAGTGATTTTTTGATACATTGCTGCTTTAATTGTTCTTCGAAGTGTGTCAGCGACGACGATTAAGAGGTGTGACAACGGGGACTACGCGTTGAGACAACTTACCCCACGGGTGGGGTTACTTGTCCCAGACGAGTTGAATTTTTTAACTAGAAAATTTTTTGATTTATTTTAAAATAATATTCGTTATTCATATCAGGATTGAAGAATAAAATATTGAATTTATCTTGAAAAGTTTTGCAGTGCCATTATTGCTTAATTTGTGGGAGTTACAGCAGTTCATTCAAATTTTGTGACAACTAGTACCACTCTCCCCTACTTTATAAATATGCCTTGCCCTAAACCCAGCAAAACGTATACTGAAATGATCGATTGAACACAATTTGCGGCCAGTGAGCTGCCATGCCTTCAATTTTACATCCAAGACCAGGTACACATTAATAGTTTCATACTATATTTCTTACATATTATCTTTTCCACTCGCAAAACACGGAGCGTTTCGTTCAGATTGTGCACAAAACAGCTACAGCAGTCGGTGACAAAAATCGTTTGGGACACGTTGTTGTGTTGCTAGACAGTTCTGACCACTACAGCCATTTCGAGTCCGAAAATATTTGGAAAGTTTAAAATAAAAAGAAAGAAAGCGTATTTCGCGGATGTGAAGTTAACAACTTTTTGACAACAACCATTTAGCTGTCAAAAAAAGGGGAACGGCTGGGATTGGAACAAATGTCAGTTCTCGACTTGTCAAATCGCAAATTGTAACAACAAACCTTTGGACAACAGTTTTGATGGTGGACAAAATCCTGTGCTGAATCCCTTCGAATCACTATTGGTCACTTCTGGACAAACAGGTTTGAAGCAATTTTTCACTATAATCATTTAAAAAATATTTCATGGCATGTCTATCCCATAGTAGCTCTGAAAAATTAATTGAAAATTGAAGAAAGTTTAGTTATCAACTTATTTGCTATGTTAGGTGGTGGACAAAATGCAGTGCGGGAGTACTTGAAGGCACTAATTGACAAATATCGGCAAACTGGTAAGAAGTATAATTATATTTATAATAATATTAAACTAATTTATAACATTTCTATTCCTCAGAAAATCAACAAAATCAGAATTTGTGGTCAACAAAGATGATATTTTGGATGAAAAATGAGATGCAGGAGCACTTAACGCATCTAATGGACAAATCTAGAAAAACAGGTTCAAGGAAATTTTTCATAGTATAATTGTATAGTATATTAATTTACTTATACACCATGTTACGAAACTCTACATACGATTGTTATATTTTCTATAAATAAAAAAAATAGAGAAGAACAAAATTTTGATCGATGAAATCTTTTTATTTAGCATTCAAAATTATTAAAGCAACAAAAAAAACCAAGATTCAACTTGAAGTATTAATTTAAAACTTAAAAAACTAAAAATTTAATATTAACATCTTTTTCATAAGTCTACATACGGTATAATTTTCAGCAAAAAAATAATATATTAGTAACGTGTTGGTCCACCATTGGCTTTAATAACTTCTTGCAGTCGAGAAGGCATTGATAGGGCCAATTTTTTCGTGACTTCCGGAGAAATCTTTTCCCACTCCTCAACTAAAACCGATTTAAGGGTGCGGACGGAAGTTACTTCTCTTCCTTTAATCTTCTCTTTCAAATGTGCCCACAAATGCTCAATAACGTTGAGATCCGGTGATTGTGGAGGATGATCCAGCTTCGATCTGACATTATATAGGAGCCATTCTTTGACCAAGCCAGAACTATGCTTGGGATCGTTGTCGTGCATGAAAATATATTTTCCGGCTAGTTGTAGTTTATGAATACTTGGAACGAAATTTGTTTTTAAAATATCAATGTACATATGCCGATCCATTGTCCCTTCTATAAATCGCAGTTCGCCAACTCCATTTGCTGCCATGCAGCCCCACACCATAACAGAACCGCCTCCATGTTTGACTGTGGGGCAAATATTCTTACGCTGAAGTACCGTATTTGGTTTGCGCCATACTCTTGCTGGTCCATCTCTTCCGAAAACATTAAACTTGCACTCGTCCGTGAAAATCACTCGTGTCCAAAAGGTTGGATCCTCAAAATGCTTTTTTTCGTGCTGTTTGGCATAATTTAGTCGCTCCTTCCTATTTACTTCGCTTATAAGTGGTTTCTTTCGTGCCACTCGGGAAGCTAAGCCTGCCTTTTGCAAGCAACGTCGTATGCATTGAGGATTTACATCAATTCCGTCAAACTCTCGCAAGTTTTTGGCCAGTTTAACAACACTGCTTCTCGGGTTTTCAGTCACGCTTCGCACGATTTTCCTTTGCATTCGCTCATCAAGTTTACTGGGACGACCACTTCTTGGCTTGCTCTCGTAAGATCCAGTATTTTTATAATTTTTAATTATTGTTTGCACCGTCGCTTTACTTAAACCTAATGTGTCACCAACTTTCGAAAAAGAATTTCCTTCATTTTTAGGTTTTACAACGACTTCGCGCAAAGCAGGAGAAATTTCTTTTCTTTTTGACATTTTTGAGCAATTTTTTTCAAAGTTTTATATAAAAAAGCACGTATCTAACCTCTTAATGCGACTGAACTTCTTAAGAATATGCGACAATGAGCGATCATAACTGTAAATTAACATAACTGTATCTATTTACTTTGAAAGTGATGCCACTTTATACTTTGCTAGGTATTTCTTACAGAGCAATATTCTATTATATGGTCATACATTGAACTAAAGTAGGTGGCACCACTTTTCTTCTTTGAATTATGTAAATAAGTACTTTTTTAAAACTATTTCATGTTAAAAAGATTCCAATCTGAATTAACAGCAAGATTTGATTTAATTAAACTATATTAAAAACAAATTGGCATTTCAGCGCACCAAGAAGGCATTTAAAGGAGCAGTTTTTTGAAAACTGGAGTGATCACTTAATAAATATATCATTATACCAATTAATTCATTTTTCTATTTTCAGCTCTTTATTTTCAGAAGCAATAAAGAATAGAAGCAATAATTAATTCATTTTTCAATTTGAAGCAGTCACGGAAAAATTTTTGGACAGCTCTTTGGAGGATTCTTTCCATGGTTATCAAGAATATGTTGTAAGTAAAGAGTCTTCTTTTTTTCAAACATGTTGGCCTTTGGGCTTTTGCAGTTATAATGAACTGGAAAATTAAAATAAAAATAAAAAATAAAACAACAGTTGTTGACAAAATTAAAATATTAAAGTTAATTGAATTAAACAAAAAAAGGTCAAACATCTATAAGAACGAAATTGTCCATTGTTGTCCAGCGAAGATTTGTCAAGCGAAGGGTTAAAAATATTAAACAAAAGCTATCAAAGAGTTCAATACTCACCTGGTTGATACTGGTATCATTAAAGTTGCTCCTGCAACAATAAAGGTCCAACAACTCCATGATCGAATTTGGCCACTTTGGCTCAGCAAGGATTTTACAGATTTCTGGAAAAAGTAAAGCGTTAATATACTTGAATTTTAGGCTAAACTTAGTTTATCAATATTACCTTATTTATGGCGTATAATCTTTTGGGATCATCCATGAGGATTCGTCCAGAATCCTCAAGTTTCATCCAAAATCCGGGTTTTGATTAGATGACACCTTTTATGGAAAAATGGTAAAAGTTAAATATATAAAACAAAGGCTATCAAAGAGTTCAATACCTGCCTGGTTGATACTGGTATCATTAAAGTTGCTCCTGCAACAATAAAGGTCAAACAACTCCATGAACGGAATTGGCTATTTTGCTCCAACGAGGATTTTTTAGATTTCTGGAAAAAGTAGAGTAAATAAAATTATTTTTTATTAAAAACTAATTTGGTTGATATTACTAATTTGATGGCACGCAATTTTTGGAGTTCATTCACGTGGTTCCCTTCAGAATCCTTTAGATTCGTCCAAAATCCACTTTTTTCAAGGATGAAGCCTGTTGTGGAAAAATGGTTAAGGTTAAAAAAACAAAATAAAACGCTATTAAAAAGTTCCATACATACCTGGTTGATGCTAGTATAAATGAAGTTGCTCCTGCAACAACAGGGGTCCAACAACTCCATGAACGAAATTGGCCATTTTGCTCCAACGAGGATTTTTTAGATTTCTGGAAAAAGTAAAGAGTAAATAAAATTATTTTTCATTAAAAACTAATTTGGTTGATATTACCGATTTGATGGCATGCAATTTTTGGAGGTCTTCCACGTGGTTCCATTCAGAATCCTTTAGATTCGTCTAAAATCCACTTATTTCAAGGATGAAGCCTGTTTTGAAAAAATGGTTAAGGTTAAAAAAATAAATCAAACGCTATTAAAAAGTTCCATATATACCTGATTGATTCTGGTATAAATCATGTTGCTCCTGCAGCAAACGAGGCTCAACAACTCCAAAAAGAAAAACTGGCCATTTTGCTCCAGCGAGGATTAGGTACATTTCTGGAATAAATAAAGAAGCTATATTATTGAAAATGATGTGGAATGAAAGAGAATATAAGTACCTTTTTGATGACGCATAGTTTCTGAAGATTGACCTTAGGGTTCCGTCCAGAATCCTTATGTATCCTCTAAAATTGACTTCTTTCAAGGATGAAGCCTCCTATGGAAAATTGGTAAGGGTTATAAAGGTGAATTTTATCCCATCAATTATATATATGCTTACCTGATTGATGCTAGTACTAATAAAGTAGCTCCTGCATGTTAAACTGTCCAACAACTCCGGAAACGAAAGTGGCCAAATTTGCTCAAAAAGGATTGGCTAGGTTTCTGGAAGAATGAAAAGAGTAACAAAATTGGTATTAAATAAAAGGTATTTTAAATATCTTTTTGGTGATGTATAAAACATTCATGTATTGCAAAGCGTCTGTCCAGCAGGCGCAAGAAGCATCCGTCAAATTCATGCCCAAGAGAACAAGGCCTATTATGAGAAAATTACAAATTTAGTTTATTTGACATTATAACTATCAAAAAGATTACATACTTTACCTATAGATTCATGTATAAATCATTGTCCTAGTTGGAGGATTAATGCCCAACAACTCCACGAATCTGGTTGTCCACAAAAAATTAGTCTTAATTTTTCTGACCCTGTGCATGAATAAAACGATTTAATTTTATTACACACTCGTACGAGAGTAAAATTACTTCTTACCTGTTTTTTCAAGAGTGTCCTTAAGGAATCCTTTGCGTTGCTGCATCCACTTTTGTCCATCACCATCAGAATCACAAAACTGTTGTTAAAAAGAGTTGTTGAAAAGTGACATTTGACGTTTGACGAATTGTCAAAACTTCATAGACATGCGTATTTCTTTGAATAAAATCTGTCATAAATGTGTTATAGCCTGTTTCAAAAGATAAGAACATTTTCGCGCATGTTTGAGAATAAAAAAATAATTTTGAGAGCGTTCTTCATTCTGATTGGTCGACATTAAAAAAAAAATTGAACATTTTCTGAGGAAAATAAATAAAAAAAAATTAATGTATGTTCCTGAATTTTGTTGTTCATCGCAACTGCGGTGCGGAAGTACTGAATTTTATTTTTCAAAATCAACCAATCAAAATTGAAAAAAAAGGGGGCATAAAAAATAATTTGTTAGCTAAAATTTCACTTCACAATTTTTTCTTCAGAAAATAATTTATTTTTTATGTAATTTGTATTTGATTTCTCTCTCAAGTTGCAGGTTGCTGCAGGCCGTCGGTGCAACACCGTACTTGTGCGATCATTTGTTCTGAATGTTGGCGCATTTAAATATATAGAAAAATAGTAAAAAACACTCAAAAAAAGCATAAAGTTCAGCGAGCAGTACAAAAAGAGCAAGAAATTACGCTCTAAAAAATTTTCTAGCTTTAAAAATAATTTCTCACTGCGCATCGAAATGAAACTAAAAAATGTTCTTCTCTTTTGAAACAGGCTATAAAAATCAATTAAGGTCTACTGAACACTTTAATTGTAACCAACATTCTTAAACCACACAGCCTTCAGTAACTTCACGGAGAAGATTAAAAAGAATACGACCGTCATTCGTATCGGCAGCAGTGTGCCCATTGACAAATTTGAAAAGGTGACAAAAAAAGGGGGTTCCAAAAATAAAGGAGCATTAAGCATAGTACTCTGTTCGGCTTCACGTGAAATTTCACTCAAATCTCCATACAAAAAATGACAGTTGTGAAACAATCGTGAACATTTCACAACTTTTTCGTCAAAGCTGCACTATGCTTCGTTGCGGAAAATCTAGTACTTTATTCCGCAACATGCATCTAGCAACATTGTTTTCTCGGCAATTTAATTGAACTGACCATTTATTTTGCCGTGAAAAGCAGGGTTCAGAAAATTTCGCTCATGAAACAAAAATCTCAAACGAAAATGAAAATAAACACTGTTTGAAGCAAACAACACACAATTTTATTTTCATTTCATTTGTGTGTGTGGCCGAGTTGGCGTGCTGTCGACCATCCTTCATAAATTATTCATGAACAAACTAAGATCGATCTCAACGGTTCGATGTGATTTCATTTCAAACATGTGTTGGATTTAAAATGTTCGTGTCATTCACCAACATTCATTGTTGTCAGGTCTTCATGAAGGCAAAAATGAATACACATTTTTTAAACACGACTTGTTCGTGTTGGAAATTGCTGACGGTCGTGAATATAAAAATGAATGAAATGACGTATGAGTTTCTATGCATAAATCGATCACTTTCTTGCGTTGCTTGATGACAAAAACATATACTTTTTGTACTGTTGCATGGTCGGATGTGCGAAGCATTGCAGGCGTTAAATAATTAATAAATAGTGGTAAAAATACAAGCAAATTACATTCTTTTTTTCTCTTCACGACCGCCAGCGTTTTCCAACACGAACAAGTCGTGTTTAAAAAATTTGTATTCATTTTTGTCTTCATGAAGACCTGACAAAAATGAATGTTGGTGAACAACACGAAGATTTTAAAGCCAACACATGTTTGAGATGGGATCACATCAAACCGTTGAGTTCGATCTAACTTTGTGTACGTGAAGCGCAAGCAAGTTTCAAAAGAATGCATGAAGAATTTTCGACAGCACGTCAACTCGGATACACACAAAAATGAAATGCAAATAAAATTGTGTGTTGTGTGCTTTAAGAAAAAGATCGTGAGTGAAGGTGTGTGAATTTTCTGAAGCCTGGTGAAAAGTGACAGTTGTCATTTAATGAAAGAAAAAAGTGATAGCAAAAGAACAAAGTTTCTTTTTGCAATTATATTGTGTGCTATTTATAAAATTTTGCAATTAATAATTATTAATTAATTAAATACTGGAATTATAATGCCAGTGGATGGAAAATGTAAATATTGATGTATCTTTCCGCTGTGTGGCAATTTTCGCAGTTTGCAGGAATAAACTGATGACTTGTGCCAACAAAGGACATCAACAAATGACTTGTGATAACAAAGGACATCATCCATAAGCATCATATGCTTTCTCAAATATTTATTTTGTACGTGAGATTACATGATTTTATGCTTTGCCTCTAATTAATTCTTGCCGTTTATTTATTTTTTGTCAACATTTTTAAGCTGAACATCAGCTGTTCGTTCGCAAAAAATATGTGTCAAAATTTTCACGCAACAAATAAATGGCTGTTGTCAGTGAAATTTCACGCAAAGGAACATAGTACTAGGCTTTAGGAATAACACATCAAAATGTTTTTAAGCGTACATATATTAAGTTAACAAATTATTTAATAATATTTATACTAACAAAACCAAACTAAAGTATATAACAAATTTTGATTCTCATAAAAAATTCAAATTAATATGAACATAAAACTTTAAAATGGAAATTTCAAAAAGTTTAAGGTAAACAAGGTTTTTATCAATTTTTACAATGCAGGGTGTTTCCTTATATTCCTAAATAATAAAATAATAATTTTCTGATATAGTGCTGATATATTCACTAGATTTATGAAATCAATTTTTTTATAATATTTAGACAAATGCAACTGTATGACAAATCAAATTTTATGAAAATTTTTTTTGAAATAGCAGATAGTGAAATTTTTGATAGAAGAAAGGATATCTACAAATTAATAACAACGAATGTATTTTAAAATTTATGTATGTTGGAAAGTCAAATTTTCACTTTACCTCGATGCAGCGCTTTTGCCCAAATATTATTTTCAATTATGACTTATATAAAAAATTAATAAACAAATGAAGTGAAGGCTGAAGCGAAGTAGTTAATACATATAGACAAGGATGTTTCATACTTATAGACTTATTCTGGTGTTTGCCAATTGTAAATATATTGACAAGCGTAAAAATTCGTCATTTTAAAATAAAATTAAAAGCTCATTATTTCACAGTAATTGCTAATATCAGAAAAGGTCCTGAAGACAACAAAAAGTTATGAACAAATTATTGACTTTTTAACATGAATGAAAAAAAGCACATCAAATTTTTATTAGACTTATGGTATGTTCAGACTGGAAGCTAAATGCGCATTTAAAGCTTAATTCGCATTTATTTCTTTAATGCTTCTCTAAATGCAAATTAACCCATAGAAAATTCTGTCAAGTTAATTCACTTAAATGCTACTTCAAATGGGCATTAAGCAGTTTGCGACCCTGATTCGATATTCGAAAAAACTGCTACTCGCTACTTTTTGCTCATCTCTGACTAGAACTTGTTTCATTAGTTGTCAAATTTGTTTGCTGTAAGATTTTTTGATTATAAGTGAAAATGAAACTAATAAATAAATGAATAAAGCTGGAAGTGCATATTCATATGCGTCCGTCTACTCGCTGGTTTAATTTACGCACGTAAATTTTGGCAGAGTCAATGGTTGCGTTTTACGATCAGAGTAAGCAGGGCTGCAAAATTATAAAAAATTTTTATGCTTTTTTAGGTGGAATTTTAAGGGAATAAACACAAAAAAACTTAAAATGTCTTCTTTTATAATAACAAAAATCTTAATACCTGAGCTTAAAAAAGTCCTTTACAGAAATTAACCCTAAAAAACTTTAAAAAATTTTTTAATTTTAAGATTTATGTACAACAGTCATCCCTGAAAGCAATGAGCCTAAAACTATCTGTCAGTTATATTAAATGTAAACTTTTTCATTTATTGTCAATCTGCGAATATAAAATTTTTAAAAATAAACATTATTTCGTGAAATTAAAAAAGAAAAATATAGAAAATGAATGAAAGCAATTTAATTCTGGATGCTGCGTATACAGTTCATACAGTATATAAGTGCTTTTTATATTTAGAAGCATTAAAAAATGAAAGAAAAACTCAGAAACGATCCAGAGCAGTTCCATATAGCGACGAGAATGTCTGTTCCTATGTTCGACGCATTTTTTAATTTAATTAAGGAACGTTTGCAGAAATTCTCTAATCTGCAAAATACCGTCTGCTTTTAACTCTTATGTACGTAAATAAAATGTTCTTATCAAATGGCAGACGAATAATAAGTTTCAATATTTTTTTAGATATCTTGCTCATGGATCCACAAGGCAGCATCTTTCCTTATCCTTTAAAATGTCTGTCACGGCCGTAAGGGTAATAACAATCTAGACATGCCAAGTCATTTGGGATGTTTTGAGTCCCATTTATCTGTCCACGCCAAATAGTTACGAATGGAAGCGCATAGCAGGGGATTTCAAAAATGTATGGAATTTGCCGAATTGTTTAGGTGCCATTGATAGTAAACATGTGGTTATTACCTGTCCACCGAAATCCGGTTCTAACTTCTATAATTATAAAGGTACATAAAATTAACTTATATACCACGAAATTAATAGCATTTCTTTCTAGGTCAGTACAGTATTGTTTTGCTTGCAGTTTGCGATGCAAACTATACGTTTACCGCAGTTGATGTAGGGGCTTACGGAAGTCAAAGCGACGGGGGTATTCTCTCTCATTCCGAGTTCGGGAAAAGACTCTTTGATAATGATTTGGACTTCCCGCCGGAATGTACACTGCCTGGAAGAGAAATAAGCTTTCCCCATTACATTGTTGGTGACGCTGCCTTTCCTCTTCGCAAAAATTTAATGAAACCATATCCAGGAATCTTATTAGATGAGGAACGCGAAAACTATAACAAACGCCTATTTAGAGCTAGACGTGTTATAGAAAATGCTTTCGGTATCCTTGCAGCAAGATGGAGAATTTTCCACCGAACCATTAATATACATCTAGGGATGTCGGAAAAACATCGATGCATCGAAAATATCAATGTTTTGCTTCGATGCATCGAAAAATTTTCATTCGATGTTTGAATAGCCGATGCATCGATGTTTTTTAAATATCGAAAACTGACATCACTAGTACAGCGAACCGCCATTTATATTTTTCAATTGTGAAAAAAGATAAAGCGAGCATTCCCAGGTTTTCTTATAACTATCTCTCAGTAAGTCAAATTGAGAGTAGATTTTTAAAATATAGATTTATAAAAACTCTAAAAATTTAGGGAGAGTTTTGGAGGACTTAAAAATGTAAATTTTTATGATTTTTGTGGTTTAACGAAAACGTTTTTGACGTGATTCTATAGTCCATTAGAAACATAAAAAACTCAGGTATAGTAATTAATTTGAAATTATGTTCAATTTTGGTAATAACATATTTTGTTGTTTATTAAAATCTTAAAAATCGTCTACAAATCGATGCATCGATGTATGCCCTCCAATGCATCGAAAGATATCGATGTAAATTTCGTTGCATCGAATCACAGAAAAACATCGATGTATTTTTCCACTGACATCCCTATATACATCCGGACTCTGCACTCTCCGTTATAAATGCGACCGTTGTCCTGCACAACTATTTGAAAATGACGGACGGTTCATATTGTCCTCCAGAATACATTGACAGAATCAATTCAAATGGAAATGTGGTAAGAGAAGGGGTATGGAGGCAGGAAACAAGGCCACTGTCAAGAGTTCGTGTCGTTTCATCAAATAATTCCAACAGGACAGCATTTCAACTTCGGGACACGTTGAAACAGTACTTGTTTGAAAACAAAATATAATCTATATTTAAAAAATTTTTTTAATAAAACGCTGAGCAAAGTGTTCTTCTATGAACGTTTAAAAATTGTTTTTTATTTTGAGATTTTAAAAATTTTCAATAGCGAGGATGTTCGCTTGTAGGTTTGTATAAAATTGTGACAAAGTTGCAAGCAATAATCTTAACTCTTCGTTTGATGTTTACAAACAACAACAAACGGGCAGAACTGAGCCAATGACGCTGATCATTAATATATGTACTTTTCTACACAGACCACGCCTCTTTCTTCGCGTTGGACACGTTCTTATAAATATATGCACCTCGACCTTTTAGTTTTATTTTAGGAAAAAAAAACACTGCAAAACCAATATATAACACACTTACTTGAAATTGTCCAATTAAAATCATAATTTCTTCTTTTATAAATTTGCAATTTTATTGCTGTTTTTTAATAAAAAGTTTTAAAAAACTTCAATCACAAAGTAAACATATCAACCACACTCTTCAAAAGTGACACAACTCAAAAATTTAAAATTTTCAGGAGAGGCAAGAAACTATGTATTTCGTTTTCAAAGCAACTTCATACAAAAGAAGGGCACAAAATGACTTATTTTTTTAAATTAAAACAAATAAATTAGATTAAAACAAAATTCTAACAGTCCATGGAGATGTGCATTACGAATTGGTTTACATTAAAGTCAAAATTGAAAAATGTTGAGTTGTGTCGCTTTTGTAGAGTGTGTGCGATATTTTTCATATACTTTTTAAGTCCATTACATTGCAAAATATGTTAGTTTCTATTATTCAAAGCATTCAAAATGACGTTGATCTTTAATTTTTTTGATGTAAATAGTTCAAGTAAAACATTTTAGCATCTTCCTGCTCTTCAATAGGCAGCACATCCAGTTTGCTTTTTACCAATTCTAAAAAAGCATCGTGCTTTCCTGCCACCACTGATTGTGCATGTTGTGCATGGATATCAGCCATTTTCTTCATGAAGTTCTTGAAGCTATCTTCCAAAGCACTTCCTTTTTTTGTTCGACGCCCAAAATTGCTGCCATCCAATGTGGATGGAGTAGATTTTGATGGGCGTTCAACATTTTCACCTTCGAATGACAGTCTGGGTTGGTTGTGCTTCCTCAGCAATGATGTCATCAAGTAAAAATACATCTTCCAGGCTACCAGAACTTTCATTCTGGCCAATATGATTCAACCCATCAATAAATTCTTCATCCACATTGGATGCAGAACTCGCAGACACACTGGTGGTTGTTCTATTAAATACAGGAGGAATTGTAGTTGTATATATATGTGTTAGTCGATTTGCAGCTCACTTTCTAGGCAGAACATGCGCCCTTAAAAAACTAATCTGCTCCATATGCTGATATCTACTCTGGATTTCAGCTGCGCTCCCAGACCTCAAAACCTTCGAGACTTCCCGAGCATACCGGTCACGTATTGAGCGCCATTTGCTCATGCATTCAGCTCCTACAAAAGTTAACAACAATTTGTTAAACAAAAATCATATATAGGCATAACAAACCTTCAATGTTCAATGCTTTTCCTATTGATTCCCACGTTTTGGCACGTTTTAATTTGTTGCGGTATTCCGTTGTTGACTTGGCGTAGATGCAAGGATTCTTTTCAACTTCATGTATGAGTTTCTCATTGCAAAAAGATTCCATTTTCTAACAATATTCAAAAAACTGTTTGTTTAACAAAAATCACCCGCAATAAAATGACTGTTAGTTTTCGAACTCGTTAGTTTTCGTTATTCTCGGTGTTCGCTGTAAGTAACGAGCTGTCAAAAAACGCAATTTACGCAAGCTAAGTTCAAATATTTTCAACTTTTCTTGCGTAAATTGCGCCAGCGAGTAAACAGACGCATATGCATATGCAGTTAATGAACTTCCAGCTTAAAGAAAATAAAAAAGCATGGAAGGCCTTGACGGCTAAAAGCTAGGATATATAATCAATCTATACAAGGAGATGGCAGCGGAGTTGCAGCGCCAGGGTTTCGCTATAAGTTTCGCAGAAGTTAAAATTTAAATAACAAACTTGCCTGCAAAATATAGGTAAGTTCTCTTTGCTTCCAGCTGTCTCATTTATAATGAAGTTAACAAATTTGGATTAACAAAAAATGTAAGGCTGATGTTGGACCTTCAGATGGCTCGCCGGCAGAATGGATTCACTTCACTCGAGTTTACCAAATCATTGGTGGCTTTTGGGTAAACAACATGGATATCGTCGTCGAAGAAGGTATCCAAAGTAAGTAAAAACACAACGAGTTTATAAAACATAAGACAATTTATATTAAAATTTAGGGAACAAGTGCAGAATAGTGGAAATGGTATTTTTTTTAAATGTGTGTTTTGAGCCAACAAATTGAAAGGTGAAAGAACTAAACGTCGCTCTCCAGTGGCTTAGAAGTTATAGGGGGTCAAAATTTGTGAAAATAGGCTTAAAATCCTGGGGTTTTTATTTTTGTTTTCGAACAAAAGTAAAAGTTGAAAGAAGTGTCTGTCTTTGAAACAAGAAATATAAATGTTTTCATAGAATTCGTGCAAATATTGTTGTTATTAATAAGAAATGTGTGTTATTTGTGGTTATTTATTGTTATTTCGTAAAAGGGTGAACAGTCAAGTGTCCACAATATATAAAGTGTTATATCTTAACAAGTAATGCCCGTACTTTTATTTGTCAAGTTTGTTGTACACTTTTTTATATAAATAACAAAAGCGCCGCAGGTGAAAAATAGTTCTAAAAAATTGCGCGATTTTTTAAAACCAATTTTCATGTTGGCATAAAAAAACATGAAAATAATTGAATAAACTGATTTTTATATATATTTATGGATTTTATAAGAACAACTTTATTGAATAGGTCATAGTATGACCTCTTGCTACCAATCTTGGTTAAATTTTATTAAAAAAATCGAAAAAAAGAGCAAGTTTTTTTCAACTTTTGGTCACTACAACTTTTAAACCACTTGAGAGCGACCTTTAAAACAAGTAAGGAAACTCTAAAGTCAGTCTAGCCCGACTATGGAATATTGTTTTTTTTTTAGATCTAATGCTTGAAAATAGACTTAGGTTTTTAAGCTTATAATTTAAAAAAAAAATTAAATGCACCAAATGCCTTTTTTAAATTTCGTTGTTAATTTTTACCGCTTTTTTTAACCAACAGATTTAATTCTTACTGGCAACGGTTCTGCTAGACAGTGTTTTGGCAAATGGTATATTATAAACGAAGTAAAAATTCTTTAAAAATGATAATCTTTGGAGTTAAAACGTTTTGCATAAGCATTCAGATTAAATGCTTAAATGCAAGATCATATTAAAAATGTTAAAAAGTAAAAAAAGGATAAAAGTAAACAAATTCTTCATAAAAGTAGTATTAAAAAAATTACACCAAATACCAATTCAAGGCAAATATAGAGCTGTTTGAATACATGTACGTCCTGAGTTTTTTCAAATTAATATTTTTAATATTATTTTATTATTATTAACATTATTAATATTTTTCAGTGTATAACTTTGCAAGAAATATTAAATGAAAAAAGTACGTAGTTATTACATTTCATTATTAAATTTATTATTAAAAATTAATTATTATTAATTGTTTTTATTATTAATTATTTTTATAAATTATTATTAAAGCAGCTGTCAACAACAATCCCGTAACGAATTCGCACCGATCAACTTTCATTGCCATCAGTTTCAACACCGTCACTAAATAGTCCAACTTCACCGACTACTTCGCTTGAGCTGTTTTCACCAACGCCTACACCATCGACTTCGCTTGTTATCACATGGAACGAAAAATAAAAATTTAGAGAAGATGTTCAGTATGTGCTCAAAATTAGGGGATACTTTTAATACTGCCATTGCACGGCAGCACGATCAAACCGAAGAAATAATTGAACTTGAAAAGGAAAAATGAAAAGTTATCAAAGATATCCAAAGCGATACGCGACGATTGACTGATGGATTTTTGAATTTTTTACAAAATTATTCATAATGCTGGTAAATTTGTGTGGCTTTGTGACCATGGTGACCATGGCGTGCAGGTTAAGTGTGTGGCTTAGCATGCTCGGAGCCCGGGTTCGATCCCCAGTCGCGGCGAAAAGTTTTTTTCAATAAAAAATTTTTCTGACCTCTCTGCAGACAATGGCAAACCTCAGAGAGTAAATAATGCCATGTAAACCTTCTTGAGAACATGAACTTTAGCCGTTCGGAGTCGGCATAAGACATGTAGGTCCACAACACAATTGATCATAAGAAGCTCGGTCAAAGTCCTTTCAAGGGCTGAAATGGCCAATTTGTTATTTTTTTTGTTTTTTGTGACCAAAATCTTATTGTTGTTTGTTTAATTTAATTTAACAAAACTTGTACCTAAACTTTAATTTGAATTCAGATAACAGTTGTTTGTTTTAATTCTACGATGTTGAGCATAGAGCTTTTATTTAAGTTTATAATTCTTAAAAAACATATTTTTTAAGAATTATATTTTGAGCTTTTAATGCCAAATAATTCATGAAGTAACAGGTTTTGCTACAACAACAAAATTCTTAGCAGAACAACCGAGCAGACTATACCATGGTTTCGTCGGACGCTACTCCGACTCATCAGTAGTCTCTGGTGGTTCATGCAGTGCACTAACTTTGAGAAGCTAATAAATGCAACTGCCGCAAAAGCTCAAAATATAATTCTTAAAAAATATGTTTTTTAAGAATTATAAACTTAAATAAACAAAGTAAACTGCCACAATTTTATAACTCATGTAAACTGGTGCGAGCTAAACCTACGAAAACATGATGAGTAATTATATGTTTGCGCATATAATAAACATCTGCTTTCAAAAAAACCTTCTTCACGCCTTCTATGGTTTAATACCAACAAAATGTTGGAACCTAGATGGACACGTGATAAAGAAGTAAACAAAAAGCGCAACAACAAAATCTTTGCAGAATCAATGCAGTCAACTTTTTGAAATTCTGCGACTAGCAGAAGAGTAGAAAAACACTGCTTTGATTAAGTGAAAAGTGCATCGGAATTCCATTTTGGTTTTGCGGCAGTTGCATTTATTAGCTTCTCAAAGTTAGTGCACTGCATGAACCACCAGAGACTACTGATGAGTCGGAGTAGCGTCCGACGAAACCATGGTATAGTCTGCTCGGTTGTTCTGCTAAGAATTTTGTTGTTGTAGCAAAACCTGTTACTTCATGAATTATTTAGCATTAAAAGCTCAAAATATAATTCTTAAAAAATATGTTTTTTAAGAATTATAAACTTAAATAAACAAAGTAAACTGCCACAATTTTATAACTCATAGAGCTTTTATATTTGAAATGTTTCTTATGTTTGATTCTGAAAATGAAATGATGAAATTAATAAATATTTTATAATATTAATTCAAAAATTGTTTTTCATCTCAATTCGTTGACTTGAACCTCTTCATATTTCAATGGTATTCAAATATTTCAATTTATTAACCCTTAACTGGTATACTTAGTCTGTGGGACCACGCTAAGAAAAGGAAAAGGTTACATCGCTCTCATTATAGATACAAGAACAACGTTCACAAATCGAATCACAAATTCGGTGTCAATAAGAAAAAAATTGCATTTATAGCGTTCTTAAAAAAGAAAATAACATATATAACTACATTTATAATTTTTTTCAATTTTAAATTGACGAGGTCCCAGGGACCACATTTACTGTTAGTGTGATTTTTTTGAGGGTTAAAATAATGAAATACTAAAGCTTTTCTGTTTATTGTAATGAAGTTTGACTTTTTTATTTCATAATGCTTGTCTTATAGATTCTGCGGCATCTTGACCAACTTCCGAATGGGTTGACTGGTGCAGATATCTTCTATCCCTGTCAATGGCACTTTGTTCAATTAACTACGATGTTTCAACAATATCATTTTCCATGTTTAAAAAGTTATGCAGTGCGCTTTTATAACAGAATTTGTATTCTGAATTTGATTGTCAAGTCCTTTTCCACTACGGCGAAATCTAAATTGAGAAAATCATTGATATAATATCATAAATTTATCTTTTTGTACTAATAAATGAGCTTTTAATTTGTATGTACTATAATTACCTAGCTTTCAAGTGGCCAAAAGCGTTCGAGGCCACTCTGCGACACTTCGATAGGTTATAATAAAAACCACGTTTCCCCGCTGTGTACCTAATTAACTTGGAAATGCTGGATCGCAGATGGAACCCATTCACACATTCTTCTATTTTTTCTCGAATAAGAGGAAAATTCTGAATATAGGTGGGATACAGCACATTCAAAACTTTCTCGCAGAATTCAATTAAAATTCAACACACCGTTGACTTTCCAACTCCAAATAAGTTTCCCATGCTGCGATACTCGACAGATGAGCCAAGCGCATATAAGGCGATTGCAACGCGCATCTTTTTAAGTTTGACAAGAAACCACATAATTTGTTAAACGTGGAACAGTTCGTCCTAAAATTTTGTTTAAAGAAGGCGTCTTCATTTCTTTGGCATTCGTTTTCCCAAAAGGTGCTGCTTCGGTTCTTTAATGGAATTTTGTAATCATATTTTTTTTAAAATTTTAAACATACTTACCAGTATCTACATACTCCTTTGATTTCCGTGCAGCACTGAGTGCATCATACCCCACTGAAAGTTTTTATAAAACAATATGGTTCTAAAATTTTGCGTTCTGGTTATGGTCCGGCGTTTGTTTTGTTTTAAGTTCGGACGATTGTGCTTGTAACTGCTCTAATTTTGCGTAATTGTCAATTATATTTAAATACATTTGAACACAAACTAAATATATTTGCATCTGGTTCATTTTTACAACTTTCACTAGGTAAGGGAGTTTATTTAAATTAATTGGCCGCACAAAATTAGATTAAATGTTAGCATAAACAATTGTTTTTTTTTTAACTTTTCAAAACAGTTGATTACGGCATGTTCGAATCCCTGTCAATTTAAATTCGCATTTACGCTACTCGCTAATTTGAACACATTTGGTTGAATTTTCGAACTTATAAATGCGCATTTAAAAATCAGTCTGAACGTACTATTAAGAGCTCGTAATTTTTTTCAATTTCATCTATATGAAAACGAAATGAAATCAATGTGTTTCACTTCAGAAGTTATTTATTTTGTTTAAACAATGTTTCTGTTTTACTCACTAGGACAGAACTTGGATTTTATTCTTCTAATAGTTCCGTTCCTACTAAATTTAAGGCTGAAAGGACATTTTTTTTTGTTTTGATAATAGACCCTCAAATTAAAAATTGTATAAAACAAATATGGATGTATTATTTAAAACTACTAACTTATCCATAAATGCCTTAGCTGTTCGTTTCCAATAAATTTTATAATAAGTATTTAAGAATTTGTATACCAACCACCTGACAGTCAAAATACAGTTACACGATATTTTCAGGGATGTAAATCTGTGCATAGTACTTAAAAAACTGGTCAATATGCACGGGTTTTTATGTGTTTATGTCTGAAAAAGGGGAGAAAGTCGTGCATTGTTTTTTAAAAGTGGCAAATAAACTCAATTTTGAAAAAGTCGTATCATAAGGGCAGAGCATCCGAAAAAGTGTCATTTTGTCACTTTAGTCGGCAAACTGTCACGCTGATCAGCAGTGCTCTTTTAGCCCCATTACTTACAGAATGACAACAGTTTGAAGTTTCCAGTGAACTTCACTTTATTTGGGCCAAAATAATACATACATTACATAATATTATTTTATCGGATATATTATAAGTACTGCAGTTATAATTCACATATATAATTTTAAGTGAAAAAAATTTGCATATCTTTATTTGTCATTCAAAACAGGGTCATCAATAATAATCTCATTAATTTGTGCTTAATCTGCAGCTCAATTTGTTTCTCTCTTTTTTTACGTGCATCTTTTAACGACCTTGAATTGATATTCAAGACTACATTACAATTTTTTGCTAAGGTAGCTACGTATTAGCATCATAACATTAAGTTTAGCTATTTAATTTGAAATCCATGAATATTTTACTAGGAAATACCGTTGATGTGAGTAAAAATAATACTCACAATAGTAAAAATAAGCCTTAAGTCGCAACAAGAGCTCCTCACGGCGCAACATGCTCAAAGGAAGCTTCACTCGAAAAGTCTGCGCAAATTCCGCTTCTTAAAGCTAAAAGTATTTCGTTCATAAGTCTATAAACTTTTCTGATGTAGTTGTTGTTGCTTTTGTATTCTTATTTTTTATTTTACTTTTGTCATGCTTGCCCTTATTTCCTATTGTCAAGGATAGCAACTTCACTCGACACTTGCAGGACATTGCGCGGCACTGCAATGTGATACGATGCGATATTTTATTTTTGCAAGCAATAACAACAACAACAATTATTTACACTCAAGTCTTCTTCTCTGGTACTTTCTTTCGAGATACTTTCCGCCGCTTGCACACGAAGCGTTAAGATGGTGTTAATCTCTAAGATGACGCGCTAACGGAAGCGAAATAGGTATGAAACTTCATCGTCCCGTCCATTTCTCTTTAAGTACGATGACAGGATGGCAGCCCAGCAGGCAGCAGGCACAGCAGTGAAAGACTTCAAAACTTTTGAATTCAATTCGTAGATGACTTTTTGCAAAAAGTTCCTACATTGACCGGTTGAGAAAATTCCTAGATTCATATTTTTGGAAGGAAAGAGACTTGCATCTGGATATAAATAAGTTTAGTACCGTTGCATATTTTTTATTGTTGTTGGAAGTTTAATGTTATGCCTTGTAAGTACCACTGCATACGTCACAAGAGTTATTCTTGAAAAATATAGAATTTAAAACTTAAAGTTTATTCACTCCCGTCATCAGAATATTTGCACTATTATTCACTAAAAATTGATAACTTGAAGAATTGGGCTCTATAAATAAAATAAGTAGTATTTTAGAAGAATCTTATCTACCATCAATTCAATCACTTCCTTTTATAAGAAGAAAAATTTGTAAAATCTGTGTTGACAAGTAATAACCGCTAAAGTCGAGTTAGGACAATGTGAGGTTATTACTTTCATTGTGTTTTTTCGCAACGAAATGCACTAGTACGTAAATTTTTATGGTTGCACTTGTCTGAGGCCATCAAATTTAAACAGTAAAAGTCAGGGCACCTTCAAATAAGATAGCGATTTTAATTTTAAAAATGCTCTTCTGAAATTTTGAAAATCAGTTTAGCTGTTATTCCTTGTCGACACAGATATTGTTCAAGAATTATCAAGAAAATTCGTTTTAAATTGGAAAATGCTTTTGAAATCAACACTAAGTTCACAGAAAATAAAGACTCAATTTCTTTATGTTATTACGATTCAGAATTATCTTGAATTAAGGGAAGAACTAAGAAATAAATTTTAAGCTGCAGATTAATTTAATGAAAAATATAAAATTTTCTTTGCAATTTATGAAACTTTTTCAAATCCTTTGAAAAAATTGCAGGATTTATGAAAGGAGAATTGGATTTAATCGCAGTGTACCATCTTATAAAAACGCACAGAACCTTAAAGCAAAACATGTAGCTCTGGCAAAATTTGAAAGTAACAAAAGTGGTAGCAAATTGGACAATGACTTCGGTTGCAAGTGAAATGGAATTGTTTCCTCTTCTCACTGTAATGCATGAGGAACCATCAAGGGAAGTGTTAAAAAAGCCAGCCTGCACCGAATCTCAACCTCGATTTTTGTACATTAAATTTCCAACATAAATTGTTTTCTGTTCTTAAAGCAAACGTTGAAGCTGCATAATACATGTACTACTGGAAGAAAGATATTTTAATTTATTTACAGTAAAATATAAGGTCTTACCATATTGTTGCACCTTTTACTCAAAACACCTGCAGAATATTTTTATTAATTTAATTAATGGACGTTATTAATACGTTATAAATCATAGTTTTAAATGTTATATGAATAATGTATGATTCAAATTCAATTTAATTAATTTTCTCATGTTTTAACAGGGTTTAAATTGCTTTCAGCAGAACAGCAAAAACAACGAAAATTTTACTTCGGTAGTACTATATTTCTTAAACAACCTTTTTTGTTGGTAAACGCTTTCTTGTTAAATTCAGCATCGTGGTTGTCATCGAGAGATGTGAAGGTTATATTCGCTGCGTTTATACACTGCAAGGAACTTTGTAGGTAGGTTTTTATAAATTTTTGCTTCAAAATAAATTATTTAATTAAAAACTGATTTTTAACTTAAGCATTACAAATGGCTAGAAAAGAATGAATAAAAATAAAAATAATTTCTTGGATATGCTTACTTGCTTTGGCCCTAATGGAAAAATAATGTACTACGATAGACACAGTGCCCACAATGCCCATTACGAAATATGGTCACGAAAAGAACAAATAGCAACAGTCTAAATATTAAAGAAAAATTAACAAATAAAATATCATGAGCAGCGCTCTCATTAGCCTTAAATGAATGTACTGTCGTCATCGATGTAGCTTAGCTGGTGATATTAATTTAATTTATAGACAGAGACTTCATTGTAGAAGAAGTGCTTCGTAATACCACAACACCGCTTCTAATACCACTAAAGAAATAGGCATATTTAGGACCGTGAAAATATTGGTAGAGCCAATAAATGGCTCGGCACTAAGCGCTATATTCACAGATGAAGCTGGTAGTATGCGAGGTAAGGATGTGGCTTATTAGGTCAATTAAAAAAACGAAATCTAGATATTCCATTTTACCATTGTTTGATCCATCAGGAATCTCTGTGTACAAAAATTATGGGATTGATCGATACTATGTTCACTGTAGTGCAAATGATTAATAAAATAAGAGCAGGTTACAACGTACTAACATATATTTAAAGTTCGCTGGCTAAGTAAAGGAAAGTGCCTCCAAAGATTTTTTTTAATCGTCAAAAATTCAAGACCCTTTCAACAAAAATTGACAGAAGAAAATTTTCTAGCAGAGCTTGTATTCTTATCTGAAAAGTGCCGTAAACTTTTAAAAACTAAAAATTAGTTTACAAACACCAAAGCAATCCATGATTGATATTATATCATCAATAGAAGGTTTAAAAAAAACTCCTATCTGCAAGTGAAGTGGAATGTACACAGTTTCTAGAGCATCCAAATAGATTTTGAGTCTTTTTTCTCAATAATTAAAATAAATAGAAGAAAAACTCGGAAACAGATTTAAGGATTTCGAAAATATAAAGGAAAAAATTAATCAAGCACAATGCATCAATCTGCTACGCATGTAAAAACATACTTACTAAGGAAGCTACAACTTTACAGTACAAAGCCGTGCCTAGTGCCATCCTACCCAAGAAACTCTCATTAGGCATTGCTCAAGCACTGCAGCAACCACCATCTTGTAGTATCAACAGCACAAATAGAAAACACATTCTCAATATGAGTCGGGACCATCATATTCGAGCTCAGTCCCAATTAAGCATATTATAACTTTCTCAAAAAAAATTCAAAGAGCTCGCCAAGCTTTTGAATGAGCAAAATATATTGGCACCAGATCCAAAGTGTTCCAATCACATATTCCATCGATACAAAGGAAACGTATGCAAAAATGGAATGCATTTTAAATTCAGTGCTTACCGGATTGTATATACTTAATTTATGAGCTTTTAAAGGAGTTGAGAATCCCGAAATAAAGGCAACCATTACCAAAATCATGCATAGAAAAGTAGAATAGCACCTGAGACGATGTTGATACCTTCCCTCCACGTTAAGTGCAGTGTTGTAAACACTTCCCTAAGAAATAAGGACAATCCCGAACATGCGCTCGATATTTAAAACCTATTGAGGGACTATATTTTTAAAAGCAAATCAGCGTTCTAAATTGAAGGAAGGTGCGTAAGATAAAAATAAAATTAACAATTTTTTCCTCTTGTTCCAGTTTAAAGATACATACATTGAACATTTTAAAAATTCTCAATTTTTTAAAGGCGTCTTTCATGGCCAGAAATCTGTAAACTTATGAAATATAAATTCTTCGATAACATTTAAGGAGGCGTCGACAAGGATGATTGGTGCCTAATAAAAGAAGTGGTAGTTGGTTCCCTTGGATAGTATCAGTCTCAACAAAACAAAAAATTTAAAGGCAACATGGTGACTGCTTTTAAGGTAATTGGTGTTCATATGTTCTCAAAAATATACTAGTTGCACCATCAATTAAACTACTTTTGTCGTCAGCTTTCAACGGAATAAAATAAGCAAGGCAAACTGTTTCGTCTAACGGTATTGCTATTTAAATTAAGGTAATAAAATCTGTTTGTACTTTTATTTTCATATATTTAAACAATTTTATATTCACCATTATTCTTACGAATTCGCATCGATCAAATACAATCGTCGAAAGCTCACATTCACCAAGACTCATCGTCGAACATAATTTCAACGAAAATCTTCACTTCCGACAAAAGAATTTCACTATCTAAGTATTTATAAATAGGCGTTCGGAAAACAGTAAAGGCCATTTTCTCACGTATTTCTCAACCGATTTTGATAATTTGTATACCCTAAACCTGAAAGGTCAGGGTATATTTACTTTGTGCAAACGTTTGTAACGCATAGAACGAAGCGAGTCCGGTATAGAAAAGTATATATATTCTTGATCAGCGTCACCTCGTGATTCGAGCTATTCATGTCCATCCGTCCGTGCGTCCGTCTGTGTGTTGTCCGTAAACACAGGATAAGAAGGAGTCGAGATAATTGGATAAAACTTGGTACACATGGTCACATGCACCCAAGGATCTGCACTATTGAATATTTTTGGAATCCGCCCACAGACACGCCTACCTCCCATACAACGCAAAAATTTAAAACTACATAACTCAGCTCATAATAAGCCTACAACAATAAAATTTTATATGTACTTGTATATGTTTTTGAAAAATGGACGTCATCCCCTCACGAACACGCCCACCTTCCATACAACCCAAACATTTAAAACGCAATAAATAAGCCTCTGTTTAACCGACAAAGCTAAATCATATGTTTTTTAAAACAAAATAAAGATGGTTTTGAAAAATGGACATCATCCGCCCACGGACACGCCTACCTCCCATACAATGCGAAAATTAAAAACTGCATAACTCAGCTGCATAATAAGAGTTACAACAATAAAATTTGGTATGTATGTGTTTTATATCGACACAAAGATGTGTTCGAAAAATGGACGTCATACGCTCACGGGCACGCCCACCTCCCATACAACACTTAAATTGAAAACGCAATAAATAAGCTTCTGTTTAACCTACAGAGCTAAAGTTTGGCAGGTATGTTTTTTATGACAGGACAAAGATGGTTTTGAAAAATGGACGTCATCTGCCTACGGACACGCCTACCTCCCATACAACCCAAAAAGCTCAAAACTCAATAAATAAGGTTATGTTTGTCATAGAGAAATTAAATTGGTATGTATTTATTTTGTACCAAAACTAAGGTGTGTTCAAAAATTGGGAGTAATCCGTCCATGAACACGCCCACCTCCCATAGCAAAAGCACAATAAGGGCATTAACTGTGCGCCCTTATACAGGAATAAAACTTGGTATGTGTTACAATAAAACTTTTTTATTCAAAAATAAAAATTTTTTTGTTTTTGAAAAGATGGTTTAGGGTATTTCATAGTCGGCCTAGACCGTTTTTAGACTTTCTTTACTTGTTTTAAATAATTTTTTTTATAGTCTGATTTAAATTAAAAATTCATTATTTCTTTGGTTTTTTAAGTTGTTGAGTTTTTATTAACATTTGAAATTAATGTTAAACAAACTACGTATTAAGAGGATTCTTATGATATAAGAATTAAAGTGGTTTTTATGGTTCATTAGGAAGATATAGCATTTTAAAATTTGTGCATTTTATTACATTTATTAAGCACCAAAAAAAAAATTTTTA
This sequence comes from Tetanocera ferruginea, assembly GCA_958299015.1. NCBI lineage: Eukaryota > Metazoa > Arthropoda > Insecta > Diptera > Sciomyzidae > Tetanocera > Tetanocera ferruginea. The sequence goes on along the minus strand of OY282644.1, from coordinate 35,555,570 downwards.
TTGTTTTAAAATCCTCTCAACATAAGCTTTCATATTAGGGGCGGTCAATGCAAAAGTTTTTTTCACCATATGGGGTGACCCACTTTAATACTCATACCTCATGTAATAAAATGCACAAATTTTAAAACGCTATATCTTAATATCAAAACCAATTTCATTCTTAAATCATAAGAATCTTAATTCGTGGATTATTTAACATTAATTTCAAATTTTTTCACCCGTGCCCATTGGACATACTTGACCCCAAAGTTGGGGCAAATTTGAGATTTCTTATTGTTTAAAGCGATGTAACCCAAAAAGTTTATATATAAATTATATTTTAACCCTGGAAGGACATGTTTCGTCGAATCGACGACGCATGGTTACATTAAATCGTTTTGTCTTCCTTGTTTTATTTTGTTTTCTTCTGATTTTTCTTATAGCACCAGTCAAAGTCTAGCTTGAACGTATGCGCAGACGTAGAACCAAAAAAAACAGTTGAGAAATATGATTTTTAAGAATTATCGTCGTCGAAACGACGAAGCATGGCTTTTGAGTAACTTTTTCAGTTTCATATTTTGGGTTTTTTTGTAGTTTTTGTATTAATATTCCATTTTTATTGCTGGAACGCAAAATCTGCAACCAAAAACATATATATATTAAGAAATTGCAAAAATTTTATCGATCTACAACGAATCCAATGATGAACTTGATTGTTTCAGCGCTTGCTTTGGTACAGTGGAGGCTAAAAAAAACTTACTGCCTATTGCCTATAGTATTATCTCATCCATTTAAAAACTTCATCTGAATAAAATTTAGAACTTTCTTTTTAAGATTTAAATTAATTTTATGTTCAATGTATGCTTAAAGAAGTTAATATTTAGTTTTGTTTTATGTACCTTTTTTAAAAAAAGTCAAATGAACTTAAACAGAAAAGATTTATTTTTTTATTAAAAACTATTATACATAAAATTGTTTGGTATTTTCTCTAATTCTAAATAATCCGAATAATCAAAAACTAGTGATTTCTTAAGATTTTTCCGTATAGGACATCGGTAGGGGCCTTTTAAAAAATGGTGTCGTCGATTCGACGAAGCATGACCTTTATGTATAAAAAAAAGGCATGTCCTTCTCGGGTTAAGTTCTTACTAAGACGTACCTTATACCTAAGACGTACCTTCCCCAGCCGCGGCGAAAAGTTTTTTCAATAAAAACTTTTTCTGATCGGTCACCACCTCTCTGCAGACAATGGCAAACCTCAGAGAGTAAATAATGCCATGTAAAGCTTCTTGAGAACATGAACTTTAGCCGTTCGGAGTCGGCATAAAACATGTAGGTCCAGTTCTCGGTCAATTGTGTGCAAAAATTTAATAACACACACAACACAATTGATCATAAGAAGCTCGGTCAAAGTCCTTTCAAGGGCTGAAAAGGCCAATTTGTTTTTTTTTGTTTTTAAGACGTACCTTATACCAAAAAAATATGTCTGCCACTAACTTCTTTCTATTAAAATTTTGTTTACAAAATTACCAAACATTACGTTTTTTTTTGGAAACTAACGTTTTTTTTTTTAAATAAGTAACATCCGAAATAATTTTTCTGATATGCAACATAATAGCCTAAGGTATAATTAATATTATGTTTTTTCATTTATTACTGTATGTTTAATAGGAGCTGAGACATGATCATTACAGCAAACTCTATAAGATACGAAAATCGATCGTGGTTACATGACAAACATGGCCGCCATTTTGTAAATACAACAAAAAAATTTTTTTTAAAGCAGTTCTAAGGTGCCGAAACATTACGAAATTTATGGTAAAAAAATAAAAATTTTTTAAAATAGTCGAGCGACCAGCATGTGATCAATCTCTGCGGACTGACCCTTATACCACATTTATTTTTAAATTTAAATTTGGCATCCGTCTTTGTAGTTCTTGCAAGCTCTTGTTGATCCGGGTGTTGAAGAAACGATAGAAACTGTCGGCAATTCATATTAAAATTTATCCGTATGGATAGCTGTGCTTTAACCAAACTTGTGTTCAGTTTGTTTCTATCGTTTCTCCATACCGACTCAAAACAAAAGCGTTGCTTACAGGTACGCTTAAAAATTTTATAACAAGTTATGTTATTTCAAAATATTTATTTGTTTTCAAAATATGCACCTAAAAATCTCTTTAGGATAAGTCAGTATCCAAATGGACTTTTTTACAATGGAATTTTTACAATGTTATGGATTCGAAAATTGAAAAAAATAAAATCTCCAAAAAAACTTTAATGGGCCCTTATGACAAATGGTTCATTCACATTAACAATGACATTCACTAAAAAAAAGTGAATCAAAACTAAAAAATAAGTTCAACATATTTTTTTGTAAAAAAAACTTGATTTAAACATAGATTAGAGCGAAAGCAAGAGAAAATGTGCCAGGCCCAGAGATCAGCCCTTAAGCCCGGAATCTCCCATGAATGGAGACCCATTCAAGATCTTAAAAATTCGGTTGAAAGTTTTTCAAAAAACGTATAGAAGGAAATGATTTCAAGAGTATGTTTTGCTTTTATTTATCCATTAGACTGTTAGCTAAACTGTTGTCAAAGACAGTAAACCGATATCTCCAGCTCCGATGAAGTTGTTGAACTCATTTTCTGTAAAAATACTTACGCTCATCTAGAGCTCCCTCACATTAATTTAAAGAAGAGTTAATTGAAAACAATGCAAAAACAATGAATTTATTCATCTTGACAAAAAATTAATTTTGGTCATTTTTGGTTTGTTCTGAATGTACATAACTTTTGAACACACTCTGCATAGTTGTTTCCGTTTATGAAAACCATTTTACCGTATTAAGCTACAAGCGCATTTACTTAATTTCTCTTCCGTAGTTGTAGCACTTAATTTGATTTAGTATTTTTTTTAAAAAACTAGGGCACTTTCTTCCACTGTTCATTAACTCCAGTAAAAAAAAAAAAACAAAAAAAACTAAAACAACCAAGTAACTTAAGGCAAGAAGCAAAACGGAAGAGCATCAAGATGAAAACTTTAACTAGGAACGTAAGTGAACATTATCATCAGTTTTATCCTGTGGCAACACCGCACTATAGTATGTGTGTATAGAGCTATGCAAAGAACTTAATTTGGTTTTAAAAATGCTTCAAAAGGGTGCTCTGTGGCCAAGGTTATGTAGAGTATGTCTACTATATGTCCTGATGCTGTCCTGATAGTGTCCTGATGCTGCCAACTGCATACATATTGCGCCAAAAACGGACATTACGGCACACGAAGACACAAACTAACTCACTTTGTTGTATATGCTTTAAAACAGGGATTCCCAATATATTCCCAAGTGAGCAGCATAAAAGTGTTAACTCATCAAATGCCGTAACTAAATCCCCTTAATTGAGTTTTTAAGTTTGGGAAACCCTTACTGCGTGCAATATTTTGTAAATCTGTGAGTGTGATTTTAACCGCACAAGATAAGAAGTGTTCATAAAAAATGCAGCTTCCAAAACTTCTGACCATAGCATAATTATGGAAATGCACATTAAGTGTTCAAAAAGCAAACATGGCTGACATATCTACTCAGAAATACACATACATACTCACACATATTCATGTATTTAACGCATTTTGTCAGTTACAAATGTAAAAATATTTGTATAAATTTTAATGTTAATCGCGGTAATAAACATGAATTTTAAAAAGAAAAGTTAAAAATGTTTAACAGAAAAATGTTTCCTCTCTGTCGTTTAACCACAATTTTAATGGAGTTGATTTTTTTTCCTGCTTTAGTTCACTTTATATAAATGCAATCAGAATTAACAAAAAAGAAAATTTAAAAGAAAATTAAAAAAAAAAGAAACTGGCCATTTCAACTCATGAAAGGACTTTGATCTGCTAGATACGCAGTTAAGCTCAGAAATTCTCGATTCTATGAGTTGATAATATATAATTAGAAAATTGGAACTACGAATTAAAAGTTCCCAAAAATTAATGAAATAAAAAAATATTTCATCGAATACAAAAATTTTAATTTTCTATACTAACTTTCAGCATCTAACGACCAGAAAAAAAAAACACAAAGCCCATCTTATATAGAGTAACCAGATGGTCTCGAAAGGAGAACATGTCTTCGTTTTTCACTAAAACTTAAATGTCCTCCTTTCGGTCCCAAATGTGCTCATTTTTACCAAAACTGAATTGACTATTTAGACCCTAGAAAGCACTCTGACCGAGCTACTTATTGTGTTGTGTGTGTTATTAAAAATTTCCTTGCAAACAATTGGAAGTCTTTTTGGAAGAAGTTGATATTTCGATGCACAAGCGATTCGCTCAAAAGTTCTTTGGAAGATGGATCGCTATTCGATTGCGCAAGCGATGAATGCGCGGTTCACGAAAAATTTTTAAAATTTTTTGTCGCTCATTTCGGCGATTGTTGGAAGATATTTTCTTGCAAAATTTTCAAAATCTATCATGGGAATAAGAAGAAGTATCTGTAAAATCGTTTAAATTAATCAAAAATTTGAACTAGTTAAATCCTTTGTTACATTTTTTCTTATAGTTAAGAAGAAACAATGCGTTAAATAAAAATGAAATAAAAACTAATTCACAAAACAATCACCACTCTTGTCGACGAATCGCTTAAGTACCCTATCTATGATTCGTTGGTGAATCGCTTAAGATCCCGATTCATTCTCAAATCTTCTCGGCGAATTACTTTAAATCTCTCTCGGGGATTCATTCACTTCTCTGCCTGCTGAATACCCTTCTCGGCGATTTGTTGGCGAATCTTCCCGAAAAATTTTGGTCTTCTAAGTGATTTGCTCTCAATTCTCAGATGATTTAACATGTCTGTAAGGTTGTAAATAATTGATCAGAAACTGGACCTACATGCTTTAGTCGACAAAAAACGGCTAAAGTTGATGTTCACAAGAAACTTTACATGGCATTGTTTACTCTTTGAGGTCTGCCATTGTTTGTAGAGAGGTGACAGCCGATCAGAAAAGTCAATTTACTTAAAACAAACTTTCTGTCAGATGTGAGGGTTGGAGGGCGAGATTCGGGCTGCAGCAGTTCGTTGCCTTACACACCATGCCACTCCCGCCCATCCTCCTTGGTTACATTTTAAAATTTTTTAATTGTAATTTTTTGCAATAGTTTTTTTTTCTTCTTTTTCTTATTTGCCGTACTTTTTCTACCATTATCTTAAATTTTGTACGTCAAATTAACAATCTTGTAGTGAACAACTTGGCAACAGAGCAAATCATTTTTACAGTCGTGTAGTGCTTATCAACGAGTATGTGTCCTCCTTTTTTTCATCCTAAATTAAATTTTGATATGGTAACCCTAATCCATTAGAACGCTAACAAACTTTTTCTGCCAAAATTGACTTACATACTAGCTTTTCGTAGTAAAGTCAGTATAGAAAAAGAACATGGATAAAGTTTGTTACGCCATTCGTTTTTAATTAAAAAATGTGCTGCAATATGCTGTACGTGTGCTATAATGTGCTTCATAGGAAAAAATATATTCTATTATAATTTTTATGAGTTACGCTTTTTTGGATCAAGTTCGTTGCGATATCATCATATCGTTGCGTTCGGTTCGCGAAATAGTCCTGCGTTAATGCAACCACTAATGAAAAGCGGAAGATACGCAATATATCCGCACCCAAGAAAACAAAGAAATCCTGTCCTGGAGGCCAGGTAGCTATTACCATATGCGATTTGAAAAGCACAGTACACTTTGCTAAATAATGATTAGGTTTACATTTCCGAAGGTAGCGTGAAAGGCCAGTTAATAGATCCCGAGGAAGTTACCAGACGCGGAAATACCAGTTGCTGATGAGTTACAACAAGGTGGGAGCGCTGAACATATATCCATCACCAGTAACAGCGAGGGGGACATCGTTGAGTGCAAGGAAAAGCTTATGTTTGCATGTAAAGAGGTTTTGCTTCCCAAAAAATATTTTGACTTTCAGAAGGATATATTTTGAAATTTATAGAGGTTTACCCTCCATATCGCTTCTAAAGCACAAAGGTTTATTGTGCATAAACGTTTAACGCTTTAATCCTCGATAAGACTTCCATGGCACTTGTAAATACAGGTTTCAAATATCGAAGCGTAAGCTTACTTCGGTTGCTTCGATGAAGCTCATAGGAATTACGTTATCGAGAATTATACATTTTCACGTAGTGAACTTATATCAGTTGCGTCAAGGAAACTATTGCGAATCGCTTTATCGAGATTATCAGCAAGTCTTATCGAAGCTTTTTCAAGGATGGAAACGTCCTCCAATTTTGCGCCATCATGACCCCCAGAGCAGGCTGGTCTAATCACCATCCAACCTTGGTTAGCGTTTACGCCATCATGTACTCGAGGGATTTTAACATGGGAGCTTATGGATTAAGAAAAGAAGGTAACCCCACCACTTCAACAGTAATAGATAAGATAACTATCCCAATAAAATTTTTCACCGCCAGGGTAAGCCGACCTGAGGTAAGCTGCTTGATAAAACTAATCACACAATCAGAAACGATGTTTTGTCTCCGTTAGGAGAAACAAAAGCAATCAGAAAATATAAAAATTTGATTTTATTTTATTTTATATACTGTTTAAAAAGGGATGGATGAACAAAAGGGATGGACAAAACGAAAATGATCCCTAACAAAGTCTGGCAACACTGCTTGTGCTCATACTGATTGACTCCGAACATTTCGATTGTATTGTAGTTCTTGATCAAGCTCGTGCATAAAGCAATTCTATGCTGGCATCCCTTATTATTGTAACATCTTTCCCTACATTTACAGGCACAAATTCTATATCAAAATCAACATTGTTTTTCATATTGTTATGAAAATGCCTATCGTTATGTCATATTCTTATTGGCATATTAATCATGAGAATTCAATATAAAAAATCAAATTAAAACATATTTGAAAAAGTAGTTTTAAACATTATGAAAAAGACGGTCAAAGTTCAAAATTGTTAACCAAAAACTTGAAATTTCAACTTTAGACCTAAATATCTCAGAGAAGAAACATGACATACAAATGGTTAATACAGTCTTAGATAGCTTTTTTAATTATCTGTCATATGACATTCAAATGATTATTTGAAACTATAGTTTCTAAAGTAGAAAAACTGTATCAAAGTCTAAAAAAAACAAATTACCCTGTATCTCCAAAATTCTACCTATTAAAAAAACTGAGTATAGGTGTTGAATCAGCTTAAAAAATTCTTATAAAAAAGTAATTCAGGTCTCTGGATAAAAAAATGTTCGTGAATTTGTGGACAAGTGTTTGAATATATAAATTTCAAAATTAAATTCACAGCAAAGGCCAACCAAACAATTGTGGACATCTACGTTAGGAAAAAATCCATCAGCCCAATTTTATCCGATATCATCGGAAAGCGAACGAGCTTAAGACGTAGGCTTCTGTTTAGTTTAAGTCTAACATAGTGTTGCCATATGTTCCGCATTTTGCATGACATTTGAAATTTTCTGCCGGGACACGATTTTTCCCGTATTTTCAACAATTTTATTAAATTTCTATGATATCAAATGCTTACTTATCCACATATTTTTCTAGCATGACATACTTTTCTAGTATGAACTTATCAGTAGCGTAGCGAAGGGGGGCCGGGGAGGGGCGGTTCGGCCCGGTTGCACGCCATAGTGTGGCGCAAAATTTGGCAAAAGAACTTTTTACCACATAATTTTTGATTTTTTTAACAAAAAGAAAACACCTCAATAACTTCGGTTTTATATTTGAATATCAAGAGGGTGCAAAAGTGAATGAAAATATTTTTAGCCATCACCACGACTTCGTTTTTATTGAAACAAACTTTAACTTTTTATTAAATTTTGTTCAATATTAACGCTCACACTAAAACCCAATTCAATTCCATATGTAATTTTTCATTGGTTGGGGGTGCAATTTCCAAACAAATTATATTAAAGTTATGATATTAAGATGGAGTACAAAAGTAAAAATGTTAAAACATTTTTTTATATTCCATTAAGTTTTATAAAAAAGCACTTTTTTACAACTTATATTCAGGTTAAGAAGTGTTCAAACTTGCTAGCATAGTAGACATTTCTAAAACCATTAAGTTTCGAAAACCTACATGATTTTCAGAGTATGATGAATGGAGGTGTCAGTTGTTTTGTTAGCAATACATTTCTCCAGAACTTTTTAAAAAAACATATTCATGTCATAAACGTCAAAAATAAAAATATACTTTATGATTTTGTGATTACTAAGTTCTGAGACTATATATCATGAAACAAACCTCATTTACATCTTTTTACCTGCTAGAACATAATTTTGAATAGTTATATGTTTTGGGTATACTTTTACATAAAACTACTAGTTTAAAAATCATTAATAAACTTTTTACTTGCTTAAAAAATTTCTTAAAAATTAAATTGATTTAAATTAAACATGAAATAACAATAGAGTTCAGCTACTACAGCTTTTTCGCAGCATTAACCTATTTAAAACCACGACCCATAGCATAAAATAAATTTTATGTTAAGGATTACATTACATTTTTTATTTAAATTAAAAAAATTGCGTTCTATGAAAATTTATGGCGGTCTGACTTTTTTTTATTTTATTTTGAAGATGTCTATTAAAAACTTTAAGATGCTTTTCTGAATCCTTTATTTTACTAAAATAATTATTAATATGTTCAAATCAACCAACAAAAACTATGTAAAATAGAGTTTTTAAGAGCAGATAAATTGCACAGCTCCTTAAAAATTATTCTAATTATTAAAATTAAATTTTGTTCTCAATCACCGAATGTGAAGAATCAAAAGATTTCTTGGAATTGCCAGCTGTTTTTGAGCCATTCATGACTCTTGACCTTGTCCAACCTGGGCAAGTTTGCTTTGGGAAGTATGTAGATCATGAGAATGAAAAAAATTTCTGATATCAATTTGGTATCACTGTTATATTGTGATACTGAAATATTTATGGTGGTATTTATGGTGATATTTATAAATCAGTCAAATGTTACAGACCTCAATCTTGTCTATAAAAGTCCAAGCGGAGATTAATGTAGATACACTGAGAAAAAACATACTTTAAAATTAAAAAAAAAATATTAAAATAGAAATTTAAAAAAAAACGCCTTTGCGTTTCTACATGACAATATTTAAAACAAGTGTGTTTCATTTTCACCTACACTGAGAAAAAAAGCGTACTTTAAAATTAAACAAAAAATATTAAAATAGAAATTTAACGCCTTTGCGTTTCTACAAAACAAAATTAAAAACAAGTGTGTTTAATTTTCACCTACACTGAGGGAAATATGTGTTAAAACTAAATGAAATTGTGTTAATGTCAAACGAATTTGTGTTTGAAATAGAGCTTGAAACAATTTCATTAAAGTTAAACACAAATGTTTTTAAAGTTTAATTTAAAACAAAAGTTTTTGTTTTTAAAACATTGTTTTTAAATGTAAAAACAAATTTAAAACAAAAATTTTAATATTTAAAACAAATGTTTTAAGCTTGATGTCTTCGATGCCAGTTTTTCATTTTTTCTGCGTTTTCGACACGAGATTCGTATTCAGTGACCCCTGGGACCCTCCGAATACCGAATTTCAACTCCACTCGATGAAGTTTGACTTCTAAATATTGAAAAAAATTAAATAGTGATTATTTTATCGTTTATGTTCGTTACTTGCAAAACCACAATTTCAAAAACTGTCATATATTTCAGATAGTTATTTTTTTGTTTTTTCAAAGACATAAGAAAAATTATAAAAAAGGAAGGAGTTGATAGTTGAAATTTAAACACGTTTGTTTTAAATTTTGTTTGTAGAAACGCAAATGCTTTTAATTTCTATTTTAAAATTTTTTGTTTAATTTTAAATTATGTTTTTTTCTCAGTGTACCTATCAACTCCTTTCTTCTTTTAATTTTTCTCTTATTATTTCTTTGAAAAAACCAACAAAAATTTGAATACAATGAGAATTTTTTAATTTTTTGAATTGATTTGACAAATATCGAACATATGATAAAAAAAAAAACATATTAATTAAATATTAAAATATTTCGAATGCAAACTTCATCGAATGGAGTTAACATTTGGTTTTCGGATATATTAGCTCCAGTCCCGGGGGTAGCTGGTTGTGAATCTGGTACTAAAAACTTGGAAAAGTTAAAAAAATGGCATCGAAAAAAATATGATTTAAAACATGTGTTTTGAATTTTAAAATTTTTGTTTTAAATTTGTTTTTCATAACAAAAACATTGTTTTAAAAACAAAAACATTTATTTTTAATTTAACTTTAAATACAGTTGTGTTTAATTTTAATGAATTTGTTTCAAGCTCTATTTCAAAAACAAATTCGTTAGATATGAACACAATTTCATTTAATTTTAACACATTTTTTCCTCAGTGTACCTATAAACTCCTTTCTTTTTTATTTTCTATTATTACTTCTTTGAAAAAACAAACAAAAATTTGAATTTAATGACAATTTTTGAATTGGTTTGATAAATATCGAAAATATGATAAAATAAAAACTAATTAATTAAATATTAAAATTTTTCAAATGCAAACTTCATCGAATGGAGTTAAAATTTGTTATTCGGAAGGTCCCGGGGGTAGCTGGTTGTGAATCTGGTGCTAAAACTCGGTAAAATTAAAAAAAAGGCATCGCGAAAATATGCTCCAAAACATGTGTTTTGAATTTTAAAATTTTTGTTTTAAATTTGGTTTTCATAGCAAAAACATTGTTTTAAAAACAAAAACTTTTGTTTTGAATTTAAATTTAAAAACAGCTCTGTTTAATTTTGATGAATTTGTTTCTCATTTACAACAACACAATTTCATTTAGTTTAAACACATTTTTCCCTCAGTGTACTATATATAAAGAAATTGATAAAAATTATGAAAAATGTCTATAAATGAATTTTAATATTTTATATTCATTATTCATTTAAATTTTATGTAGAAAATAGGGGTTGATTTCGAAAAAATATTTATATTAATAGTTATTCAGGGTCACTAGGGAAAATTTGTCAACGTTTTGCTTCCAGGTCCTATTTTTTTCAATTATGCAAAATTTTTCATAAATTTTTCAATGTTTTCTATATTAAACTAACTTTAGTTTTTAAATTAAAACTGATATTGTGTGCCTTACTGATAGTTAATTTTTCTCTCACAATTTATAAGCCCGGTAGACAATAATATTGGAATAATTCAGAGAAAATTTTTTAAGTTTCTGAAAATTTTAGATTCTTACTTCTTTTATCAAATATTCATGGACAGCATAGTTTTGTTTATTTATTGAATCTCTTCTAAAATATGTCATTTTTGTAGAGGTTGATTCGAAAATATTTAGTAAGATTCATCGACTTATTTTCTCGATAAAAAAAAAATCTCGTGCGACCAACCCTAGATACGCCACTGGAACTTATGCTTTCAGGAAAGGGGTTAAGCGGATCAGTACTAAGTAATAGGAACATTGTTTTGTTCCTGCTAATTACTTCGTAAAATAAAATTGCGACTTTTCAAAGACGCTGAAAAGAAATTATATACTTAGGCAGTTAAATAAATCAGTGACTATTTGAACTCCAACTCTGTTATTCAAAAATAATCGTACATTTTGGCCGATTATAAAATGATAAGTATAGATATGAGGTTTTCAAAAACAGTTATTTTCCAAAAAATTATTAACTCCTTTTTTTTTAAGTCTAGTCAACTAGTAAAAACAGACAAAAATTTCAAAAACTCTAAGATGGAAAAGCAAAATGGTATCCGAATTTGCGTGGAAGCTTTAGCTTTTAACATGTACCAAGTATTGCGTCTAACATAAAGAATGCAGACTTTGAGCGAATGCAACAAATTTCCAATGGATGTTTTTTTTGCAATACGAATGGCTGCATATATTAAAACGGGTTAACAAAAAAGCCAGCATCAAATACAATAGATGGAAAAAATGTCAACTTCTGGCGGATTGTACTGCATGTTGTTGCATGATGCAATGAATATGCATGAGCAGCTGAATTTGCTGAGGGATGGTAAAACAGTTGCTGCGTTCAGGGCTCAGTTTTCCAAGGGCTCCATTTTTCTTAAGTTCTGGTGCAAACTTGACCTTTAATTAAAGTAATCGTCGCCTATAAAAAAAAGGCTAGCATTTTAATTATATTTCAGTCTTTAAAGTTTCTTTGTGCAATTTGAGTTTTTCTTACAAAATATTTAAATGTTTATTGTAAAATTTAATTTTTATTAATTTTAAATATAAATGCAGAATTGTTTTTCACTATTCTTACTGCCAACTTTTAATATAACTATTTAAAAAAAAATTAAAAATTTTTAGCAATTTTAATTGTTACCTAAGAAAAACCTACCAAAAATCGTATGACCTATGCGGCATCAGTTTATTTCCTCTGTACGCCTCTGTTTAGTAGTGTTTTGCACTCTTTTTCTCAGCTCTTGAATAACGGTTTGTTGAGTACATTTAAAGGGGGTAAAATGCATGCACTGGATACTTTATCATGTGACTAACGAGGATGTCGTCCACCACATTCGTTCGTTTGTTCGCTTGCAAGGAAGGCGTTCTTCAAAGTCAACCGAAATTGGAACACTTTGATGTCCTCTCATGGATGCAGCAGCACACTGACGATCTACAACGTTGCCATCCTTGCAAATGAACAAACTGCGTGTGTCTGAATTAATTCATGCAGATCCTTTTTTGCTCGTCGCCTCGTTGCTGTATCTGTTTGTTAATTTTTTTTTTTGTTTTGTTGCTTTGGTTCTTTTTTTAGTCAGTAATTCTGAACAGAAGTATTAATTATGCAAGTAAACACTGCAGTTGCTCATGGTTGAGTGGAGAATCTCGCATAATTTTGCCGCAACAGTGTTTGAAGTTGTTTTTTTGTTTTATGATAGTTGTTTTTACTATTCTTGTTATTCATGAAGTATTCAACGGTATAAAACACAAAATATATGTTTTCAGGAAGTTTGTTTAAACTATAATTTTTTAATACTGCGAGTTGTTTTCGTATTTATATACAACGATTACATGAATTTATGTATGAAACAATTTTGCGCTCTTTTTGAAACAAAAGGGATCTTTATGTAAAAATGTTTTTATAAATAAACTTTATTTTGTGCAAATAAGGAGAATACTGGTGTTAAATTTATTGATAAAAATTTTCTTAAAGTATTCTTGAAGCAATTTTATGTTTTCTGATATTGAAATATTTATTCTAAAATATAATTGTAATATTCTGAAATCCATTCGTAGTATTCTGTAGAACAACTGAAAAAGGTGTTATTTATATAGATGTTATTTATAAGCAAGTAATTAAAAAACTATTTTTTGAAATGAAACTTCTTTAGCGCCGTTGTGTTGAAGTGATTTTTCATTTAATAAAACGGAAGCGATAAAACGCTTAGCGGAACCGCTATACTAATTTTTTAATGACTGAAACCAGGCCTAAATAATACGGTTTGAAAAGATTTCGAGCATAGCATATTGCAACAGATAAAGGTCAGCTAGATGTCAAACAAAGATGGCGCGCAAAGCATATTGCAACAACAAAGTTCAGCTAGATCTCAAAAACAGCTCGGCAAATCCAGTGTCACTCACGTTTCAGTCATAGCAGTAAACATAAGTTTTTCTTCATCAAATATAAAAGCTTTTCATATAAAATTATTTGGGTACAATAAATCTTAGGCTCACTATTATAAGTTCATGCAAAAAGTTGCATATATTTATACACATTTCAAAAAAACTCTCTTTAAATGGTGTGTCACTCACGTTTTCGTACGATTTTCATTTTTCGAGTTCTTGTAACAAATTGCTTAAAATCTGCGAATTGTTTGAGTTACTTTAGGGAATAAATTAATTTTCCGTAACGAAATTGAGTAGAAATTTTAACTGCAGGAAAAAAATTAGTTTTCTCTCAGAATTTTAAGATTTTTTCATATACTGATTTTGTCAGTCACGTTTCACGTCGATGTTACTCACGTTTCAAATCAATTTAAATTTTTTTTTTTTTGTATCGTGGTTAATCTGGTTAACTTTCTTAAGCATATTTTATAAAAAAAAGTTTTTCTTAATATTAAGAAATATTGTGGTGACCGTGGCATGCAGGTTAAGTGTGTGGCTTACCATGCTCGGAGCCCGGGTTTGATCCCCAGCCGCGGCGAAAAGTTTTATCAATAAAAATTTTTCTGATCGGTCACCACCTCTCTGCAGACAATGGCAAACCTCAGAGAGTAAATAATGCCTTGTAAAGCTTCTTGAGAACATGAGCCGTTCGGAGTCAGCATAAAACATGTAGGTCCAGTTTTCGGTCAATTGTGTGCAAACAACACACACACAACACAATTGGTCATAAGAAGCTCGGTCAAAGTCCTTTCGGGGGCTGAAATGGCCAATTTGTTTGTTGTTTTTAATATTAAGAACATTCTTATACAAAAAAAAAATTTGTATGGAAAGAATTATGTAAAGCATAATATAGTTAAAACTAGTAAGGTATATCGTCGACTTGGCCGAAGTTAAAATACTCCACGACCGATTCTTAAGGGTTAAAGAATCTTAAATTGGAGAGCTTTTTGTTTGAGATTTAAGAAGATTTTGTTATTTTTATGTGTCTAAAATACAAACATATCAAATTGTTTTCCTGAAGCATAAATATAAGCCTTTTTATAAAATTTTCAATTTTGGTACCTTAGTTTAGACATAGAATACACAAATACCGAGTTTCAGTTTTGCAACTTTAATATTAGTCTCTTTATAGAGTTTTCAATTTTCGGGTTGTATGGAAGGTGGGCGTGTTTGTAGATGGATGACGCCCATTTTTCTAAAACACCTAAGTTTTGGCATAAAACACACAAATACTAAGTTTCAGTTTTGTTACTTTAATATTAGTCTCTTTATAGAGTTTTCAATTTTCGGGTTGTATGGAAGGTGGGAGTGTTTGTAGATAGATGACGCCCATTTTTCTAAAACACCTAAGTTTTGGCATAAAACACACAAATACTGAGTTTCAGTTTTGTTACTTTAATATTAGCCTCTTTATAGAGTTTTCATTATTTGGCTTGTATGGGAGCTAGGCGTGGTTTTCAGTCGATTTAGCCCATTCTTGAACTTGATCTTAGTTTTTTTAAAAAAAGCTTATATATCGAATTTCAGCACAATAGCTTTAAAATTACGACTGTAATCGTGTCAGTGTCAGACAGACAGACATGGCTAAATCAACTCAGGTGGTGATGCTGATCAAGCATCACCAGGTATTTTCTATACCTACCACGCCTCTTTATGGGCGTTACACACGTCGTGACAAAATTAATATAACCCTTACGCAGTACGCGTGGGGGTATAAAAATAATTCATTATATAAAAACAACACAAAAACTATTACAGAAATATATCATTTTAGCAAAATTTATTCCAGTTCTGCAACCGAATCTGTATATATATCACTAAGCCTAATTCGTTGATCCTTACGCTCATTAAAAGCCAAAGACCGCGCCAAATTTGACTATATGACTGGCCTATTAGCAATTCCGTCGAGGCCAACGACATAAAAAAATGATTTAATTAGATCTTTTTAATCTTTGTAAATTTGTTTTCTTATTTAAATCCGGATTTAACTATAATTTTTCTCTATCTTCTTTTTCATACGTTCTTTTAGGGTCGGCTTTAATTTTTTCTTGATGTTTTCATCTTATTCTTTCATTTTTAATACCAAAATAAACAAAAAAAAAAAATTAAATGTAACTCACGTTTCACTTCTTCAAATGCTTTTTTAATGAAAAATAATTGCGTCTGCTTGATTTAAAAAAATGCAAAATTCGCTTATCTTATATTAAAATAAAATCCGAGACATAAATTATGCCAGCCAATTATTTTCCAAGGTAATCAAACTTATCAATAAAAATTGTCACTCACGTTTCACTCTTGAATCACTTTTTTAAAATTTTTTTTTCCGTTGGAAAATAAGTTTTGTTAAAAATTTTAATATTCACTTTTCATTAGAAAATGTTTCAATTGTGAATATTATATAACGGTGCTTTGATATTTAAATCGCGAAATATCAAATTGCAAAAAATAAAAAAAACCTACAATATTTTAACTTGGTACAGATTAAAAATACATTCAATAAAATCAGTTAAAATTTAAGGAAGCAATATGTTTTTTTCAAAATGCTTTTACCGCAGGAAACCACAAACAATATTCTTTACGGTCCATGTATTTTTATTAATATTAAAGCATTTTTATTTTTTAAGGTTTAGGTTTACTTTTTCTGGATTTGCCGAGCTGTTAATTTCATTTTTCAATTTTAAATCATAATTATGGTGTACCTAGAGCAAATGTATAAAAATTACATCTGCTTGAAGATGACATCTGACATCAAAGGCTGAGGTCACACGGTGTTCGTTTGCTCGGCGAGCAATGAACACTTTTATTCTCTTTACTCAATTTGCACGTTATAGGTCACACGACAGAAAAATGCACGGCGAGCAAATTTTGACATTCCATTAAAATTCACTACTTTTTCTCCTCCTCTTTATTTCGTACTGTTAATTAAAAATTTTCTTAACACTTCGAGTATAAAGTGTCGTCTGTAATCGGTGCTGGTTAATAAATCATTATTTTAAGTTTCGCAAATTAATAAAAAAGACATGGATTCTAGTGAAGTTGATTTAGATATATTGGCTATTGAATTAATTAAGTTGTCAAAACAATATGCGGCAAGAATTGTTTTTATAAACTATACCCACCGGAAAGTTTTGTTGTGTTTTATTTATTGTTAAATTAATCAAATAACCTGTCAGAGAAAAGGGTTTCACATAACTCTTTCATAGTAATGTTATGGTAAGAAGGGAGTACTTTTTCACAAAAACAGTACTTTTTAGCTGCTAAAAGTTGTCAAATGTTAATTCCACAACCCAGCAACACTGGTTTGCACGGTGATCGCTGTCATGAACACATTTTGCTCGGTCTAAAAGTGTTCATCCTCTCACAATCTCATCGGTTTTTGACAGTTTCGCATTGGAAGCAACAACAAAAATATTTGCACGCCGAGCAAACGAGCACCGTGTGACCTGAGCCAAAGAACACGATTTAATATTGTTTCAGACCTATCCAACGATATGCTGCACTTCATGATCGGATTAAAAATAGTAATGTTATAGCAACAGACCATTTTGGCTGTTGATATAAGTTCTCATTCTGGGAAGTTTCGTTTTATATTTATTTTTGGTGACTCGCCTTACTGGATTTTATTTGGAGATATAAACTTGATTTTTTCTACGTCTGAAAAAATTTACAAAGTGACTTCTGTAAACTCAGGTGGTTTCATTAGTTTTTAAAATTCGGCTTGTGAGCTACAAAGTGGGATAAATTTCTTAAAGTATGAAAAACTTAAAAAAAATAAATATCAAAAAAATTATCCATCTTCTTTTAATTAACGGTGTAATTTAACTTTTTTACCTTAAAAATTTACCTTTTAAAAGCCTTTTAAAACCTTTAAAAATTTAAAAGCTTACCTTTTTTTACTTTTCTAATAACTCCCAGGTGGTTTATTTAGCTTTTAAAAATTCCATTCTTGACTTCCACAGAGATCAAATTGTCCATGACATTGAAAATTTCTTAAAAAAATGCATACAAAATCATCTATCACTGACCAATTAATGGTACCAACTGACCTTTCAGATGGCATCATCGGTTTTATAAAATTCCATCAATGAGATGCTAATGTATGTCCTGTAGCTGATCGTTGAGTCTATAAGAGCAGTATTGTGTGCCAATTTTAAGATTAGGAACTAATAGCATCTTTCTGTAAAACAAAAGCTTCGTTGAACTCCTCGTTCGTTTGTAAACGATGTCGTTCACAATTTGCTTTCTGTATTTTTACTTTGCGTCATCGTTCTCATTTACTTTTCTTACGTTATTCAAACTCTCCAACCATAAGCAATTGTCAAAAGCAGCATTACCAGATTATAAAAGTAACAAAATTTCTTTACATTCTCTTTTTTTTCTAAAAATGTTGGGCATATTTTGGCAAAATATCTCATGCTGGCAATACTATTTGCATCAGCTGTTTAGCTTGTTTTGATTTTTTAACACATATGTTTTTTTTCTGTAAACTTGGAAATTGTGTGAAGTATTTGTGGACTCCAAACTGCTCGCTTGTGTTTTTTTTTTTATGCTAAAAATAAATTAACTTATTCTACATTCTTGTATTTGTCAATAAAATTATAATTACGATTTCTTTACAGCAACTTCCATGTCAACAAATTTCTAAACGATAAGAAAATTTTCATCGTCTATATTTGACGTTTCGTTTCAGTTTGTTTTGCTACATAAAGCCAAATTTACACTGCTGTTACGTTATCGTTCATTTCTGAATCAGTTGTTCTCGTTTGACAACGGAATTATTTTTACATCAAGTGAAAACAGCTGACATACGGCTTTTGACCGAAGCCTTCGTGAAATGCACGTTACGTTCGTTTTACAGAAAGATGCTATAAATATTTCTGTTGTGTTTTGATCCACTTTCCATATATCCTGTTTTCAACTGCCGCTTTTTATACCGAAGAAAAAGCGATTATAGGCTCATCGTTAAGTTTTCGTCGATTCCCAAACTTTTTGATCGAATTGTGTACGATCGTGTTAAAATTCATGGTGGAGAAGACATTGCAACTTGTCAGCATGGTTTTGTTAATGGAAGATACACAGTGTCTAATCTTCTCGATTTTACAACATTCTGCTTAAATGGTATCGTCACTAGTTCGACTGTATTTACACTGACTTTAGTAAAGCATTTGATAAATTACCTCATCATTTAATTTTATTCAAACTAAAGTTAATAGGATTTCCACAGTATGTTGTTTGCCGGATAATATCGTATTTGACTGTGCGATTTTATCAAATACGATTCCGCGGGGTGTTGTCTTCTGAATTTATTGCTGAATCAGGTGTTCCTAAAGGTAGCCACCTTGGTCCACTTCTGTTTATTTTAGCAATTATCATTTATTCACATACGTCATTAAACCCTCTCATACGGAAAAATAATTACTGAAGATGATTCCAACCTACTCCAGGCTGATCTGAAATCCTTTGAAGTGAAACTGGGCCTAAGTGATCGAAGGAGCTCTGCAGATATCACTAATTACGTATATTTACACTAACTCATTACCGGTGTATTCAATTCTCCAGAAATTCTTTCTCTCATAAATTTATACTCTAACCGTAGAAGTAGTAGAAACGCTAGCACTAATTAATTTACCTTTAAGAAGAACGAACTATATGTTTACTGCTTCTTTAAACCCCATGAGTACTTTTGTTAACAATTGTAACGTTTTTGATGTTAATTTAAAAAGGTCAACCCAAAAGGAGACGAAAAGCTTTTCTATAATTATAGCTTTGTATACCTGGTTAGTAATTAAGTACTGTGTTGTCCCTGAGCCCAACCCAAACATTTGTGGGTGAATTTTTATACCCTAAACCTGAAAGCTGAGGGTATATTAACTTTGTGCAAACGTTTGTAACGCATAGAACGAAGCGAGTCCGGTATAGAAAAGTTTATATATTCTTGATCAGCGTCATCACGTGAGTCTGTGTGTTGTCCGTAAACACAGGATAAGAAGAAGAAGTAGAGATAATTGGATGAAACTTGGTACACATGGTCACATAGACCCAAGGATCTGCACTATTGACTATTTTTGGAATCCGCCCACGGACACGCCTACCTCCCATACAATACAAAAATTTAAAACTGCATAACTCAGCTCATAATCAGCCTACAACAATAAAATTTTGTATGTGTGTGTTTTATATCAACACAATGATGTCTTTGAAAAATTGACATCATCCGCCAACGGACACGCCTACTTCCCATACAACGCGAAAATTGAAAACTGC
Source organism: Tetanocera ferruginea (assembly GCA_958299015.1). Taxonomy (NCBI): domain Eukaryota; kingdom Metazoa; phylum Arthropoda; class Insecta; order Diptera; family Sciomyzidae; genus Tetanocera; species Tetanocera ferruginea. The sequence goes on along the minus strand of OY282644.1, from coordinate 35,535,689 downwards.
ATAACTCAGCTCATAATTAGCCAACTACAATAAAATTTGATTTGTATGTGTTTTATACCAACACAAAGATGTCTTCGAAAACTGGACGTCATCCGCTAACGGAAACGCCCACCTCCCATACAACCCAAAAATTGAAAACGCAATAAATAAGCCTCTGTTTAACCTACAGAGCTAAAATTTGGCACGTATGTTTTTTATGACAATACAAAGATGGTTTTCAAAAATGGACGTCATCCGCCTACCTCCCATACAACCCAAAAAGTTTAAAACTCAATAAATAAGGTTATGTTTTCATAGAGAAATTATATTTGGTATGTATGTATTTTATACCAAAAATAAGGTGTGTTCCAAAATTGGAAGTAATCCGTTCATGAACACGCCCACCTCCCATAGCGAAAGCACAATGAAGGCATTAACTGTGAGCTACAGGAATAAGACTTGGTATGTGTAAATTTTTCATCAACATTTAAATGCATATAAAGTATAGGCTTCATCCGCTCACGGAGACGATCATTTACAATAAAAATTTTTTGTTTTTGAAAAGTAGGTTTAGGGTAGTTCATAGTCGGCCTAGACCGACTTTAGACTTTCTTTGCTTGTTCTACATTAACTTTGTTTTGAGTCACCAAACTTTTTAGTGATTTTTTTAAAAAAGTTATTTTCATGAATTTTTCAATCCATTAGGCGGAAATGGGAAATAACGAAAATCCTAATAGCTAATTCTGATTGTCTTTACCTACTGTTTAACAATTACAGCTTTCTGATCACTTTCATCGCCAAGTTACTAGATCAAATTCTCTGTCATTTACATTGCTAGAAAGTTATTCTAGTTTGCAAGGTACAGTTCATGAGTGAATCACATCAGACGCAGTTACTAAAAATTCAGAGGTGGGAATTTATTGTAAGGACAACCCGATTGTCAACATCTAGAAGCCGGAATCCATCAAGAGGTAAGACTCTAAGGGAACTATAAGTATAAGAATCAAACTCGACACCTATAAAATCAGAATATTCATAGCTTTAATATCACTGGCATCCAATTGACTTTGTGATTGAGGGGGAATTAATTTCATCAAGGTGATATAGGAGCCGGAGTGAGGGTAGGGCGAAAAAAGACAATTTATTTTTCAGTTCTCTTCAAAAGTTCTATATAGGATTTATATCCGGCGACTGACTTGGCCAACTCATTGCGTTGATTTTATGTTCTTTGGTCGACCGTTCGACCGTTAAATTTATGAATTTTGCTGATGGAAGCGTTGCCACATTATGGTGCATACGTAACTTAATGCAATAGAATTAATAGAATTTTAATAATAGAGTTTAAACAAAAAGCTTTAGAATGCTACTATTATTTTGTGTAGGTGTGTATTTATTCTTTATACCCTAAACCTGAAAGGTCAGGGTATATTAACTTTGTGCAAACGTTTGTAACGCATAGAACGAAGCGAGTCCGGTATAGAAAAGTATATATATTCTTGATCAGCGTCACCACGTGAGTCGAGCTATCCATGTCCGTCCTTCCGTCCGTCCGTCCGTCCGTCTGTCCGTCCGTCCGTCCGTCTGTCCGTCTGTGTGTTGTCCGTATACACAGGATAAGAAGAAGGAGTTGAGATAATTGAATGAAACTTGGTACACATAGTCACATGGACCCAAGGATCTGCACTATTGAATATTTTTGTAATCCGCCCACGGACACGCCTACCTCCAATAAAACGCAAAAATTTAAAACTGCATAACTCAGCTCATAATAAACCTACAACAATAAAATTTGGTATGTATGTTTTGTATCAACACAAAGATGTTTTTGAAAAATGGGTGTCATCCACTCACGGACACGCCCACCTCCCATACAACCCAAAAATTGAAAACGCAATAAATAAGCTTCTGTTTAACCTACACAGCTAAAATTTGGCACGAATGTTTCTTATGACAAGACAAAGATGGTTTTGAAAAATGGACGTCATCCGTCTACGGACACGCCTACCTCCCATACAACCCAAAAAGTTTAAAACTCAATAAATAAGGTTATGTTTGTCATAGAGAAATTATATTTGGTATGTATGTATTTCATACCAAAACTAAGGTGTGTTCGGAAATTGGGAGTAATCCGTCCATGAGCACGCCCACCTCCCATAGCGAAAGCACAATAAAGGCATTAACTGTGAGCTACAGGAATAAAACTTGGTATGTGTAAATTTTTCATCACCATATAAATCCAATTAAAATATAGGCTTCATCCGCCCACGGAGGCGCCCATTTACAATGAAAATTTTTTTTATTTTTGAAAAGTGGGTTTAGGGTATTTCATAGTCGGCCTAGACCGACTTTAGACTTTCTTTACTTGTTTTTAACTTAATTCTTGACAAAATTTATTTGCAGGATGTTGCTGGATCTTACTTTTGTCATTATTATCTATTTTCTATTAAACTGTTAAAAAAAGGTAAGCATGCAGTTTCAATCGACATTTTCAGTTTTACTTTAATTGTCTTCCTTTCCATTAACTGGATGCAAACTTTAAACATTAATATAAAAATTTTACCTCATTTCGATACATTTCTTTTTGCAAAATTTTCACAACCAATATCCTTAAAGTAAACATTCTCTTATAGCTGGCTGGCTTGAAAACTTTTTTGACCCCTCATTATAGGGCGATTTATTTATTTTTATTTTTCTGTTTTGTTCGTGCACTTAGCTAAAGTTGGCAAAGCTTATTTGGAAATTAGCTGCGCCATTCTTGGAATTACATACGGAATTCCCTGAGCTTTTAAGTAGCGGTATTATTAGCAAACTCATCTGCCAATTCAATTAAATACACAAAAGTTTCAATTAACGAAAACTGCGACGATCTGTTCTTGAAGAAAGCAGCGGCAGCCATCGATGGCTGCTATTAATAAAGGAAAATCCAAAAAAAAAAAAATAAATAGAAAAAAAAAATAGAAAGAAAAGCACAACATAGAAAAGAAAAAAAGGAGCAACTTAAGAAAACCGACTGCCGACAACAATAACCGAGCGAACAACTGAGCAAAGAACGGTAACTTTTTTCGTATGCTTTTGTAAAAGGACGCGTCATCATCATGCGATTTGCTCTTTCTTTACTATCAAAAGCTTACATGCTGGGTATATCCTTAATAGCCTAAGCAGGATAAAAGCATACCGACACCGTCGTTTATTTGGTCAAACGGTCGAGATTGTAGGTGGCTGTGACTGGTAGACGTTGTATGCGGGGTTAATTGAAATTCCTTAACTTTCTCAATTAAACTTTTACTTCTTTTTCACATTAGAAGCAAAAGCAACAGCAACAACAACAACAACAACAACAGGAAATAAATGAAAAATGTGTTTTTGAATTCCTACACTTGCTTTGTGAACAGAGAGTGCAAAGCCAAGACGCCGTTAATTTCAGCAGTAAGCAAGTTTTAAGCATCTTTGGGCATTATTTACACCCCTCTTCCCCCTTTACATTATTTTAGTTTTTGCCTATAAAGCTTTCCTCTGGCATCACATATTTTTTTTTTAAACTTTTTTATTGTTTGATAAAGTTATTTTTTATAAGAAATTGTTTTCTTTTTACTTTAAAAACGTAGCGAATTTAACTGAAAAATTTGCAACAATAACAAACAACATCATCATAAGAACCTCGTGAAATATTTAAGTTGTTGGCTGTTGTTGCTACTGGTGCTACAGGAACAACATCGACGTCTTTTTCGTCACTCACTGGCGCATTATAAAAAATTCAAAGGACTTTGTCTGCATCGAATTTTGCCAACAGCAGCAGCAGCATCCATCCATCCATCCATCCATCCATTCGTTTAGACAAAACGTCCTCTGACTGTCAGTCTGTCGTCTGCTGCATCTTAGGGTGTGCTTCCGTTCTTAAGTTCTGCGCATTATTTATACTTTCTTCACAAACTATTATTTGTTTGTTGCAATTATTGTTGTTAATAATATTTATGAAAAAGTTTCCATGCCCTCTAGGAGTACGGGTGCACATCATCTGTCGCCACTGGCAGTCTTAGACCTTGGTGGCAAGCTTATGATTGCTTCTTGAATATTCTAATAGGTTGTTAAACTTCGATGTAGTCTCTACGAAAGTTGTTATAACCATGTTGTTCGCTTTGTTGAGGAGCTTTAATGCTTTATTTTATGTTCATAATTTCTCTTGTTTATCCACAGTGGTACGATTCACACAAATTAACATTTAAAATATTTAAACTTTGTGAGCTCTTATATAAGTTTTTAAGTTAACTTAAGCCTACGTTCTAGCAAGACAAAAATATTGAGTTCTTCAGGTTTATGGAGTGCTTTTGCGCTTATCTGACAAGTGCTTTTTTCACCCATCAAAACAACAATAATGACCGACCAAAATACAAGCTTGTAAGCTAACTTTACAAATAAGAAAAGCATTCAGGGAAATACCAAATGCAGTGGGAATGACTACGTTATAATAAGAATACCTAACTTATTTAACCTCAAAAGCAAATTTTTAATAAGATTTTAGTAAAAGGTCATAGTTCTTACATCAATATAAACATATAAAAATAAATTTCTCCATGTAGCAATTAATTAACTTTGGAAGCCGTAGACGAATTCGATGCTGTTTTAAATGACGTGTAAAGTTAAACTTCAGTTGTTTTTTCAACTGTTATTTTACTTTTAGTTAATGACGCGTGGTACCTCCCATACTATCCCCAACAAGCAAGTACTATCTTTATTTTGTCCTAAAAACTTCTTGAACAGAAATTATTAAAAATGACACACTTACGATTAACTCTAAACAGTGACGGATTTAAAATTCGCCAGAGGGGGAAGAGGATAAGGCACAGTGGTGCAACCAGGAATTCTTTTTGGGGGGTTTAATCAAATGTGGAACAGATATATAAAAACGATTTAACGTAGTTGTAGTGGCTGTGTTGTAACGGTTAGTACGTTAAATTTTTGCATTAATGGTTCCTTGTTCAAACGGTCACTGTCAGCACATTTTGTCCGAACAGCAGTGGTAGCAGTGGTCGTTTAACAATAAACTTGCTTCATCGCTGTTTTAAATCTGTACGGCCCAAATGTCTTGCAAGCGCTAGTTATACGCCGTTTCACGCATTTTTTCTTGTTCGGCAGTTGTACGAAGATTGTTAGGTCCCAATAGAGTCAGCAAAAAATAAATTTTTTCTTCCCACATTAAAAATTTCATCTATACTTGACTTCGTTGTAAAAAATAGCCAATTGGCTGGCACAAGCCTTAAAATTCGTCCATTGGTGAGTACTAATTATGCTCAATTCCGAAAGAAAAAAACGCTAAATTGCTGACACCTTGGGATAAAAACAAAAAGCCGGATTTTGAAAAAATCACTTGAGTCAAATCGCCACCAAAATAGTCGATGAAATTACCCCTAATATCGACTTTTATAGTCTTATCCATAATCTTCCATTAGATTTTCAAAATTAGTTTCATGAAAATCCCTCAAAATTGCTCAAATATTATCCGCTTTTAATGAATGAGGGCTCTTTAGTGTAGTACAGACCTATCGTTTAAAGGTGTAGTAAAGATCGATAGTTAAAAATATATTATTTCGATTAAGGTCAGCATTCACTGATGAGTATAAGTATTACCGTGTAACTATAATATGTCACTGGACATTAACGGATGAACAGAAGAAAAATCAAACCAACATCTTTTAACCTAATAAGCCATTATTCCTTAAAATCGGATATTATTTGAAAATTTAAAGAAATTTTTTATGAAACAGATTCGGAAAAAACGATGAAAAATTAGGAATAATGAATTTTTTTCTCTAGTTTCGGAGGTCAATAGGAATAATTTTTGTAATAAATCAAATGACTTCACTTATAAAACTTAATTCTTCAGAGTTTAAGTTATAGATGTTAAAAAAACAAGTATAGAAAACGACGAAAAATAATAATTAAACGGGAAATTTCTTTGATTATTTCGGTGGCGAGTGACTCAACCAATTTTGCTCTAATTCAAGCTTTCTTATTTTGTTTTACTATTGAATTAATTTTTTCTCACATAATTCCAGTTGCCTTAGTAGGTTCCGTGTTAGAAGTTGAAAAGATAACTCAAATCAAAGTATTGCCAACAACTCAGATCAGTATTGCCCTCAGTGGTCAGAATCAGAACACAACAAAAATTTAACAGACTCCCACCCAATAGTTAGAGGGACTCTTAAAAACAATTTCTGTATAGTTTTTTTTGGATCGGAGATATCCCCATGGAGCGGTTTTAGTTCTTCTGAGCCCCTTTTCCGCATAAACATTTTTTTTTCAGAATGCATACCCAAGATAAGCAAAAAACTAAAGATTTTTATGGTACACATATGTAGATAAGCTAAAACTTTTTTAAAATTTTTGGTCTTTACAAACTCTTTTGAGACCCCAAAAAATTGAAATTTCGTCATTTTTGAAAAGAGGTTGTTTTAAGCACCTGTACAATATGTATTTTTCATGGTATTAATATGCATTTAAAATTATTGGAAAATTATTGAGCTCTTCTTTCCACTGATATATCGTGTGGTGTAGTTTAACCCACGATAAAATAATGAGGTAGGCTCATATTAATATTGCTGCTCAAATGTCTAATTTTACACAAACAATAGGTCTGTTCCCGTACTCTAAAGTTTTAGTCCAATTTACCAGTTCTTGCTAGTTTTAGTCCAAAAAGCGTTCCCGTACTCGAAAAAATGGTAAAAGAGAGTGCAATCGAGAGAGTAAAACATTTCCCCTCCTTGTCAAAAGTTGTAAGTTTTATTCCGAGAAATTTCTTCGGGTAAAAATGATAAAAGTGTTAGCAAAGAAATTGCGATACATCAAAACTTCTTTGAAACTATTAAAATGGAACCCAGAAACTTGGGAAAATGTGTAAAAACTAATATAAATTCCTCACTTGAGAATTAATTTCAATATTATTAAAATATGACTAATTTAGTAGATTATGCATCAACCAAAATCGATTTGAAATATGCATTTGGGGTTTTCACTCATTTCATAAGACGTTGGTTTTCATGTGACCCACTTTGATTGAATGCTATTTTGCTTGGTTCTACAAAAATTTTTGTGGGGGGGGTTTAATGGCCCCCTTTGGCTACGCTAATGATAAGGAAAGACAAGCAAAAGAGAAAAAACAGAAAAAAAACAATTCTGCATTAAAAATTACATTTATTGCTGTTTATTTTACAAAAAAAACTGTTATCTCTTCTTCTTACTTAACTTGAAACCTGTAAGGTGGGCAGTGGTGTAGAGAGCATAACTGTCGGCCGGAACAAAACAATTTTTTTCGCCCCCAATGAAATAATGAAAAAATAATTATATATTATATATAATTTTTTTATATTTAGTACAAATAATTGTAATACACCTTTTAAATAACATTAAAACTTCATTTTTAATAAAAAAAATCGCCAAAACAAATTCGTGCAAAATTCGGTCAGGAGATGCATTTGAGAGAAGACACTAAGATTCGACATTGTATCACTGAGAAAACTACATTTTCAAAATTAGCAGAAACGTGCTACTTTTGAAAACGTTTAACCCACATTTTGCGCTTTTTACGTTTGTTTTTATTTTAAAAACGAACATTTTAAAAAGAGCTTCTAAAATGTCGTTTTATTTTCTACAATAAACATTTTACAATGAGTTGCTTTAACGTTCGTTTGATTTTCTAAAATAGACATTTTAAAATGAGCTTTGAAAACGTTCGTTTGAAACTTAAAAATTAACATTTAGAGAGGTTTTAATTGTCTCGGTTGCCTACACGTAGTTATTGAAATTTGATTAGATTTTACGAAAGTCAATTTTAGCCGAGCTTGCCAGAGGTCGAGTTTAATACTCAGCCGCCTAGGGTTCAATACCTGACGCAACCTGCAAGAACATTTTTTTTACTTAAAATACATTTATAACTTATTTCGAGGGTTTTTTTCTAATCAATGAGTTAATGAAACAATCAGAATTAGAATTTAAATCATTAAATTAATGCTTTTGATACATGCACAGTCAGGATGCGAACCTACATCCTCAGCATACCAGTCTAGCACACTTCCACTGAGCTATTGGTAACGATAAGTTAACTGTAGAAAAACATATTTAAAACTGCTCATCTTAAAAAATGTCAGAAAATCTTGACAAAATATGTTAGAACGTTCATTACTGTTTCTAAAAAACATTTCGTAATACTTTTGTATTTTAAAATGTGCATTTTTCGTTTTTGTGTAGTGAAGAATGTTTTTGAAAATATTAATTTTAGCCTACTTTATCATTGTTAAACATTCGTTGTTGTTTCTAAAACGTTTCGTTTTACTTTTGTATTTAAAAACAAGCGTTTTCTTTTCTGTATGGTTCAGAATGATTTTGAAAATATTCATTTTACCTTATTATATCATAGTAAAACGTTCGTTTTTGTTTTTAAAACGTTTCATTTTACTTTTTTATTTAAAAGTATGCGTTTTCATTGTTACATGGCGTATGATGTTTTTAAAATACACGTATTACGAATCGTTTCTAAAATGAACGTGGTACTTATTTTTGTTTTTTCAGTGTTCTGCATTGTACATATTTGATTCAATTTTACCCTGCTTGATAAATTGATACTAAAATAATAATAAGTATTTGAAGTGTTACTCTCAGGTTCGGAAAAACATTTTCTCCAAACGAGATTATAAAGGTAAGAAGCTCTTATTGAATTTCAAATTCTATTTCTTTTCTACTAGGAAGAAGCATATTGCAGTCACATATTTCAACATGAAGTTCTGTTCCATTTAAATCTGGATTTTAAAATTTTATTTGTCTTGAGAATGATTTGGCTTCCCTTTGCGACTGACGCCGAGGGCATGATAGACCCCCTGCTCCCCTCGCTACACCACTGAAGGTGGTTTTAAATTCAGACTGCATTCCTAAGATAAGCAAAAACGTAAAAATTGGCTTAACAAAATTTTTAAATTTGTTGTCTTAACAAAATTGTGTGAGCCCCAAAAAATCGATATTTCGTCATATTCGAAAAGGATGTTTTTTTTAACACGTATAAAATATACATTTTTAATGGTATTGGCATGAATTTAAGCTTATTGGAAAAGTATTGACCTCTTCATTCCATTGTATTGTGATTTAAACAAACCTAAGTGTCACAATTATATAAAACGTGAGAAATCAATATTCAAAGGGCTTTCTTCTGCTTAATAACTATTTAATTGTCATAATTATAGTTCAATTTTGACAAATCTTGGTATAAATGGGTTTAAAGGTGCGCAAAATTGAATTTCTGCAACATTTTTTTAGTAAAGTGTTTGCCAGATGTCGCTCCAGTACAAAATTAATAGTTTTCGAAAATGTATTTTTTTACGACTATAAAAAACCTATTTCTCATGGCAATCTTTCTCGGCTTGGCCAATCCATCGGAGGCATGGTCTTCCTCTTTGTCGTCAACCCTCGGCTTTCGCCTCAAACAACTTTTTCGCTGGAGCTTCTTCATCCATACGACACACCTGACCCAGCCAACGTAGTCCCTGAATTGTTTTACGCTGGACTAAGTCCATGTTGTCGTAGAGCTCATGGTTCATTCGAATTCGATAGACGCTGCCAATTCGAAGAGGACCAAACATTTTGGGAAGAACTTTAATCTCGAACACCCCAAGAGTGACCGCATCTGTTTACGATACCACCCATGCCACCCAAGGGTGTTAGTTTTGTCGATTGAGAGAGGGCTCTGGAACCTAATTGCTTACTTAGCCCGTAGTAGTTCCTATTAGAAATTGTTATTTTTCATTCATCTCCACGCTGATATTATTGTTGCTGTTTACAGTGGTGGCAGTGTTAACGCCTGGGCAACTTCAAAGATATATTTGCCGGCAGTAAAATGGGAGCCTAGACGCTGCACTTCCCTATTTGCAGACAGCATATACTTTGTTTTGACCTGGTTCATTGTTAAATCCACTTTGTCTGTCTTTTTTGAAAGCGGCGAAAGCTGCAGTTACATCTCTCTTGGTTCGTCCGATAATATCGAAATAATCAGCTTACGTATGGAGCTGGATACCTCTTAAGATGTGGTGTCATTGCGTTTACACCTGCCTTTCGTAGGTTTTCCTCCATAGTAAAATTGAAGAGATCGGATGATAGCGGGTCGCCTTGTCTGCAACATCCTTCGGTAATAAAGGTTTCGAAGAGATAAATTTCTACTTTGACGGAGGTGCATGTATTGCTTAACGTTATGCTACAGAGTCTTATTAACTTTGAAGGCATACCGAACTCAGACATTGTTGCGTACAGGCAATCCCGAATCGGATTATCGAACGCAGATTTATAATCAACAAATAGATGGTGGTTGTTGATTTGCTTTTCATCCTTTTTTTCCAAGATTTGACGTTGTGTATATATCTAGTCCATGGTGGACTTGCCAGATCGAAAGCCACACTGATAAGGTCCACAGTTCACACAGTATGCTCGAAAGAAACTTTTAATCGATGGAGATAAGACTGATGCTTTGGTAGTTGGCGCAGGTCGTCGGGTCTTCTCCGAAATCTTCTCCGATTGGTAGTGCTGGACTGCGCCCTCCATAGGCGGAATGGACTGATACTAATGAAAACCAAGCCTACCTCCCATACAACCATAATAATGAAAACTCTAAAAATAGGCTAATATTTAAGCCACGAAACTGAAATTCGGTATTTGTGTATTCTATGCCAAAACAAAGGTGTGTTAAAAAAATGGGCGTCAACAATCTACTAACACGCCCCATAGAACCCATAAAAGCGAAAACTTTTAAAGTCTTTTAAAGGCTAAATAAAGAGGCTATTATTTTAGCTACAAAATTTAGACCACCACAAACACGCCAACCTCCCATACAACCCCAAAATTAAAAACCTTATAAAATGCCTTATATTTAAGCTGCAGGAAAACAAATTGATATGCTTGTATTTTAGACGTCATAAAAATAGTAAAATCTTTTAAAATCTCATACAAAAATCGCTTCAATTTAATATTTTTTATTTATTAAATAAAGTGAAAATACCCCCATAGCCGACCCTTACGAATCGGCTATGGGGGTATTTTCACTTCGGCCAAGTCAAAACATGTAAAACTAAAACAAAATAATTATAACGATTTATGAAAAGTGAACATACTAGTTGTAGTATAACCACGCCCTTTTAAGTGCATTTGTCAGATTTTGTTATGTAGTCTAATTGGCTTTCCTTTTTGAAATAATCGAAAAATTTAGATTTACTTGAGTACTACCACAAGAGAAAAAAAACAAACGCTATTCGTTCAGATCAACCTTGAATGAGTTAAGAAGAAATGGTTAACAAAATGTTATAATTCATGCGAGGATTGAGTTGTTTCATACGTGATATCCATTAGAATGTTTCATACAAACCGATAAACATAAAATGTAAACAAGTTTAAAATAAGAAACCAACTCATGTCTTTGGTATTCAGGAGTTTTTATTAACAATGTTTTTTTAAAAAAAAGCTTATTCATCCCCATACATCACTCACAGGGGATATATCCTCATATTCTGTTAAAAGACGTTAATAATGCAAACGACTATCAACCAGCTGCATAAATAAACGTGTGAAGACCAAGTGCCACTCACTACTACCCTGTTAGTCTACACTCCTAGACAAATGCATCATAAAATATAAAAATAATAAATAGCCTCTTAAAGTTGAACGTTAAACGATAGACTTTGTCTTATATTTATAGCAAATTCAAGAAACATGTTTACAACCCTGACATGCTTGCATCGGAAACTCTCCTTGAAGCACCATCATACGAAGCAAGTTATTCCCATGGCGGTCTTGTTAAGTAGGCGAACGCGTGATCACAATTCATAAATTCTTTTCCAACTCGAGAAAAGTTAACAAAGTTTGCACACAGTCACAAGCGTTGAGTTGTTGGAACAACTCGAAAGAATCAACATTAAGTAGTACGCTGCTGCCGCCTTTGTGCTACTGTTGCTCCTGCAAATTATTCTGGTAGCCTTGCCAATGACAGCCAATCAAAGGTCGAATGTCTGTTACACTACCAGAGGCGAGATAAGACCGAGACACTGATTGAAAATCAATTTCATGAGAAACGTCTTGAAGTTCTCACGCGGTGTTCAAACAGTTTTGCTGACACAGCAACTCCTCAAAGTAGCCAAAGCAAAGGTGGCTTCACTACACCGCACAAACTCACAAAGGCTGCAGTTGAAAAGTTTTTCTCAAGACTTTATTTTTGCACGTGCCACGTTTGTGACACGGACTCGCGGGTTAAAACATAATTGAAAATGTGCTTCATAGACTTTTGCTAAGTTTTATTGAAAGTGAAAACTTTTGCAGTATCCTGTTAAAGGATTTGCAGAACTCAATGATTTATCATTATCAGCAGTTTTCCTGAGGCTACTTTCTACAAAGGCAGAAACTGTAGCACAAAAAGCGATGAGAGCTATTTAAATTCCATAAAGTAAATGCCGTAGAGAGAGAGAGCTCAGTTTGGAACATTTAATGGTCGGAAATGGTTTGACGACATAATGATGCATGTTACACATTTGTGCGTGTGTAGCAGCCACAATTGCACATCCTTTCAGTTGAACGAACCAATTAGGCTGGACTTTGGCGCTTATCAATTAAGTCCCCCCCAAGTACTGGTTCACCTTCACTAGCACCCATTGAACAGTGAAAACATATGTATGTATCTATGTTGAAAATATGCCAATCAACGTTCAATAATAGCCTCATGCATTCAACTTGATTTTAACGTTGACACATTGACATGCAATGTGCCACTGCTGCCGGTTACAAATCATCCGATGATGTGTTTTCAAACGAACCACTTTCATCGCTACTTCCCATTCTTGGTACCATCTAAAAATCATCTAAAAATCAAAATGCGCCAAAATGGAATGGATTCGCTGGAGCGCAAACAATTTGTGCCATTTTGACTAAGCTGCCCTCTAGCCATTAGCACTCAGAGTAAAGTTGAACCCAAATGGCTTGTAAAGTAAAACCTATTCAATGGGATTCACTCATTTTAACGGCACTTTATCAATTTCTGCTTGATATTTAAGCTACCAAACGACTCAATCAAGTGGGTCATAAGCTTTGGTAAGCATTATTTTGTTGCAATTGTTGATTGCATCGATTACGGTGACTGCAGATTCATCAACGTAATGAAGATAGTGCGAATTGAATGATGTTTCTAGACAAATTCTAGTTTTGCTAATATTTTTTGTGCATTGGTCAAAAACTGAAACAACATAATTTTTTGAATTTTTACCAAAACCAAGACTCTTTACATTCATTCCGATATGCGGAATCGTATGAATCGAATGATTGATTTATTGGCCTTATTAGAGCAATTTTTAATAAAAAATATATTTTTACTAGATAAAAATATTAATTTCCAACCAAATTCACTCCATTTCTTACTTACTTACTTAGATGGCGCTTACAACCGTTGGTCGGTTTTGGCCTGGTCTAAGAATTTGCGCCAGCCTCTTTTGTCGTGCGCTTGCTGGCGCCAGTTGGAAATTCCAAGCGTCGTCAGGTTATCCAATGCCTGGTCTTTCCAACGGAGATGCGGTCTTCCTCGTCTGCGTTGGCCACCGCTGGGTACCGAATCCAATATTTTTTTCGCTGGAGCTTCGTCGTTCATTCTCTCGACATGACCTAGCCAGCGAAGCCGCTCTATTTTAATACGCTTGACTATATCGATGTCGGCATATAGCTCATACAACTCGTGGTTCCATCGTATTCGGTACTCGCCATTGACGCAGATTGGACCATAGATCTTGCGAAGGATTTTTCTCTCGAACGCTCCCAAAGTCCTTTCATCAGAGCTGCTCAACGTCCAGGTTTGTGATGCGTATGATTATTGACTTATAGAGCGTCAGTTTTGTTCGTCGAGAGAGAGCTCTGCTTCTCAATTGCCTACTGAGCCCAAAGTAACACCTGTTGGCAAGAGTTATCCTTCGTTTAATCTCAATACTGATATCGTTGGAGGAGTTAATACTGGATCCCAGGTAAACAAAGTCCTTCACTACCTCAAAGGAGGTGTTGTCAACAGTGACGTGGTTTCCAGGACGCTGGGACTGTTTGTTTGTTGACACGAGATACTTCGTTTTATCTGCGTTCACTGCAAGACCCATTCGACTCGACTATTTTTCTAGCCTGGAGAACAGCGTTGCCGTTTTCACTTCGATCGAAGTTTTTTACTTCACTTTTATGTCAAACACTTCCACACTTCCTCTTTTGTCATGACAGAATAATAAGGTAGGCTCATATTTTTACGGTTGCTCAAATGTCTAATTTTACACTAACAAAGCTGTGAGGTGCTATAAACGTCAAGCGAAAAGGCAACAACAACAATTAGAAAACTTAAATTCGAACAGCTGAGTTTTGACATCTAGCTCACTTTCTCTCCAATATGCGCCTACCTTGTTATTCTATCATGCTCTTTTGTGAAAACACTTCGATTTTGAGTGATTAAAACTTTTTTTAGTAATTAAGTATATTTGATTTTTTTACTTCATTTCACATCAAAAAATCAATAACATGGCATAACTGTTGGTGTAAAGGAATTCATAACTTGTACCTGGGCATTTTTACGTGTGGCGCACGGACATTCGTACGATTTTTCTCCCTTTATTTACTTTGGAATTCCGGAATGGGCTTTTGGTGGTTATACTTTTAGCCTATTCTATTACTTAACACGCCCCGTTTCAAAAACACTAAAAATGTTTGTTCTTGATGGCTTCATTCGAAAGTTATTGCACTTTTTGTCTAGCGTGGCGCACGGACATTTTTAGGACATGACTTTTGAGGTGGTGTTACATTTTTCAAAATTTCAGCTAATTGGTGTACGTCAACTGTTTAACCAGCGTGACGTTACGGACACAAAATAGTGTTGCACGGAAAAAGTACGATTTTGTATACAAATTTGGTGCTTTTAAGCAAAATAGATTTTATCTTTTAGTTCAAAATAAAATATTGTATTTCTTACGTTCATCTAAGAATTCAACAGTTGCGGGTTGTAAAAATTTAACAGATGCAGGTTGCAAAAAAATGCATCTTTAAAAATTACAAATTGATTTATGGGTTTGAACCCGCATGCTGCCGAACAACAATAGAGCACCCATTCCTAACACGGATATCATGCATCTTTTGTAGATGCATTTTGCACTCTATTTAACATGGCTACAGCGTTTAAGTAGCTGATCGATACTGCTGTCTTTATCAATGAAAATAACATTTACGTTTGAACAGTATAGTAACATGACTTGAGTCGTTGGTAGTTCTTATATTCTGTTCTTATTTTCAACCACACCGCTCTTTTGACGGTAAATTTGTAAAAGAGCATCTTCTATGCTTGAATTCATGAAATGATGGACAAAAAAATTGAACAACATGAGTATAACTACAGCGTTATATTATGTTATAGTGCTTCCTCCTTCTGAGGATCGTTTAAAACTATTAAGAATGTAGTCACTAAGTGAGCGAAGGAGGTCCGCAGATATCATATATTTATACCAACTCATGACCGGTGTTTTCAATTCTCCGGAAATTCTTTCTCTCAATAATTTCAACTCTAACCGTAGAAGCAGTAGAAACGCAAACAACTTAATTTATTTACCTTTAAGTTGAACGAACTATATGTTAACTGCTCCTTTAAACCGCATGAGTACCTTTGCTAATATCTATTTTTGATATTAACTTGTCAAAAGATCAACTCAAAAGTAGACTAAAAGCTATTCTGTAATAAGAGTTATGTGTGCATGGTTAGTAGTACCGTCCTATGTTGTCCCTGAGCCCAACCCAAACTTTGGTGGATACATTTTTTGCACATTAACTTTGTCTTGAGCCACTGGAATCCTTATCATTAAATTTTTATCAATCAATTTATGTTTTGTTCGGTTTGCTTTTAGGGACTGAAGTGGAACTGAAATTTTAAAACTTCCTCCATATGAATTTCTTTTAAAATTAAAGAGACTAAATAATTAAATAGCGAAGAAGGTTTGCATATAACCCAACCCAAATTTGACGTGCAAATTTTTTCCACATTAACTTAGATTGAGTGACTGGTATCCAAAACATTAAATTTTTTGATGAAATGGGACATGACTTTAATGGATTAACGTTGAGAAAGCGCGAAAAGCCAGTGATCGTTTAACTCTATTGTTATTGCATGTAATTCAACACCTACGCCACAAGAAAGATATAGGATAAGCGAAATATCTTGTCTGTAGTTATTCATTGTTTCATGTTGGTTGATCAACTGAAAACAGCTCATATGAAAAATATATACAAGGTTTGTCCGTGCGTCACGTCTCTTAAATGAGTTCTGTGCGTCTAATCAAAAAAATTGATAAAACCAAAAATCTTCAGTACAAAAAGTTGGCTTAGCTTATGAATTTTCATGTTACTACGATGAAGGGTTATTGCTATAGAACAACAAGTGTAATTTTTTCGTGGCACACGGACACTTTTTCTTTACAAGGTTTTGATTTTAAGTTGAAATGAACCAATAAGAGAATATGACCAAGAGTTAAGTCCACTATTTTCTTTAGGAATTTTTACATAAATTTTCATTTTTAGTTTTCGAATTACTAACCAAACCTTTGTTTGACATGTATTACAAATTAAGTTGTTTAAAACAAAAAATTTTCACTTGATGACTTCACTGGACATTAACGCTTATAACTTTTGTCTTAGAATTTCCCCATTATGTTTTATAACATATTCATAAATTTCAGAGTCTCACCATTCATTGTATATATATAGTTCATATATTAACCTAAATTGATTATCAAGCACTCATGTCTCTGTTTTCGTAAAAATGCCCACCTTCTCTCACAGAGTTTTGTATTGGATGAGAGAATTTTAATGATAGTGGCAACACTCTGTTCGATTAAATACTTCTTGCAAAAGCGCGCGTTGTGAAGGTCGTATTGCAGCACGAATGACTGATTCAAATGTGATATATTTACAATTATTGTCTTATGCACTGAGTGCTGTTAATTCACTTAATTTAGAATTTCAAACAGAATCGCCTAGTTTTCATGAGTTGTTGAAATCATTAAAATTGTATTTCAGAAGTATTGTAATTAATTTTATTGACATCTCTGCCTTAGAATTTGATATAATTTTTGAAAATGATCTCAATACTTTTAGAATTAAGCCTTTGTCTGATATATATATAGGGCCTAGAGCCCAGATAAAATTTGATTCCTATGATATATCTGTAACAGATAAGAACGAAATTTTAAAAAGTTGTGTACAGTTCTATTACATTCGTACACTAATTATGAAGAGTCAATTTCAAATATCCAGTTTTGAGAACATTACAAATTTTGGATACAAGATCTTTAGCTAATAGTTTGGTTCCCCTCATAAAACTTTTTTCTAATCTCATCGAAGAAAAAGATAACGACTGTCTAGAAAAGGAATGGCGTCTTTTAGTATTAAATGAGTTTTTAGCTGAAAAAGGATTTGAAGAGCTTTGGTTCTACGTTTTTAAATTTAAAAGTGCCTTAGAAGACCTGATGTACCAAAAAATAAAAACTTTTGTAAGAGCGTTGCTAAGCTTACTGCACGGTGGTGCAACAACAGAAAGAGTATTTTCACAATTAAAACTAATTAAAAATACAACTACAAATAAGTTAAAATTAAGCACCGTAAATTCGATAATGCTAATAAAGGACCACTTTCTAAATGATAATTTTTTAAATTGGAATCCCTAAACGAATACTTTATCGAATGTTTGTTATAACAGTGATATTTACCTCAGAACCGAAGAAATAGCTGCATAGAAAATAGAAATAGAAATTAGAAATATATAATTTTTTTAACATTGTTAATTTATACATATAAGTGATTGAAATGTATTTCAGTATTTTCTTATTGAACGCGTATTTTCTTATTAAGGGGGTCTTCTCATTGAGCAACTTTTTTTTTTGCATTTAGTTATAGCTTGGGTAGTTGTGAATATGCCCCTAAAAGGATTTTCGAAATACTTTAGAAGATACAGCCTTTTTTGTGAAGCAAGGTCTTCGTCAAAATGAGCTATTTTTTTTCGCCTCATTTTCGAACGAAGCGGCATAAACCCAATCAGCCATTTAGAAATAGTGGTTGGAATAAGCTTACATGCAATACAAAAAGCAAGCCTTATCCAAGCACGCTTGAAAAACACTTGCCCAGGTAATAAATTTTCAAGTTCTTTTGTATAACTATTGCGTAAAACACAAAAAGCAAGTGATGTACAATAATACTTGGAAAGGCTTGCATTAAGTAATTGTTTTGCAATCATACTTAGAAAACGCTGACAACGGTAATAGTTTTACAACTGTTCAAAGTTGTGCTGCTTCCATACATACATAAAGAAATGTATTTTATTTTCATTTTGTTCGCTCAGTAGCCATAAGGCTTACGGCAAGCTGTTAGAGTGTCCGACTCATATGCGGTGGTTCGCGCGTTCGATCCCTGGTGTAGCAAACACAAAAATTTTTGAAGGCATGCAATTTTTCATATCAGCTTCAATTTTAACAAACGAAAATAAAAAATAAATAAAAATAAAAATGTTCCGGTTGGGAATTGAACCTTGGATGTCCAAATCACAAAAAATCAAATAACCAGTGGCTTACCAACTGAGCCACGGAATAAAAATTTTTCGCGAGTTGATTGATTTGTTGAATGTAGCACACTTGGAAAAAGCTTATTAAAACACTTATATCCAATTGTTAAACAACACTTGGATTAAGCTTGAAGTAAGGAATATTAACCAAGGGTTCACTTTCGCTTATCCTACAATTACATGTAAGCGTTCTACAATAGTAAATGAAAGCGTTATCCAAGCTTGAGGCTTACGTTTGTAAGCTTGTTTAAAGATTATTCCAAGCTTGTTTGGCTGATTGGGAAGTAACCACCGAATTCTGTTGAAAATGTTTATTGTTAGGTAAAAACGTGTTTGCACACATATTCATACAAACATACGAATACACATTTCTGCTTATTTTAGGGGTTTGTATCGAGTTGAGCAACAGACGCGTGCGCTTCAGTGAACGGAAAAGTAAATTTTTCATAAATTTATTGTGATTTTTGTAAAATGGATCGGAAAAGTAATAAAGAAAAAAAAACGCCCAAGTGAGCGTCAGAATCGTGCTAAAAAACGCGGGTTTAGTGGAAATCAGCATCTTAGACCAGAGGATTCTGAATATACCAGTACATCGGCCAAGAACTTCAAGAATAACGAAGACGACAAAGTATCAATCAAAAACAATTTGAAGTATTGCATTCTCGAGTTCTGTTCTGTGTTTACCACGTTGTCAGCGTTGGTAATTTGTGCCTCATGCAAGCAAAAAATTGAGTTCTCAGAAGCCTTACCAAATGGAGTTGGATTTAAAATCGCTTTGAACTGCGCCTGCCCACGCACAACATATATTCCTTCGTCACCTATGATCGGAAAATCATATGAAATTAATCGACGCTTGGTTGTTGCCATGCGGCTTTTAGGGATTGGGCCAAAAGGTATAACCATGTTTTGTGACCTCATGGACCTCGCACAAAGTTTCTCCAACAATCTGTACTATACTTCCCTAGAAAATTTGTACGTTGCTGGAAAAGCCATGTACGAACAAGTCATTTCAAAAGCTATTGGAGAAGAAAAAGAGGCTATGATCGAAGCGAATCCAGAGTGCGATCCCACTTTATTTACTGTGTCGGAGGATGGGACTTGGAAGAAGCGTGGCTTTGCTTCCCTTTATGGTGTCACAACTTTGATTGCCAAGCATACCAAAAAAATTGTTGACGCTGTCGTAAAATCTCGTCTGTGTACCAGCTGCAAATATTGCAAATATTTTCTCCGGTTCTACCGGACCGATTTTGATGAATCAAAGTGAATTCGACGGAGAATTGTCAGCTCTTTAAAACTGAATTTAAACATTTTTGATTTTTTTTTTTCCAAAAAAATTACTTCAAACTTTAAACGCGTTTATCTCGAAACCACGTTTTTCGAACTGGCGGCCATGATATCTCCAGTTCAACTGAACCGATTTTCATGAAGCAAAGTGGAATCGACGCAGAAAAAATCACAAAATTAAGCTTGAGGTTCACCCGAGAATTACATCTATACTGATTATAACCTCGTTTTTTTTTTCATTTCAGACGCTCCGGAGACCCGGAATCGTGGCCGCCGTGACGACACCTTTTTTTTCACCACCAACTTTGAAGTCTCATTACTTTTTGAACAGCCCACGTATCGAGGCAAAAAAATTTTTTTATTTACTTTGAAACTTTTGTAATACA
This sequence comes from Tetanocera ferruginea, assembly GCA_958299015.1. NCBI lineage: Eukaryota > Metazoa > Arthropoda > Insecta > Diptera > Sciomyzidae > Tetanocera > Tetanocera ferruginea. Next base: position 35,515,412 of record OY282644.1, on the reverse strand, counting down.
ATAAATAAAAAAAATTTTCAATTATTCTTTGCATTTTCAAATAAGAATTTTTTTAAAAAGGGTCCAAAAACGGGTTTTGAATGAGAAGACCGCCTTAAACTTTATTGATTGATTTATATGAAAATATTTTTATTGATTTTTTCGTTATTAATTTTGAAATGTACCTAAAAATGCTTAATAAACATTCATGTTAATACAAAATTAATTCATTTTAACACTTCGGAATATCTGAAAATACTTCCATCTTGTAGCCTTTTTTACTTCGTTTTAAAATTCTCGAACGGCAACACTGCTGGAGAATGCTGCACTGACTTCGCGCGTATTTTGGCCAATGATGTCAATATCATCAGCATACGCCAGCAGCATAACGCTCTTATAGAAAATTGTGCCGCTGCGTCTCAGGTCAGCAGCTCGGATGATCTTCTCCATTACTATATTAAAGAAGTCGCACGATAAGGAATCACCTTGTCTGAAACCTCGCTTGGTATCGAACGGAAGGGAGAGGTCCTTCCCGATTTTCACTGCGCTGCTAGTGTTGTACAGTGTCATTCCATTTCATTGAACAAAATTATTGGCACGCTTAACTACATTCTTAAAATTTTATAGATCTTGCAAACTTTTTTCTAAGAAATCACCATTATTCATCACCATTTACAAATATCAGTGTACCTTTAATTTTCAATAAATTAATTAAGTTTATAAAAATTGGTAATAAACAGAATGAAACCACGGAATCTCACCGAACATTATTGTATACTTGCAGAATCAAAGCAAATCTTATAAAAAAAAAAGAAACAGTTTCGATAGTATCGTAAGTGTAGACGTAGAATTCCGTTTAAGTTGTAACCTCTTCTACTTTGTCTCTTTGGTCCAGGGAATGGAAAAAAACCGTTCCTTATACAAACCGAATAAAAATCGCGCGCACTCAAACATTTTTCTGTCTCTATTCCGCATTTGGCTCTTCGACTCAACCACAAGCACAATCACAACCACGCAGAAGAAAGAGAGCGGAATAAAATGAAAGAGATTGCGCTGTTTGATCAAAAAACATTATTTGCTTTGTTGTGCTTTTTGATCGTGATCAAAAAACCTTACCTTATGTAGCGAATGTTAGCGTTGCAGAACAACAGCAAAAAACATGTTGGCGCATGCTACGATTTTGTATTAAAGACGCCGGCACACAGTGTTTCGTTGTTTGTTTCATGTTGTTTCGTGTTTCGTTTTTTATATCTAAATAAGTTGTATACACTAAATGTGTTTAAGTTGTTTGGCAGCTGCCACGCACAATTGTCCAAAATATCTGAAATACTTTTTTTAACTTTAACTTTAACTTCTTAAACAATATAATATTCTCTGTCCAAATTGTAAGCAACGAAACACTGTGTGCCGGCGTTTTTAATACAAAACTGTAGCATGCGCCATCATGTTTATTTGCTGTTGTTCTGCAACGCTAACATTCGCTACATAAGGTAAGGTTTTTTGATCACGATCAAAAAGCACAACAAATCAAATAATGTTTTTTGAACAAACAGCGCAATCTCTTCCATTTCATTCCGCTCTCTTTCTTCTGCGTGGTTGTGATTGTGCTTGTGTTTGAGTAAAAGAGCTGAATTCGCATAAAGCCGAATAAGGATTGCGCTCTCTCGAACCGAACAAAGAGGAACCGTTCGTTAAGGTTTTTTTCCATTCCCTGCTTTGGTCCGATTGTTTTGTTCATTTTGTACGTATTTTTCTTGATCTTCCAAAAATTAAAAAATAAATGAATAACACTCAATTATGGACTACTTATCGATGCCAAACAAAGAAAAAGTTAAATAGTAAGTATGATTAAATGAGCAAGCAAAAATAAACTGAGAAAATTTCAAATTTTTTCGATTATTTTGTTAAGTTTGACAGGTTGAGTTCATTGTCTGTCTGATATTTAGTTTGCTAGCTACACTTTCTGTTCGATGTATAGTTTGCAAACTACATTCGCTACTGCTAGTGGGATGTGGAATCCAAATAAATTTGCATTAAAAACAAAAATTAAAATTTTACGCCATCTATTGGGTGAAAGAAGAAAAAGAAATATGATCCAACTCGTTTTTTTCATAAGAGTTAAACCGGATCACAGACCCATTTCGTTAAATTTGATAGATTGAGTTCGTTAACTGAGTTGAAAAGAGGTTCATGAACTCTGGTTTCAAAATAGTATACTAGAACAGTAGTGCATACATAAACCCAATGCGAACTAATGCTTACAATGCTGCCAAAGCGAACCAATCAGTTCGTACAAAACCAAAGCATACAAGCATAAACAACGAAAGAAAAACAAAGAAAGCAGCAGGCATTTTTCTTCTTATATTTTACTATTTTGTGACTTTAATATAATAGTGACAAAATCAAAAGTTAGATATTCATTCAGCGCAGGACATATCTGATATTTTAGTATATATATTATCTTTGAACGAAGAGTATTAAAGGCTGTAGGTATACCCTAAAGTATTCGCCAAAAACGTTGCCTAATGACCTTGAAAAAATCTGTTAAAACGACCCCATACAAACCGCGCTGTAAGACGTAATTCTACGTCAAAAAATCAGTATTAGTGTTCAAATTTTGTCCACCGAACTTAAAACCCCTAAAACTTTACCACACACTCGGAAAATTTTTTACTTAGTCTTGACATTGCAACACCCGAAGTTGCAAATTTTTAGTAAACCATAAAAAATTGGAACACGTATTAACACCTAGTAACCCATATACATAGTAAATATATACAGCTGTGGTCAAAATAATAGTAGCGCAATAGAGTAAAAAGTTTAAACCGAAAAAAAAAATTACTTTTCTTTGAAATCATGTACTTTTTTCTTGTAAATGTAAAGAATATACGCTACTATTTATTCTCCACCTGCCATTAAACCCAAAAACTTGTGTATTTTTTAAATATTACGTCAAAAAACTTTTATTTTTCCAAATTCAGCGGTCAAAAAATAGCAGTGTGAACAGTAGCTTAAAATAAATTCATTTAAATTCATTTAACTAAACAATGGTCTTAAGAAAAACGTAAAAAATATAAAGCACAGAAAAAATAATGTACTTAGTACTTCGTTGCTCAACCTTTGTTGCGTAAAACAGCTTCGCAGCGACGCTTCATTGAAGTCACTAAGTTTTGGCATCTTGAGCTCGGAATTTTTAGCCAGACCTCTCTTATTATCGTCCATAGCTCGTTATTATTTTTTGGTTTCGCTCCGGCCACCTCCTTTTTTATGTCGCACCACAAATTTTCAATTGGGTTGAGGTCCGGCGACTGTGCAGGCCACTCCATCAGGTCGATATTGTTATCCTGAAATGTCCATTTCAGTGGCATTTCGTACTCTGCGTAAGGAAGCATAACATTTTGCAAGATATGGACATACTGGGTGGCATCCATTATATTTTGGATCCAGTGTATTGGCCCAACTCCGTAGTAGGAAAAACACGCCCAAACCATTACACTTGATCCGCCATGTTTTACTGTTTTGGTTGTATATCGAGGATCATACTCTTTATTCTCCAGACGTCTCACATACTGTCGGGATCCAGTACCACCATATAACACAATTTTGGACTCATCCGACCATAGTATATTCCTCCATTTTTCGGTCGGCCATGAAATGTGCGATTTCGCAAAGTCTAATCTTTTTGCAACATGTATTTTTTTTAAAAGTGGGACCTTTCTTGGACTCCGTGCGTACAGCTTGAATTCGCGTAGTACTCTGCGAACAGTTTCCACACTGATGTTTGGACAAATACTGTCTCATATTTCTGTAGCTGGCACAAAGGGGTTTCTGGTACTCTCATTTTTGATCATCCGCTAAGTTGTGTTTGACACAACAGACTTTCTTCCTCTTGTTTCATCTTTTGGTTTGTATTTTAATGCGTTTCTAATCATTTTTGCTGAACAGTGCTTTGCGCGACCCACTTTTAAAAAAAAAATAAAATATTATTACCTTATTAAAATAATAAATATTATTAAAAAACACTGTAATTTAATTATTGCGATTTAAAAAATTTAGAGATTTTTATGATTTTTTGGAATTTAAAATTTTGCTGCTATTATTCTGACTGTCTAAAATGACGACTATTATCACAATGTGCTTTTTTTCTTAAACACGTGCATCAACTTTACCAACATTTTTTCATATTTTGTTTTGCACTCACATTCCATAACGGTTAAACAGTCCGCATTAAAAAATAATTGCAACTAAAATTAAATGTTGGGTGCGCTGCTATTATTTTGACCGCAACTGTATATGTATATTAAGGTGGCCCTTGTTTTTAAAAGTGTCTTTTTTTAAAACGATCCCCCTCAAAATATGCGAATACTTGAGAAAGTATTAACATTTTTTTTAACATAACATTTTTTTTGTTGAACAGTGCTTTGCGCGACCCACTTTTAAAAAAAAATAAAATATTATTACCTTATTAAAATAATAAATATTATTAAAAAACACTGTAATTTAATTGTTGCGATTTAAAAAATTTAGAGATTTTTATGATTTTTTGGAATTTAAAATTTTGCTGCTATTATTCTGACTGTCTAAAATGACGACTATTATCACAATGTGCTTTTTTTCTTAAACACGTGCATCAACTTTACCAACATTTTTTCATATTTTGTTTTGCACTCACATTCCATAACGGTTAAACAGTCCGCATTAAAAAATAATTGCAACTAAAATTAAATGTTGGGTGCGCTGCTATTATTTTGACCGCAACTGTATATGTATATTAAGGTGGCCCTTGTTTTTAAAAGTGTCTTTTTTTAAAACGATCCCCCTCAAAATATGCGAATACTTGAGAAAGTATTATATTTGAAATTTTAGATGGGTCTGAAGCGGTTTAGAGGTAGCTCAAGCGCGTTTTCAAAATTTTGAAATTATGAATTTGATTTAATATGAATTATTTTTTCTTTTAACAACCCCAAAAAAAATATATTACGACGTTGTAAATGAAAATAAATATTAATACGGCGATTACCTTTGCAACAAGCCAAATATCGTAAGAATCGGTTGACTAATAGGGAATTTATCGTGAATTGTATTTCATAAAAATCCAAAATTTTAATTTCCTCAAATATACTTCACATGTAATTTTCAATAAAAAATCATTAATTATTTTAATTTGATAAATAAAAATATTTAAAAGTAAAAATAATATAAAATTAATGGTAATTTGTAGTGCTAGTCAAAGCATTTTTAGTATACAATCTGAAGTTTTTTCGATATTCGGCAACCAAGTGCAATAAATATTGCTTCTCGTCTTCTGTTTTGGTTAATATTTTTTTATATACTTCAATTAACTTCACTCCACGTTCAGCTGCATCATTCACTACAACTAAATTATGAATAATATTCTTTCCTTTTTTATATGCTTCAGCTTCATTTCATATTAAAGACCGCTTGCGCTTTCACGAATAGTTACCCTTACGAAGTGATAGGTTCCAAAGTGATAGTAACCGGTCCCAATTCTGCCACCAACATATGAAACCAACCGGTCCCTTTTAATTTAACCCTTGTCATTGACAGGGGTAAATTGACAACGGCTAGATATCTTTGGACCAATCCTAGAACCGGTTCAAAAATATATCGCCAAGTGCCAATTGACACCTCATAGATACCTTTGGACCTTATCAGTAGCCGGTCTATTTATAGAACACGGCACACTTATACGGACGTTGATAATGAAATTGAATCAATCCCTACGGCAAAAGCAGGGTCAATTGCCCTAAAGTGACCGGTCCTGTGGCAGTTCTTATTTAACCTATCACAGGACAGGTACGATTTTTAAATCGAAATAAATGTGGACGCCAAAATTGGTTAAAATAAAAAAAAGTACACCAATCGAAAGGATTTTTCATAAACTATTTAATTTTGATACCGGAATTGGGGGTCAGATTTTCGATACACTCTAATATGTATTGATATTTTTATTTTTTTTCAAGGCTATATATATTATAATATATTTCACAGTTGTGTAAATAGAAAAAACGCAAAAAAAATTATATTTTTCGAAAATTAGTCACTTCGGATAGACCTGAAACTTCATATATTATCATTTTTCATCTATTCTCATATTTATGGGGGGATCGATTAACAATGCTACTGAAAAAAATTTTTCCCATACCAGCAGTGGCCACCTTAATGAATATATATATATTAAGGTGCCTTGAAAAAAAAAAGTTTCATTTGTACCCATCCTTAAATGAACCTTGATGTATTTTATGATGATTCCCAAAATATTTTGGCTATGCCGAAATCCGTCAGTGAGCTGAACCATTTTGCAAAAACCTCCAAAAATCATGTTTTCCGTATATATATTAACTAGTGTAATAGTTGTAAACAAAAAAACTGTCTCAAATTATAGGCCTGAAAAATTTCGTCCAATCTGCATCAAAAATTTAAAAATATTTGCAATTGGATTAAGGATTATGATGTTTTCATCCTTTTTTTTAGATTATTTTCACAAAAATTCAAATAACTTTATTATTTCTTATACGATCGTCGTTATCAAGATATCGTTAGAAAGGTATGCACGGCTGTCATATATTTTGGACATTTTTCTTTGTTTAATAAAGTGTAGCTCTTATTTTATTTCTCCATTTGTGTGCAATTTACCTGAAAATAAAATTTTCAAAATCCAAAATACTGTATTTTTTTTATTTCATGCGTTTGTTTCAATGTAGAATTTTTGAAAATCATCTTAAAAAACTAAGAAAAAAATCATGAAAAACATCATTATCTTTAATCCAATTGCAAATTTATACAAATTTTTGATGGAGATCGAAAGAATTTTTTCAGGCCTATAGTTTGGGACAGTTTTTTTATTTACATATATTACACTAGCCATTATATATACGGAAAACATGATTTCTGGAGGTTTAGCTCACTGACGGATTTTGGTATAGCCAAAATATTTTGGGAATGATCATAGAATACATCAAGGTTCATTTTAAAATGGGTACAAATGGAACTTTTTTTTTCTTCATACAAGTCGAGGCACCTTAATATATATATATATGATCAAAAATAACTTTTTAGGCATTTATGAGTTCAGTTTTGAAATAGAAGAGCCTTTTCTCCAACTTGTTGTTACTTAAAAATGTTTTAAATGACAGCTTAACATTCAAATACACTTTTAAATCTTTAACCACCTAATATTGCTCTTTATATAATTTAGGCATGCCATGAATTTGTGTTATATGTATCTTTATATTTCTTATTGTTATGCGCAAACAAACTATTAAATCCGAATAATTTCGGCTTCTACAGGATCTCATTAATCGCCATATCGAACATAATTGAAATTTTTCGTATGTAGAGGTAGTTAAAATATACCTGAAAAGTTTAAATATCATAATTCATTCTTTTTAATTAAAAAAAAAACATCCTTACATACATAACATTTTGAGAACAACATTACCGGCCGTCCAGTGCTTTAATAAACAACTAATATATTCTCAATATTAAAAGCATCCCGAAACATCAACCAGCAATACTACTTTTTTCAGAAAAAAAAAACTGCAAATTAATGAAGCCTACCTTTTTTCATTTTCGCTTGTTTCAAAACATTCTCTTGCCTCTTGTCAAAACTTATACTAGCCCCTGTGGCTACAGAATCTTTGACAATCATATTCACCTCACAAATGCCAAATATTCTCTTGCTACTGTTAAAATTTCATCAACCCGAGTGAAAAGTTTCCATTTGGCACACAGCCACGCTAGACCGTGGCGTGTAAAAGTTTTATTAAAAACAAAGTATTTGACCTAGAATAATTAAATAATGGATATTGGTATAACTCTTACTTATAGTTTTGACTTACTTATAGTTGGATTTCATTGCCTTACAATTTTTATACCCCCACGCGTACTACGTAAGAGGTATATTAATTTTGTCACGACGTGTGTAACGCCCACAAGGAGGCGTGGTAGGTATAGAAAAGTATATACATTCTTGCTCAGCATCACCACCTGAGTTGATTTAGCCATGTCCGTCTGTCTGTCTGTCTGTCTGTCTGTCTGTCTGTCTGTCCGTCTGTGTGTGGACACGATTGCAGCCGTAATTTTTAAGCTATCGTGCTGAAATTCGATATTTAAGCTTTTTTCTAAAAAACTAAGATCAAGTTCGAGAATGGGCTAAATCGGATGAAAACCACGCCTACCTTCCATACAACCCCAATGATGAAAACTCCAGAAAGAAACGAATATTTACGCTACAAAACTTAAATTCGGTTTTTGTATAGTCTAGACAAAACTTAGGTATGTTAGAAAAATGGGCGTCATCCACTCACTAACACGCCCACCTCCCAAACAACCCATAATATTGGAAACTATAAATAGGTTTATATTTAAGCTACAGACCTGAAATTGGGTATTTGTGTATATTTTATCAAAATTGAGGCGTGTTAGAAAAATTGGCATCAACCATTTAAGAACACGCCCACCTCCCATACAACCCCTAATTGAAAATTTTATAAAAAGGCGTGTCTTCACTTTGCAGGAAATTAATTTGATATGAATCTGTGTTTTTCTCCCATCTACCAGTGACATTGGGGATATTAATTACCCAATAAACCGTATTTTGCGAAATTTGCATTTACGTCATTTGTCTTTTCAACCGACGATATAAAGCTTGGTCAAAGTACTTTCAAGGGCTTTACATTTATATTTTACGGTGGAAATCTTAACATTACATTTGTTTACATTTTTATGGCTGAAATGTTGCTGTATGCCACGGTCACCACAACTGCTCCACAAAACTCACGCTCTATAAGTCAATAATCATGCCTTCCCTAGTATACGCACCACAAACCTGGACGTTGAGCAACACTGATGAAAGGATCGTGAGATCGTTCGAGAGGAAAACCCTTTGCAAGATCTATAGTTGACTCTACGCCAATAGCGAGTACCGAATAAGATGGATTCACAAGCTTTATGAGCTAGAGCCGAGAGAATATAGGTTGATTCGGTACACAACAGCGGTCAACACTGGTAAGGAAGACAGTTTCTCCGTTAGAAAAATCAGGTATTGGATAACCTGACGATGCTTGAAATATCTTACTGGCGCCAGCAAGCGCACAACAAAAACGCTAGCGTAAATTCTTATATATATTTCACATTTCCGCTGTGCAAACCACACCACATTTCCGCTACGGCTTTCAAATCGCAGCAAATACGCCACTGATGTTTGTCGTAATGTACCATTTCTTTAAATCACCATAAAAAAAACTCGCGTGTAGGAACGTACATGGGCAGAAGTGAAACTTCTTAAACAGTAAAAAACAAGTAAAGAAAGTCTAAAGTCGGTCTAGGCCGACTATGAAATACCCTAAACCCACTTTTCAAAAATAAAAAAATTTTTATTGTAAATGGGCGTCTCCGTGGGCGGATGAAGCCTATATTTTAATTGCATTTAAATGTTTATGAAAAATTTACACATACCAAGTTTTATTCCTGTAGCTCACAGTTAATGCCTTTATTGTGCTTTCGCTATGGGAGGTGGGCGTGTTCATGGACGGATTACTCCCAATTTTTGAACACACCTTAGTTTTGGTATAAAATACATACATTCCAAATTTAATTTCTCTATGACAAACATAACCTTATTTATTGAGTTTTAAACTTTTTGGGTTGTATGGGAGGTAGGCGTGTCCGTAGGTGGATGACGCCCATTTTTCGAAGACATCTTTGTGTTTGTATAAAACACGTACATATCAAATTTTATTGTTGTAGGCTAAATGTGAGTTGAGTTATGCAGTTTTCAATTTTCGCTTTGTATGGGAGGTAGGCGTGTCCGTGGGCGGATGATGTCAATTTTTCAAAATAATTTTTTTTTTGTTATAGAAAATATACGTGTCAAATTTTAGCTTTGTAGGTTAAACAGAGGCTTATTTATTGCGTTTTCAATTTTTGGGTTGTATGGGAGGTGGGCGTGTCCGTGAGTGGATGACACCCATTTTTCAAAAAAATCTTTGTGTTGATACAAAACACATACATACCAAATTTCATTGTTCTAGGTTAATTATGAGCTGAGTTATGCAGTTTTAAATTTTTGCGTTGTATGGGAGGTAGGCGTGTCCGTGGGCGGATTCTAAAAATATTCAATAGTGCAGATCCTTGGGTCCATGTGACTATGTGTACCAAGTAACATTCAATTATCTCAACTCCTTCTTCTTATCCTGTGTATACGGACAACACACAGACGGACAGACGGACGGACGGACGGACACGGATAGCTCGACTCACGTGGTGACGCTGATCAAGAATATATATACTTTTCTATACCGGACTCGCTTCGTTCTATGCGTTACAAACGTTTGCACAAAGTTAATATACCCTGACCTTTCAGGTTTAGGGTATAAAAAGATAGATTTTAGTGTGAAATAGAAAGAATGTATCTGAAAAGAAATTCAATTAACACAAAATGAAATAATATTCTGTTTATTCAATATTTAGATCCAGGGACCGTACCGTTTATGGTTTTTATCGAAAAAGTCACATAATAACTGTTATCTTTTAACTTTTATTTGTTCCGACATATATAAAAGTAATTTTGTACAATTGCATTTTGTTTGCCCTTCGGACTCTTGTGGAATGCTAAGTAGAATGTCCGGGTTCTATTCCCGCTTGCGGCAATAATTTTTTAAAACTGTTCATATGAATTCAAAACATTAGCCTAGCGTCACGAAGATACCTTGAAATATCACTCGCCGCCAAAGAAGTTTCACTTTAAAAAAATTAAGCTAACTTCATCAAACCTTTTTGATTTTGAATACCTACATACGTATGTCTTCTTTAGCTGGGTGCTTCAATCACTCAGTCCAGAAAAATTTTTAGCACAGGTTTAAATTGCTTGAAATATACCCTTTCGGTGAGATGTTTATAATATAACTAAAAACAAAAAAAATCCGCCTGAAATGGACAACAGATATGATTTAAGTTTTTTTTATTTTACCGAGCACCACGTTCAACTTGTTCATTTTTTATTTTAGTTTTCCAGTGTTGCTCTCAGTTAAACTTAACAATTCCCACTCCAGTTATTTGAACTTGTGCCACATTGATTACATTGTGCAAAACCAAATCCTTTCTTCCCAATCACATCACGCCAAGCAAGACTCTTTTTAAAACAAACCTTTTTCAAGAAACGGCTGAGATATTGAAGTAAACTGTCAGCTACATGTTGCTCGTTTAACACCTTACTTGCTTCTCTTTATTTTCTGCTCCACGATGAATGGCAAAATCGATCGCCCTCTTCTCTTTTCAAAGGACTCTAACCCCATGACAAGGATGCAAAAGACGAACGAGATAGATACAAATGGTGTAAACTTTTGACATTTTTCTATTAGTTTCAACACCTTTGATTGATGGATTGACGCGATGCTTTGGCACGCGCAAAATCTAGCGAGTAAAATTTTCAAACAGAATTGAACAACAGTCAAGACAAGAAGTTGATGAACCTAACGGTCCACATGGAAACAAGTTTGGTTATTACTTGAGCAAAGTTTGTTGCATTTGTGGAAAGGTGGTAAGGGTGGTGGCGGTGTTGATGATCTGCAGCCCACGATGACAATGCATTCATGGGAATATTTTGAATGAAGTTAATAGGAAGCTGTTCAAAAATGTGATGAAAATTGCAATTGCTGGATCCGGAAAAGTTATGTTTAATGCACTAAGATTTTATAAGCTTAAAGCTCTTGCTTAAGAAAAGAATATATAAATACAACTTTCTTATGACCAATATAATGGTCGTATAGCTCATTGTTATGGCTCAAAACAAAACTGAATCGCCAAAGGATATCGATTTCACTCACACATTCCTACGTTTTTTTTTTCATGACTTTCAAATCGAATAACTTTTATCTATAAAATTCCATCTGCTGCCAACCAACTAGAACTCTGCTGCTTCAGTCTCTGCAACTGCTGTGTTGTTTTTGTTGTTAGTTTTTTTGTTGCTATCTCCAGAGTCATTTTAATTCCATTTCCGAAAGAGTTCTTCTATTGTGAAGTGCGCTTGGATTGTCGAATCAAAAAGTTCCAATTGAAATTCCACGTGCGGGCGTTTGGACAGACTGGACTGGTACAAATCGACTGCATTCAGCATGTTGCTTGCTGTCGGTGCTGCATGTGTGTCTGTTGGGTATTTGAGCGCCTCGGCTTATGACGCGTCAGCATGCTGTGCTTTCAGCAAGCAGTTTTATTCTTTCTATGTTGATTTCTATCCCCTTTTTTTTTGTGTTTTGTTTTTTTTATTTTTTCTAAATATTTGGTCAAACATGGCAAGGAAATGTCTAAATTTCTAGCTGGCTTTAAAAAAGAGCCAAGCCGAAAGCAAAACACGCATGCATTGAGGTCGAACCCAGCAAACGTGGCGGTATGTGTTGAGCATCCAGAATTGATGTACCTTCAACAGGCTTACTCTACTAGCAATGGTTACATCCGCATCCGGTTTGCACTATAGAATGAAATTTAAAACTAAAGGTTCTCTATGAAGTCCTTTTGCTAAAATCAAAGTGTAGACATAATTTTCGTGAAAATTTTTCGATATTCCAAAACTGTGTTCGCTATAAACACTAGTTTTGCAAATTCGTTGGTCTATTGAAAATTTCTGAACCACTTCCCTTAATACTCAGTTTTAGCTTTGTCGGTAACCATTTCCAGCATCAGTTTCACGAATATTTGGTTTCGTTTGACGTTTTGCTAGGAAAGACGATAAAAATAAAAATTACTGCTCAAGAGCATAGAAAAGAAAATAAAAATCCTTAACAAAATTGTTACAATACAATTGAGCTTATTACGTATGTAACAGTGGGTTTTTGAGTTTGTTTTGTGCGTTCGTATGTTTTGGTTATTTTTCTTTGTTTATTCTGTTTTCTTTTTTGCCTTTTTGGATTTTTGTTTTATTCTGCTCTGGACATATGAGTCGAGTTGAATGAGATTCTCGAGCATCATTGTGTCGAATTGGTCAAGTGGTTTACTTGACGAAATACGTTTAAGTGCACCCACCGAGTACATGTGCAATCATAACATTGTTCAATTGAAACATATGTTGAATGCTTGGACATCACAGGAAATGTTTATTTTTAGCAAGAACGTAGAAAAACATTTACATATAGAAATATATAAAGAGAAGTTGAAAACTTCATTGTACATATTCTGACGGTAGCAATTAACGATTTTATGAAAATTTGTACAAAATTATTTTTAACCCTTTGGGTGTAAAAATTAAAATATTTTTGGTCAAAAATAGGTCTATTTCAAACTCCAAGTTCTGAAAATATTTATCACTCCTATCACGCACTAGGTTTTAGTTTTAATAACGCTCGTAACACAGACCGTTAAATTCGAACTTTGAAAAAATGAAGTTACGTACTACGCAAATGTTGTCATTTTGACATATACATATTTATTTGTGCGAAAAATCTACGTTTGTTGTGAATTGACGGAGGGCAAGCAATTTGAATTAAATTAGCTAAATAATAATACTGTGCTCGAATCGGACACTTTTTTTTCTCATCAAACGGGGGACCCGGGGGGATAACATAATTCGAGTATGCTGATTCTAATGGTGCTAAGCGATTTTTAGGTTAGCTCTTGTTTTCGAGAATTTTGAGAATCAAAATTTTAGACCCACGAAGAAAAAATGTTTAATTCTTGACCATTTATTTAAGGGGAGACATGACATTGGCCGTTTTTTTAAATCAAATTTTTATAGTTTTGTATTTTAATAAATACTCTTAAAATTTTAAGAAAAAATATTTTATGGAAAACTTCTTACGGATTCAAAAATTACAGCCAGATTAGTGAGCGCATTTTTATTTTTCTTCGCATTTTTCTTTGTTCACAAACTTTGAACGCGTTTTTCTCGAAACCATGTTTTTCGTACTGGTTGCGGCACTAGCGGCACTATTTCATTTTTTGACGAAATTTTTTTTTTGTTATTTTTTTAAACTTGATTCGCTATCGTATGACACGAGCTTTTCTTTTTAATTTTTTTTCGAAAAATTAAGTCAATATTTTTTTCGAAAAAACACACTTTCAAATTTGGAACATCACCAAAAATTGAAAAAAAAATTTAAAAAAAAGCTCCTATCATACGATAACCAATTTTGTTAAGATTTAACAATTTTAAAAGATTAAAAATTTTTCTTTAAAAATGCACTTCCCCCAAACCCTCAAAGCCATGAAATGTTGTCGTTGCTTAAGGGACCATTAAAGTTTTTTTGTATTATTTTTTTTTTGCAGGAAAATTTCTCTTAAATCAACTAAATCGAATAAATCGATGGTTAAGCTCACGAAAGTGATAAGTGAAAAATTTCAAATGTTCAGGAACGTCGATTTTGTTTTTCAATTACAATACATCTCAATACAAAACACTAATTTTAACTGTATACTGACACGCATTCACTGACTATGTATTTTCAATAAATTTACACAAGGTAGATATTATATTGATGGATTGAAAAATGCAGTATACCTATTTTCGTCAAAAGGTCACTTATCACTTTAGTGCGCTTAACCATCGAAATATTCTTCATATTGTTTTTATTTGATGTATATTTGTCGATTTTAAGGTTATTCTACCAATTTATATCGATTTAATTTTAATAAATTGTAAAATATAAAAAATAAAATTTTTGCCGTTTTATCCTTGATAGTGATATTTTGTTTTTCGAATAACTCGAAAACTACGGTTAACTTAAAAAAACGCATAGCACCATTAGAATCAGAGCACTCGAATTATGTTATACCCCTGGGTCCCCCGTTTGATGAATTTTGCAACTAGCACAGTGTAATTTGAAAAGTGGAAAATCAAATTTTATTAAAAACTAGTAAGGTATATCTTCGACTTGGCCGAAGTTAAAATACCCCCACGGCCGATTCTTAAGGGTGGAAGAATCTTAAATTGGAGAGCTTTTTGTATGAGATTTTGAGAGATTTTATTATTTTTATGTGTCTAAAATACATACATATCAAATTGTTTTCCTGCAGCTTAAATATATGCCTTTTTATAAAGTTTTTAATTTTGGGGTGGGCGTGTTAGATTGTGTATGACGCCCATTTTTCTAACAAACCTCAGTTTCGACATAGAATACACAAATACCGAGTTTCCGTCTTATAACTTTAATACTAGCCTCTTTATAGATTTTTCAATTTTGGGGTTGTATGGGAGGTGGGCGTGTTAGTGGGTGGATGACGCCCATTTTTCAAACACACCTCAGTTTTGACATTGAATACACAAATACCGAGTTTCGTTCTTGTAACTTTAATACTAGCCTCTTTATAGATTTTTCAATTTTGGGGTTGTATGGGAGGTGGGCGTGTTAGTGGGTGGATGATGCCCATTTTTCTAAGACATCTCAGTTTTGACATAAAATACACATATACCAAATTTCAGTATTGTAGCTTTAATATTAGCTTCTTTGTAGAGTTTTCAATTTTGGGGTTGTATGGGAGGTAGGCGTGGTTTTCATCCGATTTAGCCCATTCTCGAACTTAACCTTAGTTTTTTTAAAAAAAGCTTAAATATCGAATTTCATTACGATAGCTTAAAAATTACGGCTGTAATCGTGTCGACAGACGAACAGACGGACAGACAGACGGACATGGCTAAATCAACTAAGCAAGAATATGTATACTTTTCCATACCTACCACGCCTCCTTTTGGGTGTTACACACGTCGTGACAAAATTAATATACCCCTTACGCAGTACGCGTTGGGGTATAAAAATAATACCTAAAGGACCCGTTTCATCATGGTTAGATGCATTGAATATTATTGAAGCTGACTGAAGACTATAAGGTCGAAAATAACTGTACAAAATAAATATGTTGTATATGGGACAAATCACTTCAGATCGGCCGAGAAAGTTAACATTTCACAGATTTTGCCAAAATTTGAGGGATGTAATGAGGACACCAAAAAATCACAAAAACTAAATTTTTTAAATTTTTTGTGGAATTTTATTGTATTTACAGTACAAACAAGAAATACTTTTCCAAACATCTCAAAAGAATATTGAGTAAAAATTTTTAGACAAAGACACATATTCTTAACTGTACAAACTACTTAGGGATGTCGGAAAAACATCGATGCATCGAAAATATCGATGGTTTGCTTCGATGCATCGATCAATTTTCACTCGATGTTTGAATAGCCGATTCATCGATGTTTTTTAAACATCGAAAACTGATATCACTAGTACAGCGAACCGCCATTTATATTTTTCAATTGTGGAAAAAATAAAGCGAGCATTCACAGATTTTCTTATTATAACTCTCTCTCAGTAAGTCAAATTGAGAATAGATTTTTAAAATATAGATTTATAAAAGCCCTAAAAATTTAGGGAGAGCTTTGGAGGACTTAAAAATGTAAATTTTTATGATTTTTGTGGTTTAACGAAAACGTTTTTGACGTGATTCGATAGTCCATTAGAAACATAAATAGCTCAGGTGTAGTAGTTAATTTGAAATTATGTTCAATTTTGCTAGTAACATATTTTGTTGTTTAGTAAAATCTTAAAAATCGTCTACAAATCGATGCATCGATGTATGCCCTCCAATGCATCGAAAGATATCGATGTACATTTCGATGCATCGAATCACAGAAAAACATCGATGTATTTTTCCCACTGACATCCCTAAAACTACTTAACTATACAACTATAAACAAATGACACATATTCCAAAAAAAATTTAGAAAAAAATTGTTTCTTAGAATTTGTTGTGCTCTTAATTTTTTTTTTAAATTACTAGAATGTGTTTTGAAGCACTTTTTAATTCAAGCAAAGGATTGTGATTCTTAAACGAAGGCTTACAGAGAAAACCCATCAGGTACGAAAGAATTAAAAAGTCCACCTACTGAAGTTGTCCCTTGCAGTGTAAGAAGCAAAAAAAAAATATTAAATATAAATTCACTACTTTTTCTTTGTTCAGGCAGTATTTTACAAAAAAACAATACAATTTTAATTTCTTTTTTTCGACCATTATATGAGACTATTTAATTTGTTTGAGGGATTTTGATGGGACGTAATTAATTAACCCTTAAAGCTTAACCCTTATCGACACACTTCTCTCGTATAACGTACTCTTCACACTGGGGTGCATATGAACCCCAGCGACAAAATCCTATATAGAATAATTTGACTTGAATTTTTTTTTTAAGTTTCGTAAAAGTGTATTTTTAAGTTTCATAGGCCCAAAATTTGAATAAGTAATGCAAAAAAGATATCGTAAAAGCATTAAATTGTTTCTTAGACACACTAAATACAAAATAGTCACAACTCAAAACACATGACTTTTCAGGAGAAGCGAAAAATAAAACCCTTTGGTTGATACTACAGAAAAAAAAGCAATTTTCATTCAAACACACGTACTTCATTCTTCCAGTTAATAAAGAAAATAATGAAAAAGATAGTGAGATATGTGTTTTGTGAATGGATTTATAACAAAAAGTCGGTATAAAAAAATTTTGAATTGTGACTGTTTTGTATTTAGTGTGCAATATATTTTTGTTTATGATCCCAATGTGCAGAATAAGGGTTGAAAGAACCATTATTTTATACCTACAAAATAAATTTATCTGATGTGCGGCAAATTTTCACCAAAATTTTTCACATTAATAAATTCATATCGATTAAAAGAAATTTTTGGTCTACATTTCTTCAATTTTGATCAATAAGAAATTGATAATAAAATTTCATCTCCATTCCTTCTAAGCTAAAACTTAACTATCTGGTTAGCTTATAAATAATTTAAAAACCAATAATGTGGTTCATAAATAAAATCTCGTTAGTAATAACAAAACAAGGACACTAGCAAGTCCTTGCTACCTGGACCAACGCGCGTGGCTCGCATTGTGCCTATTACCTCTCGTACCTATTTAATCACGCTGCATTTAATGCTGTTTGTTTGTTATTGTGGTGATAAAAGCGTTTCATCCTTGAAATAGTGCAATAAAATAATCAATTATATACCCAGTTTAAAATTTAAGTGGCTACAGTTGAAGCGTGAAATTTATTTGACCTTTATGAAAGGACTAACTACAGTGTGAGATTTGTTTGAAAAATTGAAGTCAAATACCTATATTATATTTTTTCGGCAAAAGGCATTAATGAACCTCAAATTAGACAACCAAATTAGCTATCTTAGGAAAGAAAGACTGGGGAAAACCATATCATTAAACAAAACCTTACAAGAGAGGACGTGAGGTTTACGTATGTTTTTAATGATTTAAATTGTACCTGCACTGCAGTGCTTAATAAACCAAGCATAAATACTTGTTTCGATCACTAGTTTTGAGTAGAATTAAATTATTCTAAGCAATCATTTTTCTCCCATTGTCCTGAGTAACATTTTCGGCAGGAAATTAAATAACAACATTTGCAGATATAAGCTTTGTATGATTTTCTTGCTCACTTTTTATTGCTCTATAGAAACTTGAGAATTATTGTGAAAAATTTCAAACTCTAAAGAAAAAATGTATCTAAAGGGACAAAAAATAACTATAAGCAATTTTCATGAAGTCGTCACGAGTCCTCAAGGTAAGTTCTTATTTACTTTACCTGGTTCATGGTTCCAGTAGAGCCAGGAGATGAAAATATGTGGGTCGATGAGTCTGAAGATGTTTATTCCGTCACAAATTGTTTTTCTTCTTAGTGCAAAAAAAACAAATTCAAAAAGTGGTTTATCAAAAACCGATCATCACGAAAATGTTTGGAGGATTTCTTAGTAATTTTAAATGACCAAAGATCTGACCTAAATCGTAGAATTATTAAACGTCAATGCAAGATATCCTGGCGCCGGTCATGACTCATATATTTGGGGATTCTCTGCTATTTGCGAATGTTATGGAACGATTATTTGAAAATATGGATCATAGAAACTCTTTAAATAAGTTTTAACCATAGATTATTTTTGTGTGGCTACATACCTTATGTATTATTTCAGGGAATTCTGGTTATCCTCTAGAATCTTGGCTTATGACTCCTCTCCCGAACCAGCCTCAAGGTTCGCCAAAGATTAATTAAAATTTAATTCGTTTCATTATAACTCTTATTGACCATCAAAAATTGAACTTTTTGCTATTTTAAAAAAGGCATTTTTTTAAAACCGCTGTAAAAGACACATTTTTTATTAGATTTACGTGGGATTGTTATTGTTGGAAAGGTATTAAGTTCTTCTTTCGTTCTGTGTATCGTTTTAATCAAAGCTGTCTAAAAATGTGTCTTTTACAGCGGTTTTAAAAAAATGCCTTTTTAAAAATAGCAAAAAGTTCAATTTTTGATGGTCAATAAGAGTTATAATGAAACAAAATTTTAACAATTTTTTTATGTCAAAATGTTATTATGAGTAAAAAATTTAGCATATAAGAAGATTTGGGTATGTTCTGTGCAAAATAAAAAGTTATAAGGTATCGGCGGTTTTTCTCCGATTTAAAAAAAAAAGTATGCAGAAATCATTTTAATGAGTTCCTCTAACTTTTGAGACCCCGACCGGCGGAATCTAAATTTCGATCCGGTCTAATATACATCAACCTTTTTTAAATCTCTTAAAGTTGACAAGATATCGTTAAAAATAAACTAGGTCGCAGCAATCGCTTACCAAATGCGTAAGCTGGCCACATAAATAAGTACGTGGAGGATACAAATTATTTGGGTCGCTCGCTTTAAAAAATTGTTCTTTAAACTATTACAGAAAAGACATTAATCTCTTTCGTTTCAAAAAATAAACTTGGACAATAAACTAACTTAATAATAAATTTTGATATGAATAAACTTACCCGATCTCGTAAGCATTATATTGCAAAATTGTTTAAATATATATGAATTTACAGTAGATGCATCAATTTATCCAATTCCTGTCGTTTTTCAATCAATCTTTTCTTTTCATTTATTTTTCTAAGCCGATCATAATGAAAAGCTGGTTATAATGAAAAGTCCACTGATGCTTCGAACCCTAGAGAATGCAACATATGCCATTCCTAACGCAAATTCCTTTTCTCCGATATCGACAACTGCTTGGTCGAGAGTTAATCCTTGTGATCTATGGATACTTATTGCATAAGCAAGTTGTAGTGGAAATTGCTTGCGAGTAAAATTGTTTGCGGCTTTTTTGAAAGATACCACTACTGGAGGAATTGGTAGGACATTGGAGTTGTTGTATCTTGGTGCAGAATATTTGGAAAAATTTACCATAATGCATAAGGGAAATTCATCTAGTAACCACCCACTTTCGCAATGGTTATAGACTATTTCAACAACCTCACCGATGGTACCATTGCACAGTTCTGCTGAAGTGAAAAAATTTTGCCTCAAAATTACTTGTGCACCTTTGCAAAGGTATAATTTTGGACTTAAAATTCTTGCATCATCGGAGGAGGCTGACAACGCTTGTGGGTCATTGCGTACAGCATTGATGATTGTCACAGCATTGCCAACATTTCTGAGCTTTTCAATGTTGTATTCTTCGATTTCAGAATTTTTCGAGATTAATCTCAACACATTTTTATTCAATAAAGATGAATGTTGATTGTTGATCGTAAATCTGGTCGATAAGAGGTCGTACTCTCGTAGAGTCATTTCTCCTAATTATACCCTCAGCAAACATTCCCTAAAAGCTTGTTGTTCAGCTCCAATTTGCCTCTTTATCTGGTTCAATATAAATACTTTCCTAATTTGAAGATACAAAGTTGACCTTGAGTGGCGGTAACATCTCCTGACCTTGGATTCCCGTAGAGTGGGATATCTCCAACTGGCTGAAGTTGATTAAAATCTCCGAAAAATAGAACTATGTACTCTCCTAAAAGATTATTATTCGGTTTCGCTTGACGCAGACGTTGTTAATTCTAATTTAATTTTGTTAAGTTAAAACTTAACAACGTGTTCTTGACAAACATTTTTTTCTTTTAGAGGCATTTAAAAATATAAAAAAGCAGTATTTCTATTTTATTCATAGAATGCAAAGAAAAATTTAATAGTTTATGCTATATTAATTCTTGAGTCAAATACTTTTTAGTTAATTTTTTTAATTCATCTAAAGAATTGCTTTCATTTATTAAAAACATATTTACGACTAATTTTCACTGAAGTAGTAAAAATATTTAAGAAAAATTCGGTTCAATCGATACGATACGATAATCGATAATTTTGGCAATTATCTATAGATTTTCAATTTTTGTTTAATTAATGTTCAATTCGTTTTCTATTAGTGCAAAACGAAAAAGTTTGTAATTAATTTATTCTTAAGTAATTTTTTTCCTAACACCAAAATTATAATAAAAAGTTTTTCCTTTAAGCCTTCATCCTTTCTTCTTGAATTTACAGCACTAGAATCACAAATACTTGAATATTTTAAAAGGGTATAAAATAAAATACTGCACTCATATTAGTTGGTCATCGCTGATGTTTAGCAAAATTAGTCTTAATTAAACATTTCAAAAAGTACCTGTTTCAGTTATCTCATTGAAAATAGTTGTCAAGAGTTGATGATCTGACGCAGGTATTTAGATATCTGCTCGGCAAGTGCAATATATGCGCACATAAATAACACAGCAAGTAACCAAATATAATCATTTCACTGAGTATAAGCATGTTGAATACATCCTGCTCTTGTCTTAAAATGGAAATGAATCAATCAACGGAAATGAATAAATCATTAGAAACAAACAATGAAAAAACCAAGTCGAAGTCAAACATTAACTATTCTTTATATTTGTACCGAGAAGAGTTACGTCGTCGCAATGTACAATATTTGGAGCTGTCCAAAACCAAAATTCAACTCACCGATGGACTCATATCGAAGACGGCTCGCAGCATCACTCGCTGGAATGTACAGGAAATGAAGCATCTTGGCCGTGGTATGATAATTAAGAATAAGCTTAAACATCAAGCTAAAAGACTGCGGAAATTACAAGAAATCGGTATTGAAAACGCTGATCCAAATGCGATGTCAACAACATTATAAATGGAAGGAATTCAATTCAATAGTATAAGACCTGTACAAAATTTTAGTTATCTAGAATAATTTAAGAGAATGACTTTATTAATTATAGCATAAATAAAAATCAAAATAATTACTTTCAATTCGTACAAACATTGTTTTATCAAAATTTTATTTTTTTTGGTCGGTAAACATTAAGTGGAAGTTTTAAATTATCTAAGTCATGTGGATATTTTAACTTGTAAAATTTCAACTTATTTATTTCGCTGTTTAAAATTAACAGAGTAAACTCGGCATAGACCGACATATCATTGAATCTCTTTATTAGGCACCAGTATAGAGCTGTGATGGGCTAAAACTGGTAGTAGCTTTGCTACGAGTTCTGACCAAGGACTTTAAAACTGGTACCAAGGATAGTCAGCGGCATTAAACATATACATATACATATACATTAGACCGTACCACCTCCTATGCAAAAAAAAAAAAGAGCGCCGTAAACCAGCGAATATGACGCATTTGTGCAAAACAATTACGAAAAAAAATTTTTTTTTTTTTTGACCGAACGTAGGGGTCGCGCATTGACATATTTCTTCATATCTCTGGTGTTTACAGTCGGATTTTAAAGTTTGGTACAACAATGTTTTTGTCTCAAGAAGATCAATATGACCTCTTTAGAAGTCATTGACCTCAGGTGTACCGTTCTAGTACTTACCCTCCAGATCTCAGTTGCTACTATCCTAATGTACCATCTTTATATCAAAAAAAAAAGCTCTTAAAATATCATTAATCTTTTGCCCAGAAAGTATATCGAAATTTCTAGCAGAACTATTTTTAAAAAATTTTTGAAATTTTTTTGCCGAACGTAGGGCTCCCTTTTTTTATTTTCATCATATCTTCGGTATTTAAAGTCTGATCATATTGAATCACATATCGATGTTTTTGTTTAAAAGAGACCAATTATTTTTTTCCAAAATAAAAAAAAATATGCCTACAAGTCCTTGGAAGGCCTCGAACTGATTTTGAGGAACTTTAAAACTTGTAAAAGAATAAAAAATAATGCCAATGCTAACAGAGGTATCAACACAATTTTTGTTGTGATTTTCTAAATATACAATCAGACATGCACAACGAAATCAACAAAATTTTTTCGTTTCGTTGAAACCGAAAAATAAATTATCAAAATTATTTCGTTTTTTAAATAACGTTAAAAATTTATCAAATCAAATTTCGTTTCGTTGAAAAACGAAAAATTTTCTATAATTTTTTCCTATGCTAAACAAAATTTATTCTAATACAAAAAAAACGAAATTTTTTTGTTGAAATTAACGTTATTTTCAACGGTTGATTGGAAAAAAAACGAAAAAATTTTATTTCGTTTTCTCCGAAACGAAATAAATATTTTTCGTTTTTTGAATTAACGTTATTTTTTTATTTCGTTTCAACGAAACAAAAAAAATATTTCGGTTACCGTTAAAATTAACGTTAACGTGCATGCCTGTATACAATGTATAATTATTTTCACAGCCACATTAAAAATAGCAATTTCAAACACTGGCTATTGCAGTTCGTTTTTCCCCGTGAAAAAACAGTTGAAAATTGCGTCTGTCTAATATTTATTTCAAACGAAAGTTTTATAGAGTTTTGATCTTTTTCAATGAAAATTGGCCAAAAAACATTTAAAAAAATGTCTTTTATTGCGAATGACGTAAATAATACCAAATTACCAACGAAGTATGATGTTACAAATTTTTTATTGTATCTGCGGCATAACAGTGATAAAAGTCGAAAGTTAAACAATATGCCATAAGAATATCGAACTGGCAGTTCGTCCTTTTATAAAAAACAATGAATATTTTGTTAAGACCAGCAAGTATCATTGCAATATTCAAACGAATTAATCAAATTACCAGGTTCGCACAATGAAAATGACTTAATTTGATTAATTTTTATAGTAAACCTATATAACTTCACAGCTTATCCATGCCATTCTCAAAACACCGAGCGTTTTGTTCATGTAGTAAATGAATCTGCTTCGGCGGTCACCGATGAACAACGCATGGGCCACATTTTATCAAAACTCGAGAGCTGTTAGAAATATAGCCAACTTGAATCACGTCAAAATTTGATGGATTTTTAAAACAAATCGAAATTTTAAACAATTTATTCCAATCATTCAGGGTATATCTCAATCGATTTTAAGAAATTGTATAATAGGTATTCACAAGTACATCAACACGTTTCCGAACCGCCGTTAGGATTATAATTGGTATGCCGGCGCGTTGCCACAAAACGATTACATTTCTAACAGCTTCTTATTTAAAAACATCCAACTTTCGACTTTTATCACTGTTATGCCGCAGATACAATAAAAAATTTATAACATCATACTCCGTTAGAAATTTGGTATTATTTAAGTCACTCGCAATAAAAGACATTTGTTTTTTAAATGTTTTTTGTTCGATTTTTATTGAAAATGATCAAAACTCTATAAAACTCTCGTTTGAAATAAATATTAGACAGACGCAATTTTCATCTGTTTTTTCACGGGGAAAAACGAATTGCAATAGCCAGTGTTTGAAATTGATATTTTCGATGTGGCTGTGAAAATAATAATACATTGTACATTTAGAAAATCACAACAAAAATAGCGTTGAAACCTTTTTTAGAGCTCTTTACGAGCTTTAAAGTTCCTCAAAATCAATTAAAGACCTTCCAAGGACTTGTAGGAATATTTTTTTTTTATTTTGGAATAAAAATAATTGGTCTCTTTTAAACAAAAACATCGATGATCAATCGAAACACATATGATCATTTTAAACATGATCATAACATATGATCAGACTTTTAATACCGAAGATATGATGAAAATGAAAAAAGGGAGCCCTACGTTCGGCAAAAAATTTTCAAAATTTTTTAAAAATAGTTCTGCTTGAAATTTCGATATACTTCCTGGGCAAAAGATTAATGGTATTTTAAGAGCTTTATTTTTTTGATATAAGGATGGTACATTAGGATGGTAGCAACTGAGATCTGGAGGGTAAGTACCAGAACGGTACACCTGAGGTCAATGACTTCTAAAGAGGTCATATTGATCTTCTTGAGACAAAAACATTGTTGTACCAAACTTTAAAATCCGACTGTAAACACCAGAGATATGAAGAAATATGTCAATGCGCGACCCCTACGTTCGGTCAAAAAAAAAAAAAAAAATTTTTTTTGTAATTGCCTTGCACAAATGCGTCATATTCGCTGGTTTACGGCGCACTTTTTTTTTGAGGTACGGTCTAATATACATATACAATATACATATACACACCAAATTTTATTGTTGTAGGCTTATTATGAGCTGAGTTATGTAGTTTTACATTTTTGCGTTGTATGGGAGGTAGGCGTGTCCGTGGGCGTATTCCAAAATATTCAATAGTGCAGATCCTTGGGTGCATGTGACCATGTGCACCGAGTTTCATCCAATTATCTCAACTCTTTCTTCTTATCCTATGTATACGGACAAAACACAGACGGACAAACGGACGGACGGACGAACATATATAGCTCGACTCACGTGGTGACGCTGATCAAGAATATATATACTTTTCTATACCGGATTCGCTTCGTTCTATGCGTTACAAACGTTTGCACAAAGTTAATATACCCTGACCTTTCAGGTTTAAGGTATAAAAAGTAGTAAAACATGCCAGAAGCAAAGAGGGGCTTTCAAGATTAAGGCTTGAATACGCAAGCGTAAGATGAGGTATCGTAATGGAGCAAAGCTCTGAGCATGCACAGTTAAAGAAATTGTGGTGCAACGTAATGACTGTCAGTCCCACGAAGTTTTTATTCAAAGAGTTTTTATTCAAAGAACAGAATTTCACAGAATTTATAGTTGTTTTGAAAATTGTTGTAATTGTTGTATTACTCTTTTGAAAATAATTTGCTGAGAGGACGAAATAATCGATGCAATGTTTGTATTAATATACAAATATAAAAACAGATAGCTTGTGCATTTGGGAAAAACACTCGCATTTTCTCTTCCTGATCAAATTTCCTTGCATGTAAAAATTGTAGACACATAATTGGAATGCGAATTTGGTACCGAAGCTAAATATTTTTATATGAAATATTAGAGAATTATCAACAAACACAAACATTGTTATGGCGCCACTTCAATAGTATGGATGTTAAGCTGCAAAACTTTCAAAAATATAGATTTTTTTACGTTTACGGTTAAAAAAGTCAAAAAGTTTTTGCTTCATCCTTTCGCAAGTTTTTATTGCTGATCTTACTGAATCGGTTTCTTTCGTTACGCCTTATTGTACATCGAAGAAAGCGTAGGTTGGGTGTTCGGCTATCAAATAAAGACCGTGCGCTGGCTCGTTTCTTAAAAAAGTGTAAAAACTTACCGATTACCTCGGTATATAAAATAATCAATCATATACAGTAGGCCAATGGGTGAATACAAGCATTTCATATATTGCTGAAAGGTTTATATACTTTAAATCGTATTTTATTCATATTTTAGAGTTCATTGTAAAATACATAAATATGTATTTGGTGTACAAAAAAGTTTGAAAGGATTTGTGTTCAAGTTTGATGCTTATTTTGGAAAATTTGTAATAAATTACTTTTCCAAAGTATTGGCCATCTTTTATATACCAACTCGAAAAAACGATGGCCGAGCGTTGTCATGTTGAAAAATTACCTTGTTGCGCCTTTGATCGCATTCTGGCCGGTTTTGCTTCAATGCTTGGTTCGAACGCATCAATTGAATTCGTAAGAGCCTGTTTAGATTGTTCATGAAAACTCGTTATTACCATGCTCTTCGTGCCTAGACTTGAGCATTTGCATGCCTATTTCTTTTTAATTTTATCATAATATTACAATTAATCACCAAATAAAAAAACTCAACGAAAAACTTGCAGTTGCCGCAAAGCAATCTCTAGCAACAGCTAGAGCATATTTATGTCAATCCTAAGATCGCAGCTCTAGAAAATATACAAAAACCCGAGAATGGGTGAAGCAATGGAGGGCCGATAATCTGCTGGAAATGGTTGCAGCTCACCTAATGAGGCAAGTTACAATTATGCGTCCTGCAATTTCTGCAGTGCCTGTCGCTAGCCCTTAAAAGTTTCTTGCGTTCTTCATTAGGCGTTTTCGTTTATATGTTAAGAGCACAGTAATCTTCAGAGCCACACCACATAGAGAACGTACCTTTCGATAAGAGTGCGCTCTGATCACGTTCAGATTTCTCCGAACTAATAAATTATCAAACAGAGCAGCAATTGCGTTAACTGTCAAATAAATATTTGAAGAATAATCAAATCCAGCGATTTCTTTTAAATTATAATAAAATAGACAAGCAATTTTTAAAAAAGTTTTCGATGTAATTTTCGACTTTTTAATGGAAGATGACGGTCTTGAAGAAGAGAATTATTTAAAAATTACGAAAACTGAACTAATTGCAGCAAATATAGTTCGGAAATTTTCTGATAAAACTTTCAAACAGCATTTTCGTATTGATCCAGAAACTTTTGAAGTTCTGTATTGTGAAATTCACTCGGATACAAATATAAAATACGGCCAGGCAGAAAATCCATTCTCATTGAAAAGCAGCTCATGGTTACTTTGTGGTTTTTAGAAAACCTTGAATCCTTGGGGTAATTTGTGAGTTGTAGTTTTTTATTAATTATTTACTGACATTATCTCTTAAGGTGAATTGGTGGTCATTTTGGCATAACAATTTCAAGTGTTTGGAAAGAAGTGCCTGCCTTCAACATATGAAGCATCTCATACATATGAATATTACAGAAGTAAAACTCGGTTACCAGGTCTGTTGATACGACAATCGGAGCTGTTATGAAACCAAAAATTATACCATTATTTTTTAGGAATCATTGGTTGCATCGATGGATCACGTAATTTCTATGTGAATCAGAGAACTGCAATGAGTATCCGAAAATAATCGGATACTCAAATCATACCCGAGATACTCGAGTTTCTTGCTGTTATCTGCCCTATCCATACTCAATAAAATATGTAAACTACTTAGACTCATTCGCTCATTAGCATATTTTCGGGTATGAGTTCATACTTATATCCGAGAGCGGCGTGATCCGAACCACTTTGATTTGTTTTCAATGAGTGTGTTGAGTTAGTGCATAGGAAGGAAGCTCCACCCGAGTGTATTTTGAGTGTATCCTGAGTACTGCTCTTTCTCTGCCAACGTCTATATTTTGTTTGGATTTGATTTTTGCGTATTTTTTTTCATAATCGCACTGCAGGCAATGTCAGCTGAAATTTTTTTATTGTGTTCTTGTAGGAATTTCGTTGTTGGTATTTTCTGTTACTCTAGGAAGAAAAGAAAATAACAACAACGTTTGTGAGTTTTGTTTTTTTCTTTATGTTACGCGTTCGTTGCTGGATACATAAAACAAACAAAATAAAAAAAAACAAAAAAGAATACGTGCTTCTGTTACACACAAAAAACTGGTTTACTTCTCACTGCTGCGCTCATCTGGGCTCTGCTTCACATCAGTGGTAGAATGAACCGAGTGATTCGGGTGTTTTTGTCGATTATGAGTTCTTGGGTAAGTATCATCATGATGAGTATCAGCAAGACGACAACAACCATAAGTACTTATGAACCGAAAAACCCGATCTTTGCCCGATCCGACTTGTGATTAAGTATACTCATATTTATTTGAGCCGCCGCATTGCAGCTTCGTGAAAGTGAGTATGAATAGGGTTGCGTGCGGTGAGGGTTGAGTAGGTTTTTGGACTCATTTTTTTCGGCTCTACTCAGAGTCTCAAAAAAGCTACCCGTTGCAGTTCTCTGATGTGAATCGAAAAGGGTTCCATTCAGTTTTTCTTCAAGGAATATGTAATCACAAAATGGAGTTTTTGTATTGCTACGCTGGTGAGGTGGGTTCAATCCATGATGCACTTCTCATGAGAAGATCTGGCCTAACAACAAAAATGAGCTCAGGTTTAATAATATTGAAATGTTTTTATATTGTGAAAATTATTATGTCATTTTCGTAAGTGAATTCATTATATGTCCAGATCAACATTTGCATGGAGATGCAGCCTATCCTCTGCATGAATGGTTGATACCGCCTTTCAAGGACTATGGAAACCTAAGAGATGAGCAACAAATCTTCAACCAGGTTCATTCAAAATGAAGAGTGTCCATCGAAAGGGCTTTTGGCCTGCTGAAAGGCCGATTTCCAAGGCTATTTTATATAGATTCCTTGAAACCAATCTGCTATCTACTTCCATGCAACCATACTTTTCGATTTCGGATAGCTTTAGAATTACATGTTACAGTCAAAAGCACACTGGTTTTATAACGAAAATGTTTCTTCATTTAAATATTTAGTATCACTTCAATGAGATCATGTTAACTATTTTATTTACGTATCGTGGGTTACTCAGGCAGCATTTTTAAATAAAGTATGCAAACTCCAAGTCCGACAATTGGTTAAAAAACAAAATAAAAGTTAAAGCGAACTCCAAGTCCGACAATTTTTTTAAAAAAACACAAATTAAAAATTAGAAACTTAAAACACACAACTAAATTCTGTCGAGCGTTTTTTTGAAAAGATCAATTAACGCAGCTTCCTGCTCATTTATAAATTGCGACGTCTCTTGCGGATCGTCTGAAAATTTGTAGAGAAGTCCAACGATTCCAGATCATCAGGATTTTCCATGTCAAGCGATGACAAAACCGCTGGAGGACTAACCTCTGGAGCACGAAAAAGAATTTTATCGACCAATTCGAAGTATTCCCAACTTCTTGAATTTCCAGAAATTTGATTTTCCAACTTTATTTTTTTGTATCTGCCAAAAACAAATGATGTGCCCAGTTCCACATTTCTTACGTCCGCTATTGCTTGGTAGGCATTCTTCTTCACACCATTTGCCAGCTGCACGTCATTAACTGTGGGCCAATTGCGACCACACGGTCAGGAGATAGTATTGCATATATTCCACGAAGACCGGAGAGAATGCCATAAGATATTCGCGATGAATATGCTGATTACTATTCAGATGAAGAAAAGTTTCCGTGGCAAGATTTAAACATACAAAAATAAAGAATATACTATGAGTGGTACTATGTTCTGGTTTTCAAGATGAAGTTATGTTAAAAAAAATTTTTTTGTTTATTTAAGTAAATTATAAGTTGTTAAAATTACCTTTAATATATTTAGTTGTGTGATTGAGATGGGGATATTGTTAGCGTTGCATGGCTCAAAACGTAAATTTAATATTTTTCCTTCTTATTCTTGGTCGAGAATGGGTATGACTTAAGAATTTGATGTATCATTACTCATTACTAACTACTTTAAAAGATATAATAGAAACAATAATGTGAATCAGTCATGAAATAGTAATTTTATTTGACTCCTAAAGATGCGGCATAAGACCAGCCCTCTAATTAGATTTTTTGTTCAACTCGGATTCCACTTTCACCTCCGTAAATATATGCACTCCCAATCCGGAAACCCTGTCTTATGACGATATACACATTGGTTGTTGAGCTATGCAAGTTGTAACAATCATGATTATTAGGGTCCGGATGTTGATGACCTAAAAAATAAGTACAAATGCAATATAAAAAATGACAAAAAGCACTGAAAATTGCAAAAAAATGCATTAAAAATTTAGAAAAATGACTTTTAAGTTCATGTTTTCAAAGAAGTTTTATTCATTACAATATATAATAATGTACTTTTTTAAATTTTCAAATGTAAAATTTCTTCGATTGTCAGCCAAAACAGTTTTGTACAGTGAAAAACTGCGTTCCACTTCCGTACTCACTATAGGTGCATATTTAAAATGTATTAAGTCATTGGCTGTCAATTCTAAGTTTTCAGTATTAAAATTTTGGCCACCAAGAATTTTTGAAATTGTAGCTAAAATTTTGAATCCTGAATTTTTATTGACAACATTTTCAAATTTCTCAAAAATTTGTATTCCTACTTCCCCCGTGACACAACTCAACTGCAACTCACAACTCAATTTTAAAAACCTTGGAAGCAAAAGACAATGCAAAAACGATATAAAATGCTCCTAAATTATAAAAATGCAAAGAAAATGCAACAACTTTAAGAAATGTTATTAAATGCAAAAAAAATGCCCTTATAAATTTTTTTTGGTGTAACTAGAGCATCTAAGTGATCATTTACAATAGATATGCTATGTTTCTGAAGAAGCAAAAAAAAGATGCAAAGTTATCAACATCCGGACCCTAATGATTATAATGATTAAAATATAATTATTACTCCATCCCTCTTAGGAATATTTATGCTCATACGAGGGATGGCAAAATTACTATGGCAACTTGATTTTTTCACTAATTTAACGGTTTAATACCTGAAATCATTTTCTTATTTAGTTGTTATTATTTAGGTAGAAGATATAAAAATACATTAAAATTTAAATTACACCGTACCCACTGCTTATAACTTTGAAAATAGAGATACAGTAAGATGGAGAAAGTTTTATCAAAAACAATTAACTCATCTTTAACAAACAATTTTTCTGTTGCAAATTGCTGAGTACTATTGTTATTTAATGTTGAAGTTGACACCTTTTCTGTATCACAATCTACTATGACTACAGTTTACTCTGCTCTTTTTGTTTTAAATGCGCGTCATGAACGATGGCAGAAATTTTCCAATTTGTTGCTCTCAATATATCTTCCCCAATTCGAAGAGCTCGACTTCCAAATTATTTAAAAATGACTGCAATGGAGATATTTCTCATCTAGGATTTTTCTTATTATGTATATTCATGACAGATTTTATGATGCTATCTGCTTTCGTTTCCAAAGAAGAAAGGATCTTGTTTTCTTTTGACTGTAAATGGAAAAATATAATACTTTTTTACTACTTACAATTTTGTCCCATCTTAGCTTTTGGTGACGAGTAGGACTCCGATATGGAAATGGTGTTATTTTCATTTTGAAGTTCAAGAAAAATTAATGCGACACATTTTATTTTTTTGCCAACATTGATACTTGCCAAGGAAAATGAGATGCTTGAATGCTCAGTAACTTCATCGCCTTCTGTAGATATATAGCTAAGAAGTCGGAAACGACATAATTTTGGAACGTAAATATGATCTACTTTGATTCACTTCTTCGGATCGTATTCTTTTCCTTTTTTAAGCTAGGAACTGGGTCCGAAAAGTCTTTATTTTATGTTTTACATAGGAAATAGTTATTCCTGGCCGAAAATTGAGTTTTTATAACGATTTCATTTAATTGTTTATTTTTCTTTTTTTTATTTGAAGAATCTGCAAGCTTGCAATTGGTCAAAAATTTCATTTTTTACTGGCATTTTATTAAATACTCCGTTTGTGCGTAAGTCAACGACGATTTCCCGTTGTTTAAATTATAAAACGATGCCTTCTCTTTGAAATAAATATCGGAATGAAAATTTTATTTTATGTTTTTTGAAATATCTGACATAAATATCAATGAATTACAAATTATATTTTAAACAAGTATTTTAATAATAAAATAGTTTATTTATCTAATTATTCAAATATTCACGATATTATTATAAACAACAAGGAGTATAACATTAAAAACATATATTACATACCAAAAAATAATTCATATCATTTAATTAACTAATTGGTATTTAGTTTAAAATTATAAATTCACCAAGGCTCAAGTCGAAATAAGTTCGCAAATCATCTTTCCAAAACTTTGGACCAAATTTTGCTACTTCCAGCCTGCCTAGCTTATAAGTTTGTATTTTCCAACCTGGAATAAGAATGTACTTCGGAATACAGTAATGTCTTAGCTAACATATCTTCCACACACAAAGAGAAAAAGGCAGGTAATGTTGTTGAGAGGGACAAGTACACACGTTTTCTTTAAATGCTGCCAAATGAATAACTGTTGGATGTCGTTCATGCATGGCAAATGATTAAATCCGCCATACTGCTTCCTTGCTGCTGATGTAGCGTTCCATTTGATATTAATTAATTTCATCAATAGATGCAGCTGCATTTGAAACTCGAGAAACTGCCTTATCGCTTTCTTTGTTGAGATATTTACATACGTAAATTATAGATTTCACTTAATTGCTATATTCAACAATAATGTGAACCCATAATGTTTTGGACAATGATGGTGAGTATCAAACAATGCAGTGATTATCCACTCTAACATAATTGGATCGTCGACGATTTAATGGATAACCATCATTGCCAGTAATAGTTTCGGCGAATAAATTTGAATTTGATACATCAAAGTCTAGTTTAAAAGCAATTCTACTATTCGTTGATAGCTCAAGGAGTGTTGTACCAAGTTCTATCAGCACATTTACAGGAAACTTATGAAAGCTTACACCAGCCTGGAAGTAAAAAATATAGTGAGTGCCATAGGAAGATCTGTGTGGATTTCAAGGTTATATTTTAAAATTTCATCAAGTGTTTGGAAAACCAAAACCGGCATTTGGTAGAATGCTCGAAGTTTTTCCAAAAAACTTAATAAAAATGAAATACTTAATATCAAATTTTTTTTTCATTATAGCCGTTTTTATAGGATCAAAAATTTGAAAGCTACAAAAAGACGTGCGATTTGATGATCTCCTCTTACCCAATGAGCAACTTGCAATGAGCAATATTTTTATGCAATCTGTAAGAATCAACTGCTGTACAATAATCGATAGTTTAGATGTTTTTTATCGTTTAAAACCCCCTTTAGATGTTTTCGACGATGTCATATTCATCTGGAAAGACTCCAGTAACCGTAAGTAGTAACCATAAAATCGTTGATATTTTT
Source organism: Tetanocera ferruginea (assembly GCA_958299015.1). Taxonomy (NCBI): domain Eukaryota; kingdom Metazoa; phylum Arthropoda; class Insecta; order Diptera; family Sciomyzidae; genus Tetanocera; species Tetanocera ferruginea. The sequence goes on along the minus strand of OY282644.1, from coordinate 35,481,661 downwards.
CATCCTATCATAACGATTTTTTTTTGTAGATATATAACCCTGCGACCACACGTGCAAGTTATCACTTTCAAGTAGAGAATACAAATTATCTCCGTAAAAGGCTTATATGTGTGCATCCTTTTATGAATTATTACGGAATTCAATTTTAGTAAATTTACGACAGCTTTAAATTAATTTTAAAAATCACGTGCATCTTGTGTTGTTCCGAAATTAAAAAGATACGTAGAATCAAAGAAATAAAAATAGTTTTAATTATAAGAATCATTTCAATAAATGTTGTGAAACTTCATATACTATTTCTACCATGTATAACAGTTCCATGAACAGTTTCATTTGCTATTAAATTTAACAATATGCCTTGAAATTAAAGATAGTTCTATACATTCACCAAACCGTATTACAATGAAAGCACCCATAGACGCACGCTCTTACAAGAAACATTTCCCATAAACGGCCACATTCTTGGGAACGCACAATTTTTGATTTTTTTTTTTTCACAGAAAATGCTCTCGCATACGAGGACTTCCTATAAACGGTCACGGACATACTAACTTATATATTTATGAAAAAAAAAACTCCCACAAGCGGACGCGAAGCTTTAATAAGCGGACCATTTTGTATTTTTTTTTATCTCAACAATTAGTGCATATTTTTGACAAATCAACGTGTTTCTTTTTTCTCTTTTTACGAATTTATGGGCATATAATATAATTTTTTTTGGAAATAATACAGATTAACGCTGAGTCCTGCACAATGTCATTAATTAAGAAGTGTTTAACATTGAAAGAAAAAAACAATAAACTCTGATAAAAGTGAACCGTGACATGCAGGTTAAATGTGGCTTAGCGAGAACGAGAACGATCCCCATTCGCGGCAAAGTTTTTTTCAATAACAAATTTTTCTGATCAGTCACCACCTCTTTACACGGTTAAAAATATTGGACTAGTTTTTAATCCCAACTTTGGTTTAAAGGAATTTTTAGTCCTAAAAGTACTATTTTTTATTCCATATTTTAGCTTAATTTTTTTTAATCCGAAAAAGTTTAAGTTTAAGACTATTTTTGGACTACAAATTTGCATTAAGGTAGTGTTTTCAGGAAAAAGTATTTATATTATTTAATAGCTGAATTACAATTCAGCAGTGGCAGTGGCAGAGGAAGTGATCAGCTGTTTCGTATTTTACTGTCTGCAAATTACAATCTAGCATTGACAGCGTCAGCATCAACAGCAGTGAATGTGTAATTTTTCTTAGTAGTTTAATTATTTGCTTGTTGGCAGTACTGATTACTGCCACTGCTGCCATGTTAGTTTCACCATTGAACAACAGTATTCCTAAAATTACAGCTGATCAATCCCACTGCCACTGACGCTGCCACTGCCGCATTGTTATTCAGGTATAAGATTGAAAACTACTACTACTACGAAATTTAAGCTAAATATACTTCTAAATGTTGTTAAAGCATCCGAAATTTATTTTGAATTAAATGAAAAAAATTGTTTATTGAAATCTGAACCAAAATATTATATACATTATAACAGTAAACAGTGCTTAAACCTTTGTGGATTAAATAGTTATCCTATTTGGATTACAATATTTTAAACTTTGTTGGACTAAAATCTAATCCTTTTTGGATTATAGTATTTTAAGCTTTCTGTGGATTAACAATTTATTCCTTTTTGGATTAAGAAATTTTAAACTTTTTGCGGATTAAAAATAAATCCTTTTTGGATTAAAAAATGTAAAACCTTTCATTGGATTAAAAAATAATCTTTTTTGGTCGTGTCCTATATGTAAACCAAAAAAGTTTAAAATTTAGTCCAAGATTTTTAACCGTATAGAAGACAATGACAAACCTCAGAGAGTAAATAATGCCATGTAAAGCTTCTTGAGAACATGAACTTTAGACGTTCGGAGTCGGCATAAAGAAAATGTAGGTCCAGTTCTCAGTCAATTGTGTGCAAACATTTAATAGCCCACGCAACACAATTGATCATAAGACGCTTGGTCAAAGTTCTTTCAAGGACAGAAATGGCCAATTTGTTTTTTATGAAAGTGAACAAGTTTCTGTTCGATGCAATTGCAACGATGCAATTTTGACAACACAGGCCAAATAATATTAATATAATTTTTTTCTTTCAAATGGACAAACAGTGGGTAACCATCGGTATCCGCTTGTATGTATATCAAAAACTCCCCATAAGCATTTTTCATAAAATCATAGCTATAAGGTGCAACATTGTTTTTGCCTTGTTTGACTTTTACTTGCTGTAAGTGTCAAAATCTGAAATTTCGTTGCAATTAGACCTGCAAGTGGGCTACAATTGGCTCAATGTAATTGGGATAGTAAAAATGTTTGAATGTATTGATTTTTTCGAACTTGCATGTGCGAACGCTAGGTTAAAAAAGAGTGGCTTACTGCCATATGGTCTCGACAACAATTAGGTCTGAAGTTCTAATAATTTACTAAAATAAACTCGAGCTGGCTGCAGCTTATGGTAAATGTTATACGAATACAAAGAAATTATGTCTGCTATAAAAGCGCAAGATAGGTTTTTCGTCAAGTTGCGTTAAAACCATTCTGGCAGCAAGCAAAACCATTCATATCGAATGCTCCGTACATATCTGGCAAACAAACAAAATCAAATCTTATTTCAATAATTTTTTTTATTATTTTTATGTAAAATGGCAAACGCTGCTGAATACGAATATATATCGTGCTTTATAGACAACGTGCGTCAAAACAAATATCTATCTATATTTAATAACACTCACAACACAATTGATCATAAGAAATTCGGTCAAAGTCCTTTCAAGGGCTGAAATGGCCAATTGGTTTTTTAATTTATTTTTTGTTTTTAAATATAAAAAGGAAAAGTGGAATGAATTTTAGTTTTCTTTAGTAGAAGTAAAGCAAAAATGGAAATTCCTTCGGGGAAAAAATATATAGTGCTCTTAAACACCAAACACACTACATAAATATTACACAACCGCATACATATGCTAACCTATATATAATTCACTTAACACTTTGTTTAGTTTTAAATTAAATTTTAATTTTCAAATTATCAAAATTTTGTTTTTAGATTTTTTCAATTTATTTTTCATTTAAAAATATTATCATTGAAGTTAATTGAAAATATTTTATAATAAAAAGTTGTTAATAAAACAATAAAATATTTTTTAAATTCTTTCAATAAAAAATGGTTTTTATTATAAAAAAAAATATACGAAAATAATTGAAAACCATATTGGCGATCCTGCCCGAATCTGTAAAGTCAATCGAAAAACAAAAAAAAAAGAAGTTATTTGCGAAATCGAGTTGGAGAATCGGAGAACCAATAATCATCATCTTCGTTATATTGCTACATGAATTCGTCACCAATTTATATTCAGGATTGCTTGACCTCGGATGATTGCTACCAAGAAGAACTTGAAACTACGACCGGAAATTATTTACCTATTTTGAATAAAAATACTTTCTTGTGCTGCTGCGCTGATGTATTGCCTTAAAATTAAATAGTAAAAAGAAGTTCTTACAATTTTTTGATATTGCTAATTTTCATATGAATTTGAAAAAATAGAATTCTTGTCTAAGGTATTTCTAATTGGTTATTTTAAGTTTTCCAGATTTTATTGTTTTTAAAAAGTACAAGTAAACCTGTTGCCCGAATTCAAGCAATTCAATAAAAACTAAATGTTACTAACATTATAGACGCTTCATTTATGATATTCTATTCAAGCAGCTTTTTCCTCAATAACGATATATTCAGTCTCAATAATGATATTAAAGATCATCATCTGAATGCTTAAAACTTATGATCTGACACTAAATTTTTAAATGTAACTGTCAAAATACGAAGACGGACTTAGACTAATATAACTACCGAGATAAACATTATTACTATTCAACAACATCGCTGCTTAACTTTTAAAGCTATAAAACATAACTAATTTAAATAAAAACAAATTATAAAATAGATTTTAGAAAAAAATAACTACTAAGCTATAATTAAACTAGTAAGGTATATCTTCGACTGGGCCGAAGTTAAATTACCCCCACGGCCGATTCTTAAAGGTAAAATAATCTTAAATTGGAGAGCTTTTTTTATGAGATTTTGAGAGATTTTATTATTTTTATGTGTCTCAAATACATACATATCAAATTGTTTTCCTACAGCTTAAATATGTCATTTTATAACGTTTTCAATTTTGGGGTTGTATGGGAGGTGGGCGTGTTAGTTTGTGTATCACGCCCATTTTTCTAACACACCTCAGCTTTGTCATGGAATACACGAATATCGAGTTTCCGTTTTGTACCTTTAATATTAGCCTCTTTATAGGGTTTTCAATTTTGGGGTTGTATGGGAGGGGGGCGTGTTAGTAAGTGGATGACGCCCATTTTTCTAACACACCTCAGTTTTGATATAGAATACTTTAATACCGAGTTTCCGTCTTGTAACTTTAATATTATCCTCTTTAAAGATTTTTCAATTTTGGGGTTGTATGGGAGGTGGGCGTGTTTGTGGGTGGATGTTGCTCATTTTTCGTACACACCTTACATTTGACATAGAATATACAAATACCGAATTTCAGTATTGTAGCTGTAATATTAGCCTCTTTACAGAGTTTTCAATATTGGGGTTATATGGGAGGTAGGCGTGGTTTTCATGCGATTTAGCCCATTCTCGAACTTGATCTTAGTTTTTTAGAAAAAAGCTCAAATATCGAATTTCAGCACGATAGCTTCAAAATTACGGCTGTAATCGTGTCCACAGACAGACAGACGGACAGACAGACGGACAGACAGACGGACAGACAGACGGACATGGCTAAATCAACTCAGGTGGTCATGCTGATCAAGAATATATATACTTTTCTATACCTAACACGCCTCCTTATGGGCGTTACACACGTCGTGACAAAATTAATATACCCCTTACGCAGTACGCGTGGGGGTATAAAAATAAATTAAAAATTTTTACAGAACACCTACAACATCAATTTATAGCATATTCCGATGAAAAAACGCCAAAAAACCCAAAAAAAAAAAATGTTTTTTTGAAAACCGTTATATTTGACTGAGTTGTTTGCTCGGAAAGTGGAACTTTTGATCTTGGAACTGCATTTTTCGGACAATTGACATTTGAGGTATGCATAAAAGATAATTTTGGTTAAAAATTTTTAGTTTTGAAAAAAATTAAAATTAAATTCACAATTTATAAGCTCTTCTTAAACTAAATTTCAAATCGATTAAATAGCGGATTTTTGCACAAAAATTTTATTTCTGTTTTAAAAGGTTGGGAACCCCCTGAAGTGAAATCACAATTTTTAAAAGTGGTTTGCACAATTTCAGCCAAAACCTGATTAAATGACATCTGAATCGATAAAATCGGTCTATTGGTCTGGGAGGAGTTGAAGTCACAAAAAAAACCTTAGCCTATTAATTATATAGATAAGCAGGATGATTAAAACAGATTCGTGGCTATAACTTTTAATTGGTTGTAGCTATAATGACATTTTTTTCAAATATATTGTTTTTGAAGCTTGTTGAAGATTTAAAAAATGTAAGAACAACATTTAAAAAAAAAAAAATTTTCGAGCAAAAAACCATAGGGGGTAGCCTTGTTTTTTCGATGACACATAGTATTTATTAATTTTTCTGTCAAACAAAAACAAATTCGTCTTAAATAAACTACATACAATGAAAGAAAATCAAAAATGCAAGTTTGAAATTTTTTATTTTTACAACAAAAACAATTTTTAATACATTTTTTGAGGAAACATTCATTTTATTGGACTCTTTTTAAAGGCAATGATTAAAATATAAATAATAAAGTAACGGTAAAAACTTTGTTATTTTTTTAAAGTCAATTAATTGAAATTAAATACAAAAAAGAAATAAATGTAATTTTTTAAAAAGTGGCAGAGATATTCGCTTCCAAATACAGAACTTTAAATTTCAGAGAGTTTTTTTCTCTGTCTTGGCGTTTGATAAAAATACACGTTAAACAACTAAAGAAAATATTAAGAAAATTCATTAAAAATACATTTGGCAAGATAATTACCGTAACTGCCAACACATTTCAAAGAAAATTAAACAAAAATTTAGAAAAACAAAAAAAATTTGAAAACTGTTAAAATTTGACTGACTTGTTTGCTCGGAAAGTGGAATTTTTTGATTTTGGAACTGCATTTTTAGGACAATTGACATTTGAGGAATGCATAAAAGATAATTTTGGTTAAAAATTTTTAGTTTTGAAAAAAATTCAAATTCGATCAATATATAAGCTCTTCTCAAACTAAATTTCAAATCGATAAAATATCGGATTTTTGTACAAAAATTTTATTTCTGTTTTAAAAGGTTGGGAACCCCCTGAAGTGAAATCACAATTTTTAAAAGTGGTTTGCACATATACAGCCTAAACCTGATTTAATGACATCTAAATCGATAGAATCGGTTCATTGGTCTGAGAGGAGTTGAAGTCACAAAAAAAACCTTAGCCTATTAATTATATAGATCTTCGACTCAGCCGAAGTAAAAATACCCCCACGGCCGATTCGTAATGGTACAATATCTTAAATTGTAGCTATTTTTGTATGAGATTTCAAAAAATTTTTACTATTTTGATGACGTCTAAAATACATTCATATCAAATTGTTTTCATGGAAAGTTTTCAATTAGGGGTTGCATGGGAGGTATGCGTGTTCTTGAGTGGTTTATACCAATTTTTTCTAACACGCCTCAGTTTTGATATAATATACAAAAATACCCAATTTCAGGTCTGTTGCTTTAATATTAGCCCATTTATAGAGTTTACACTTTAATAGGTTGTATGGGAGGTGGGTGTGTTCGTATTCGGATGACGCCCACTCTTTTCCACAATTTAGTTTTGATATAAAATACAAACGTATCAAATTTTTTTCCTGTAGCTTAAAGTGAAGCCGTTTTTTAGAGTTTTAAATTTTGGGGTTATATGGGAGGTGGGTGTGTTCGTTAGTCGATGACGCCCATTTTTCTAACACGTCTCAATTTTTGTACAAAAATAATAAATATCTTATTTTAATTTTGTAGCTTCGACAGAAGCCTATTTATATAGTTTTCAATATTAGAGTTGTATGGGAGGTGGGCGTGTTAGTAAGTGGATCACGCCCATTTTTCGAGCACACCTCAGTTTTGACATAAGTTATTCAAATACCGAATTTAAGTTTTGTAGCTTAAATATTTGCTTCTTTATGAAGTTTTCATTATTGTGGTTGTATGGGAGGTAGGCGTGGTTTTCATCCGATTTAGCCCATTCTCACACTTGATCTTAGTTTTAAAGAAAAAAGCTTAAATATCGAATTTCAGCGCGATAGCTTCAAAATTACGGCTGTAATCGTGTCCAAAGACAGACAGACAGACGGACAGACGGACGGACAGACGGACATGGCTAAATCAACTCAGGTGGTGATACTGACCAAGAATATATATACTTTTCTATACCTACCACGCCTCCTTATGGGCGTTACACACGTCGTGACAAAATTAATATACCCCTTACGCAGTACGCGAAAAAATAAAAAAAAATAAAAAATATCTAATTTTACTTTTGTAGCTTCGACAGGAGCCTATTTATATAGTTTTCAATGTTGGGGTTGTATGGGAGGTGGGCGTGTTTGTGAATGGATGACGCCCATTTTTCAATCGCATCTTAATTTTTATATAAAATGAATTAATATCTAATTTTACTTTGGTAGCTTCGACAAAAGCCTCTATATATAGTTTTCAATATTTGGGTTGTATGGGAGGTGGGCGTGTTAGTGGGTAGATGACACCCATTTTTCTATGACACACCAGAGTTTTGTCATAGATTACACAAATACCAAATTTAAAGTTTTTAGCTTAAATATTTGTTTCTTTATGGAGTTTTCATTATTTCCCTGGGTTGTATGGGAGGTAGGCGTGGTTTTCATCCGATTCAGTCCATTCTCGAACTTGATCTTAGTTCTTTAGAAAAAATCTTAAATATCGAATTTCAGCACGATAGCTTAAAAATGATGGCTGTAAACGTGTCCACAGACAGACGGACATGTCTAAATCGACTTAAGTGGTGATGCTGATCAAGAATATATATACTTTTCTATACCTTCCACGCCTCCTTATGGGCGTTACACACGTCGTGACAAAATTAATATACCCCTTACGCAGTACGCGTGCGGTATAAAAAACCACATCTCCGTCGAAAGGACTAGGCATTGGAGAACCTGACGATCGCGACGCTTTGAGTTTCTAACTGAGGTCAGCAATTATACGACAAAAGAGACTGGCACGAATGTTTGGATGAAAGCCAAAACCCACCAAGAGTTGTAAGCGCCAGCTTAGTAAGTAAGTAGTTCTGTGTAGTTAAAAACTATCACCTCTTGGCATAAAAACAACTATTAATATGAAGTGTCCCACTCAAGACCAATATTTCTTAATAAACATAAATTTGTCAGATAATCAGATAATCTGAATACTTATAGTAAAGTTAATTATGTCTTCCAGTTTCATATTCCCGACAATACGTCATACTATTTCTTTTTTGGTGTAATTAATATTCATGCCTAGACTTGAGTTGTTTGCTGACCATAATTGGTGACGAGTAAAACATATACAACTCCGGCTCAGCAACCGGCAACACCAACAACTGCTATACGCAGAAGAGCCACATGGTCACCAATCCATCTGTCGATAAAGAGTTATTGCAAATAATCAGTAAAAATCATTGACCTAAATCGATGCTAATTTATTCCTTTATCGTTGGCCACGCAAGTGTTCAATTCGAACTTACAAAAGGCGTGGATGAAGCAAGAATATATTAGACAGAGAAATACGAGCAGAAGCAAAAAAAAAAAACCAAGAAACAAATGTTCTTTTGAACACAACCAAGAAAAAAAAAACGAATGGCAAAAATAAATAATGAAACACGCAAGAATTGAAACCAGATGCAGGAGCTTCAAATCGACAGACAGTCAGACAACTAGAAGTGTTCGCTGCTGCTTGCTCGTGCTCGGACATAGACAACTAATGGAAATAGAGAATCATTCATTCAACAATCAATTGAAACTTAATCGCCCACACTCAAACAAACGGAAATGGAAAACGAAAACCCAACAAAAACAAAAACAAACCGCCAACGCTATTTTCTTCAAACGATTTCAAAACACTTTTCATCATGGTTTCCGTTGGCGCTCAACAAGCTTCCCGCGCTCCAACAGCCGCTTGCAAACTCACGCAGAGTAATCAATAAATTGACCCACCAGGATTCGAATCAGCACAATATAAAGTTTTCATGCACGCTGACTGTTATATTGGTTGAATTTTTTGTTGTTGTCGTTGTTGTTTCGTTTTTATCATGCTGTGCTGTTTGTTGCTGCTGTCAATAGAGTTTTCCGTTTGCCAAAAGGTTGTGTTGGCCCATAATACGCTTGCCGCCCCATTGAGTGATTCGTTGATATACAAAAAGACACACGAAACTCTGGTAAATGTGATTAAATGACAGTAGCTGTCATAGAAGCGGCTGCTGCAATTCTCAACAACAGGACATCAGTTGTTTAGCTGAAAGTTTTGATGAATCCTACAGGATGTTCGCATTTCATAATTGCAACACATAAACTTAAGAGAATATGGCAATGATGGCGTTGACAACAGTCGAACAAACTCAATTCAGCCCAAAACAAAAGGTGCTCCTGTTCAAAAAATAAATGCTGTCTATTACATGAACATTAATTTAAGCTAATAACCAAGTCGTAGCCAAGAGTTTCATTAATCAACACAACACCTCTAATGAGCGTTAAACAAAGACGTTTAGATCAGTCATAAAATGTTACCGGCATTTACCGTTTCCAAATTCAACGCACATCAACAAGCAACAAATAAAGCAGCCTAATTTCTGAGTTTTTCTTTTATTTATGACATTTTGTTGATCGGATCAGCATTTTTTGCTATTTCATCAGCAGATTTATTCCTGCTGTTCTTTTTGCTTTTTTTTTTTTGTTTCTCATTTCTTTATTAATTGGCAACCTACTAGAGGGCGCTGATGTTGCATTTTTATCTCACACAGTACCAAAATACATACATATGTATAAAATAATAAAGTATACTCTGCAATCGAGTCACGTACAGAATACACAACAATATGAGCACCGGAAACACAGCCACACTTCACCGGAAGGAAACATCAATCGCCGGCAAAAAAAAAAAACACACACGAAATAATACACAAACAACAAGTAGAAATTGCCAGAGTAGACCAATAGAGTAGCCGCTTTTGTAGCATTTTTGCTCTAGGTTTGCTAGTTATCGACGCTGCTTTTGTAGTCCTCACACATGCTGACATTGTGCTAATTGAAAATTAGGCTCCATACAAGGTGTTGCCATACGCCAACCATGATGCCTCTAATCATCGGGCATTTTCTAACATGAGTTGCAAAATTTTTGTAGAGCATCAGAAAATATGCTAGATATTGTGTCCAGCAAACACTCGAAAATTGCGTGCGTATTCATAGAATCGTGTTTTGGAAGTTTTGTAAAGTTCTTTGGAATTTTTCCTAAAACAGGTTTAATTTTTCGTTTTCTTGAAATTGGTAATTGCTTGCGGCAAATTTATATGACACTGCTCAAGTTTTAATTGTGTTTTATGGGATAAGCAATTTCTAAATATTGTTTTAAATTCAATTACGGACGGCGCAAATTATTTCCGTCCATATTCTGATGAGAAGCTTGCATTTAAATAGAGCTTCACCTTCGTTCTTAATCAGATCAGCCGGTAGGCCATCGGCTTCTACGGATTTGTAGTTTTGAAACCGTTCTAAGGCTCTTAAAACCTCGTTAAAGCCATCATTCGAAATATCATCTCTATAGGAGGATTTGTTGTCAGTGCCGCTATTTTGAAGACTAAGTAGTGTCATCTCCACAACATCAGTGAACTCTGGCAGATGCTCTTTTAGTCATTGGCCAAGTGGTATCTTATTTGTTAATTTTAAGCCATGTTAACCTAAAAAACACCGCCGCATTACCAAAAAAGGCTGCCGCAGCCAAACAAATTAAACTGGATGCGTTGTTGGGTAACATTAAAGACATTTTGTTGAGGAAACACGCCATACGAGCATTATATTACTTACTTACTTAGATGGCGCTTAGAACCATTGGTCGGTTTTGGCCTCGTCTTAGAATTTGTGCCAGCCTCTTTTGTCGAGCGCTTGCTGGCGCCAGTTGGAAACTCCAAGCGTTGTCAGGTTATCCAATGCCTGGTCTTTCCAACGGAGATGCAGTCTTCCTCGTCTACGTTGGCCACCGCTGGATACCGAATCCAATATCTTTTTCGCTGGAGCTTCGTTGTTCATTCTCTCTACATGACCTAGCCAGCGAAGCCAATACGCTTGACTATATAGATGTCGGCATATAGCTCATACACCTCGTTTTCCATATTATTCGGTACTCGCCATTGACGCAGATTGGACCATAGATCTTGCGAAAGATTTTTCTCTCGAACGCTCCCAAAGTCCTTTCATTAGAGCTGCTCAACGTCCAGGTTTGTGATGCGTTTAGAAGGACGGGCATGATTATTGACTTAAAGAGCGTTAGTTTTGTTCGTCGAGAGAGAGCTCTGCTTCTCAATTGCCTACTGAGCCCAAAGTAACACCTGTTGGCAAGAGTTATCCTTCGTTTAATCTCAATACTGATATCGTTGGAGGAGTCAATACTGGATCCCAGCTAAACAAAGTCCTTCACTACCTCAAAGGAGGTATTGTACACAGTGACGTGGTTTCCAGGACGCTGGAACTGTTTGTTTGTTGACACAAGATACTTCGTTTTATCTGCGTGCACTGCAAGACCCATTCGACTCGACTCTTTTTCTAGCCTGGAGAATGCTAGAACTGACTTCGCGCGTATTTTGGCCAATGATGTCAATATTATCAGCATACGCCAGCAGCATAACATTATTTTAGAAAATTGTGCCACTGCAACTCAGGTCAGCAGCTCGGATGATTTTCTCAATGATTATATTAAAGAAGTCGCACGATAAGGAATCACCTTATCTGAAACCTTGCTTGGTATCAAACGAAAGGGAGAGGTCCTTTCCGATTTTCACTGCGCTGCTGGTGTTCTTCAGTGTCATCCTGTAAAGACGTATTAGCTTCGCAGGAATACCAAATTCAGACATGATGAAGTATAGGTGACGCCTTATTGGACTGTCGAAGGCGGCTTTGTAATCAACAAAAAGATGGTGTGTGTCGATTTGTTTTTCGAGGGTCTTTTCCAAGATTTGTCGGAGCGTGAACATCTGGTCAATGGTGGACTTTCCAGGTCGGAAGCCACACTGATAAGGTCTAATCAGTTGGTTAACGATGGGCTTCAGTCTTTCACACAATACGCTCGACAGGACCTTATATGCGATATTTAGAAGGCTAATCCCACGATAGTTTGCGCAAATGGTGGGATCGTTTTTCTTGTAGATTGGGCAGAGCACACTGAGGTTCCAATCATCTGGAATACATTCTTTCGACCATATTCTGCATAGAAGTCTGTGAATGCATTTAAACAGAGCTTCGCCACCGGTCTTAAACAGCTCAGCCGATAGATCATCGGCTGCTGCGGCTTTGATGTTTTTAAACCTAGCTATAGCTGTTAAGACCTCGTTATAGTCGGGCAGCGGAACTTCAACGCTGTCATCCATGATTGGGGTTTCCGGGATATCATCTCCACTGGCGGAATTGTTGTCAGCGTTGCCATATAAAAGACTAGAGAAGTGCTCCCTCCATAACATCAGTGTACTCTGGATATCTGTCACTAGATTCCCATTCTCATCCTTGCAGGAAGAGGCTCCGGTCTTAAAACCATTGGCCAGGCGTCTTATTTTTTCGAAAAATTTTCGAGTCTCATTCCTGTCGCCATGCATCTCAATTTTCTTTATATATATATACGAGCATTACCTCTAGACAAAATTGATGATCTGAAGCAGGGAAAAATAGCAGCAAAGTTAAAATCGCCAGCAAAATCATCACTGAAGAAGGCACCACTAGCACCATCCAAGCATACTAAAGCAAAAGAACCATCTGATGAGGGTATTGATTTTTGCACCATTTGTTTGAGATTTTTGCCTAAAGAACTGACACTCAAAAACTAATATGGAAAGGCGTTCGTATTTCACATGCAAACATTGCGTCACTACTTTGGATGAACATGAAGGAAATTATGAGTAAACACTTTCATTCATTCCGATTTTTTAATCTAAATGGCGTCATTATAACTTGTTTTACCTCTTGAAGCCTATAAATAAATCGCATCTGACTATAAAATTACACTGTTGTAGTTCAATTCTGATTATGTTATAAAACTAACCTTTTCGGAGTTGCGGGAGTATCCTGAGGTCAGCTGTGTCTTTGATTTAGTAAGATGGGGTAAAATTTTAAGAAAATTATGTTTTTAGCAATGGTCGATTTTGAGGTATTCTTAGCCTCATGTCTATTAATAACGATATCCGCGAATCTTGTCAACCAAAAAAGAAAACTAAAGTGGTTTAGTTTTTGTGTAATTAAAAAATTTTCCAAGATTTTTATTGTTTTTCTACAAAAAATGGTAATTCAATTCACGAAATCTGCTAATTGAAACCCACATACTTGTGTGCTTTGACTTAGGTGTAATTTTCGGCTTTCAATTTCGAAAAACTATAAAAAGCGTTTCAGATAAAAAATGAGTGGTTACCGAAAAAAATGTAATAGCTTCTGTAACATATGAGGCATATTGACGATTATGCCAAATAAAAGAAAATTTCCGATGAATTGCAGAAATACACGAACAATATTTTAATTTACCAGATTCACGGTGCTGATTGGGTGCCTAAGATCTTGTGTGCGTTTCGCATATCGCGTTTAAATTATTGGAAGACGGGTTGCTGTGAATGCCATTTTGAATACCAATGATTTGTTGTGAGCCACTGCACCCACGAAAAAGATAAGGTGTGCTTAATGGTCCGGACATCCGTAAATTGACGAAGGACGAGAATTTAAAAAAAATTTTTTTTAATCATTTCAAAATGTTCTTGGCAGCCATCGGGTGGACAATTGAAGTGTGTTAATTTAAGATATGCTGCAAATTTTCACCTCTTTTCGTTCTGAAAAAGACAACTGGTTTTTTATTTTTTTTAAAGTAGTGTTTCACTTTTTTGTATAAAACATTTGTTTTAAAGAGATGCTTTTAAAGAGTTGAAAAGTAAAAAATTATTAAAAGGCGACGAAAAGTATTTGCAATTAAAACGTGAAAAAAGTAATGCAAAAATTAAAATTTCGAAAATTTCAGTGCAAAAAAGAAAAGAATAATAAGTAGTGAAAACTGTTTTTTGAAATTTAATTTTTTTACTTTGGGAATAATTGAGGGCGTTGTGAGTAAGCACGGTATTCGCCACCCTACTTACTTTTGTAAAAGAGATAACTGTATACACTAGAGTGGGTTGGCCTTCACAAAAAAAAAGTTTGAAAATACCACCCTCTATTTTAAAGTTGACCTTGAGAGGATTCTGAAAACAAAAAAAAATTATTTTTTGTACCACCGGAAAAATAGCCAAAATGACCTTTTTTGCATAACTTAACCATAACATGTTAGATCTTAAATTATATGTCGTTGAAAAAGGCTTAACGAGCACTACATTGTCTTTTTAGAAAGTTTTGAGGTCATATCCATTTATTAAGCCCCGTTAACCCGATGTACTCCCCTTACATTTTTTTTTTCTCATAAGATTACTCCTTCAAATTTGTTGTGTGTTCTATGTTAAAACATAAGTATGTTATGAAAACGGGCGTCAGCCACTCACAAACACGCCCACCTCCCATACAACCCCAAAATTGAAAACCCTATAAATACACTAAAATTAAAGTAACAAAACTGAAACTCAGTATTCGTGTATTCTATGTCAAAACTTAGGTGTGTTAGAAAAATGGGCGTTATCCACACTCTAACACGCCCACCTCCCCTACAACCCAAATAATGAAAACTCTATAAAGAGACTAATATAAGAGTTAAAAAACTGAATCTCGGTATTTGTGTATTTTATGTCAGAACTTAGGCGTGTAAAAAAAATGGGCGTCATCCACCCATAGCTTATATTTAAGCTGCAGGAAAACAATTTGATGTTTTTGTTTTTAAGACACATAAAAATAACAAAATCTTCTAAAATCTAATAAAAAAAGCTCTCCAATTTATGATTCCTTAACCCTTAAGAATCGGTCGTGGGGGTATTTTAACTTCGGCCAAGTCGAAGATATACCTTACTAGTTTTAGTTTAAAAACAAAGATGTTATAATGTTTTAAATTCTAATATATAAAAATCTCGTGTCACGGTGTTAGTGTTTGAACTCCTCCGAAACGGCTGGACCGATTTTTATTAAATTTTGTTTGTATATTTGGTAGTTATGAGAATAGGCGTACGAGGGGCCTGAAAATTTTTCAAGAACACAAATTTTCGGCTTTAGGTACTTTGATCTATAAATCACACATCAATGAAACTCGGTAAAACTGACAATTGCATCTTGGCCTTTGACTGTCAAATTTGAGCGATTTTTAGAAAGGGTGGCTGGTACCGCCCATAAAATTAAATTTTTTGATATCGCATAAATTTGGAACTAAATGTCGTATAGCAATGAAACTCAGTATGAAGTAACTGATTGGCCAGGTCTTTCAATTATAAAACAGACACGGGCATTGGCAAACGGGACGTGATTCCAACCATTAACATTTTCGATACAGGAAAGCTATAGAAGTAAAAGTCGCAGAACATTTAAACTCAGAATGGAGTTACTATTTGGTGGTGTCCTGCTTCTGGCACGGGCATTGCACAATGGGAGTGTATCCGCCAATATAAGACACATTTTTTTAAAATTAATCGCTTTAGAAATAATAGTCACAAATTAAATAAAGTCGATTTGGAGTAAGAATTTGGTGATATTCTACTACTCGAAAGTACTCGCAAATTAAAACGGGTGTTAAACAAGGGATACCCATTAAAAAAAACTTTTTTATATTTAATAGCTTTGGAAATAATGGTCACACAAAATTGAAGCTCAGAGTGGAGTTACTATTACTAGAGTTACTTAGTACGGCAGCAACGCGCCGGGTACCTGCTAGTATTTGATATATTTTTTATACCCTAAACCTGAAAGGTCAGGGTATATTAACTTTGTGCAAACGTTTGTAACGCATAGAACGAAGCGAGTCCGGTATAGAAAAGTATATATATTCTTGATCAGCGTCACCACGTGAGTCGAGCTGTCCATGTCCGTCCGTCCGTCCGTCTGTGTGTTGTCCGTATACACAGGATAAGAAGAAGGAGTTGAGAGAATTGGATGAAACTTGGTACACATGGTCACATGGACCCAAGAATTTGCACTATTGAATATTTTTGGAATCCGCCCACGGACACGCCTACCTCCCATACAACGCGAAAATTGAAAACTGCATAACTCAGCTCATAATTAGCCTACAACAATAAAATTTGGTATGTATGTGTTTTATATCATTACAAAGATGTTTTTGAAAAATGGACGTCATCCGCTTATGGACACGCCCACCTCCCATACAACCCAAAAATTGAAAACGCAATAAATAAGCCTCTGTTTAACCTACAGAGCTAAAATTTGGCACGTATGTTTTTTATGACAAGACAAAGATGGTTATGAAAAATGGACGTCATCCGCCTACGGACACGCCCACCTCACATACAACCCAAAAAGTTTAAAACTCAATAAATAAGGTTATGTTTGTCATAGAGAAATTAAATTTGGTATGCATGTATTTTATACCAAAACTAAGGTGTGTTCAAAAATTGGAAGTAATCCGTCCATGAACACGCCCACCTCCCATAGCGAAAGCACAATAAAGGCATTAACTGTGAGCTACAGGAATAAAACATGGTATGTGTAAATTTTTCATCAACATTTAAATGCATATAAAATATAGGCTTCTTCCGCCCGCGGACACGCCCATTTACAATAAAAATTTTTTTTTTTTGAAAAGTGGGTTTAGGGTATTTCATAGTCGGCCTAGACGGACTTTAGACTTTCTTTACTTGTTTTTTTATAAAAAATTTGACTTAACGAACAAAAACATAATACGGTGATTCATGTCACATTGTAAGCTTTCGTATGTCGTATATCGTACTTTTCGTATATGAAATTGACAAGTAAGTTCGGAACTTTCGTACCTTTTTTTGTAAATTGGTTGCGTTTTGTGTGGTGAGCGCTCAGGTAGCGATGTAACACAATGCCCAAATTTGTATTTTTCGAAAATTCATATTTTTATTTTAGTTTATCCTTTTGTTCTCATATGTCCGGGTTCCCGAAGTCTAGGATGATGAGCTGCCCGCGGATGGTAAGTCAACCGTTACTCCATGGAACAAGTAATTATATGGCCTCATTTTGGTAACTATAGCAACTACATATGAGTATGTCGAAACGACAGAAAATTAAGGAAGGGAAAAATTAAGCACTCCAGTGAAGGGGTTGGAAATATCCGCCTCAAGATCGTTGTGTTTTGTGCATGAAAGCAGGAATTTGTTTAGGATCAGATCTCCCTAGGGTCTCAGAACAGCTATACTAATGTTTCAATACTACTTGTCTTCGATGATTAAAATAATTGTCAATTTACGTAGAAAAGTTTTATTATTCAAAATCCTTAGGACCTCTTTGTAAATAGAACAGCTGCTCTTATCATTTAAATATACCCAGCAAAATCTTCGCTTACATGTAATCGAAAAAGTAATCCAGAAAATTTCATTCATCGCTTACCCTCTCGCTTACAGAACCCATTATTTTTATACAGGCATGTCATTGGAGGTAATCGATGAAGCTTTCGCTTGACATAGAAGTACATATGTATGAGCTTATAAATCTTGCTGAATAACTACTTCCTAGTCATCAATTATTTGTTAACAACTTGGAAGTTGTTGAATAAGTTATTTCTGTGCAGAAATTATGAATGCGCTCCAAATATTGCATAAATAGGTTATTTTAGTACATTTCTTGCTTATTAGTAGGAAGATGAAAAACACAAATTTTAATAATTAGTCAATTTCTTTTTTAAAATGAGAAAAAGGTTTTTATTTAGTATGTGAATTGAAAGTATTGAAATAAATTATACTTATAAAATCTTTGGTTAAAATTACACAATAAGTACAAAAAACTAGATTAGAAACTTAGTCACAGTATAGGTATTAGTCTGCAAAGACAGTTAAAGATAGATCATAAAATATTTAATGACATCATTCCATTCATCTCTCCTTTGTTCTTCTACTAAAATATACAAAAACTGGTTAGCATGTTAAATGATTAGTTCAAAAGTGGAAAATTACCGTAAGACATTCATTATGGTGCACTTTTTATTTTCTGCATTTCGTTATTTTGGGTCGTTTTTATTGTTTTGAATATTTTTAAAATATCAACATTTCACACATTTTTCTAAAAAACATTTGACGCTTTTCAAGTAAAAAACAAAAGTCATACAAAAAATTTAAATAATCTAAAAAAAGCAAACATTTGAAAAGCACAAAGGCCTTGCATTACTAACTGCATTACGAGTAATATACAATATAATGCATTATTGGTTCATCGGCATTTATGTAATGCGTTTTATAATCGAATACAAATCAAGCCTTTACGAAAAATTTTGCTGGGTATATACAGAGCAATGAGAATATGAGCGAAAATAACATGTGTATGTGACGAGACTTAAATTTTGCAACTTTCGTTGAACTATTTGCCGGTTTTCTTGCACCATTCTTAGCCTGGTGAACAGACTCAGGTCAACAGACCCAAATTGCTGCCTTTCTGCAGTTGTATCTTTTGTGCTGCTTTAACACTCAGATCAGCTGATCCAGTCTGTTGAATTTAAACGATGATCTCATTCTGAGTCTTGAGAGTCAGGTTATTCGGCTTAAGCTTAGAAACGTCCTTGCAGACTTCGAAGAATTCGTTGCCAATTGTAGGAATCAGCTCCAATGAAGGAACTTAATCCTTACCGCAATGATGACGAATGGCAGTACGAAGAGACACAGCATGATGGTGGTGACCACACGGCGAACTGTGAAGACGGGGATATGTCAAATTCAAGACATCGGCAGCACTCGGTATCGTGTTCGCGTATAAAATTTTCCAACAATGGAACGGCACTAATTTTTGAAATGTTTGCACTTTTTTTGTCGCTAAATTAAATCAAGCTTTAAAATTTACAAAATTATTTTTGAATAATTTATTATTTTGACAAGTAACGCAAGTTTACGATAGCTTTTATACGACATAAGCATCGAAATTGATTCGTCAAATTTAAAAAAATTCGTATCTCAATATTCATATGAAATATTTTTGACGTTTCGTAAGTTATTACGAAATATGAGCTTACGAAGCAGATACGAAGTGACATGAATCACCTTAATAAAACCAAAATTGTAAAAGAAACGTCACAATATATTCAAGTTTCCAAAAAAAAAAAAAATCGTAAGCTAAATAATTATATACCAAGAGTTTGAAAAAATTCTTCAAGAATTGTATGCAATGTAGCAATACAGCAATGTTCTTTGCTGTTTAATATTCTTTAATATCTTCTTATTTATATGTACATATTTTAACGTAAATTTTAATTTGTATGTACAATTTTGATTGTATTTATATAATATTAACGAACTTTTTTACATTATACATAACATTTAAATTTTGTATAATGCTAAAAAGCCTTACAAGGCTTAGGAAATAAATAAATAAATCAAGTTGAACAATTTGTTATTCTCAACTTGATATCAAAGTTACAAATAATTTCTCAAATCTCCCTTCACTCCAGCTGAAGTTAAAGAATAACTTTTGAGAAAATGTTTAATCTCATATGATAAGAAATGTTAAAACTCAACTCTAGAATTGTAAATTCTCAAATGTTAGAGAATTTTTTCTTGTTTGTTGAGAGGAAGTACTACCAGTGCAATCAAGCAGTGCAGTGTAGTAGAATCAATTTTTATGTTCTCTTTTATTTTTGGCATTTTTTTATCATGTGCTAAAGTCTTTCTCAAGTCAAAATGCAAATTTTTATTTTTGTATTAATTTTAAGTGGTGACCGTGGAATGCAGGTTAAGTGTGTGGCTTAGCATGCTTGGAGCCCGGGTTCGATCCCTAGCCGCGGCGAAAAGTTTTTTTCAATAAAAAATTTTTCTGATCGGTCACCACCTCTCTGCAGACAATGGCAAACCTCAGAGAGTAAGTAATGCCATGTAAAGCTTCTTGAGAACATGAGCCGTTCGGAGTCGGCATAAAACATGTAGGTCCAGTTCTCGGTCAATTGTGTGCAAACATTTAATAACACACACAACACAATTGATCAAAAGAAGCTCGGTCAAAGTCCTTTCAAGGGCTGAAATGGCCAATTTGTTTTTTTTTGTTTTTTTTATTCATTTTAAGATGCAATAAAACATACCTTAAAATTCATTATATTTTTTTTGGCTTTAGGTTGAAAACTCTATTGAACGTATTTAGTTTATTTTTTATTTGATTTTACTATATTTTTGTTTTTTTGGTGTACATTTAGTTATCTGAGTTAAAATGGAAAACATATTTCAATTGTATATTATTTTGCCCGGCCGTTTAAGATAATGAATTGATATGACACAATGGCATGTAAAGCATGTCTGCCTCCAAATCCTTCACAATTCAGAGTGGGAACCCCTCGGGGAGTGTTTTGATTTGTAGTTGAACATCACACGAACATGAATTTTTCGTTGAATGCGAATTTTAAGTTTTTTAAATTGGTTTATTGCTTACGCTTGTTTCACTGATTTTAAAACCAGATCATTGATACCGCATCATAACAGAAGAGTTCACTTAATGTACCCAACAGCATAAACTAGTGCCAAACTCCTCCAATTTATTTTACCATATGGTGTCGCACAAAGATAGATTTACAAAAGTTGTGGTGGGGAGATAAAAAATAAAGTTTTCCTGCCTCGGTTGTTTTTCATTCTATTTACAATCGTCGAAAAAGTCCAACAAAGTTACAAATTTTATTAATATTTTTTTGTTTTTCCTTGTTTTATGCAGCACAAACTTTTATCATGTTGAAAAAATGAATTAAAAGTTTTATTTTCGAGTGTGGCTTGAATGTTGCAATCAATACAGATGAATTGATGCCAATTTTTCTGTTGCCAATTCCATTCCAAAACAAATTTTTAACAAAACCAACATGAATTAAAACAAAAAGTTGATAACACATAGTGCGACAGTAACTACGACAAAAGGTCATTCCACACATTCCATGCATGGTCAAATTAATTGCATTTTCCGCTTCATTCATTGAATCATTTCAATGGGAACTCATAGCATAAATTATTTTTTGTTATATTTTTGTTTTTATTTATTTGAATTTAATAATCGCACAATGAAATAAATTTATTACACAGATCCATACCTGTTTCAGTTGTTGTCCGGGTTCAAATAAAGGTTAAATTTATTGGAGTTTATTGGAGTTTACTCCTTTAGAATCGATTTGCATATAAAGAAATTATATTAGGGGGTAAAGTCAAATTTCAACTATTTTTCGTTACGTTTGAATTTTCAACTATTTTTTGCGTTATGCTTGAATTTTCAACTTTTTTTCGTTACGTTTGAATTTTCAACTATTTTTTGCGTTATGGTTGAATTTTCAACTATTTTTGCGTTATGCTTGGCCAATCGAATGCAATGGAATTATCAAGGTCACAGGCAGATCATTGGCATTTTAATGGATTCCATGGAGAATTTGGACAAAAGTGGATGATTCTATGGCCATTCGGATGCAATGGGATTATCAAGGTCACAGGCGGGTCATTAGCACTTTAATGGATTCCATGGATTCCATGGAGGTGACAGGGGAGTCATTGGAACTTTTATTGGTTGAAGCAACATTTGGACCAAAATGGATGATTCTATGGCCAATCGGATGCAATGGGATTATCTGAGGTCAGAGATGGGTCATTGGAACTTTTATGGGTTCCATGGAACCTTTCTACCAAAATGGATGATTCTATGGCCAATCGGATGCAATGGGATTATCTGAGGTCATAGGCGGGTCATTGGAACTTTTATGGGTTCCATGGAACATTTGGACCAAAATGGGTGGTTCTATGGCCAAACGGATGCAATGGGATTATCTGAGGTCATAGACGGGTCATTGGAACTTTTATGGGTTCCATGGAACATTTGGACCAAAATGGGTGATTCTATGGCCAATCGGATGCAATGGGATTATCTGAGGTCATAGCCGGGTCATTGGAACTTTTATGGGTTCCATGGAACATTTGGACCAAAATGGGTGATTCTATGGCCAAACGGATGCAATGGGATTATCTGAGGTCATAGACGGGTCATTGGAACTTTTATGGGTTCCATGGAACATTTGGACCAAAATGGGTGATTCTATGGCCAATCGGATGCAATGGGATTATCTAAGGTCATAGACGGGTCATTGGAACTTTTATGGGTTCCATGGAACATTTCTACCAAAATGGATGATTCTATGGCCAATCGGATTCAATGGGATTATCTGAGGTCACAAGCGGGTCATTGTGTCTTTTGTAGATTCCAAGGAACATTTGGACCAAAATGAGTGATTCTATGGCCAATCGGATGCAATGGGATTATGTGAAGTCACAGGCGGGTCATTGTGTCTTTTGTAGATTCCAAGGAACATTTGGACCAAAGTGGATGATTCTATGGCCAAACGGATGCAATGGGATTATCTGAGGTCACAGGTGGGTCAATGGTACTTTGATGGGTTCCATGGAACATTTGGACCAAAATGGGTGATTCTATGGCCAATCGGATGCAATGGGATTATCTGAGGTCATAGGCGGGTCATTGGAACTTTTATGGGTTCCATGGAACATTTCTACCAAAATGGATGATTCTATGGCCAATCGGATTCAATGGGATTATCTGAGGTCACAAGCGGGTCATTGTGTCTTTTGTAGATTCCAAGGAACATTTGTACCAAAATGGATGATTCTATGGCCAATCGGATGCAATGGGATTATCTGAGGTCACAGGTGGGTCAATGGTACTTTAATGGGTTCCATGGAACATTTGGACCAAAATGGGTGATTCTATGGCCAATCGGATGCAATGGGATTATCTGAGGTCATAGGCGGGTCATTGGAACTTTTATGGGTTCCATGGAACATTTGGACCAAAATGGATGATTCTATGGCCAATCGGATGCAATGGGATTATCTGAGGTCATAGGTCATTGGAACTTTTATGGGTTCCATGGAACATTTGGACCAAAATGGGTGATTCTATGGCCAATCGGATGCAGTGGGATTATCTGAGGTCACAGGTGGGTCAATGGTACTTTGATGGGTTCCATGGAACATTTGGACCAAAATGGGTGATTCTATGGCCAATCGGATGCAATGGGATTATCTGAGGTCATAGGCGGGTCATTGGAACTTTTATGGGTTCCATGGAACATTTGGACCACAGTGGATGATTCTATGGCCAAACGGATGCAATGGGATTATCTGAGGTCACAGGTGGGTCAATGGTACTTTGATGGGTTCCATGGAACATTTGGACCAAAATGGGTGATTCTATGGCCAATCGGATGCAATGGGATTATCTGAGGTCATAGGCGGGTCATTGGAACTTTTAATGGTACCATGGAACATTTGGACCAAAATGGGTGATTCTATGGCCAATCGGATGCAATGGGATTATCTGAGGTCATAGCCGGGTCATTGGAACTTTTATGGGTTCCATGGAACATTTGGACCAAAATGGGTGATTCTATGGCCAATCGGATGCAATGGGATTATCTGAGGTCATAGGCGGGTCATTGGAACTTTTATGGGTTCCATGGAACATTTGGACCAAAGTGGATGATTCTATGGCCAAACGGATGCAATGGGATTATCTGAGGTCATAGGCGGGTCATTGGAACTTTTATGGGTTCCATGGAACATTTGGACCAAAATGGGTGATTCTATGGCCAATCGGATTCAGTGGGATTATCTGAGGTCACAGGTGGGTCAATGGTACTTTGATGGGTTCCATGGAACATTTGGACCAAAATGGGTGATTCTATGGCCAATCGGATGCAATGGGATTATCTGAGGTCATAGGCGGGTCATTGGAACTTTTATGGGTTCCATGGAACATTTGGACCAAAGTGGATGATTCTATGGCCAAACGGATGCAATGGGATTATCTGAGGTCATAGGCGGGTCATTGGAACTTTTATGGGTTCCATGGAACATTTGGACCAAAATGGGTGATTCTATGGCCAATCGGATGCAATGGGATTATCTAAGGTCACAAGCGGGTCATTATAACTTTTATGGGTTCCATGGAACATTTCTACCAAAATGGATGATTCTATGGCCAATCGGATGCAATAGGATTATCTGAGGTCATAGGCGGGTCATTGGAACTTTTAATGGTACCATGGAACATTTGGACCAAAATGGGTGATTCTATGGCCAATCGGATGCAATGGGATTATGTAAGGTGATTGGAACTTTTATGGGTTCCATGGAACATTTGAACCAAAATGGGTGATTCTATGGCCAAACGGATGTAATGGGATTATCTTAGGTCATAGACGGGTCATTGTAACTTTTATGGGTTCCATGGAACATTTCTACCAAAATGGATGATTCTATGGCCAATCGGATTCAATGGGATTATCTGAGGTCACAAGCGGGTCATTGTGTCTTTTGTGGGTTCCAAGGAACATTTGGACCAAAATGGATGATTCTTTGGCCAATCGGATGCAATGGGATTATCTGAGGTCACAGACGGGTCATTGGAACTTTTTTGGGTTCCATGGGTCATTTGGACCAAAATGGATGATTCTATGGCCAATCGGATGCAATGGGATTATCTGAGGTCACAGGCGGGTCATTGTGTCTTTTGTGGGTTCCATGGGACATTTGGACCAAAATGGATGATTCTATGGCCAATCGGATGCAATAGGATTATCTGAGGTCACAGGCGGGTCATTGGAACTCTTATGGGTTCCATGGAATATTTGGACCAAAATGGATGATTCTATGGCCAATAGGATGCAATGGGATTGTCTGAGGTCACAGGCGGGTCATTGTGTCTTATGTAGGTTCAATGTAACATTTGGACCAAAATGGATGATTCTATGGCCAATCGGATGCAATGGAATTATCTGAGGTCATTGTCACTTTTACGAATTCTACGAACCATTTAGACATAAATGGATGATTCTGTGGTCAAGCGGATGTAACTGGACTATCTGAGGTCTAGGCTGGGTCATTGAAACTTTAATGGATTTCATATTAAAATAACATTTTTGAGAGAAAACCTTAATTTATATTTTGTTTTTTGGAAGAACACTGGGGACGTCTAGATTTTGTTCAATCAAATTTTACTTCAATTTTTTACGTTTCGAGTTTTTGTTATTTAAATTTTACTGCCTCAGTTGTTGGTAACGACATTACATTTTGGTAATGAAATTAATAATGTTTACTGTTAATGCATGATGAGTTTATATGTATATTTAACCACTTTGCCTATTGTACATGATTATATAAAATTCCAAGGCAATCAATAAGAAGTAAACTCCAATCGCGCGTCGTAGCTGACACGCACACTTTTTTTTTTTTTTTTTTTTTACTGAAGCCTTATTCGTAATATTGAACTGATATCAGTCAAATGATATGTAGTAGAAGTATGTAACACAAAACAAGTAAAGAAAGTCTAAAGTCGGTCTAGGCCGACTATGAAATACCCTAAACCCACTTTTCAAAAACAAAAAAATTTTTATTGTAAATGGGCGTGTCCGTGGGCGCATGAAGCCTATATTTTATATGCATTTAAATGTTGAAGAAAAATGTACACATACCAAGTTTTATTTCTGTAGCTCACAGTTAATGCCTTTATTATGCTTTCGCTATGGGAGGTGGGCGTGTTCATGGACGGACTACTCCCAATTTTTGAACACACCTTAGTTTTGGTATAAAATACATACATACCAAATTTAATTTCTCTTTGTCAAACACAACCTTATTTATTGAGTTTTAAACTTTTTGGGTTGTATGGGAGGTAGGCGTGTCCGTTGGCGGATGACGTCCATTTTTCAAAAACGTCTTTGTCTTGTCATAAAAAACATATGTGCCAAATTTTAGCTCTGTAGGTTAAACACTGGCTTATTTATTGCATTTTCAATTTTTGGGTTGTATTGGCGGTGGGCGGGTCCGTGAGCAGATGACGCCCATTTTTCGAAGACATCTTTGTGTTGGTATAAAACACATACATATAAAATTTTATTGTGTTAGGTTAACTATGAGCTGAGTTATGCAGTTGTCAATTATCGCGTTGTATGGGAGGTAGGCGTGTCCGTGGGCGGATGATGTCCATTTTTCAAAAACATCTTTGTCTTGTCATAAAAAACATATGTGCCAAATTTTAGCTCTTTAGGTTAAACACAAGCTTATTTATTGCGTTTTCAATTTTTGGATTGTATGGGAGGTGGGCGTGTCCGTGAGCGAACGACACCCATTTTTCGATGACATCTTTGCGTTAATAAAAAACACATATATACTAAATTTTATTGTTGTAGGTTAATTATGAGCTGAGTTATGCAGTTGTCAATTTTTGCATTGTATGGGAGGTAGGCGTGTCCGTCGGCGGATTCCAAAAATATTCACTAGTGCAGATCCTTGGGTGCTTGTGACCATGTGTACCAAGTTTCATCCAATTATCTCGACTCCTTCTTCTTATCCTGTGTATACGGACAACACACAGACGGACAGACGGACGGACGGACGGACATGGATAGCTCGACTCACGTGGTGACGCTGATCAAGAATATATATACTTTTCTAAACCGGACTCGCTTCGTTCTATGCGTTACAAACGTTTGCACAAAGTTAATATACCCTGACCTTTCAGGTTTAGGGTATAACTAGTTCTTTCTCGTCAAAAAATCAAAAAAACAAAGAAGGTTTCGAAAAACGAACATCATCCGCCCACGGACACGCGTACCTCCCATACAACGCAAAAATTTAAAACTGCATAAATAAGCTCATAATTAACCGACAACAATAAAATTTGGTGTGTATGTGTTTTGTATCAACACAAAAATGCCATCGAAAAATGGGTGTCATCCGCTCATGGACACGCCCACCTCCCATACAACCCAAAAATTGGAAACGCAATAAATAAGCCTCTGTTTAACCAACAGAGAGAAAATTTGGCACGTATGTTTTTTATGACGAAACAAAGATGGTTTTGGAAAATGGACGTCATCCGCTCACGGACACGCATACCTCCCACACAACCCAAAAAGTTTAAAACTGAATAAACAAGATTATATTTGTGATAGAGAGATCAAATTTGGTATGTATGTATTTTATACTAAAACTTAGGTGTGTTCCAAAATTGGGAGTAATCCGTTCATAAACACGCCAAACTTCCATAGCGAAAGCATAATAAAGGCATTAACTGTGAGCTACAGGAATAAAACTTGGTACGTGTAAATTTTTCATCAACATTTAAATGCATATAAAATATAGGCTTCAACCGCCCACGGACACGCCCATTTTCAATAATATTATTTTTTGTTTAGAAAAAGAAGATTTAGGATATTTCATAGACGGCCTAGACCAACTTTAGACTTTCTTTACTTGTTTAGTTGAATCCATGGAAAAACTTTGCTCCAATAACTTGAAGAAAATTTCATTTTCTTTTTTAAAAGTTATCTTCATAAAAGTTATTTTCATACAGATTCCGTACCACTATCAACGAATACGGCCGGCCACAAGAAGGATAAGTTATATAAGTCTTCAAATTAAACAAAAATTGACGAAGAATATACTTTCATTTGCAATATTGTCATTTCATTTAAAATAAAAATAAATAAATTGGCCATTTCAGTCCTTGAAAGGACTTTGACCGAGCTTCTTATGATCAATTGTGATGTGTGTGTTATTAAATGTTTGCACACAATTTACCGAGAACTGTACCTACATGTTTTATGCCGACTCCGAACGGTTAAAGTTCATGTTCTTAAGAAGCTTTGCATGGCATTATTTACTCTCTGAGGTTTTCCATTGTCTGCAGAGAGGTGGTGACCGATCAGAAAAATTTTTTATTGAAAAAAACTTTTCGCCGCGGCTGGGGATCGAACCCGGGCTCCAAGCATGCTTAGCCACACACTTAACCTGCATGCCACGGTCACCACATTTCATTTAGTCAACATATTATCGACTTGGAATTTTGATTCAAATGATTCAAAATTTTAAGAAGAATGTCTATCGATAAAATTTGAAAATTAATTTCAATGCCTGTTGTGAGACAAAACGGAAGAAACACCGCAAAAAGGTATTATAAAACATTTAATTTAAGATTTAAAAAATTATGGATTTTGTGTAGTTGTAGCTTTAGCTTTAGCAAAACAATATGATGTGCTATTTATAAAAAATTTTATGGAGTCTGAACTTAATTGTTTCAGCGAAAACGGAATGGATTTAATAAGTTATATTGATTAGCTTCCTCCCTCGCAATCTTCCATTTTACTTACCATCAAGCATCTGCTGAAATGAAACAACAAATATTACAGATAAACACTATAGGGGTATTCACACTGACTTGAGTAGTTGGGTACGGGTAGATTGAGTACTTTTGATTACTGCGAGCACCCTTAACTACAATTGAGTACTTTGTAGAATAACAGCTGATGAGAGATGAGTGACAGCTAGAAAAGAGTTGCCACCATATTATTCATGTCATTTTATTAGCTCAAAATTTAGGCCATTGTAAGGGCGTAAAAAAGTTATTTTGTGTAGGAGTAATTTTTAACGTGAACTTTGCGGCATTTATTAATTTTTATCTCAAAAATTTTAAAATAACTCATTTTAACACATTTGTCTATTTTATTCACTTTTGGAAAAGGTGGTAACCCATGAAAAAAGTACTCAATCAATCTATCCAAACAAGTCAGGGGGTCAGCTAGAGTAGATTGGTAGATGAGTACTTGGGTAGAATGGCACTTTTACAAAAACAAAATGTATGGCATTTGCCAATCTACCCAACTACCCAAGGCAGTGTGAATACCCCTTATCTATTTATATGCATTAACACTATTTATTAAAATTTTAATACTTGTGCAGAAATGCTGACTGGAATTTTTCCACCGACAAACATATGCTCCGCTTTGCCGACAAAACGAAGTTATCGGCAGTCTGCTCTCAGTGATAAGCCCAAATTTTGTAGCACTGATGACTAAGGTGTTTTTCAAAATGTTTAAATATGGTTTGGCGTCCATAGTACTCCTACTCCTCTGCTTGAAATGCACCCCCAAACCATAACGGACATCTTACCAAATTTGACAGTGGGAATTATATTATGATTTTCAAGAGCCGTCAATGGCTTGCTCTATACTCTGGTAGGTCCATCGTTGCAATACAAAATTATATTTGTCTCGTCACAGAATATTAGGTCGTTCCAATAATCTATTGGTTCGAAAATGTGTTACAAAGCAAAAGATAGGCGTTTTCAACATTTTATTCAGACAGCAATGGTTTTTTGCGTGCTGATCTTGATGAATTCTTTTCGCAGTACCTAAGGCTTAACGCAATGTTTCAAGAGAAACAATAATTCCACACTCTTCGTTATGCTCCTTTGAAAGAGTTCTGTCAGAAATTTTTGGATTTTGGTTCAACTTCCGGATCATGAAGCGTTCTGCACGTCCAGTAATATTTGTTTTAGACCCACCTCCATGCTTTTGCTCTATCTACCTTCTTTTTCAGCGCGCTTTATTACATTATAAATAGTCTGGCGTGTTACTGCAAACATTTCAGACAATTTTTGAATACTTTTACTAAATTGGTACCTAATTATAATATATTGGTTGTGTCAAATTAAACGACAATCTTTTGCCAGGGATTTTAAAAACACAGTTTTCAAATTTGAGGTGCGAATAAAGCAAACATTTTTCACAGAATGATAAAACGAAAGCATTAAAGTTGTCATTGCATAGCAGAATTAACAGTAAATTGGAGTTAGTCGCGAAGCATATTGTAAAGAAATTGAAAAAGCAAAATTTAAAAACAGTTTCTTGAAAATACCATAATATAGTGTTATTTGTTTTTGTTGCCTTTGTTGTTGTTTTTAAATGAATTTGTAGATTTTTTTTCATTTCTCCTCTTTAAGCGCTGTGCATATATCAGAGAACTGCAATGATTATCCGACAGAAATCGGAGACTAAGCAATTATACATTTCTTTCAATATTTTGATTGAATTTGTGTGCCAAAGTTTTTATGAACAATTATGTAACTGATTGAATTTATACTTTTTAATGAAGATTTTTATATTCACTCCTATCCTTGAACCCGTATCGAGTAAATATCGTCGTCG
Source organism: Tetanocera ferruginea (assembly GCA_958299015.1). Taxonomy (NCBI): domain Eukaryota; kingdom Metazoa; phylum Arthropoda; class Insecta; order Diptera; family Sciomyzidae; genus Tetanocera; species Tetanocera ferruginea. Next base: position 35,451,252 of record OY282644.1, on the reverse strand, counting down.
AGAACTCATTTTCACCAGCAGCTCGTCGTCGAACATCACTCTGACGATAATTTTCACTTCCGACAATAAAATTTCACTCTATCATTGAAAACGCGCGACCAAACTGCTTTATCGGTACTCTCAATTTTATGAAGCTTGAATAATACTTCAAAATAAATTTTTATTTTAAACAAATTATACATGAGAAATTTCAAATAAAATCTGCTGCCTTAAGAAAGAACCCCATCAAACACCCAGGACAGCAAATATAACTGTACCTTGGTCAGATATGACCAATCAATAGACCTTATGAACAATGAATCCGTGTTAGTTTGTTTCAGTTTTTTACTAAAAAAAAGTTGTTGAGAGCAAAACTTAGTACATCCACAAAATGTCCTTTTACAGAATTAGATGGAGAGTTGGAATTTCTAAATGGATATCGTTCTTTTTTATAATTTTGACTACAGATTAGTTACCTTGCTGATAAAGTTGCGACATTAAGAGCCAAATGAACTCAAGATAGCAGCTTAATCGCAGAATTTCTTTAAATTTAGAATTGTCCATTAAATTAGTGTATCCTAATATTTCTTGACAACTACAAGATTAATATTCTTCGAATTTCGGACGAGATTCTCCCAAGTGTATCCTAATATTTCTTGACAAATACAAGATTAACATTCTTTGAATTTCGGACGAGATTCTCCCAAGTGAATTTGATTTTTAACTGGCTCTTTGTAATAACATGCAATATTTTGTCATTTTTTTAACCATAATCTATGATCCGCCTAGATAGATTAATCCTAATATCTATGATAACTGAAGAGAAATTTATGGCAAAGCTCTACTTGCTTAATATTTGCTTGAGAGGTGAAATGAATCCGCTCTCAAACTTTTGTCGACCAAAATATTGTATTTTTGTTCGAAGACGTTTGTTCAATAATTGAGTTAGGAATCACTATCGATAAAACAGTTCATTCGATGTGGAAATTAAAATTTTCAAAATATAAAACTTATGTTTCGACGCTGTTTTGAGAGCGAGCGCGGGTTCAATGATAAGGGCGATTTTTTTTTTAATGTGGAACATAGCTGCATTAATAACTCTATTCCTTCGTAAGTCGATTTGCGCGATTATCGCTTGTGACTACAGAATAATTAATTATGCACGGGATACATTGAAGACGAAAAGAACTATATGACATGACAAAAGAGAGGAATGTGGCAGTGAAAAAATTGCTGCAGTCAAAATTGCAGAAGTCTTAAAATTGTTACTGTTTGGAGTTCTCACCATTTCATGGAGTTTTCATCATTTCAAGCGTGACTGCTGCTTCAACTTGTGCTTGCGAAAAATCAAACAGTCGCAGTCGAAACAAAAGCAAAAAGCGATCGATGATAGACTGCAAAGCATTTTAGCAATCGACAACTTCGACAGTTTTTGCTTTGACTGACTGCAACTTTCACTAAATTCCAAAGTTAAAGCAGCAGCATCATTTTCGCTTCGGTAAATATTGTCTTTGCAGTCGCGAATAGAAACAATTCTAAATCGTTATATTTTATTCCCAAATTATATTCACCAAATTTATGGAGAAATACATGTTGAAAAGTTTGACGGATTGGGTAATGTCGTGCATTAATTATCACAAGACGTATTACTCAGACTTATGAAATCTTCTTTTGACGGCAGTATTGAGATAGAGTATACAAAAATATATGGGCATTTCCACAGATATGCCAACCGCAGTCAAACCATTCAATGCCTATAAAAGTATGTTGTTTTAACATATATGTATAGGGAATCTATCAAATTTAACTGATGTAAACAAATTTTCCATTTATTCATAGCTGATTTTGAAATATTCAAATGTAAAGTCGAACAAGTACAAAAGTTCTGTTTTGAACATTCTATTGCCCTTTTGTTTTGATTAATGTTCGTAATGAGAGCCATTATGCATTGACATTTGCTCTTTAAAATCACGGTTTATATTTAAAGAATATAAGAAAAATGTAAAAAGGACGAGGCGAATGCCAATAACGGTACATTTTTACTTTGCTTTATCGTATATTTCACTGTAGTGTGCTACATTGAAAAATAACATTTGGGCATTTCCATAGTCGCGAACGCGACATTCGTACGCCTTTGAGGAGCAAAATAATAAATAAAACTCAAAACAAATTTTCTTTTTTTTCAAGTTTTAGATAGCATTTTATTAGCACTATATTTAGAAAAAAAGTTAGGTTCTCTAGATTTTATGTTTCCAAAATATTAGCAATAAACATGGCATCGCGAACGCGACAAAAAATGGAACTCGTTTTCGACTGCATCTAGAAAAATGCAGATATCTGCAAAACGCAACATAATATTTTACAGCGGTAAATTGTAAATTAAAACAGATTAATGTGGCTTTCAAGAAATAGTTGTCATTTTGATATATTTCTATTAGCTTTTTTTTTATTGAGCTTAAGCCTGATCGCGAACGCGACATCTAGCACGCGACATTTTTTCTCATCACGTTTGTAATAAGAATTAGTGAAAGTAATTTCATCTAAATATTGCATTACCTAACAAAAACATCGTATATATTATTTGGGAGTTTTATTTTAGTTATATTAATAAAAAAAAAAAAAAATATATGAGGCTTGTGAGAAAAATTATGATATATTGTTTTAACCCCACCCGTACTACGTATGTTGTTATTTACTTTATGACGAGGTTTTTTACGCCCATAAGAAGGCGTGGCAGATATATAAAAGTACATACATTATCCTGCAGTATCACTATCTAAGTTGACTTAACCATGTATGTCCCTGTTTTTGTATGTCCCCCTGTCTGTTGACATGATTACAGCCGTTATTATTATGTTATCGTAATGAAATTCGATATTTAAGCTTATATTGTAAAAATAAAGATCATGTTCGAAAATAAGCCAAATAGGATGAAAACCACGTATACCTCCCATACAAATTGACGTTCTCAAAATGGAAAATTTCTTAAAAATCTATTAAAAATCAATCCAATGACTTGAGAATAAGCTCATGAGATTTAATTAGAACTATTAACACTTAGTAAAAAATTCAGCAAAATCGAATGAAACCTTTCCATACTTCCCATACAAAGTATATTTAAAAAACGGCGCATGATGGCGAACGCGACACATTTTGATGATCAATATTAAATGTTTAGTATGATTTTTACCTGCAGTAACTTTTTTTTTATAGTAAGGCGACCAAATTTGATTTAAGTTACAATTTTCAGACACTTGCTAAGAACGATCACGAAGTTCTGATAACATATGATGATTTAGGTACAAGAACGCGACATTCGAATAGTAGTTACAGCAATATAAAAAATTTACCGTAAATCGTGCTTAGTTTGGTATCTTTTTATTTTTTATTTTTTATTTGTAGTTTATATATGAATTTTATAAGAAGAGTGCAAACATAACGTTGATAAATAAATGAAAAATACTAAAGAGAAAAGTCATTAAAAGCAGCTAAAAGCAAGAAAAACATATTTCTCAGATATCAGGCCAATTTTCTCAGAATAAAAACTGAAATTAGTTGTAAATGCAGTAAATTATAAAAATTCAAGCATTTTTTTTAAATAATAACAAAAAAATTATTTGTTTATTTTACAATTTTTTTTTCGGTCCCGGTAGACCTTTCTGTGGAAATGCCCATTTGTTATCAGTGAGTCAACGGTGTTTGTGCAATGCGCATCAAATATTCGTAGCAAACAGATATTTTTATTGCAAATTAAATAAAAAAAATTTTGTTGCAAAACAATAAACGCTTGGATCTTGGTACTTATTTGAAGTTTGTAGCGTGCGACATCATAATTGAGAAATGTATAAATTTGATACAATTTTTTTTTTTATCTAAATACAAAATATAAAATTTTTTAATGTAGATTAGTAAAGACGGCGGCGAGCAGAATAAATTTAGCTGCAAACGGTGGAGAGAAAAATTGAAAGATAATGAAACAAAACTACACAGAAAAAAGCTAGATGTTCCGTTTTAAACATAAAATAAGGGGTGAACCATTTTTTAAATCGGTATGAGATATATTAAAAGTGTAATATGCTGCTTGCGTATGCTGATGCAGTTGACATCAATACTAAGACTAAGAAAAGAAGTAGAGTCGAATGGGTTTTCCAGTAAACGTCTTTTGTAAAAAGAAAGGGAAAATCTTACAAAGTAAATGCGTGAATTCCATGTAAACTTTTGTCAACGTTTCATACAAGTTTCCATTGATATCTAATAATCCTATTTCAGATCCATGAGAATCCAATTACGCGATACTTGTTATATTATACTTTGTTTTTGTCACAAACGATGATTAACATTCATTGGAATTTAAGTTTATAATTTTATTTCCAATAAATGGCGCGATTTTATCAGAGGCCTAACTGTACTTAAAGACATCGACTACAGCTCAAGAACTTAGGTAGAAGTCACTAATTAGCTGTTAGAAGTCACTAATAGCAGTTAAAAGGCATTGAAAAGGTGTACTCCCCGAGTATCAACATTTTCGCACGAATCTGCAAGCTCTTCAAGATTGGAGCCTTTTTAATGAAATTCCTGTGTCCTTTTTTAAAACGTCCCATCGGTGTATTAAATCAGTAAAATATGAAAATAAACTTTCCAAAGTGCTGAAAATAGTAACGCTTAATGTATCAAATGCATTGGCGTGAGCGCCAAATAAATTTAGAGAATGATTAATGCACCCGTTAAAAACAGCTTTGGGGTTCTTTATTTTAATGATATCTTAAACACCTCCATACAAGCCAGCCATAGTAGCAGCATTGTCGTAGCACAGTGATCGGCACACCATTATATCCAACCCATCATTTTTCAATTTTTTCTAAAATAGCTTGGCAAGGTTAACAGCTGTTTTTCCGTCTAAAGCAAAGAACCCCAAAAATATTTCTTTGACTTCTACTTTTTTGTTTCAAATTTTAACGAAGCAAATTATTTCCGACATTTGATCCGCATGGCTAATGTCAGGAGTGCTGTCAAACACTCCTGATATCGTATATCTACTATTAATTTTTCCCCGACATAATTTGCAAGCACGTTTATAAATTCAGTTTGAGTTCTTGTTAAAAGGTAAGAAGTATTTGTTTGCTTTAGACTCAAAAGGTGCTCTTTTATGACTGGATCGTGTTTTGAAAGCATTTGGACCAATTCAAGAAAACCGCCCGTTTTGGTTGTTGTGACCATGAAACGGTAGATTTTGTTTAGCAATAAACAAATAGAAATAGAGTCATATTAAGCAATCTTTACAAAATGTCCCTCCATTTCTTTCTATTAAGCACCATCGCAGCTACTGTTTCCATATATACGGTTTTGTAAAGCTTTAAGCTAACGCTTAACGTCTTCCACTTTTCAAGACAATGCAGATGATCTTCTGATGACTCGTGATTGAAAACTTTTGGATTGAGCTTCCACCATTTATTAAAACCAGTTACAAACTTTGATGTGGCTTCTGTAGCAGTAGCAGAAAATAATTTGCAACGAAAGCAGTACAAGTTATTAGAAACCGGTGAGTAAACCATCCAAGTTCTTAAAATTTCTTCCCCGTTAGGCATAGCTTTGTAGAACCATGACTTTGTTAGCGTGCGAACCTGAAAAGCGTAAATTGTGGAAAATATTACAATAGTTAAATATTAAAAATTAAATATTGATTAAATAACATATCCCTTTAAATTACTAATGCTCTAAAACTAAGCCTGAAAGGTCCATCCTTATTTTGAAAGAAAATACTTCCTTTTTGATCGATATTTGTCAAACAGATTATCAAACGATATTTGTTTGCTGTTAAAAAGAAAAAATTAAAGGAATTTATACACTGAGAAAAAAAACATACTTTAAAATTAAACAAAAAATTTTAAAATAGAAATTAAAAGCATTTGCGTTTCTACAAAACGAAATTTAAAACAAACGTGTTTAAATTTCAACTATCAACTCCTTCCTTTTTTATAATTTTTCTTATGTCTTTGAAAAAACAAAAAAAATAACTATCTGAAAAATATGACAGTTTTTGAAATTTTGGTTTTGCAAGTAACGAACATAAACGATAAAATAATCACTAATTAATTTTTTTCAATGTTTAGAAGTCAAACTTCATCGAGTGGAGTTGAAATTCGGTATTCGGAGGGTCCCAGGGGTGGCTGAATACGAATTTCGTGTCGAAAACGCAGAAAAAAATGAAAAACTGGCATCGAAGACATCAAGCTTAAAACATTTGTTTTAAATATTAAAATTTTTGTTTTAAATTTGTTTTTCCATTAAAAAACAATGTTTTAAAAACAAAAACTTTTGTTTTAAATTAAACTTTAAAAACATTTGTGTTTAACTTTAACGAAATTGTTTCAAGCTCTATTTCAAACACAAATTCGTTTGATATTAACACAATTTCATTTAGTTTTAACACATATTTCCCTCAGTGTAGTTGAAATAATTTTATATATAGTTGAAAATTAAATACACTCGTTTTAAATTTTATTTTGTAGAAACGCAAAGGTTCTAAATTTTTATTTTAAAAGTTTTTGTTTTATTTAAAGTACGTTTTTTCTGGGTGTAAAGAAATGCTGGATTTTTAAAGTTTACCTAAACAATAAAAAAAACTTAAGTATATCAAAATTTACTCACACACACACAATTTTGTGAAAAATATAGAAAAACAAGGTATGCAGGATTATTTTAAAATATATATATAGTTATTCCGGAAATAACCAAAACCATGGCCATTTGTATAACACCCCATTAAGAAGGCTTGGTTTTCTTAAAAGTAAATTGATATTTATGGAACTCGGAGATAGTTTACCGCATTGATGACGGCTTTGATGTGGGCGCAGTTTCAGATATTTATTTGGAATTCTATAACTGGCTTGAGTGAAATCGTCTTACTGTTTGCGTGTAAGCCCACTATTTCAAACCGTGCTGAAACATAACGATTTGGATCAAACCTACTTGAAATGACGGATAAACGGGGTAATAAACTAATAAATAAAGAGACCACTTTTTTTAGGATTGATACGACCAACGTATGTATCAATTGTTGTGACTGTCAACGTTGTCAACGAACTCGCGATCGATCCAACGCTGAATTGAAATTTCAGGATGGCCTTGTCCTCTCAAATATAACAAATAACCACTAACGTAACAATATTTTTATACCCCCACGCGTACTACGTAAGGGGTATATTAATTTTGTCACGACGTGTGTAACGCCCATAAGGAGGCGTGGTAGGTATAGAAAAGTATATATATTCTTGCTCAGCATCAAAACCTGAGTTGATTTAGCCATGTCCGTCTGTCTGTCCGTCTGTGTGTCTGTGGACAAGATAACAGCCGTAATATTCAAGCTATCGTAATGAAATTCGATATTTAAGCTTTTTTTAAAAAAACTAAGGTCAAGTTCGAGAATGGGCTAAATCGGATGAAAACCACGCCTACCTCCCATACAACCCCAATGATGAAAACTCCATAAAGAAACTAATATTTACGCTACAAAACTTAAATTCGGTATTTGTATAGTCTATGACAAAACTCAGGTGTGCTAGAAAAATGGGTGTCATCCACCCACTAACACGCCCACCTCCCATACAATCCTATTATTGAAGCCTATGTATAGAGGCTTGTGTCGAAGCTATAAAAGTAAAATTAAATATTTATTATTTTTATATAAAAAGTAAGACGTGAGAGAAAAATGGGCGTAATCCATCCACGAACACACCCACAAACACACCCACCTCCCAAACAACTAGTGTCCGACCAAAACCAAAATTTTGGCCGAAACCGAAACCGAATTTCGTCCATTTTTGTAATATTCGGCCGAAACCGAAACTGAATGTCTACTTGAAAATTGTTTTAAAAAACAAATTATTTTTTTAATTTTTTTGTTAAAAGCTTTCAAAAATATAACAATTGAAACATATTATATAGCCCGTTTCAAAAGAGAAGAACATTTTTTAGTTTCATTTTTCGATGCGCAGTGAGAAATTATTTTTAAAGCTAGAAAATTTTTTAGAGCGTTATTTCTTGCTCTTTTTGTACTGCTCGCTGAACTTTATGCTTTTTTTGAGTGTTTTTTTACTATTTTTCTGTATATTTAAATGCGCAAACATTCAGAACAAATGATCGCACAAGTACGGTGTTGCACCGACGGCCTGCAGCAACCTGCATCTTGAGATTCAATTAACTTTTAAACTAAATGGAATTTGAAAAAACTTTTTAATGAAACAACCTTAGTTAGGAAGCATAGAACAGTTCAGAAAAATAATTTTTAAGATCGGTCAATCCATTCGAGAGTTTAAAATCTATAAACAGCTTCAAACAACCTGTTCCATGGGAGCTTCGCTCGCTCGCTCCAATAAAATATTTTCCAAAGAAAAAATTGTGAAGTGAAATTTTGGCTAACAAATTATTTTTTGACGCCCCCCCCTTTTTTTTCAATTTTGATTGGTTGACTTTGAAAAATAAAATTCAGTACTTCCGCAGCGCAGTTGCGATGAACAACAAAATTCAGGAATATTCATTAATTTTTTTTCATTTATTTTTCTGCTCAGAGAATATTCAATTTTATTTTAATGTCGACCAATCGGAATGAAGAACACTCTCAAAATTACTTTCTTATTCTCGAACATGCGCGAAAATGTTCTTCTCTTTTGAAACAGGCTATAATAACATATATATACGATAAATATTCTTTTGCCTTTATTCATAAAAATTTACGAGCCTCTTATAAAACCTTTACAAAAAAAAAAAAAACCCAAAAACAGTATTCATAAACGTCCAATAACGACAAAAATCTCTTATAAAGGCTTCTTAAATGAGTAACCTCCAATAAACCCACAAATAGCACAAATATTGTCAAAAATAACTTAAACTGTTTCAAAAAATATGGAAACATGACAAAACATTTCAAAATATTGAAAATAAAAATTATAAGTGCACTGAGAAAAAAACACATACCTTGCTCCGTTAAAAAATTTCTCTATTTTCGATATAGAAATTTGCTCTTTTTCAAATAAAATTTTCTTAAATTAGAATAAATTTTCACATTTTCGAAGAAATATTTCTTTACTTCTAGGAAATGGAAATATTTCAATGTCTCTAATAATGATAAGTATTTTTCTCGCACAAAAATTTCTCATTTATATTTTGATAAAAAATTCAGTAAGAGAAGTATTTTCTTCAATAAAAACAAATCTTTTCTCTAAAATAAAAAGTTTTTTCTCAAAAAACGATATATTTTTCTTTTTCATGGAAACTTTTTACCATTTTTAGAGAATTTTTAGTATCGAAATTAGAGAATAGCATTCTCTGGAGCAAAGTCTATACCATTTTTCTCTAAATATGATGCCTTTTTATCATATTCCGATAAGCTTTTTTCTGAGTGTGACAATTTTTTTCAGATAAGAACATAGATTAAACATTTTTTTGACTGTTTGCATGTCAAAATATTGATAAAATTATGACAAATAAACAAAAAATTATTGAATTTATCAAATTCACAAACCATTCTTGACAGTGTTCCCATTTCAAATAGAGAGTGTTCCTATTTTAACAAATAAGCTGAGACAATATTTTTATGAATAACAAAATTTTAAAAAGCATTTTATCTCTAAAAACCTTTTTGACTATTGAGCACTTTAAATCTACTTCAAGATATTTTTATGAATAAGACCATTTGAATATTAATGTTCAACTTTAAAATAATAAATAAAGAGATCATTTTAATATCACTTTAAGGAACTTTTTAGTATTTAAAGTTAAATAACTTAATATTAAAATCTAAAAAAAACTCTACATTTATCGTTTTGTGCTAGACCCAACCCACACGGTCAATCAAATGACTGAATTTCACGTTTTTGTTCTACTAAACACCCTTAAAAATTTTGATGAATGCGAACTCACATCTACCATTGAAATATATGTAAGAACCGAATTAGTAGTGTCCGATCAAATATTCGGTTTCGGTTTCGGCCATATTGATGCTGAATAGCCGAAACTGATTAAAAGGGCCGAAACTGGCAGAAACCGAAACCGAATATTCGGTCGGACACTACAAACAATCCTTAAACTGAAAACTATATAAATAGGCTCCTGTCGAAGCTACAAAAGTTAAATTAGGTATTTATTCTTTTTATAATAAAACCAAGATGTGTTAGAAAAATGGGCGTCATCTATCGATGAACACGCCCACCTCCCATACAACTCATAATATTGGAAACTCTATAATCAGGCTAATATTTAAGCTACAGACCTGAAATTGGGTATTTGTGTATGTATATTATATCAAAATTGAGGCGTGTTAGAAAAATTGGCATCAACCACTCAAGAACACGCCCACCTCCCATACAACCAATAATTGAAAACTTTATAAAAAGGCTTGTCTTTATTTTGTAGGAAAACAATTTGATATGAATGTATTTTAGACGTCATCGAAATAGTAAAATTCTTTGAAATCTCATATAAAAAGAGCTGCAATATAAGATTTGTACCACTGCGAATCACCTGTGGGGGTATTTTAACTTCGGCCAAGTCGAAGATATCCCTTACTAGTTTAATAAAACATTGTATGTATTACCTTGTTTCGTCGTCTTGCATATCAACGGAGAACATGCAGTTGATGCCTGCTGATGCTGTACATTAGATGTTGAAGGAGTAACCGACTGCTTTGAAGTACCGGCAAAATCTTTCGCCAAAATTTCTACTCGCTTTACATAGCTCAGAATGGCACCAGATTAATTTTTTTTTTTTAAATTGATCTTCTTTTGCTTTCCGTTGCTGGTAACCACTTGCTTTTTTTATGAACACCATGTGACATTTTGCTTTTCTCAAACAACTGAATAGAAATCACAAAAAATTAAAGCACAAGTAACAAGTGCACAGTAATAATTAGTGATGGCACTTGCATATTGAGATGACAAAGAAAACAATATCGAAACAGAGTTGATTAAGATGCCGTTTTCACGGGGCATAGAACACACATCGTTGAATAAATCAAATCATTAATCGCAAGGTATAAGAAATGCAATGGTATATGCGGTCTCCACTAAATTTTCGATGCCTCCTCAGTTTTTAGACATGCAAGCAGAATTTTCATTTTGAAACAGCAACTAAAAAACAACCGGACGTTTTTCAGATTTTTTAATTTTTATTTTCAGTTGAAAAAATGTATATAAAATAAATTCTATAAAATCAAAATATATATGTATATCAAAGAAATAAAAATGGTTTGGAATTAAAAGTACAAGAACCATAGAGCATTAATGTTTTGCATAGCGATGCTTAAGATGACAGCCATTTTCTTCAGGATTTTACCAAAACATGCTGACTTATTCGAGTTTGGGTAAAAACTTTACTACCACAGTTAAAACATTTGAGCGACGATACAAAAATTTGTGTTGACGATATTTTACATAATGCTCAGAATGCTAACCCTTTCCTACTGATGCTAATTCAATGTATTTATTGTTCTTAAGGAAACCCAAATTATTTCTAAATGCAAATGAATACTTTAGGAAATCTTCGAAATTCTTTTGATTCTCTTACCTTCAGAGCAAGATTTTGTGTTTCAGCAATAAGAACTGCAAATTTGAATGCTTCATGCAGCACTTTGCAGCTCAATTAAAACATTTAGCTGCAGCTTAAGCAATTTAAGACAGCGTTATTAATTCCACTTGCAAAAACGTCCACAAGAAACAGCTAAAACAGCGATGTTAACACTAGCAATACTACCAAAAATGCACTCAGCTAGAGGCGACAAAAAAGAAGCTGCACGTGTGCGAAAACAAAGCAGAGTCCTTCCGCAGCGCCACGCCAAGTGTGACACGCTTCTTTCCGGCGCAATTAATACCGAATGGCACATGTGCTTGCACAAATGCCCCTAACATGTGTGTGTATGTGTGTAAATGTGCTAGTGTTTAATGAGATTGCATGCGTTCAAATGTTGTTATATGCTTCTATGTGTCTAATTGCGACAAAAGTATTACAAAGACAAAAAACTGACAAAGGTCACGTGACTGGCTTGCATTAAACGGTCCAGTTATCCAGTTGACGTGCAGCGGAAATTAAAACCACGCAGATCAACAATTCTTTTATAAAATTTTTCATTCGTAAAACTATTCTTTTATTCATAATTGGCAAACATTATCGATTTTGTTGCAGACCAACAGACATCAGCACAGCTAGTTATTGCCTGAAGATGTCAACCATTTTCCAATTGAGCTCAAACAACTTAAAATGCAATAAAACATGGCACAAGAAAAGAAAATCTGTCTGGCGCGGGTGTTTAACTACGAATGCAAGAATATGAAAAATAACACTCCACACACAACCTTCTGCATCTTTTGACAGACAACGCATCCAACAAGCTGAGCTGTTTTTGCTGTGCATTGACTTTTTGAAGCAACTCGTGAATGCATCGATGACAATCGATCCAAACCACAGAGACTGGATATCAAAATTCAAAATATTATCTCAACCATTGAAGGTTATTTCTTGTGCATTCAAACGTAACATCCAGACAGTTTTCTCAAAAATCAACAGAATAGCGTCAAGAGTTAGATTAACTTGAGGATGCATGCGGTGGCAGAGTTGGTGGAGGATTGTAGCTTCCAGAATAGATGTAGATTTATTATATTCTCTATTGATGCGAACGAGAATTCAAATGTAGTTCACCATCAGAAAACACTCCTTCTATAACACTCATCATTTCACAATTTTACAAGTAAAAAATAAAAAACACAAAACAACAACTATCAACACTGAAAAAAAAATTTGTTCGGCATCTTAAGAACGTTTCAATTGCTCAAAATACTACATAGGTATACGTTTTACAGTCCTATTCTTATATGGTATATATAATACTCATAAAGTTGTATTCAAAGTATTCTAGTATGCAAAATGAACAAAATTTTTTCTCAACGAGAAGATGAAAAAGTAACACCATATTTTTTTTAAAAAAAGCTAATTTGATTTTCAATACAATTTTCATAAGATCTTTATTTACAAATTCAACTCAAACACAAATTCAACACGGTATTGAGAGAAATATGTCAAACATAGTGAAATGTATTCTCATTTCTTTAGTGAGTTTCTACTTGTAAATTCCGAAATTCCATTTGAAATTCAGAAAAATTCAACTAAATTTCAGGAATCTCTCTATTGAAATTCACATAAAAACATTTGTAATATAGAAATTTAAATTTAATTACTTTAAACATCCATTCAAATTTTAAATATCCATTTGAAATAATGCAAAAGCAATTGAAATTTAGAAAATATCGGTTTAAATTCAGTTATTCAATGGTGTGGGAATAATACTGAATGGTAGTAGAATTTAGAGATGACCATGACGAAATTTAATTTTTTGAATAAATCTACTTCTGGGTGAGAATAAAATCATTCATTTACGATTATATAAATATCAATATTAGATGATATGAATAAATGTTTACTTTTCTCTTATGGTCATTGTTTCCGTTTAGTTTTCTGAGGTTGCTCTTGGCTCCCCATGTCGTGACATAAGAAACCTTAGTACCAAGAGTGACCGAACGCACTGAATTTCGCGATACCCTAAACGAACAGTACTGGAACATAAATTGCGATCCAAACGTCAAATTTCTAGATCCATTCACAATGATCGTTGGCCATTTTGGGCTGCAAGTTTAGAGTGATGCCACACTAATAGTCATGCAGATGCTACCAAAATATGTTTTATTTAGTGGGTAGGAAGGTTTTTATTTAAATCTACTGATAAATTCACCTGAAAAATCTTTTAAAGGTTTTTAAAAATAGGTGTGAATAGAGCCGTCCTATTGAAACACAGGTTACCTTGAAAACCGCATCGGTATGAACAAAACATCTTGGTTGGTTGTATCTGTTGGATTGGTTGGATTTTTCTCTTCCCAATACCCAGTAGTTGGGCTCCCAGTGGCATCATTTTGTGTTATTGTCCCCTGTAAGGCCATGCGTACTCGAACCTAGCTCCTCCCGAACAGGTAAATTGATTGATTGATTCTACTCGGCAAAATCGTGTGAGGGTTCAAGTCATCTCCTTGAACCCGGAACTAGAGTGCGCCTCATACCTTGGCTATTTTTCTCTTCTTTAGTACCCTGTAAGTAGGCTGTCAGTTTAAAATTCAGTTTTAAAATCTCAATTTAATAAATTGTAAAATATAAAATAGTTCACGTCATATAACTTTTTCCAACCTCCCCTGCGTATCGGCCCGTTCTGTTCAGGTTTGTCCGTGTGAACCCGCCTCTCTCCGACTGAGCTGGTGGCAACATTGTCGTGGGCACTTTTGTTGACGTTTTCATTCGTTATTGTGAACAATTCGGTGCGACAGTCGGGTGCCGGTATCGTGTGCCTTTTTTTCCTTTTCGGCTAAAGTAAATTTAAATAAAGTTAACCAACTTAACAAAGAGTGTCGCGACAATGTATTCGATCTTTTTGAAACTGTCTCCTTCAGAGCACGATTCCGATTCGCGAAAGCTTGAAGCACTGCTTATCTAGTAAGCTCACCGGAATCAGGAAAGTTGAAGGCTTCAAATTCGAGCAATTAGTTATTAAAATCGTCCCGTTATATTTTTCAGGGACTCCATGATTCTTGATATCAAAAATTATCTTTTCATAAATCATTTTTTCAAAAGCGATTTCACACAATATAATATTTTCACAGAAAAATTTCCTGAATAAATGCTGATGACGTTCGAACAAAGCAGTCGCCGACTTCTGCGAAAAAACGCAAAAATGTTTTAAAAAAAAATGGACAACCTGTTTTTGATGGTTGATGGATGGTAACTCATAACCTGGTCCCAGAAGGATAAAATTTTGAGGGTATGTTCTTTCAATAGTTGTACAAATGGTACATACTTATATCTAAACAGCAAGCCTATTCTAACATACAAAAAATTTCAAAATTATGTTTCATTATAACTCTTATTAACCATCAAAAATGGATTTTTTTGCTTTTTTCAAAAACACATTTTTTTTCAAACTGCTGTAAAAGACACATTTTGTATTTGGTTTGCGTGGAATTGTTATTGTTGGAAACGTATTAAGTTCATCTTTCTTTCTGGGTATCGCTTCCATCAAAGCTGTGTGCGAAAAGTGACAGAGTGTGAGAAATCGACTTTAGAAATCTGATAAAATCATACATTTCTTATTCATACAAACAATAAATTTCATTTGTTCACTGATTTATCATTCAGTTTTCGATAAATTTTTTTTAATCACAAAGCTTTGATTAAAGCGATACATAGAAGGAAAGAACTTAATACCTTTCAAACAATAACATATCCAAGTAAATCAAATAAAAAATGTGTCTTCTAGAGCGGTTTTAAAAAAATGTTTTTTAAAAATAGCAAAAAATATAATTTTTGGTGGTCAATAAGAGTTATAATGAAACAAAATTTTAACAATTTTGTTGTGTCAAAATGTTGGTATGAGTAAGAAATTTAACATTTAAGCAAATGTGGGCATGCATTCTGTGAAAAAGTAAAAGTTATAAGCAAAAAACATGTGTTTTTTTACCAAAAGGACCTTCAGGAGAATCAAAATTGCTTTGGCAGTTTTTCTACGAATTGAAAAAAAAGTATGCAGAAATCATTTTAATGAGTTCGTGTAACTTTTGAAACCACAATCGGTTGACATTCTTTATGTCCATATAAGAATGATCCGGCCTATTCTACATATCTCTCTAATCATTTGGTAGTGGAAAATTGTCGCTCGAGCTCTCAAACTTTGAATTTGCATTGGAACAACAAAAATGCGAGACCTTAATGTGCCCATGACCACCGGCATAACATAGTCCTAGATCAGACTGACAGAACAGAATGGAAAGTTTATAAATGGCTGTAGTTTAATGAAAATTGCTGTCAGCAGTGCAATCATTGCTAATGGATCTATGGACGGGTTTCTTCAAGGCAAACATTTTAGAGGCCGTCAAACACACCATCATTGCAGCAGAAATTGAAATATTATATTTTGAGTTTTTTCTTAAAAAATACTAGGATATCAATAGGCGAGGACACTTATATAAAATTGCTCGATACAATATGTAAAAAAAACAAATTTCAAAAATAATCAACACATACACTGCAGACAAAGACCGATGTAAGGAAGGCGCTTTTGGTAAAACTGCTCAACTTTATATTACATACATTGATCTGGTTAGTTAATATCGCTTATTGGGTCTCAGTATTCGATCAGGTAATTTTCAATTATTTAGGAACATTTTATGAAATATTTCAAGTTAATATTTTTCTTAATTTCAGCTATGCAACGTTAGGCTAATTGACACGACATTAGAACATCATTGATCTCTCATTCAATGAATGTTAAAAAATTAAATGGTTCGAGCGACATTACTGCAGATCTAGAATCTTTTGCAATAAAACAAAATGCTGAACAACCTGAAAAGTTTACAAGTACTTTTGAAATTTTCTTTTTTATAATTGCAGGTGGAAACGTAGCTTCGTATGATGTTGAAAATTATTTGATAAAATTTCAAAAAGATGACAAAGATAGATCAATGAGAGATCAATGAAGTGAGATTTGAAAGATCAATTAAAAGAGTAAAATCATGAAGTTTTCCGTCGAAATAAACAAGTGTAAAATAAGACTCCGTGATACATTGATGAGATATGTACGTGTTCAACGCAATTTATTTGGACGATGTAATCATTATTCAATAGGATAGTATTCATTTATTTTCTCAAATTAAAAGTTACAGTGAAGGAACATTTTCAGGGAAGTTCAAGTTCAAATCAGCCATAGTGCGATATATAAAGAAGATACTTTTTATGAATTTGGAGAGAAAACCGATGCAGATTGGATTCAGTTTTCAATACGCAAAGAACGTGCAGAGATTCTAACTAAAGAGTGGGTTGGTAACTACGTTCAAACTATTTCTGCAAGCTCTGAAGAAGATCAGATTTAAAGAAGATACGAATGAAGTGGAGGATAAGAGCAGCAGTGGCCTATGATTATGACAGTAGCAGTGCAGAATTCTTTGTATATGAGTGCAGCAGCGATTTAATAAACATTGATGAAGGGGGTGATGCGTACAGGCGGTAATGCGACTGAGTACAGTTCCTGGCACAAATTATTAGAAGCACTACAAATTTTTCATTATTATATGCTATGACTTGTAGGTATACCTTAGAAGTTATAATATTTAAAGAAAACTTATTTCTGAATGTTATTGTTTACCTACTTTTGTTACATTTCATAAAAATGTAAATTTATTGGTACGCATCAGAGCTAGACACTTAAGTGTAGGTCGTGTTTAAGTTGCGTTTTTGGATTCTCTACTGGTGTTTACGTTTTTCTGTTTACCTCTGTAGTATTTTTTTCAACCAGATAAAATCAATTGTGATCTTTTGGCATGGAAAACAGGACGACCTTCCACCACGTAAAAAATATGTAATCAAAGCCCTCTTTAATACAAAAATGTATTCCAACCGTAATTTTGTATTTATTTGACTATGATAATACCAAATGCGCACTCACTTCGTCAGACAAAAATGTGAAAATCAAGATATTAAATTTGTTGGTATTGGAACTGACAACCAAACTGCTGACATACTCACAGAAGCAATATATCACAAGAAACATGAATACCATTGCAAGAGCTTGAGATTAATTTTATTAAAGTGGGAGTGTTCTTCGCGTAGTGTCTGATCCAGGCTTCAAAATCGAAATACAGAAGAACCGGGTGTTCACCGGACAACTATGTCCAAAACATTTTATTTTGTCATGGATCAAATTTTAAAGAAGGCACATTTGTGGATAACATTACCAAAAACTGCTGATGAGATGATTGAAGTTAAAAATGTATTGAGTTAAAAATATAGTTTTTCAGATTCTTTCGGTGCAATAGACTGCACACATGTACTAATGCCTAAGTCGGCTGAATTTGGTGATGAGTATGTGAATAGAATAAGGTATACGAGCATCAATATGCCAGCTACTTTCAACGAACTTTGACTTTTTACGAGCATAGATTGCCAGTGGCCAGGATCTGTATATGACAGCAGGTTTTATAAAAATTCAGAAGTTTTTCTAAGTACTCACAAAATCAGTTTACTCCTCGGTGATAAAGGCTACTCTTTATCAATATTCCTGATGACTCCTTAGATCAATCCACTAACAAAATTCACCAACACGTGGTTGCAGGATACAACTGTTGTTGTATGTATCTGAATATATACGCAAATACAATTATTTAAAGGCAAGGTTATCATTTTCTTGAAGGCTCAACAAAAGCAACAATAGCATAAAATTGTATTCATACCAAAATAACCGGTTAACTGAAGAGATTCATTTGTTTTTATTCATTAGGCAATATACCCTCAGTATAGTGGAGAGTGAAGGATTCCAAAATGTTCTAAAAGTGACTATGCCGCATTACAAAATACAGGGAAGATGTACAGTGTCCGAATAGATATACCAAAAGTATGAAGCTTTATCATACCCAGTTCTATCTCAATAGGTCCGATATAAACTGTTTTTAGTATTTTAAATAATGTCGGTTGTATGGGAGATGGGCGTTTGTAGGCGAATGACGCCCACTTTATAACATAACTTAGTAGTCTTCTAAATGGCGACGCTGACAACAATCCCGCCAATAGAGATGATATCCCGGAAACCCCAATTATGGATGACAGCGTTGAAGTTCCGCTGCTCGACTAAAACGATGTCAACAGCTATAACTTGGCTTAAAAACAAAAAAGCCGCAGGAGCCGATGACCTACCGGCTGCGCTGTTTAAGCTGAGCTGAGCGGACGTTATCCACCCATAGACACGCCTACCTCCAATACAACTATAAAATTGAAATCACTTAAAAGTGACTTGTTTTTAAGTTACAAGCACTTTATATCAAAATTAAGATGTACTCCATAAATGGGTGCAATCCGTGAAAACACTATAAATAGGTTTTTATGTGAGCTACAATAATAAAACTCGGTATGTGGAAATGTTTCATCAAAACTGAGATGTGTATAAATTATTATTTATATCTGTCCAAGGACTCACCTTCCAATACAACCTGCAAAAATGCCTCTCTAAAAAGGTTAAATTTGAGCTATAGAGTTCAAAGTTGGCATGTCTGTTTATGACATCAAAACTAAGATGTATAAAAAAATATGAGCTTCATAACTCCAAAAACTGGAGTGCTACTAATCTTCAGACCATGATATTGATTATACAAATGATAATAAAAATAAAAACATTCTATGCTTTATATTTTGATGTTTTTCGCTGAGTGTACGACATTAAGCACGGCTCCGTGTAGACATAAAAATCCAGAGCATAGAGTAACTACTGTCTTTTTCCAGTCAATCGGGAATACAAAACGGCGACCGAACTTAATAGCGTTTTTTGTATGCCTGTCTTTTTTATAGTCGTGCAACATTTTCATTCCTGCTGCTCATTAATGCATAGAACAACAACAAAGTCTACCAACGAACAAAAAAGAGCTCGACCAAAAATATCCTTTTTTGTGTATTTACTCAACTATGAATTGACTTTCTATCTCGTGTTCTGTTGTTTGTTCCAACAATTTCTTTGGATTGCTACGAATTGTTTGCATTCGAGTACGTAAAAACAGAGCATCTGTGGCAAGGATTAGAAGATTCCTTGAGGTTGGCATCGATAAGTTGAGTCTTCCCGACCTCCAACTGGGCCCCCAAATAAACGACAGCTGTGCAAGTTCCCACCCACGCTGATGCGACAATGTGTCCATTGCAATAACCTTAACCAAGCCAAGGCGACCCGTCCTTAGGTTCTGTTCTACTCAGACTTTGTCTGTGCCAGTTCAATCAGCAATTCAGCATCGATGAGTGCTCATCCGTATTTCTTTGCTTTCCTTGGCATTGACTTCGTAATGGAAATGGAAAATAGCAAATGGAACTTGAAGCATGAAGGACCTTCGATGCCTGTAATGACAACCCCAATCCTGCAAGATAAATGCACAATCTTTTTGCGGAGACCAACGAAGATTGTTGCCTCTGCTTCTGCCGGTTGTCGCTGCTACTGCTGCATGTCCTGGCAAGATTTCTCGACATTGTGTGATTAAAATTATTCATTTTGCTGAGAGAATTAATTCAATGCTATAAATTGAATTTCAATAAAGTAAATATTGGCAAAATTCTTTATTTGATATTCCATGTGCTATAAATTGGAATAAAGTTCAATAACGGAGTCATAGAAAATATTTTCTCCATATTTTTTTTTATAATATATTAAAATGCATGAATTGTCAATCTTTGCTGATGCTGCGTATCAACTATTTTTTAGTAATAAATTATTTAAAATGTGATAAATGTTGCAAGAAAGACTCAAGTGTAAATGCGATAAGGATATAATGAATATTAATGAAACACTTGATATTAGAATAACAATATCTTCTATAAAGTGTCAAGAACTAATTTTTTTTTTTCAACATGAAAAATTGAAAACATATCTAAATATTCTTAAATGTTTTTATTGTTCGAAATAATAGTTATATACAGAAAATTCAGTGAGTTAATATATAAAAAAGAGTTAGCTCAGAGCTAATAATTTATAGAATTTCTTATAATAAAAATTTTTAAATAATAATAAATTATAACAGTTATCGTGACCAGTTATCGAAGCTTTTCTACTAAAATTTTCTCTATATCTTGTTGGATTTGACGTTATCTTTAGCATGCGTTCGACTTTTCCTCAGCTGTAGCAGTTTCTTAAACTGCAATTTCAAACTCTGTTGATATAATATTTCCCTGTTGAGATTCTTTAGCTCGCTTGCATTTAGCCGCTCTATATTTTGCACATTTTTCGATATGAGCCCATCGGTGAGATGTATTTTGGACAATCTTAGATGTAATGCATTACGTCGTCGCAGCTCTTCCTGGTACTTAAAGAGGGTATATGTGATGGTGGTCTTTAACTTGTGCATTTTCTGCTGCTTGTTTTCCATGATTTTAGTTTTTCTTATCTTTGTTTTTGAAGTTAATAGTTCAAATGTATTTGCTTGAATGTTGCTAAGTCTACACAAACATGTGGTTTTATAGAGTTTGACAACAATATAGTGTTGGTTTGCAACACTTTTTTAAGCACCCTTTAACAGAGAAAAAAAAGTTACTAATACGAGTTGTTACGTTATGTGTACCTGTTAGTTCAGACAACACAGGAGTTTCCCAACAGGTAGTTGACATCTTCGTTAGTCACATTTAGTCCAGTTAGTTCATTAATGCGCTGTTGTAAATGTTCTCTATCCTTAATCAGTGTTTTATTGCTAATTAGTGAAACTAAAAAAAATGTTTACAAGTGTTTCCTGTAGGTTTGTCGGTGTTTAGAATGTTATGAACCTTTTATTACCAATTTATGACCCGCTAAAGAACTTTTGAATTCAAATTTGTGCTAAACACTGAGAATTATACTTCTATTAAATAAGCACAAAACGGTAATTACCGTTTATATGCTTCACCCGTATTTGATTGGTTTTTGGCTTTATGCATTTACGGTGCATATTTGACAGTTTGAATATTGTTTCAACAAAAATTGATCTATGAATTCGTTCAATTTTTAATAATACTTATTTAATATATTTAAAATTAATTAAAAACAGCCTTTCAATATTGTTAAATCATTTATTCGTCCAAATTCATTATTATTTTGTACCATGTCTAGGGTTTGCCAGGTCCCGATCTCCACGTGGGTTGTACCGATTTTCAGCTTAAAAATATGCGTCCCGCAAAGACCTTACACGGGACGTCAATTGTCCCAATTTTTCAAATTTTTGTTTTGGTGTTATTTGTATTACATTTCAAATATATTTTATATGTTTTTATTTATTCTTTTCTAGCTCGAAAATTTCGATATTGTCACACGGAGCTAAAAAACAACGTAACATCAAAGGACATAATTTCGATTCAAATATTTTTCGGAACAATTTGGCGCCAAACACGAAAATATTCAATTCGAAGTGTGTCCTAAAACTAAAGTATTAAATACTTTGAAATGAAAAGATTAAGATTTAATTCAAAGAAAAATTATATTCAAACGAAATACTTAAGTCTTTGTACTGGCGCTTGTAGCAAAATAAGCTATTTTCTTTTTTTTTAATTTTTACACCTTCTTTTTCAAACCCAACTGAATCAAAACTAGCACCATCTAGGTGTGAAAACAGAAATTCACCTCACATAAATGAAGATTTATCATTTTCCTTTGTCTACCAATTCTCAGTATTTTTATTGGAAATCTAACGCTATTGCGGATTATTTCTTTCTGAAATGCTGTTAGCAAAAGAATCGTGGCTTGATCGAACGATTTAAGCTTTCTTTTCTTTATCAGCGTCGTCCAAAGAAGATCACTTAAACTTAAGTCAAAAAATAAAAACTTAATAATCAACATTTAAGTACCTGACTGTACTTTCAGTACGACATGTAAGTAATTTACATAATTTTTTTTAAATTTTTGTTAATTCTATTTTGATTTGATAGTTTAAATCGACTTAATAAATTTATGCATTGGATTGCAATTGATTCATTTTGTCATCTCCTTAAAAATAGAAGTTTTACATTTATGAACAGAAAAGTTAAAGTAAGTGCTCATATTAAGCTAATTTTAAAATTAATTTTTCTTTCTTACTTCATAATGTTAAATTTAATTTTTTTTAAAAAAAAGCTTAAAACCATAAAAGACGAAATAATTGCTGTCATAAAATCTTCTTTGCTTATAACAAGCAAAATTGCATTATCGGGTGCCATCTTCGTTAAGGGTAATATATTCAATTAATTAAAAAAATTCTATTAAAACATTAATAAAAAAAAAACAAATCTCTCTAGATTTGGCACCATTAACGTTTTTTGTTGAAATTTAGTTCATATTTGGTAAAATTTGTAATGAGTTATGCAGAATTAGAAAAGCCGAAGAGAAGACACCCCAAAAGCTTTAACATAGAAGAAACACAATTTTCAACAAAAAACATGCAACAAGGGACAACAGGCTTTGTGCACGAACTTAGTTCGCGACGATCATCATAAGCATCATCATCATTAAAATCATCATCATCTCAGCCACGAGAAAAATAAAAAGTGCGGTATTGATATTATAGAAAATGTGGAAATTGTGTTAAAAACGAAAAAAGAGACGGTAAAATTAGTTTAAATCGGTTAAAAATAAAAAAAAAACAATCTAAATATACTTTAGTTATAAAAGAAAAAAAAGAAAAGTTAATGTTAATAAAAAACAAAATGATGAAAAAGAAAAAAAAAATATATGTATACCCAAACTAAATATATGTAGTGCAATTAACGCGCCTACCAAAATTCACCACTATGTGCACCGCTAAGAATTAGTGTAAAACTTAAAAGCTAAATGCTTGTGAAAAAAAAAACTCTGAACTAAAACTCTAGATTTAAATAAACAAAAACAAACTCTTAATTAAACTTAAGGCTTAGAATAAATACTTAAAAGCTTAAAATCAATACACAACTAAAAACTCTTAATACCTAAAATAACATTAAAATACTATTGAAAATGAATCTAAACTACGCTAAAACATTTATTAAGAACTTAAATCTTCAATAATTATAAAACTAATCTACTTTATACTTAAATTTAGCTTAAAACTATAATAATGGTTTTGTTGTTGTTTTTCTAACATAGTGCGAAGAAAAAAAAAAAAAAAAAAAAAACATGAAAAAAGTGTCGCATAAACTTTAAATTCACCACACTTAATTTGTGTCTTAGACGCTGTTATTAAAGTTAGTTACACGCTCTAATTAAAGCTCTGAAAAAAAAGTAAAAAGAAAAGAAAAAAAAACATAGAATATGAACGCGTATGTGAAAATTAAGCTTTAGTCTCACTACATGAAAAGCTTTCTCTCTTTAAAACAAAACTAAAAATTAAACTCACACACACACATACAAATCTAAAATTCTAGCTAAGACCAGCATGAAAGATCTTTCATCGCGGGAGCAGCAGATTCAACCAAAGTAAGTGTTTATACCCTAAACCTGAAAGGTCAGGGTATATTAACTTTGTGCAAACGTTTGTAACGCATAGAACGAAGCGAGTCCGGTATAGAAAAGTATATATATTCTTGATCAGCGTCACCACGTGAGTCGAGCTATCCATGTCCGTCCGTCCGTCCGTCCGTCCGTCCGTCCTTCCGTCCGTCCGTCCGTCCGTCTGTCCGTCTGTGTGTTGTCCGTATACACAGGATAAGAAGAAGGAGTTGAGATAATTGGATGAAACTTGGTACACGTGGTCACATGGACCCAAGGATCTGCACTATTGAATATTTTATGACAATACAAAGATGGTTTTGAAAAATGGACGTAATCCGCTTACGGACACGCCTTTTTCCCATACAACCCAAAAAAGTTTTAAACTCAATAAATAAGGTTATGTTTGTCATAGAGAAATTAAATTTGGTATGGATGTATTTTATACCAAAACTAAGGTGTGTTCAAAAATTGGAAGTAATCCGTCCATGAACACGCCCACCTCCCAAAGCGAAAGCACAATAAAGGCATTAACTGTGAGCTACAGGAATAAAACTTGGTATGTGTAAATTTGTCATCAACATTTAAATGCATATAAAATATAGGCTTCATCCGCCCTTGGAGACGCCCATTTACAATAAAAATTTTTTGTTTTTGAAAAGTGGGTTTAGGGTATTTCATAGTCGGCCTAGACCGACTTTAAACTTTCTTTACTTGTTTTTTCTTAATTTCTCTCTTATGAAATATTTATAAAAAGCTTTTTTTTTTTTCTCTTAAACCAAAAAATTATGTATACGAAAAATACAACAAAAACAACAACCAACATTAAAACATTAAAGTCAGAACTTTTACTTGCGCTTTAAGAAGAAAAAAAAAAAAAAACCAAAACAATGAAAAAACTTAACTTTGTTTTTAATCGAATACTTGTTTTTTTTTTGTTTATATCTGTTTAGATTTAATTTATAAGCAATATATTTATAATGTTAGCTTTAATGAAATTAACAATATATTTTCATATATTAACTTTTTATATTTTGTACATTTTGAGTATTTGCTTTGTAGATTTTTTTTGATTAAGTTTCTTTTGGGTAAAGCAAAAATATGAAATATTCTTATAGTTTTAAATAAAGATATTGGATTGTTTTGAAATGTATCTGTAAAATACATGTTTGATTTCATGCGAGCGTTGTGAGTAAGTTGTGTGACTTTTTTTTTGGGATCTTCTTTTGCCATAATTTTTGGATTTGTTTTTGATGATCATGGATGGGAGGGCAAAGGTTGAGACAACATCACCAAGTCTCAACAACAACATTTTCGAGCGCAGATTCTCTTTTCTTTTCTTCTTGAACTTCTTTTCTTATTCTTCCCTATTCTTACCTTTATCCTATTCCTTGCACGCAAATTTAAATTAGTATGGCTGTAGTAACTGTTTTTTTTAAGATGATAGGCTACAAGATATCCCACCCCAATAGCTGACGAGCCAGAGCCGGAAATCAAAGCGTGCTTCCGTCGCTTATCATCTGTCCAACAACAACAATTATAACATTTAGAACGTTGCATGCTACATCTTCACTTTAAATGCGCTTTAACTTTGATATAAATAATATTGTACTTTGATTCCACCTCATTGCATTAATAAATCAAAGTGATTCTCACTTTGAATTTTGATATTAAATGAATACCGGGTGCGTGAAACATACAAAAAGTAACACAATAATATTTTTTTTTCAGAAATCTGATTTTATAAAAATATTAGAAAACATTTTTTATAAAATATTAAATGATTTTTCAGTGCATTACATTACGTCTGTTTCCGTACTTCAACATTCGTACGAATTCGCAAGAATTCGTGCTATTTTCTACGATTTCCTGTTCCCGTGCCCAAAAAATTCGCAAAAGAGAGCGAAAATGTGAAATCCAGTCCTTGTCAAATGTTGCTATTTTCTGCTACACAAATTTGGAGTTACAAAATTCGCAGCAATTAGCAAGTGCCATATTTTGACAGCTTATATTGCAACAGCCAATGTCAGCTGACAAAAAAATTAAATAAAGTCAAATTAGGAAGGCAGCCATTAAAGCAACATGTCGAGAAAAGTAGAAATTAATTGTTCGACAGACAAGTTAAGCAGAATGAAATGTAAGTATATTTTATATAATTTTTTCCAATAAAAAATAGCGTATTTTCTTCCTTAGATATCAACTATATTAATTCTGCCACGAACAGTTTGTTGTAGTTTCATCAAAAGTTGAAATTTTTTTGCAAAAAACCTGTTCCAGTACTTTTTGCAATTTTTCACGCAAAGAGAGCACTTTTTTACTTACTCTCTCAAATTTATCAACTTGCGAATTTCTGCTACAAAAGTACGGGAACAGACCTATTTACATAAGAGAATTATGATGTACAAAACAGGGACCGAAAATAACCGCTATTTTCGATATTTCAATTCAAAAAGTCAGGTGGAAAGAATGTGTCTTCGATATTTGAACATAGCAAGCAGTGCGATTCTTGTTAGCTAAGGAATAATAATCTTAAAAGATTTTTATTTTTTTGATTTTTTAAAAAAAGTTATATAATATTATTTTATTATGTTATTTTTTGACTGATTTTTTTTCGGTCAAAAATTAAAGTTGAGATTTAATTTTTTTTCGGTCAAAAATAACAGTTAAAATTTAACTTTTTATTAAATTCGAATCATTCTACTCTACTCTTCCTTTGTTTTGCTTATCACTTCACATTGCGTTCCCTACATTGCGTTCACTACACATGTCAAGTAACTGAGCAGTTCTTTATTAACCCTTCGTCACTCGCGCGGGGTGTACCAGACACCCCACGACTTTTTTGAATTATCTTTTATATGCATTTTTTGTACAGAATATTAATTATTTTTGAGGAGAAATTGTTTTGTTTTTCCATAAAAGTCGTATGATAATTTTTTTAAAAATATTTATTTTTGTAAAATTATTTAAGGTTACTCTTTTGCATGAAACACCCCGCGAGTGACGGCGTCCAATAATAGGTGCGCGAGAAACGGAGGGTTAAATTATAAAATTATTATTATAAAATTGATAAAAATAGGTCGGAAATGAAATATTAACATTCACGAATACTACGTCGAAACCGGAGGCGAAACTAAATGTAAAATCTGTAATAAAGTTGTTAATATCGGCAGCCTAACCAATCTAAAATGACATTTACAAAACTCCCATGCGGATATTTTCGCCGAGTATGCGAAGCAGTGCAAAGTTTCAAAGACTGATAAAAAAAGACGGTTCAAATTCACAGTGGAAATGTCGCGAAATGAGGTAATCGATGCTTGCATTGGTATGATCAAGTGCGAAGCTCGACCACAGAAATTTTTTGACGCGATGGCTTTCAAGACCTTAACGAATCAAATTTTCAATGGTTTGGAAATGGAAATGGTATAAGTTCAAGAAATGTCATGAATTTTATTAACGAAAAAGTCGATAAAGTGAAAAAATGCATTTTAAATAATTTAAAAGGATGATTCAAAAGTTTGAAAGTGAACACGGCTACACGAAATGATCGGTCAATATTAGGAGCAAACGCTCAATTGATAATAAAAAAAAAATCATTATATATACTCTCGCAATGGTTGAATTGCAAAAAAAATACACATTGCTCAAAATTTGCAGTCGAAAATTGAAAATATCCTGAAAAATGTCCATATCAACACGAAACAGATATATTCAAATACAACTGACAATGCAAGATATTTAATGAAGTGTGTGCAGATATTGTCACAAATTGAAAGTGAAGAGAGCCAAGACGACGAAAGTGCATATGATTATGCACAAAATACTACGAATGGAATTGTGTATGAGAACATAATATCAGTAAAATGCGCTGCCCACACACTTCAATTGGCTATAAAAGACTTTTGAGCTGACCAAAATCAAAGTTTAATTAGAAAAGCTCGCGAATTAGTTAAAATGCTAAGATCTGCTTCATTCCGGCAAATAATAACATATATGTATCATATATGGAATGATTGAAAATGTTCTCTCCATTTAACCTACTGTTTTTAATTTTTTAAATAAATTTCCAACGATATGGTCTTTATGCCGGAAAAAGTGGTTTTAAAAGAATGGTCATGAACGAAGAGGAGTATTACAAGGGCTGATTAAAAAAGGAGTATTGACATGGAGTATGATCAAGGAGCATAATAGACCCTGTGTTCGAGCATGCTTTGTTGTGGTAATGTTTGATCAAGTTTTCCAATTTAATTTAGATAAGGCGATCAGTTTTGGAATAAAACAAGTGTTACAGTCTTTACTGGTAGTGTCCGAGGCATTCAACACGATTGGCTGTACTATAGCACTTTATGTCTGCGATTTGTTTATTCATTTCCAAGTCATGGCAAAAACCCAACTAGTGTCTATCGGCATGGTATACCGGGATACTAAGATAAGCTTGCTTATCAAGTCATGTGTGCTTAAACTATCAATTCATGTCTGGTTTTTGGAAGCTCATTACAAGTTGGAAACCCTTCTGCCGGGGGACTATCTTGGGCTGGCTCTTCGGGGAGTTTCGTGCTGGCTGTGGTAAGCTTTATGTCGCAAGCTAGACAACGAGTCAGCGTGGCGTTGCGTCTCAGTAAAACCAGGCTGGCATATCATATATGCAAGAGAGGTCGGTCAGAAGCGTGACCAATGGAGGTGAATTGAATTTAACCTCAAATTAAATGTTCACAAATTGGTACTGGGGAATCAGTGGGTGAGTAAAGTGTTTATAACAGAATTGGCAAACGGCGCCTTGTCATAGTAAGCTATTAATACTTGAAAAAGCGAATTCCTAGGGCACTTGTCATGACCGGAAAATAATGAATTTTTATATGGCGATAATGTCGATCGAATTCTGCATGACATGATTGAAAAGAAGTGTTGCTCAGTAGAAATCTTGGGTGCTGATTGCCTGGAAACTGGTCGATAAATTTAATTATATTCCAAAAACCATTGGACTTGAGAAAGCAACTCCTAATAGAGATGTCGGCCCTATGATCCTGCACACCGGCAGTTTCGATGGATGTGAGTCCTGAGAATGCGTCTGTTTAGAGTTGATTTCGAAAGTTCATGACTCCTCGCCATGGGGCAAGTAGAATTAAACCGAACAGGTAGGCATCTACTGTAAACACTCGACTAATACTGTTTTTAATTTTATAGCTACACAATCGAAAACCTAGGAGTGCTAAAACCTCAAGTGGACGTTCCAATACGCTGGAGCTCGATATTCATAATGTTGAAAGGTGTTTTCGAAATGAAAGCGTTCTGTCTAGATAATGAAACGGTATCCAGACAACTGAAATCTGAGAAATGGATGCAAATAGAAACCATTGTATCTATTCTTGCTCCTGTGCACATCTTGACTCTACGTTTGCAAAGTAGTCAATTACTCTTAGGAGATTTTTATAAAGTATGGCTGGAGGATGTTCGAGCTAGAGTCTAAAGGGAGCGAAAGCAGTAAAATTCTAGTCGACCGTATTAAGTTAAGACAATCAACAGTAATGGAAAATGATACAATGTTTTCGACTTTGTTTCTCGACCCCAGATTCAGACGTGTATTCTCCAGAGATAAAATTGAACGAGCAAAAAAAACATTTGAAAAACATAATTTTTCAAATCCATAATGCTGAACAGGTAACTATGCTAAATTTGGCGAGCTGGAAAGTAGAAATTCAAAAGACTATTTAATTTCCCTTATTGTTTAATATATGCAATAGATGTCTACAACTCCAACATTGTCGCCAACTATATCAAACACTGAGCCACTTCTATTTGATAAAGAAACAAATCATAACAAATCAAATCAGCTTTTGGCTCGTAAACTCTAACATAACAAATCAAATCAGCTTTTGGCTCGTAAACTCTAAAGCTTTTATCGGTATTTTATTTTTAAAACACGCGCCTGTTTGGGCTTTCCAATCGCAAATAATTTTTTATATTCGTGTTAACAAAAGCAATACTTTGTATTGTAAACCGTTTCATCGGCGTTAAATATATCTTTAGGATTGTAACTGACCACTAGATTTGAAATAATTGTTTGGAAGCTAGCAGTGCCAGTTTTGTCTGCAGAGCCGCCTCTCCAAGAATTTTCCTAAAAATTATTCCTTGGCGCTTCTGTCAGCTATGTTACCATCCATGACTTGGTTCGAAGTTCTCCTTTAATGGAACAGCGAACGTCTAAAGCCTTTTTGATTTTAATGTTAGTCGAAATTACTGCTCCACACGCTTGCATTTGCTCAAACCATTTGTTAATAGCGCGGTCCACTTTCGACAACCTTCCACTTCTGTTTCTGTTTGTGTCAAATTGAACGTGCGGCTGCTTTGCAAAATTGAGTTTTTATTTCCTGCAATACGATCACTGTAGCCAACGAGCACCCATATTTGTAGATAATTTATTTTTTGTTGGCTGTCTTAACTTCCTTTACGATTGCAATTCATTGCTTCGGTGATAAAGTTACTCTTTTATTTTTGCTCATTTTGGGGCTGCAAAGAAAACTAATTAAAAATGTGACACTTCTAAAGTCAGTGATGTGTAATTTTATATTTGACAGCTGAGTAAAGATGTGAAAATGATTATCGGAGCTTTTAGTAGTTAAATGTTATTTGACAAGTGTGATATTTTAATAGTTATGCATGAAACCATTTATTCTTTCATAACTTTGCTTTTAAAAACTTGTTTTTGATGCATCTATATAATTAATAGGCTAAGGTTTTTTTTGTGACTTCAACTCCTCCCAGACCAATAAACTGATTTTATCGATTCAGATGTCATTAAATCAGGTTTAGGCTGTAGATGTGCAAACCACTTTTCAAAATTGTGATTTCAAATTTAGTTTGAGAAGAGCTTATGAATTGGTCGAATTTGAATTTTTTTCAAAACTAAAAATTTTTAACCAAAATTATCTTTTATGCATTCCTCAAATGTCAATTGTCCGAAAAATGCAGTTCCAAAATCAAAAATTCCACTTTCCGAACAAACAACTCAGTCAAATTTCAACGGTTTTCAAAAGTTTTTTGTTTTTCTAAATTTTTGTTCAATTTTCTTTGAATTGTGTTGACAATTACAGTAATTATCTTACCAAATGTATTTTTAATGAATTTTCTTAAAATTGACTTTAGTTGTTTAACGTGAATTTTAATCAAACGCCAAGGCAGAGAAAAAAAACTGTCTGAAATTTAAAGTTCTATATTTGGAAGCGAATATCTCTGCCACTTTTTAAAAAATTTCATTTATTTCTTTTTTGTATTTAATTGCAATTAATTGACTTTAAAATAATTACAAAGTTTTTACCGTTTCTTTATTGTTTATATTTAGATCATTGCCTTTAAAAAGAGTCCAATAACATGAATGTTTTCTCAAAAAATGTATTAAAAATTGTTTTTGTTGTAAAAATAAAAAAATTTAAAATTTGCATTTTTGATTTTCTTTAATTGTATGTAGTTTATTTAAGACGAATTTGTTTTTGTTTGACAGAAAAATTAATAAATACTATGTGTCATCGAAAAAGCAAGGCTAACCCCTATGGTTTTTTGCTAGAAATTTTTTTTTTTAAAATGTTGTTCTTATATTTTTTAAATCTTCAACAAGCTTCAAAAACAATATATTTGAAAAAAATTTCATTAGCCACGAATCTGTTTTAATCATCCTGCTTATCTATATAATTAATAGGCTAAGGTTTTTTTTGTGACTTCAACTCCTCCCAGACCAATGGACCGATTTTATCGATTCAGATGTCATTAAATCAGGTTTAGGCTGTAGATGTGCAAACCACTTTTAAAAATTGTGATTTCGCTTCAGGGGGTTCCCAACCTTTTAAAACAGAAATAAAATTTTTGTACAAAAATCCGCTATTTTATCAATTTGAAATTTAGTTTGAGAAGAGCTTATGAATTGATCGAATTTGAATTTTTTTCAAAACTAAAAATTTTTAACCAAAATTATCTTTTATGCATTCCTCAAATGTCAATTGTCCGAAAAATGCAGTTCCAAAATCAAAAATTCCACTTTCCGAACAAACAACTCAGTCAAATTTCAACGGTTTTAAAAAAAAAAATTTTTTTGGGTTTTTTGTCGTTTTTTCATCTAAATTTGTTATAAATTGATGTTGTAGGTGTTCTGTAAGTATTTTTTATTAATTTCTGAAATATATCTTAGTATTATGTCTTAAATCTATTTTTACTGCGTTTTTTTTTTTTATTAGTTATGTTTTATAGCTGGAAGAGTAAAGCTGCGATTTTTTCGAATAGTAATTATCTTTGTCTCAGTAGTAATATAAGTGTAATTCCGTCTTCGTATTTTGACAGTTACATTAAAAAACTTAGTGTCAGATCATACGTTTCAAGTCAAACCATTCAGATAATGATCTTTTATATCATTATTGAGACTGAATATATCTTTATGGAGTATAATAGCTTCTTGAATAGAATATCATATATTAAACGTTTATAATGTTTCTAACACTTAATTTTTATTGAATTGCTCGAATTCGGGCAACAGGTTTACTAGTATAAGTAAATACATTTTATATTTTCATACATGTGTGGCCATATATAGGAGAAATTTCATCCCTCTTTTAGTATTATAATTTTTTAATTGCAGGAAATGATAATTATTCTAAGTAACTGTACGAGTCGTGTTCAAAATAATAGTAATTGCATTTACAAAATTATAATATGTGGGAAATATGATAGTCGCGTACAGCTCTCAGTAGTTTATTGCTTTATTGTGAATGTCCTTTATTAACATTATAATTTGTCCATGTTTCGTTGAAATCATCAAGCACAGGCTTGATAGCTTGTTTGGAGAAATATCCTACTACTACTTACTACTTACTTAGATGGCGCTTACAACCGTTGGTCGGTTTTGGCCTGGTCTAAGAATTTTCGCCAGCCTCTTTTGTCGTGCGCTTGCTGGCGCCAGTTGGAAACTCCAAGCGTTGTCAGGTTATCCAATGCCTGGTCTTTCCAACGGAGATGCGGTCTTCCTCGTCTGCGTTGGCCACCGCTGGGTACCGAATCCAATATCTTTTTCGCTGGAGCTTCGTCGTTCATTCTCTCGACATGACCTAGCCAGCGAAGCCGCTCAATTTTAATACGCTTGACTATATCGATGTCGGCATATAGCTCATACAGCTCATGGTTCCATCGTATTCGGTACTCGCCATTGACGCAGATTGGACCATAGATCTTGCGAAGGATTTTTCTCTCGAACGCTCCCAAAGTCCTTTCATCAGAGCTGCTCAACGTCCAGGTTTGTGATGCGTATAGTAGGACGGGCATGATTATTGACTTATAGAGCGTCAGTTTTGTTCGTCGAGAGAGAGCTCTGCTTCTCAATTGCCTACTGAGCCCAAAGTAACACCTGTTGGCAAGAGTTATCCTTCGTTTAATCTCAATACTGATATCGTTGGAGGAGTTTATACTGGATCCCAGGTAAACAAAGTCCTTCACTACCTCAAAGGAGGTGTTGTCAACAGTGACGTGGTTTCCAAGACGCTGGGACTGTTTGTTTGTTGACACAAGATACTTCGTTTTATCTGCGTTCACTGCAAGACCCATTCGACTCGACTCTTTTTCTAGCCTGGAGAATGCTGCACTGACTTCGCGCGTATTTTGACCAATGATGTCAATATCATCAGCATACGCCAGCAGCATAACACTCTTATAGAAAATTGTGCCGCTGCGTCTCAGGTCAGCAGCTCGGATGATCTTCTCCATGACTATATTAAAAAAGTCGCACGATAAGGAATCACCTTGTCTGAAACCTCGCTTGGTATCGAAAGGAAGGGAGAGGTCCTTCCCGATTTTCACTGCACTGCTGGTGTTGTTCAGTGTCATCCTGCAAAGACGTATTAGCTTCGCAGGAATACCAAATTCAGACATGATGGCATATAGGTGACTCCTTATTGGACTGTCGAAGGCGGCTTTGAAATCGACAAAAAGATGGTGTGTATCGATTTGTTTTTCGAGGGTCTTTTCCAAGATTTGTCGGAGCGTGAAGATCTGGTCGATGGTGGACTTTCCAGGTCTGAAGCCACACTGATAAGGTCCAATCAGTTGGTTAACGATGGGCTTCAGTCTTTCACACAATACGCTCGACAGGACCTTATATGCGATATTAAGAAGGCTAATCCCACGGTAGTTGGAGCAAATGGTGGGATCGCCTTTTTTGTGGATTGGGCAGAGCACACTGAGGTTCCAATCATCTGGAATGCATTCTTCCGACCATATTCTGCATAGAAGTCTGTGAATGCATTTAAACAGAGCTTCGCCACCGGTCTTAAACAGCTCAGCCGGTAGACCATCGGCTCCTGCGGCTTTGTTGTTTTTAAGCCGAGCTATAGCTGTTAAGACCTCATTATAGTCGGGCAGCGGAACTTCAACGCTGTCATCCATAATTGGGGTTTCCGGGATATCATCTCCACTGGCGGGATTGTTGAAAGCGTCGCCATTTAAAAGTCTAGAGAAGTGCTC
Source organism: Tetanocera ferruginea (assembly GCA_958299015.1). Classification (NCBI taxonomy): domain Eukaryota; kingdom Metazoa; phylum Arthropoda; class Insecta; order Diptera; family Sciomyzidae; genus Tetanocera; species Tetanocera ferruginea. The sequence goes on along the minus strand of OY282644.1, from coordinate 35,416,772 downwards.
CCTCCATAACATCAGTGTACTCTGGATATCTGTCACTAGATTCCCATTTTCGTCCTTGCAGGAAGAGGCTCCGGTCTTAAAACCATCGGCCAGGCGTCTTATTTTTTCGAAAAATTTTCGAGTCTCATTCCTGTCGCCATGCATCTCAATTTTCTCGCACTCACGCATTTCCGCCTCTCGTTTTTTTCGCCTGAAAATGCGTCTCTCTTCCCTCCTCTTCTCTCGGTATCGCTCCTTAACAGCACGCGTCACAACCGACTGCAGGGTGGCTTTGTAGGCGGCGTCCTTCTCTGCAGTGGCGTCGCGACACTCCTGGTCGTGCCACTGGTTTCGGCGAGGGCGGTGGTAGCCTATCACCTCTTCGGCAGCCGTACGCATAGAGTGGGATATGTGCGTCCACTGTCCGCATATATCGTCGATCGGAGGAGTGCTTTCTTGAAGCAGGAGTGAGAGTCGAGTAGCGAAGGCTTCGGCCGTCCGTTTTGACTGCAGCTTGTCGACGTCTAGCTTTCTTTGTGTAGGATTGCGAGCATTCTTAGCTGCGCACAGACGTGTGCGGATCTTGGCTGCGACAAGATAATGATCCGAGTCTATGTTAGCACCACGGATCGTGCGTACGTCTAGTACACTGGAAGAGTGCCTTCCGTCAATCAAAACGTGATCAATTTGGTTGCATGTTTTTTGATCAGGGGACAACCAGGTGGCCTTATGAATATTGAGATGCTTGAATCTAGTGCTACTAACGACCATGTTTCGTGCTGCGGCGAAGTCAATCAACCTCATTCCGTTATCGGATGTGTTGTCGTGGAGGCTGAACTTTCCGACTGTAGGACCAAATATGTTTTCCTTACCCACCTTGGCGTTGAAGTCACCAAGCACGATTTTTATGTCATGACGGGGGCAGCGCTCGTATGCGTCTTCAAGGCGCTCGTAAAAACTTTCTTTGGTCTCGTCATCTTTTTCTTCTGTCGGAGCGTGCGCACATATTAGGCTTATGTTAAAAAATTTTGCCTTGAAGCGGATTATGGCAAGTCGTTCGTTCACAGGAGTGAATCGCAGGACATGATGCCGTATTCTCTTGCCAACTACAAATCCGCATCCAAACTCGTGCTTCTCCGCATGGCCGCTATAGTAGATATCACAGGATGCTTGCCGTAAGCAACCCTGTCCCTTCCATCGCATTTCTTGGATTGCAGTGATATCAGCATTATATCTTTCCAAGATATCAATCAGTTGGATAGAGGCACCATCCCAATTTAGGGTTCGGACATTCCAGGTGCATATCCGTAAATCATTATCAGTTTTTCGTTTGCGGTAGTCGTCATCAGATTTGGGGATCATTCTTTTATTCATTCTTAAACTTTTCATTGAAATATTTTTATTACATGGTGGGCTTCAAACCCAACGCACAACCTTTGCTTGATGACCAAAGGAAGCCCGCCGCTCAGATTCGCCGCCAAAGTATATCGGTATGATAGTTTTTTGACGTTTCCAGGAGACACCACGCGGAGGTTTGAGTCGACTTGAGACGATTTCGACATGGATAATGCTGGCCTCGCCAAGTTGAGGCAGTCAGACACGTTGCCATGTGAAGATCGCCCCCTTATCTCCCTACACCTAGAAATATCCTACACCTCTTTGAATTTTCATACAAAAATATTCCACATGAAAAAAATTACTGCGTGCACTTAAGGTGTTACACTTAGCCTAAGTCTATTAGCTTTTACAAAAATTTTGAATGTTTTCCTTAAAGTCTGATTTAGTAAGTTCATTGAAAAACATGATGTAACAAGCAATGAAAAAACATGATGTAACAAGCAACTGGAAACAGTTTTGCCAGACTTTGGTAGAGATAATTCCCGTTTTGCCATGCATTTCAAGAAGTTTTCCCTTTACAGTTTTCCGGTTTTTTTTTTTCTCTTTAAAATGTATATAAAAGAAAAAAATCAAACCTTTATATTTTCTGATTGTTTTTGTTGAAAAATAAGTTTGAAGAGTGCCCCCTTTTGAAAGTATTTTAAAAATATCCTTGAGACAGATTCAAAAACCAAAAAACATTTTTTGAACACACTTACAAACAGCCAAAGTACTATTTTTCCTATCGTAGGAAATGATGTACTGTAAAAATGTAAAAGGGCCTTACATTTTGATGATATATTCGTAGGGTTAACCCTGTTACCTAAATTTAACTGCATCTGAACTCGAATTCTTTTCTCGGAAAATAAAATTCTTATTTTTTTCAGAAGTCAAAAACTTTAAAGAGGAGTATGAAGTTCGATTTTAAATAAAATTCAAATAACTTTATTATTTCTTAAGCGATCCTAGTTTTTATTTAATTTTTTTTTTTAATTTATTTAAGCATTTAAGGAAGTTTTAATGGTATGAAATTTCAGAAAGTTTGTTGAGGAACATATAGAAAAAGTCAATATCTTTCCAACGAAACCCTGAAAACTAGGATTACAAAAAAACTTACATATAAAGTAATTGGAATTTTAGTTAAAAGTAAACAAAAAAAAGCCAAAAAGGTTCATAAAAATTCTCAATATCTTTGGTCAGGCGGCAAAGATTTGAAACTTTTTGGATCAGTTTGGAAGGTCTTTTCAGTACTACTATTTCCAACCATTTGTTTAATTGCAACTACTACACCAGCTTATATTTGTATGATACAGCCAAAAAATGTTGTGTATTCGTCTTAGAATCGATCAAGGTTCATTTTAAGTCGGTGGCAATGACAACGTTTTCCCCCTCATAGAGTTCGAGTAATGCATATGATAAAATTACAATATGTTTGGTTTCATTGACCATTTCAAAGAAATGTTCATATCTACTTATATGTAAAATTTAGAGCTGATTTCGAATCTGCCTTCAGTTTTTTCAAAGGATGCGACACATCATTCTTACATTATATGAATGGTGATGCTGATTTGAGACATATTAACTGAAAATTCAAATAACCTATATATGAATTTATGTTGCACCGCGAAAATTTCAAAATGCGATTTCTCAGCAAAAAAAAAAAAAAATATTTTACAAAACTCAACGGGGTAATAAAGCGTAAAGACTGTTTTTTAAAATACCATGATTAAGAATAAAAAATTCGCTGTGCTGCATAATTTCAAATATAGACAAATCTAGTGGTTTTTGATACTTTTCGGTTAGGATATCTCCAAAACTAGATGTGCGGGAAGAAAAATGACAACTCACATTTAATATGATGCGTCGAACCTTTGAAGTTTCGCGTTAGCTAGTGTTATTACTGCTAGCTTTTAAATTTTTTTGGCTACATAACAGGCAGATTTGATACATATATTGCTACGGAAATAATAATACGGAATTGTAGTGAGTGGCAACACTGATTATGAAGCGTTCACTTTTGATAGCAGAAATGTTAAAAACAACTGATAAAATTAAGACCCTTCGTGGAGTTTTAAACTCAACACAAATATTTCGTACAACCATGTTATTTACAATCTCAATTTCACATCACTAACTGTCAAAGCAATTTTATTTTATTAGTTTTAGTCCAATTTACAATAGGTCTGTTCCCGTACTCTAAAGTTTTAGTCCAATTTACCAGTTATTACCAGTTTTAGTCCGAGAAGCGTTCACGTACTCGAAAAAATTGTAAAAGAGAGTGCAATCGAGAGAGTAAAACATTTCCCTTCCTTGTAAAAAGTTGCAAGTTTCAGTCCGAGAAATTTCTTCGGGTAAAAATGGTAAAAGTGTCAAACAGCTTGAAATCAGCTGTTTACAAGTTAGCAAAGAAATTGCGATACATCAAAACTTCTTTGAAACTATTAAACTGGAACCCAGAAACATGGGAAAAAGTGTAAAAACTAATATAAATTCTTAACTTAATTTAATTTCAATATTATTAAAAATCTAATGCATTTCGTCTGCAATGCCGATGCTCCACATCAAGCCTATACTGGACAAACTATCTTAATTGACAGTTGTTTTCAATTTTAGTCCGAGAAGCGTTCCCGTACTTTTTTGTGTTTTTCTCTATTTTCGAAAGATTTTTTCTCATTCTCAGACCTTTGACAGTTTTACCATTTTTAGTCCAAAAAGTACGGGAACAGACCTATTATTTTAAATTTAAAATTCAATCAAAACAAATTACATCAACCAAAAAGGAAAGAAAACTTGAGTTGCCACAAAAAAAAAGGGAAAGACTCCGAAATTGTTGCTCATTTTGTTTTGACCTTTTGAAAAAATTAAATTTAATAAACAAATCAAAGCTTACTGAGCTCGACTTCATCTTCTAGGTAAGTTTATGAGATGTGCTCACAGTTCGTTGTACTATTCTTTTACACAAAAGCACAACAAAGAGCTTCGAATTGTGAATACTCTTATTATATTTATGAAAAGGCAATTGGAAAATGAATTGAAGTTTATAAAAAAGATTTGTTTTACATTTCACGGTTGCGCAGTTCTAGGTAAATAAGGCCCCTTAATGCATTTCCTTACGATGTTTATATTGTTCATATTGTTCCATAATTTCATCAGAATTTGGAACAACTTCATCAGTAGGAAATGTTTCAGTTTCAGTAGCAATATTATTCAAAATACAGCTCGCTCTAATGAAGTGGCAAAGTTTTCTAACACCTCTAAGTTTGCAATAATAAAGCTGCCTAAACCTCTGCTTCAATACACCAAAAGAGTGGTCCATTAGTGCTCGACCTTAAATATTGAAATTTTTTTGAGTACTACTCAATGGCCAATGGTATGGGGTATCCAAACGCTTCATACAAGGATATGCGGAGACTTCCAGCAAATAATTAGCTATAAAAAGCGTTATTATAATTTTAATTTAATTTATTAAGTATCATTATAAAGGTGCTTGTATATTACCTCCACAAACAGAAGCCAATTTATTATAAACTAGTATCGCCTGGGGTCGAAATTCGACCAATTTATTGATTGCCTATTTATAAATATATGCGAGATGATAAAAATAAGTTCGAGGCTATAACTCTTAATTGATAAGAGATATAAAGCTATTTTCTTGAAAAAAATTATTTTTTTATATTATTATTTTTTTCAAAAAGAGAAAAACAACATTTTTAAAAAATTTAATTTTGCCAAAGAAATTATAAGGCCTTGATTTTTTTTATGGCACGGACAGTTTATTAATTTAATGTCAGGACAAACTAAATTCACCTCAAATCCGGTATAGACATTGAAAGAAAATAAAAAATGCAATTTTGAGTTTTTGTTGTTTTACAAAAAAACTCATTTTTAACCCCATATTTTAAGAATAAATCATATTTTGTGTTTTGTTTTTAAAAGGAATAATTTACATATAAACAAAAAAAAAGGTATTATGTTCAAAAAATTTTTTAAGTTAACTGATAAGACTTAAATAAAAACTAGTAAGGTATATCTTCGACTGGGCCGAAGTTAAAATACCCCCACGGCCGATTCTTATGGGTAGAAGAATCTTAAATTGGAGAGCTTTTTTTATGAGATTTTGAGAGATTTTATTATTTTTATGTGTCTAAAATACATACATATCAAATTGTTTTCCTACAGCTTAAATATAAGTCATTTTATAACGTTTTCAATTTTGGGGTTGTATGGGAGGTGGGCGTGTTAGTTTGTGTATCACGATCATTTTTCTAACACACCTCAGTTTTGTCATGGAATACACGAATATCGAGTTTCCGTTTTGTACCTCAAATATTAGCCTCTTTATAGTGTTTTCAATTTTGGGGTTGTATGGGAGGGGGGCGTGTTAGTAGGTGGATGACGCCCATTTTTCTAACACACCTCAGTTTTGATATAGAATACTTAAATACCGAGTTTCCGTCTTGTAACTTTAATATTAGCCTCTTTATAGATTTTTCAATTTTGGGGTTGTATGGGAGGTGGGCGTGTTTGTTGGTGGATGTTGCTCATTTTTCGTACACACCTTATTTTTGACATAGAATATACAAATACCGTATTGTAGCTGTAGTATTAGCCTCTTTACAGAGTTTTCAATATTGGGGTTATATGGGAGGTAGGCGTGGTTTTCATCCGATTTTACCCATTCTCGAACCTGATCTTAGTTTTTTTAAAAAAAGCTTAAATATCGAATTTCAGCACGATAGCTTCAAAATTGCGGCTGAAATCGTGTCCACAGACAGACGGACATGGCTAAATCAACTCAGGTGGTGATGCTAATCAAGAATATATATACTTTTCTATACCTACCACGTCTCCTTTTGGGTGTTACACACGTCGTGACAAAATTAATATACCCCTTACGCAGTACGCGTGGGGGTATAAAAAATAAATAAAATCTATTTACAGATGGCGGATATATTGGCTTCCCAATTCAGAACATTCAATTTGAGACAGTTTTTTTCTCTCTCGGCATTTGGTTGAAACACACGCTAAATAACTAACGACAATATTAAGAAAATTCATTATTAACAATTTTGGTTAGAACTTTGCTGTAATTTTTATCACATTTGAAAGAAAATTTAACATACTTTTAGAAAAAATTAGAAAAATTGAAAAACCGTTAAAATCCGACCAAGATATTTACATGGAAAGTCAAATTTTTTAATTCAAAACACATTTTTTTACAAATTTTACAATTGACGAATGGATAAAACTAAATTTTTTTTAAAAATTGTTACTTTTAAAAAAAATTCAAATTCGACCAACTCAAAAACTCTCCCCCAACCAAATTTCATATTTATCAAAGAGCGGGTTTTTTCTCAAAAATTTAATTTCTCTCTTAGAAGGTTGGGAACCCCCTCTATCAGATATATCATTTATATATACATTCTGCACATCTGGGCAACATAACCTTTCGAATGATATAAGTTTCATTTATTTTGAGTTTTAATTAATACAAAAAAAGCGTACGACAAACTTTAATGTTCACGTATTAATATATAAGATTGGTGAATTGTGAAACACCCAGCTATCGTTATTTGATACCGGAAGTCCAACAAAATTATTTTTTTTTTGTCCATTGCTCATTGCTTGCATTGTTATTGTGACATTTCCTCTTCGATCAATATAGTTGTCCTTGCATTTCGCCGGCGGTTCAATAGTTACGTGGGTCCCATCAATACAGCCTGTATAAGGAAAAAATAAACATTTCATATTGAACAAACGGCTAAAAAAAAAAATACAAATTATAAACAAATCCTTTTTTGTATGCGCATCGATGAAATGCTGAATCATTCAGATTTATATTTCAAATTTTATAAAAAAACACTTAAATCAGAGATTGAACGCTTGAAGCTTTCAAAAAAACCCTACTTTATATTTCGATTCCGAATACTTAATTATTCGAAATTGTTTTTCGATTCGAATGACAATTAGTACTTTGTTATACTTTTGAAAGAGATGAGAATGCTGTCCAGTTTTGATTTTCGGAAATGTTTTTGTTATGTATTGATTTAAAAGTAAAATAATAAGTTAATTACAAAATAAACAAACTTAAAATTTATTATTTAAAAAACAAACTGCACTGCGTAGTGGTTTGATGAAAAGGTTTTTGTACATGAAAGGATTGAGCAGAAAATCATTAGAGGCAATTTCAACATAATGGAAATAAATGATAAAGGTTAGTGATTTTGTAATAATAGTGATTTCATTTTATAGTGATGATTATTGTTGATTTCCAGCTTTGTGCAAAATTTTAAACAATTCAAGAAGATTTCATATGCTTTACAAAGCGTAAAAAACATGAAAAACATATGAATTTCATTACTATTTTGAGAAGATAGCGGCTTCTGAAACGAAAGATGCTTCGCCATGTTACAGTATAGCTCCCAGTTTATATAAAACAATGTAGTGATGGTTGTTAAAGTATTGAATAAATTCAAAAAAATTTGTTTCACACAATTAACCTTAATCATTAATAACCGTTATTTTCACAAATTTTGACTAAGATCATATGTGTATTAGGCTAACAATTTATAAAAATCAATAAATTATTTACATTTATAAAAACAGTTTACATCGATAAGCTGATATAAAAATTAAATCTCTTTTAAAAGTAAGCATTATTAAAATGTAATCCTTTTCAGTAAAAATTAAGTAACAGTTTTTGTTTGGCCCAAAAATATATACACATATAGAAAATGTATAAAAACAATTTCCAAAATATCCATCTAAATAATAAATTTGCCTTCTTTTGTGAGCCATTCTTAATGAAATTCGTAAATAAACATCCCTTTTTCTGGTCAAAATATTAAAAAAAAAAAAAATTGCCTGAAATCCTTGAAAGGACTTTGACCGAACTTCATATGATCAATTGTATTGTTTGAGTTATTAAATGTTTGCGCACAATTGACCGAGAACTGGACCTACATGTTTTATGCCGACTCCGAACGGCTAAAGTTCATGTTCTCAAGAAGCTTGACATGGCATTACTTACTCTCTGAGGTTTGCCATTGTCTGCAGAGAGGTGGTGACCGATCAGAAAAATTTTTTTATTGAAAAAACTTTTCGCCGCGATTGGGGATCGAACTCGGGCTCCGAGTATGCTAAGCCATACACTTAACCTGCATTCCACGGTCACCACAGTTAAAATATTCACTGCCTAAAAATTTGTTGCAACAAAAGACAGAATTAATACACACGTTTTTATGACATACACCTCTTAAAAATATGTTGCAATTTTTCTTTTATTTTCTCGACAGGTCAAAATGTTAACTGGATATCTCACCGAGAAACTTAGATTTTCTCTTATATTGGAGAAAATGGCCCTTAGTAATAAAGAAATTCTAAGTCGAATCTTTGTTAAATTCGACTTTATGTTTGTATCGGTAGTAATAATGACAAAAAAGTCTCTTCTAAGTTAGAAAACATCTAGTAGCAGCTTGCCAGTTTCTAAGTCAATTTTAAAGTGACAGTTGAAAAAATAATTGCAGTGAATATGGACGATGAAAGAGTATTTCAGGATTTAGAAATAATAAATGATAGCAGAAGCACCAGGCCAAAAAAAACCTACAAACGCCGTTTGAATGCTCTGCAATACTACAATGATGTAGATTTTAAAAAGAATTACCGGTAAGATATAATATTTTATATAAAAAAACAATTTATATCAATACAATCTTCAATAGATTCGATAAGGAAACCGTCGTTTTCATAAAGGATTTGATCGAAGATGACATAAAACCAATGAGCAATAAAGGATCCTCTACCGCACCACTTGCAATGGTTTGCATAACCTTAAGACATCTTGCTAAGGGTAGCTATCAACTTGACACTGGTAAGCTTAATATTTATTTGTGAATTCGCTGAATGCCAAATGCAATTTTTAGCTGACATACACGGAGTAAGCCAAAAAACGGTCTTGAGTTTTTGTGCTTATTGGTAATCTTCAAATACCAACGTTCACTTTTAGATATATTTTTAACGCCATCTAAGTTTTCAAATGCTAAGCTAATGTAAGAAGCAAGTGTTGGTTCAAAGTACAGACACAAACCCTGTCAATGTAGTTTAGTACATTTAGTACATTGGTTCTTGACAACGAATATAAACATTGACAGAGTGACTAATAAATATTATTATCCAATAAATAAGCAAAGACAAATCATGAAATCCGCTGCAGGAATGCATTGGTTTAATAAAACTAGATTCGATTAAGGGGGAAGATACATTAAGACAGGTTAAAATTAGTCATATTTAGTGCATTTTTTTGAGTTTTTGATATAATTGGATAATTCAAGCATATTTATAATAAATCAAGTGAAAGAAGCATTGCTCTGCCCCAATCGCTCCGACTACCTGAAAAGTGACGGTGACTCAAACGCTTTTAATCATAACTCCGCACATATTCAACATTTCGCTTTTTCATTTTGATAGTATATTTTTAACATATTATACATGTGAAATATGAAAAAAATTATAAAGGTATCTCTCCCTAAGTCCGACCTAAGTAAACGTGAGTGTATAGGAGGAGTTTACTTCACTTCACTCATTTAATTAAGTCATGCGAAAGGTTTGAGATTTAATATGGATATTTTTTAATATTGTTAAATATGTAAAATTTAAAATTAACAAAATTAAAATTTTAAAATTAAAAAACAAAAAGCCTGAAAGTATGCTATTCATTTGTTCAAACAACTAGAGCGTTCTTCGCATACATTTCTACGTAATAACAATATTATGGAATAACGCCTTTTCGCAAATTTTTTAAAAATCCCCTTTACGAGCTATTTGAAAAAACCGTTTCAACCTACCCTTATTGGCAGATACTTTGTATTACTAGTACTATGATTTAAGTTGAAAAATGAACCATATTTGTTAACTTAAAGATAAAGCAAGCACAGCCTAAAAGGTAAAATAAAATTCAATAAAAATTTATTTTCTAAATACATTTGTAATATGATCTTTTTAATCAACATTATGAACTTTTTTAATACAGCCCCCTAGTGCAGCGTAAAAAATCTGACCTTATTTTAACCACTTATGTCATGGCATAACTAACAGTCTAAAAGCTTTAATTCTTCTGATGACCATGCGGGAAGCATTTTTATTGGTGATGTTTGTTGGTCGTTATTATCTTGGTATTTTTAGTAGCTATTTTGTTTTGGTTTTTAATAAAAGAATACACTTAATTCTCTTTCATAAGATTCGATATAATATCGAGATACCACATTTTTCTTATATAAGATGAACTGTTCATTGACATTTGTATGTTAAAGACTTATTTTTGCGTTCAAATGTTATATCGCTGATAAAAATACATTTTAGAATAAAAATCTTCCAAATAAAATGTTATAACCGTATGAACAAAACTGTTAATATATGCAGTAATTTTAAAAAAAGCATCATTCAATAGTTCAATCATAGAGAAGTATATCATGTTGCTTTTCCCTCGTATGACTGACTGCTCTGGTGCGGTTATAATTAAGTTTGACCCAAAAATTATGCAAGCTTAGCTTTACATCCAGAAACTTAAATTCATATTAAAATAAAAACAAAAGACAACAAATTCTAAACAATAACGACAAAATAAATTTATTCATGTCTGAATAGCTAAAGAATTTTTTTTAAACAGCGAGAAAAAAAACAAACATGCAAAATTCTTAAGTTGGAGGGAGGAGTATAAAAAGAAAAATGTCACCAATTTTAATTTAGTATTATTCTGATTCGCTTGCAAAAATGATGTGGTGTAAAACTTACGTATTAGGTGTGTTTGTGTTTTAATATAAATATAAAAATATGAGATTACATTTCAAAATTTTTAATTAAAAATACATATATGTATGTAAATAAAAAATTATGATATAATTCTAATTAAATCAATAAGAATTATTTCATATTTGGAAAAAATTATTGCGATTTTAATGCGTGGTCATCATAATAATTGTGGTGGCGGTGGCATAGGTTAAGTGTGTGGTCAAGTGTGTGGTTTAACATGCTCGGAGCATCAATAAATCAATCAATCAATCAACCAATTAAAAATTTTTTCTGATCGGTCACCACCTCTCTGCAGACAATGGCAAACCTCAGAGAGTAAATAATGCCATGTAAAGCTTCTTGAGAACATGAACTTTTGCCGTTCGGAGTCGGCATAAAACATGTAGGTCCACTTCTGGGCCAATTGTGTGCAAACATTTAATAACACACACAACACAATTGATCATAAGAAGCTCGGACATAGTCCTTTCAAGGGCTGAAATGACCAATTTCTTTTTTTTTCATCATAACAATAATTAACGCTCTCATAACTTTATCAAAGCTTATCAAATTTAATGTTTACATAATATTATATGAGACTAGCGGATGTAACCGGGTGTTACTCGGGGTTGTGCCTCGAGCACAGAAAGAGGACGATTTTCAAAAATGCTCTCATTTTAACGTTTTTAAAATTATCAATTCAATTTTAAAATTTTTTAAATTATCGTTTTGCCCCCTCTTTCCATCGAAAGTGTTTAGTCAAATTTTCTTAAAACTGTACATGCCAGACATGGTTAAAACAAAAAAATAACATCTTCAACGTCTCGATCTGATGTCTGGCTTCTGAGGAAAATGGACACCCACACTCAGAAAAAAAAACACTTATCTTCCTCAGGTGAAAAATTTCTCTATTTTCGATAATAGCAATTTTCTCTTTTCAAATAAAATTTTCATCAAATAGAATAAATTTTCACATTTTCGAAGAAATATTAAGAAACACTTCTAGGAAATGGAAATATTTCAATGTCTCTTATAATGACAAATCAGGCACGCACGTTAACGTTATTTTTAACGATAGCCAAAAAATTTGTTTTGTTTCGTTGAAACGAAATCAAAAACAACGTTTATTCAAAAACGAAAAATATTTATTTCGTTTCGGAGAAAACGATAAAAATTGTTTCGTTTTTGTGCCCAATCAACCGTTAAAAATAACATTAATTTTAACAAAAAAATTTCGTTTTTTTTACTTCTGTGAAGATAGCCCAAAATCTTCAGCCCAAATTTTTGCTCAATTCGCCGCAAATAATTTCTGAGATATGAATTCGCCGCAACAACGAAATAAAATATAAAATAAAATGTTATTAAAAAATTGATAAAAAAATTAAATTTAATTGCATAATATGTCCATTTTCACAACATTCGTCCTTCATACCGTAAAATTGCCAGGAAGTGAAATAGTCAGGTTTTGAAAATGTCATGAATGGAAAGAGGTAAAAGTCAAAATTGAGTGATTTGCTTGCAAATGGCTAGATTAGACCTTCATAGTGTCTAAAAAGAATTTTTATTATCCTTTTGATCATAAAATTCGTCCTTCCTATGGTGAAATTGCACCAAATGCATCAATTGTAATTTTGAAGATTTTTTTCGGAAATAACGTCAAACAGGGAAGAAGATGAAAAGTTCTTATCCTGGATTTTTGCTCATAAATGTTCTTTGACAAGGTTGATCGATTGGCACTTTTGACGTTTTGAATTTTTTCAAAACCTGACTTTTTCACTTCCAGGCCGTTTTTCGGTATGAAGGACGATTGATAGCAATTTTGGGAAGAGGACACAAAATCATCCTTTTTTCAATAGCTATCACATATCAAAAATCCAGGATGAGCACTTTTGTTTTGGGACTACTTTTGGGGGTGTTGAAGTTTGACTTTCATACAAAAATCACTTTTTTTTTATTTTCGGCTCAAATTTCACCACGAAGGACGATCGAACGGAACTTGAGCATAGTACCAATCGATTAACTTTGTCAAAGTACATTTATGAGCAAAAATACCGGATGAGAACTTTTCATCTTCTTCCCTGTTTGACGTTTTTTCCGAAAAAAATCTTCAAAATTACTATTGATGCATTTGGTGCAAATTCACCATGAAGGACCATTGAATATTCATAAATAATTGTTTTTTGACTAGTTTTTTGTATTTTGCTTCAAAAAATATGTTTTAGTGTAATTTAGCAATTTTTATTCAATTACGGCGAATTTAAATGGTTTAACTGATTTTGCGGCGAATTCAAAAGTTGGGCTGAGTTTAAAATTTGGTTTAAAGGTTTTTTTCTAAACCTAACAGGTCAGGGTATTTAAACTGTGTGCAAACGTTTGTAATGCATAAAACTAAGCGAGTCCGGTATAGAAAAGTATATATATTCTTGATCAGCGTCACCTCATGAGTTCAGCTATTCATGTCCGTCTGTACTTTCGTCCGTGTGTTGTCTACAAACACAGGATAAGAAGAAGGAGTTGAGATACTACTTGGATCCATCCAAGGATGTGCATTATTGAATATTTTTCGAATCCGCCCACGGTCACGCCTACCTCCCATGCAACGCAAAAATTTAAAACTGCATAAATGTGCTCATAATTTACCCACGACAATTAAATTTGGTTCGTATGTAATTCATATCAACACAAATATGTTTTCGAAAATGAGTGTCATCCTTTCACGGACACGCCCACCTCCCATACAACCCAAAAGTTGAAAACTCAATAAACAAGCTTATGTTTAACCTACAGAGATAAATACGCATGTTTTTTTATAAAAAAACCAAATACGTTTTTGAAAAATCCCTGCAAACATTTGGAAGACGATTGGAAGATTAGAAGATTTGGCGACGCGCTAGCGATTCGCCTAAGGGTTCTTTGGAAGATTGATCGCTTTTCGATCGCCGAAGCGATGATTACGCGATTCTCAAAAAATTTAAAAATCTTCCTTCGCTCATTCCGGCGATCGTTGGAAGATGGATCGCTTTTCGATCGCCCAAGCAATGAATGCGCGATTCACAAAAAATGTTCAAAATCTTCCTTTGCTCATTCCGGCGATCGTTGGAAGATTGATCGCTTTTTGATCGCCCAAGGGATGAATACGCGATTCTCAAAAAATTTAAAAATCTTCCTTCGCTCATTCCGGCGATCGTTGGAAGATCGCTTTTTAAAAAGCTTTTCAAAATCTATCATTGTTATATGAAGCAGGCTCTGAAAAATCGTTTAAATTAATCAAAAAATTTAACTTTTAAAAAATTTCATGAAACTGGGATAAAACAACGTCTGAAGAGCCCGCTAGTTCAAACATGCAACAACTTGTAACATTCAACAACGATGCTCTGCAACATACAAAAACCCCTTCTTCCATTCGTTTGGCGAATCGCTTAAGACTCCTTTCAGCGAATCGTTCGCGACTCTTCCTGGCGAATCGGAAGAAAAAATTCAAACAGATTATAATAACGTATATTTACGATAAATATTCTTTGAATATTAAAGTTCAACTTTAAAATAATAAATAAAGAGATAATTTTTAATACCTCTTTAAGGAACTTTTTAGTATTTAAAGTTAAATTTTCAAAATTAAACAAAATACATTTATCGTTTTGAGCTGGGCCCAACTCACACGATCAATCAAATGACTGAATTTCACGTTTTTGTTCTACTTAACACCATTACAAATTTTGATAAAAACGAACTCACATCTACGATTAAAATAAATGAACCGAATATTCGGTTTCGGCCATATTGATGCCGAATAGCCGAAACTGATTAAAAAGGCTGAAACTGACCGAAACCGAATATTCGGTCGGATACTAATTATTGTATTTTGAAAAAGTAGATTTAGGGTATTTCATAGTCGGGCGAGACCGACTTTGGAGTTTCTTTACTTGTTCTAAGTTAGCACTGGAAATACGAAAAGTTCTTTCTACACAGTGTTTAGTTGTAAATATAATCGATTCAGGTCCAACTTAAGGGTTTTTTCAGAGGTATAGAACTTTGAAATGAAATAAAACAAGGATGAATTTTTAAAATTGACAAGAAATTGACTAGGTAAGGTTAGATTGACACGGCCGTCTCTTATGAGACACACATTAACGGGCCATTAGGTAAGGTTAGATTGACACGGCCGTCTCTTATGAGACACACATTAACGGGCCATTAGGCCCGTTGTGATATCAGGCGGTTAATTATTTGCCTACTCTATTTGAACCAGTTGGAGCTATTAATAAAGCTGACTAGTCTGTATATCGAAGATTTTGAGACTGTCTAGGTCTAGGTGGTAGTTTTTAGCTAGCGCTGGGCATGTGCATAGAAAATGTGCTGTGGATTAATCCTCTTTCTCATCTCTACAGCTTCTGCAGGAATCGTTATGGAGGATGTTTAATCCTGGGGCGTGGTTACCAGTTAAGCAGTGCCCAGTTAGGGTGCTAATAACAGTATTTATTTGATCCCTTCTAAGGGATATTAGTTCTTTCGAGCGTTTCAAGTTCAGAGTTAGCCAAACCTAACGTGCCGTGTTGCATGTGTTTCCCGTAGACCACCTTACGTTGGTTCTTTTACGGGATAGCTTCTTGTGAGTAGTTTATATGTTGTAAGAGGCACACCAATTCTTTCCTTTTCTCTCGCTAAGGTTTTAGTAGTACCATCTCGAGCTAGTTCATCTGCTTTGCAGTTTCCTGAAGGTCTCTCTGCCCGGGGATCTAGCAAGAAATTGACTTTATTCAAAAGATAATCTTTTGGAATTATAATTTAAATATGCTATGTGGAATATGACCGCCACGGCTGGCTCGGATGTAATCTTATCTGGAGGCTCAATTTTAGTCGGCTACCTCCAAGTAGTCGATCGTTTCGGTATTATCGGGGTAGACTAGCGACTTCACATATGCCCAAAGAAAATAGTCTAGCGGCGTTAAATTGCACGATATTGGAGGCCAATTCACGAGTCCGGTAAAGTAAATAAACACAAATCACTTAACAGCTGACAAAATGGCCACCAGTTAAAACAGTGTTGCCAACTTAAAGTTCTATACCTCTAAAAAAAACACCCTTCATTTTCAGTACAAGGCTTTAAACAACTGCAAGTGCATTTGTTATTAAGTATTGCATTAAGTACAGCTGTTATTTTAAAGTGCTATTCGGGATTTTACATTTTACTGTTGTGACTGCTTTTTTAGAGAACGGATTACTCTAAAACTTCCAATGTTTGACGATGAGAGAGCAGCTTTTTTCACGAAGCATGATCTATTTTTGACGTTCGCGGTCAGTTTTCGTTTATGGCCAAGCTCTTATCATCCATCCATTCTTATTTACCGTGTTTTCGTTTTTTATCTCGTTCCCTTTCGTTTTTTAAATTTGGCTGATATTTTGCTGTATTTTCCTTTAATTTTTTTTCTGTATTTTTGCATCTTGATTGGGACCCCATAATTGTCCCCATTTAAGTTTAAAATATGAAAAGCCCAACTCAGATCCCCTGGCGTACATTTGGTTTCATTAAACAATAACTTTAATGGTTTTCATAATATTTTAAACTTTTTGTGTTATACGAAATGACTTATTAGCAGGTCTAGGATCTGCTTAAATGATAAGTTAAGCCGATCCTAGACCTTTTTCTGACTTCTCATCATGAAAAACATGATGTGAGTGTGAACGCACCTCTTGGTAATGCAGACCACTGTACCATATCTGCTGCTTTTTCATATTCTTACCTACACTGAGAAAAAAACACATACCTTGCTCCGGTTAAAAATTTCTCTATTTTTGATAATAGCAATTTTCTCTATTTTGAATAAAATTTTCTTCAATTAGAATAAATTTTCACATTTTCGTAGAAATATTTCTTTACTTCTAGGAAATGGAAACATTTCAATGTCTCTAATAATGATAAGTATTTTTCTCGCACAAAAAATTTCTCATTTATAGAGAAATTTTATTGAAAATGTAAAACTTTTCGTATATTTTGATAAAAAATTCACTATGAGAAGTATTTTCTTCAATAAAAACAAATATTTTCTCAAAAAAAAAAAGTATTTTTCTCTAAAAATGATATATTTTTCTATTTCATGGTAGATTTTTATCATTTTTAGAGAATTTTTAGTATCGCAATTAGAGAATAGCATTCTCTGGAGCAAAGTCTATACCATTTTTCTCTAAATATGATGCCTTTTTTATCATATTCCGAGACACTTTTTTCTGAGTGTACACCCCTCTACGCCTAAAGCCCCGAAGAGGACAGCCTGGTTTTATGAAAGGGCAAATTGGATAGCGTTAAGCAATTTTTACCGCAACTTTAATAGGAAATTATGTTTCGCTGATAGAAACATGAATGCCGCGGCTCTAATGGTGCAAGAAATTATTTTATTGGGCATGAGGTCTTTCATCCCCAATAAACTGCGTAGCATCAAACCAAAAGACCACTCCTGGTTTAATGAGACTTGCAGGATTGCAGTCAGGTCCAAAGAGGAAGCCTTTCAGAATTGGCACTCTAATAAGAATGCTGATACCAAAAGAGTAAAGAATCAGACGTTTTCGTCTATCCCGGCTCTTTTAAAAGATGACCTTATCTTCACTGACCCGGCTGATAAAGCGAACCTGTTGGCTGGATTGTTTGCAGAGAACTCCACAATCCCGGCTTGCAATCAGCCACTGCCTCTTGTTGGGATCGCATCATCTGCAATGCAGGAGATTTACTTTCGAACAAGATCAGTTAAAAACGTTCTCGCAAAGCTCAATATCAAAAAAGCGATGGCATACCGCCAATTGTGCTTAAAACGTGTGCTTCTACATAGGCTCGGCCATTGCGTAACCTCTTCAACATCTCCTACAGGACAGGAGTATTTCCATCTTGTTGGAAGGTTGCGAATGTGCAGCCAATACCCAAAAAGGGTGATGCCACGAACCCTGCAAACTATCGTTCCATTGCGATATGCTCTGCGCTTTCCAAGGTCATGGAGAGTGTTATAAACTTCCACCTGATGAACTATCTGGAGCACAACGAATTGCTCAGTGACCGTCAGTATCAGCGCTGCCGAAAGTACTACTATCGGAGTATTTTACTCCTATTGACTCTTGAGTACTACTATACTCCCCCCATACTAAAAATACTACTATTTCTTAATAGCTGAAAACGGCCTAATATATACTCGCTTTTAATGCAAAAATTTATTTTTGTGAACGCTTCCTTCTTTAGTTCACTTTGTTCGTTAAATTTTCTTGTTCACCTTGTCTCTCATTATGCCGCACAGTGTAACGAGGCGCCCAAATGGAAAAATCGCAAATTTGGAAAAAATAAGTAAAACTAAAAATCGTAAAACAGCAAAATTTGTATATATTTTAAAAAAATTAGTGCTTTCCACTTTTATTCATTAACTTTTGTACATGTTTCAAAAGGCTTCAAAAAGCAACATGTACCAAGTATTAAAAGTACGGCAACATGCAACGTCTATATTATGCATTTTTTAAATGATTCAAAGGCGATTATTTAAAAATTGTTTTTTTGGCTTATCATGTTTATGCAATAAACCCTTCAATTACTAAGCAAAATATTGTCTTTTCCACATGACAATGCGGTTCCCTTTACGATATTAATAAGGGAATATCGTAAAGGTTGGGTATAATTAAATTCAACTACAATTGTACTACTACACTACAATTAAATTCCTCTTCCAAAATAACAAGGAACATTAAAAAAAAGGAGAAAATAATAACATTTTATATCATTATAAGTTTGTTTTGCAATCGTTATTGTTTGTCATTATTTCCAAGTACTAAAGTACTCCTAAAATTTAAAAAATACTCCCCAAAAACAGGAAATTTACTACTTTTCAAAATTGCAAAACGGCAGCACTGGTCAGTATGGCTTTCGTAAGGGTCGCTCTACTGGTGACCTAATGGCGTGTCTGAAAGAGAAGCGGAACCATTGTGTCCACTTTTATGGTGAGAGTAAGGTTGTCGCTCTGGATATTTCAAAGGCGTTTGACCGATTGTGGCATAAAGCACTCGTGGCAAAACTAATTGCATATAGTGTCGGTAGTAACTTTGCTCGATGGATCACATGTTTTCTCAAAGACAGATCGATTCTTGTCGTGATCGACGGTATTTCTTCCAATAAACATGCCGTCGATGCAGGAGTACCGCAGGGTTCAGTCCTTTCGCCAACTTTGTTCTTGGCCCAATTCATTCGTTTGCGAACGACAGCAGCATTTGTCATTCTTATTCCTTTGAAAAACGCCCGAGCTCTTTGGAGGTTGAGAGAATGAGGCAAAATATGAATGACACACTTAATAGCGACTTGAAAAAAATCTCCGAGTGGGGTCTTGCTAATAGAGTAGGTTTTTTAAAACGGTGCAAGAAATTTTTCACTCCAGTTGACCTTCGCACTATCTACACCACATATATTAGGCCAAAAATGGAGTTAAATTCGCACATTTAGGTAGGGGCTTCAAGATCTTATTTGGAGCTTCTGAACCGAATTCAACGACGTGCGATATATTTGATAGGGGATGAAAACATTTCATCGTCCCTCAACTCTCTTGGTCATCGACGCAATGTTGGTTGTCTGAGCCTTCTGTATAGGTATAACCACGGGAAGTGTTCAAGGAAAATACACGGCCTGACGCCACCAGCACGTGTGTTTCCTAGATCCACTAGGGCAGCTCTCCAAGCCCATCCCCGTACCATTGCCGCTGTGTCCAAGAAAACTTCTCATTTCAGAGATAATTCGTTCTTTGGTCGCACTGTAAGATTGTGGAATAGTCTCCCTGCGTCTGTGTTTCCCGACGGATTTAAGCTGTTCAAATTTAAAACAAATCTTCACCGTCATTACTCCACCTTTCCACCCTCCTACTAAACTATCACCTCTCTTCGAAACCAACACAATGCTTGCGCATTTATAGGGGGCATCCCCTGAGCTTTGGTTTAGTGAAAAAAAAAATACCAATATGTTCTATTAAAGATATACGGCAATAATCTAAGTTAAATCATGTTTATTTCACAGCTTTTGTCATTGCTTATCTGTCATTGAGCACTGCTACACCATTGAAGCATCAACATAATGGATTATCCACTGGCGACTCTACGCCAATCGTAATAGGTGAAGCAGTGGTCAGTTCGAATAAGCTGCATATCTTATCGAAATCATTGAAATTAAGGCAGCCAAAAGCAGAAAAAGAAAACTCTAACGATAAGAAACTTAAAGAAGAACAACAAAATAACAAGAATGATACATCGGCATCACCAACTGATGACAGTGATTACTTTTTTCTACCAGAAAAATTCCCAGATTTACCCAATGATGAGTATTTGGATATAGGTGAAGATGGAACGCCTTTCGATTTTCTAAAAAAGAACGAGATACCGCCAAACGTAAGCAACCATTTCTTTTGTTGTTTTTTTTAACTTTTAATAAACTTAATTCTGTACACAGGATCAAATTCAAACTCAATCACTCAGTCCCACAAACAATGCAACCAATGCCATCTACATTACCGTGCCAATTTTCATCAATACAGCCAATGGAGGCGCACCTCTGTCATTATCGGTGGGCGGCCAAACTATACCATTGAATAGCAATAGTCCACCCTTGAAAGTTGAAACCTCAAAGAAATATACTCCAACATCCGAGTTCAACAAGTTAGCTTATAGATCGCATCCAACACGAAAGTCGGCGTTGCCACAACATTCACTCAATCGTCATCGTAGTTTTGCACAGGGCAGGAGCCGTGCGCGAAAATATAGAAACCCGATAAGAAAATTGAATAACTATGATACATATATATTTTATTATTAAAGACTATAG
The DNA here is from genome assembly GCA_958299015.1 of Tetanocera ferruginea. Lineage (NCBI taxonomy): Eukaryota > Metazoa > Arthropoda > Insecta > Diptera > Sciomyzidae > Tetanocera > Tetanocera ferruginea. Next base: position 35,395,801 of record OY282644.1, on the reverse strand, counting down.
GCTTAAAATAATTAATTTAAAAATAAATATAAGATAGATAAATATTTATAAGATTTAAAAAATTCCAAAGTACACTTTGACTTGGGCTTACTTGGTACTCATGTCGTGTGGCATTCCAAACTATATAACATTGAAACGTTCTTTTATTGGTATTTATCTTTTATCGATATTTTTACTTGGTTCGAAAAGCTTACATATTAGTTGTTTAACAAAACTCTCAATTTTAATCTCTTTCAACGCCTCATCAGCTACGTCATTGTTAGTTATTGATCGAATAGTTAGTTTTCGTCCTTCATCCTCTTCTTCATCAACTTCCTCATCCTCATCCTCATCATCATCATCATCCTCACCACCTTCATTGTAATCTTCACCAACTGTATTTAAAGCCTGCTGCTGTAGCTCCTCTTCAGCTTCTTCCTCTTCTTCTTCATCTTCGTATTCTTCTTCTTCCTCTTCATAGGTTTGTCGGAGTCTTTCAGCAGGCACTTTTTTCGTTGCGTAATCAACGAGCTTTTTTCTCAACAGTGCATTCTTTAAACGATTAGGTTGTCCAGCAGCATTAGCGGTGAACACGGTTTCTGGTACAAATGTACCAACTGCAAAAACTTTCAATAATATCGAGAGACAGTTACTGTATTGATTTTTAATTTTAATCAATATTTTTTTAAAACTTACTCAACACCACAAATGCAAATGTCATCCGCATCTTGATCTGATGAAAATGTTTCTGATGCATGTTGAAAATTGGAGTGCATTTTATAGCGACAAAACTTCACGAGATGCGTAGGTGTTAAAAAAATATGTTAAGATAGAAACATAACGAGTTTTTGGCAATTTTTAAATATTGAAATTTAATATAACAATAAAAAGCAACCGGTAAGAAATTTTCAAACGAAATACTTTTAAGACAAACAAGCAGCAAATTAAATAGTTTAGTTTTATTTACAACGATCTTAATGATATGTTTATGACAGGTAAGCATTGACAATACAGTTTAAATCATGATATGAGCTCAAAAATATACAATATTTTATTTATTTATCATTTTTTATTTGCGATAAATTTCAAATATTTTCCATACTTACAAATATTAAGTTTAATTTTAAAAAATTATTCTAGTAAAATTATAATAATTTAGGGGAATTCTTTTTTAAGTCTTGCGCCTAGACAGCAGCACTTGGCAATGCCAGACTTATTTTGACAGTTCCATTCGAGAATTTGACATTTTCTAGTAATAACTAATTTTTAACGTTCTGGAACACGTGTGCTTATTATGTAGTTTGCAGTGGTTTCAAAATTGAGTTTTAGCAAAAAACTAACTATGGATGTAGAATTTAAAAAAAAACAATTTTCGTGCGATAATTTTTCACGGTTTTTAAGAAAAAACTTAATTGATCAACTTATTTCGTTTTTTGGCAACTGCAAAACGCTGTTCTCGTTGTTCTCTCCAAAACGAATTTCGTGAAGGTCGTACAATAACGACTGTTGTGCCAGAAAACATCGATGATGTGCGTGAACTGTTGGAAGCAGAATGACATTTGATATACTGTCAGATAGAGCCATTCTTAGGCATTACTGGGACTAATATGCATTTTAATATACATGAGCGTTTTTCAAATGTGTTTTTCTATATTTATCTTATAGCATTGAATAATTATAATATAGAATGGACACCGCCAACATTCGCCGCTAAGCCACATTCACATGTCTCTAGTATCGTTTTTCATATCACCAAAGATTTTCACCTCCTTTGTGCACAAGCTAATAAAATCCTAAATTGATCCCAAGACAAAGATATATAATTTCCCTCCTTGTTCAAGGTCAGTAGCTGCTGCTCCGCTGACAAGTATTTTCGTTTTATTTGTGTTATTTGGTTTTTAAGCAAATTTTGTAAAATGAAAATTTAAAAGAATGAGTTTTGAGGCTTAAAATAATTCTTCAGTAAAATAATCTCTTTAATTAAGCAATGCTTATAGTCAGCGCCTGATTAAAACATGGCGTGGCCTGGGGCTTAAATTGACATGGGGCCTACTCAAGGTCAGAACATTTAACTTGGATCTTTTAAAAATCAAGATATTAATTTTTACATGTGTCTTAAAGTGAAACAATAGCTGTTCAATTTTTATTTAAAATTTTTTTTTTCGATTTAACTGTGGCAAAACGTTCTATCAACTCGTCAAAGTTAAACGTTTGCAACAAATCACTTACTATACAAAGTTGCGTTATTGACGACAAACGTTCATGTAACATAGAAGGTTGATGAACATTTTTTATTCTATTAAATACTAAAAATGACCTTTCAGCTTCACAATTTGCTATAGGTGCCAGAGTTCGGACTTCAAAATTCGTAAATCGCAGTTAATTTAATTAAAAAATGGCAGTAAAACGAACTTTTTCGCAATAGTTTTTTTATTTTTTCATTTATTCACAAGCGCGTTCGTATATTTTATACTATTGACAGAATAAACATACAAACTGTAAATTACTGTTCTAACGCGTTCAAGATGCTGCCGGCTTAACGAAGAAAACACACGTTTTTTCTTAACCCAACTATTTTTAATATTGCGATGCCCTTTGAATGGTAAGATTTCTGAAGAGATCTAAAATAAACTTCAGTTTCCAATTCGACATGTTCATTAGAGTGGGTCGAAAAAAAAAGTTTGAAAAAACCATTGTTTTCCTCTCCTGGAGCCACCTTTTTAAGTTTGGGAACAGATAAAAGTCGCTGAGGGCTTAAGCTGGGGAATATGAGGAATGAAGAAACAGTTCGAAGCGTAAGCGTGCAATTTGGAATGAATTCGATCGATTTTTGAGCTGAATTGATTTGTCTTGCAAAAAGATGATTTTTTCTTCGTTAATTGGAGCCCATTTGTTGACGATTTCGTTCTTGAATCGTAGAAAAGTTGACTGCTTTTCCTTTTCTCAAATATCCGAATAAAATGTTGCTGAATCCCAAAAAAAAAAAACAGACGCCAACACCTTTTCGGTCGTTTGTTGAGTCTTCGCTCACTTTGGTGCACCGCTATTGGGACCTACCCACTCTTTTGCTGATTCCTTCTATTCAGGTGTATAGCGGTGGATCCGTGTTTTATACATGAGCACTATTTTTACAAAAAATCAGTTAAATTTTGTTTAAACATGTCCCAACATTATTGGGAAGTGCGAACACTTTCATGTTTTTTATTGATTGTTAACGTATGTGGCACCCATCTTACCATCAGCTTTCTCATACCAAATTTTCATGTATAATTTAAACCACCGACGCACTTGATATGATTGTCTAATACGTAATCGTGGATTTTCTAAAACATTTTGGAGTGGTCACTGTGTTTGGTGCTCCTCCGGCGTGTTCATTTCTTGTTCTGGTTCAACCTCTTTTGAAATCTGCAATCCAATATTTTACGGTTGAATACGACGAAGCAGATCATCATAATATTTATTGAGCTTTTTTTTTTGTTTCTTTCGTACTTTTGTTACGCAAAAATTAACGCTTAATCCAGCCATGGCATTCTTCTTACTTTTTTTTAATAATAACACCAAAAGTAATTTAATTTAGAACACTGTAACGTTATTATTAATTGTCTGATCGATCTGACATATATGGTTGTTCATGTTAAGATTTCCATCCGTCAAAAATGTCATGCATTTGAAGAGTGCGGTGCCGTCACTTGGAGGCTGGTAGCATCTTTAACGCCCTAGTGTACTATGTATCAGGGACCGTACCGGTTATGGTTTTTATCGAAAAAGTCACATATTAACTGTTATTTTTTAACTTTTATTTTTTCCGACAAAAATAAAAGTTATTTTGTGCCTTATATTTTTTTGGGCAAACATAACAGTTACTTTTGACTTTTATTTTATCGGTCAGAAATAACAGTTATTTTCTGCCTTTTATTTTTTCAGTCAATAATATCAGGCAATTGGTGTTTTTTCAAAGGCTGTTTTACTGACTAAAAAACTAATGGTACCATTATTTGGGTCTCATCGGTATGCACAATTTACATATGGTATCAATAGTTTTTTAATTGGTCAAGCGGCCTTTAAAAAAATACAAAGTGCCTGATATTTTTGACCGAAAAAATAAAAGTCACAAAATAACTGTTATTTTTGACCGATAAAATAAAAGTCAAAAGTAACCGTTATTTTTGTCCGAAAAAATAAAAGGCCAAAAATAACAGTTAGTTTTTAACTTTTATAAAATCAGTCGAAAATTTAAAAGGCACTTAATATTCATGAAGCTGAGGCCATTTGTATCATAATGGTATATTTGAAAAAGTCCTGCGACCATTTTTTCATTGTGTCTTTTTCATTTAGAAATTGTAAAATAACAGTTATTTTCGGTCCCTGCTATGTATATTTTTACATGTTGCAGAAACATATTTTTTTACTGATACAAAATATATTTGAATTTGTGATTGTGTTTTCTGTTGGTTTTTAAGAGAAATAAAAAAAAATCACCAATTCTAATATTTGTCGCAAATACTTCGCAGAAGATTTAAAAAAACCGCAGTGACGCAGTAAAACATTCAATTTTGATAAAAAGCGCAGTAAATTGAGATAAGCAATTTTTTGATACCGGTGATTTAGTCACGGTGATTAAAAAATCACTGGCAACTGCGGTGATCCAATAGTCTCAAAAACCGTGATCAGTGATTACGGGTTTTTAATTTTGTTTTTTTTTTCATTTGGTTCGCCGTTTGCAGCGATACGTATGCGATTTTACCAGTGATTTTTTTGCCCGTGAGAATTGTTGTCTCTGTCTCTCATGTAAGCAATCCATTTGCTTAAATAGCAATTCGAAAAACAAGATACATAAAATCACAACATCTCTCATAACCACATACTTAGGTATGTAATTAGTTATAAAATACCGCGATCACAATCACCATTTTTAAGAACGCTGATTTTCAAATCACTTTCACTAAGAACGACGTTATTTAAAAATCACCGGATCGCTCATCTCTAGCAGTAAAGTCCGAACACTCATCGGTACTGTTACAAGCAATTCTGGCCCTATACTTAAAAGAAATTTTTAGAATAAACATGATTTCTTACAAATATTCATTTTGACGTAGAATTACGTCTTACAGCGCGGTTTGTATGGGGTCGTTTTAACAGATTTTTTCAACGTCATTAGGCAACGTTTTTGGCGAATACTTTAGGGTATACCTACAGCCTTTAATACTCTTCGTTCAAAGATAATATATATACTAAAATATCAGATATATCCTGCACTGAATGAATATCTAACTTTGGATTTTGTCACTATTATATTAAAGTCACAAAATAGTAAAATATAAGAAAGAAAATGCCTGTTTTTATATAAGAAAATCAATCATCAGCTGCTTATGTCCCTGCTGCTTTCTTTGTTTTTCTTTCATTGCTTATGCTTGTATGCTTTGGTTTTGCACGAACTGATTGGTTCGCTTTTGCAGCATTGTAAGCATTAGTTCGCATTGGGTTTATGTATGCACTACTGTTCTAGTATACTATTTTGAAACCAGAGTTCATGAATCTCATTTCAACTCAGTCAATTAACTCAATCTGTCAAATTTAACGAAATGGGTCTGTGATCCAGTTAGATTTAACTCTTATGAAAAACAAAAAACGAGTTAGATCATATTTATTTTTATTCTTTCACCCAATAGATGGCGTAAAATTTTAATTTTTGTTTTTAATGCAAATTAATTTGGATTCCACATCCCACTAGCACTAGCGAGTGTAGTTTGCAAACAATACATCGAACAGAAAGTGTAGCTAGCAAACTAAATATCAGACAGAGACGAGAGGAAAGGACATGTGCTCAGCGTGAAATATAGTAACCATACGATTTTTTTAAAATCGAGGTCTTAATTTTAATTTGAAATTAGTAGTTAAACTGACTGTAGCTCGCAAACTATATATCGGGCAGAGACGAAAGTGGCACCAATGGAAAGTGCATTTTCTTCGCTTTCTTTTCAACTAAGTCAATGAACTAAAAAAAAACCTGTCAAACTTAACAAAATGATCGAAAAAATTTGAAATTCTGCTTGTTTCTTTTTGCTTGCTCATTTAATCATACTTACTTTTTAACTTTTTCTTTGTTTGGGCCTCGATAAGTAGTCCATAATTGAGTGTTATTAATTTATTTATTAATTTTTAGAAGATCAATAAAAATACGTGCAAAATGAACAAAACAATCGGACCAAAGAGACAAAGTAGAAGAGGTTACAACTTAAACGGAATTCTACGTCTACACTTACGATACTATCGAAACTGTTTCTTTTTTTATTTATTTTGCTTCAACGAAACGAAAAAAATATTTTGGTCATCGTTAAAATTAACGTTAACGTGCATGCCTGCGTTCGATTGCAAACGAAATAAATCTGCTGTTAAATAACTTTAAGAATCATTTAAGCAATTTATTATTAAATATATTTAATGGATTGCTGATGAAAACAAAATAATAGTAAATTTATTTACAAATACTCTGCATTGACTCTACATTGTTCCTTGCCCACTTAAAATTGTTTAATGTTTTGTAGTTGTAACAGTAAAGAACAAAACTGGATTAACATGGGCAAGATTCCTTAGCAGCAAATTATTAGCAGCGCTGAGCTGCAATTTATGGAATTACAAATGTCTGTCAAACAACAACAAATGCTGTTTATGAAAGAAAATAAGCCTAAAATAAGAATTAAATACAAATATTAACGGATTTCATGTTTTGTTTTATTTTCTAACTATTTTCCTTCATAAATAAAATTCTTACTCTTATTTTTTACTATTTTACTATTTTACTATTTATTGATAAATAGCTGTTGCAGCGAAAACATTCGCCGCAAGATTTTTGCTGTCGTTTCATGTCGTTCGGTTTTTTCATTGACTGATACATACATACACAAGCATGTTAGAAGAAAACAATTTCAGCGAATAACAACAACAAAACTCACGGAAATATTATTTTCAATTAACTTCTAAACTAAATGGAATTTGAAAAAACTTCCTAAGAAAATAACCTTCGTTAGGAAGCGTAGAACAGTACAGAAAAAGAAATTTTAAAATCGGTCAATCCGTTCGAGAGTTTAAGGTCTCTAAACAGCTTCAAACAACCTGTTCCAATAATTCAACTCTGGCGTCACCAACTTTTCTGCAAACGTGGTTCACTTACCTTTGCTAATTGGAGCGAGCGAGCGAAGCGAGCGAAGCTCCCATGGAACAGGTTGTTTGAAGCTGTTTAGAGACCTTAAACTCTCGAACGGATTGACCGATTTTAAAATTTCTTTTTCTGTACTGTTAAGAATTTTAAGTAAGAATTTTATTTATGAAGGAAAATAGTTAGAAAATAAAACAAAACATGAAATCCGTTAATATTTGTATTTAATTCTTATTTTAGGCTTATTTTCTTTCATAAACAGCATTTGTTGTTGTTTGACAGACATTTGTAATTCCATAAATTGCAGCTCAGCGCTGCTAATAATTTGCTGCTAAGGAATCTTGCCCATGTTAATCCAGTTTTGTTCTTTACTGTTACAACTACAAAACATTAAACAATTTTAAGTGGGCAAGGAACAATGTAGAGTCAATGCAGAGTATTTGTAAATAAATTTACTATTATTTTGTTTTCATCAGCAATCCATTAAATATATTTAATAATAAATTGCTTAAATGATTCTTAAAGTTATTTAACAGCAGATTTATTTCGTTTGCAATCGAACGCAGGCATGCACGTTAACGTTAATTTTAACGATAACCAAAATATTTTTTTCGTTTCGTTGAAGCAAAATAAATAAAAAAAGAAACAGTTTCGATAGTATCGTAAGTGTAGACGTAGAATTCCGTTTAAGTTGTAACCTCTTCTATTTTGTCTCTTTGGTCCGATTGTTTTGTTCATTTTGCACGTTTTTTTATTGATCTTCCAAAAATTAACAAATAAATGAATAACACTCAATTATGGACTACTTATCGAGGTCAAAACAAAGAAGAAGTTAAAAAGTAAGTATAATTAAATGAGCAAGCAAACAGAAACAAGCAAAATTTCAAATTTTTTCGATCATTTCGATAAGTTTGATAGGTGGAGTTCATTGACTTGATTGAAAAGAAGGCGAAGCAAATGCACTTTCCATTGGTGCCACTTTCGTGTCTGCCCGATATATAGTTTGCGAGCTACAGTCAGTTTAACTACTAACTTCAAATTAAAATTAAGAACCCGATTTTTAAAAAATCGTATGGTTACTATACCTATTTCACGATGAGCACGTGTCCTTTCCTCTCGTCTCTGTCTGATATTTAGTTTGCTAGCTACACTTTCGTCTCTGTTATGTATAGTTTGCAAACTACACTCGCTAGTGCTAGTGGGTTGTGGAATCCAAATTAATTTGCATTAAAAACAAAATTTACAATTTTATGCCATCTATTGGGTAAAAGCATAAAAAAAATATGATCCAACTCGTTTTTTTCATACGAGTTAAATTAAACCGGATCACAGACCCATTTCGTTAAATTTGACAATTTGAGTTCATTGACTGAGTTGAAATGAGATTCATGACCTCTGGTTTCAAAATAGTATACTAGAACAGTAGTGCATACATAAACCCAATGCGAACTAATGCTTACAATGCTGCCAAAGCGAACCAATCAGTTCGTGCAATGAAAGAAAAACAAAGAAAGCAGCAGGCACATAAGCAGCTAATGATTGATTTTCTTATATAAAAACATGCATTTTTCTTCTTATATTTTACTATTTTGTGACTTTAATATAATAGTGACAAAATCCAAAGTTAGATATTCATTCAGCGCAGGATATATCTGATATTTTGGTATATATATCATCTTTGAACGAAGAGTATTAAAGGCTGTAGGTATACTCTAAAGTATTCGCCAAAAACGTTGCCTAATGACCTTGAAAAATCTGTTAAAACGACTCCATACAAACCGCGCTGTAAGACGTAATTCTACGTCAAAACGTTAATTCCAAAAACGAAAAATATTTATTTCGTTTCGGAGAAAACGATATCAAATTTTTTCGTTTTTGTCCCAATCAACCGTTGAAAATAATGTTTATTTCAACAAAAAATTTCGTTTTGTTTGGATCCGAAGAAACTTTTGCTTAAGGTGGTCTGACACTTGCTTTTTCGCATTTTTAATATATTAAAAATACTAAAAGAGCAACACACCAAACGAAGCTATATAATTTTTAGTTGGTGTGAGCAGTACGCTGCAAGTCCAAAAAAATGCAGAACAGTCATTTTCAATGGCTGAAAACTGTTAAAAAATATTTACTCTTTCAGCCGCTTAAAATCCGCTTAAAATCTGACAGAGGCACATTAAATTCTGACATTTCGCAATATACTGTTTTTATTGTTTATTTATAATGAATGTACAAAACCAAATAAACACAAATTAACACAAGAACTGCAAAAGAGTTAGACTTTTCATATTTTAACAAATTTTTTCCATTTTTATGTAAAGAATTCATAATTTTTGACAAAATTCAGAATAACACTAAAATGCTAAATTCAACAGAATTTAAAAATGCGAAAAAAGCTAGTGTCATACCAGCTTTAGCATAGGAGAAAATAATAGAAAATTTCGTTTTTATACGAAACGAAATTTGATTTGATAAATTTTTAACGTTATTTAAAAAACGAAATAATTTTGATAATTTCTTTTTCTGCCTCAACGAAACAGAAAAAATTCTGTTGATTTCGTTGTGCATGTCTGATCAAAATATAAAAGCATTTTTTTTATCACGGAAAAATTGTCTGTTGCGTATTTTCTCAAGAAATTTTACACACAACTTCAAAAATCAACGAACGTTCGTTTCAACCGTTCATTAAATATTAAGGTTTAAATAGAATGTCCGTTCAGAAAAAAATTACTAGCAGCGTCAGTGATTTTTTTTTGTTGTGCGTGCGTCATCGGTTCGGTTTGCGTTGTTGCTGTTCTTCATGTTTTCGTTTTTGCGTTATCGTGGAGAAATGAAAACAATAAGAAATAAGAAAGAAAAGTAAGGAAATCAATCTGCAAGAAACATTCAGATAATTAAGTGCCGGTCGTGAACAAAGTTCCTGAATTTTTAATTCAAACGCTCATTTTGAATAAGTGATTAAAAACGAATGTTCGCTGTTTTTTTTTTATTGTGTGAAAAAACCGAAATAATCCAATTGGATTTTTATTGCCTTTAATTGTTTTTACGCAACATCTTTGGATTTGAGTGTTCACTTAAATATTTCTTTTAAGTATATTTCTAAAGCTTTCGGTGTTCAAAAGTAAATAAATTAAATAATTTTTTTTTAGATTTAGTAAGAAAAAAATTATAGAGAGTTAGTCTGTCAACTTATGTGAAAACGAGAAATTATGAAATTGTTAAATATTATTATTTTCGTTTTGAATTATCATATTTATTGCACCAAAAAAATATATGGCAAATTTTTTCCAAAAATTAATCACATGCTCTTAGTAGGTTCCTTTTCTACTTATAAGAATATCAGTTATTTGTTTTTTTATCGCCATAATTTTGTAAAATATTATGGAGATACCAATTTTTTTATAAAAGCAACAATCTTAAAAATTAAGTCATTTCTAATAAATCATATCTCCATCTTATGTTACCTTATTTTTGTAAATGGTAACATTCCTTTACAAAATGCTAACATTCAAAAAATTAAATATTTTTGGAATTTTTATGCTAGAGTTGCCAACTTTCTGAAAAACTTTAATTTGGTTTTATCTCAAAAAGTGGATTTTTAGTTTATTTTTTTTTATTTTAAAAACAAAATAAACTTTTCACTTACAAAGAATTACGATGGCTAAATGGCACGTTTTTTCACACAAATTTTACTTTATCGTTCATCTTCATCTTATACCGTTTGAGATATTTTTACAAAATCTTGAACAAAACTGTTTGCCGTTTTAGAGCTTTATATATATAGTAATGTTTATTTTGTATATATTAATGACCTCACACGTGACTTTGGAACATAAAAATGGAAGAAAACTAGGAACAAATCCACCATCGTATAGAGAGAAATCTAACATTGCTTACGTCTGTGAATGTCGCAGATCCGGAATACCGGTAGATCAAAAATTCATTCAGACTTACTCGCTTAGAAACATATTGAAATTACACAGTTTTTACTTCTCGGTCAAGTGTCCGGCGATTGTCACAACATCACGGCACGAGTATTCAAGCAAAAAATCAATTTGTTGAAGATTTTCATTGCGGAGTATCGTGTGTTCCGGAGACGTGTGATGTTGGATGTACACTGTAGAGTGGCAGAAAAGAGAATTGCCTTATGTGCATATTGCCTTTGCTGTGAATGGCCGAAAACTGGATGAAACCGGATGAAATTGACGTCATCATATGCTCAAAAATTTCAAATCAAGAAACAGATCCAGAATTGTATGAAGTTGATTTGAATTGTATGCAACGAATATAATTCATGGACCCTGTGGAAATCGGGAATCGTCGTACATAATAAAAAAAAAATGCTCTAAATATTAGCCGTGTGCTTTATTGGCTAACACAGTTACGGATAATGATGAGAACAACATCGTCTTCGATCTAAAAATAACGATAGAACAATAACTTTAAAAATCCAGTTATAGGACTAGTAGTAGACAACATCTGGATTGTTCCATATTCTCCTCTGCTTTCCAAAAGAACCAGAAGACTTCTGATGATTCATTGGATATGCAGGAACCAATTTTTATTCAGGAAGGCTTTTCTGGGGTGTGTCTTTTCACGAAACACGTCGTGACAAAATTAATATACCCTTTACGCAGTACGCGTGGGTTTTAATTAAGATGGGATAGAAAAATGGACACCCACGAACACGCCCACCACCCATAGAACGCCAAAATTTAAAACTATAATAATGAAGCATTTTTAAGATACATGAAAAAAATTTTAAACGTTTGTATTTTATGTCAAAAATAAATCGTAGAAGAAAAGTGTGCGTCATCTGACTACGAGCACAGCCACCTCACATACAACCCATAACAATGAAAACTCTATAAATAGTATAAATAATATTTAAGCTACAGAACTGAAATTGGGTATTTGTGTATTTTATATCAAAACTAAGGCATGTTAGAAAACTTTTTGAAAAAGAAGCAAAAGTTTTTTACTCTCGTCCTGCAGTAATTAATTATATAGTATTTTATCAACTCTATGGAAGACAAAGTTTAAGCAATTGTAAAAGTAGAACTAAAGATATGTAAGGGCGGTGTTGTATACTCGTATAAAACCCATTCACACCGATGAAATAAAAAAACATGTCCTGATTTGTTTTCAATAAATAATTTAATAAATTAAACAAACTAATATATAATTTATACTAAAAACTTACGTTAGTTAACTAAACAAATGTTATCTTAGTTGGAATGGAGTCTATGGCTTCTAGAGGCGGTGCAACTGTTGGTACCACTATTGGTGCAGCTACAGGTTCAGATGTTTGAATAGGTTTTTTCTGTTCCTCTGCTACTTCTGTAACATGAGCGATTTCTTCAACTGCTTCGGCAGTTTGCACCGTTTCTGGAGCTTTAGTCACAGCTTCTCCCAATTCTACTTCAATTTCAGTCTTGTTGGTTGATGCTTCTTCATCTTCATCATCATCATCTCCGCTGATAACTTGTTCGATGGTTTCTTGCAAGAAATGTTCAAAGAGCTGGAAATATTGCAAGGCGTTGGTAGCGTACTGCTGCGTAGGTAGATCATTGGTCACCTTCTTCAAAGTATCTCTGAGCAAAATTAAGACTGACGATGTTTTTTGTGGTACTGCCGATACTGTTGGAGTGACGGGAGTTACAGCTGCAGCAGGAGTTACAGATTCTTGTTCATTTTTAATGCTGTCTTCGGTTGCTGGAGTAGTTACTTGAGTAGCGGCTTCAACAGGTACTTGTTCAGCAGTGCTCATCACTTCACGCCTTCTTCTGTTGTCGATTTCACCATCATCATCGACATCATCATCGTCTTCGTCGCTCTCTTCCGCAGAATTTTCTGGATATCGTTGAGCTTGCAGATAGGCCTGTTGTGCTGCTAGTTCGGCATCAGATTCTTCGGAATCTTCATCGGATCCTTCTTCTGACGAATAAGATTGTCTAGCTTGAAAGCCTGTATTCGACTCATCGCCAGCATTTAAAGATCGTTCTCTAATTATGGCTGCACTGGAGACGTTAAGTGCGCAGAGCACGGCCAAGAAAACTGTAATATTGGAAGCAAAAGTTTCGTTAAATAAATAACCTTAAAAACCAATACTGTTTAAACTCACCAAGACACAGTGTGGTGAAGCGGGCACTCATTTTAAATTTGGTCAACTTATCAATATGAGCGAAATCGAGGCGTTGCGATTGTTTTTATAGCTGACGATAAATATGCACAGAAATGAAAGTGAAACCGACTTGGTTTCGTTCTTCCACGAAATTTGAATTAAGGTCTTTCTTCTACTTTGATGCTTTTACCACTTAAGAAACTGAATGTTTTGTTTGTGCGCTTTTTTATTTCTTATAAAAAAACAAGTAAAGAAAGTCTAAAGTCGGTCTAGGCCGACTATGAAATACCCTAAACCCACTTTTCAAAAACAAAAAATTTTTATTGTAAATGGGCGTGTCCGTGGGATAATGAAGCCTATAATTTATGTGCATTTAAATGTTGATGAAAAATGTACACATACCAAGTTTTATTCCCGTAGCTCACAGTTAATGCCTTTATTGTGCTTTCGCTATGGGAGGTGGGCGAGTTTTAGGACTGACTACTCCCAATTTTTGAACACACCTTAGTTTTGGTATAAAATACATACATACCAAATTTAATTTCTCTATGACAAACATAACCTTATTTATTGAGTTTTCAACTTTTTGGGCTATATGGGAGGTAGGCGTGTCCGTAGGCGGATGATGTCCATTTTTCAAAACCATCTTTGTCTTGTCATAAAAAACATATGTGCCAAATTTTAGCTCTTTAGGTTAAACACAGGCTTATATATTGCGTTTTCAATTTTTGTGTTGTATGGGAGGTGGGCGTGTCAGTGAGTGGATGACGTCCATTTTTCGGAGACATCTTTGTGTTGGCATAAAACACATACATATCAAATTTTATTGTTGTAGGTTAACTATGAGCTGAGTTATGCAGTTTTCAATTTTCGCGTTGTATGGGAGGTAGGCGTGTCCGTGGGCGGATGATGTCCATTTTTCAAAATCATCTTTGTTTTGTTATAAAAAACATATGTGCCAAATTTAAGGTTTTTAAGTTAAACACAGGCTTATTTATTGCGTTTTCAATTTTTGGGTTGTATGGGAGGTGGGCGTGTCCGTAAACGGATGACGTCCATTTTTCGAAGACATCTTTGTATTGACAAAAAATACATGCACACCAAATTTTATTGTTGTAGGTAAATTATGAGCTGAGTTATGCAGTTTTCAATTTTTACGTTGTATGGGAGGTAGGCGTGTCCGTGGGCGGATTCCAAAAATATTCAATAGTGCAGATCCTTGGGTCCATGCGATTATGTGTACCAAGTTTCATCCAATTATCTCTACTCCTTCTTCTTATCCTGTGTATACGGACAACACACAGACGGACAGACGGACGGACGGACGGACGGACGGACGGACGGACGGACGGACGGACGGACATGAATAGCTCGACTCAGGTGGTGACGCTGATCAAGAATATATATACTTTTCTATACCGGACTCGCTTCGTTCTATGCGTTACAAACGTTTGCACAAAGTTAATATACCCTGACCTTTCAGGTTTAGGGTATAAAAAGAAACAACCATATGTTAAGCAGTTAACCAAAATGTTTATGATTTAAAAAATTTTGAATGATTTGCATTAAGCTCTTCAAAATTTTATTGTTTGATTTTGTTTTTTTTTTTTTTTTTATTTTTATTTACTCTTTTGTTAGCATAAATATTCGACTCAACCGAGACGGTACAAGATTTGGTATTGTTAGTACACTCAAAAAATATTTTTAGTGGAAGCAATAGAGTTTTGTATGGAACAAAGTAGTGCTTCACGTGACTTGCTTATCGTTGATGTGCTTTTTTGAGGTACAAAATGAAGGAGTAAGTTTTTGTCTTTTGTCAATAACAGGAGGTCATTGGTACATTCTGAAGAACACTCAATATAATTTTTTTTTTATATACTTATTTTGTGTGTTATTAAATATTTGCACCCAATTGACCGAGAACTGAATCTTCATGTTTTATGCCGACTCCGAACGGCTAAAGTTTGCAGAGAGGTGGTGACCGATCAGAAAAAATTTTTTATTGAAAAAACTTTTGCCGCGACTTGGGATCGATATCGGGCTCTGGGCATGCTAAGCCACACACTTAACCTGCATGTTACGACCACCACAGTACTTTTAAGTTCTTAGAATTGGCAATATTATTCATTTTTTGTTTTTTAAATTACATACTGTACAATCATAATTCTTTAAATAAATAATAATAAAAAATATATATACAATATTCTTTCTTAAAACTCGCTTTCATAAATTTATCACTATATCTGACTTAACAGAAAAACAATTAAACTCAAATAAAATTAACAACTTAAAATGCAAGTATGCAGTATTTTGCTCTGAAGTATTTTAATGGTAGTAAAGAACGGTAATATATAAACTAAAAAATGGTAGTACAAATTTAATTTTGGCCAGAAAAACTGTAGAATTTCCTAAAGGTATGGCGAGAAGGTTGTTGCCATTTAGAAGACTAAAGAAGTGTTTCCTCCACAACATCTGTGTACTCTATTTATATGTCATTAGATTCTCATGTTCGTCCTTGCTGGAAGAGGTGCCGGTCTTAAACCCATCAGCCTAAAACCTGAATTTTCGAGTCTCATTCCTGTCGCCATGCACTTCAATTTCATCGCACTCACGCTTTTCTTTTTCGTTTTTCGCCTGGTATGGCGTCTCGTATTCGTTTAAATTCAGAACTTATTCTTATTCTTATTATTTATTCAGAACTTATATATCTTACTTAGCTTTCATAAGTATATTTTAAAAGCTTTTAATATATTTAAGTTTTGAAGTCTGGCAAAGAATTGACACTAAACTTTTCGCTCTATTTTTAAATACTTTATTCTCTCGGTGTACAAAGAGATAATAATCTTGTTTCAATTCTCATAATCAAGCAAATATTTTGGTAGCAATTAAATTAAATTTTTCAAAATTTAAATTCTTAACGACCCACTGTTTTGCATTCAGAACGTTATCCACTCATTAAAACATATTTTCTCAAAACTAGTTTTGTCTTCGTTGACACCAAAGTTTAGATTAAAAAAAAAATTTTACCAATCTTCACAGGGACGTTACCAATAGAGGGGTTAGCTTGGATTAAAATTAGCACAAATGCAAAATATATAAGCAGAAGTTAGTATTTTACTAATAATAAAAACGAATAACAATATTATATTAATTAATCTAAATAATTTTTTAAAAAGGGCATTCAACTGCCTCAAAACAAGTTTCCAACATTACTTTTAGAAGTAGGAATCAACAAAATTAACTGATTGAGGTTTCTTCTTGAGTTATAAGTTCTTTTCACACTGACAGCTTTTCCTGCTACAAATTTTTGACTGTCAGTCGGCATCATACTCTCGCAAAATTAGGCTATTAAGTATGGTCCTAATATAAGTTTTTATTTTTTAAATTTAATTAAATGAAGAATACTCATTTGCTTTTGCTTAGATAGTTTAGATTAGTGTTATCTAACTAACTAACTTGTTGGGTTATGTTGGTGATACAACCCAAAAATGGAAAACTCAATAAATCAGCTTATGTTTAACCTACAGAGATTAAATTCGGTACGTTTGTTTTTTATAACAAAACAAAGATGCTTTTGAAAAATGGGCGTCATTCACCCACGGTCACGCCTACCGCCGATGCAACCCAAAAAATTAAAACTCCATAAATAAGCCATTTTGAATACTATTATTTTATTTTGAAAAAGGAGGTAAGGGTATTTCATAGTCAGGCTAGACTGACTTTAGACTTTCCTGACTTGTTTTAGATAACCTTGCGACAACAATAAAAACAAAAACTAAATTGGTTTAGACCAACGAAAAAACCACCAAAGTGATATAATCCCCATAACTTGCATTTAATGTCCGATTCTAGGATATTATTTTATTAAATGCATAAGTAAAAGAAAAACTAGCATTTTGGCGGTATTTAAATGGTTAACAAACATTTTTTTTTTCGATCGAGAACAATAACACTGCTTTACAGCTGGGAAATACCAAAAACGCCACATATATGGACGAGTTAGTCTGGATCTCCAGAATACAAAAATCATAAACAGTTTTTTTCATTTGTAGGGGTTTTTAAGATAACGGTACTTTTGTACTTCTCGAGAGATGATTGATGAGAGATAAATTGAATTGTTGCATGTCGAAAACGCAATAAATAAGCCTCTGTTTAACCTACAGAGCTAAAATTTGGCACGTATGTTTTTTATAACAAAAAAAAGATGGTTTTGAAAAATGGACATCGTCCGCCCACGGACACGCCTACTTCCCATACAACGCGAAAATTGAAAACTGCATAGCTCAGCTCATAATAAGTCTACAACAACAAAATTTGGTATGTGTGTGTTTTATACCAACACAAAGATGTCTTTGAAAAATGGACATCGTCCGCCCACGGACACGCCTATTTTCCCATACAACGCGAAAATTGAAAACTGCATAGCTCAGCTCATAATTAGCCTACAACAATAAAATTTGGTATGTATGTGTTTCATACCAACACAAATATGTCTTCGAAAAATGAACGTTATCCGATCACGGACACGCCTACCTCCCATACAACCCAAAAATTGAAAACGCTATAAATAAGCATGTGTTTAACCTACAGAGCTAAAATTTGGCACGTATGTTTTTTATGACAAGACAAAGATGGTTTGGAAAAATGGACTTCATCCGCCCACGGACACGCCCATTTACAATTAATTTTTTTTTTTTTTTTGAAAAGTGGGTTTAGGGTATTTCATGGTCGGCCTAGACCGACTTTAGACTTTCTTTACTTGTTAATCCTGTGGAACTGCCGTTAGGGCGATGTTTTTTTAGACGGTCATGGGCACGGCACTGTCATGAATTTTTGCTCTCTTTTTCCGTTTGCTAGCAGTTATTTGATCCATGATGACTGGTACACTTCTATCCACTTTTAGTATTGCCATTCGAATGTTTGATAAAAAACAAACTTACGTGCAACATTGCTCGCAGCATTTTATAAGTCAATTTATTTTGTAGCAAGACGTTAATTGTTAATTGAAGTTATTTTTATTCTAAATTTATTATTAACTAACGATAAGTGTCCGTTATACATTTCTTACTGAAAGCGCACAATGCATTTTGATACTATATGGCACTACATTGATACTAAATCCAAATATTGTGACTTGGTATCGATAGCAGAATCATTCGGTAACTGCGGTGGTCAAAATTTATTCCCACACTGACTCTTTAAAATTTCCCTTAACATTGAAACAATAAGAATTCGTGCCCGTGCGTGACCATGACCATCTTCATAACATAGCCTTAAGGCTTCACTTCACGGGATGAGGGAATAGCACTCAGCTGAAACCCTAATTTCGTTGATTGTTGTCTGATACTGGGCTATTTTGCAAACGCTTGAAACTTCGAAGTTCGTCTATTATGCGCTTTGACAAAAAGTTCACCACTGACCAATTAGTCTCGCTTCTCATCATTTGATTCACCATGTTTTGGGGTGACACCACTTTGTAGAGGAGAACCGAAGCTTCATTACTTGCATCTTGAAACTTAAGGCACTCGAATAGGACGTGGACAGTGTCCTCTACCGCGCTAGCAGAGGAATAAGCGGTTTGATAACTGCAATCAGTGTTGCCATCAACAAAGTTTTCATATCGTAACTTTTGACTCAGTTCGTCGGATTCCCGTCGGATCCGTGAAATTTTAAAAAAGAACAACAACGTAGAAATTTTCCGAGAAGGCAATTGAACATTAAAGAAGAAATATAAAAATCAATGTGGAAGTGTTAAGATTTATTATTAAATA
Source organism: Tetanocera ferruginea (assembly GCA_958299015.1). Taxonomy (NCBI): domain Eukaryota; kingdom Metazoa; phylum Arthropoda; class Insecta; order Diptera; family Sciomyzidae; genus Tetanocera; species Tetanocera ferruginea. The sequence goes on along the minus strand of OY282644.1, from coordinate 35,376,777 downwards.
ATATTGTTTTAACATGATAATGTTTCTAACATGATTATATATAAAAAATATTCTGATAAAATATATTGAAAAATACTTTTAAACACACAAAATAGAAGTAAAAATAAAAAAAAAATAATCTTCATTAAATATTTTGTCATTGGTTAAAAAGAGTTGACACAGAATTTTTAAAACAAAGTTTAAAGTTGCTATCTTGCTAACTTGCTATCTTTATTTTTTCATTGCATATACTTAAAGAAAAATACACCAAATCGGACGTCGGATCTATTTTTTCTGAAATCGTAACATTTTGGAGAATTATGGCCATATATCGGATCATCGGATTCAAGACTGAAAATCGTAACAAATACGATATATCGGACCATATGGCAACACTGACTGCAATGGGTTTCCTTTAGAAAAAAAAACCAGAACATTGGCTTTTTTCGCGCTTCTCGGTGCGTTGGCCCCCTTAATGCTTAATTTAAACAAAGTCGAGAGTCGATTAAATCACTATAAGTACTTTAGCGAGAACACTAGAATACTCTCTGGTCATGTTCGGTGGATTACCGTAGTTTCTGGAGATCATATTTATCTCTTATAAGAATATCAAGGCTTTTTAAAAGTGTAAAACGGTTTCTGTCGCATATGTCCCCTATCCTTAAAAAGCAACGACAACTATGCACGTGAGTTACTAAAATGCTCGGAGCGTAGGAACATGTAAGAAAACGTGAACATTCAAACAGACAAGAGATCAAGAGATCAGTTTTAGACATGCGATCAATGAAAAGAGCAAAAAAAGAGCTTGTGTTACGGAAAAAAAGTTTGCTTACAAACATGTCAAGAAGTTCGCAGATGTTTAACTCTCATTAGTAATTGTTTAATGTTTAAGAAATATTGAAAGATCTGTCTCAGAGCCAGTGCCCATGTGCCTTTATGGTAGACATGGAACTGAACCTCTGAACCTACAAAATTGTGTTGATCGTTTTAATAGCTTAATTAAGCTTTATTTTCAAAATTTCATCTTTCAAAATTAAGCCTTTGTGGCCTTAAAATTTTTTTCAGCATATCGAAAAAATGCTTTCGTTTATGAATTACTTCTTTATTTTTATATGAATCTAATAATTGGTTTTCTGAAAATCGCAGTAATATGACACAAGTACACTACTCCGAATAAAATCAAACTTGCACAAATCTGTAACCTTGGCACACAGTCATCAAAATTTGGAGATGTTCTTAAGTGCATTTGATTAATGTGCAATTTTTTTACAGGTGTGTCATAGGCTAAGAAAATTATATATCCGGTTATTGTATTGCAAAAAAATTGCATTAGATATACTCTAAGATATACTAGACTCGACGTGATAAGTCGAAAAAATTATTTTTTATGTTTTTGACTCTATTTGACGCAATATGTCATTTATCAGATATTTATTCTAGGTTCGTTAAAGTCAAAATTATTGAAGAATTTCGAATATTTTTCTTTTCGTTTTTTAGTTTCGCTATTTTTGACATATGAAATAATATATAGAGTTATATAAAATATATATGTCTGAAAAATTTAAGCGAAATTCATTAAGTCATTGAAATTTTTTGTTTTGTTCAAATTAATATTTATTTTAAATAAAATTTTGAGAGGATTAATTTTTGAAAAGGCGAAGTTAAATAAAATATTTAAAGGATTGATTCTGAGTCGAAAAAAGATTTATTTTGAATCGAAACTTGACTTATCTCAATAGTATTATGAGACATTTATAAAAACAAAATCAATAAAATTTGTGAGTCATCCTACCCACACTGCTACCTCTAAAGCCTTTGAAAACACCATTTCATGAACAAAAAAAAACAAATAAATTTAAAATCTAGGTATTCCATATAGATAAATATTGATTGCTCTGAAAACGTGTCAACCCTAAAACACTCGCACTTCTTCAGGAATTGCTTTAGAAAAGGGAATACCTTAGCCTTGAATATATTTTAATGGTATTGTATAAAATAACATTTCCAATTTGTTTTTTTTTTTTTTATTACGAATTATACCTCAATCCAAAAGATTAACCCATAAATTATAAACTTTTATTTTTCCTCTCAACTACTTAACATCCTGAGGTACACTAAAGGGCATCATATTGTTCAGTACGAAGAAAGTAAACACCCGCAAGTCACACTCGACGTCATGATTTTTTTTTTTTTTTTTTTTTTTTTTGCATATATATTATTGAAAACTTTCTTCGATTTAACGATGTCACTGTAACTTTCTTCTTGCTCTGCTTGAGTGAGAAATATTTGAATATTTATCTTCACGACATATCGACACAGTAACACAATCTAAGAGGGGCAGTCAAATTAACGATTGTATCTTTTGTTTGGAGATCGTTAACCTCTGGTCGTTAAATGTAAACAAACAACACAACAACTATACAAGCAACAAGAGCACAAAACTCGTCTTGACTGTCGTTAAGCTGGCGATGCTGAATTTTTTTACGTCATCTTAAATTCGAACCAAAGAATTGATATCGAAAGAAACCAGTTTTTATAAAGAGAAGAGAAATTAAAAAAAAAACACACAATATTTACTGTATTAACATATTAAACACATATTTATTACTCATCATTAGAGCCGTATTGAAGTGACAAAATTGGCTTACCGCTAGCATACCAGACACCGTTATTTTGATTAGAACCTTGATGTGGATTTGCAATAAAATCTTGGCTTATGGGAGAAGCAGCGGACGAACCGGGTGTGCCAGGTGGGCCAGGGCGTCCTTGTGGGCCCGGTTTACCTTGAGGACCTGCTCTGCCTGGTGGTCCTGGAGGGCCTGGAGGTCCTGGAGGACCTGGTGGCCCTGGAGGTCCGGGCACAGCAAACGGCAAAAATGCTGGTTGAAGCTTTTCTTCCTTCTCGCTAGCACTGATAGCTGATTCACTAGGTGAAGCATTAAGATTTGCATTCAAATTATATGCAAATTGCAGACGCTCGGGAAGCTTCCAGCGTGGGACCTCCCAGAAGTTGGGACTACTTCTAAGCTCATTAACCAGCGGCCGTTCAACAATTTGTGCGCCATATATTGGATAACCGTATTGCGGCAGCAGATAATTCATATTCTTCTCATTCATAACGGGTATTGCATTTTGGTACAGATATTCCGGTAGCTTGCGACCATCAATGGGCCGATTGCTGTTGCTGCTCTTAAAAACTTTGCTGGCTTCTTCACTCATTCGCTCATATTCTATAGCTGCTTCGGTGGGTTTATCACTGTCCACGCGTTCATTTTGAGAGTAGATTAAAATGTGTGGACCATTTGACTCCGTATCAGCACTTCTTGCATGTCCCAAAATTAGACTGTTGCCACCAACGGAATAGCTGCAGCACACAACAAAAAGTAAACCTTAAATTTAAAAAAAAAAAACAATATTACTAACAGTGCAAGCAGACAAAGCTCAAGGATTATTTAATGCTTACCAACTAGCAGTACAGTTTTGCCCATGTCGACCAATTGATAACGGTTAAAATGCTTATGCTGTGAAATTTCTGCTCATCTTCCTTATATATTAACCGCTCATTCAGAATAGTTCTAGCCAGTTGTAAACATTAAGATTTTAATCAGCCTTAAGTTGTAGTATTTTGCAGCATTTCCCAGAAACATTAAGATTTTTATCTGATTGCTTTTAGCATACATCTAAAAGAAATAAATTTATTATATCATGAACTATCATAAAAGCAATCTTGGGTTGACGGATCGTATGAAATTAAGTTTGAATGTTTTTTAAAATGATCTAGTTGAGAGATTAAGAATTCCGTTAAACGCAATATTAAAAATATATGTTCCTCGATTTGTAAATGCTTTAATTTTTCAAGAAAGAATTTAAAATTATGGCTAAGAGCTTTTGAATTGCATACCTATCAAATAAACTCCCTGTTCTTGTACTTTTCAAGCAACAAATCAGTAAAGTGAAGAAAGCACGGGAACGCTTTTAAGGGGGGACATGACATTGGCTGTTTGTGAGAGCGCATTTTTATACCCTAAACCTGAAAGGTCAGGGTATATTAACTTTGTGCAAACGTTTAAAACGCATAGAACGAAGCGAGTCCGGTATAGAAAAGTATATATATTCTTGATCAACGTCACCACGTGAGTCGAGCTATCCATGTCCGTCCGTCCGTCCGTCCGTCCGTCTGTCCGTCTGTGTGTTGTCCGTATACACAGGATAAGAAGAAGGAGTTGAGATAATTGGATGAAACTTGGTACACATGGTCACATGGACCCAAGGATTTGCACTATTGAATATTTTTGGAATCCGCACACGGACACGCCTACCTCCCGTACAACGCGAAAATTGAAAACTGCATAACTCAGCTCATAATTAGCCTACAACAATAAAATTTGGTATGTATGTGTTTTATATCAACACAAAGATGTCTTTGAAAAATGGACGTCATCCGCTTACGGACACGCCCACCTCCCATACAACGCGAAAATTGAAAACTGCATAACTCAGCTCATAATTAGCCAACTACAATAAAATTTGATTTGTATGTGTTTTATACAAACACAAAGATGTTTTTGAAAAATGGACATCATCCGCTCACGGACACGCCCACCTCCCATACAACCCAAAAATTGAAAACGCAATAAATAAGCCTCTGTTTAACCTACAGAGCTAAAATTTAGCACGTATGTTTTTTATGACAAGACAAAGAAGTTTTTGAAAAATGGACGTAATCCGCTTACGGACACGCCTACCTCCCATACAACCCAAAAAATTTTAAACTCAATAAATAAGGTTATGTTTGTCACAGAGAAATTTAATTTGGTATGCATGTATTTTATACCAAAACTAAGGTGTGTTCAAAAATTGGAAGTAATCCGTCCATGAATTTGCCCATCTCCCATAGCGAAAGCACAATAAAAGCATTAACTGTGAGCTACAGGAATAAAACTTGGTATGTGTAAATTTTTCATCAACATTTAAATGCATATAAAATATAGGCTTCATCCGCCCACGGACACCCCCATTTACAATTAAATTTTTTTTTGTTTTTGAAAGTGGGTTTAGGGTATTTCATAGTCGGCCTAGACCGACTTTAGACTTTCCTTACTTGTTATATTTAAAGTCTATTTTTCCAAAATTAAGTGACGCAAAGTTAAAAGCAGGAATTTTTATTGGTCCAAATATACGCCTTCTAATGAAAAACCAAAACTTCGATCAAAAACTTAATGACAAGGAAATATGCGCATGGACATGGACAGTGCAACTATTCACCAGAAAAGTTTAAAAATTTTCGAAAATATTGATGTCAGAAAAGTACGACTATTGACATGGAATCATCGATACGTAAGAATTCTATGAGTAGATAGAACAGTTTTGCTTTCATAAATAAGCATCTTTGTAGATAGAAATTTGAAATGATACGTGATGTATACTACTAAAAATGGGTTTTACCATTTCAAATTTTTACAGTAGATGCACCTGGGGTCACTGATAAGTTTGGCATAAAAAACATTTTCGTCAAAATGTAGATAGACATTATTGAATATAAGCCCTCGATATGTTAAGATACAATTAGCAGTAAAAATGGAATACCCGTTCATGTATATGAATGGGCGACTTTTGCATTTAGAGCAGTAGGCGTTATAATAAGATCTTAATTTTTCGTCGGTGTTAACCTGAGTAAAAATGAAATATTTTTAACTTTAACCAAAGCAGTACGACGTTCGAACAAAAAGCAAACAAGAAACTCTGTCAGCAAAAAGTCGTCAAACGGCTGTACAACAGGCGCTTGCAAGACATTTTGACTGTACAGCCACGGTCGATGTTCAGCACATGTACAGGCAAATTGTCCTGAAAGCGCCTGTTGTACAGCCGTTTTACGGCTTTTTGGTTACACACTGAGCTAAAAAACAACGTAAAATCAAAGAAAATCACTTCGATTCAAATATTTTTCGGAACAATTTGGCATCAAACACGAAAATATTCAATTCGAAGTGTTTCCACTTCGAAAAACACAAATCTAGTTTGATGTTATTTCCACTTTAAACTTAAGTTTAAGCACCTTAAAATGAAAAGTATTCCACTTCAAGTTAACGTGGATTTAGAATTAATTCAAAGAGGAAACTAATTCAATTGAAATACTTACATCTTCATTTTAAATGCTCTACAGCTTTGATTCCAAATCGTCATATTAATGAATCAAAGTGAAAATCACTTTGAATCAAATCCTCAGCATTTTTGATATCATGTGGATACACACAAATAAGTAAAACAATAATATTTTTTTTTTCAGAAATTATCTTTTATTGACAAATAAGAAAACATTTGGTGAATAAATTAAACTAATTAATTATTTGGTAATACTAAAAGAAATAAATATAAATAAGTATTCTATTTATAGATTGTATGGTGTCGAGATCCAAACAATAATTTTTTTACCTTGAATATTATTAATATGTCGCGACATGTTGCCTTGTTTCCTCCATAAAAATAACTTCTCTCTGAATTCAGCCCAGAGTCCAATGCAATCAATTACTTCTTACTTCTTTTATATCGTCTTTGTTTGTACTGTTTTTGTTTTACACATAAACTTAAGCAGGATTTACTTTCCAACTTCCGCACTTTATTTCAGAAAATCAAAATTAGTTTGATATTTTATTTTGAAATATGAAAGTATGTAGCTTCGAATTGAAGTGTCTTCCACTTAAAGACAAATATTTTTTGCTTCGTTTTTACTTTTGACGACTTCAAATCTAAACAATATAATTAAAAAGTGGATATAAAAAGTTTATCCACTTTTTTACTTTCGAAGTGGATATACTTCATTGAAAATAAGAGTTAATTGTATCATCATTATTTTGAAGTTTTTTTACTTCTTATAGAATATAATAATGTTTTCATATTTGATTTGAAGGATTTCATGGTGATATTAAAGTTTATTTTTTAAAAATGGAACAACGTAAAATTGATACGATATTATTTAATTTTAAGTTTTGATTTTTCCCTGAGTGCAGAGTTTCTTGTTTGCTTTTTGTAGAAACGTTGTACAGCTTTACCTAAAAAATGTTCTTTTTTACTCGGAAAAACGCATAATGAGGGATGGCACTAAAAACTTTACTTCCAGTCTGCCCAATATTAACAACAGCTTGCAGATAAATCAAGACCCAGCCAGCGTAAGCAAAGGAAGCGAAGTTATACCAGCAGAGTTCTCTAGTTCAAAGCTAGACTAAATTGATATGTCCTCTAATACGTCACGCCTGGCTAAATAATAAATTTAGCAAAAGAGTGGACTGAGCATAATTATCAAGGCTCCGAAGGAAAGCGATCTAAAGCATTGTGATAACAACCATTGTAGATGCGTGCGCCTGCGGTTTCAAAACGTAATGAAAGGAGTTCTGGCGCGGTTGGAAAAATCTTCTTTACTCGACGATTCACACGGTACAGGCAGGACTCCGTACTGGTTCATCCTTTACGGCTCATATTAACACTGTACGTATCATCATAGAGCAATTTGCGGAATAAAGATTCATTTTTTCATATGATGGTAATCGACTTCGAGAAGGCGTTTGGCAGCGGTCAAAAGAATTATTTATGAAATGGAATAGCGTATATAGCTGAGATATATCAGAATATATCATTGTGCAACTAATTAAGGAGCAAATGCCGAGTTTTGCACTATATGATTTCTATATCAGCTATAAGGTAAGCTACATGTATATGATCCCTTCGAAGTTTGCAGCGGTATCCTTTAAGGTTGTATTTTGTCCCAGTGCTATTTCTGCTGGTGATAACGGACGTCGAATACTTAAGATAAATTTCAGAAAAAGAAAAGTTTTAAGACTAACTGGTGGTGACAGTGGTTCATTTTTGGCTTGAGGCAATCCCATCGATGAAAGATAATGAGATAACCTAAGGAGAAAAACTTGACGAAAGCTAGAAAATAACGAATAACCTGACTCAAAAATAGGGTTTTACGTATAACACTAAATTATTGATATAAAAACAACAGGACCGAAAAACAAAAAATTTGATAAACTATGGGTTTCTCGAATAACCCGAATTCTACTACGGAAAGAAAACTATACTTTAAACCTTTTGGAGAAAATGTCTTGCAGATGCTAGGGTATTGTAATCAATGAATGGATTAGATAAAATGGTAATATTTTTGATATGTAATATTTTGGTAATATTTTGGAGTTACCCAAATTCTTGAAATTAATATTTTATTTCATTTATTTTTTTATTCTCTATAACTGCAGAAAGTTTAAGTATTTTTATGTCCTTAACTTTCACAGAAAATACTAAAAGATTCTTCTGATAACATCAAATAATTTTTGCGATAGCTCTGATAAATTCCAATAAAACAACTCAAAGAATAAGCATTTCTCTTTAGAAACACACCTTTTGAAATTTTTTTATTTACGATTTTATTGTCAAAAATTATTTTTTCCAAAATTGAAAAATGCATTTTTAAATAAACGTCACTCTTCTTCATAGTATTCCAAGTCTTCTGCTTCAATGTCATACATACTTCTAGCTGAAATGCCAGGTACGCCTGGTGGTCCTGGCTGACCTGCAAGTCCTGGTGGCCCTGGCTGGCCTGGTGGTCCACGAGGGCCTGGGAATCCTCGTCTACCTCTTAAGCCAGGAGCTCCTTGCAATCCTTGTGTTCCATCCCGTCCATCGAAACCAATTGATCCTTGTTGTCCAATTATGCCAACGGGTCCAACATCACCTGTAGGACCTCTTGGTCCTTTATTGCCAACTACACCAGGTAGTCCAGGTGGTCCTGGAGGCCCCGGTGGACCCTGCTGCGTATAGTATATTTGTGGAACATTTCGTTGAGTGCGTATAAAATCTTCTCCATTCTCATCGCACCAACTTAACGCAATACAACCTATATTCAAATATTTGACAAAATTTTAACAACAGTTATATGATTTTAATAATTCCACTACGCACCAATTGTAAGAATGAACTCAGTGAATCTCCTCATGTTGCATGATTGACTGATGAGGCAAATTAACTTGGATGCATTTATATCATGGTTTCTTGCGACTAAATCTAGTGCAAGAGAACTTCGAAGAATACTTTTTGATTTTTAAGCCTTTTATTGATTGATACCTACCTTTAATTAAACTGCTTCACATTTTTATTTTGTTTCTGGTAGTTCTATTAATTTAATGGTGTAAGCAATAACATTTTTATAATTATTGATTTGTCTTGTAGCTGGTAGTTCTTTTATATTCTTTTCTATATAAAGTTATGCGCCATGGCGCGCCACTTGATAGAATTTTCTTTATTTAAGCATTTAAGTAGATCATTCATTTTAATATACTCTAACTTTATAATGACAATAATTCTATTTAATATGTTTTTAACAATTTACGATCTGTCATCGGCATCTTGATATGTAAATGAGAAGAAAACCGAACATTTGATTTAAATAATAAAGCAAAACCTTGTTAAAGTATGGTTTTGTTATCTTAACTTACGAATACGAGTTATTCGTTCTCTCTCTATCATAAAATTTGTTTTTTTTTTTTTGGGCAGTTGAAAATGACCCCAGTAGAAAATTATAATACTTAATTGTGGTTCTATGAAATTAGTTTGGGTTTCCTTCTTTGTGTCAGAGCATTTAAATATGTATTCATATTCTGAATTTAGAATATGATTTAATTATTAAGTTTTCAATTTTGGTGTTGTTTCGCAGGTGGGCGTGTTCATGGATGACACCCATTTTCACACACTTTTGCTGTTACTTAGTTTGCTCCCACAAAAAATTTTATTATTGTAGGCCAAATATAAACATTTTTATTGGGTTTTAAACATTATGTGTTATATGGAAGCTAGGCGGGTTTGTCGGCAAATTATTCCAATTTTTTAAACACATCTAAGTCCAGTTTTTGTGTACTTTCAAGTTTTGATATAAAATACATACTCATCAAATTTTATTACTGTAGATTAAATAAAACCTTCTTTATAGCGATTTAAATTTTATGGTTATATGGGAGGTTGGTGGATTCCAAAAATATTCAATAGTGCAGATCCTTAGATATATTCGAATATGTGTACCAAGTTTCATGCACTTATCTCATCTACTGGTTCTTATCCTTTGTTTACGGACAACACACAGTGCAAGTAAAACTTGCTTTCAACGGACCATATATAAATATTTCCCTAGTTGTCGAAAGTTCAATTACTTACTTACTTAGGTTGTCATGACAACCCGTTGTCGGGTTACGGCCGACTTCATCAGCTCTCGCCAGGCGTCTCTGCTTCGCGCGCGCCGTCTCCAATCTCTTTTACCAAGCACGGTAAGGGCTTCCTCGGCCTGATCAATCCATCGGAGGCATGGTCTTCCTCTTCGTCGTCGACCCTTGTCTTTCGCCTCAAATACCTTTTTCGCTGGAGCTTCTTCATCCATACGAAAGACATGACCCAGCCAACGTAGTCGCTGAATTGTTATACGCTGGACTAAGTCAATGTCGTCTTAGAGCTCGTACAGTTCGTGGTTCATTTGAATGCGATAGTCGTCGCCAACTCGAACAGGACCAAAGATTTGGCAAAGAACTTTCCTCTCGAATACCCCAAGAGCGGCTGCATCTGTTTGCGATACCACCCAGAAGGAAATGGTCATGTATAAGAATGTGTTTTAGAATGCACCACTCCTATGAACTATACATTCCAGAATGCATGATTTTTTACACGGCGATGTCATAGGAAAATCATGCATCCCTTTTTGCATTCCTTAAGAATGCAAGAAATATCATATAGTTTTATCATGAATAAAATCCTTGCTCATAAAATATGTGATTTTTGCTATATGGCTAAAGAATGTATTTAAAAGTGAATGCTCTTCGAGTCCTTTTTTATAATTTATTTTATTTGTAGTTAAAAGTAACATTATTAGTGTAAGTTTTAAATAATAAATTAATGATTAATTATAACAAAAAAAGTAAATGACACTTGCTTTTATTTCAAATTTCACAGTTTCTTATTTACAGTTTATTTCACTAACAAAAAACTAAAAGTAAACAATACTTTCATTCAAAATGAAAAAAGTTTGCATTCTAAGATATTTTACTCGGTCATGTATCTTTTTTGTCTCTTTTTTCAACTAAGAATTCATGCGTTCTTAAAGTCAGGTATTCCACATTTTCCTTCTGGACATCCATACCTCAGCGCCATAGAGAAGCACAGGTTTGATGAGCGTCTTGTAGAGTGTTAGTTTTGTCGATCGAGAGAGGGCTGTGGAACCTAACTGCGTACTTAGCCCGTAGTAGCACCTATTAGCAATTGTTTTTCTTCGCTTTATCTCCAGGCTGACATTGTTAAGATATGTAAACTCCTTGACAACTTCAAAGTTATATTTGCCTGCTGTAACATGGGAGCCTAGACGCCGCACTTCCCTATTTGCAGACAGCACATACTTTGTTTTTGCCCTCGTTCACCGTCAAACCACTTTGGCTGATTCCTTTTCGATAGCGGCGAAAACAGCAGTTATATCTCTCTTGGTCCTGCCAATAATATCGATATCATCAACATACGCAAGGAGCTGGACACCTTTGTAGAAAATGAACCATTTCGATGTACACCTGCCTTTCGTATTCATCCCCTCCATGATTTGATGGAATTGAAGAGATCGCATGATAGGGGGTTGCCTTGTCTGAAACCTCGTTCGGTATTAAAGGTTTCGGAGAGGTCATTTCCTACCTTGACGGAGCTGCATGTATTGCTCAACGTCATCCTGCAGAGCCTTATAAACTTTGCAGGTATACCGAACTCAGACATTGCTGCCAATTGTCGAAAGTCCAATTGCGGTGCATTAACTCTATTGCCACAAATTCCCGGAGTCGTCAGCGGATCGTTTCTACACTAATGGTTACTTGGTACACTTGTTCGAGAACTCTTCTTATTTCTGCACTTTGTACTTGTAAAATGATTCTTCGTGCTCATTCGGTCTATAACGGTACCTGTCCGGCCTGATATATTTCTCTACGTCCTTTTCTTGTTGATGCTCTCTAAACGGTCGTCCTAATTTTTTTTCAGTCAATTTATCACTTTTGGATGAAAATTTATCACCTTCTTTCTCTAATGTAAAAATAATGACCTTTTGGTCTCGAGTCAACCGCGACACAAAAAATTCTTATATATTTCTAATTTCAGCTAATTACTCAGCCCACTTTTAAAAAATAAAAAAATTTTATTGTAAATGGGCGTGTCCGTGGGCGGATGTAGACTATATTTTATATGCATTTAAATGTTGATGAAAAATTTACACATACCAAGTTTTATTCCTGTAGCTCACAGTTAAAAGTGGGCGTGTTCATGGACGGACTACTCCCAATTTTTAAACATAGCTTAGTTTTGTTATTAAATACATACATACCAATTTTAATTTCTCTATTATTCTCTATTATTTATTGAGTTTTAAACTTTTTGGGTTGTATGGGAGGTAAGCGTGTCCGTGGGCGGACGATATCCATTTTTCAAAACCATCTTTCTTTTGTTATAAAAAACATACGTGCCAAACAGAGGCTTATTTATTGCGTTTTCAATTTTTGGGTTGTATGGGAGGTGGGTGTGTCCGTGAGCGGATAACGTCCATTTTTCGAAGACATCTTTGTGTTGATATAAATCACATACGTACCAAATTTTATTGTTGTAGGCTTATTATGAGCTGAGTTATGCAGTTTTAAATTTTTGCGTTGTATGGGAGATAGGCGTGTCCGTGGGCGGAATCCAAAAATATTCAATAGTGCAGATCCTCCATGTGACCATGTGTACCAAGTTTCATCTCAACTCCTTCTTCTTATCCTGTGTATACGGACAACACACAGACGTCGGACGTCGGACAGTCGGACGGACGGCCATGAATAGCTCGACTCATGTGGTGACGCTGATCAAGAATATATATACTTTTCTATACCGGACTCGCTTCGTTCTATGCATTACAAACGTTTGCACAAAGTTAATATACCCTGACCTTTCAGTTTTAGGGTATAAAAACTCGCGTGTAGCAACGTGCACGTGGCAGAAGTGAAACTTCTTTAACAGTCTAAAATAAGATAGATTTTAGTGTGAAATAGAAAGCGAGAAAGTATTTGAAAAGAAATTCAATCAGTACAAAATGGAATAATATTCTATTTATTCAATATTTACATCCAGGGACCATACCGGTTATGGTTTTTATCGAAAAAATCATATATTAACTGTTATCTTCTAACTTTTATTTTTTCCGACAAAAAAAGTTATTTTGTACCTTATATTTTTCGAGCAAAAAATAACAGTTACTTTTGACTTTTATTTTATCGGTAAAAAATAACAGTTATTTTCTGCCGTTTATTTCTTCGGTCAAAAATATCAGGCAATTTGCATTTTTTCAAAGGTCATCGACTAAAAAACTATTGATACCATTATTTTCATCTCATCGGTGAAACATTTTATACATGGTGTCAACAGTTCAATCTGTTAAGCGGCCTTTAAAAAAACACAAATTGCCTGATATTTTGTGACCGACAAAATAAATATCTCAAAATAACTGTTATTTTTGATTGATAAAATAAAAGTCAAAAGTGACCTTTATTTTTCCCCGACAAAAGTATTTTTTCCCCGAAAAGAAAAGTTAACTTTTAAGGAATCAGTCGAAAATTTAAAAGGTAACATTTAACATTCGTGAGGCTGAAGACATTTGTAACATAATGGTATGTTAAACTAGGTCTTTCGACAATTTTTTCATTATGTCTTTTTCACTTGAAAATTGTAAAATAACAGATATGTTCGGTCCCTGTTTACATCGCGTTCAGTTGGTGTGTTAGTTGCTTTCGATTTTCTTCTCAATTTTGTCAGTGTTTGAATGCTGGATTATATTTGCAAAGTACTCGTTGACGAGAATGAGATGATGGCTGAGTTCCAAAATGCATTTTTACGAAGTATCAGTGTGTTTTTCTAGGGATTGGTTCTTGCAGGTTCACCAAAACTGCGTAACTGGACCAAAACTGGAACTGGCGGCTGCATTCTTAAGAGCTCTAATTCGCTGTTTATGTTCACGAACGCGCTCTGTTCGTGTTTTAACTACTTTTCTTAGCTTCGGGACGTTTTTTGGCATGGCAAAAACAATTCACCGTGGTGACCGTGGCATGCAGGTTAAGTGTGTCGCCTAGCATGCTCGGAGCCCGGGTTCGATCCCCAGCCGCGGCGAAAAGTTTTTTTTCAATAAAAAATTTTTTCTGATCGGTCACCACCTCTCTGCAGACAATGGCAAACCTCAGAGTGTAAACAATGCCATGTAAAGCTTCTTGAGAACATGAACTTTAGCCGTTCGGAGTCGGCATAAAACATGTAGGTCCAGTTCTCGGTCAATTGTGTGCAAACATTTAATAACACACACAACACAATTGATCATAAGAAGCTCGCACGGTTAAAAATTTTGGACTAGTTTTTAATCCAAACTTTGGTTTAAAGGAATTTTTAATCCAAAAAGTACTGTTTTTTATTCCATACTTTAGTTTAATTTGTTTTTAATCCAAAAAAGTTTAAGTTTAAGACTGTTTTTGGACTACAAATTTACATTAAGGTAGTATTTTCAGGAAAAATTATTTATGTTACCTAAGATTGAAAACTACTACTGCTACTACTACGATGTTTATTTTTACTTAAATGAAACAAATTGTTTATTAAAATCTGAACCAAAATTTTTTTTAATATATATATACATTAAGCCGGATCGAAATTTAGATATCGCCGGACACCGACTCAAAAGTTAGAGGGACTCTAAAAAACTATTTCTGCAGAATTTTTTTTGGATCGGAGAAATCTCCATAGTGCGGTTTTGGTTCTCCTGAACCTTTTTTTTGGCCAAAAAATCAAGTTTTTTGCCTAGTACTTTATTTGACGTAGAATTACGTCTTACAGCGCGGTTTGTATGGGGTCGTTTTATCAGATTTTTTCAAGGTCATTTGGCAACTTTTTGCCGAATACTTTAGGGTATACCTACAGCCTTTAATACTCTTCGTTCAAAGATAATATATATACTAAAATATTAGATATATCCTGCGCGAAATGAATATCTAATTTTGGATTTTGTCACTATCATATGAAAGTTACAAAATAATAAAATATAAGAAGAAAAATGCATGTTTTTATATAAAAAAATCAATCATCAGCTGTGCCTGCTTAATGTGCCTGCTGATTTCTTTGTTTTCCTTTCGTTGTTTATGCTTGTATGCATTAGTTCGCATTGGGTTTATGTATGCACTACTGTTCTAGTATACTATTTTGAAACCAGAGGTCATGAACCTCTTTTCAA
This sequence comes from Tetanocera ferruginea, assembly GCA_958299015.1. NCBI lineage: Eukaryota > Metazoa > Arthropoda > Insecta > Diptera > Sciomyzidae > Tetanocera > Tetanocera ferruginea. The sequence goes on along the minus strand of OY282644.1, from coordinate 35,361,494 downwards.
CTCAGTCAATGAACTCAATCTGTCAAATTTTACGAAATGGGTCTGTGATCCGGTTAGATTAAACTCTTACGAAAAAAACGAGTTGGATCATATTTCTTTTTATGCTTTTACCCAATAGATGGCGTAAAATTTTACTTTTTGTTTTTAGTGCAAATTAATTTGGATTCCACATCCCACTAGCACTAGCGAGTGTAATTCGCAACTATACATCGAATAGAGACGAAAGTGTAGCTCGCAAACTAAATATCAGACAGAGACGAGAGGAAAGGACATGTGCTCAGCGTGAAATATAGTAATATACGATTTTTTAAAAATCCGGCTATATATTTTAATTTGAAATTAGTAGTTAAACTGACTGTAGCTGGCAAACTATATATCGCGCAGAGACGAAATTGGCACCAATGGAAAGTGCATTTGCTTCGCCTTCTTTTCAACTAAGTCAATGAACTCAACCTATTAAATTTAACAAAATGATCGAAAAAATTTGAAATTTTCCTTGTTTCTTTTTGCTTGCTCATTTAATCATACTTACTTTTTGACTTTTTCTTTGTTTGGGCCTCGATAAGTAGTCCATAATTGAGTGTTATTAATTTATTTATTAATTTTTGGAAGATCAATAAAAATACGTGCAAAATGAACAAAACAATCGGACCAAAGAGACAAAGTAGAAGAGGTTACAACTTAAACGGAATTCTACGTCTACACTTACGATACTATCGAAACTGTTTCTGATAGTAAACTGAAAGCAAAAAAAAAGATTGTGATAGTACACAAATTTTGGTTAAAAAAAATTTTTAAATTTGTTGTTCTTACAAACTCTTTTGAGACCCCAAAAAATCGATTTTTCATCATTTTTGATAAAGTGTTTTTTTAAACACATAGATATAGCACGAGTACTCAAATTTTTCAGTTTGCAAACTTCTAAGCTATTCGAAGATTAAACTTTTATCTTTTCGGTTTGGAAAATGTTAAACTGTTGTGGATTAAATAGTAATCCTTTTCAAATTACAATTTTTTAAACTTTTTTTGGATTAAAATCTAATCCTTTTTGGATTATAATATTTTATACTTTCTGCGGATTAAAAATGATTCCTTTTTGGATTAAAAAATTTTAAACTTTTTGCGGATTAAAAATAAATCCTTTTTGGATTGGAAAATTTAAAACTTTTCATTGGATTAAAAAGTAATCTTTTTTTGGTCGTGTCCTATATGTAATCCAAAAAAGATTAAAATTTAGCCCAAGATTTTTAACCGTGCGGTCAAAGTCCTTTCAAGGGCTGAAATGGCCAATTTGTTTTTTTTTTTTTTAAAAACAATTCACCAGCCTTAATTATTACACTTTTAACACTTTTTGTTTTTAGTTTTATATTGTATTAACCGTTCTGCATGTTGTCAATCATCTGTCAAGTTTTTGATAATGACCAATGTACCAACTTTATAATATGCTCTTTCAAATTAAGTTTTAAGCTCAGTATGCAGCGAACAGACCGTCGAATTTTTTCCGCTAGGATTTGATATTCAACACAAAAAAAAATATGCAGTAAGTGTTGAAATAAAATTATTATTAATGTTATTAAAGCATTTATTACAGTTGTTATATTGCAGCAATGAAAAAATGTATCTGTCAGTCTGATGCTTTTTCTCCACACAGTTGTTATATAATTATATTATAATGTTATGTAATGTACAGCATTCCAAGCTTAAAGAAATAAATTTTCCGTGCATACTCTTAGGATGAAAATCAAATGGTACAGACTAAAACGTGTTTTTGAGACACGGTTTGTGTCTGTGATATACTAGTTACGGACCAAAACCCGTTCAATATTAATTACATTTTATTTGTCTGATAATCATGTGCCTAAGTGGCATAATGGTGGCGCTTCAGACTCTTATGAGATGCTCAGTAACGAACGTCCGGGTTCAATTTCCTTGTTTCAAACCATTAGCAAGATATCACCAAATAGTATATCCATTTTGGATTTAAATGTTGCGTGACTTTCACTTCCATAGCTTTTATAAATCAAAAATTGTACTTGTATGAATGGAACCACGCCCCGTTTGCGAATGATCGTGTCATATTTCCAGTAGAAAGACATAATCCATTAGCAGCTTCTTAATGAGTTTCATGAGTTTCATTGTTATATGGGTACGAAAGTTATACCGATAATTTAGGTTTCCAAAAAGTGCCACGCCCCTCGCTCATAAATGTGACGAGTGAAACGACTTGCAAAAATGTATGTCCAATACCGAATTCCAAGAGTATGGCCTTTAACTCCAAAATTATTCTATACCATAAAATTGGTTTGTGCCACGCCTCCTTATCCAATTTAAATAAAACTGTCTATACTCTCCGCACAAGTGCGAGCGTTCATAAAGTTTTATAGCAATCGGATGAATAGTATTGCGGCGCATACAGGACAAACAAATATTAATTTTTGTTAATAAATTAAAGTCAATATTTTATTATTTTAATTTTAACTAATTTATCTTTTTATCATAATTATACTAATTTTTTATGAATTTACAAGCCTTGAGTTTTGCAGTGTTGAATTGCCAACTGAGGTGAATATTAAAATCTATATAATAAAAATCACAAAAAACAAAAAAACAAATTGGCCATTTCAGCCCTTGAAAGGACTTTGACCGAGCATCTTAGGATCGATTGTGTTGTGTGTGTTATTAAATTTTGCACACAATTGACCGAGAACTGGACCTACATGTTTTATGCCGACTCCGAACGGCTCATGTTCTCAAGAAGCTTTACACGGCATTATTTTACTCTCTGAGGTTTGCCATTGTCTGCAGAGAGGTGGTGACCGATCAGAAAAATTTTTTATTGAAAAAATTTTTCGCCACGGCTGGGGATCGAACCCGGGCTCCGAGCATGCTAAGCCACACACTTAACCTGCATGCCACGGTCACCACACAAAAATCACAACTGTTTTAAAAATGGCAATCAATAGCTAGAAATAGGCTGGAGATCTAATTGTGTTTTTTTTTTTTTAAGCTTTGTCACCTTTAACTTCAATACAGAAAACAGATATGATTTTATGATTAATAAAATATTAATTTAAGTAAGTAAGTATTAAAATTTTAATTTGTTTGAGTAAAAATTGTGCTTTATTTTTCTTAAAAAAATAATTGGTTTAAATAATACGTATAATAAACTGGATATATTTTCCGCATTTTTGTAAATAATTTTTAAAGAAGTTGTCTTATTAAAGCCTATGTATATTCGCCTAGTTTTAGCCTGCAGGAGCCATAGTAGTTGTTGTGGTTGTTGTTGTTGTCGTTGCCGGAGCAGCTACACCTGGATTTCCTTGAGGTCCTGGAGCACCAGGTAGTCCGGGCACACCAACTGGTCCTGGAACACCTCTACTACCGGGAAAACCACGTCGACCCCGTGGTCCTGGTTGGCCAGGAGAGCCTGGTGCACCATTACGTCCAGCTTCTCCCTGTAAACCTGGTAGTCCCATAGGTCCAGGTGGTCCTTTAGGACCTTTCAGACCTGGATCGCCACGTGGGCCTTTTATGCCTGTTTGACCGGAGATACCAGTATCTCCACGAGGACCTGGAGCGCAAATGCATTGAGGAATAGTTTGTAACAAGGATTGAGGATTGTTTCTGTTACGAATGCCAAAAGCAGCACGATCAAGTCGATCTTCGTTGGCAATGCAAAAAGCTGCAAGATCTTCAAAGAATAGAAAAATAAAATCGACAATGAAAAAAAAAAAATTAAATAAAAAGATATTTACTTAAGAATAAACAAATTAGGAGCTTCATTTCAAAAATGTAACTAAACAGTTTTGTTCGAAGTGCTTTGCTTTTATACTATGTTGTGAAGAAAATGCATTTGAAAAGATTCTCAGCGATGCAAGAACGAAACGATGTTGCATTGATAATGATTGATCTTTCAAGTTGATGACAATAAATTATAGAACTTTTAAGATGCTAGTTAATAAATTTTATTACTATTATTGTTATAAAGACTCAAAGATGTATTTAATAGCCTTTTTAGTTCAGTAATAAAAGTGGTTGCATTCAGAAAATCCAATTTTTTATGAACTGCTACGTTAAGATAACTAATTTAATGGCTCTACGTTAAAGAAAATTCCTTAAATCTTCTTATGACAGTCAAATGCTAACCCTTAAAATTTTTTTGTTTAATGGTGAAATGAAAAACAATGACAGAATGATGTTAGTTTTTTTTAAATTTAAAACTATGTTAGACAATCTTGTGACTTTTTGGCCTATAAATAGTAGTTCACCTAGAAAATTTCATTTATTTCCAATAACAACATGAACTTTTTAAGTTGTGTGCTTCTTGGTAAGTTTTCATCAACTGAATAGACTTTAACATTATTTCTATGGAAAATATAATTTTGTTTTTTTCAGTCGTACCAGTGATTTGCTTGGTAAAAGCAACACACCTTAAGTCATCTAGAGTAGCAGTCGGCAACTTACGTCAACTCTACTCACCAACCTTGTCTGCTTCTGTTGGCGGTTGTAATTGTCCACCCGGACCACCCGGCTTACCTGGCCCAAATGGACTGCCAGGACCAGATGGTGATCCTGGGGAAAAAGGACCAACCGGCGATGCTGGAGATGCTGGGTCTGTTGGCATGCCAGGAGAACGTGGCCTCGAAGGTAGAAATGGACCACCAGGTCCAACTGGTGAGAATGGACGTCGAGGACCGAGAGGATTTAGTGGACCAGCTGGACCAATGGGTCCACGTGGTCTTCAAGGACCTCCTGGGCCAAGGGGACTTCCGGGTGCCTCAGCTGTTTCAGCTCGCTCAACGTTATATAATCCGCAGGATTTTGAACTTTTTTATGACGATGATTACCAAAATGTTTATTAATTGGGTGATAAAAACTTTTTTTAAATAATCGGAGTTCAATTTTTAAGTTATGTAAGTGAGAAAATGTAATATTATTATTATTATTATTATTTAATTTTTATTTTATCCCGATTTTATGCATTCAGTTAAACCAGATAATATGTTGTGGTATTCAATAGAATTCAAAACAAAATTTAAATATAAATAAGAATTAAATTGTGTTTTTTTTTAATTCCGATGCACTTCTGTACAGCTTTTCTGAATTGGTTGGTTTTTTAAAAAAATGTTGCCACATCCACTTTTACCATCAATAAATGAAGGAGAATGCTATATTTTATACATTTTTGGTAGTACAAGGCTAAAATTTGGTAAGCCAACAGTACTACAATTTACGTGGTCGCACTATATCTACGCCCACTTTTAAGAAATCATTGTTATTCCTCAGTTGTACATGTCTTGTGCTGTGGCTTCAAGTGAAGATCATAACATAAATAAATGTTTCCACTGGAGATGAACGATATTTTGCTATCGGTGATTTAATCACCGTGATTAAAAAATATATATGGCAACTGCTGAACTGTGATCCAGTTCTTAAAAATATTGAGATTAATGATTTCATGATTTTTCACGATTCTTTCAATTTTAAATTCCCTCTAAAATTGTTATTTTTCATCCTTTTTTAAACTTCTTGTAATTTCTATTGTCAATAATTCCTATTGACTCCGAAACTTGAGAAAAAATTCACAATTCATCATTTAATATCATACTTTCCCGAATCTGTGTCATAAAAATTTCTCGAAATTGCCATATATTATCCGATTAAGGAAAGAAATAAGGGATTATTAGAAAAAAATTATGGTTTGATTTTTCTTTTGTGTACCTGTTTATTTCCAGTGATATATTAAATTTATATCAATAAGCAATAAGTATATTCCTATAAGAATAAGCAAATGCTGACTTCTATTGAAATAATATCTTTTTAACAATAAGGTAAATGTACGGAATTCCGTAAGTGAACCTTATACCGTAAATTTTTTAATTTAGTTTTTAATGCCAGAAAATAAGATGCCATGGTAAAAATCAAAAAAATTTTTCAAGCCACTGTCTCGAGAAACGTGTCCTTCCTACATTTGCATCACACTCAATTTCGAGATATCGTTAGATCATTCACAGTTTTCGAGTTATTCTACACACTTCGCCGCATTCGCACTTTGTTCTGTGTCTCTAATCAAAATGGTTAAGCCTTAGAGTATGTTTTCTTAAGCTTATAGTTTTAAAATTTATAGAAGTTTAATATAATTTATTTTGAACGAAAAATAAGCAGTGTTTTTAAAGTGTTTTAATAGTGTTTGTTGATTTAATAAAGTAGGTATTAAAAAATAGCAGCTATTTTAGTGATTTACGTAATTGAGGACAAACAACTTTTTGAATGAACCTAATGACGTCATAGTAACGGATTTAAGGAAAGTTATTGCATTTTAAATTTCAAAATTACATATTCATAATTAATACTTCTTATTGTTATTAAGTTTTGTAAACTTTATATATCCTGAAAAAACATTTTGAGCCAATTACGTGATATAAAATAACTTTCCAAATCCTTAATATGTGCATTTGTAATTCATTGATTTCCTTTTAATTTATTAAAAAGGATGTTATTGGAAGTATAGATATTTGTTGTCTATTTGAAAACGTGCAACAAAATTAAGTCAGTTTGCTAGTTTTTATTGTACAAAACATTTTATTTCTTATATTAAATTTAAATTTATGTTTTGAAACAATAATGAATGCCGAAAAATCGTTTACGGAATAAAGTTCAAAATTTCTTCAACCTTACCTAATTCCGTTATATATCACGGCATTAGAGGCCGTTAAGGTTTCTAATTGCGTTGCATTTCGTAACGAAGAAGCCTTTTTTGAAACAGAATTAATAAGGGGAATAAATATGACAATTCAGAAAAAATAAAAATTTATTTCAGACGAATATTGAGTGCTGTTTGCTGTCTGAATATTTAACTTAATCTTTTTACCTCATTGACCATAAGTGATTTTTTTATCACTAAATTAAGTAAAGAACTAGATTTAGCACTTAATACTGTAAGAATGGTTAAAAGGTATCAAAAGTATGTCGATAAATTGAGAAATAACTACATCAAAGAAATAAATGTTTATGAACCACCATACTTTTATAAACCGTGGAAGCAGTAATTGTTGAACGGGTCTATAACTTGATAAAAATAGGGTTTCCTGTCACTAAAAATCAATTAATTTTTAATGTTGCTCTTAAAAGGGGGCATTCTTCTAATCAGTCGCTCTCTAAGTGAATTCTAAATACGGAATTTTTCATTTTATTCAACCAATAGCTATTGCCGTCTTCCACTCCCTTAAAGTTTCTTAGAAAAAAATCTCTACAAGATCTGCTTATCAATAATATTGCAAAGCATTTATTACGAGAATAAGTTGTACCTTCTGCAATTGCTTGAGCACCGCATTCAGTCTAGTTTAAATCCCGATATTATCAAAAATTACACCAAAATAACAAAACCACATACACCAAAGAAGAAATTTTTAATGGTTTAATCAATGAATTATTTGTTTTGAAAGGAAATTATGTTTTAGTAAAAATAAATAAGAAAAGTTTTTAGGAAAAGTCGGTAACATTTTGGTTACTCCTCGACTTTTTTTTTGCATTTATTTATAGCTTGGGTAGTTGTGAATATGCCCCTAAAAGGATTTTTAGAAATTCGAAATACTTTAGAAGATACAGCTTTTTTTGTAAAGCAAGGTCTTCAAACTTTACTTCAAACTTCAAACTTTAAACGCGTTTATCTCGAAACCACGTTTTTCGAACTGGCGGCCATGATATCTCCAGTTCAACTGAACCGATTTTCATGAAACGAAGTGGAATCGACGCAGAATTGTCACCATTCTCGGGTGAACCTCGACCATAATTTTAAAAAATTTTTTACTATTTTTTTTTACACTAAACTACAAAAAAAAACCCGAAATTGAATTTTTTTTTTTGAATGGCCGCCATTTTGTCAAAAAAATCACAAAATTAAGCTTGAGGTTCACCCGAGAATTGCATCTATACTGATTATAACCCCGTTTTTTTTTCATTTCAGACGCTCCGGAGACCCGGAATCGTGGCCAGCGTGACGACACCTTTTTTTTTCAATAAAAAAAGTTTTCAATTATTCTTTGCGTTTTCAAATAAGAATTTTTTTAAAAAGGGTCCAAAAAACGGGTTTTGAATGAGAAGACCGCCTTAAGAGCTCTAATTCGCTCAATATTCACGAAAGCGTTCTGCTCCTGTTTTAGCTATTTTTCTATTTTTTTCCCGTGCATACTTGTAGGATGAAAATTAATGTTACGGTTATGTTAATAATGTAATGTTAATGTTAATGTTAATGTAATGTTAATGTTAATTATGTTATTTTCAATATGCTACGTGTTCCGTTTTAATTGCATTTTGGTTGGCTGTAAACCATATGCCCACGTGGCGTGATGATATATATTCCGGATCTAAAGCAACGATGTTCGGGGTTCAAATCACGGCAGCGGCAAAAATTTTTTTTAAATTTTCATATGAATTGAAAACGTTAGCCTCGCGTCACGAATAAGAGACCTTGAAATTTCACTCGCCGCCAAAGAAGTTTCACTTCAAAAATCCTGGTTGCGTTCCTGATGGCAAGACATATTCCACAAAATGTTACACAACGTTATCACAAAAGGAAAATTATAAAGCAATGCTTATGGTAGATTTTCGTTCATGAATTCTTCAAAGAATGTTGAAAGGAGCCCCCCTTTTTTAAAACAGCGAGTCACTGAACCCATTACAATACATGCTTAATTATTAATTTTGTTACATAACGTGAATCTTTTAGTTGTCAGGAAATATTAAGTTGTTATAATTTAATAGAAAATAGTTTAAATAATAATTTTAAGTCCATCTTGCAGGTTTTGAAAGTTGTAGTTCGGAAAACATTTCCGTGCATGAAAAATGATAAAAAATTACTTACGATAATGAGAATGAGAGACTTTAAAATCTCCCCTCCATGTCAGAAGTTACAATTTTCAGTCCGAGAAATTTCTACTGGCTAAAATGTAAAAAGTATCAAGCTGCTAGATAGTATCATTAGGGGTATTCTCGCTGTCTTGCAAAACCCTTGCAAGGTGTAAGAATTGCAAAAGTTGCAGAATCTTGCAACCCGTGCAACGACAGAACAACAAAACACAAGCGATACAAGTTTTGCAATTCGTGCAATCTGTGCAATCTGTGATACCCATGTTTTGAGTGGACGTGTAACCTTACACTCTAATTGAGAGAAATTTGTTAATTATAGTTCGTGTGCGTCAGAGTAAGTATTAAATTTTTTTGTTTTCGCCTGTTCGCGGCATTTCTTTTAATATTCACAATATTTGTGATTTTGTGCGCTTCCGCAGTGTTGCATATTTCAGTATTGCAAGGTTGCATTTTCACAAATTTTGCATGTTTGCTATACTGCGAGAATACCCCTATTATGATTATTTTCATATAACATGGTTATCAGCGGTGAGTTTATTTATCGCTTTTAACAATTTTACCATTTTAGTCCAAAAAGTATGCGAACAGAGTTAATGACGAATTTACGCTTGTCAAAAAAATTTAAAATTGTCAATCACCAGAATAAGACTCCAAGTTTGCTTAAAACATCGACTAGTTTATTTTTTATATTGGGTTTCCAAGCTTTCGCCCGGCAGTGTATTAGAAGCTCAAGAGTTCCAAGTCCATTAAAAAACCTATTAGATTCTTAAGAATATAAAAATCCATTATTTGATTGTTAGCTAGTGTTGTTATGATTCATTTGAAAGATAACGATAGCCATGCAGCTGTTAATCGAGAATATACTTCATTTATTTAAAAGAATACATCACATCACACGCATGTATCATCTGATAATTACCAAAGCTAAGAAAGTCTAATTCTTAAGCCAAACCAAGTAATGATGACCCAATTAAAACCTGCTTCTCCAGAAGCTGATTTGTTCGATGACAATGTTAGTGTTTTTCTTTTAATTTGCAGTTTTTGTGTTATGCTGTGTTATTTTGTTATGTTGAGTGTAACAGGCATTCCAAGAATCAGCCAAAGAAAGGCCGATACCGATACTGAGTGCGCGTGAGTGAACCTAAGAAAAGTAACTTCAAAACAAGATGCACAGATTTCTCTTGGATTAAAGTCAACAAAACTCGACGACGCAGCTCAAAAACCAGAAAATTCCCCTTGTGCAGAGAAACTTGTGGAACTTTGGTTGTTCTTGGCGATATGCATACTTAAGTAGACTTTAAAAGCGGTTTCAACCTCAGTCGATTCGTAAATGCGTTGCTGCAATATTGTTCAGAGCGAAGAAACATAGGCAAGAAGAAACAAAAGCATGAAACTGATTAAAAGCATTCTTGTGTTTGGTAAGTGTTGGATATTGATTTATGAGCAACACTTGAAATAAAAAAATGACATTGTTTTTTTTTGTACAGCGCTGCTGTTAGTGGTGTCAACCGGCATTGAAGCTTCGAAAAAACATAAAAATAAGTCTTCAGATGGATCGAAATCGAAAACAAAGACCAAATGGTCTACATCCACCTACAGAGGCAATAATGAACCTAAAACTGTTGTTGCAACCGAAGAACACGGCTACTATGTGAAGCGCACTTTTGCTCCTGTGAATGACACACCCACCCTGAGAAGTCCACCATATTTGGCCATACCTATTGCGTGGTTGAACGCTGACTCCAATTGTGCTTATGGTAATTCAGCTGTCATTAACGGTAATGCAAATGCAGTTCAGGAAGGATTCTTATGCGACGATGATTGCACGGAACCATATGAGCCCATCTGTGGTAAAACCAATCGCGAGGTGGCTGTCTTCTACAATAAATGTAAGCTGAATGTGGCCAAATGTCGCACACACGGGCTATGGACAGAGTTAGCCTATAAGGAATGCCAGCAGAGCTATGCCGATGAAGTGAAATACACCGATCAGAAATTCCGTTCATCTCCTTACTTTAGAATTGCGACGGCACCTATTAAGGCGGAGCCACCGAAAGTAGACACGGTTGCACAAGTAGCTATGGACGCTCTCAACGATATCAGCGATAAAATAGATCAGGCAGAAACAAACGACGAACGGGCGACTGAGGCAAGTATCAACGGCTACGAGGCTACAACTATTTCCAATAAAATTGAAAATTTAACTGTATAAAAATCAATCAAATAACAAAAAAGTTGTTCTATTTTTTTAAAGAAAATTCAGATCAAGTTTGTAATAATTTATTTGCTCGTGGTGAGAATACTGCAAGACATGAGCTCAGTAGAGGCTTCCTCTAAATTTACCTAAATGCAGTTATATCCTCAGTTATAGATATATATTTTCTAGCTTTCCTCAATAGTGTACTTTGCGCGTTATGCTGTCTTTTCTCAGAATTCATCTAGCACCTGGTGCACCCGGTGCTCCCGGCATACCTGGTGCTCCCATTGAGCCTGGTGTTCCAGCTAGACCCATATCGCCAGTTTCACCTTTCTTACCAGGGCGACCAGGCATACCAGGAGCACCCATCATACCTAGACTTCCACGACGTCCAGAGTGACCACGTTCGCCGTCTTCACCGGGAGGGCCAGGAGGTCCAGGTGGACCCGGTGGTCCAGCGGCACAATCACAACTATCCTGGTAATAAACTTGCTGTGGATAAGCATGTTTCTGGTATTTCTTCGTATCTGTTTGGGCGCTAAAGATATTATTATGTCCATCAAAAAGATTTGGTATTTGAAAATCAAGAGAGCGGTCGTCTGCAGTTGCAAGTTGCCCAAAGAGAGCACCTATTTTAAAAAATGAATTATTAAGCTATTCCTTTAAACAAAATGCAATCAAATAACTTACTCACTACAAATAACGCAACTAAGATCGACATCTTTAACGTTTCTACTGATTATCGTTGCGAAAAAACTTAGCCTTTTATAACTGCGACGTTTTTTTCTAAAAATGAGCTATATTTCTCCAAGTTCTTCACACTAACAAAAGTTATGCAAATATTAGAAAAACGTTTTCAGTTTATTGCAAAAAATTACATTAACGATAATGAAATTGTTTTTGTTGCTTGTTTCTGAACAGTTTTTACAGTTCAAATAAAATTTCATTAAAATAATGATCAAAGAATCTATTTAACTACACTAACATGATGCTTGAATTTATGTTTTTATTTTTTTGTGTTTTTGTTCAACAAAAGAAAGATATTAAAATATATTTGCACATTTTTAAAATGTACTGGACAGTTTGTTTAATTCTCAAACCTAGTCTGGCAGAAACATATGAAAGCTATTGAAATAAATGTATAGAAATGATTATTTAATTAAAAATATAGAGATCATTAGGGTGAATTCGGTTGATGTGGTATACATTTTGGTTTTTTTGACCATTGTGTGCAAATGGCTTAAAAATATAAATTGCATGCTTGATAACTAAGGTATTACTAGGGTCCGATTCTGTATAAATTTTTGCATTCGGTTAATGAGTATTAGAGATGAGCAATTTTTTGATACCGGTGATTTAGTCATGGTGATTTAATAATCACTAGTAACTGCGGTGCTCCAATAGTTTCAAAAAGTGTGATCAGTGATTGAGTTTTTTTATTTTTCATTTGGTTCGTCGTTTGCAGCGATAAGCAATTTAAGCGGAGATTTTTTGCTTGTCAAAAATGTTGTCTCTGTTTCTCAACTAAGCAATCCACATGTAACTTGGCTTGAATTTTATTTCGTTGTTTCGATAAATTTCTTTCAATTATTAAATTTCTTTCATTTATTATTAAATTAGGAATTAATAGTTTTGTGGTGACACCGTGGCATGCAGGTTAAGTGTGTGGCTTAGCATGCTCGGAGCCCGGGTTCGATCCCCAGCCGCGGCGAAAAGTTTTTTCAATAATAAATTTTTCTGATCGGTCATCACCTCTCTGCAGCCAATGGCAAACCTCAGAGAGTAAGTAATGCCATGTAAAGCTTCTTGAGAACATGAACTTTAGCCGTTCGGAGTCGGCATAAAACATGTAGGTACAGTTCTCGCTCAATTGTGTGCAAACATTTCATAACACACACAATACAATTGATCATAAGAAGCTCGGTCAAAGTCCTTTCAAGGGCTGAAATGGCCAATTTGTTTTGTTTGTTTTAATTAATAGTTTTCATGAGTTAAGACTTTTAACACTTACTTCAAAAAACCAGATACATAAAATCACAACATCTCTCATGTTCACATGTAATCTTCTAATATATAAAATCAAATGTTTGTCTGTCTGTCTGTCTGTCTGTTCCGTATAGGCTCGCGCACCGTTTATCCGATAGAGCTGAAATTTAGATACCGAGTACCTTTCATAGTGAGAAAGAACATAGGGGGTGTAAAAAAGTGGGCGGAAGTATATGGGCGTGGCAGTCTATAATAACTTCTAAACGCCTGGACTGATTTCAATGAAATTCGGTATGAAGGTTCAACTGCTCCCAAAATAAAACATAAGCCATTAAAAATTCCAAAGACTTACGCAAGAGGCCGCTTTAAGTAGTGCATTTTTAAGACTCAATAACTACTAAACGCCTGGACCTATTTCAATGAAATTTGTAATGAAGGTTCAACTGCACCCAAGTTAAAGCATAGGCTATAAAAAATTCCAAAGACTTACGTAAGAGGGCGCTTTAAGTAGTGCATTTTTAAGACTGAATAACTCCTAAACGCCTGGACCTATTTCCATGAAATTTGGTATGAAGGTTCAACTGCTCCCAAAATAAAACATAGGCTATAAAAAATTTCGAAAGACTTCCGCAAGCGGGTGCTTTAAGTAGTGCGTTTTCAAGACTCAATAACTCCTAAACTCCTGTACCGATTTCAATGAAATTTGTTATGAAGATTCCACTGCACCCAAGATAAAGCAGAGCTTAAAAAGTGGGAGGATGTATTTGGGCGTGGCACTTCATAATAACTCCTCAACACCTGTACCGATTTCCATTAAATTTGGAATGAAGGTTCGAATGCGTCCAAGATAACATAGGCTATTTCAGAAAAACTTCCTTGAGAGAGCGCTTTATTCAATCAACTATTTTTGGCTCATTCGTGTCAAAATGGATGAACCGATTTTGATGAAACTTGATAGGCATTTGTATATGTTACTGAAATAGATTCTATGCTTTTAAGAGTTCTTTCGACAAAAATCAAGGAATGAGCCGAAGGCAAAAGAAGTCAAAAACCAAAGACGAACGAATAAAGAGAAGTTTAACGAATACGAGCAGAAGCTATAAAATGATGAACAAAAATCAACCGAACAGTATCGACCAAAACCGAAGTTGATCGAAAGTAATCCAAGAATCGAATCGATGCTTATAGGATTTTTAAAATTGGATTTTTTTTTTGAGATAAAATTGCATATTAAATGCATGCTAAGAAAAACTTTAAGCGCATTTTTCTCAAAATGACTCTTCAAACTGCACTCAGAAAAAGTTTCTCCTAATATGATGAAAAAGGCGTCATATTTAGAGAAAAATGGTATAGACTTTGCTCCAGAGAGTGCGTCTAATGCGATCCTAAAAATTCTCTAATAATAATAAAAAGCTTCTATGAAAAAAAGATATTTATAAAAATATATCGTTTTTATAGAAAAAGACTTTTTATTTTTGAGATAAGATTTGTTTTTATTAAACATTTCTATTGTTTTTTTCCATTTCCTAGAAGTGAAGAAATAGTTCTACGAAAATGTGAAAATTTATTCTAATTGAAGAACATCTTATTTAAAAAAGAGAAAAATTGATATTATCGAAAATAGAGAAATTTTTCACCGGAGAAAGATGTATGTTTTTTTGTGTGGGTGAACCAGACGGCTGATCGAGACGTTGAAGATGTTATGTTTTTTTTTAATTATGCCTGGCAGGTACAGTTTAACGAAAATTTGACCAAACACTTACGACGGAAGGAGGGGGCAAAACCCCAAAAAAACGATACTTTAAATATTTTAAAATTGAATTGATAATTTAATAAATGTTAAAATAAGAGCAGTTTTGAAAATCTTCCTTTTTCTGTGCTCAAGGCACAGCTCCGAGTAACACCGGGTTACATCCGCTAGTAGTATATATAATAAGCAACCCAGTCGGCAACAGTAGATGTGGTTTTCATTCGATTTAGCCCATTTTCGAACTTGATTTTAAGAAAAAAGCTCAAATTACGAATTTCATTACAAAAGCTTGATAATAACGTCTGTAATCGTGTCAACAGACAGACAAAGAAAGGGCCATGGCTTAATCAACTCAGGTGGCTATGTTGATCAAGAATATATATACTTTTCTATACCTACCACGCCTCCTTATGGGCGGTTCACACGTCGCATAGTGTAACGATACCATATAGTAAGCGGCCAAAAATAGAAGGAGTTACCATAGAACCTTGAATTTTTGTGGACAAGAGGAGAGTTCTCGCAAAAGTATGACCAAATCGACAAACTAATACATCCACCCCCTCATATAATCGAAATCGTTAATCTGGTATATTTTCCGAAAACAGAATCCCAGAGCAATGTTATTTGGGACACCTGGTTCTTGTATAGAAGTAACTAGTTGGTGTAAATTTTAACTAAATGGGTAAACTAATTCACCCACCTCTCATATAAACAAAACAACAACAACAAATTGGCCATTTCAGCCCTTGAAAGGACTTTGACCGAGCATCTTAGGATCGATTGTGTTGTGTGTGTTATTAAATTTTGCACACAATTGACCGAGAACTGGACCTACAAGTTTTATGCCGACTCCGAACGGCTCATGTTCTCAAGAAGCTTTACATGGCATTATTTTACTCTCTGAGGTTTGCCATTGTCTGCAGAGAGGTGGTGACCGATCAGAAAAATTTTTTATTGAAAAAATTTTTCGCCACGGCTGGGGATCGAACCCGGGCTCCGAGCATGCTAAGCCACACACTTAACCTGCATGCCACGGTCACCACCCTCATATAAACTAAATCGGTATACTAAGGCATGAGCTCCCCAAAAATTTAACCAAATAGCATCGCAGAGTAATAAAATTTGGTACACCTAACTCTTTTAAAGAAAAAACTTGTTGGTGTGAAAAAAAACTAAATTCACTAATTCACCCACCTCTCATAACCGAAATCGTTAAACTGGTATATTTCTCCGAAAATTCATCCCAGAGTAATGCAATTAGTTAGTGCGAAAAGAAATCAAATTGGCCAAAAATTAAAAATTATCCAATTTAAAAAAGGCATCCCTACGAAATGAATTTTTTTTAAAGGTTAGCAGTTACATCAAGCTAATTTTTTTTGTGCAACATTTACCATACATCACAAATAAAATATAAAAAAAATTTAAGAAATAATTTTGGATTTTTTTTTTAATCCCTTGAATTTGGGAAAATTTTGCACTTTTTGTTTAAAAAAAGGAATACCGATACCGTTAGTATCCATGGATGAAAGAATACAAGGTTACGACGTCCGCATGTTTTACCGCTAGATGACGTAATTGGCGCCAACTTTTCCTATTTGCTAAAAAAGAATGGCAATAGGATAGCTACATAGAGATGACACATTCAATTGGCGCCGAAAGGGAATTACGAAATAGGGTATTCACACCGCATTCGTAAGTTTGTTATTTGGTAAGTTGTTACTTCGTTAATTTTGTTAATTGTAAACACACCCATTTGTTTCATCTCCACATTAACCCACATTTTTCCACATTAACTTGTTTTGAGCCACTTGAATTCATGGCATTGAAATATTTCAATGATTTCTGAATTGTGGCTTCAAATAGATTAATGCTACACGCAGAGAAAAAAAACGTTTATCGCCAGTTTGCTGCAAACGAACTTCGTTTGTCATGCTTCAAATCATTGTTTGTAAACGTTTGAACAGTTGGCATAATAATGGTTAGTTGCGGGAAACACGTTATTTAGTTGCAAGAAATTAATTTTGTTTGTCATAAACGGCAGTGATTTTTAAATTGCAGCAACCGAAAAATTTATTTTTTCCAACTGAAAACTTCGTTTGCAGGCAAAAAAATTAATTTGTTGTAAGCGAGTAGTTCTCAACTGACAAAAAAAGTTGCTTGATTTCGGTGATTAAAAATGTCTAATTTTTGCCATCAACGAAAAGGAAGTATTTTAAGAGTGTGAACAAGCAGACACACAACTGTGAATCACAAGCGCAGTCACACAACTGCTACACAGCTCGCTTTCGTTGATGACAAATGTAAAATATTTGCCATAAACGAAGAAACAAGAATGTGTTACAATTTAAGCAAGCGAAGCCACACAAATGGCATCTCGCTTGTACCTTTGCACTTTGTCTTAACAAAAATGTTAGTTGTTGTTTTTATTATAATAATAGTCAGTTGCGGGAAATGCGTTATTTAATTGCAAAAAATGAATTTCGATTGCCATTAACGTAAGTTTTTTTTTAAATTTCGGCAACTGTCAAATTTGTTTTGTTCAACTGAAAACTTCATTTGTAGAAAAAAGATCCATTTCTTATGACATATACATTTGTAATCTTAAACATTCATTCTAGACAATATCTCACAATAGCTCAATGGATGCATGCTAGACTGGCACGCGGGAGACGTGGGTTCGATTCTTGGCTGTGTAAGTATCAAAAATTTTAATTTAATTATTGAAATTGTAATTCTGTTTCAATAACTGCTTGGTCAAAAAACCGTCAAAATAAGAATAATAAAAATAATAATAAAAAACATTAATTTAAAAAAAAAAAATATTTGGTGTTTCTGTTGGGAATTGAACCCAGGTCACTCAAGTTCCTAGACTCGACCGCCAGCACGCTCGGCTAAACTTGAACTTCCAAAACAGTGATAAAATTTCATTAAGTTCGATGTTTTTTCGTTTCAAGCAAGAATATTTTTAAGTTGATGACAACTGAATACTCGTTTGCAGCAAATACAGTTTGCAAACGAAGTATAGTTGGTGAATTTTTCAGTTACGATAAACGAAAAATTTCTTTGCGTGTAGGAATGTACGAAAAAGCTGTAGTAGCTCTATTGTTATTGCTTCTCGTTAGTCTGGTTAGCATACCCAGATTCCAGTAGTCACTCTTGAAACCGCACATAGGTCCCCATGTACTGAATTAGAATGTATGTATATTCTTTCACCAATTTTAGAAGTTCTTATTTAAGTATGTTTTTGTTCGATTTTTTCATTGTAATTTCAGAGAAGTCTTAAATACTTGTCTCAACTATTTCTAAATAAAAATAATTTAATACAACTGAAATCAGCTCCATAGAGCTCAAAATCATCTCAAGACATGCTATTCACGTTTGCAGTTTATGCCAGAAATTAGGCTTGAAAATTTGTTTGATAAAAACTTCAACATGTTACTAATAAGTGTAATCTTGGGCTTGTTTGTCAAAAAATTTAATTTGTTGTTGTTGTTTCTGCATATAAGAAAAATGTGAACAACGTAATTCTCAGTTGTTTTTTGTTCAGGGGTATTCTCGCTATCTTGCAAAACCCTTGCAAGTTGTAAGAATAGCAAAAGTTGCAGAATCTTACAACCTTTGCAACGACAACAACAAAATAAAAGTTATAAAAGTTTCGCAATTCGTGCTTGGCACCCATGTTTTGGGTGAACGTGCAACCTTGCACTCTGATTGAGACAAATTTATTCATTTTAGTTAGTTTCCGTTAAATTTTTTTGTTTTCACCTGTTCGCGGCATTTCTTTTAATATTCACAATATTTGGGCTTTTGTGCGCTCCCGCATTGTTGCATATTTCAGTATTGCAAGGTTGCATTTTCACAAATTTTGCATCTTTGCTATACTGCGAGAATACCCCTATTATATTTTCCTATCCACATTGGATCAAATATATCTTATTTGGACAAAGAAAATAAAATTTGTAATTTCGTTTTTGTTATGTGGTTCCTTTGGTGCTCCCAAACAATCTCAAAATTTCTTAGATTAGGCATATGAGAGCATATTATTTTTTTTTATTTACAATCCATAAATGGCAAGCATTGGATACAAATGAGCATGTTTTTTATTTGACAAGCAATACAAAAATGTCATAAATTGGTACATTAATTTCTTTAATAAATGATCCAAAATCATATACATCATGTACGAATGGGCGTGTTAATTTTAATCAAGAATATATGGCTTAGCTCAGAATCACTCCCAGTTAATTGGTTTGTTATTGTTTTCAGTTCAAGTTTCTCTCCGTGTAAATTACGCTTTTTTAATAAATCCAATAATAAAGCAAAGATTAACTTATTTATACCGAAAACACTCATTTTGAACAATCTCACGTGAGACTAGAGGAGGGGGGAGGGGATCGATCCAAATCTCATGATATCTCACTAGGAGGGGGTAAGGATCAAAAAATCGCCAAAATCAACTCACGTAATTAATGGATGCCTCCAAAGAAGTTATTTTAATCTGATTGAAAGGCTGTAATATGGCACAAGTGCTAACCAGACCATTGTTGTGGTGTTGATCAAGTAGAATTCACCTTTCATCGCGGCTGCCTATTAAGAGGCTCGAAGGTTTATATTCCCAAGTCATTAAGACCTCTAGTGTAAATCTAGTTACATACTGATCATTTTGTAATGTCGAAATTGAAGGCTCTAGCCTGCTCCTACTGTTCTTGGAAACATATAGATGGTGATATTGAAAAATTTGTCTGCCGAGTATAAAAATACGTGGCTGAATCCTAAAAAGCTTACCAAGCCAATACATTGTTTTTAAGCACTGAGTAAAGTTTTCGAAAATAGGTCATGTGGACTATGCCGGTTCATTCTTGGAAAAATATTTTTTCCAATTGATGCATTCAGCATATGGGCAGAGGATCGCATCGTTTCGGATATCACGACCGAGTCCACTATTAAGGTTTGCAGGAATATTTTTGCAACATTGGGCTTTCCCAAAGTGCTAGTAAGAGATAATGTACTGCTGTTAAAATCAGAAAATTTAAGAAAGTCTTTGAAGCAAAATGGCATAATTCATAAAACCAGTGCACCGTACCATCCGGCGACAAACAGACGGGCTGAGCGTTTCTGACACACTTTCAAAATCAAATTAAAAGCAATCAACAGTCGGAGAAAAGAACTCCAAATATCATTCTTACCAATATTTAAGTAAATTTATTTAAGAAATAATTTTTCTTTCAAATAACAGTCTATCTTGTTTCTTTTGATATGCATTTTATCACAATATTAAATTGATATTAAAAACTTTGAAATCAACCAAATCCAGAAATTAAAAGGCAATCCAAGATCCCGAAAATTCCGGGATTTCAGGACTTATTATCCCGGAACTTTCGGTACTGGAAAAGTCCAGGATCCCGTTACTGGAATCCCTATTGCTGACACTAACGTTTCACTTCTTTCTACAACATATTCTGAACATTGTTTTCGTTGCCAGAATATTGGAATATTTAGAAGAGTTTAAGTGTTTATTTTCAAATTTAAGTAAGATATGCAACAAAAATTCAAACTTCCTTATCAATGCAACTTCAACTGGAAAAAATTAATTTCACATTAACATAATTGATGAAACTTTATAAGAAAACATGTAGAAATACGAAAAGAACATTTAAAAAAAAGGTGAAAGATGCAGTAGAATAAAAACTTGAAGAACTTCTTAATTCAAAAACTTGTTCATTAATTCAATAATACCATATTTAATTAAATAATAAAAAATTCGTTCAAGTTTAAATTCCCTTTAATTTCGTTGTTGACAGTTTATGGCGACTCAGTGACTATTAATTAACAGACATGTTTGCCTGTTCATATTAATGGAATGTTATGAAGGAGACCCTAAATCAAGCTCATTAGATGATCAAAAAACATATCTTTGTTTTATAATTTTAATTCTTTACTTCTTATGTTTCTTATGTTCTGAAATGCATTTTGATGGCATATAAAAGCTGAATGTGCTGACATCAAGTTTAATCACTTCTAGTTAGTAGCAATGAGTAGCGGAACAACTTTAGTGGCGCTTTGGTGTGTTAGCCTTGGTAGGAAAGCAACAAATAGTCCACGAAAATTTTGAATACATTAATTTTTTTATTTTGTTTCTTTTTCAGTGATTTTAAGTGCAACAGCTTTTAAAATCAATGACGCAGCGGAGGCTAATGTTGAAGATATAGGATCTGAAGTAATCCTTGAAGAACTGGAAATCGAAATGAAGAAGACAACTGAAAAAACCCCAGCCGCCCAGCAGTTAGCTGTACATAATCAGGAAGTGGAGGAGGTGGAGGTGGACACCGCAGAAAACGCAGATGAGGTCATTTCAAGCTTAACCGTAAAAGATACCGATGGACGCAGCAAATTTGTTAATAACCAATACATACCTGATGATTTGTCCAATATTGATCCGAAACCGCTTTTTGATTTGCTGCAAGAAGAAACGAATCAACAAAATCCACCAAAACCTTTGTCAAAACATACCTACGATAATTTCGGTGCATCTGCAGTTGTGGTTTGTGAGAAGGAATCAGAACATAACGAAGGAAGCACATTTAAGTTGCCAAAGCCTACAAAACTGCCAAGTTTATTCTTGAGACCAATAACTGCACAGCCATCAAAGCCGATCAACGCATCAAATAAAGGACCAAGGGAACAGACCAAATTTAAAACTGTTTCCAACGCCTCTCAATTCGTAGCCACGCCTGTGGCCAACCTTCTGCTGAAATTGGAAATCGGCATTGCAGCACCTTCACAACAAATCCATGATGAAAATTCAGTCGAAATAGGCAACTAGTTTTAATGAATTGCACTAGGACTAAATTCAAATAAATTTATGTTAATCCTTAACTATATTTAAAGGTAATTTTTTTGCTGTTTGTTTGTTGCTTTTACTTTTACGCATTACATTGGAATATAAGTTAAATACGTTCGAAAGGCTTGAGAATTGAAAGGATATCGCTTTATGCGTGCTTTTCTATAAATTTCTAACTAAACCAGAGTTGTAAGTCCCTTAGCTCAATTTGGTCAATTTCCTCACTTACAACAACTTCAGTATTTTTGAGTGTGTGTTGTAATTCTGAGAACTGACTTCGCCGGCACATCGCGCTACTACAGCTATTTTTTTTTTTTTCGTCGCCATCATTTTTTATTTTTTTTTTTTTTTTTATTTTAAACTTAACTCACTGCCACAACAACTCTGAACTAAACCGTAGAGATACTTTTGCAGATTTTGCTTTCGGGATAGATGGATAGATACGATTTACACCGAGCTATGACATCTCTGACACTGCGGCTTCTTGTGATGCCTATTGGGCTATACTTATTTATTTAAATACTTGAGATTTTTCATAAAACAAATAATATTTTCAAGGTTAAAATTAGAAGGTGTCTTAATATGACTAATTTGCTATCGAGGACTAATTCTCTTCTTAACTTGGAGAGAAGAACTAGACATTCAGTGAAAATATGTGTGGTTGTTTCTTCATCCTCAAGGCATAGTAATTAATTTTTGGGGAGATATGTTTTTAGTTAGCAGTGTTCAGTTATAAATGCGGTCATCGCACTTGAATTATAGTTAGCAATTATTTGTAGGTATTGATTGTTTTTCCCTTCGTTTATAAGGAACTTAGATTTCTTAGGTTATAGTTCTGGAAATATTAGCTTATCGAAAATTAGTCCTAAAGAGTTCTTCCAAGAATCTCGAGATTACCGGAATGAGGTTTTTTTAGCGTGTTACTTGAATAGATTCTTGCCAACATCACATAACGGTTCCGGTCCTTTGAATGGTAATTCTGCTCCTGTTTGGTAGAGAGTCCGCTTTCTAATTCCCGTCAAAGCCACTGTGGGCAGTAGGGTAATTTTGTCATTCTGTGTAGCCTGCTATTCAGCTCCAATGCCTTCCTCTATTTCCTTTCTCCGTTCGTATTCCACACAAGGTCGTTTTGTGCAAACAACAAAGTGAAATTCAACAAAGATTTCTCTTTCACTCTATAAACCCAGCAGATAAAGATGCTCGGCATAGAACAGTTTAAATTTAGTCAGCAGGCACTAACAAGATTTTTGGCCGATTTTGTCCAAAAATCTTGACATTTTTCGAAAAAACGCCGACATTTTGTTATTTTTCAACCAAAATTGTTTCTTCTAGTTCATTCCATGGCGGTTTTGATGCTGATAAAAATCCCGTTCTTTGTTTTTTTTTCCGATGTCCCAGTGAGTTTTAATCACGCCCGCCATGGCTTTTTGATGTTTTTTTTAAATAATTCCAGTAGTTATATATATAATTTTTCAAAATGATATCTTGTCTTATATTCCACTTATAGGCATTTTAAACCCTTAAAAGAAACTTTTTTGAAGGTCTCACGTCCCCTTAAATAAAAACAAGTTCTTGCAGGTTTCGTCAGGGATTGAACCCTGGACGGTTGAATCCCGGTTCGACGGTTGAAACCCGAGACGGTTGACTATTAAACTCGACCGAAAGCAAGCTCAGCTAAACTTGAACTTTTTAAAAGATGTTTAAAAAATTTCATATAGTACGGCAATCGAGGCAACTAAAAGCTCTTTTTAAATTTTTTATTTTTAAATATCAAACGAACGTTTTAAAGGGTCTTTTGAAAAATGTTTATTTTAAAAAATCAAACGAATGTTTTAACAGCTCATTTTAAAATGTTTATTGCAGAAAATCAAACAAACTTTTTAGAAGCTTTCTTTAAAATGTGCGTTTTTAAAATAAAAATAAACGTGGGACCGGTACTAGCATTTTTTGGAACTAGTGCAGAACTATTCTAAATCCGGTCCTTTTTTCTGTAGGGAAATAACTATATCAACTTCTTTTTTTGAGATTGGAAAATTCAAGAAAAATTTGTCAAAATCTTTTTATTTTAAATATCAAAAATTCTATTTTAAGTTTAATCTAGATCAGACATGAGCTTCCAGAAGCACAATTGGCTCAGTTGGTTCAGCTTAAAAATTTGTTTTGTTTTATCAATTTTGTGTTTGCACATTTGTTAAAACAACAACAAGTAAAGAAAGTCGAAAGTCGGTCTAGGCCGACTATGAAATACCCTAAACCTACTTTTACAAACACAAATATTATTGAAAATGGGCATGAATTTAAATGTTGATGAAAAATTACATGCCAAATTTTATTTCTGTAGGTCACAATCAATGCCTTTATTGTGCTTTCGCTATGGGAGGTGGGCGTGTTCATGGACGGACCCCAATTTTTTAACACATCTTAGTATTGGTATAAAATACAAACTTACCAAATTTGATCTCTTTATGACAAACATTATCTTATTTATTGTGTTTTAAACTTTTTGGATTGTATGGAAGGTAGGCGTGTCCGTAGGCGGATGACGTCCATTTTTCACAACCGTCTTTGTTTTGTTTTGTTATAAAAACATAAAAACAAAAAAAAAACAAATTGGCCATTTCAGCCCTTGAAAAGACTTTGACCGAGCTTCTTATGATCAATTGTGTTGTGTGTGTTATTAAATGTTTGCACACAATTGACCGAGAACTGGACCTACATGTTTTATGCTGACTCCGAACGGCTAAAGTTCTTGTTCTCAAGAAGCTGTACATGGCATTATTTACTCTCTGAGGTTTGCCATTGTCTGCAGAGAGGTGGTGACCGATCAGAAAAATTTTTTTATTGAAAAAAACTTTTCGCCGCGGCTGGGGATCGAACCCGGGCTCCGAGGATGCTAAGCCACACACTTAACCTGCATGGCACGGTCACCACCATAAAAACATACGTGTCAAATTTTATCTCTGAAGGTAAAACAGAGCCGTATTTATTGCAGTTTTAATTTTTGGGTTGTATGGGAGGTGGGCGTGTCTGTGAGCGGATGACACCCACTTTTGGAAAACATCTTTGTGTTGATAAAAAACACATACACACCAAATTTTATTGTTGAAGGTTAATTATGAGCTTGCTTATGCAGTTTTAAATTTTCGCGTTGTATGGGAGGTAAGCGTGTCCGTGGGCGGATGATGTCCATTTTTCAAAACCATCTTTGTTTTGTTATAAAAAACATACGAGTCAAATTTTGTCTCTGTAGGTTTAACAAAGGTTGATTTATTGTGTTTTCAATTTTTGGGTTGTATGGGAGGTAGGCGTGGCCGTGGGCAGATGATACTAATTTTTCGAAGAGATCTTTATGCAGTTTTCAATTTTTGCGTTGTTTGGGAGGTAGGCGTGTTCGATAGTGTAGATCAGTGAAATTAATAAAAGAAAGCCAAAGCCTAATTAAAAAAAATAATTGCCTGATTAAAGTAAACAACAAAATACATTACCAACAACAAAAGCGAACATCTTAGCGTCACCACCATCGACAACAATGTACTTTGTTGCTTTTTGCAAGTGCAAAGAATATATTCATAAAAAAAAAACCCAAAAACAAAATACATATGCGACAAACTCATCAAGATCGTCTGAATTTCTATTCCACTAACAAAACACATACGCACAACAACAATGCTGTGGGTTTGGTGGTCGCACCGCACAGCTTGTGTGTTTCGATGCGTATGTTGTTGTTGTTTGTTATTGTTGTTTTTCGCAAGTGCATTTCTACGTAAATTTGGCGCAAGTAAAATGTGAGTTTTATTTAATTTTAATAAGAGGGCCACAAGGGCCACCTTTGTGATCATGCCTGGTGTAGATCCTTGGGTCCATGTGACTATGTGTACTGAGTTTCATCCAAGTATCTTAACTCCTTCTTATCCTGTGTTTACGGACAACACACAGACGGACGGACGGACATGAATAGCTCGACTCACGAGGTGACGCTGATCAAGAATATATATACTTTTTTATACCGGACTCGCTTCGTTCTATGCGTTACAAACAATGCGTTGGCACAAAGTTAATATACCCTGACCTTTCAGGTTTTTCGAAGGTTTTGGGTGTCATCCGCCCACGGACACGCCGACCTCCCATACAACCGAAAAATTAAAAACGCAATAAATAAGCCTCTGTTTAACCTACAAACATAAAATTTGGCATGAATGTTTTTTATGACAAAACAAAGATGGTTTTGAAAAATGGACGTCATCCGTTAAAGGAAAGAAGACAAGCCTCAGAAAAGCTTGTTCAATTTGTGCCATACTTCTGTAAATCGATACATAAAAAAAATAACATTGAATTGCCATCTGTTGGCTACAATAACCCAGAATGGTCTTTAAATATAAAGATGACGTGTGCAAATATCTTTTTTGGACTGCTTCTAATAGAGGTACCAGCCTCATGTCACTAAAATAATATGGCTGGACCTGATTGGGTAAAAAAAATGCATGCAACAAATGCAAAACTCAAAACTTTCTCTGAGGACACCTAAAACCACTTCTTTAAGCCGGGACAAGTTCAACGTTTAAGAATTTTTCAAAAAATATGAAACTAGTAGTTGGTGAAACTAGGCCTTAATGTTGTTAAATACTTGAATATTTTTTAGTTGTATCAACTTAAATAAATGATTAAAGAAAAAACTTCAATTTTATTGCTTGTTACAACATGCCCCAAGGCTTTTACAACTAGCCCCATGCACGGCGTAAGATGAAACAGAAGAACAGAAGAGCACTAGCAATTTCTTTAAAAATGTCCCTCAGTTATAAAATACTTCCTATTCCAAAAATTTTTTTAAACGCAAGGATAGTCAAATATTTAACCTATCAACTCATGTTTTTAAAACCAGGATATCGCGTAGTTTCGTTTTCCCATCATATTTTCCAAAAAGTGTTACAACTAGCCCTCCGCTCTTGATTGATGAATTTATTTTTGATTTTTGTTATAATAATCATATTTTGTGGTGACCGTGGCATGCAGGTTAAGTGTGTGGCTTAGCATGCTCGGAGCCCGGGTTCGATCCCCAGCCGTGGCGAAAAGTTTTTTCAATAAAAAATTTTTCTGATCGGTCACCACCTCTCTGCAGACAATGGCAAACCTCAGAGAGTAAATAATGCCATGTAAAGCTTCTTGAGAGCATGAGCCGTTCGGAGTCGGCATAAAACATGTAGGTCCAGTTCTCGGTCAATTGTGTGCAAAAATTTAATAACACACACAACACAATTGATCATAAGAAGCTCGGTCAAAGTCCTTTCAAGGGCTGAAATGGCCAATTTGTTTTTTTTTTTTTTTAATCATATTTTGTAGCTAAAATGGATTTTGAATGGAGCAAAGAGTTAATACATAGCTTAATTGTTCTTTATCAGGAGCATGAGTGCATGTGCAACGTTTCTTGATCAAATTACCTCAACAGGCAAAAGAAAGCAGACGCCTATTAAAAAAAATTTAAACGGAAATGCTGAAAATTAATGAGATCATTGTAGTGGATGAAATAAAAAAAGAAGTGGAAGGGTCTTCGGAGTCAGTTCCTGCAGGAGTGCCACTTTTTTAAAAAAAAACATTGGCTCACTAAATTAATTTTACTGCTCAAGCCTAATCTAGATAATGAGAGTCTGTCAATGCACAGAAATATAGCTTCTTCGTTGGAAACGACTGAATCAGAATCTTTGGTAAGTAAATTAAAAAATTACGGTCATTCGGAAATTCTATTGGATTTTCATTGCTTTAAATTTTTCTAGGGACATTACCATTTCAACGTCGCAAGGACTTTGCAGGAAGTCGAATAAGGAAGAGAAGCCATTCAATGTTCTAGAGAAAACAATTTTATACTTGACGTGCGCAGGCAGGATGTCGTAAATATTTTGATTGAAAGGCTATTGAGAAATGAACCCAGGGTTGGTTGCCTACAATTTCGCGCAATGGTAAAACAAATTTAATAGCTTTGTCCAGAAGAGAAGAGTGGTATATTATTTATTCAAACACACGAAAACTAAAGATATTTATTACTTTTTCATTCCAAAATGATTATTATTTCACGCCCAGGGAACCCACTAAGAAACCCGGTAAGGTTATATCATAAATGTCTTAACTAAAAAAAAAAAAACAATTTATTAAAAAAACACAATACATATTAACGTGGACGACGAAGAAGGTGAAGGTGTAATAAACACCGATGCGTGTGAATTTCTGCGTAGGCAAACATTTGAATTGAGGCGTAAGGGTTTGAAAAACTGCAGCAATAACCCTTAATTTATTTCTACTTGGCCAGCCTTTAACGCAGCTTTTGGATATATTTTCGTATAAAAGCATATTATATTTAAACAATTTTTTTCTTAAAAAATAATCGTTTTTACCATATCCATGACTTTAAAAATGACTGCGCAAGAGAATTGGACATTTAACATTTTCTTTCTCTGATGATTGCAGACTTAATTACGAGTAAACAGATTGGAAAGTTTTTCCTGGTGAGTTCCCACGTCAAGGCTGGCTTTCAAGCTGCAATATGTGCGGTTTTAATATAGTGCCGTCAGCCTAAAATTGCGCGTAAAGTCTTGTGCAATAAGTGCACAAGAAGTTACTCGCAGTTTCGCGAAACATAAGAAAAATAAACAAATAAGTTAATTTCGTTTTAACAGTAACTAGTTTTATTTAAAACTTACTTTTTTCTCTTCCAATAGGTGGATCTGAATGACAAGGAGAAATATTAAGATGGATGGCAAAATATTCGCTGATCACAAAAAAGTAAGGAGATTCCAAAAAAATATGCGTCTCGTTGATTCTGGAAAAGATTCAAGAACGCAGCCGCCATTAAAGGAGACGAAGACTCCTCCGAGGCATCGACCGAGGGAATCGTTCGGCTATCGAGAATCGATACTTGTAAATATTGGAAGTTGTTATTGTTGCTTATTAAAATTGTGGACATAATTTGGCGACCAGATTTCGTTAAAGAAAATATTACTGAAAATGTATATAAATTTATTCGGAGAAGCATTGAAACAAAAGCACCATTTCCTCACCCATAATCCAACATCAATTGAACAATGTGATCCTTTAAAAAAATGTTGTGTTTTAAATTCGAGGCAAGGCACCGACCATCGCATATATATGTTAAAAGTATACCTTCTCGAGTGAATCTCCGCTTAGCACTTTGTAAAAAAGTGCTACTCTCCAATACTACTTTTTCTACGACATTATAGCATCAGATGCGATATCTGGAACAGATCTGGGGATCAAGGATTACGATTACTTAATGATTACAATTGCAGTAATCATAAAAAAAAACTGGGATAACGATTTAAACAATTTATCTTCGAGTAGAAGTAAAAACTTTAAATAACAATCACTGTAATCATCATCAAGCTCATCCGATGAACGATTACTGTTTTTGTAATCTCATATTTTTTAATAAGGATTAAGCAATCGATTGCAACGGAAATGCGATGAAAATAACATCAATTTTTTAAATCTTTTTATCATCAAGAAACATCAATAATATTTGTTATTTTCAATTGAAGACGAAGCTTTATTCCTATGAGAAAAAACGTTTGCTAAATTTTTTGTTATTTTATATTGCGATTGTGCAAATAAAAATAACTTTGACTTATGGCACTTCAACTGAAATTTCCCCCACGTTTTCTTCTACTTCCGTCCAAAAACATCATTCTACAATTTTGGCGCTGAGGTCGCTAACAGTAAAATTGTAACAATTAATTTTACTTTTATAGAAAAATCAAGAGGTAAAGCCTATTGGCAATGTTAAACAGCCTGAAAATCATATACAGCTACATTATTTACTTTTTTATCAATATGTTTTTCTTTTCTTTTCTACATATCTCTTTTTCTTCTTGGTGTGTGGTATAATCTTCCCTTGAATTTTTCCATTTTCATCTGCGTTTTGGAAAGACTCGCAGAGATCACACAGATCTTTCTTTGGTTTATAAAGGGAATATTGAATTCTGTGTTAAATATTCTGTAAAACATAATTTTACTTCCAAATTGTAAATTTTCTGATTAACGAGATTCATTGCAGCTATGGTATAGGTCGGCAATACTTTTGCCATTTTCATTAAACAAGTCAAGTTTGGGCACGTAAGTAATGCAATTTTGATTTTGGGAATATTTTGAATAAATTCTCTAATACTTTTTTTGATTTCAGGGCTTACTGTAGGATGGTTGCTATGCTTTCCATGAAGGTCAAGCCCAATGAAAATTTTTTCGTTCTTTTTCTTAATTTTATGTTCGTTTTGCTCTGTCATTTATATCAAGAGTTGCTTTAAGAAAATCTTACACTCTCTTATGAGATCTGAGGTGCAGATGTTGATATAATTAGTTTCTACCTCTAAACTGTCTCTAGCTTTGCAATTCCCTATAACCCTAATAGTTGCAACATAGCCTACATTTTGCTCCACAAGGTAGTCGCATGCATCTGGCATTCATACTGATTTTTGATTTTAAAAGAGATGTGTAAGAGTGTGATGAGAAGAAGAGATGTGTAAGCAATGCCAGCATTTCTTATAAATTGCTCTTTCTTTTGTTTTTTTTTTCTGATGGCTACTTAGAACAAAGCCTCTTCCTTCATATACCTTTTTCTTGAGAAAAATCATCCGTGGTGCTGCTCTCAGAAGTTTCCGATACGACATATTCACTACCTAAAGTAGCTAAAATCATGTACCTGAGTAGCTAAAATCATAAACTTTTTTCATCCATAAAACTGTAGTTGCTCGACTCAGTTTCTCTATCTGGGCTCATAATTTACATCAAAGTTCACGACTAAAAATTACATTTTAAGTAAAAAAAATTTTAAATCTTACTAATGCTATAATAAATGTTAAAATAAGTTAACAAATCATCACGTGAGAACATTTTCTTTCTTATGCCACAAACTTGGATCCTGCATTTCTTCTGTCCAGTACTCGATAAGATTAAGAACTTCCAAAAATTAGCCACAAATTATTATTTGGAAGCACTCAATTTTAATATATAATTTAATTATTTGCTTTTTTAGTTCCGATTTTCTGTTCTGAGCAATTTTAATTTTCGATGTCTTTTCCAATGATGATGTCATTTCAATGCTGATCTTCTTCTTTGCCTTTCCTATTTTTTACACCCTTCGGATAAGTTTGGCATTTCATACCGCGTAAGCGGTGTAAATTAACACCTTTCGGTGTTAAAAATATAAATATCCGCTCATCGATGTGAATTTATATTAGAAATTTTTTAGTGTGTAACAAAAACATGCAATTCCCGATGAAACATACAATTTCAATGAATAGTACATTGATCCGACCTGTAAATCAAATTAAAACGAACTATTCATTGATTTTAATGAACAGTTCATTGAATTCAATGCATATTTTATTAAACTTAATGTATTCAGTTCATTGAATTCAATGTATTGTTCATTAAATTCAATGTATACTTCATTGATTTCAAGGTATGTTTCATTTAATCCCTTCCCAATATTATTTGAAGTCAAACGCCGAGATGTGAAGACATGTGGCAATTGTGTGTGCAAATTTAAGATAGTTTATAATCAATTAAATTAAATGAGCACCGCATTTTTCCGTTAATAAACCCAATATTATTTTCCGTTATCGGTTTAGTTTTCGCTATAGCGGTCTCGGTTTAGTTTCGAATCAGTAACGAAACCGAGAACTCGGATCAGATATCTCGTATTCGATTATGATGAATTTCTCGCCCAATTTTGATCATTCTTTTTTTAAATGAACCAGAAGAAGAAGTGCACCGACTATTTTTTTATAATTTTAAAAAGGCAAACAAAAAATTGGTTGAATTTCGACCCCAGGCGATACTAGTTCTTAAAAGTAACAAATAAATTTTAATATAAAACTAGTAAACCTGTTGCCCGAATTCGAGCAATTCAATAAAAATTAAGTGTTACAAACATTATAGACGCTTAATTTATGATATTCTATTCAAGAAGTTATAACGTATAACGATATATTGAGTCTCAATAATGATATAAAAGATCATTATCTGAATGGTTTGACTTGAAACGTTTGATCTGACAAAAAATTTTTTAATGTAACTGTCAAAATACAAAGACGGACTTACACTAATATAACTACTGAGAAAAACATTATTACTATTCGAAAACATCGCAGCTTAACTCTTCCAGCTATAAAAAATAACTAATGTTAAAAAAAACGCATTAAAAAATAGATTTAATAAATAATACTAAGATATAATTCAGAAATTAATAAAAGGTACTTACAGAACACCTACAACATCGATTTATGACACATTTAGATGAAAAAACACCAAAAAACCCAAAAAAATTTTAAAAAACCGTTAAAATTTGACTGACTTGTTTGCTCGGAAAGTGGAATTTTTGATTTTGGAACTGCATTTTTCGGACAATTGACATTTGAGGAATGCATAAAAGATAATTTTGGTTAAAAATTTTTAGTTTTGAAAAAAATTCAAATTCGATCAATACATAAGCTCTTCTCAAACTAAATTTCAAATCGATAAAATAACGCATTTTTGTACAAAAATTTTATTTCTGTTTTAAAAGGTTGGGAACCCCCTGAAGTGAAATCACAATTAATAAAAGTGGTTTGCACATATACAGCCTAAACCTAATTTAATGACATCTAAATCGATAGAATCGGTCCATTGGTCTGGGAGGAGTTGAAGTCACAAAAAAAACCTTAGCCTATTAATTATATAGATTTCATATTTATAAGAAGAATATGAAATTTTCATATCTAGCTTATCTAAGAAACTAAGATATATAAGAAACAAATAATTTTTTTATTTAGTTGGCTTTATTATTTCAACGGAATAAAGTACAATTATTTTCTAACTAAGTTTTAAAACTTATCCAGTTAGTTCTCGAATTCGAAATATTGTATTTTTGTGTATTCAAAACGAGTCCGCAATATCGTTAAATATAATACATTTTAATATTCATGCAATTAATCAACGCAACATTTTTGTTTTTATTTTGAAAATTCGTGATCTCTTCAGATTTTTAAAAAAAAAGAAAAAACACCGAATACACAAACAACAATAAATTTTTGCCTCAGCTGGGAGCCGAACCCACGTTCCCAAAAGCTTGTTTTCATAACCAAGCAAATTACCCATCTGAAAAGTTACAACTGAGATACCCAGCAAAATTTTTCGTAAGTCCTTGCTTTTATTCGATTATAAAATGCAGTACAGAAATGCTAATGCAAGAATTCTAATTTAATCTGTAATAAATTCACAGCAATGCCTTCACCATCAACTTGAAAGTTGTTATTCAAGTATTAGTTTCGTGAAATTAGTTATCAACCAACTGTTTTTAGAGCTTAATCGTTTCAAGTGACCTCGATTACCTCCAATGACATCCCTGTATAAAAATAATGGGTTCTGTTAGCGAGAGGGTAAGCGATGAATGAAATTTTCTGGATTAATTTTTCGATTACTTGTAAGCAAAGATTTTGCTGGGTAGACTTGTGGATAACGTGGAAAATATTTTTTTTTCTTCTTTATAACAAAAAAAAAAAAAACAAAAAACAAATTGGCCATTTCAGGCCTTTAAAGGACTTTGACGAGGCTTTTTATGATCAATTGTGTTGTGTGTGTTATTAAATGTTTGCACACAATTGACCGAGAACTGGACCTACATGTTTTATACCGACTCCGAACAGCTAAAGTTCATGTTCTCAAGAAGCTTTACATGGCATTATTTACTCTCTGAGGTTTGCCATTGTCTGTAGAGAGATGGTGACCGATCAGAAAAAAAATTTTTTTTTTTAAAACTTTGGCCGCGACTGGGGATCGAACCCGGGCTCTGAGCATGCTAAGCCACACAGTTAAACTGATTAAAATTAAACTGATTAAGGTCAAAAGTTATAGTTAAAAGATGAGGATGTATATTTTATATCACAACACAAAAAAAAAAACGGGGTGAAATGATCCTGTTTGATGACTTGATCATTTCTGGCTAGTTTGTTAATTTCGCACAAAAAAATTTCATTTACTTTTTCTAAAAAGTAGCTCCAATAATATTTGAATTATAAATTAATAAATTACTATGAAAATTAGAGTTGTATATACTAACTATCTTGAGAACTAAATTGCTAGAACAATTTTGATTTCACGGATCGAAAACCCATGTCTAATAACTGAAAACACCAAAATGTTGATTTGGTCAAATTGATCTGTAGGACAAAAAAGTAGTCACTTGACGAAATGTCTAATTCTAGTAAGATAAAACTTTTGCTTAAAACTTTTTGATGAAACTAATGATAACACAGTGCGACACGAAAAATAACTTCAAATATCTCAATGGTTTCTAGTACTGCATGGTCTATATATTATGCCCTCATACTCAGTTTTATCGGATTAGGTAAAATAAGAGAGAAATTCAAGGTCAAATTTCAACTTCAAGTCACAAATTTTTTCTTATAACTCTTAAACTAAATTCAAATCCTATGTAGTAACTGCATTTAAATATTTAAAATGAATGGTTCTTTACATTTTGAGACTATATTTTGCTCAAAAAGTTACGTAAGGGATTTAATATTTTCCTCGAAAACAGGACTTTTAAAAAAAAAAACAAAATTTTCAATATTTCAGATACATTGTTTTTTCATCAAAAACAATTAGATTTTGCTGAATTTTTGCATACACCTTAAGAAAAATAAAATAACCCACCTCTGAAAAGATCCCAACAATTACATGTGCGCATCCAAAGATATTCGGATTCAAAGATTACCAAAGATGGTAACTTCGTTAATGTAAGCCCTAGAGTAAAATAATTCAGATGAAAATTATAGATTCAACAATTCTCTTCAAAGCTGTCCTTTTACATATTTACTGAAAGAGTTACCGTTTTAAAGATATACGCGTAAATATGTTATTTCAACATATTTAAACTATTATTATATGCTCAGTGATTAAAACAGAACCAAATAAAGGCTTTTTAAACATATCGTCGGTTCACAGGTAAAAGTCACTAAGTACATACGATTTCTGTATCACTTGTGAGTTTTACCTGTGAACCGACGATATATAAAAACGAAAAAAATGTTACTTTCACATATTTATTTTGTACATACTCTTAATAGATAGACAAATAATTGTTGAAATATTTAATATTCGATAATCAATGCAAAAGACACAATTATTATGACAATTACTCAAATAGTTTTGTAGGCTAGAAAGAGTTGTTATTAACTTTTTTTCACGCAAGAATTAATATTAAATTTAAAAAATTATAATTTTATAAAATAGTTATGGTTCGACAAATTTTTGTTGAGCCAAGCTGCCTTTAAAGTTACAATTTAAAGATGCACAGAAATAAAATAAGCAATACAATAAAACACCAACGTACACAACTGTTAAAATTCCTAAATCTATAAAACTTTCAAAAACAAAAAAAGAGATAGAAACATTATGGTTTAACAAAATAAATAAATGCACTTATTCAAAAACAAACTTCGAATTCAAGATCAGTCTCTTTTTTTCTTCTTTTTCCAGGAACATTTAATGTTCCGGCCACATCTTGAGCGCCAGCATAGGAATGCTTAGGCCCGTTATTATGCTCGAAATTAAGTTAACGCTATGATTGTCTAAAATTCTAAGGCCGCTTATGTGGCGTACGCATGTGCCGGGACATTCTACAATTTTGCCATCTTCATCAATTCCAGAGTATTGAAAGATAGCACCTAGCAATGAGTCCACCACAGAGCCAAATAAGCCCGCAACGCCACCATATAAAATCATTGGCCATTGCGGTGGACTGATGATAAGCAGCTTTGTATCCACAGTAAAGCGCACAGTTAGATAATACGAGAGTCCAACAGTTAAGCCACCCAAAACACTCACTATCAATCCTTGTATAGAGACACCACCGTTGGTACCTTTGGGAACGCGCTTAAAAGTTGTAATCAAACATGGATCGCATTTGGACATAACAGTGCCTATTTCACTTGCCCATGTGTCACCATTACAGCACGCAAAGGCACCTATTAAGGGAACCAATTTTAAGGTTTAAAATTTAAATTTAATTTTTATATGTAACTCACTCATTACAGCCACACCAAGCCAGCTGGAGCGATAATCTCTGGCGAAATCAATCGGACGCTCACTGCTGCCGCAGTCAATTAGATATAAAATTGCCAGCTGTGTAGCCATGCCACCATTGCAAAGCACCTGCACCCAATTACGTTGGCCTTCTCCTAAAAAAAAAATCCACTCATAAATAAACACTTCAAATTTTCGTCACAACGCCGACTTTTTTTACCTTCTTTAAAATCCTTTTCAAACTTTCTTTTTAAATGTCCACGAAACTTGGTTGCTCGCGAAGAGCTAAAAAAGAACGTGGCCAGGCAAGCAAAGAAGGCATGATTGGAAATAGAGAGTATAAATGCGAAAATTATACCCAGCGCCGCACCAGATTTATTGACAGATTTACGTTTTAGACCTATTGTCATAAATGCAAGTGGCGCCAAAGTGGAAAACAGCCATCGTGTGGGCGGTATAACGGGAGAATCTGAAATAAATTATCAATGTTTAAAATGAGAATCTTAAAATGGAATCTTTTATCACATTAACCAACCTTCGAAGTCATTGCTCCAGAATTTTGAGAAAGCCACATTGCCTAACCACATGAATAGCGAAGCAGGAATCGAGAGGCCACAAAAAAGCACTGGAAGCCAGTAGTAGATATCCATTTTAATTGCTCATCAAATATAAATACCAACAATACGCACAAAGTAGATCTTATATTTATTTATTTAATTAGCAAGTGCTAAAAGATATGTTCCAAGTCGATGATTGAACGCACTGTTATACTTTCTATCGTTTTCCTATCTTCCATCATTTGGCCGACTTTCACAAAAACAAATAAATAATCAAAACAAAACACTTGAAAATAAATTCCATAGCAGGGTTGCAATAAAAAAGAGTAGCATTTACAAGAATTAATACTTTAAATAGTAGCTCAACGTGCGTACGGTAATAGAATGATGCAATATATACAAGGTAAAATTGTCAGTTCTTTTGTTGACCGTAGATTGTCAATAGCAGCTGTTTAGGCACGATTACGATTTCCGGGGCGCCGCGATTTGAAGATGTTTTCTGGTAGAAAACAACAAAAAAACATAATTCGCCGAACAAAAAATCGATAACTGTTTTAAATATCGAGTTATCGATTTTTAAAAAAAACTTTTTTGTTAAAAGATCTGTTCAAAAAAGCATCTATATCTTTGCCGTTACTCAATGGATCTTTAAGATTGATATGTCATTTCAAAGGTCATTAAATGACCTTTCAAATATATTTCTTATAAATATCATTGCTACAATATTTTTAATTTTATAAGCGAATTTATTCCAAAGTTGAATTTTTTAATAAAAAGAACCGTTATTTTCTAAAAAATTTACGTTATTGAGTTACTAAAAATATATTTTTTTTGAAAAGCTTACAGTTAGACCTTTTGTTTGACATATAAAAATATACATTTTTTATTTAAGTTCACACTATATTACATAAAATTAAAATTTTCCAAGTGTTTTCTTTGTTAAAAAATCTGTTCACAAAATTTTCTATATCTTTGCCAATATCCAATGAATCTTAAAGATTGACAGGCTATTCGAAAGGTAATTAAATGCCTTTTCAACGATATATAATACAAATATAATTTCAAAAATGTTTTTAAATTTATAAGCGAATATATATCAGATTTGAATTTTTTAATTAAAAGAACCGTTTTTTTCTGTAAAATTTTCGTTTTTAAGGTACTAAAAATATATACTTTTTGATTAGCTGAAAGTTTTACCTTTTTTTCGATAGATAAAAATATTTATATTTTTTTTATTAACTGATCGACCAAAATATACAAATTTTGTTCACTGACTCGAAAATCCCGTTAATTTATATAAATATTGTATTGTAATGGCGATATTCGTAAATATGGAGTAAGAAAGCAAAACATCTTAGGTACAAATGAGTGAAATAAGCAATTTTCCGTACAAGGGCAAATCATTGTATCATAAAAAACACGAGAAAAAGTCAAATAAATTATATATTTTATATACCAAGTGAAAGATAAATTTTCAAGCTTTAATAATTTACTCTTTATAATTCATAGTAATAACGGTAATTTTTGAGAAAATAACGGTTTTATGTAAGAAATTCTTTTTTTATTGCATAAAAATACCTATAAAATACAAAGTTCTCAACAGATTTCATTAATTTAAAATTTTTCTAAAAGCCTTATATATAACCTTTTAAATTTTACCTTAACCATTAATATCGGTTATATATTAAGAATAATATAGCCGATTTTCTTCATAGATTTTATAGCAAAAAATAAAATTTAAAAAATCGATAACTCGAAAACAAATCGATAACAAAACATTTCCTTTGGCTATTCTTATTTTTATTAAGAGTACTCTTGGAATCCATCGTCAAATCGCGGCGCCCCGGAAATCGTAATCTCCCCGCTGTTTATGCTGCGAAAAGATAGAATGAACGTTTACTATTTTAGAGGCACCATTATCTGAAGATACACTAGAAGTTCTGAGTGAAAAATGTATAGCGTTTTCTTTTGTAGAATTTTTTACATTTTGACCTGAGCTCACAGAATATTGATATATTTTTATGCAGGCTTAAAATCAGCGTTCTTGTGTGCCACACGGTGGCCATTTCCACACAGGTTCGATAGTTCAGAAGCTAGTTCGCCAGTTTGGCACACTAGTTGGCTTGTTGACAAAAATTCTCTGTCCAACAAAGCAAAAAAAAACATTTCTATGGTCATTGCGAAACCAGGGTTGTATTGAAACATTAGTGTAGTACTATGTGGAGTACATTTTAATGATTTAAGTACGATATGATAAATGTTTGGTACTTTTTTTTTTCTATTTGGTAGTACTCTATGTAAATTGCATACAGTTTACGTGATAACTTGGTTTGGATTCAGTAAAAAATTTGTTTCGAAAAAAGTAAGCAGGTGTGGAAGACTTAGAGAGAATGTTTGCTTTATTTCCCCACACAAAAATATTTTTATTTCTAAGCAATAAATACTTTTTTAAGAGTACATTTCTACTCTTCTCAAATGGAACCCTTTTGTGTGCCAAACCAATTCCGTAATTTGAACGCTGGCTTTCTCGAACACATACAAGCTGCCATATTGTTTGCCACACGAGTTCCGGATGTGAAACTCACATTAGCTGAGAATAAATCAGAAAAAATTCATATTTTTTTCAAATTTACTGTGTTGGCTACCCTTGTGTTTACTTTTGAGAATCTTCATGATCATTTGTATTATTTTTATACCCCCACGCGTACTGCGTAAGGGGTATATTAATTTTGTCACAACGTGTGTAACACCCAAAAGGAGGTATGGTAAGTATGGAAAAGCATATATATTTGTTGCGTGTCTGAAAAGGGCTGAGGAATAAAAAAATTAACCTTCGAGAGAAAATAAAATAAAAATCGAGAGAAACCAATTGCCTACTTATCCTTAGCTATCTCACGAGTTTTATATGCACTTCCTACTCTTCTGACACTATGCATAATCGGGTCTGTTGAATAAACTTAGGCTAATACTTGTGAGTTGCTGTTTCATACTGGTTAACGCTTTTTGTTCTTTTTCGTTTGTTGCACAATTTGTCTGTTTTATTGTGTTTATTGTTTATGTTTTGATGTGCACATTTAATAAACACTCTTTTGAGTACTTTTTTTTATTAAAGCAGTGCAACTAGCTCAAAAAAGTATCTAAAAGCTCGTGCAAAAAGCGCACACGATGAACAGCAACAGCACGAAAAAGCTTCATACCGCTTGAAAGAGCTCAACAGCTTCGGCTTACACTATGAACGCGGCCCTAAACTACCTTCGGAACAATGATGGACAAGTGTGGCGAGCGTTGTGTTTGTAAACGCTGCAAGTCAATAAAGGACAGCAGGGTCCAGTTGGCTGGCCGCTAAACAGATTAGCCATTGATCTAGACAGACAGCCTCTCGCTGGGGCTACACAGAACAGTGCTGCGCCCTACCGCCGCCCACAAATGTCCAGTCGCTGTTCCGACGCAGACACGGTATCGCTGCTCGCGTATGTTCCAGACACGCCTATGTTCGCCTAAGTTCCAGATGAAACAGGATTACCAGTACCTTTGACCACACGTTTTTCGATCGCGGACCCAATAAGTAAAATAATGCCAGCACGTGCCGGTAACGCACTCGGCCGACAAAAGTTGCTGCAGCAGCGAGCTGCTGAAAAATATGATGCATCGAGGCCAAGGCACTAAGGTGGCATCTGCATGAAGAGGTGATGATGAATATAACCGTGGTCCGGTGATGAAGGTTGTTTGCTCTGGAAACTGGCTGTATTTAGAAGAAATTGGGTCCACAGGCAAGTCGTTGCGTGCCCACTCGAGTAGAATACAATCTGTCATGATCTATTTCGTAGCGTTGCCAACGTCGCGTGTATAAGTCGGTAAAGCAGACAAAAATAAATGGCAGCACCGAACTCTTTTAGGCCAGTTTGAGGAAAATCCCACGTAAGGGATATTATAATATCAAATAGGATT
Source organism: Tetanocera ferruginea (assembly GCA_958299015.1). Taxonomy (NCBI): domain Eukaryota; kingdom Metazoa; phylum Arthropoda; class Insecta; order Diptera; family Sciomyzidae; genus Tetanocera; species Tetanocera ferruginea. The sequence continues at coordinate 35,321,280 of OY282644.1, read as the reverse complement.
GGGGATGAGATAAGCTAGGAAAAATTGAATAGAACAAGATAGGTATATTAATAGTGGGTGTTCGAAAAACAAATTGGGCAGGAAAGAAAATCATATTAGAGGCCATGAAAAACCTGCAGGAGGAAAGAGTGGCGAGGGACTAAGCGTTGGAGGGATAGGGACGATTAGTTAAAGGATGGAAAAGTCCAGTTCTTGCTAAGTTTAGCCGAGGCTTCACTTAGAAAAGAAAACTTCGAGAATTTTAAAACGAATTAAAGCGTTGAGCAGAAAAGTGTGTTTGTTAAACCAAGTGCTTAAGTGTAGTGAAAGTTATAAGAAAAAAAAAAAAAAAAAACAAAACACAATCAAGTACACATAGAGAAGGAATGCAACAAATAAAGGCGGTCAAATAGGAGAAAGACGAAACACCAAATCAGGCTAAGGGTGAGCATTGTGTAGTTTTTGTAGTTTTTTTTTAAAATATAGGAAAAATTTAAAAATTTTAAGGGTGGAGTGACCGGAAGGAAATAAAGATAGAAAATCTTAGTCAGCAAATCTACCACTGAAGGAAGCGAGTGGGAAGAAAATTAATTGTAGGTGACATGATTATTATAAAAATGAAAAAAATCAAAAAATGGTCTAATCTTGTTTCACAGTGTGGCCGACCGGAAACCGTGGACCAAGAAAAACAGGAACGGACATTCCCTCCAAGATAAGTCGGTCACAAATTTTTCATCATATATATACTTTTCATCATATATATACGTTTCATCATATATATACTTTTCATCATATATATACTTTTCATCTTATATATATACAATTTTTATCTTATATATATACTTTTCATCTACGTATACATACATATATCTACATATACATACATATATATATACCCATACTTTATAAAAGCGCGAAGCTCTGAAGCTGCTGTGAAAACAAATTCAAATAGAGCTAGAACCGCTTAAAGCGGAAATTAAATTAAAAAAAAAACCTGGCGTCCCCAAACTAATACCCATCGGGTGCCGGTTTATATAAAGAACCAGTACATCTAACGGATGCCAACCAAGGCGGCCATCTCAGATGTGATGCAGTAAATTTTTTTTTGAATCACTAAATTATGTAAAGTTTATATGTCGGTATTTTTTTTTTTTAATTGGTTTTAACATTTTAATGATTTTTAATTTAACTTGAAATTTCTAAGCGATATGTGGTAAACTTTGTTCCAAAAAAATTCAATATTTTTTTTTGTGCATCTTAAAGTAATTGTGTAAAACAACAAAGCGTCAATGCATGTCCATTCGGTCTGAATCAACATTTTAGGCCATTTTCCTTTCTTTCAGCGTTATTGTGTCTTTTTGTAATAAATTCCCCTAAGCGAGCTCCTTTAGGCAGGAAAAGTTAAGAGAAGGTTTTAGTGTGAAAATTCTTTATGTAATTTTTTTTTTTGATGGAATTTTAATCAAATGAATCGAACATGATTTTGTTCTTTGTTGTTTCAAATACATTTTTAAATTAATTCAAAGTTTTGTTGGTTATAGTTAAAAGTATTTAAGATGCTAAGTCATCCAAATGGAAATCAAAATTTGAAAACATAAATTTGTTTTGTTTTATTATTCGGTTTGAATTAACATTTTTTAATTTAAGATCCACAATTTAACGGTGTTATTTTATATATGTTTTTTTTTTGTGTACCACATTTCTTTTAATTTCTCAGTTTTAATTCAATTTATAATTTAATAGTTTGTTTGGGTTTCTTTGTATTTTGTAATTAAGTGTACAACTTAGCATTTAGTATTTTCATGAATTTAATTTTATTTATATAGTTTCAACTTAGTATTAAGATCTTACTGAATTTTGTTCTTAGTTTGTAATTATTATTTTTTTATCAACATTTTTAATTAAGCATGATTAATTTTTGTATGTAAAAATCTATAAAATAGTTCACGGTTCCATGTTTATACGTACCTAGAATTAAGAGAGAATAAAATTATGTTAGTTATAGGAATAAAAATATGAAAAAAGATTTAAATAATATGGGTTGCTAAAATTATTTGTGGTGGGGGATTAAATGCAGGGGCGTTCTTAAGGGGGGAATCAGCAGGTGAAATGGACCATTAGGAGCAATTTTGATTGCGGTTTTCGGATGGGATTCTCCACAAGAACCAAGACGGGTGAGAATCATGGATGGGAGGGAGCATAAAAAGGAGGCCAACACCTCCTCCATCTCTTCAGTGTTTGTGTTTGGTAAGTGTGCAGACCTAGATGACGAGTTTATAGTTTTTTTGTTTGGTTCGACTTTTGATTTGATTTAATTTTTTTTTCGTTTAAAATTTTTGTTGTGATTTAATTTTGCTTTTATTTAAATTTCGTGTTGATTAAATTTGAATTGTTTTGTTTCAATCTTCTTTATTTCCGGTTAATTTTCTTTTAGTTTAAATTCACTTTTATTAAAGGCTTGCTTTGATAAAATTTTGTTTTAGTTTACTTTTAACTTTCATTATTTCCATTTGATTTTTAATTCGTTTAATTTTGGTTTTGTTTAAATTCTGCCGTATTACATCTTGTTTTGCTTTACTTTAATATTCTCTATTTCCGGTTGATTTAAATTAGTTGTATTTTGCGAATTAGTTCCATTTGATTTTTTTTATTAAGTTTTAGTTAAGTTTTTTTCATCGGTTAATTTTGCTTTATTTCGATTTTTTTTTACTTTACCATACTTTCTATTAAATATGAGTTTTTTTTTTGTTTACTTCCGGTGCAAACCGGAAGTTATTGTTGCGTCCTCGACCTGGCCTGACGGGTTATGAACAGCGCCGTTAAAAACACTGAGCTAGTTGGTGCAATCAGGCCAGGTACGTTACAATGGGACACGTAACAATATGGCGCCCAATCAATAAACCAAGCCCGACTTATAATCTTGCTTTCTCGGGGTATTTTTTTTAAGTAGTGCTGGCTTAGCCAGAGTATTTAAATTCAAAGCTAATTGCGCCTACAAAAGAATACCTTAAGAAACCAGCGATTGAAAGTCTAGGGTAAAATAATTTCAAAGTAGCTTTCAGCATTTTCTCTTATCAAGAATCGAACCAAGACAGTGTCATCAAGTTTTTGTTTATACACATGGTATGTTTCAGTATGAGTGGCTTAGCAGTGGTTTCTAAACTTCTGACTAATAGCACCATATCAATATACCATGGGAAAATAATATCAAAAGTAAGGTTTCCGAAAATGAATAAACGAAGCAATATCGTATTTTGAGTAAATATAGCCAAACAAAAAAATAATAGTATTGTGCAAAATTTGTAATTTTCGGAGAAGTTGAAAATAAGGGTTTCTGGTGATGATGGTTAAACGTAATTGATGAACCTGGATGGGGCAAATAGTCCACACCAAAGGCCAATTGCACAACATCGTCAACCATAGAATCCTTATCAGCCTCTACCAGTTAGCATTAGGATGTGTAAAGCTTCAAATAGATTTATTTTGTTTTTATTTGAATTAGTTTGCATAGGATATAGCTTAACAACACAAGCCAAACATAAAGAGAGAGGATTATGCAGAGAAGAAAATGTCCAAATTCACCTGTGTACCCCCGACCGAATTGCACCCTGTATAAAAACCCCACACAAATCCTATAAATTAAATACGTTTGTTATAAATTTTTTTTTGTCGTTTGCGTTTATAAATCCCAAGGGGTATTGTAGTCGTGAGTGGTCAGAGATTGTTTAAATGAACTCTGAAATTGTGCAGCGTAAACGAACTGCTTCTAAAAGACGGCAAATACGCTTTGACTTGAATCGTTCATCTCCCCAACTTAAGTCATTCAAAAGAAATACACCGAAAAAAACGAATATGTCAGAGAGTCAAGCTACGAATAGGGCCAAAGAAAACCCGAGTATCTTTCATGATTTTTCGAAATCGATATGCACTGCCGACAACTCTAACCAAGCAGAAGCTAAGAGCTGCAGCCAACAGTCAGAGCAAGGTGCGGTACCGAAAAACATGGGAAACAAAGCTTTCCCTCCTAACTTAGCTATTCCTCCTCCTACACCTAGCGATGATGGTAAGCCAGTTGCAAAACCGAATCCTGTTTCATCGATGGACTATATGGGCTCGAATGAGGATAAGCAGGTTAACGAGATGGTTGCAAAAGCGTGTGAAGACGCAAGAGCCTCCATAGATAGATCTATACAGTTCCAAATTCAGGCAGGCTTACGGGAGGGTCTTAAAAATATAATGGGTGAAATTAAAAATATAATTCAGCGCGAAGTGACTGAGTGTACACAAACGCGTAATAATTTACCTGAACATGGGGGTTGCGAAGAATCAGAAAGGCATAATTCCGAGCGAGGTCTGGGCATAAATAGCGTTGGGTGTCCACGATCTGAAATAAGAGAAGGAAGATCAGGTCCAAATTATACAAACAGATACAGATTAAACGTTACAAACAGAGATGAATTTCCAAGTCGGTTCGAGGGACAGGCAACAACAACCACAACCTTTGAGCGTCTCTCAAGCGCAGCAGCAGCACCAAATCAATATGGCCACAGTCATTACAATGCCAATGCGTTCACAGGAGCTATTAAAGTAGACAAATGGGGATTGATGTTCGATGGACGCAGCAGCAGTCTATCGGTGGAAAATTTTGTGTTCCGGCTGGAGCATTTACAAGCTCAATACGGATGTACCTGGGCTGAAATAATGCGCGATTTTCACCTATTATTATCTGGAGAGGCAAAAGAGTGGTACTGGCTTTTTGTACAGACAAACAACATACCTGATTGGCCAACACTGCGGCACTCCATCATGCGCCAGTATCGAACCACCCGTTCTAATTTCGAGACTATGAGGGATCTAGTCGAGCGAAAGCAGCAACCAGGCGAAACAGTCGATGCATTTTTCCAGGCAATATGGAAACTGAGATCCCGTTTGATGCAGCCGATGCCGGAGTATGAGGTGATTAAGATCATAAAGAGGAACCTCAAGGAGCACATAGGTCGAATTGTGTATCCGATGACGGTACACTCAGTTGAACATCTCCGAGACGAGTGCAACGAGGTAGAGCGAACGTTCCCTCGGCGAGATATGCGGGTAGCTCAACATCCTGTAGCCAGATATCCGAGAAATGTCAGCGAGGTAGCGATGGATTGGCAAAATGAATGCGACGGCGAAGATGGTCCGGCGATAGTCGAAGAAGTGACAGCGGCGAGGTCTCTGGGGACAAGTTCGCAGCAACAGCAAGCCGGTTCACGGGTGCTGATTTGCTGGAACTGTCGTCAGCAAGGCCACGCATTCAACGACTGCATGGCACTAGAGCGAAAAATATTTTGCTACAAATGTGGAATGCCGAACTTCATCACTCCGAAATGCCCAAAATGCGGAGTGGGAAACGAGAAGAGGAACGCGGCAACAGCGGGAACGCCACGTTCCAGTCACAATCCCGTGTAGGCGAATCAAAAGTAAGTCCAGTCGTCGAAGCCGAACCGATCGAGGATAGAAACAAAGCGGGTGAGGCTGAAAGAGAAAAGAAAATCAGTAGTTTAAAACGAGTAGTGGGATTTAACAAAAATATCAAAACAACCAAATCCATAAAACCTATCGAAGAACGTATCCAAGAATACTACGAGGCAAGGCAGCGAATTTTCAGCAACAGTCAGTTAGATGGGAAGCGAGAGATTTCTAAAAAGATCCAAAGAGCTCGCGAAAGTTTTGCAAAGCGAAAATTGATTCGCAAACAAGTAATAGAGGCAGTCGTTAAAGCAGATGGAAAGGACCCTCGAGCGTACGCTGATATCGAACTGGGCGGCAAAATAGTGCGTGGTCTATTGGATACGGGTGCTTCGGTGAGCATACTTGGACGAGGTTGTCGAGAGTTGGTTGAGGAACTGGGAGTTGACGTCGATCAATATTTTTCAATTGTGAAGACCGCTGGAGGTCGCCAACACAATATATTAGGGAAAGTTCAACTTCCTGTAAAATTTAAAAATAAGGAAAAGGTGATTTTGTTTTACATATGTCCATATCTAGAACAAGAAGTCTACCTGGGCATTGATTTTTGGAGAGCGTTTGAGCTGGCGAACGATGTTATAGGGGTAGACGAGCTGAATATAAACGACATGTCTAAACAATTTAAACCAGCTGCGCCTAACACGGCACATGAGCTTACAGCCGAGCAGCAAGAACGATTGGAAAGCGTCATCAAACAATTCCGAACATTCGAAGAACATGGGCTAGGACGTACGCATTTGGAGCAGCACGCCATCGAGCTAATTGAAGGAACCGTACCGGTCAAGGATCGACACTATCCAATATCACCAGCAGTACAGGAGATAGTCTATGAGGAAATAGATAAGATGTTAGAATTAGGTGTCATTGAAGAGAGCCATAGCGCATGGAGCAGTCGCACTACAATCGTGCGCAAACCGGAGAAAAACCGATTTTGTTTAGATGCTAGAAAGCTGAATGAAAGAACGGTGAAGGATGCCTATCCTTTGCAAAACATTGATGGGATCCTGAGCCGTATCGATGAAACGTATTTTATAAGTAGCGTCGACTTAAAATTCGCCTTTTGGCAAATTGAACTAGAACAGAAAAGCAAGGCTTATACTGCTTTTACGGTGCCAGGCCGTCCACTGTATCAATTTTCAGTGATGCCGTTCGGCCTCTGCAATGCCGCGCAACGCCTTTGTCGCTTGATGGACAAAGTCATTCCGCAGAGACTAAAATCAAACGTGTTTACGTACCTCGATGATCTTCTGATCATAGCCGCCGATTTCGATACTCACCTGAGGATTCTCACTGAGGTCGCTAAAAGTCTGCAAGACGCCAATCTAACGATTGGTTTGAAAAAATCCATGTTCTGCTTCAAGGAGCTCCGGTATTTAGGTTTTATTGTAGGGGGAGGCGCATTGAAAACAGATCCTGAGAAGGTGTCAGCGATTAAGCGTATTCCGATTCCAAAATCGACAAGAGAAGTCCGAAGTTTTTTAGGTACCGCGGGATGGTACCGGCGCTTCATCCAAAACTTTGCTGCTATATCAGCGCCGCTTAGCGATACTCTGAAAAAGGGAGTAAAATTCACCATGACGCAAGCAGCGATTGAAGCGTTTAATCAATTGAAACAAGCTCTAACATCAGCCCCGGTATTGAAACATGCAGATTTCAGCAAGCGTTTCTGGATTCAGTGTGACGCCTCAGACATTGGCATAGGAGCGGTGCTGTATCAAGTAGACGAAAACAAACATGAAAACCCGATCGCTTTCTATTCGCAGAAATTAAACGGTCACCAGCGAAACTATAGCGTGACGGAAAAAGAGTGCTTAGCAGCAGTACTTGCAGTAAAGAGATTCCGTCCCTACGTCGAAATGATGCCGTTCACAGTCGTCACAGACCACGCAAGTCTCAAATGGCTCATGTCACTGAAAGACTTAAGTGGCAGACTAGCTCGGTGGTCTCTTCAACTGCAAGCATTCGATTTCCAAATCGAACACAGGAAAGGCTCAGACAACGTGGTAGCCGACACTCTCTCCCGTGCCATAGAAGAAGTTGAGTTAAATGGCGACGAATTTTTGGATATCGAAACGCTAGAATTTTCATCGAAAGAGTACGTGGAACTGATTGAAAGCTTCAGTGAGAATGAAGAAAGGTTACCTGATATAAAGGTCGACAACGGCATGATTTTTAAGCGGACAGGATTCAATCGTAACGACGACGAGTTGGAAACAATTGAGTGGAAGTTATGGGTACCTGAGGCGCTAACATCAACATTGATTGCGAAGGCGCACGAGCCTCAAACGACATCGCATGGCGGAGTTGCAAAAACACTTCATCGTTTACGTCAATTCTATTTCTGGCCTGGCATGACCAAGCAAGTTCGCAAGTACATAAACGAATGCGTCACTTGCAAGGAAAACAAATCCACAAATATCGAAATGCGACCTGGAATAGGGCAGGAAGTAATCACTGAACGTCCATTTCAGAAAATCTATATTGATTTTTTAGGTAAATACCCGCGCTCCAAAAAGGGAAATACTTATATATTTATAATAGTGGACCATTTCTCAAAATTTACAATGTTAAAAGCGATGCGTGAAGCGACAGCTGTAAAGGTGGTCGAGTTTCTAATTCACGAGGTCTTCTATAAGTTTGGAGTACCCGAGGTTATCCATAGTGATAACGGAATGCAGTTTACTTCGAAGGAATTTCAAAAGATGATCGAAAGATTTCACATCAATCACATGAAAACGGCAATTTATTCACCGCAGTCAAATGCAGCGGAGCGTGTAAACCAATCAGTACTGACAGCCATAAGAACATATCTCGAAAATGATCATCGCGACTGGGACTTATATTTACCCGAAATTGAATGCGCGCTTAGAAGTTCTGTTCACGCAGCAACTGGAGTTACGCCATTCTGTGCACTATTCGGATACAACATGTTCCTCAGTGGGTCCGACTATAAACTCGCGCGCAAACTGAAGTCCCTAAGTGATCCAGAAATCAGGATTCTAAGCAAAGAGGATAAACTAACACTTTTACGAAAAAAAATCAAGAGCAATATGCACTCAGCTTATGAGAAAAGTGCGCGTCGATACAACCAGCGAAAACGCGAAATACATTTCGTTCCTGGTCAGGAAGTATTCAAAAGAAACTTCGTACAAAGCGACTTTAAACGCAACATCAACGCAAAGTTTTGCAGAAAATTTGTAAAGTGTCGTATAAGCGAACCAGTCGGAAACAATATGTTCAAACTAGAAACTCTCGATGGAAAACCACTTGGTACTTTCCATGCGAAAGATATCAAGCAATAAAAAGTAAGCAATAAAAAGCAAAACAATACGAGGCAACTAAATAAACACAAACAGTCTATATATAAAAAAAAAAAAAAAAAATGAGCAAGACTTACCGATCTATCCTTTCATGCAGCCGAGCAAAGGTATCCCGTCCACGAGAGCTGCTAAACAAGAAGTGGCACTACTTTATTCCTAGTGGGAGCTTCAATTCAATCGTCAAACCAGTCACTCAATCCTCTGTAGTCCTTACTAGAATTTACTGAAAAAGGGAAAACGATAAACAAAGTACAAACAAATAAACAAGAGATAATATTATGGAAAAAACAACACTTCCCGGCAGATAATGAAGAGTCCCGAAAAGATCATGAAAACTGGACTAATACCCACTGCGGTTCCACGTGAAAAAGGCTGAAAAAAAAAAATATGTATGAATACATGCAATAACCTTCAAAAGCAAACTATATTTTCGCCCGGCTAGCAAGGGTTAAAAACACAAAATCTCAGGGTGTGGGCGGAAGCCTACGTTGAGCACAAACAAAAAAAAAAAAAAAAAAACAAAAAAAAAAAAAAAAACAAAACAAAAAAAAAAAAAAAACCCAAAACTGCGTTCAAATCAAAAGTGAGACTCGCACACTGTCTTTGGTCAAAGTATCTCTTACCAAAACCAGAGTTTTGTTGCGTGTCTGAAAAGGGCTGAGGAATAAAAAAATTAACCTTCGAGAGAAAATAAAATAAAAATCGAGAGAAACCAATTGCCTACTTATCCTTAGCTATCTCACGAGTTTTATATGCACTTCCTACTCTTCTGACACTATGCATAATCGGGTCTGTTGAATAAACTTAGGCTAATACTTGTGAGTTGCTGTTTCATACTGGTTAACGCTTTTTGTTCTTTTTCGTTTGTTGCACAATTTGTCTGTTTTATTGTGTTTATTGTTTATGTTTTGATGTGCACATTTAATAAACACTCTTTTGAGTACTTTTTTTTATTAAAGCAGTGCAACTAGCTCAAAAAAGTATCTAAAAGCTCGTGCAAAAAGCGCACACGATGAACAGCAACAGCACGAAAAAGCTTCATACCGCTTGAAAGAGCTCAACAGCTTCGGCTTACACTATGAACGCGGCCCTAAACTACCTTCGGAACAATGATGGACAAGTGTGGCGAGCGTTGTGTTTGTAAACGCTGCAAGTCAATAAAGGACAGCAGGGTCCAGTTGGCTGGCCGCTAAACAGATTAGCCATTGATCTAGACAGACAGCCTCTCGCTGGGGCTACACAGAACAGTGCTGCGCCCTACCGCCGCCCACAAATGTCCAGTCGCTGTTCCGACGCAGACACGGTATCGCTGCTCGCGTATGTTCCAGACACGCCTATGTTCGCCTAAGTTCCAGATGAAACAGGATTACCAGTACCTTTGACCACACGTTTTTCGATCGCGGACCCAATAAGTAAAATAATGCCAGCACGTGCCGGTAACGCACTCGGCCGACAAAAGTTGCTGCAGCAGCGAGCTGCTGAAAAATATGATGCATCGAGGCCAAGGCACTAAGGTGGCATCTGCATGAAGAGGTGATGATGAATATAACCGTGGTCCGGTGATGAAGGTTGTTTGCTCTGGAAACTGGCTGTATTTAGAAGAAATTGGGTCCACAGGCAAGTCGTTGCGTGCCCACTCGAGTAGAATACAATCTGTCATGATCTATTTCGTAGCGTTGCCAACGTCGCGTGTATAAGTCGGTAAAGCAGACAAAAATAAATGGCAGCACCGAACTCTTTTAGGCCAGTTTGAGGAAAATCCCACGTAAGGGATATTATAATATCAAATAGGATTGGGGATGAGATAAGCTAGGAAAAATTGAATAGAACAAGATAGGTATATTAATAGTGGGTGTTCGAAAAACAAATTGGGCAGGAAAGAAAATCATATTAGAGGCCATGAAAAACCTGCAGGAGGAAAGAGTGGCGAGGGACTAAGCGTTGGAGGGATAGGGACGATTAGTTAAAGGATGGAAAAGTCCAGTTCTTGCTAAGTTTAGCCGAGGCTTCACTTAGAAAAGAAAACTTCGAGAATTTTAAAACGAATTAAAGCGTTGAGCAGAAAAGTGTGTTTGTTAAACCAAGTGCTTAAGTGTAGTGAAAGTTATAAGAAAAAAAAAAAAAAAAAACAAAACACAATCAAGTACACATAGAGAAGGAATGCAACAAATAAAGGCGGTCAAATAGGAGAAAGACGAAACACCAAATCAGGCTAAGGGTGAGCATTGTGTAGTTTTTGTAGTTTTTTTTTAAAATATAGGAAAAATTTAAAAATTTTAAGGGTGGAGTGACCGGAAGGAAATAAAGATAGAAAATCTTAGTCAGCAAATCTACCACTGAAGGAAGCGAGTGGGAAGAAAATTAATTGTAGGTGACATGATTATTATAAAAATGAAAAAAATCAAAAAATGGTCTAATCTTGTTTCACAGTGTGGCCGACCGGAAACCGTGGACCAAGAAAAACAGGAACGGACATTCCCTCCAAGATAAGTCGGTCACAAATTTTTCATCATATATATACTTTTCATCATATATATACGTTTCATCATATATATACTTTTCATCATATATATACTTTTCATCTTATATATATACAATTTTTATCTTATATATATACTTTTCATCTACGTATACATACATATATCTACATATACATACATATATATATACCCATACTTTATAAAAGCGCGAAGCTCTGAAGCTGCTGTGAAAACAAATTCAAATAGAGCTAGAACCGCTTAAAGCGGAAATTAAATTAAAAAAAAAACCTGGCGTCCCCAAACTAATACCCATCGGGTGCCGGTTTATATAAAGAACCAGTACATCTAACGGATGCCAACCAAGGCGGCCATCTCAGATGTGATGCAGTAAATTTTTTTTTGAATCACTAAATTATGTAAAGTTTATATGTCGGTATTTTTTTTTTTTAATTGGTTTTAACATTTTAATGATTTTTAATTTAACTTGAAATTTCTAAGCGATATGTGGTAAACTTTGTTCCAAAAAAATTCAATATTTTTTTTTGTGCATCTTAAAGTAATTGTGTAAAACAACAAAGCGTCAATGCATGTCCATTCGGTCTGAATCAACATTTTAGGCCATTTTCCTTTCTTTCAGCGTTATTGTGTCTTTTTGTAATAAATTCCCCTAAGCGAGCTCCTTTAGGCAGGAAAAGTTAAGAGAAGGTTTTAGTGTGAAAATTCTTTATGTAATTTTTTTTTTTGATGGAATTTTAATCAAATGAATCGAACATGATTTTGTTCTTTGTTGTTTCAAATACATTTTTAAATTAATTCAAAGTTTTGTTGGTTATAGTTAAAAGTATTTAAGATGCTAAGTCATCCAAATGGAAATCAAAATTTGAAAACATAAATTTGTTTTGTTTTATTATTCGGTTTGAATTAACATTTTTTAATTTAAGATCCACAATTTAACGGTGTTATTTTATATATGTTTTTTTTTTGTGTACCACATTTCTTTTAATTTCTCAGTTTTAATTCAATTTATAATTTAATAGTTTGTTTGGGTTTCTTTGTATTTTGTAATTAAGTGTACAACTTAGCATTTAGTATTTTCATGAATTTAATTTTATTTATATAGTTTCAACTTAGTATTAAGATCTTACTGAATTTTGTTCTTAGTTTGTAATTATTATTTTTTTATCAACATTTTTAATTAAGCATGATTAATTTTTGTATGTAAAAATCTATAAAATAGTTCACGGTTCCATGTTTATACGTACCTAGAATTAAGAGAGAATAAAATTATGTTAGTTATAGGAATAAAAATATGAAAAAAGATTTAAATAATATGGGTTGCTAAAATTATTTGTGGTGGGGGATTAAATGCAGGGGCGTTCTTAAGGGGGGAATCAGCAGGTGAAATGGACCATTAGGAGCAATTTTGATTGCGGTTTTCGGATGGGATTCTCCACAAGAACCAAGACGGGTGAGAATCATGGATGGGAGGGAGCATAAAAAGGAGGCCAACACCTCCTCCATCTCTTCAGTGTTTGTGTTTGGTAAGTGTGCAGACCTAGATGACGAGTTTATAGTTTTTTTGTTTGGTTCGACTTTTGATTTGATTTAATTTTTTTTTCGTTTAAAATTTTTGTTGTGATTTAATTTTGCTTTTATTTAAATTTCGTGTTGATTAAATTTGAATTGTTTTGTTTCAATCTTCTTTATTTCCGGTTAATTTTCTTTTAGTTTAAATTCACTTTTATTAAAGGCTTGCTTTGATAAAATTTTGTTTTAGTTTACTTTTAACTTTCATTATTTCCATTTGATTTTTAATTCGTTTAATTTTGGTTTTGTTTAAATTCTGCCGTATTACATCTTGTTTTGCTTTACTTTAATATTCTCTATTTCCGGTTGATTTAAATTAGTTGTATTTTGCGAATTAGTTCCATTTGATTTTTTTTATTAAGTTTTAGTTAAGTTTTTTTCATCGGTTAATTTTGCTTTATTTCGATTTTTTTTTACTTTACCATACTTTCTATTAAATATGAGTTTTTTTTTTGTTTACTTCCGGTGCAAACCGGAAGTTATTGTTGCGTCCTCGACCTGGCCTGACGGGTTATGAACAGCGCCGTTAAAAACACTGAGCTAGTTGGTGCAATCAGGCCAGGTACGTTACAATGGGACACGTAACATATTCTTGCTTAGCATTACCACCTGAGTTGATTTAGCCATGTCCTTCTGCCTGTCCGTCTGTGTGTCGACACGATTACAGCCGTAATTTTGAAGCTATCGTAATGAAATTCGATATTTAAGCTTTTTTTAAAAAACTAAGGTCAAGTTTGAGAATGGGCTAAATCGGATGAAAACCACACCTACCTCCCATACATCCCCAAAATTGAAAACTCTAAAAAGAAGCTAATATTAAAGCTACAATACTGAAAGTTGGTATATGTGTTTTCTATGTCAAAACTGAAATGTTTTAGAAAAATGGGCGTCATTCACCCACTAACACGCCCACCTCCCCTACAACCCCAAAATTGAAAAATCTATAAAGAGGCTAATATTAAAGTTACAAGACAGAAACTCGCTATTTGAGTATTCTATGTCAAAACTACGGTATGTTAGAAAAATGGGCGTCATACACAATCTAAAACGCCCATCTCCCATACAGCACCAAAATTTAAAACTTTATAAAAAGGTTTATTTTTAAGCTGCAGGAAAATAATTTGATATGTATGTATTTAAGACACATAAAAATAATAAAATCTCTCAAAATCTCATACAAAAAGCTCTCCAATTTAAGATTCTTCCACCCTTAAGAATCGGTACCGTGGGGGTATTTTAACTTCGGCCAAGTCGAAGATATACCTTACTAGTTTTTTTTAATTTTATTCAATCGTATTTGCATTTAAATTAATAAATAAACACACTCTCAAAAAATAACTTGTTAATTCTAACAATAAAATAACAATAATCTTGGTTAAAATAGCATTGACAATAGCAATTGTTGATTTCTTGTTAGAAATAACAACCAAAATGGTATATTTTTCGAAATAAAATTTTGATTGTTGCCTTGTCATTTATGAAAGTTAAAATGTCGAAACTTAATCGTCAAAAATTGAATGTCAAAATTTAAAAGTCAAAAACTAAATTTCAAAATGTAAACGTCAACAAAATTTACAAAATTATCTGTCAAAAAATAAACTCTCAACAAATGTAACATCTTTACAACTCCTGCATTTAAAATACAAATTTTATTTAACAATATTTAACAAACTTGTAACAATTACAATTGACAAGCCAATAACTTTGTTATATTCAAGTTTTCTGTCTTCTCTGCTTTGAAGCCAATATATTTGCATGTAAGTCTTTAAAATGTGCAAAAGACCGGTATGACGTGTGTAGAATCCCCAACGAATCGTTTGGATTCAAAGTCACGGTTAAACACCAAATAACCGAACATGAAATATGAATGGACACCATAAAATATTTCAGCTTAATGATATAATATATAATTACAATATTTACCTTTATATCGTAAATAATTTATTCCTTTTGCAAACACCATACAAACTTTATATCTGAATTATGTTCTGCATTTATGTATTAATTGAAGTTTTAAAATAAAACAAAAAACAAATTAAAAGCTTTTTGTTTTTTTTTGTTTGAATTGAAGTTTCAATTTCTTTCAACAAACAATTGAATTGTTGAATTTAACAATAAAACAAAATAAGAACAAATTTAACAGTACACCCAAAAAAATTCTGTAGTAAAAATAAATAAAAACGTATTTAAAACAAATGTAAATTAGTAACTCACCGTCCAAATAAAAATGTATTTATTTTTACTGAATTAGGTTATTTATTTTAACTACATAATTTTAAATTCATAAAACAAATACATTTACATTAAAAACAAATGTTTTTTTCATTTGTATATCCTAAACGATTTGCAGTTTTTTTAAATAATTTTAACTAAATTTTTTCTACTTATGTAGTAATTTTTACTACATGTGTAGTAATTTTTGCTACATAGTACAAAAAAAATCAATGTTCTTTTTAAAATTTTTGAACTGTAGGTTTATTAGCAACATTATAGAATGGCGTTATTATATTTACAACAAATAATGTTTACAACATATTAAAAATATATTATTAAATGGCACAGAAATATATCCTAACATCTTCGCTCTCTTTTCGGAAGAGCATGGGATTTCCAGTAGAATTCAATGAGTTCATTTTCTTTTTTCATGTGCTGATAGTGTGATGACTTCTCTTGTCTATTTTCTTATTGTTGGGGAAGGAGACGAAAGCCCAGAAATATTAACATAAGAGACAACTCGTCACATTAACCAAAGTCCGCCGTCTCAAAAGTTTCACCATCCGCTAGAAGTGGAGTTAAATTAGCTTCATAATAACAAACATTATATTCTTTACTAACCAGCATCGCGTACAGCCAGTCCAGGGTGGCAGTTATATTTACAAATATTTTTTATTTATGTGTAATTTTTCATATTGAAAAAAAATAAATGAAAAAACATAGACTGCTATAAAAAAAAATATAAATAAAAAAAAAATATTTTTGTATATACAAATAAATACATCTGAACAAATACTTACTACCTATAACTACATCGTGTAGTTTTAATTATTTAAGTATAAATTTAGTAAAAAGTTATCGAATAACTACTTTTGTGTTTGAAAATAAATAAAACTACATATTGACGAAACAAATACACTTTGTGTAGTAAATTTTACTGCAGTATTTTTTTGAGTGTACTACAATAAAAATTGTCAATCTTTGAAAATAAAAAATTAAAACTCAAAATCAAGGGAAACTTTTATCATGGAAATTGTGAAATTTATTAATAATTGTAATTGTTGAATTTTAACAATAATTTTGTGAGAGTGCACTAATAAAATAATATTTTTTTTGAAATTTCATTTATTTATGAGTTTTTTAACGAAATTTCAAGTTCTAAATAAACTATCCAATATCTCAGCTTTCACAAATTAATTAAGCAATTGTGTTTTTGATTTGGCTTGAAAATGCATTCTAACTCGTCTATCTTGTTAAAAGCGTACCCATGCAGCCAATAGACTCGTTTCATCAGCTAAACATTCAGTAATGGTCATAATGTTTTTAAAAGCAGCACCACAAGCATTTATACAAAAACCTCAACTTCAATAGTCCTCAACACAATAGTGACACAGCAACAGTTTCACCAGTATTTTTATTTTTGAGAATACCAACACGTCCAATGGATGTAGTCATGAAGTGGGCTGGAAATGATAGTATTGATAAATTGTCAATTTTTCTTATCATCTTGTTGCTTTCATGTGTCAAATTCCCAATTTTCCAGAAACTTTTGGCCGCAGAATTAACAAGAATCGCCAAATCCTTCCTCGATACGCCTGAGCAGAAAGTAGTAATTCAACTTCTTCTGCCACTGTTGGTGATGGGTCTGTAAAAGTCTCTTCTGCTTCAAAATATTTAGGAATTTCAGCCAATTCAAATATTTCACCAAAGTATTTTTTAAAAACATCGTTGTCAAGAGAAAAGAAAATTATTTATAAAATTTTGACATGTTTCGTATACCAGTTAAAGTTTGATGAACAGTCAATGATAATGTTAACTATTTTCCATGAATGTCAGTTTTTGTTCATTCAGTTGGTAGCATTTGAAGGTAGAATTTTTCGAATGGTCGAAGTTGAGGGGGTAAAAATTCTGCATTTTTTCTGCTTTTGAGAGCAACCTTTAGCTGCCAAGATATTTGTTCTTCTATGGCGCTGCATCCTTTCTTACTCATGCTGCAGTCGGTCCTGGGTGCAACAGCATCATTATCAACGCTGACAGATTTCTTTAGCAAGCTTTCATTTGAAGGCTTGAAATATATAAATGAAACAAAATGAAATGCAGCAAGCTATCTAATTAAAAACCTGAGGGATATTTGACATCTGAGGAGTGGATGAAATGTGGTTGTCTAAAAACTGCAAGTCATGGAAGCACCACAATTTAGGCACATAAATATCATCTCTTGAAACACCATTTTTTTCGATTTTACAATAGAATTCTTCTCACAAATGAAGTGGTTACACAGAGTCTTGATTTTTGCCTCTTCTTCTTCTCAAGTGCACGTAGGACGTAATGCCTTCAAAGCATGGTAAATACTATCAATGGTGGATGTCTTTTTTATCCTGTCCATAAATTCTTTGAACGTGATACGAATTTTTCACAATTACGACAATAGATATTTATCGAACTTTTATTCATTTTCAGTAAAACTAGAAGAATAAACAAGAAATAAACAAGAAACGAAGGGAAAATTTCAACATAAAAAACTTCACTGTGACATATATCAAAATGATTCGCAAAATTTTTAGAATTTTAAAAATTCTTGGCTGACGTAATAATGACCTTCCCACCCTTAACAGTAGACCCTAATTGAATGCGTGTTGCGTTGCGCTTCTATCAGAATTGGTTCATGCACATACATTTTATATGAAGCCTACCGAAATGCGCAACGCACTAGCGCAACTCGATTCGAATTTCCTATTTTGACAGTGCGTTCGGTTGTGAAGTTGGCTGCATAAAACAAAAATATTCGAATAGAGAGCAAGAAACACATAAAAGCAACAAGGAAAACCCAGTGGGAAAATCTATCCTTACATAATGAATTATTCTTTACTTATTTTTCATCCGCAGGGCATGAAAACTTCAATACCAAATGCCCATTACTTTTACACAGGCATGATCGCCACTATAAGCTTCCTTTTGTAATGTATGATATGCATCATACGTGCTTACGTGACCCTTTACTAAAATAAAGTGCAGGGAATATACTTTCGACAATCGGAATCAATCGGGCTTATGCACTTTATTTAATAAGCAGGATGTGTGCATGACAGCGTAAGGCACCCGTACTGTATTGATATACGACGTGCATATAATCCATTTTAACCTTCTTCGCAACGGAAATTGTAAGCTGTGGCCTTACGTTCACCTTTTGTTGTAAGTGTAATGTATTTTTGCTACACTTAACATCTTCGTAACGATAGTCAAATACCGTTATGTCATCATACCACTGCATGTCTCATTATTGCTTTACGCAATAATGTACATATGGAAATGATCACACAAAGACATGATCGGCTTAAACGTGCATTCCTTTTGCAGTTGCAGTCGTAAGTGAAGATGTAAGGTGCTCCTTATGTAACAAACAACATACTTACTTCAGCGTGATCCTGTTTTCACCACCATAAGCTAAAGGAAAACATGAATTATTTAGTAAGCACCTTACGATTTTTCCGACTGGGAACATATATGTTTTCGATTGTACGCAGCGCTTTTGTTTAGGCTAAGCGTATACAAAATTTGCGTGTCGCTAGGAAGCGCAACGCAACACGCATTCGATTAGGGTCCACTATAAGACGTCGAAATGAGTCAAGTGATTCGACTTAATTGAGGCAGGTTCAGTGAACGGATTGTTGTGTGTAAACAGTGTTATCTGGCAACGCCAAAAGGCAGTTTTTGCAAGTTCCTTCATTTCCACGTGCGTCTTTTGAAAATGCCATGCAAAGCATAATAGACGAAAGGATCCGGCTGATTGAAATCAAAACTGTCTCCAAGCAACAAATAAAACAATTTCCAGAAGTTTTTCGATATTTTCATATATTATAAACCTCTGTTATATTAAAAAAATACATTAATAAAATCTCAATAAAATGGGTGATGGTGATAAAATTGAAATTCGCGATATAACTCGCATCGAACGCATTGGCGCCCATTCGCATATTCGTGGCTTGGGTTTGGATGATGTGCTGGAGGCACGTGCGGTTTCACAGGGCATGGTAGGTCAAAAGGATGCCCGCCGTGCTGCTGGAGTTGTTGTACATATGGTGCGCGAAGGCAAGATTGCCGGTCGCTGCATCTTGCTTGCTGGTGAACCAAGTACCGGTAAGACTGCTATAGCTGTGGGCATGGCTCAGGCTCTTGGCACAGAGACTCCGTTTACTAGCATGTCTGGCTCAGAGATATATTCACTCGAAATGAGCAAAACCGAAGCTCTGTCGCAGGCTCTGCGTAAAAGTATTGGCGTCAGAATTAAAGAAGAAACAGAAATAATAGAAGGCGAAGTGGTTGAAATTCAAATTGATCGTCCTGCAACTGGAACAGGTCAAAAGATTGGAAAGGTAGCGATATAAAATAATTGTTAAAAATTTAATAAACTTATGGTGTCATTTTTATGTAAGGTCACGCTTAAAACTACTGAAATGGAGACAAACTATGATTTGGGCAACAAAATCATTGAATGTTTTATGAAGGAAAAGATACAAGCTGGTGATGTCATCACTATTGACAAAGCTTCTGGTAAGGTTAGCAAGCTTGGCCGTAGTTTTACTCGTGCTCGTGACTATGATGCCACCGGTGCGCAGACACGTTTCGTGCAGTGTCCAGAGGGTGAATTGCAGAAGCGCAAAGAAGTCGTACATACAGTAACATTGCATGAAATTGATGTCATTAATAGTCGCACACATGGCTTTCTAGCACTATTTTCTGGTGATACAGGCGAAATAAAGCAGGAGATTCGCGACCAAATCAACAATAAAGTGTTGGAGTGGCGCGAAGAGGGCAAAGCTGAAATTAACCCGGGTGTTCTTTTCATAGATGAGGTGCATATGCTGGACATTGAGTGCTTCTCGTATTTGAATCGTGCACTGGAATCGGATATGGCACCAGTTGTGATCATGGCCACAAACCGTGGTATTACACGCATACGCGGCACCAACTATCGCAGTCCACATGGTATTCCCATCGATCTTCTAGATCGTATGATCATCATTCGCACAATTCCTTACACAGAAAAAGAAATCAAAGAAATTTTAAAGATTCGTTGCGAGGAGGAAGATTGTCTAATGCATCCGGATGCTTTGGCGATTCTGACACGCATTGCTACCGATACCAGTCTGCGTTACGCCATACAATTGATAACTACAGCGAATTTGGTCTGTCGTCGTCGCAAAGCAACAGAAGTCACTACGGAGGATGTAAAAAAAGTTTATTCACTATTCTTGGATGAAAATCGATCAAGCCAGATTCTCAAAGAATATCAAGATGAATACATGTTCAATGAGATTCCCGAAGACCCGGTTGAAACTATCACAACAAAACGCGAAGAAACTGGTGGCGGTGATGCTCAAGCAATGGAGTATTAAGTGCATGTTATGAATTTGAAATGGGGTGGGAGGAGAGATTATTCGTCTTTACATTAAAATAAAATATGATTAATTAAATATGAATGCATTACTTTTTGTTGTTTACTGCTTTTTGACATAAATAAAAATACTTCGCTTTTTGTCAAATATTCTATGATTTCTTAATGCATACAACCAACGTGCCATGCAGTTAAGGATTTGTATCACGATATTTGATATGATCACGTAGGTTAGAAATCATTCTTGCAATAGTTTCGGGAAGCACATTTAGTTTGGTTCTTAGTGCCGATGTTTTTGCAAGTCTAGTGAAAACTACTGAAACACTAGAATTTGAGACTCATGTTCTTCGCCATTCGTTCATCTTATTTTCTTCGATAACTCCTTCACTTCATTTCATCTCATATGCCATTTTAGTGATCGTCAGTTCCTTGTTACGGTTTAATATAAGGTACGCTATTGGGACCCCTGATGTCTTGACGTCTACTTTTCAAATAAAAAACTAGGAATTATTCGAAATTTGATTATTTTTATTGAACTAGACAATGAGGTTATGAATGGATCACAGTATCTGAGAAATAGCTGTCTTTGGCTGTTGGCACTCGTTGATCCTTATTAAGAAATTCTCGATCAAATTTTGGCAATAAAGTTAATGGCGTGTCGAATGTTGTATTTCAGTTTACAAATTATCATTGGTTTATCGAATGGCGTCTTTAAGTGGAAGATTTCTTTTCGACTTATGCAGAGGAACTCATAATTTTAGGACAGGTTTGTTAATCTGAAAGTACTTGCCAAAACTAGAAATTTTGCATCATTACTTTTACCTACTTAGGTTCAAATAAGAGATTTACGATGGCATCCATTTTGCGTTAAATGGCATCCATTTTGCGGAAGTGAATACCAGGGCGTATTTGTAACAAAAATCTGAATATTGAATTTATGTAACGTATACGCCATAAATCTCTTATTTGAAAGTATGAAGACAAAAGTAATGATGTAGAATTTCTAGTTTTGGCAAGTACTCTCAAGAGAGATTATCAAAACTAAGTCCCAAAACGCTGACCTGACAAAAGTTGCACAGTGCTATTGGCAAACAGCCTTTTCAAAAAACCCAACAGAAAACAGTCCTCGTAAAACTCCCACCATTAAGATAGAAGATTCTCATCATTTGTATGTATTGTGTTGTGTTTTACTTAACATAATCTTCAATAAGCTGGAAAATTATCACATTAAGTTAACTAATTGCCGACCTGCTGAATCTATGAAAGAACTGAAATTAAACTTTTGATACTGAAAAAATTTGTTGTGCTTGTTTGTGAAGATTTTATTACGTTACTCTTCACAATTAATTTTCACTTAATCATATACAATCTCATTATTATCGTACTTATCATGCTTGTGTTATATAAAAATACATCTTTATTAATTTTAACAAGTATTAAGTATTTTTAACTTTTAGAATTTAGTTGGTTGTATAATTTTAAATTGAAAAATTAGATTGTAAGCCAAAACTAAGAAGGTACCAAGTAAACGCAGAAAAATAATAAACAAGAAATAGTTCACTTATAAATAAAAAATACTTTAGAATATATTTTTACCACTCAGAAGGTCATAAATAGGAGTTATTGACTAGAAATTTATTTATTCAAGAGTAAAGCATTAAAAAAAAAATTAACCAAAAATAAATGTAGCATTGTATCGTTCCAAAAGTAGTTGTTGTTGGCTGGCTTTTTAAAAATACATACTTAATAAAGCAAAGTTAAATATTACGTTCGCTTAACTAGTAACATTAAAATATAATTTTGAAATATATATTGTGTTGTTATAGTTGTTTTGAAAGAGTACAAGTGAATTTATCGTTTATTTAAGTAGTATTTAATATATTTTAAGTTAATACGAGCGTTTTGAATTTAAGAAAAACTGACTATTAAGTTTCGAATATTTTAAATTTAAGCGTATTTAAGTAAACAATTTAATACTAACTTCATAGTGTATCATACTATATTATAATACCATATGAGTTATATGCTAAGTATCAAAATTACACTTTTTGTTTACTTTTTGCCTTTTAAATTGATATCCTAATTAATTTGTTTTTTATATTTTAATTAAAATCCCAACAATTCCCTGGCGACTTAACGCTCCTCTCAATCCTCTTTTATTGGCTCAACAAGTTTTGTCGTTGGTTGTGTATTAACGGCACTTGCACTCTGCTTAGTCGATTTCGAGCTCATTTTATAAAGTTGGTGCACAACGAGCCAAACAGCAACGTAAACAAATCCAAAGTAATTGACGCTATGAAGCACCTGGATCCAACGCGGGTAACTGAGGAATATGAATGGTGCCAGACACCAACCAATTAAAATTATATTGTAAGATTTTAAGACCACAAATTCTAGGCATTTAAAGATCACGGAAGCATTCAATGTAGCGCCATATTTTGGAATAATGGCCTTCTTATAGACATTTTCAATCTGTAAGTAGATAATTAGGGCATTTATTAACTATATTGTTCTACAAAAAGTCACATGTGCTCACCTGTTTTTCAATCGATACAACCATAAACTCAATAAAGAATGACATATAGTATCCGCTGTGGAATCCATGCCAAAGCGCCAGAAAGCCCAACGCGGCGGCGTAGCTTATGTTACGATTGTTAAGAAATTTAAGGCGTTTGTAAACGTATTGAGCTAGCCACTGGTTGGTGTTGACATTAAATGATCCCACATAATGGCCCATTGTATTACCCGTCTCCAACAACACCAACCTGACATTGCAGCAGCCAGACCAATCATCAGCTCCTTCAGCAGTTTTACCGGCATAAGAAATACCTGTCAACGACATTAATAAAACTCAATTTAAAAAAATATTTGATTTATAACTTATTTTTCAACACTTGCCAATGCACATTAAAGCGCCCTCTGTCAACAACCAAATTGATATGTACTTGTACAGCGACAGCTTGCCCCATAGTCCCAGATAAATGACACGCCATATAAATGGTTGATTACGATACGCATCAGTGAGGAAGTAATCGTCAGGTAGAATCATGGCACCAACTTGTCGCACAGCTAAATAGATAAAGCCAAGCATCATGCGCTGCATGCCTGCTTTGACTGCGCCTGTGTATGGCTTGTACTCTCCGTCAATAAAACGTTTATAGCGACGGAATGGAAACTGTGGTCCCACCAGAAATGAACACGGAAAGTAAGCAAACGCAGTCAATTCCAAAAGAGTTGGCATCTCTTCGAGTGCTGTTTCCTGTTGATCTTTTGACAGTTTTTCGCGTGCCTTTTGTCCATCGGCAATGTCAAAACCAAAACCAATCATGCGCAGCACAAGCACACAGTGCGGCATTGTCCAAAGTATATCGTAGTCGGTACTGGCAGTGTAATAGTAGCCGATAAGTAAGTAAGCCATGTGAAACACAAAATTAATGGTAACCAGCTGATTGGGCGATTTGTGCAACAGTCGCACCAACAAATAAGTTATCCATATAGCTATAAGGCTGTGATAAGTATCGATGCCATAATTAAACATGCACAAAAAAAAGCCACTCAGTGCGCAGAAGATATGCTGTAGCGCTTTATTATCCTGTTTTTCTATGAAACTACGATATATTGCCGCAATGGGATAACCTATTTAGAAGGAAAATGTTTATTAATTTGTGCTAGTTTGGATTTTGAATTTTCCGACCAACCTGCTAAGATTGTTAATAGCAATCGAAACGCCTCCTCGGGAACACCTAGCTTTTCGGACAAGGACGAAATTATGCCACCTTGCACGGCTATCGCCATTTCGCCAAGAATACTGAAACTGAAAAGTAAAATGAAAAATGATAAATATGAGATTTTAACGATTTTAATGATCTTTGAATTTCCAATAGTTTTCAATTTTGATAAAAATATGAGTTCCAGTTTAATTAAACGGAAATAAGAAGTGATCGATAAAATGTGGCTTCGCACGGAGGGCCTGAATCAAGTTTTATTTATTTATTTTACCCAACACAGAAAGCAAACATGGAGAACAGTGATTTTTCTTAAAAAATTGTACTTTTAACACTTTTGCTCTTTTTTTGGATTTCGATGATAACAAAAAAGTTTTTCGGTCAAAAAAAGGTCTATTTTCACGAATTTTTTATAACATGTTGGTATTATAGATTAAATTTGAAAATAAGTATATTTCAGCATATATTGTTTTATTATACCAAAACCACCATATCTCTTAAATTAATAAAGTAACTGTCCTTTCAGCGAACGTGCTGTGCTATTCATTTTATTTCATTTTCAGCTTCATTTAAAAAAAAAAAAAACTTCTCCAGGGAATTTAAAGATTTTTTCGTGTAACTAATGAAAATATAATGTGTTTTTTTAACTCCAAAAACATTCACATATTCTCAAAACTATGGAAAACCTCAGTACAATTATTTTTGTGACATCTATATAATTAATAGGCTAAGGTTTTTTTTGTGACTTCAACTCCGCCCAGACCAATAGACCGATTTTACCGATTCAGATGTCATTTAATCAGATTTAGGCTGTAGACGTGCAAACCACTTTTAAAAATTGTGATTTCACTTCAGGGGGTTCGAAACCTTTTAAAGCAGAAATAAAATATTTGTGCAAAAATCCGCTATTTAATCGATTTGCAATGTAGTTTAAGAAGAGCTTATGAGTTGATCGAATTTTAATTTTTTTCAAAACTAAAAATTTTTAACAAAAATTATCTTTTATGCATTCCTCAAATGTCAATTGTCCGAAAAATGCAGTTCCAAAATCAAAAGTTCCACTTTCCGAACAAACAACTCAGTCAAATTTTAACGGTTTTCAAAAAAAAATTTTTCTTGGGTTTTTTGGCGTTTTTTCATCGCAATATGTTATAAATTGATGTTGTAGGTGTTCTGTAAGTATTTTGAATTAATTTTTTAATTATATCTTAGTATTATTTTTATACCCCCACGCGTACTGCGTAAGTGGTATATTAATTTTGTCACGACGTGTGTAACACCCAAAAGGAGGCGTGGTAGGTATGGAATAGTATATATATTCTTGCTCAGCATCACCACCTGAGTTAATTTAGCCATGTCCGTCTGTCTGTCGGTCTGTCCGTCTTTCCGTCTGTCTGTGGACACGATTGCGGCCGCAATTTTGAAGCTATCGTAATGAAATTCGATATTTAAGCTTTTTTTAAAAAAAACTAAGGTCAAGTTCGAGAATGGGCTAAATCGGATGAACCACGCCTACCTCCCATACAACCCCAAAATTGAAAACTCTACAAAGAAGCTAATATTAAAGCTACAGTACTGAAATTTTGTATATGCTTATTCTATGTCAAAGCTGAGATGTCTTAGAAAAATGGGCGTCATCCACTTACTAACACGCCCACCTCCCATACAACCCCAAAATTTAAAAATCTTTAAAGAGGCTAATATTTAAGTTACAAGATGAAAACTCGGTATTTGTCTATATAATGTCAAAACTGAGGTGTGTTAGAAAAATAGGCTTTATCCACCCATTAACACGCCCACCTCCCATACAACCCCAAAATTGAACAATCTATAAAGAGGCTAATATTAAAGTTACAAGACGGAAACTCGGTATTTGTGTTTTTAATGTTAAAACTGAGGTGTGTTAGAAAAATGGGCGTCATCCACCCATTAACACGCCCACGTCCCATACGACCCCAAAATTGAACAATCTATAAAGAGGCTAATATTAAAGTTACAAGATGGAAACTCGGTATTTGTGTATTTAATGTCAAAACTGAGGTGTGTTATAAAAATGGGCTTTATCCACCAATTAACACGTCCTCCTCCCATACAACCCCAAAATTGAAAAATCTATAAAGTGGGTAATATAAAAGTTACAAGACAGAAACTCGGTATTTGTGTATTCTATGTCGAAACTGAGGTATGCTAAAAAAATGGGCGTCATACAAAATCTAACACGCCCACCTCCCATACAAGCCCAAAATTTAAAACTTTATAAAAAAGCTTATATTTAAGCTGCAGGAAAACAATTTGATATGTATGTTTTTTAGACACATAAAAATAATAAAATCTCTCAAAATCTCAAACAAAACGCTCATCAATTTAAGATTCTTCCACCCTTAAGAATCGGCCGTGGGGGTATTTTAACTTCGGCCAAGTCGAAGATATACCTTACTAGTTTTTTTCTAAAATATATTTTATAATTCGTTTTTATTTAAATTAGTTATGTTTTATAGCTTTAAAAGTTAAGCAGCGATGTTGTTGAATAGTAATAATTTTTATATCGGTAGTTATATTAGTGTAAGTCCGTCTTCGTATTTTGACAGTTTCATTTAAAAATTTAGTGTCAGATCATAAGTTTTAAGCATTCAGATGGTCTTTTATATCATTATTGAGACTGAATATATCGTTATTGAGGAAAAAGCTGCTTGAATAGAATATCATAAATTAAACGTCTATAATATTGCTAACATTTAATTTTTATTGAATTGCTCGAATTCGGGCAACAGGTTTACTAGTAATAACTTAATATTTTGAATTTATCAAATTTTATTTGTATAGTTTTTACCTTAATTTGTGCCTTTTTTAATTTACTCTATACGGTCTAACTTGTACATATTTGTAATGCTCAGTTACAACTTTTCTTTGTTCACTGCATACGTACTCTTATTTTTCATATCTGTACCTATATTTTACATCATTAATTAAACTCATTTTAGTCTACAAGATCTAATACGTCTCTTAAAAGAATAATTTACATGAGTTCTAGAAGCGTCTTCATTATAAGTCTTTAAAGATTCCTTTATAGGAGTATTAAAACAGTATTAATTATGAGTCTTTAAAGAGTCTTAACTATGATTGTTAAAAGAATAATTTATATAAGTTTTTGAATGGTCAAAATTATGAATCTTGATACCGTCTTTACTATGAGTCCAAAAAGAGATATAAAACAGTCATTATTATGAATCTTATGTTGGAGTCCACAACCTACGAAAATGTACTCATAAAAGAATCTTTTTTTTGTGCATAATAATGATAAAACCTCATTTAAATAAGACTTAAAAGAGTATATTAACCCTACTTCCCTATTTCAAATGAGTTCGTAATTCTCTATTGGGGTCAAATTTGATTCTATTAAAGAATTATCAAAGAAATTAATGTTTCAATTGAAATTTAACAAACGAGTCTTTATTATTATTACTCATATGTATTCTGAACACAAATTGAACTTTTCGAAATGATCCGGGCATAACGCTTTGCGACAGGAGTAACAGAAGCTACTATACTTATTTGCCTTCATGTCGAACACATGCTGAATTGAGGTCTAACTTTAAGGTAGACAACCAATGAAAATGAGGTATTTTTGTATAATTAATTTTACGTATGAAGGAATTGAAATAACTTTCTGGTTTTTTTGGGTAGATATGTCTTCATTAATTAATTAATTTACAAAAACAAATTATGTGCCGTTTTCCAAAATGGTGTTGTTATTACTTGTAGGCCGCGGCACGACGTGGTCAAATTTATTCCGAAAAAAATAGTCATATATATCTCATATAAATGAAGTTGTCAAGGAGTTTACATACCTTGGCACCGCCGTAAACAGCAACAATAATGTCAGCCTGGAGATAACTACGGGCTAAGTAAGCAATAAGGTTCCAGAGCCCTCTCTCGATTGACAAAACTAACACTCTACAAGACGCTCATCATACCTGTGCTTCTCTATGGCGCTCAGGCATGGGTGGTATCGCAAGCAGATGCAGCCGCTCTTGGGGTGTTCGAGAGGAAAGTTCTTCGCAAAATCTTTGGTCCTGTTCGAGTTGGCGACGAATATCGCATTCGAATGAACCACGAACTGTACGAGCTCTACGACGACATTGACATAGTCCAGCGTATAACAATTCAGCGACTACGTTGGCTGGGTCATGTCTTTCGTATGGATGAAGAAGCTCCAGCGAAAAAGGTGTTTGAGGCGAAAGCCGAGGGTCGACGACGAAGAGGAAGGCCATGCCTCCGATGGATTGACCAGGCCGAGGAAGCTCTTACAGCGCTTGGTGAAAGAGATTGGAGACGGCGCGCGCGAAGCAGAGACGCCTGGCGAGAGCTGATGAAGTCGGCCGTAACCCGTCAACGGGTTGTCATGGCCACCTAAGTAAGTAAGTAATTTTTTCAATCTGACGCTTTTCTTTTATCTCTTTTAAGAGTACGAGTAATTAATTAATTAAGAAATTGTTAAGAAAAAAACAGCGCGTGAAGCATATATGACACCACTTAAATAATAAAAGATAAGTGCGTATGACGTAGAAAATTTTCCGCTTATTCATGACTTGTATTCGTTTTCGTTATCGTATTCGGTGGCCAAAGTTTTAAGGAAAATGGCACAAAAAAAGAAACAGTTTCGATAGTATCGTAAGTGTAGACGTAGAATTCCGTTTAAGTTGTAACCTCTTCTACTTTGTCTCTTTGGTCCGATTGTTTTGTTCATTTTGCACGTATTTTTCTTGATCTTCCAAAAATTAAAAAATAAATGAATAACACTCAATTATGGACTACTTATCGATGCCAAACAAAGAAAAAGTTAAATAGTAAGTATGATTAAATGAGCAAGCAAAAATAAACTAGTAAAATTTCAAATTTTTTCGATTATTTTGTTAAGTTTGACAGGTTGAGTTCATTGTCTGTCTGATATTTAGTTTGCTAGCTACACTTTCTGTTCGATGTATAGTTTGCAAACTACATTCGCTACTGCTAGTGGGATGTGGAATCCAAATTAATTTGCATTAAAAACAAAAATTAAAATTTTACGCCATCTATTGGGTGAAAGAAGAAAAAGAAATATGATCCAACTCGTTTTTTTCATAAGAGTTAAACCGGATCACAGACCCATTTCGTTAAATTTGACAGATTGAGTTCGTTGACTGAGTTGAAAAGAGGTTCATGAACTCTGGTTTCAAAATAGTATACTAGAACAGTAGTGCATACATAAACCCAATGCGAACTAATGCTTACAATGCTGTCAAAGCGAACCAATCAGTTCGTGCAAAACCAAAGCATACAAGCATAAACAACGAAAGAAAAACAAAGAAAGCAGCAGGCATTTTTCTTCTTATATTTTACTATTTTGTGACTTTAATATAATAGTGACAAAATCAAAAGTTAGATATTCATTCAGCGCAGGACATATCTGATATTTTAGTATATATATTATCTTTGAACGAAGAGTATTAAAGGCTGTAGGTATACCCTAAAGTATTCGCCAAAAACGTTGCCTAATGACCTTGAAAAAATCTTTTAAAACGACCCCATACAAACCGCGCTGTAAGACGTAATTCTACGTCAAAAGTGTACAGTTTTCTAACACAAATATCCATACGATGCTCTCCATGACGTTACCCTCATAAGGTGGCTTGGCATGTATAAAAAAGTAAACATTTTCTTGACAAGCATCGCGACCTGTTTGCCTGTTTGCGACCTGTTTGCCTGTCGACACGATTACAGTCGTAATTTTGAATCTATCCGAATGTAATTGCATTAAAAAAAACAAATTATGTCGAAAACAAATCTGATCTGAACTAAACTACCCGTACCTCCTATAAACATACATTATTTAAATGGATAATAATTATATGTGCAAAATACATAAACTATGAATTTTAATACGTAGGAACTCTGTGTTCGAAAGTTGGCAAAGCCCAGATACGAAAACTCTTTGTATCACCTTCCACACAAGTCACATAATCAAAATAATAAAATCTTTATAACTTCTTTCTTTTGCTTTTTCGATAAAAAATTACATCAATGAAAATACATGCTAAAAGTCATACATTTCACATGACTAACGAATAAGTCATTATTTTTTGAACAAAAAAAAAAAAAAAGAAAAAAAAAACTCTTGTTGTGAATGGTTTATTAAATTTATTTATTATAATTTAAACAATTTAGGCCCGTTAACTGATGTCGATTTTAAACAAAGTTTAGCTTAAACAAAGTTTAAAATTCCTTAACCTTAGTTTAAATTTTAACGCCGATACCTCATCTCAAAAAATCTAAGTTTAACTTGGTGAGGCAAGTTTAAATTTAAACACAGAAATTCTAGGTTTAAAAAATTTAAACTAAGATTTTGTCAAAAATTCTCTGAGAACATTGGAAATATTAGGTGTGTTTCCGTACTCTACACTGTGTAAGTTCTGTGTAAAGTTCGTGCTGCGAGAGTAAAATGAAATTTAAGAATAGTGGCAAAAGTACGGAAACAGCTTCTAGTAAGTTTCGAGCACAAAACAGCTGATGCTGACGGCAGACGTGTCAAACGTAAATAGCGCCAATTGAAATTATCGTCAGTTTGTTTGTTTAAAGCAAAAATATTTCTTTTGAATTTGTAAATTTTGACAATTTTCAGTTGAAAATCAATTTATCGTCGCACAACTTTTGAATTTAATAATAGCAAAACATAAACAAACGTCAATTTGAAATATGCTTGTTCTTCTTGATGCTCTTCTTAATTTACTCGCAGTCCCAGCAAAATCTTCGCTTACATATAATCGAAAAAGTAATCCAGAAAGTTTCATTCATCGCTTACCCTCTCGCTTACGGAACCCATTATTTTAATACAGGCATGTCATTGGAGGTAATTGATGAAGCTTTCGCTTGACATGGGAGTACTTATGTAAGCACTTATTAAACTTGATGAATAACTTCTTCCAATAATCTGTTATTTAATAACAACTAAGAAGTTATTGAATAAGCTGTTTCTCTGCACAAATTAGAAAAGCGATTCAAATATTGAAAAAATAAATTTTTTTCATACATCTTTTGCTTAACAGTGCTAAACAGATCAACAACACCAATCAAGAGTTAGAGAATTTCTTCTTTAAAATAAGAAAAATGCTTTTATTTAATAGATATATGTATCAGTTAATTAATTAATGTAATATATTTACCTTTAGCACATGTTTCTGTATCTCATTCTTAAATCTGGCATTTTTTCATATTCAAAATTATAAAAATTTGACACGTTTGAAGCAAAAATAAAAGTCAAACAAAAAATTTCAATTATCTAAAAAAAAGAACAATCATTTCAAAAGCAAAAAGGGTTGACATTACTAACT
Source organism: Tetanocera ferruginea (assembly GCA_958299015.1). Lineage (NCBI taxonomy): Eukaryota > Metazoa > Arthropoda > Insecta > Diptera > Sciomyzidae > Tetanocera > Tetanocera ferruginea. Next base: position 35,289,705 of record OY282644.1, on the reverse strand, counting down.
GCATTACAAGTAATATACAATATAATGAATTATTGGTCACCAACATTTATGTAATGGGTTTTAGAATCGAATGCAAATCAAGGCAATACGAAAAATTTTGCTGGGGTGTTGAGTTCAAGCACAATCTGGTAAACTTTTGTGCTCGAGAGAGCGATTTATGCTTGTTCTACTTCTCACATTTTAAGCAAAGAAAGTACGGAAACAGAAAATAGTAACACACAAGTTACACAGTATGAGTACGGAAACAGACCTATTCTCAATCGTAAGCAAAAAATAAAAAATAAAAAAATCAAAACAATAAACAAAAAACAAACATATTTTAAGTTTTAAAAAAAAAAAATATTCCAATGAAACTGACAATTTGCATTTTTTTATCAAAAATTTTTGAAATTTTTTGATGTTCTACGTCAAAGTTGTAGAATTTTTACTACAGTGACTACAGTAATGTTTTTAATCTCAGTTTAAATTTTTAAACAGAGTTTAAGAAAACTGCCGATAAAAATGAGATAAGTTACGAAAATAATTTTAACTGAGTTTAAAATTAAACTCTGTTTACGAAATCTGAGGTTAAGGAATTTAAACTTCGGAGATCAGTTAACGGGCCTTAATCTGTTAGCTGCTGCTGGTTTATTTAGAGTGAAAAAATATTTTTAAATTTTTTAAAAAATGAAATAAACCACAAAACCAATAAGTTACAAATTATTAAAGTGTTTCAGAACGCAGTGATTTTAACAAAAACAAGTAAAGATTAACAACACAAGAGAAAAAGGTCAAAACTTATTTTGTTCTTAATATGCGGAACACAAATTGTAAATATTCTTAAGATTCTTAAAAAAAAAATTTCATGCAAAAATTCCGGGTTGAAAAGTTACAGCCGGATTAGTGAGAGCGCATTTTTATTTTTCTTTGTTAACAAACTTTGAGCGCGTTTATCTCGAAACCATGTTTTTCGTACCGGTTGCGGCACTAGCGGGTTAATTTTTTGAAGAGTTTATTTTATAATAAACTCTTCAGAATTTGACTCTGATAGCTTGTAGAAGTCTAAGAAATGGCTTATAAGAAACGGAATCTTCGCAGGAATGCTCTTATAACACAACTGTCTTAAACTACTGTGAGATAATGTGAAATAGAATAGAACACTTCTAGACAACTACACGGAGAAAACTGTTTGCTAAATTTGTATGGAGATTAAGCAAAACTTGAGCATAATTCTCAGCCACTTCAAAATATTGCTTATTTTCAGCAAAAATCAAGCAAATTTTCTCCGTGTAGCTTCTTATAATTAATCTGTAAGCGTATTACTTTTGCTGAAGATAGCTATAGGACCTAATTCAAAATAAAATTGTTCGTCCAGTGCTCAACCCTTAAGAATTGTTGCTTGCAGAAATTTTTTTTTTCTGCAAGCAAATAAATATATAATAAATAAATACATATATAATAATAAATATATAATAAATAAATAAATACCTAATATTATTTATTTAGCTTCGATAAAAGCCTTTTTATATAGTTTTCAATTTTAGGGTTGTATGGGAGGTGGGCGTGTTAGTGGGTGGGTGACGCCCATTTTTCTAACACACCTTAGGTTTGACATAGAATACATAAATTCCAAATTTCAGTATTTTAGCTTAAAATTTAGCTCTAATATTTACTATTAGCCTCTTTAGAGAGTTTTCATTATTGTGGTTGTATGGAAGGTAGGCGTGGGTTTAAATCGACTCAGGTGGTGATGCTGATCAAAAATATATATACTTTTCTATAACTACCACGCCTTCTTATGGGCGTTACATACGTCGTGATAAAATTATTATACCCCTTACGCAGTACGCGTGGGGCCGAATTTTAACATGTCGCGCTCGTATCGTTAAAAAAATGTCAAAACTGAAATTGATCATTTTAAAGGAAAATATACAGAAAAAAACACTAGAGCTCTTTTGCTTATTTCAAGATTATCTTATTCGCATTGATATAACGGTTTTGCGAACACCTTTAACTCGCTCTCGCTATGGAAGATATTTAAAAAGTAAAAAAAATCTTGATACAAATTTGATACAAAAAATCAACAATTTTCAAATTTTTCAAACTTTATTTAAATCTTTTTTAAACTTAAATAAAAAATAATGTATTCATTAAATGCTTATCATATATGTATATTAGCTTATCATAACGCCTCACGAAAAAAAGTTGTTCCTCACAGTTGCTCAAAATAATCATTGGTTTATGTTATGATAGTTCGCCAAATATTTCGACTCTAGCAATAGCCATCCGTGAGCTGCAACGATTTGAAATAACCGGTTTGAAATAACAACGGTTTGAAATAAATAATATTGCCTGGTGTAGTAGTTTGAAATAAAAAAACGGGCGAGGACAGTACACCTTGGTCAATTCTTTATATATTTTGAAATAAAAAACATCAAATTCATTTTCAGTCTTACTTACTTTATACCAAAATTGTGAAATTGAGACATTTTCCATACCAGATATTCAGATAACGCTCTTTATTTACTAGCTAGTTCTTTCCCGTCAAATATGACGGGCCCGTTTCCACCTATTCGCTTTTAAATTATTCAAATAATAATTTTTGTTCCAAATACTTATAAAATACCTCAAAGTAAAAACGGAAACCAGTAGGTACGCCGAAATATGTTTAAAAATTTTTTGTAAAACTGTAACTTTCAAAATGAAAAAAAATAATGTTTTTGAAGTTTCAATAAATCACAACATAGAAAATGCCTAAAAATATGGTCTGAAATTTTTCAAAAAGATCAAGCGTTCCGCACTCACATTTTACGGAATTATGTTATAGTAATAATAATAATAATTATTTCAGCTTCAGAAATTTCTTTGGGCTTATTGTAAAAACATAAAAATAATTTCAAAATAATCGACCTCAAAGTTTTTAAAAAATGTATATTTGTATGAAATCATTAAAATGCTTACAAGAAATATTACGTATACGGCCAAAATTGATCGCGTTATGGTCGCAATATTTTCAGTGGATATTGAAAATGCATCAAGATACGTAATGAACATAAAAGATGAACTTTTAAAGCAGTGTGGCATATCATGTTTTTGCAATAAGCCCTTGAATTGTAAAATAAACGACAAAATGCTATTCATTTCACCAGAGAAGACATGTTGTGTAGAAAAATATGGAATTATGTTTAATACTTCATTATTGAAATCAATTCTTTTTCTGAAGTCTGCACAAAAAGTAATATAAAACTTTAGTGCAACTTTCTTGAACTCAACAATATCACATTGCGATATGTTTTTTGATTTGTAAAATATTTCTACAGTAATTCCGAAATAAACTTTCTCCACAGGGATATGATTATTTAAATTCAACGAACTTAAAGAACATAAATCAATATATTTTGTGTGAATAAATTTTCGGCAAATTTGTCTAAATAAGTATTTACATCTAGATCAAAGTATGTGTATTCTGGTGTCCACTGACTGCATTTCAATATTCACATCGCTTATAATTTTTAAAATATAGGATAAAAAAAGAAATACATTTTTTCAACGGGTGTCCGAGGTTTTCACTTATGGAAAAAATATTTTCGTTACCATAGTGTGCTTCAAAATCTGTTAGTCCAAAAAACTAGTCAAGCGCAGTCCACTGCACCAAAATACTAGCGACTGCAGCCTAAATAATACAAAAAACTGTGAATTTCAATCAATATTTTATAAATATATTAAAAAAGCTGTCGGGAGAGCCATCGTGTTGGAGCTAATCGCAAAATTTAATGCAGCTCGTAGCCAAAATCCGCTTGAAGCTTGCTGAATTCTTCTTTTTTACAAGCGCTATGACAAAAATGTTGATTGATGTTTATTATTAGTGTTTATTAGGACGAGACTTAAATTGTGGCAAATATCTCCGTTGATAAAAATTTTGGGGCAATTTCAATTTTCTTCAAATTGTGCCGAAATGAAAAAGCACGTGCTTAAAGTGTCGTCTAGTCTCGAAAGTGCCGAAAAAAGCACAATTGTGCGTAAAATGCCATCCCTGGTGGGGGTATAAAAATTCACAAAATAATTTTCAATTGCAGCATGCGCCAACAAATTGTTCTACTGTTGTTCAACAGCACTAACATTTGCTGTTTTTGATCACGATCAAAAAGCACTACAAAGCAAATAATGTTTTTTGATCAAACCCAGCTAGCATTTGGAAGACTAATTTGCTGACAATCGCCTAAACGAGTCTTTTTCGAGTTCACTTGACGATCAACAAAAACAAAATACATATCCTGTGCGGAAGCATATTTTACTCCGCTCAACGATCAAAAACTGACTGCAGTTTTTCAAGGCAACTTATTGGATATTGAACAAAGCGTGTGCAGAAGCATATTTTAAGGCGATAGAAAAATAACAACTTTTTGTGGAAACTAACGGGAAATTGAACAAATTCAAACAATCATATTTTTCACGACATATCGCTCAGTTTCGACAGAACAATCTCGGAGTGAAGTCAACCTTGCTGTTTGTGAAATTTTTTAACAAATTCAAGTACTTTTCGGTTCTATTAACTTCAAAATACACACAAGATCTCACAATATTAAACATCACATGTCCCAACCAGAATTTTATGAAATTTTTGAACATATAAGAGTCTTTTTCGGTTTTCCACCATTGTGCTCCATTTTCTGATCAAAAAGACTCTTTGTTCGGAAGAAATTGGTACCCTTCACGCGACTCTTCTTGAAGAGTCATTTTCGAGTCGAGTCGAAAAAAATTAACTTATTTAACCGTTTAAGCTCTGATCCCAATTGGAAACTTATTTTTGCAATTTTCAATCCTCATCAATCCTAGCATAATAACAAAATCTATTCTAACAATCAATCTTAATACTAATTTAGACACACCACCAATAAGAAATAAGAGTTACATGCTCCACAGACTCTATCCTAATATTGTTCATTACCACACCAAAAACCCATTTCCTTCTGATCCAGCCAGAAGAGAAGCCCTTAACCAATCTGACAGCCCCACATTTTTCATTGCCCTCTTTAACCAGCAAAAGTGAAACTAACTTTGAATTCTTGTGCTGACACTGAGAGCAGATATACCTCTAATCGCCATAGGCTGCGTTTATAGTAAACGACGATTCAGACAGGCAGTCAGACAACGTTCACTCCGTTATGAAAGGAGCAAACTTGTCGCACTTATTTAATTTCTCGTGATAACTGACTCGAAAAGACTCTTCAAGCAGAGTCGCGTGTAGGGTACCAATTTCTCCCGAACAAAGAGTCTTTTTTGATCAGAAAATGAGCGCACATGCGACTATCAACATCGCGAAGGAGAGTCGAAAACGACTCTTATATGTTCAAAAATTCGATAAAATGCTAGCTGGGTCATTTATCAACTAGTATGCGGAACCATTAACTGCTCAGCACTACTCCAATTAATATCCGTCAATACCAAATCACGCAACCTTAAGTCTATATCTTTCTTCCACCTTAACTTTCACCGCACCGGCTATGAATGCAGTGATAATATAACCAGGATACTTCGTGTATTCCCCTCACTAATGTCTTCTTACAATTAAGATATGGTATATGTATTTAATCAATTTTAGTTTTAGTTTTTAAATTTTTAGTTTAAGTATTTAAACTGCTTTCATTAAGCTTAACCAAATAAATAATTAAGTAAACCGAAAATGTTGGATGGGTGGGCATTTATGATTCGAATTTACAAGCAACTTTTTACAACCTTTACTCATTGGCAACGTTTATTCTAAAACGATTTTATATACTTACAAGCCAATAACCAGTAACCTTAAATAAAGTAATAACTATCTTTTGGATATTGTCATATTTCTATAAATTATAATTATCAATTCGTTTTTGTTTCAGTAAAAAATACAACATTCATCAAACTGAACACCAATGACCGAGAGTTAGTCATTTGCAGAGATTCTCCACTGAAGGGTTTCTTACAATTCACTTTCCATCCCATATTTATTGGTTACATATATATTTGCGTGAACGACCGCTGCTGTGGTTGAGTCGCATAAACTGAGAAGCGAAAGTGAAAAATATTATTCATATTCATTTCAATCTACATAATTGCTATCTTTTAGAGATCGTGAACTTTTGCTGAAACAGTTAAATAACCGATTGCCAATGTTTATTTATAGTTATACATATTTATTCATTCACCGATACTGATACTGATGTATCAAATGTTGGCAAATTCATTGTGACGAAGCTGAGCGGACTTTGAGTGCAAAATAGAATGAGTAGGTTTGAGTGTGCACGTTGTTTTCATTTAAGATTGCTAATAAATAATAAACAGAATCTTATCAATACTGTTGTTGTTAGCGTGCGTTGGCTACGCTATAAAACTTTAGAACAACAAATGATATTGTTAGTGTGTGTAAACTTAATAATTTCATCTCAAAGGGAATGTATGGATATTTACGTAATAGAAGCTGATATTATTTTTGTAGCTTAAACAAGACATAAAGATCTTGTTGAAAACACGTATGAATAAACTTATGTGTGATAACTTTGTTTAAAGAACTATTTATAAATTGCTTAGACAATATATTTAGAATTTTGATATGCAAGGGTTTTTAGAGAAGCTTCGAGTGTGCGCTGATATAAGTTTATAGATTATAGATTAGTCTATTTGTATATTCGATTGTTTGAACTATTTTGCTTACAAAAATAAATAAGTTCAAAAGCTGTTTGGTTCCAAAAATAGTTAGAAAAATATTGATAGAAATTAAGTGCAGGAACAAACTAATAATACAAATAAATACGAATAAAAAACTCGACCGGCATCCCAAACAAGTTCTTTTCTTGGAGCAAAAAATTTATTGATTTTAAAAACAAACACACATCTTTTAACTAATTTGATTTTATTCGTTTTGTTGGAACAATTCATTAGTTTTACAGAACATTCCATCGGCTAGGTATTTGAAAATTATTTTCATTATCAATTTGTTAGTTTTGTTTTTAAAATTATTTAACCTAAACAATCAAAACAATGTACAATCAAACAAAAGAAATTTAAATTATTTAAATATTTAAAATAATTTCATCTGATGCATATCGGACTTTATGCACGTAAAGCAAAAAATTTGATTTTTTTTTTTGTGAAATTTAATTTTGTTTTAAACATTGACTTTATGCTATATGCTATGTGACAAATAATAATTCCTTAATCAAAAACTTTTTTATTTCTTTTGTTAAATTTAATAATATATTTTGAAGTAAAGCGTTGAAGTAGTAGAAATATTTAAGAAATAATATTTGGTTGAATCGTCACGAGTTTTTGGGAGTTATCTTTTTGATCAGCACACGTTTCTAACTTTTAGGCTTTTTAATTAATTTTCTATAAGTGCAAAATAAACTTTTTAAATGATTTCTTTTAAAGTTATTATCAACTAATTTTAAATCAACTCATTTTGAAGTAGTTGAAAATATATGCAGACGAAAGTTAATCGACTAATCAACTGCGACATGGTGTCCAAGACGCTGGAAGTGTTTGTTTGTTGCTACAAGATACTTCGTTTTATCTGCTAACTGTAAGACCCATTCTACTCGACTCATTTTCTAGCTTGGAGAATGCTGCACTGACTTATCGCGTATTATAGCCAATGATGCCAATATAATCTGCATACGCCAACAGCATAACACTCTTAAAGAAAATTGTGCCGCTGCGTCTCAGGTCAGCAGCTCGGATGATCTTCTCCTTGACTATATTAAATAAGTCGCACGATAAGGAATCACCTTGTCTGAAATTTCACTGCGCTGCTGGTGTTGTTCAGAGTCATTCTGCAAAGACGTATTAGCTTTGCAGGAATACCAAATTCAGATTTGATGGAATATAGGTGACTCCTTATTGGACAGTCGAAGTCGGCTTTGAAATCGACAAAAAGATGATGTGTGTCGATTTGTTTTTCGAGGGTCTTTTCCAAAATTTGTAAAGGGTCTTTTTCGGAGCGTAAAGATTTGGTCGATGATGGACTTTCTAGGCCTGGAGCCATAATTATAAGGTCCAATCAGTTGGTTGACGATGATCTTCAGTTTTTTACATAAAACGCTCCACATGACCTTATATGCGATATTAAGAAGGCTTATCTCTAGGTAGTAAAAAGAGCTTCGCCTTCGTTCTTAAACAGGTCAGTCGGTAGATCATCAACTTAGAGAAATTTCAACGCTGCCATCCATAATTGGGGTTTTCGAGAGATCATCTTTATTCGAGGGATTGTTTTCAGCGTCGCCATTTAGAAGACCAGAGAAGTGATCCCTCCGCAATATCATATTCTCTGGATATCTGCCACTAAATTCCTATTTTCGTCTTTGCAGGAATGCATCTTTCGTCTTATTTTTTCGAAAAATTTTCGAGTTTCATTCCTATCGCTATGCATTTCAATTTTCTCGTACTCACGCATTTCTGCCTCTCACTTTTTTCGCCTGAAAAGTCGTCTTTCTTCCTTTATCTTCTCTCGGTAACGCTACTGATTAGCACGCGTAACAACCGACTGTAGGGTAGCTTTTTGGCAGGCGTCCTTCTCTAATCTTCTGATCGTGCCACTGGTTACGGTGAGGGCGGTAATAACCTAACATCTTTTTGGCAGATTAACAATACCATCTTACCAATAAAGTAAAAACACCAAAAGGGAATAATATTGTTTTAAAATTTTTCAAAATTTTCAACAAATTTGTTAAAATTTAAGCAGGCACGTGTTCTTTTTACGCTACTCTCTACTTTATGAGCATTTCAGGTGTTCCATTGATAACATTTGTAAACCTTATCAGTCATTATTAATTGTTGGCCATTTAAATGTATTGACAGCTTTAATTTTTTTATTTCATATCTACGTTTTAAGACCTTTCAAGTATAGGATTATCATAAAATGTGATTAATTGTACGAAATTGTGAGAAAGTATACTGATCGAAACTTACTGTCTGCTGGTTGTCTGGTAATTGATAAAGGGTGATTTTTTAAGAGCTTGATAACTTTTTTTTTAAAAAAAACGCATAAAATTTGCAAAATCTCATCGGTTCTTTATTGGAAACGTTAGATTGGTCCATGACATTTACTTTTTGAAGATAATTTCATTTAAATGTTGACCGCGGCTGCGTCTTAGGTGGTCCATTCGGAAAGTCCAATTTTGGGCAACTTTTTCACCGACAAATTTTGTTCAGCGATGAGGCTCATTTCTGGTTGAATGGCTACGTAAATAAGCAAAATTGCCGCATTTGGAGTAAAGAGCAACCAGAAGCCGTTCAAGAACTGGCCATGCATCCCGAAAAATGCACTGTTTGGTGTGGTTTGTACGCTGGTGGAATCATTGGACCGTATTTTTTCAAAGATGCTGTTGGACGCAACGTTACGGTGAATGGCGATCGCTATCGTTCGATGCTAACAAACTTTTTGTTGCCAAAAATGGAAGAACTGAACTTGGTTGACATGTAATTTCAACAAGATGGCGCTACATGCCACACAGCTCGCGATTCTATGGCCATTTTGAGGGAAAACTTCGGAGAACAATTAATCTCAAGAAATGGACCGGTAAGTTGGCCACCAAGATCATGCGATTTGACGCCTTTAGACTATTTTTTGTGGGGCTACGTCAAGTCTAAAGTCTACAGAAATAAGCCAGCAACTATTCCAGCTTTGGAAGACAACATTTCCGAAGAAATTCGGGCTATTCCGGCCGAAATGCTCGAAAAAGTTGCCCAAAATTGGACTTTCCGAATGGACCACCTAAGACGCAGCCGCGGTCAACATTTAAATGAAATTATCTTCAAAAAGTAAATGTCATGGACCAATCAAACGTTTCAAATAAAGAACCGATGAGATTTTGCAAATTTTATGCGTTTTTTTTTAAAAAAAAAGTTATCAAGCTCTTAAAAAATCACCCTTTACATTAAACCTTTAAGCCCTTATGCGAATGTAAAAATTTTGAAATATTCCAATATAACATATTTTAGTAGCAAAGAAAAGGTGCCAACAAATTAATTATAGCTTTTTAAATAATGAGCTAAGATTTAACTATATTTTATAAACAAATTTTATTCTCCAATTTAAGCATTGACCCAGTATATAAATTTTATTATCAGTTCACTACATCATTCGTACAAACTTTTAGGTAATTATTTTAATTACACTTCAACAAAATTTTCTAGCAATGCAGGGTTGCAGGTCAATTGTTAATTTAAATTGTTGTTTATCATTTTCTCAAGGCACACGCTTTAATTTCCGGTTCCGATGAAATTTATATATGAACAATTTTTGAGCATATTAAGAGAAATTGAATTCATAGCATTATTTTTAGAGGCCACATTTCAACTAGCACGTGCTTAAGCTAGTTGTCTGCAGTTTCTTTTTGCCTTAAGAAATAAAAATAATTGGCGCATTGAAAACTGCCACAGAACCGCAAAGTACTTAATTAAATCGGCCAGTAAATAAGTTTAAATCTCCTTGACTGCATCTTTTATGATCTTTTTTTTAACACAAGTGCCACATCTTTCAATGGGTGGCAAAAGTGGTTGAACCAAAAACTGCTTATGTGGTACATGGTTAACTACATAAAAAAAAGAACTAGACAAAACAACCGCAAGCAAAAAAATTATGCAGCAAAATTATTGATTTAGCAATTCGCATGCATGCCGAAGTTGTGCAATTTTCGTTGTGAGCAATAACAACAACAACAACAACAACATCATCACAACATTTTATCGACCGACACCTGCTCAACGTTGATTTGGTGGTTGCATTTCCTCGAGCGCCACTAAATTAGTTGTCGGTGCCAATTAATTGGCCACCCATCGACCTCATAAGCAAAAGCGTTTTTTATAATTTTACCTTTGCCGGCTGTTCCAACTTAATATTTGTCTATTTGTGTTCCCGTCAGCAGGCTTGAAAATCCTTGATATCCAAATTTATTAGCTTCCGCGTCACTAAACGGCCACTCGCGGTGTTTTGTTTTTTTTTCTTATATTTTTACAAATATTTACATTTGATTTTGGATAATTTTTCCGTTTTTATTGTGTTGTATATTTATACGAGAAATTAAGTCAGACTACAACGAAAATCGTCGAATATCTGAAAAACAAATAACATTGGAGAAAACTATTCACGTCTTTTTATTGATTTGACCATTGTGAATGTGTCATTTAAAAAAGGGTTGTCGATGTATGAAGTTATCAAATTTTACTCTCATCTCTAAGCAAAGCAGCGATGGTTTCATTCAGCGGACAATTTAAAACATAGCTGTCGCTATGCACATACGTACATTAATAATCATTTCGATAGTAATGGTATTACCTTAAGCTGGTATGACAGTTGCTTTTTTCGCATTTTTAAGATCTTAAAAATACAAATAGAGCAACACACCAAGCGAAGCTATGGCTGAAAAATATAAAAAATATTTACTTTTTCAGCCGCTAGCAGCTTAAAATCTGACAGAAGCACATTAAATTCTGACATTTCACAATATACTTGTTTTATTGTTTATTTATAATGAATATACAAAACCAAATAATCACAAGAACTTCAAAAAAGTTCAACTTTTAATATTTTAACAAATGTTTTCCATTTTTATGTAAAGAATTCATAATTATTGACAAATTCAAAATAACACTAAAATGCCAAATTCAGCGGCCTACTATAATTATCCTTTTTTAAAAAGTATATTCTTCCCTCTTACCCGCTGCTTTTTTTAAGATCTTAAAAATGCAAAAAAAAGCAAGTGTCATACCAGCTTTAACGACTCGGAAACAGCTTAAACCTCGTAAACAGCTTAATATTAAGAAAATGGGAAATGATGGAAATATTTTGTATGGCGATTTTTTTACGATATTTAAGCTACAATTTCAGTGCTTTAACAATGTAAAAAGTTTAGTTAAACTTTCAGCTGTCAAACAGTCAAAACGTCTGTGGTGGTTTTTTTATTTATTTTGGCGCTTAATTGATCCTAATTGGCAAGCATATAAGTGGAGAGTGGCAGTGCTTGAAGAAGGAAGAGAAACACTTCGACACATCGTTGGGTGCTCTGTCAGACAGTAGATCTGCTGCAATTGGTATTGGATGAGGATAAAGATTGCCCCGAAAAGTTTAGAGTAGATTAATACTCAGCACTTAAGTTTGGCAGCTAACTCAATTATTCCCATTTCAGAAACCTAGAGCAAACAGATTCTACGAACAAATTTTCAGTCGATTTGTTACGGCATGATGAATAATGAAGTTATATTATTATTAATTTTTTTATTGATCAGCTGTTTTTGACATATGCATGACAAATTAATCAGATGTCTGAAGGTGCGGTCCTTTAACAGAGGCTCGGAATTTTACGAGTTTACGAAATGGGAAATTTTGATCGTTAAAGGAATACCATTAATAATACGTCGTTCACGGCATAAATTACTTAATTTAGACATAAATTACTTTCCTAAATCAACTGCGATCATATTAGCTGAAATTTTCATGACAACTCGCATATTTGTTTACCTTATTTTATTTTGTTTGCATGTTTTTATTTTGAATTTATTCAGTTATATTGAAATTTCCATGGCAACTCGCATATTTGTTTGCCTTATTTTATTTTGTTTGCATGATTTTAATTTTAATTTATTCTTTATTCATATTGACACTGTTATACCTGTTCAAAGAAATACTTTGCATTTGAACTTTTATGATATTTTCATGAATCATGTTTTAATATTTATTTTCCGTCAAATTTTTTCAAATCAAATTTTGTTCAATCTACAAATTTCATTCAATAAAATAGACAGGTGCAAAAAAGAAAAATGTTTCTTTGCCGAAAAAAGTGTAGAATATGTTGGTAACATTATCGATGCAAATGGTATCAAGCCATCGGAAAAGCGACTGGATTTAATTAAACTAATGCCTAGACCACAAAATATCATAAAAGTTAAAATGCAAAGTATTTAATGCAAAGTATTTATAATGGTGAAGCCGAAATATCTCCAGTTTTAAATAGATTACGTCGTTCACAAAGGATACACAAGAAGACTGTCAGATTTGAACCATACTGTTGAACAAATTAAGCCTGAGGGAATGTTATACCTGTTCAAATAAATACTTTGCATTTTAACTTTTATGATATTTTCATGAATCATATTTTCATATTTATTTTCCTTCAAATTTTTTCAAATCAAATTTTGTTCAATCTACAAATTTCATTCAATAAAATAGATTCATTTTTATAAGCTTTAGGGCCGTTTTCACAATGTCCGGTTAGTCTAGCTCTTAACCAGCAGATAGCTAACCGTACGATAGCTAACAAAACAATTTCGTTTTCACCAAGTGTCGGTTAAGCAACTGCCGGTTAGATCATTAATTGTGAACTTTTTCAATTGTGAATACCGAAAACTGCACATCAGCTGTTTAGTGCTTGTTTTTGATATTCTGCCGTGAAAAATGTTAATTTAAACCAAAATTTAAGTGTAAAATCCAATTGTCCAATTAATCAATAAATTTTATTAAGAATTATTAATAAAAATGTGCATCTATATAAGTCTTTCGTTATTTTTTCCAATATTATGTTTATTTCATGCAAAATTGTTTGCTCTACCCAGCTGTTCTTCCGATTAGCAGCTAACCAGTAGGTGGATTCCAGGATTTGCTATCGCTAAAACTCTAAAAAAAAATTATTTAAAATGAAACATGGTACATTGGATTCTGCAATGTTGATTCGAAGCAATAAAATCTGCGTTCTCCCAATTGTTCACAGTGCTCGAACGAACAAAATAGCGGCTTGCCAATGTTTGCAACTAACATTCGTGCACTGTGAACGGTTGCACTGGACGAAGAGTTTTCGTGATAATTTCTTCGCTTTGCATTGTTTGCTTGCTCGGACACTGTGAATACGCGGTGAGAAAATACACTTTTATTGGGCTTATCTAGTGAAATACAAAATCATAAGCTAGTTAATTTCAACAAAAGTATTAATCTCGAGATATTCTTGGAAAAACTTTTATTTTGACAAACTCGCAAAAAATAACTGTTTTTAAAAATTTCAAAGAAAAAGCTTAAAAAATCTCGAAGAATTATTGAACAGCTTGTATATCGATTAAAATGGAAGTTATTGATGCAATAAGTATATTTGTTAACGAAAACGAAAGGACAAATAATACTTACAGCCGGTTTGTTAACGGAGTTATATATATAAAACTTGTTCTTCTGTAACTGTTTATATGACTAAATAGGTTTGTTCGCCATCTTAAACTCGTTATATATTAAATTATAACGAGCTTTAAACTTTGTTCTAAATAAAAATTCAGTTTTGCTAAAACGCCACAAACTGTATTTTAAATTTGTAACGAGTTTTTAGCCTGGTTCTGAATTAAATGTCAGTTCTATCAAAACGCTACAAAATGTATGCATATTTGATGCTTTGACTTATTCACCACGTTATAAAAGCATTTCACCAGTTTATGACGAGTTGTAAATCGACAGAAAAAATATGAATGAACAGATTGAAAATATATAACGTGTTATAAAGAAGTTTTATTTTATAGCTGGTTTGAGATATAACGCTTTATGAGCAAATTAATAACTCTGTGACAACAAACAAACCGGTCGTTAATAAAATAAAATGAAAAATAGCGATGAAAATTATTCTCAATGGCAGTGAACACACAGAGTAATCATGTTTGCTTCGGCGGAACACAAGTGAGCACTTTGATCCAAAATTTAAACGCAGTTGATGGCTGTGGGTGTTTGGCGTGTATTTGCAGTTACTTTTCACTGGTGTGTTGATCTCATTAGAGTGGAGTTCAGGATCTAGTGCATATGGTTTTACGTGAGAGTATTTTCAAAAGTTTATTGCATATTCTTGTCAAACACTAACAAAATACGCACGTTTGCACTTGCTATGTTGGTGCAAATATGCAATACCTAAAACATGTAACATATAAATACTACATAAATACATGCAACACTGGGTTATTTATTTCATTATTTATTTATATTTTAATAAATTGCAGATAATAGGTTGCAAGATCTAGTGTCAAAAATTTATAAGAAATCAAAATCAAAGAAATAAATTCTGTTTTTTTGCAACGGACTACAATGAGAAAAGTAACAGGCATCATTTTTGGGATATAAGCATAAGAAAAGTAAGATGGAAGTAAAAACGGAAAAAAATGTAAGAAGTAAAGTAAAAAAACCTTCATTTAAAACGTGAAAAGGTAAGATTGAGCATTATTTAAATGATCTTTTATCTTCTGAGCGGGAGATACAAATGGCCGCAAGATAGTTTAACCCCTGAAATATTTCACTCGCTCTTATCACTCTCATTTTATAATTTTTTTTATTAAAAAAATAATTTTGAGAGTATTTTTCATTCTGATTGGTCGACATCAAAAATAAAATTGAATATTCTCTGAGCAACAAAATAAATGAAAAAAAATTAATGTAAATTCCTGAATTTTGTTGATCATCGCAACAGCGCTGTGGAAGTACTGAATTTTATTATTCAAAATCAACCAATCAAAATTGACCAAAAAAACTGTGTCGAAAACATTAAAAAACATAAACGTCGGCAAAAAGTACAAAAAAGCAAGAAATTAATTGCACAAAATTTTCTAGGCTTAGAAATAATTTCTCACGGGGCATCGAAAAATGAAACTAAAAAATGTTCTTCTCATAGTTATATTCGCAGCATAAATCAGGTATAAAATGTGAACAAAACAAATTTTTTATCTCACAATTTATACGCTTAGAATAAAATTAACCTAGATATAATTATTCACGAGCTAAATCATATTTATTTCTTTTGTGAACAAAATGAGGCTAATACTATGTTCACACTGAGATCAAATTAGGTAATTTCGTGAGATAATTTCGAAATTGTGCAAAAGTGTTCATACTAGGCTTGGATAATTTCGTTTGACGTTTGATTTATTTTTTTGTCAACTCATTACTGGCCACATTCAGCACTCTCAACAGTTGCCAACTTACATGTTGAATTAAAAATAGAAAATTCTTACTCAAAGTAAGTTTGCAAAATTATTTCGCACATAGCCGTAAATCTATCAATTGTACAACTTTAATTCATTGAAAACATCGCTCACCTAAGTTTCACTGAATGGGTTGCTAATCGAAGGGTCAAAACAGCCAAGTATCTGAATGTGGCCACTATCATGTGTCATATATAATTTTGACGTCTCAGCTGAAATGGATAATACTATGTTCACACTGAGATCAAATTAGGTAATTTCGAGCTTTTATGTAACTTCGACTGAAATTATCTAAAAACTATGGTAATTTCCCATACAATTTGTTGATTTGGAAATTACCTCAAACAAGGTAATTTCGTTTAAATTACTCACGAAATTAGGCAAAAATGCACTACAACTCTGAAATCTGAATATAGTGTGAATTCACCCTTTTTTGGCGTATTAACAATCTTGCTATCCATTCCAGCTGAGCCGTCAAAATTATACATGACACATGATAATGGCCACATTCAGATACTTAGCTGTTTTGACTCTTCGGTTAGCAACCCATTCAGTGAAACTTAGGTGAGCGATGTTTTCAATGAATTAAAGTTGTACAATTGATAACATGTACGGCTTAATGCGAAATAATTTAGCAAACTTAAAAATACAAATAGAGCAACACACCAAGCGAAGCTATGGCTGAAAAATATAAAAAATATTTACTTTTTCAGCCGCTAGCAGCTTAAAATCTGACAGAAGCACATTAAATTCTGACATTTCACAATATACTTGTTTTATTGTTTATTTATAATGAATATACAAAACCAAATAATCACAAGAACTTCAAAAAAGTTCAACTTTTAATATTTTAACAAATGTTTTCCATTTTTATGTAAAGAATTCATAATTATTGACAAATTCAAAATAACACTAAAATGCCAAATTCAGCGGCCTACTATAATTATCCTTTTTTAAAAAGTATATTCTTCCCTCTTACCCGCTGCTTTTTTTAAGATCTTAAAAATGCAAAAAAAAGCAAGTGTCATACCAGCTTTAACGACTCGGAAACAGCTTAAACCTCGTAAACAGCTTAATATTAAGAAAATGGGAAATGATGGAAATATTTTGTATGGCGATTTTTTTACGATATTTAAGCTACAATTTCAGTGCTTTAACAATGTAAAAAGTTTAGTTAAACTTTCAGCTGTCAAACAGTCAAAACGTCTGTGGTGGTTTTTTTATTTATTTTGGCGCTTAATTGATCCTAATTGGCAAGCATATAAGTGGAGAGTGGCAGTGCTTGAAGAAGGAAGAGAAACACTTCGACACATCGTTGGGTGCTCTGTCAGACAGTAGATCTGCTGCAATTGGTATTGGATGAGGATAAAGATTGCCCCGAAAAGTTTAGAGTAGATTAATACTCAGCACTTAAGTTTGGCAGCTAACTCAATTATTCCCATTTCAGAAACCTAGAGCAAACAGATTCTACGAACAAATTTTCAGTCGATTTGTTACGGCATGATGAATAATGAAGTTATATTATTATTAATTTTTTTATTGATCAGCTGTTTTTGACATATGCATGACAAATTAATCAGATGTCTGAAGGTGCGGTCCTTTAACAGAGGCTCGGAATTTTACGAGTTTACGAAATGGGAAATTTTGATCGTTAAAGGAATACCATTAATAATACGTCGTTCACGGCATAAATTACTTAATTTAGACATAAATTACTTTCCTAAATCAACTGCGATCATATTAGCTGAAATTTTCATGACAACTCGCATATTTGTTTACCTTATTTTATTTTGTTTGCATGTTTTTATTTTGAATTTATTCAGTTATATTGAAATTTCCATGGCAACTCGCATATTTGTTTGCCTTATTTTATTTTGTTTGCATGATTTTAATTTTAATTTATTCTTTATTCATATTGACACTGTTATACCTGTTCAAAGAAATACTTTGCATTTGAACTTTTATGATATTTTCATGAATCATGTTTTAATATTTATTTTCCGTCAAATTTTTTCAAATCAAATTTTGTTCAATCTACAAATTTCATTCAATAAAATAGACAGGTGCAAAAAAGAAAAATGTTTCTTTGCCGAAAAAAGTGTAGAATATGTTGGTAACATTATCGATGCAAATGGTATCAAGCCATCGGAAAAGCGACTGGATTTAATTAAACTAATGCCTAGACCACAAAATATCATAAAAGTTAAAATGCAAAGTATTTAATGCAAAGTATTTATAATGGTGAAGCCGAAATATCTCCAGTTTTAAATAGATTACGTCGTTCACAAAGGATACACAAGAAGACTGTCAGATTTGAACCATACTGTTGAACAAATTAAGCCTGAGGGAATGTTATACCTGTTCAAATAAATACTTTGCATTTTAACTTTTATGATATTTTCATGAATCATATTTTCATATTTATTTTCCTTCAAATTTTTTCAAATCAAATTTTGTTCAATCTACAAATTTCATTCAATAAAATAGATTCATTTTTATAAGCTTTAGGGCCGTTTTCACAATGTCCGGTTAGTCTAGCTCTTAACCAGCAGATAGCTAACCGTACGATAGCTAACAAAACAATTTCGTTTTCACCAAGTGTCGGTTAAGCAACTGCCGGTTAGATCATTAATTGTGAACTTTTTCAATTGTGAATACCGAAAACTGCACATCAGCTGTTTAGTGCTTGTTTTTGATATTCTGCCGTGAAAAATGTTAATTTAAACCAAAATTTAAGTGTAAAATCCAATTGTCCAATTAATCAATAAATTTTATTAAGAATTATTAATAAAAATGTGCATCTATATAAGTCTTTCGTTATTTTTTCCAATATTATGTTTATTTCATGCAAAATTGTTTGCTCTACCCAGCTGTTCTTCCGATTAGCAGCTAACCAGTAGGTGGATTCCAGGATTTGCTATCGCTAAAACTCTAAAAATCGCTAAAATGCTAAAAATCTAGTATTATCCGAAATTTTAGCGATTTCGCTAAAATGCGATTCTGAACTTCACATCGCTTAGCTAAAAACTAGTCATTTTATCCACCGTAGTGGCGGACAAGTTTTTCAACGAGAGCTGTCAAATTTTCTGTTTGTGTGTGTAAGCATTGAGGTTAAAGTCAAAATAATAAATTCTTGTGCGCTTCAGTGTCGGTAAAATTTATTAAATTAGAAACATTATTAATTATAATAACAGTATGAGTGTCTTATCAACTGTGTCTTATTAAATTCGCGTTCTAAACATTGGAATAAAAAACATTTTGCTTTTTTGTTTATACGTTTTCTATTGACGTACATATCTTAAAAAATATTTTTATGAAATAAAATTAGAAAAAGACAGCGTTACGTTGTTGATAGATTAAATTTACCTTGTTTTCATTCCTTTTATAAGTACTATAGGGTTTTTAAAAATTTTAGCGGCTAAAATTTCTTGTTGCTAAAAATTTGATAATTTTAGCAATTTTTAGCGATTGAAATACACTCAGAATCGCAAATTAGCAACTTTTTAGCAATAAATAAATGTCAAAATCAGCTGTTTTTATCCGGCTCATTTTTTTCATTGCTTAATTTAAGCGACGAAAATAGGAGATGATCTGTGAATCAGAATCGCGATTGTTGCTAAAATTTGCTAAAACTGACGTAAGCATTTTTTAGCGATCGAGATTTAGCGATAGCAATCGACCTACTGGAATCTACCTACAGGACTACAACTTGCCGTTAACTTAATCAGCACTTAACAGATAGATAGGTCATAACCGAACATTGAGAAAATGCTTTTTTGCTAACCGTTGGTTAAAGTTCCGATTAGTGCTTAGGGCCAGTTTTTCAGTTTGGATTTAAACTCTAGTCAAATTAAACCGAGGTTAACTCACCAAAATCGGACGTTTAAGCTCGGTTTAAGCAAAGAAAAACACATCATATGATAATTTAAGTCAATTCAACTTAAACAAATGCTACAATATCTAGTTAAACAGAGTTTTAACATCCCTTTTTGGTGAGTTAATCTCGGTTTAATTTGACTCGAGTTTAAACCCGCACTGAAAAACTGGCCCTTAACCGGACATTGTGATACGGCCCTTAATGATTTAATGTCCTAAATAAGAACTTTTACAGAAACCTTGTGATGTGTCGATTATTAATCGAAAAAATTAGAGCCGACACAGATTGGATGTTAATTTGGATGGTAATTTATGATAAATTACTTAATTTCAAAGAAATTTCATTGACAGATTTTCCACGGCAAAATTACTTAATTTAGACATGATTTATGCATAAATTAAGAATGAGCCATAAATGACGATAGTGTGAACATGGCATAATGTACATTTACTTTGAAACCATTAAGCTCGAAAATTATTTAAAATGAAACATGGTACATTGGATTCTGCAATGTTGATTCGAAGCAATAAAATCTGCGTTCTCCCAATTGTTCACAGTGCTCGAACGAACAAAATAGCGGCTTGCCAATGTTTGCAACTAACATTCGTGCACTGTGAACGGTTGCACTGGACGAAGAGTTTTCGTGATAATTTCTTCGCTTTGCATTGTTTGCTTGCTCGGACACTGTGAATACGCGGTGAGAAAATACACTTTTATTGGGCTTATCTAGTGAAATACAAAATCATAAGCTAGTTAATTTCAACAAAAGTATTAATCTCGAGATATTCTTGGAAAAACTTTTATTTTGACAAACTCGCAAAAAATAACTGTTTTTAAAAATTTCAAAGAAAAAGCTTAAAAAATCTCGAAGAATTATTGAACAGCTTGTATATCGATTAAAATGGAAGTTATTGATGCAATAAGTATATTTGTTAACGAAAACGAAAGGACAAATAATACTTACAGCCGGTTTGTTAACGGAGTTATATATATAAAACTTGTTCTTCTGTAACTGTTTATATGACTAAATAGGTTTGTTCGCCATCTTAAACTCGTTATATATTAAATTATAACGAGCTTTAAACTTTGTTCTAAATAAAAATTCAGTTTTGCTAAAACGCCACAAACTGTATTTTAAATTTGTAACGAGTTTTTAGCCTGGTTCTGAATTAAATGTCAGTTCTATCAAAACGCTACAAAATGTATGCATATTTGATGCTTTGACTTATTCACCACGTTATAAAAGCATTTCACCAGTTTATGACGAGTTGTAAATCGACAGAAAAAATATGAATGAACAGATTGAAAATATATAACGTGTTATAAAGAAGTTTTATTTTATAGCTGGTTTGAGATATAACGCTTTATGAGCAAATTAATAACTCTGTGACAACAAACAAACCGGTCGTTAATAAAATAAAATGAAAAATAGCGATGAAAATTATTCTCAATGGCAGTGAACACACAGAGTAATCATGTTTGCTTCGGCGGAACACAAGTGAGCACTTTGATCCAAAATTTAAACGCAGTTGATGGCTGTGGGTGTTTGGCGTGTATTTGCAGTTACTTTTCACTGGTGTGTTGATCTCATTAGAGTGGAGTTCAGGATCTAGTGCATATGGTTTTACGTGAGAGTATTTTCAAAAGTTTATTGCATATTCTTGTCAAACACTAACAAAATACGCACGTTTGCACTTGCTATGTTGGTGCAAATATGCAATACCTAAAACATGTAACATATAAATACTACATAAATACATGCAACACTGGGTTATTTATTTCATTATTTATTTATATTTTAATAAATTGCAGATAATAGGTTGCAAGATCTAGTGTCAAAAATTTATAAGAAATCAAAATCAAAGAAATAAATTCTGTTTTTTTGCAACGGACTACAATGAGAAAAGTAACAGGCATCATTTTTGGGATATAAGCATAAGAAAAGTAAGATGGAAGTAAAAACGGAAAAAAATGTAAGAAGTAAAGTAAAAAACCTTCATTTAAAACGTGAAAAGGTAAGATTGAGCATTATTTAAATGATCTTTTATCTTCTGAGCGGGAGATACAAATGGCCGCAAGATAGTTTAACCCCTGAAATATTTCACTCGCTCTTATCACTCTCATTTTATAATTTTTTTTATTAAAAAAATAATTTTGAGAGTATTTTTCATTCTGATTGGTCGACATCAAAAATAAAATTGAATATTCTCTGAGCAACAAAATAAATGAAAAAAAAATTAATGTAAATTCCTGAATTTTGTTGATCATCGCAACAGCGCTGTGGAAGTACTGAATTTTATTATTCAAAATCAACCAATCAAAATTGACCAAAAAAACTGTGTCGAAAACATTAAAAAACATAAACGTCGGCAAAAAGTACAAAAAAGCAAGAAATTAATTGCACAAAATTTTCTAGGCTTAGAAATAATTTCTCACGGGGCATCGAAAAATGAAACTAAAAAATGTTCTTCTCATAGTTATATTCGCAGCATAAATCAGGTATAAAATGTGAACAAAACAAATTTTTTGTCTCACAATTTATACGCTTAGAATAAAATTAACCTAGATATAGTTATTCACGAGCTAAATCATATTTATTTCTTTTGTGAACAAAATGAGGCTAATACTATGTTCACACTGAGATCAAATTAGGTAATTTCGTGAGATAATTTCGAAATTGTGCAAAAGTGTTCATACTAGGCTTGGATAATTTCGTTTGACGTTTGATTTATTTTTTTGTCAACTCATTACTGGCCACATTCAGCACTCTCAACAGTTGCCAACTTACATGTTGAATTAAAAATAGAAAATTCTTACTCAAAGTAAGTTTGCAAAATTATTTCGCACATAGCCGTAAATCTATCAATTGTACAACTTTAATTCATTGAAAACATCGCTCACCTAAGTTTCACTGAATGGGTTGCTAATCGAAGGGTCAAAACAGCCAAGTATCTGAATGTGGCCACTATCATGTGTCATATATAATTTTGACGTCTCAGCTGAAATGGATAATACTATGTTCACACTGAGATCAAATTAGGTAATTTCGAGCTTTTATGTAATTTCGACTGAAATTATCTAAAAACTATGGTAATTTCCCATACAATTTGTTGATTTGGAAATTACCTCAAACAAGGTAATTTCGTTTAAATTACTCACGAAATTAGGCAAAAATGCACTACAACTCTGAAATCTGAATATAGTGTGAATTAAACACACCCTTTTTTGGCGTATTAACAATCTTGCTATCCATTCCAGCTGAGCCGTCAAAATTATACATGACACATGATAATGGCCACATTCAGATACTTAGCTGTTTTGACTCTTCGGTTAGCAACCCATTCAGTGAAACTTAGGTGAGCGATGTTTTCAATGAATTAAAGTTGTACAATTGATAACATGTACGGCTTAATGCGAAATAATTTAGCAAACTTACTTTGAGTAAGAATTTTCTATTTTTAATTGAACATTTAAGTTGGCAACTTTCGAGAGCGCTGATTGTGGCCAATAATGAATTGAAAAAAAAAATATATCAAACGTCAAACGAAATTATCCAAGCCCAGTGTGAACACTTTTGTACAATTTCGAAATTATCTCACGAAATTACCTAATTTGATCTCAGTGTGAACATATAACGAATTCACAGTTTGCTTCTAAAGTTAACACCTGGCAACTTTATAGAGATATTTCAATCGAACTGTGAGCACCTCTTTTTGTGTTTTAGAGCTAAATTGCAAAAATAGTTTTCAAAAATTTGAAATTTGTTCAATAACATGCCTCGAATGAACGGAAACGAAGAATGATGGAAAAATGTACTTACTTCTTCGACGATCCATTCTTCTTCCATTTTTTGAAACAAAATTAAATCCGCTGATTAGTGATACCACATTAACACAAAAGAAAGACATGAGCAGAAGTGAGATAACTTTAGCAACAAGTGGTATCTCAAGTTTGTACGTAAAACAAAAACAATCAAAGTTAACACGTGCTAAAATGTTCTAAAGTAAATAGACGGCAAAGTTAACAGAGCAGATAATTCAGAACTGTGAGCACCCTAAAAGTATAACAAGATTGTTAATACGTCGCAAAAAGGCTGTGTTTATTCTACACTATATTCAGATTTCAGGGTTGCAAGTGCATTTTTGCCTAATTTTGTGAGTAATTTAAACGAAATTACCTTGCTTGAGGTAATTTCCAAATCAACAAATTGTATGGAAAATTACCATAGTTTTTAGATCATTTCAGTCGAAATTACACAAAAGCTCGAAATTACCTAATTTGATCTCAGTGTGAACATAGTATTAGAAGTAAATATTTAAAGTAAAATTTTCAAACAAACGTATCTTAGTTTAGTATTCCCAATTTAAGGTACTGTATTATTTATTAAATTCTCGCATTTTTTGCAGAAAAGAGCTCATTTTCCATTATATTTAATGTAACATCTCATGCTCTGTTATTTTGAAAGAACTGATGCAAAGCTTTATGGATTTATTCTTATCCAATAGCTGCACTGTGCATACCAATAGAAAATGGCGTAAAGAAAAGTAAACAAATCCAGCATATATATAAGTTTAGAATTTGCGTCTGCGCGACGCTTATGCTGCGTAGCCTAATGGCTAGAGCTCTGACTTTTAATGAAAAGATACTCAAGTACGAGCATCTTACAAACAAAAACACATTTAAAAAATTGTTTTTGCTCAATATATTTTTTATTTTCATATTTTTAAAACCAATTTAAAATACATTTTTGATTTGAATTGATACTTTTATTCTTATAATACTATTATTTAAAAAACTATAATACTGAACTATATAGTTAAACGAAATAAACATACAAGCACACACAAAACACACACATAAAACTTACACAGCAAGGACTAGAATGAATATTTGAATATTCATAATTCACTTTTTTTTAATTTTCTTCTATTTGATGTATATATTTTTATAATTTTTCTTTTAGAAAAATTTAGATTTAAATTTTAAATTCAAGAATTTTTCTTTTGCCCGTTCAATAAATTTTTACTCTAAAATTAATAGGAAATATAAACACCTATAGCAATTCTTCTTTAACATCAAATGAAAATATAAGAGCGTATTAGTAACCAACAAATGTCTTTTTATTGTGTTTATAAACTTGTTAGCGCTGTCCAGCTGGGTACATTGCGAAAACAGCCCTAAATTCAAAATAAAATCAGTCAAACAAAATAATATAAAATAAACATATATGCGAGTTGCCATGGAAACTTCAAAATAAATTACGAACAGCTTATTTGAACGCAGTTTACTGAAGTGAAGTAATTTAGAACAAATTTTTTTTTCTATTAATTGAACCAAGGATTTCAGGTGTCAAACCTATTCAGTCAAGTCAGCCTTGGTTCGGAAATGGGGAGAGAGATTAGTAGGAGAGAAAGTAGAATCAAGAGAAACAAGTGTAGAATGTTGTTTGTGTGGCGGACCGCTATTTCAACATGCGTATTTAAATCTGAGGCAAGTGTTATGCCTTTGCCTCAGTCAATTCGAGTTATTAAGCAATCTCATACCACAAACATCTCTACCATCAATTACAATTTCCAAAGAAGTATGTATTAATGAATTTTTAATTTCAGTTGATAAAAAATGAGGAAAGAATTAAAGAAAGGTAAAAGCGTAGGACCATGGCTAGATCGGGATTCGAACCCAGAACCTCTAGGCTGGCAGTCGAGCACGCTAACCACTCGACTACCGAGGCCCCAAGAATTTTTAATCGAGAAAAGAAAACGCCTTCAATATTTCTCATAACACTTTGCAAAATTTGCATTTCCCTTTTTCCAGTGTACTTTTCAGAGTTGAAGACATTAAAAATCGACGATTGTGAATGCTCCAGGCTTATTGCAAATCAGCTGTTCGATAAAAATTACAATTTTTGATCTATTGCAAAACAAGAAAAATGTCATCAGTGAACGCAATTTCGAGAATATAGCATTAAATATATATAGCATAAAATAATAAAAGGAAACCTAACTTATACGAATACAAAGATTACACTTAAAGTTAATATCTTGCTGAGAACTACAAATATTTTTAGATCTTCCAATTCCAAATAACCACATTCCTATTCTTGTACAAGAAGGTCGTGTAGTCGAGTGAGTACGTGTCATTAGAAAAGGTTTATTTTCATTACGGATATAAAGTAAACATTTCTGTTATAGCTGGAATAACTTGGAAAAGCCACAATCTGGCGTATAACAATAGTAACATGCGAAGAAACAACAACTATTCATATCAACCACTGGGTCAAACGCCCGGACCTAGTCTGGCAGGGCAAGATACGCTGGAGGAGGAAAACGAGCGAGCTGCGGAGGAGTTGAAACAGAAAATTGGTGCACTTAAATCGCTAACAATAGATATTGGCAACGAAGTGCGTTATCAAGATAAGCTGCTGCGTGGTATTGATGATGACATGGATAGGACTGGAGGTTTTTTGGGCACTACAATGGCACGAGTAGTACGTCTGGGGAAGCACGGTGGCAGCAGACAAATGTGCTACATGTTTGGCTTTGTTGTGTTTGTATTTCTGTTGTTGTACGTTGTACTGAAAATTAAATAAGCTATAAATATTTTTTTTATACATACGAAAACTTGTTGCAGTAAATTTTAGCTTTTAGATTACATTAAAAATCATGAATCACCCATTTCAGCCCTTGAGAGGACTTTGACCGACTTTATGTTAATGTGTGTTCTGAAGATTATATGACATTCTTTACTCTGAGCTTTGCCATTGTCTGCTTTTAAATTGAAAACATAACTTTTTCGTTGCTATTGTAATTTGTGATATATGATATAAGGATCGTTGATATGAAGTACAGAAAACAGCATTTAATGCAATTTTAAACTACTAAAAAATCCATGATTACTGATAATGCATAGTTGATGAAGAAGCAAAGTTCATTTTATGAATTTGAAATATGCCTCAAGCCGATACAATTACATCGACAAAAACAAAAAAACCGTTTCAGTACTTTCGTGTGAGTTACAAAATATCTAAACCATAATTTCCAACGCAAAATATCCTTAGCCAAAATCTCCGCAGCTCAAAATACTAAAAACTTAATCGCCAAAACCTAAAATAGCAGAGGACAAAATATCTAAATGCAGACTGCACCATTTATGAAAGTATACAATTGCAAATTTGTGGCGGGTTCACGAGTAACCAAATGCCCATTTCTGGCTAGCTACTTCAATAGTTCTTACTGCGCTTGGTGTTTTTCAGATCCAAGGTATTGAAAAACACATTTCTTTGCACAAACAAATTAAAAGAAGCGAACACAGGTTCGTTTTGCATACAATTTTGACGAAGACTAAAGCAGTTAGTCGATATCCTCTGAGTGAACACGTAATCGGTGAGCTTTGATATCACAAATTTGTCTTTGATACCACGAAGCATTGAAACACATTTATTGTTTAAAATTATGCATGAGAAGCATTTGCATTAATCAAAAATTTGATTTGTAATTTGATGTCTTCAAAATTTTTCAGAAAGGTTCTCAGACATTAGGAATGAGCACTCGTTAAATTTGCATGCTTAAGTTAAAACACACGCAAAGATGAAGTTATAAAGGTTTTATTTTGCTGATATAATTTTGTATGGGGAATAAGCGTTGGTTACAATCAAAACATTTTTTTATTCTTAAAAAATTAAGGTAAATTCCATATTACAAGTTGACCATCTATACCAGATGTACTTATTTTTTTGGCTTGATTTTTGTCTCCAGCATATAATCGAATACATGTTATTGCATTTTGATGAACCGACTCAACTAATGTATCCGAGTTTTCTGAGCGCAGATTACGATCTAATGATTGGAAAATACGCATGGCTGATACGCCAATTGATTCTCTCTTTTGTGACTTGTCTAATTTACAGGTGAATACTAAGTTATTGTTTTTCAAAGTGTACACTAAAGGCATACAACTATGTCCAGCTACAACAACTGACAATGGAGATATCCATTCACAAGTTAAGAAAGGAAGATATTCTGTTTTATATCTTAAAACAACATTACTTTTCTCAGCGTCAGCGACATTTATGCAGCTATCATGCCCTACCCAGCATACTTTGTTGCCATCGCTGGAAAAACTGACACTGTTTATCCAACCGCCTCCAAAGTCGGGGGAATTGATAAATTCAGCCATAAGGTTTCCCAACGGCATGCGATTACCCCAAAGTGTTGGTGATGGTTGATCTTCAATATCTTTAATATAAGCAGAGAAAATGCGAACCTTGTAATCAGTTGATCCAGCAACTAAAAGAACATTGTTGGGATGCCAATCCAAGGTTGTTATTGTCGATCTTATGGGTTTTTTAATATGCTTCGAAACCCACCAATCGTTCTCTGACTCAAAATAACAAACAGATATCAAACGTGCTCCAGATCCAACAGCAAACTTGTTCTCTTCTGGGGACCATTTGACACAAGTTGCAGCTCTATTAATTCGCAATAGAACTAAAGTAGGTTTCCATTTTCCATCTTCGCTTTGTGACCAAACATAAGCATTTCGATCTGCTGCACAGCTGACAATTCTATTAGTTTTCTTAGCCCAATCGATTCCCATAACTCGCAGGTCGTGCTGATTGAGGACATCAACTATTTTCCAATTATTGCCATCTTGGTGGTATATATGGATCTCATTATTGCTTGGGGAGAATGCTATCTGATTCTTATCACTGTTCCAGGCATGGCAATATATTGGAGCTACTGAGTCACCGAACGTATACTTCTCAAACATCTTATTTTTCACTTTTCTATACTTTCTGCGTGAAAAACTTCAAAAACACCTCAATATTAATCAGAGAACTCAGATATTAATCATGTTAACAGTGTTGCGTTTAAAAAAAATAGTTAGTATCAATGTTGCACAAGTACATACTTTTATACCATTTCGAATGCGTTTTTATTGGTTGCGTTCTATTCCAAAGAGCGCTCAGAGAGCGATATAACTAGTGTCCGACCGAATATTCGGTTTCAGTTTCGGCTCTTTAAATCAGTTTCGGCTATTCGGCATTGAAGGTTTCCAATTTAAGAAGTCGTTATAAAAGATTTTTGTCTTTATTGGACGTTTATGAATACTCATTAAGAGGTTCGTACATTTTTATGAATAAAGGCAAAAGAATATTTATCGTATATGGGCATTTCCACAGAAAGGTCTACCGGGACCGAAAAAAAAATTGTTAAATAAACAAATAATTTTTTTGTTATTATTTAAAAAAAATGCTTGAATTTTTATAATTTACTGCATTTACAACTAATTTCAGTTTTTATTCTGAGAAAATTGGCCTGATATCTGAGAAATATGTTTTTCTTGCTTTTAGCTGCTTTTAATGACTTTTCTCTTTAGTATTTTTCATTTATTTATCAACGTTATGTTTGCACTCTTCTTATAAAATTCATATATAAACTACAAATAAAAAATAAAAAATAAAAAGATACCAAACTAAGCACGATTTACGGTAAATTTTTTATATTGCTGTAACTACTATTCGAATGTCGCGTTCTTGTACCTAAATCATCATATGTTATCAGAACTTCGTGATCGTTCTTAGCAAGTGACTGAAAATTGTAACTTAAATCAAATTTGGTCGCCTTACTATAAAAAAAGTTACTGCAGGTAAAAATCATACTAAACATTTAATATTGATCATCAAAATGTGTCGCGTTCGCGATCATGCGCCGTTTTTTAAATATACTTTGTATGGGAAGTATGGAAAGGTTTCATTCGATTTTGCTGAATTTTTTACTAAGTGTTAATAGTTCTAATTAAATCTCATGAGCTAATTCTCAAGTCATTGGATTGATTTTTAATAGATTTTTAAGAAATTTTCCAATTTGAGAACGTCAATTTGTATGGGAGGTATACGTGGTTTTCATCCTATTTGGCTTATTTTCGAACATGATCTTTATTTTTACAATATAAGCTTAAATATCGAATTTCATTACAATAACATAATAATAACGGCTGTAATCATGTCAACAGACAGGGGGACATACAAAAACAGGGCCATACATGGTTAAGTCAACTTAGATTGTGATACTGCAGGATAATGTATGCACTTTTATATATCTGCCACGCCTCCTTGTGGGCGTAAAAAAGTCTTCATAAAGTAAATAACCACATACGTACGACGGGTGGTGTTACAAAGATATATAATATTTTTTCTCACTAGCCTCTTATGTATTTTTTTTATTAATATTACTAATTTATTAATATTACTAATATAAAACTCACAAATAATATTTACGATGTTTTTGGTAGGTAATGCAATATTTAGCTGAAATTACTTTAACTAATTCTTATTAAAAACGTGATGAGAAAAAATGTCGCGTGCTAGATGTCGCGTTCGCGATCAGGCTTAAGCTCAATAAAAAAACAACTAATGGAGATATGTCAAAATGACACCTATTTCTTGAAAGCCACATTAATCTTATTTAATTTAAAATTTACCGCTTTAAAATATTATGTTACGTTTCGCAGATATTTGCATTTTTCTAGATGTTGTCGAAAACTAGTTCCATTTTTTGTCGCGTTCGCGATGCCATGTTTATTGCTAATATTTTGAAAACATAAAATCTGGAGAACATAACTTTTTTTTCTAAATATAGTGCTACTAAAATGCTATCTAAAACTTGAAAAAAAAGAAATTTTGTTTCGAGTTTTCTTTATTATTTTGCTCCTCAAAGGCGTACGAATGTCGCGTTCGCGACTATGGAAATGCCCATATACGTTATTATAATCTGTTTGAATTGTTATGTTTTTGAAAGCTTTTAACAAAAAATTAAAAAATAAAATGTTCCTTAATAAAACTTTCATGTAAACATTCAGTTTCGGGCGAATATTAAAAAAAAGGCCGAATTTCGGTTTCGGCCAAAATTTTGGTTTCGGTCGGACACTAGAAATAACATAAAGTCATACTTTCTGTTGCGTAATCTTCGTTCGTTCGGCCAGTGGAAACGCCTTTAGTGGGATTCTGTAACTTGTTCGCAACTTCCGATCGGAATCGTAATTTCCGATATTTTCGGTAAAAAAATTAAAGTGTTGCATAAGAAAACTTTATGTAAATTGTTAATAGATCAATTCTATCGCGGTAAGATTAATCTTATTAGCGAAGAAATTCACCTTTTGGTAAATAATACTCCCTTTTGGTATTCTGCAAGCTGAATGTTGTTTCCATCTATTTAGGTCGTTACAAGCAAAACAGCTGACTTTCTATTGTTTATGCGAGCCATACAAAATACAATCCAATCGTCAACAGAGTCGGTTGTTGCTCAAATCAAAGCGTGTATGGCTTTATCAATTGATCAGCTTGGCAGTTGTCAAGAGGGTTGATGAAAAATCAAAAGATTTTGATTTTTGGAAGTTGCCTCACAAATCTTTCAGTTCGATTAGCTGTCAACATACATATTTTTAGCAGTCATTTGTTAAAATAAGCATTGAGTTTGTTAACATATACCTGTAATTAATTTCATTTTAAATAAGAAAGACAAAAAATACCCTTTGAGAGCAATTTTCTAAATTCTTCATGAAAATCCAGCATGAATTTATTTCATTATTTCAATTGCCATAGAAGTTTTTAAAAATAAATAATTTATAATAATAAAATAGGTCTGTTCGCGTAGTCGAATGCAAACGAAATATTTCAAAAACTTTTACTTGATAGTGCCTGAAAAACGTTCGTTTACTGAGAGGATTGTGTAAAAGAGGGGCAATTCGATTTTCTCTGCGTTCAAGTTTTTTCAAGTTTTTACTAGCAGAATTTCATGAGGTAAAAAGATGAAAACTGTCAAACGGTAGGTGTGAGGAGCAAAGTCATAACTGTTATAAGAAATATCTTTAAAAATTGGACCATAACAGTTATATTGTAAGAAAAAAAATATTTATCAATAATAACTATTATTTAAAAAAAAAAAAATTTTTGTCTGAAATAAGAGTTATGAATGAAGAAAATATTTGTTCGTTGCTGATAACGTTTATTTTCAATTTTTATTTTTTTACGTTGCCTCATAACTGTTAAAGACGAGAAAAAAATTTTTACGTTGCTCATAATTTGTATGAAATAAAAAATCTTTGTTACTTTTTTACGGCAACATGTGTAAGATTATCAATTGTAATTTTATTTTCTTGCTCTCAATAAGAGAATAAGGAGTTTTCACAAAATTAGGCATTCCTAAAAACTGCAGTTGTGAATACAACGTAAGTGTATTCTTATATCGTATTTTAGGGCAACAGCAGGAAAAGTGATTTTTCGGAAAAAAAATTAGTTACATAAGTATGAGAACGCAAAGAAGAAATTGATATTTCATTCAAAAAATCATTCATTTCAGTAATTTCACATGTCATTTCAGCGAGTAACCGCGGATTTCACAATTTTTATAAACGTATTTAAATTGTTTGTTAGAGAAAGAAAAGTATAATTGCACTTGGACTAGACTCCTGAATAGCATAAACTTTTTGTTAAAGGCGAACAGTAGTATAATTGCAGTTGCTGTACTTCTTTTTCTGATTTTTCTTAACCATAGAAGTAAAAAATTCAAATTTGTATAAAACTTAATGACACGAAGAACCAACTACTCGTTTTAAGAAAAAACAAAAATACAGTAAAAAACAAGCAACTATGGAAGTGGAAGATTTTTATTGGTTAGTGACAATAAGGCCGGTGCCATGTCCCCTTTCCGAAGATTGCTCAAATTTATCAGTCGAAGGGCACGACTCAATAGTTAGTTCTAGGTCAGTTATAGGTCAAAACTTGTGTTTACCGTAAATTTGTGTTCTTAAAAAATGCAACGCCACTAGCGGGTAGGAGGGTGAAAACAAACTGTACGACCTATTCTCATACCTACCAAATATATAAAAAACTTCTACTACAAACACCGTGACGCAAAATTTTTATGTATTAGAAATAACGTAAAAATTTATTTCTCTACAATAACTCTTACCAGGCAACGTAAAAAAAAATGTTTTTGAAAATAAAAGTTATGAGCAACTTAAAAAATTTTTTCTCGTTTATAACTGTTATGAGGCAACGTAAAAAATATAAATTGAAAATAACTGTTATGAAGCAACGTATAAAATATTTTTCAAAATATTGATAACTTTTTCGACCTAAAAATAATAAATAACTGTTATTTTGGGTCTCTGGTGAGGAGTAATACAGCAGTTGCGAACTAGGCAGATTTGGTATTCTTCAGTTTTTTACCAGAAAATCGTTCGTTTACTTTTTAGTATTGGAATTAATTCTCTCTCAATTTAATTACTTTTGACGTTTTTCATTTTTTTTACTAGATAAGAGCCCGAACAGAACCAAAGCGACTGACGGCTGGCGGTCTTCTCTCGGCGAATTGAGCTGAAACACGTCTACAACAAGAGCGGCTGGCGGTTGTCGGAACAGAGTTGCTTTTTGTCACGCTAGTGGTACAATTGACTGATAGGGGTGCAACAGACGGACAACATGATTAACATATATGAAATAATTTTGACTTATTCAATTAAGTGTTCATCAAAATCCATTATGAAGACAATTATTTCGTATATTATTGCGAATTCACATAAATATAACACAGACACAAAAAACCAAACGTCAAAATATACTAAAAGCTAAAAAAATTACATTAAACACAGCCAATTCTTAGCAAAAGTATGGCAACATTTATGTTTCTCAGAGAGAGGACCGCCAGCCGCCATAGCAAAAATAGAATAGATTCTATTCTGGCGTTTTTCCGTCGCGGATTCGCCCAGCGAATTCGTTTTTGCCGAGTGCATACATTTTAATGTATTCTGCTGAACGGCGAATCCGCCAGCCGTCATCCGCTTTGGTTCTGTTCGGGCTCTAAGTACGCGAACAGACCTAATATTTCGCAAAAAGCACAATTCTCTTTCTAAATATTTGGCAGTTGAGGGAAAAATCCTTCAATTTAGTTTATACAGTGTGTGGCCGAGAGTCAATTGAATTAAAAGACTCAATTGGCAATTGGATTGTATTGTGTATGGCTCGCATTAGATTAACACAAGTGCTCGAAGTGATAAAATTTGATAAAAAACTGTAGTTACGCCGGCGTAGTGCGTGCATATTTTGTGCTAAGGAAAACAAATACATTAAAAGTTCATAAAATGCAATCATTTCCATGCATTAATTCCACACTATAAAATAGAATTGCCAGATGCAAGAAGAGAGCTTTATTTCAATATGATGAGCTTACAATAGGGGTACTCATGATTCCACGCTGTCAAACCTAATAGGGGTGTTCATGATTCAGTGCAGTTGCCGGTGTAGTTGAATTAGGTTCTATTAGGTTTGACAGCGTTACCGAGTGCACCAAATATCAATTTCTATAGGGGCGCACACATAAACGAACATATCCCACAACATGTACGCGTACCCGGTTTTCGGTTTACCACACATTACGAAAACTTGTATGTATACTTGTTGTAGTACCCCAAAATTTTATATTTTACGTTTACGCTTTCTTAGAAACGCTTGGTCATTAGGTACTTATTTGTAACATGGAAGATCTCTAAAAACAATCTTAAAAAACTTCTCCAAAAAGTCTCTCCAGGCTTCCAAACTTGGAAAGTCCCTTTTTTCTCCACACTCATACCAACAATAGGAACCCAACATTATCAATCTTCAATTAATTTTTTTTACTACAATTTTGTATTCATATTGTTCGATGAAATTTAAAAGGCTTATATTTATGTATAGCATGCTTTTTCGAAATTGTTGCTTCGGATTATATAAGCCATTTTCCCGAGAAACAAGTTAAAAATATAAACAATAAGCCGTATGAAGTTATTCAACTGACCCGTCTATGCATTACTTAGGGTCAGAAAAGTAGCTAGTGTGTTTAGAACTAGTGGAATAGTGAGAAATGGGCAATTGGTTACTCTCAATCAGGGCCGTCGATGCCATATTGCGAAAGGTGCATATGCACAGGGCGGTACACCCAACGGGTGGCGTTTTGATATTTAAAAAACCCTGATTTTACCAATCTAATGATTTAGAAAAAAAATTACTAAGGAAGGCGGCACTTTGGCATCATAGTTGAAACCAATTTTGCAAAAGCCTTTAAAACATTATTTTTACTTTTTTCGCGCTCCTGGCAAAGAAAAATTTTTTTAATTGAAATACCTGAAGTGTAAGTAAGTCTTTATTTTATTTCTTGCACATTTCTTGATTTTATTTTAAGCACTTGAGTTATTTGTATTCAATTTTTTTTTATTTTATTTTCATTGAATAAAATCGAATTAAATTTGGTTTTTTATAAGTTTTTATTTTATTGAAGTAGGAGTGGCAAATTTTGGTGTTGCCCCGGTAGCCCAAATCCTTATCAACGGCCCTGCTCGGCGGGAAACAACTTCATTTGCACCCATGTGCAATAAATCGGACTAGCTTGTACATTAGGGCATACTTTTACACTTTGGCAGTCCATATGCAACACAGTAATTTTATCAACCATACCTTATATCTTATCGGCTTTATTTCATAATCTAGCATTTTATTTGTTGATATGCTTATCATATTCTACCTGAGTCACATTCTTTGTTTCGAAGCCACAACATGAACACACCTTTCCCTCTTTATTTTATAAATATTTAAATTTAACTTCTTTAATACACACGAATTCTCGAGTTGCACAAATTAATTATTATATTTTTTAAATATTTCATAAAGATGACTGCAGCTCTTGAAAACTAGTTCTAAATAAATGATTTGGTGATGAACTTCTGTAATATTGTGAAGGAAGTTTTGGTATGTTTTCAAGAAATTTACTTAAATGGTGGTCTTAACTAGTGTCCGACCGAAACCAAAATTTTGGCCGAAACCGAATTTCGGCCATTTTTGTAATATTCGGCCGAAACCGAAACCGAAACTGAAAGTCTACGTACAAATTTGTTTTTAAAAACATTTTATTTTTTTTTAATTTTTGTTAAAAGCTTTCAAAAACAAAACAATTCAAACAGATAATAATAACGTATACATACGATAAATATTCTTTAAAAATTAAAGTTCAACTTTAAAATAATAAATAAAGAGATAATTTTTAATACCACTTTAAGAAACTTTTTAGTGTTTAGAGTTATTCGGTTTCGGTTTCGGTCTCGGCTATATTGATGCCGAATAGCCGAAACTGATGAAAAGGGCCGAAACTGGCCGAAACCGAAACCGAATATTCGGTCGGACACTAGTCTTAACCCATTTTAGTCCGCTGGTAGATTTCCCGACCACTAACTTTAAAACTAATTTCTGAAAAAAATATTAAAAATATTTTCAAATTCTTTCTGCAAAGACATAATTTGGTTAAATGGAAATTCAGAAAATAAATAAAAATTTCCAAATTTTCCATTTTACATAAACAGTTAATATTTTTTATTATATTTTCCATAATTTAATTTTAACGTTAGTGGTCGAAAAATCGACCAGCGGACTAAAATGGGTTAAGCAACTCCTTCTTTGAGAAACATCTGATACTGATAAGAAAAAAATTTCTGTACAAGGCATCCCATTTTATTTTTCTTATAGATTTATCTAAATCTTATCTTAATCAATCTTATAGATTTAACCTTCGATAAATAATGCAAATAGTGTATGCAGTAATAGTAATAATGCATATTTCATGAATGATTCTAATGCTGAAGAGTTGAATTCTATTTCACGGTCATTTAAGGTACTATTACAGTGTGTAAAAAATGAAAAATTTTTTTTTTTTTTTTTTAGGAATCTGGTTCCTTAAGGTCTTAAGAATACGTGTACGAAATTTTAGAAAAAAATATTACATAAAAAAAAGATATAACATACATTATATTCGTATGAGCGCATTTTTTCATATATTATCGTTCATAGAAAAAAATCTAATCGCGTTTTTCTCGAAACAAGTTTTTTCGAATTGGTTTCCAAGATATCTCGAGTTCTGCTTGATCGATTTCGATGAAACTTGATTTATTATGATCTTCATAGACTCTGTTAAGCACTCTACCTATAAAAAGCAGAGAAACTTTTATATTTTGTTTTTTACGGCTAAGAATTTCTGCCAAAAAGAGGGGTTTTTTGTAAATTTTTTTTTCAACGCATGCCATTTTTTTTGTTTGCCTTATTTTTTTATTTACGTAGGTAGAGTGCTCAACAACAACCTTTTACTGAAGAATGCCCTTTGATTTTTTACTTTCCGACGCCTTGGAAATGCTGGAGACGAGAAAAAAACTAACAACCTTTTTTTAAACACGCCAACTTCAACGACCTCTAGAAAATAAACAACAAATACAAAAACAAAAAAAAACATTTTTTTTATATCTTCAACTTTAACTGTACATAATGTAAATAAATTTGAATTGAATAATTTTATAATACTATGTAAAAACAATTAATAAAAAAGGTGTTGTTTTTAATAGCTTCACACTGTAATAGTACCTTAATTCAATGCCTGAATATAACAATGAAATGGGAGAAATATAGGCTGTTGATAATAGAGCAGATGAAGCGATAGCATCAGTTCCCGAAAATCCGGCAGCAGCAGTTCCTAAAGTCTCTCAGTTTTACCTGAAGAAGAGTCAAATACCATTGAGAAGGCTTTATTTGATGAAGAATGCAATAAATAGAGAGAAGACGCGTACAGTGAATAAGCATCGTTAGTAGAAAAGAAACGTTGTTCTCAGTTCCAAAACCACCGATAAAAAACAAAGTGGGTTTTCAAAAAGAAACCGCAGCAAGATAATTTCATTCGGTACAAAGTCTTTAATGGTTTATATCGTTCATAAATTGATCCGAGCATATATTCATCTAATGATGTTGTATATCATCCACCATCAAAGTATATCGATATTCGGCATCTTTTTTTAAGAGTGAAGAAAAAGATGAATGACGTAATATTTTGTGGAGTATCAACTATTGATATGCTTCTAGATTTTTCAACAAAACCAGTATTTGTTGATAATCATAAAAATTTTTCAAAACAAATAGGTTTGCAAATTATATAAAAACAAGGCATGCACGTTAACGTTAATTTTATCGATAACCGAAATATTTTTTGTTTCGTTGAAACGAAATCAAAAAAATAAATTTTATTAAAACAAGTAAAGAAAGTCTAAAGTCGGTCTAGGCCGACTATGAAATACCCTAAACCCACTTTTCAAAAAAAAAAAACAAATTAATTGTAAATGGGCGTGTCCGTGGGCGGATGAAGTCCATTTTTCCAAACCATCTTTGTCTTGTCATAAAAAACATACGTGCCAAGTTTTAGCTCTGTAGGTTAAACACATGCTTATTTATTGCGTTTTCAATTTTTGGGTTGTATGGGAGGTAGGCGTGTCCGTGATCAGATGACCTCCATTTTACGAAGACATATTTGTGTTGGTATGAAACACATACATATCAAATTTTATTGTTGTAGGCTAATTATGAGCTGAGTTATGCAGTTTATATTTTCGCGTTGTATGGGAGGTAGGCGTGTCCGTGGGCGGATGATGTCCATTTTTCAAAACCGTCTTTGTTTTGTTAAAAAAAACATGTGCCAAATTTTAGCTCTGTAGGTTAAACAGAGGCTTATTTATTGCGTTTTCAATTTTTGGGTTGTATGGGAGGTGGGCGTGTCCGTGAGCGGATGACGTCCATTTTTCAAAGACATCTTTGTGTTAATATAAAACACATACATACCAAATTTTATTGTTGTAGGCTAATTATAAGCTGAGTTATGCAGTTTTCAATTTTCGCGTTGTACGGGAGGAAGGCGTGTCCGTGGGCGGATGATGTCCATTTTTCAAAACCGTCTTTGTTTTGTTAAAAAAAACATATGTGCCAAATTTTAGCTCTGTAGGTTAAACAGAGGCTTATTTATTGCGTTTTCAATTTTTGGGTTGTATGGGAGGTGGGCGTGTCCGTGAGCGGATGACGTCCATTTTTCAAAGACATCTTTGTGTTAATATAAAACACATACATATCAAATTTTATTGTTGTAGGCTAATTATGAGCTGAGTTATGCAGTTTTAAATTTTCGCGTTGTATGCGAGGTAGGCGTGTCCGTGGGCGGATGATGTCCATTTTTCAAAACCGTCTTTGTTTTGTTAAAAAAAACATATTTGCCAAATTTTAGCTCTGTAGGTTAAACAGAGGCTTATTTATTGCGTTTTCAATTTTTGGGTTGTATGGGAGGTGGGCGTGTCCGTAAGCGGATGACGTCCATTTTTCAAAGACATCTTTGTGTTAATATAAAACACATACATACCAAATTTTATTGTTGTAGGTTTATTATAAGCTGAGTTATGCAGTTTTCAATTTTCGCGTTGTACGGGAGGTAGGCGTGTCCGTGGGCGGATTCCAAAAATATTCAATAGTGCAGATCCTTGGGTCTATGTGACCATGTGTACCAAGTTTCATTCAATTATCTCAACTCCTTCTTCTTATCCTGTGTATACGGACAACACACAGACGGACGGACGGACGGACGGACATAGATAACTCGACTCACGTGGTGACGCTGATCAAGAATATATATACTTTTCTATACCGGACTCGCTTCGTTCTATGCGTTACAAACGTTTGCACAAAGTTAATATACCCTGACCTTTCAGGTTTAGGGTATAAAAATATAAAATATGAAGTCTATTAATTTTCTAAAGCCCGTATGATACTTCATTGTTTTTTTCCAATTTTATGTATTGAAAACGAATTAAGAAGAGTTGCAATATAGCGCAAGATTAAATTCAATAGGTGTGAGTGGATATGCATATAGCGCGAATTGTAAGAAAAAATGAGTGCCGAGTCGCATTTCCAATGCATTGTTATTGACGTTTCTCTCAATTCGTCGTTCATCAAGTTAATGGTCAAAAATTAACTGTCAATTGTCAATGTTTTTCCATGCAATTAGCTGCTGACAAGAAAAAATAACAGCGCCGACTAACAATGTTGCTGAACTGTCAAAATTAGCTCTTGGCAGTGAGTATGTGCCTATCCCATTCTCGCATATGTATTATAGTTTTTTAATACATTTATTGTCTTGCCCACGCGCCACTTGTTTTCAGTTAGCAAAATTGTACAAAAAAATGAAGTATCATACGGGCTTAATACAACTCGGTAAAATTCCTTGTCTGCATCGTCCTCTAAGAATTTGATCATTCTTCTCAAATCCTTTCTTTTTTGTTCCTCTATATTCCTTTTTGGGGCCAATGAAAGTTCCTCTTCCCATAACTTGGAAAGATTTGTGAAACGTCCTTTTGCTTTTTTTTATTTCAATATAATCATAAGAAATTTGTTGACATGACTCATAAAAAAGTGTCAGCTCCGAGGGATGAAAATTCCTCCCAGAATTTCTAAAATATGCCAGAATCTCATATTCTATTCTGAAAACAACACAATTCTTTTAACTGCAAAGTTTTTCTTATAACATTTACTTACTCGTTAAGTTCTTCATCCAAATAGGGAGCTGGCGATTTGGCTCTCTTGCACTCGTCTGATGTTGTCGACATCTTCCTTACCAGGGTACACTGAATAAGGTAGCCGCAACACGGAGAGCGCTCAAAAACGCAAAACACCCCAATTTACACATACCACCTTATTTTACTCAGGCGACGATATGCCAAAGTATGAAATGGCCAAAAAATTTTTTATTTGGTAGATAATTTCTT
Source organism: Tetanocera ferruginea (assembly GCA_958299015.1). Taxonomy (NCBI): domain Eukaryota; kingdom Metazoa; phylum Arthropoda; class Insecta; order Diptera; family Sciomyzidae; genus Tetanocera; species Tetanocera ferruginea. The sequence goes on along the minus strand of OY282644.1, from coordinate 35,249,234 downwards.
GGCATTTAACATTTTAATATAATGGCTACCACGACTATTTTGCGCAAAGGTCATTCTGGAGGTCCAATTTCCAACCACCTTTTCAAGCATTTGAGGGCGTATTTCAGCAATGACACGTTGAATATTCGTTTCCAAAGCGACAAACGTTGCTGGTTTATCCGCATAAACCAATGACTTCACGTGTTTCCACAAAAAATAATCAAGTGGCGTCAAATCACACGAACGCGGAGGCCAATTCACTGGTCCATTTCTCGAAATAATGTTGTCGTTGAAATGTTCTTTGAATAAGTCGATTGTTTCGCCCGCAGTATGACAAGTGGCACCATCCTGTTGAAACGACATTTCGTCCACATCCATATCTTGAAGATTTGGCACCAAAAATTCATTGATCATGGTTCTGTATCGATTTCCATTCACGGTAACGCGTCGTCCTTTCTCATTTTTAAAGAAATAAGGACCGATGATTCCACCAGCCCATAGACCGCACCAAACAGTACATTTATCGGGATGCATTTGTAATTCTTGACTTTTATCCAAAAGAGTGAATGTAGACCGAAATTTAATAATTACGTTCTTTATGGTAGTCTCAGACGGACGATGATGTGCAGCATAAAATTCACGAAGTGCGCTATAAACATTTTTAATTGAACACTGTTTTTGAAAATAAATTTCCACGATTTGAAAGCGTTGTTCTGGAGTTAACCTATTCATGATGATTTGCCAAACAATACTGAGTAGAGACATCACTTAAACCTGTCAAAACAACTCTCAGAGAATAGAGTAATCCATATTGAAAAAAACCTCATAAAAAAACACCCTTTATATGACGCACTTTAATGAAAAAAAAAAATTATAATATATCGGTGATTCAATGTCAAAAGGCACACTTTTCTGATACCAGTATTTTTGAAAATTTGGCATTTTTAATTTTTTTTAACATGATATAATAAAAAACTAGTAAGGTATACTGGTTGTGAAACTTCTTTATAGAGTTTTCACTATTATGGGTTCTATAGGAGTTGGACGTGTAAATGGATTGATGTTGCCCATTTTTTCAACGCAGCTCAGTTTTTATATAAAATACACAAATACTGAATTTCGCAGTTTTGTAGCTTATATAAATATATAATATATTATAATTTTTTAAGAGTGTTCACTGAAGTGAATTTTATGGGAAGTAGATGTGTCCGTAGTCAGATGACGCTCACTTTTCTTTCACGATTTAATTTTGATATAAAATACAAACGTATGAAATTTTTTGCCTGTGGGTTAAAGAGAAGCCTATTTATAGTGTTTTCAATTTTGGGATTGTATGGGAGTTGGGCGTGTTAGTAGGTGGATGACGCCCATTTTTCTAACACGCCTTAGTTTTGATATAAAATGAATAAATACCATATATTATTTTTGAAACTTCGACAGAAGCCTCTTTATATAGTTTTCAATTTTAGCGTTGTATGGGAGGTGGGCGTTTTGGTGGATGGATGACGCCCATTTATCTAAAGCATCTCAGTTTTGACATAGAATACCCAACTACCGAATTTCAGTTTTGTAGCTGAAATATTAGCCTCTTTATAGAGTTTTCATTATTGTGGTTGTATGGGAGGTAGGCGTGGTTTTCATTGGATTCAGCCCATTTTCGAACTTGATCTTCGCTTTTCAGAAAAAATCGCTTAAATATCGCTGTTATCGTGTCGACGGACGAACTTGGCTAAATCAACTTAGGTGGTGATGCTGATCAAGAATATATATTCTTCTCTATACCTATCACGCCTCCTTATGGGCGTTACACACGTCGTGACAACATTAATATACCCCTTACGCAGTGCGCGTGGGGATCATATCGCTCATTTGCTCGAATAACGTCATAACTCAAAAAAAGTCGTTTGCAGAAAGCGCTTTTAAAGTTTTCAATTTATTACAAACACAGAAAACATAAGACATAATCTCTTCTCACGCGGGGAGTATTCAAGATAATAACTTGAAAATTTTACACAATATGAAGCATGATAAAATAAATAATTTGCATCATTAACTCAAAAATCGTGTTTTTTGAGTTATGCCCTTATTTGAGTAAATATGTTCGAAAATTAAAATATTTCTCAGTCTCGATTCCAACACTCAAACAACCTGTAATTTTAAACTACTAAGAAACATGAATGCGTAAAAATTTACATTTTTGATTAAAAGATCCGAGCTAAATGCTCTGTCCTTAAGTAGGCCCCTTGTGGATTTTAGCCCCAGGCCCCGCTATGTGATTATCCGGCGCTGTGGGTGGATCACGCCCATTTTGTGTAACCGTCTAAGTTTTGATATAGATAACTTCCATATAAAATTTAATTTCTGTACAACCCTAGACATAGACGTGTCCGTGGGCGGATTGAAAAAATATTGAATAGTGCAGATCCTTGGGTCCATGTCAATATTCGTACCAAGTTTCATGTAATAATCTCAATTTTTATCCTGTGATTTCGGAGAACACATAGTCGGATGGACGGACATGGATAACTCGACTCACGAGATAACGCTGATCAAGAATATATATACTTCTCCATACATTACTCGCTTATTTCAAGGTTTAACAAACGTTTGCACCTTAAAGGTCTTAAAGGACCTTAAAGGTTTGGGGTATACAAATTCAGAATGCATGTTTCTTTGCCTGTCACCCCTTCACATACGCACTAAAAAGTAACAAAATGAATACACCTTTGGTGGCACAAAAGTATATGATTCTCCACTTAGAGCTGATTGAATTCAACACAATATACAGTTCTAGATTTGTGTTCTTCCACAACACATAAGTTTGTTAGTTTTTTGTAAAAACAAATCACATTCTCTTAAAAGGTATCTGACCAACAGGTATTTCAATGAGTTCGAATTCTCAATTCACATTAAAACTGAATTTATACAACACTCAATACAAGACCGCATTTTGGAATGTCTGAATTACAGTGCATAAAATTGTATATTGATGAAGTTTCATGGTGTAGAAACTTTTGAGACGATGCCATATAATTGGCACCATCAATTTAGTACTCATTATAAACTGTTTATAAGTTTTTTATTCACAATTAAAAATGGTTTTTTGCCATGTACATACATTTATAAATTTGATTTTTTTTTCTTGTTATTTATTACATTTAGAAATATTTCAACAAAAATACTTCCTACATTTCTGTGTCTACGAAAAAAATAACAGCTAAACATGATCTTAGCAAACATTTTGCATAAAGTGGAATTGGTCCTGGTTTATTATCAATATATACATATATCACATTGAATATATCGCATAGGATGCATGTTATTTTTCATACTGACAGATATTAGTTCAATGCTTATTTGCTATGTATAGAGAATTATGTAAGTCTATGCTAAGTACTACTACACACTTAAGAGCTAAAAAAACGAGAATCTTGCTTGTGTAAAGACAGCTATATAAAAGAGAAAAATGTCACTCCTGTAAATGCTTTGAACTATGCTTGATGGTAGGACGTCTTCATTTTTTTGCTGCGGCGACTATAGTCAGGCTCATCGGCATCGGAACTATCTTGCTGTGATGACTGTTCAGCTTGTGTCAACTGCTGATACTCGCTGGGATCTATCACGTAGCCATTTTTAGCGCTTTCAAGCATACGTACTGAAAGGATTTATAACCATTATTAGGACTGCGCTCACTAAGAGTTAAAGCAAAACTTACTCTGCGATTCTAGAATTGCATTTTGCTTTTTAATATCTTCGACATCTTTTTGGTTTGCTTGAATTTTGCGTCGCATTATTTGTATACATTCGGTGGTTTTCTTTAGTATTTGCGCACGACTTGCCTAATGTTTGGAAATGGTACGAAAAGAATTGAGGAAAAATAATTGCATGTGTATCCACGTTATTAAATTAAAACTGACTACTTTTTCGCCTTTTAAAGATGGTACCGCTTCCCTCAGACTAGTGAAACTTTCCTTGATGTGATCACGTCGTTTTCGCTCCAAGGCATTATGATGTGCACGTTTCTCGGCCTGAAGGTAACGAAGGTATTAATAATATATAGACAAAATAGGTATATCCAAAATAATAATAAAACTGTTAATGCTGACAACAAACGCAGACAACTGTCATGTGCTTGAAGCAAGCTTTGAATTATTGCAAAGCCATCGCCAAAGGTCTTGGAACACAAATTTGGGGTTGAAGTGCAACAAGCTGTAATGCTTAATTATTTCAAGCTTTAATCACTTTTAATGCATTGGTTGTAGCTTTCTTGCGCTGATATATTGCCTTTTTTTAACTTGCTAAAGACAAAATTAGAAGCTGTCCCAGAACTCTTTTGTTAAAGCAAACACCACTCCAAATAACTAAAACAAGAATTCCACATTCAACCTCACACCCACTGCTCCAAAACAACACTCTTCGCCAGTCATTACAACTACACAATATAATTACATGTGATTGTGTTGATTCTTGGCATTGCTTTTATACCCACCTGCGTGAAATTTTGGGTGCTGGTGTGCCTTTGAGACATGTGCCCATTGTCCGAGTCGTTGTCATCCTGAAAGCAAACACCAGCGTAAACTATTATTACCAATTTTGGAAGGTGCATCACTTACGTCACTCTCAATGTCGATATCTCTATCGTCATCACTCATATCTTCAATGGTTTCTGAGATTTTGCAGCAAATTCCGTTTTGGACACTGTTTTTGTTTAACTAAACTAGCTTGATATCTCTTAATATTTTTGTAAGTTTTGTTGCTGCAAAATAATTAGAAAAACTGCGACGAACGAAATTCTTGTAAAATACAAAAGAACTGAATAAAGCGAATAGATAATTTGGAATGAATGAATTACAATAAAGATGATGATGAAAATAGATGCGTGTGTGTGTTTTGCGTGATTTCACAATGAACTGTCAAAATGTCAACATATTCACAATAAAGTTAAGTTCACAATAAGAGTGAAAAACGTAGGTTTGTGCCTTTGCTAATTTATTATGAGTAGAAAAGAGATAACGATAGTTTCAATGATTTCATAAAGCCGCAAACACAATGTAGCCCACCGATTGCGATTTCACATGCTACATGGCACGGCGAACATTTTCTCACAAGTTCGTTTATTTAGAACAGTGGTCGGCAAAATTAAAAATAAGACTGTAAGTGGAAGTGAGACAAAAACATAGCATATCAATCAAAACAATGCTGCTTCGGCACTAGTTGTTTGTCGAGTGAGTGAAAGAGCATGAAAATACATGAGAGTTTTGGCAAAGCATGTGCTTCATGAGTGCCGATCACTGATTTAGAATAATATTCGAGAGTTGTATACCGTTATATGGTGAGTACACAATCTGGTGACCTGATCTTGTAAACGTCAACTGTTTGTTTTTTTCGTAACTTCACTTTTATTAAGAATTGATGCAAATTGTGCGGTCAAAAAAATAGAAGTGCTTTATTAATACATATAAAGCATTTAAAAATTTCGCTGAATTATATTATAAATACACAAAAAAGTAAGCATTGAGCTATTTTCCTTTAGTTTATATAAAAACAAAATTTAATTGTGCCGTATTTTTCCAGAAATGGGACGAGGAAAACATTGTTCTGTTGAAAAGCGGAAATTGATAAAAAATTAATTTATGAGAGCAAAACATGCAAGGAGGTTAAAAATCTCCTCAAATGTTCACGAGCCACGATTTGCAATACCATAAAATATGTCATAAAAAACCAGAGAGACAAGAACGCAAGACAATTATGACGGTGAATTTGATTAAACGACTGGTACTGTACTATAAAGCCAATCCATTTGACTTTGCAGTACAAATATAAATAGAGCTTAATGTAAGTAAGTATTTGTACTTTACGTAGACTTCTTAAGGAACAATATTTGAGAACGCATGTTCCACTTGCCACTTTTAACCAAGAAACATGTTCAAAAAAGAATTTAGTTCGCAAGAGATTATTCTTCGTACTCAAACGAAAAATCAAGGAACATTTGACGGTCCGACGAGTATAAAATTGTAATATACGGCATTCAAGGGTCTCTTCAATATGTTTGACGACCCCAAAAATAGTCAATTCAACTCGAAGTATACCACAAAAACCATTAAGCACAGTGGTTACAAAATCGTGCCTTGGACATGCTTTTCTTTCTATGGTGGTGTTGGTTCAATTTATTGTATAGAAGCATTAATAGATTAACATCTTTACGTCAAAATGTTTCAGGAAACTATGCTTCCGTATGTTCAAAAGGAGTTGCCACTAATATGGGTTTATCAATAAAATAACGAAAAGATACATACGAGCAAACTTGCAAAGAAGTAGTTCTTAGACAATCGGATCGCGCTCTTGGAGTGGCTCGCTCAGTCGCCGGATCTAAATCCGATTCAAAATTAGTCGTGTGATGTTAAAAAATGCATTGCTGACTCTAAAACTTCAGACAAACATCAGCATTAGGAAGAGGTTGAGCCAATTTGTACTCCATACCTATCAAGGCATGTCAGGATCTAGTGAACTCGATGCTTCGTCGTTGTAAAGCAGTATTTGCCAAGAAAGGTCATACAACTAAGTATTAATTACAAGAAAGAATTACAATTTATCTGAACTGTGAAGTCAATTACCAAATTTTTTGATATTTTTCTATTTTTGTTGAACTTTTTATAATCACTACTATTTTTTTGACCGCTGTTATATGACACAAGTGGCAAATATTTTAATTTTTTTTGAGCTAGTAGCTTGTTTTTGTTCAGAATTTTTGTTAAATAAAAGATAAGATGTGTAGAATATTATTTTTTGACAAAAATTAATAAATGCAATAACATGCTTGTTTTATTCTAAATTTTTGTAGAAACATTGTGGACACTACATTATTTTGATTTTTGGAAGACGGATCAATCCATTTTCCTAGGTGTCTTTGAAGACATTTTCAAACAAAATTTAACTTTTGCTTGCAAGAAATATCATCAGGAAATGATGGAAATATCAAGAAATATCATCAGGTTGTTGAAATATCATCAGGGATGGCATGCATCCATGTATTGCAAAATTGATGCATAGTATTAACAAAACCATACGCTCTCCATGATAACTGCCTCGATTATCTCGAGTATTACAAAACAATTTTTTGTTGAGAGACGAGCGTTGAATTGATCTCTGAAAATTACTTGCTCTTCAAGACGGTTTTGAAGACTACGTCTTTGAGGATTCATATTCCAACTGGGTTGGTCCCTGGGTACCTTAAGTCGGTTGCTCGATTGCACTACAAATTTTGCTTTTCACAGCGAGGTGCGTCTTCGGTGCTTGAATGAATCATTATATATTCACTAAATTACCGGTAAGTGGACGTTACTGCCTTCAACTCGTCAATTCATCGGTGCCATGGTTTTCCGCTTTGTTGTCGGAACTCGGATTTTATTTAAAAATATTAATAATATTTTTTCGCTGGAGCTTCTTCATCTATAAGAAAGACATGACCCAACCAGCGTAGTCGCTGAGTTGTTATACGGTGAACTATGTTAATGTCATCATAAAGCTCCTGGTGCTCGCGCATTCGATAGTCGCTGCCAAATTGAGCAGGACCAAAGATTTGCAAAAAAGTTTTCTCTCGAATAGTCCAAGAGCGGCTGCATCCTTTTGCGATAACATCCATCTCTCTTGGTCAGGACGATTACATCGATATCATAAGCCTACACTCAGAAAAAAATCAACTGTAATATTAACAGTCGGCCACTGTTATTTCAAAACACTGTTCGATTAAATGATTTGCGTTTAAGTAAACAATTTTCTTTGTTGACTGAACGTTTCAAAGTATTTTTGTGCTGTAAAAATCATCTGTTGAAATATTTTTGTGCTCTCGTTGAATTGTCTATTTTTTCTAAGCAATAGTTTTTAAATGTGTATTGCTATATTTCTATTATCGTTGCCAATACTGAGCTATTGGCTCAGAAAGTACACTAGACTGTCATGCGGGGGACGTGGGCTCGAATCCTAGCTGTGTAAGTATCAAAAATTGTATTTAATAATTGAAATAATAATAATTCTGTTTCATTAATAATTTGGTCAAAAATAACTTTCAAATAATTTGCTTACAATCTTGCAAAAAAAAAAAAAAAATTTGCAAATTTAAGTTTTTGTTTAAAAAAAAATATTTTATATAAAAAAAATTTTTTGTTGGCCTTGCCGGTATTTGAACCGTGGACACTCGAGTACTAGACGCACACGTTAGCACACTCGGCCATACATGAACTTTCAGAGCAGTGATAAAATTTCAATTAATAAGTTTTTATACGGGTTTCGTGTTCTATAGACCAACAGGCAACCGACTGTTGATTTGAAAGTTTCATTTGTTGGGTGGTATTTAACAGTGAAATCTGTTATGTTAACCCATGATTTGTTTTATATAACAGCATTTTTTCCCTGAGTGTACGCAAGGCGATGTTAAGGTAATAAAATGTTGATAAAGCAGTGTACACATGTCTTAGGAAGCCCTCCATAGTGAAATTGAAGAGATCGCGGAATGGAGAGAAGCCTTGTCTGAGACTCTGATTCAGTATTGAAGATTTCGAAAAAAGCCATTTCCTGTCTTGTATTGCTCAGTGTTAGCCTGCAAATTCTGATTTTTTGAAGTGAAACTTCTTTGGCGGCGAGTGAAGTTTCAAGGTCTCTTATTCGTGACGTTAGGCTAACGATTTCAATTCAAATGAAAATTTTCAAGAAATGATAGACGCAAGCGAGAATTGAACCCTGACCATCGTAGCTCAAGAGTCGGAATCTATACCTTTACGCCACGTAGGCACATGGTAAACAGGCAAACAAAATGTAATTAAAACTGAACGCGAACATTCTGTCCGTAACATTAATTTTTATCCGAAAAGTATGCACGGAAAATTTATTTCTTTTAGCTTCAAACGAAAATATTTAGGCATAGAGATATATCTAGCGGAAAAAAATTCTACTGCCTGTTCACCGCATAATGAGCTTAAAGCTTAATTTGGTTCGTTGGTTGTGATCAGAAACGTGACAGATGATTGACAACATGCAAAAAGTGTTAAAATTGCAATATTTAAGACTGCCGAGAATAGTTTATGCCAGCCAAAAAACATCTCAAAGCTAAAAAAATAGCTAAAACAAGAGCAGAACGCGTTCGTGAATATAAAGAGCGAATTAGAGCTGAAGGTAAGGTGATTGCAACATCGGCTGAGTTCCAAAATGCATTTTTACGAAACATCAGTGTATTTTGGTGAATCTACAAAGAACCAATCCCCAGAAAAACACACTGATGCTTTGTAATAATGTATTTTGGAACTCAGCCATCATCTCAACAAAATTTTATAGCCAACCAAGTTGATACACTCAACAATCAAGTAACTGTTATTTTTGCCCAAAAATCTATAAGGCACAAAATAACTTTTATTTTTGTCGGAAGAAATAAAAATTAAGAGATAAAAGTTAATATGTAAAACTTTCGACAAAAACCATAGCCGGTACGGTCCCTGGATGCAAATATTGAATCAACAGATTATTATTCCATTTCGTATTGATTGAATTTCTTTTCAGATACTTTCTCTCTCTATTTCACACTAAAATCTCTCTTATTTCTTACAGTTAAAGAAGTTTCACTTCTGCCACGGGTACGTTGCTACACGCGAGATTTTTTCTAAATTTTTCTTTATAGCTTTTTTGTGTGGTAAGACGTAACATTGTCACGTCAGAAGTGATAATCTATTTTGTCTACATTACTATGTGTACAAAGGTGTTCAAAGGTTTTCAAGATAACTTTGAATTAATGTTACTCATACGCCCCATGCCAAAAATTATTTAACATTTTTATCTTTCTGAATAAACAGTTGTTTCTTGTTTTGCATGAATAAAGAAGCAATAAAGTGAGAATAAAACTGCAAATGATAGAAAGTAAAAGCAAATTTTTAGCTAAAACTTATCCTTGAAGAATTTAAAAGCAGGGTAAAAAAAATTTAGATGATGGAATCCAGATGGTGGATTTGGTTCAAACGAATTTCACTTGGTTAACTTCTTAAGTAAGATTATATAAAAAGAAATATAAAATAATAATCAATTATTTGCAATGACATTGAAACTGTTGTGTTGGAAGTATTTCAAAACCTTCGAAGCTGCTCTACTGAACATAATTTCAACGGTCGCTTAACGCACAAGAATGCACATAAATTTGTTTGTAGCAACGCCTTGTATTCACCTCTTGCTTCAACCATCATCGTGCATTTACTGCAATGACTGGTGTATAAATAAATTTCCATATTTCCAACATGACATTCTAATGCCAGAGATGCCATTTGATATTCATATTTTAAATCCTTCTAGATGGATGAGCGTTTTGCAAGTATTTTACAAAACATTCGCGTGCGACTTTGCTGAATAGAAATTCTTGCATGCATCAATGCAAACGTTGTTGCTCAGTTGTGGTGTGTGCAAGAAGTGCTATGTTTTGCGGTTTGATGATGTCACGAATAACAAGCAAGTTTTGTGTATGGAAAAAAAAGAGTTCTTGCTGTGTATATTGCATTGCAAGTGATACCTTGACTACTTTTGTCAGACCATGACACAACGTCAAAGTTTCGTTTAAATGTGTGCCAATAGTTTATCATCAGCGCTAGAAGCATTTAGTGCTACAAATAAAGCATTTTAGTTAAAACTAACGGTAACTATTTCAATAAAACATAAAACTATAGCCTTAAGTTAGGAGGAAAAACCATCAATTAAAGATGGTTTTGTTTTCAAAATAATCAAAACAAAAACAAAAAATTTGGTTTATAATTAATTGTATCCTTATTAATAAATAAGTGTATCTTCGTATTAGAAAAACATGGCACCATTTTCTTAAGATTAACGATAAAGGATGTTCTTAATGGCTACTTTAATAGGAAGGAGTAATGATTAAGGAAGAAAACAATGTTTTCAAATGAACATTTTTAACACATGCCAACTATTAATGGGGTTAAGATCTAATGACGCCGAATAAAAAAAATCAACATTACAAGTAATAGAGAATATCAGTCATTTAAGAGTGCCTGATAGATGCTTTTTGTACTTTTGAATGTCTTCAATTTTGTATTAATGAATGACGTTAGTATACAATAAGCAAATAAATGGTTTTTTATTACTACTGCAAAGAAATTGAATAAAATATTTCCATATTTCTAACTACATCATGACATTTTTTTCTTGTTGATGGAGTTTTACGAAGTTATGAAGCTTTAAAAAGAATTACTAAAATTTTACGAAAAAATTTAAAATATGTGTCAGCCAAATGACCAACAAAATTGTCAAATCCTCTGATTTATGTACATTAAAGTAAAATTGGAACATTCTTTTCAACATGATAACTTAAAGACATAGAAAAAAATATGTTTTTACCAATTTATCCTTAAAACTCGAAAAATATCTGGTAAACCTGATTTTTAGTTGAAAACCGAATAGCGGAACCTCAAAAACTATTCCAAAAAATTGAAAAAATAACCCTTCCCCTCAAGCTTTTAAACAAAGACTGACGAACTATGAAATTCGAAAAAATGTTTTGTTTTGTAACACCCTAATGTTTATCATCACGTTAATATAGAAAGGACATAACTCATAATTTTACAGCAAGATTAAAAAATGTTAATAACTCCTTAAAATGTTATGTAATTAAAAACAAGTAAAGAGAGTCTAAAGTCGGTCTAGCTCGACTATGAAATACCCTAAACCTACTATTTAAAAATACAATAATAGTATTGAAAATGGACGGGTCGGTGAGCGGCTGAATACTATATTTTATATGCATTTCAATTTTGATGAAAAATTTTTATAGAAATTTAAAAAAATTTCAAGTTTTATTCCTATAGCTCACATGTAAATAGCCTTTATAGTATTTTCGCTATTGTGGGTTGTATGGGAGGTGGGCGTGCTCATGGATGGATTACACCCAATTTTTTAATGCATCTTAGTTTTAGCTTAAAATAGATATATACCAAATTTTATCTCTGTAGGTTAAACAAAAGCCTATTTATTGAGTTTTAAATTTTTGGGTTGAATGGGAGGTGGGCATGACACCCATTTTTCAAAACCATCTTCTTTTTGTTATAAAATATAAACGTACCAAATTTTATCTCTGTACGTTAAACCTAATCGTATTAATTGCGTTTTCAATTTTAAGGTTGAATGGGAAGTGGGCGTGTCCGTAGGCAAATGACGTCCATTTTTCAAAATCATCTTCGTTTTGTTATAAAACACATGTGTTCTAAATTTTATCTCTGTAGATTAAACATAAGCTTATTAATTGAGTTTTCAATTTTTGGGTTGTATGAGAGGTGGGCGTGGCCGTGGTCGGATGACGTTCATTCTCCGAAGACGTATTTGTTTTGATATAACTACATATCGACGGTTAAGCGCATAAGTGACCTTTTGACGAAAATAGGTGTACTGCATTTTTCAATCCATCAATATAATTTTTATCTTGTGTAAATTTATAGAAAATGCATGTCCAGTGAATACGTGCCAGTAAACAGTTAAAATTGAGATGTATTGAAAATTAAAAGCAAAACCGACGTTCCTGAAGATTTGAAATTTTTCACTTATCACTTTAGTGAGCTTAACCATCGATATATTTGATTTGACTGCATATATTTTGTATGCAGTTTTCAATTTTTGCGTTGTATGAGAGGTAGACGTGTCCGTGGGCGGAAAACTATTCAATAGTGCAGATCCTAGGGTCCATGAAACCATGTGTACCGAGTTTCATTCAACTATCTCAACTCCTTCTTCTTATCCTGTGTATACGGACAGACGGACGAACACACAGACGTACAGACGGACGGACGAACGGACATGAATAGCTTGACTCACGAAGTGACTTTGATCAATAATATATATATAATTTTCTATACCGGACTCGCTTCGTTCTATGCGTTACAAACGTTTGAACAAAGTTAATATACCCTGACCTTTCAGGTTTAGGATATAATTATTTAATGTAGATTGAAATGAAAATCGGCAACAAAGTCAGTATTTAAAACCATATTTCAGTTTTTTTTGGTTTCATTTTGGTTTGGTTTCAACAGAATATGCAAAAAACAAGAGATCAAAAATTATGAGTGACGTACTGTCTATATTAAGGTGACGATATATTAAATCAAAGCCCCAGAACAAGCCTTTTTATTCCAAAAAGGCGAGTTTATTCACGGATTTTTCATAATCTGACCTTGAAATGTCTCTAAGAGAAGTTGGGGTTGGTTCCGCTTCGAAACGACTCTAAATTGACCCAAGACTGATAAAAATAAAATTATTAATTTCATTACCAATCTGTAATGTCGTTACCAAAAACTAATGCAATAAAATTGAAATAACTAAAACTCGAAACGTGAAAGTCTGAAGTAAAATTTTTTACAAATCGTGATGATTGAACCATATTTCTTCTAAAAACTATCTCCAAATTAAGTTCATCTCTCTAAAATATTATTTTAATATGAAATCATTAAAGTTTCAATGACCCACCCTAGATCTCAGATAGTTCCGATATATCCGCATGTCCACAGAATCATCCATTTATGTGTAAATGCTTCATAGAATCCATAAAAGTGAGAAGGACCTCAGAAAATTCCATTGCATCCAATTGACCATATAACCATTCAATGTTCCATGGAACCCATAAATGTTTCAATGACCCACCTGTGACCTCAGAAAATTCCATTGCATCCGATTGGCCATAGAATCATCCATTTTAGTTCAAATGTTCCATGGCCAATGACCCACCTGTCACCTCCATGGAATCTTACTTACTTACTTAGGTGGCCATGACAACCCGTTGTCGGGTTACAGCCAACTTCATCAGCTCTCGCCAGGTGTCTCTGCTTCGCGCGCGCCGTTTCCTACAAATGATAAATGTCAGGCTCTTTCGTAAAATCGAAATTAGGGCCTCGGTAGTCGAGTGGTTAGCGTGCTAGACTGCCAACCCCGAGGTTCCGGGTTCGAATCCCGCTTTTACCTTTCTTTAATTCTTTCCTCATTTCTAATCAACTGACATTAATAATTCTTTAATATTTGAAAGACTTTGGATGGTGAAAGTTGGATTTTGGAAGTCGTAGATGGTGGTAGAGATGTTTGTGGAATGAGACTGCTTAATAACTCTAATTGACTGAGGTAAAGGCATAACAATCGCCTCAGATTCAAATTAGCATGTTAGTATAGCACTCCGCCACACATAACATTCTACACTTGTTTCTCTTGATTTCCCTTTCGTTCCTACTTATCTATCTCCACATTTTCGAACCAAGACAGACTTAACTGAATAGGTTTGACGCCTGAAATCCTTGGTTCAAAGCTAAAAAAAAGTAATCTTACTATATAAAGATTTTTGAACTTGGAAAACCACCCACTGCTGGCGAAAAAGTTTCCCTTATTAAAGTTCTTATGAAACTCAATAGCTTTGGTTTTCTGCACAGCACTGGTAGCATTTCCGTTGGACCAAAAACCATTGATCAGTGCTTTCTCCATTATTTTAAACTCGTGGCGGCTTTTTCCACCGTTCGCAGAAGTGCTTAAGAGTTTACCATCTTTTTTGTTGTTGTACAAATGATTGATTTAGACAATCCGTTCTCCATGGAATCTCGTGCAAAGACTTTCTTTTTTTGCAATCTGCAATGGCGCTTATTTAGTCTTGTAAAGATATTATTTTTTTTTTAATTTGTCCATTTTTTCACACAAAACTAAAATTTTTCAACATCACGAAATATGCATGCGCTGGTAACATATATCCAAAAACAGTAACAATTTGATTCCAATTTGCGAAAAACTTTATCACACAAATTAGAAATAACTAAGAAGAAAAAACAAAAAAAAAGGTCAAAAATTTGGGCTGAATATTTTGGGCTATCTTCACAGAAGTCAAAACAAGCATGCTTTTATGAAAAAAACGTCATTCCTATTATCAAGAAGCTATTAACTATTATTCGTGTTATAAAGTCTCTTTTTCAAAAAATATTTCATTCGTATTATTGAAAATTCATATAAAAGAGCATTCGTATTACTGGACGTCGACTGTTCTTTGAATTAATCGACTGTGAAGTCGAAGTCGAAGATAATTTCTTACTGGCCGATTCTTATTGAAAATTTATAAATAATGCATCAAAGTTCTGCTTCAATTTCCATAGCAAATAATATCAATAAAAGGTGATTTTGCACACTACTTATAATAATTTATTATGAATTTAAAAAAATTTATTATGAATTTAATGGTGAAATGGATTTTTCTTAGATGGAAAATTTAGTTGCTATCATTGTTTTCAGTGCCATTCAACTAAGCATTTTCATACGCTAGGGGTCAATTGCTTATATACATTGTTGAGATGATAAAAGTTTCTGATACATATTGACAAAATGCGAAATGCATGTGTGCTTGGTGTTAGAATATTTCGAAAGAACATAGTGGTATTCACACGTTGCCTTGTGAAAGTGTTAAATTGCTGAAATTTTGAACAACGAGTGAACACACTTTTTCAATATTTTTTTATGCACCTACTCTTTTGTCAAATTTAATTTGTAAAAGTCAAATTAAGTTTTTCTTTTATATATAAATTTTTTTATATAAAAGAAAACGTAAAATTAATTAAATATGCCTAGAAAAAGTGATGATAATAATGATCAACGTGATGCCATGAGTTGATGTGTGTGGTTGTTCATTGGAGTCCACTGGATAGCTTTCACACAACGTCTCATTCAAAAAAGACTCTTCCGACTCGTCAACAGCATTACAATTTGTGGACTCATAAGAATGTACTTCCAAGGCTTACCGTTTTTCACCAAAAATTTCCTGAAGGCGATTGTAATGATCACTCATTACATTTGGAAAATGACTTTTTTAAATTTCGCATCTTCCAGCGTACCATAGTCCAAGTGGCATCTATTCCAGTCTCATCAATCAGTTTGCGGTAGTAAAGTTGCACAGTGGGCTTCTGATAACAAAAAACATTTCCATTTATTGACATTTTTTCTAAGAATTTATTTACAAAGAACATATATTTACCTCCAATTTTCCTGTTTGCAAGATATAATCAAGTATTTTACAAGTTTCCTCGTAGCTCCACTTTTTTAATTCTGTTAGACGTGTTCTTTTGACTTTCTTTCCGATAGATTGCATTAAAATTTATTTAAATAAAATTTTCACATCAAATTGAAAAATTCTGAGAAAAAAATTCAGAGAAAAATTAAATTCAAACTGACAGAAAAAGTATTCAACACTTTAGCAACGTTTTTAGCAATAGGTTCGAGCTTTTGCTAAAGTGTTAAGTTGCTAGGTCGTGACAAAGCATATATTTTGTTGTTGTGTTGCTAAAATTATTAACACTTTAGCAATCCAACACTGTTACAATACTACGTGTGAATACCACTCATGTTTTATATTTATGTAAAATGTATATTACTGTCTCGTAGTTCTTGTATCGCAACAAAGTATCCTTGTTATAACTATGCAACATTTTGTCTGCAATAATATTTTCAGAAATAAGCAACTTAAACAAATTTATATACATTGCTGTCAGCGATAAAAGTTGCTCAACATTTGGCTGTAACATTTTCATTTCTTTTCCGAATGTTGCATCAGGCAAGTGATTTATGCAACATCCTTCTTTAACACATGCTGCTTATACTAAAACAAGTTGCGTTGATGTTGCTAATTCTGTTGAAGTCCTGTTAGCTACATTTTGCTGTAGCTAACAGGTCTTTCTCTCTCTCTCTCTTTCTTTCTCATGTTAGAATCTCTTATACAGATTTTACATAGGGTCCTTTTGAAGTTAAGAGCAAGAACTATGAGCATTGTCCTTGCTGCGTCAACTCGGATAATTCGTTTGTATGTCAATTGAAACAGCTGCTTGCTTGCAGACCACTTGAATTGCTGCCAAAGTTATAGCAACACAGCCTGAACCCAGTTTACCTCATGAATTCTGAAGGTTAACATGTGGCTGCGGACATTGCCTCAAACTTGTTGCCTTAAACCAAACCATTGATGTAACGCATGTTTTGACGAATTTAAGCAAAGTTTATGCTAGTTTTTTATTTTTTTTTTTTTGCTCTCCTTGGTCCTTCGAGTAGATACAGCAACCATCAAACAAGGACGACAACGAACAAGCAGAAAATTCAAGTTTGAACTTTTTCCTTTCATGCTTTTCGGTGCGTCAAAATTGAATAGGAAATATTAAGTCGGTAACCTTCATTGAATTTGCTCCAAATAATATTGGGTTAGCGTTTTGTTTGAATATTGATGGTGTGTTCATTATTTTGAATTTGTGTTTAAGTACAAACGTTGACTGCTGTCAGCTACTAAGATATTCTGGGTTGTGTGATATTTATTTGTGAAGGTAATGGAGTCGAATGATGAATGCGCTCGTTTGTGAGCAGCAATTTCCACTTCGTTAAATTCATAAATATTCAATCAATAACCTTTAATGACACAGCTAGAGTCAAACAGGATGTCGATTATTAAAAGGGACGTTTGAGTGTGGTTTTCATTGTTCTGTGCGGACGAAGTGTTTATTGGTTTGTTTGTTTTTTGTTTTGTTTGTTTTTGTGTTCACAGTTATTTTGAAAGTGCTGGCAAGCATTTCTTTTCAATTATATATTTTTCTTAATTACTTTATTATATCTAGTTGATATAAGCGTTAGTGTTAGTTTCTATTATTTATTGTTTGTCGTCTATTGATATTATCTACAGGCGAATTATTTATGGTCAAGATTAAGATATTCCTTGACTGTATTTAAGGGACACACTGTTAAGGATTTCACTTATTTGTTTTTATTTTTATGGACATTTATGCATAAATCTAACAAAGCCATAATATTGTGGATTTAATATATATGCAGTGGAGGCTTCTTGGTTGGGAGTAATCGAGTAATTGTCAAACCGAGTTAAAAAACGGAGTAATTCGAGGAATTGACACACAATTGTTAGTATTGTTTATTTTAGAATTGTTATGTTGAAACAAAAAATGTATTACATAATTCTGTATGAATAACCATTACAGCCCAAGTTTGATTTTTTTTTCGGGAAATCTTAATTTAACCGCCATATAAATTCTATGAAAGTGTTTTGAATTTTGTATCATTGTTTATTTGTGTTTCGATAGGATTGTAGACATAGGACTGGTGGATGTGGAGATAATTTCATGTATCTCAATTCAAACGAAGCTAAACCAATCTCATTTGTGTTTAAAGTTGACTTTTTTGATAATTGTCAAAGGATTCACTCTTATTTGACACATTGGGATCAGGTACAGTCCACTCTTCAGTGTTATCTATACTATTATATAAAAGGAGACTCACGGATTTGCGGCGACGTGTTCTCAATAACCGCTGAACCGATTTTTATAATTTTTTCACTATTCAAATGCTATGATAAGCGAAATTAAAATAGGGTTCTACGTTTTTTACAAAACTTTTTCTTTAATTATTTAAGAATTCATGTCTTTTAATTCATGCTAATGCTGTACAAGCAGCACAACAAGCAGCAGAAAACCAATGCTTAAGCTCTGGCTGTGAGAGTAACTCAGCACGGCTGCCATGTTGTGTCGGGAGTTCCTCTCAGTTTGGTCTGTTGAGCAGTGTTGCCAACAATCTGACATCGTATTTGTTATGGTTTTCAGACTTGAATTGTTTATACATATTTACAGTCAAAAAATCTTTTTCCTCTTATGCCTGATATATAACCAAATTATTATTTTGTTATTTATTGCAAATGTTATTCATCGACAATAACACAATCTCGACGGATTGAAAGCTTTATACAATAGTTCAGATTTAAAATTTGTTTTTATGGCAACACTAGCTACTTTATTTGCAGTCAACTTCTTGCTCAGAGAGAAATATAAATATATTAAAATCTTACCATGAAATGGGGGATGAAATTTTTTATTGTTGTAGTTATTTCAGTATACAAATATTCCATTGCATATGCTCAAATGCTTCTCAGAGGATCTCAGTACGATCTGAAATGTCGCATTGATATGTAATTGTTTGTGTTCATCTGCCCAGAAATTATGTTCATGCATACAACCTTATAAAATAGATTTCCTTTAAACTTTTCAATAGGTTTATATTGGACGCATCAGAAAATAATTTTTGTTTTTATTTTCCAACGTCTTTTTTAAAATCAAATAGGTTGTTCTATGAAATGAAGTTGTAACAAAATGATGACCATAAATGTAGAGGAATACCAATATAACTTCTTTAATTTAGTTGGATTTTCGATTTTGTTCCAAACAGAAGCCTCAAAGTTTTTTATTTCGCGTGTTAAGGGGGTCCTCTGGTAATCCGAAAATTTTTTCGATTTTTTTTCATATTTCTATTGCTCAGATACTGAAAAACATTTTCCCAAAAGGATTTTTCAAAATTCGAAAGAGTTTAGGAGATACAGGCATTTTTGTGTAGGTATGTTTTCGTCAAAATAACGCATCAGCAAAGTTGTTTATTTGCCTGCAGTCATTAGTCGAAAATTCTGTGGAATTCTTCCAAAATATGTATTGATATTACAAAATATACACACACAGTATGTATACATGCAGTATGTATACATGCATGTTTTGATTTAGGGGTTGAAATGATTTTGAGCCCAGGTGTTCACATGAAAGAAGCAAACGAACGAGATGCAAAAAAACTTTAAACGCGTTTTTCTCGAAACCATGTTTTTCAAAACTTTGCGCACGATAACTCAAACAGTTTTTGACCGATTTTGATATATGAGGCATTAAACGACGCAGAATTTACGCCGCTATAGCCCCTACCTCAAACTTGCCGAAAAAATAATGTTTACTATTTTTTTTCTACACTAGACTACAAAAAAAAAGGTCGAAATTCGATTTTTCATTTTCAAAGTGGCGGCTCCCCCCCTAAAAAAATTTCGATTTGTGTTTCCGAGGTAGGGGCTATAGGGACATTCATTCTAAGTAACTGAATATTTTTTTTTTTTTTTTCAGACGATGTTTACTCTTGGAATCGTGCGCAATTTGGACCCACCTTTTTTCCGGAGAACCTCGTTACCAGGCCGAGAACTTTCTGAACGGTCCATAAATTCACTTTTTCAAAATTTTGTATTTTTTTCAATAAATTAAGCTACCCAAATCAAAAAACGGAACTAAAATATCTTTACTCGTTCTCTTTCCACAATATTTTGAAAAAAGGCTAAAATTTGGCATAGATTACCAGAGGACCCCCTTAATAAATGTTGCACATTAAAAGAGTTATTGTGATTGGAGCATATTTTTTATTTTTAACCGATTTCAAAAAGGAGGAGGGTCTCAAGTTGGTTGGTTTCTCTGTTTTTTTATAATAGCATTATAAATAATGCATTTGCATTGGTCTCCAGTAGTTTTAGTTGAACCTTAATATTATAATTCAACTTTTGAATGGTTTTCCATTATATTAGACAGCCTGGCATAAGCTACGCAGCGCATGTAAAACGCATCGAAAACGTATGTTTGACGCATATTTTAGTGTTTAAAGGATGCGTAAGTTAAGCATATTTTAAACAAGCTGTTAACATCTTCTTTGTATATTAAAATGATTGTATGTACAAGTAGACTTCAAAACCGCTAAACCAATTGTTATGAAATTTTCAGGGAAACTCTAGCAAAGTCTGCAGAGCGCTCCTGTGAAGTTTGGCATCGATATCGAATAGCTTTAGAATTACATGTTGCACAGCTCCAAAATTCTGTATTTGACCTCAATTTTCATGTGCTGTTTTACTGGTAAAATTTTAAAGCCGTTGCAGAAGGGGCGTGACACTTTTAAGGCATTCAAACTTTTCAGTATAATTTAAGAAACATAAGTCACAAATTTGTGAAACTCGGAAGGAATATAACATTTAGTCGTGTCCATCCACTGGAAAAATTCAGCAAGCATTGGAAATTGGGTCGTGACACCATCAACATAGTTTAAATGTTTAATATCGAATAGCTGTGGTACTTAATGTTTCATAATATTCAAACTCAGTATAAATTTAATTTTTGGAAATGTCTTTCGACAAGAAATATAGCACGGGCATTGGAAAACGGGGT
The DNA here is from genome assembly GCA_958299015.1 of Tetanocera ferruginea. NCBI lineage: Eukaryota > Metazoa > Arthropoda > Insecta > Diptera > Sciomyzidae > Tetanocera > Tetanocera ferruginea. The sequence continues at coordinate 35,228,211 of OY282644.1, read as the reverse complement.
GTGAATCCGCCCATACAAGCCAAATTTTTAATAGCAAATAGCATTGGAAATAAAAATCGCTGATCAGTGAAATTCCGAATGGAGTTGCCATTTGGTAATGTCCTTCTAATAGAAAACTGGTCTGAGCTTTGGTCAAGTGGGTGCACCTTCCCCTACAAGCTACATTTTTGATCGAATAGGTTCTGAAGTCACAGATGAAGTACATGTGTTTGTCTAAGGCTGCGTGCATTTTCAACGCTGATTCAGACAGACAGGCAAGCTGAAATCTGTGTGAACAAATGAGATACAAATATCTATCTCTCTCGCTTTTTCACACACTCTGCGGACACAGGCAGGCAGTCTGTTTACAAAGGTGTCCAGCTCTTTGCGTATGTTGATGATATCGATATTATTGGCAGGACCAAGAGAGATATAACTGCTGTTTTCGCCGCTATCGAAAAGGAATCAGCCAAAGTGGGTTTGACGGTGAACGAGGGCTAAACAAAGTATATGCTGTCTGCAAATAGGAAAGTGCTGCGTCTAGACTCCCATGTTACAGCAGGCAAATATAACTTTGCAGTTGTCAAGGAGTTTACATACCTTGGCACCGCCGTAAACAGCAACAACAATGCCAGCCTGGAGATAAAGCGAAGAATAACAATTACTAATAGGTGCTACTACGGACTTAGTAAGCAATTAGGTTCCAGAGCCCTCTCCCGATCGACAAAAATAACACTCTACAAGACGCTCATCATATCTGTGCTTCTCTTTGGCACTGAGGCATGGATGGTATCGCAAACAGATGCAGCCACTCTGTGGGTGTTCGAGTGGAAAGTTCTTCGCAAAATCTTTGATCCTGTTGGCGATGACTATCGCATTCGAATGAACCACGAACTGTACGAGCTCTACGACGACATTGACTTAGTCCAGTGTATAACAATTCAGCGACTACGTTGGCTGGGTCATGTCTTTCGTATGGATGAAGAAGCACCAGCGAAAAAGGTGTTTGAGGTGAAAGCTTAGGGTCGACGACGTGGGGAAGACCATGCCTCTGATGGATTGACCAGGCCAAAGAAACCCTTACCACGCTTGGTGAAAGAGATTGGAGAAGGCACGCGCGAGGCAGAGAAGCCTAGCGAGAGCTGATGAAGTCGGCCGTAACCCGACAACGGGTTGTCATGGCCACCTAGGTAAGTAAGTAAGATCCAAATTGCAGTAATTATTTGAAAAAGATGTGATGGGTTCGGGTTACAAAGATAAATTTGTTCTTCATTTCGTACAATAAAATCGAATGTCCTGAAAACACAAGAATGAGTTTAAGCTATTGAAACTTAAAATATTCGTTAGTGTGCCTTTTGTACATCCATGAGCCAGTAGAAGTTCGCTCCGACGTTAGAGCATTCGACTCTTATGCGATGGCTTTGAGGTTCTTTTCCAACCAAACCAAAAATAAAGTTATAAGTAATAATAATAAGGATTCAAATATATAAGTAAAATTATTTTTCATTTCGCGTTATTTTGACCGCTCAAAATAGTGATTTGGTAACTTTAAAAACTTTGATACAAATAAGAATATTTTCTTAGATGCCTTTAATATTTTATCTTTGGAAAGTGTATAACTATTATTAATTGCTACTTTTAAATTGTTAAACTAATCAAAAATGAAATTGCCCTAAAGGCGTTTATTCAGCATTCCGTTTTAATAGCGTCAGAGTTTATATAAATATATCAAAACCACTGTTTGCTGTTGCTTTTCACATCTTCAACGATTTAATTTGTACAGACGAGTGAGAGGTACTTAACCGTTATAACGACATTTTCTCTATCCTGCCTCACGTCCGTGCGTTTGTCTGCGCACATAAGAATAGCTTTACAAATAGACGTGCTTCACATGCACTCGATGCACGTTCTTATGCAACACTACGGGCCCTGTGCTTTGGACGTACAATAGCCAGCACCACGACTCGCCTCAGATTGCTTACTTAGTGCTGACAACGAACGACTGACGATGCAGCAACTGACAAACGCATGAACAAATGTGGACATATTTTTTTGTTCACTTCTTCATTGTGGCAGTTACTGGACGCATCCAGCCCAAACAGTGTGTGGCTGTCGGCAATGAATTTGAATGGAATCGAAATGAATGCACGCTGCTACGTTGTGTTCTATGCTGGATTTGCAGCTAAAATTACGAGTCTGATGCTAAGTCCGAATCAGTTGCGCGCTTTGGCTGCATTGTAATGAAGTGATCTAAATTCAGTGACTTGGTGGGTGGATGCAGGATGTGGGTGCAGCAAGTAACATTAGCGACATGCAGGCAGGATGTTTTCTTTTTGTTTAGCATGCAAATCTGTTTTTGCCAATTGCGAGTATGTGTTGCACGCTGGGAAACCGCTTGATGGCTTTGGAACATTTATTACTCTACGAATACCGCGACTTTTTTCGCAGCTGTTCTGGGACTTACATTTATAAAGAGTTGTTCTGTAGTCGAACTGAGTGAATGGAATGATTTAATGAGTTAAGTCGTTTTCAAATGGAAACGTGCTGCGCCCCATCGAGTGGATATGTTTTAAGCGAACACATTCAATAAGTTTGCGGATGCAGTAATGGATGCAAATAAGTGTGCGTTATATGCTAAGTGTGTGGCTGTTGCAAAAGAAACAGGTTATGTAAATTGATCGATACTTTTGTAAAATAACATTTGTTCATAGGTTTATTCTACGATTTTAAAACTTCACTTTTAAATAAAGCAAGCTTTAAATAAGGTCTGTTTCCGTACTCACTTCAAGTAACTTGAAGTTACTCGAAAGCGTTTCCGTACACATTTTTCCAGCTCGAGAGAGAAGAAGAACAAGCAAAATGTCACTTTTTGTGGCTCTCTATTACTCGAACTTTACTTGAAAAATTTCTTCGAGCACGAATCTCGAGCTTCAAACAGCTGATTGTCAAAGTGATAAAATTAAATTGTTGCATTGTATTGCGAACAAAATGTATGCAATTGGTTAGAAAATTAATAAAAATAGTTAAAATTACCAAATCAACGCTTACGAAAACGTTTGAAATACAGAAACACAGCAATTAAATTTTATTGTTTTCAAAAAACAGGTGTTGTGCTCGAAACTTACTTGAAAGCGTTTCCGTACTTTTTGACAAATTTTCTCATTTTGACAAATAATCAAATTACTCTCTATTACCCGAACTTTACTCGAAGTTACTTGAAGTGCGTACGGAAACAGACCTATAAATTCAGCTTTACTTAGAACTATTGTCATCTGTATGTGTATGTTAAATTTCGTTCGTGAATTTTTTAGAGAAATGTGACGTTATTTTATTAATCAGCTTTACAAGACATTTCAAACACCTTAAAATAAAATCTTGAAAAATGACAGTTCCTGGAAAAAAGCAACAAAAATCCAGTTTCGCATTGTAACTGGCAACTGTACAGAATGATGCTGATGGAGTCGGAAGTGCCCAGTCAAACATGCTGTCTGAACTAAAACATTGCAATGCTTTACTTAGACGCACAAGTACTTTTGATTGTCTGAGCTGTCAGACTGACATGACAGCCAGATGTCTTCTGTGTCATGGCTTCTGTATGTGTGACAGATATTTGTGCAGAAAACAGTTGGCATTTGTTCTTAGCACGATTGGCACGAAGAGCCAATCAAATACTGTTGTTTTTCATTCATTGTTTTCAGGCAAACAATTTTGATCATGCTTAGAAGAGACCAGCCTAGGGCTGTCATCTGAGTTGAGCACATACATATGTGATGAAGAATCTGCAAGAATTTTAAGTCAATGTGTCTAGAAATGTGTCAGGATTGAAAAATGTAAATATTATGTATGCGTTCTATAGTGAAGACTTATAGAAATATGTATAATTATATTTTAACACCTTCACGCAAATTGCATCAGCGAAACTTAATTTTTAAGCTATCGTTATGAACTTTGTTATTTAGGCATGTTTTAAAAAAAAATATGATTAACTTCTAAAACGGACCAAATCGGATGAAAACCACGCCTACCTCTCATGCAAAGAGAATTTATCAAAACAATCCAATTGCTTTTAATTCCACATAAATTACTTTAATGACCTGAAATTTAGCACATGAGCTTTGATCTTAAATATGCACACTGATATATCGGAATTGATTTTCCCTACCTCCAATACAAAGTGACGTAATAAAAAGTGAAAATCTCTAAAAATACCATAAAGAATTAATCGAATGATATTCGATATTTCACACATTAGTCTTGATATTTTAAACGTACTCTAATTTTGATATTTTGAAAAATTGTTTAAAAACTACGCTATCCATCATACAAAAATAACGTTATCAAAATAATATAAACTACATAAATTCAAATATACTTCAAAAAGGCTGTGAGGGTATTTTAATTTCGGGCAATTCGAAGATCATTTCGTCATTAAATTAATTTTTGTGGAATAAAAGCGAGCTAACCGTTTTGATAAAGTCACTTTGTTTTGGAGTAAAGCGTGTTTTCATCCGATTTGGCCCATTTTCGAAGTTAATCTTCAATCTAATTCATTTGTAAAATTAATGGCTCATATCTCCCCAACGAAATTAATCCAGAGCAATAAAATTAAGCCAATTGATCAAAAATTTCAAGTTTCATTACATTATAATTAATTAATTTATACTGATTAAATTGATCCACCGCACAGGCTAAGAATTGCGCTTGTGTTATTTTATTATCTGGAAAATTTTACATAAGGCCCGCGGAAACCATATATAATACAGTTAGTAAAAGAACTGAAGCCGGGTGACTTACCACAACGTCTATTGTTTGGTGAATGGGCCTTAGAAAAAGGTTTGATGAAAATTCACTTTTTTAATTGAAACATTGTCTTCAGAGAAGAAGCTCAGTTTGGCACAATAGGTACGCCAACAAACAGAATTGCCAAATTTGGTTTGAAAAGCGGACAGAGGCAGTTCAAGAACTAATAATGCACTCTGAAAAATTCACCTTTTGGTGCGTTTTGTGGGCCGGTGGCATCATTGCACCGTTATTTTTAAAGAATAATGCATATCGTAACACTACAACCAATGGAGCGAGGTACCGTGCGATGAGTACCGACATGTTGTTTCAACAAGACGGTGCCACATGAAACACAGCACGCAATACCATATAACTATTGAGAGGCGAGTTGGGTGAGCAATCAATCTAACTTTTTGGAGCAGTCCAATGGCCACCAAGATCATGCGATTTTACCCCACTAGACTACCTTTTTGTGGGGCTGCGAGCTACTTCACTCTCGTGTACAGGGACAAGCCAGCCACAATTGCAGCCCTGGAAGACAAAATTATAGGTACGATTGGTGAGATACCGGTCGAAATGGTTACATTCAAAGTCAAATTGACGGTGACATTGAACAATGTTATTGCAAATAAAATGTATAGGTTTTTTATTGACAGTCGGAGAAAATGAATAGCAACATACTTCATATAAGTTACGTTAATTGACTGCAGAATACCTAGCATATTTTTAAATAAGAGTTAATAAGCATAGATTACCTAAAAAACATTATGAAGCCCATGACCTATCAAAGAAATGTTAAATGAAAATAACATTTGTAGTTTGATGTGAAAAAAAGCCATTCCAAAACAAGTGCCTATTTTAGTCGTTCTAATGAAAAACAACACACTAAAAAATTTCCAAAATAAATTCACACCGGTCAGCGGATATTCACATTTTTAACACCGAACGGTGTTAATTTAATCCGCTTACCCGGTGTGAAATGCCAAAAATATAAGATCGATGTAAAACCAGAAAGGCAAAGAAGAAGATCAGCATTGAAATCACATAATCATTGGCAAAATTTAAAATTTAAATTTCTCAAGACTGAAAGCGAAAATCTATATTTTATATTCATGTTCGGGAAAACGGTCTCGTGGAAAAGCAACGTTAAAGATTTCTTTATTCGACTTTTTAAAATTTAAATGAACTTAACGGATTTTTGAGCATGTCTGCCATTTTATTTGGTACATACATTTTTTGACCCTTTTGAATAAATTAAAATTCTTAAAATATCCTATCGAATAATAAAAAATTACACCGTAAAAATCATCACTTTGCATATTAAAAATAACCACCTAACAGGGTTTAACACAAATCTACTATCGGATATTTATTTATTTACACCTATCGGTGTGAAAAAAATATCCCCTTTCAGAAATAAAGTTTTAGTACTTTGACACGGTGTTTTTTAACACCGAACTGTGTAGGACTCCCTGGAACACCGATCGGTGTAAAAATTCAATACAAATTTTTTAGTGTGAAGTAAAGAAAGTCTAGAGTCGGTCTAGCCCGACTATGAAATATCCTAAACCTACTTTTTCAAAATACAATAATAGTATTGAAAATGGGCGTGCCTTTAAGCGGATGAAGCCCATATTTCATAAGCATTTCAATTTTGATGAAAAAAATTTCAAGTTTTATTCCTACACTGAGAGAAAAATGTGTTAAAATTATATGAAATTGTGTTCATATCTAACGAATTTGTTTTTGAAATAGAGCTTGAAACAAATTCATTAAAATTAAACACAACTGTATTTAAATTTAAATTCAAAACAAAAGTTTTTGTTTTTAAAACAATGTTTTTATTATGAAAAACAAATTTAAAACAAAAATTTTAAAATTTAAAACAAATATTTTAAAGCATATTTTCAATGCCATTTTTTTAGCTTTACCGAGTTTTTAACATCAGATGCACAGACAGCTACCCTCGGGACCTCCGAATGTTAACTCCATTCGATGAATTTTACATTTGATATATTTTAATATTTAATTAATTAGTTCTAATTTTATCGTATGTTCGATGAAAAAATTCAAAAATTTTCATTGTATTCAAATTGTTGTTTGTTTTTTCAAAGAAATAATGAGAGAAAATAAAAACAAGAAAGTAGTTTATAGGTAGCTGAAAATTGAACACACTTGTTTTAATTTTTGTTTTGTAGAAACACAATGGCGTTAAATTTCTATTTCAAAATTTTTTGTTTAATTTTAAAGTATGTTTTTTTCTCAGTGTATAGCTCACATGTTTATGCCTTTATAGTATTTTCGCTATTGTGGATTGTATGATAAGTCGGCGTTTTCCTGGACGGATTACGCTCAATGAATGCGTCTTAGTTTTGATATAAAATACATACATACCAAATTTTATCTCTGTACGTTAAACATAAGCTTATTTATTGAGTTTTCAATTTTCGGGTTGTATGATAGGTGGGCGTGTCCGTGTACGGATGACATCCATTTTTTGAAGAAATATTTGTTTTGTGACAAAATACATACCTACCAAATTTTGTCTCTGTAGGTTAAACAGGAGCTTATTTATTGAGTTTAAAATTGTTGGGTTGTATGGGAGGTGGGCGTGGCCGTGGGCGGATGGACTCCATTTTTCGAAGACGTCTTTGTTTTGATATAAAATACATACGTTCCAAATTTTATCTCTATACGTGAAACATGAGCGGTTTTATTGAGTTTGTAATTTTTGGTTGAATGAGAGGTGGGGGTGTCCGTAAGCGGATGACACCCATTTTTCGAAGAAATTTTAGTTTTTATATGATTGTGATGTTGTTATTTCCATCTTGACAGCGGCAAGCAAAAGATTTATTCTTATTTGACAACCATTTTTGTTAAATAAACATAAACATAAACATATACAATGCACACATACCTATTTTATTGTTGTAGGGTTATTACGAGCTTATTTATGCAGTTTTAAATTTTTGTGTTGTATGGGAGGTAGGAGTGTCCATTGGCGGATTCCAAAAATATTCAATAGTGCAGATTTTTGGACGCATGTGACCATGTGTGCCGAGTTTCATTCGATTATCTGAACTCCTTCTTCTTATCCAGTGTTTATGGACAACACACAGACGGACGAACGGACGGACGGACATGGATAGCTCGACTCACGTGGTGACGCTGATCAAGAATATATATACTTTTCTATAGCTGACTCGCTTCGTTCTATGCGTTACAAACGTTTGCATAAAGTTAATATAACCTGACCTTTCAGGTTGAGGGCATAAAAAACCTTAAGAGGTACGACTGAAATGTCTTATAATGTCTTGTGAATTCTCATTTTCAACATGATTCGTTTGAAAATAATTTTTTCTCTACATGAATGCGCACCCTTCTTCGATTTTTTTCTTGTACAATAAACCAAAAACCTTTGTGAAATCTCACTTAAAGAAGTCACTTAATAGTTTTTAAAACTTTTTAAGGTAATACCATTTAACAAGAAACTATGAGTAAAAAGCCAACACTAAATTCGGTACAGTAGTATCGGGTTAATTTCGACAGCTAAAGTGCTTGATTTTCGAATAATTTAGCCGGGAACTCAATTACGATAATTCCGCTTGTTCTATAGAACATTAACTTCGGTGCAATTAACCGGGGATCACGTACATTGAAAAAGCTTGTTTAAAAATAAAATTCAGTTGAATCTGGTTACCTTTTTTATGGTGGCATAATAGAAAAAAATACATAAATTAAAAATATTTCGAAAGTGTCATAATTGGTAAATTTTTAATAATTGTACTTTTGTGTTATGAAAGCCTCCTTATAAAAATCCAGGCTATTTATTTAGACCAATTTAGACTTCGCTCGAAAACCGGATTGATGACTGGTGATGAGCTTGTTGTTTTTAAAGTATGCTTTCAATTGATTACTTATAATGATTTCAAAGGCTTTGCTTAGAGAAGGAAGAATCGCTATTGGTATATATTCTGTGTTGTGTGGAGATGCTGACTTTGGTAATGGTAGGATTTTTGATATTTTCCATAAAGATGGAAATTGTGAAGTTGTTATTATTGTATTAAAAATGTATAAAATATGTCTAAGGATTACTGGAAGAATTATTTTTATAAATGTCGGGTGAACGCCATCTGAGCCTACGGCCTTGGATTTTATTTTAAGTATTACTTCGCCTACACTTATGGTATCAACACATGAGACTTCGAAATCGCCTCCTGTAAATATTCCAGGACCAGAGGGGGTTACGATGTTTATTGAACGAGCTGGCTGAATAAATTTTATATTTAGATCATCAAGATTGATGCTATCTGGAATGTGTTGTGAGTCTTTGGAGAGCCCTGTTTGACGAATGTTTTTCCAGAACGAAGAGCTTGAGCAATTGTTCGCAAATCTACTCTCATAGAAGGATTTTTTATTTCTGCGTATGACAGCAGTGACTGCATTACGCATCCGTCTAAACTCAGAATATATACTGGGGCATCTATAACGTTTCCATCTTCTATATAAAGTGTCTCGTTTATCTATGAGTTGCTTTACCTCCTGAGTAAACCATGGGTATTTGGTTGGCTTAGTTTTCTTTTGTTTAATTGGAACATGGTTACTGAATAGGGTATTGATATTATTATTAAAAAATTCAACCTGTTTGTTTGTATCATTTGTTGTGTAAATTGCAGACCAGTCTAAATTTTGGCACTCGAAGAATAAGTGATTTAGGTTAACGTTTGAGAAATCTGGATAGTTGAAACAAACTTCAGTGCTGATAGCTGAAGATACGTCGATTGAAAGAAAAATTAAATCGTGATGAGAAAAAGCGGGTACAGATAATTGGTCGTAATGCAATACTAAGCTTGTATTGGAAACCAAGAATAAATCCAAAAGAGATGGTTGGCAGTTAGGCCTGAAGTGCGTGGGGTAGAGCTGATTCGCAAGTTTCAGGTTGAATTGTTCAACCATATCAATGAAGGGCTTATTGACGTTTTTTAGTAAGTTAAGATTAAAGTCTCCACATAGTATAAAATCTGTAAAGCGGGGGGCTAAATCTTCCAGCAGTTCTCTAATAAGCGCAGAATCAGCAATGCTCGGAGCCATGTATACGCATCCAATTAACAATTTACCTGATCTGAGCACTACTTCAACAAAGATATATTCTAGAGAGTCATTATGGTTAGATTTTTTTACTACGCGAAATTTATGCAAGCTTTTTAAATAAATACAAACTCCCCCTCCACCTTTACCTAGTCTATCTGCTTGAACTAATTTATAATTATTAACCCTAAACAGACCGTCACACATCTCCGTTTTAAGCCACGTTTCTGACAAACAAACGATATCGATCATGCTGTTGTTAATAAGAAACCGCAAGTCATCTATTTTTTGTTTGAGACTTTGAGCGTTTAAATGGCATATGTTGAAGCCTCTATTATTTTTGCAAATCACGTTAAGTAGGGAATGCGATAAGTCAATGTGGCCGCCCTAAGGCTGCACTACATCATCCATTGGGGTATATGTACACTTAACAATACATGTAACACAAACACAATCAAGATGTACGCAATTAAGAGTATAGTAAGCTCAGAGAAAGAGAGTTGAAATTGAGAAAGCAAAGCTAGCAAATTATTGTGAGGAGATTGAGAAAAAGCGGACAACAATATAAGGAACAAAAACACAGTAAATAAACGATCAGCTGAGAAATGAAAAAGATTAGAAAGAGATAGTAGACATATAAAAAAGCTAGTAATCAAGAGAGAGTGAAGAAGATATATTAAATTATTCGAGATTATTACAATGAAATTAAAATAACAAAATAACACATTTAGCAAAGTTTCCATAAAATTTATGTTGATCTTAGATTTTTTACTTGATCTTAGATTTTTTTTAGATTTTCATTTGAATCATTAATCATTTGATAGTTTCAGTTGATAGTTTTTAGGAGAGCAATTTGAGTGTTTGATATAATTTGATTTTACGTGTAAATTTTTACTTATGTCTTTTTTTCTTTTGTCTAAAACTCATTAATTGTGATAGATAAAAATACCAAAAAAATATGATGAATAGAATCGCTTATTGCGCATCAGATAATGTAATTAATTCAATTTCCATATAAGTCGACTTATGTTGTTTTTCCTTATTGCCACTGATATGTAGGTGAGCCTGCTTGGCTTGGCTAAATTAAAAAATAATAGTTTCTTCCTAAAGGGTCTTTCCAGCTCTTAAGTAATTACTCAAGAAAAAGTTTCATATATTTTTTTATTGTTTTTAAAGTATAAATTCACAGTGTCGACGCTGTTACTTTTGAATGAAAAAAGTAGTAAAACACTTAAACTCTTTTAAGTAAATGAAAATATGCTTTACTTGGGAGCTGGAAACAGGCCTTTAAGAAAAAAAATTTTGTTTAAGAGTTTACGAAAAAATACTGTTGGAGTTAGGTTTTTCCTGACCTCTCAATTTTTTTTTTTCCAGAATGAAATTGAGAGCCAGAACATAAAAATCAAATTATAAGTTATACGCCGTAGAAATACGAAAAAGATATTAGGGGTATTCACACTGCCTTGGGTAGTTGGGTAGATTGGCAAATGCCATACATTTTTGTTTTTTTAATAGTGCCATTCTACCCAAGTACCCATCTACCAATCTACTCTAGCTGACCCCCTGACTTGTTTAGGTAGATTGATTGAGTACTTTTTTCATGGGTTACCACCTTTTTCAAAAGTAGGCAATAATTGAACTGACGAGAAACTAAGACAAAGTAAACAAATTATAAGTGAATAACATTGACAAATGTGTTAAAATGAGTTATTTTAAAATATTTGAGATAAAAATTATTAAATGCCGCAAAGTTCACGTTAAAAATTCCTCCTATATAAAATAACTTTTTTACTCCCGTACAATGGCCTAAATCTTGCGCTCATAAAATGACATAAATAATATGGTGGCAACTCTTTTCTAGCTGCCACTCATCTCTCATCAGCTGTTATTATACAAAGTACTTAATTGCAGTTAAGGGTGCTCGCAGTAATCAAAAGTACTCAATCTACCCGTACCCAACTACCCAAGTCAGTGTGAATACCCCTATTGTAATAACAACTAATTTCGAAATTTTTTAAACTTTTTTCGAAGGGGTCCATTGAGTTAATTTTGTGATACATTTATTTGCTCAGATAAAAATAAAATAATTATATGAAAGTTATATTATTTTGACATTTTGTTGGTATTGTTTTTTTGTTATGGGTTTTAACTTAAAAAAAGATATTAGTTGTTAAAAAATTTTTTACAAATTTCTGGCCAGAAGGATGACCTTTGTTTCAATTAAAACCGAAGTCTTAGTTTATTTGAACTTGCAAAGAAACTCTGGCGTTACTGCAAAAATATGAAAGGGCTTAGAAATTGTTTAACCTACAATGTATGTATATCGCAAACACATAAAAAATAACTTTTACGCAATTTAAGACTCATGACAAAACACACAACATTGACTAACACCATATTTTCTGCATTAGACAACTAATCCTTGCGCCCATTTTCTACAAAGGAGTTATCATAAAGATATTTTGACATATTGTGCAAAATTCACACACACACACACACACACACATATCCGCGTTAGGATGTGTAAGCATATATGTCAAGAGTGACAAACTGCGTGTTTTGCTCAAGCATTTGAACGGAACTTTTAAGTAAAAACGAAGAAGGAAAATGACAGAAGTAATCAATCTTGGAAGCAGCAAATGCAGCACTGAATCATCTTCCGTTGTTGCAACTACCACAAGTAGTAGTAGTAGTAGTAGTTGGAAGCTTAAAAAGAAAGTATCTATTTTTCCAACATCGCTAAAGGGGAATCTGACAGGTTTTTGAGTGCTAAATGTTGCACTAGATTCGCCGCCTGTCATGTGAAAAATATTTATGACTGCCAAGATTTAGCAAACTGGGTGAAGTTTTGTTTGAGATTCGATGTGTGTGTGTGTGTGTGTGTGTGTGTGTGTCTACGTTGCACCTGATAGTAATGCACCTGATAGTAATGCAAGCAGATGGCATTAGTGAGCAATGCAAACAAGAAGAAGGCTTTATAATAAAAAAAACGTAAGTTTATTAAATTGAGCTGAGTGGAGTATCTTTTATCTACTATCTATCAAGGCAAGTCAGAGGCACATTAAAAATATTTGCTGCGTTGAAGGATGATAAATAAGCTGAATGGAAGCGATCTCTAAGGTGTCATAAAATGTGGATATATTATCGCAAATTTTTTTTTCATCAAACGTATATTTTACCATGAACTTTTAAACAAAAAAAAAACTGTGGTTAACTTCTATAGAAATACAGAAGCTTTCATAAATTTAAGCTTTATTAAAAGCCATGTTAATAATGATTTTCGTAAAATTTTGAGGCATAGCATTCTGCTGACCAGTTTTTTTTACCATAAACTCTCTCACACACACGTGCACACCCTCACAATCCAGCCACTCACACATGAGGCCCAATAATTTGGCTTCAAATTCCGTGAAATTTAAATTGCTTCCTATAAAACTTGGCAGCATTCAGCAGAATTTTCTGGCAATGCTATCTGGTTGCTAGCATTAGCTGTGGTGCGGGTAGCACAACAGTATATTGTAATTTAAAAACAAAAAAATACAACAATTGCTTACAGCACTATCCACTAGTTGCAATACCAACCAGCTGGGATCGCATAAACAACACATTTCCGTTTTTCATTCAAATGTTGTGTTTGTTTCATTTCCGGGGACATTGAATTGATTTTGATAGGAAATAGAAAAGCTTCAATCTGGTCTAGTTGTATGTATTGTTGTCACACATGTATTGTTTGTGTGTGTGTGTTAAAATGATTCCCTAAAGGAAATGTTACTAGTTTTGAGTCAGTTTTTAAAGCTTTTTGTATTCAATTCTTCTTAAATACAAACAAATGTTTTTTTTTTTACACGTAGTTACTGAAGAATCTTAACAGAATCTAATCTGGTTATTGGGAACAATTTCTGATTAAAAAAGATTCATCTTGCACTAAACAGAAATGAGTTTTGTGAAATTATGTTTTGAAAACAAATGTATTACGTTGTTAAGTTTGTTTCATTGGAATCTGGTTGCTGAGATCCGGTCATAGAAATGTTCGTATTTAACTTTATTTTAATTTCTGTAAACTTTCAAAAGAATTTTAGAATTGCGCAAAAGCAACCAAAAACGTTGTTCGTAGGTTTAAAAAATAAAACTGCATAGTTTTTAAGTGGAAATACCAAAATATTCTGTCCATTTCCAGGTTACGGTCTTCTTAAGTTCCGAATTTTTGTAATAAGGAATTGTCCAAAGTGGCTGACTGATGTTAAAGGATTAAATTTATTTTGTTGAAATATTTTCTAGGAAATGTATTCTACTATTTTATTTGCATAATATTTATATTTTTTTACAGGTACACCCAAATTCAGGAATCTTTTTGAAAAAATTAAATCAAAACATCCATCCAATAATTATAAAATTGTTCTTGTGGTAAATTGTAGCATATTATGTTTAAAAAACGATGCTACAAGAATAATCCAGAAACAATCCAGACTATTAAGGCGTGGTTCATCTTATATCCGTTCGTGATATAAGTTCCGAAATCAAAATGCATGAAGACAGCAGTCATTTGAATGATACGTGTTTGTTGTTTTTAAATAAGTCATAATATTCCAAAAGAATTTGAATTTTGTTAATTTAATTTCATTTTTGAAAATGTACTTATGTAAATGTAAAACAGACCTTATTATATTTTCGGTTATCATTACCAAGATCTGCCTTTTGAGGTGCTGGCGAAGAAGTATACTGAAGATGAATATCAACAATTCTGCCTTGAATTTTGTCTACAGTTGAACGACAACCGAAAATCAAATGATGCAAAATGACGTACCTTTGAAGCTGTTTGAAATCAGTGACATTGTAGTGGCTGATGATGACACTGAACTAAATAGGAGCAAGCAATGGACTGCGTTCATGTTCTGTGAACAGCAATAAACTTGCAGATTTTGATTATTCATGGACTGCCGAATCGTGTTAAGCAACTTTTGGAAGTTCTGCGAATGAGTGGAAATGCCATCAGTAGCTACTATTTACAAGCAGCTGAAGTTCCAAGCTATTTCCCTGAACGTTTTGCAAATATTTTACACGGTGCGCTGAAATCGTCCTTTAATGAAGTCAATTAAAAATTAACTCAAGAGGGTTGACAATAGATTTTACATAACTCAAGAATAGAAAACAAGATGGCGTCAGATTTCATTCAAAACGTCTAAATTTCAAGTAGAACCACTTTGAATATGTAAAAATTGCATACATTTTGGTCAAACAAAGTTTTCATATCTTTTTAAAATAAACAGACCTCTACCACTTGGGGACAACTGCCTTGATGTGATGAAGAGGATTAGGTTACAATGACACAACGGGCTATGATGACGGCAGCCTTCTTTTTAGGTGATTGGTAGGGTTACCCTCTATGACATGTAGAGGCTGTTGCGGAGCAATGAATTAAATCTTTTCAATGTCTGGCGGCAGGACTAAAACGCCGGCTTCCACAAAAATCAATTAAGGGGAACATGACATTGACCGTTTTATAATTTTGTATTTTAGTAAATATTTTTAAAATTCTAAGAAAATTTTTATTTTTCTTTGTTCACAAACTTTGAACGCGTTTATCTCGAAACAATATTTTTCGTACTGGTTGCGGCCCTAGCGTGTTCATTTTTTGACGTACTTTTTTTATTTCTTCTTTTAAACTTGATTCGCTATCGTATGACACAAGCTTTTTTTAAATTCCTTTCGATTTTTATGATTTTTTAAAATTAATTAGGGTATTCACTTCAACGCTTAAATTTCCGAAATCGCAAATTTCCGACGAGTTGAAGTGAGCAACCGTTTTTAATTTTGAACGTCGCCATAGCTGGCTTTTATCGAACGCCAACAAAACAATTAACCGTGTCTACCTTTTGTTAAAAAAATATTGTTTGCCGTCTTCATTATTCTTAATAAATAATTTAGTTATTGCATAATAAACTAAATATGATGCTTAATTTGTCAAATTTATATGAGAACAGACAAAATGTTCTTCTTCTTATCATATTTTGCATGTTCACAATAACTCACATCAAACGAACAGGTCTACTAACGACTACTGAACAGATCTTTTCTTTGCAAATTTACGATGATCAATTTTCATCAACGTTGCTCAATAGATGTTGCATTAAATTTAAGCAAACTTCGGAAAACCAAAACAACAACAATTGCACTGAAATTTTCGTAAATTGGCAATTTTGGAAATTTCAGCGGTGAATTGAATACACTAAATATTTTTTTCGAAAAAACACACTTGAAAATTTGGAACATCACCAAAAATTGAAAAAAATTTAAGAAAAGCTCCTGTCATACGATAACCAATTTCTTAAAATATAAAAAAGTAATTTTTTTTTCAGATCGGACAATTTTTGCGACTCCCAGCGCTGCAACCACGAGGCCCCGTTTTTTCGTTTTCGTCGGTCAAAGGAAGGGTCGAATGTCAAAGTTAAGTCAAGGTAAGAGTAGTCCATCTTCCGTAGAGAAGGCGAGGCTCACCTAGGCTAAGCAAAAGGTAAATGAGGACATAAAGCACTTCACAAGCATACCACGCTTGGCGGCATCAACAGCGTAACTCGCGTACAACGTCAAAGAGCAGGTAGCTCAAAACTGCGAGAAATCGGATGACGTAAAGGTCGTAGCTCCTGAAAGCTAGCGGAAAAACCAGAGACCGGCCTCAATAGGAAAACTGCGGCCCACAACTGAGGCAAAAAGCAAGGCAAGTGACGAAGCCAAACGACACCTGATCGTGGCACTCACTAGCCAACTAAACGCACCCATACCCATCTTTGATAGTACTGGATGGCTCAACGGGGTGAAAATCTTTATCCTAAAAATCCTAAGGTGTAATGATGTCCTGACTCTGGAATGATTAATGGGTAAAAATGGGAGTAGCATCGATGCTCCAAGGCCTATAAGACGGCGCTCAGCTGGAGTTGGTACACACAGGACGGATATCCCGCCTCTACCGAAGGCTAAAGTGCTGTTACCCAGAGTAGTGCCGTGGGTAACGTCGCCAGTTGGGTCCCAACACGTATTAGATCTTCTATTAATGTCAAATATTAACACTCTTGTAATAGATTGGAGGGTGCTTGAACACTTTTCCTTCTCAAACTACAAATATATTACCTTTAACCCTGCGCACAGTGGAGCGAAATAAGAAAAATGCGGAACTAGGAAGTAAAGTGTCAATTCTGTTAACTAAATATTGGAGCCACTCTATTTGTTATTTAATGTTTTTTAATAAAAATTTTATTTTTTTTATATTAATATTTTTTTTTACAAATTGAAAAATTCTATTTTAAGTGAAACTTTTTTGGCGTCGAGTGAAATTTCGAGGTCTCTTATTCGTGACGATAGGCAAACAGGCAACAAGATAAACAGGCAAACAAAATGTAATTAATATTGAACGCGTAACATTCCGGCCGTAACATTAATTTTCATCCTTACCGAGAATAGTTTTTGGAATGCCAAAAAAGTCTCAAAGCTAAGACAAATAGCTAAAACAGGAGCAGAACGCGTTCGTGAATATAAATAGCGGATTAGAGCTCTTAAGAATGCAATCGCAGCTGGGTCTGCAACTAATGATGAAGGTAAGGTGATTGCAACATCGGCTGAGTTTCAAAAAGCATTTTTACGAAGCATCAGAGTATTTTGGTGAATCTACAAAGAACCAATCCACAGAAAAACACACTGATGCTATGTAAAAATGTATTTTGGAACTCAGCCATCATCTCAACAAAATTTTATAGCCAACCAAGTTGATACACTCAACAATCGACGTTCGCTGCTTAACGAGGCCGTCACTAAACATAGCAACTATTATGATCTGGAAGCAAAACATAATAATCAACGAGATTTGCCTCTGCTTTCGGAGGCTGCGTCAACTAGTACTATGCAAATGCAATTTAGAATTTAAAAAGTGACAAAGTTGAGAAGACATTCGAAAGCAACTAAAACACCAACTGAACTAAAACAAGTACCGAGAATAACTGTTATTATACAATTTTCAAATGAAAACAAATTGTTAAAAGACTTTTTCAAATATACCATTATGTTACAAATGTCCTCAGCCTCACGAATACTAAGTGCCTTTTAAATTTTAGACAGATTCTTTAAAAGTTAAAATTTAACTGTTATTTTTTGCCTTTTATTTTTTCGGGGAAAAATTAAGGTTACTTTTGACTTTGATTTTATCGGTCAAAAATATCAAGCCATTTGTTTTTTTAAAGGCCGTTTAACAGATTGAACTGTTGACACCATGTGTAAAATGTCTCACCGATGAGATGAAAATAATGGTATCAAAAGTTTTTTAGTCGGTAAAATGGCTTTTAAAAAATATAAATTACCTGATATTTTTGGCGTAAAAATAAACGGCAGAATATAACTGTTATTTTTGACCGATAAAATAAAAATCAAAAGTAACTGTTATTTTTGCCCAAAAAACTATAAAGCACAAAATAACTTTTATTATTGTCGGAAAAAATAAAAATTAAAAGATAACAGTTAATAAGTGACACTTTCGATAAAAACCATAGCCGGTACGGTCCCTGGAAGTAAATATTGAATCAACAGATTATTATTCCATTTTGTATTGATTGAATTTCTTTTCAGATACTTTCTCTCTCTATTTCATACTAAAATCTCTCTTATTTCTTACTGTTTAAGAAGTTTCACTTCTGCCACGTGTACGTTGTTACACGCGAGTTTTTTTGTTATTTTTTTGTATATTATTTATTCTTATGTCATCCATTTCATATTGAAGTGTGATAAAAGTTGCACTTACCATCTCCGATTTGACACAAATTTTTGGTTTAATTATGATTGAAAAAATAATGAAATGATGAAAAAAGTTATAAATTCTTGCAATATTTTTTCGCGTTCAAAATAGCGTTTATTTCGAGACAACGTAACTCTGTCATTTGAAATTCGATTTTCGTAAATAGGTTATCTTTGGAAAGTTATTTCCTTTTTTTTTAGGAAAAAATATAAAAGTTTTGAATAAAAAATCTCAGCAATTGGTTTTATAAAAAATAAACCAGTCCAAGAAGAAATTTGAGCCAAATCGGAGAGGGTCAGTGCAACTTTTATTACACTTCAATATGAAATAGACGATGTATAAAACTACAGCACTGTTCAAATCAAATAAAAAATTATTTAATATGGAAAACGCATGGTTTCATAGTTGAAAATTTTATGATTATCACCCCTATCCTTGAACCCGCGTCGAATAAATATCGTCGACGAAAACTCACTTTCACCAACAGTTCGTCGTCGAACAGAATTTCGACGATAGTTTTCACTTCCGACAATAGAGTTTCACTCTATTTTTGAAAACGCGCGACCAAACTGCTTTATCGCATGACTCAATAATTATAAGGTTATCCCGATATTTGACGTCTTCTCACGAAAATGGAGATAGATACCCTTATTTGAAGAGGAGAGCATTTTGAATGACACAAAAATCTCACAGGTGCTTGAATATCATACTATTTTTAGAACAATATATCTTTAAATTTCTAGTCAATATATTTTCTGCTACTTTTGTATTTTGAAGCATCCATCAGATGATTTTTAAAGGTTCTGCGACTTCACAGAGTCCAAGCTTGAAATATTTTCACGAATTTATTGCCTTAAAAAATTCAATGAAAGCAATGCATACCGATTTTGTTTTTTTTTAAGCAGTAAAATATTGAAAACACATACTTTTTTATTAAAAAAAAACTCAGCACAACACTGAAACATAAATTTTTTTTGAGGAGACCACAAAACCCTGTTTGTCATTCATTTTCGAGAGAGAATTTTTTTTTGTTTACAAAAAATAAGGGTATGTCAAATATCGGGATAACCTTATAAATTATTGAGTCATGTTCTCAGTAGCCTGTCAAAAAAAAATTCAAAATAAATTTTTATTTAAAACAAATTAGGTCTGTTTTCGTACTCACACGTGTATCTTGTGTGTTACTATTTTCTGTTTCCGTACTTTCTGTGCTTAAAATGTGAGAAGTAGAACAAGCATAAATCGCTCTCTCGAGCACAGAAGTTTACCAGATTGTGCTTGAACTCAAGACTGCGAGTAAATTTAGAAGAAGCATCAAGAAGAACAAGCATATTTCAAATTGACGTTTGTTTATGTTTTGCTATTATTAAATTCAAAAGTTGTGCGACGATAAGTTGATTTTCAACTGAAAATTGTCAAAATTTACAAATTCAAAATAAATATTTTTGCTTTAAACAAACAAATTGACGATAATTTCAATTGGCGCTATTTACGTTTGACACGTCTGCTGTCAGCATCAGCTGTTTTGTGCTCGAAACTTACTAGAAGCTGTTTCCGTACTTTTGCCACTATTCTTAAATTTAATTTTACTCTCGCATCCCGAACTTTACACAGAACTTACACAGTGTAGAGTACGGAAACACACCTATTGTACAGAAGAAATTTTGAATAAATCAAGAATCAAGACAATTGAGCATCCAGCACAGCAAATATGTCTACATATTCTGTGGCTATGAAGCAAAGGATTTTATGAAGCGCGCATTCGTTGCATTCTGATCCTGCAAGCGTTGCAAAGCTTATTGCTGTAGGTGGCACCTGGGTATATTCCTCCACAGCTGTTGTTTTCGTTCCGTCAGCTAGTGCAAATGTGTTAAGTAGTGCTAGATATGCTATGGCCATCGCTTAAGGCTTCGAAAGATAAGATGTCATGAGCAATAAGTCTGGGTTCATTTGTGTTAATGTTTAAATACGTTGTCATGTTAGATAACAAAGCTTAGAACATCCACAAAAGGTGGTATTGCATAGTGAAGTGGAGAGTTGGAGTTTGTAGATTGATATTACTTAAGATTGGTCATGTTGCAGCAAGAAGTACCAATAATAGTTATAGAAGGTATAGAAGATACCTGCTTCATCTCAACACCCCTTTAAATTTGCAACTTTTTATTAAATTTGAATATCATTATATTTTCTGGAAATTACAAGACTTACGTAAAGTCCTTACAAAAGTAAGATAAAGCATGTATTCAAATAATTCAGTCACTACTTATTTCAAAAAAGACGCTTATTTTCACATTCTTTGTTTCTTAATTATCCATTTGGAATAACCTCGTTTAATGCCTCTTATGCTATGTCTACACAGAGAGTTAAGTTAATTTTAACTAACATTTAACCGAAGTTGTTCACACAGAGATACCGTAGCAGAATTGAGTTAAATTTGCCGACAATGCTGCTGGTGTCTCTGCGTACACATGCGTTTTTTTCTTGCTATGCGAAAGCTCTGCCCATATTTGGATGAAAACTACTTTCCCCACTATTGCCCAAATCCTTTTCGAAGTTCTTTTACCCATTTTTAAAGAAAATAACAACATATAGTTAAAAATATAAATTGTATAATTAACGAATCAGCTGTTCTATTTTGACAGTTCTTGTAAAAAAAAGTTTCTTTCATGAAAAATACCACTGAATATATACATTTATTATATTATTTTGTAGTGTACTTTTAGGCACTTTTTACATTGAGTCATAAAAACTCAGAATATATAATGAGTTAAGTTGAGTTAAATCGTACATTTTTGTACTGGTAACGCAAGAGTTTATTTCTCGTTAAATGGGAAAACTCAGCTTTGTACTGGTAACTCAAACTTAACTCTCTGTGTAGACGTAGCATTACCATCGTTTGAACCATCAAATATCTGATTTTTATAAATATGCTAATGTAACATAACATTTGACCTATGATTATTGAAGAGAAATTTATCGTAAACTTCTACTTTCTCAATATTCAGGTGAAATGAATCCGCTTCAAAAATTTTGTCGACAAAAATTTTGTATTTTTGTTCGACGACGTTTGTTCAATAATTGAGTGAGGAATCACTATCGATAAAACAGTTCATTCGACGTCGAAATTTTATTTTTCAAAAATAGGAAGTATTTGTTTCGACGCTGTTTTGAGAGCGAGCATAATTGTTTAATTTTTTATTTACCTCTTGAACTAAAAAATTTCATTTTGTAGTATTTTTGTGTAAAATAGAATGTGAAGTTTGGATAAAGAAGTATTTTTCGATCCCCTTCAGATTCGTTATATCGAAGTTTCACTATATTACAAATTTAAGTCAAATACAACAACAAAAAATATAAAAAGTTTAATTTATCAAATCTCTTAATTTTTTGATTCCGCGATTTTAATACGGACCGTCGCTCATTGTAGTCCAACACACTAACCATCATACCAATTGCCTGATGATGATGCAATAATAACAATTGACTTCTGCACAGACAACGTATCAAATTGTAGTCCAGGCTGAGTGGGTCTTATCAACTACTTTAAGTGAAGTAAGTAGGGGACACCGAATGAAGAGTTCTCTCACCCCTACTACTAAATCTAGCTGTCAACGAACTACTCAAAAACTTTGAAGGAAGGTCTCGAACACTGTGTTTGGATGCTCTAGACATACACGCAAAACTTATAGCTTGAAAACGGCACAGCGTCTTATGTCAAACGGGCAACTGCCACAAACAAAGTTTTGGTGATCAAATCTATGTGCTCCGGATACTGCCAGAAATGTCCTAGCCAGCAAAGATGCACAGGATGCTTTGAACACTTCAAAGAGAGAGCACATTTACTGGATTTTAAGCCAGGGGCATTGATGGAAACGAGATGGCAGTCGGACTAGCAAAGCAAAATGTCGAGCTGGGACAAGAGCTCATAGAACACGTGGCTATCAAACTACACTAGTGAGTCTTAGAAGGAAAGATACGGTATCATACAAAATCTCAAGAATCATATGTGATATGTCATATGAAAACGGATTTCGTTTATTCTGTCACACCCAGAAGAGACAGCTGGACACTAGTGGGTGTCTCCACGGGTGACTGCATAGTGGCGATCCACACAAAAAAGATGGGTTTTACTTAGGATGACAACTGAGTATGACAAATGAAAATTAGAAAAATAACAGGTCCAAGAACAGAGCCTTGAGGTTCTTCCAATGAAATGTAAATTGAAGAACTAAAATAACCTCTAAACTTAACTTTTCGCTTTAAAAACAAAAAAAAATGGCCATTTCAACCCTTGAACGGACTTTGACCGAGCTTGTTCTGATCAATTGTGTGTTTTGTGTTATTTAATGTTTGTATACAAGTGACAGAAAGATGAACCTACATATTTTATGCCGACTTCGAACGGCTAACGTTCAAGTTCTCAAGAAGCTTTACATTGAACTATTTACTCTCTGAGGTTTGCCATTGTCTGCCATTGAGTGGAAAACGCTCTTGTGCTCCGGGCATGCAAGTCACACATTTAACACGCAAGACACGGTCACCAATTTTTGCGGCATACTAGATAAATAAGAACCAAACCAGTTTCGCGTTAAGTCTCTGTATTCAAGATTATGCCATTTATGTAACAAAATTCCATGGTTTATTGTACCTATCGAATATTCATACAATAATATAATTCATACAATTATATTTGGTAACTAGTTCTTTCTCGTCAAAAATGAAGGTAAATTGTGAAAATAACAATTTTTAATACCAAATATTTTTAAAATGTCTTAAAGTAAGAACGGAAAGTATTGTAGGTACGACGAAATAAGATTAAACAGTTTTTGTTAAACTGAAAATTTCAAAATGAAAAAAATTTAAAAACTTTTTGAAGTTTTAATAAGTTTTAAAAAAGTGCTATGAAATTTTTCAAGAATATGGTTTATTACAGGACAGGTTTTTTAAAAATTTTAGAATCACTGGAAGAAATGAAATAGGTCGATAGTTGTTATTTATGGGATTACTTTTCTTAAATAAGGGTATTACCTTAGTCATGCTCATGTTCATCGACTGTTTTTTTATCTCTTTTAAAGATTCAATTCAATCTTTATTTACCAATTTTTATTCATTTAGTATTTACCTCTGAGTAATGTATCAATGGCTATCTGAAACTTTTATTTTTAATAAAAAATGTTATTTAGGAAGTTTTTGCTGTCGTGTAATAAAGGATTAAAATCATTTAGTTAAAATTAAACCAAAACCTTATTTTTATTAAACTGTGAATACCAATTTCCTTATTTTTATGAAACATTCATAGAAAAAACCACTTAAGTTGATATGAATTTCTTAAATATAGAAAGACCTAAATTGTTTTGTAAAAAGTCCACACTGAGAAAAAAACACATACCTTGCTCCGGTAAAAAATTTCTCTATTTTCAATAATAGCAATTTTCTCTTTTTCAAATAAAATTTTCTTCAGTTAGAATAAATGTTCACATTTTCGAAGAAATATTGCTTTACTTCTAGGAAATGGAAATATTTCAATGTCTCTAATAATGATAAGTATTCTTCTCGCACAAAAAATTTCTCATTTATTGAGAAAAATTTATTGAAAATTAAAAATTTTTCTTATAATTTGATAAAAAATTCACTATGAGAAGTATTTTCTTCAATAAAAACAAATCTTTTCTCAAAAATAAAAAGTATTTTTCTCTAAAAACGATATATTTTTACATATTTTTTTTTTTTTTCATGGAAGCTTTTTATCATTTTTAGAGAATTTTCAGTATCGCAATTAGAGAAGATCATTCTCTGGAGCAAAGTCTTTACCATTTTTCTCTAAATATGATGCCTTTTTTATCATATTCCGAGAAACTTTTTTTTTGAGTGCACAGATATTAACGGCTTTTGTTTTTGTTGTTTTTGTTTCTTGGAGTTTAGCTTGGTACTCACATCATTATACCAAGTCTTATCATTTTTATGTCCACAAGCTAGTTCTTATAAACCAGCAACATTAGAATCAGTGTGTTCCTGTCATTTTGCGCGTTACTATAAGGCTTTATTTTGTTTTTAGTTTGTCCGATGGTGTTACAGCTACGAGTTCCTTTGGAAAAACGTTATTGATTTTTTAGAGATTTAAAAAATAAACCTTACAAACATGATTTGTTTACCATTCAAATAGTTAGTTTTTGTATGATTTCCAAAGCGCGAAGCAGTTCAATGGAAACGTTTAATGCTCTCAATTAGCAAACTTTATTGATTGGCAATCGTTGTGAGTTTTCATTTAAATGGCTTATTTCCTGATGGGATACTAAAAGCTTGTTAGAGCTCAAATCCAATTTTTGTTTCTATTTTTGTGAAGAGATTTTTTGCACTTCCCGCCTGTTAGCCATATAATGTGCGGGTTTTGCTGTTATTGCAATTTTATTTTTTTTGGTGCAAATCTTGAAGTGCAGCAATTTTACAGAATTCGCGCACGTTGGACGCAGGCGGCCGTTTTCAATGCTGTTTTTTTTTATTCGCTATTGATATCGGTAATAAATTCAATTTCTTAAATATGCATGTTTAGTTGGTGTAGTCGAAGCTGAGATTGCATGGATAAACTTTTATTGGTTCAATGGGTGGCGGTCATATAGAGTAAAAAACATCATCGGATGTTTCCTCAAAATGAGTATTAGTTTTTTAAATATCTTGTCACCAATCAGGGGCGCAACCAGGATTTTTTTTTGGGGGGGGGGTTTTATCAAATGCCGGACTTATCTATATAAAAACAGTTTAATAAAGGCTTCGTATCAGTGCAATAAGTTTCAACTCTTGGGAGTAATATTTTCAAATAAAAGTTTATTTAAGTTAATGGGCTAGGTGGATTTCGAAGGCTTTCGATAAATATTTTTTGTTAATAAAGCAACTCAATATTTCAAGCACTAGATAATGTTTCTTGAACAAGGGTTCCGCATTTTAACAAGATTGGTCATAAGTTATAACTTTTTGGGAAATCATGACAATCAATTGTAGAAATAAGTTTTGACTCAAGCTTTAGGGAGAATATTCTGGACATATTGTTCAATGTCATAAGACAAAAACAAAATTAATTTGCAAACCGACTCAACCCTTTAAAAAACAATTAAGATTTCTATCACAATGAAAAAAATTATATCATATTTAAAATTTAAGATTAGTATTTAAAGTTAAGTATTATTCTACAACTTACCTTTCACCCTCGAAAAAGCTGCTTTGCTTATGTTTTTGCAAAAACTAAAAATACCAAACTAATAAACAAAGAATAAGCGTAAGAAAAAAAACATATAATGTTTTTTATACACAAAATTGGAAAATATCTATTATTTTTATTTGAAATACTCAAATTTTTGCCTACTGGCAACATTATCAAAATTATAAGACATCTTCCTTATTTTACTTTTAAGGTACTATTACAGTGTGAAGCTATTAAAAACAACACCTTTTTTATTAATTTTTTTTACATAGTATTGTTAAATTATTTAATAAAAATATATTTACATTATGCACAGCTAAAGTTGAAGATATTAAAAAAAACATTTTTTTTTGTTTTTGTATTTGTGGTTTCTTTTCTAGAGGTCGTTGAAGTTGGCGTGTTTAAAAAAAGGTTGTAAGTTGGTTTCTCGTCTCCAGCATTTTCAAGGCGTCGGAAAGTAGAAAATCAAAGTGCATTCTTCAGTTAAGGGTTGTAGTTGAGCACTCTACCTACGCAAATAAAAAAAAATAAAAAAAAAAAAAAATGGCATGCATTGAAAAACAAATTTACAAAAACCCCTCTTTTTGGCAGTAATTCTTAGCCGTAAAAAACAAAATAAAAAAGTTTCTCTGCTTTTTATAGGTAGAGTGCTTAACCGAGCTTATGAAGATCACAACAAATCAAGATTCATCGAAATCGATCAAGCAGAACTCGAGATATCTTAGAAACCAATTTGAAAAAACTTGTTTCGAGAAAAACGCGATTAGATTTTCTTCTATGAACGATAATATATGAAAAAATGAGCGACATACGAATGTAATGTATGTTATATCTTTTTTTTTATTTGATATTTTTTTCTAAAATTTTGTATACGCATTCTTAAGACCTTAAGAAACCAGATTCTAAAAAAAAAACAAAAAATTATTTTTAATTTTTTACACACTGTAATAGTACCTTAAAACAAAAAAAAGCGATTTCAATGTTTTTATTCTTTAAATTCATGAAAATTAGTAGCCAATATAACCACCTCGGTTTGTTTCAACATCAAAAATGTGTTTTCTCATCGAATTTGTTAGGTTAATAAACAAATTTGATTCGAGTTTGTTTCATTCGCTTAAAATTGCCCTTTTAAGCGTGGAAACATTTTCATATTTATTTTTACTAGTATCGCCTGGGGTCGAAATTCGACCAATTTATTGATTGCCTATTTATAAATATATGCGAGATGATCAAAATAAGTTCGGGGCTATAACTTTTCATTGATTGGAGATATTAAGCTATTTTCTTCAGAAAAATTATTTATTTATTTAATTATTTCTTTCAAAAACAGAAAAACAACATTTTAAAAAAATTTAATTTTTTTAAGAAAATCATAGGGTTTTGTGCCTTGATTTTTTGATGGCACGGACAGTTTATTAATTTAGTGTCAAGACAAAATAAATTCACCGTCAATTCGGTATAGACTTTGAAAGAAAATCAAAAATGCAATTTTGAGTTTTTGGTTTTTTTACAACAAAAATCATTTTTACCCCATATTTTTAGAATAAATCAAATTTTATGGTCTTTTTTTACAATGAATAATTTAAATATAAACAAACAAAAAACGGTATTATTTTCAAAAGTTTTTTTAAGCCAACTGATAAGACTTAAATACAAAAAAGAAATAAATAAAATCTATTCACAGATGGCGGAGATATTGGCTTCCCAATTTAGAACATTCAATTTGAGACAGTTTTTTTCTCTCCTTGGCATTTGGTTGAAACACACGCTAAATAACTAAAAATTTATCAAACTTTTAGAAAAAATGAAAAAAATTTAAAAACCGTTAAAATCCGACCAAGATATTCACATGGAAAGTCAAATTTTTGAGTATAAAAAACATTTTTTTACAAATTTAACAATTGATGAATGCATAAAACTACAATTTTTTAAGAAATTGTTACTTTAAAAAAAAATTCAAACTCGAGCAACTTAAGAACTCTCCTCCAACCAAATTTCATATCAATCAAAGAGCAGATTTTTTCTCAAAAATTTAATTTCTCTCTTAGAAGGTTGGGAACCCCCTCTATCAGATATATCATTTATATATACATTCTGCACATCTGGGCAACAAAACCTTTCAAATGATATAAGTTTCAATTATTTTGAGTTTTAATTAATACCAAAAAAGCGTACGACAAACTTTAATGTTCACGTATTAATATATAAGATCTGCATAAACTCGCCGTGCTAAAACCCCCCAAATATTTTCTATGGGGTTTCCTTAATCCATAATTTCAACGGAGCAGTCTTGTAAAAAAGCCATTGTCTGGTGACTTGTATGAATGTGTGCATTGTCCTGCATGAAAATATAAGATTTTTCTCTACTTTCAAGCAAGAAAGGGAAATACCATTACTGAGCCGCCGCCAAAATTTCTCTTAGAGAAAATAAAGGATTCCTTTCTCAGATCACGCCAATAATGGCGAAACCTATCTGGTCCATCCAAATTAAATTTCTTCTCATTGGAAAAAATAACCTATTTAGAAAAGCCGCAATAAGCTTGATGCAAATGTTGTGAAGTAAAAATTCCTTACCGAGTCCCAGCATGTTTCCAAGTTATTTTGTGCAAAAAGAATGCGTGCAACTTTGTGATGTTTTTCAAGTGGGGGATAATTCTTTTAATCACACCTCGAACAATATTTGGTGATGCCTTTAAAGTACGCCAAACAGTCATTGGCGACACGTTTTTACTGCAAGAAGCAGCAAGTTGGGCACATGATTAAAATGAATTGCTTGCTTTTTTTACAATTGTCCTTTTATCACGTGATGATAGGATTGGTTTTCTTCCTGAACTGCGTTTTTTTTTACATAACTTTCAGGATTTTTAAAAAAATTTGTAATAACGGTGCGACTCCTACCAATTTGTCTTGAAATTTGGCTCACATTCATGTCCGAAATTGAATAGGCCTTAATTGAGCCTTTTTCTTCTTCTGTCAATAGCGTCGAACGTGGCATTATATTGAGAAATGCTTTATATTAAGTTTTTTATTAACAAATTATCAAAATAAATTAATCCGCTCACTGTTGCTGCACTTTTTAATTTGTGTCTTATAATGTTGATGAGCTTGACAGCAGGCAAAAATAAATGCATTCCAGCTAAAAGTAACAGCTTTTTCCAATGATTTGCTTAACATATAAAAACTAAATTTGTCTTCACGCTTACTGAATTGAACATTCTTATAATATATTTTGTTTTTGCAAAAACACCAACAGCGCTGCTTTGGCGCGGGTAGATGGTAAGTTATAGAAGTGTCTTATAATTTTGATAAGCACCTTATAATATTTTCAATTTTACTCGGGTCCCAATAAAGTCAGCAAAAATTCAATTTTTTCTCCTCACAATGAAAATTTTTCAACCATACTTCACTTGATTGTAAAAATAACCATTTGGCGCAATTTTTAAAATTCGTCCTTTGGTCAGTTCCAATTGGGCTCATTTTCGAAACTATAAAACAAAAAATTTCTAACACCTTGGGATGAAAAACTTAGAGCCTATATATGAAAAAATCGTTTGAGTTGCAAACACTTTCGTTAGAAACGATATTATTTCGATTTTAGTCAGCTTTTGTAAATTAATGCTCATTGGTATAACTTTAATATATCACTGATGAACGATTGAACAGAAGCAAAATCAAATCAACATAATTTTTTCTAACAAGCTCTTATTACTTAAAATCAGATAGTATTTGACAATTTAGAGAAATTTTGATGGAACAGATTCGGAAAAATACGTTGGAAAATTATGAATTCTAAATTTTTTGCTCCAGTTTCGGAAGTCAATCGGAATCATTTTTTACTGAATCAATTAACTTCAGCATAAACTTAATTCCTGCAGTGTTCGTGTTAGTTTGTGGTTAATAAAAACTAATAAAATAACGAAAAATAACAATTTTAGAGGAAATTCCTTTGATCATTTCGGTGGCGAGGGACTCTTCCTCAAATTCAAGCTTTCATATTTTGCATAAGGTACTTTTGAATTTATTTTTCATACAAATATTTCAAGTCGTCTTAGTGGGTTGCAGGATAGAAGTTGGAAAAACAACTCTTATAAGAATCAGAACTTTACAGAAATAAAACATGTGTAGTCTGAAGGAAAAAAACATGAACAATTTAGTTCATTACGCATCAAATAGAATCTATTTGAAACTAGCATTCGGGGTTTTACTCATTTGATAAGACATGTGTTTGCTTTTCATATGAATCACTTTGATTTTATCCTATTTTGCTTGTTATTACAATAATTTTTTTTTTTTGGGGATGGGGGGCTTAAACCCCGAAATCCCCCATTGGTTGCGCTTATGTCACCAATAGTAGGATATAGTTAGTTTTTCACAAAAAAACATCAATTTGTTTTAAAACTATATCTTAAATTTGGCTTATTCGTTTTTTAGAGCACAATTCTTAGAAATATACCCGAGTAAAAATTACAATTTTTTAGCTAAAACTGTATTACTTTCGTACAACAGGCAAACAGGAAACCTGTGTAAGCAAACAGCCGTAAAACGATTGTAAAACAGGTCCTTGCAGTACAATTATACTTCATAAATTTTTTAAATATTTAATAAAAAATCAATGGAGAAACAATTGCATGACATAAATAACAAAACAGTCTGTTTTTGTTCTAAAAAAACTTAAATCAGAAAATGAGGCATGAACGTGTAACGTTAAAGACCACACACTTTGGCTCTTAAAAGTGCAAAACAAAATTTAGATTTCATTATTTCGAGTCAAAACCTTTACTTAATACTTATTTTTTGATATAGTTCTTTAATTTAGGTTTGTTCATTGCCAATTTCGATTAAAAGTTTAAAAATGCAGACCAACCTTGAAACTCACTTCCAAGAAATTCATCGTTAAAGACCACTTCCAACTGGTTATATCTTCCAAAAACAAAAGTTAGAAATTTGTTTGTTTTATGGCATATTTTTTTGATATATTTGCTGAAATATACGTTTGAAAGTAACGTTATATAGAAGATAATTGTATGATAACTAATGGAAAAGGACGGTTTTGTTCTTTATTCCCAAAAAAGCTGAAAGTGAAATAGCCAGGTAATGAAATGTCATGTCAAATATTATAAAGCAATTTGCTTGAAAACGATTAGATTATATTCTCCAATTTTATATAGATTGGGAATAATTACAAAAAATTTTTTTATATATATTATATTTTCCCTCTTAGCTATGGATTTTTGTCATACTTGATCCTATTTGTCTTTCTATTTGTTATAAATATTGCAGCTTTATTTTAATTTTATAAATAAAACTATCTTATTTATATCGCAAACTCATTACAGAACTTAGTACTTCTCCACAATGTGGGTAGGGTAGTAGTTTGTATTAAGTGTTTTTGTTTTTAACATAAGTATTTTGGTTTTCCACCGTAAATATTGCATCATATGCGGATTCAAACACATGTTCTCAATTTAGTTGCTGGATTATATTGTTAGTTGATTTTTTTATCACATTTTTAGTAGCTGTAAACAAGGCAATTTATTTGTTGGCAGCTGCGGTTCTTCTTGCATTTCAACATTTTTTTTTTATGAGATATCAATTTCATTTCAACTTGCTCTTGATTTACACTCAACTGAAACTAAGGTTTTAAATAATTTAAAATAAAAATATGCCCACATTTAGTTGTTTTGATTCAATTCTATCTCAACGTTGATTTCTGAGCACATTGAATTTTAAGGGTTTTAATGTTTTTATACTGAAGCGAAAACTATTGATTTGATATCGGCAATAATTTGCAGTCGAATACGTTTAGTACCGCTTTGGTTCAGAACAATTCCGTGTTTAAAGTAGCTTCTTCTTTCGAATATACTGCAGCGCCACGAAGTTAACTTTTCAAAATTATTAAAAAAGTAACAAACTCATATTAGATAACGCATCAATTTGAGGGCATATAAATATGTGTTATATCATAGTTTAATTTTCTTCTGATGGTAAGTTTTGTATGTTTTCAAAATAATAACAATTATATGTTAGAAATAGTCCTATGAGAAAATTGCTTAAATTAAAACAAAGGATAAAGTAATTGATTTCGATGTGGTGACCGTGGCATGCAGGTTAAGTGTGTGGCTTAACATGCTCTGAGCCTGAGTTCGATCCCCAGTCGCGGCGAAAAGTTTTTTCAATTAAAATTTTTTTCTGATCGGTCACCACCTCTCTGCAGACAATGGCAAACCTAAGAGAGTAAATAATGCCATGTAAAGCTTCTTGAGAACATGAACTTTAGCTGTTCGGTGTCGGCATAAAACATGTAGGTCCAGTTCTCGGTCAATTGTGTGCAACATTTTATAACACACACAACACAATTGGTCATAAGAAGCTCTGTCAAAGTCCTTTCAAGGGCTGAAATGGTCAATTTGTGTTTTTTTTCGTTTTTTACATTCTTTTGAAGGTTTTCTAAGCTAAGCGAAGTTAACTTTTAAAAATTATAAAAAAGTAACAAATTCATATTAGATAAAACATCAATTTGAGCTCATATCAAGAAGTGTTATATCATAGTTTAATTTTTTTCTGGTGGTAAGATTAATTGATTTGTATGTTTTTCAAATCGTAACAATAATATGGTAGAAAAGCCTTACTAGAAAATTGCTTGAATTAAAATAAAGTGTGAAGTAATTGCTCTCGAATGAGGTAAAAAAAGACTTGCGGTGTCCTGTTTCCAAGTCAGACGGTTTAAGGATATGTATATGTTTAAGGATATGTATGGTAAAAGAAGATGTTTAAGGATATGTACTTAAGAACGATGTTCCAAAATTAACATGTAACCTATTATTTTAAGCGTTTAATTGGAGCAATGTTATAGATAATTCATGGCGCCAAATAACTAATGAAGATGTATTTCAATTTGTTCGATATAAATAACTTTTAAAACGATTGTTACTCATTGTTCGAATGAAGTACTAAAATAGTTAGTTTCCAAGTTACGTACGTTAATACGAATAAGACAGTTCTGGTCATTGGTTGCGACGCGAACACTCATCACTCACTAGGGATAGTGTCAACATCAATAAAAATCTATTTTTGAATTTATCTTTATCACAGAATTTATTCTATGCAGTAGATGTAAAAAGAGAAGGAAGAGATAACTCTTACTAAAGTAAGTACTAGAAAACAGGTCATAAATCATATGTTTATGGCATTAGAAAATTCGACCGCATCAGCCACGTGAGCAATCAGATTCTTGGTTGCAATATTTTTAACTATATGGTTGCCAGGAACTGCATTTTTTTTACATAATTTGATTTGTACAAAAACTCCTAAATACTTGTTTGAAAAGCTACAATTTTTTAGATAGAACAGTAATTTTAACCTTATAATTTAATCCCTGTACATAATTTGTTGAACTGTAGCAAACTTTTCTTTGTAAACGCCATCAGAATTTGAAATTCATAACCTGTAAGGATTAAAAGTATTCAGAATAAAAGCAATTTTAAGCATGAAATTTTCAAACACTTTTCTTAATACTATCTTTTTATTTTTGTACTTTCTTTTTTCTATACTTTTATCCTATAAAATAAGATTAATGAAATAAAAAATAATGTTTCTTTTTAAATAATAATTATAAGTATATTTAAACATGAATTTAATAAATTCGAGTTATTTGTTTATTGTGTATATTTACTAGCTGTTGCTGAAATTAATATTTATTCACATCATTAATATTTTTAATTTTTAATTTTTTTTTCTCTGAATTTATTACTTAAATTCTCTGTCTCAATGTTTGTTTGAAGTTATATTAATTATTCATGTTATTTTTATTCATATCTTGTTTATTTGCCATCTTTATTACATGTAAAAGACTCTGTCTTATTTGTAAACATTATTTTTAAAATAAATTGAAATTGAAATTACAGCGCGATTTGTATGGGATGTTTTATAACATTTTCTTCAAGGCCCTGAAACTTTTTTGACGAATATTTTAAGGTATATCTACAGCCTTTAATACTCATCGTCCAAAGATAATATATATAATAAAATATCAGATATATCCTGTAAAGAAAAATGCATGTGTTTATATACTTAGAAAATCAATCATCAGCTGCTTATTCGGTGCCTGCTGCTTACTTTGTTTGTTTCGTTGTTTTTGCTTGTGTTGGTTCTATTTTGTACGAACTTGGTTCTCTACTCCACGGTATTGGCAGTATTGGTTCTCTACTCCACTTTAAGAGGGTGATCCTATTAAATGTAACTCTTATGAAAAAATTACAAACTTACTTATTTATATGGCGTCTAAGAATTTGCGCAAGCCTCTTTTGTCGTGCGTTTGCTGGCGACAGTTGGAAACTCCAAGCGTTGTCAGGTTATCCAATGCCTAGTCTTTCCAACGTAGATACGGTCTTCCTCAGATGATCTTCTCCATGACTACATTAAAGAAGTCGCACGATACGGGATCACCTTGTCTGAAACCTCGCTTGTTATCGAACAGAAGGGAGAGATCCTTCCGGATTTTCACTGCGCTGCTGATGTTCTTCAGTGTCATCCTGCAAAGACGTATTAGCTTCGCAGGAATACCAAATTCAGACATGATGGAGTGTCTTCCAAATTCAGGAAGATGATGTGTGTCGATTTGTTTTTCTAAGGTTTTTCCAAGATTTGTCGAAGCGTGAAGATCTGGTCGATGGTGGACTTTCCAGATCTAAAGCCACACTGATAAGGTCCAATCAGTTGGTTAACGATGGTCTTCAGTCTTTCACACAATACGCTCGACAGGACCTTATATGCGATATTAAGAACGCTAATCCCACGGTAGTTGGCGCAAAATGCACTCACGCATTTCCAAATCTCGTTTTTTTTTTGCCTGAAAATGCGTCTCTCTGAAAAAAAATGTCTGCATCATATTTCATTTTGTGCTATTACCCAATAGATGGCGTTATCTGCTTGGCTGATGTGATGGATGCAGTGTTAAAAAAACTTCAGTTGCTTTTGCTTTTACTTTGCTGTGCTCATTAAAAATCAAACAGCAACAGCAAAAGCAGCAGCATTAAAAATAATTTGTTTTACTGCGTAGTGCTACGAAAGCAAAAGAAATTATTTTTTTGCTTTGTTTTTCATTTTGCTTTTCTTATTTGTCGCAGCACTATGAAAACAGCAATTCGTTTGCTTTGCTTCGTTTTGCTGAGGGATGAAAATAGTTTCAGCAAAACAACAGTTTTTCAAAGTTACAACATACATACACGACTGAGCACAAGTGTACATATTATATAAAAAACATGCAAATACACATGCGCCTCTGAAACGACGTCTCATAGAAACGACGAAGAAAAAATCACGAAAGCCAAACGAATACACAACATCCGAAAGCAAAGCGAAACTTAGCTGCATAATAACTGCTGCTGTCGTAGTGCTGTGGCAAATTAGAAGAGCAAAATTAATAGCAAAGCATCTTTTTAATGCTGCTGCTTTTGATTTGTTTTTCAAAATTCACACAGCAAAGCAAAATTAACAGCATAACAATGTTTTTAAAAACTGTCGGCAGCACTACCGCAGTAAAAATTTCGTTCCTTTTGCTATTCTGCTGAAAGGAATTTAAACCCTGAATGTATGCATCTATTGATCGTTAGTTATTGCGTCTAGTAAAAAGTAGAAGAACTAAATATGTGGGATGAACAATCTATTTATAATTTAAGAAATGAACCAGGTTTCGTTCTGGATAAATTGCTGTTTTTGTTTTCAATGCAAATTAATTTGGATGATCAACCATATACATCTCACTACTCATTTTAGTATAGCTCGCAAACTATACATCAGACAAAGAGGAAAGTCTTGTTTTAATATGTGTGTACAAAAAAATATTATATAACGGAACTATTTGCGCATAGCATGATTACTGACTGAAACGTAAACTGAGTGTCTGCAAGCATTGCTGTAGTTCGGTAGCTTCGAAAACTCGACTTTTACGTGAAAGCCGAGTGGCTCCGTGAGGTTCTCGTGTGCTTAACTGGATATATATATGATATTTATAAATTAATGGTATACATATGATACTATTTTGGAGTAAAATCGCTGTTTGAATGAAAATGCAAGTTTTATACTATTGGGTGGGATAAAATTTTAAATAAATTTAGAATAAAACAAGTAAAGAAAGTCTAAAGTCGGTCTAGGCCGACTATGAAATGCCTTATATTAATATACTTAAACATATATAAATAAATTCTTATATTTTTCCATATCCTTTTTACTTACTTTTTAACAGGTTTCACTAATGTGGGTTGAATAGGAGTTAGGCGTGTTCGTGGGCGGGTGACGCCCATTTTGTGTGCGTACTTTAGTTCTGAAATAAAATTCTCCGTAAACCTTTTTATAGTATTTTCAATATTGTAAGTTGCATGGAATTTGGGCGTGTTCGTAGGCGGGTGACACCCATTATCTGTGCACACCTTATTTTTGATATAATATCTTCCAATACTAAGTTTAATCACTGTAGGTCATATAAAAACATTTTTATGGTATCTTCAATAGTATGGGAGGTGGGCGTGTTTGTGAGCGGATCACGACCATTTTTAGAACATGTCTTAGTTTTTGTACAAAAAACATATGTATTAAATATCATTTCTGTAGTTTTCATAGAACCCTCCATAGAGTAATTTATATTTTTTATACCCTAAACCTGAAAGGTCAGGGTATATTAACTTTGTGCAAACGTTTGTAACGCATAGAACGAAGCGAGTCCGGTATAGAAAAGTATATATATTCTTGATCAGCGTCACCACGTGAGTCGATGTATCTATGTCCGTCCGTCCGTCCGTCTGTGTGTTGTCCGTATACACAGGATAAGAAGAAGGAGTTGAGATAATTGGATGAAACTTGGTACACATGGTCACATGAACCCAAGGATCTGCACTATTGAATATTTTTGGAATCCGCCCACGGACACGCCTACCTCCCGTACAACGCGAAAATTGAAAACTGCATAACTCAGCTCATAATTAGCCTACAACAATAAAATTTGGTATGTATGTGTTTTATATTAACACAAAGAAGTCTTTGAAAAATGAACGTCATCCGCTTACGGACACGCCCACCTCCCATACAACCCAAAAATTGAAAACGCAATAAATAAGCCTCTGTTTAACCTACAGAGCTAAAATTTGGCACATATGTTTTTGTTAACAAAACAAAGACGGTTTTGAAAAATGGACATCATCCGCCCACGGACACGCCTACCTCCCATACAACGCGAAAATTTAAAACTGCATAACTCAGCTCATAATAAGTCTACAACAACAAAATATGGTATGTGTGTGTTTTATACCAACACAAAGATGTCTTCGAAAAATGGACGTCATCCGCTCACGGACACGCCCACCTCCCATACAACCCAAAAATTGAAAATGCAATAAATAAGCCTCTGTTTAACCTACAGAGCTAAAGTTTGGCACGTATGTTTTTTATAACAAAAAAAAAATGGTTTTGAAAAATGGACATCGTCCGCCCACGGACACGCCTACTTCCCATACAACGCGAAAATTGAAAACTGCATAGCTCACCTCATAATTAGCCTACAACAATAAAATTTGATATGTATGTGTTTCATACCAACACAAATATGTCTTCGGAAAATGGAGGTCATCTGATCACGGACACGCCCACCTCCCATACAACCCAAAAATTGAAAACGCAATAAATAAGCATGTGTTTAACCTACAGAGCTAAAATTTGGCACGTATGTTTTTTATGACAAGACAAAGATGGTTTGGAAAAATGGACTTCATCCGCCCACGGACACGCCCATTTACAATTAATTTGTTTTTTTTTTTGAAAAGTGGGTTTAGGGTATTTCATAGTCGGCCTAGACCGACTTTAGACTTTCTTTACTTGTTTTTAGTTATATAGGAGGTAAGCGTGTCCGTGAGCGGATTCAAAAAATATTCAATAGTGCAGATCCTTAGTTTCATGTGAACATATGTACCTAGTTTCATTCCATTATTTGAACTGCTTGTTCTTATCCAGTGTTTACGAACAACACACACACGGACGTACGGACAGACGGAAAGGGATCAATCGACTCACGATGTGTTGTTGTGACTCAATCGTCACAAGCGCCGTTTTTTTATAAATTACAAACACTGATCTGCCTTAAAAATAATGAAGCGATCAGCGTTTTTGTAATGCTTGCCAATTTAAGTTTACCATCAAGCACCCAACAATTAAAAAGTGCAACGGTCAGCTTAAAATAGCAATTAAGCACGGGCCAGCTACTTGAGCTGCGCTTCTGTTAACATAGCTCGAAAATGATCGCGGAAGTAAATGAACTCTTGTGGGTTGAATTGCAATGTAGTATGTATGTTTCTAGGTTAATAAACCGCGCTAATTGTTGAAAATATGTGTGTTGAAATATAACACGCGGAAATAAGCCAATTCGTGGTGCCAACGATGTCAAATATCGAGGTGACCAAACGAAGAATGTATATATGTAAATAAACTAATTTGTACGTTTGTATATTTAAGTAAGTTTGTATATTTAATCGTTTATAAATCTTAAACTAAAAACTGTACTATAAATAAGAGTAAAATTAATAAAGAAAGAAGAGTGTTAATTAACCAATAACGAAGTGCAGTTTAATTTTAAACTTTCAGGTTCCACCGATAAAGGAAAGGATTATTTGGTGAGTATAAATATAACGATGTAACAGTTAATATTTAACGTTACACAACAGAGTTGTGTGGGTTCAACGGGGAACGCCACACAACATTATGGCGCAGCCGGTAGTCCTTTTAAAAAAAGGGTAGTCCCTTTTAAAAAGGATAGTGATTCGAACTCGGTTATCCGTGTTAAAATAAAAAAATAATAATAACTTTTCAAAGATTCTGCGACTCCGTAGCCAATTCCTTGTAGTTGACCGGACCCTCCAGAATATGATTAAAAAGGTGTAAAACCAATAAAACATGAAAATTTGTAGATTATATTACAAAATTAGATTCCAAAGAGAAATTATGGTATAGGGAGAGAATTGTTGTAGAACACAGAAAATTTTAAAGGCAACGAAAAGATAATGAAATCATAATAAAAAAAAAAATTCAGAATGAACATATGCGAGATAGCGAAAATAGTATCGGAGCTTGTGCCTCTATTTTCAGGAGCAGACTCCAGTGAGCTACATGAGGAAGTGTATAAGTTTATACTTGGGACAGAATTAGCTTTCCAAGTGGTAGGACAATCGAATTTAGAAAAATTTATTCAATGTGTGAAACTAAGACTTTATGGAGATGCTTTCAAATTAGTAAGAACAAGACAATTTAATAATCTTAATGAATTATTTATACTTATAAAGAAAACGTATTTGGAAAGAAAAGAATTAGATGTAGTATGGCAGGAAATACATAAGACATTACAACAACCTGGTGAAGAAATACGAAAATATGCAAGACGGTTAAGTGCTCTAAAAACAACAGCAGAAGATATAATAAATAACGAATACAAAGACGGTGTATCCGCACTTTTAAGTGAATTAAATAAAACTGTGATTACAACTTTCAGAGTAGGTCTGCAGGATTCAACTCTGAGAATATATATGCTAAGCGTTAAAACAGGAACATTTGAGAGTGTAGTGGAAGAAGCGATAAGTGCATTTGGGCTTATCGAAAGAGGGAAAAATACGAGACCAAATCAAAGGGCATTTGGTATAAATTTCAGTAAAAATGATGTGGCATGTAGGTTGGCTGATCATGAGGTTGAAGCAGGTCATAGGCCTTACTCATCATCAGAGAACCTGCCAGGAATTCAAATAACAAGAAATTATGAGAATATAAGGTCTAGAAATGTTAACTTAACATGTTCATTTTGTAGTAGAATAGGGCACACAAGAGATGAGTGCTACGAAGTAAAAAATCAAGTTTATTGTCAGAAGTGTAGACATTATGGTCACGAATATAATTTAAACTGTTCAGCTAGCAGAAATATGAATAATAATGAAATAAAGGGAAATCAAAACAGCTTTGACAGAAGTCAGAATAATTATAACATAATTCAAAAGAGTAATGGTAACATGATGCAAGAATCAAACAAATATGAGGTTAAATGTAAATGGTGTGCAAGATTAGGACACAAAATGCAGGATTGTGTTGCAAAGAGAGAATACGATTCGAAACAGGGAAACTATTGAGGGCCCAGCCAAGGCCAATGAGCTGGGAACCCAAAAAATTAAGGAAAACTGGGCCAAGTAGGGTAGTCACAGATGATTTCACGTCAATAAAGATTGTAAACATCTGTACACCAAGGAAAATGGGGAACAAAATACCAGAAAATCGTACATCGGTAGATAAGACTAAAGTTTTGGTAACTAATGAAATAACAGAAAGCACCTCGACAGAAGATAGTACGTCAGAAGATAAGGCTAATTTTTTATTTAACAATTTTTATTCAAACATCGAAGAATTGGTGGTAACAGAGCAAGAAAAAATAGTGGAGGAAGATTTAACGTCGCAAAAGATAGTAAACATCCTCGCCACTGGGTCAAAGACGGATGTATCAACAGATAAGGATACAGTAGGAAAATATGCTATATTAAGTAGTTCTCAGGGTAGAGATAAAGATTTAGCCAACTCGTTACACAATAAGAATTTTACGTTTCAAAATAGGAACGAACAATGTAGGAGTTTTGGTTTTCACAAAGTCAATGATGTGTTCATAGAAATTCCCTGTAAGGATTCTATAGAAGGACGACTCATTTTACTTGTGGATACCGGGGCTGAAGCCAGTTTAGTTAAACTGAATACATTAAAGAAAAATGTGAATAAAGATACAAGGGAAATTAAACATTTGAGTGGAGCATTTGGGGGTTTTGTAGATACATTGGGGTCTGTAGAGATCCAACACGATAAGATAAAGAACTTAAGTTTTAAGTTACACGTAGTGGCACTAGAACAAGGGTTGCCTGCAGATGGTATTTTAGGTCGGGATAGTTTGTGGAATAATTCAGTTATAGATGCGATTAATAAGACGTTAACAGTCTATGGTAAACACATGGAGACTAGGGTGGAATTACCTCTAAAACAAATAAACGAGATTAGTTCTTTAAACTACAATAAGGAGATAAGAGTTAAAGCAAGAACAATACAAACGGTTGAAATTCCGATAAAAACAAATATTTCAGTTGTTGTAATCCATAAACAAGAGATTATGCCGGGGGTTTATTTAGGTGAAACGTTAGCAAATGTGAAGAATAAAATGGTATATGCAACAGTGTTAAATGCGAATAAGGATGACTGTGTCATACCTAAGGATTTTAGACCAAATTTTTCAAATTTTAAAGAGTTCATAAATAAATTGAGATAAATTGTCATGCACCTCTGTTTTAAAACATGAAATTCAAATGCAAAGAGATCAAGCACCAATTAATCAAAGACAGTACAGGTTACCACAAATGCATAGAGAGGAGATACAAAGACAAGTAGAAAAACTTTTAGATGATGACATAATCAGGCCAAGCAAGTCCCCGTGGAATTCACCAATGTTGCTTGTTCCAAAGAAAGCCGGGGAAGACGGACAGAAAAAGTGGAGATTAGTTATTGATTTTAGAAAGGTAAACGATGCCACAATCAAACAAGTTTTCCCTATTCCTCGAATTGACGAAATTCTGGATCAGTTAGGTCATTGTAGATATTTTTCAACACTAGATCTAGCTAGTGGCTATCATCAAGTTTTAGTGAATAGCAAGGATAAGGAAAAGACAGCTTTTAGTACGTCGTTAGGTCATTATGAGTTTAATAGAATGCCGTTTGGACTAACTGGAGCTCCAGCTACATTCCAAAGGCTTATGAATCACATACTTACAGGACTACAAGGGATAGATTGT
Source organism: Tetanocera ferruginea (assembly GCA_958299015.1). Lineage (NCBI taxonomy): Eukaryota > Metazoa > Arthropoda > Insecta > Diptera > Sciomyzidae > Tetanocera > Tetanocera ferruginea. The sequence goes on along the minus strand of OY282644.1, from coordinate 35,186,546 downwards.
TTTGTATATTTAGACGATATTGTAATCTATGGTAAAAGTTTACAGCAACATGAGGAAAAACTTGGAAGAGTTTTTCAGAAATTGAGGGAGAATTGTTTAAAGTTAAACACAGAGAAATGCCAATTTTTACGTCGTGAGATAGCATATTTAGGGCATAAATGTTCGGAAATTGGAGCTTTGCCAGATCCACAAAAACTGGAATGTGTGAAAAGTATACCAGTTCCGAGAAATAGAAAGGAAGTTCAGGCATTTTTAGGTTTAGTAAATTACTATAGAAAATTTATTAAAAATATGTCACAAATCGTGTTACCAATAAATAATTTGCTTAAAAAGGACGTAAAGTTTCAATGGACAGATAACTGTCAGCAAGCTTTCCAGACGTTGAAGGAAGCAGTTACCTCGTCTCCAGTTTTAGCTTATCCAGATTTTGAAAAACCTTTCTTATTAACTACAGACGCAAGTGGAGAGGCACTAGGTGCGGTTTTATCGCAAGGCAAAGTTGGCGAGGATAGGCCAATTGCATTCGCGAGTAGGGCATTAAATAGCGCAGAAAAACGCTATTCGACAATAGAAAAAGAATTTTTAGCAATTGTTTGGGCAACGAAAAATTTTAGGGCTTATCTGTTAGGAAGACCTTTTAAGATATATACAGATCATCAACCATTGAGGGGAATAGCAAATTTGAAAGACCAAACATCGCGTTTAGCACGATTCCGGCACAAACTTTCAGAATACGAATATGAAATTATATATAAACCAGGTAAACGAAATTTAAATGCGGATGCGCTTAGTAGGATACCCCAAAAAGAGCAGGATATAGTAATAGTTCAAACAAGGTCAAAGGCTAAAGAACAAGAAACGAAAATTGAAACGGAAGGAACTGCAGAGAAATCAAGTGAACAATATGATGATGTGTTAGACCAACAGAATAAAGAAATAGTAATTCTAACCGATCCAAAAGACATTAAAAGAATATTGAGAGATTTTCATGATCTGCCACTAGGTGGGCACCAAGGAGCTTTAAAAACCTATTTCAGAATAAGGCAAGAATATAAATGGAAAGGGATGCAAAAGCAAATCAAAGAATATGTTAAGAAATGTCAAAAGTGCCAGGTGAATAAATGTTCTAAATTAACAAAAATGCCCATGGTGTTAACAGATACACCGAAGCGTCCATTTGATAAAGTTTACATGGACATAGTGGGTATCCTACCAGAGACTGTGTCAGGAAATAAATACATACTTACTTTTCAAGATGATTTTTCAAAATACATGGCATGTGTTGCAATACCAGATGCTGAAGCTAGTACAGTATCAAAAGCATTCTTCGACGAAATTATAACTCGTCACAATACTCCAAAAGTTCTGATTACCGATAACGGTTCAAATTTTGTGTCGAAATTATTTTCGGATGTGTGTAAAATGTTAGGAATTAAGAAATTACACATAACTCCATACCACCCACAAGCTAATGGCTCATTGGAAAGAAGCCATCGTCAATTAGCAGAATACTTACGAAGTTTTGCAAAAGAGGATGGGTCAAATTGGGATCAGTGGTTAACATCTGCAATGCATGTGCACAATAACACACCGCACATAAGCACCAAACAAACTCCGTTCAAAACTTTGTATGGGTTCAATTCGGAAATGCCAACTAATCTCAAACGTAAATGTAGTCCGGTGTATAACACCGAAGATCCTTCACAAATCCTTAAATATCAAATCCAAAGAACTCACGAACTAGTGAGACAGAACCAGGAGCGAGCAAAAGAATTATCAAAAATACAGTATGATAACTCTTTAAATCCTGTAGAATTTAAAATTGGTGACAAAGTACTGATGAAAAATCAGGCTAGAAAAAATAAATTTTCACCAATATGGATAGGCCCATATGAGGTCATAGCAATAAAAAGTCCGGTTACCACTGAGATTTTAATAAAAGAAAAAGCTAAGAAAATACATAATAATTTACTGAAGTTGTTTCACAGTAATTAAATTATGTTATAAAAATAAAAATTAAATTAAATTAAAATTAGAATTACATTAAAAAATTCAATCAAACATTAAATTAAACCAAAAATATGAAAATAAAATCAAACGAAACTAAATAAGTTTCATTAAACAAAGATATTGAATTTTTTTTTTGATATGAAAAAAAAAAAAAAAAAAAAAATTTTTTTTAAATTCGTTGAGATAAAGGTATTCATTAATATTTTTTTAATTTAACAAAGGCATTTGAAAATTAAATTTTTAATTTTTGAAAAGAAGTTTTCAAACATTAAATAAAAAGAAAATTGGTTTTAATCAATAAACAATTTCAAATTAATTATATGTTAATAGAGGGTTAAAATACAAAAGATTAAAAAGTTGTAAGAGATATTTAAGAAATTAAATTAAAATTATACAAGAGAAAACTCACAAATTTAATTTACCATACTACAAGATAAAAATTAATATTTACGATAAGATTTTTATAAAAATCAAAACTACACATTTATTACACGAAACTTTTCCCTATCAATAATCGTGGTCCTAGTTCTGATTCGAGTTGGCCGTAGCAGCAATAAAACTGAGTCGATCAGGTGGACAACGCTATAAAAGAGAAAGGAGCTATTCTGACGAAGTTCGAGGCCTCAGACGTTAATGTGTTAAAAGTATCAAAGGCTAAGTAATGAAGCAAAACATGTTTCAAGTAAAACATATAAGAAAGCATTTAAAAAAAAAAAAAAGAAACAATACAACAAGAAAATATACAGGCTTTTAAATGTTTGTGGAAGGTTACAAAGTGTTATTAAAAATTTGAAATTACAGCGACAGATTGTATACACAACGAACCAAACAATTTTCCATTTAAACGAGAAAATCAATTAAGACGTAAGATTTCTTTATGATTGAAAGGCTTACAAGTACAACGATTAAAAATTAATTCGGATATGCATAATTTGTTATTACAAAATGCATTCTGGTTTAAGAAAACCACGAAAGTATGTCTATTATGTGAAATACCTGCATTTAGTTCATTCCTTTCTAAGAAAACGCTTAACCAGAACGAAACCAAAGTGGTTGATAAATGTAAAGAGTCGCTTCCCAATTAACAACACTAGCAAACATAGCTTGTCAAAACTAAAAGCAAACTTTAATATAAACTAACGAAAATATGAGCAACACAAAACACGAAATAAAAATGAAATTTGGCATCTTTTTCGTAACTTCAAGACTTCACCAACTTCAAGAATTAACTTCAAGAATCAAGTAGTTTAAATACTTCAATAGAGAAGAAAAGGAGTGACATATACTTATCAGTAACGGTTATCAAATGATCATCAAAGACAGAACATGTGCAGAGTCATCATAATAATGCCAAGAAGAGGAACAACTTTATCGACAATCAAATAAATAATCATCAAAATTACTAGGACCCACGAACAGATACACATAAATAAAGTAGAGAATATTAGATATCTAACATTAAACTTATTAAGCACACAACTATTTTGAATTGACAATAAATTAATATTAATAAAGTATGTAAGCATGCAAGGAATTTTAAAAAATGAACTGTAAAGTGATGCCTGTCTCTTCTCATATCTAAGTACATAAAGTTTTAAGAAAATTAAACCTCTTCAAGGTAAAAATTTTCTTTCATAAGGGGGAAGGAAACCTGCAATATACTTTGTCACGTAATAATCAAAAATCCTTCATTTAAGAGAATATACACAACAACAAAGAGAAAAGAGTGTAAAAACAAAAATAAGAAAAATAAATGTATAAAAGGAAAATATAAGACACAAATTGCTATTAAGAAATATTATTATTAAAAACAATATTAAGAGAATTATTATTATTAGTCAAAAAATTTAAAAGAAAAAACACTGCATATAAAAACTGCATATAAAATTCAAAGAAATCTATATTCGAAAAAGTTATTAAATATTAATGTATTAATGCTTAAAATGAACCTTACATACATACATAATGCAAAATTCTGATAAATTCATGTGACGAAAAATTATTGCTAAATGAATAGCATAATTTTTCTTTGTCAAAGGGGGGAGGAATGTTGTGACTCAATCGTCACAAGCGCCGTTTTTTTATAAATTACAAACACTGATCTGCCTTAAAAATAATGAAGCGATCAGCGTTTTTGTAATGCTTGCCAATTTAAGTTTACCATCAAGCACCCAACAATTAAAAAGTGCAACGGTCAGCTTAAAATAGCAATTAAGCACGGGCCAGCTACTTGAGCTGCGCTTCTGTTAACATAGCTCGAAAATGATCGCGGAAGTAAATGAACTCTTGTGGGTTGAATTGCAATGTAGTATGTATGTTTCTAGGTTAATAAACCGCGCTAATTGTTGAAAATATGTGTGTTGAAATATAACACGCGGAAATAAGCCAATTCGTGGTGCCAACGATGTCAAATATCGAGGTGACCAAACGAAGAATGTATATATGTAAATAAACTAATTTGTACGTTTGTATATTTAAGTAAGTTTGTATATTTAATCGTTTATAAATCTTAAACTAAAAACTGTACTATAAATAAGAGTAAAATTAATAAAGAAAGAAGAGTGTTAATTAACCAATAACGAAGTGCAGTTTAATTTTAAACTTTCAGGTTCCACCGATAAAGGAAAGGATTATTTGGTGAGTATAAATATAACGATGTAACAGTTAATATTTAACGTTACACAACAGAGTTGTGTGGGTTCAACGGGGAACGCCACACAACAGTGTCTCTGATCAGGAATATATATACACTTTTCTATACCAAACTCTCTTATTTCTTGGTGTTACAAACGTTTGCACAAAGTAAATATATCCTGACCTTTCAGGTGAGGATATATCATCATTTGAAAGTAAATTTCATCACGGTTATTTTGTGTTCAAGAAACTTTTCTGTTAACCAATTACTTTTGGAATTATAACGGTTAATATTATTTTATATAATTTTTTATTTATCTGGCATTCAAGTTGAATTATGGGCTTTGGTGTATTCAAGGACTTATAGTAGAATTTTTTGGCAAATATTTTTGTAGGACATTTTAACCCTCTAAAGCTCTGTTTTATACACCGTTTTATACACCATACACCGAAGCTGGAAAATTGCCTACTGCCTTACCTCATTGCCTCATTGTCTATTGGTCAATTATCTGAAGATCTTAAGGCAACTCGCCAAAAGCACTTAAAAGGTAACCGAGGGTGGTTTTCTAGAAAAATGGTACATTAGACACAATTTATTGTATTACTGATAATTTCATTCAAAATTCATTATAAAAGATTTGCGCAATCTTTCAAGTATTAGACCTAAAAGTTAGAAATATGTAAGAAAAGTCCTTTTGTGGTTTTGTAGAATATTCGTTTGAAAATTTACTTATTTTCAGGTAAGTTTTCTTTTTGTGTACAAATTCTGGCTGTGCAGAGAATTAATTACTATCGCTACTCTCAAAATGTTAATTACACTGGGCAAGAGTTCAAAATCCTGGGAGATAATGTTATTTTTCTGGCAAGTTAAAAAATGTACTATACTTGAAACTTGCCGGACACCCCTAAAATCTGGACTTACGGTAAAAAAGTCAAGAGTAATATTTTTCCATTGGATTACTGCAAGTTTTGAGGACGGTAATTGCGAATATAAAAATATTTACCTATTTTGAGAAAATAGATTAAAATATTGCTAAATCGATATTACCCTGGATAAATTACTCATGCTTGAATAAAGTTCTCAATTAGTGTAGAACACAGATTACTTCACGAGAACGGTGTAACTTTTGGTTATATATAACCATTCAATTATGCCATAAACCTCAACCGTCTTGTACGTGTAACTTTGCTCCTGCATATTTTCAAAACCATTTCGTGCACAAAACATTCCTATGCTTATATTTACTTTATAGATAAAGTCATATTTTGTAATATTTATCTATAGAATTGCTAACTAAGTCAACCCTAAACCAGTATTTGTTTTCTGTATTACCTTCATATTGTGTTCCCTTGGCAAATCTCTTAATTAATCTCTACTTATTGGCACTCAAACATCTTGTTTCTTTTTCAACATGAATTTGTTTCAACAATGTGTGTCATTGCTCAATCTCGGTAATATTAAACCATCTTGTTTAACAACCTGATCCATTAACTTTGAAGGTCGCCTCATTACATGAATGAAATTAACTAATTGTTTGAAACCCTTGTTAAATGAGTGAAACTGGAACAAATTCATTAATTCCGAGTGGTACGTGCAATGTTCATATTACAAGCATCCGCATAACGGTACATTCACTTCAATAACACTCAACACATCGACATTATAGTAAGACTGTGGCGCCACAGGGTAGCAGATGCTTGCCTGGGTAATGTTAGAGTTCAGAATAGTAGTTAGATGCAAGTTAGTAGGTTTGTAGGTAGGTAGGTAGGTAGGTAGGTAGGTAGTGGTGGGCGGTGAGTAAAAATAACTGAAAATTGTTTTCTTGCATTACAAAGTGTGCCAGTGCGCTGAGCTGATAGAATATTAAAATACAATTTGCTTTAGATTTTTAAAGTAGTTACACACGAGTTTATAAATGAGGAAACGTATCGCTGGTGCGTTCTACAGCAATTTTTATTTAGAAATGTGTATTTAACGATGTAACTATTATGAAATGTATGTAAACACAAAAATAAAAAATAGCTTTACGAAAACATTATTACACATTATTAATGCTTGGAGGGTTGCTATTTACGTTAAGAGACAGATAAATAGAAACACATATTTATATGAGAAAATTGGTTTATTATTTGTTAAAAAGTGTTCCACAAAGATCAATGTACAAAGCTTTAGTATTATATTTAAAAGTAATGGTAATAACCTTAGAGAAATATCATAGCTTGCATCAAAGTGCTAAATTATACTAGATAAAAGAATCAAACTCTGTTTGATGAAAATATACAAGTGGAACTAATATAGGAAGATCATGCAATTTTAGACGACCTTTGGATGATTCTCCTATAATCTGGAACTGAAACATGAATGATGAAATTGATATTTTTGAATTGATTTGTACCTCTTTCATTCAAATGAAGTCTAAACTGACTAATCCTACTCAAATCTTTTCTATGTTTTTTTTACGATTGAGCCAAACAAAGTTCAGGTTAATAAATTCTCAAATATTTTGTTTAGATTACCAACGTTAAAATTAATAATTTTAAACTAAATCTTTTAATCTGGACTCTAAAACATATATTTTAAGTTAACTCAGTATGAAATATTTAAACTGTGTGCTTATTTCTTTGTCACAACCAAAAAACACAACCGTTTTTGTTAGAAGTTGCATGGGCTTGTGATAAAATTAAACGTAAAGTAAGGATATGCATGTTTTACATAAGCTTTCTTATAACATTATTAACATTAGAAGTCCAAGTCCAAGTCCAAGTCCAAGTCCAAGTCCAAGTCCAAGTCCAAGTCCAAGTCCAAGTCCAAGTCCAAGTCCAAGTCCAAGTCCAAGTCCAAGTCCAAGTCCAAGTCCAAGTCCAAGTCCAAGTCCAAGTCCAAGTCCAAGTCCAAGTCCAAGTCCAAGTCCAAGTCCAAGTCCAAGTCCAAGTCCAAGTCCAAGTCCAAGTCCAAGTCCAAGTCCAAGTCCAAGTCCAAGTCCAAGTCCAAGTCCAAGTCCAAGTCCAAGTCCAAGTCCAAGTCCAAGTCCAAGTCCAAGTCCAAGTCCAAGTCCAAGTCCAAGTCCAAGTCCAAGTCCAAGTCCAAGTCCAAGTCCAAGTCCAAGTCCAAGTCCAAGTCCAAGTCCAAGTCCAAGTCCAAGTCCAAGTCCAAGTCCAAGTCCAAGTCCAAGTCCAAGTCCAAGTCCAAGTCCAAGTCCAAGTCCAAGTCCAAGTCCAAGTCCAAGTCCAAGTCCAAGTCCAAGTCCAAGTCCAAGTCCAAATTCAAATCTTCAACTACCAACTTATACTTAAACTTCAACTTCAACTTCAACTTCCTTTTCAACTTCAACTTCAACTTCAACTACAACTTCAACTTCAACTTCAACTTCAACTTCAACTTCAACTTTAACTTCAACTTCAATTTCAACTTCAACTTCAACTTCAACTTCAACTTCAACTTCAACTTCAACTTCAATTTCAACTTCAACTTCAACTTCAACTTCAACTTCAACTTCAACTTCAATTTCAACTTCAACTTCAACTTCAACTTCAACTTCAACTTCAACTTCAACTTCAACTTCAACTTCAACTTCAACTTCAACTTCAACTTCAACTTCAACTTCAACTTCAACTTCAACTTCAACTTCAACTTCAACTCCAACTTCAACTTCAACTTCAACTTCAACTTCAACTTCAACTTCAACTTCAACTTCAACTTCAACTTCAACTTCAACTTCAACTTCAACTTCAACTTCAACTTCAACTTCAACTTCAACTTCAACTTCAACTTCAACTTCAACTTCAACTTCAACTTCAACTTCAACTTCAACTTCAACTTCAACTTCAACTTCAACTTCAACTTCAACTTCAACTTCAACTTCAACTTCAACTTCAACTTCAACTTCAACTTCAACTTCAACTTCAACTTCAACTTCAACTTCAACTTCAACTTCAACTTCAACTTCAACTTCAACTTCAACTTCAACTTCAACTTCAACTTCAACTTCAACTTCAACTTCAACTTCAACTTCAACTTCAACTTCAACTTCAACTTCAACTTCAACTTCAACTTCAACTTCAACTTCAACTTCAACTTCAACTTCAACTTCAACTTCAACTTCAACTTCAACTTCAACTTCAACTTCAACTTCAACTTCAACTTCAACTTCAACTTCAACTTCAACTTCAACTTCAACTTCAACTTCAACTTCAACTTCAACTTCAACTTCAACTTCAACTTCAACTTCAACTTCAACTTCAACTTCAACTTCAACTTCAACTTCAACTTCAACTTCAACTTCAACTTCAACTTCAACTTCAACTTCAACTTCAACTTCAACTTCAACTTCAACTTCAACTTCAACTTCAACTTCAACTTCAACATCAACTTCAACTTCAACTTCAACTTCAACTAACTTCAACTTCAACTTCAACTTCAACTTCAACTTCAACTTCACCTTCAACTTCAATTTCAACTTCAACTTCAACTTCAACTTCAACTTCAACTTCAACTTCAACTTCAACTTCAACTTTAACTTTAACTTCAACTCGAACTCCAACTCCACCAACAATAACAACAACAACAAACCAAAACAAAAAAGATATAAATTTGGAGAAGAATGGCGACAAGGATTCGAAAAAAATTTGATCAAGGATATGAACAAGAACTTGGAGAAAGTTTTGGAGAAGAATTTTAAAGGGATTCAGACAAAGACGAGGAGAAAGACGGACAGAATACGTTTTCACGTCTAAACAGATTACTGCATCGGTGTTTTCTTATAAGGGGACTGACACCAACGAAACACGGTATTTTTTAACGAAATTTTTTTTTAAGAAGAGATAAGAAGAAGAAGCTAATGTAAAAGAAAAATAAATTTGTTTTTTGGGTTTTCGTGCTGTTTCTTGGCTGCTGCTTCAACTTCAACTTCAACTTCAACTTCAACTTCAACTTCAACTTCAACTTCAACTTCAACTTCAACTTCAACTTCAACTTCAACTTCAACTTCAACTTCAACTTCAACTTCAACTTCAACTTCAACTTCAACTTCAACTTCAACTTCAACTTCAACTTCAACTTCAACTTCAACTTCAACTTCAACTTCAACTTCAACTTCAACTTCAACTTCAACTTCAACTTCAACTTCAACTTCAACTTCAACTTCAACTTCAACTTCAACTTCAACTTCAACTTCAACTTCAACTTCAACTTCAACTTCAACTTCAACTTCAACTTCAACTTCAACTTCAACTTCAACTTCAACTTCAACTTCAACTTCAACTTCAACTTCAACTTCAACTTCAACTACAACTTCAACTTCAACTTCAACTTCAACTTCAACTTCAACTTCAACTTCAACTTCAACTTCAACTTCAACTTCAACTTCAACTTCAACTTCAACATCAACTTCAACTTCAACTTCAACTTCAACTTCAACTTCAACTTCAACTTCAACTTCAACTAACTTCAACTTCAACTTCAACTTCAACTTCAACTTCAACTTCACCTTCAACTTCAATTTCAACTTCAACTTCAACTTCAACTTCAACTTCAACTTCAACTTCAACTTCAACTTCAACTTTAACTTTAACTTCAACTCGAACTCCAACTCCACCAACAATAACAACAACAACAAACCAAAACAAAAAAGATATAAATTTGGAGAAGAATGGCGACAAGGATTCGAAAAAATTTGATCAAGGATATGAACAAGAACTTGGAGAAAGTTTTGGAGAAGAATTTTAAAGGGATTCAGACAAAGACGAGGAGAAAGACGGACAGAATACGTTTTCACGTCTAAACAGATTACTGCATCGGTGTTTTCTTATAAGGGGACTGACACCAACGAAACACGGTATTTTTTAACGAAATTTTTTTTTAAGAAGAGATAAGAAGAAGAAGCTAATGTAAAAGAAAAATAAATTTGTTTTTTGGGTTTTCGTGCTGTTTCTTGGCTGCTGCTTGGGTTTTGAAATAAAACAACACAACCGGGTTGAGTCGGTTATTTCAAAACTGGCAGTGAAGCCTCAATTTAAGATTTAAATTTTATTTATTGGTTGTTCTTGTGCAGTTTTAAACAATTTTGCTTTTTGTCTTGTGGTAAAAATGTTAAAAAGTACAATTATGTTCTGTCGTTCTTACTTACGTAGTTTTATATATTTTTTTGCAAGTGGTAAGTTTTTATATATTTTTTTTTGTATTTTTCTTTACACATACGAATAATTTTGATGTTCAACTTGTTCGTAGCAATGTGGAAGAAATCGTTTAAATCATTCCTTAACGTTGTCCTCAAAAAATGCACGTAATCGTATGAAATGGTTCTTAAAAACTATATGAAGAAAAATAAAGTGCCTTGGTCATAATTCGATGAACACATACGAATATATTGATTTTAAGTAAAATATTTGCTCGCATTTCCACTGAATTGACATATTTTAATATACTTTTTCAACGTAAGTGGAAAGTATTCGTTAGTTTAATGCTCAGGACTCATAAGATTCACTTATATATGAGATGCCAGAAAATTTGAAGGTGTCTCGGTGTGTAACATGTACAACATATACAGCATTGGAATTTCTTTGAAATGGAAAGTTAAAAGCAAATGAAAATCTTTCATCACTTATGTTGGTAGCTTGGATTTTAATACAAGCTGCTACGATGGTACGGATAACAATGCAAGAGCACAGCATCTGACGCTCATATTTTCGGTCTATTATTTGGCTCGACTTTCAGAATATGTTACGTGCTCGTACGAGTATGTATATATTTATTTTCAAACTTACCCAATAAAGTGTCATATCAGCAGGATTAACTGTCAACCTTCTTATATGGAAAATCAGGTCTTTTGCCGAAGGTTAAGTCTTGTTTATGCTGCACGCACTACACATAAAAAGATGATGCGTTGCTGACTTTAGCTGTGCAGTTGATGGATAAAATGGAATTATTAAGCAAGCTAAAATCAAGCTGTGTCCTTAACCAAAAAGTTAGCAGTCTGTCATATTGAAGTTCTTAGCCTTCAAAATAAAGTAAGTTGATAGTAATTGGGTATTTCGTTGTTCTAAAAAAAAAAATTTAAATAATATTAAAATAAGTAAAATCTTTTAAAAAGTGTTTGATATCAGTTCTGTTTATTTCTAAATGGAGTTTATTTATTCATAAGGGTTAGTTCTTATAAAAAACTTATTCCGATCTAAGCTGTCGATGATTAGTTTAAAACAATTTTTCCCGCAAACTTCAAGATAATGTGCAATTTTTGTATGCAATATGCATTTTTTAACACAATATCCATCAGCTACACTTTTCTAAGTACCAGCGTAATTTTTTTGTAACAAAGACTTTTGAAGCGTTAAATGCTTATTAGTCCAAGGGTGGACACGTCATTATAAACCTTGGTGTAAATGAGGTTAAAAAACTGCATAAACTTTGCATACAATCAGTCTTCTATTTTAAGCTGTCCTTTTAACCAATGTTCCTTCTTTTATTTCCTTTCGTCGCGCATAATGTGAGTAAAATTGATGAGCATCCATTTTCCAGGAAACTTTACAGTTTTTCATTTCACGTTAACTGATTTAAAGCAGTTTAAATCATTTAGCGTAATTTTTTCTCTTCTCAACCACATAACGTAAGGTTCTTTATTCATGCGGTACAATGGCGAGGAAGGGAGGAGATGGATTGGCATCAGCATTGCATTGAAATACTGCTGGCTATGCAAAATGTTTGCACATTATCACTCATTAATCCTTCTTGTGAGACAAAACAGCAAAAAAACAATTTAAATTTACCTTCGGTTGAAGTAACGTTATAAAATAGGGGAAAAAAAATGGTAAAATAGAAGGACGTTTATCTTAGTTTTTACTGTTTTCTAAGATATGTGTGAACCTAAATGCATTTGAGTTTTTATAAAATTAGCAGTCTTTTTAAGGACTTCCACTGAAAATATAAAATTAAGAAAGTGTGTTGAACATTGCAGCTTTATATGTTAATGAATAATGATACTAATCAAGAAAATTCTCTTTTGCCTTTTCTAGTTCTAAAAGTTCACACAAGTCCAATCCATAGGACTGTAAAATCCGTCATGATTATGGTGTAAATATTTGCGCTTTTTCCTGTTTCCTTGATGCCACGTTATATTTTCTATATTTTACAACGACAAAAACGTGATTATAATTGTGGAGCTAGTGGTTGCTTGAATCCTATTTCTTCCACGAAGAATCTTAGGCAGCTGGTGGGCGATGCCAGTGACAGGCGTGTAAGAGTTGTTATATTGGCCGATGCTAATGGGTTCAACTGAATTTGGGGCAGAATGAACACGAATAATAGAGGTCAGTTCCAATTTGATTTTTTATTATGAATAATCTTGTTTATCCTGTTTAATCTGTTTATAAGCGAAGAATCCATTTTTATTACCGAGAGCAGAACAGAAGTTGTGCACGTTATCTAAGCCTCAAAATATATATTTGATAAAACTGGCGAGTGAAAGGGCTAGAAAAAAACACTCTTATTCTGACCGCCGTAATATGGAGTAAGTCCTATATATTTCTTCTGAATAAATCCCTTCAAATAATATTAAAAAACCTATTAGGGAGCTTACAGAAGGGCTTTGACAAGATATTTGTTATCGGCTGTTTTAGAAAAACCAAATTCGGATACAACAACTAAATAATCTCTTCAATGTAAAAACCAAAGCAAAAAATTTCTCCCATACATGCTTTGGGACGCTTAAACCTAGTTGTCTTTTATATTGAACGGCCTAGAATTTGAATACAGTCCACTTTTCAACAAAGCAAAAATCTCAATTTTGTAATTACGAAAATGTTGGTGAGTCTAAATGTTTACGACTAGAACCTAATAAGGTGAGGCATGTGCAAAATAGGTGCTGCAGGGTTATGTTTTAGTTGTTATCCGTGGCAATTCCAAGCTTTTTCGCGTGGTCCACCATGCAGTTACCCGTGGATATGTCCACCAGTGTCCTGATGTCTCTGCGGGAGCGTGCCGGGATATATGTAGAAGGTTCTTACCATACCATAAACCACACATGGTTCTTAAGCATGTTGTTTTATCTCTCCGTTTACGACTCACTGCTTCCTTGGCGCTAGTCTTTAGGCTTTTGCACAATTCCTGTAGTGGGATAGATATGTGTTCTATGAGCTCTGACACCAGCCCGATGCCCGCATTTGTTAGTCCACCCGGTACTGTGGAAACCAATTGATGAGCAATCTCTTTGAAGTGCCAAATACATCTCGCTCGTCTAAGCTCATGGATTTGATCGCCTTTTGACTGTCAGCAAAGATGTTAGGAATGACAAGCGTTTATACTGAGGCTATCTCGGTGGCCTTCCTTATGGAAAAAAACTCTGCCGCTGCAAGCACTTTTCTCATTTTGGAACCGTCTGTGAATATGTTGATATTTGTGCAATATTCAGTTGCTCCAAGAAGTGTTTGTATTTCGGTATCGAGAGCTGTACATGAGATTAGTAGTCCATGCTTCTAATTAAATCCTTGCTAATTTTACAATGTCTAAGACTTTCTTCGTGAAAGTTGTCAGCCGACGTAAAACACTGTGCGATTTTTTCTGCTGAAATGTTTGCGTGTTTGTCCAGATGGTTAAAACCATGGAATGGTTGCGTTACACAGCGTTACATACTTACTTACTTAGATGGCGCTTACAACTGTTGATCGGCTTTAGCCTCGACTAAGAATTTTGGCCAGCGTCCTTTGTCATGCGCTTGCTGGCGCCAGTTAGAAACTCCAAGCATCGTCAGGTTATCCATTGACTGATCTTTCCAACGGAGATGCGGTCTTCTTCGTCCGCGTTGACCGCCGCTGGTACCGAATCAAATAATTTTTTCGCTGGAGCATCGTCGTTCATTCACTCGACATAACCTCGCCAGCGAAGCCACTCAATTTAAATACGCTTGACTATATCGATGTCGGCATATAGCTCATACAGCTCGTGGTTCCATCGTATTCGGTACTCGCCATTAACGCAGATTGGACCATAGATCTTGCGAATGATTTTTCTCTCAAACGCTCCCAAAGTTCTTTCATCAGTGCTACTCAACGTCCAGGTTTGTGATGCGTTTAGACGGACGGGCATGATTATTGACTTATAGAGCGTCAGTTTTGTTCGTCGAAATAGAGCTCTGCTTCTCAATTGCCTACTGAGCCCAAAGTAACAAGTGTTGGCAAGAGTTATCCTTCGTTTAATCTCAATACTGATATCGTTGGAGGAGTTAATGCTGGATCCCAGGTAAACAAAGTCCGTCACTACCTCAAAGGAGGTTTTGTCAACAGTGACATGGTTCCCAAGACGCTGGGACTGTTTGTTTGTTGACAGAAGATACTTCGTTTTATCTGCGTTCCCTGCAACACCCATTCGACTCGACTCTTTTTCTAGCCTAAAGAATGCTGCACTGACTTCACTCGTATAATGGCCAATGATGTCAATATCATCAGCATAACACTCTTATAGAAAATTGTGCCGCTGGGTCTCAGGTCAGCAGCTCGGATGATCTTCTCCATTACTAGAGTAAAAAAGTCGCACGATAAGGAATCACCTTGTCTGAAACCTCGCTTGCTATCGAACAAAAGGGAGAGGTCCTTCCCGATTTTCACTGCGTTGCTGGTGTTTCTCGGTGTCATTCTGCAAAAACGTATTAGCTTCGCAGGAATAACAAATTCAGACATAATGGAGTATAGGTGACTCCTTATTAGACTGTCGAAGGCGGCTTTGTAATTGACAAAAATATGGAGTGTGTCGATTTGTTTCTCAAGGGTCTTCTCTAAGATTTGTCGTAGCGTAATGATCTGGTCGATGGTGGACTTTCCAGGTCTGAAGTCACACTGATAAGGTCCAATCAGTTGGTTGACGATGGGCTATAGTCTTTCACACAATACGCTCGACAGGACCTTATATGCGATATAAAGAAGGCTAATCCCACGGTAGTTTGCGCAAATGGTGGGATCGCCTTTCTTGTGGATTGGGCAGAGCACACTGAGGTGGGTTCAAGAAGAAGAAGGGTTAAAGAAGATTAAAGAAGAAGCTAAAGAAGATTAAAAAAATTGACCATTTCAGCCCTTGAAAGGACTTTGACCGAGCTTCTTATGATAAATTGTGTTGTGTTTGTTATTAAATGTTTGCACACAATTGATCAAGAACTGGACCTACATGTTTTATGCCGACTCCGAAGAAGCTTTACATGGCATTATTTACTCTCTGAAGTTTGCCATTGTCTGCAGAGATGTGGTGACCGATCAGAAAAATTTTTTATTGAAAAAACTTTTCGCCGCGACTGGGGATCGAAATCGGGTTCCGAACATGCTAAGCCACACACTTAACCTGCATGCCACGGTCGCCACGGTCGAATCGGTCGTCAAGAAGATTCGTTCTGTAATTTATCTTCTAAGGCGAATGACATTTTGGTCCATTGGCTGTATAGCGGCGTATACCTGGATGGTATATATACGACAAATATGGAATCATCGTCTATTGTCAGAACATTCGAGGGCAAAGATCTGGCAAACCTGGCAAAACTTCTTGGAGAAAAAACTTTTATTACTTGAAAATTAATTCTTGAAAAGTTTTGATACTCTATATAGTAGCATTATGTTCAGTATCTGTAGCAGACTGGGTCAGATTTGTATGAAAAATGCTAAAGAACTTCGGATTCTGCGTGCCCCCCAGAATTATAAACTGTGGTTGCGAATGTCATAATTTGAACCAGAACGGTTTTTTGACTAGAACCGGGCCGGTTTCGACAATTCTTGAACTTTTAATAGCTTAAATTATTACATTCGCAACCATAGTTTATAATTTCGGATGGCACGCAGAATCCCAAATACTTCAGCATTTGACCCAGTCTAATCTGCAGTCACCATACATTTTTAAACTTTTTTAATCTACCAGAATAACGAAGGTTTTATACCCTTAACCTGAAAGGTGCGGGTATATTTACTTTGTGCAAACGTTTGTAACGCATAGAACGAAGCGAGTCCGGTATAAAAAAGTATATATGTTCTTGATCAGCGTCACCTCGTGAGTCGAGCTATTCATGTCCGTTCGTCCGTCCGTCCGTCTGTCCGTCCGTCTGTATGTTGTCCGTAAACACAGGCTAAGAAGAAGGAGTAGAGATAATTGAATGAAACTTGGTACACATGATCACATGCACCCAAGAATCTGCAATATTGAATATTTTTGGAATCCGCTCAAGGACACGCCCACCTCCCATACAACCCAAAAATTGAAAACTGCATAACTCAGATCATAATAAGCTTACAACAATTAAATTTGATGTGTATGTGTTTTATATCAACAAAAAGACGTTTTTGAAAAATGGACTTCATCCGCTCACGGACACGCCCACCTCCCATACAACGCGAAAATTGAAAACTGCATAACTCAGCTCATAGTTAACCTACAACAATAGAATTTGATATGTATGTATTTTATACCAACGCAAAGATGTCTTCGAAAAATGGAGATCATCCGTTCATGGACACGCCCACCTTCCATACAACCCAAATATTGAAAACGCAATAAATAAGCCTCTGTTTAACCTATAGAGCTAAAATTTGGCACGTATGTTTTTTATGACAAGACAAAGATGGTTTTGGACGTCAGCCGCCTACGGACACGCCTACCTTCGATACAACCCAAAAAGTTTAAAACTCAATAAGTAAGGCTATGTTTGTCATAGAGTAATTTAATTTTGTATGTATGCATTTTATACCAAAACTAAGGTGTGTTCAAAAATTGGGAGTAATCCGTCAATGAACACGCCCATCTCCCATAGGGAAAGCACAATAAAGGCATTAAATGTGAACTACAGGAATAACTTGGTATGTGTAAATTTTTCATCAACATTTAAATGCCCACGGAAACGCCCATTTTCAATAATATTATTTTTTTTTTGGAAAAGTAGGTTTAGGGTATTTCATAGTCGGCCTAGACCGACTTTAGACTTTCTTTACTTGTTTTATCATAAAGATTTTACTTTATGATGTCTAGTAGCTTTTCTGCATACCAAAAACGTAACTTCAGGTTCATCTACGTTATTAATCTAAAGCTCATTGGTTGTGTTGCTGAGACGTTGTTGAATGGTTCATCTATTTTCTCAGGTTCAAGTTTTTCACCGCATATTTTTAAGATTTGAATACCAAAACTCAATTTAAAGCAATCCATTCACATATTACTGGCATTGTAGTGTCCTTTAAGTATTGTTTTGTCAGAAATGATTTTTTCAACTATGTCTCACTTTGTTTTTAAAGACGCAAATAATGGAGTTTTTAACTTATATTTGCGAAACTTTTCACAAATTTAAAAACTGTCAAAAAATTACAAGGAAAATATAACATACTTTACAGTTTCTTCTATGTTTTCCCCCTTGTTTTCCTTATCAGTAAACAAATGGGAAGTTCGAGTTACTATTGTTTAGGTTTTATACAATGCTGTATATCGTTATGTTTGGTAATAAAATGTGATAAAACAAAAAAACAAAGAATTGAATTTGTAAGACTTGAATGAATTAAATGCGTTTCTTAAAAATTATTTTTAGTGCTAGTGAAAATATTTCGGTAACTTTTGGTATTTTTTTTGAAATTTTTTTGGGGTTTCTTGGTAGCAAAAATGTTGAATTCGCGGCAACCCTGGTTTTCAGGATATCATTTCCATTGGCGAGATTGTTGTCAGCGTTGCCATTTAAAAGACTAGAGAAGTGTTCCCTCCATAACACCAGTGTACTCTGGATATCTGTCACTAGATTCCCATTTTCTTACTTGCAGGAAGAGGCTCTGGTCTAAAAACCATCGGCCAGGCGCCTTATTTTTTCAAAAAATTTCCGAGTCTCATTCAGAAAATTCATACAGAAAATGATGTTATACAACGTTATGTTTACTTAATTGGGCTTATTGTGATAATGTAGAGTTTTTCGTCACGAATTGCTTGTAGTCTAGGGTGTTTTAACCTATAATTCTACATGGGGTTGATATATGATAGACAGATATATGCAATAGCAGTTATTTTAAGAAGCTCCTAGGTTAAAGTTCGACATCGTCAGACGGTCTGGAGATCATATTTCACCTGCTATCAAGCGATATCAACCGGTCACCTGCCTGGTTGCTAAACAAATGGCAGCTTATGATGGTGCATCTGAAATCGTACGAGTGTATTTTTCTATATAGAAGGACTTAAGCTAAACTTGGGACAAGGTTTACGCAAAGGTACTAGGAGTACCCTAACTCCTAGGGTATCCAAATAATAGCAGTAAGAGAAGTTGCTTTATGGATATCAAGAAACATAGGTATTCCAGGGCCTTATTCTTGCTGAACAGATCTTAACCATTATGGTGGTTTGTCTTACAGGGAACTGTTAAATGAAGTATCCAAATACGTATTCTGCGAAGAATAAGAACTAACTAAATGAGCTATATGGACGAAGAGGAAGAAAAAACCAAATATCATCTTCAATGTTTTTGTGCAGTGATTTCCAAAAGATGCCACAAAGATCTAGTTTCTACTTCTTCGATAAGCTTGATGACCTGCCAACAATAAGTGCCAGGCGTCAGCTTTGGCTCTTTATTTAAGATTTCATTCAAAACAAAAGCGAAATGTTGTCGCTTTCTAAAAATTTATGAAATAAAAAATTAAATTTTCTTATCGGGCTCTTAAGGAAATGAAACGAATCTAGTGATTCGAGAAATACCAAAACCAATTATAAAATAAGAAAGAGTTGATATGGCACCGTGTTTTCAGTTCAGATTTTTCAGTTTGAAAATGTTGGTATTCAATTAGAAATCAATGACCCCGAAAATCATCTGCCAGAGTTTATGCAAGAAAAAAGTCGTTGAGACCATACCGCTATGTATCAAAAATGCTTTAAAATCCTCATACTGGGAACATAACTTGACTTCTTGATTTTCTAATGTCTGTTAGTGCTTTATAGAACAAAATTTATTGTAAAGATAAAATGGATAAAATTTGCTAAACACTTTAAATACCTTCATTATTTAGGTTAGTTTTTTTTTTCCGTTTGAGTGACATAAGTTCTAAATGCTGCAAGCATATCACTTATCAAAAGGAGGAAAAATCTTCGAAGAAAATTTAAATGCTTGACTTGTTCTCACCCTTTAAGTACTCGTATAAAGTTGTCATTTATGTGTGATGAAGTTTACAGCATCACTGAACTTTTGTTCAGTCAAAAGTTTAACAGTTGTTATAAGTTTCTTAAAAGATTTGCAAAAGTTTTTGTAGTTGCAATAAATGTGAAGAGATAATAGTCTAACGTTGATATGATTAGTAATTGTATTTATTTTTCAATTGACATCAATTAAAAAGTTGCTTAGAATAGTTGAATATTTCAAAATTGCACATAGATGACATATAACTATTAAATTAATGAGATATATTTAGAATATAATTTTTATTTTCATAACTCTACATTGTGTCTGGGTTGAAATGAAATCTTATGAATTTGCTGACTTATTTTTTAAGGTATGCTCAAGGCATTCTCTCATACAATTTACCACGTGAATAGCTTGATGCATCATTCCACATCAAGAACTTGTCACGAGCAAGCATGTCATGACCATGAAATGTTGAAGGAATTTCATCATTCTTTTGAATGAATATCTCAGTTATAGAAGAGGAAGAAAAAAAAATGCAAGTGTCTATGCAAATATTTTAAAGTTTTTTATATGCAAGACTTTGCTTGAAAATCTTGCATGAGAGTTAAGACATTCAAAATGAGTATCTTATTATTTTTTTAAGCTGTTTAATGGAGTTCTGCAAACTAATAGTTTATTTAAGTCATGTAAAGCTGTTATTGAGACATAATATTTTGCTTCAGTTTTGAAAAGTTGTTTGATGGAAAGTTTTTTGTCTTTAAACTTTGTTCAACTTTTCCAACTCTGTTCTTCACTTTAAACTGTTTCTCTATTGTTAAGGAAACCACTTAATTCCAACTCTATTATACTTTTCAATTACTTTTCTTTATTTTTTAAGAGTTTATTTTGCAAGAGTTATAAGTATAACTACTTCATCAGCTTATCCATTTGCTATTGTTTTTTTTTTTTTTTTTGTTTCTTTTAACTGAGAATTGATGAGTGCAAACTAACCGCTATTAAATTTTTCAAGCAATATTTTCAGTATTTTAACTACTCTTATCCGACACACATTATGTGCATTAGTGTCAAAAAGAAATACTCCCAATAAATACTGATAATAAAAGGTCCCTCAATATAATATACAACAAACAACCCAATGTTAACACTTTCAAAATAGGTTCGGTCATAAAAAGTTTTTAAGTGAAAATAAATTCACGTGTAAGTCTCACATAACCCTTAAAATGGCCGAAAATGAAATAAAATAAATGCCTTCTTAACAACAACAACTTCATTGTTTGGGAAAAACCACAAGAAGTGTTTATCTTCAAACATAACCAACTCTTAAGATGGCTATAAAAAGGATTTAAATGAAAACATATTTACAAAATGACACAGTATTGGCTGAAAATTGAAAATGATTTTGGCAACCAAAGAGGCTTTGCGCCACAGCTCAGCAAAGAGATGACGAAGCAAGGATAATAATTCTTAATGCCAAAGTCCTTTTAAATATAAAACAGTGAAAATGCTTTATCTCAGCTGAAAGGAACATTTATTTGAAATACTTTTATGTTATTTAAAATGCGGTTAAAATAAATCATCATTGAGTGCGATTTATGGCTATCGAAAAGTTTTGATGTTGAATCTGTGTAAAATATGCAAAAATTATTTTATATGTTCTGCTCAATTTTAACACCATCAAGCTTAGTTGTTTCATTAAATATCAATTTTTTATTTTATAAGTCATTTAGCTCTTAAGCCAGCAAATATGACGATTAATTCTGTACCTTAAGATATAATAAGACAATAACTTTTTGAAAGAATACAGAAGATGAAACAACAAGTTGTTACTGTAATTAGCTGAGTGGAAATTATGCAGATTTTATAAGCTGAAAATTTCGTAGGTGCTGGGTTCGAAGATTTTTTCAGATTTTAAATATTTTGAGATCGAATTATCATAATTTAATGTTGTGTACTTGTACTGCATGTATTCTTAGAGTACATGTTATTTTCATGTTACCTTTATTTTATTCTTCATTGCCTCATTTCTTATCAACTAAAATTAAAAAATAATTTTGGAAATTCGGAGTTTGGAAGTTTTTGTTGTAGTTGTAGGTGTGGAATTCGATTGCTTAATAACTCGAATTGACTGAGGTAAAGTATAAATCGTTTAAATCGAATTTATATTTGGTATAAATAGGATAGAGAGAATAAAGTTAATTCAAGTTCAATGGATAAGGCTTATGAACTTAATTTTGAAGAAGCTAACTTTTTGAAGTTGAAGCATTTACTTAACAATAAACTTAACCTTATTTTAGAATATATAAATGGACATAATCTTGATGAATTAATTTTTGTATTTGAAACTCTTTGCTAACTTTATTTCTCAGTCTGTACCATATAGCCTGAAATTTGCGAAAAACTCGACGTATCCTTGGTATAAAAAGTAATTAAAAACACTTCGTAATAACAGGAATAGGGCTTGGAAGAGATATGTCTGTAGTTTGGACTCAAATGACTTAGAAATCTACGCACGTTTGTTTCTGTAGTTTCAAAATCTTTCAGCTGTTTTGTATAATGAATATTTAGACAATATTAACCAGAGAATATTGTCTGATCCAAAGAGATTTTATAGGCCCATAGCTAAGCATGCATCGATTCCCAAACTTTTGGAGCGAATTGTATACGATCGTGTTAAATTGCATTGTTGGGAAGTCATAACTGTTCGTCAGCATGGTTTTGATAATGGTGCGATGTTAACAAATATGATTCCGAGGGGTGAAATTAATGAGGTCACACACGTCATTGAACACTCTCGTCTGCTGGTTTATGCAGATGATATGCAAATATACAGAAAATAAATAAAACAGATGATTCCAAACTACTCCAGGTGTATACAGAAGGAAAAACCTATGGACTCAATACATAAATTTATGTACTCAACGCATAGTTTTCTGCACACAAAAATTTTACATTTTTCATGTATTGAGTACATTTTGAAATCTTTATTGACTACATAATGCTTTTAAGCGGTTATGTAGTCAATAAAGAATTTTATGTACTCAACGCATAAATATGTGTCGTGAATTAATGGATGTATGTGGTGAGTACATGCTCACTGTACTCATCGCAAACTGTTACAAATAATTTTATGTAATGAGTAAAGATCTTATGTACGTATTACATAGATTATTGACTCAGTACATACATAATTTACTCATTACATATTTGGAGTACATAATTTTATGCAATGAGTACATATATTATTTACTCATTAAATATTTTAAATTCATAATTTTATGTAATGAGTACATACATAATTTACTCATTACATATTTTTAGTGCATACATTTATATAATGAGTACATACATAATTTACTCATTACATATGTTAAAACATAATTTTATGCAATGAGTACATGCATAATGCCTGTGCGTAAATCTCCCTCTCAACATACGCAATAAATAACTTAATACAGAAATGACTAGATTTCACAAAATAATTGGCAATTACTTATAGAAACCCAGCCATTTAAATCTTATCCAATTATCACTTTTGTTCTAGAGTACAGTGGATAAAATCATTCCCGCTCTGATTTTCTACATACTTTAGACGTGTTGCTTATTTGAAAATCAAGAAACGAATGATATAAAACAGCAAAATCGTGTGCCGATGTTCAACAGATACGTGTACTGAGTCCATATGTTATGTACTGAATAAATGTGTCACTTTAATCGTATAAGAGGGACGTGTACTGAGTCTATATTTTATGTATTGAGTAAAGTTTTTGTAAAAAATTACATAACACGTTGATTGAGTACACGTTGCTTGTATCTATTGAAGTCTGCTATGTATTCAACACATAACATGATGTATTGAATACATTTTTTATTCATTTTAAAAAGTGAATAAATTGATATGTAGTCAGTACACGCACCCTTTACTCAGTAAATACTGCTCTCGTTGCGTTCTCATACAATTTGCAGTGCATAGATTTTACATAGCTGTCTCTGTACTGACTACATAACTTTTTCCCTTAGTGTAAGGAAGCTGTTCTATAAAACTAAGCGCAATAATGACTGGCAATTCTACTCCCGATCTCTCACCAACTACAACAAAGAGATCAAGAAGGCTAAAATGGACTCATTCAGGAACTTTTGTGGTTCCATCAAGGATGTTCCTACGAGCTGTCGCCTTCAGAAGATCTTAGCTACTGTGAAACCATAATCCTTAGGTAGTATAGTACATGAGAATGGTGACCAGACAAAAACCAAGAACGAGACCCTAGAACTCCTTCTCAACACTCACTTGCCGGGCTCTATCATTCAAAACGGTCCCCACTCAAGCCACTCTTACCACTACGAACAGACAAATCTGCCAAATAAAGAAGAGTGGATATTATGTAAACAAACATGCAATGCATCAGCAGTTAATTGGGCCATTAACTCCTTCAAAACCTTCAAATCTGCTGGTGGAGATGGTATTTTTCCAGCTATTCTGCAACAAGAGCCAGAACATCTAACACCACTACTATCAAAAGTAATCGTAAAATACCTTCCTAAGGCTGGCAAAAGCTCGGAAAGTAATCCAAAATCTTTCAGACCCATCAGCCTTATGTTCTTCATACTGAAAAGTATGGAGAAAATCATTGAAAAATACATTAGGGAGAATGCCTTGTCAATATATCCACTTTGTAAGGCACAAAATGCCTATCATACGGGTAAATCAACAGAGTAAGCACTTAATAATCTTATAAGCACCACGAAAAGGGCACTTAACAACCTTAATATGCCACCAGTTATAAGCAGGTGGATTATGACGACACTTATCCAGACTTGTCTGGATAACACTTGCCTCAAAGCAACTACAACCAGCGGATGACCGCAAGGAGGCGTCTTATCACCACTACTTTGGTCTCTAGTTGTAGATATCCTCCTAGTTGAACTCAAAGAAACTGGAATAGATGTGGTTGGGAATGCCGATGAAGTAGCAGTCATCATACGAGAGGGCTTTGAGAGTACAGTGTCTGAGGTTTTACAAGCAGCACTGAACACAGCACAGAGATGGTGCCTTAACGAAGGCCTCTCTGTTAACCCAAAAAATATAGTTATTGTTCCTTTTACAAAACGGCGCAAGCTAAATCTTACTTGCCTGGAACTTTTTGGAGAAAAAAGCTTTAACAAAAACTTCATCGTAGTAGTCCCCCCAAGATCTAACTAGGAACACGAGAAACTTAACCCATTCGAAAATGACCTTGTATGGTATACGGACAGTTCCAAAATGGAGGAAGACACGGGAGCTGGAATCTTTGGAGAACACTCCAATGAGAGCCACTTTTACAGTGCAGGTCAGTTTACCACAATCTTGTAAGCGGAAATCCTTGCCATTAATAGATGTATCAGACTGAACTGTCTAATACATCTAATTATAGGTCACCCATTGTTCAATCCAAACTAATGTTAGAGACTGTCAATGTCCTTAACGAACTGGCTGCACAGAACAACAAATTAACCTTCAGTGGATTCCTGCCCACAGTGGCTTTGACGGAATGAGAAAGCAGACTCTCTAGCCAAACAGGGAGCAGAATCACCATTTAAAGGAACCGAACCGTTCTGTGGTGTTGGTAAGAATCTCTTCAAGCAGCACGTCAAATTAACCTCATTCCGCGATTCTCAAGTTTCTTGGAAGAACTGTTTAAGACAAATATGCACTAAACTAGTATTCCCAGAACTTTAAACTAAAAAAATCGAAATTCCTTATCAAATTATGGAAAAAAAACTTAAAGGTGATGACCGGAATTATGAATACTATCAAATAAAGAAACATCTTCAAAAAATGAATCTCGCCACTGATTCACTCTGTAGACTATGCCTCGAAGATGAAGAAACCTCCAGACATATTCGCACTAAATGTCCAGCTCTTTTCCATATAAGGAAGAGAAACTCAGGTAGCGAAATAGTCACACAAAGACATCTTGCTAATCTTAACCTCGAAAAGATACTATGTTTTTTGAAAAAAACTAAAGCAATTGAACTGCTTTAAACATACAACCGCAGTGTTAGAGCTCTATTAGCTCACCGTTAACATATCTATCTATGTATCGACTCCAGGCTGTTCTGAAATCCTTTGAAGTTTGGTGTTCTAAAAATAATATGTTTCTCAATCCAGGTAAATGCCAGACTTTGACCTTTTCGCGAAAAAGGAATATTATAATATTTGATTATAATATAAAAGATACTGCTTAAGTCGAGTAGATGCCGTTAAAGGCCTCGATATATGCTTGGATTCTAAATTGTCGTCCTCAATGCTTGGATTAATAAAACACTGGGCCAAAGAATTCAATAGTATGATTACAACAACAACGTTGTACTATGCAATTGTGCGCCCTCACTTGGAGTACGCAAGTCACGTTTGGTCCCCAAGCTACAATCCAAAAGCAAGAATTCAAAGAGTATTGTTCAGTTTGCTCTAAAGGGCTTAAGTGGAACTGTCATTTTAAACCTTCCTCCGAATAAGGATCGTGTGAAACTGCTTAAAATGCTGTCGTTAAGTGATCGAAGGAAATCTGCAGATAGCGTTTATTTACACCAACTTGAAACCAGTTTATTTTATTCTCCAGAATTCTTTTCTCTTATTAATTTCAATAAAAAAAAAAAAAAACAAATTGGCCATTTCAGCCCTTGAAAGGACTTTGACCGAGCTTCTTATGATCAATTGTGTTGTGTGTGTTATTAAATGTTTGCACACAATTGACCGAGAACTGGACCTACATGTTTTATGCCGACTCCGAACGGCTAAAGTTCATGTCCTCAAGAAGCTTTACATGGCATTATTTACTCTCTGAGGTTTGCCATTGCCTGCAGAGAGGTGGTGACCGATTAGAAAAATTTTTTATTGAAAAAAACTTTTCGCCGCGGCTGGGGATCGAACCCGGGCTCCCACCATGCTAAGCCACACACTTAACCTGCATGCCACGGTCACCACATACTAATTTTAATACTAATTTTAATACTAATCGTAAAAGCAGTAAAAACGCTAACAACTTCATTTATTTACTTTTAAGTAGAACGAACAATATGTTAACTGTTCCCTTAAACCACATGAGTACCTTTGTTAATAACTGTAGCCGTTTTTGATGTTAACTTGTCGAAAGGTCAACTCAAGAGAAGATTAAAAGCTATTTTGTAATTAGAACTACGTGTTTGCATGGTTAGAAGTTATGTCCTGCCTTGTCCCTGAGCCCAATCCAAACTTTGGTGGATAAACTTTTTCCACATTATCTTGTTTTGAGTATCCATATAATTTTATTTTTGATGATATGTGCCGTGGCTTTAAATAGGTTAATGCTGAGAGAGTGCGAAAAGCTGTAGTAGCTGAAGTCCATTTGTTATTTCATGTAATGAAGCGAAGACACTTGCCTCAGATTCAAATTCGCATGTTGATTAGCACTCCGCCACACATACAACATTCTACACTTGTTTCGCTTGATTTTTCCTTTCTTCCCTACTTATCTATCTACCCATTTCCGAACTAATGCAGACTTGACTGAATAGGTTTGACACCTGAAATCCTTGAATCAAAGCTAAAAAAATTCTTCCGATTCGTAGGAATTGAAAGTTTTACATACGGACGCTTCTCATGTCTCACTATACATTTGAAAAAGGTTTTTATGTATGTATTAGAGATGTAACGGATAGTGATTTGGCCAGACACCGGATATCATGCGAGTTGCGGACCGAATATCCAAGCGGATAATGGCTTCATTGGATCGTTGTTAACAAACTAAATATATTTGAAATTCGACAGGTTACCATTGTAATACAATAAAATGGTAGACTCATATTAATATGGCAATTTAAAAGTTAAATTTGACACTGACAGAGCTACATATGAGTCATAATTGTCAATTGGCAAAGGCAGCAACAACTACAAAAACTCTAATTCGAACAGTTTACTTTAAGAGCTATGTATCTCACTTCTTTTCTTATATGCACTCCATGCGTTTTTGACCTGTGGACTGGCTCTTTTATAAACATATGTACGACAACGCCTAAAGTTTTAATGAGTTAAATAATTCAATCTAGAAACACTGGAATTGATCAGCTAATTGTTTTGATTGATTTATTTTGTAATTTGTACGAAAGGATTTGTTGGTCATGCCATCAATTAAAAGCATGTCGCCAATTTGGCTAGTTAAAGTGAACTAATTATTGCAAAGCCTGTTCATCTATATCTATATCTATACTATTATAAAAAAGGAGACTCACGTCTTCTGAACCGATTTTTATATTTTTTTCACTATTCAATTGCTATGATAAGCGAAATTAAAATAGGGTACTACGTTTTTTACAAAACTTTTTCTTTAATTTTAGAATTCGTGTATTTTAATCCATGCTAATGCTGTACAAACAGCACAATAAACCAGTGTTGCCAGAGAGCCTAACTGAAATTTACCACTATTTGGGAAAAAAATTACCACTTTCTGTAAAAATTTATCTTTTTCTAAAAAAAATTAAAAAAGTTTAAATGATTACCTGCCGTTATAATTCACTTCTCTACTTCCAAAATAAAACGTTTCTTTGCTATTCCTGCTATTGCTTTGATAGCATTGAACAATTGGTTTCTTCCTATTGTTCCCAA
Organism: Tetanocera ferruginea; assembly: GCA_958299015.1. Classification (NCBI taxonomy): domain Eukaryota; kingdom Metazoa; phylum Arthropoda; class Insecta; order Diptera; family Sciomyzidae; genus Tetanocera; species Tetanocera ferruginea. The sequence goes on along the minus strand of OY282644.1, from coordinate 35,158,187 downwards.
CAATTTTTTCAATTCACGATATGTCAGGGACTGCTTTTATCCACTTTTTTATTAACTTTTTTGTAGGAACTGGTCATGGATTTCAATAACCGATATTCTTTTAAACAATGTTTAATGCAATTTCAAAAACATTTGATAACTTCTCATTTCTTGATGTTGTTTCAACAAATTCCTTAGTTTTGAAGTTAATATTTGCAGCAAACTAAAAATTAATATAATCCTGAATACAGTTTTTTCAAACACTGCCACACCCCTCAGACGAATAACTCCCAATTCTTCGGTAGTAATTTATTACATTTGTCCCTACATCTGTACTTTATTTCAGTACCCTAGTGTTAATAGTATTCGATATAGTGTTTTCTAATAATGCCACACCCCTTTGTCGAATGACGCCCTCTTTACTGGCAGTAATTTGTTGTAAGTGTAAGCCTACCTCTGTACTAAATATCAATACTCTAGTGTCAGTATTATTCGCAATAGAGTGTGTTTCAAATATTGCCACACCCCTTTATCAAACAACGCCCACTCTATTGAAATACATTTTTTATACTTGTGCCTACCTCTGTAGTAAACTTAAGTACTCTATTGTCAATATTATTCGAGGCACAGAGTTTTTCTAATACTGCCAGACTTCTTTGTCGAATATCGCCCTCTTAATTCACCGTAATTTTTATAATTGTACCTACCCTTGCATTTTTGCTGTAAATCTCAGTACTCTAAAGTCAATATTTACTAAGATACAGTGTTTTTCTTATAGTGACACGCATCTTTATCGAATACCGCCGACATTATTGTTAGTAATTTGTTATACTTGTGCCTACCTCTGTACTAAATTTTAGTATTCTAGTGCCAATAGTATTCGGGATACAGTGTTTTTTAATATTGCCACACCCCTTATGGAATAACGCCCATATTTTTTTTACAAAAATTTGTACTTATTGTGCCTACCGCTGTAATAAATTTCTGTACCCTTGTGCCAATATTATTCGAGATACAGTTATTGTTTATATTGCCACACCCCTTTGTCCAATAACGCCCACTTGCTTGATAGTAATTTTCAATAATTGTGCCTACCTCTGTACTAAATTTCAGTACTATAGTGTCAATTTTATACGAGAAACAGAGTTTTTCCAATATTGCCACACCCTTTTTTAGAACAACGCCTACTTAAGTGATTGTAGTTTTTAATATTTGTGCCTGCCCTTCTAATTTTACTAGAGAATTTTATTTCTCTAGTGGCAATATTTACTGAGATACAGTGTTTTTCTTTACTTTTATAGACGGGCACCTCCGCGTTGATGGTTTCTATATGTTTACCAAAAATAACGGCAATCGGGTAAGTAATTTAGGAGTAATCGATGCACATATATTCACAAAAAAAAAAAAAAAAGAAGAGAAACCAACCAACTTGAGAACCTCCTCTTTTTTGAAGTCGGTTAAAAATAGCACGGGCATTGGAAAACGGGATGTGACTCCGCCCATACGAGCCAAATTTTTGATATCAAATAGCTTTGGAAGTTAAAGTCGCTGAGCATTGCAATTCAGAATGGAGTTACCATTTGGGAATGTCCTTCTTTTAGAAAACTGGGCCGAGCTTTGGACAAGTGGGTGTACCTCCTCATACAAGCTACATTTTTGATGGAATAGGTTTTGAAGTCGCAGATAAATTTGTTTGCCTAAGGCGTAGCACTGCTTTCCGGGTATTGCTAGTTGTATCTATATTGTTCGTGTCATGGAGATTGACCATTTTTCAAAAAATTTATTAATTTGCTTAAAACTGACATCCTTCTTATAATAAAATTGCATAAAAACAACATTTCGTGGTGACCGAGATCGATCCCCAGTCGCGGCAAGTTTTTCTCAATAAAAAAATTTTTCTGATCGGTCACCACCTCTCTGCAGACAATGGCAAATCTAAGAGAGTAAATAATGCCATGTAAAGCTTCTTGAGAACATGAACTTTAGCCGTTTGGAGTCGGAATAAAACAGTAGGTACAGTTCTCGGCCAATTGTGTGCAAACATTTAGTAACACACACAACACACTTGATCATAAGAAGCTCGGTCGAAGTCCTTTCAAGGACTGAAATGGCCAATTTGTTTTGACATAGAATTACGTCTTACAGCGCGGTTTGTATGGGGTCATTTTAACAGATTTTTTCAAGGCCATGAAACTTTTTTTGACGAATACTTTAGGGTATACCTACAGCTTTTAATAGTCATCGTTCAAAGTTAATATATATACTTAAATATCAGATATATCCTGCGCTGAATGAATATTTAATTTTGTATTTTGTCACTATTATATTAAAGTCACAAAATATTAAAATATAAGCATAAAAATGAAAGTGTTTATATAAATTAATCCAGTATATATAGAAAAATCAATCATCAGTACCTTCGAGGATTTCCAGATTTCACAAGATTTTACGAAGATAATATCTTCCTCAATAAACCTCTTCGAAGTTCTACTGTTAGTTGGGATTGCCTTTTCAGGTATTGCCTCTGTGGAATTTTTAATTCGTTAATATATTCTTCAGATCTCTGTGTTTCCAGATATCCAAATTTTATTTTGTCGGTTTCTTATGTTTTTCAGGACCCCCATTTCAGGACCCCCATTTGAATGCAGCTTCATCATAATCAGTTCACTTCATAAATTTGTAATCAAAAACTTTATTTTCTAAACTCAATTACTTCCCCTCAAACAAACAAAAAAATATGAACTCTCTTTCAAAAACCTGTTTATGATCCAAATCTGTGATAAGCTAAAAAATTTACTAATTTCATTATGCAGCTGTTTCAAAGGAATTGTTTTTACTCATCCATTAAATTTATGCGTACATTTATTTTTCTACTCTCAACAACAGTAAATTTGTTCAAGACAATGACCTCAGGTCTAAATTTAATATTGTGTCTCTATTTTGGGAATACTTGTTACTCTTCCGCATGAATATTTTGTTATTTAAGAAAAAACAGTTCCCTTTTATCATATTTTTTTTTTTTTAAATTTGTACCAGGTTGTTGTTGCTTTTCTGCAAAAATCACAAACTAACGCAAGACCTTTAATTTACTCATACCTTTAGAAAAACGCATAAATTTCTGCTTCATGCACTGTGAGACACAAAAAGGATTCAAGCCTTTTGGCACACAAGACAAAATATTAATGGTGGCAAAAGCTACAATAACAATAAAACACAAAAAAGTGCTCTTCTCTACCAGCGAAATGAAAAATTAACCGCCATAAATTAACTTCTCTCTAGCGTGTGTTTCATAAGAATACAAAACGAGCCCCAACACACCGCCCTTGCATTTCCATAGCCCTCCCCATACACGATACGCACATTTTTGCCAAACAAAGGATTCTCATTTATTGTTTTTGTTGGCCGCGCCTTAAATTTCAGCATGGTTGCATGTGTGAACATGAAAAGGTGAACTTTTTAAACCACAACAGCGTGTGTTGTTAGACATGACTGTGTAAGCAGCATGTTTGTTGTGTATTTGTGCAAGGATACCTATTCCTCAGACCATCAGATACTAATAATACAAAAACACACGCATACTCACGCATGCACACGTCATTACCTACATAAATAAAGTCTCCCCATAGCTTTTGTGGCAACGTAGATTCTGGCAAAAGTTTAAATGCTACTCTTACCTTTTCTGGCAAAGGTTTTCCATGACACACACGTCCAAAATAAGTCAAAATATGTGCTTGATGGTCCTGTTGCAGTGCAACCATGCTGTGAAATTTTATTATTATTAACATTTTGCATGGAATTTAATATTTAGTATGTTACGTCTTTAAGTTCAGATTTTGTAGGTCGTAGTTGTAACGGTTACTGACTTGGACTGCTTGGAAACAAGTTAATGCGTAGTCTTGAAGGATACTTATGTTAATTTTGACACATCACTTAATTACAGCTTGGCTGCAGAGGGAACATTATTCAGAACGAAAGGTTAGAGTAATTTATCATGTCTCTGCATGATGCTGCCTAAAAATAGAAAAACACACTGAAGAAAAAAAAAAACATTATCAATGGGAATTGAGCAATACAAGTTAAGTTTTTTCAAAACTTTTTATTCAATTTAGAGCGAAAAAAAAGCACAATAAAAAAATGATGTTACTTTTTTAAAGGTTATTTGTTTCAAAATTGATTTGAAAGGAAATTTATTTGGGTTATAAAAATTACTTAAACTACAGTTCAAATAAAAAATCGGAGAGTAATGAAGAAGGACATCTGTGTTAAGTAGGGATGCATTTCGAAAAAATAGATCGATGTTTTTTCTATTTCGATGTATCGAAATTGTACATTGATGCTTTTTAAAACAATGCATTAAGAAAAAACATCGATGTTTTTGGCTTCGATGTATTGTAAAAAAACAAAAATATGTGTATGGCAGCCACGCACGGTAGAAGTGAAACTTAAACCCAAAAAAGTAGAGTGCTTAAAGTGGTTAATTGTGGTTAACTCTTTAATATAGTTTAACTAAAAAGTTTAAGTAATTCACATTGATAAAGTGGTGTTCGGCAAGTTTTACTTCCTTTTATGAAACGATGAAAAATTGATTTCACTTTCATGAGACCATTTTGGGCCTGATTTAAAACAGATAAAATTCAATAAGCTGTAATGCAATGCAATTACCATTCTAAAGTACTTTATATTTAGAAATAGAATCAAAAACTCCGTGGGTTTAAGCCTTTTAGTTCGGTTTTACTTCCCGTTTAAATTCGCCATATTGCTCTGTATGCTACTTATGTAGTTTCATTTCAAAAAATTATGGACTCAAACTTTGATGATTAGGTATTTTTCTTCGTTAGGTTCGTTTGATTAGTTTCTTTAGTTTGAAATCAAACCATTTCACCATGGCTTATGGTGAATTATTTAATTTGTTTAGTTTGGTTAGTTTGAACTCAAACCATTTCATCATGAATTATGGTGAGTTATTTAATTGAATGAATTCGGTGAGTTTTATTAAAGTGTTTCATCGGATTCACTCCCCGTTTAGTTCGCCGTATGTTGTATACGCAGCTAAAGAAGTTTCACTTCAAAAATCGATGTATCGGATTAAAGCATCAATGTTTTGATTTCTTCTCTTTTTACTTGACATAAATATATTGATGAAACATTATGATGTTTTTTATATTGTATTCATTGTATATAAAAAATGAATAAATATACATATCTATGAAGCTATAAGTTCCAATAGTGACAACCAAGGCTTTGTAAAAATAATATTTTGTTAGGACGCTTTCCCTTCGGTCTATTCCTTTGCTGGTTAAATGTTTGGGCAGCATTCGAAAAAGTCTTTCAGATGGGACTGAGATTGCCATAAAAGTCAAATACTAGATAGTCAATTGTATAGTCAATTTATACAAAATTGTGAAATTGGGTTTCAAATCCAATAGAAATCTCCAATGATTTTCGTTTTACCAACCCACAGGACTTTTCAAGTTAATTGACAGTTTATTCTGGAAGCAATTTAATGCTCTTAGTTTTAATATTTTTATTAACTTTTAATTGTTAACTATTTTTTAAAATTATATTAAAACTATATTAAAAATTATAATATTTAAAAGAAGAAAATATATACTAAGAAAAATAAAGCAATCTTGGAAATAGATATCGATGCATCGAAAAACATCACCGATGCATCGAAAAAAATTTATATTTATTTGAAAAACATCGATTAAACATCGTAAATTATAAAACATCGAAATTTTTTGATGCATCGAACTAATACATCGATGTTTTTTGATGCATCGATGTATCTTGGGTATCCCTTGTGTAAAGGGTGGTAGGTACTACCAGTCCAGACATGTATTTTATTGAACAAATGCAGAAGACTGGCTAAGTGGGGTATAAATACTACTTGCAACATACTTTTGATAAGCAACAACAAAAAAAAAATCGTACTCCAAAGGACAGAGAAGTGACCTGCGCATCGTTTTGCAACAGTTCCTGAACAAGAATGAAGCAAACGTCCTTTGGAAGACGGAAATGGAACTTGAATATATTATCCGTCAAGTTAAATGGATCGCTGCTGTCCCGCAAAGTTTTCAGCTGATGCCTCTTCAAAGATTTTTCTTCTGCTCCATCATCGAGAAGTAGAAGAATTTTAGCAGTATATTAAGGGGGCAGTGGCGTAGGGGGTGTCATCATGCCCCGGGCGCCACTCGCAGAGGGGCGCCAAATCATTCTCAAGACAAACAAAATTTTGCAAAAAAAATTTGTTTTAATTAATTAATTCAATAATTAAGTTAGCCAACTGTAGTGTACAATGCTATGATAATGCTACCCTTATGTCAAATCACATATCTGGCGTTCAACAAAGAATAATAGAAAAAAAATAAGGCAACATTTGTAAATTGTGATAGCTAACAAGGCAACATTGTGATAGCTGGTGACAGCTAACCAAGATTCAATCTTTGTAACATGTTTTGGAATAATTGATAACATACGTCTCTTTTTCTCACGTTCAACATTACGATGGAAATTGTTAAAAAATGCTTAAGACTGGAAGAATACGTAGAACTATAAGAAAAATTAGTAGAATAAAATACTGCCACAAGTGGTACACCTGAAATGCTGCAATCTTTATCTTAAACCGAATTTAAATATCATAACTTTAGTTCATTTCTGGCATAAACTCTAAGAGAATTGATCGTGTGCAGCTCAGATTACAAGGTCCTAAAATTAAGTTTAAAATTAAGTTTAACGAGATATGTGAAAAAGTTATCGATAAGGCTAAAAATCTTTGTAAAAAATAGGGAATCGATACAACAATCCGTATAAAATGTCGACGAAAAATGCGCGGAGAATTGACTAGAGATATGACCTTTTTCGCAGAAAGCGAAAAATCTGGCGTTATGAAAAGCGTTCTTGATCGTCTGCATCAGGAAATAAGTTCACAATTTACACGACTTGAAAATTTATTAAGTAATGATAATCCGTACAACGATATTGAAAAGAACTGTAAAAATTTGGGTGAGTTTTATAATACAGATTTAAATGGAACAGAACTTCCATTTAAAAAAGAAGATGTTTTTTTTCAAACCTGAGAGCAGCGCTTGTGTAAAGTTGAATCAGTGTAAAATTGAATAAAATATGTAAAATATACTACAATGTCGAATTTTAGCGTCTTCACTCAAATGCATCTCCTGACCGTATTTTTGCACGCATTTCTTTCGGCGGTAGCTTATATTCTCCACTAAAAATGAAAATAGTTTTCGATTTTTTATGAATTATGATAGCGCAAAAACTACTCATCCAAATGAAAAAATTTGTTGATCAAACATGAAGAAAATTAAAAATTTTATTCGGTTTAGCGTGATTATTAATATTGAACAAGAAGTGTACAAGATATATTTCAACATATGCGACTATATTTGAAAAAAGTGAGAAAAACTTTAAAAATCTTATAAATCATATAAAATCTTTATAAAATACGTAAATCCTAGTACTCTGTCCGTTTGCGTGAAATTTCACTCGCAACATTAATTTTTTTGTTGCGTGAAAATTCTGACAAATATTTTGTTGTGAAGAAATTGAAAAATTTGAGAAAGTCATGCTTTACTCCTCAAAATAGAAAAAAATAAATATATGAAAATAAAAAATAAAAAAACAGCTGCCACTTTTCACTTCAAAATAAATAGGCAGTTCAATTAAATTGTCGTGGAAAAATGTTGCGAGTATTTTTCTCAGCGGAACAGAGTAATATTTTGACGAACATTTGAAAAATTTCATCATACAAAAATTCAATATATCTTTAGTTCGTGCTTGTAAGAGTAGAATAGAATTAAAATATCGAATGTAACATGATCAGTTCGATACAATTGATGTCAAAATTAAATATAGTAAAATTCACTCAATTGATATAAAAAAATATAAACTTTATTATTTCAGTTAGCGAGCAGTTAAGCAAGCAACAGTTATCTTTAACGAACTGTCAAAGTTAGGAATAAACAATGGTAGCAAAGATGTTATGGATACGAGTTAACAGGTTAGGTAGTTAAGGGCTAGTTAATGATATCCACAAGTTTCTTTAATGCGTTTGGGAATTCTACTGATGTTGATGCTCTACGAAAAAAATAATTTAAAAGTGAAGTGGCTGAATACTTGGAAAAAAATTAGACCAGCATCACTGAACAATCCAAAAGAATCAAAGCTGTAGTTGTTTCGAGAATTGCTATTATCTTTAGACTTTCATTCTTCATTCGGTAACCAACGTTCTGTTCTCTTCATGTCCTTTTATTTCTTCGGCTAATGATAGTCCTATTTTTGATGTTTGAACCACTTCTTTTTTATTAAAACCAATTTAGAAATATATTAAAAAACTTTAAAATGATTTGGTAACATCTCTATGTTACTCGATCTTTGTACTCGTACAACTAACATTTGTCAAAAGTACCCCAATCAGAAATGTCAAATGTACCCAACTGCTCTCGGCTTTTTTTTTTAAATTTTTTTAGTCTATATTTAGTTTTATTGAAATTCACTTATATTTTCAAAAACATAAATAGTTTTCAAAAAACACATATCTTCCTCCGGTGAAAAATTTCTCTATTTTCGATAAAAGCAATTTTATCTTTTCAAATGAAATTCTCTTCAATTAGAATCAATTTTCACATTTTCGAAGAAATATTTCTTCACTTCTAGGAAATGGAAATATTTCAATGTCTCTTATAATGACAAATATTTTTCTCGCACAAAAAAATTTTTTGAAAATGAAAATTTGTTCATATATTTTGATAAAAAATTCACTATGAGAACTTTTTCTTCTATAAAAACAAATGTTTTTTTCAAAACTAAAGAGTCTTTTTCTCTCAAATCGAATTATTTTTATGTATTTCTCTTTTTCATAGGTTTTTTCATCTTTAGAGAATTTTAGGATCGCATTTAGAGAAAAGCATTCTCTGGAGCAAGGTCAATACCAATTTTCTTTAAATATGATGCCTTTTTTATCATATTCCGAGAAACTATTTTCTGAGTGCAGTTTGAAAAGTCATTTCGAGAAAAATGTGTTTAAAGTTTTTCTAAGCATGCATTTAAAATGCAATTTTATCTCAAATAAATTCCATTCGATTTTTGGATTGTTTTCGTTCAACTTCGGTTTTGGTCGATACTGTTCGGTTAATTTTTTTTCATCTTTATATTGCTTCTGCTGGTATTCGTTAAACTTCTTTTTTTTCGTTCGTCTTTGGTTCTTGACTTCGTTTGCCTTCTGCTCATTCCTTGTTTTTTGTCGAAAGAACTTTTAAAAGCATAGGATCTATTTCAGTAACAGATACAAACGCTTGACAAGTTTCATCAAAATTGGTTCATCCGTTTTGACGTGAATGAGCCGAACATAGTTGATTTAATAAAGCGCTCTCAAACGGAAGTTTTCAGAAATTTATATAGCCTCAATTCTGTTGCAGAGTCAAGTTATTTCATGTATCAAATTTTATTAAAATCGGTCAAGTCATTTAGGAGTTATTTAGTCTTAACAATGCACTACTTAAAGCGCCCCCTTATGGAAGTCTTTCGAATTTTTATAGCCTATGTTATCTTGGGTGCAGTCAAACCTTCATTCCAAATTTAATTGAAATCGGTCCAGGTGTTTATGAGTTATTATGGAGTGCCACGCCCACATAATTCCGCCGAATTTTTTACCTTTTCTTTATCTTTGGTGCAGTTGAACCTTCATACTAAATTTCATTGAAATCGGTCCAGGAGTTTAGGAGTTATTAAGTCTAAATAAAAACGCACTACTTAAAGCGCCCTCTTGCGGAAGTTTTTGGAATTTTTTATTGTCTATGTTTTATTTTGGGAGCAATTGAACCTTCATACCAAATGTCATGGAAATCGGTTCAGGCGCTTAGAAGTTATTACAGATTGCCACGCCCACATAATTCCGCCCACATTTTTACCTATGCTTTATATTGGTTGCAGTTGAACCTTCATACCAAATTTCATTGAAATAGGTCCAGGCGTTTAGGAGTTATTGAGTCTTAAAAATGTACTACTTAAAGCGCCCTCTTGCGTAAGTCTTTGGAGTTTTTTATAGTTTATGTTTTATTTTGGAAGCAGTTGAACTTTCATACCAAATTTCATTGAAATCGGTTCAGGCGTTTAGAAGTTATTATAGAGTGCCACGCCCACATACTTCCGCCCACTTTTTTACACCCCCTATGTTCTTTCTTACTATAAAAGGTACTCGGTGTCCAAATTTCAGCGCAATCGGATAAACGGTGCGTGAGCCTATACGGAACAGACAGACAGACAGACAGACAGACAAACATTTGATTTTATACATTAGATTCTGAAGATTCTAAGAAAAAACCATGTTTTTCGTACTGGTTGCTGCACTAGCGGGTTCATTTTTTGACGAAATTTGTTTTTTTTTTTAAACTTGATAAATTTTTTTCGATTATTTATATATTTTTAAAGTCAATATTTTTTTCGAAAAAACACACTTTCAAATTAGGAACATCACCAAAAATTGAAAAAAAAATTAAAAAAAGCTCCTTTCATACGATAACCAATTTTGCTCTATAAAAGCTCTATAAAACCACACGCAAAGACATTTTTCGTTTATCGTTACTGAAAAATTCACCAACTATACTTCGTTTGCGAACTGTATTTGCTGCAAACGAGTATTCAGTTGTCATCAACTTTAAAATATTTTTGCTTGAAACGAAAAAAACATCGAACTTAATGAAATTTTATCATTGTTTTGGAAGTTCAAGTTTAGCCGAGCGTGCTGACGTTCGAGTCTAGAACCTTGAGTGACCTGGGTTCAATTCCCAACAGGAACACCAATTATTATTATTTTTATTATTCTTATTTTGACGGTTCCTTTTGACCAAGCAGTTAATAAAACAGAATTATTTTTTCAATAATTAAATTAAAATTTTTGATACTTACACAGCCAAGAATCGAACCCACGTCTCCCGCGTGCCAGTCCAGCATGCATCCATTGAGCTACTGTGAGATATTGTCTAGAATGAATTTTTTTACATTACAAATGTGTATGTCATAAGAAATGGATCTTTTTTCTACAAATGAAGTTTTCAGTTGAATTTGTCGGTTGCCGAAATTTAAAAACAACTTACGTTAATGGCAATCGAAATTAATTTCTTGCAACTAAATAACGCGTTTCCCGCAACTGACTATTATTATAAAAACAACAACTAAAATTTTTGTTAAGATAAAGTGCAAAGGTACAAGTGAGATGCCATTTGTGCCATTCTTGTTTCTTCGTTTATGGCAAATATTTTACATTTGTCATCAATGAAAGCGAGCTGTGTAGCAGTTGTGTGACTGCGCTTGTGATTCACAGTTGTGTGTCTGTTTTTTCATACTCTTAAAATACTTCCTTTTCGTTGATGGCAAATATTAAACGCTTTTTATCACCGAAATCAAGCAACTTTTTTTGTCTGTTGAGAATTACTCGCTTATAACAAATTAATTTCTTTTCCTGCAAACGAAGTTTTCAGTTGGAAAAAATAAATTTTTCGGTTGCTGCAATATAAAAATCACTGCCGTTTATGACAAAAAAAATTAATTTCTTGCAACTAAATAACGTTTTTCCCGCAACTAACCATTATATGCCAACTGTTCAAACGTTTACAAACAATGATTGCAAGCATGACAAACGAAGTTCGTTTGCAGCAAACTGGCGATAAACGTTTTTTTTCTCTGCGTGCATGTTGAAGCAAAAAATATATTTTTTTTTAATTTTTTTACTTGTAATTTGTTCAATGCTCTATATTAATAAAAAAAACTTTTAAAAAAATGTTCGTTTTTGACTGAGTTATAAATTTTTAAAAAAAGGTCTGTTTTCTCTGCCGCCAATGTAATGTCCCTCCTTAATAACTAAAAACAGGAGCACTTGTATTAATTTAACAATAAAAAGTCAGCTGTATTACTTGTTACCACATAAAGAGATGGTAGCAACATTCACTGGCTATTATTGGTTGCAGAATACCAAAAAGGAGTAAAAGTTAGCAAAAGGTGAATTTCTTGGGTAATAAGATAATTGTTACCGTGACAGAATTGATCTGTTTAAGTAACGGAAGTTTACGAAAGTTGTTTTTTTTCCGCAATGTAGAATTTTCAACTTTGATTTTCTCGAAAGTTCTTGAAAATTGTTTTTTTTTTTTGTATAATTTAAGGATCCTTCAAATCTATTTCTCAATTTCTAAAGTTTTTTAAGGTTAATTGATCCATAGTTGTTGAAAGTTCAGCCCAATCGCGAAAAAAACATTTTCAACACGCTGTGTTCCTGTGTTTGCATAAAAAAAAATCTGAAAATCTCTCACTATTTAAGCTCCATCAAGGACGTTCTTAGTTTCGATGGTATCGGTTTTAAAATGCAACCGATTTTAGTATTAAAAATTTCAATATTATGTACTAAATTTTCATAATAAACGCTATTTCTAAGCTTTAGACAAGCTTTTTACTGGGTATAATATTTTTTTATCTATAATGAACACAAAATCATTACTTCCAGTAGATCAAAATACACGAATATAAATGGCTTTTATGAAGAACACCAAATATATTTTATAATTTATGATCATGAGTTAGGAAGAATCTGCAATGCCTCGCAGAAGATCAAACTTTGGTCGGTTGTACTTGTGAAGCTGAAGCAACGAAACAAGTAATTTTTTCTATTTTTATTTATTTCTTCATTTCTTGAACTGTTTTATTATGCGTTTAAATAGATTTTTAACTGTCTCAAAATTTGCATCAAAACTTGTGTTGCGTTTGCATCAAGAGCACCATGCAACTGAGCTTTTATTTGGGAATAAGTCTTTTTTCCACAATTATTTCGAACATTATTTCTCATGCTTTCAAATCATAATTTTAAACGTGTCATGTACCAAGACAGTATATTTTTTCCTACGTCACGTACAAAGAGTGTGTTTGCTCTAAGCATTTGTAGAAAATAATATCCTTGCTTAATTAATGAAGAAATACACTTGACAGCTTCAATTTAAGTGGAATAAAATGTTTTTGATTATTTTTGTTTTTGGCAAAAGCTTGTATAAAATCTTAGAAGGAAACTCTCTGAAACTTACTTGCCAAAATTGTTTTCGAATTGATTGTGTTTCTTTCAAATTGGACTACAAATAAAGCATAGAGAAATGATGATGTCAGGTTTCAATGGTGGTCTCGGTTAAAATGATGCAGGTAAAGTCAATTATAATTTAAAACTAAAGTTCTTTAGTACTTTACAAAAGTACTATAGTATTTTAGTAAGGATTAAGTCTTATTAAGCTTCATTTTTTCACTTGACGTACGAAAAGATCAGCATTTTCTAAGAAAATATTTACTTTTTGTTGTTCGTGACTTAAACATAAAGTTCATTACAGCAAAAACTCTTGATTTTTGTCTTACAAATAATAAGAATCTTATCTACAGATATATTGTTTGATAGCGTTCTGTTCGATTTTTATGATGTAAGTAACCAAAGTAAGATATTCTACAGAATTATAGCTTTATTCGCACATTTGGGCAGGGGCTTCAATATATTATTTGGATTCAGCGTTTTGCGATAGACCTGATAGGGGATGTAAATGTTTCATACTCTCTCAATTCTCTTGGACATTAACGCAATGTTGGGTGCTTAAGGTACTTCTATGGGAAGTGTTCAAGGGAGGTATACGATCTAACTCCACCACCGCGAGTATTTTCCAGGCCCATCCCTATAATAAGAATGTATAAAATTTAATATAAGTGACGAAAAGCTTTATCAATGTGAGAATTGAATCCGAGACAAGTGTTTTGTCTTTATTTTAGCCATTTGAAACAATGAAGCCCTCCCACCCACAAACTTTTCTACCACCAACTAAAACTTTTATAAAGTTTTATATATTGATGAATTTCAAATTTCAGTTAGCTTAAAATGGGGACAAAAAAAATTAAACAAATATATATTAAAGCGTAGGATCATAGACAAGCCAGCATTCGAACCCAGGACTTCTGTGTGGCAGTTAAGAACGATTGCCACTCAACTACCGGGGCTTCTTAAAATCCACATTAATTATAAAAAAAAACAACTTTTTCCAGGTTCGAGTTTAATGTGCCCCTTTTAAGTCCGTCCATTACAAATTCGTTTAAAAAGTCAAAACAAAAAATATCCCAATCAACACTTAACTTTTAATAACTTCTTTTTCGAGATTCTTAGGAGCTTCCGCTTTGATATTCTTAGAAATTTGACAGTAAAAGTATGATATTTAATCCCGAAAAAATATTTCCAAGGCATTTTAATGGCAAACTTCGAGCATTGGAGCGTGAGTGAGCTTTTTTGATTGCTTCACCACAACTTGTTTCGAAGTTATGTATCACAATCTTCAGAGTATTGTCTTATATATGAGTTGCTGGTTTCACAACAAACTCTTCAGAAGCACTTAAGTGAGTTTATTTCTAGCTAAACAGCTTCTATGTTCCTTGAAACTAGAGTGAACTTTTCAATAACTCTAACTTTGTTTCACTTAACAAAAGTTTTCACGAAAGAGTTTATCTTAATAACTATTTTGTGATGTTCAATTATTAGTTGGGCTGGAAACAATTTATTTTCTTCATAGAGTATCTCATAGAAAGCAAATAAACAAATTCTGTAAAACGCAAACTTTATTTTGTCAAATATTATGGGAAAAACTGATTGAAAGGGTTAATTTTTATTTCAATTCTGGTATGTGGTATTCATGTTAAATTAATATGCTTAAATCCTTTTTATATAAAATTATTTAAATCAGAAAGCACTTACGTTACCTGCACATAAACGAAAATTCACTTATGAGATAACTTCACTGAGTCTGCTAAGACGAAAATTAAAAAAAAAAAAAAAACAAAAATACATAAATCAAGTTATCATGAAAGGCAAATAAGAACAAAAGAAAACAAAATAATCAATTTCTTTAAAAGCCTTCTAAATATTTCATCTTTTGAGCAACTTTTTTGTTGCTTTATAAAATTGATACCGAACAAATACATGGAAAACATTTTAATAAATTAAAATTGCACCTTAAGTTGAGATTATTTTGATATTGGTATTGATTTCAATATTGAAAACGTTTGGCATCACTTTAGCTCAAATTCGTTGAACATCATTATGAACAGAAAAAAAAACAAAATGTTCTTCCATACTTTCATCTTAAACTTCGTTTATTTCATAACTCAGAGGCAGGCATAAGGTATGCAGGCAAATTTCGTCAATCACGATACTTGTAGCAATTTTCTCAGCGAAATCACATGATTACACATCATATTTCATGCCGCCACCAACTGTTCGTCTTGGAGGCTTTGTACTCCCATCAGACTGACAGCAAGTACCGTTTAGGAGACTTTAAGTAAATTTCTCTAATGTGAGCCACATGAGCTACAGCGCAGAGCAGCTGCCTTGCGCTCAACTCATGGTTTATAACGGATGTAAGCAGTTATAAGAAGCTGAAGAAAATCTCATTCCGTCTACTTGTCAGCGAGGAAAACATGCGGTTTTATTTTTCTTTTTTGTGTGGTTTTCCCTTAGACGTTCGCAAATAATGTCTACATTTAACATTAAAGATATATATGTATGTATGTATATGTGCGTATAAAGTTGTGAGTTGTTAAATATTGGGTTTTAAAACTGGCAAACATTTTGTGAAAAATGAACAATTCTTCATACCAATTTTAGTTGGAAAATTCTGAGTAATGTTAATTAAAGCAAATAAAGCAAATGTTTGACAGTGACGAAGTAAAGAGGCATGTGTCAAGAGAATGTTTTAAGGCGTTTTGTAATTGAATCTCTGGCTTGTCTTATAAATTTATGCAAAAATGCGTGCTAGAAGTATGCGTTATCACTCAAAGCAGCCTTTATTTTTCTCATTAACATTTTGTAATTCAAACCAAAGATTGGTATGACTTATTCATTACAACACATCTTGTTTTATTTTCTGTAAGTATGCCTTGAGGCTTGTCAAAAAAATATTTAAATATCTTAAAATATAATGAATTATATTTTTGAAAGAGATAAATTTTTTGCTAGAGGTCTTACATTTTTTATGGATATTGTTGGCGAAGAACAACAAAGAAAATAAAATAAAAAGTTGTAATGTATACTTTTATAATTCTGTTTTTACAATTGTGGGACGATCCTCGCCAGCAAATCGTAGGACTTAAGTGATAAACTTACATATGGTAACAGGTGTGACTACCTCTAACTAATGAGCTCAATATTATCCATGTTGAAATCGTCTCAAGTCGATTTTTTGAGAGACCACTGTAATTTGAATACATGGTAGGCTTCAAACACAACGTACAATCTTTGCTTGATGGCCAAAGGAAGCCCGCCGCTCAAATTAGCCGCCAAAGTCTTTCGGGAGATAGTTTTTTGACGTTTCCAGGAGACACGACGCGGAAGTTTGAGTCAACTTGAGACGATTTCGACATGGATAATGCTCACTGCCTCACCAAGTTGAGCCCGCCGCTCAAATAAGCCGCCAAAGTCTATCGGGAGATAGTTTTTTGACGTTTCCAGGAGACACGACGCGGAAGTTTGAGTCAACTTGAGACGATTTCGACATGGATAATGCTCACTGCCTCACCAAGTTGAGGCAGTCCGACACGTTGCCATGTGAAGATCGCCCCCCTTATCTCTAAAATTTGTAGTATCTACACTCATATGCATCTCCTGACTTTATTGGACGAATTTCGTGCGGCGTTAAGTTATTTTCTTTATTTAAAATGTATTTTTGATTTAAAAATGTAAACTTAACATCTTTTCAATTTTTAAAGACACAATTTTTTTAAATTAATTTTTCCAAAATATTTCTTTTAATAGCGTAGAAACTGTTTTTCCAAATGAAAAAATTTGTTGAACAAATACATATGTAGAAAATATTGTTGGGCTTAATTTGATAGGATTGATTGTTAATCGAATCAAGTAAGCAATATACAAGATATATTTTAATATATGCTACTATATTTGAAATAAAAACTTTTTAACACAAAAAAAAAACCTACTTTAAAATCACTACAAAGTAAAAAATAATTTTATATTACTTTTACTTTGTATTTCTTGGTCAAACTTGATAATTTATTTATATTCATTATTAAATTGGAATTCTTATGATATCAATTATTCTGAATTTGTTTTATTTTTATCATAAATATATTAATACTAGCTGGTACCCGGCGCGTTGCTGCCGTCCTTGTCCAGTCTCTGTTCCAGTTTGCCAATAGAAGGCCATCACCAAAGAGAGACTCGACTCTGAGTTTCAATATTCTGTGGGTATTATTTCCAAAGCTATTATATATAAACAATTGTCTTTTATGGGCGGAACCAAACCCCTTGTCCAATGCCCGCTTTAGTTTGCGAGTATTTCGGAGTAGTAGAATATCACCAAATAGTTACTCCAAACCGAGTTTCTTTAATATGTGACTATTATTTCCAAAGTGATTCAGTTTTAAAAAACTGTCTTATATGGGCGGAACCACACCCATTGCACAATGCCCATTCTAGCATTCCATTATCAGGACACCACCAAAAATTAACTCCATTCTGAGTTAAAATGTTCTGTGACTTCTTCTATAGGTATTCTCTATCGAAAATTTTAATTGTATTGGTAGAGCCACGCCCCGTTTTCCAATGCCCGTCTGTTTTATAATTTAAAGGACTGGCCAATCACTTCATACTGAGTTCCATTGTTATTCGACATTTAGTTCCAAATCTATGTGATATCAAAAAATGTAATTTTATGGGCTATGGGGATCTCAAAATTTGAGATCGCTCAAATTTGACAGTCTATGGGGACGACTCAATAGTAAGTTCGTACCGAGTTTCATTGATGTGTGACTTATAGACGAAAGTAGAACCGAAAAAATTGTGTTCTTGAAAAAGTGCCACGCCCCTCGCGGGGAATAGGGTGAAAAATACTTTGCGACCTATTCTCATACCTACCAAGTGTACAAAAAAAAATTCATTAAAATCGGTCCAGCCGTTTCGGAGGAGTTCAAACACTAACACCGTGACACGAGATTTTTATATATTAGATTTTATGATAATTGAATATTGTTTACCAAAATTCAAAACGGGTTGAGAGATATGGAGCAAACATGGTAAAAATAGCAAGTACATTTTTTCCATTTTGATGATTTTGAGGCTTTGTTGAAGTTTTATCGTGTTAGTTTGCTCTAAGCTTTTATTTTCCTTGTCAATAGCTACAACTTTGCTCAAGACAGGAAAACAAAATTCCAAATAGCTAACGAGATATAGCCGTGAGAAAAAAAGCATTTGTTTTGAAAAATCAAGTTTAAGCCGATATCTTTCAGGTATCATAAAATCCGATCGGTAGCCAAACTAGCAAATTCCCGATAGGGTTTTTCTATTTACGTCACCACTTTAAGGAACAGCAGTTAAAAAGTTGTTGAAGTTCCATGACCTCCAAAATGTTACACTGTGTAATTTTACTGTGAATTTTATTACCCTAGTATCAATATTTACTGAGATACAGTGTTTTTCTGATAGCGACACGTCCATTTGTCGAATACCGCCCACTTAAATAGACGGGCACCTCCGCGTTGATGGTCTCTAAATGAGAATCTCCCAAAAAAGGTCCACCAAAAGTGAAGAAAAACATTATAATAAAGCACTCTAACAGCTTTTAACTTTATTATACCCTAAACCTGAAAGGTGAGGGTATATTAACTTTGTGCAAACGTTTGTAACGCATAGAACGAAGTGAGTCTGGTATAGAAAAGTATATATATTCTTGATCAGCGTCACCACGTGAGTCGAGCTATCTATGTCGAGCTAGAGATAATTGAATGAAACTTGGTACACATGGTTACATGCACTCAAGGATCTGCACTATTGAATATTTTTGGAATCCGCTCACGGACACGCCTACCTCCCATACAACGCAAAAATTTAAAACTGTATAACTCAGCTCATAATAAGCCTACAACAATAAAATTTGGTATGTGTGTGTTTTATATCAACACAAAGATGTCTTGGAAAAATGGACGTCATCCGCTCAAGATCACGCCCACCTCCCATACAACCCAAAAATTGAAAACGCAATAAATAAGCCTCTGTTTAACCTACAGAGCTAAAATTTGGCACGTATTTTTTTTATGACAAGAAAAAGATGGTTTTGAAAAATGGACGTCATCCGCCAACGAACACGCCTACCTCCCATACAACCCAAAAAGTTTAAAACTAAATAAATAAGGTTATGTTTGTCATAGAGAAATTATATTTGGTATGTATTTTTTTTATACCAAAACTAAGGTGTGTTCTAAAATTGGGAGTAATCCGTCCATGAACACGCCCACCTCCCATAGCGAAAGCACAATAAAGGCATTAACTGTGAGCTACAGGAATAAAACTTGGTATGTGTAAATTTTTCATCAACATTTAAATGCATATAAAATATAGGCTTCATTCGCCCACGGAGACGCCCATTTACAATAAAAATTTTTTGTTTTTGAAAAGTAGGTTTAGGGTATTTCATAGTCAGCCTAGACCGACTTTGGACTTTCTTTACTTGTTTTTTTTTTATTTTTATTAGTATAACTGCTATGTAACTTGAATATAACTTATTATAATTTATTTTTATTAAAATTTATAATGAATATCTTTACTGTATTTTACTACTGTCGGAAAAATTTGTCGCGTCTATGATGTCGCGTCCGTATTCGTGCTATATCTATTTAAAAAAAGGTAAGAGATAATTTTCATATTTCATAATTCTACGAAGAAAAGTTATACTTTGACCTCCATTAGCATGTATATCTTCTTATATATAAAATCAAATGTTTGTCCTTCTGTCTGTCTGTCTGTCTGTCTGTCTGTCTGTCTGTTCCGTATAGGCTCGAGCACCGCTTATCAGATTGAGCTGAAATTTGGACACCGAGTACCTCTCATAGGGAGAAATAACATAGGGGGTGTAAAAAAGTGGGCGGAAGTATGTGGGCGTGGCACTCTGTAATAACTTCTAAACGCCTAGACCGATTTCAATGAAATATGGATTGAAGGTTCAACTGCTTCCAAAATAAAACATAAGCTATAAAAAATTCCAAGGACTTACGCAAGAGGGCGCTTTAAGTAGTACATTTTTAAGACTCAATGACTCCTAAACGCCTGGATCTATTTCAATGAAATTTGGTATGAAGGTTCAACTGCAACCAATATAAAGCATAGGTAAAAATGTGGGCGGAATTATGTGGGCGTGGCACTCCATAATAACTCCTAAGCACCTGAACCGATATCAATTAAATTTGGAATGAAGGTTTGACTGCGCCCAAGATAACATAAGCTATAAAAATTCCAAAGACTTCCGCAAGAGGGCGCTTTAAGTAATGCGTTTTTAAGACTCAATAACTCCTAAACGCTTGAACCGATTTCAATGAAATTTGGTAAAAACGTTCAACTGCACCCAAGATAAAACATAAAATATAAAAAATTCCAAAGACTTCCGAAAGAGGATGCTTTAAGTAGTGCATTGTTAAGACTCAATAACTCCTAAATTACTTGATTGATTTTACTAAAATTTGGTGCATGAAATAACTTGACTCTGCAACAGAATTGAGACTATATAAATTTCAGAAAACTTCTATGCAAGGGCACTTTATTCAATCAACTATGTTCGGCTCATTCAAGTCAAAACGGATGAACCAATTTTGATGAAACTTGGCAAGCATTTGTATCTGTTACTGAAATAGATTCTATGCTTTTAAAAGTTCTTTCGACAAAAAACAAGGAACGAGCTGAATGCAAACGAAGTCAAGAACCAAAGACGAACAAAAAAAAGAAGTTTAACGAATACCAGCAGAAGCTATATAAAGACGAAAAAAAATTAACCGAACAGTATCGACCAAAACCGAAGTTGAACGAAAACAATCCAAAAATCGAATGGAATTTATTTGAGATAAAATTGCATATTAAATGCATGCTTAGAAAAACTTTAAACGCATTTCTCTCGAAATGACTTTTCAAACTGCACTCAGAAAATAGTTTCTCGGAGTAAGATAAAAAAGGCATCATATTTAAAGAAAATTGGTATTGACCTTGCTCCAGAGAATGCTTTTCTCTAAATGCGATCCTAAAATTCTCTAAAAATGATAAAAACCTTCTATGAAAAAGAGAAATACATAAAAATAATTCGATTTTAGAGAAAAAGACTTTTTATTTTTGAGAAAAAAATTTGTTTTTATTGAAGAAAAAACTTCTCATAGTGAATTATTTATCAAAATATATGAAAAAAATTTTCATTTTCAAAAAATTTTTCTGTATAAATGAGAATTTTTTGTGCGAGAAAAATATTTGTCATTATAAGAGACATTGAAATATTTCCATTTCCTAGAAGTGAAGAAATATTTCTTCAAAAATGTGAAAATTTATTCTAATTGAAGAAAATTTTATTTGAAAAGAGAAAATTGCTTTTGGCTCATTCCATACAGACGAGTGTGACGTTTTGACTACTTTATCGTGCTGAAAATGGTATTAACCGGTTAAAATTTTAGCAATTTACTATAGGGTATTTTAGAAGATGGGTATTTTAGAAGTTTCAAAATGCTAAAACATAATGCAGTTATTTAAACTAGTTTAATAGTTACATTCGCTTAAACACCTGGGACGGGTGTGACGAGCACAAGTTTAAAAACTAAAAATTCTGAGTTTAACATTGAAATTCAGTTCAGCTGCCACAATGAGACCATTTTTGACTTGCATATATTCAAATTTAATATATTTTCTGTTGAATAACAGTGAAAAAAATTTTGAAAAAATGGCGATAACCATTATTTTTTAAACTTTTAAATGGGACGGGTGTGACATAAGATTGTCCCGGGTGTGACGAGTGCGAATGATGTGGGAATTATATATAAGAACTTAATGGGTATAATAACTTTCACATATTTTTGACACTTAAATCAAAAAAATATGTTTTTTATTAATGTATTAATTTAAATAAAAAAAATATTTTTTTGCAAAAAATTTGTTTGCATGAATTTTTTATCAAATTAATACCTATACAAATAATTTCAAGTTTTGAATATATTTTAAAAAAAAAATATTTTTTTGCAAAAAAATTTTTCGCATGAATTTTTGATCAAATTAACACCTATACAATTGATTTCGCTATACATGAATTTACAAAACTTGTTTTAATCAAAGAATTTATTCATATACTTGCAAAAATTTCATTATTAGAAAAAAATTTTGAAAACCGTTCCGGGTGTGACCAACTTCTTGTAACGGAAATGAAGAATAACAATAATTTATTGAATGAAAAAAGTTAACAAATTTATGTAAAACATCAACATCCTTACTTTAGGAAAGTTTCATTCTTATCATAAGCCCATGTTGCTTCTTAGGAAAACTATAGCCTTTTTTGGGACGGTTGTGACACAGAAAAAACACTCAGTTTAAATATTTTGAACTTTGAAAACGCAGCTACCAATCATTATTACAAACTATTCTAACACAACATTAATATCTTTTTTAATATTACTAACCTTATTTTTTTTAAGTTGTATCAAAAGATGACCGATTTTAAAGTTTAAATTAAATCAAAATATTTAAAAAATTTTTTCAACTCGAAGTTTGTTTAGTTAAATTGTCAAAATAATATAAAAAAGCATTTAATTTAAAAATATTTTTGCAGCAGGACTAACTTAAGATTCCACTTCAATTCGAAAACCAAAAATTTCTTCAAATACATGCATTTTAGAATTCATGTTTCCGTTCCTCATTTCTGTGGAATGAGCCTTTTATCGAAAATAGAGAAATTTTTCACCGGAGCAAGATATGTGTTTTTTTTCTGAGTGCGGGTGTCCATTTTCCTCAGAAACCAGACGTCAGATCGAGACGTTGAAGATGTCATTTTTTGTTTTAATCATGTCTGGCAGGTACAGTTTTACGGAAATTTGACTAAACACTTTCGACGGAAGGAGGGGGCAAAACCGCAAAAAACGATAATTTAAAAAATTTTAAAATTGAATTGATAATTTTAAAACGTAAAAATGAGAGCAGTTTTGAAAATCGTCCTCTTTCTGTGCTAGTTATATATATAAAAAAGTTCTCAAAATTAGCTAAATTTTGCATTTTTCTATACCAGCTTAACAAAACTTCCGTTTTTTGTCGCGTCCGTTCCATTTTATGATTGCTTATTACTTTGTACTAATTTCTACTAAATCTTGCCAATATTTTTATAGAATGTAGCACTCTTTCATCGCGTTTGAACACTTAAAATACATATCGGCTCTTTTTGTTTCTTTCTTATTTTTCGAGTAATTAAAACTGTGCGAATGTCGCGTCCGTGCCACTGGGAGATGCCCATATGTTGACAAAAAATTACGGCAATCGGGCAAGTTTTTTAGGAGTAATCGATGTACATACATTCACAAAAAAAAAAAAAAAACAGAGAAACCAACCAACTTGAGAACCTCCTCCTTTTTGAAGTCGGTTAATAAAGGAATGCCGTGTACAGACATTTTTTTTGATTTTGGCTCATAGTGTTATCAATTTCTCAAAAAATTAAAGACCTTAAAAGAATTTTTCAGAACAGCCATTTCTGAGCTATTTTATTTATCTTCTCACTTAAAATTATTATGTATATTGCTTTATATCAAAATTTTATATTAAATGGATGTTTTTTAAAACGGTCTGGCTTGAACGGCTTTTAACCAAAGTTTACCAAAGATTAACCAGTTAAGATTATTTTAAAGCATTGAGTTGATTCACTTTTTCTTAGGTTAGAAAAGAAAAGAAAGGTGCCTAAAGCGCTTTACTGTAGCTACAGGAAAAAGAGCTTTTTTGAAACTGTTTACAAATTTTCTTTCAACGTGTGCTTAATGTATGAAAAACTTTAAAACATTACTTTAAATCTTAAAACAAATTTTAATTATATTAATGCTGCATTGAATATTGTTTACTTTTTGTTAATATAATAATGGATATGAGCAAGGCACACATTAAATTATATTTTTAAATGAATTCAAATTAATTTCGATGTTTTGAAATTTTAAACTTTTTAACCTTAACCTAAAAACACTTAACTCTACTAAAATAAAATATATGCATTAATTTATTGGTTTATAAAAAACATATGTAGTTATTAAAAAATTAATTTTGTGTGCAGTTAACTGCATATTTTTTAGACTCATTCTAAATTCGAATTGCAGTTAGCCATTCAGACTAATCCGAAAAAAACATTTTATTGCCTAATTATTTGTTTTGCGTTGCATTTAAATAAAGCGGAGACCATCTGCAAATTGTGCAATAAGACGGCTTAACTTGTTTATTTGTACACAAATTCAAATTTAGAAAGGATTTTAACCACACATCGGATTATTATCAATTTTAATGTTCATATGTGAGCATATTTATATATGAATGTTCACAATATTCAGTGTATAGATGTTTGGAACAGATAGATTTGAAATAAAATATGCATCATGATTATTTCAAAATAAAGCTTTAATTTGTTAACTGTTCTATGAAGTTTTTCAGTCAAGTTTTGAATAGGAAAAAGACATCATCCTTGTTTGAAATGTTTATAAAAGGCATATCCTTCTCATAAATGACAATTTAGTAAGCATTCCAATGATATCTAGTCCAGAGTGTAAGTATCGTGAATTAATTATGCAATAATAACACTGTGTGACAATTTCGAAATTTTTTGTATCGGAGTAACAGCTGTTTGTTTCTGGCAGAGAAGCACTCCAAAAGCATGACTGCATACTCCATTTTGTCGTGGAGAGACTTAATTATATAGTTTAATTCATCGTGCAGATTGTGACAAATTTATTGTCGTTTTACACTATCAAGAACTCAAAAAATTGATATAAGTACCATAATAATGCAACGAATCAGACAAATTAAAAAAAAATTATGTTCATCCGTTTGTGCAAAACTCTGCCATTGCAAACAAATTTCTATCAAATTGCAAAAATATCTAACAATTACTTTGATAAATGAAATATTTTAACGGTTGAATAAACGGCAACTGTGTACAAAATCAAAATTTATTATCATTGAAATTGACTAAAAACTCGTTTTAAAGTTGTTCACTTTATTTAATTGATCGTCCACTTCTACGGTCCACACCCACACAACTATAACAAGTTGATTACTTAAACCGGGAATTATACGTTTTTGAGGTTGGAATCAGTGGCGTAGCGAGCATAGCTGGCGCCCGGGGCAAAACAATTTTTGGCGCCTCCAATGAAATAATGAAAAAAATTATGATATATTATATATATATTTTTTATTATTTAGTACAAATAATTATAATACACTTGTTAAATTACATTAACACAAATAACACTATGCGTCAAAATCAGAAAAAGGTTCTGTACACGACAGTTCATTATATTTTGTTATAGATTAAGGGTCTCTTAACACGAAAATTGCAAAAAAAAATTTTATAGTTAAGTCTAGTAGGGTAAACTGGGGTACCCTTGACTTTGGGGCACATTTGACTAGACGTTTTCGGTATGAACGAACCGTTATTTTTCAATAATTTGTTTTATAAATTTTGCATCATTGTATTTCAGTAATCGTCACGAAGTTCGACGATTCTTGCATTACATGAAGAAAAGTAATAGAAAAGTTTTTGGTTTTTTTGCGCGCGTAACTGTTATTTTCCGGTTCTGATACGTAAGGACTTCCTGACCGAGTTATAAAAGTTAATCAAAGTACATTTCACAAAAGGTAAAACTATTTATGTTTTTGAAAATATAAGTAAATTTCAATAAAACTAAATATAAACTAAAAAAATTTAAAAAACAAGAAGCCTAAAGCCAATGTACCCAAATACATTTGACATTTTTGATTGGGGTACTTTTGACAAATGTTATTTGTACGAGTACAAAGATCGAGTAACATCGAGATGTTACCAATTCATTTTAAAGTTTTTTAATATATTTCTAAATTGGTTTTAATAAAAAAGAAGTGGTTCAAACATCAGAAATAGGACTATCATTAGCCGAAGAAATAAAAGGACATGAAGAGAACAGAACGTTGGTTAACGAATGAAGAATGAAAGTCTAAAGATAATAGCAGTTCTAGTAACAACTACAGCTTTGATTCTTTTGGATTGTTCAGTGATATTGGTCTAATTTTTTTCCAAGTATTCAGCCACTTCACTTTTAAATTATTTTTTCGTGGAGCATCAACATCAGTAGAATTCACAAACGCATTAAAGAAACTTGTGGTTATCATTAACTAGCCCTTAACTACCTAACCTGTTAACTCGTATCCATAACATCTTTGCTACCATTGTTTATTCCTAACTTTGACAGTTCGTTAGAGATAACTGTTGCTTGCTTAACTGCTCGCTAACTGAAATAATAAAGTTTATATTTTTTATTTCAATTAAGTAAATTTTACTATATTTAATTTTGACATCAATTATATCGAACTGATCATGTTAAATTCTTTATTTTAACTCTATTCTACTCTTACAAACACGAACTAAAGATATATTGAATTTTTGTATGAATAATGCTGGTCTATTTTGAAGGGTAAAGCATGAATTTTTCAATTTCTTCATAACAAAATATTCGTCAGAATTTTCACGCAACAAAAAAATGAATGTTGCTAGTGAAATTTCACGCAAACGGACAAAGATTTTATATGATTTATAAGATTTTTAAAGTTTTCTCACTTTTTTCAAATATAGTCGCATATGTTGAAATATATCCTGTACACTTCTTGTTCAATATTAATAATCACGCTAAGCCGAATAAAATTTCTAAGTTTCTTCATGTTTGTTCAACAAATTTTTACATTTGGATGAGTAGTTTTTGCGCTATCATAATTCATAAAAAATCGAAAACTATTTTCATTTTTAGTGGAGAATATAAGCTACCGCCGAAAGAAATGCGTGCAAAAATACGGTCAAGAGATGCATTTGAGTGAAGACGCTTAAATTCGGCATTGTACTGTATTTTACATATTTTATTCAATTTTACACTGATTGATACATTGATACTGAAATAGTAATAAGTATTTGAAGTGCTACTCTCAGGTTTGGAAAAACATCTTCTTCTGTTGGAAATGGAAGTTCTGTTCCATTTAAATCTGTATTATAAAACTCACCCAAATTTTTACAATTCTTTCAAGGTCGTTGTACGGATTATCCTTACTTAATAAATTTTCAACGTCCAGTAAATACCAAAATTTGGAATTAAGGTCCCTTAGTAGTGCAAAATGTAAACTTATTTCCTGATGCAGACGATCAAGAACGCTTTTCAGAACGCCAGATTTTTCACTTTCTGCGGAAAAGCTATATCTCCAGTCAATTTTCCGCGCATTTGTCGGCGACATTTTATACGGATTGTTGTATCGATTCCTCATTTTTTACAAAGATTTTTAGCCTTTTCGATAACTTTTTCACATATCCGTTACGAATTTCTGCAAGTTCAGTCGCCAATAATTTAAGATCATGGAACGCTTATTTAAACTTAATTTTAGGATCCTGTAATCTTAGGTGCACACGATCAATCCTCTTAGAGTTCATGCCAGAAATGGACTAAAGTTATGATATTTAAATTCGGTTTAAGATCAAGATTGCAGCATTTCTGGTGTACCACTTGTGGCAGTATTTTCATCTGCTAATTTTTCTTATAGTTCTACGTATTCTTCCAGTCCCTCGACAATAACGCTAACTGCTTGCGCTCTGGCGCTCCATCGTGATACAGATTCTTTAACAGATTTTTTAACAATTTCTATCGTAATGTTGAACGTGAGAAAAAGAGACGTATGTTTTCAATTATTCCAAAACATGTAACAAAGATGGAATCTTGGTTAGCTGTAGTAACTCCTACTAAATTAAATGTGTGGTTATGACAATTTACAAATGTTGCCTTATTATTTTTTTTTATTAGTTTTTATTGAACGCCAGATATGTGATTTGACATAAGGGCAGCATTATCATAACATTGTACCCTACAGTTGGCTTACTTAATTATTGAATTAATTAATTAAAACAAATTTTTTTGCAAAATTTTGTTTGTCTTGAGAATGATTTGGCGCCCGGGGCATGATGACACCCCCTGCCCCCCTCGCTACGCCACTGGTTGGAATATAACCGAATTCCATTCAAATTTCAAGTATTAAAAAAAAACACCCAATAACATTTGCAAACGATCTAAAAATAACATTACGAACCAACAACAACCACTTTAAAACAACAATAAAGGCAAAATAAAAACAAACAAATAAAACAAAATATGTGGAGGTCTAATTTTTTTCCTCTGACATTTTGTGTGCAACGTGCACCACATTTCAAATGGTATCGAATGTTTTTGAGCTCCTAAATATATGCAGCATTTACCGCAATAACGGCAGGAAAGACGTATGTATGCACGTGTGCAACTATAGTTGTGTATGAGTGCGCTTATGTTTGTGTTTTTTGAGTTGGTGCATGAAAGTTGCGCGTAGTCTGC
Organism: Tetanocera ferruginea; assembly: GCA_958299015.1. Classification (NCBI taxonomy): domain Eukaryota; kingdom Metazoa; phylum Arthropoda; class Insecta; order Diptera; family Sciomyzidae; genus Tetanocera; species Tetanocera ferruginea. The sequence goes on along the minus strand of OY282644.1, from coordinate 35,129,762 downwards.
ATATTTAAAATAGCTCGAAATAGATTTCGCCATAGACTGGCGCTCGACTACGCCATTCGCCGCAGGGATATTTTTATTTACCACTTAATACAGCACGAAACTAACTCTATTAGAATTTCGGCTGTTTGTGTCTATCATGATGTTGTTTTGTAGTTGTTGTTGTTGTTGTTGTTTGTCTATTGTTGTCGTTATTACAGTTCTAAATGCGCTCATTTTGCTTGTTTGTTGGGCAATTTAAAATTTATTGAAGTTAACGTAGTGCTTAATATGCTTCACACGGTGTGCCTCGATGAGGGCGTTCGCTGGGTTCTATTGTTTCTGTGCTCTTCGGATGCATGGCTAATACCGTAAAACGCATAACAGTATTAATTACCATTCACAATGATTACGGCTCTTTAAAGTTTGACAATTTAGTGCTGGCGCAGGGAATCATCGACATAAGCGTTTCCAAAAACGTCTATTGTTCCTTTGTTGCACCATGCATAGCTGTTTGGCTTAATAATGCAGTTCTGATAATTCGTTCGTTGGATGATTTCAATAGCTTAAAGTTGTATATAATTCTGACTTTGAAATTTGTTGTATTTAAATAATTTTGTTGTGATAATTAAAAAACTTGAATTATTAATTTGGTATTTAGTATTTCTCAAAGCTCGTCGTACATATGACCCTTCGGATTGGAATACACACAAATTTTTGTTGTGTTAAAAAAGTTAATATTCTGTGCAAACTGTTAGGCTAAAACTTTTTCGGTTATTTAAGTTTAAATGCTTAAAAAGCACAATAATCAAAAAATAATTACAGGTTGAGCGATATACTCGTAAGGTGCGAAGAATGATGCATGTGTCTTTTATGCATTTACATGACCAGTCAAGACTAACCAATATTTTTCGATTATATAAAGACTGTCCTAGAAATAACGGTCCTTTTGTTTTAAGGTCATTTATAAAAAACTATTACCTCTATAGCAACATATTTGGTACCTAAATAAAGTATAAATATTGCAGATAAAAAAAAAACATACTTATTAGTAAAATAAAAGAGCTACTGAAAAGATGTCGTCTTAACAAGAAGAAAAGCGGAAAGCAATTATTTGCAAATACCTGTGAAATCCAAACACCACGTACAAAAAGATCGCTAAGGAAGTTGGCGTGTGCGTAAAAAGTGTCGGAAGGACCATAAAACGATACAAACAGCTTACCTCTTTATCAAAAACGCTAGGCTCAGGGAGAAAAAGTGGTTCAGCGAACCAAGCGGTGGCTCAGAACGTTAAGCGGCTGTTTACTCAGAATCCAGGCACTTCGGTTCGTGATATGGCAGCAAAAGTGGGAACATCAAAGTCAAGTGTTCAACGAATTTAAGAAATTGTACAACCTTAGGAGCTATAAAGTACAAAAAGTACCTGATAGGTCAGAAGAAAAGGATGCCGAAGTCAAGAAGAGGGCTCGAAAACTGTATCATACTGTATAATTTGATTGCGTGATCATTAGGGCGGGTCGATTTAAAAATCGCTCAATGCTCTGTGAAAATCGTATTCTACAGATCAAAATAAGAAACTTTGCCGAAGGAACCATACCTCTAAAACGAATTCTGATGTCGCCCAATTTGGGTCAAACTTTTGGGTAGGGGCAAATTTTGAAAAAACCCCATTTGACCCATTTAGAGTGCTCTAATCGAGTCCAAATGTATGACCGACCCCCACTAACTTTGAAGGCCCGACCCACCCATGCCAGTGGCACACCCCCTGTGAAAAAAATCGCCAGTTTAGGCACCGGATGCAGTGGGATAATCCGATTGGCCATAGAATCATCCATTTTGGTCCAAATGTTCCATGGAACCCAAAAATGTGCCAATGACCCACCTGTGACCTCAGATAATCCCACTGCATTCGATTGGCCATAGAATCATCCATTTCGGTCCAAATGTTCAATGGAACCTCTAAAACTGCCAATGACCCACCTGTGACCTCAGATAATCCCTTTGTGTTTCTTTATTATCGGTTCAGGCTTAAAGTACGTGAATACTATTCACGTGAATGCTATTAACGTGAACCACGCGAATGTGAACTTCACGTGTAGGTCGTGAATAAAATACACGTGTAGTTGAGGTTCGTGTTTCAACACGTGTTCAATACGAAACACGTGTTTGAGCTAAAGCTCTAATACGAACCAATCAGTTCGTGCAAAATAAAATCAACTAGTAAACCTGTTGCCCGAATTCGAGCAATTCAATAAAAATGAAATGTTAGCAACATTATAGACGTTTAATTTATGATATTCCATTCAAGCAGCTTTTTTCCTCAATAACGATATATTCAGTCTCAATAATGATATAAAAGATCATCATCTGAATGCTTAAAACGTATGATCTGACACTAAATTTTTAAATGTAAATGTCATATACGAAGACGGACTTACACTAATATTACTACCAAGATAAACATTACTACTATTCAAAAACATCGCTGCGTAACTTTTCAAGCTATAAAACATAAAATAAATTAAATAAAAACGAAGTATAAAATAGATTTTAGAAAAATAATAATACTAAGATATTATAAAAAAATTAATTAAAAATACTTACAGAACACCTACAACATCAATTTACATCAATATACGATGAAAAAACGCAAAAAACCCAAAAAAACTTTTTTTTGAAAACCGTTAAAATTTGACCGAGTTGTTTGCTCAGAAAGTGGAACTTTTGATTTTGGAACTGCATTTTTCGGACAATTGACATTTGAGGAATGCATAAAAGATAATTTTGGCTAAAAATTTTTAGTTTTGAAAAAAACTCAAATTCGATCAACTTATAAGCTCTTGTTAAACTAAATTTTAAATCGATTTAATAGCGGATTTTTGCACAAAAATTTTATTTCTGTTTTAAAAGGTTGGGAACCCCCTGAAGTGAAATCACAATTTTTAAAAGTGGTTTGCACAATTTCAGCCAAAACCTGATTAAATGAGATCGAAATCAAAAAAATCGGTCTATTGGTATGGGAGGAGTTGAAGTCACAATAAAACCTTAGCCTATTAATTATATAGATACAGGCATAAACAACGAAACAAAAACAAAGAAAGCAGCAGGCACAGCAGGTACATTTTAAGCAGCTGATGATCGACTTTCTTATATAAAAACATGCATTTTTCTTCTTATATTTTACTATTTTGTGACTTTCATATAATAGTGACAAAATTCAAAATTAGATATTCATTCAGCGCAGAATATATCTGATATTTTAGTATATATATTATCTTTGAACGATAAGTATTAAAGGCTGTAGGTATACCCTAAAGTATTAGCCAAAAACGTTGCATGACCTTCAAAAAATCTGTTAAAACGACCCCATACAAACCGCGCTGTAAGACGTAATTCTACGTCAAAAAGAATGAAGAAGTCTAAGTTTTAAAAACTTTTTTTTATATTTGCGTAGTAATTAAGTAGCACTATATTAAGTAAAAAAATTATAACAACTGACACTAAGAATTAAAAGATATAAGCAAGAATATGCACTGGCGTGACGTTACAAAAAGCAGAAGTGGTTTCCGACTTAGATTAGAAAATTTACAAAACTCTGCGAATTGGGCAAGACTTTTTATACAAAACTTTATTTGAAAGAATTTAAAATAATATTAGTTTATTTTGCTAGTAAGCAAATTAAAAAATCTTTTCTCAGTTTTTTTTTACTTAGCGTGACGCTACTGGCGTTTTGTTACTTAATTTTTCATCGGAACATTTTAAGTTAAAATTTGTTTAAACATAAAGTTTGGCTTTTATATATTATTAGTATAGAAGCCCGTTATACGACTGTTCGAATTCAAAATAATTAAGTAGCTGACGGTATGACATTTTTCATTCACCTCAAATGTTATTTTGTTCCTGTCATCGTCAATGTGTCCTTACTGATGACACCTTACCTTACTAACAATTTTTTCATATGAAAAAGCACTGTAATTGCGAAACAGGTTCTGGTCCAGGCTAACATGTTCAGCCTATGTATAGCAATTGCAACTTTAACAGTTTGAGCGATATAGAGCATGGAGCAGGACGATTGTCTTTTATATATTAAGATTACCTGCAATATTTTATAATTTTATTACTAAAATACCTGCAACCAAATTCAATAACGAAATCATGAAAACTTCGAGCAATGTGGCGTGACGTTACGCTGTTTTCAAATCTAATATATAAAATATCAAATGTTTGTCTGTCTGTCTGTCTGTTCCGTATAGGCTCAAGCACCGTTTACCCGATTGCGCTGAAATTTGGACACCGAGTACCTTTCATAGTGAGAAAGAACATAGGGGGCATGTAAAAAAGTGGGCGGAAGCATGTGGGCGTGGCACTCTATAATAACGTCTAAGCGCCTGAACCGATTTCCATGACATTTGGTATGAAGGTCCAAAAACTTCCGCAAGAGGAAGCTTTAAGTAGTGCGTTTTAATTAAGACTTAATAACTCCTAAACACCTGGACCGATTTCAATGAAATTTAGTATGAAGGCTCAACTGCACCAAAGATAAAGAAAAGGTAAAAATTGGGTGGAATTATGTGGGCGTGGCACTCTATAATAACTCCTAAACACCTGGACCGATTTCAATTAAATTTGGAATGAAGGTTCGACTGCGCCCAAGATTACATAGGTTATAAAAATTTCGAAAGACTTCCGTAAGGGGGCGTTTTAAGTATTGCGTTTTTAAGACTCAATAACTCCTAAACGCTTGAACCGATTTTAATGAAATTTGGTATGAACGTTCAACTGCATCCAAGATAAAACAGAAAATATAAAAAATTCCAAAGACATCCGAAAGAGAGCGCTTTAAGTAGTGCATTGTTAAGACTCAATAACTCCGAAATGACTTGATTGATTTTACTAAAATTTGGTACATGAAATAACTTGACTATGCAACAGAGTTGAGGCTATTTAAATTTCAGAAAACTTCCGTTAGAGGGCGCTTTATTCAATAAACTATGTTCGGCTCATTCACGTCAAAACGGATGAACCGATTTTGATGATACTTGGCAAGCATTTGTATATGTTACTGAAATAGATCCTATGCTTTTAAAAGTTCTTTCGACAAAAAACAAGGAATGAGCCGAAGGCAAACGAAGTCAAGAACCAAAGACGAACGAAAACAAAGAAGTTTAACGAATACCAGCAGAAGCTATATAAAGATGAAAAAAAAATTACCCGAACAGTATCGACCAAAACCGAAGTTGAACGAAAACAATCCAAAAATCGAATGGAATTAATTTGAGATAAAATTGCATATTAAATGCATGCTTAGAAAAACTTTAAACGCATTTCTCTCGAAATGACTTTTCAACCTGAACCAGTGATGATATCGGATCATTTTCGAGAGTACTATTTTACAAAGGCAAATAGGACTTTTTTATTGGTTAGGGTACTTTTTATTAAGTAATGATATGTGAATAAATACATAAATTAAAACCAATACTTTTTTAAATTATTATATTTATTACATAAAGGAACAATAAATAATCAGGATTACTTTCAGAACGTTAAATACGTATATTAGGATGCCTCGACCTCTAGGGGCAAAAAACAAGTTGTCATTGCCACCAACTTAAAATTAACCTGACCAAAGATATTGCGCATTTTAATGAAAATTTTGGACTTTTTCTTTTAAAAGCTCTTGTTCTGGGAACATTTCTTAAATAAACGGCAAATAATGCGTGACTGGGCGAGAATTTTGGCAATAAGTTTATGACTTAATTTTCAAAAATGATTTTTTTTTGAACTTTTGACAGAATTTCAAGTAAAATTCTTTAATATACCAGAGTACTTTTTTCGGCAAGAAGGTACTCGGGTACTTTTGTAGAGTCAATAGTACTCAAAAAAGTACTATTCCACTCAAAATATCATCCCTGACCTGCACTCAGAAAATAGTTTCTCAGAATATGATAAAAAATGCATCATATTTAGAGAAAATTGGTATTGACCTTGCTCCAGAGAATGCTTTTCTCTAAATGCGATCCTAAAATTATCTAAAAATTAAAAAAACCTTCTATGAAAAAGAGAAATACATAAAAATAATTCGATTTGAGAGAAAAAGACTCTTTAGTTTTGAAAAAAAATTTGTTTTTATAGAAAAAAATCTTCTCATAGTGAATTTTTTATCAAAATATATGAAAAAATTTTCATTTTCTAAAAATATTTCTGTATAAATGAGAATTTTTTGTGCGAGAAAAATATTTGTCATCATAAGAGACATTGAAATATTTCCATTTCCTAGAAGTGAAGAAATATTTCTTCGAAAATGTGAACATTTATTCTAATTGAAGAAAATTTTATTTGAAAAGAGAAAATTGCTTTTATCGAAAATAGAGAAATTTTTCACCGGAGGAAGATATGTGTTTTTTTTCTGAGTGCGGGTGTCCATTTTCCTCAGAAACCAGACGTCAGATCGAGACATTGAAGATGTCATTTTTTGTTTTAATCATGTCTGGCAGGTACATGTCTGGCAGGTTTTACGGAAATTTGACTAAACACTTTTGACGGAAAGTGGGGGCAAAAACGCAAAAAACAATAATTTAAAAAATTTTAAAATTGAATTGATAATTTTAAAAACGTAAAAATGAGAGCAGTTTTGAAAATCGTCCTCTTTCTGTGCTCGAGACACAACGCCGAGTAACACCGGGTTACATCCGCTAGTTTAATATAAAATTAACGGTTTTTCTTCCTCACGATTTTTTTATAAAATTTACTTAACTTTATTAAAATTCATTAAAATGCAAAATTTCACGCACTTTTGAACGTCAGCGTAGAAAAAATAGCACTAAATTCTTTTGTGTCTGGCGTGACGTTACCTCAGAATATCATTAGAAGCAAATCAAAATTTTACCGTTAATTGATATTTGTTTGCTCTTTTGCATTTATTTTGTGGTTAGTTGTTGTTGTAGCAAAAGTTTTGCATAAGAGTGCAATTGCACAATTACTCTTAGAAATGGAAATTGTAAAGAGAAAATGCTCATAGAAATTAACAAAACTGACCAAAACATTAACTTTAACTTGGTAGCCCGGTATCTTGTCATCGCAACATCGGAAAAATTTGAACTCTCTAAGTAAATTAATTATGAATATTTCTCTTTAATAATACAAGTAAAAACAAATGTTGGTTAACTTTTAATTTTTTGGTCACGGTAGACTTTTCTGCGGAAATGCCCATATGTATAATATGTAAAACCAGTCCTATAGTGAAAACACTTTAGGTGATATCATTAGTTCTTTGAAATTCAACTTGTGGGCTGCACAGTTAAACCCAATTATCCCATAATTTACCCAATTGTTAAAATATGAAAACAAAAAAAAAAAATCTTAAAAAATTATCCAACGTTAGCCAATTATAATTGGTATATAATGTTTCAATTATTGGTATATAATGTTCATGATTATTGGACATAGCTGACCTTTTTGACTTATTCCCATGCTTTTCCGGTGGTATATCTACTTTCTTAGATTTTTCTTATAAGAATTTTATGACCTTGAAATTTTCTTAAAAAATGTATAAAAAATTTTCCATCACTAACCGATTAATAAGACCAACTGATCTTTGTTGACCTATTTTATATCTTTTAGGTGGTCTATTTAGTGTTTTGAAATTCCACACCTGGCTTGCACAGTAGATCCAAATGTGCTACAATTTTTTAAAAAGTTCATAAACAATGTTCTATCACTGACCTTTTAATGCGACCAATTGACCTTTTTTTATCCGTTTTCATGCCTCTCAAATGTCACCATTGGGTTTTGTAAGTTGCAAAATTTTTTTAAATTTAAGAAGTAATTCATAAGGGTTCAACTTTAAAAATTACGGTATATATTTTCTTTATCCTATGAGTTCAGTACTTATGCACTTTTTTTCTGATATAGTCTGTTAATTTTAAAATGTCTATAAAAAACGACGTATAAGAGCGTATGTTATTATATTTAATAAGGGACCGAAAATAACTGTTATTGTACAATTTTCAAATGATAAAGACATAATGAAAAAATTGTCGAAGGAATTTTTCAAACATACCATTATGATAAAAATGGCCTCAGCTTTACGAATATTAAGTGCCTTTTAAATTTTCGACTGATTCCATAAAAGTTCAAATTAAACTGTTATTTTTTGCATTTTATTTTTTCCGGCAAAAATTACGGCTACTTTTGACTTTTATTTAATCGGTCAAAAATAACAGTTATTTCTTGAGTTTTATTTTTCGGTCAAAAATATCAGGCAATTTGTGTTTTTTTAAAGAGCGCTTGACCGGTTAAAAAATTATTGATACCATGTGTAAAATGTGCACACCGATGAGACGAAAATAATGATATCAATAGTGTTTAAGTCGGTAAAACGGCCTTTGAATAAAAACAAATTGCCTGATATTTTTGACCGAAAAAATAAAAGGCAAAAAATAACTGTTATTTTTGACCGATAAAATAAAAGTCAAAAGAAACTGTTATACTTGCCCGAAAAGATATAAGGCACAAAATAACTTTTATTTTTGTCGGAAAAAATAAAAGTTAAAAGATAACAGTTAATTTGTGACTTTTTCGATAAAAACCATAACCGGTACGGTCCCTGTATTTAATTTTAAAAACTGTATTTTCTAGTTTCTTTTTTTGTTGTTTTAACGCTAATTTGCAATACTTTATCAGTAAAATATACTCAGTTGGATACAATTTTACAACATAACAAATTTAAAGCATAAGAAGAAAATGTTTCACATAAACTGAAGAATTTATTTTCAATTTAATGATAAAAGTACTTTCCAACTAATATACTATTTCCAGCACTCTTATCGTGTTCCAATGAGTCGTAGCCAAACTTTGAAATGTATTAAAAATTATAAATCAACAGCCTAGAAACACCGAAGGTAAGGTAAAGGACATGTAAAATATTTTCATTATTAGGGCTCAATTCACAGGAACACATGTTGTGTTGAAACTTTAACATGAAATATTAATAAAGAACAACTTGAATTTATGTCTAGCAGAAAAATACGCATTTCATACATATATATATAAATATATACATTTTGGTGATACAAATTGAAAATAGAGTAAAGCAGCAACAAACGACCTTCAAATTTACGCCCCAGGCTTCAAAAGTGCCTTTTTAAATATTTATGACACAAGTATTAACTAGTTTTTCATCGAGTTTGATAATTGTCTTGCTGGCAAAGTGTTCACATTAAAATTTTAGAATACTAATGAATATTCTTTGGTATTTTATTTGCTTGAAAATGTTCTGTGAAAAAAAGTTATGCAACAAGTCTTTAGCGGCAGTCAATTTAAATCAAAGATGCTACCGTCTTTACTTCCGCACTCAATTTACATGAATGCAGAACCATCCGAACCATGCGAACCATTAAACAGCAACGCCTCAGTGCTTAGAGCTTGTCACTTGTTAATGTTTAGTTGAATGGTTACTTGCTTGGTTGACTTACTTGGTAGATGGGTGCTGGTTACTGGTTCTGCTCATAGCCATCCGTCGATTCGTTGAGTGTCAGTGCTGAGTGTCGGCGACAGCAACAGATACCAAAGTGATTTTCAAGTTTAAAATACGATAATTGGCAAAAGTTTTCCTCTCTGAATAAGACTGTTGATGGAACGATTCGATTCTATTAAAAGTTAAAAGAACACCGCCTTCTGGGTTCCATCTGAAGAAGCGGAAGCTTCCTTGAAATGTTTCACTACCGTAACTGCTGGCTTTATATAAAGTTACGTCTTATATAGATTTTGTTAAATTGAATATTTTTGCACAATTTGTTCTATTCAAAAAAAAAAAAGAAGAAACAGTTTGAGTGGCTAACATGTGCCACTTCCGTAATACCAGATGAATTAACTCAATGAATTCTGGCGCAAGAGCAGAGTGATATCGTTAATGTTATTCGAGGGTTATGAGGCGTAAAATAAAACCATTGAAATATTCTCTCACAACAACAAAAAACACATAAAGTTAATCTTTATTTAGGCTTAATTTTGGAATATGATATCAAAAATTTTCAGTTTATTTTAAAATTAACTTGGCAGGAAATGAAAAAAAGTATACAAATTAGATTTTTAAATAGACTTGTAGTAATAGAGAATAAATAAAAAATATAAATTTGTAGATAATTTAATATAATGCAATTCAATAACAAAAATTTTATTTTGCGGATACACTTCTTATGGCTGCTCGGGCTTAAGCCCGTTGCAGGAAATGAAACGTAAGATAAGAAACGGAGTGCTTTAGGAGTGCTCTTTCTACACAAGAATGATAAAAAGCCTGGCATGAAAACTGACTAATATCTAGCTAAGGTTGTATTAGAAATTGAGGACTATTATAAGAGTTTTATAATATACTATGATGATAAAGCTTGGATGCAAGTTGGTATAAAAAAATTTAAAAGTTGGGCGTCTTAGGATTAACAATAAAATCTTTATATATAATATTCTTCTGTACATGGCTTTGTTACTGAACTCCTCCCAAACGGCTAAACCGATTTGAATAAAATTTGGTGAGTACATGCGGCTGGGTATGTAGATGGTTTGTATCTAAAGTTTTGCCAGGTAGGTGGCGCTGTTATTGCTGTGGGAGTGTGTAAAAGGGTATTTGGGATTATAACTCAGAAAAGAATTGAGAAATTGTCATGATTCTTTCACTTCACCATTAATTTTTGTGCATACAAAATTACAAAAATACTAAATTAATAAAAATAACAAACAAAAAAACCTTAAATTTTTATGATAGTTAGGCTTGATTTTTCGATCGTATAAACTGTGTTTAAATTTTTATGATAGAAACTTTGAAGAAACCCTATATTTATGCATATTATATAAAAGAACATTAAAAATGCCATTTTTGGTTTTAAATATTTTTAAACAGCAATTATTTTTATTAAAGTTTTTTGCGAAATAAAGAAATTCGTTAAGGTTTTTTTTTGAAAAATTAAAAAAATTAGAAGAAAAACAAAAATGAAAAAAATGGAAAAATGATTGAACGGACAATTAGTGAAAATTTCAAGCAAAAGAAAAAATAAATGGAATCCTTTGTAAAATGACCGAGTTACTCATTTTCATTTTTGATTGATTTTTTTTTCTATTTCAACAGAGAATAAAATAAGTACTAAAAAATGTTTGTGTATTTTAGGTACGAAAGTTTTTTTGGAGTCAATTTTTTTTGGAAATTTAAGAAACTTGCACGTTCTTATAGAAAACGAAATTTGCCAAATAAATTACTTCTAAACCAAGAATGTTACTTACCACAAAGGTATTCAACTACCAAATTGCAATAACATATCTTGGAAAATTCTTGCAAATCAAATTATTTACCTTACATATTTAAGGTTTTGGAACGACTCTGAATTGGATGAGGACCTTAATATGTTTGGCGATGCGAAAAAATGTCAAAAATTTGGGTATAAACGGTTAAATATAAAAAGGTGACCACAAAGATATAACTACCAAATTGCAATAACATAACTTTGATAATTTTTGCATGGCAAATTATTTGCATGGCATTTACCTTTAATATTGAAGGTGTTGGAACGAATCTGAATTGGATGAGTATGACCTTAGTATGTTTGGCGATGCCAAAAAATGTCAAAAATATAATATATACAAAAAAAAATGTTGTACACAATGGATCAAAAACTGGATCTACTTGTAATATAATAAAAACCAATCAAGTGATATTAAGTAAAATAATTACAAACTAGTTAACGATTTTCTTCAACTTAGCTGAAGTTTTAATACTCACACAGCTCTCTTACGATACATCTTCTGTTCAAAATTGAACCGGACTTTGCGAATTAAACAAGAAATTATCATGTTACTGCTATTTGAATAGTAGCGACCGAAATAGATAAAACCCGATTTCGACTCTGTTCAACTCATCGGCTCAAATTAAGTTATTTAATTTTAATTCTCAGTAGAATTGGTGTGCTTTTTTCTGAAGAATAAGTGTGATAGACACACAATCGAGCAACGCTTTAAAGTTATTCAGGCTTATTATGATCGTTCATATGCTCGTCAAATCAAAATGCATATTGTGCACTTCGTGAAGAAAATCATCTTCAGTGATTAGGAACATTTTCACCTCAGTGGATTCGTCAATCAGCAGAATTGTTGCATTTGGACGAATGATAATACAAGAGTGATGCTCAAAAAACCAATGCACCCACAAAGAGTGACTGTTTGGTGCGATTTGTGGGCTGGCGGCATCATCGGGCCACATTTTTTTCCAAAATGTGGTCGGTCAGGCAGTTACTTTTAATGGTGTTCGCTTTCGTGAGATGATAACGAACTTTTTATGGCCCGAATTGTTAGATATGGATGTGGACAATGTGTGGTTTCAACAGGGCAGTGCCACTTGCCACACAGCTAACGAAACAATGGCTCTTTTGTGCAACAAATTCAATGGCCGTGTTATCTTACGTGGTGGCAATGTCAATTGGCCGCCAAGATCATGTGATTTGACACCGTTGGACTTCTTTCTTTGGGGTTATTTGAAAGAAAAGGTGTATGTTGATAAGCCAGCAAAAATAAGAGATCTAAAGGATGAGATAATTCAGCACATTAACGGCATAGAACCTGAATTATGTCTCAGCGTCAGCGAAAATTTGGACCATCGGATGGAGGTGTGCTGCCGAGGTCGAGGCGGTCACTTGGCCTATGTTTTGTTCCATACATAATTAAACCATACCAATATTATAATAATAAAAATAAGTTTTACATCGGTCTATAAAATAAGTTTTACAAAATCAACATTGGTCCTTAAAATTTAACCCCACCTTTACTAAAACACAAGTTATAAAATAGTTGCCACGCCATATGTGGAACTTTCGAAATTGTTTCTGAATGTGAATTCCTTTTATATATAACTTTTTTATTTAAAAACACCGTTTTTTTATTTTTGTTCATAATTTCTTGTAAAATGTTAAGAAATTATGTTCATACATTTGTATTGTAATTTAATTGCACAAAATTACGAAAAGTATCAGAAATACCTACGAAATATTTTTAACTAAAAACAAAAAGTAATGTTAAAATGCAAAAAAAATAAAATTTTTGCTTTATTTATGTACTGAAGCGCCCAATATTCTGTTTACAATGTCTGGTGTGTTCACAAAACTAGCTTAAAACAAGTAAAGAAAGTCTAAAGTCGGTCTAGGCCGACTATGAAATACCCTAAACCCACTTTTCAAAAACAAAAAATTTTTATTGTAAATGGGCGTCTCCAAGGGCGGATGAAGCCTATATTTAATATGCATTTAAATGTTGATGAAAAATTTACACATACCAAGTTTTATTCCTGTAGCTCACAGTTAATGCCTTTATTGTGCTTTCGCTATGGGAGATGGGCGGATTCATGGACGGACTACTTCCAATTTTTGAACACACCTTAGTTTTGGTATAAAATACATGCATACCAAATTCAATTTCTCTATGACAAACATAACCTTATTTATTGAGTTTAAAAATTTTTGGGTTGTATGGGAGGTAGGCGTGTCCGTAGGTGGATTACGTCCATTTTTAAAAAACATCTTTGTCTTGTCATAAAAAACATACGTGCTAATTTTTAGCTTTGTTGGTTAAACAGAGGCTTATTTATTGCGTTTTCAATTTTTGGGTTGTATGGGAAGTGGGCGTGTCCGTTAGCGGATGACGTCCATTTTTTGAAGACATCTTTGTGTTTGTATAAAACACATACAAATCAAATTTTATTGTAGTTAGCTAATTATGAGCTGAGTTATGCAGTTTTAAATTTTTGCGTTGTATGGGAGGTAGGCATGTCCGTGAGCGGATGACGTCCATTTTTCAAAGACATCTTTGTGTTGATATAAAACACACACATACCAAATTTTATTGTTGTAGGCTAATTATGAGCTGAGTTATGCAGTTTGCAATTTCTCGTTGTACGGGAGGTAGGCGTGTCCGTGGGCGGATTCCAAAAATATTCAATAGTGCAGATCCTTGAGTGCATGTAACCATGTGTACGAAGTTTCATCCAATTATCTCAACTCCTTCTTCTTATCCTGTGTATACGGACAACACACAGACGGACGGACGGACGGACATAAATAGATAGCTCGACTCACTAGGTGACGCTGATCAAGAATATATATACTTTTCTATACCGGACTCGCTTCGTTCTATGCGTTACAAACGTTTGCACAAAGTTAATATACCCTGACCTTTCAGGTTTAGGGTATAACAACAATATTAATAATATTGCAATAATTAATATTACAATATTAACAGTGGGCCGCTGTTATTTCAAAACACTGTTAGGTTGAATGATTTGCGTCTAAGTTAAGATTTTTCTGTATTGAATGAACGTTTGAAATTATTTTTGAAATCATTTGTTGAATATTTTTTGTTATTGTTAAAATGTCTGTCTTCTCTAGCAATAGTTTGTAAATGTGTTTTGCTTTATTTATTTTATCGTAATGGATATCTCAGTGAAAGTGTGCTAGACTGTCATGCGGAGGACGTGGGTTCGTGTCCTAACTATGTAAGTATCAAAAATTTTAATTTGATAATTGAAATTCTAGGTCTGTTTTATTAACAAAAAAAAAACCTTCAAAATAAGTTTACATACAATCTGGAAAAAATTGTACACATAATTTTTTATTAAAAAAAAAATTAATTAAATAAAAAAAAGTCTTTGTTGGTCTTGCCGGTATTTGAACCCAGGACAGTCGATTACTAGACGCACACGTCAGCACACTCGGCTAAACATGAACTTCCAAAACAGTAATAAAATTTCAATAAGTACGTTATTATATGTGTTTCGTGTTCTATAGACCAACAGTCAACCGACTGTTGATTTGAAATTTTCATTTGTTGGATGGTATTTAACAGTGAAATCTGTTATTTCAACCCATGATTTGTTTGATATAACAGCATTTTTTCCCTACGTGAAGTAGCTCCAACAATAACTGAGATATGAACGGAAAAAAAACATAAGAACTCAATAACTCAAAAGCCGTTGATCTTATAAAAAACATTTTTGCGAATTATTTGAAGACCATATAATTTTACATCCACTAATTATCACATTGATAGTAATTGATTAAATAATAGGCGAGACATCAAAAGTTAAAAATAGGAATTTTATTCAAAATTTTCGTAATAACTCAGTAAATTGATTAAGATTATTAGATGAACTGAAACGTTTCAATATATAATTTCTTTTATAATATGTTAACAATAACTTAAAGTGTTAACCTATAACTTAGTGCTTACACTTGCATGATATGGCGTTTAAAAGCGCACATAGTGCTCCATCTTCCCATGCAGTATACCATTCTTGAAATATTTTAAGCCCCATTCATGGTTAGCTGATTCTTAATTTTGATTTCAAGGAATGTTTCTAAGCTGCGCCTTCGGTTGGTGAGAGAGAAGGTAGACCGAATTTCGTCTTCATAAGAAACTTAGTAAAAATCCCATATTGTATTCAGAGCAGTAAAGCTACTTCGCTGTACTGTCCATTATAAAGGGTAAAGTATTGCTGGTCTGTCCTTTCTCTGCTTTTGTGAAATATTATGTAGATGAAATAGGTGCAAATGTTATCAAGAGTCAGCGAGTATCAATATATTCACCTTCAATAAAAACACATTCGACTTCCATTATGATTAAAGTATCTGCATTCTTACCAGCTTGCTTCACAGCAAAATTAGCTTGTTCCATACTGTTAGCAAGCATTTTAATTAAACGTTGCTTATTGCCTTCATTCATTTATTCAAACGTTTTTGAAAGAATTTTATAAGTCAAAATACTCAAACACTTGGAACCATGTCGTAGCGGTTTAAATGATTCAAAACATTCGAAAATCTACATGACCATGAAAGCGAAAGTTTCAAGATGACGAAACTAGCATTTGTGCCGAGTCAGACATAGATGCAATTTTTGTACTTTTGTAAATTAGTTTTTGCTATATTCTAAGCATTTCTATATCGATGGTTAATATCACTAAAGTGATAAGTGAAAAACTTCAAATATTCAGGAACGTCGATTTTGTTTTTAAGTCTTAATACATCTGAATACAAAACACAAATTTTAACTGTTTACTGACACGCATTCACTGGCTATGCATTTTTAATAAATTTACACAAGGTAGATATTATATTGATGGATTGAAAAATGCAGTAAACCTATTTTCGTCAAAAGATAACTTATCATTTTAGTGCGCTTAACTGAAATATCGTATGCACAAGCTGCTTCTCTTGCTCCTACTGTTGCTGATGTCTAACAAATTGCAATTACTTTTGACATTTCTGTTCCTTAACCTTTGATTGCTATTCCTCCAACTAAATCAATTTTTATTTTGCGCTTAGCATCTGATACAACAGATAATGATATAGATTTTTTCATTAAATCAAAGTTGAAATGTTCATCGACTCTTTCTATTTCTATTCATAAATTCAAATACCAAATGTGTACCAAAACGTAAGAGGTTTTAATTCCAAACTTTCTGCAATGTTCATTAACAGTTTTGATTTCGAATATAACATTATAATTTTCACGGAGACTTGGCTTCGCTCTAATATTCTAAATTCTGAAATAAAGTGTAAAAATTATCAAATTTTCCGTAAAGACCGTTATAATAAGATCGGTGGTGGTGTTCTGATAGCTGTTCATATCTAGTTTGCATCTGAGGAATTAACAATTCTCGACACCAGTGAACTGGAGTTCCGATTCTAGCTATTAAACCACCGTATTCATATTATGACGTCGAAACCTCGGTACAGTTTTTTAATGATACTTTGCAAAGGTGCTTCTTTTGTGCGTCCCAACAAAGCAAAATAATTCTAAACCCTAAGTCCACCCTGGCTAACAAGTGCACTTAAGTCACTAAAAAATTAAAAAAATCGCTTATTTAAAAAATTTAAAAAGAAAATCTGGTTCTAATATAGACTTTGCTTGTTATTCAGCTTGTCGTTGCAGATACCAGCTATTAAATAAACAGTGTTATTCTGCTTATATAGCCAACATCAAATCTCAATTTAATGATAATCCGAAACTCTTCTAAACTTTTGTTAAGGTACTATTACAGTGTGTAAAATATAAAAAAATAATTTTTTTGTTTTTTTTAGAATCTGGTTCCTTAAGGTCTTAAGAATACGCATACGAAATTTTAGAAAAAAATATCAAATGAAAAAAAAGATATATCATACATTACATTCGTATGTCGCGCATTTTTTCATATATTATCGTTCATAGAAGAAAATCTAATCGCGTTTTTCTCGAAACAAGTTTTTTCGAATTGGTTTCTAAGATATTTCGAGTTCTGCTTGATCGATTTCGATGAATCTTGATTCATTGTGATCTTCATAGACTCTGTTAAGCACTCTACCTATAAAAAGCCGAGAAACTTTTATATATTGTTTTTTACGGCTGAGAATCTCTGCCAAAAAGAGGGGTTTTTTGTAAATTTGTTTTTCAACGCATGCCATTTTTTTTGTTTTGTTGTTTTTTATATTTGCGTAGGTAGAGTGCTCAACTACAACCCTTAACTGAAGAAAGCACTTTGATTTCTTACTTTCCGACGCCTTGAAAATGCTGTAGACGAGAAACCAACTTACAACCTTTTTTTAAACACGCCAACTTCAACGACCTCTAGGAAAGAAACAACAAATACAAAAACAAAAAACAAACATTTTTTTATAAATTCGACTTTAACTGTACATAATTTTAATAAATTTGACTTAAATAATTTATTAATACTATGTAAAAAAAATTAATAAAAAAGGTGTTTTTTTTAATAGCTTCACACTGTAATAGTACCTTAATTCAAAACGTAAGGCTTCCAACTTTCCACCCCTTATGAGATTCAATCAAGAGGAATCGTCTTGTGACAATGTTATTTTCAACAGGTTTGCAAGCTTCTTAAAATCAACTTACTCCAATATACCATTTAATATGTGTACTGAGCATCCTTATTTACCTCCAGTTAACTTTTTTGAAACTCCAGTAATAGACTCAATTATTGTCTGGCCCTGATGAAATTCCGAGTTGCATTCTAAAGGAATGTGCTAGCAACCTTTGTGCTCCTCTAACAAACATATTTAATATATCCTTGCAAAGTGGAAATTTTCCCATTATATGGAAAGATTCATATATTATACCGATTCATAAATCTGGCTCCAAAATTGATGTCTCTAACTACCGTGGCATCGCCAAATTAAGCGCAATCCCTTAATTATTTGAGAAAATCATAACTGAACAACTAACCCACTTCGTATCTTCTTCCATTTCTGTCACTCAACATGGTTTTTCAAAGGGTAAATCAACTTCAACAAACCTTTTGGAGTTTACAACTCGTGTAATAAAAGGTTTTACTTTGGGAAAACAGACTGACGTGATTTATAAGAACTTAAGCGAAGCTTTTGACAGCGTCAATCATAATCTTCTATTGAATAAACTTAAGCTAATTGGGTTTCCAGTAAAATTGCTAAATTGGATAGAATCTTATTTATCGCGACGTTTTCAAAAAGTTTTATATAAAAATTCTCTATCACAAAATATTATAGTTACATCTGGTGTTCCGCAAAGAAGTCATCTTGGACCGGTTTTATTCTTACTATTTATTAATGACCTTCCCTTGGCAATTAAACATTGTGACGTCTTAATGTATGCTGACGATGTGAAACTTTTTCTTACCTACAAGTCACTCGACGAACAACACGTTTTACAATCTGATTTAAACAGAATAGTGGATTGGTGTAACTTTAACCTATTAAACCTTAACTTAAAAAAATGCAAATCAACGACCTTCTCACGTAGAACTGCTCATAGTACAAATTACACTATAAATAATATCCACTTAGAAATTGTTCATAGTTTTGTAGATCTTGGTGTAATTATGGATCCAAAACTTCGCTTTAATCTACACGTAAATTTGGATGTAAATAAGGCTAGAGGTGTTCTTGGTTTCAGCTTTTACTTTTTGCTTTACGTCATCATCGTTGGAACCCAGATATTATTCTTCCTTCGTATGAAACCCGTCTTAAGCAAATTTTACTGCCTTCCCTGAGAAGTAGAAGGATGGTGCTTAATGTCACCTTTCTATATAAATTACTTTGTGGTGATATTGACTCCCAATATATTCTCTCATCTCTTAACTTTAACATCCCAAGAAGAGGATCTAGACATTTTGTGCTTTTTAAGTTGAGCCAGTGCACTTAAAATTTTGCCCTTCATGACCCTTTACGATGTATGTGTAGTGATTTCAACAATAGCTACAGCTTAATTAATTTTTGTGATTCGGTGGATGCCTGGAAACGGAAAATGATTTTACATTTAAATAATTGATACATTTTATAATTTTGTTTCAAACATTAACTCGGTTAATAATAGTGTTATATTCTGTTAAAATGTTGGCTGATGTAATTCCATATATTCGAGACCGTTTCAGTTGTTTTTGCTTTATAATATTGCGTTTGATGAAGTAAACACCATCGAATATGATATGTATGCTTAAACTTGTTTGTTTTTAATAAAAAAATTTTAAAATTTTTCTTATTCATTTGACTTATTAGTTACTGAGTTTGTTGCGCAAGAGCTTATCTCTTTTCCATGCAAGTTTATGGCTGCGTTGGCCCAAATACATATCCAATTAATAATATTAGCACGGTGTACCAAAATTACATAGTGACCCGTATATATATGCACATATGTATATGTTTGTACATATTTATACGTATATATCTGCGTTACACAGAGGGAAAAACCTATGGACTCAATACATAAATTTATGTACTCATCGCATAGTTTTCTGCACACAAAAATTTTACATTTTTCATGTATTGAGTACATGTTGAAATCTTTATTGACTACATAATGCTTTCAAGCGGTTATGTAGTCAATAAAGATTTTATGTACTCAACGCAAACTGTTACAAATAATTTTATGTAATGAGTAAAGATCTTATGTACGTATTACATAAATTATTGACTCAGTACATACATAATTTACTCATTACATATTTGGAGTACATAATTTTATGCAATGAGTACATATATTATTTACTCATTACATATTTTAAATGCATAATTTTATGTAATGAGTACATGCATAATTTACTCACTACATATTTTTAGTGCATACATTTATATAATGAGTACATACATAATTTACTCATTACATATGCTAAAAACATAATTTTATGCAATGATTACATGCATAATGTATTCATTATATATTTTTTGTTTATAATTTCATGTATTGAATATATACATAATTCATGTCTGTGCCTAAATCACCCTTTCAACAAATGCAATAAATAGCTTAATAAAGAAATGACTAGATTTCACAAAATAATTCGCAATTGCTTATAGAAACCAAGCCATTTATTTCTTATCCAATCATCGCTTTTGTTCTAGAGTTCTAGAGTACAGGATAAACTCATTCCCGCTCTGATTTTCTAGAGGCTTTAGAGGTGTTGCTTATTTGAAAATCAAGAAACGAATGTCATAAAACAGCAAAATCGTGTGCCAAAGTGCAAGAGATACGTGTACTGAGTCCATATGTTATGTACTGAATAAATGTGTCACTTCAATCGTATAAGAGGGACGTGTACTGAGTCTATATTTTATGTATTGAGTAAAGTTTTTGTAAAAAATTACATAACACGTTGATTGAGTACACGTTGCTTGTATCTATTGAAGTCTGCTATGTACTCAACACATAGCATGATGTATTGAATACATTTTTTATTCATTTTAAAAAGTGAATAAATTGATATGTAGTCAGTACACGCTCCCTTTACTCAGTAAATACTGCTCTTGTTTCGTTCATATACAAGTTGAAGTGCATAGATTTTACATAGCTGTCTCTGTACTGACTACATAACTTTTTCCCTTAGTGTATATTTGGAATTGGTTTGGTGTTTAAGAGTTTAATCCACGTAGGATCTTGGGTTGGATAACAGTTAGCAGTTAATGTGCTTAGTGGAAATTCATACTTCGGCAACTGGGTGTATGTTTTAGTACGTAGGTGCATTCTGTCTGTTCCGGTTGATCCGGATAGATTTTAGAATGTAAGTCGTGCATGCGTATAGTACGGGTTATACGTATTTATGAGATTTCTCACTCCTTTGGCGAATCCAAAAAAAAAAAAAAAAACTATCGATATAATATAAATAGCCAATTTTGTTGTAGGTATATCTACAGAAATTATTGAGAATATTTTTATTTCTGTTGTATAGCTAGCTTCTCATAGAATCCGTTCATGACTCTCTCTGCATGGCCGTTACCGACTGAAATATTTCTGACGATTTCTTCTTCTGGTCTCGAAGCAAAACAGTTATAATACAGTAAGTCTCTTGTGCCATAAATTGTGCTCACAATACAGAGATTCTTTAATTTTTCACATTTCACCTTCCTAGTTTCTCCTTAAGAAACAGTTACATATGTAACGGTAGCAAGATCTGCGTAATCAGCAAGAATATGATGTTTATCTTGTTGTTAAGAGCGAATTGTACAGGCTCATCGCGATCATTTAAAGGGAAATATTTTTGAATACAACTGTCATGATACTTGTTTTCTCTCCGATTGAAGTAGCTCTCAAACATGTAATTTGAACGAATTAACCGCTTCTTCAGGCGTAGAAAAAAGTGGACCTCGAAATTTATTTTTGATCTTCGGGAAGAAGAAAAACCATTGGTTATCATCCGGGTCATCCACCAACAAGTCAGAACAGTATGGCAATTGATCTATAAATTCGATGTTTTGAATGCTCAAAAACGGTTTTGTTTGAACTGACGTGTGAAGGCTGGCATTGTCGTAGTGGAGCATGATTCGTCTTCCACGATTGGTTTCCCTGATTTTTTCGGAAAATATTTTCAGACAAATGTGTGGTGTATCATTCAGAATAGACATTTTCTTTGTTACTCTAATAAAATGGCTGCGATATGTGCAATTGCTCGAAAAAAGCTGCCGAAAACATGCTTTGAAGTGCTTCATGCACGAACAACTTTTTGGATTTGGCTCGTCTTGAAGGGCGCACACAGTCGATGTTTGTTTATTTTCGGGTTCATATGTATAAATCCACAATTATCACAATTATTTGGAAATTATTTTGGAAAAGTGACAAAGTTGAGAAGACATTCGAAAGCAACTAAAACACCAACTGAACTAAAACATGTACCGAAACTAACTGTTATTTTACAATTTTCAAATGAAAAAAATTGTTGAAAGACTTTTTCAAATATATCATTATGTTACAAATGTCCTCAGCCTCACGAATATTAAGTGCCTTTTAAATCTTAGACGGATTCTTTAAAAGTTAAAATTTAACTGTTATTTTTTGCCTTGTATTTTTTCGAGGAAAAATGAAAGTTACTTTTGACTTTTATTTTATCGGTCAAAAATAGCAGTTATTTTGTGAGTTTATTTTTTTCGGTCAAAAATATCAAGCAATTTTTTTTTTATAAATTTAACTTAAATAGTATTTTTGTATGATCTTTATAATATATTAACATACATAATGAACTTATTATAAAATTGTTCATTGCCTAAAGGGAGCGGACAAGTGCCTCTCTTCCGACCTGTGGACGCTCATGCAGAGTAGTTAAACTCACAGTAGTCAAACCTGCATTAAACTTGAAAGAAATGAATAAAGAAAAATTAAAAATACTTTCCATACAATACTCTTATTTTCTAAAAACTTGAAATAACTTGTTGAGCGTAGATTTGCTATTTTAATTTTAACAAATTTTTAATTAATTTTTCTTCTTCTTATTTAATTTGATTCTAAAGTTAATTAAAATATTTGCCTCATCTACATACAACATGAAACAACTCATCGAATATCTTTAATAGAATAACTACCAAAGTAATCAAAATATTTCTGCCGCTACAGCAACTGTTATGAGTATCATTGACATTTGTGTGTTATTCAAAGTTAAATATTGTGGAAATATTTGCTCAAATATGCAATTTATATTTTAATTGATGCTTCAATATTAACAAAAAAAAAAATATTTGGCCAACGATGGTGCATTAAATCCCATTCAGATCATTGGCCATTTTCGTATGGTACATATTTAAACTAGAGCATCACTTGACAGAGCACTTGATTTTTGGTATTCAGCCAAGCATAAAATTAAAGACCCTCAGCCTAGCTTGGCTTAGTTTTGTGCAGTTTTGTGTATATTATACAAAACATGGTGGACAAAAGTTATGCAATCAAACTTTTATTATTAAAGTTAAGGCAAAATAAGTGCTTATTGCAAATAAAAATTTTTGTCAAATAATAAAATATTATAGCATATTACTCTGAAGGGACAACTTTTAGAATGCTGTAACAGCATTTAATTGGATGGATTGTAAAATTCTTAGGAAGAAGTAATCAATGCAGAATAAGCAAATTTGTAGAATTAATTAGTAGAAGTCTTAAGTAACAGAAATTAACACAAATTAAAAAGTGAGTAGATTTTGCAGCGTTTCAGTTGGTATCGAGAACTTTTTAAAGCGCATTAAACAAGAAACACGCTCAAACTTAAATCTTTAAGCCGTTACTTCAACTGTCTAACTTTTGCTACAATTTGATAAATGTTGCTAACATCATCGTGTTTGTGACTTAAATACTTGCCGTTGCGATGACTCGAACATAATTCTCCCTCGTGACATTTACGATAAACACTCCAAATGCAGCAGGCATCAATTGCATGACTGGAGTCAAGATGCGCTCGCGGCACATCATAATAAAGTACAGTTGTGCTGCTTTCGAGTACAGTAGAGTTGGTTCAATATATCAACAGTCGATTACCACCCATTCAGCATGGTTGAATGGTGATTATGTCAAATGGTTTAAGAATGCTTCAGAATGTAGTTATGTAGACAGGGGCGTACCGAGACCATGTGTGCTGGGAGCGTATTATGGTATTTTGACCGACTAAATACCCTTAAGTACCGACTTTTTTAATACAACATAGTTAAATTAACCAAAATTACTCATTCGTTTGATCAATTTTATAAAGTAGTATATGTGAACATTGTACTTTGTCGTACGCTTTTTTAGTATTAATAAGAACTCAACTTCCTTCTCCCAACCTGCGAGAGAAATTAACTTTTTAAGAAAAAACTCACTCTGATAAAAATGGAATTTGGTTAGAATAGAGCTTTTAAATTGGTTGAATTTGAGTTTTTTCAATAGTAAAAATTTTCTTTAAAAATTTTAGTCATATGTATTCATAAATTGTCAAAATTGTAAAAATTCTACTCAATTAAATTTTTTCTAATTATTTCTAAAAATTTGTGAAATTTTTCTTTAAATAAAGTTTACAAGTATTTTTAAATTTCTTAATATTGTAAGTTATTTAGAGTGTATATATTTTAAACAAATGCTACGAAAAAAAAAAACTCTCTCAAATAGAATGTTCTAAATTGGGAAGCAAATATCTCTGCCATCTTTGAATAGATTTTATTTATTTCTTTTTTTTATTTAAGGCTGATCAGTTAACTTAAAAAATTTATAATAGTCTTACCATTCCTTTTATGTTTATATTTAAATAATACCTTTTGACCAAGAGCGTACTAAGAGACCACAAAATTTAATATTTCTCAAAATATAAGGTAAAATAATTTTTGTTGTAAAAGGTTGAGAAAAACTCAAATTTGCATTTTTAATTTTCTTTCAAAGTCTATAAGTAGAGCATTAAAGGTGAATGTAATAAATTGTCCGTGCAATAAAAAAAATCAAGGCCTAAGAAAGAAAGTCATATCTACATTTAAGTATTTTTGAGATATTCAGCTTTTAATTTTTTTATCTTGCGCACAAACTACAAATGGTAGATGTGACTATTTTACTTCACAATTTTAATGCATTTGTGGTTGGAAACTGGTCTTTTTAGCTTAGCACAAAAATCAGAATCTCATTCAAGCCTCCGAATCTACCCTTATCTCAATTTTGGAATTTGGACGTTAGTGACTTTCTTTCTTAGGACGGCAGTATAGCCATCAATTAATAGCTATAGCCATCGCACTAGTTCTGCATATGTGCGAAAAATACAAAGAGATTTCTTTACTAATTCTGTAACTCTTTTTCTCTTAGATATTTAAACTAATAATAATGCAAATTTGCCATTTTCTGCTACTATAACTTTTGAGGGATTAAGGTATTTTTTTATTGTTTTCTGAAATATTAGCTGCACCCGTCAGATATTCTACGCCTTCGAATATATGATAGAATACTTCTAAATCCGGTTTCAATTGAAGGGAGTTCAGCAACCAATTTTGACGTAGAATTACGTCTTACAGCGCGGTTTGTATGGGGTCGTTTTAACAGATTTTTTGAAGGTCATGCAAAGTTTTTGGCTAATACTTTAGGGTATACCTACAGCCTTTAATACACATCGTTCAAAGATAATATATATACTAAAATATCAGATATATTCTGCGCTGAATGAATATCTAATTTTGGATTTTGTCACTATTATATGAAAGTCAGAAAATAGTAAAATATAAGAAGAAAAATGCATGTTTTTATATGAGAAAGTCGGTCATCAGCTGCTTATAATGTACCTGCTGTGCCTGCTGCTTTCTTTGTTTTTGTTTCGTTGTTTATGCTTGTATTGTTTTTATTTTATACGAACTGATTGGTTCGTATTAGAGCTTCAGCTCAAACACGTGTTTCGAACT
Organism: Tetanocera ferruginea; assembly: GCA_958299015.1. Classification (NCBI taxonomy): domain Eukaryota; kingdom Metazoa; phylum Arthropoda; class Insecta; order Diptera; family Sciomyzidae; genus Tetanocera; species Tetanocera ferruginea. Next base: position 35,104,131 of record OY282644.1, on the reverse strand, counting down.
ATACAACTACACAGGACATTTGGACCAAAATGGATGATTCTATGGCCAATGGGATGCAGTGGTATTATCTGATGTCACAGGTAGGTCATTGGCAGTTTTAGAGGTTCCATTGAACATTTGGACCAAAATGGATGATTGTATGGCCAATCGGATGCAGTGGGATTACCTGATATCACAGGTGGGTCATTGGCACATTTATGGGTTCCATGGAACATTTGGACCAAATAGATAAAGTAGTAGAGGTTACAACTTAAACGGAATTCTACGTCTACACTTACGATACTATCGAAACTATTTCTTATTTTTTTTAGTAACAATTTTATTGATTCTAGAACTCACTTTTGGGTCAAGTAAGTTGAAGATAGAATTGGATTAAAGAGTTCATGCAAAGGCTTTATTGCTTTTAAAAAACTGCTTAAATTGTTTGGATTTTGTCTTTTTTTATGTGGTTATTAGTAGGGCTCGGATTCTGTTGACATGTCAATTTTTTTCTGCTCTGACATAGATATGGTCTGATGATGCAAAAGCACCGTTCATAGTCCCCAGTTACCTAAGGCAAAATTTTTTTAGGGCATTTTTTCGTCATTTTTAGTCTTTTCTGGTTTTTAGGTCATATTTCATAGTTTAGGTCAGTTTTTGAATTATTTTTATGGATTTTTAACGTTATGTATAATTTTGAAATTTTTGAATTTTCTGTTTTTTGTCACTTTTGATCATCTTAATTTTAAATTTCACAGTGCGGCATCATTTTGCTTTCAAAATACTTTGTCAGTCGCTTTTGTCTCTTTTTAACAAATTGCAAAACAAATAAAAGCACGGTCACACATATTATTATGGTATTTCTGTCGTTCGACAAACAATCAGTAACGAAGCAACATTGTTTCAGGTGCTACACAATTGATTTGTCTCGCTTTCACTTAAAGTCTAATTTTTAACTCTGCCGATCACTTCTGTTAATTAATTTAATGGTTTCTGTGTGGGGTAGAAAGATATTGCGATCGTAGATTTATCTCGTTCTTATGTTTTTATATTGTTCTGAAAAGGCAATTCTGAACACTTCCACAAAGTTGACTCACATTTGTATATATTTTCATGTGGTAAAGCGAGTACCGTTAGTTTTGCAATTTAATATAATTTCACGTGAGTCGCTTTTCTTTAACAATCTGCAATCTTATAGAAAATGCCGAAAGAAAAACCATCTAAGCAGTAGCGTTTAAAAAATATGGTCGTCGAATTTGGCGAAAATATATTTTCAACAGATGGAAAAATGCTTTTTTGTAAGTTATGCGAAACAAAAGTTCTGGCTGAAAAAAAAGGTTTACAGTACAAAGACATGTAAGAAGAGAAAACCATAAGCGTGCATTGCAGCTCATAGAAAAAAGAACATTAAAGCAATCGTTAATTTCTGAAGCGGCATCTAAAAGCAGCTCCTCAGGGTTTTTTCATGAGTTGTGTGACGTGTTGGTATTTGCAAGCATTCCATTAATCAAATTGAACAATCCGAAGGTGAAAAGCTTTCTTGAGAAGAGCATGGGCCGCACTATTCCAGATGAGTCAACTTTACGAAAAAGTTATATTCCTTTGTATTATAATGAAACTATGAATAAAATAACAACAAATATTAGTGAAAACAAAATGTTCGTTTCCATTGATGAAACAAGTAATGCTGAAGAAAGATATGTTGCTAATGTTGTAGTCGGTACAATGGAGTCTGAGGTGCCAAGCAAAGTATTCTTACTAATATCTGAAGTCCTGCAAAAAGTTTATCATTCAAGTATATGTCAATCTTTCGACAATTCAATGTTCTTACTTTGACCTGAAGGTAAGTGCTTTAGGCAAGTTTTGCAAAATATTTGTAATAAATACTTTTTTTGCATGTAAGTTTTAAACATGACAACGACCTGCTTTTTGTAACAGATGCCGCTCCATACATGTTAAAGCAACAAAGCAGGAAAGTATATTAAGAGTTTTTATCCAAAAATGATACATGTGTCGTGCTGGGCACATGTTTTGCATAGGGTTGCTGAAGAAGTAAGAGCAAACTTCCCAATGGTCGATGGCCTTATTTCAAATACCAAAACTTATTTGGTATTTGAAATAAGGCCATCGACCATTGGGAAGTTTGCTCTTATTTCAAATACCAAATAAGTTTTGGTATTTGAGAAAAGAACAATTCAAAAGTTTCTCCTGGTAAGCCTTTATCCGCCGAGCCCGTCATTACTTGATACTCAATAACGATATATTCAGTCTCAATAATGATATAAAATATCATTATCTGAATGGTTTGACTTGAAACGTATGATCTGACACTAAATTTTTACTGTAACTATCAAAATACGAAGACGGACTTACACTTATATTACTACTGAGATAAACATAACTACTATTCGAAAACATCGCAGCTTAACTCTTCCAGCTATAAAACATAACTAATTTAAAAAAAACCGCAGTGAAAAAAAAATTTAAGACATAATACTATGAGATATTTCAAAAAATTAATAAAAAGTACTTACAGAACACTAACAACACCGATTTATAACACTTTTAGATAAAAAAACGCCAAAAAACCCAAAAAAAATTTTTTTTTTAAAACCGTTGAAATTTGAGTGAGTGGAAAATTTGGAAAATGGAATTTTTGATTTTGGAACTGCATTTTTCGGACAACTGACATTTGAGGAACGCATAAAAGAAACATAATTTTGGTTAAAAATTTTAAGTTTTGAAAAAAACTCAAATTCGACCAATTCATAAGCTCTTCTCAAACTAAATTTCAAATTGATTAAATAGCGGTTTTTTGTACAAAAATTTTATTTCTGTTTTAAAAGGTTGGGAACCCCGTGAAGCGAAATCACAATTTTTAAAAGTGGTTTGCACAATTTCAGCCAAAACCTGATTAAATGACATCTGAATTGATAAAATCGGTTCATTGGTCTGGGAGGAGTTGAACTCACAAAAAAAACCTTAGCCTATTAATTATATAGATATGAAGTAAGGTTTGGAAAAAAAAAAATTAAAAACAACTAGAAAACAAATTGTTTTCAAATTGTTTTGCTCAACATTAGGCATAGAGTAGAATCAAAATTGGGTTAAATGTTGTTTTAGCCCGGTGGGGACAACGCCCTCTGTGTATATTTATGTATACGGGATCAAATAATATCTTGTAGAATTTAAATATTTAATATTGCATGTTTTTAACTTCAGTTTTTAAACCGTTTCAATCCAGTTAAGTTAGTTCTACAAGGATTCTTTAATTTTGGCTTAAGATTCAACAATACAAAAATATTTAAGTAGACTGCTTGATGATGACTATTAATTTTTTAATAACATAAGCTGAAAGGATATTTTTGCAATGACAAAAAGAAATGAGGATATGTCTCATACAAGGAAATATATGCTAGGTGTCAACAAGTCAAGTGGCGTTCAAAAATAAATTTACACAAAATATCTTCGATTTGGTAGAAAATGACTTAACAAACATTAAATTCAACGATGGCACAAAATTGGTGAGAAAATACTTTGACTGCAATGCAAAATGGAATGTATTGGAATGCATGAAATGTTTAGCTGAAAATGAAGACGCAGCTCTTTAAAAAGTCGTGTGAAAGCAAAGAATTATTTATAAAGCTTTGAGTGTGCGGAATCATGACTTAAATGACTTAAAAGAAAAACTTATAAACTTTCTATATTCTACATAGATTTTTTTTGTTAAAAACACCTTCCTAAAACATTTTTTCTCAAATATCTCTTTTGTTTAAAAATCATTTTTAACAAAAAAAAAAACGTTGTTGAAAAGGTGATGAAATCTTCTTTTTTTTCAGCAAATAAATTTAGTTGAAATCAGAGTCATAACTGTTATAAGAAATATCTTTAAAAATTGGGCCATAACAGTTATATAGTGAGAAAAAAAATATTTATCAATAATAACTATTATTTTCAAAATAAAATAATTTTTCTCTGTAATAACAGTTATGAATGAAGTAAATATTTTTTCGTTGCTGATAACGTTTATTTTCAATTTTTATTTTTTTACGTTGCCTCATAACTGTTATAGACGAGAAAAAATTTTTTACGTTGCTCATAATTTATATGAAATAAAAAATCTTTGTTACTTTTTTACGGCAACATGTATAAGATTATCAATTGTAAGTTTTTTTCTTGCTCTCAGTAAAAGAATAAGGAGTTTTAGGCATTCATAAAAAATGCAGTAGTGAAAAAAACGTTAATGTATTCTTATATCGTATTTTAGGGCAACAGCAGTACAAGTGATTTTTCGGAAAAAATTAGTTACATACATAAGTATGAGAACGCATAGAAGAAATTGATATTTCATTTCGAAAAATATATCAGTAATTTCACATGTCAATTCAGCGAGTTTATACCGCGGATTTCACAATTTAGTATAAACGTATTTGCATTGTTTGTTAGAAAAAGAAAGAGAAGTACAAGTATACTTGGACTAGACTCCTGAATAGAATAAAATTTTTGTTAAGGCAAACCGTAGTATAATTGCAGTTGTTCTACTTTTCTTTCTGGTTTTTCTTAAACTTAGAAGTAAAAAATTCAAATTTTGTATATAACTTTACCACATGAAGAACCAACTACTCATTTTAAGAAAACAACAAAAAATACAGTAAAAAAACTCCTTAAAACGATGCAAATGAAAGCTTTTTATTAGAAAGTGACGATAAGCGAAGTCTGTTTTTGTCTTGGCTATCCCCTCCTAAGCTCTTTCATATACTTGAACCTCCACACTAGACCGGATCGAAATTTAGATTCCGCCGGTCGGGGTCTCAAGAGTTAGAGGAGCTCATTAAAATGATTTCTGCATACTTTTTTTTCAAATCGGAGAAAAACCGCCGAAGCAATTTTGATTCTCCTGAAGGTCCTTTTTAGTAAAAAAGCATGTTTCACATCTTCTAAAATATTAAATTTCTTACTGATACCAATATTTTGATATACAAAAAACTTAAAAATGATGTTTCATTATAACTCTTATTGACCACCAAAAATTGGATTTTTTGATATTTTTAAAAAGACATTTTTTTAAAACCGCTTTAAAAGACACATTATTTTCTAGATTTACGTGAAAGTGTTACTGTTGGAAAGGTATTAAGTTGTTCTTTCTTTCTGTGTATCGCTTTACTCAAAGTACTACTGTTGACCGAACAAGCTCATTTATTTATAAACAACATACCAAAAATCTTCACTTAAGAATTCCCCTTAAGTTAGTGAAAATTCCTATCCTTATCCTTATCCTTATCCTTATCCTTATCCTTATCCTTATCCTTATCCTTATCCTTATCCTTATCCTTATCCTTATCCTTATCCTTATCCTTATCCTTATCCTTATCCTTATCCTTATCCTTATCCTTATCCTTATCCTTATCCTTATCCTTATCCTTATCCTTATCCTTATCCTTATCCTTATCCTTATCCTTATCCTTATCCTTATCCTTATCCTTATCCTTATCCTTATCCTTATCCTTATCCTTATCCTTATCCTTATCCTTATCCTTATCCTTATCCTTATCCTTATCCTTATCCTTATCCTTATCCTTATCCTTATCCTTATCCTTATCCTTATCCTTATCCTTATCCTTATCCTTATCCTTATCCTTATCCTTATCCTTATCCTTATCCTTATCCTTATCCTTATCCTTATCCTTATCCTTATCCTTATCCTTATCCTTATCCTTATCCTTATCCTTATCCTTATCCTTATCCTTATCCTTATCCTTATCCTTATCCTTATCCTTATCCTTATCCTTATCCTTATCCTTATCCTTATCCTTATCCTTATCCTTATCCTTATCCTTATCCTTATCCTTATCCTTATCCTTATCCTTATCCTTATCCTTATCCTTATCCTTATCCTTATCCTTATCCTTATCCTTATCCTTATCCTTATCCTTATCCTTATCCTTATCCTTATCCTTATCCTTATCCTTATCCTTATCCTTATCCTTATCCTTATCCTTATCCTTATCCTTATCCTTATCCTTATCCTTATCCTTATCCTTATCCTTATCCTTATCCTTATCCTTATCCTTATCCTTATCCTTATCCTTATCCTTATCCTTATCCTTATCCTTATCCTTATCCTTATCCTTATCCTTATCCTTATCCTTATCCTTATCCTTATCCTTATCCTTATCCTTATCCTTATCCTTATCCTTATCCTTATCCTTATCCTTATCCTTATCCTTATCCTTATCCTTATCCTTATCCTTATCCTTATCCTTATCCTTATCCTTATCCTTATCCTTATCCTTATCCTTATCCTTATCCTTATCCTTATCCTTATCCTTATCCTTATCCTTATCCTTATCCTTATCCTTATCCTTATCCTTATCCTTATCCTTATCCTTATCCTTATCCTTATCCTTATCCTTATCCTTATCCTTATCCTTATCCTTATCCTTATCCTTATCCTTATCCTTATCCTTATCCTTATCCTTATCCTTATCCTTATCCTTATCCTTATCCTTATCCTTATCCTTATCCTTATCCTTATCCTTATCCTTATCCTTATCCTTATCCTTATCCTTATCCTTATCCTTATCCTTATCCTTATCCTTATCCTTATCCTTATCCTTATCCTTATCCTTATCCTTATCCTTATCCTTATCCTTATCCTTATCCTTATCCTTATCCTTATCCTTATCCTTATCCTTATCCTTATCCTTATCCTTATCCTTATCCTTATCCTTATCCTTATCCTTATCCTTATCCTTATCCTTATCCTTATCCTTATCCTTATCCTTATCCTTATCCTTATCCTTATCCTTATCCTTATCCTTATCCTTATCCTTATCCTTATCCTTATCCTTATCCTTATCCTTATCCTTATCCTTATCCTTATCCTTATCCTTATCCTTATCCTTATCCTTATCCTTATCCTTATCCTTATCCTTATCCTTATCCTTATCCTTATCCTTATCCTTATCCTTATCCTTATCCTTATCCTTATCCTTATCCTTATCCTTATCCTTATCCTTATCCTTATCCTTATCCTTATCCTTATCCTTATCCTTATCCTTATCCTTATCCTTATCCTTATCCTTATCCTTATCCTTATCCTTATCCTTATCCTTATCCTTATCCTTATCCTTATCCTTATCCTTATCCTTATCCTTATCCTTATCCTTATCCTTATCCTTATCCTTATCCTTATCCTTATCCTTATCCTTATCCTTATCCTTATCCTTATCCTTATCCTTATCCTTATCCTTATCCTTATCCTTATCCTTATCCTTATCCTTATCCTTATCCTTATCCTTATCCTTATCCTTATCCTTATCCTTATCCTTATCCTTATCCTTATCCTTATCCTTATCCTTATCCTTATCCTTATCCTTATCCTTATCCTTATCCTTATCCTTATCCTTATCCTTATCCTTATCCTTATCCTTATCCTTATCCTTATCCTTATCCTTATCCTTATCCTTATCCTTATCCTTATCCTTATTCTTATCCTTATCCTTATCCTTATCCTTATCCTTATTCTTATCCTTATCCTTATCCTTATACTTATCCTTATACTTATCCTTATCCTTATTTTTATCCTGAATTGAATGGGCGGTGCCATGCGCCCTTTCCAAAGATTGCTCAAATTTTTCAGTCGAAAGGCACGACTTAATAGTCAGTTCTAGGTCAGTTATATGTCGAAAGTTGTGTTTACCGAAAATTTGTGTTCTTAAAAAATGCAACGCCACTAGCGTTTACGACCTATTCTCATACCTACCAAATTTATAATAAAATTTCGACTGCAAACACCGTGACATGAAATTTTTATATGTTAGAATTAACGTAAAAATTTATTTCTCTACAATAACTCTTACCAGGCAACGTAAAAAAAAATTTTTGGAAAATAAAAGTTATGAGCAACGTAAAAAATTTTTTCTCGGTTATAACTGTTATGAGGCAACGTAACAAATATAAATTGAAAATAACTGTTATGAAGCAACGTATAAAATATTTTTCAAAATATGAACAACTTTTTCGACCTAAAAAAAATAAATAACTGTTATTTTGGGTCTCTGGTTGAAATAGCTTCAAAAAATGTTGCTTTTCTTATTTTTTTAATAGGATCAGAATTTTCGACATCATAAAAGTCAGAATTGACAGTTAAAATGTCCTACTAAAATATGGGCTTGACAGTCAATTTTCAACTTTTATAAGGTTTTTATACAAATTGGTTAGTTTAAATATTCAAATTGAGTTCTATTGGAAGTTTCCTTTAAAAAGCTTCTAAATTACCACAAATAAAAATGACAGCCAAGTCCCTAAACAAACATTACTACAAACATATATCTTCACCATCTTCAACATTAAAAAAAAACTTTTTCCAAAAAAACGGTGTTTTGGCATCATGCTAATTTTAAGGGCTTTTTTGAAGTTTTTTTTAGGCATTAAAACATTTTTTTTATGTCATTTTCATATATTTTTAAGGGCATCAAAATCCGAGCCCTGGTTCTTAGCAATAAAAATAATGGTTATTAGCAATTTGTATAGATTCAACAAAACTACAGTTATGCCTTTATTTTGTTTTTAACGTTTGTATGAATAAATGGCTATAGAACGTTTAAAATAATAAATTATAGTACGAGTATGAACTTCATACATACATGTGATAGTGTCGTAATGATACATTGAGAAAAAAAACATACTTTAAAATTAAACAAAAATATTTAAAATATATATTTAACGCTTTTGCGTTTCTACAAAACAAAATTAAAAACAATTGTGTTTAAATTTCTACTATACACTCCTTTCAATTTTTTTTCATTCATTATTTCTTTGAAACTTTCTTTGACATTTTTTGAATTTTGAATTTTCATTGGTTTGAAAAATATCGCACATAAAATAAAATAAAAACTAATTCATTTTTCAATATTGAAACATTTAAAATGCAAACTTCATTGAAAGGAGTTAAGATTTGGTATTCGGAGGATCCCAAGGGTGGCTGATTACGAATCTGTCATCAAAAACTCGGAAAAAATTAAAAAATGGCATCGAAAAAATTATGCTTTAAAACATTTGTTTTAAATTTAAAAATTTTTGTTTTAAATTTGTTTTCTTATTTAAAAACATTGTTTTAAAAACAAAAACCCTTGTTTTAAATTTAACTTTAAAAACAGTTGTGTTTAATTTAAATGAATTTGTTTCAAGCTCTATTTCAAAAACAAATTCGTTTAAACTGAACACAATTTCATTTAATTTTAACACATATTTCCCTCAGTGTACAGTTTTTATTTCGCCTCCTAAACATTAGATAATTTTGAATTACGTCTTCTTAGAATAAGGCCGACGATATGTATTACCGAGCAAAATATTTTTTCATGCAATAACAATAGATTTCAGCTACTACAGCTTTTTCGCGCATTCTCAGCATTAATCTATCTGAAGCCACACTCCAGATCTCATTGAATAATTTCAATGACATGAGTTCCAGTGGCTCAAAACAGATTAATGTGGGAAAAATTTACCCACCACAACAACAGGACATAACAACTAACCATGCATACACAAATATAGATCTAATTATACAACAGCTTTCAATCTACTTTTGAGTTGACCTTTTGACAAACTAACATAAAAAAATGTACATTTATTAATAAAGGAACTCATGCGGTTTAAGGGAGCAGTAGCCAAGTAATTTATTCTACTAAATGGTAGATAAATTAAGTTGTTAGCATTTCTACTACTTCTACGGTTAGAGTTAAAGTTTATAAGAGAAAGTAGTTCCGGACAATCGAATACACCGGTTATGAGTTGGTGTAAATAGACGATATCCGCAGACTTCCTTCGTTCACTTAGAGATTGCATTTTTAAAAGTTATAATCGATCCTCGTAAGGAGGAAGATTCAAAAAATCAATCCCATCTAAGACCCTAAGAGCAAACCGAACAAAACGTTTTTGGATTCTCTCTAAACGTTCAACATGTACACTATAACTTGGGGACCAAACTTGACTTGCATACTCCAAGTGAGGGCGCACTATTGCATAATAGAACGTTGTAGTTGTAATCGTGTTATGAATTCTTTGGCCCAGCATTTTATAAATTCCAGCATTGAAGGTGCTTTTTTACAAATGTTATCAATATGATTGTTGAACAATAACTTAAGATCCATGCATATACCAAGGTCTTTGACGGCATCTACACGACTTAAAGCAGTATCTTTTTTATTATAATAAAATATTTTTAAATTATTCCTTTTTCGTGAAAAAGTCATAGTTTGGCATTTATCTGGATTTAAAAACATATTATTTTTAGAGCACCAAACTTCAAAGGATTTCAGATCAGCCTGGAGTAGGTCTAAATTATATTCAGCATTTATTGTTCTGTATATTTTCATATCATCTGCATAAATTAGCAAATGAGAATGTTTAATAATGTGAGTAACATCATTAATGGCTAAAAAAAACAGAAGTGGACCAAGGTGACTGCCTTGAGGAACACCTGAGTCCGCAACAAATGCAGACGACAAAACCCCCCGGCATCGTATTTGATAAGATCGTTCAGTCAAATACGATTGAATCCAGCTTATAAAATATTGAAGAAATCCCATTGATTTAAGTTTAAATAGAATCAAACTGTGTGGTAATTTATCAAATGCTTTACTAAAGTCAGTGTAAATGCAGTCAACCTGGTTACTAGATTCAATTGTATTAAGGCAAAATGTTGTAAAATCGAGAAGATTAGACACAGTGGATCTGCCATTAACAAAACCATGCTGACGAGTTGTTATGACTTCTCCGCAATGAAGTTTTAACCGATCATCACGATACGCTCAAAAAGTTTTGGAATCGATGAGAGCTTGGCAATAGGCCTGTAGTTAACATCATCATAACAATTACATCATTCCTGTAACCTTTTTTATAAATTGGACTTATGTACGATTTTTTCCAAAATATTGGAAAATGACTTTCGTTAATTGATTTGTTGAAAAGCAAAGAAAGTGGTTGACACAAAATTGAACTGCATTGAGTTGACACTGCGGCAGGAATTCCATCGGGTCCAGCATTAAAGTCCTCATCGATCGATCCGATATACTTTAAGATATCCTCAGAAGTAAAGGATATAGGTTCCAAAGAAACGTTGGGTCCTGAATTCATATATTCAAAATACTCTTCATCAGGATTGAAAGAATCAGAACAAAATGTTTCTTTGAAAAGATTGGCAAACAAGCTACAAACTATAACGGGATCGTCACTAAATCCATCAATGGTTTTGAATGACGAAAGAAATCCATCAGATTTCTTCTTTGTGTTTATGAATCCCCAAAATTTCTTTGGATCAGATAATATCCTTAACTTAATATTGTCTAAATATTGATGATATTGAAAATTGATGCAGCTGCGCTATTTTCAAATTCCAGAAACAAACATTTGTAAGTTTCCAGGTCATTTGATGTTGTTATTTCCATCTTGAAAGCGGCAAGCAAAAGATTTATTCTTATTTGTCAACAATTTTTGTTAAATAAACATAAACATAAACAAACATAAACATTTAAGTCTAAGCTACAGACATATTTCTTCCAGGCCTTATTCCTGTTGTTGCGAAGAGTTTTCAAATCCTTTGTATACCAGGGATACGCAGAATTTTTCGCAATCTTGAGGCTGTATGGCACGGATTGAGAAAACATAGCAAAGAGCTCCATATAAAAAAATTAATGGAATCATCAAGATTACTTCCATTTGTGTACTCTAAAATAACATTAAGCTTTCTATGAAGTAAAGGATTCAACTTTAAAAGGTCAGCTTTTTTAAAGTTGAATTCATAAACCTTTTCTATTAAACTCGGGTTTACTATATTTTCTCTATCAGATTAGTACCAGATGCTGGATGATATTCATCAACAGTCGTTAGAGCATGGACGGCCCTCTTAACAATGACATTGTTACTGTCTGTAGTCAAGAAGTCGATTAAGACTATTGTAAATACAACTTACTTGTTGTAGGTCGGAACATATATTATCAACAAATATATGTTCTTGACAAGTCTTCGAATTAGATGAACAAAAATATGTATCATCGTCAGAAGAATGCCATTTTAAGTCAGGCAGATTAAAATCACCCAACAATAAAATGTCGTCATTAACGTCAAGTAAATTTATAATGTATTCTATGCAATCCGCAAGGTTTGCATAGACCTCAGCACTACTCCTTGGAGGAATATACGCGTTAACAACACATACCTTGGAATTGCAATGTAGAACCTTAACGCATATAAGTTCGATATTGGAAGAGCAGGGTATATCAATAAAGGAACTAACAAAAGAGTTCCTAACACCTAATAAGACACCACCACCAACAGCGGAAGTACTGTCAGCGCATCTGTCCTTTCTAAAAACTTAAAAACTATTGTCAAACAATTCCAAGTCAGTTATGCTTTCGTTGAGCCACGTTTCAGTTAACGCGATAACATCTTCTGAGAAATTCTGGGTTGACAAAATAGGTCTGTTCCCGTACTCTAAAGTTTTAGTCCAATTTACCAGTTTTAGTCCGAGAAGCGTTCCCGTACTCGAAAAAATAGTAGAAGAGAGTGCAATGGAGAGAGTTAAACATTTCCCCTCCTTGTCAAAAGTTGCAAGTTTTAGTCCGATAAATTTCTTCGGGTAAAAATGGTAAAAGTGTCAAACAGCTTAAAATCAGCTGTTTACAAGTTAGCAAGAAATTGCGATACATACTTCTTTGAAGCTATTAAAATGGAAGCCAGAAACATTGAAAAATGTGCAAAAACTAATATAAGTGCTTAACATCAGAATTACTTTCAATATTATTAAAAATCTCAAGCATTTCGTTTGTACTGCCGATGTTCCATATAAAGTCAAAGCTGGACAAACATTCTTATCTGACAGTTTTTACAATTTTAGTCCAAAAAGCGTTCCCATAATTTTTTGTGTTTTTCTCTACTTTCGAGAGATTTTTTCTTACTCTCAGACTTTTGACAGTTTTACCATTTTTAGTCCAAAAAGTACGGGAACAGACCTAATATGTCACGCGTCTTAGATCTCAATCCCCTTACATTTTGATAGTAAAGGGAAAGCCTATTTAGTTTTTTTGGGTCTGACGGACGATATTATTTGACCTTCCAGACTTATTTTTAGGCTTGAACTCAGATACAAAAATATTATCGCCCCACAAATTAGAGTTAGGAACATTTGCAAACTCTTCAGCTGCAACTGTTAAAATAGAGGAGGCGTGGGATGGCTTATTAAATATTTTTTTACAAACGCATTTTGACTTAGTAAATTATTATGTTTGACAAACGTCAATATATTATTAATTGTTGTGTCGGGTTGAAGACGTGAAATGAAAACCATTTTTTTTCTCGACACTGCCCTTAACTTTATCTGATTATTTGGCTCAGTTGAAATTGTAGTTGGGCTATTATTAGCCAATGGAGGAGTGGGAGTAGGAGGTGTCGAAATAATGACTGTGGTACTATTCTCAGAAGGCATAGCAGAGGGCTGATTTGTCTGAGAATTGTGACGCTTTTTTTTATTATTCTTATTATTTTTATTTTTATTTTTCCTCTTAATTTTCGAAATTTTAAGGTCTTTGTCTGATGGATCTATTATTTGTATTCCGGAAGAAGCAGTTCGAGAGAAAGAACTCGAGACATTTTCCGATACAGAATTCTCATCATAGACGCTGGTACTCGGTGCTGCATTAACTTCGGTTAAAAAAGCAACAATTTTTCTAAAATTGTTGTTTAACGAGTTAAGACTTTCCCCAAAATGCTTAATTGTAGCACATAGTTCATCTAAGGAAAGGGATCTGCACGAAGCACAGTACCAGCGCAGACCTGAACGTACAGATATTAAATCGTTAAGGCACGATTTTGAAATTCCAGCGCAAGAAGCATGGAACATTTGCTCGCATGGGCCAGAACAACTGAACATACGATTCAGGATATTTTCGCTTCTGCATAGCTTGTTTATAGAACAAGCAGCGATATTTTCAGCGGAGAAATAATTCATTGAAACAATAAATCCACTGATGATCAATAATCATCCACTCAAATTATCAACACCGACACCGACAAAGAGACAAGATCAACTGTTAAAAATTAATTAATAAAAATTAATATTAAAATTAATTGACTGAAGTTGTTTTGAGGCACGACTATATGTTATTAACAAACCTACCAAGGAACGAATAAGAGCCGTTCAAAATGATTTGGCCGACTGAATTGCTCTTTAGAATTTTTCATAGAGTGCAGAGTATAAATAAATTTAAACGAGACTGAACGAATAGTACTACTGAAATAAATTAGTATTGCTAAATAAATAACCGACTGCCAAAGATAATGGCATTTGGGTTAGGCTTGATTTGGGGTTTTGGAATTAAATGCAGTTGGTTTTGCGCACGATTAAATGCAAATTTGGCCGACTGAAGATCATTTAAGGAACGACTGAAGGTGAATTGGCTGACTGAAGATTGTTCTCGATAAGCCTTGAAATGAAAAACCGTTTAAAGTTGGTTTTTGATATGGCTGATGGTGATCATGGAAACAAATGGTACGACTGATTTTGATCTGTTCATAGTTATTGTAAATTAAAAATCAACATTTTAAACAAATTTCAGTTAAAAATAACAATTTGGCCGACAGATCCAAAAAAGTTAGGAGGGTAGCTTACCCCCCTTATTCCCCCGCTAGTTTTGCCCCTGTATGTAGAAACTCAAACAAACGGAATGAATGACCAAATGTTGCGCTTGGGGAAAGCTGTAGCAAAAAGGAATGATTAAGAGTCGTTATGATAGTTCATCCTCATTCAGCTACTTAAAAATTTTATTTTTGTTTTTAAATTTATGAGAAGTTAATACAAAATATGTACCTGTGCTGTTAAGCACAACATCATGGAAATAATAAGAAGAAGAATAAATTATTTATTTATTTCTCTTTTTGTCTAGCACGTGATGAAAGAACAAACATCTTATGCAAATCTCTACTACGCTGAAAAATTTGAACAAAATATGCACGATGATTGAGTTTAACATATCGCTAAAATGCGAAATTTTCTCGAATAACACTTAATATAATTGAAAATTTATTTTGTACATTTCTGAGTACTGAATTATTTTCAATCTTTTGAATATACTATCTCTCGAGTTGAAGTCGTTGACATCGAGTGCACTCAAACTGAAATAATTATGTCGCACAAGGAACGAGCATTATGTCAAGTCTAGCCTAGATAACTTTTTTGCTACTTTGTCGAAAATGTTAAATTTACAAATTACTTTTTTAGCTTTGATAAAACTTATCTCTCAATTAGAAATTAATGCATTTCACTTTTACAGACAAAATTATATCAAACGAAATTTTTATAAGAATTCAGATACGATTTAATTTTTGTTTGCGGTAAAGTTTTCTATAATCTAGGCCTTCAAAGAGATTCCACTTAAACTTAATTAGGCAATTTATAATCGAAAAGTTATTAAATATATGTATCTAGTGCTAGACTGGTCACTTTATTTATATATCTTAGAATGACTCGGAATGAGCTAAAAGTAATTAATATTTTACTTTAACAAAATCAGTTGAAATTGATTGTAAAAAATATTTATTGGCTACTTTATGACTATAATAATTTTTGCGTTCTATAATTAGAAATTATTTAAATTTCTGCTGACTAATAATTTAATCTTGTTATTAATGAAAGTTTCTCTTTATTTATTGTGTTGAATAAATCTGTGCAAAGAGAATGAATTAAAGGTAAATCAAATGTAAAGGTTTTGTTTCAACTATGGTAAAAATGCATTGATTGATACATTGTTCACATCAGTAAAAATAAAATATTTTTTTATAGTTTTTTAGGGTATTTTTATACTCTAATCTATACTTTTATATAAAATTGAAGTGGAAAATTAAGTGCACCAAGACTTCAAAACTACTGGACCGATTTTTATGAAAAAAATTTTAAAATATCATATTTGTGCTACAGAATGCCATAAGCGGGGTATATTTAAGAAAATTTAACAATAAATATATCTAATTATATTGTAAAGTTTTTTAGGGAAATTACCACCCATGCTAATCATTGCTTGATCGTTTGCTTTTCACGCGTTTGTGTTACGAGAGTTTCAACTATATGTTGCTATCAACCCTTCTCTTTAAAGTTTATTGATCTCGCTCTCCACACTTATTTGAAGAGGGGAGATGGGAATACAAGCAGTGTTGCCAGAAATTTTTGAGGAAAGAAGCTAGATGGTCTTTAAAAAAAGGCTAGAAAAGGCTAGACGGCTTCAAAAAAAAAGCTAAAAAAAGGCTAGATTTGTTTATTTTTATTAAACATGATTCTGTGAATATACAAACGTTTGTATATATTTGTATAATATATATTGAAAACTAAATATATTGAAATTGATTTAAGGACCCATTTAAGTTTTGTAGCGACCAAAAGAAAATTTTATTTTTGAAGTGAAACTTCTTTGGTGGCGAGTGAAATTTCAAGGTCCTTTTTCGTGACGCTAGGCTAACGTTTTCAATTCATATAAAAATTAAAAAAAATCAGTGCCGCTGCCGAGAATTGAACCCCGAACATCGTTGCTTATGAGCCGGAATCTATTCCTTTACGCCACGTAGGCACATCTTAAACAGTCAAACAAAATGTAGTTAAAACTGAACGCGTAACATACTGAAAATAACATAATTAACATTAACATTATATTAACATTAACATTACATTATTAACATAACAGTAACATTAATTTTCATCCTACAAGTATGCACGGAAAAAAAAATAGAAAAATAGCTAAAACAGAAGCAGAACGCGTTCGTGAATATAGAGAGCGAATTAAAGCTCTTAAGAATACAGCCGCAGCTGGGTCTGCAATTAATGATGAAGGTAAGGTGATTGCAACAACGGCTGAGTTTCAAAATGCATTGTTACGAAACATCAGTGTATTTTGGTGAATCTACAAAGAACCAATCTCCAAAAAACACACTGATGCATCTCAACAAAAATTTAAAGCCAACCAAGTTGATGCACTCAACAATCAACGTTCGCTGCTTTATGAGGCCCTCTATCAACATAGCAATTATTATGATCAGGAAGCAGGAGGTAATAATGATTTGCCTCTGCTTTCGGAGGCTCCTTCAAAGAGTACTATGCAAATACAATCCAGCATTCAAAAAGTAACAATGTTGAGAAGACATTCGAAAGCAACTAAAACACCAACTGAACTAAAACAAGTACCGAAAATAAATGTTATTTTATAATTTTCAAATGAAAAAAATTGTCGAAAGACTTTTTTAAATAAACCATTATGTTACAAATGTCCTCAGCCTCACGAATATTAAGTCTCTTTTAAATTTGAAACTGATTCTTTAAAAGTTAATTTCTTGCCTAGTCTATTTCGAAGAAAAATAAAGGTTACTTTTGACTTTTATTTTATCGGTCAAAAATAGCAGTTATTTTGTGACTTTAATTTTTTCGGTCAAAAATATCAAGCAATTTGTGTTTTCTTAAAGGCCGCTTGACAGATTGAACTGTTGACACCATGTGTAAAATGTCTCACCGATGAGATGAAATGAATATGAATTTATTAATTAAATATGAAATTTTTTATCGGTAAAATGACTTGAACAAATATAAATTACCTGATATTTTTGACCGAAAAATAAACGGCAGAAAATAACTGTTATTTTTGCCCAAAAAAACTATAAGGCACAAAAAACTGTTATTTTTGTCGGAAAAAATAAAAATTAAGAGATAAAAGTTAATATGTGACACTTTCGACAAAAACCATATTCGGTACGGTCCCTGGATGCGAATATTGAATCAACAAATTATTATTCCATTTCGTATTGATTGAATATCTTTTCAGATACTTTCTCTCTCTATTTCACACTAAAATCTCTCTTATTTCTTACTTTTAAAGAAGTTTCACTTCTGCCACGTGTACGTTGCTACACGCGAGTTTTTTTATATATTTTTCGAATGCATAATTCAGGAGGGCTCAGGAAGACTTAAATCAAATGGATCTTGGACTTAAATCAAGGATTGCTACCAAATTTTTTTCACTTGTAAAGTAAATACCATACTACTTTTAATCTTCGATTTTTATTTTAGAGAAATAGTTTTAATTTCATAACCTAAAATCAATGAAGTTTTAAGATCAAAAAATCGGGTTTTCAAGTCCCATTATCGTAAAAAAATATTATTATTTTTGTTTTTTGAATGAACAAGCTGCGAAAAGTGCTTTACTAAATGAATGATTCCGGGTATGTTAATTAATATTTTTTATTAAAAAACATTAAAAATGTTCCTAAAACATTATATAATTATTATGCAAAAACAAAAATTACATAAAATAAACAATCAGGTTACAATAAAACTTTAAATTTTACTTTTTTTTTCGTTAAAGAACTTTAATGGGGTCTAAAATTATATTTCACGTTTAAATATATAAAAGCACAAAAGGCTTACCGTTGAAAAATTGTACCAAAAAGCTTTTAAAATAAAAACTATTAATAACAACAAATTCATTATTTCAATTTTAAAAATATGTTTTATTCATTCAAGTGCTTGACTCGGTTACTAAAAAAAAAAAAACAGTGAACCTCTATCATTTTTTAAATCTACATCTCAAAAAATATTTCCTCCTCTTCTGAAAAATCAGAATTTACATTTAAATTGCGACTATTTGTAAAACTTATAATATCATATGTGATTTCAAAATTATGGCAGCATGTGTTATTTCTTTTAAGAGCATATTGTATCGTTAGAAGAGAATTTAGAATGCCAGTTTGAATACGGTTTCTTTTAGTGTCCGACCGAACGTGAATTTTTGCCGAAGCCGATTCTTCGGCAAAATGTAAATAATCGGCCGAAGCCGAAGCCGAATAAAAAACAAATGTTTTCAAGTAAAAAAATTATAAAATTTATTCTTTGCTTTTGTTAAGGACCGATGTTGAATGTAAACCACACCAAACGTCAAGTTTTTTCTGCATTTCATTTGGCATTTCTCAATTCCAGACTAACTCAATTTGAACCATGGAAAGATACATAATCGAGCCACGTGTTAAAGTTATTCAAGAAATGGCAACAGTGGATGATCAATTTTCGAAGAAAATCATTTTCAGTGATAAGGCATATTTTCACCTCAGTGGATTCGTCAACAAGCAGAATTGCCGCATTTGGGCGAATGATAATCCAAGAGTGATTGTCGAAAAACCAGTGCACCCACAATGAATGACTGTTTGGTGCGGTTTATGGGCTGGCGGCATTATCGGGCCATATTTATTCCAAAATGAGGCCGGTCAGGAAGGTACTGTGAATGTTGTTCGCTATCGTGAGATGATAACGAACTTTTTAAGGCCCGAATTAGTAGATATAAATGTGGACATTATGTGGTTTCAACAGGACGGTACACCTTGCCACACAGCTAATGAAACAATGACTCTTTTGCGCGACAAATTCAATGGCCGTGTTATCTCACGTGGTGGCGATGCCAATTGGCCGCCAAGATCATGTGATTTGAATCCGTTGGACTTCTTTCTTTGGGGTTATTTGAAAGAAACGGTGTACGTTGATAAGCCAGCAACAATTCAAGAGCAAAAGGATGAGATAATTCGGCAGATTAACGGCATAGAACCTCAATTATGCCTCAACGTCATAGAAAATTTGGACCATCGGACACCTCCAGCCGCCGAGGTCGCGGAAGCCATTCGGCCGGTATTGTGTTTCATACATAATTGAACCATACCAATATTATCGTAACAAAAACAATTGACAGTAATTTTCTGAATAATTTGTGTTTTATTCAAAATCAACATCAGCCGTTAAAATTTAACCATCCTTTATATTCATTTCAGTACAAAAAAACTTACTGAAATCATTAAATTCGAGTTAAACGGAAGAGTTTTTCTGCAAGATTCGGATTTTTCTGTAATCGAATTATTGACGTCAGGATAAAGTAGACAAAATTGAATATATTTTCGATCCAGTCGAGAAGAGCTACAGAAATGTAAAACTAACTGAAATCTGGCAGAAAATTTCTAGCGTTAACTCGGCTTTTATATTTCAGTTCATAACAAAAGCAAAAACGTAACAGTCGGACTCGCTGCATTTATCATTTGGATAAAATTTTCAAAGAATGAACACCAACTCATGAAAGAACAGAAAACGAGAGAAACACAAAACGAACAATGAAAATGTTAAAAATGTTTACTGAATAATTCAAAACAATTCAAAAAAAAACTTATAAAAAAAATGTTTAGTAAAGCAAAAACATTCGGCAAAAATAATCGGCTCTTTCGGCCGAAGCAGAAGCCGAAGCCGAAGATCAAAATATCGGCCGATTATGCCGATTACCGAAACCGAAGCCGACAAATTTCATTGTACTTAATATTCTTTCTTCCTCAGCGTTGTAGCAAAATAAGAAAACTTAAATCCGAACTGAAAGTTCTTGGAACGAATTCAGAGAATTTTTATACTCTCCAACTTCTGACTAGAATTCAGTTGTGGAACTTCAGTTATTCCACTTGTGATTTACAATTTTTTGCCATTGTTTTTCAAGTATCATTATTTCTCATGTAGAGTAACTGGATTTTTCTTGCTCTATAACAGAAAATATTTTGGTTTTAACCACTTTAAAAGTATAATAAGAGCAATACAAGGCTAACACAAAATTGCATGCAAAAGTCAGAAAATTTGGATGAGGTAACGCGTTTTTAAGCAATATATTAAAAAAGGCTAGAAAAGGCTAGAACAAAACAAAATAAAGGCTAAAAAAAAGCTAGAGGCTAGATGATAATTTTCGAGGCTAGACGACAGAAAAAAAGGCTAGATCTAGCCTCAAAAAGGCTAGACTGGCAACACTGAATACAAGTTCAATAAAGTTTGCTGTGTTGTTGTTGCTGTAGAATGATGAGCTGCAAACCAATGTGTGCATATTTGTTTCGCCGCATGCAATTTCTTTACACATATTTTTATTGTAGTTTTCCAATTTTTTAATTTACACTTGAGAAAGAAAGATATTTAAATCTTTCAAAATGTGGCATTCACAAGTGTGATAGCATATTTTGTATAGATTAAAGATAAATTAAGAGTTTGAAAAATGAAGTGTTCGTATTTCCCTTAAACTACAAATAAATGCCTCACAAGCAAATGACAAGTGTAACAGAAAATGCAAGAGCGATGCTCCGCGCTAGGAGAGCAAGAGCAGCGACTCAAAGAGAAAATTGTTGGTAAATTATGCATGCAATTACACTGGCTTACAGCCAATATGTACTTTGAATACCACTATTCTTTTCTCATGTAAAATCGGTCGCTAATTCCGAAAAAAAAATTTTTTTTTTTTCTATCACTCCGTTTTCGAGATATTGCCCACTGTAGGGTTTTCAACGAAAAAAAAAGTTGGTTCCACTTAATTGCATATATCTTCAGAACCAACAACAGTAATCAAACAAATGAAATATCAAATAAAAGCTAATAAAATTTCTAACAAACAATGCAAACATCATTTTTTGTTGGAGCTGTTAGTTTTGGCGGAATAAATTAAAATTTCAGGGATTTTTTTAATTTTTCAGAAAAATTTCCAAAAAAAGACAAAATAGTTGCAAATTTCGTTAAGAAATCAAAATATTTTGTTACTTTTGATATTTTTTACTAAAAACCTTTATTTTTCCAAAAAACATAAGCTATTGTTGAAGAAAATCTATTGAGAAATGAAAAAGTTGTGTTCAATGGAACGAAAGAACCCAAATTGTGTGATTATCAATTTATGCATTTGGACTTATTTTATTGCCATAAAAAAAATGAGAATTAAAGGTTGTTGTTATAAAATCATATATTCTTAATTTTTATTGTTCTTTTAATAATTTACATTATTCGTCGCCCATCATTCCTTTGCCCCAAAATCCTTGGTACCGATTCTCAATTACTTTCATCTGTTGGTGGAATCTTTCCCCATGTTCGTCGCTCTCGTCACCGAGATTCTTTGCTTTCTTTGTCTAACGCCTTGACAGTGTTTTTCATAAGTCCAAGTTTGATGTGCAACGGTGGGAGAATTATGTTTTCCTTTTTGACGAGTGGCAGGGTACACTGAATAAGGTAGCCGCAACACGGAGAGCGCGACTGCCGCAAATGTCAAAGCGAACTGATTCAGCTGTTGTTGTTGTTGTTCTTTTTTTCGACAGCCAGTTGATTTTTGACACTTTCGGATATGCGAAAGAGAGCACAGTCAGTTTTGAAGCAACCTTGTCATTCAACCATGACGAGTGGAACTTTTTGACGTTGCTCTCTCCAACTTTCGACTCAATTCTTTCTGGGCAGTCCTTATTGTAATAGTGGTGTTCACGTGCTCAACTATCCCACTTGCATAGAAAACAGCAGTACTTTGTGTAGCCACTCTATAAACCACAAAGCATACCAACGACTTTGAGATCAAAACATATTTTCCAGTCGTGTTGTTCATATTTAATACATGTCAATAGCCTCGCCATTGTTTCGTACGTTTCCTTTGTGTTGACTGCATGTGCGATCGGAATCGATCGCTTTTTGTTTCCTATATGAAGTAATACCGCCTTCAAGCTCACTTTGCTGCCATCAATAAAAAAACGCCACTCTTTGGGAATGTACGGCTGACCAAAGGTATTAAATAAGCCAGGAATGTCTACGCAATAGCAGATATTGTCATTCTTAGTAAAGTGTATAGCAAACGGTTTTTTACGATTTCTGCAGTATGTCACCTTAACATCGGGTTTCAAAAAGTTGAATTGTTGCAAACGAGAACCATGCAATTCCGATTTTTCCTTTGACAGTTCCAAATCTCTTATCCAATCATTCAGCTGCGCTTGCGATAAAAGGTGAGTTGTGTTTTCAGTTGTAATAGTACTACCACCTGTGGTTCCTTCCGACTCCATTGAATCTACGGATTTTCGATGGTTTTCGCGTGTTGAATCGGGACAAGTAGGATATGGAACATCGTCAGAATGAGATACTGGCAATAAAACATTCGGGGCAGTGGCGTATATCACTCGTTTGTGTTTTCCAACACCAGTCACTTTGGCCAGACAAAAATAGCAATCGTTTAGGTGGCAAAACGGTTGTCTCCAGATCATCGGAACATCGAATTTCATGTATCGTTTTTTACCCTAGCTCCATTCAGACAATATTAATTTGCACGATTGACACAAATACTTGGCGTCCATGATTCACCAATGTTCTCAGCCGCAATACCAAAATAATGTAGATATGACATTTGGAGTAAATTCGTAAAATTGACTCGTTTCTTTTCGAAAGTAAATTCACCGCACACGTAGCAGAAAATATCTGGGTAGTTTTTACCCTGGAATTCTCGCAGTCTTTTACTCATTTTATTTTGAAGTATATCTTATTTTTTCCTTTCGTTACAAATTGTGCGTCCCTTCGTTTGTCACGTTTCTTAGTATAATGCATCGCGAAAGTGCTACAGGTACAATAAAGGTAGGTAGGTCCACGACTCAGAGCGCGACCGCCGAAACTGTCAAAAAAACACAAAATAAGTATTCACATGGCATAATAAAAACAGGTAGGCTCTCTTTGTTATAGCCATAAGTGTCGAAATCAGACGTTTTGCTGTGACGGTTTCGACGGTTGCACTCTCAGTTGTGAGCCTATCTGTTTTTATTGTAGCGTGTTTGTTCTTATCTTTTCTTTCGCAAAACTCTTGACTTGATTCCTATGAACAATAAAAATGAAAAATAAAAAATTATAGTACAATAACCCAATTTATTTATATGACAATAAAATTTGTAAAAAAAAACATAACTTGGGTGCTTTCGTTCCATTAAACACAACTTTTTCATTTCTCAATAGATTTTCTTCAACAATAGCTTATTTTTTTTTGAAAAAATAAAGGCTCTTTGTAAAAAATATCAAAAGTAACAAAATATTTTGATTTCTTAACGAAATTTGCAACTATTTTGTCTTTTTTTGGAAATTTTTCTGAAAAATAAAAAAAATCCCCAATATTTGAGTTAATTTCGCCAAAACTAACAGCTCGACCAAAAAATGATGTTAACATTGTTTGTAAGAAATTTTATTAGCTTTTATTTGATATATCATTTGTTTGATTACTGTTGTTGGTTCTGGAGATAAAAAGCAATTAAGTGGAACCAACTTTTTTTTTCGTTGAAAACCCTACAGTGGGCAATATCTCGAAAACGGAGTGACAGAAAAAAAAAAAAATTTTTTTTCGGAATCAGCGACCGATTTTACATGAGAAAAGAATAGTGGCATTCAAAGTACAAACAACTTTCCGTTATTTGTAAACCAGTGTTATTTGCTTACACGACTGCGATTGGAGTGAAGCAGTGGCGTAGCTAGGGTTGCTGGCACCCGGGGAGGAAACTAAATTGTGCACCTTTTAAGAAGGTTATACTTAACCTCATAAAAGCAATGCTTAAAAAGTACTACGAAATTTATATAGTTTTTTTAAAAAATAGTTTACTGTTATGATTATTTTATTAAACTGCAAATGAGTAAATATATTATATTTTAATTCATTCATTGTATTATTTATAAAAATCGGTAACAATATACAAAATTAAAAATTAATCTCATCGATATTAACATATTTGATATCATTTGAAAGATAATTTGATAACTTATACAAAACTGAAAAATTTTCCGCAATCAAGGAATTTTTCAAAAATGTTTTGCTTACGCAAAATTTTGACTAGCAATAGTGAGTAAATCCCCAAAGATCTATTTTGAATAATTTTGCATAATTGAGGAAAAAATAGGACCGGGAAGTGAAACGTTAACAAATTTTTCCTCAGTCAATCCACGTCTTCTATATAAAAATGAAGTGAAAATTAGAACATAATACTAAAATTAATTTATAAACCTTTTTCCTAATTTTCATAAATTTCTTTATAGTACTCATTATACATTTCAGCTTCGACTTTAATAACAAGAGTTCTTTAAGCTCACAAGACTGAACTCTGAAAAACTTGACTGCCTTATTCTCGACCATAAATATCACAATATCACAGTGATACCAAATTGATATCAGAAATTTGTTTCATAGTCATTATGTACATAATTCTCAAAGCAAACTTGCCCTTGGAGAACAAGGTCAAGAGTCTTGAAAATTAGCATAATTTTAAGAATAGTTTTTTCTTAAAAACTGTATTTTTGACAGTTTTTGTTGGCTGATTTGAACAGAATAATAGTTATGTATGTTAATAAAGCAAAGGAGTAAGGAAACCATCTAGAGTTTTTAATAGACATCTTCAAAATAGATCAGAACATCAGAACGCCATTAAATTGTTATTAAACACCATTTATTTAATTTAAATAAAAAATTTAATGAATTTGTTTTAACTAAATTTTTTTTATAAATTTTAAAGCAAGTAATAAATTGAGCTTTTAAATTGTTTTATGTATCAGGATACCCAAAAACATATTACTATTAAAAATATTCTAGCAGGTTAAGAGCTGCAAATAAGGTTTGTTTGTCGATGTATAGTCTCAGAACTTAGTAATCACAAAATTATAAAGTATATTTTTATTCCTGACATTTATGACATGAGCACGTTTTTCTAAAAAGCTCTGGAGAAATGTATTGCTGGAGAACATCCCAGCAAAATCTTCGCTTACATATAATCGAAAAAGTAGTCCAGAAAATTGCACTCATCGCTTACTCTCTCGCTTACTGAACCCATTATTTTTATATAGTCATGTCATTAGAGGTAATCGAAAGCGCTGTCACTTGGAGAGATTAAGTGCTTAAAACGGTTGGTTCATAACTGATTTCACGAAATTAATACTTGAACAAAAACTTTCAAGTTGATGTGAATGCATTGCCGTGAATTTATTATGGATTAAATTTAAGTTCTTGCATTAGTATTTTTCTATAGTATTTCTATACTGGTATAGAATAAAACTAACAATTTGTGGATATTTGTACAAATAGTTTTTGAAGTACAAAGAAAAACAATCCGTAATAAAAACAAGTAAAGAAAGTCGAAAGTCGGTCTAGGCCGACTATGGGATACCCTAAACCCACTTTTCAAAAATAAAAAAATTTTTATTGTAAATGGGCGTGTCCGTGGGCTGATGAAGCCTATATTTTATATGCATTTAAATGTTGATGAAAAATTTATACATACCAAGTTTTATTCCTGTAGCTCACAGTTAATGCCTTTATTGTGCTTTCGCAATGGGAGGTGGTCGAGTTCAAGGACGGACTACTCCCAATTTTTTAACACACCTTAGTTGTGCTATAAAATACATACATACCAAATTTAATTTTTCTGTGACAAACATAACCTTATTAATTGAGTTTTTAACTTTTTGGGTTGTATGGGAGGTAGGCGTGTCCGTAGGCAGATGACGTCCATTTTTCAGAACCATCTTTGTCTTGTCATAAAAAACATACGTGTCAAATTTTAGCTCTGTAGGTTAAACGGAGGCTTATTTATTGTGTTTTCAATTTTTTGGTTGTATGGGAGGTGGGCGTGTCCGTGAGCGGATGACGTCGATTTTTCAAAATCATCTTTGTTTTGTTATAAAAAACATATGTGCCAAATTTTAGCTGTTTAGGTTCAACGCAGGCTTATTTATTGTGTTTGCAATTTTTGGGTTGTATGGGAGGTGGGCGTGTCCGTAAGCGGATGACGTCCATTTTGTGAAGGCATTTTAGTTTTGATATAAAATACATACACATCAACTTTTATTGTTGTAGGCTTATTATGAGCTGAGTTATGCAGTTATAAATTTTTGCCTTGTATGGGAGGTAGGCGTGTCCGTGGGCAGATTCCAAAAATATTCAATAGTGCAGATCCATCATCCATTCATCCAATTATCTCTACTCCTTCTTCTAATCCTGTGTATACGGACAACACACAGACGGACAGACGGACGGACGGACGGACGGACGGACGGACATGAATAGCTCGACTCACGAGGTGACGTTGATCAAGAATATTTATACTTTTCTATACCGGACTCGCTTCGTTCTATGCGTTACAAACGTTTGCACAAAGTTAATATACCCTGACCTTTCAGGTTTAGGGTATAACAATAAGTTTCTAATGCCAGCTAATAAATAACCAATCATAACTATCCTCAAATACTTGGCAGTGTAACTACTTGTATTTTCTCTGATAATTTTTCTTGTTGTTCGACATTGATTTTCTTGTTGTTCGTAATTCTATTCTCAATTTACAAATTAGGTTATGAGACCTTGTAATAAAGAATAGTCGAATGCATTCCTAACTCACTCATGCACATATACACACACGCGCGCACATAAATACAAACACACAGCAATGCTTGTAATGTAACCAGATATGCAACCAGTGTTACTCCACCAAACGCACCACATAACCAAACAGTCCCACTCCCCTCTCTGACTTAAGTCAATCCAATTGTGGCAGAGTCATTCTCGGTTCAAGTAACAAATTGCCTACTTGGAAATTCAATTTAGCAGCGATTGCAATCATCAAACTGGTAGGGCTAGTATAACTGGTGTGCCGGAAGGTGGCACAAATCAACACCATGCCACATGCTCTGACGACTCCGACTATGTATATGTGTACGAGTAACGTACGTTATGCAATCATTAACGCAACGACAACAATGGCATAAAAGACCCATTCGACACGAGGAACAACAAGAAACTTGAGCTACTACCAACGTTAGCTGTGGTTATTCCAAGTTAGGCTAATAACAACATTCTATCCGTCACGTCTAGGTTTGCAATCAATTTTGTTGCGTTCTACGGTATAAAGCAACTCATCAAAATTGTGCTTTCGCTTCTTCTTCTTCTTCTTCATTTTCTTTCAATCTTGTGTTAGTGGATCATGCATAGTCACAGTACAAACAACACATCCTGCTGGCAAGGATATTGCTTTTCTTGCTGCTACTTTGAACATACTATATGACCAAAATACGCAGAGATTTTGGTAAATATGAGCAGCTACGATTCTTTCAGTTCATTAAAAATTGGAAAATGAATATCAAAATTCAAGTAGAATGTGTTTGCATAAATTTTGTTCCAACGATAATTTATTCGAGCAGCTATTCATGTTCGTTCTGATTCAAGACTTGAAGTTAGTAAGTCACTTAAAAAATAAATCGAAAAAATTCTATTCAAAGTCCTTGTAGCAACGACTCTATTTCTCTTAATGAAATGCCGATATAAATATATTCCGCATATTGATTTGACAATATGTCGGCATTCGTTTCGTTTTGACCTCGGCATATCATTCTAACTACCTGTTTGGCAAACAGTGCCATAATTGAAATTCCTTGGATGTAGATTAAAGCCACCGCAACGCATAGTCAATGTGTGCGGTGGGCGGTGGTCGGAGTAGCTTTAGTGGGCAAACGGCATTTGAAGTCAACATGAGGTACATTGTAGTTAGATAGCTTTGGACATGCTGCCTCGCCTCTGTGCTCATCAAACAGTCTAATATTTTATGCAAACACCTGAGCTATGAACATCTTGCCACTCATCTTTTTTACTTGTTTGTATATCATGCCTCACTTTCATCATTCTAGCTTCATCTTATGGTTCATGCAGTGCCTCGTTTGCTTGTATGCATGTATTCTGGTATGTGTTCATATGTTTGCCTCTCGCCTGTGTTTCACCTTGAATGTTATCAAATTTACTTATCGCATCATTTCACTACAGTTGGCATCTACAGTTGGGCAGAGATCGGTGAAGATGAAGGCGGTGGGCTAGTAGAATGGTCACATAAAGTGTTTGTTGAGCATAGTTTTTCTTTTGTTTGGCTTTGACCCTCTTTTCAGGTTGACAGCTTAATTTTCTTAAGCTATTTTATACATTTTCTACGGCATACGTTTATTTGTTAAAATATATGAGTTATAAAGGTTGACATAATTTTAATCATAATCATTTCATTGGCTTTTGATGTGAAATAAAAAAATGTTGTAGCTATTAATTTCAGATGCTCTGATAAAATATAGTATGTTCGGGTAGCTTATAAAAAATAATTAAGTATGCTTAGTAATATTTTAAATATCACTAGTTTGAAGTGGAAGGAACTCATTTATTATTATTTCATTGATATTGTTTCTAAAAGTTTGGTTTAAGAGATACAATTTTTTGTCTTGCGGCTTGAAAAGTTGAATGTAAATGAGTTTGTTAACCAACTCAGCGGGCTCAGGCTTTGAACCCAGCCAAGTCATAGTTTTACTCTTCAACCTTTGTTGAATTATTTTCTCATTTCTAATCAACCGAAATAAAATATTCATCAATATTGCCTGCTGGATGGGATCGGTTAATATTGGCACAACACTTATCTCAGATTAAAGTTCTCACGTTAATATCGATAAAAGACACATATATAACATCGCAATTTGTTTCACAAGATTGATTTTTGTTTACAATTTAAATATCTCCACATTATTGAACCATGGCAGACTGAGTGGATGGTTCCAATATCTGAAATGCTTAGTTCAAAGCTAAGCAAATAAACAATTCCCGCTTTTTGTTCACCATCTGCCGACGCTACTTGATAAGCAATATAGTCGAGTCGCAGTTTTCTTATCATACACGCGCTATCCTAAATAAACATAATAATAAATCGAACAAATAACCATTTAGTTCGCTACTGGCGAGACGCATCATCCTAAGTAAACCAAACTAATTAATCTTATAAAAATATTAATTGATTTAGTTATGCATAATTACGTGGTTATGTTCACTCTATAACGTAACTCATAAAAATATATTTAAAAAACAAGATATCCAAAATCGAATTAACTGAAACCCAGTTTAAGTAAAATAAATTTAACTGGCCTATTCCTAAAATTACTTGACAAACACAAGTCAATTTATAATTGTGAAGAATTTGTCAAACAGTTTTGTCAAATTTTGTTCTTTAAGCTCTGTTCCCAGCCCGGTATCTTCCTTTGCTAGTCCGTCAGCCGTTTCATTTCCGTCAATGCCCCGGTGTTCTGGAAAATGACGAATATCGACTTTTGGGGTCTCAAAAATGTTTGTAATGACCAAAAATTTCAAAATTTTGTTTAGTTAATATTTGTGTGCTACCAAAATATTTACTTTTTTACTTATCTTGAGTATTCATTCTGAAGAAAAAAAAGTTATATGCAAAAAACTTGTTTTTTTTAGATGAAAAGGGTTTTAGGAGAACCAAAACCGATTCATGGGGATTTATCTGATAAAAAAAAAATGATACAGAAATTGCTTTTAAGAGTCTCTCTAACTTTTGAGTTGTTGTCCGGCGAAATCTTAATTTTGAGCCGGCTTAATACATATAAAGCTAAAAATGTTTGTTTAAATTTAAGAAAGTCTAATGTCGGTCTAGCCCAACTATGAAATACCATAAGCCCTGTTTTTCAAAATGCATTAACAGTATTGAAAATGGGCGTGTTCGTGGGAGGATTATATGTATTTTAATTTTAATGAAAAATTTACACTTACTAAGTTTTTCCTTTATCTCACATGTTAATGCCTTTAAAGTGTTTTCACTATTGTGGGTTGTTCGTGGACAGATAACGCACAATTTTTGAACATATCTTAGTTCTAGTATAAAATACATGCATACTAAATTTTATCTCTATAAGTTAAACATAAGTTTATTTATGAAGTTTTAAATAAACCACGCTTGACCAGCATCACCTCGTGAGTCAAGCTATCCATGTCCGTCCGTCTGTCCGTCTGTGTGTTGTCCGTAAACACAGGATAAGAAGAAGGAGTCGATATAATTGGATGAAACTTGACACACATGGTTAGATGGATCCAAGGATCTGCACTATTGAATATTTTTTGAATCCGCCTACGGACACGCCTACCTCCCATACAACACAAAAATTGAAAACTGCATAAATAAGCTCATAATTAACCTACAACAATAAAATAAGGTATGTTTTTATTTTATACTAGCGACGATTTTCAAAACTGCTCTCATTTTAACATTTTTTAAATTATCAATTCAATTTTAAAATTTTTTAAATAATAGTTTTTTAGGGTTTTGCCCCCTCCTTCCGACAAAAGTGTTTTGTCAAATTTCCGGAAAACTTTACCTGCCAGTTATGATAAAAAAAAAAATGACATCTTCAACGTCTCGATCTGAAGACTGGTTTTTGAGGAAAATGGTCACCCACACTCAAAACCAAGCACATATCTTTCTCCGGTGAAAAATTTTTCTATTTTCGATAATAGCAATTTTCTCTTTTTCAAATAAAATTTTCTTTGATTAGAATAAATTTTCACATTTTCGCAGAAATATTTCTTCACTTCTTGGAAATGGAAATATTTCAATGTCTCTTATAATGATAATTATTTTACTCGCACAAAAAAATTCTCATTTATAGAGAATTTACTGAAAATGAAAAATTTTTCCTATTTTTTGATAAAAAATTCAGTATGAGAATTTTTTCTCAAAAAATAAAAAGTCTTTTTCTCTAAAACTGATATATTTTTATATATTTCTCTTTTTCATAAAAACTTTTTTTAATATTTCAAGAGAATTTTTAAGATCGCATTTAGAGAAAGGCATTCTCTGGAGCAAAGTCTAAACCATTTTTCTCTTAATATGATGCCTTTTTTATCTAATTCCGAGAAGCATCGATACGATTTTTGGATAATCTTCGTTCAACTTCGGTTTTGATCGATACTGTTCGGTTGATGTTTTTCATCTTGATATAGCTTCTGCTCGTGTTCGTTTAACTTTTTTTTTTCGTTCGTCTTTGGTTCTTGACTTCGTTTGCCTACGGCTCATTCCTTTAAGTAAAGATACAAATGACTACCAAGTTTTATCAAAATCGATTCATCCGTTTTGACGTGAATGAGCCAAACATAGTTTATTGAATAAAGTGCCCTTTCACGGAAATTTTCTGAAATTTAAACAGCCTCAATTCTGTTGCAGGGTCAAGTTATTTCACGTGCCAAATTTTAGTAAAATCGGTCAAGTCATTTAAGAAATATTGAGTCTTAACAATGCACTACTTAAAGCGCCCTCTTGCGGAAGTCTTTGGAATTTTTATATTTTATGTTTTATCTTGGGTGCAGTTCAACGTTCATACCAAATTTCATTGAAATCCGTTCAGGCGTTTAGAAGTTATTATAGAGTGCCACGCCCACATAATTCCACCCACTTTTTACCTATGCTTTATCTTGGGTGCAGTTGAACCTTCATTCCAAATTTCATTGAAACCGGTCCAGGAGGTTAGGAGTTATTGAGTCTTAAAAACGGACTTCTTAAAGCCCTCTCGGTTGAACCTTCATACCAAATTTCATTGAAATCGGTCCAGGCATTTAGAAGTTATTATAGAATGCCACGCCCACATACTTCCGCCCACTTTTTTACACCCCCTATGTTCTTTTTCACTATGAAAGCTACTCGGTGTCCAAATTTCAGCTCAATCGGTTAAACGGTGCGTGAGTCTATACGGAACAGGCAGACAGACAGACAGAAAGACAGAAAGACAGAAAGACAGAAAGACAGAAAGACAGAAAGACAGAAAGACAGAAAGACAGAAAGACAGAAAGACAGAAAGACAGAAAGACAGAAAGACAGAAAGACAGAAAGACAGAAAGACAGAAAGACAGAAAGACAGAAAGACAGAAAGACAGAAAGACAGAAAGACAGAAAGACAGAAAGACAGAAAGACAGAAAGACAGAAAGACAGAAAGACAGAAAGACAGAAAGACAGAAAGACAGAAAGACAGAAAGACAGAAAGACAGAAAGACAGAAAGACAGAAAGACAGAAAGACAGAAAGACAGAAAGACAGAAAGACAGAAAGACAGAAAGACAGAAAGACAGAAAGACAGAAAGACAGAAAGACAGAAAGACAGAAAGACAGAAAGACAGAAAGACAGAAAGACAGAAAGACAGAAAGACAGAAAGACAGAAAGACAGAAAGACAGAAAGACAGAAAGACAGAAAGACAGAAAGACAGAAAGACAGAAAGACAGAAAGACAGAAAGACAGAAAGACAGAAAGACAGAAAGACAGAAAGACAGAAAGACAGAAAGACAGAAAGACAGAAAGACAGAAAGACAGAAAGACAGAAAGACAGAAAGACAGAAAGACAGAAAGACAGAAAGACAGAAAGACAGAAAGACAGAAAGACAGAAAGACAGAAAGACAGAAAGACAGAAAGACAGAAAGACAGAAAGACAGAAAGACAGAAAGACAGAAAGACAGAAAGACAGAAAGACAGAAAGACAGAAAGACAGAAAGACAGAAAGACAGAAAGACAGAAAGACAGAAAGACAGAAAGACAGAAAGACAGAAAGACAGAAAGACAGAAAGACAGAAAGACAGAAAGACAGAAAGACAGAAAGACAGAAAGACAGAAAGACAGAAAGACAGAAAGACAGAAAGACAGAAAGACAGAAAGACAGAAAGACAGAGAGACAGAAAGACAGAAAGACAGAAAGACAGAAAGACAGAAAGACAGAAAGACAGAAAGACAGAAAGACAGAAAGACAGAAAGACAGAAAGACAGAAAGACAGAAAGACAGAAAGACAGAAAGACAGAAAGACAGACAGACAAACATTTGATTTTATATATTATAGAAGATTAAAACAAAAATGCTTTAAAAAAATGGGTGTCATTCGCCCACGCACACCACCACCCATACAATCAAAAATGAAAAATGAATAATAACCCTGTAAACATTTTCAATCGCCTGGAAGATAAAACAATCGCCGCCGAGCTCTTCTGAGAGTCTTCCGGGTATCGCCGAATGTAAGCAGCTGAGGCCATAAGAGCGATTCGCCAGGAAGATTCGCCGACGCATCGCCAAGAGGAGTCTTAAGCGATTCGTCTAGAAGATTCGCCGACGAATCTCCGAGATGAGGCTTAGGCGATTCGCTAGGAAGAGTCGAGAACGATTTGCCGAGAGGAGTTATAAGCGATTCGCCGGGAAGATTCACCAACTAATCGCCGAGAAGAGTATTAAGCGATTCGAAAGAAATTCGCTCACGAATCGGCAGAAGGGGTCTCAAGGGGTTTGCTGACAAGACATGTCAAGTGGCCAAGACCTCGCTTTAAGAGGTCGTCCGCGATTTACTGCAAAGTTGTTGAACGTTTCAATTTGTTGCAAGTTTGAACAAGCAGTTCCATGAAGTTGCTTACAAGTTAAATTTTTTGATTTTTTTAAACGATTTTTCAGAGCCTGCTCCATATATATTGATAGATTTAGAAAGCTTTTTAAAAAGCCATCTTGTAACGATCGCCGGAATGAGCGAAGGAAGATTTTGAACATTTTTGTGCGCATTCATCGTTTAGGCGATCAAAAAGCGATCCATCTTCCAGCGATCGCCAGAATGAGCGAAGGAAAATTTTGAAAATTTTTTGAATCGCACATTCATCCCTTGGGCGATCGAAAAGCGATCCATCTTCCAAAGATCCCTTAGGCGAATCGCTAGCGCGTCGCCAAATGACCTAATCTGCTAATTGTCTTCCAAATGTTTGCAGGGAAGCAATGAATAAGCTCATGTTTAATGTACAGAGATAAAATTTGGTATGCATGTTTTTTCTAACAAGCCGAAGATGATTTTGAAAAATGGACGTCATTTGCCTATGGACCTGTCGACTTCCCATACGACCCAAAAATTGAAAATGCAATAAATAAAATTATTATAAAATTGTGGCATTTTAATTGTTCACTTTAAGTTTATAATTTTTAAAAAACTTATTTTTCAAGAATTATTTTTAGAGCGTGATGCCAAATACTTTATTGAAGCCTAACAGATTGCTACAACAATAATGTTTACTAAGTAGGTTTAGCGTATTTCATAGTCGGGCTAGACCGACTTTAGATTTTCTTTACTTGTTTTTTTGTAAATACGTGTAACTAAATTAAGCTTGGATTAAATTAAGCATATTCGATTTTTTTATGAACAAAAATAAAACAAGGTTTCAAACGCCACAAATTTTTAACTAAGCAATTATTAAGCAATTCCATTAAAAGTAATCTATGCCATTAACACATTCATACTAAAACGCAAATCTTTTAATTTCTTGTTTCAGAGGATATTTGAAATCTGTAAAAAGCTACCTGTTGGGTTTTTGGTTTGCGCACTGTCGTCCATATCCTGCTTTAGGATATTGCTAATCTGAAAGCTGTACACAATCTTCCTCAAAGTAGGTAATACAAATAAAACTGGAAAGTGTTGAACAGTTATATTTTTTACTTTTAAAAAAAATATTCATGAAAATAATTTGGCTTGTCTTATAGAACTGGACCTTTTGATAACTTTAAAGCGTTTGACTTAGACTTTTGAAATATGTATAGATGCTGCAATCTTGCAAATATGCAATGCAAATAATGTTACTCATACGCCCAGTTGCTCATGTGGGAAAAAATTTCACACAAATACGAGTATTTAATAATGTTTCGAATAATTTTAATTGCATTCTTAGCTTAAAAAAAGAGTTAGTTCGGGTATTGTGGTATAAGCGGATAATGTGATATAGTGTCATATCTTGTCCCTTTGCCCCACTTTTCGGCTACTGCTCATTTTTTAAATGCAGGGTAACCATGTACATCCCAATCACAGTTCACTGACTTTTCGTGATTGATTAATAAATGCATTATTATTTTAGTCAAAAAGCCTTAATATTATATAATTCAATATATATATTCTATTCACAATGCAGTACAAGAAGGAAATAATAGTGGTTTCCTTAATCACTTGAGAAATAATTTTTTTTAAAATTGTTTTAACAACATGTGAAAGTCGGGTAAGTAATGAACATGAGTTTGGGAGTTTTCTCCGGTTGAAAACAATATATAAATACAGAAGATCAGTAAAAGACGGAGAAATATATATATATTACTATCAGCCAAGATATTTATAGTGGATTTATCAATTTGCAAACAATAGGAAGGTGTTAGAAATATTAATTAGATTTTTTAAAATCCATTTGATATTGAGTTCAGCTTTTGTGGTACCTTATTTAGGAGCTAAAAAGTTTACCAAGTAAAATAAGCCATGTATAATATACATTATATACCACATTTCCCATCCTTTTATCAACAGGCAGTTTTTCGAGTATACCCACTTAATTTAAATGTTTTATTTAATTTATTAGTTATCCGAATAGAAACATGAATACAAAATATGACCGCTAATACTCCACTCATCAAGTTTTTTAAATTTCTTTGCAATCTATACCACACTACCTGAACTTACTATATCTATTTAAACTGTTTAAACATCGCTTTAAACAAATTAATTTATGCAGAAATATGTAGAAAAAATTACAGTTTGCTGTTTTCGTTGAAAGTGTCTTTTTCGTAGATTTTCGTAGAAACGAAAACGTTCATAAATTTTTGTAGCATTATCTATACAAAAAAATGCGACATTCAATATATTGAAAGGATTTAAAAAGTTTAAAAAGCTTCTAAAAAAGTGCTGTTCTTTTTATTTGGAATTCGTATTTATCGGGGCACAATAAAGGTTCTATAACAGATTTGTTGTTTTTTTTTTGTCTCTTATATTATTATTACAACTTTCAGAAAAGTGCATTTTGGGATGCAGATATAAGAAAATCTATTAGTTTTTAAAGAAGTTCGAAAAATTAGTTACTCTCGCCTTGCAGTTTTACTAGTTTAGCTCGTTTTATTGCTTAATTTTTTAAATTATATAGATTAAAATTCAATAATTAAAATCGCTCATACGGCACGTTCTCCACGTAGTTGTTAATTTTGTGTTTTCTTTTTAAATAAAAATTCTTAACACAGTATTGGAAAAAAATAATAGTTTTATATTAAAGTAGCCTCAACAAAAAAAAAAAAAAAACATTAATTATTTGTAGTTTTACTTCTCATTTTCTATCGATTTAATACGCAAGTCAAAATATAGCAAGTCTCTTTTCCGTTTTCCAGTCACTTAACAAGCTTAACTTTTCAGCCCATTAAAATCTCCGTCAATAATGCAGCTAAACGTGAACCACTCATATTTTTATTTATTTTTTAGTTTGTGCTAAAGATAACTTTATTTTTTTCCCACCCACATTGAATGCAAAACACACGCGTGTGCATGTTGCAGTGAACACACCTTTATTAGATGCAAATGAAATTCAAGTGTAGCATCATATGTAAAATAAAACGTCAACTTATATTAGAGAGTATAAAAAGCTGTGCAACAACAAAATGAAAGCAAAAAAAAAAACCTTAAATGTTATACGTTTAGTTAGAAGCTTCTAGTTTCTTGTAGTTAACGAGAATCCTGCCCACATAATGGTTACTGGTTAGTAACCAATGTTGTTTGCTGGAAATTATTGACTATGACATTGTTAAGAACTAAAAAAAAAAAAAATTATAATGCGTCTGTATTTTTGTTATTCATTGCTTTTGTAAGCTATTTATAGAACAGCTTGTTAAGGTTTTTGCTTTTTAGAAATAAAATCTACGTTAATGAAAACTTTTAATAATTTAATTTAATTCGATTATTCATCAATAACTATTTGAATAGATAAAAAATACTGATATCTCTTTTATTTATTTTATTTATTTATTTATTCATTCATTTATTCATCAACGGAATATAAACTTCCTTACTGACTACTTGACTTAAAATAATTACATTTCTGAATTTTAAATTTATGAATAAACGTCTGAATACTTAGGTGCTAGAAGTATTACTTATACTATGAAAATAGGAAATCAAGCAATTTTTAAATGCATTTCTGCTTAAGCCTGAATTAAAATCAACATTCATGCAGACTGTGTTAGCCAGTTTTAAACAACGCGTTATGGGTTCATTGCAAGTATAATTTACTCTGCAATATGGCACATGAAACAAATTCTGAGAGCTGAGGTCCCGCGAAGGTACATGAAAGCCTATCTTAAGTAACAAATCAGGACAGTTAATGTTACTATGTATTATGTCTCTGATGAACATGACAGCAAAATATTTGCGACGCATTTTCAAAGTGAGGATGCCAAGGAGTAGACACCTAACGTTATATGCCGGCATTTCAATATTCAAATTTAGGCGCCCAATTGCTATTCTAGTGAAGCGTCTTTGAACTCGTTCAATTCGGTCAGATGACACTGAGTAAAAAGGATCCCATTAATACAACAATATTCTAATATTGATTTAACTAAAGCATTATATAGCGAAATGGGAGAAAAAGGATCATTAAATTCTTTTGAGTTTCTAGTAATCAAACCCAGCATGGAGTTTGCTTTAGAGATCATATAATCAATATGTTTAGAGAAACTAAGCTTATGATCAAGAAAAACACCTAAATCTTTCATTTCAGTTAATCTTGATAATGTTATTTCGCCGAGCTAATAGGGATACAGTAATGGATTTAAATTTTTATGAAAAGTTAAACATTGACATTTTGCAATATTAAGTGGCAATAAATTACAACGACACCAAGTAGATAGTCTTACTAAATCCAACTCAAGTTCTGAGCATTCGGAAGTTGATTTCAGACGAGAAAAAATTTTAATGTTATCAGCATACATTAAACACTGTGAAAACTTTAGAATTTTAGGTATTTCATTAACAAATAATAAGAACAGAAGAGGTCCTAAATGACTTCCTTGAGGGACGCCAGAAGTAACATAGATAACATCTGAAAGCTCATTGTTAATACGGACATATTGCGCCCGGCCGGTGAGATATGACTTGAGCCATCTCAAAATATTTGAATGAAAACCGATTCTTTCAAGTTTGTTTATTAATAAATTATGGCGAACTCTATCAAACGCTTTGGAAAAGTCAGTAAAAATTACATCACACTGATATCCTTTTTAAAAATTATTTAAAATATAGTTATTTAAAATCGTCAGATTAGTAACGGTTGACCTACCAGTCACGAAACCGTGTTGAAAAGGTGATATAGTCTCTTTTACAAGAAAAGTAAGCCTTTTGTACACCAATTTTTCAAACAGCTTAGGAATTGTTGAAATTTTACATATTGGCCTATAGTTGGAAACGTCGTTCTTGGAGCCAGATTTATGAATAGGAATTATAAAAGATTTTTTCCATTCAGGAAGAAATTCACCACTATGAAGTGATTGATTAAAAATTGTGAAAAGAGGAAGAGCAAGCGCATTAGCGCATTTTTTTAGGAAAAGTGGTGGAAAACCATCAATTCCGGGCTGTTTATCTACGTTTAATTGACTCAAACCTTCCACAACTTCGAGCACACTAA
The DNA here is from genome assembly GCA_958299015.1 of Tetanocera ferruginea. Taxonomy (NCBI): domain Eukaryota; kingdom Metazoa; phylum Arthropoda; class Insecta; order Diptera; family Sciomyzidae; genus Tetanocera; species Tetanocera ferruginea. The sequence goes on along the minus strand of OY282644.1, from coordinate 35,065,005 downwards.
GTTGTAAATAACCTATGTTAATGGAATTATCTATTAATTCTAAGTTTAATTCAGGTGGATTAGAATCTGGACATGCATAAACTGATTTGAAAAATTTAGCAAAAAGATTGCAGATCATGGGAAGATCAGATGTAGCATTATCAAGGTATCGAATTGTGTTTGGAATCCCAGCAGATTTTTTTTTACTATTTATGTAGTGCCAAAAGCTTTTACTATTATTTGTTTTTAATTTAGATTCTTCCTGAAATATATAATTTTTGTACAGAAATTTATTCAAATGTTCGAAATTTTTTTGAAGACAACGATATTTATCATAAAGCTCCACATTGAGTGGGTCTTTTTTAAAAAGTTTATAAGCTTTATTTTTCTTATTATTTAAATTTATAAGTTCATTATTGAACCACTTGGGCTTTGATGACGTTTTCAAGTATATTTTTGGAATGAATAAATTCATCGCTTCATTAAGCTTACTACAAAAAAGTTTACAATTTGTTGACAAATTAGCGTTGTCCAAAACTGACATCCAATCGATATTGCTTAAATATTGAGAAATACTAATAAAATCGCATTTAGAAAAATCAAAACTTAAACTATTATTTTGATTAGGTTTTAAATAGCTATAGAATTTAAAACTAAGGCTCAGTACTTTATGATGGTTCGTATAAAGTAATGATGATGAATTAAAGCAATCGACGATAGCATTTATTTCGCTATCAACGAAAATCAAATCTAAAAGTCTATTGTTGTTGTTAAAAATATCATTCATTGAAACAACTATGCAATGCTTTTAATGTTACTCATACGCCCTGTAGCTCATGTGGGAAAAATTTAAGCAGTTCTAAAATAATGTTTAAAAAATTTTCAATAAAATGCAGTTATCTATATTTAAGTCAAAAATTTAAGCCAAATTTTCAAATTTAACTAAATTTAACTACATGTTATAAAATTTCATAGATTTTTTTTTAAACTTAATCATGTTTAACAAGCTGTTTAGTATTACTTATCTTAGTATTTTATTAACTTTTGTATTGCTCTCTGAAAATTCATCAAAAATGCCGTTTTTATAATGGTTTAAGCTTATTTAAGCGTTTTGAAAGCGTTTTTTCCAAATTTTAAAATAATAACGCTGTTCATTGCTTTGAACTTTTAAATATCCGCAAAATATTATTAATTTTTTTAATCTATTTTGAAAACGTGTTCTTTGTTGCGCTCCCTATCAATAACATTTTGCTAAGAAGTAGAAAAACTTTTTATGCTGTTTAACTGTTTCCAGTAAAAAATTCCGCTGTATTTTTTAATATTAAAAAAAGCAAACCAACACATATTTCAGATGCAGTCGACTTACTATTCTATTCAATCGTTGCATTAATCCCTAGAAACAAGGAGAGAGCAAAATCTTAGAAGAGCTGGAATAAAAAAAAAATAACTTCTTAGCTGACAAGAATTTAAGGTACTATTACAGTGTGTAAAAAATGAAAAATAATTTTTTTGTTTTCTTTAGAATATGGTTCCTTAAGGTCTTTAAAATGCGTGTACGAAATTTTAGAAAAAAATATCAAATAACAAAAAAGATATAACATACATTATATTCGTATGTCGCGCATTTTTCATATATTATCGTTCATAGAAGAAAATCTAATCGCGTTTTTCTCGAAACAAGTTTTTTCGAATTGGTTTCTAAGATATATCGAGTTCTGCTTGATCGATTTCGATGAATCTTGATTCATTGTGATCTTCATAGACCCTGTTAAGCACTGTACCTATAAAAAGCCGAGAAACTTTTATATTTTGTTTTTTATATGGCTAAGAAATTCTGCCAAAAACAGGGGTTTTTTGTAAATTTGTTTTTCAACGCATGCCATTTTTTTGTGTGTTGTTTTTTTTTTATTTGCGTAGGTAGAGTGCTCAACTACAACCTTTTACTGAAGAATGCACTTTGATTTTTTACTTTCAGACGCCTTGAAAATGCTGGAGACGAGAAACCAACTGACAACCTTTTTTTAAAGACGCCAACTTCAACGACCTCTAGAAAAGAAACAACACATACAAAAAGAAACAAAAACATTTTTTTTATATCTTCGACTTTAACTGTACATAATGTAAATAAATTTGAATTGAATAATTTATTAATACTATGTAAAAAAAATTAATAAAAAAATGTGTTGTTTTTAATAACTTCACACTGTAATAGTACCTTAACTTGCTATGAAATATAAAATTGTGCATTTTTAATCTCATTATAAAGACTTTATCAGCAGAAAAAAAGCAACTGAATATTAGAAGCCAGGAAACAAGCGCAAACTTATTTTTCTCTATTTGAAGTTAAGCCAAAATTTGCTGTTTTGCTTAAGCGATTCTTTATTCGAACTGCTTTTAGTGGGAAATGTAAGATAAAAATATTTTGAGATGCAAAGCATTTGCAACTATTCAGAGTTCTTGCAAATGCAAAATGTTCGTACAAGTATTAGATTTGCATCATGTGGTTCAGTTGCTAACCAGTGTACAGTTTTTGTGTAAAAATTTTGAAAAAGCTTAAAAAAAAAATGTCTGAAAATTTAAAAGTTTTAAAAAACGACAAAAACTTACTCGTTAAATCTTAGAGCAGTTTAATCAAATAAAGAATGAGGATAATGGTTACTGTGACCATTAATTTTAAAACAAAAATAAAGAGACACAAAAACAACAATATGCCTAAATATTTAAGTATTAAGGAGGGACATAACATTCACGGCTGAGAAAACAGACTTTTTTTTAAAAATTCATAACTCACAAGGAAAGGTCCCCAGGTGACCGTCTCCGATTTGAATGATTTTTGGATATGTGATAAGAGACAAAAATCTAAGGTCGACGTATTTTTTATACGTGCTCAATCGATGGTTTAGGGTTTCAAACTCGCGTTCAAAAATCAGAGAAAATTTTGTTCTTCTGCTTTAATTTCGCTATTTTCCATGGAAAAATTTACAAATTTGGTACCAAACGAAAGCTCTTACAAAACCACACACGATGGCATCATTTTTCATAGGAAAATTTTGTTTTAATTTTGTTGTTGTAATTTTTAGTAATGTTTGGTCGATATCAAAGGAGTATGTTGACACAATTATTTCATATTAATTTATTTTGGATTTAAGGCAATTTGTAAACTTACCTTTTTTTTGTTTTTTTTAAATTTGTTACTGTTTATACTAAAATTTGAAGAAATTTTAAATTGATTTATTGAAATGCATTTATTTACTTTAGAGAAAAAAAATTTTATTACATTAAAAGTTTCCAATATGGGTATCAAAAGTTTTCTTTTTTTATTGCCTTTTTTCATGTTTAAATATTTTATGGAAAAAGTTTACATTTCATAGGGCTTCCATACAAAATGTGTGCGTTTTTCTTATAAGTCTCATCGCATCAGTAGGCAATAGTTTTAATCATCCAAAGTACCAAATATGGACATTTACGATATGCAAAAGAAATGGAATGCATTTTATCATATTTCTTTAAAAAAACTTTTTTTTGATTTTTAGCAGGAAATATCATAAAAATCTTTTCCTAATTTCAAAACCTCAACTTTTGTGAACGAATAGCTCATCAGTTATGAAAATAATTTCTTTTATTTAAATTTTATAATAAAAAACATTAATTTTAAAATAAGTTTAAATGTTTCCATGGAAAATAGCGAAATTAAAGCAAAAACGAAATTTTCGCTGATTTTTGAACGCAAATTTGAACCCCTGCAAATTTTCAAACCATCGATTGAACACGTATAAAAAAATACGTCAACCTTAGATTTTTGTCTTCTATCACATATTCGAAAATCATTCAAATCGGAGACTGTCACCTGGGGACCTTTCCTGGTCAGTCAAAAACAAACATTTTGCCAAAATTTACAAGAAAAATAAATTCAAAAAAATATATTTTTCACTCCAACATGGTTTTATAGAGCTTTAAACTGGCGGCAGAGAAAAAAAGTGGCCTAGTGGTTGCAGCAAAAATTGTCCGATCTGGAAAAAAATTACTTTTTAAATCTTAACAAAATTGGTTATCGTATGACAGGAGCTTTTTTTAAATTTTTTTTCAATTTTTGGTGATGTTCCAAATATGAAAGTGTGTTTTTTCGGAAAAAATATTGACTTTAAAAATTCATAAAAAATCGAAAAAAAAAAAATTTAACTAGTAAGGTACATCTACGACTTGTCCGAAGTTAAAATACCCCCACGGCCGATTCGTAATGGTACAAAATATCAAATTGTAGCTCTTTTTGCATGAGATTTTTAAAAATTTGACTATTTTGATGACGTCTAAAATACATTCATATCAAATTGTTTTCCTCCACAGTGAGGACAAGCCTCTTTATAAAGTTTTCAATTTGGGGTTGTATTGTGGGTGTGTTCTTGCGAAGTTGACGCCTATTTTCCTAACACGCCTCAGTTTTGACAAATGCCCAATTTCAGTCTTTTAACTTAAATGTTAGCCTATTTATACAGTATTCACTATTGTGGGCTGTGTGGGTTGTGGGTGTGTTCATTGGCAGATGACGCAGACTTTTCTTTCACGATTTAGTTTTGATATAAAATACAAATGTATCAAATTTTTTTTCTGTAGCTTTAAGAGAATCGTTTTTATAGAGTTTTAAATTTTGGGGCTATATGGGAGGTGGGCGTGTTAGTGGGTGGATGATATCCATTTTTCTAACACGTCTTTATTTTTATATAAAATGAACAAATATCTAATTTTACTTGTGTAGCTTCGACAGAAGCCTATTTATATAGTTTTAAATTTTGGTTTTATGTGGGAGGTGGGTGTGTTAGTGGGTGGTTGACGCCCTTTTTTCTAACAGACTTTAGTTTTCAAATCGATTACACAAATACCAAATTTAAGTTTTGTAGCTTAAATATTTGCTTCTTTATGGAGATTTCATAATTAGGGTTGTATGGGAAATAGGCGTGGTTTTCATCCGATTTAGCCCATTCTCGAACTTGTTCTTAGTTTTTTTGGGAAAAAGCAGACAGGGAAAGGCAGACAGACTGACAGACGTACAGATGGACATGGCTAAATCAACTCAGATGGTGATGCTGATGAAGTATATATACATTTTTTTATACCTACCACGCCTCCTCTGAAATTTTTTGTTAAAATCTTAAGAATCTATATAATTAATAGGCTAAGGTTTTTTTTGCGACTTCAACTCCTCCCAGACCAATGGACCGATTTTATCGATTCAGATGTCATTAAATCAGGTTTAGGCTGTAGATGTGCAAACCACTATTAAAAATTGGGTTCCCAACCTTTTAAAACAGAAATAAAATTTTTTACAAAAATCCGCTATCAATCGATTTTAAATTTAGTTTGAGAAGAGCTCATGAATTGAACGAATTTTAATTTTTTTTCAAAACTAAAAATTTTTTAACCAAAATTATCTTTTATGCATTTCTCAAATGTCAATTTTCCGAAAAATGCAGTTCCAAAATAAAAAATTCCACTTTCCGAGCAAACAACTCAGTCAAATTTTAACGGATTTTTTTTTTGAGTTTTTTGGCGTTTTTTCATCGACATGGGTCATAAATCGATGTTATTGGTGTTCTGTAAGTATTTTTTTATGAAGTTTTTGATTGTATCTTAGTATTATGTCTTAAATCAAATTTTTTTTTTTTTTTGTTAAATTAGTAATGTTTTATAGCTGGAAGAGTTAAGCTGTGATGTTTTCGAAAAGTAATAATGTTTGTCTCAGTAGCAATATTAGTGTTAATCCGTCTTCGTATTTTGACAGTTGCATTGAAAAATTTGGTGTCAAATTATACGTTTTAAGTCAAAGCATTCAGATAATGATCTTTTTTATCATTATTGAGACTGAATATATCGTTATTGAGAAAAAAAGCTTCTTGAATAGCATATCATATTTTAAACGTCTACAATGTTTCGAACATTTAATTTTTATTGAATTGCTGGAATTCAGACAACAGGTTTACTAGTATTTACTAAAATACAAAATTATAAAAATTTAAGTTACTACCACTTTTTCACTGCTTTCCTTTTTCATTTTTTTTTTGTTTTATTTGCATGCTTCTTTTCTTTAATCTTTATATTTTCTCCCTTTCTTTCCTTTCAGTCTTTCAGTTTTTGACCCCACCTTTCTCAACCTTAGTTATAATTGTGACTATTATCACAGTAATTAATTTTACTTCCAATAGTCACTACCTTTTCTTCATAATAATTGTAAACTTGTATTGCGCCTGAATAAAGAAGTACGCCAATGAATCGTTTGATCTCGAATGGTAAGCAATTTAGCACTACCATTTTCGCTTGAATCGAATATAGATTTGTTTCGTTGCAAATTTTGTTTACAATTTCATCATCGAATAACTCACTGAAATTTTTTTATGGATAATTGACATCTCGACAAACTGTTTCTTCGTTTTGCAAACTGGTAGGCTCGTATTCCTCCATCTTAAACTCTTCAAATTTATTTTTTCAAAACTTTCCGTGACGAAATGTTTTGTATCCTCTTCATTTCCAACTTCTTCATGTACTTCTGCATGTACATTAGACCGGATCAAAATTAAGATTCCGCCGGTTGGGGTCTCAAAAGTTAGAGGAACTTATTAAAATGATTTCTGCATACTTTTTTTTTTCAAATCGCAGAAAATCCGCCGAAGCAATTTTGATTCTCCTGAAGGTCCTTTTTGGTAAAAAAATGTCTTTTGCTTGTAATTTTTGATTTTTCACAGAACGCATACCCACATCTGCTAAAATATTAAATTTCTTACTGATACCAATATTTTGACATATCAAAAAGGACCTGCAGGAGAATCACAATTGCTTCCGCGGATTTTCTCCAATTTGAAAAAAAACTATGCAGATATCATTTTAATGAGTTTTTCTAACTTTTGAGGCCCCGACCGGCTGACATTTTTTTTATCCATACAAAAATGATCCGGCCTAATGTACATCTTCTTCAATAATTCTGCTAATCGAATTTATTTCAACTTTTTCTCCTCTTTTTCTTACCTGTATGGTATTTCAATAGATACATTAGAACTAAAATGTAATACCAGTTACCAGATCAATTATGTCTTCAATGACTCTCTCTAAATTGGAATTAAATAACTCTTCTTCTTCTTGCCTATAAGCAACATTGTTTTTATGAAATTCCTGACATAAGAATAAAAACTTTTTAATTTGTACAAGCTTTATTTCATGTTCTTACCTGTTATTCATAATAAAATACACTTTTTATAAAAAAATTGTGGCGTGCTTAGTTTTTATTTAAGTTTTTATAAAATAAGTTTTTTGTTTACTTTTTTTGCACATGCCTGAGCACCATCTTATATATTAATACGTAAACATTAAAGTTTGTCGTACGCTTTTTTGGTATTAATTAAAACTCAAAATTAATGAAACTTATATCATTCGAAAGGTTATGTTGCCCAGTTGTGCAGAATGTATATATAAATGATATATCTTATAGTGGGGGTTCCCAACCTTCTAAGAGAGAAATTAAATTTTTGAGAAAAAATCTGCTCTTTGATTGATATGAAGTTTGGTTGGAGAAGAGTTCTTAAGTTGCTCGAATTTGAGTTTTTTTTAAAGTAACAATTTCTTAAAAAATTATAGTTTTATGCATTCATCAATTTTTAAATTTGTAAAAAAATGTGTTTTGAACTCAAAAATTTGACTTTCCATGTGAATATCTTGGTCGGATTTTAACGATTTTTCAATTTTTCTAATTTTTTCTAAAAATATGTTAAATTTTCTTTCAAATGTGATAAAAATTACAGCAAAGTTATAACCAAAAGTATATTTAATGAATTTTCTTAATATTGTCGTTACCCAGCAAAATTTTTCGTATTGCCTTGATTTGCATTCGATTATAAAACCCATTACAAAAATGTTGGTGCCCAATAATGCATTATATTGTATATTACTCGTCATGCAGTTAGTAATGTCAGCCCTTTTTGCTTTATAAAATGATTGTACTTTTTTTTAGACAATTGAAATTTTTTGTTTTACTTTTATTTTTGCTTCAAAAGTTTCAAATTTTTGTAACTTTGAATATGAAAAAATGCCATATTTATGAATGAAATACAGAAAAATGTGCTAAAGGTAAATATAATACATTAATTAATTAACTAATACATGTATCTATTAAATAAAAGCATTTTTCTCATTTTAAAGAAGAAATTCTCTAACTCTTGATTGGTGTTGTTGATCTGCTTAGCACTGTTAAGCAAAAGATGTACGAAAAAAATATTTTTTTTGTTTTAATATTTGAATCGCTTTTCTAATTTGTGCAGAGAAACAGCTTATTCAATAACTTTTTAGTTGTTATTAAATAAGTGATTATTGGAAGAAGTTATTCATCAAGCTTGATAAGTGCTTACATAAGTACTCCCATGTCAAGCGAAAGCTTCATCAATTACCTCCAATGACATGCCTGTATTAAAATAATGGGTTCCGTAAGCGAGAGTGTAAGCGATGAATGAAATTTTCTGGATTACTTTTTCGATTATATGTAAGCGAAGATTTTGCTGGGTAGTTATTTAGCGTGTGTTTCAACCAAATGCCAAGAGAGAGAAAAAAACTCTCTCAAATTGAATGTTCTAAATTCTGAAACAAATATCTCCGTCATCTGTGAATAGATTTTATATATTTTTTTTTTGTATTTAAGTCTTATCAGTTAACTTAAAAAAACTTTTAAAAATAATACCGTGTTTTGTTTGTTTATATTTAAATTATTTATTTTAAAAAAAGACCATAAAATTCGATTTATTTTTAAAATATGGGGTAAAAATGATTTTTGTTGTAAAAAAACAAAAACTCAAAATAGCATTTTTAATTTTCTTTCAAAGTCTGTGCCGAATTTACGGTGAATTTATTTTGTCTTGACACTAAATTAATAAACTGTCCGTGCCATCAAAAAATCAAGGCTACCCCCTATGATTTTTTTTAAAAAATTAAATTTTTTAAAATGTTGTTTTTCTGTTTTTGAAAGAAATAATTAAATAAATAAATAATTTTTCTGAAGAAAATACCTTAATATCTCCAATCAATGAAAAGTTAAAGCCTCGAACTTATTTTGATCATCTCGAATATATTTATAAATAGGCAATCAATAAATTGGTCGAATTTCGACCCCAGGCGATACTAGTTTTAATAAACTCGCAAATGAACACTTGCAAAGTATATGTTAATATTATTTCGTAAATGAATGCTCCCACATATTAATTTCAGTTGGGAAAAAACCGTTAGCTAAAATAACAAAAACTAAAGAGCTATGACCGAAAATATACAATGTTGCCTATAAGCAACATTTGACAATAAAGGGTTAAAGACTGAAATGGTCAAGTCGTTCGATAAAAAACTGTACAGCTTATCTTTCTCGGCTTAAATTTTTTTGTCAGTTTCCCCCAGTTATATGTACACTGAAACCAAATGTAAATACACAGGGTGTCCCGCAAATGAGTGCAACTATGTACGGAGGTGAAAGGTAACGTCGTGTGAGCAAAAAATCGTATGGAAGTTGGGGGTCTGCTTTCACATTCTTAGCAGCTACAGGGTTAATTAATATTTCACGATTTTGATTCAAATTGATGTTTCTAGCACAAAAACTATAAAAATACTAGCAAAGGCAATAAAATCACCTTTCTAACGGTATATCAACAAACCCCACCGACTTAGCCTTTCCTGACCTGTGCTCGTCTGACAATGAAATCAATCGGTGGAAACTACTAAATTTCAACTTTGAATCCAAATTTCTCAGAATTTCACGTAATTAATTAAATTGTTATTCAGAATAAATCTTTAAACTTATTCAATTCTCTTTTCAATGACACTTAAAACATAAACATATCTCTAAAAATACAAAAAGTTGACTGTACTAAAACAATTATACTTATTAGAAAAGGATAAAAGGTAGGATAAAATAAGATAATATCATTGTTTTCTTATAAGTGTAATTGTTTTAGTACAGAGAACTTTTTTGTTTTTAGAGATATTTTTATGTTTTAAGTGTCATTGAAAAGAGAATTAAACAAATTACAAGATTTATTATGCAAAAGATTTAGTGTATTACTTGAAATTTTAAGCAATTTAGATTCAAAGTTGAAATTTAGTTGTTTCCACTGATTGATTTCATCTTCAGACGAGCACAGCTCAGGAACGGTTAAGTCGGTGGCGTTTGTTGATATACCGTTAGAAAGGTGATTTTATTACTTTTACAATGAGTTCTTAAAATAAGTTTTCTGTGAGTTAGTTTTTGTGCCAGAAACAATAATTTGAATCAAAAGCGTGAAATACTAACGAACCCTGTAGCTCCTAAGAATGTGGAAATAGACCTCCCCCTCCGATAAGATTTTTTGCTCAATTCGACATTACCTTTCACCTCCGTTAATAGTTGCACTCAGTTGCGGGACGCCCTGTTTATTTACTTCTGTTACAGTACAAATTTTTAGTTTTTTAACAGAACCATTATATTAAGAGTATCTCGACTTTGATAATTTCCTCAAAACTGCAATAGTTTGATTGTTTTCACATCAAATCAATGTCAAATATTATAAATTATTCTACTAATTAAATTCCATCAATTAATGAAACAATATCCGCACTTGACACTTTACACTAGGCCACTTTGATTATTGAGTGTGAATCGGCAGGAATTTTCATTATAAATGATGCAGCACATAATTTCATATTCAACTGAGCAAATATCTTAATAACAATTATTATAATTAATAACATAAATTGGAGTTAAACAAATGAGGACCCTCTCAAGTATGGTTTAAATGATGCTAAGCTGTCATTAAGTGCTTCACACTCCTCCTGCATATATATATTCGATATTCGATGTCAATAAATATGCGAATCATTGAAGCAGTTATTTAATGCATCATACAAAACCCACAAACATACAAACGTGTAGACGTTTTGTTTACTTGAGCCCTTTTTTGGATGATTAAGCGAAAATATTTCCTACCTGAATACAAATCGATTTCGATTAATTGTTGACGTATCTGCTGCTGATTGAGCAAGTGTTGAGCCTTGCGTGTTCTTAATTGGATTGAAAATTGTTATTGAAGCGAGTTGCAATTACGATTTAATTTCACTTTATTTGTGGAGTGGAGTGTAAAGAGTCCTTCAGGATGTAATGATATGCACGTTTACGTGTGTGTGTGTGTGTGTGTGTGTGTGTGTGATTAAGTGTGTTTTTCACATCTAGGTATTGAACTCATGTTAATTTATTGATACATTTTAAATTAAACTGGTTAAATATGTTTCGGTAACTGTTTCTTACACAGCAATAAAATGAGTTAATTGTTTAACTGGCCTTATTTTAAGGCTAATTTAAGTGGCTGTTGTAGTTGCAGTAATATTAATACTTTCGCTTTATCTTCTTTTTGTTGCATTTAAGCAAATGTTAAGAATGCTGGTTTTTTAGACAAAATGTGGCTATATATGTTGTTATTTTGACATAACAGCAGCAAAAACTACTCAAAATCAATTAATTTGATGCCACTGCATTGCATAAAATCGACCTTTTTGATGTTTTCATGTAAGCTTCACTTGTTAACTATTTATTATATGCTTGCTTTCGCAGCAGGTTTACGTTATAGAAACTGAGTTTTTATTTTAAATTCACTACATTTGAATGGAACCATCAACACGTACATATACATCAAACAGGCGGTTTCCTTGTTCTTTGTTTTGTGTGAAGTGTTAAACAAATGTAATTTATGTACGCCATCTAAAGTGTTCCTGAATATGACAGGCATTTTTTAATATTTGTTTTTAAGATCGCTATTTTCATATAATATATCCTTTTTTTTATGATGTACTAAAATATAAAATAGTTAACGAGATTTATTTATTTTAATCAATATTTGAACGCTCTGCATTGAAATTTCAACAACGGTTGTTGGCAGAACTCTGAGTTTTGCTCTGTTAAGTTTTTTTTTCTTTGCGAAGGAATTCCTTCTAACTTTTATTTAATTAATTTTAATGTTGCTTACACGGAAAAAAATTATCTGTTTAAATAAAACGGTAATAAGCGGTAAACGGTAATAATTTCGACATAATTCATGCAATACTATGATAAGTAATGAAAATAAATAACACAAAAAAATTATTTGAAAACTAGTAAGGAATATCTTCGACTTGGCCGAAGTCAAAATACTCCCACGGCCGATTCGTAAGGATAAAGATCTTTAATTGGAGCTTTTTTTTGTATGAGATTTTAAAAGATTTTACTATATTTATGACATCTAAAATATATGCATATTAAATTGTTTTCCTGCAGCTTAAACATTCCAGCAAAATTTATGAGTCTTTTTATGAGTCTTTTAAGATTCATATCTATGAGTCTGAGCGCGCATAATGATTTTATAGAAGACTCCGATAAGGTCGTCTTTCCTTTTCTGGAAGGGCACTCAGATCTGAGTCCAAAATATGACTCTTATAAGAGTATGTGTGTTTTAAGAGTAAGAATAATGAGGATTTTTGGACTCTTATAAGTGTCTTATTTAAATCTTTTATGATTCTTAAAAAACCAAAATTATGAAGCTTTAATGACCCTTTTAAGACTCTACTTTCTTACAATTGAGCTCATGAGTATTATGAATGTTTTCGGAGTCTTATAACAGTCATATTTTAGAGTCTTTTAGGACTCTTAAAAAAACAATAGAATATACCCTTTTTCGTGTTATAATTATATATGTTTATTTAAATTCTTAAACCATAACATGTCAATTTTCTAATATCGTATCTCTTGCACAATTTTAAAGAGTGTCCGAAGTGTTGACTTTACACCGTGTAATGAAATAACAAATGTTTCAGATTTGATGTGATAAATTTTCTATATATTTTTTTTTATTTTTATCATATATATATTAATTTTTTATGATAATAAAAGCTTCGAAGTCGGCGCTAATATAATCAGATTTTTTGTGCAGCTGCAACACCCATATAGCATTTTAATTGAGATTTAAGAAAAATTAAGATTACAAATTAATACAGCGTCACCTAAGCAGGATATTCACAAATCAAAAAGTCTTAAATAGAGTAGGGATGGCAAAATATCATGATTTTATGTCAATGATTAGCGCTGACTAGAAGCTTTTTATATTATAAAAAATTAATATATTTATGATAAAAATAAAAAAAAATTCATTGACATACATACAAAAGCATGTTAGAAGAAAACTATTTCAGCAAATAACAACAACAAAACTCACGGAAATATTATTGTCAATTAACTTTTAAGCTAAATGGAATTTGAAAAAACTTTCCAAGGCCCGTTAACTGATCCCAATTTTAAACAAAGTTTAGCTTAAACAAAGTTTAAAATTCCTTAACCTTAGTTTAAATTTTAACGCCGATACCTCATCTCAACAAATCTAAGTTTAACTTGGTGAGGCAAGTTTAAATTTAAACACAGAAATTCTAGGTTTAAAAAATTTAAACTGAGATTTTGTCAAAAATTCTCGAGAACATTGGAAATATTCTCAATCATAAACAAAATAAAAAAAATAAAAAAATCCTACTTCAAAAAAATCAAAACAATAAACAAAAAACAAACATATTTTAAGTTTTGAAAAAAAAATGTTCCAATAAAACTGACAATGTGCATTATTTTATCAAAAATTTTTGAAATATTTTGATGTTCTACGTCAAAGTTGTAGAATTTTTACTACAGTGCCGCTCAAATATGTTTTTTAATCTCAGTTGAAATTTTTAAACAGAGTTTAAGAAAACTGCCGATAAAAATAAGATAAGTTACGAAAATAATTTTAACTGAGTTTAAAATTTAAACTCTGTTTACGAAATCTGAGATTAAGGAATTTAAACTTCGGAGATCAGTTAACGGGCCTAAGAAAACAACCTTAGTTAAGAAGAATAGAACAATTCAGAAAAATAAATTTTAAGATCGGTCAATCCATTCGAGAGTTTAAGGTCTCTAAACAGCTTCAAACGACCTGTTCCATGGGAGCTTCGCCCGCTCGCTCCAATTATAAAAAAAGTCGATTTCGAAAAACGGCCAATGTCAATTTTTTAACTTTTTTAATAATATTTCATCTGGGTTCAGCGTACGAAATAATAAACAAAAAGATACAAACTCTAAGTTTTTTATAACTGGTGTATTAATTCGCGCTAGAATCTCACTTTAGACCAGTGATGCCCAGAAAAATTATTTGAAGAATGCTACAACAATTACAAAAAAAATCCAACAACAACAATAAATCTCTATGTTCGCGGCACAATTATTAATTTCCAACAACAAAAACACAAAAACAACAACACGCACTCAACCAACATTCGCGCCAGCACAAAAATTCATTTGATTGATTACACAAGACAACCACACGAATCTTTCAAAACTTAATTCGCCAACAATCATTGCAATATTGAAGTTGTTGTAAAGAGTGGAAAGAGTGGAACATGTTAAGAACAAGAACACAAATGCTGTCAGCGCCCAAGCAAAACAACAAAAGCACATACAAACAACAACAACACGTATGGTGACAGTGCCCAAGCTCACAAGTTAAATTGTTGAACGCACAAAAACAACATCATTCAAATGCAAGTAAGCAGCATTTGATGGCGCTTAAAAAAACAACAAAGAAATAAGAAGCAATGCTTTTGCTTCAAACTGAATTCGTCGAATTACAACAATAATGAAAATATCGAAGTTGTTGTAAAGAGTGGAAAGAGTAAGGAGCTGGGCATCCCTACTTTCGACCACAGTGCGATAATTACGCTTGAAAATTACGGCTGTAATCGTCGACAGACAGACGGACAGCCAGACAGGCGGACAGATGAACAGACAAACGGACATGGCTAAATCAACTCAGGTGGTGATGATGATCAAGAATATGTATACTTTTCTATACCTACCATGCCTCTTTATGGGCGTTACACACGTCGTGACAAAATTAACATACCCCTACGCAGCACGCGTGGTGGCATAATAAAGACTTTCTTAGGGTTGTTTAGCTTGAAAATTGTCAAAACTATCAGAAATTGATTTTGATTGAAGTGTTGTGATACGTAGTATAACAATAAAACTGTAAACAAATTTCAAGACTATACCCTGTTATCAATATTTTATAAAACATTCTGTGCCTCTTGTCAAATCGTGTTCACTTTAAGGCATTCAAAATGGACCATGCCAATTTATGTGCCATATTTGAGTACTTAAATTAAAAACGACATCTTGTTAAACAGTCCCACCTAGCTTGTGAAAGATACTTCAAAACGGAGAGTAGAAAAACCGTATCTTATAAGAAGTGTTTCAAACCATTTAATACGTATTTCGTATTTGGCTCTTTGAATCAAACACTACCATTGAAAAAATTAAAAAAAAAAACGGTTTATCTCGAAAATAGAAATGTAGCACAAAATAACGCCTTATTTGGTAAGGTTATTATGGTCGTAGTCAAAAACAATCACAAAGAAAATATTGTTTAAAAAAGCTCGAACAGCACCACGCTATCTTCCTTCGACGAGTGGTTGTGATAAAAGCGAAGAAAAAAAAAACGAATAAGTTTTTAAAATTAAGGATCGTTAAGGAATTTTTCCATTCCTTACTTTAAACAGATTTTGCCTGTCATTGTACCAAATATCAATACCCTACCTTCAATACACTTATTAGGGTATAACCTGAAAGGTCAGTGTGTATGTATTAACTTTGTGCAAACGTTTGTAACACACAGAAATAAACGAGTCTGGTATAGAAAAGTATATATATATATTCTTGATCACCTCGTGAGTCGAGTTATTCAAGTCCGTCCGTCCGTCTGTGTGTTATTAGCAAACACAGGATAAGAAGAAAGAGTTGAGATAACTGGATGAAACTCAGTTCACATTGAATACATGCTGCACAATTGAATATTTTTGGAATCCGTCCACGGAAATGCCTACCTCCCTTGCAACGCAAAAATTTAAAACTGCATTAGTAAGCTTATGTTTGTCTTACAGAAATACAATTTGGTGCGTATGTATTTCATAACAAAACGAATATGTTTTAGAATAATGGGCGACATCCACTTAAGGACACGTCTACCTCCGATACTACACACAAACTTGAAAACTCCATAAATAAGTGTATGTTTAACCTACAGAGATACAATTTTGTATGTATGTTTTTTATACCAAAACTAAGATTTATTCAAAAATTGGGCGTAATCCGTCCAATAACAACTCCCACCTCCCATACAACCTACAATAGCGAAAACACTATAACGGCATTAACATGAGAGCTACAGAAATTAAACTTAGTATGTGTAAATTTTTCATTAAAATTGAAATGCATATAAAATATGGGCATCATCCACCAACGGATACGCCTATTTTCAATACTATTATTGTATTTTAAAAAGCAGGTTTAGGGTATTTCATAGTCGAGCTAGACCGACTTCCAACTTTTTTTACTTGTTTAAAGTAAGTTTAATTGAAGAAGATCATAAATTGTGTATTTTTGAACACTGTGTGGCCATGAGGCTGACAATAAGCAGGTTTTAAAATGCATCCGCATTTCATACGTGGCTTAAAAATCATATGTCAGAACTGGTAATGGCCTTACCTTTTCCAGTTGCGTTGAGCAAATATGAAGATCTGACCGGCCAATGTTCGTCTTACTCGTCCATAATTTTGGAAACAAAAATTAGAAGAGACGGATTGCTCAACTCCCATAATCTTCTGCTATTGTTGTCACCAAATTATCTCGTTGTCTTCGTAAAGTTAACTAGAATAAACGAAAAAATGTAAATAATGGAAAAGATATATGTTGGCAGAAATATCATAAGGGACTGGTACAGCCGCTCTATTCATTAACGTTTTCTTAACTTAAGCTTACAGTTTTATAACCGTTAAAGCTTATAACCGCTTCACAAAAAAACTTTAGGCTTCCAGTAGGCTTCTTCTGATTCCTCATTGTAGAACTTTAACTCTCTGCTTTACTTGGATCATGGAAATGAAAAATAATTTTGCTCATTAAATTTATTGATGACCAGCAATAAATTTCTACCTTAACTCTGAATTGAAATAATCCACAAAACATGATTGGTCATCATTTTGTTATGTTTTTCTTTTTTGTACAAATCAAAATTTGTCCTCATATTGTCACAACAATAAATATGAAATTTAAGTGTGAACACAAGCTGACTGTGTGTTATGTCTAAATATGGCTATCTATGTTTCTTTCTCTCTCTCTATGTCCTCTTAAAATATTTGTATTTATTGCAATGCAACGGCAAACACTGCTGGCTGTCCTGATCAAGCTATATAATGGCAGACGAAGTGTTGTCATTTATATCCGGCAAATCGCGTCGCCATGTTGCACACGTTCATATGTCGACGCGCTGGAGTTGCCTGAATGCGTGCAGTTTATTTGCTGTAGTGTATAAAGGGTATATCTTTGTACACTGTGAGTGTGTGCTAAGTACATATGTATATGTAAGTAAGTTACTGCTCCCAATGCTCATCTGGTTCGGGTTCATTAATCGTCGTTGTGCGTTGACTTCCGCTTGCTTAAGCTTCCTTGTAGTAGGCGGATGTAGTGCACTTGACGACGGCTGAATGCGTGAGTTTTTGCAGCGACCTAGTAGGAAATCATGGCATGCATTTTGTGAGTTTGAATGTAAAATAATTGAGATTTCTTAATGAATGTATATATTCTTAAATTATCTTTTATGCATTATAAACTAAATGCATTCGCGTGAGATTTGATACCAATATGTAAGAATGTAAGTCTCTATCATGTAAGTATCTAATCATGTAAGTCTTCTGCTTAAGGTATTTCTAACAAAGTAGTTTTCGAATAAGTACTTTTGCGCATAATATGATATCAGCCTTGTAAGATTTTTCTACTGTGTTTGTCTAATAGTCATAAAAATGGGTCTACTCAGGTTTTCAGGGTCGCTGATCACGACTCTGAAGTGCAAAATATTAAATTCAAATTCTTGGCTTCAAAATGGTGGTTATAAGCAAGCTAACTTCTTCATTTACAGTGATCTGCACTTCAAGTTTGGTAATCTGTCGGTGTTTAGGGTCGCTGATCACAAATCTGAAGGTAAAAATTTTAAATTCAATATGGCGGCTTCAAAATGGTAGTCATAAGCAAGCTTACTTTGTAATTAACTTAATATCGCACTTCAAATTTGGTAATCTGTAAATGTTTAAGTGGATATCACCAGGATATTCTGCATCAAGATCGTCTTCATCATACAGCGAACACACATAGGGTGACAGTAGCAAATGACCTAAAAAGAGATGTTCAGTGTTATGATCAGACATAACCGAAATTTGATATATTATTTTGTTTTAATTTTTTTTTCATTTCATATCATGTATTTGTAATTATTTATCCACTTCGTTAACAACAATTATTCATATAATAATTCATACAAATTTTCATATAAATATTGTAAGGGGGTTTTCTCAAAGGCTGAGGTATGACTCAGCCGCTCCAGGATCAAACGAAGGACCCTCGAACCTCCGTTAAATAATAAGACTGGTTGTTTTTAATATTTCAAGTACAATCAGTTTTATTGAGTAATCTCTATGATTAATTATGTATATATATGTACACTGAGAAAAAAACACATACCTTGCTCCGGTAAAAAATTTCTCTATTTTTGATAATAGCATTTTTCTCTTTTTCAAATAAAATTTTCTTCAATTAGAATAAATTTTCACATTTTCGTAGAAATATTTCTTTACTTCTAAGAAATGGAAACATTTCAATGTCTCTAATAATGATAAGTATTTTTCTCGCACAAAAAATTTCTCATTTATAGAGAAATTTTATTGAAAATGAAAAACTTTTCTTATATTTTGATAAAAAATTCACTATGAGAAGTATTTTCTTCAATAAAAACAAATATTTTCTCAAAAAAAAAAAAGTATTTTTCTCTAAAAATGATATACTTTTCTATTTCATGGTAGCTTTTTATCATTTTTAGAGAATTTTTAGTATCGCAATTAGAGAATAGCATTCTCTGGAGCAAAGTCTATACCATTTTTCTCTAAATATGATGCCTTTTTTATCATATTCCGAGACACTTTTTTCTGAGTGTATGTATATTTTGTACATAAGTCTTTTCAAATACACAACAACAATCATTCGTGGGTATCAAGCTATAATTTTCCAACAATAGCCCTCTCTGATTCTGCCTCGGTGATTTCTGGTTCTGGTGCGGTGATACTCGGTATTCGGTGATTCGGTAAATATCAGTGATTGCGTTCGTGGCAAGTTTATGCTACTTGGCTTAAACAGAGCTCGACAGAATGCGTTGGATTTGGAAAATATACTCTTACTGTTAAATGATTACATACATCGTTTGCAGCATTAATTATACAATGTAATTGTTATATCTTATGTAGTAGTGTGTAGTATCAATTAAGTTAGATAAATATATATATACATTTCTCAAGTTGTACAAATAACTTATATATGTATTTCAATAATAAAAACTAAAAATATATCATATGCTTTATATAATTCCTAACGGGTAGTTAATAGGACCAGCCAAGTGTTCGGGAAGATAATCGACCGAAGCCGATGCTAATACGACAAGCTAAGTATTCGGAGAGATATCTGATCGACCGAAGCCGACGGTGAAGTCCAACCGAGTGCAACAAACACAACTATAAAGTATTCGGGAGGATATCCGACTGACCGAAGCCGCGGTGAAGTCCAACCGAGTGCAACAAGCTAAGTATTCGGAGGGATATCCGATCGACCGAAGCCGACGGTGAAGTCCAACCGAGTGCAACAAACACAACTATAAAGTATTCGGGAGGATATCCGCTATGCTGGCAGGTATTCGTTGTGTTCAACTAGTAGATTTTGTAACGCCGTTACCATATATATCGCTTCAGAGCCGAGAGAGACATTGATCAGGCAAGTTTCTCTCACAAAGCATGTTTTTGCATGGAGCATGGCAAGCCCAGAGTAAACAAGATAAACCGCGTAAGTCGGCCAATTTGATTTTTTGTGACACATACACACACAAATCGATTTTATTTTCAAATTTTGCATGTATTACGGTTTCTGCATCAATAAATTTACTTTTGTGATGTTTCCACGACTCCTTGTACGCCTCTATTAAACGAGGACCGCAGGTCCATGCAGTCGAATTTTTGATATTTTGTTCAGTTCTCCTCACATTTTGTATTTCAATCAGCATCAGAGTTGAGAAAAGTAGAGAATTTTTGAAAACGTGTTTTTTCATGATTTTTTTGTTCGCTATATACTTTATACAAGGTTTCTTTGAGGCCACAATAACAATTTATCACGCATGAAAACGAACATACCTGGCATTAAAATCTGATAAAAAAAGTAAAGCGCAAGGCTCTCTTGCAGACTCTTTTAATGACCACGTGGGAAAAAAAGAGATTAATTATTTTGCCATTTGGCACAATTATAAGTTCTTAATAGAATACCATACTTTTTTACAAAAAAATAGCTTTGATTTTTTTATAATGTCCAACTTTTCCCTTCATTCCGACCACTTTGCAACTATTAGAATTTTAGCGATAAGATGACTTGAAGTAAAGGGTGTTTTTTAAGAGCTTGCTGATTTGAAATTTAAATAAAACACATGCCAAATTATGAAATGGCCAAAAATTCTGAAGGTCCCATTTTCGACCACCTTTTCAAGCATTTGAGGGCGTATTTCAGAAATGACACGTAAAATATTGGTTTCCAAAGCGTCAATCGTTGCTGGTTTATCCACATAAACCAATGACTTCACGTATACCCACAAAAAATTATCAAGTCGCGTCAAATAACACGAACGCGGAGGCCAATTCACCAGTCCATTTCTCGAAATAATGTTGTCGTTGAAATGTTCTTTCAACAAGTCGATTGTTTCGCCCGCAGTATAACAAGTGGCACCATCCTGTTGAAACCACACTTCGTCCACATCCATTTCTTGAATATTTGGCAACAAAAATTCATTGATCATGGTTCTGTATCGATTTCCATTCACGGTAACGCGTCGTCCTTTCTCATTTTGAAAGAATTAAGGACCGATGATTCCACCAGCCCATAGACCGCACCAAACAGTACATTTATCGGGATCTCGGTGGCTTGGAATCCAAAAGACTGAATGTAGACCGAAATTTGGTAATTACGTTCTTAATTTTGGTGGTCGCAGACGGACGATTATGTGCACCATAAAATTCACGAAGTGCTCTATAAAAATTTTTTATTGAACACTGTTTTTGAAAATAAATTTCGACGATTTGGAAGCGTTATTCTGGAGTTAACTTATTCATGATGATTTGCCAAACAATACTGAGTAGAGACGTCACTTTAAACTGTCAGACAATAGAGTAATCCATATTGAAAAAAAAAACCTCATAAAAACACCCTTTTTTGAGAAAAACCAGGAATACCTTAAATTTTCAGAAGAACCATAACCAGACAAATAATATTTCAAGAAAGGTGGGAATCAAGCCGGTAACAAATAATATATCAGATATTTTTTATCAATATCTGGACTCAAGTTGAAAGCGGAAGAAATCGAAGTGTGATATTTTTTTCTTAAAGTAATCTAAGTAACTCAGTATAAATACTATTTTATTTTAACGGCAGCTCTTATATTGAAAAAGGTGATTTTTTTTTATATTTGTTTTTTCAGTGAATATTTTGAGCACCTCACGTAATTCGTTACATATGGCAAAACCAAAAATGCTGAGTAAGGTTTGTCATTCTAGATTAACAAACCAACAGCGTGAGAAATGTGCTTTGGAAATTACGCACATGTTATGGTCATCATAATCATCGCACCGAATAGGCTATTCAAGATATTGTGACTAAATTTGGCACCAGTTTCACTTTATTGGACATCAACCCATTAACACGCATGCGGAGAGTGCGTTCCGAGTTGATTAATGCTGCTATATCGATTTATCAGGATCAATGAAAATTGCGAAATGTCAATTCGTCGCGTTCTCAATAATTGGCCTTGTGTTATTTGACCGCCTGGCAGATTTTATGTAAAGACCTTGATATGAAACCATATAAAATACAGCTGGTGCAAGAACTGAAGTCGACTTACCACAACGTCGTTTGATTGGTGAACGGCCTTAAAAAAGTTGAAAGAAGATACATTTTTTATCGATGAATTTTCTTTAAATAAACATAATTCCTGAATTCGGTTTGAAGAACAGCAAGAGGCAGTTGAAGAGCTGCCAAAGTACCCTGAAAAATATACTGAATTGTTCGTTTTGTAGGCCTGTGGCATCGTTGAACCGTTCTTTTTTCAAAAATAATAAAAATCGCCATAACTACCGACTGTTTTTTTACCTAAAATGGGAGAATTGAACTTGGTTGACATGTGGTTTCAACAAAAAGGTGCCACATGGCACGTGATACCATGGATCTATTGAGATACGAATTTGGTGAGCAACTTATCTTACGTCTTTAAGAAGTCCAATTACCGCCAAGATCATGTAATTTGACCCCACTAGATTATTTTTCAGGGCTACGTGAAGTTTTGCATGTACAAAGATAAGCCAGCAGCCAACTTCAGCCCTGTAAATCAACATTACAGCTGCCATTAATGACATATGAGCCATAATGCTGAAAAAGTATGACCAAATTGGAGCAAACGGATGAACCACCACAAATGTAGTCGTGGGCAATATTAACATAAAATAGTCTTAAAGTAAATGGCAGGCACTGAAGCGTTTAATTATTTTCAAGTTCAATTACTTGAATTCCAAGAATGAGGACAAAACATAAATAACTACCTTAATCGATTAAGACAAAAATATGTGTTTGATTTTTGCATGCATGCATGCATTCAATTTGTGGTTGAGAACCTAATGAAAGTTCTTAAAGGGCAAAACGAGAATTGAAATTATAATTGCCTGAAAAAAAACTAAGCTTTGTTGTTTTTAAATAAAAATTTGCAAATATTTCATAATAATTAAAAAAAAATTTTCTTTGGAGAAACATTTATTATCAATGATGAGATAAGTACAAAAATGAAAATTCAGCAGGAAAAATTTTTTATTAAATTAAAAACTGATATGTTCTTGCTGCAGCAGGGCCATTAAATATCGAAAAATAAATGAAACATGCAGAAAATATTATTTTAATGAGAAGTTTTCACAACTTAATAAAATCCTTAGAATTTTTTCGATTCCATACATTTCGTTCAACTTTAGCGTACACAGCAGAGGATTCTTCAGCATGCACTCAGAATTGATTTCATTTGACGTAGAGTACATAATAACCCAAGACTACAAAAGTGATGAGGGAAAAGAAAACTTTATCTATTTCAAACTTGTCGATACCTTTATTAAATTGAAAAGTTTTGATAAGAAAAACATGAACTGAGAGCATGCTCATAACAACACAAACTAAAAAGCAATATTAATCAAACTAATCTTTTCTTGCTAAAGAAGCATAGTAGCAGTACAAATGCGGTTGCTCTTCAAATCGTCAAGACAATGCTTGTCCCCTGTGCTTAAAGCGACTATAAAGAGAATATTCTACCACACGCAGCGGGAGAATATATTTTGTCGTTTACCTGCAGATTTCTTCAAATAGCATTTTGTGCTTTTGCAGGTGTTAATAAGACCATACAGCCCTTTTGCGAGGGCTTTCAAGCCTATTGCTGATTTATGTGATGTTTTGATAGTTTGAATTAAAGATGATGAGAGTGTTCTGAAATGCACAATAGAAAAACTGTTTTAGAAGGTAAGAGGCATAATTAAGTTAAACTTTACACTGTTGCATCAAACAGCACAATAGTATAGAAGTCGAGAGAGAGGTCTTAAAGTCGATCATACATGATTCAACGATGTTGAAGAAGATGAATATAAAAAGTTTCTTAGCACCCTAAAATTGAAAATATAATCACTTATGGTATTTACATAAGAGGTTTTTATACGAATGAATATCCAAAACTCAAAGTAATTCGATTTGGGCCTTAAGAGTAAAGCAACATAATTTTTGTAAATCTTTAATAAACCAAAGAAGTATTTTGTAGTTTGCTCATCACTCTACCGAACCTGTTTAGGAAAGTTTCTTCTTAATTACAAAAGATAAGAAAAACAGAACATTGACACATAAAATAAAGAGCACACTTTTATATTTCGATTCTGATTTTGCTGCATCCCTCCAGTACTGGCAATCACAATTGGTCTTTAAACGGTCATGATATCATGCATGAATAGTAGCTAGTGAATTCTAGTACCCGAGGTAATGTAGCAGGTAATGCAAATACATTTATTTCATTTGTTTTTTCTTCCACATAAACTGTATAACAAAAGGAATGATGGGTGTACCTCATGAAACAGCTAGTGAATGGTAATGCAGAGAGTAATGGAATCATTACCGGCAATGACATCCCCGTGTTAAATTCATGAGTGAATTGCATTGCAGGTAATCTAGTGAGTAACCAGTGGTGATTACCTGTAGCTAGTGAACTCACTCATTCGTCACTGGTAAGTCGAACTGGAGGGATATTGTGTACGTAACAAAAAATTGAATAAATTTGAATATTGAATTTATGTTACGTATATGCCAAGGTTGCGTAAATATATTCAGCCCAATCATGAAACATATTCTCCCGGGATTTGTAAATGGGAGTTTCCGGTTTTAAGATAGCAGATAAAGACATCTCATTTTATTATTTTACACTCTAAAATTAAAAAAAATTAAAATTTCCCTTAATTAAAAATTTTAAATTTATTAAAATTAAAAATTTCCAAAAAGTATTTTAACTTTACCTTAAAAACGGAAACTCCCATTTCCAACTCCCGGCAGAAAATGTTTCATGATTGGGCTGAATATCTTATTTGTACCTAAGTAGGCAAAATTAATGATGCAGAATTTCTAGTTTTAGCAAGTATTTTCACAAGAGATGATCAAACCTTAGTTTCAAATCGATGACTTCATAAAAGTTGCACAGCGATATGCGTATATTTTGTGTGTAACTCTTGATTTATTTCCACTCCTAACCTTATTTGTGGCTTTTTGATATTTTTAAGCAACAAGTTCAATTATATTATAAAAAACTCAGTGTTTATTATACAAGGTTCTTATCGTTTACTTTAGCTTTATTAATTTAGACACATATTTGAACTAATCTTCAGGGTTACTTAAATATAAAATATTAACAAAACACTTAAAACTCTTTAACAATATTAATTATGTATATATAAAAAGTTATACTGACTAACTTAGGTTGCCATGACAACCCGTGGTCAGGTTACGGCCGATTATATCAGCACTCACCAGGCGGCTCTGCTCTGACTCACAAGGATTCTTCTGCCTGTAATTTCTCTTTGCTTAATCTTCAGGCTAACGTTGTTGTTGTTGTTGTTATTAACGGCGATGCCAAGGTACTTACACTAGCGTGGGCAGCTTTCTTTCAATTTCAACACGGAATAGGAATAAAAAGTTGCGGTTTTTTTTACTGATTTAAATTAACTAGTATCGCCTGGGGTTGAAATTCGACCAATTTATTGATTGCCGATTTATAATTATATGCGAGATGATTAAAATAAGTTCGAGGCTATAACTCTTAATTGATTGGAAATATAAAGCTGATTTCTTCAAAAAAAATCTTTTTTTATTATATTATTTTGTTAAAAAACAGAAAAACAACATTTTAAAAAAATTTATTTTTGTCAAAGAAATCATAGGGGGTAGCCTTGATTTTTTGATGGCACGGACAGTTTATTAATTTAGTGTCAAGACAATATAAATTCTCCTAAAATTTGGTATATATAGACTTTGAAAGAAAATCAAAAATGCAATTTTGAGTTTTTGTTTTTTTTACAACAAAAATCATTTTTATCCCATATTTTAAGAATAAATCAAATTTTATGGTTTTTTTTTTAAAAGGAATAATTTAAGTATAAACAAAACAAAAACGGTATTATTTTCAAAAGTTTTTTTAAGTTAACTGGTAAGACTTAAATACAAAAAAGAAATAAATAAAATCTATTTACAGATGGCGGAGATATTTGCTTCCCAATTTAGAACATTCAATTTGAGACAGTTTTTTCCTCTCTCTTGGCATTTGGTTGAAACACACGCTAAATAACTAACGACAATATTCAGAAAACTCATAAAAAACAATTTTGGTTAAAACTTTGCTGCAATTTTTATCACATTTGAAAGAAAATTTAACATATAGAAAAAATTAGAAAAATTTGAAAAACCGTTAAAATCCGACCAAGATATTCACATGGAAAGTCAAATCTTTGAATTCAAAACACATTTTTTTACAATTGACGAATGGATAAATTAAAATTTTTTTAAGAAATTGTTACTTTAAAAAAAAATTCAAATTCGACCAACTCAAAAACTCTCCCCCAACCAAATTTCCCTCCAGTTCGACTCGCCAGTGACGAATGAGTGAGTTCACTAGCTATCGGTAATCACCACTGGTTACCCACCAGATTATCTGTAATGCAATTCACTCATGAATTTAACACGGGGATGTCATTGCCAGTAATGATTCCATTACTCTCTGCATTACCATTCACTAGCTGTTTCATGAGGTACACCCATCATTCCTTTTGTTATACAGTTTATGTGGAAGAAAAAACAAATGAAATAAATGTATTTGCATTACCTGCTACATTACCTCGGGTACTAGAATTCACTAGCTACTATTCGTGCATGATATCATGACCGTTAAAAGACTAATTGTGATTGCCAGTACTGGAGGGTTCATATTAATCAAAGAGCGGGTTTTTTCTCAAAAATTTAATTTCTCTCTTAGAAGGTTGGGAACCCCTTCAATAATATATATCATTTATATATACATTCTGCACATCTGGGCAACATAACCTTTCGAATGTTATAAGTTTCATTTATTTTGAGTTTTAATTAATACCAAAAAAGCGTACGACAAACTTTAATGTTCACGTATTAATATATAAGATATAACCATTTTCAAATTCCATATAACTTTTGACCCTCTACTGGAGCTTTTATGACTGAAAGTTATCTAGTTTTGAGTGATTTTAATCTTAAAATATTCATTTAATCTTAATGTGATGAGTATTTTATACTGACGGTTATTTGTTATCTGAACACTAGTATACTTTTTGCTACTTTAAGTAGGTTTCGTTACTGCTTTCGTATTTTCGTACTTATTTCATAAGTACTGCTTAAGTACTGCATAAGTTACTTAAGTTAAGTTCGTACCAAAACAAAAATGTTGAGAATAATTCCACAATGTAACACTTTTGGATGCCATGATTTCATAATTTAGTCAAAAATTACTATCTCGCTCTTGCTCTCAAATTTTTAAATTAAGTTCAAATAAACACGAGTATGTACTTAAAATAAATAAATACATTTTCTCTAATTTTTTTCTAATTATTTCAAGATACAGAAGCGAGGAGTTGGAGAAAATGACAAAATCATATAAATTTCCACCATATCTCCACCATATCCTTGCCACACTCGAGCAGTCGAGAGATGCGTAAAACTGTTGACTGAAGCTTGTGTGCACGTTGAAATGCAAGAGACAGTTTCTAAAGAAACACTTTAAAATCTCGCACATTAATGCCAAAGTCGACAATAAAAGTTATTTGAACTTATAAGAATTATAAATTTTTATATTTTTATAATTTTGAGTTATACATTTTTATAATTTATTATAAAACATTGGAAAAATATTGAAAAAGAAAACAGTATTTAGATTTTTAAGAAATATTTATTATATTACTTATTTTGGAATTATGGAATTTAAAATGGCTTTTTATTGCTATTACGTTTAGAAATAAGTAAACAAAAAATTGCCCATATATAGCATCGGCCCACCCTAACGTACACTCCTTGACTACTTTGATGTTAAATTTACCTACTGTAACATGAGAGCCTAAACACCGCGCTTATCTGTTTGCAGGCAACATATACCTTGTTTTAACCCCTATTTCAACGTCAAATCAAATGACTGATTCCTTTTCGATAGTGGCGAAAGCAGCAGTTACATCTCTCTTGGTGTGGCCGATTATCATATCAATATCATCAGGACAACTTTGAAAAACATGTTGCCATCGCGATATAACACCTGTCTTTCATAGGAACCCTTCTTTATAATCAACAAATATATGAGAGCCGTTTCAGTTTTGGTGGGTTTTTTTCCAGGATTTGGCGTATATTTAAAATCTGGTCTATGTTTATGTTTTTGTATGCGGACTTCAATCTTTCACTCAGTATGCTCGGAAGAACCTTAAGCGATAAAAATTAGACTGAACCACGGTACTTGGCACAGATTTTTGGCTCACTTTCTGTAATATAGTGCAAAGTACACTGCAATCATCATGCATGCACAGCATTTATTTTTTTGTTTATTTAAAAAGTAATAAAGTCCTTATTATCAAAAAATTGATTTCAATTCTTTCATACATAAAATAAATCATAAAATTATATCTCATTTAAAGCAACCAGTGAGCCAACCTTAAATAATTCAGATACCGTGCCATCAGCACTTGCTGGTTTACTGTATTTAAGTCGCTGGATAGCAACTCTAACTTCGTCATGGCTAGGTGGTGGAGTTTCCACACCATCATTGTCAATTGGTGGCGTCCTACTGCATACTCCAAAGACGAAATTGTTGGGATCGTCACCTGCAAGCAGTTGGAAAAATGCTGCCTCCTTAATCTCAGTGCGCACTGCATTTCTGTTACCACATCACCATTTTTATGTCTACAAGTGGACGAAGTTTCTGAGCTTGAAACTTCGGATGAGACGTTTAACCTGCTGGTAGAATTTTCAAATGTCGTTCTTGGCCTGGTACACCTAAATTTCTTCACGATCACGCTTTTCCTGCTCACGTTTTTTGCGCCTGAATAGGCTTCTCTCTTGTTTCTTCTTTTAACGCATGGCTAGCGTTGCAGCTGACTGCAGCGTCTGTTTATATGCGACATTTTTTGCTGACATTGCGTCACTTTGCATGGAGTGTGATGTGTGCGCCTAAAGCTCACCACCGTCATCGAGTCTAGTGTAAAGTTGGTTGAGCCTTAAATAAAGTTGACCGGAGTAGGCGTTGGGAGTCCTTGTGATTGCAGCTAAGTGACATCTAAATTTCGTTGCATACCTGTGCGTTCTTCCAATGGCTTGCTGATCTTGGCTGCAATAAGATAGTGGTTGGAGTTGATATTAATCCCACGAAATATGCCCACATTCAGTATATGTAAAGCATGTCTTCCGTCGTTTACAATATGATCAATATGGTTTCTCTATTTTTGATCTGGGGACAACCACGTGGTCTTATGAATATCAAGGTGTTTAAGTCTGTTGCTACTAGATATCAGTAAAACAGTCTTGGATCGGTGGTTGGTGGTCTCGTGAAAACTGAACTGACCAACAGTGGAGTCCAAAATGCCTTCTTTCCGACCTTTGCATTGAAATCATCGAGGACTATTTTCAATTTTCGTGTGCCAGGTAGTTATCATAAATCTCCTCTAGGCTTATGTAGAAAGCGTCCTTGACAGTATTTTACTTTTTCTTCGTCGGGCATGCGCGCAAATTGAACTTTTGTTGAAGAATTTCACCTTGATATGAGTTGTGGGCAGCCTGTCGTTTACAGGTGTAAGCCGGGAAACAAGTTGGCGTAAATTCAGCTTACGAGGAATTTGCATCCAAATTCATGCTTCTCCGCACGGCAGCTATAGTAAATATTGCAGTCTGCTCTCTTAGAGCTGCCTTGAGCTTTTTATGGCATCGTCTGGAAGGCGGTGATGTCAGCCTTTATTCTCACGAGGGTATCAGCCAATTGGATAGATGTACCGCACCTATAAAAAGTCCGCACATTCAAGTTACAATAAATCAGTGTTCGTATGTGAGGCTGGTTTGGTTTTCATTGGACGATGTAGTAAGACCCAAACCCTACCCACATTATATTTTTAAGGTATTGTAGATACCCCTCAAGTTAAAAGTCCAGGGAGTCTGAGTCTGAACA
Source organism: Tetanocera ferruginea (assembly GCA_958299015.1). Classification (NCBI taxonomy): domain Eukaryota; kingdom Metazoa; phylum Arthropoda; class Insecta; order Diptera; family Sciomyzidae; genus Tetanocera; species Tetanocera ferruginea. Next base: position 35,035,081 of record OY282644.1, on the reverse strand, counting down.
AATATAATCTATAAAATTTGGTTAAACTAACCAAAGTGGCAATAACTTACATATTTTCATTTATATTATTAACGCAAAGAAAAAGTCTAACTGTCGTAAAATACAATTTATGGTACAACATGAAAAATGGATTGAATCATATTTGACACACTTATCTGGTATAACGTAATCGGCACACTAGGGTGCACATGAATCCCAGCAACAAACAACCATTAAAAAACTGCTGAATAATTAGACTTGATTTTTTAAAGCTTCTTAAAAGTATGTTTTTAAATAAAACATAAGTTTCAAAGGCCAAAAATTTGATTGAGTAAGTTAAAAATAAAAACGTTCAAGTATATAAATTACTATTATATGTCAAAACACAAAAATTATGGGGTTTGAATGAGTCCAGTGTGCCGAATAAGTTGACAAAGACGTTGCTTTGAAATGCGCAATGTTTGTTTAATATCGAACAAAGGTTATAGTTTTCTGTCGGAGCACAATTCTGTCCCATTATGCGAATTGTACTTCATTTTCGACCTTTTATATGATGTGAAGATGGCGCGAAAATCAGTTGGAGTAAAGTTTTCTTACACCGTTTCAAAAAACCATTCACTTGTCCGCTTTTTTCGACACAGCTAATATGTGATCATTCCCCTAGTTTATATTAAGGGGTGCTAAGGGACTTTCGGTTTAATAAAAAGGATTAGGTCTTGTTTGCCAATTACTCGATTTTATAAGCAAGATCCCATTCAGAGATATTTTACAGGTCGTTAATAAGTGTGTCATTCATATTTTCTCTAAACTTTCAAAGAGCTCGGGCGTTTGGCAAAGGAATAAGAAAGAGAAATTCTGTTGTCGTCTGCAAGCGAATGAACTGGGTTATGAGTCAATGACAGAAAATCCATGATAAAAATTAAGAACAAAGTTGGCAAAACTACTGAACCTTGCAGTTCTACTGCATCGATGGCATATTCGTTGGCAAAATACTATCAGTGAAGACCCGAATTTACCTGTCCTTGAGGGAACACGTAATCCGTTAATTGCATCCGCTTTATGCAATTAATTCTATTGCAATAGTTCATCAAGCGTAAATTTATTACGCTTTTCATGACTTTGGAAAGCACAGAGCATATCACAATGACATTCGCAACCTTCCAACAAGATGGAAATAATCTTGCCTGTGGGAGATGTTGCAGATTGCGCAATGGGTGAGCCAGAGCAGAAGCACAGAGTGTATATTATAACAAACTACGCGAATTGCTTCCTTCTTACAACAGCCTAACAACAACAACAACGATCGTGGTTGATACAAAAACAATAAACATATGGCAATATAATAGGGGTTGAAACCAATAGGCAAGGGGACAAGAGAAAAGAATTTGAAGAGAGTTTCGAAATAGAATTGCAAACATCTATAAACATTTTGTCTATTTCAGCTGCTCAGAGAGAAGCTGGTAGAAAGAGACATTCACGGTAGAATAAAAAGTTCGTCCTCTAGGCGACATCATGAAATTAACATTAACAGACCGTTGTTATTCTCATAAAACCTGTTGTTATAATATGCTCTCTGTGGCAGAAGCACAATACCACTGAGAGAATAACACATTTTAAGCACAGTACCTAGTCGTGCCATAAGTTCTGTTACAAGACTTTCAAAGCAGTATGCAGTTGAAATTTCAAATAAGTTTCCCGTTATAATCTTTGTTGTTAAAAAAATTTCATTGGAAGCTTTATTTATGTCAGTTTGGTTTAGAATTTCACCGCGTGAATGTGAAATGGGGCGAAAAATAAAATTGTTTCGCTGTGATTGCGCTACACAAGTGTGGAAGTAGTGCGAGCCAGATATTCAAAACCAAAAAAAAAAACATAACAAATTGGCCATTTCAGCCCTTGAAAGGACTTTGACCGAGCTTCTTATGATCAGTTGTGCTGTGTGTGTTAATTAATTTTTGCACACAATTGACCGACAACTGAACCTACATAAAAGCCGACTCCGAATGGCTAAAGTTCAAGTTTAATGTTTTCAAGAAGCTTTACATGGCATTCTTTGCTCTCTGAGGTTTGCCATTGTCTGCAGAGAGGTGGTGAACAATCAGAAAAATTTGTTTATTGAACAAAGTTTTCGCCGCGACTGGGGATCGAACTCGGTCTCCAAGCATGCCAAGCCACACACTTAACCTGCATGTCACGGTCACCACCAGATATTCACGTTGTTACAAAATTTGACATAACAAAAATGCTTGCGTAGCGTAACATAAATTGGTTTTCGGAATCATCTCAAGTAAAGGACAGGGCCAGAAGTGGACGTCCGCGTGTTAATCGTACTACTGGAGTCTTAAAAGCAGTACTCGATGAAATATCTTAAGGAAGCAAAACATTTATGGTTAGAGAGATGAAGATGTCAACCAGATCCCAACTACTCCGTGATGATCTCTATATGAAAAATTTTCGAAGAAGCACTAGTCATCTTTTTACTCCACAGTTGAAGCAAATAAGGTTGGAAAGATGTAGAAGCTGTTCTAGTGGCATGCAAGCAATGACCATCAAAATATCCTTTTTACTGATAAAAAAATTTTTATGGTGGAGGAAGTTTTTAATAAACAAAATAATAATAAAGTATGTGCTAGAACATCTTAGGAAGAAAAACATATAGTTCTAATGGTTTAGAAGGTCATCATCCTACATACGTCATGTTTTAGTGGGGAGTATCATGCAAAGGTGTCACATCTCTGTATTTTTGTAAAAAGGTGTCGAAACTGGAACGAAAGTATACCAACAAGATGTCTTGGAAGGCGTTGTTAAAAATTTGCCTACTAAACTCATAAATGGAGAACACTGGGTCTTTCAATAAGACCCTCAACGAGCTCATAAAGCTTAAACAATGCAAGAATGGTTGCGCCAGAATATTCTAGCTTATATTTCTGCTGAAATTCGGCCTTCAGGAAGCCCAGGCTAAAATTATCTTGGTTACGAATTAAAGTCGGAGCATGAAAATGGTTTGCAAAGTTCTCCACCGAAATTTGGAAAGTCTCAAACTAGCGCTAATTGCAGCAGCGACATCAATACTAAAAGAAACCATACGTGCCACTATAGCCCAATGACCAGACCGTCCAAGAACCTGCCTCAAAGCAATAGGCAGCCATTTTGTATAATTTTTTGTATTATTACAGAGATTATATTTAAATTTAAATCGCCAAAATAATTTAAAAATTATTTTTTGTAAATATTTTCATCATATTTCATTTGTAACAGAACTTATAGCACGACTAGGTAGGCGGTATGCCATCAAAAAGCTTTATTTATATATAAATTTTCGAGGACCTCTTTACTGATCTTGCTCGAAAATATATCTCTTGCATTGTAGAAGTTGGGTAATTTTTCTTCCCAACGAAATGTTGTCATGTCAAAATTTTCGATTTATAAAGTGATAAAGACCGTTAAGTTTTTCAATGTGCTACTCTTCAATTTCTCAGATCCAATATTTTGAAAAATTTATGACTTCCATTCAGCTTACTATGGAATTCAGCTTTCTATGGATCTTATAATGTCTCTAAAATAAGATCACCAAATGATTATGATAATTTTCTCGAACCATCTCGAAAACCGGTTTATTTTTTAAAAACTATATATTTGCCAACCGTAAAGGTTTTGCATCAGTGCATGATCAACGGAGACTGGAATACAGACAGTGAAACTGAGCATTGAACAGTAACTCAGTGTAACACACAGTAATTGAATATTAGAACTGTATAGCAGCAGTAAAGGTCAACCGGTTACCAGCCCGATGCCATAATCACGCCTTGAATAGATGTTCATCTTTAAAGAGCGTATTCAAAGCTGCATTTTCTTCAAAGAATATGAGATGGTCGACAGCTACTCCAGCTCCCTTGTCAAAAAACAGTCGGTAGAACACTATTTTTTCCTGCTGGGCTACTGTGTTTAAACAGTGTTAGTTCACTTGCACATTTAATGCGGCTAACATGCACGTTACACTCGCTGACGACGTCCTCTTTATGCCACATTCATGAGTTCAAGACTTTGACGCTGCTGTTTGTCGGTGCTGTCGCCTTAAATTGTTATCATTATGTTGTGTTTATCAACATCAGCGGCAGCAAAAACAACAACAACAACAACAAGTAGAGGCAACATTTATTTACAATAAAACCTTGTTGATTTTATTTAATATTCTTGCTGCAATTTAATTAACAACAGCAGCAACAAGGAAGAACAATGAAGGTGGCTATTTTTGCTGATTTATTGATATTTAAAAAAAAAAAGCACAACAAGAACAACAACAAAAAATGCTAACAAGAAGCTCTTGGAACGGCACAAAGAAGCTGCATTAAATGCAAATGGTTCACATTATCATCAAGATAAGCAGCGCTCAATGCCGAGCCATTATTTTTGATAGGAACCATTACTGTTAAATGGCTATGTTGTTGTGACGTCAGAGGTTCCTTTGTGACAAACACATTTTTCAACATAGCTACTACAGCTTGTTACTTATCAGAGATTTGACCTACGTTAGATTTTTCAACTTTTCTACAGACGCAAATGCATCTGTTACAGCAGTTAAGGTTAATTGAAGCTATAAAGTCTGCCTATTTTTTCAATTTTTACGTGTTGGTTGTTGTTTTTTAATATTCGTGTGTTGTTGTTTTTATTGTAAACATTCTTTATTTAAAGCCTTAAGCTGCATATCTAAGTGATTTTATATTAAGCTTTTGCAATGTCTAGAAAAATAAAAAAAAAATTTAATAGTCTTTTAAATTTTTTACAACTCAGCTCTGAAAATAACTTGTACCTTTAATTTAAATTGAAAAGAACTATTTTATATGTTAATTACATATGTTTGGTTTGAAGTTAAGCTTAGGCAAAAGCAATATATTTTGTGTAAATTATTTATAAACTTTCTACTGTAAATAACATGTGTGTGGATGCTAACAACTTCCGTTTGCTTGAAGGCACATGCAAGCGCATCTAAGCTCTTTGAAGTTGCTTTCTACAGCAATTGAGTATCTGCGAGAAATTTTAGCAAATCATTAGAAAATACCTTTAAATAGTTTAAATGAGTCATTAACCCATTTTCAGGTAGGAACTGTGTTCCAAAGTGAAATGCATTTTGCGAAAAGCTCTTTAAGCATACTTAAGGCAGATATGTTTTATGTTTGTCGATGATGTTTTAGTGTGCAAGCAACGGGAAATATAAGCAAAATGTACATACATTCAACGAAGGAAACTATTTAAGGTTATAAGCAGATTGCATGAATGTCAGAGAAAACTATTGAGAGGCTGTAACAAAACCACGTGGGTTGATATGGAATATTTACTTTTAGTGTTGTGTTTCATGGAATTAAAATTCACACAATTAAATTATTAAATGAACTGTGAAAGGATATAATTATTCTCACTTAATATAAAAGCGATTGATAGCTTGTCCGTCTTTTGCGCTTAAATGGCTGAACAGATTGATTTCAAATTAAGTACGTGTGAATCTGAATAATTTTTAAAAACTCTTTCAAAATTCACAACAATATAAAAATGGAAAACAAAGACATATTCATTGTAAAATAGCTTAAAAGTAAAAAGTCAGTTCATGAAAATGTCATGGCTTGAAAATTCTGTGAAAATTCAAATTGGAAAGCGAAAATTAAAATTGGAAAGATTGGAAAGCGGTAAACTGATCTGTCTACAAAATCAAATACTATCATTTTGATTGTACAAATTATCCTTCTTATGCCAATAAGCCTGAAATGGATTTAGCAATGTTTAAGCTTTTTTTTTTTTGGTAAAATACGGCAAAAGGGGTATGAGGTGGGATTGTTGAAACCATATAAAATATGCCTTATTAATGAACTACAAAAGGTTTCAATTAAAAACATGACAGATTTTCAAAATTCATTGGAAGTTGAAATCACACATTTAAAAAAACCGCCTGATAAGAGCAGTTCATTCAATGTGAAAGAACTTTTATTGCAGCGTCTGCCAGGAGAAAGATACCTGCAGAGATTACCTACAGAGATAAAACTTGGTATGCGAGCATTTCATATTAAAACTGATAACTATGTGCACAAAAAACGGTTGTCATCCGCCCTCGAACATTAATACAATTCACATCAGCTTACTTACTTACTTAGATGGCGCTTACAACCGATGGCTGGTTTTGGCCTGGTCTAAGAATTTGCGCCAGCCTCTTTTGTTATGCGCTTTGTCGTGCGCTCGCCAGTTGGAAACTCCAAGCGTTGTCAGGATATCCAATGCCTGGTCTTTCCAACGGAGATGCGGTCTTCCTCGTCTGCGTTGGCCACCGCTGGGTACCGAATCCAATATCTTTTTCGCTGGAGCTTCATCGTTCATCGTTCTCTCGACATGATGTAGCCAGCGAAGCCGCTCTATTTTAATACGCTTGACTATATAGATGTCGGCATAGATCTCATACAGCTCGTGGTTCTATCGTATTCGGTACTCGCTATTGACGCAGATTGGACCATAGATCTTGTGAAGGATTTTTCTCTCGAACGCTCCCAAAGTCCTTTCATCAGAGTTGCTCAACTTCCAGGTTTGTGATGCGTATAGTAGAACGGGCATAATTATTGACTTATAGAGCGTCAGTTTTGTTCGTCGAGAGAGAGCTCTGCTTCTCAATTGCCTACTGAGCACAAAGTAACACCTGTTGGCAAGAGTTATCCTTCGTTAAATCTCAATACTGATATCGTTGGAGAAGTTAATGCTGGATCCCAGGTAAACAAAGTCCTTCACTACCTCAAAGGAGGTGTTGTCAACAGTGACGTGGTTTCCAAGACGCTGGGACTGTTTGCTTGTTGAACAAGATACTTCGTTTTATCTGCGTTCACTGCAAGACCCATTCGACTCGACTCTTCTTCTAGCCTGGAAAATACTGCACTGACTTCGCGCGTATTTTGCCCAGTGATATCAATATCATCAGCATAACACTCTTATAGGAAATTGTGCCGCTGAGTCTCAGGTCGCAGCAGCTCGGATGATCTTCTCCATGACTATATTAAAGAAGTTGCATGAAAAGGAATCACCTTGTCTGAAACCTCGCTTGGTATCGAACGGAAGGGAGAGGTATTTCCAGATTTTCACTGCGCTGCTGGTGTTCTTCAGTATCATTCTACAAAGACGTATTAGCTTCGCAGGAATACCAAATTCAGACATGATGGAGTAAAGGTGACTCCTTATTGGACTGTCGAAGGTGGCTTTGAAATCGACAAAAAGATGGTGTGTGTCGATTTGTTTTTCGAGGGTCTTTTCCAAGATTTGTCGGAGCATGAAGATCTGGTCAATGGTCCTGGTCTGAAGTCACACTGAGATGGTTCAATCAGTTAGTTAACGGTGGTCGTCAGTCTTTCACACAATACGCTCGACAGGACCTTATACGCGATATTAAGAAGGCTAATCCCACGGTAGTTGGCGCAAATGGTGGGTTCGCCTTTCTTGTGGATTGGGCAGAGCACACTGAGGTTCCAATCTTCTGGAATGCATTCTTCCGACCATATTCTGCATAGAAAACTGTTAACGCATTTAAACAGAGCACCGGTCTTAAACAGCTCAGCCGGTAGGACATCGGCTCCTGCGGCTTTGTTGTTTTTAAGCCGAGCTATAGCTGTTAAGACCTCGTTAAAGTCGGGCAGCGGAACTTCAACGTTGTCATCCATAATTGGAGTTTCCGGGATATCATCTCCACTGGCGGGATTGTTGTCAGCGTCGCCATTTAAAAGACTAGAGATGCTATGCTCCCTCCATAGCATCAATGTACTCTGGATATCTGTCACTAGATTCCCATTCTCATCTTTGCAGGAAGAGGCTCCGGTCTTAAAACCATCGGCCAGGCGTCTTGTTTTTTCGAAAAATTTTCGAGTCTCATTTCTGTCACCATGCATCTCAATTTTCTCGCACTCATCCATTTCCGCCTCTCGTTTTTTTCACCTCAAAATGCGTCTCTCTTCCCTCCTCTTCTCACGGTATCGCTCTATAACAGCACGCGTTACAATCGACTGCAGGGTAGCTTTGTAGGCATCGTCCTTTTCTGCAGTGGCGTTGTGACACTCCTGTTCGTGCCACTGGTTGTGGCGAGGGCGGTGGTAGCCTACTACCTCTTCGGCAGCCGTACGCATAGAGTGGGATATGTGCGTCCACTGACCTCATATATCGTCGATCGGAGGAGTGCTTTCTTTAAACAGGAGTGAGAGTTAAGTGGCAAAGGCTTCGGTTGTCCGTTTTGACTGCCCCGCACAGCGGGGGCAGCTCTCGTACGCGTCTTCATGGCGCTCGTAAAAACTTTCGTTGGTCTCGTCATCTTTTTCTTCTGTCGGAGCGTGCGCTGATATTAGGCTTATGTTTAGAAATGTTGCCTTGAAGCAGATTTTGGCAAGTCTTTCGTTCACAGGAATGAATCGCAGGACATCATGCCGTATTCTCTTGCCAACTACAAATTCGCATCCAAACTCGTGCTTCTCCGCATGGCCACAGGATTCTTGCCGTAAGTAACCCTGTCCCTTCCATCACATTTCTTGGATTGCAGTGATATCCGAATTATGTCTTTCCAGAATACCAATCAGTTGAATAGAGGCTGCATCCCAATTAAGGGTCCGAACATTCCAGGTGCATATCCATAAATTTATATAAGTTCTTCGTTTGCGGTAGTCGCCATGAAATTTGGGGATAATTGTTCTAATATTTATTATTTGTTTCATTGAAATGTTTATTTATGTGGTGGGCTTCAAACCCAATACACAACTTTCGCTGGAAGGCCAAAGCCGACAACTAACGGGTGGCCGTCGTGGAGACGACTCAGTGGAGTTTTGAGTCAACTTGAGACGATTTCTACATAGATAATGCTGGCCTCGCCAAGTTAAGGTAGTCAGACACGTTGCCATATGAAAATCGCCCCCATTTTATCTCCCATGAGCTTAGAACATATTATTTTTTCAAAGTTGGTACAAGATGAAATGATTTCCAGAAGGATGGAAAACACCATATTGCAAGGACTTCATAAAATTCACATGTAACGGAGAAATTAATTGACATTTACCAAGAGACATTTGAGGATATGGACCCAACCGGAAGACTTATTGAGTTATATTTCATTCAAATAAAAAATGATGACAAGTTTTCATTCCAATATAATAAATTTCTTTGACATTCTTTATATTTTTCAATGATCTTTTGAATTTTGGTACTTATTTCTTGCAAAGATATTAAGGCTTATATAGTTTGGTCATATGAGAATTCTTTTAATCTTTGATATTAGAATATCAATAAATAAATATTGGGTTCATTTTACAGCAGGGAAAAATAAGACTATTTTTCAAATTTTAAAGAAAAAAATAAACATGTTCTACTTAAGTGTCGGAAAACACTTTTGAGTTTATCGAATTGTTGGAATTTGTATTGCCTCTGCGGATTAATAATGGTTTTTATTTTTTAAACGTTAAGCAATGTGCAATAAATTAAAGTTATAATAAATTGATTTTTATTCCTTTGTTCAGAAACAAATATCGTTTTACGATTTTTATTTTGATGCTCAAAAATAAAAATAATTTTTTGATTTTAATTATTTTGCTCTTCTTTGCTTCGAACAAAATCAAGCAAAATCTATACAAAATTTTTCTGTGTCTTTTTGCACTCTAAACCACTGTTCTGAGTCATGCAGATACCTTGTTTATTACAATACTAGCGGATCTAACCTGGTTTTATTCGGAATTGTGCCTCGAGCACAGAAAAAGGACGATTTCCAAAACAGCTCTCATTTTAACATTTTTTAAATTATAGTTTTATGGGGTTTTGTTCCCTCCTTCCATTGAAAATGTTTAGTCGAATTTCCGTAAAACTGTTCCTGTCAAGGAAGATTAAAAAAAATGACATCTTCAACGTCTCGATCTGACGTCTGGTTTTTGAGGAAAATGGTCACCCAGTTTGAAAAAAGTCATGTCGAGAAGAATGCATTTCAAATTTTTCTTAGCATGGATTTAATATGCAATTTTATCTCAAAAAAATTCCAATTTTAAAAAATCCTATAAGCATCGATTCGATTTTTGGATTGTCTTTGTTCAACTTCAGTTTTGATCGATAATGTTCGGTTAATTTTTTTCATCTTAATATAGCTTTTTCTATATTATTCGTTATTTTTTTTCAATAGACTTTGGTTCTTATTTGGTTTGCCTTCGGCTCATTCCTTGATTTTTGTCGAAAGAACTTTCAAAAGCATAGGTTCTATTTTAGTAACAGATACAAATGTCTGCCAAGTTTCATCAAAATCGGTTCATCCGTTTTGACGTGAATGAGCCAAACATAGTTGATTGAATAAAATGCCCTCTCATGCAAGTTTTCAGAAATTTAAATAGCTTGTTGTTTCACGTACCAAATTTTAGTAAAATCGGTCAAGTAATTTAGGAGTTATTGAGTCTTAACAATGCACTACTTAAAGCGCTCTCTTGCGGAAGTCTTTGGAATTTTTTATAGCCTATGTTTTATTTTGGAAGCAGTTGAACCTTCATACCAAATTTCGCCCACATACTTTTGCCCACTTCTGTACACCCCTTTGTTCTTTCTCTCTATGAAACGTACTCGGTGTTCAAATTTCAGCTCTATCGGATAAACGGTGCGCGAGTTTATACGGAACAGAGAGACAGACAGACAGACAGAAGGACAAAAATTTTATTTTATATATAAAATATTGAAATTTATTTTTTAATGATAATTCTGTCAAAAATATTGCTACTTATTTTTAAACGATGAAAGGTATCGGAGTATTTTTAAACGATGAAAGGAGTTTTTTTATTTTTTTAATAATACTTAATTTCGATAAGTTCGGGTCTTATGTTAGAAACAAGTTTAAACCTCTGAATAATAAAATGTTTTTGAATATAAAGTTTACGTGTGGAATAACAGTAAATTGTTGTAAATTGCAGTAAAGTATGCCAGCAATATTAAAGCTTAAATTTAATTTAGATTATATCACTCAATCAATATGAAATAAAGTCGCTTTTGAGTAGCTTTATTATGCATTATGTCTGTAAGAAAAATGTACAGATTTCTTGACATCCTGGCTTGACATGTACGAAGCTCATTTACTTCAACTTTGTGTACGAGAAAATAGAGACACTCTATCATCAGTCAAACAGCCAGGTGAACAGGTCCGAAGGTACATAATGTATGGCCTTTGACATTGCCTTACCATGATGCCCATATGTGATACAACGAGCTAACCAACAGATCTATCATGTCAAAGTTAACATATGCAGTTGGTGTACCTTGATTCTATTGCTTTTGCATTAAATATTATTTTGTTGCACTTCATATTCGCATCCCAGTGAGAGTTGTTTCAATGTATTGAAAGCTGCATCTGTTCTGTACGGTTTATGTGCTGTGCTATGCTGCCATCTAAGCCTTTCCTTCGTTGTCTCTTTGTAAGGATTGTTTTCTTCAGACGTTAAGCAATATTTTTGTTGTTTTATGTATGTATTTGTTGCTGTCGTGAGCTTCCAGCCATCTTTCGTTGTGCTGTTTTAACACAGTATTATAAAGCCTGGCATTGTTTTTCAGGTCGCCCGGAGCACACGCTGTATACAAATAAACACACATAAATATCACACTCACACTCTAAGACAAACACGCACACACACTTGCACATTTGACGTATGTTTTTGTTTGAGTGAGAATATCTTTTGATATTTAATGAGTTTGCTTTCTCATATTTGCTTTCTTTTTCAGCATATTTTTCTTATAGCATCCCATAATTGAGCTCTTTTTTATTTTAAGAAATGAGGAAGGGAGCAGTTGTGTGTGTGTGTTCACTCGTTTTTCATCCCAAGGCATGTTTATTAAAAATAAATAGAATATGTTTAAAGTTTATTAAGAGAAAAGAAATCTCATGCATACATAAACAAAATTTCGCAGTTAATAAAGATATTCTACTCTGTCATAAGAAGTACGACAGAACTCGAGCATCAAGTTAAATAATGTGCCATATGTGTGTTTGCATTTTTTATTTTAATTAGGCAATTAATAATATTGCCGTTAGCACATTGTGTCAACTCAATATTTTGCTGACAAGGACATTTATAAGCTAAGCGATAATTAAACCATTATTTAGCCAAACTCATAAATGGGATATTCTTACGTATATGTAAAACATTAAATTAGTTTACCAAAACAGTATCATTTTTTAATTTTATGGAGCTACTTACAGTGATGGATAAAAGAATATAAACAGTTTATATTGAAAGTGACGTTAAATGAATAGAAAAATAAACTTAAAAAGAAGAAAATTTATATTTAATTTGCTCTTTGGCTACACTTATAATTTCAATTTTTCATCAATTGTAAGTGAATTGAAGGTATAGAAAAAGTGTGTGGCAGAAAAAAAAGGAACGAATTCTACATATTGAAAACTTGAGTGAAAATAATATAAAAAAAGGAATAACGTTAACAGACACGTATATTTCAATTATCTGAACGAGGTTAAAATCAATTTGATAACTTCCAGACTCACAACTTTTAGGAAAACCATCTGAAAGGAAAATCATTAAAAACCTTAGAAAAAACGAAAAATCAATGCTTGAAATATTTATTTACTTTCTTAGCTTGTGCTTGAAACTGTCGATCCAAGAAATTTGTAGCTCCATCAGGTAATTTATTTCCTGGTCTTTCCAACGAAGATGTGATCTTTCTTAGTTTACGTTGATCCCCGCTGGCAACCGAATTGAAAATAATTTTCTCGCTGAGACGTTGTCGATCATTCTTTCGACATGACCTAGCTATTGAAGCCGATCAATATTTATCTATGTCGGTATATAGCTCATACAGGTCGTGATTACATCATATGTGGTACTTGCTATAGTTGTTGCAGATTGGACCATAGATCTTGCGAAGGATTTTCTTCTCGAACGCTACCAAAGCTATTTTCATCATAGCTGCTCAACGTCCAGGTATGTGATGCGTACAGTAGGACGAGCATGATTATTGACTTGAAGAGTGTGAGTTTCGATCGCCGAAATAAGGCTCTACTCTCAATTGCCTACTTAGTGCAATGTAACACCTGTTAGTATTAAGGTAAGAATTATACTTCGTTTCTTTTCCAATTTTTTTGTGGGTTTTTAAAATTCGGTAAAAAACAAAGAATATTTTTGGAAGCCAGTTTTTTAGATATTGATTGATACTTTAACGATACAAACAGACATTAAAAAAAATTTTGAAAATTTGAATCTTTAAAAGCGTTTTTCTCTTAGCTAATTTTTTTTTACTGCGTCTGACATGATTTCTCAAGTTCTAATGAAACTATTAAATTGAAATTTGGTGCGGACCTTCTTTAAATATCCCTATGTGGTTGGAATTATGACTATTCAAATATTTTGTCTTTTACTAATTTTCAATCGGCCGGTATTTTGTAAAAAAATATTTTTTTAAATTTCCGTAGTTCAGAACACAGCGAGACATTCCTTTTTTGGTACGAATTTATTTTTTTTTTTTTAATTTCTAGAAACTTGTCGGAATCATGACAAGATGAACGCTACTTTATTTCTCGACTTCTCACTTTATGAGCCTGTAATATTTTCAATTGTCAAGTTGTAAGCTTATTTTATGAACTTAGCTCACCATGAATGATTTGTATTTTAAACCACCAGCTAAACTGAAAAGACCAATTTGTGAATAATAATATAAATTTAATAATTAAGCAAGTTAAATTATAAATAAACGTAAGGGGACGTGACACCTTAAAAATCAGGTGTGGTTTTTTATCAGCATCAAAACCGCCATGGAATGAACTAGAAGAAACAATTGGCGGCGTTTTTTCGAAAATTGTCAAGTTTTTTGTACAAAATCGGCCAAAAACTCAAAAACTATATCACCGATTTTTCTGTCCGTAGTTCATTTCATGCATCGACAAGTGTAAAAAAGCATATTCAAATTTCAGTACGATTGGCTAAGTAGGTTTTGTTTTATCACGCCCGCCATGATTTTTAAAAAAAATTCCAGTAGCAATACTGCCGTCATAAGGAAGAGTGCTTTTAATAATTTATCACTAGTTCGTCGAAACTGTGAAGATTTTTTATATTCTGCATTCTGCATTCTTAACAAAAATGCAGAAACTGCAGAGGAAAAATGGTAGTTGCCGCCTTTTTTTGTAAGCAGGAAAATTTTTTGTTTTGTAAATTTTGATTTTATATGAATAAAAATAATTCAATGTATTAAAAACGATTTTTTTTCATGACAAGCAAAACACAGGTAACTACAACACATGCACTACACTCAGGGAAAGTATGCTGTTTTATCAAACAAATCATAGGTTTAAATAAAAGATTAAAAGACTGTTAAATACCATCCAACAAATGAAACTTTCAAATCAACAGTCGGTTGACTGTTGGTCTATGGAACACGAAAACCGTATAAAAACTTATTTATTGAAATTTGATCACTCGTTTGAAAGTTCATGTATGGCCGAGTGTGCTGACGTGTGCGTCCAGTACTCGAGTGTCCACGGTTCAAATACAGCAAGGCCAACAAAAAAATTTTTTTTATTCAAAATATTTTTTTAAATAAAAAATGAAATTAGCAATTTTTGTATGCAAGATTGTAAGCATTTTATTTTGAAGGTTATTTTCGACCAAACTATTAAGGAAACAGAATTATTAATATTTCAATAATTAAATTACAATTTTTGATACTTACACAGCTAGGGTTCGAACTCACGTCCCCCGCATGACAGTCTAGTGCACTTCCACTGAGCTATTGGCAACGATAATATAAACGTAGCAAAACACATCTAAAAACTATTGCTCAGGAAAAAAAGACAATTCAACAAAAAACACTAAAATATTTCAACAAAAGATTTTAACAGCACAAAAATACTTTGCAACGTTCATTCAACAAAGAAAATTGTTTACTTAAACGCAAATCACTTAATCGAACAGTGTTTTGAAATAACAGTTGCCGACTGTTAATATTACAGTTCAAATTTTTTCTGAGTGTATCTACAGAAATAAAGGAAAAAAGCCGTATCTGCCTGTAGATACCGCTTTGTTTGCTCTGTTTTTGTAGATACTGTTTTTAAGCTCAGTATGATAGCTATATTTTGTGTAAGTACGACAATTTTTGTGTAGATACGACAGTTTGCGTCAATATTATTGGTATTTAAGCATAAAAATTGTCTGTTTTTATTTTTCAATATTAATTAAAGACGAAGGATGACTGATTATGCAAATACAATAAAATTAATTTTGATTTTCATGCTAGATACGGCACTCTTCATTATGACGGCAGAATACTTGTGATTAAAATAATAAAAAAAAAATTTTTTGCGAAATTTTTTTTACAAAAAACTCGCCAGCATATGGACTATGCAAATATATATCTAACGTTTTCAAAAACTTGACGAAAGACTCTAAATATAATGTTAAAGACGCGGTGGAATTTAAATATCGAATAAATGACACACATATATCGGTGATTCCATGCCAAAAGGCACACTTTTCTGACATCACTATTTTTGAAACTTTTTTGGTGGATTGTTCATCTGAAAAATGTAATAACTGCGTACTTTTTTTTGCAAGTTAATTTTTTTTTGCAAAATTATACACTCTCAAAAACAAAAAAAATGACAAAAAAACTGAATAGCTACATGTATTTAAACAGATCTATCTTCTGAACTGTAAGTCGCACAGACAAAAAACTCAGGTATATTTTAGGTACCTTGAATGGATCTTTCTGGTGGTGTCATTTGTTTATAGTTTTTTAATAGAAAAAAGTTTATTTTTCTTATCCCGAAATTTACCATCATATTTTTCACAGTCGACGCAACAACTTTTTCACCTTTTTAATATAATATCGCATTAAGGCATTCATTTTTAAGGTGTACGCAAAATTTTAAGTTGGATCTCCAACGATTGCTATATGTAATGATTTTTTTTAAAAAAATGCCTTCTTAAGTTTTCCTATATTTGTATATCGAAAATTTTATTTTGATATAAAAAAAATTATTGTTCCTTCCTTAATATATAGGTACATTTGCAACCAATGAATCTTGTGACCATCCTAAAAAAAATTTTTTTGTGTGTATTTACATGTGCACTGCGACTCAACGAATCAAACTTCAGCTCCTTCGCCATAAAAATTTTATAATTGAGTGTCAAAAATCTTAAGAACAATTAATACTGAATTGTTTTCATCAAAGCAGTTCTACAAGGCCATTAGATTGTTATCTATATTAAAACTATGCATCTTAAGGACAGAAATAGTGGTACAATTTAAGAAAATACAAGTATGGAAGATTAAACAAAAGCGCATTCAATTGATCCTTTGAGTCGTAAAACACATGGCCATAAATTTGGAACATATTAATATTTTATGATGATCTATTTGAAGGGTTTACTTCAAACCAAAGAGTTACTGCATATATAAAATAAGGAACAATATCTTTTTTTATATTAAAATTAAATTATCTGTATACAAATATATGAAATCTTTAGCAGGCATTTTTTAAAAAATTCATTAAAAATAGCAATCGTTGGACATCCAACTTAAAATTTTGCACAAACCTTCAGAATGAATGCTTACATACTACATTTTATTAAAATGGTGAAAAAGTTGTTGCGCCGACTGTGAAAAATATGATGGTAAATTTTGGGATAAGATAAAAACACTTTTTGCCATAAAAGTACTTTAAAAAAATGAAACCACCAGAAAGATCCATTCAAATTACTTAAACTATACCTGAGTTTATTTTCTGTCCAACTTACAGTTTAGAAGATAGAGCTCTTTAAATATATGCATCTATTAAATTTTTGTATGATTTTCAATGTTTTTGATAGTGTATAACTTTGCAAAAAAAAAATTTCGCAATAATAAAAAACACAGAATATGTTATTTTAATGTGAACTTCTAACCTACAAAGTT
The DNA here is from genome assembly GCA_958299015.1 of Tetanocera ferruginea. NCBI lineage: Eukaryota > Metazoa > Arthropoda > Insecta > Diptera > Sciomyzidae > Tetanocera > Tetanocera ferruginea. Next base: position 35,018,179 of record OY282644.1, on the reverse strand, counting down.
TCAAAAAAATCGGAAGCACTAAGGTCAGATTTTGATAAAAATGTCGAATTGATATGGAATCACCGATATATGATGACGAAACAATAATATCTTTTGACGTTATTGCGTTATTTCCCAGCATTCCAGTTGACTTCGCAATCAGCGTAATTGAAAAGAAATGGGACATAATTAAAAACTTCATCAAAATAACAAAATCACTATTTATGGACATCTTAAAATTCTATATCAAGGACAACAGGTATTTCAAATATGATGATAAAGTTTACGGACAATTAAGATGAATGCCAATGGGGTCACCACTATCGCCGGTTATTCCAGACATCATCATAGAAGAGCTTTTGGACACTTCTATTGAACTACTAGACGAAAAACCAAGATTGATGACAAAATATGTAGATGACTTATTTGGAATTATTAACGTGGACAAAATTGATGAGATATTAAATGTATTAAACAAATTTCATAAAAATATACAATTTACGAAGGACGAAGAGAAAGAAGGAAAACTACCATACCTAGACACGCTAGTAATTAAAAGGAACAACAAATTAAAAAATTGACTGGTATCATAAACCTACAGCCTCAGGACGTCTCATAAATTATAATTCCAAACATGCTAAAAGAACGATAATGAACACGGCGAACAATTTTATAAGAAAAGTATTGACCACTAGCGAAAAAGAATTCCATTATGACAACATTGGAAAAATAATTAATATCCTTAATAAAAATGGATTCCCCAAAAAAACGACGATGGACTTAATTAAAAAACAACAACAAAACTCTAACATGCCACGCGCGGCAGAACCACCCAAGATTTATAAATCTATGACGTATATACCTGGACTGTCGGAAAGACTTATTGGATCAAATTGCTCGCACAGATAATAATCTTAGACAATTATACAGCAATACAAAAAGTAAAATTGACAAAAATGACAAATCAAATCTAATATACAAAATAACATGCAAAGGAGACAGCGCAGAAAAATGCAACAAAGTTTATGTGGGCACTACAAAGACGAAATTACGGACAAGAATATCTTCGCACAAATCAGAACACAAATCGCGCACGAAACCATTAGAACAAAAAACAGCATTGGCGGCTCACTGTGCAACACTTAACCACTGTCCAGACTTCGACAATGTAAAAATTCTACAACAAGAGACGAATTATGTATGCAAGACGATACATGTTAGAAATGCTGCACATAATAAACATACCACCAAAACAAAGAATCAATTTCAAAACAGACACAGTTTGTTTAAAACAAAACAAACAACAAAATAAAATACCAGTAGACAACGAAACGGCGTCGGCGCGGGTTGCTGCAATTAAGTTTTTAAGGCTATACCTGTTCGTTTATGTTCCTGTGATGTCTACCAGTTTTATATTTTTATTGTTAAACTTTATGTTTAATGTTTTAATATGTAAGTTGAAATATTCGTGTTTTCAATATTGTTGCAAAAATGTATAATTGTCAATTCTTTGTAAAAACAGATCAGTGTCCCTGATGATGAACTCCGGCGGAGTTCGAAATATTGGACAACATAATAAAACATTTTATTATAAACAAATTAGTTTGTTTTAATAAAAAATAGTGACCGGACCTTAAGCACAAACAAATAACAAATTAACAAAAAAATATATATTTAATTTTTCAAACTGATATATTATTTTGTATTCAACTTATACGCATTTTAAAATATTAAAATAAAAAAATGTTTGAAGGTGTCGCGCCCCTTAACTTTATTAAATAATAAACTTTAAAATGCATTTTTAATAAATAATTTTACTGGCGAAGTCTGCAGGATCTGCAAAAAAGATCATTAAGAAGCAAACTAACTAGACAAATGGAAAAGATTTTCTTTCGATCAAGAGAAATGAATATGAAAACTGATTTTCATTAAAATAAAAATAACTGATTTGCCACGTTGCACAGTACAGTGCAAGTCACTGCTTGTTGAAGAACAATTAAATGCAATCTCGTCTATTCGAGCTTAATATTTGACCTAAATTTAAATAAAATTCCAATGTCAAACATTATATAAAAAACAGAGCGCGAAATTCTTTATCGTGACAAAAATATAACAGTTAATAATAATAATATCAAAAATAAAACAAGTAAGGAAAGTCAAAAGTCGGTCTAGGCCGACTATGAAATACCCTAAACCTACTTTTCCAAAAATAAAAAATAATATTATTGAAAATGGGCGTGTCCGTGGGCGGATGAAGCCAATATTCTATATGCATTTAAATGTTGATGAAAAATTTACACATGCCAAGTTTTACTCCTGTAGCTCACAGTTAATGCCTTTATTATGCTTTCGCTATGGAAGTTGGGCGTGTTTATGGACGGATTACTCCCAATTTTGAACTGAACACACCTAAGTTTTGGTATAAAATAAATACATGCCAAATTTGATCTCTCTATGACAAACATTATCTTATTTATTCAAATTTAAACTTTTTGGGTGGTATGGGAGGTAGGCGTGTCCGTGGGCAGCTGACGTCCATTTTCCAAAAGCATATTGGTTTTGTCATAAAAAACATACGTGCCAAATTTTATCTCTGTTGGTTAAATAGGCTTGTTTATAAAGTTTTAACTTTTTTGGTTGTATGGGAGCTGGGCGTGTCCGTGAGCGAATGACACATATTTTTCGATGACATTTTTGTGTTGATACAAAACACATACACATCAAATTTTGTTTGTTATAGATTAATTATGAGCTTATTTATGCAGTTTTCAATTTTTGCGTTGTATGGGAGGAAGGCGTATCCGTAGGCGGATGATTCCATTTTTCCAAACCGTCTTTGTTTTGTTATAAAAAACATACGTGTTAAATTTGATTTCTGTAGGTTAAATCCAGGCTTATTTTTTGCGTTTTAATTTTTTGGGTTGTATATGGGAGGTGAGCGTGTACATGAGGGGATGACACCTACTTTTCGATGACATTTTTGTGTTGATACAAAACACATACAGGCCAAATTTTATTGTTGTAGATTAATTATAACATTATTTATGCATTTTTCAATTTTTGAGTTGCATGGCAGGTAGGCGTGTCCGTGGGCGGATTCCAAAAATAGTGCAGATCCTTGGGTCTATGTGACTATGTGTACCAAGTTTCATCCAATTATCTCAACTCCTTCTTCTTATCCTGTGTATACAGACAACACACAGACGGACGGACGGACATAGATAGCGCGACTCACGTGGTGACGCTGATCAAGAATATATATACTTTTCTATAACGGACTCGCTTCATTCTATGCGTTACAAACGTTTGCACAAACTTAATATACCCTGACCTTTCAGGTTAAGGGTATAAACATCAAACAATAAGAGGTATACACAAAACTTAAAAAGCTTTAAAAATAACAAGAAAGAGAAACAAAATAAAAGTTTTAAAACAATAAATTGGACCTTGTTTATTTGACTTTCAATTGCATAAAATTCCAAGAAAAAATTTTATAAAAAAAAACAACACAAAAAAAAAGCGCAATATTGTTTATCGAGAGAAAAATATAACAGTTGTGTTTTAAAATATAGCAAAATAAAATTATCAAAAGTTGTAGTACACAAAACTAAGAAGCTTTCAAAAAAAAAAGAGTAACAATATAAAAGCTTTAAAACAACAACGACAGCCTAAACTCCCTACTCCAATAACTATGCTTTAATACCAACCCACGCAACCTTAGGTCCATATCTCTCTACCACCTTAATTTTCACCGCACCGACTATGGATGCAATTAACCTATAACAGAGAAGGGCGAAATATCTTTTTAACTCTCCAACGCCACTTCATCCCCCTTCATAATGTACACTTTCAATTAAGATATGGTACCATTGTAAATTAAAGTACTTCCTGTTAATTAGAAATTTTAGTTTTTAAGTTTTTTTTAAAGTATCCAATAAATAAATAAATAAGTAAATATCTGATCGTTGGTGGACTAACCATATCTGAAGCCGCACTGATATATTAAGAAGGTTTATCCCACGGTGGTTGGTGCAAATGGTGGTATCACCTTTTTTGTGGATTAGGCAGAGCACACTCAGGTTCCAATCATCTGGAATGCATTCTTCTGACCATATTGTGCATAGAAACTCGTGAATGCATTTAAACAGAGCTTCGCATTCATTCTAAAACAGCTGGAAGGCCATCAGCTCTCACAAATTATTAGTTTTTAAACCAAGCTTTTGCTGTTACGACCTTGTTAGAGTCGGGCAGCAGAACTTCAACGCTGTCATCCATTTTTTGATTTCCGGTGGATTCCAATTATCTCTATTGGTGGTATTGTTGTCAGCGTCAGTATTTCTTTTCTGAGTATCTGTCACTAGATTCCCATTTTCATCCTTGTCTGTGGAGTCCCGATCTTAAAATATTGTCCACTTGTCTTATATTTTTGAATATTTATCCTGTCGCCATGCATCTCAATTTTCTCGCACTCACACATTGCTATTGAGTGGAATATATGCGTCCACTATGCGCACATATCTTTGATCGGTGGAATCCTTTCTCGAAGCAGGAATGAGTAGCGAAGGCTTCGGCTATTCTTTTTGGGTTGCAGTTTATCGAAGGAACACTTTTTGAATTAGAGTGCAAGCCGTTTAAAACAAATGTTATTTCGAGAAAAACGCGTTTTAAAACAGAATCATTCCCATTGACAGAGCGTTTCAAATTTAAAGCGGCTTTGAATTTTATTCTGAAATTTTTTTGTTACACATTCTAAAGATGTTTTCCAAAACAATGAAAAAAAATTTAAAATTAAAAAAAAAAGTAAACTGCGCCATCAGGAAAATTTTATGAAAATTAATTTTACTTAAATATTGCCAAAGTTGAGTTTTTATAATTTTTTCCAGGCTGAATTAAGAAAACAATTTAATTGTATATTTTTTCTTGACTTTTTGCACAAAAGTCTTATTAAATTTATGAAATACTTGAGAAAATAACATATTTACACACTTTAATTATTTTAATTTAAAAAAATTCAATTTTTGTTCAAGAAATTTAATGATTATATAATTTTACCACCACTGGTTATCGGTATGTGTGTCGGCAACCGCCATCACCACTCTATGAAATGCTTCCGAAATCCGAGCGGCGTGTTCATTTCTGAAAGAATGCTGACAAAGTTTAAAAAACAAAGCTTGTTGCACCAACCAACATGACAGTTTAAGGTTTACCACAGGGAAAACTAAGCACTACTCCAGGCTTTGGCAAAACTAAAAAATAAAAAAAAAAAAAATACACAAAATGAGCAACGGTGTTGAAATCGTTCACACACTTCCTCTTCTAAGGAAACTACTGCATATCGGCACAAAAGTGTCAAATACACCGGACGCTGCCTGAAGTGAACATCAAAGCCGACTTGAATAAATTGTTTCTGAAAAAGTGTCTGAGCAACAAACTGCATTCCAAATGAGTGCGGCACTTTTTTCAATTAAGCACGCAGTGGATACGATAAGAAACAAGTACAAAAAACAAAACTTGTTCAACAAATTGTAAGGTAACTTTTTAGGTGTTGAATCATGTGGTTTAGCCGTACAGTTTAGTTACTTTACAGTGTAACATTTACCAACATATTAGAAAGTAGCTAAACAAGTCCCGTCGTTAACCAATTGTAACGTTAAAGACCTTAAAGTTATGTGAAAAGGATTGTATTTGTTAAATACGATTTAATTACATGGATTTCAGAACTACCTTCAGAATGGTTTTAGGTTAAGTAGGCTTAACTTTTTTGGTTTTCTGATATCGCTTTTTTTATTTTATTTAAGTTTAACATTTATTTTTATGCAGCACAAAATGTGAAGCACTTTAACAAATTCATATTTTTAGTTTGGGCTCTTGTAACAATCATAAAATTTTGAAAATCAAAAATTTTGAAATTTGTAAATATAAGGCCTGTTTCTAGTTCTAAAGTTACGCTTAAATTTCATATAAAAAAACTGGAAATAATTCAAAAAGAAATTGGTTTTGTTTTTCAAAATAACTCAAAATACACATTTATCAAAATGATAGGATATCAAAATGATATTTTGTCCTATTTTGCACATGCTGCTCGAAATCATTCCCTTTTTTTTAATTATAATTGCAATATGGTAATCAACTTTGGAAACGGAGACACAATTAACAGTTTTAAAAGGTTTTAAGAATGGTTAGCAGAATGGTATGATTAAGAGAGCAGAGAAAAATTGGCCTATTTGGCCGTCGGACGAAGATAATTTAGGAAACATAGTAAGTTAAACACAAGAGGCATTATTGGTGTATGTTAAAGCTCGGGCACTCATGGGAAAGAGTTATATCTTGCAAGAGAGGTCTCTGCTTGCGGTTCACTGAACATAAAGAGAAGTAATTTTGATAATACCCACAATACAGTATGTTAAACTAAACGAGTCCAGGAATGAAAGGCACAGTTTTAGTATTTTTTGTTAACTTAGTACTACTGGTTTCTGTTGCAAAAACAGTGGAGTTGTCGCACCAACGCTAGAAGCTAATAACAATAAAGGTCTTATCAACGCTGCTGACCGTAGGAATTTGTTTGATTTAAACTAAGATCAAGAGTTGTCTAGTGGCATCAACTCCGATGAAGGCGAGAATGGAAGCAAACTAAGAATCTGATATATTAATACGTGAACATTAAAGTTTGTCGTACGCTTTTTTGGTATTAATTAAAACTCAAAATAAATGAAACTTATATCATTCGAAAGGTTATGTTGCCCAGATGTGCAGAATGTATATATAAATGATATATCTGATAGAGGGGGTTCCCAACCTTCTAAGAGAGAATTTAAATTTTTGAGAAAAACCCGCTCTTTGATTAATATGAAATAATGGTTGGGGGAGAGTTTTTGAGTTGGTCGAATTTGATTTTTTTTTTAAAAGTAACAATTTCTTAAAAAAATTTAGTTTTATTCATTCGTCAATTGTAAAAAAATGTGTTTTGAATTCAAAAATTTGACTTTCCATGTCAAATTTGACTTTCCATATCTTGGTCGGATTTTAACGGTTTTTCAATTTTTCTAATTTTTTCTAAAAGTTTGTTAAATTTTACAGCAAAGTTCTAGCCAAAAGTATATTTAATGAATTTTCTTAATATTGTCGTTAGCTTTTTAGCGTGTGTTTCAACCAATTGTCAAGAGCGAGAAAAAAACTGTCTCAAATTGAATGTTCTAAATTGGGAAGCCAATATCTCCGTCATCTGTGAATAGATTTTATATATTTTTTTTTTGTATTTAAGTCTTATCAGTTAACTTAAAAAAACTTTTGAAAATAATACCGTTTTTGTTTGTTTATATTTAAATTATTCCTTTTAAAAAAAGACCATAAAATTTGATTTATTCTTAAAAGATGGGGTAAAAATAATTTTTGTTCTAAAAAAATTGCATTTTTGATTTTCCTTCAAAATCTATACCGAATTTTAGGTAAACTTATTTTGTCTTGACACTAAATTAATAAACTATCCGTGCCATCAAAAAATCAAGGCTACCCCCTATGATTTCTTTCATAAAATTTAATTTTTTTTAAATGTTGTTTTTTCTGTTTTCGAACAAAATATTAATATAAAAAAATAATTTTTTTGAAGAGAATAGCTTTATATTTCTAATCAATTAAGAGTTATAACCTCGAACTTATTTTAATCATCTCGCATATAATTATAAATAGGCAATCAATAAATGTTGATTTTGGTGGTTATACTTTTTACTCTATTCTATTTTTTAACACTATAGAAAGAAACTATAGTGTTCCAGAAACATTAATTTGTGTTCTTGATAGCTTTATTCATAAGTTATTGCACTTTCTAGTGAGTCGCACTGACATTTTTAGGACATGCCTTTTGAGGTTGTGTTACATTTTGTTGATCCGTACCGTTGTCTGAATAGTTTTCTTTAGTAACATGACTTAAATCGTGGTCAGTTCTTATTTTCTGTTCATATTTTCCACCACAACGATCCTTCGACGGTAAATTTGTGAAAATGCATCTTTTATGATTGGATTTATGAAACGTTGAGCAAAAAATTTAACAGCATAAGTATAACTACAATGTTTTATTATGTAAAAGTAAGTCCTCACTCTGAGTATGCAAGTCAAGTTTGGTCTCCAAGTTACAATGGGCATGTTGAACCAATAGAGAGGTTTGGTTTGGGGCTTTTGAAATGTCAGTTCCACTTAAGCCCCTTATGGAACTGACATTTCAAAACTTCTTCCATATGAGGATCTTTTTTAAAATTAATTAGAATAAAATAATTAAATGAGAGTATGTGGAGAAGGTATGCACATAACCCAACCCAAATTTGGTGGGTAAATTTTTCCCACTTTAATTTGGTTTGACTCACTGATATATAAAACATTACATTTTTTGATAAAATGGGTCATGACTAGTGACACTCGTGGTCAGTCGTGCGAACCAACGGATCCCGAGTTCAAACTTCACTTCGGTCAAAAGTTTTTCAATAGAAATAAATTGTTCTATTCGTCCGTCACATCACTTCTGTCAATATCAATACCTCAGAAAGTAAGTAAAGCTAAAGGACCATGTAAAGCTTTTTGAGGACATGAACATAAGCCGTTCGGATTAGAACCAGTTCTCTATCGATTGTATAGAAAAATTTCGGTCAAAGCTCTTTGTGATTTTATTTAAAGTATTAACTTTTGACTAACACGATATTATTCGCACTTTTTCATAATCAAGAAAGTTATGCAGGTATAAAAAAGTTACGTTATTTTATTTTTCTATTGTAAGGAAACTCAAATAAGCCTAAAAGTTGGTATTAAAAATAAAATTTTTTTTTAATTTTTCTACCACCCAGCAAAATTTTTCGTATTGCCTTGATTTGCATTCGATTCTAAAACACATTACATAAATGTTGGTGACCAATAATGCATTATATTGTATATTAATCGTAATGCAGTTAGTAATGTCAGACATTTTTGCTTTTGAAATGATTGTTCTGTTTTTTTTTAGATACTTGAAATTTTTTGTTTGACTTTTATTTTTGCTTCAAAAAAATCAAGATTTCTGAATGAATTACAGAAAAATGTGTTAAAGGTAAATATAATTCATAAATTAATTAACTGATATATATATCTATTAAATAAAAGCATATTTCTCAGTTTAAAGAAGAAATTCAGTAACTCTTGATTGGTGCTGTGCTCTTCCCACTGTTAAGCAAGAGATGTACAAAACAACTTATTTTTTTTAATATTTGAATTGCTTTTCTTTTTTGTGCCTAGAAACATCTTATTCAATAACTTATTTGTTGTTACTAAATAACTGATTATTGAGATGAAGTTATTCATCAAGTTTAATAATTGCTTACATAAGTACTCAAATGTCAAGCGAAAGCTTCATCAATTACCTCCAATGACATGCCTGTATTAAAATGTAAGCTAAATGTAAGCCTGTAAGCGATGAATGAAATTTTCTGGATTACTTTTTCGATAACATGTAAGCGAAGATTTTGCTGGGCATTTTCAGTAAACATTTATAGCTCTATTTGTCAAGCATTGTCACTGAGTTTCGTTACGATCGACTTACTTTTGTAAGTACCTCCCATACAAAATCGGTTAAAATTTAATATAGGTCGAAGGGAGGTACCTCTAAGGTCTTACCATTTTCAGTGCATATCTCTATCTCTAATTGTCGAACCTACTGACCAAACTTTGTAAAGATCAGTCAAATTTTGTGTGCACCTTCCATACAAAATAGTTTAAAAATTTCAATTTTTTGTAATTTTCTTAACTAGCTTAAACTAACCATGCATTCAAAATTTAATTATTATAAGAGCACTCTTTTTATTTTTGTAGCAATTTTATATGGGATGAATGCACTGTGCATCGTGAATAACTACATAATTTGAGTCAACCCGCATGATAAAAACAAACGTCAGTTGTCAAGAGAATCCGATGAACATGGTTTAACATGCAATAACAATAGAGTCCAGCTTCTACAGCTTTTTCGAACTTTCTCAGTATTTACCCATTTGAAGCCAAAAATGGGAAAAATTTCACACCAAAGATTGGATTGGGCTCAGGGACAACACAGGAAAACGAATTCATCAGACATGTGCACTTATTGAAGAACGTTTTTTTTCTTTTAGTTAAATTATGTTAGACGTTGCTTGATAACGATTTAAAATTGCCTAAAGCCTCTAGAGCTAAAGTGTACAACTACAAAAATAAAATAAATAAATTTGTACCTTTAGTACCCAAATTTGTAATTTGTGTCTCTTTATTAATAGGTTTTAAATATAAAGCTTTCCTTATTAGTCAGTAGGACTAGTTTCCTTACTAGATACAAACTAGTCCTCTTAAATGCGGTTTTGTAAGTTATAAGTTCGAAAATACCCTTTAAACAGTTTGTAAGTTTTGACATATTTCCGGAGTTCAAGTTGAATATTGAGAATCGGTGTATTCAGGGACTTATAGCAAAATTTTATGACAAATATTTTTGTGGGACATTTCAACCTTTTGTAGTCCTGTTTTATGTGCCTTTTATGCATCTTTGTGTAAAAAAGACCCCTACATTCAAGAGTTAGATGGTTAAAAAGTTCTACAAAAAAGTTTTTCGTAGTTTTTTACATAGATCTTCCAAACACATCTAATACTACGTCTAAGCACATAAACACTTTTTTATACCCTAAACCTGAACAGGTTAGGATATATTTACTTTATGCAAGCCTTTGTAACGCATAGAAATAAGCGAGTCCGGTATAGAAAAGTATATATATTAGAGTGTATCGAAAATCTGACCCCCAATTCCGGTACCAAAATTCAATAGTACATGAAAAATCCTGACGATTGGTATACTTTTTTTTTATTTGAACTAATTTTGGCGTCCCCCGAAATGCATTATATGAAAGGAATTGATTGATAAGCTTGATTTTCTTTTTAAATCAACCATTAATGGGTCTCCAGTATAAAAGTTGATAAAAAATGCATAAAAATGCATTTCGGTAGACGCCAAAATTGCTTCAAATAAAAAAAAAGTACACCAATGGATAGGATTTTTCATGTACTATTTAATTTTGGTACCGGAATTGGGGGTACGATTTTTCCCATACAAGTCGATACACTCTAATATATATTCTTGATTAGCGTCACTTCGTGAGTGAAGCTATCCATGTCCATCCGTCCATCTGTCAATCCGTCTGTGTGACACTCAGTACACATGGTCACATGAACCCAAGGATCTGCCCTATTGAATATTTTTGAATACAACACAAAAATTGAAAACTGAATAACGAAGCTTATGTTTAACCTACACAGACAAAATATTATACGAACATATATAGTTTTTATCAAAACAAAGATGTCTTCGCCTTATGAGTGTCATTTGCTCACAGATACGTCTACCTCCCATACAACCCATAAAATTGAAAACTCCATAAATAAGCTTATGTTTGTCCTACAGAGATAAAAATTGGTATGTATGTATTTTATATAAAAACTAATATGTGTTTAAGATTAACAAATAATATGTCCACGAACACGCCCACCTCCCATACAACCCACAATACCGAAAACACTATAAATGCATTAATATGTGAGCTACAGGAATAAAACTTGGTGTGTGCACATTTTTCATCAAAATTGAAATGAAAGAATATAAAATATTATAATTAAAACTGTTTTTTGAGAAATAGGTTTAGGATATTTCATAGTCGGGCTAGACCTACTTTGGACTTCTTTGCTTGTTTAACGTAGGTTTTGCTTCTACAGTGGCGCTACACATAATCTTAATATATAAAAGACAAGCGCCCTGCTCCGAGCTCTAAATCGCTCAAACTGTTATAGTTATGCTATACTGCTATGTATAGGCTGAACATGTTAGCCTGGACCAGAACCTATTTCGCTATTACAGTGCTTTTATATGAAAAAATTGTTAGCCTAAAAGTATGCGCACAAAATTTATTTGATATTTATCAGTAAGGACACATTTGGTCTGTTCGAGTACTTATAATTTGTGAAAATTGGCGTTGGCGTACGCAAAAAACTTGCAAAATGAGAGAAATTGAGAACGCAAAATAACAGTTGACTTGGAGGGGAAGTTGCAAATTCCTGCTGGATAAATATTTACTGTCGAGAATTTGCAAGCTAGAAAACAGCTGATTTAAGACAGTTGCAATTTGAACTTTCAAAAAAGTCAAACAAATTTTGTTGGAATTTTGTAAAATTTAGTAAGTCGCCATGATTATATGGTACACTTGTTCCCGCTTCCAACCTTGCAAAATGTTCCAGGAGAACACTTCACGTCCACTTTCCGTTTGCTATCTATTCCACTTGAAATGTAAGTAAAACGTTAGTCAGCTGTTATCGTGGCTTGCAAGTTTTTGCAAAGTTTGCGTTCGTGGACTGTTTTCGATATTTTTCTATCTATTTGAGAGAGAATTGTGCGTTACTCTCTTGTTAGGTGCTGCTGGATATTTTTCACTGTCACTGAATAAGTACTCGAACAGACCAATTGACGACGATTGAAACAAAACAAAATTTGAGGTGAAAGAAAAATGTCTATCGTCTGCAACATAACTATTTTGAATACGACCCGTCGTATGACGGGCTTCTATGCTAGTATATTCATATTTTTTAACCAAAGAAATGCAAAATTACTTTTAAAATAAAACGAGTGAAAAGTGTACAGTTTCAATTTTTTTTTAACATTTTGTTTTTGTATTTATGAGAAAATTAACTAAGTTTATATATATATTATTTGATTTGCTTAGTACTGTGAAGATATTGCGTATCATAATCAATTTAAATTATGAAACTAAACTTACAAATTGGCCATCTTTATGCCTTACAATTAAATAAAATAATTTCTGTACGTTTTATTTATTATCTTTCTAAATTAAAATTAGCTTAAAACATGTTTATTTAAGACGCACATAAAAATGTCTTCAAGAATTATAAGACAGTTTGAGTTTTTAAATAAATTATTTCTATTGCTATCCTCGGATTGCTATAGAAAAAGGAAACATTATTTTTTGTATATTTTAATTTTTTTTTTTGTTTCGCTCTGCCGCTTCTTATGAAACACTTGTTAGTGCGTAGCTACTCTTAATTATCTTATTTGATAAATTTTACTTTTGCATCTTTTCTCTCATTAAAAAAGTCTTTCTTTGAAACACACTTTGTCCTTGATCTTTATTTTTGAGCATCTCTGCGTAATGAGGTACAGTACGTCTAATTAAATTAATTTAAACAAAATTTAAGTTTTTCATTCATTTATTCTTTCATTCATTTCTTCTTTTTTTTTTCTTTTGCTTTTCTTGATATTTCATTAGAAAAGTGAAAATTTCCAGAAGACCTACGCAAAGTTTTTCTAACTTTTTTGCTGTTTTTTTAAGGAAAGCATAGCAAAAAAAGTAAATACTTTTTTACCAGAGAGACGAGAAAAGAAGTAAACTAGTTGAGAAGTTTTAATAGTGCCCAAAGGAACTGTGAAGAAATGCTCAATAGTAAAATAAGAGAATAAACAAACCTTAGTTTAAAGAAGTTAACTGCTATTTCCCGCATGCGAAACGGTCACAAAAATACTTTGTTCATTTTTGTCGACCTTGCGTCCACTTAAAAAAAAATTAACTTACTTTTAAACATTTAGATTGTGTCATTGAAAGTTTCCGAAAAGTTTTGTTCCGATAAAGATTCAAATATATGTAGTTTTTATTTTCAATAGGCTCAATAAATAATTTTTGTATGATATTAATCGATAGAAACGCCTGCAATATGTAGTTCTTACAAACTCATTGTTTTGATTTTAAGTTAATCAATATGTGAAGCAAAGGGTAAATATAATATTCTGATACTGTTAAAAAAGCGTTTTTTTTTTGACTTAATTATAGTTATGGTCACAGACTTTTCGAGCAAAAAGTTTTCGTTTTATTTATTTTAAATATAATCCACAGTTGTATATTTACATTATATGTAGATTGTTTAAAACAAATTAACATTTTGTCTGATAAATTAACTAATTGAAAATCTGTACTGCATTCAGTTAAACTGCAATTAATGTGAATTAAAAACAGACATAATGTAAATAATTGTGGTTTTGTTTTCAATAGATACTGATTTATATGCTGCTTATTCGAATTGTAAAGTATGCAACATATGCAATGCAAGGTTTTTGGATTTGAAGAAAAAACTTTTTTCACCAAACAATTACACAAAAACACCATGCATGGATTTTTAAAATACAACAAAGTTTTTATGTCGAAAATTCCAGAAACCGAATAACATTTAAAAACACGTGTTCGAGTGTTGAAAATTGTATTAACATTTAAATTAATTTTGCCAATATTTATTAACGCTTATTTATAATCAAGCGCTTAAGTGAATTAAGATATAAACCAATAAAGGTTTTACAAGTTTAATAAAAAACCAAATTAACTGTTCTCACATACTAGTTTTATTTGTGTTTTAATGCTTTATGAACTACATCGATTGCATTAATATTCTTAGCGTGTTCAGGAGAAATTAAAGCATAAACAAAATTTTAAGAAGTTTCAAACAATCTAATGAGTTTTCACAAAAATTCGAGCTTAGAGGCTCAACACATTTAGTGGTTTGAAAACAAACTTTTTGAATTAAATCAACTTAATTTCGAATATTTTTTCAGGACGCACAGTGGAGTAAAAGACTTAAAAAATGGAGATCAGTTCACAGGAGCTACAGTGGTGGTCACGAGTTTAGCACACTTTGTATGTATTGTTTTCAAAAGTAAATAACATTCTCTAATAATCGTAATTGAGCCAAAAATTTGTTGAAAAGTGTTAGTTATTGTGTGATCAGTATGTACCGTTATTTGTTTTTTCTTTATTTTGTGTAAAATAATAATTCTAAGACGTAGAATTGGCTGGACGCAAATTTAGCACATCTTATTAATGGTGTTATTTACTGTTTTTTTTCTCCTGATTTAGTTAATTGTTTGGTAAGTTTCGAAAATATTTTTAGGTTGATATTAATTATTAATATTTTTAGGTTAATATTTTTTAAGTTGAAGTTGTTATTTAACAAAATTTAAAATTAGACATGACTTTTAAGGAAAATGGCGCACGAAGGCGCAGCAACAGGTGATTCAGCAATTGAATATTACTGGAAAAACAGTTGCGGAGTTAGCAAAACTTTTAAATCGCTCTAGGAAAATCGTTTGCAAAGCATTAAGTCATATTGAAACCTTCAGGACCATCAAAAATATTAAACACTGTCTTAGATTTAGAAAAAAAGATGTCTGTTTGATTTATAGAGCCTCAGCAGCGGACCCAATTAAGAGCTCAAATACAATAAAAAAATATGTTTCGGAAAAATTTGGCATAAATGTCTCAAGAACTATTATTATTCTATCAAGAACTATTAGCAGAAGACTTAATGAAAAAAATGTGAATGGATGCATTGTTCAGCATAAGCCACACCTGTCAAAAAAAATTTTAAGAGTTCAATTTCATTTGTCCGTGAGCACTTAGATAAACCCATGATTTTTTGGAAAAATGTCCTCTGAAGTGACAAATCAAAATTTTGTCATCTCAAGATCTGATGGAAAACAATACGTTTGGCGTCCAAAACAAATATGCAGCACAACACAAAATACACTTCTAAGACAGTTAAGCATGGTGGTGGAAATGTGATGGTGTGGGCTGCGTTTTCTTGGCAAGGTGTTAGTTCAATACGCAAAATTGTTACACGGATTAATACACGAATGTGTACAATAACTTACTGGTAAAAGCAATAACTCCATATGCAGATAAAAAAAAAAAAAAAAAAATTATTTACTCTCTGAGGTTTGCCATTGTCTGCAGAGAGGTGGTGACCGATCAGAAAAATTTTTTATTGAAAAAAACTTTTCGCCGCGGCTGGGGATCGAACCCGGGCTCCAAGCATGCTAAGCCACACACTTAACCTGCATGCCACGGTCACCACAATATGCAGATAAACACATGCCATTTATGTGGCGTTTTATGCACGACAGCGATCAAAAACACACACAACGAACAGTGAAGAGTTGCTTGGACCAGAACAGTATAGAATTTTTAAAATTGCCAGCTTAATAACCGGATCTCAATCCTATTGAGAATATTTGGAATGATGAAGAGCAACATATTATTACAGTAAAACCTAAAAATTTGGCTTATCTGTGGATCGAAATTCAAAAGGCTTGGAACGCAATCTCAAGGGAGCGTTGCATACAACTGGTGGGGAGTATGGCAAGAAGATGTGCAGCTGTTATTAAAAAGCATGGATATCCAACTAAATTTTAAGTTTTTAATAAAATGTTTCACTTAGTTTAGTAGTACTTGGGCCACCGAGCTCCGCTCAGATTCCTACCGTATATTCAAATGTCTTACGGTTTTAAATGTATCGAAAATGCCAACTTTATCTTAGAAACAACATATAAAATCATATTTTTCAATAAACGAAATGCATTTTTATTTTATGATAACTTCGTTTTTCAACTAAACGAAATTTGTTTTGGTTTTTTTATTTTTATACCCCCACGCGTACTGCGTAAGGGGTATATTAATTTTGTCACGACGTGTGTAACGTCCATAAGGAGGCGTGGCAGGTATAGAAAAGTATAAATATTCTTGATCAGCATCACCAATTGATTTAGCCATGTCCGTCTGTCTGTCTGTCGACACGATTACAGCCGTAATTTTCAAGCCTTCTTAATGAAACTTCGTATTTAAGTTTTTTTTTAAAAAGCAAAGATCAAGTTCGAGAATGGGCTAGATTGGATGAAAACCACGCCCACCTCCCATACAACCTCAATAATGAAAACTTTATAAAGAGGCTAATATTTAAGCTACAATACTGGAATTTGGTATTTGTGTATTCTATGGCAAAACTGAAGTGTGTACGAAAAATGGGTGTCATACACCCACTAACACGCCCACCTCCCATACAATCCCAGGTTGAAAACTTTATAAATATGCTTCACTTTAAGCTACAGGCAAAAAATTGGATACCTTTGTGTTTTGTATCAAAACTAAATCGTTGAAAAACGTGAGCGTCATCTGACTACAGACACACCCTCTTCTCATAGAACCCACTATAGTGAAAACTCTAAAAAAAGCTTGTATTTAAGCTACAAAACTGAAACTCAGTATTTGTATATTTTATATTAAAACTGAAGTTTGCTGGAAAAAGAAGCGATATCAACCCACTAAGACGCCCACCTTCCATACAAGTCATAATAGTAAAAACTTTATGAAGGGGCTAATATTTGATCTACAAAACTGAAACAACCACAAACACGCCAATCTCCTATGCAACCACAAAATTGAAAACTTTATAAAAAGGCTTTAGGCTGCAGGAAAAAAATTTTAGACGTCATAAAAATAGTAAAATCTTTTAAAATCTCATACAAAAAGAGCTACAATTTAAGACTGTTTTAAACTTACGAATCGGCCGTGGGTATTTTAACTTCGGCCTAGTCGAAGATATACCTTAAAGTGCCCCCCACTATATGTTCAACATAAATGACATGTCAAAAAAAATTCAATTCGTATTTCATCTGTGTGTCAATATTAAATTTTTGTCAAACAGATATTTTCTTTTGACTCCAGACTATCTGACAAGATATTTGGAAAAATAAGTACAATTTTGAAATTTTCAAAGATTTAATAAAAATTAAAACAAAAACTTCTATCAAAACGATTTACGCTATCGTCGCGCTAATAAGAGCATTAAAAAAAAGAAAGCAAGAACCACCAAAAAAAGGAAACAAACGGAAAGAAGCTTATGGTCAAGAAACTGGCTTCTACGTCGATATTCCGGCCGCGACTTGACATCCTTTGTTCTCAACGAGTTAAGGATTGAGGATCCAAAAGGTTTCCAAAATTTTACAAGAATGTCCGCATCAACATTTCTAGAGTTGCTTGACAAAGTTACTCCATACATTAAAAAGCAAGATACAGTTCTCAGACAGGCTATTTCCCCTTTAACTAGGTAATTTCTTAAGCACAATTATAGATGATCTTTAGTGATTGCTTAAGATTAAGATATCAAGGCCCAGTTTCATCAACTATACTTAAATCGTACTTAAGTTTACCCTCAGCTAAGTTCAAATTCTTTTTCACAATTTCAAAATTGGTTTGCAAAATATAATCAGTTTATTTGCTGACGCCGACTTAGTCACGCATTTTCCATACTTAAGTTGAACTTAAATATGGTTGGTGAAATGCATTTTAAGAGCTTATACTAAAGTTTAACTTAATTATAGTTGGTGAAACTAGGCCTTAGACTGGATTTATGTGTTTTATGTTATAATCAGAGTATGGAAGGTCTGCTTGTATATTTACGCGAGCCCGTGCACTTCTCACTTTGGTGCACGGTCGTGTGCCTTTCATAACGTCTCACGGGCTCGAGCCAAATTTCAAAATCAATGTACGTATCCACGAGTGCGTACTGAGATGAGAAGATAGATACTCACGAGCAGTGTTGCCAGTCTAGCCTTTTTGAGGCTAGATCTAGCCTTTTTTTTTGTTGCCTAGCCTCAAAAATTACCATCTAGCCTCTAGCCTTTTTTTTAGCCTTTTTTTATTTTTTTCTAGCCTTTTCTAGCCTTTTTTAATATATTGCTTAAAGACGCATTACCACATTAAATTTTTCTGACTTTGCATGCAATTTTGAAAGTAAAAATCTTGTATTGCTCTTTTTCTACTTTTAGAGTGTTAAACCCAAATATTTTCTGTTATAGAGAAAAAAAAAATCCAGTTCCTCTCCAGAAGAAATAACGATAATTGATATATAATGGCAAAAAATTGTAAATCACAAGAATAACTTAAGTTCCATAACTGAATTCTGGGAAGATGCTAGAGATTCTTTGAATGAAGATCCGTTCCTAAAGCTATTGGTTGTCAGTTTTATTATTTTGGCATAAAACAACGCTGCATAGAAAGAATTCTTAGTACAACGAAATTTTTAAAACTGGCATGCTTAATTTTCTTCTAACGATAAGAAATGTTCTTAAAAGGAAACGAGTAAAGAAAGTCTAGCCGACTATGAAATACCCTAAGCCTCTTATAATATTGAAATAAACTATATATTAAAATACTAAAACAAATAGAAGTAACTTCCTATTTTTATTCAAAATTCATGTTTTCTTTAAATAACTATATAGGTTTTACCTATATTATAAAGGTTGTATGGGAGGAAGGTGCGTTCGTAGGTGGATGACGCTTTTTTTTGTGTGAGCACACCTTAGATTTTATATACTATGATCTCATACCAAGTTTTATCTTTGTAGGTCAAATATAAATTGTGGGTTGTATGGGAGATGTGCGTGTTCATCGGCGGATGTCGCTCATTTTGGGAACACATCTTAATTTTGATACAACAATCTCAATACCAAGTTTTATATTTTTGGCTCATATAGACCTCTTTATAGCGTTTTTACTATAGTGGGTTGTATGGGAGATGGGCGTGTTTAAAGGCGAATGACGACCATTTTACATCTTAGTACACATCTAAGTTTTAATATAAAATACATATCTCATAAGTTTTATCCCTGTAGTTCAAATAAAAGCGTCTTTATAATAGTGTTTTCAATTTGGTATATCACGCCCATTTTTTGTGTACGTCTGCGTTTTGATATAAAATGAATACATTTAAATTTTATTTCGGTAGCTTAAATACAACCGTCTATACAGCGATTTTTATTTTTTAGTTGTATACGAGTAAGCGTGTTCGTAGGCGGATTCCAAAAATATTCAATATTGCAGATGCTTGGGTTCACGTGAACATGTGTACCAATCTCAACTCCTTCTTAACCTATATTTACAGACAACACATAGACAAACGAACGGACTTTTCTATACCGGACTCGCTTATTTCTATGCGTAAAAAAACGTTTGCACAAAGTCAATATACCCTAGGGTTCCCAACTGTCCCGGATTTCGCGGGACGTCCCGCATTTCAGCTAATTTTTTAGCGTCCCGCGACGACCCCTTGCGGGACACCTTTTGTCCCGCATTTGAGAACTTAAGATTGTTTGTATCTAAATTTCCAATTCGACATGAAACACAGTTTCCTAAACCGGTTAATTTTATTATCAAAATAAATTTAAAGCTCGTTTCAAAAGAGAAGAACATTTTATAGTTTCATTTTTCGATGCGCAGTGAGAAATTATTTCTGTTCGCTGAACTTTATGCTGTTTTTTAATGTTTTTTTACTGTTTTTCTTAATATTTAAATGCGCAAACATTTAGAACAAATGATCGTACAAGTACGGTGTTGCACCGACGGCCTGCAGCAACCTGCATCTTGAGAGAGAAATAAAATAAAAATTAAATTATTTTCTCAAGAAAAAATTGTGAAGTGAAATTACGGATGACAAAATATTTTTTTACGCACATTTTTTTTTTTTAATTTTGATTGGTTGATTTTGAAAAATGAAATTCAGTACTTCCGCAGCGCAGTTGCGATGATCAACAAAATTCAGGAATATACATTTAGTTTTTTTCATTTATTTTTCTGCTCAGAGAATATTCAATTTTATTTTTAATGTTAACCAATCAGAATGAAGAACACTCTCCAAATTATTTTCTTATTCTCAAACATGCGCGAAAATGTTCTTCTCTTTTGAAACAGGCTATATCATTTATTTTTCATATATTTTATTTATCAAAACGATTTGGATTTCTTTTTTGGTTTTTTCATAAATTGGTCAAGAGTTGGAAAGAGATCTAAACAATATCAAGGAACCAAGCGATGGTGTAAAGGCATCGTTGATACCCTTTATTTCTCAAAGAATAAAAGGAAATATTTAATAAAATAAAAAATTCTAATGTTGTCCCGCATTTTTCAGCCAAGTCCCGCATTTTTGATGGCTCCGTCCCGATTTTGTACTTTTCAGAGTTGGCAACCCTAATTTACCCTGACCTTACAGGTTTAGTGTATAATAACGTTAACAAATCTAGCCTTTTTTTAGCTTTTTTTTTAAAGCCATCTAGCCTTTTCTAGCCATTTTTTTAAGACCATCTAGCTTCTTTTCTCAAAACTTTCTGGCAACACTGCTCACGAGATCGTTCATACAGCTCATTAGTTGTTTCATAAGCATTTAAAAATCTATTCACGTTCTTGTCCAAGAGAGCTTTACTTTTAGCGAGGTGCTCGGAATGAGATATCTATTCAAAGTCTCAACAAAGCGCAAGCGCTCATGGAAGAGAGCGAAAAAATATTTTTTAGAATACACATCCGAGAGTGCATATCTTATAAATCGTACGTTCGTAAAGAGACGCGAACGGACTTTTCCGAACTCTGATTTTAATTTAAAAATGTTTTTTTTTGTATCGTAAAGTCTTTTTTTCTCACAGATTGCTAGTGACTCTACGATATTTAGCCACTGGAGCCAGATATACCGACTTGGCATATGGCTTTAGGACGTCTTCACAAGCAATTGGTTTGTTTGTGCCAGAAACGCTCCATGCTATACTGTTTTAAAGGATGAATTTTTAACGGTTTGTTACTTTTAATATTTTGAAAAAAGTAGCCCGAGAAACAATTTGTGTCCGTTCCAAAGGGCTCAGTGACAAAAATACCAAGTATCAGACTCAGTTCTATTGTTAAAAGCTACAAGTAGTAACGAAAACACAATCGAAAGCAATCAAGACCCGAGAAAAATTTACATAATTTACCAAAAATAGTATCGTAATTGGACTGAGTTTAAATTATAATGCACCCAAAACATACATAAGAAGTACCTTTAAAGTCACCTGAAAAATAACCGTAGTTAGTCCGTATTATATCCATAAAGTGTTAAAAAACGAGTGACTATATTGACACTTTATTGACACAATATACGAAATTGTTTCTCGGGTAGGTAATTTTATTTTTTTTAAAGGTACCCCAAAGCTCACAACAGTGGAAGGAAATATCACTCGATTTTGAAAGAAAATGGAATTTTCCCCAATGTCTTGGTGCAATTGGTAAATCAATACGCTTTTAATTTGTTCTTACTCTTTTATATTTGTACTAGTGTAAAAGCCCGTCCTTCGACGGGAAGGAACCATTTAGAGTACAAAATGCGACAAAAAATTTATTGGATTTATATACAAAGGTTTTTATTTGAAAACATATTTATTAAATTATTTTGATAAAGCTTCTTTATAAACAACAATTCTAGTAAACAATTCTTAGAATTTTTAACCTTGCCCTTGCCATCTATAATGCTTAGTTGTACATCATCAGCCCGCCAAAACTGCGCAGGACTAAATACCAGTTCTTTTAGAAAAACTCTTACTTTTTGCAATATTTAACCTTGAAATTTATTTATGGTCATTGAAAATGTCAGTTTAACTGGAAATTGTCGCCTCCGGAGAGTGAAAGGCAAATCTGTGTTTGTCGGGGCCAAATCAATTGTAGGTATGAAAACTATTTCATGTTCGCCAGTGCGCCTGTCAATACCTGTGCGATGATTAATTAAGTTTTTAGGTTTTTCACAACTAACCACCTTCCATTACAGATATCTCTTTTGGTATTGAAATTTCGAAGAAGAATTATAATACTTCCAATTTTGAGGTTTAACTTATGCAGTGGTATTCCTGAAGGATAAAATTAATTCAAAAACTCGGCAGGGTAATTTTGTTTATCGTTATCATCACTGTCTTCAATTTAATCCGTGCTCAGATCTCTCACTGTGTCACCAACTAAAATATTTAGAACTTGATCGTTAACTTCGTTCACATCGGAATTTTTTGTGCACAGGATAGCAATTTTGGAATAACGGTTGATGTTATTCGGACTCAAAGTATCGCCAGAAATATATTTAACAAGCGAACCTTTACAAACAAAATAATCTGGAATTTCTATGATATCTTCATCTCCATTTCCTAACTTGAGTAGCCAATCGCTAAAACTTGGATCAGAAGACCGAACATTGTGATTTAGTTCTAGCAATTCCAATTGACACCAACGTCACTGAATGTAATAATTGCTGTTCAGTTTATGCAGACCGAATAGGTTCTGGTTCTGTTAATTAAGAAGTACTGTAATAGCAAGACGTGATGTATAGTAGTTGAGGAAAATGACGATAGTCTTCAAGTACAAAGATTTCCAATACATAATTTAAGAATAGATGCTGGTCCAGACTGAACAGGTTCTAAAAAGTATAGTACGTACAAAGATTTCAAATAGATAATTTTACAACAGGTTCTGGTCCAGGTCAAACAGGTTTTAAAAAGTACAGTACGTACAAAGATTTTAAATAGATTATTTTACAACAGGTTCTGGTCCAGGATGAACAGGTTTTAAAAAGTACAGTACGTACAAAGATTTCAAATGGATAATTTTAGAAGAGGTTCTGGTCCAGGATGAACAGGTCTTAAAAAGTACAGTACGTACAAAGATTTCAAATAGATAATTTTACAATAGGTTCTGGTCCAGGCTGAACAGGTTTTACGATATAGAGCAAAAGGTTTAGTAAGTACAAACATTTCAAATGAATTATTTATAACTGGTCATGGTCCAGGCTGAACATGTTTTACGATATAGAGCACGGAGCAGGACGCTTGCCTTTTATATATTAAGATTTTAGATGGGAAGCATATTGCTATTTCCAGCAAGAAAGAATATGGTTCATATTACTACAACTACAAAGGGTTCAATAGTTTAATTTTAATGGCGGTGGTGGACGCAAAATATATGTTTATTTACGTAGACGTAGGCACTAATGGCAGAGCCAATGATGCTGCAGCTTTTAACGCGTCGTCCCTATGTAGAGGCATACATGAAAATATTTTTGATTTTCCGGAAGATAAGGAGTTGCCGGGATCTAATCAAAAAGTTCCCTACGTTTTTGTTGCAGACGATGCTTTTAGGCTTACATCAAGAATGTTAAAGCCACATGGGCAAAAAAACAGCGACTATGAAAAAATATTCAACTACCGACTCAGCAGAGCTCGTCGTGTGGTTGAAAACGCATTTGGCATTTTAGCTAATAAGTTTCAAGTGTTTCAAAGAGAAATAGATTTACCTGTTGAAAAAGTTGAAATTGTAACTTTAGCCGCTTGTTCTTTGCACAATTTCATTCGCAAGAGAGATGGTTTTGAAAAAGGAGTATTGGATTCCGAAAACACAACAACACTCAACTTAAGGAGTGGCTCTTGGCGGTCGAATGTTGCATTGACTGGCCTTCAGAGACCACGTGGGAATCGATCAGGCGGTGAAGGAATTAATATACGAAATATTTATACGCAATATTTTAATTCTATTGGTTTTGTACCCTGGCAATGGGAAGCAATAAAAAAATTCAATTTTTAAATAAATTCTTATTAATTTTTAAATTGTTAGTAATGGCTCTGTGAAATAAGGCCCCGGGAAAAAAAGTCCCCAAACTTAAAACATTTATTTGAGGTTTTATTTCCTTTGTAATGACCGTGGCATGCAAGTTAAGTGTGTGGCTTAGCATGCTCGGAGCCCGGGTTCGATCCCCAGCCGCGGCGAAAAGGTTTTTCAATTAAAAATTTTTCTGATCGGTCACCACCTCTCTGCAGGCAATGGTAAACCTCAGAGAGTAAATAATGCCATGTAAAGCTTCTTGAGATCATGAACTTTAGCCGTTCGGAGTCGGCATAAAACATTTAGGTCCAGTTCTCGGTCAATTGTGTTCAAACATTTAATAACACACACAACACAATTGATCATAAGAAGCTCGGTCAAAGTGCTTTCAAGGGCTGAAATGGCCAATTTTTTTTTTTTGTTTCCTTTATTGGGGCTTTATTTAATTTTTGAAGTTGTGGTTTTATTTCATTTAGCAATAAGGCCCCAAAATTGCAAAACAAAACTAAACCTTTGTATCATTTGGGGCCTTATTTCGTTTTTGAAATGACTCCTATACTAAACTTAACTAAACTAAACTAAATATTTAGGGCCTTATCTTATTTAATTATGAAATAACACCCCATTTCGGAGACTTTTCGTTTTCATATTGGGGCCTTATTTCACAGAGCCATTTTTAATGAATCGTTTTTAGTTAGTTACAAATGCACTGATAACATCTTCTGAATTCATTGCTGAATCAGTTGTTCCTCAAGGTGGTCGCTTGGTCCACTTCTGTTTATTTTAGCAATTTATGACGTCACACACGTCATTGAAATGATTTATGAAAACGCCATGAAAATAAACAGAAAAATAAATTCGTAAGACGAATCCAACCTGTTCCAAACAAAAGGTAATGATGGCAGTGAAAATTAGCTTCATTTATTAACAGATTAAATTTAGTTAAGCAAAAACAATTGGTAAATTTCTTTGCTTTTTTTAAAATTCTAAAACAAGAAGTGAAATTCGTGCACGCAGATCATCTTTAAGGTCTGGATTTGTGATAAAAATCATCTCCTCCTTAATATAATTTGCAAATGCTTCATCATCAGGATGATCACTCCTTTCAGCTGTACTTGCAATTGATTTTAAGGCAACTGCAGCTGCGTTAAATACACCGTCTTCTTGTGAACATGAACTGGATGCTTTTTTGCTTGACGTTGGTGTTTTCTCATTCAAATTTGCTTTCCTTTTTGTTGGTGTTGGTGTCCTCAACACAATATTGAGTTTCATCAATTGCGTCACTATCTTGTGAATTTGAAAAATCGCAAAACAACTGTGATTGTGGCTATACAGTAGAAAAAAAATTTTTTCAAAGGTGAACTTAACCCTTAATCTGAACAGGTCAGGGTATATTAACTTTGTGCTAACATTTGTAACGCATAGAAAAAAGGAGTCCGATATAGAAAAGTTGATATATTCTTCATGAGCGTCGTAAGTCGATTCCATGTCCATACGTCAGTCTGTGTTCTGTCCGTAAACACAGGATAAGAAGGAGTTAAGATAATTGCAAGAAATTTGGAACTCATGTTCACATGAATCCAAGTCTGCACTATAGAATATTTTTGAAATCTGTCCACTTTCACGCCTATCTTTATATAAGCTTATGTTTAACCCACATGAATAAGTTGGTTTGTATATTTGGAATGTATTTTATACTTACATCCATCCACTAATACTTACATATAAAAAGTTACTTGTTCCTTTGCGAACTTTCACAAAGTCCTTTAAGAAACTTAGTTCCTTAAACCAGTACACGGTTGACTCATACCTATCGTCAGCACCAGATCCACTCTTGCATTGGTTTTCCTTTGCAAGCTCGCGACTATATTGACCACGTAGATAGTTTTTTTTTAAGCTATTGATAAAAATATTTATAAAGTTCTGCACATTTTGATTAGAATAAACCTACCTTTACATCGTTTGGTTCAATAGCTTCTGAAAAGTGTTTGAGTTTTTCAGAAATTTGATTGAGAGCGTCGAACCTTGCGTGCTTGTTATGGTAAAACTTATGTTTTGTATTATACAAGCACTCAAAGCCACGCCAGTGCTCAATGAGTTGTAATATTATTTCTCTTGTCCTATCAATCTAAATAATTTTTAAAATATTAATTTTCTTTATAAATAATTAGATTTTACCTTTTCTTCCATTATTTTATCGTATGATATTATTTTTTTTTCAAACTTCAAACTTTTGCATATGAAAAACAGATCAAATTAGAAACAGTTCTAATTCAAATTTGTACATACGGAAATACAAATGACTTGTCAGAATTTGAATTCTATATGTTCCACACTATATGTATGTCATAGCTATCTGTAAAACTTGGCATGTCATATGTATGAAACATATAGTGTGGGAGCACTTTTACTAGTTTTAATTTTTTATTATTATAATCTTATTTTATTAATTATTTAATGTAACAATTGCATAGTGCAATATTTTTATTTTTTGTCACATCCTGTTGCTTGCGATAGCATGAACAAAATGTAAGCAAAATACAGTTTTTATAACTCTTTTAGTTACTTTGTATTAAATTTTTAACCAAAGTTACCATAATTCAATTGTATTCCCAATTTATAAAATTTACGTACAGCTTTGACCAAAAATATGTCTAGTATTTTTAATCGTATCAATTAAAAAAAAAAAGGATTAAAATATGTATTAGTTCAATGTATTGTTTAAAAATTACTCTAAGATTTTTAACTGTAAAGTTGTTGTACCTATGTGGTCTGTGCACACTAAGTTCACACCTTAAGACATGTACAAAATGTGAATTTGTCACTTCATCCACCTCAGACGGCCGATTGAAAAATGTTAAAACTGTTATTATAAAAACAATATCTCAAACGGTATAGAAGTTATGAACGATAAGTGAAATTTATATCAGAAAAAAATTGATATTACGAAAAGCATATCATTTGGCCATTATAATTTTATTTTGGTGGAAACTTAATTTGTTTCTTAAAATAACAAGAAAAAGTGCACTTTTTGAGATGTGATCAAATTAGATTTTTTTTCAAAACGTAGGAAGCTCTAGCATAGGAAACTCTGACAAGAATATTTTCCTTTTTAAAATTTGTTTAAGATTTAGTGTATTATACTCTATTTGCAAGATTTCTTTTTATATCAAAAATTGGTACATCAACACTGTACTAAAAACGTTTCTATAAAAAAAAAATAAATGAAAAATATAACAAATTCACCAAATCACTGTTGGGTAAAGCTTAAAAATAAAAACAAAAAACTTAACGAGCACGGCGGGATTCGAACTCACAACCTTGATATTATCGGAAAGAAGCTCTCTGAGCTAACACTGCTATAACAACATAAGCAAACTTAACATAACATATTCGGCAGGAAAATTAACGTATTTATTAAATGAAAACTCGGAAAAACAGCTTTTCCCAGAGATGATACGTAGCTGGATCGATTTTTCAGCACCCTCTTCATCTATATTGTAAATTTCATCGAAATCGTTAGAGCCGTTTTCGAGAACGCAATTGCAAATATATATATAAATATTAAACGAGCAATATTTGAGAATAAGATATAGAATAAGATATTTCGTACACTTCAAGACTGATATAAGAAATCTTTTTGCAACGAACGTTTGTTGTAGTTCATTTCAATGCATGTATATCGCTACAAACAAATCTCCGAAGAGCGACGCTAGGTTAGCATGTGTCCATAACAGGCAGTTACAAAGTTTTATGAAATTAAGTTTTATACAATTCTTATTTATTTATTACACATGGTGCTAACGCAATAATCCGATTGTATTCTCTCTTAAAATACTCACATAAAAGACTCTTTTATGAATCTTCTTTATGATTACGTATATAGCAAGAAATTTATGATTCTTTAATGAGTATTTTTAAGAACAATCATATTGCCGTCATATTTAAGACTCTTTAATGAGTGTCTTCTATGAGTACTCATAAAGCAGATACAATTATGACTCTTTTATGAGTATTATTTGTGAACAATCATATAACAATCATATTAAAGACTCCTTCATGAGTCCTTTTTTGAGAAAAAATTTTCACATATTTGAAGTAATATTTCTTTACCTGTGGGAAATGGAAATTTTTAATGTCGCCAGTATAGATAACTATTTTTCTCGCACCAAAAACTTCTCATTTCTTAGGAAAATTTATAGAAAATGAAAAATTTCTTCTATATATTTTTTGACGCAATTTAAAAACATAATTCAAAAAACTTCCATTCGCAAAATATGTTAATAAAAAAAGTAAATTCAGAAGCTCACACAAGTTGCCGCACACATAATTTAATAGCTGGGGAAACTTCCTTGAAGTTTTCCCAAAGCAAATTACATACTTCAACAGAAGAACTTCTGCAGAGAAACTCATACAGTTGAAGTTTTCGGTGTTGCATCCACGAGTTAGTGAGCAGATAGCGATAGCTCAAGGTGATTTGTAAATAAAAAAAAAATTTGTATATTTAATTAAAAAATTTAACGACAGTTTTGCATAGCAATTCCTGGCAGAACAGGTTAGTTTGAATTTAAAAATTGTAATCAAAAACTTTTAGAGCTACTGTAATCCGTGCGTGGCTTCCAATCCGCTGAACTTGGTCTCAGCTGTGAGATGCGTCAAGTAAAATGAAATTCATAAGTTAAGGGATGCTGCAGCAAGAGTTTGCAAATTTTAAAATTTGTTTTTTTTTTGCATAAATTTAATATTGTTTCTAACTATATTCGAAGGAAGCAGATATTGGCAGAGTTCATGTATTGGTTTTTGAATAAATCTTAGGTATCAATCAGGTTGTAACAATGAACTTTAATTACAACTTAAAAATAGAAACTAAAAATTTGTCAAAAATCTAAATTTCATTATGTCACTAATTTTTATTTGTTTTCTATAATAATCAACTTAAAAAACACTCCAGCACATACATACGTTCATCTTTGGCATGTGTTCGCATGACATGATTCCAGATGTGTCATATAATTTATTTGCACTGCATGTCTTTAACGGCATTAAATTTATTTTGACATTCAGTTTTCTGTTCATCACACCAACACTTGCCGATATGACGTACGCATCCCATCATCTTGCAAACGCCTAATTAGCGCATTATGATAAATCATTAATTTATATCGCTAACAGCAGCCACCATCAACCTTGCATTGCATCAAAAGACAAACCATGCCAACCACCCACATAATTTCATCTCACGTAGGTGCTTGTAAGTAGGTTGAAGTGCCAATTCTGTCAAGTTTAGTAATCGATGTCCCATCTGGTGCCTGCCTGTCATTCTAATTTCAAACATAACCAGCGATTGTTGTCAGTTATGTGAACTTTGTAGTAACCAAACATTCGAAATGTTTTTCATGTGAAAAGGTCAAGTGGCAGCAAAATAGCCTCCAGTTGTGCCTGCATCAATATGCCGAAAAGAGACCCACAAACAAGAACTTTATTAATTTAAATTAACTTGTAAACTTTGATACCAGCAACTTTATGAAAATGTGAGCTTATTATTTTCCAAACTAATCAGCGACTAATTAGAAATAATTACAAAGAAGGTCACTTCAATTTGAGCACGATTAAACGAATTTTCATGATTAACAAAAAATTTTGTGTTATTAGTTTTTATGCACTTTCATTTGTGAAACGTCTGGAGAGAGCTAATGAAATTGACGTTACTCAGGTTTTCATGGCCACATAGAACACAATTTAATGCAAATATTGAATTATTCAGGCTAGAAATAAAAAAAACACAACAACAAGAAACATATCAACTCATGGTAGGATGATCAAGGTAGTTGCAGGGATTTCAATCCGCTCTCTCTCAGAGTCAGAATTGTCAAAATCAATACAAATTATTTGAGACTTGTTTTGTCGCATTATTGCATTGAGTAATTATACCCTAAACCTGAAAGGTCAGGGTATATTAACTTTGTGCAAACGTTTGTAACGCATAGAATGAAGCGAGTCCGGTATAGAAAAGTATATATATTCTTGATCAGCGTCACACGTTGGGAAAAAATCAGGCAAAACGCGCGCATAGCGATGACATATCAACTTTTATTTATTGGTTTTTTGCAATGATTTTATGATTTGGGATATATTAAATGATAGAAATCCATTTATTTTAAGTTCATATGCCTTACCACTTTTTTTTAATGGACCTCCAAAGTCATGCCTAACTCAAAAATATTTAATCAAAACTTTCACTAAACGTATCACCTTACTAAAATGCTCATTAAAA
Organism: Tetanocera ferruginea; assembly: GCA_958299015.1. Classification (NCBI taxonomy): domain Eukaryota; kingdom Metazoa; phylum Arthropoda; class Insecta; order Diptera; family Sciomyzidae; genus Tetanocera; species Tetanocera ferruginea. The sequence goes on along the minus strand of OY282644.1, from coordinate 34,987,636 downwards.
CTTCAAACTAAAGTGAAAATTAATAAAATTTTCAACAATGAATCACAAAAAAATACACTTTAAGTTTATAAACCTTAAAGTTTGGTCCTGTGACAAAATAAGGAGATATACCTCCTTGAAATACCATAAATTTTAAGAAAATATAAAATAATAATCAATTTTCTTTCATATGCAACTTCCACAGGTAATCGCGGGTAATGATCAAAACTATAGACATGAAAATATAAGGCTTTATAAACAAATGGTACAAAATCTGTTTGCTACTTGTTGCAATCTTGTTTGTTATTCTGTGTATAATAAAAGCCTTAAAATGCTTTTTATTTTTTTTTTCATTTTTTGAATTTGTTTTTTAATTGGTATTAATAAGTAATATAAAATAATAAATTGATAACCAATTAAGCGATCAGAATTCTTAATTTCATGCCTTAAATAGATAAGCATCAACACTTAAAACTTTAAAATGCTTGCGCTGCACAGTGGACTGTTTAGCAGGTTAGACGGAATAAAATGTAACTCGAGTTTGAGTGCACGGAATGATTGAAATTTGGAATTAAAGCTATTAAGTGGCACATCTTCGTTACACGTAAATTTCATACAGATATACCATATGGTACCAAAGTTACAAAAATTTGTATGGGGAAATTTGCCATTTCACGGTTTTCCATTTTTCTGTTAATAACATAAATTCTTAAGAAAGTCACAGAAAGATAGACCAATTCCGGAGTAGTTATTCAAGAAGAACAAATAGGACAGCAAATATGATTGACATGTTTTATGATTACTTCGGATCCATTCATTACTTTCTTGCGATCACCAAATACACTAAAAAAAAAAAGAAAAAGAATTGCCTGCAGAGGTCAAAGACTTGCTGAATACATCGAAACATAAAAATGTTTATACAAAATAATTAACAACTATTTAACAATGTTCTAATTAAAAATTAAAAACTACACAAAACACAAGAAAAGAAAAAATTGTCTACAAGAAAATATTTTTTCAGTGTACAAAACTTTTTCTACTGCCAGCAGACCGATTCTGCTTTGAAATAAAGTTGAGTAACCTCGCATACAAATCTGCTCATATATATGCTGGTTGTTTGTGAAGTTGCATTATGGAGATAAATATTAAACAAATTTTTTTTAAGTGTACCTATTTTCAAAAAGAGACATACATGACTATAAAAAGCAATGAGCAGACATGAATTTTTCATAATTTTATGGTAATTTGCTAATATTGTATACGTTTTAATTTTCCTTCCATTTTAAACGGACATTTTAAATATTTTTTTAAACTGTAGGGTATAAGTGTAGGGTGCAACAAAAAAAAAAAAAAACAAGAATATACTGGCTGCTCCTTAGTATATTCTTCTTAACATGTGCAAATTACAGCATTGTAAGTCATTAAATGTAGAAACGACAGCAAATAATAAGCCACGCGCGCGTTTTGCTTCATTTTTTCCCAACGTGCGTCACCTCCTGAGTCGAGCTATCTATGTCCGTCCGTCCGCCCGTCTGTCCGTCTGTATGTTGTCCGTTTACACAGGATAAGAAGAAGGAGTTGAGATAATTGAATGAAACTTGGTGCACATGGTCACATGACCCCAGGGATCTGAACTATTGAATACTATGGAATCCGACCACGGACACGCCTACCTTCCATACAACGCGAAAATTGAAAACTGCATAAATAAGCTCATAATTAACCTACAACAATAAAATTTGGTGTGTATGTGTTTTGCATCAAAATAAAGATGTCTTCGAAAAAATGGGTGTCATCCGCCTATGGAGACGCCCACCTCCAATACAACCCAAAAATTGAAAACGCAATAAATAAGCCTCTGTTTGGGACGTATGTTTTTTATGACAAAATAAAGATGATTTTGAAAAATGGACATCATCATGGACACGCCTACCTCCCATACAACCCAAAAAGTTTAAAACTGAATAGATAAGATTATGTTTGTCATAGAGAGATCAAATTTGGTATGTATGTATATTTTACCAAAACTAAGTAGTGTCCGACCAAATATTCGGTTTCGGTTTCGGTTTCGGCCAGTTTCGGCCCTTTTAAACAGTTTCGGCTATTCGGCATCAATATGGCCGAAACCGAAACCGAATATTTGATCGGACACTACTAATTCGGTTTTTACATATATTTCAATGGTAGATGTGAGTTCGCTTTCATCAAAATTTTTAATGGTGTTAAGTAGAACAAAAACGTGAAATTCAGTCATTTGATTGACCGTGTGAGTTGAGTCCAGCACAAAACGATAAATGTAGTTTTTTTAGATTCTAATATAAAGTTATTTAACTTTAAATACTAAAAAGTTCCTTAACGTGGTATTAAAATGATCTCCATATTTATTATTTTAAAGTTTAACATTAATATTCAAACGGTCATATTCATAAAAATATCTTGAAATAGATTTAAATTGCTCAATAGTCAAAAAGCTTTTTAGCGATAAAATGTTTTTTTTAAATTTTGTTATTCATAAAAATATTGTCTCAGCTTATTTGTTAAAATAGGAACACTCTCAATTTGAAATGGGAACAGTGTCAAGAATGGTTCGTGAATTTGATAAATTCAATAATGTTTTGTTTATATGTCACAATTTTATCAATGCAAACAGTCAAAAAATTGTCACTTACAATTTTTATTTTCAATATTTTGAAATGTTTTGCCATGTTTTCATATTTTTTGAAACAGTTTGAAGTATTTTTGACACACATTAGTGCTCACATTAGAGTAAAAATTTTAAAAAGGCTTTATCAAGGGTTTATTGAAGGTTACTCATCTAAGAAGCCTTTATAAGAGATTTTTGTCGTTATTGGACGTTTATGGATACTGTTTTTGAAATTTTTTTTTGTAAAGGCTTTATAAGAGGTTCGTAAATTTTTATGAATAAAGGCAAAAGAATATTTATCGAATATATACGTTATTATAATCTGTTTCAATTGTTATGTTTTTGAAAGCTTTTAACTAAAAAATTAAAAAAAAAAAATTGTTTTTAAAACAATTTTCATGTAGACATTCAGTTTCGGTTTCGGTTTCGGTTTCGGTTTCGGCCGAATATTACAATAATGGCCGAAATTCGGTTTCGGTTTCGGTTTTGGCCAAAATTTTGGCTTCGGTCGGACACTAAAACTAAGGTGTGTTCAAAAATTGGGAGTAATCCGTCCGTGAACACACCCACCTCCCATAGCGAAAGCACAATAAAGGCTTAACTGTGAGTTTCGGGAATGAAACTTGGTATGTGTAAATTTTTCATCAGCATTTAAATGCATATAAAATAAAGGCTTCATCCGCCCACGGAAACGCCCATTTTCAATAATATTATTTTTTTTTTTGGAAAAGTAGGTTTAGGGTATTTCATAGTCGGCCTAGACCAACTTTAGACTTTCTTTACTCGTTTTTTTATAATTCTGACATATTATTGCCGTATTCCCATGCTTTTGGCAACGCTATCATATAAGTACAGTTGGGGTTAATGTCTCTCCTTTTATGTCTTCCAGAGTACTACTTTGGCCTATGATATTCGCTAATAATATGCATTGCGTTTTCGTCCTTTTTAGATTTTGTTATTCTCACATAGTTTTATTCGAATTTTTTCTCACTGTTGAACGTTTTCTGCCTGAAGCATCAGTGGTCGGCAAAATTAAAAAAAAGACACTAAGTGGAAGTGAGACAAAACAATTGCATATCATCCGAAACAATGCTGCTTCGCCTATAGTTGTTTGTGGAATAAGTGAAAGAGTATAAGAATATTTGTAACTCTTGCATTAGCGCAATCAAAGGGGGGTTTCGGACTTTAAACCTCCCCCAAAAATTATTGTTATGTCAAGTAAAATAGCATTCAATAAAGAGAGAATGGAAAAAAAAGTGAGCCGGAGATTGACTCAAAAGTAAGAGGTACTCCCAAAAACTATTTAATTTTTTCTATTTTTTTTAATCACCTATATAGTATGTAGTTTTCATGGTATGCATTTGAGATTATTGGTGAATTATTGAGCTCTTCTTTCTTTTGGTATATCGAAAAATACGTTTTTATAGGCGTTTATAAAAATATATTTTCGAAAATCATGAATTTTGTACTGGAGTGCCATCTGGCCCACACTTCTCTTAAAAACGGTTACTAGAATTTGATTTTGCGTACCTTAAAACCCATGTATACCAAGAGTTGCCAAAATCGAATAGTAATTATGGCATTTTTGGTTAAACTACCCCATACGATATATCAATGAAAAAAAGAGGTCAATAATTTTCCAATAAGTTTGAATGCATGTGAACACCATGAAAAATACATAATGTACAGATATTTAAAAAATGATCAAATATGGTGAAAATGATGATATATCGATTTTTTTGATATTTCTTCATTTATCTTTATTTATTTGGGATAACGACACCATGGTCTAGTCTGCTCGGTTGTTCTGCAAATAACTTTGTTGTTGTAGCAAACCTGTTACTTCATGAATTATTTGGCATGAAGTTCTAAAAAAAATATGTTTTTTAAGAATTATTAACTAAAACTAAAAAACTTATGTTGCTGCTCAATGGCCATGCCTGAAGTTTGAACAAGAAACCATAAGTGCAAAAATTGAACGCACTTATCGGTACAACACAGTCGCTATAAATACGTAAAATCGTTTTGATATATAAGTTCTACATGCAAAAAAAAAAAAAACCCGCTCCAAAAATTCCTGGTTGCGCCCCTGGTTTTTTGGCAAAGCATGTGCTTCATGAGTGCTGACCACTGATCTACAGGTAATACTCCTGGTTGTAACATTTACAGCATCATTGGAGACTTTACCAAATGCACAGCAGACCATCAGTGACGTAAGATTAAGTTCCACCGCTACATATTTAAGGTACGACTTGAAACTGATGTTACTCAGATTGGGAACGTTTACATTATAATGGATTTGTTAACTCTGGCAAACACCTACCTTACCAGTTGCCTTTGGCAGTCAAAATTTGAAATCAGACGTCCAAGTGAAATTGCCTGAGGTGTTATATGAAATTCAGCCTTAGATCAAGAAGCATTCCTAGAGACTTCTAGAGGCTTCTTTACAGTTTTGAATATATAACATTATAAAGGCCATAGAACTGATCCTTGTAGGAAAACCTCTAGAATTTTTCTTAGGGCTCCCGTTGGTATCATATAGCAAAACTCTAGCCTAGAACTAACTGGCTACTATTTTGAATAGGAAGTTGGGTACCCGGACGGGATTCAAAACAATCAGTATTTGTCTTTAATTAGCAGTGTACAAAAGTAAGACAAAGTACTCTTGCTTGTTTTCTATTCATCGTTTTCCAGACAGGTCGTTATCAGCACTATCACATACTTCTGAAATTACCTCACTGGTGGACCTCTTTTTCCGAAATCCATATTGTTTGTCTGAAAATCCTGCTATTGGTACAGTAAAGTGTTTCCTTTTCAACACCTTTCCTGCAATGTTTAGCATGCATAAAGATCTTTATTTTGGCTCGTGATGGTTTATTATGGTTTTGAAATTGTATCTCTTTGAGGCAAGTTGAAAACAGCCTGCAGAACATCTCAGGCTTCAGATTAACCGAGGCTTTAAATTCCAGATAGGGAATGCCATTTAAACCCGTTGTTTGTCGGTTTGCACCAGTCTAGCAGCTTCAAAATGTTCTTCAGTAGTTACCAGTGGTAAGGTTATAACAAGGAATTATATATCCAGAAGTAGCAAAATATTAGTGTTCCTAGGAAAAATACCTTCCACTATGCAATTCATTATTTTAGGGTCCCCATTATTTTCGTCCTGAGGTCACTTACTAGTACGATGTCTATTCCTTGTTCTCAAAACTACGGCCTAAGCAGCTGAATTACGGCCTAAACACCAATAACATTCGTTTCTTGGCCTAAAATTTCGCTGTTACGAATGGTCTTAAGTTTCCTGCTGGTTGGGCAAAACCAAAGATGGCAAGCAAAGACTGGTATTACGCGTCGCCACCCAAACTTGAAGATCCGTAAACCACAGCGAACAAGTGCTGCACGCTCAAAAGGCCTTTACAAGGAAGCAGTTCATGAATTTTTCTCAAACTTGCAAGAAGCACTTGCGAAGGCCCAAGCCATTTTTGTTTCAAGTGGAACATGGACGAAACCTTACTTCCCACCATACCCACGAACGTTTTGAAAGTCGTTGCCGAAAACTATTGGCAGTTGCAGTAGTCAACGCGACTGGAAACACCATTTCATCGATATTTCTTTTCCCACGAAAGAATATGAATTGTGTGACTTGATAACGCACCACCGGGTTCCATCGATTACTCCAATGTTTCAAGCTAGACGGATGCTGATCATTTCATCCTATACATGAAACATTTCATCAAACAAAGGTCTGCCGTCAAGACTAATCCAATGCTACTGATAATTGACAACCACATATCACACATGCCTATTGAAGTTGTCGACTTCTGCATAGCGAACGGTATCGAGGTTGCAACTCTGCTACCACATTCCAGCCGGAAAATGTAGCTTTCGGTCTTGGGGCCATTCAAGTTCGTTCACGCAAAAGTGTATGGAAAGGTATTAGTCGCATATTAGCCATGTGCTCGAAATACACTATATGGCGGACCTTGCTAAAAGTGCATCTTCTCTTGGTTCAAATTTGGTTGATATTGACCCAATCAAATTTTTTTTTTTAGCTTTGAACCAAGGATTTTAGGTGTCAAACCTATTCAGTCAAGTCTACCTTGGTTCAAAGATGGGAAGATAGATAAGTAGGAGAGAAAGTGAAATCAAGAGAAACAAGTGTAGAATGTTATATGGTTGGTGGAGCGCTATATCAACAAGCGAATTTGAATCTGAGGCAAGTGTTATACCTTTACCTTAGACAATTCGAGTTATTAGGCAATCTCATTCCACAAACATCTCTACAACCAACTCCAACTTCCAAAGCCGTTTATATTGATGAATATTTAACTTCAGTTGATTAGAAATGAGGAAAGAATTAAATTAAGGTAAAAGCGTAGGACCATGGCTAGACCGGGATTCGAACCCGGAACCTCTGGATTGACAACCAAGCACGCTTACCACACGTCTACCGAAGCCCCTAAATTAAAATTCTTCGACATGGGTAACCGTGGCTACAACAACTATCAAAACTGCGCCTCTGACCTCGATATAAGCAATAAATAATAAATTCTCAGTCGTTTCTTCACTCAATTCAATTTTTCATCCAAATTGAAATGTATTTAAAAATGGGCTTCATCCGCCAACGGACACGCCCTTTTTATACCCTAAACCTGAAAGGTGAGGGTAAATTAACTTTGTGCAAACGTTTGTAACGCATAGAACGAAGCGAGTCCGGTATAAAAAGTAAATATATTTTTGATCAGCGTCACCTCGTGAGTCGAGCTATTCATGTCCGTCCGTCCGTCTGTGTGTTGTCCGTAAACACAGGATAAGAAGTGTTTGTTAAGTGTTGTTATATCAACACAAAGATGTCTTCGAAAAATGGGTGTCATCCGTTCACGGACCCGCCCACCTCCCATACAACCCAAAAATTGACAACGAAATAAATAAGCCTTTGTTTAACCTACAGAGATAAAATTTGGTAAATGTGTTTCTTATGACAAACGAAAGATGGTTTGGAAAAATGGACATCATCCGCCTACGGACACGCCTACCTTCCATACAATGCAAAAATTGAAAACTGCATAAATGAGCTAATAGTAAACCTACAACAATAAAATTTGGTGAGTACGTGTTTTGTATAAACAAAAAGATGTCTTCGAAAAATGGGTGTCATCCGCTCACGGGCACGCCCACCTCCCATACAACCCAAAAATTGAAAACGCAATAAATGAGCCTCTATTTAACCTACAGAGATAAAATTTGGCACGTATGTTTTTTATGATAATCCAAAGATGGATTTGGAAAATGAAGGTCATCTGCCAACGGACACGCCTACCTCCCATACAACCCAAAAATTCTAAAACTGAATAAATAAGATTATGTTTTTCATAGAGAGATCAAATTTGGCATGTATGTATTTTATACCAAAACTAAGCTGTGTTCAAAAATTGGGAATAATCCGTCCATGAACATGCCCACCTCTCATAGCGAAAGACATTTACTGTGAGCTACAGGAATAAAACTTGGTATGTGTAAATTTTTCTTCAACATTTAAATGCATATAAAATATAGGCTTAATCCATCCACGGACACGCCCATTACATTTTTTTGAAAATGTTGATTTAGGGTATTTCATAGTCGGCCTAGACCAAGACTTTCTTTACTTGTTTTAGATTACAAATGTGTATGTCATAAGAAATGTTTTTTTTTCTACAAATGAAGTTTTTAGTTGAACAAAACAAATTTTTCGGTTGCTGCAACTTAAAAATAATTTACTTTAATGACAAACGAAATTCATTTCTTGCTACTAAAAAACACGTTTCCCCCAACTGACTATTATTCTGATAACTGTTCAAACGTTTGCGAAAAATTTCTTTAAGCCCGACAAACGAACGAAGTTTGTTTGCAGCAAATGGGCGAAAAATGTTTTTTTTTTCTTTGCGTGTACTTTACGAATTTTTTCACCCGAAGTTAAATTCAAAAGAACAGGTTAGAAAACGAATGAGGGAGCAGTTACGCAATATGAAAAGTATTCGTATAAGTTCAAAGTTGATCTTAGATCCTAAGAACTATAATACATATCAATATAACTAGGCTACACGCCGTTTAAGGCAAAACGACATACAATATAACATCAGGAAATTATCCTTTTGAAAATTTCAATGACTTCAAAATGACTTGAATTTTATTAGTTATCATTAACATAAAAAATTATTTGCTCAAGTTTTTAAATTCATTTCAAGTGATTCACAAAAGTGACATTGAAAATGTGAATTATTATACAGTATTAATTTTTGAAGTTAAGTGCTCTATACTCTACTGTGTGCACGATTTTTGACATCTCAATTAAAGTCGCCTGTCATCTGTGACAGTGAATCATTCAGTTTTTGTTCCGAACGACATATCAACTAATTGAATCTGCAAAAATTTTTCCCCATTCCCAACTACATCAAAAAGTGTTTGTAATATTTTTTTGATTTATTTATTTATTTTATGTGCTTTATGTACTATTTTCTTATTTGTTTTGATGAGAAAATTCCAACCAATTCAATTCAAAATTGTATATTAATTTCGACGAACTGAAAATCGAGTGAGTGCCATGTATTCCAGGTTCACTCACTGTTCACTTTGTTGGTCAAACAAGCAAAATTAAAAGATAAAAACAAACAAGCGAAACGTTATGGGTTGAATTTTTGAATTTAATTAAAACTGAAGTTTTTTAAGTAAATTTTCAAATAAGCCAATATATTGGTTAAAACAAGTAAAAACCCAAAATAAAGAAATTCTGCCATTATCGCTTTGCCATGATATACACTTATTGCTAGTCCTTCGTGATTGTTTGCTTATTTCAATAAAACACGCTAAAATTATTTGTTAATTCTCAAGCTTAACGAAATAAATCGTTAAGACCTACAGTCGAAACAGTTTTAAAAAAAGCCATTAAAAGTACAGGAAGCTTGAAGAAATTGTTTCCGTTAAAATTTTAATTTTTTTGTAACTACCGATAAGCTAAATGCCAGTCCAATGAATTCATTCGCTCAAACAAAGGCTGCAGAAAAGGCAATTAAGACTTTTGCATTTTGGTTACGTATTCAAAGCGCTTAGAAAACGCTTAAATCAGAGACAGTCGTCGAGGTAGCAACCGGCTTTCTGGTCGCATCTAGCATTCCAATTAATGTGAGAAAATTGCGACCACTGCTGTGTCCGTATGTCCGTAACGGTTCAGCAACCGAGACCATGACCAGTACCAAGTCAACTGTACAGAATAAATCAAGCCTAATGGTAACAACAGATTGTTGCCGTTTGCACTCACCTTGTTGCCACGTTATGATTTAATTAAAATACGATGCGATTTCGTTGTTGGGTGGAAATGTGTTACAAGCCGTTAATTGCATTTTTTTTTTGAGCCTGCGTTATGTGAGAAATAAACGAGTTGGCAACATAAAGAATTTTAAGCACAACTCAATGCTTAAAATCAAGCCAAGAAGCAGTTTTAATTTAAAATAACGGTATGGCTTGCAAAAGCCTAACATTAAGTATTGAAAAGAGGACATTTAGGTCAAAGCCATGCAGTTTGTATTCTGCCGAATGCAATCTTGTGAATGCAGTCCGTGAAATTGAAATACAAATTGATAACAAAGGCTATCCTCGTGTATGTCCTCAGTCAGTGAATGTCTGTCTGGTGTGCTATCTGGAGCAGCGCCATATTGGACCATTTTTGCAAAGAAAATGTAGCGACCACAATAAAACCAGCAGAGCATATGGAGAGTCCTTTTAGTCCAGAAATTGATGAATTGCTTTTGACCAGCAGTTTAGGTTCTTGTAGGCTTAGGATATGTGATTAACAACCGCTTTAAAAGACTGTGCGATGTCCAAAATGTGAATAATAAGAAGATAAATGACGAATCTGATAATAACATGAAGAACAAATGCAGTCGACATTCAAATTGCTCTGACATTTCAAGTTTCAAAGAGATCTTAATTCAATGCAAATAACCTACTGAATTTCACAAAGTTTCATGACCACATGTTTCACAAGTTGAAGGAACACAGCAAAGCTCATAACGACCAAAATGATATTGAAGTAGCCTATAACATTCTCTAACTGATGACTGATTTTGGTAGTAAGTTTTCACAATTAATAAATGTTGTTCAGGAGTACCTAAGTCTATTCATGATTGAACAAATCATTTGGCACATAACAACTGCTAAAGCAACCCAGTTGAAAAAGGCAGTAATCGTTTTGAAAATGAGCGTGTCTGTAGGCGGATGAAACCGCTCTCAAATAAATATCATGTTCAAATGCTAGATTCCGAAAATGTTTTCAAATTATATAGGAAGATGTGCTGAGCCTGTCATCTTCAAGAAGCTTTGGGGGAGGGGCTATCGCCCCAGCGTAGATTTGCTCTTGTAATATTACATTAGTATTATATATTTTATTTATTTTATTTATATATAACCTTAATACAAGCAGTTTGAATACTTAAGAACTAAATTTTATAATAAACAGGGAGTATCTTAATTTACAATGGTACCATATCTTAATTAGAAGAATACATTAGAGAGGGGGAGGAAGTGTCGTTGGAGTTAAGAAGGATATTTCGGAGAAGTAGTCTGCTCAGGTGAAAATCGAATTCACTGATCAAACTATTGGTTACTAAGTTCACTGCATCCATAGTCGGTGCGGTGAAAGTTAAGGTGGAAGAGAGGTATAGACCTAAGGTTGCGTGGGTTGGTATTAAAGGATTTTACTTGGAGTAGTTCTGGGCAGTTAATATTACCGCATACAAGTTGATGAATGAAGAGAACATCGGCAACTTACCTTCGCTTTGCAAGTGTTTGCATGTTAATCAACTTCAGACGGTTGGCATAAGGAGGTAAGTTGAAACTGTCAGAGCCGGGAAGACCACGAAGAGCGAAACGAATGAATCTGCGTTAAACGGTTTCGATTCGCATTGAATAGGTGTTGTAGATGGGAGACCAAACCTGGCTGGCATATTCGAGGATGGGTCTAAGAAAGGAAAGATAGAGAGATTTAGTGACGTAAGGATTGCAGAACTCTCTGGACCAGTGTTTCACGAAACCAAGTGCAGAGTTGGCTCTACTAATAATATTATCAATATGAGACCTAAAGTTAAGTTCCTTGTCGCAAATAACGCCTAAGTCCCGTAAAAAGCATACAGAGGGAACTGGCTTGCCGAGAATGTAATACGTTCTCGGAGGAAGTTGGAGTCGCTTACGAGAATATGTTATAGCTTGACATTTGCTGACGTTGAGTTCCAGAAGATTATTTTGACACCAAATGGAAAAGCTGACCAGATCGTCTTGAAGTTTGCTAGAATCGGCATTAGTTTGTATGCGCCGATAGATTTTCATATCATCAGCATACACAGAAAGATTGGATTCATTGGTGATACCATCAACATCAGCAATTGTTAAGACGAATAGCAAAGGACCAAGGAGACTGCCTTGTGGGACACCAGAGGTATCTGTAAAAGATTTTGAATTGGAAAATCTAAAGATGACATTATAACTGCGTTCTTCGAGATAAGATTTAATCCATGACATAAACAGAGATGGAAAACCAAAGGCTTTAAGCTTAAGAAGGATGATAGTGTGTGTGATTTTGTCAAAACGCTTTACTAAAGTGGGTGGAAACTGCATCAACTTCGTAACCACTTTCCAACGAGCACAAAGTGTTTGAAACAAATTGTATGAGGTTGGTGGTAGTCAATCTACCCTAGAGAAAACCATGTTGACTAGGAGGAAAGATAGATTTTCAATGGAAAAAGAGAATGTCGTAGACAATAATTTCAAAAATTTTGGGAGTACATGACAGTTTTGCAATAGGTCTGTAATTAGAAATATCATTTCTAGGTCCTTTTTTATGTAAAGAGATTATGTACGAATTCTTCCATAACTTTGAAAAAACTGAGTTAGAAATAGAAAGTTGAAAGAGTGTCAAAAGGGGATGAGCCAAAAAGTTTGCGAATTTTTTTATGACAATAGCAGGCAACCCATCGGGTCCAGGAGAAAAATCATCTTTTAGATTATGTAGCTTTGTTACGACATCAGTTAGTGTAATATCAACAGAAGTCAGCGAGGTTTGAGCACAATTCCTTAGTGACGAAAATTATTCATAGTCTAATTCATCCTTATGACTTATGAATGACTGACTGAAGAAATTTGCAAATAGGTTTGTAATTATTTCCGGGTTATCTGAGGAGATATCTGAAAAATTAAGGGTAGATGGATAGTTGTCAGATTTTCTTTTAATATTAATGAACTTGTAGAAGCTTTTAGGATCCGACACAAATTTAGTTTGAATATGAGCAAGATAAGACTCATATAGATGTTCACAGAGTGCAGAAAAATGGTTATAGGCGTGAAGATAATTTGAGAGGTCAATAGAAGAACGAGTAGTTAAATAAGTGCGCCAAAGTTTGTTTCTTTTATTACGAAGTGAGCGTAATTCCTTATTATACCAGGGGGGAGATGACGAAAAGTTCTTCTGCCTATTAAATGGGACAGATTGTGTGAAGCAGTCAAAAATTTTGTCATAGAAGAGAGCAACAGCATTATCAACATTTTCATGGGTATTATCGAAAAGATGTTGGAAATCGATTCTACTGATTAAGATCTCAAGTTTTACAAAATCAGTTTTCCGAAAGTTGAAGCTATACGCGTGCTCAAAGTGTGTGTTTATGATATTATTGTTGTAAGAAAGCGTAAGAGATAGAGGATGATGGTAGTGATCGAGTGTTGAAAGAAGGTGGTTACTCGCAGAGACTACACAATTATCTGAATCTGAAGAAAAGACAAGGTCTAATTGTCCAGAGTCTAAAAGGCAGCTAGTAAAGAGAATTTCGTTTTCAGATGTAGCATTTGAAGGGAAATAATGGCACTCTTCATCTGACAGAACCCATTGAAGGCTGGGAAAATTAAAGTCCCCCAGAAATATAACTCTATCAGATGGGTCAATAAAATCAAAAAGTGAATCAATTGCGTCTACTGCGAGCTGATAACCATTCACTGGATGAGAAGGGGAATATAGCAGCAGATAATGAATATGAACCGCTTTGCAATACAAACTTTGGCACATATAAATTCAAAATTAGCTGTATGGGATTTTTTTACAAAGGATGAGTCGAAGTGATTGTGAATTGCAAGAAGGACACCACGACCTGAGGAGAGATCATCTTTATCGAGTCCATCGTCTCTGAACACCATGAAATCAGACGCAAATACCTCAGTATCCTTGAAATCCTGGGTAAGATTGGTCTAAGTTAGGGCAAAAATATCGTAAAGAAGTTTAAGAGAGTTTAGAAACACTGTAGAGATTTTGGTGCGTAATCCTTTAACGTTTTGGTAGTACAGAGATACAAATAGTGAGCTTGGAATAGAGTTTTGGTTAGGAATAATATTGTTACTGCTCTTTACGGGACTTTTGAAGGTAAGAGACATATTTTGACCTTACATGAGCACCGTATGTGTCAAGATCTTCTTTGACTTGGTGGATCGTCAAACCGAGTTGCTCGTGGAAACTGGTAAATAACTTACGTAATTCATCGACATCAGTAGGTAAACCTTCTTGCTGTATCAAGACTTTGAAGTTTGTCTTGGTTTTACCATCTATACATGTGGAGACCGGTGCCTTATGCATATAAGAGAGATATAGACGCACATTGTTGTAAACACTGTTCTCTCTAAGACGAGAGAGGGCATGTCTGCTCTCATTGTCAGCACAAGAATTTAAAGTAAGTTTAACTTTTGGTGGTTGAAGAGGGTCGATGAAAGAAGTAGGGCTACCAGGTTGGTTATGGGCTTCATTCGTGACTATATCGGAAGGAGATGGGTTTGTAGTATGGGAATGAACAAAGTTAGGATAGAGTGTGTGGAGAATGTCGCTCTCATTTTTATCTGATGGTACATCCGAGTTAGGATTGAGATTAAATGAGACTCGTTTTTGGTTAGAAGATGGAAGTGTGTGATTCGAGTTAGGAGATTTTGTAGAGTGATTGATCTGCCGAGTGAAAGTTGGAAAGATATTAGTTTTAAGTTTCCAGTTAGGATCAGAGCTAGGACTGGTGTTAGGTAATTTTTTTTCGGAAGGTGTGTTTTTTGGATAGGTAAAGTTGGAATATTTTTATATATAGTTTTCTTAGCATGAAAAATATTAGAACTATTGTTTTTATTATAACTAGACTTAATGTTAAATTTAGAGTTATAAGTTTTACTTTTGTGCGGACTCGTTGATTTGTCAACCCATGTTGAAACTTCAGCTTTACTATCATTTAAACTAGGTGATTGGGTAAATAGCCAGGCGAATTGAGAAGAGATGTAAATTTTGAAATTTGTGCTTTTTTTCCTGAGATAATATCTATATATATCCTTATATATATAAATATTATATATATCCTATTATATATCCTTAGTATATAACATATCCTTAACCTGTAAGGTAAGAGTATATTAACTTTGTGCAAACGTTTGTAACAGTTAGTAATAAGACAATCCGGTAAAGAAAAGTATATCCTGTATCAGGAACTTGGCGTTGAAGCCAATGACAAGACAATAAGCAGGAATCTAAAGAAAAGAGGACTTAAACCTGGAACAAAAGTGAAGAAGGTTCTTCTGACGTATAAGCACCTAAAACAAAGATATGCTTTCGCGAAAAATTAGGAGCTCTATACCGTTGATGATTGGATGAAGGTAATATGGTCAGATGCAACTAAAACAAACCGTGTTGGGTCAGATGAGCGCATGTGGACTTGGGGATATTTTCATAAAAAAAATATCGTGGACGTGGCTCAAGGTCATAACGTGCCCTTCCACTCTTATTTTTAGGCTCTCTATTTTTATGCGGCTACTCTAAGCACATTTTCACATACGCAATTGTCTCGCTGTATTTGCTACTAATGGTCTCTAGCCTCTTGGCTACCACGATATCATCTGCATATTCTATTATTTCAACACCAGGCTGTTTTGGATTTTTAGCACCCCATCGTACATGACCACGATACATGTGCTTTTTTGTAAAAGAACTAAGACCAGGAGATGTCCTAGTTCTTTTACTCCCTTGCTTGTGTCGTATACTTATATTCTGTTCTCGAAATAACTGGTCACAATTCGAAGCAGATAGTCTGGGACTAAGACTTCGCTAAGAGCATTAGTGATTTGGCTTGATTCGGTGGAATAGAAGGCACTCTTGACATCTAGGGTGACTCCTGCACTGTATTGGTTTGATCCATCTAACCATCGTTTTACTTCCACCGTTTTTCGCTCAATTTTGAATACGTTTTCTATGGCATCTACCGTTGTTCTTCTTGGTCTTAATCCACATTGTGTTTGCGATAGGTCTCTTGTTGCTTTTATGAGGCTTTCTAGCCAATTGACTGCTACCTCACCCAAATACTAACTGGGCATGGATACTTTACATCGTACCTACATAGATTCAAGCACGAAGAAAATCCTTTCTGCAGTTTCTGTACAAGAAATGTCATAGAGAATGAAGAACATGTTTTCTTCGACTGAAAAAATTTAACCAATAAAGACTTGCGCTAGCAAAAAAGTAGGAAGGTCACCAACAGTGGAAGCTTTGTGGACATTATGCTTAACTCAGAAGAAAACTGACCTCAGTTTGCAAAATGACATGCGCGATTGCGAAAGAATTGTGTCATGTAGAAAGACTGCGCAATGGCACAAGAAGTATAGAGTTGCTATCCTACAACTTAAACTAAAATTAAAACTGGAAAGAAAGCAACTCAAGCAATGAAGTACCTTGCCAGCCCCACGAAGTAACACTTAGCGATAGCTTCGTGGAAACTAGAAATAGCAAAATTCTTAGATAAAGAAACGTCGTCCTCCAAATAGTTGACGGTAGGTTCTTTTGTTTAAATTGGCTTTCTGTACCAGAGTGCAATTATCCTACATGGAAAATAGAAGGGGTTCATGGAAGTATGACGATTCTAACGACAGCTGTGCGACAGTGCGCGATATGTGCTCAATCCTCCTTCCGATGCAGTAATTTAGGTGGTTCCGGGGGATAAAGGGCCAGGTAGAGAGATGTTTTTAGTGGATTCAGGCACTCAGGCTTTCAATACTTTTCATTAAAGTGAAAAAATACACACACACACTTACATGCTATAATAATAGCACAGCCAAGAAACAATATTGCTTAATTATGATGAAAAATAACGAAAAAGCAAAAATCCACTTATCTTCAAAAAAGGATCAGCTAGGATTTAAATTAAAGCGGACTTTTAATGTACTATTAACTGCCAATAAAACGACGCTTTCCGTTTTTATTGGCATTTTAGGTCAACCTGTTTGTACTTCAGGCGAGGTGTGATCCTGTTCGAGCTGGCGACGACCATCCCATTCGAATAAACAACGAACTATAAGAACTCTACGATGACATTGACTTAGTCCAACGTACAGCAATTCATCGACTATGCTGGCTGGGTCATGTCACTCGTGTGGATGAAGAAGCTCCAGCGAAAAAAGTGTTTGAGGCGAAAGTCGAGGGTCAACGACGAAGAGGAAATCCATGCTTCCAATGGATTGACCAAGTCCTAACCGCGCTTGGTGAAAGTGATTGGAGACGGCGCGCGTGCGAAGCAGAGACGCCTGGCAAGAGCTGATTAAGTCGACCGTAACCCGACCACCGGTTGTCATGGCCACCTAAGTTAGAAAGTAAGTAAGTTTGAAAGGATCTGATGTGGTTTAAGATATATTTGATATTAAGTGCTAAAGTTTTGCCTTAAGTTATTATTGGTTGGAGCAAATTTTGAAATAAATTGGCTAAAATAAATTGCGCAAAAAATTCCTTTTTTTGTGATTCTATTCTAAACTAGAATGATAATATAAGCTAATATTTCTTAAAAATCTACATTTTTAAAGTGTTATTTATTTTTATATCAAAAAATGCTTACAATACTTTAAGTATGCCATGTTTTAAAATGGGATTTGCAGAGGCTTACGAAAGAAAACTCAAAGAAAAAAAGGAATTCAAAAGGAAAGTTGTTGAAGACTAATTTTTGTATTATATTCAAGAGAAGTATAAAAATTAAAGTATTGTATTTAAGAAAGCCATTATTAGCCAAGTAATAAAAATTTATTAACATCTGACAAATCCATCTATAATACTTGTCTATTGTTTGTACCTGTATTGAGATGAATCACTATGCTTCTTAACTTAAGAGAAAAAAAAAACATGCCATTGAAAAAGTGGCATCGTCAACTAATTTCAACCATTTTCTGTTGCAAAACAACAAAGAAAATAAGCTCAAGGTGAACTTTGCATTCACTACACAATCAATAAAATTAGCTTATTGGATGTTTCGTGTAATCATCCCCAGTCGGAAATAAAAGAAATTTCAAGCTCTGCTAGCAGGCCTACTTTAGGAATTCGTATGGTTTCCTAGCTCAATGAAAGTTATCTTTTATATAATTATGGAGTCAAAAAAAATCATACCTCCCGCTGTCACTGCTCTTAAGTGGCTTGCAAGAAGAATCGCTGAAAATTATTGAATATTTTTTTTTAACTATCTTTGGTATTTTCTTTGAAGTTGTCATAAAAAACCCCGTTTTTTATGTATACCTATTTAAATTTTTCTTTAAATGAAAGTTTATCCCAAAATATTTAAAAAAAAAACTTTTCTTGTGGGGAAAACATTACTGTTTTACTACTTATACCTTGGGTATAAGTATACCTTGGGTATCAAAAAAACGGTTTTTCAACGATAACGATAACGAATCATATTTTGACTTCAAATCTAGCTATACATGCATGCCTTCCTTTGACCAAGTCTAGCTGCAATACCTGTTGGGTCATTTTCATCCCAAACATAAGGTTAAGAAATCTTATTTTTTATCCTCAAGTCGCAGCAAAATTTAGGCAATTTTGAATTTAATGTATGAGCATGAGTAGATTTTATGCATGAGTAAAAAAATAACAAAATTTAAATAATCAAAGAACCAAGGGAAAAATTAAATTAGCTGGCCAATAATTATATCAGCCTTTAAAATAATAAACGAGAAAAATTTACGCATTCAAATTCAATATTTGAATCATAAAAAACCCCTCTTTTTTAATATAATAATTGATAAATTTATACATAATAAAATATTAAGTTAATCCAAAGGCACTTGTAAATTATATGTTCATCCCAGTTTAACATTTTTTTAGTCTTGGAAAAAAAAATAAAGGCTTTAATTTTGTCGCATGAGTGATTTATTAACTTAATCCTCCTTTATTATGTTTAGGCTTTCTTTTTTATTTAAGGACACTGTTTTTGTTCCTTTTAATTTTTGCCATTGTATCTTTCAATAGCATTAAAGGTCAGCTTAGCAAAAAATTTCAGAGATTTGACCCTTTTAAAAAATTAATGTGAAATGACAACCTACATAAATCGTAACAAATTTCAATTAGAAGAGAAAGAGAAAAATTCAATCGGCAATCAATTAATTGAAGGTAAATCTAAATGATGTAAAAAATCAATTTAAGTCATTGCTATCAAGAAGAACCCGACGTGAAAACGTAGCATTTATGCAGATTTCTATAAATTTACCGTCACGAACAAACCGAAAATCATCGCATTCACTTGATTGCCAATTAAATCGTTGTTAATTAAAAATTATAGTCCTCGCTCCCCGTGGGGATTATAAATTCACAATATGAAGCCATGTCGAATGGGAACACAAGCACAGCAACGCCACAAGGATGCGGAACCTTCGTCAAGTTTCCGATTACCAACACGATTTTTTGCTGTCCGCTCTGGAAAAAAAAACAAATTGATTCTGATAGAAGGGTCGGCGTAGTGGGATGGCAGACTGGTTAGACGGTGTAGCTGATACACGGAATCAGCGCACGAATTTCGTACAAAATCAACAATTTGGGATTAAATTTACTTAAAAAATTAACCCGCTCGAGTGCTCAAGTGCAGTTTGACGTGACTCGCGTCAATCTGTGACCGGGTTAACGATTCCTTTAGTATTTTGGGTTGAAAAAAATGGTACAAAGAAATGTAAAGAAAGGTTGCTGTTTCGTATTTCAATTAATTGCTTACCAATGCGATGTACCGCAGATCACAGGATATCGTTGGATGGACTTGTTTAAAGGTAAAAAAAGAAAAATTAAGCCATGCAAATTATGCTGCAATAAAAAGCTTTTAATTTTGGTTACAAATTTAATTTCATTCAAATCATTTTGTTTTAGTAGCAGTTTCATACAAAATTATATGTGACTACAATTAAAGAATTGTGATGCTCTAAAAAATGCTCCAAAAAAAAAAACTGCTCACTTGTTGTTTCAATTGCAACATAACGGTTCCAGTTATTTTTCATCTCGCACTTTTTATATTAGTATTAAAATAAATTTTATTTGCTTGGGTTTTCGGTGTTCAAACCTCACAAAAGTACCAACAAAAAAACAAAACATCAATTCAATTAAAATAACTTAAATCAAATTTTGATATCTATCTTTTTATACCCTAAACCTGAAAGGTCAGGGTATATTAACTTTGTGCAAACGTTTGTAACGCATAGAACGAAGCGAGTCCGGTATAGAAAAGTATATATATTCTTGATCAGCGTCACCACGTGAGTCGAGCTATCCATGTCCGTCCGTCCGTCCGTCCGTCCGTCCGTCTGTGTGTTGTCCGTATACACAGGATAAGAAGAAGGATTTGAGATAATTGAATGAAACTTGGTACACATAGTCACATGAACCCAAGGATCTGCACTATTGAATATTTTTGGAATCCGCCCACGGACACGCCTACCTCCCATACAACCCAAAAATTGAAAACTGCATAACTCAGCTCATAATCAACCTACAACAATAAAATTTGGTATCTATGTGTTTGATATCAACACTAAGATGTTTTTGAAAAATGGGTGTCATCCACTCACGGACACGCCCACCTCCCATACAACCCAAAAATTGAAAACGCAATAGATAAGCCTCTGTTTAACCTACAGAGCTAAAATTTGGCACGAATGTTTTTTATGAGAAGACAAAGATGGTTTTGAAAAATGGACGTCATCCGCATACGTACACGCCTACCTCCCATACAACCCAAAAAGTTTAAAACTCAATAAATAAGGTTATGTTTGTCATAGAGAAATTAAATTTGGTATGTATGTATTTTATACCAAAACAAAGGTGTGTTCAAAAATTGGTTAATCCGTCCATGAACACGCCCAATTCCCATAGCGAAAGCACAATAGAAGCATTAACTATGAGCTACAGGAATAAAACTTGGTATGTATAAATTTTTCATCAACATTTAAATGCATATAAAATACAAACTTCATCCGACCACGGACACGCCCATTTTCAATAATATTTTTTTTTTTTTTTTGGAAAAGAAGGTTTAGGGTATTTCATAGTTGGCTTAGACCGACTTTAGACTTTCTTTACTTGTTTTTATATGAAACATTTCATTATGACAGGTGTTACACTTGCCCGCTTTTAAACATTAATAAATTAGAATACTTAAAACAACTTAAAGTTTTTGCTATCACATAAATGGCTTTTATGATCATTTATCCAAATGTGAAATAGTAACACCATTTAAATTATACATACTTACTTATTTGGCGCTTACAACCATTGGTCAGTTTTGGACTCGTGCCATGCCTAGTCTTTCCAACGGAGATGCGGTCATCTTCGTCTGTGTTGATCACCGCTGTATACCGAATCGAATATTTTGTTTCGTTGGAACGTTGTCGTTCATTTTCTCGACACGTCCTAGCCAGCGAAGTCACTCAATTTTAATATGCTTGACAATATCGATGTTTGCATATAGCTTATACAGCTCGTGATTCCATCGTATTCGGTTATCATAAATTTTACGAAGAATTTCTCTCTCGAACGCTCCTAAAAATCCTTTCATCAGTGCTGATCAACGTCCAGGTTTGTGATGCGTATGAGCCCGAACAGAACCAAAGCGACTGACGGCTGGCGGTCCTCTCTCGGCGAAACACGTCTACAACAAGAGCGGCTGGCGGTTGTTGTAACAGAGTTGCTTTTTGTCAACGGTAGTGGTACAATTGACAGATAGGGGTGCAACAGACGGACAACATGATTAACATATATTAAAAAATTTTGACTTATTCAATTAAGTGTTCATCAAAATCCATTATGAAGACAATTATTTGGTATATTATTGCGAATTCACATAAATATAACACAGACACAAAAAACAAAACGTCAGAATATACTAAAAACTAAAAAAATTACATTAAACACAGCCAATTCTTAGCAAAAGTATGGCAACATTTATGTTACTCAGAGAGAGGACCGCCAGCCGCCATAGCAAAAATAGAATAAATTCTATTCTGGCGTTTTTCCGTCGCGGATTCGCCCAGCGAATTCGTTTTTGCCGAGTGCATACATTTTAATGAATTCTGCTGAACGGCGAATCCGCCAGCCGTCATCCGCTTTGGTTCTGTTCGGGCTCTATAGTAGGACGGGCATGATAATTGACTGATAGAGCGTCAGTTTTCTTCGTCGGGAGAGAATTTCGATCGCATTTCTGCTTCTCGTTTTTCTCCTGAACAAGCGTCGCCCTTCCCACGCCTTCTATAGGTATCCCTCCATAACATCATGTGTTACAACCGACTGCAGGGTGGCTTTGTAGGTTGAGTCCTTCTCTGCAGTGGCGTCGCGACACTCCGTGGTCGAGCCGTTACTTTCAGCGAGAGTGATGATAACCCGTCACCTCTTCGGCAGCAGTAGGCATGGAGTCGGATATGTGCGTTCACTGCGTGCATATTTCATTGATCGGAGGAGTGCTTTCTTCAAGCAGAAGTGAGAGTCGAGTAGCAAAGGCTTCGACTGTCCGTTTTGACTGCAGCTTGTCGACGTCTAGCTTTCTCTGTGTAGGATTGCGAGCATTATTAGCTGCGCACAGACGTGTGCGGATCTTTGCTGCGACAAGATAATGATCCGACGGATCGTGCGTACGTCTAGTACACTGGAAGAGTGCCTTCCGTCAATCAAAACGTGATCAATTTGGTTGCATGTTTTTTGATCAGGGGACAACCAGGTGGCCTTATGAATATTGAGATGCTTGAATCTAGTGCTACTAACGACCATGTTCGTGCTGCGGCGAAGTCAATCAACCTCATTCCGTTATCGGATGTTTTGTCGTGGAGGCTGAACTTTCCGACTGTTGGACCAAATATGTTTTCCTAACCCACCTTGGCGTTGAAGTTACCAAGCACGATTTTTAAGTCATGACGGTGGCAGCGCTCGTATGCGTCTTCAAGGCGCTCGTAAAAATTTTCTTTGGTCTGGTCATCGTTTTCTTCTGTAGGAGCGTGCGCACATATTTGGCTTATGTTAAAAAATTTTACCTTGAAGCGGATTATGGCAAGTCGTTCGTTCACAGGAGTGAATCGTAGGACATGAAGCCGTATTCTCTTGCCAACTACATATCCGCATCCAGGCTCGAGCTTCTTCGCATGGCCGCTGTAGAAGACATCACAGGATGCTTGCAGCAACCCTTTCCCTTCCATCGCATTTCTTGTATTGAGTGATATCAGCATTAGATCTTTCCAAGATATCAATCAGTTGGATAGAGGCACCATCCCAATTTAGGGTACGGACATTCCAGGTGCATATCTCAAACCCGCCGCTCAGATTTGCCGCCAAAGTATATCGGGTGATAGTTTTTTGATGTTTCCAGGAGACACCACGCGGAGGTTTGAGTCGACTTGAGACGATTTTGACATGGATAATGCTGGCCTCGCCAAGTTGAGGCAGTCAGACACGTTGCCATGTCAAGATCGCCCCTTAACTCCCAATCAAAAAATTTATTTTAGGCAAACTAGACACATGTAAGTAATATTTTTTGATAAATAATTTTGCATAGGTTAAACCGCTTGGAGCTGTCAACACCTTCCGGTCGCTGTTGGGGCTGTTTTGGGTTTTTATTTCACTGGAACTTTTTTCATTATGAAATCCCAAATATTTAATTTCACTCATCTTTTACTCAAGCCATTGATGGATCCTTGGCAAATTAATACGAAAATCATTGAAGAACAAAAGCAATGAAGTCAGTGGGCGTAGTTAAGGGCCAACATAGCTTAGTGTACCTGTAACCAAACCTCTTCATTGAACTTGGTCTTTCTGAAAAAGAAAAATGTTGTTTAGTACAAAAAAGTTTCGAATTTTTAGAACTAAATTTTGTCTATGAGCTCAACCATTAACCACTCACTTAACGAACAATATTAACAAGTTTTTTTTCTTGACACACGAAAAGTTGTTAATGTAAGCTTTTTTCCGCAGAGTAAGTAATAATTCTCACAAAACACTTAAAATGTTAATTAGAACATAAGTTACAGAAGCACTGCATAAGCAGTAGCAGCAGGACTTTCCCTACAAAAAAACGATATCAAGTAAGCAATAATGAAATCATAATTCAAATTTAATGATCAAATCATAACTTTTAATGACAATAAGTTACAGTTTGCATTTTCGAAATTTATTTTTCTTTCACTTGCAAGTTACGAAGTTAAAAATAAGTTTTCCAGCTAAAAGATTTTTAAGTAGAGCAGCAGGACACTGTCGGGCACCATTCGTGTTATTTGTTGGTGTGAATTTAGTGAGCGAGTGGAGAGAGCAAAAACCGGTAAGAATAGTTGTGGTAAGCTGCAATTATTGTTGCATTATTATAGCCAAGAGCCAAAAATAATTGCAATACCACAAAACTACTAGCAAAAATCGAAAAACTTTACTCTTACTTAATAACAGCATTCAGCAAGGAGTTTAGTTAAGAGCTATTTTTCAACTATAGAAATCATTGTTGTGTGCATTTTAAAGTAAAGTTTTTAAATTTTTTTTATTAAAAGTCATTTAATACTGCAGTTTGAAGTTCTTATAGCTTACTCTAATGACTGCCAATTAAAATTGTTTGACTTCAATAAAAAGCCAGCATTGATATATGCCAGTATTATCGAATACTTGCCACAGCAATTAAATTTGGATTATAGTGCTTTTGGCGCACCACAGCTTAAAGCAGTCATTATTTATTCGTATTCAAACTCATTGCTAACGCCCACCAAAATGTTTTAAAGCATTTTTTGCATCGAAATTGTTTCGAAACAATCGCCAAAATTTATGGTAGCCATCGGCAAAGCATCGATTGCACAATTTGGCATTCTCGAACATCATCACATCAGGTGAAATGCCGTTCGTACTAAAAGCTTTCGGACAAAACGCACAATCTTCAAAGTGACCTGAGGCGTAGTGCAGATGATTCCCTCTTGGCCAGCCAGCCATGAGCTTACCTTAGAACGTGTTTCATTGTTCATTATAGAAGGTGTTAAAGTGAAACTTTTTGCATCAAAACTGAACAAACAACAATTTGCACGCTCAGTGCTACGATGTTGATAATAAATGGAGCATTGGTTTTTCCATTCCATAGTTACCTACCAAAGTTTTAGCCATTTAAATGAAAAATTAACATTTAAAAAAAGGCTTTTAATAACTAACTTCTTTGTGTATATTATTTTTATTTTCCAATTAGGATTGTATAGGTCAGTTTATATGTTTTATGTACTAATGAATAAAGAAATCAAGTAGATAAAATTTAGATTCATATAGAATATTATGAAAGTACTCCTTCATGATTAGCAAATGAGTATCCAACTTTCTCTGTTTATACCTTTCTTTTAGTCAGTATGTGTGGCAAGTTAATGTCAGAACAAGCTAATAAAAAACAACAATAACAATTTCATAAAGTTCTATGGATTTCAAAAACTGTGATTCCACACATATTTTTTTTTTCCTTATTTCCATTAAACGACCAGTGTCTGTTCTTGTTGTCTACAAAAGTTTTCCAAATAAACCTCTTATTTACCATAATGTTCAATACTGTACAAACACATAATTTTACGTCTTAAGATAGACACATGAACGTATGTTAATAGTGCAAAGATATTCTATTAAGATGGCAGAGAAGAGAATGTAATAAAATTGGAAAAAAAGGTTACTGAAGTTGATTTTATGCTTTTACAAGAACAACACAAACACTATCGTTAGCATTAATCTTTATAAAGAGATTATCATGGTGTGCATAAATTATTTGGTATGACAATATTCAGTCATTGCCAGAAAAAGGTCAGTTATAACGAGATAATTGCATACTCTTGAGAGTATATTTTACGACATGAAATTTAGCATTTAAGTGAATATTTAAGAACCTTATTTTAATGGGATTCACAGAGAAACTGTTCCATATTCAGACACATTTAGAATTAATGATCAGAATGATTAATGTGATTATTACAAATCAGAATGTAAAATTGTTTGGCTTTGTGCTTTTACTTTACAAAACGTCTCCAGTAAAGGTAAGTTTTTGCTATAAAATTATAATTAATTTTGATATAATATGGTGATCCAATACGATCTGTATTAAAAACAATATAGTTCTTAGAACTATACTTTATTTTTGTGTTGCTATCCAGCAGTTATCCAGTGGTTAAAGTCTTTTTTTGCAAAACGTTTTACGTTTTTTTGCAAACTAATAGCTCAATGGAAGCGTGCTAGACTGTCATGCGGAAGACAGCCCTGGCTGTGTAAAAATCAAAAATTTTTATTTAATTATTGAAATTCTAATTCTGTTTCATTACTTAACTAAACAAAACAAAAAAAATTGGCAATTTCAGCCCTTGAAAGGACTTTGATCGAGCTTCTAATGATCAGTTGTGTTGTGTGTGTAATTATTGACATTATTGACTCTCTGAGGTTTGACATTGTCTGCAGAACGGTGGTGACCGATCAGAAAAATTTTTATTGAAAAAAACTTTTTGCCGCGACTGGGGATCGAACTCGGGTTCCGAACATGCTAAGTCACACACTTAGCCTGCATTCCACGGTCACCACGGTTCATTAACTGCTTGGTCAGAAATAACCGTCAAAGTAAGTAAGACCCCGGTCAATCGAGTTTTAGTCTCGATTGCCAGCACATTCGGCTTAACTTGAACTTCTAAAACAATGATACAATTTCATTCATCTCGTTGTTTTTTCCTTTCAAATAATATCAAGGGCGTTTTTTTATGAGGTTTTTTTCCATATGGACTACTCTATTGTCTGACAGTTTAAAGTAACGTCTCTACTCAGTATTGTTTGGCAAATCATCATGAATAGGTGAACTCCAGAACAACGCTTCCAAATCGTGGAAATTTATTTTCAAAAACAGTGTTCAATTCAAAATGTTTATAGAGCACTTCGTGAATTTTATAGTGCACATAATCGTCCGTCTGAGACCACCATAAAAAACGTAATTACCAAATTTTGGTCTACATTCACTCTTTTGGATAAAAGCCAAGAATTACAAATGCATCCCGATAAATGTACTCTTTGGTGCGGTCTATGGGCTGGTGGAATTATCGGTCCTTTGTAATGCATGGTTGTGATATTGTCAGGTTTTTTTAAAATAAAAAAATAAAAAAAAAAACACCGGAAAAATCTTCTGGAACGAAAAATGACTGGTTTGGGACCCATCAATATGGCTACACAACGGTCTATGGGGAGGTTCGTTGTCATTTCGTATCCCAGCAACACTACAAAAATTAATTATATAGAGTCCCTTATTTATAGTTGAAAACCCAAAAAAAACAAAAAAACAAAAAAAAAAATGTACTGAAAAATAAAACTTGTATTAGCAATAGCAAATAATCTCTAAATATACATGAGATATTGTTTTGATGACGGTCACAATACCTCGTCTTTACCCACCCATCCTTTGACCCATTCCAAACTCTATAATAGGTCCCTAAATCATGATTATTTCATCCCTCAATCACACCAAGGATAAAGCAGATTAATTTACAGATGCCTGTTTAGAAATCCCATTTTTATTTAATTTTATCAAAATAAAGCATAATTATTACTAGCAAAATATTAATAAAGAATGAAATTAGAAATATATTTTTCAGTATTCATTATAAAAAATAAAAAAAAATTTATTGATAATAAAAAAAAATTAATTAAGTATTGTTATTTAACATGATTATTTGTTTTAATAAAGACAGAAAATCATGTTTTAACTTATCTTAAGAATGCGTTTATTATAAAGAGAAGTAGTTTTTTTTTTTTTTGTTGATTTTTTTTTTTTTTTTTTTTTTATTATTTTGTTCTTTGTGTGTGTGCATGAAAAGAAAAAAAAAAGTTGTTGTAAATTCATGTAATTAATTAGTTTTATGATAACATTTTTTTTGATTAAGATTATTAGGTATTAAATTAATTCATAATAAATTTGATTAAAAATATTTTTTTTTTTTAAAAGATTTTAAGAAAGATCATGTTTCGTTTTTAATCAAAGACAACATTTGTTTCATTTTTGCCAACTATTCAAAAAAAAAAAACAAACAAATAAAAGCTTTTGCTTTTGTTTTGGTTCTAGTCGACCAAGACAAATCGCACACTAAATACAAAACAGTCACAACTCAAAAAATATGACTTTTCAGGAGAAGCGAAAAATAAAACCCTTTGGTTGATACTACAGAAGAAAAGCAATTTTCATTTAAACACACAAACTTCATTCTTCCAGTTAATGAAGAAAATAATGAAAAAGATACTGAGATATGTGTTTTGTGAATTGATTTATAACAAAAAGACGGTATAAAAAAATTTTGAGTTGTGGCTGTTTTGTATTTAGTGTGCGAAATGTCAAAATTGTGAGCGCATAGAGAAAAAACAAATACAAAGAAATTTTGTGTGGCAGATCAATTAAAGTTGTTGGCTGTAAATGTGGAGAGTTTCGCTCAAAGTAAAGCTTTCGGATTAGCCGAAGCTTGCGTTTTAGCCAACTTCAATTGATCTCCACTCACTGAGTTTACACAAAAGAAAAGCAAAAAATATGTATGCATTAACTTTGCTTCTGTCGTTTTTTTTTTTTATTTTTTTTTTTCTTTATAGCATGAAATACAGGGTACTTACCGAAATCCGAACTGATCGAAGAAAGGCCTTTCTGGAGCAGATGAGGATTCGATGATTTGCTTAAAATAATGTTGTTTTTTTTGTTTTAATATATATATGTAGATTCTTTTTAACTACTTTTCTCTCTTTTTGTTTTTTTTTTTTTTTTTTTAGTATTAAGTTTAACTTATTTTCAATAAAATTTTTAATTTGAATTTAAGACAAGCAAGAAAATTTTTGTTTTCTTTGTTATTTTTTTTTTTTTTTTCTTAAATGCACTTATTAACTTTAACCATAACACTGATATAGTTATTTTGTTTTTTTTTTTTTTTTTTTATAAGATTTTCTGCTGGCTTTTTGTATGTTAAATAGTTTCTGTATTTTATGTTTTTATGTTCTTGATGTTTTGGTTCCTAAACGACTCAATTTTGGTAGAATTTTACTGCACCAAACCACGCGTTTTTTGAAACTGCGAGACCAAACTGGTTTCTAAGCTGCGGGAGCTGACTTTGCCAATCTTGGTAATGTAAAGGAAAATAGCGAGGAGATGATGCGGTTTTCTTAATAGAGAAAAGAGAAAACCAAATGTTGCTAACCTTTATGTTTTAAATGTATTTATAATATTACCTTTATATCAAACTGTATTGGGGAGATCATTTAATTGTTGATACGAATTAACTAAGTTAGAATTCTGAATTTTTTTTTTTATAATTTATTATTTTAATTAGAATATTTTTATTTAATTTCTGTTTACCTTTTCATAGTTAAACTTTATTTTGAAATGATAAATTTCAATTAAATTAATGCTTTAGCAGCAGATATAATGAAGGATTTAAAGAAAATTTTTGGATTTTTTTTTTTTTTTTTTTTTTTTTTTTTGACTATTAAGAAGTATGTTTCTTGCCGTGATCTCCGATAGAAAAGAAAGAGTTTGACTTCCTATCTGTGAGCATGGCTATAGTTTTGGCTTTTTTTTTTTTTTTTTTTTTTTAGTACAGGCATGTGAATTTTGCTTTTAACAGTTGGTACTAAACTATGAGAAGTCTGCATGTTAGGTTTGCGTTTAGGGGGTAATTCACAAGGGTAAAATTTTTTAGTTAGAATAAATTCAATATCTAATAAATATTTTAGGAGTTTTAAATTTCATGAAGTTGAAAGCAACTAATTATTATATTTTTATATTATTTATTTTTGTATTTTTTTTTTCAAATTTAACAGGGTTAGGGAGATGTTCATTACACCTTATTTCTTTAAAAATGAGAAAGGATGACGCGTTACCGTGAATGGAAATCGATACAGAACCCTGATCAATAATTTTTTGTTGCCAAATCTTCAAGATATGGATGTGGACGAAATTTGGTTTTAACAGGATCGTGCCACTTGCCATACTGCGAGCGAAACAATCGACTTATTGAAAGAACATTTCAACGACAACATTATTTCGAGAAATAGACCGGTGAATTGGCCTCCGCGTTCGGGTGATTTGACACCACTTGATTATTTTTTGTAGGGAAACGTGAAGTAATTGGTTTATGTGGATAAACCAGCAACGATTGACGCTTTGGAAACCAATATTCAACGTATCATTGCTGAAATACGCCCTCAAATGCTTGAAAAGGTGGTCGAAAATTGGACCTCCACAATGACCTTTGTGCAATATAGTCATGGTAACTATATGCAAGAAATTATATTTAAATGTTAAGTGCCAAGAAATTATCTACCAAATAAAATTTTTTTTTTGCCCATTTCATAATTTGGTATGTGTTTTATTTAAATTTAAAATCAGCAAGCTCTTAAAAAAACACCCGTTATATATTTAAGTTGATGTCAACTTAATTTCGTTTTCAGTTGCGGTGAACGCAAAATTTCTTTTCGTGTAGCTTTCAGTTATTACTTACGTATTTACTTACTAAATAAAGGTGGTCATGACAATCCGTGGTGGGGTTACGGACGACTTAATCAGGTCTCACTAAGCGACTCTGCTTCGCGATTGCCGTCTCCAAATTGTGACATCAAGTGCGGTTAGGGCTTCAACGCCCTGGTCAATCTATCGGAGGCATGGTCTTCCTCTTTGTCGTCGACTCTCGGTTTTCACATCAAACACCTTCTTCACTGAAGCTTTTTTATCCACACGCAAGCTATGACCCATGACTATCAATTTCGTCTTAGAGCTCGTACAGCTCGTGGTTCATTCGAATGAGACAGTCGTCTTTAACTCGAACAGGACCAAAGATTTTGCTTAGAACTTTCCTCTCGAACACCCCAAGAGCGGCTGCATCTGTTTGCAATACCACCCATGCCTCAGTGCCATAGAGATGCACAGGTATGATGAGCATCTTTTAGAGTGTTAGTTTTATCGATCGAGAGAGGGCTCTGGAACCTAATCGCTTACTTAGCCCGTAGTAGTACCTATTAGCAATTGTTATTCTTCGCTTTATCTCTAGGCTGACATTTTTGTTGCTGTTTACGGCGGTGCCAAGGTATGTAAACTCCTTGACAACTTCAAAGTTATATTTGCCTGCTGTGACATGGGAGCCTAGGCGGCGTGGCTTTAGGCCTATTCTTCTCGATAGCGGCGAAAGCAGCAGTTAAATCTTACTTGGTTCGGCCAATAATTTGATATTATCAACAAAAGTAAGGAGCTGGACACCTTTGTACAATATGGTTGCATTGCAATGCACACCTGCCTTTTGTAGGATCCCCTGCATTGTGAAATTTGAAGAGATCGCATGATAGCGGGTCACCTTGTCTGAAATCTCATTCGGTATTAAAGATTTCGGAGAGGTCATTACCTACCTTGAAGGAGCTACATGTATTACTCAATCTTGTCGTGCAGAGTCTTATTATCTTTGCGGGTATGCCGAACTCAGATAGGTCTATCGAACGCAACTTTATAAACAACAAAGAAATGGTGAGTGTCGTTTTGATTTTCGTGGATTTTTCCAGGATTTTTAGGACTTTCTAGGACGAAAGCCACACTGAAAACTCCAATGAATGTTTTGGTAAGCGTTTTCAATCTTTCACACAATTCGCTCAAAAAAACCTCGAACGCGCTGGAAATAAGACTGATACCGGACTGATATCGGATCGCCTTTCTTTAGTATAGGACAAAGCACGTTGAGATTCTAATCTTCTAATCTTATCAATTCACCGCCACCGGTCTTAAACAATTCAGCAGCCAAGCCGTCAGCACCTGCTGCTTTGTTGTTTTTGAGTCGCTGGATAGCAACTTTAACCTCGTCATGGCAAGGTGGTGGAATTACCACTTCATCATCGTTTATTGGTGGTGTCAGACTGCATTCTACAAGGGTGGATTTGTTGGGATCATCACCCGCAAGCAGATTGGAAAAATGCTGCCTAGATAATTTCAGTGATCACTGCGTATCTACAACTAGATCACCATTTTCATCTCTACCAGTGGGTGCTTAAGGCTTCAAAGCTTGGGTTGATCTTGGATCTTGGCGGCAACAATAAATGGTCTAAGTCAGTATTGACCTTCTAGACATGTGCGTACAGTACGCTCGATGCGTGCCTTCCGTTGATCATAATACGAGCAATTTGGCTTCGCGTTTCTTATCTGGGGACAACCAGGTGGCCTTGTGGATATCAAGGTGTTGGAATCTGGTAATACTAACATTCTGCCTAAGATCGTTGTTCGATGTGGTCTCGTGCAGACTAAACTGATCGACAGTGAAGCCAAAGAAACATTTTTTCCGACCTACGCGTTGAAATTGCCGAGGACTATTTTCGCGTCATGGGCCGAGCAGTGGCCATATATGTCCTCTAGTCTTCCGTAGCAGATGTCCAGGTGTGCGCGTAAATTAGGCTTATATTGAAGAATTTTGGCTTGATTGTGGCCAGCCTTTTGTTTATTGGTGTGAACCGGAAAACAAGGTGGCATAGTTTCCGGTTTACGACGCATCCGTATCCAAATTTGCACTTCTCCGCATTGCAGCTGTGAAAGCTATCGCAGTCTCTTAGAGCAGTTTGTGCTGTGCATTGCATCTCCCGAATGGCGGTGTTGTCAGCTTTTAAATTTAACGAGGCCTTCCTCCAATTGCAAAGAAGGACCGTTTATATCAAGGGTTCAGACATTCCAGGTACATATCCGTTAATCATTGTTCGTTTTCGTTTACGGTGGTTGTCAACGTAGTAGGTTTTCTTATCCGAGGCTGGTTTGGTTTTCCTTGGACAGTTGTAATGTGCTGGAGACCAAAACCCTACATACATTCCATTTTTAAGGTCTTGTAGGTACCCCTCAAGTTTAAAGTCTAGGGGAAACAGGCAGTTTTGGGCATGTCGCTTTTGAGGAGGCTCCAACTCGCCTTGGCAATGTCAGTTGCGGGCTATGTAGTTTTTTTGGTCAAGACGCAGTGCTTGTCCAACAATACGCCCTTTCTCACCCTAGATACCTTACGAAGCACAAATCCCCCTTCTCACCCCGATACCTATGCAGAACCACAGAAATCGGCTTACTTCTATATCTAGACACCGTCCAATATCCGCAACCTGTGACCGATCCGTCAGCTTGTAGCTCTGTTCCTCTAGATTTCCCACAGAACCCACGGTACACAGTATAACAAAATAACGAAGCACAAATAAAATTTACAAATTTAAAATCGGCAAACGGGGTAAAAATTTTTCGAAATTTTTAGAGAAAAGAATATGGCTAAAATTGGCACATCATACCCAATAACTAACACCAAAATTACAGCACTAGAACTCAATGGTGCCACTTAATATCAGTTAGATTTTAAAAAACACAACATAAAACTGACTTGAATTTTTTCAAAATAATTTTTTCTAATACTTTATTTTCCATACATTTACATATTTTTTAATGTATTCCAAACGCCCCATCATTTTTCAGGCTTTTACTTTTTATACCCTAAACCTGAAAGGTCAGGGTATATTAACTTTGTGCAAACGTTTGTAACGCATAGAACGAAGCAAGTCCGGTATAGAAAAGTATATATATTCTTGATCAGCGTCACCACGTGAGTCGAGCTATCTATGTCCGTCCGTCCGTCCGTCCGTCCGTCCGTCTGTGTGTTGTCCGTATACACAGGATAAGAAGAAGGAGTTGAGATAATTGGATGAAACTTGGTACACATAGTCACATGAACCCAAGGATCTGCACTATTGAATATTTTTGGAATACGCCCACGGACACGCCTACCTCCCATACAATGCAAAAATGTAAAACTGCATAACTCAGCTCATAATAAGCCTACAACAATCAAATTTGGTGTGTATGTGTTTGATATCAACACAAAGATGTTTTTGAAAATGGATGTCGTCCGCCAACGGACACGCCCACCTCCCATACAACCCAAAAATTGAAAACGCAATAAATAAGTCTCTGTTTAACCTACAGAGATAAAATGTGGCAGGTATAATATTTATAACAAACTAAAGATGGTTTTGAAAAATGGACATCATCCGCCCACGGACACGCCTACCTCCCATACAACGCAAAAATTGAAAACTGCATAACTCAGCTCATAGTTAACCTACAACAATAAAATTTAATATGTATGTGTTTTATACCAACACAAAGATGTCTTCGAAAAATGGACGTCATCCGCTCACTGACACGCCCACCTCCCATACAACCCAAAAATTGAAAACGCAATAAATAAGCCTGTGTTCAACCTAAAGAGCTAAAATTTGGCACATATGTTTTTTATGGCAAGACAAAGATGGTTTTGAAAAATGGACGTCATCCGCCTACGGACACGCCTACCTCCCATATAACCCAAAAAGTTGAAAACTCAATAAATAAGGTTATGTTTGTCATAGAGAAATTAAATTTGGTATGTATGTATTTTATAACAAAACAAAGGTGTGTTCAAAAGTTGGGAGTAATCCGTCCAAAAACTCGCCCACCTCCCATAGCGAAAGCACAATAAAGGCATTAACTGTGAACTACAGGAATAAAACTTGGTACGTGTACATTTTTCATCAACATTTAAATGCACATAAAATATAGGCTTCATTAGCCCACGGACACGCCCATTTACAATACAAATTTTTTTGTTTTTGAAAAGTGGGTTTAGGGTATTTCATAGTCGGCCTAGACCGACTTTAGACTTTCTTTACTTGTTTTTTTATAAGTTATATCAGATTTTTAATCTTCTTACACACTGATTATCGGTTAAACGGATTAAACCGGCTTTTTCCTGTCAAATATTCGAAAAAAACTGAGCCATTTTCGGGCTATTGGAGAAACCGGTTTTTACATTTTATGGATTATTTGACACTTATTTCTGTTCACGTTTGACTACCTACTTCTGTTTCACGTAATATTTTACTTAAAACTTTTAACCGGTTTTTAGTTTAAAACAAATGAAAAACCTGTTTTTATATTTTGGACAGGATAGCAATTTTATAAAAAGAAAAATTTCAAAGAAAGCATTAAAGTTTAATTGGAGCAAAAAAGCAAACTATTTCAAAAATCAAAATAAAAATTTCACAGAAAAACTAGACACACACATAATCCAAGAGTTAATTGAACAAAGGCAAAAAAAAGGGAAAAAAATATGATTCCAAACGAAGAAATGCATGGAATATTTTTGTGCTGATTGTAGAAATTATACAAGATGAAATTGCTTGATAAGTGGGAGTCGCATCAGTTCAATGCGCCTCATTTTCACTTTGTGCAGTAATTTCTGAAGAAAGGTTGTGACTCATTGCTTTTGTATTAGAATTTATTGAAAATATATTACAAGCTAGTCTTTCAGCAATGCCTAATAGCTAAAAATTATATATTTTATTTTTTGGTTAGCTAAGAAGTTAAAGTTCTCTGTTACTTATTCACTTGAATAGAGCCCAAAGCATTATTTCATTCATGAAACTCAAGTCAGCAAAAGTTACACGAACAAAAACTTAATGTTTAAAACAAATGAAAAAGCAATCAAACAACATTTCGAACAGCTTTCATTCAAATATCCACTCTTTTGTTATATGATTTCTAAATATGAATAATTATTCATAAGTTCTTTAGGCATTGAAGTAAATTTAATATGATATTGAATAAATTTACTAATTTTAACGATTCTAGCTTAAAAAGTAGTTGCACAAAAGTTCAATGTACTCGTTCCTTAAAGCCACTCGAGCTGAAATCTTCTGTTGTGCCCCAACATCAGTTCACTCGGAATACTTTTGCATATTTGTTGCCCGTCTGCAGCTGGCAATTCAATTAGTCTGCCACTAATTTGCAGTTTAATATGAATAAAGCGCCTCTGTTATACAGCAAATGTCACCAAACATGTGTCCACAATTCAATTCGTTTTGCAGTTTAAACAATTTTTGTTTTTTTGTTTTTTTGGTAATTTGTTCCTTCTGTCGCCAGTCAACTCCATCTTTGTAATTGCTTGAACCACTGCAATACTTATTCAAATTTACTACCATATGAATGTTTGTTGACTGACTAAAATTCGCCATCCGAAATGAACATTTCCTGAATGGCTTTTAATTAAATGCGTTTTCGTTGGCTTCATTTGCCATGGATTAGTCGTCCCTTTCATGTAAGACTGTCCTAGAGCTGCTTTTGAATCCTGAGTTTGAATTAAATTGAAGTGGCTTAGATTTTGACAAGCTAGAAGCGAACTAACGTCATGTTAAATTGGGACAAAATGAGCGACGATAAGGATGGACACTTGTTCGTATCTCACTATGATTTGGTTTCCGGCACTCCGAATTCAATTGGCACGTCTTTTGAAAAGCAGCAACAAGATGAAACAAATGCAGCAGTTGCAGATTTCCTCTTAGATATTTAAGGAGTTCAGTTATAATCATCAGCAACACCATCAACATCATCCGTCTGCAGTTCAGAGAGCAACTTTAATTGAAATGAAAGCAAGTTTTATAATACAGTAAATATTTATTTAAATATTGGAGTATATTAAAAAGATTAAAATTTTTAGGTAGACATAGATAAAACTAGTAGGATATATCTTCGACTTGGCCGAAGTTAAAATACCCCCACCTGCCGAAGGGCAAACAAATCTTAAATTGGAGCGCATTTTGTATTAGATTTTAAAAGGTTTTATTATTCTTATGTGTCTAAAATACATACATATCAAATTGTTTTCCTGCACCTTAAATATAAGCCTTTTTATAAAATGTTCAATTATGGGGTTGTATGAGAGGTTGGAGTGTTCGTGGTGGTTTGAGTTTTGTAGCTTAAATATTAACCTTTTTATATAGTTTTCACTATAATGACTTCTATGGGAGATGCTCGTGTAAGTGGATTGATGACGTCCATTTTTCTTACACATTTTTGATATAAAATTAATAAATATCTTATTTTATTTTTGTAGCTTCAACACAAGCCCCATTATATAGTTTTCAATTTTGAGGTTGTATGGGAGGTGGGCGTGTTAGTGAGTGGATGACGTCCATTTTTCTAACATGTCTTATTTCTGATATAAATTAAATTAATATCTAATTTTATTATTGTAGCTTCGACAGAAGCCTTTTAATATAGTTTTCAATTTTTGGATTGTTTGGGAGGTGGGCGTCTTAGTGGGCGGATCACGTCCATTTTTCTAACATGTCTTTTTTTTATATATATAACGAATCAATACCAAATTCAATTATTGTAGCATCGACACAAGCCTCTTTATACAGTTGTCAATTTTGGGGTTGTATGGGAGGTGGGCGTGTTAGTAGGTGGATGACGCCCATTTTTTTATCACACCTCAGTTTTGACATATAATATTTAAATACCGAGTTTCCGTCTTGCAAATTTAATATTAGCCGCTTTATAGATTTTTCAATTTTGCGGTTGTATGGGAGGTGGGCGTTATAGTGGGTGAATGACGTTAATTTTAAACACATCTCTCAAATAAACACATCTCAGTTTTGATATAAGACACACAAATACCGAGTTTCAGTTTTGTAACTTTAATATTAGCCACTTTATAGAGGTTTCAATTTTGGGGTTGTATGGAAGGTAGGCGTGGTTTTCATCCGATTCAGCCCATTTTCAAACTTGATCTTAGTTTTTTTAAAAAAAGCTGAAATATTGAATTTCAGTACGATAGCTTAAAAATTACTGCTGCAATCGTGTCCACAGACAGACGGACAGACGGACAAACGGACAGACGGACAGACGGACAGACAGACGGACTTGGCTAAATCAACTCAGGTGGTGATGCTGATCAATAATATATATACTTTTCTATACCTACCACGCCTTTTTTTAGGCGTTGGTAGGTATACACGTCGTGACAAAATTAATATACCTCTTACGCAGTACGCGTGGGGGTATAAAAATCATGATTTTCTGTCAGAGATGAAATAAATCTTTCGATTGAATGTTAATAGCGTAATTGGAACAATTTACATTTTTTTTTTAAGTGAAACTTCTTTAGCCGAGTAAACAACATACGGCGAACAAAACGGGTAGTAAAACCGATGAAACGAATGAAACTGTGGCGAATTAAGGTGAATTTAGGTCAATTTAGGTGAAGTTAAGTGTTCGACACACGCTATAAATTCGAAGGAAAAAATTATCAAATAATGGTTTGAGTCCCAACTAACAGACGAATTACTCATCAACGTTTTATGCCATACTGAGGTCAGAGACGGGTCATTGGCAATGTCATGGAGACCATGAATTTCGACAAAAATGGATGAATCTATGGCCAACCTGATGCAATGGGATTGTCAGAGGTCAAAAGCGGGTCATATGTACTTTAATGTATTCAATGGAGCATTTGGAAAAATATGGATGATTCTATGGCCGATCGTCATTCGCAGGTGGTCATTGAAAATTTAATGGACTCCATTTTTAAGAACATTTTCTTACAAGATTAACTAAATTTATATTGATGATGATGAGAAATGGGTTCATTACGATAACCCTTAGCACTAAAAACATACGGGCTGGGCCACTCGGCCATACCCAAAAATCGAGGCCAAAGCCAATTCACAGTGACAAGGTTATTCTCTGTGTTTGGTCTCTATATTTTTTGGGGCCGTGGTGTACTATAGGATGCTACAGCTAGGTGAAACTATCACAGGGCAACTCTACCGAACTCAATTGTTGCGTTTGAACCTACCATAGAAGCAAAAACTTCCAGAGTGCGATCAAAGGTGCCATAAGGTAATTTTGGAACATGACAACGCTAGGCCACATGTTACGGAGCCGATCAAAACATACCTTGAAACGCTGAAATGGGAAGCCTAAAATTTGCTTTCTTTGATGAAGCATGTAACTGAGGATCAGCACTTTCGCTCTTTACAAATAAACTTAATCTTCTAAGACTAAATAAAAAATTCTCTACTTTTTTGGGTTAAAGATTCACTTGCACCGTGCGTGGCGGCCACACACATATATTTTTTTTTATGATATATAAAATTCTACAATGGTATACCATCAAATTTCTGAGGAATGTACTGTTATTTTTGTATTTGCTTGAAGAATATTCGAACAATTTGGAATAAAGTTTCAGTTTTTTAATCTCCAGTATTTCCCATAAACTTTAGTGGTATTTCCCATAGGTTTTGTATTGAAACCTATGTTGGCTATGGCTGTGCGCGTTAGGAGAGTGGCGTGCGAGCCAATGAATATCGGCAAACTTGAGTTTGAACTACCATCTGACACAGAAAGTTGTTCCATTAGAAATGGATATTTTGATCAGCTGACCTCTCTCTGCAGACAATGGCAAACCTCAGAAAGCGAGATTGAGGGCTTATTTCACTATTTCAATGTTTCGCAGAAATATTATATAATAAGATAATGATAATTGTATAGTTAAGACATTATAATGATTAGTTTTTATTTTAATTTTTCATTTCAATTTTTAACGAAGCTGTTCAAAGCACACTATGTTTTAATACTATCCTTAACCTTTTTGTAATTTTCTTTTTTTTTAATTAAATGTCACTCATACGCCACAGTGTACTTTCACATATAATCAAATTTTTTCAACGAAATTTTGGGAAAACAAATTCACCGTGCCGAAATGCCCTTTCTTCACTTTTTTGCTTTTTTCTTTTAAACTAATGTATTGTAAATTCCCCCCTCTCCTACCCAATATTGGGAATTTTCTATAGTTTGTATATAAAAAAAATAACCAACCCAAAACTTACATAGAATTTACAAACACACGTCTCCAAATATATCTCCTACGACCTCCTTTGGAACCGTTTTGTAATTAAGAATATAAATTCAGTAAATTTAATTTGATTTAAAATATCTTGCTTGGTTAATTTTCTTATATATGCCTACCTATAAAAATTATGTTAAAAAAAATGTATAGTAATTTTTGAAAAAATATGAATAATGTTTATATTTTTTTCGACTAAATTTGCGTCTTATCGCATAATTTTGGATGATGTTTAGATGGGAAACTCGTTGTAAAGTTTAGACAAATTAGGATAATTGTGAAAGAACCTCATCACGGTTGACTAGCTAACGTGCACAATTATCAAGAATTCAGCGACAATAAAAAAGACGCGATAAAGCAAATTCATCGTTTCAGACGAATGTAAGTATGAGAGCGCATAAATGGGTTTTGAAGGCAGTAGATCGAACGAATTTTTTTAAAGTCAAATAGCTGGAGAACTGAAGTCGAATAAATCCGTTAACAGCGTTACAGACAGGGATGAAGCGATCAGCTATGAAGCGACGGAATTTTTGAACTCCCTTGATGTGCCAGGAATTGTGCCGCATCATCATTGAAGGTGGGATCGATCATAATCATGTTATGGAATCTGAATCATATAAATTTGTGCCATGGTATGCCAAGTCGGTCTGTCAAGAAACTGATAAACAATGTGGTTCAAGTGGCTATCATCAAGGACAACTTCAAAGGAGAGGAAGTTCTCAACACACAATTTCTGATTCAGTTCTCCGTTTGAAAGGCTTTTGCGATGGCAATCAATAATTGAAGGCCAATCGTTGAATGTTTGTGGGATTAATCTCGAATTTACAGTGGCTCAAAGTTGTAATGCAACAAACTAAAAAATTTAATTCAAATCCAAATTTAAGTTGTTTTGATGGTCCAACTAGCAAATTTTTGTATATTTTCAAAATAGTTTGATGTGATGCATATAAAATAATTAAAAAGAATTGTGAATTCCCTTCTGCAGCAGTTTGCAGCAATAGGACGGCTCCATATTCTTCCATTCTTCAATAATAACTGATTAAGCAAATCTCGAGTAGAAATAGTGAGATTTTTAAACTTTTCCTCTAGGTAACTCCATGTGTGCTCAATAGGATTGAGGTCTGCAAAGTGGGTTGGAGTTTCCAAGACATTTGTCAATTACTAAGAAGTCAGCTTCTTACATTATAGGCCTTGTGTCTCGCATCGTTATCCTGGTCAAATGAAAATTAACTCTCAATGCCCCACTTTCTCACACATATCAACAAAGTATTTTTGAATATATTAAGGTATACGTGTCGGTTCATAATACCATCGATGATATGAAGAAATTTAGTACAAAGGTTCAACTGCTTCCAAAATAAAACATAGGCAATAAAAACTTCCAAAGACTTTCGTAAGAGGGCTCTTTAAGTAGTGCATTTTTAAGACTCAATATCTCCTAAACTCCTGGACCGATTTCAATGAAATGTGCTATGAAGGTTCAACGGCACCCAAGATAAAGCATAAGTAGAAAAGTGTGAGGAAGTATGTGGGCGTGGCACTCTATAAAAACTCCTAAACGCCTGAACCGATTTCAATTAAATTTGGAATGAAGCTTCAACTGATCCCAAAATAAAACATCAATAACTCCTAAACTCCACAACCGATTTCAATGAAATTTGGTATGAACGTTCAATTGCACCCAAAATAAAACATAAAATATACAAAATTTCAAAGACTTCTGCAAGAGGGCGCTTTAAGTAGTGCATTGTTAAGACTCAATAACTCCTAAATGACGTGACCGATTTTACTAAAATTTGGTAGGTGAAATAACTTGACCCTGCAACAGAATTGGAACTATTTATATTTCAGAAAACTTCCGTGAGAGGTCGCTTTATTCAGGTAACTATGTTTAGCTCATTCACGTCAAAGCGGATGAACCGATTTTGAAGAAACTTGATAAGCATTTGTATCTGTTACTGAAATAGATCCTATGTTTTTAAAACTTCTTTCCACAAAAATCAAGAAATGAGCCGAAGGCAGATGAAGTTAAGAACCAAAGACGAACGAAGAAATAGAAGTTAAAAGAATACGAGCAGAAGCTATATAAAGATGAAAAAAAAATTAACCCAACAGTATCAACCAAAACCGAAAATGAACGAAGACACTCAAAAAATCGAATCGATGCTGATAGGATTTTTAAAAATTCGAATTTTTTTGTGATAAAATTGCATATAAAATGCAAGCTAAGAACAACTTTAAACGAATTTTTCTCGAAATGACTTTTCAAACTGCATACAGAAACAAATTTAACGGAATATGATAAAAAAGGCATTATATTCAGAGAAAAATGGTTTATAGACTAAAAGTCTATAAACTTTGCTCGAGGGAATGCCTTTTTCTAAATGCGATCCTAAAAATTCTCTAAAAATAGTAAAAAGTTTCTCTGAAAAACAGAAATATATAAAAATATATCGTTTTTAGAGAAAAAGACTTTTTATTTTTGAAAACACATTTGGTTTTATTGAAGAAAATACTTCAATACTAAATAGTGAAATTTAATCAAAATAGAGGAAAC
Source organism: Tetanocera ferruginea (assembly GCA_958299015.1). NCBI lineage: Eukaryota > Metazoa > Arthropoda > Insecta > Diptera > Sciomyzidae > Tetanocera > Tetanocera ferruginea. The sequence goes on along the minus strand of OY282644.1, from coordinate 34,945,421 downwards.
ATTTTTCATTTTCAATAAATTTTTCTCTATAAATGAGATTTTTTTTCTGCGAGCAAAATATTTGTCATTGTAAGAGACATTGAAATATTTCCATTTCCTAGAATTGAAGAAATATTTCTTCGAAAATGTTAAAATTTATTCTAATTGAAGAACATTTTTGGAGTTTACTCCTTTAGAATCGATTTGCATGAAAAGAAATTATATTAGGGCACTGAGAAAAAAAACACATACCTTGCTCCGGTAAAAAATTTCTCTATATTTGAGAATAGCAATTTTTCTCTTTTTCAAATAAAATTTTCTTCAATTAGAATAAATTTTCACATTTTCGTAGAAATATTTCTTTACTTCTAGGAAATGGAAACATTTCAATGTCTCTAATAATGATAAGTATTTTTCTCGCACAAAAAATTTCTCATTTAAAGAGAAATTTTATTGAAAATGAAAGACTTTTCTTATATTTTGATAAAAAATTCACTATGAGAAGTATTTTCTTCAATAAAAACAAATATTTTCTCAAAAAAAAAAAGTATTTTTCTCTAAAAATGATATATTTTTCTATTTCATGGTAGCTTTTTATCATTTTTAGAGAATTTTTAGTATCGCAATTAGAGAATAGCTTTCTCTGGAGCAAAGTCTATATCATTTTTCTCTAAATATGATGCTTTTTTATCATATTCCGAGACACTTTTTTCTGAGTGGGGGTAAAGTCAAATTTTCAACTATTTTTCGTTACGGTTGAATTTTCAACTATTTTTGCGTTATGGTTGAGTTTTCAACTTTTTTTTTTTGAAAAAGATAAAATTGCTTTTATCGAAAAATAAAGAAACTTTTCACCGGAGAAAGATATGTGCTTATTTCTGAGTGTGGGTGACCATTTTTCTCAGAAACCAGACGTCAGATCGAGACGTTGAAGATGTCATTTTTTTTATCATGACTGGCAGGTACAGTTTTACGGAAATTTGACTAAATACTTTCGACGGAAGTAGGGGCAAAACCCCAGAAAACGATTATTTAAAAAATTTTAAAATTTAATTGATAATTTAAAAAATGTTTAAATGAGAGCAGTTTTGAAAATTGTCCTTTTTCTGTGCTCGAGGCACAACCCCGAGTAACACCGGGTTACATCAGCTAGTATTTAATAAAAAACTTTGACAAACGTAGATTCCTGGTTATGCCAATAAATCAAAAAACGTTGCTTATACTGAGGTATTCAATTAGTGAAATGAAAATATCATAACTTTATTATCATTTTACTATATATTATAATTTGCTTTCAAATACAAATAATATGCAAATATTTTAACGTTTTTTACTATTGCAATTTTTTTAAGAATTTAACACAGGTACCTATAATTGATAAAGATAAAATGTCCATGGCGAAGCCTCGGATCACCACAGCTAGTTTTCGTATAAATCAATTCAAACTGCACATCTCTTTTTACTCTAAAAATGTGTTTTTCATCACTGTATTCTGGAAAAATTACATGATGTCTGTTTAAATGATTATTTCATTGCATCTACATCCTCGACTGCAAAGTTTTATTTTTGGTTTGCTCTCCTGAAGATTTATGCTTTTTGAGTTGTGACTGTTTTATATATAGTGTGCGATATGTTGGTTTTTGTTTTTAATTGATACCGTCAGATGGCACTCAGGTCGAGATATAGAAAACGCGTAATTTCTCAAGAACCAATGGACAAAATTAAACCAAATTTTGGTGAAATGTTAGTTTTATTCAAATATTTACAAAATTTTCTCCGGTAGCGCTGGCATCGAGATATTTAAAATAATTGTTTTTTGTGAGAAAATCTATAGGTATTTTTTTAATTTCTATAATTTTGATATGGTTTTCACTCAAAAATTAATACTAGCTGAAATTTTGGTAGCCGTTTTTGGAGTCTGATATAATTTAGAAGAGAACAGTTTTGCCACACCTTGCCAATTATTGTTATTATTCTTTTAAAACATGCTAATGACTAGACAGCGCATTGTTTCACATTTTAGAACCCATACATAAAATGCAGCAACAGAAGAACAAAGAAGCGCCGAATATTATCAGCTAGTAAAATGTTAAAAGTATTTTCAAAGAATTCAAAAATGGATACAAATCGTCACACACAATAAATGAGAAAGTGCCATAGTTTCCATAAGTAAATGTTTGTCAAACTTGTTCTATTTTGAAATTATTAATAATTTTCTGTCACTTCGTTTAAAAAGCAACACAAGCTATAAACATGATTGCATCAATATCAAGCAAACATAGAAGATTCTATTCTATTCATATTAAGAGTTTTTAATGTAATCATTGTCAAGTTCTTAAAGTTTATCTACAAAATTATGATGCTGACTGTTGAATTCTTGATATATGTTTTAAATTATGCAGTGTTGCATATAAAATATGCAATTTTCTTCACTAACACTCGATGCCAGATAAGACATGACAGCCTGGCATCTGATATAATTATTTCTTGCCTTCTGCAGTGCCAATTCCAGTACATTGACTACAATTGCCGCCACATTTAATTTCCGACAGTAAAATAGCAAAATGCCTGCACCACATTTACAAAAACAACAAGAAACTTCAAAGTCATAACATTGATCGGCATGGAAATGAATTTTACTACGAGTATAGATGACTCAAAATTGAAACAATTAATGCTTCAATATTTTCAAGTTTAGACTAACTGAGCTGCCTGAACACACTAGAAGGAATAGGTTAGCTTAGTGGAGATTCTTGAAATAATAACCACAAAGCTTATTTGTAAGTTAGATGAAGCAAACTGATGTACAGCTTGTTTATATCATACTTCATCAATGCTGTATTAATGCATAAATCAAATCTGTTATGCATAAATTTTATGCTTATTTGCACAAAATATTTGTAGTTGAAAGGTAGACAAGGAAAAAAAAAATCTAATTTATGACGTTACTGTTGTCATTGTTCTATATGAAAAGCTTGAAGTTAAAATCAACTTTGATCTATTCCTTATCTTCTGATTGATATGAATGTGAACACTGCACAGTACACAGTACTAGTTTGTACTAATAACTGGCTCTACTGCAACATACATCATCTTCATGCTCTGCCTGCACTTGATGTTGGAAACAAGAGACAAAAAGAAGTCAAAGTCCTGCATAGCTTGGTACAAGTGGTACGTTTTGTTTACCTTGTGAACAATGCCCAACATGAGCTTGGAATGTAAAACGAATCAGAAGTTTTTATTTTCTATTCTAATTTTACCTCCTTCTTGCAACTTTATGCGGACAAATGCCAACACGTCTAAAAACATCAAAATTACCAAGAAAAGCTGCAATCGAAGTTGAACAATTGGATGAATTGTGCTGGAAACTGTTAGGTTTTTGTGCATGCCAGCAACATCAAAGCCATTCATGCCATTGTTTGTGGCATTGCAGTTGACAGGTGTTAAAATGGTCTAGAATGGGCAGTCGTGATGACCAATATGTAAACTTTGGTGAATAGCTTATTTTTTTTGTTGCTTTTTTTTGTTTCACTTTGAACAACTTTAGCAGAACTGACGGCAGAATAAATGCAACTTTGAACACAAAAAGAAAAAATATAGCAATTTATTGAAAACCACAAGTAAACTAAATTCATTATTTTTTTCCTGCTTTGAGATTTGGAAAGATATCAAACGAACTATTGCTGATGGAACTCTATTTGATTTAAGCATGAACATTTTGTGCAAAAGTTTCAATTTAGTTGATGTATTGCGTTTGATTTTGCATTGAACTTTGATCTGAGATATCTTATTTTCAATATAATCTTTACTTCTTTTTATGAAATTATATAATATATAATTATATTTTATATAATATTATATAATATACTAGCGGATGCAACCCGCTGTTACTCGGGGTTGTGCCTCGAGCAAAGAAAAAGGACGGTTTTCAAAACTGCTCTCATTTTAACATTTTTTAAATTATCAATTATATTTGAAAATTTTTTAAATTATAGTTTTTTTTGGTGTTTTGCCCTCTCCTTTCAAATTTTCGTAAAACTGTACCTGCCAGTCTTGATTAAAAAAAAAATAATATCTTTAACACCTCGATCTGATGGTTGGTTTCTAGGAAAACGGTCACCCACACTCAGAAAAAACACATATCTTTTTTCGGTGAAAAATTTCTTTATTTTCGATAATAGCAATTTTCTTTTTTTCAAATAAAATTTTCTTCAATAAGAATAAATTTTCACATTTTCGAAGAAATATTTCTTCACTTCTAGAAAATTTAAATATTTAAATGTCTCTTATAATGATAAATTTTTTTCTCGCAAAAAAAAATTCTTATTTATAGAGAAATTCAAATGTTTTGATAAAAAATTCACTGTGAGAAAAGTATTTTCTTCAATAAAAACAAAAGTTTTCTCAAACATAAAAAGTCTTTTTCTCTAAAAACGATATATTCTTATAAATTTCTCGTTTTCATTGAAGCTTTTTATCATTTTTAGAGAATTTTTAGAATCGCATTGGGAGAAAGGCATTTCCTTTTTAACATATTCTCAGAAACTTTTTTGTGGGTGCAGTTGGAAAAGTCATTTCGAGAAAAATGCGTTTAAAGTTTTTTTTAGCATGCATTTAAAATGCAATTCTATCTCAAAAAATTTAAATTTTATTCGATTTTTGGATTGTCTTTGTTCAACTTCAGTTTTGGTCAATACTGTTCGGTTAATTTTTTTTCATCTTCATACAGCTTCTGCTCGTATTCGTTAAACTTGTTTTTTTTTGTTCATCTATAGTTCTTGACTTCGTTTGCCATCGGCTTTTTCCTTGATTTTTGTCGAAAGAACTTTTAGAACCATAGGATCCATTTCAGTAACAGATACAAATGCTTACCAAGTTTCATCAAAATCGGTTCATCTGTTTTGACGTAAATGGGCCAAACATAGTTGATTGAATAAAGCGCCCTCTCACGGCTGTTTTCTAAAATTTAAATAACCTCAATTCTGTTACAGGGTCAAGTTATTTCACGTACCAAATTTCATTGAAATCGGTCCAGGCGTTTAGGAGTTATTGAGTCTTACAAATGCACTACTTAAAGCGCCCTCTTGTGGAAGTATTTGAAATTTTTTATATATTTTATGTTTTCTCTTGGGTGGAGTTGAACGATTAAACCAAATTTCATTAAAATCGGTACAGGTGTTTAGGAGTTATTATGTCTTTAAACACACTTCTTAAAGCGCCCTCTTGCGGATGTTTTTGGAATTTTTTAAAACCCATGTTTTATTTTAGGAGCAGTTAAACCTTTATACAAAATTTCATTGAAATCGGGGCAGGCGTTTAGAAGTTTTTATAGAGTGCCACGCCCACATACATTCGCCCACTTATTTACACCGTCTATGTTCTTTCTCTCTATCAAACGTACTTGTTGTTCAAATTTCAGCTCAATCGGATAAACGGTGTGCGAGCCTATAAGTAACAGACAGACAGAGGGACAAACATTTGATTTTATATATTAGAAGATAATAATAACTTTCGTTGATATGGAGCTTGAAAATCTTTATTTAAAAAAATGGGAAAACATTGGAAATAATCAGATATTTTTACAAAAACTTTGATTTTCAAAGTATGCAAAATTCATTTGTTTAGCGATGAACAGTTTTTCCCCAGAAATAAAAGCGCAGATTTTTTTAACGAAGATATGTTATTGTTCAGTAGATATACGCACATCTATGAAAAGTGGAATAGATCCGTTTAAGTCCTTTCAAACAGATAGAGATTTCATGACCAGTAATGTTGGGTCTCGATGAGTCCGAAGTGATATTTAAGCCGGGTTTTCTCTCAAAATAGTATCAAAACAAATATTTTCTATTTTGGAAGTTTTAAAAAAAAATTCTTTATGAAAGTGCATAGTTGTCTAACAAACATGCAATTTTTAGTATTTATATTTTATAAAACTTTTGCATATGAATCTGTCTTGAAAATTATCAGTCATCAACTTCATCTCGTTTTTTATCAATTTATACTTATGCAGCGATTATTGTTGAATTAGAAGCTGCTCCTTCACATTCACTTTGACTCGGAGCGCCTCATATGGTCTCAATATATTATGTCCTCTGTAGTAAGTAAATCTTGTGCACGGTTAAAAATATTGATCTCAATTTAAGGCAATCCTGTACTATTTATATGACGACACCAAAGTGTATTTAACTTAACACCACTTGAAATACTTAAACGAAGTTTTAGTCATGTATTGGATTAAAATTTAAACCACTTCACACACTAAAATTAAGTTTTAGTCCAGCATGGGGTAAACATTTAAACCACGTAAAATACTAAACTTAGTTTAAGTCTAGCAATTAATTTAAATTTAAATTGAAACATTAAACTCCTATCGGTTTAATTTTTTAGTTTTATAAGTAGTAGTATTTTAAAAAGTAGTAATTCAAATAAAAAAATAATTTATGGAGGGATGTGACATTCGCGACAGCGAAAACAGACCTTGTTTTAAAAATTCATAACTCAGTCAAAAATAAACATTTTTCCAAAATTTTTATGTTTCATAAATTTTAATAAAATTTTTATATATTTTATTATTGCAGAAAATTGAACAAATTACAATAAAACAAATTCAAAAAAAAATGTATTTTTCACTCCGACATGGTATTAAAGAGCTCCAAACTGGCGGCAGAGGAAAAAAGGCGGCCTCGTGGTTGCAGCGCTGGGAGTCGCAAAAATTGTCCGATCTGGAAAAGAAATGAGTTTTTTAAATCTAACCAAAATTAGTTATCGTATGATAGGAGCTTTTTTTCAATTTTTGGTGATGTTCCAAATTTGAAAGAGTGTTTTTTCATAAAAAATCAAATAAAATTTAGAACAAGTAAAGAAAGTCTAAAGTCGGTCTAGGCCGACTATGAAATACCCTAAACCCACTTTTCAAAAACAAAAAAATTTTTTCTTAAATGGGCGTGTCCGTGGGCGGATGAAGCCTATATTTTATATGCATTTAAATATTGATGAAGAATTTACACATACCAAGTTTTATTCCTGTAGCTCGCAATTAATGCCCTTATTGTGCTTTCGCTATGGGAGGTGGGCGAGTTCATAGACGGATTACTCCCAATTTTTGAACACACATTAGCTTTGGTATAGAATACAAACATATCAAATTTAATTTCTCTATGACAAACATAACCTTATTTATTGAGTTTTAAACTTTTTGGGTTGAATGGGAGGAAGGCGTGTCCGTAGGCAGATCACGTCCATTTTTCAAAACCATCTTTGTCTTGTCATAAAAAACATTTGTGTCAAATGTTAGCTCTGTAGGTTACACTGAGGCTTATTTATTGTGTTTTCAATCTTTGGGTTGTATGGGAGGTGGGCGTGTCCGTTAGCGGATGACGTCCATTTTTCGAAGACATATTTGTGTTAGTATAAAACACATACATATCAAATTTTATTGTTGTAGGTTTACTATGAGCTGAGTTATGCAGTTTTCAATTTTTGCGTTGTATGGGAGGTAAGCGTGTCCGTGGGCGGATGATGTCCTGTTTTCAAAACTATATTTTTTTTGTTATAAAAAACATATGTGCCAAATTTAAGCTCTTTAGGTTGAACACAGGCTTATTTATTGCGTTTTCAATTTTTGGGTTGTATGGGAGGTGGGCGTGTCCGTCAGCGTATGACGTCCATTTTTCGAATACAACTTTGTGTTAATATAAGATACATACACATCAAATTTTATTGTTGTAGGCTTATTATGAGCTGAGTTAAGCAGTTTTAAATTTTTGCGTTGTATGGGAGGTAGGCGTGTCCGTGGTCGGATTCCAAAAATATTCAATAGTGCAGATCCTTGGGCTTATGTGATCATGTGTACCAAGTTTCATCCAATTATCTCAACTCCTTCTTCTTATCCTGTGTATACGGACAACACACAGACGAACAGACGGACGGACGGACATGAATAGCTCGACTCACGAGGTGACGCTGATCAAGAATATATATACTTTTCAATACCGGACTCGCTTCGTTCTATGCGTTACACACGTTTGCACAAAGTTAATATACCCTGACCTTTCAGGTTTAGGGTATAAAAAGCTCGTTGCATACGATAGCGAATCAAGTTTAAAAAAAATACAAAAAAAAAATTTCTTCAAAAAATTAACCCGCTAGTGCCGCAACCAGTACGAAAAACACGGTTTCGAGATAAACGCGTTCAAAATTTGTGAACAAAGAAATAAAAAGGGTTGAAAAATAAAAATGCGCTCTTACTAATTCGGCTGTAACTTTTGAACCCATAGGAATTTTTCAATGAATTTTTTTTAAATTTTAAGAATATCTGGTAAAATACAAAACTATAAAAAATTATTCTATTTAAAAAAACGGTCAATGTCATGTCCCCCGTTAAAAGCATCGAATCCAGCATCGGACAACTCGATTTCACATTTCACTGTTTCAAAAATTTGATGCAGTTTTGTCATGCATATTAGTTAAGAAACATGTTAATTAAGGTCAACTGGAACGTATTGAACGGCGTAAAAACAAAATGATCCATTCTCATTTTTTTGAGAATTTTAATTTTTTACATATTTCGTTGAACATTGAAAATGTGTTACTTTTTACCAGTGCAGCATTTTGAACAATTTTTCTTTTTGAATCAAGGTTGAAAATTAATTTTTAAATCAATTGCCTTATAAAAAATTTCGTTTATAGTGTATGTTTTATTGTATTTTTTAGATATTTTTTTAATAATCTATTTTTTAAACAAATTTGAGAAAACTCATACAACATCATGTGACGGCAGAGCTTGCTTATATTTTATAGAAAGTTTAAAGTATTTTAAAACTTTTTCCTGAATATACCATAACCGCTATTCGCCGCGGGAGAGTATTTCTTAACAAAATAAGCTAGGCACCTTAAATGAACTGAAAAATTTTTAATAGACTAGGCATGATCTGTGCTTGTCATTTACTGAAGTGTTCACATTTCCACGAAAACGTATTATTCATGCGTTTTTATTGCCATAATAACATTATGTCCGTCTGTCCGCCTGTCCGTGTGTTCACACGATAGCGCCAGCAATTTTTGAGCTATCGTCATGAAAACTCAGGTGCATTTCGTTTGTTGAAACTCCGGAGCTTGAAACTGGCAGCAGCAAAATAGCCAGGAAATTTTTTGCTGATCCCCCCACACTACACACAAAATCACTAGAATTGATGAGGTCTTCATATCAAGGTTGCGAACCATCTTACAGGTTATTAGCTGCAATGAGCATATACGAGCAGAGCGTTTTGGACAGTATACAAAGGAAACAGCAGAGTTATACAGTTAATTATATCATTGGCGTGCCATGTCTCCAATACTGCATAAGGCTTACATGCATGGTGATCATAAATAAAATCATAAACTATTATATCCTACCCATTGGAGACCTGTCGAAGAAGCACAAAAGAAAAGAAACGAGGATTATAGGTTCCTTAGGTAACATAACATTCCAAGTTTTTAAGGCAAAAACAAATGAGGACCTTTTTCGAATGCTTATGATATCATTTCTGATCCATTTATATCTAGTTTCAGAAATTCAAAGTAACAAGAGATTTAATTGTTCAACCAATTGATGAACTTTTTTAAGAAAATGTATATCAATAATCAATTTATAAAAACTTAGATAAATTGTACTTTTCATTAATACATTTACAATGTTAAAACAATTCAATAAAACATTTTATACTAAAATAAAAACTTCCCACCCAAAAAAAAATATAGCAAACAAAATTTCAGGAACTATTTTGATACCTAGTATTAAAGGGCTAAGTTTCTTTTCATATGCCGAAAACTGCTTCAAAAAATTTTCATTCGCTTATAATTTATAGATTTTTGGCCGTCAAAAGCCATAAAACTCACTTTTTGCACCTCTGTGCATCGGACTATAAATCGGGGAGACAAGGGATTGAACCCTGGCAAAGGCACAAGAAGTTAAAATACCCCCACGGCCGATTCGTAATGGTACAAAATCTTAAATTGTAGTTCTTTTTGTATGAGATTTGAAAAAATTTTACTATTTTGATGACGTCTATAAAACATTCATATCAAATTGTTTTTCTGCAAAGTAAAGAAAAGACTCTTTATAAAGTTTTCAATTAGGCGTTGTATGGGAGGTGGGCGTTTTTGTTTTTTTTTTTTTTTTTTTGCTTTTGTTTACACAAACACCCAATTTCAGTTATGTAGCTTAACCCATTGTGTGTCACTGTTCGAGTTTTTGGACAGTAATTTTTGCTGTTTTCAACACCATTATTTTCTATGACGAAGTATACGCGAAGCAAAATGCAATGATGCAGTGTTATGGGAAATTGTTCTGGCTTTCAGAAAATTATAACATTGCCCATCCCCTCCCCTTCATGGGTGCTACGATGGGGTGTTGAAAAAAACCTTACATACACTCAGAAAAATATCAACTGTAATATTAACAGTCGGCCGCTGTTATTTCAAAACACTGTTCGATTGAATGATTTGCGTTTGAGTAAACAATTTTCTTTGTTGAATGAACGTTTCAAAGTATTTTTGTGTTGTTAAAATCATCTGTTGAAATATTTTTGTGCCTATATTGAATTGTCAATTTTTTCTAAGCAATAGTTTTTATATGTGTTTTGCTATATTTATATTATCGTTGCCAGTAGCTCAGTGGAAGTGCAGTAGACTGTCACGCGGGAGACGTGGGTTCGAACCCTAGCTGTATAAGTATCAAAAATTGTAATTTAATAATTGAAATAATAATAATTCTGTTTCATTAATTGTTTGGTCAAAAGTAACCTTCAAAATAAAATGCTTACAATCTTGCAAAAAAAAAAAAAAAATTGCAAATTTCATTTTTTATTTAAAAAAAAATATTTGAGATAAAATATAAAATTTTTATTGGCCTTGCCAGATTTGAACCGTGGACACTCGAGTACTAGACGCACACGTTAACACACTCGGCCATACATGAACTTTCAAACCAGTGATCAAATTTCAATAAATAAGTTTTTATACGGGTTTCGTGTTCCATAGACCAACAGTCAACCGACTGTTGATTTGAAAGTTTCATTTGTTGGATGGTATTTAAGAGTGAAATCTGTTATTTCAACCCATGATTTGTTTGATAAAACAGCGTTTTTTCCCTGAGTGTTAGACCAATTTTCTAAAAGGAAAATAAGACATATTAATAAGAAATATTTTTTCAAAAGTATATTATTTTTGAAGGAAAAGATACAAAAAATAGTTTTGATAAAGTAACAGATGCATGCAGTACAAAAAAAAAGTCTCGGAGCGTTGAAAGTTCGCTGTTCGAAAACTCGAACAATGGCCATAGCGCACAACTCAACATCACAAGTTATGAGACTGCAGCTGGGTATGTGGGAGCGTCTTTCGACACGTTTAGCGCCAGTAGTTAATATTCTTCGCACTACTTGATGTGTTTATTGGCCGATAAACGTATTTGCGCCACAGGAACTGTGCCGAGTAATCGCTAGGGCCATCCAAGCTCTGGTTTGAAGACCGGCAAAGCATTGCCAAATGGTATGAAGGAATGTATTTTGTTTTGGTAAAATTGCGGTTGTAATGCTAGCCTAATTATTTGTTTTAGGGGCAAAGGATGCGATGCAAAATTTGATGCAGCCAACAATATTGTCTGTTGTCGTAAGCAGGACAAACATGAAGTAACGTTGCTGTCAAATTTCATTGGAGCTTACCCGACTGTAATGACTACACGCAGGCAGAGACAACAAGAAGGGCAGCCTAGCCAAGTCATTACTGAGCAGCCACAATTAATCCGACACTACAATATTTTTATGGGTGAAGTAGATCTTCACGCTAACGCTGTTTCCAAGTACCGCGATTGTAAACGTTCAAAGAAGTGGTATTGGCCACATTGGCTAGCTGTTCTTGAATCTTCTGTTGTCAATGCGTGGAAAATACAAGTCTTTGTAGACTTGGACAACTTGGACGGCCACTCATTTCGAATTTGGCAACGAATTTGCTAATAGCGTCTGATGAGGTTGAAGGCAAAGACGTTTCAAGTCCGTCTGGCGTAGAAGACACCACTGCGAAAAAGGTTTTGAACCGCAACGGCCATGTCCTCGTGCTTTCGGACAACATGAAGTGGTTACGCAACCTCAAAACAAGGCCAATAGGTCTAAAGTTTGCCACAAGCCTACATTAAGAATGTAAAATAAGTGCCAAGTGCACTTGCACCTCAAGAAGTGCTTTGCCACCCACCACAAATGGCAATGTGAAGCTTAAAAAATCCAATACAATAAGATAAACTGAATACAGTTAACAATACGTGTGTCGGTAAAATTTGCCGGTAAAATAAATAAATTTTGTTCCAGTCAATTTTTGGCTTCTTTTTAGTCATTATTTCTAATATTTATACACTTTGTGTGTAAAAGCTAATATTCAAGAAATGGCTATTGTTCGACTTTTCGAACAGCCGATATCGGTGAAACTATAAGCGGTAGCGAAATTCTGACTTTTAATAAGATATTCGAGAATTTTTGCAGCTCGGCTCAAAATGGGTTAAATATTAAGCTATTTGTGTTCGTAGAGGTGGGTGTGTTCGTAGGCGGATTACTCCCACTTTTATTCAATAATTTAGTTTTGATATAAAATACATATCAAAAATTTGATATAAAATACGTATCAAATTTTTTTTCTGTAGCTTGAAGAGAAACCTTTTTATTGAGTTTTAAATTTTGGAGTTATATGGAAGGAGGGCATGTTTGTGGTGAATGACGCTCATTTTTCTAACACGTCTTAATTTTGACATAAAATGAATAAATATCTAATTGAACACGCCTTAGTTTTGATATAAAGTTAATAAATACCTAATTTTTTGTATGTAGCTACGACACAAGCCTCTTTATGTTGTTTTCAATTTTAGGGTTGTATGGGAGGTGGGCGTGTTAGTGGGTGGATCACGCCCATTTTTCTAATACACTTCAGTTTTAACAAAGGTTACATAAATATCAAATGCAAGTTTTGTAGCATCTTTATGGAGTATTTGCATCTTTATGGAGTTTTCATTATTTGGGTTGTATTGGAGGTAGGCGTGGTTTTCAACCGATTTAGCCCATTCTCAAACTTTATCTTAGTTTTTTAGAAAAAAAACCTAATGATAGCTTAAAAATTACGGCTGTAATCGTGTCCACAGACGGACAGACAGGCGGACAGACGGATGGACATGGCTAAATCAACTCAGGTGGTGATGCTGAGCAAGAATATATATACTTTTCTATACCTAGCACGCCTTCTTATGGGCGTTACACACGTCGTGACAAAATTTATATTCCACTTATGCATACACGTGGGGGCATAACAAGTAACTATTATTATTTTTAAAAAGCTTTGCCAATTCGAATTTGGACGACTTTTTTAGATCTTTGAAAATTTTTAAAGTTCGATCAGAGAGCTGCTTAGCAGTCTATTGAACGTACTAGTTTGTACCTCAAAGTACGAAAAATTATTTCAATTATACTGCAAGTAGCTGTTTGGGTCCTCCTCCCACTTTGCCATTCTATTTCGATTAATCGGTGTAGATTTCAATGGAATTGCTAGGTGAAGGCATCCAATATCTAATTCATTTCTGGAAGGAATGGATAAAAATTGTTAAAGAAAAGTTTTTGCGTCATGTAGTCTACGGTTTTGGATATTGGAGGAAAGAGCTTTCAAATGCTAGAGTATCCTATTGTATCTCCCCTCTATTGAGAGGTTGAAGTCCCCAGTTGGTACCCACTGCTTTCTTGCATGAAAATAGGGCTTTTATAGCTCTCTCGAGCAGGTTGGGTTTCCAAATTAGTTTCATATCTAAGATGAAACCCAGATATTTTGTTTGATCCGAGAAATTTAGTTTTGTATATCTCAGTTTTGGAGGACTGATTGTGGGTAAACTGTGTTGTCTAGTAAAGTTTACTAATTCAGTTTTGTCTAGGTTTACGCTGAGTCTACAGCTGGAAACCCAATTGAGACAATTTTGAATAATATCCCTTAGAGTAGATATATATTTTCCTGTGGTGATAATAGCAATGTCATCAGCATAGCCTATCACCTTGCACCCCTCTCTCTCTCTAGTTTAACCAGTAGTTACTTCAACACTAGGTTCCAGAGCAGAGGCGAGAGAACTCCCTCTTGAAGAGATCTAAGCATGGATGGTAGACCGGATCATTCTTATATGGATACAAAAAATTTCAACCGGTCGGGGTCTCAAAAGTTAGAGGAACTCATTAAAATGATTTCTGCATACTTTTTTTTCAAATCGGAGAAAAACCGCCGAAGCAATTTTGATTCTCCTGAAGGTCGTTTTTAGTAAAAAAACAATGTTTTTTGCTTATAACTTTTTATTTTGCACAGAACGCATACCCAAATCTTCTTAAATGGTAAATTTCTTACTCATACTGACATTTTGACATACAAAAATTGTTAAAATTTTGTTTCATTATATCTCTTATTGACCATCAAAAAATGAATTTTTTGCTATTTTTAAAAAGGGATTTTTTTAAAACCGCTGTAAAAGACACATTTTTTATTAGATTTACGTGGAATTGTTATTGTTGGAAAGGTATTAAGTTCTTTTTTTGTTCTGTGTATCGTTTTCATCAAAGCTATGTGATAAAAAAAAAAATTTATTGAAAACTGGACGATAAAGCAGTGAACAAATTAAATTTATTGTTTGTATGAATAAGAAATGTTTCATTTTATCAGATTTCTAAAGTTGATTTCTCACATTCTGTCAGTTTTTGCACACAACTTTGATTAAAACGATACACAAAAAGAAAGAAGAACTTAATACCTTTCCAACAATAACAATTCCACGTAAATCTAATAAAAAATGTGTCTTTTACAGCGGTTTTAAAAAAATGCCTTTTTAAAAATAGCAAAAAGTTCAATTTTTGATGGTCAATAAGAGATATAATGAAACAAAATTTTAACAATTTTTTTATGTCAAAATGTCAGTATGAGTAAGAAATTTACCATTTAAGAAGATTTGGGTATGCGTTCTATGAAAAATAAAAAGTTACAAGCAAAAAAAATGGTTTTTTTACCAAAAAGGACCTTCAGGAGAATCAAAATTGCTTCGGCGGTTTTTCTCCGATTTGAAAAAAAAGTATGCAGAAATCATTTTAATGAGTTCTTCTAACTTTTGAGACACCGACCGGCGGAATCTAAATTTCGAGCCGGTCTAATGGATGGTGTTCCGAGACTTGCGCTTATAATCCTGCCTACTATATTAAGTCTCAAGTGGATATCTATTAATCTCTCGAGAGTTCTAAGAATGAAAGATCACGTATCTCCAACGTTTTGGTATGTGATTCAGGTCAAGACAGCTTTGGTAGATCATCAAAAGTCATTTGTTTAGGATGTTGTAGGTTTTTTCAATTTCGATTGGGACTATGCCGTCTGGTTCTGGGAACTTGAACGGGTGCAGTTTTCTTCTGCTCATTTTAGCTTAAATTTTGTGATAATATCCAAGGAGTTGTCAACAGTGGTAGATTAGTTCTTGTCTTGCAACATTTCCTATCTTAGAACAGCTTGGAAAGTGAGTTTCTACTTATATATTTAGAGATTCTTCACACTGCTGGTTGTCCATGTTCCGTCTTCTTTTTTCATGAAACTCGGGTTAGGCTGCGTTTATAGTGCACGCGATTCAGACAGGCAGGCAGGCTGAAATCTGTGTGATAAAACGAGATGCAGATAGCTATCTATCTCGCTTGTTCACATTGCCTGTCTGCCTGCCTTTCCGACTCGGCGTTCACTATAACCGCAACCTTAAGAGGGCTGGTTGCGAGAATTTTCCTAAGTCTCAGCGCCTCAGTGGTTTGTGATATTTCTTCACAGAAGGTTCTCCAAGATTGTCGTTATGCTTTTCGTAATACTTTCCTTCATTCTTTTAGAACGATTTTATAGATTAACCACTCATCAATGGCCTTTGCTTTATCGAAGAGCTTTCGGCTATTGTTTCGAAGCTCTTCTAGTTTAGTGAATATTAGATCCAGCGATAATTCTGTAAATAAATCGAATTGAGATTTAAGATAAAATGATGACTAATTTAAAGTTTATTTACATATTTAAACTCACATCTTATATAACGAATAAAAAAGTTACATTTAAACATATCTTTGAGTGACATACAAATAAAAATCACCCATAAACTCTATAATTATTTCTTATCCTTTATAATTTATTTGTATGCTATCTTTATTAGTAATACTTTTATACATTTTCTAACGGCTCGCTTATTTTTTTATTTTATAGCAGTAATAAAAATAATTTTATCTCAATTTAACTTTAAAATTAAAGTGTTTTCTCCTATGTGTGCAGTTTAAAGTGTGGAGTTAATAAATATTAAATTGATTTTCCATGAATACATCGCATTTGATTGTAGATACTTGACGACCATGTGGAAGGTGGGTGAATGAATGATTGCACATATGTTCCTTTTCAACCTTCAAACTGGCAATATTATTTTATGGACTCGTTATGCAATATTAAAGTGCAGTAAACTTTTATTGAAATATTTACACAATCTCGAGCTGTTGTTCGGAGAAAACTCAAACATGCCAGGATGCATATGTAGGTAGGTAGATTCATTTTTGATTGATGCAATAAAAGTCAAAGTTCGCAAGGCAATTTTTGCAATACTGTTTAAAAAAACAAAAATGGTTATAATAGAATAAAAGATGAAGCAGAACTCAACAATTGCGGCTTGTGGGTGACTTTGAGTAGGAAACTGAATAGAAAAGGCAAACAAGTTGCAGTCAACAATTATTAAAACATTGGTTGTTGATAGAGAAATAGAGCGATACTTGTTTGTGTTTGTAATCAATTGAATTAAATGGCATGTTTCTTTTTTAAAGAGCTTGTTTATTTACTCAAAAGAGAAAGCACAATAACTTTTGTTTTTTTTTTATTTTCCTATGAAATATAGTCGAGCTAGCCAATATTTTTTCTAAGTTAAAATATAAAAATAACATTTTTATTGCTCGTTAGTTCGTCTTGGTTACCTCTATTTCAATTGTCACCACATTATTTCTTGCTTCATTTAACAGCAACGGTTCAATTGTTATAACTCTGAGAGCATCAAATTACAGTCCTCTGACAGCTTTAAATTATATTTGCTGTTGCGGCTGTTTTATTATCCTTGTTCTATTATTTTCGTGACTTGTGGAAAGTTTTTCACGCCTTCTCCTATACAAATGTCACTACGAAAGAGAAGAGTGCAAATATTTGTACCATATCAACAAGAAAAAAGTTGTTGATATCATTACTGTGCATCGATTTAAGGCTGCAACAACTCAAGAGTATACAAAAAATGCTGTCCTTTGCGATTTTATGTGAAACTTAGTCTTTGCGGTGTTCGTTTTTTATTTGATATTTGAAAAGAATTGTAGAATTTTATGATAAAAAATCGTACAAAAAATTTACTACGGACCATTTGTGTGGTTCTTTGGTGTTTTTTTTTTTTTTGTATACATGTTTTTGTGGAGCATTTATTTGAGCATTTTGTTGCTTGTTATTTTGGCATTTGTGCATGTCGTCATATCATGTAGTTATTTAGTCGATATCGTATTCATAAAGTTTTATGACGCGCTTCTCAGTTGGACGTTAAACTTTTTCGCATTTGAAACATAATAAAATGTGGGCAAGAAACCCGCAAATGTAGGCTTTAATTATAAGTCGCAAAAATTAATGTAGCTCAGCAGGACTATTAATTATAACGATGTCATTTATTAAAATTAGTTCTTCCTTATGATACACTGTAATGAAATTAGCGATTATAACTATAACAAAAAGAATGGAATTAAAGCATGTGCAAGCAATGCTAATAGAGTAACTTGATTATTTTACTAAATTACTAAAAAACAAATTGGCCATTTCAGCCCTTGAAAGGACTTTGACCGAGCTTCTTATGATCAATTGTGTTGTGTGTGTTATTAAATGTTTGCACACAATTGACCGAGAACTGGACCTACATTTTTTATGCCGACTCCGAACGGCTAAAGTTCATGTTCTCAAGAAGCTTTACATGGCATTATTTACTCTCTGAGGTTTACCATTGCCTGCAGAGAGGTGGTGACCGATTCGAAAAATTTTTAATTGAAAAAAAACTTTTCGCCGCGGCTGGGGATCGAACCCGGGCTCCGAGCATGCTAGGCCACACACTTAATCTGCATGCCACGGTCACCACTAAATTACTTATTTACTAAATAATACTATACTTGTTTCTCTTGATTTCACTTTCTCTCCTGCTTATCTATCTCCCCATTTCCGAACCAGGGCAGACTTGACTGAATAGGTTTGACACCTGAAATCCTTGGTTCAATGTTAAAAAAAAATATATAAGGAATCATACATTAATATTTAAATTCAACTAATTGTCCGTTCACGAGGAGAGCGCTTTCAATTTCTTGTTGTTATATCGGTACTTTGAACCAGTTCGTTTTATTTTTTTCGTTTTTTTAATTTAATTTTTATACCTTAAACCTGAAAGGTGAGGGTATATTAACTTTGTGCAAACGTTTGTAACGCATAGAACGAAGTGAGTCCGGTATAGAAAAGTATATATATTCTTGATCAGCGTCACCACGTGAGTCGAGCTATCTATGTCCGTCCGTCCGTCTGTGTGTTGTCCGTAGACACAGGATAAGAAGAAGGAGTTGAGATAATTGGATGAAACTTGGTACACATGGTCAAATGCACCCAAGGATCTGCAATATTGAATATTTTTGGAATCTGCCCTCGGACACGCCTACCTCCCATACAACGCAAAAATTTAAAACTGCATAACTTACCTCATAATTAGCCTACAACAATAAAATTTGGTACGCGTGTGTTTTATATCAACACAAAGACGTCTTTGAAAAATGGACGTCATCCGCTCACGGACACGCTCACCTCCCATACAACCCAAAAATTGAAAACGCAATAAATAAGCCTCTGTGTAACCTACAGAGCTAAAATTTAGCATATATGTTTTTTATAACAAAAAAAAGATGGTTTTGAAAAATGGACATCATCCGGCTACGGACACGCCTACCTCCCATACAACGCGAAAATTGAAAATTGCATAACTCAGCTTATAATGAGCCTATAACAATAAAATTTGATATGTATGTGTTTTATACAAACACAAAAATGTTTTCGAAAAATGGACGTCATCCGCTCACGGACACGCCCTCCTCCCATACAACCCAAAAATTGAAAACGCAATAAATAAGGTTATGTTTGTCATAGAGAAATTATATTTGGTAAGTATGTGTTTTATACCAAAACTAAGGTGTGTTCCAAAATTAGGAGTAATCCGTCCATGAACACGCCCTCCTCCCATATCGAAAGCACAATGAAGGCATTAACTGTGAGCTACAGGAATAAGACTTGGTATGTGTAAATTTTTCATCAACATTTAAATGCATATAAAGTATAGGCTTCATCTGCCCACGGAGACGATAATTTACAATAAAAATTTTTTGTTTTTGAAAAGTAGGTTTAGGGTATTTCATAGTCGGCCTAGACTGACTTTAGACTTTCTTTACTTGTTTATTATTTTCACTTAGTTTTTCTGTGATTATCGGTGCGTTCACTATCAAAAAAACAATATGAGTACTAATCATAAAAAGATTCTGGTTAATATAAAAAAATAATTGTTTCATTACATAACGAGAAAAAAAAGTTTTGCAGAAATATCGAATATTATTTCCCGACCACGTAATTCAAAACTTGATAAACTGGAATGTTCGAAATTACCCCAGGAAGAGGGCGCAAAAAACATTTAGACAAAAGGTTGAAGAGAAAGATCAAACGGAGAGTTAAGGATAACCCCAAACTAAGTGCAATAAAAATTGCTGATAATATTGCAAAATATGACAACTCAACCGTAAATCTACAAATCATACGAAATTTTTTTACATTCAGTACAACATAAGGCATGTGTTTCTAAGAAAAAACCCTTCATCTCAAAGAAAAATATAAAGATTCGTTTGGAATATGCAAAGAAATATGTTAAAAAGTCCGATGACTTCTGGAACTCAGTCATATTTACGGATGAAAGTAAGTACCATATTTTTGGGTCAGATGGAAAAAGATTTGTTTGGCGGAAAGCAAATATTGCTGGCAGTGTAATTTTTTTTTTGTTTGTAAACCAATTTTTTAATTTGATATCTAAAATAAAGAAGGTAAAACATTAATAAAAATTTAATATTGTTAAATTTTATTGAGTTTTTTCTCAAATACAGTCAAAATTCGGTTTAGATTTCTTTAATACGGAGAATTATTTGAGATAGTGTATGTGTCGAATTTTATTTGTATATCTTAATACTATTACCAAGTATTATTACTCAGGCCTGAGGGGTAATGGTAAGGCCTGAGTATTCAACACACCTTATGATTTCCTTTTCCCATTTAAATGTCATACTTACGTAATACCTGTTATCGTATAGCGTAAACTCAGACCTGAATATCCCTAAGAATATTCCTCTGAAAATTCAGGCCTCTGTATCATATGCATTGTTTGAATTATGTATTTTAATGAATAAACATTCTTAGAACTTTTTCACTAAATAATTAAAATTTTTGTTTTGTTTCACGTTTTAAAGAATGAAAAATGACGCATCGACTGTTTTTCATTTTTATATTTTTATTCTGAAAAAATTTCCCAAAGATGTTTGGTGCCATTACGACATCGCTTCTAAACTCAGCCTTTGCTCAGGTGCGAACACGAAACTAAATCAAAAATATACTTTTGGGGGATATTTGGGTTAAATGAAAACATTCATAAACGTTTGATATCATTACACATTCGCTTCCATACTCAGGAATATCTTCCGTTCTGAGATCGAATAAAAACAAAATATTCAGAGGTAAGAAAATTTTAGGGAAGTTGTTAGACAGCTCAAATGGAAATGCTTATTCTGATATCAGTTATGATCTCATTCCCGAATTTCACAAGCAAAATAGAACTTATTTCATATCGGATTTTATTAGGTATGACAATTGCTGACCACTGGAGAGAGGAGGAAGGCGTGTCAGAGGGCGAATTCCAAAAAAAATATTCAATAGTGCAGATCTTTGGGTTCATGTGAACATGTGTACCATGTTTCATGTAATTATCTCAACTCCTTCTTCTTATCCTGTGTTTGCGGTCAACACACAGACGGACGGACATGGATAGCTCGACTCACGTGGTGACGCTGATCAAGAATACATATACTTTTCTATACCGAACTCGCTTCGTTCTATGCGTTACAAACGTTTGCACAAAGTTAATATACCCTGACCTTACAGGTTTAGGGTATAAACATATGTATGTGTGCTTTGAAACTGTTCGTTAAAATTGAAATGAAAAATTAAAATAAAAAATTATAATTAGTATGTCTTAACTAAACAATCATCATAATCTTATTATATAATTTTTCCGAGCAATATTGAAATAGTGAAATATGCCCTCAGTCTTTCTTTCTAAGTTTTGCCATGATCAGGTTTTTTTCGTTCTTTGCATTACAAACGTTTGCACAAAATTAATATACCCTGATCTTACAGGTTTAGGATATAATAATATATATTTCAAATAATAAACCAATTTCTGAGCTGTGACTCATACCCCTCTAAAGAGTATTATCTATAGGGGAGAATGACCACCTGCTGAATACGCCCACCCAATGAACACTATCAGTTCTGAAGTATATATAGATAACAGTACCAATGTGTATAACGTCAAAGTAACACCTCAACTTGAGTTCTAATTACAAACCATTGAGTTCTACGTGGGTGCTGTTTTAACCAAACGGCTGTCGCGAAACAAAATATTCGAAAAAATTTAAGCTGATCAAAGAAAGTGCATATCAATTTAGTGAATTTTCGAGTGTTTTTTATTAAAAACTGAAATTAAACTTGAATAAAGTTATGGCCGTTAAACGACACGTGTTCAGCAGGTGGGCATCTTCCCCCAAATACTCGTTTTTTGTTTTCTAATGAAACTCAATATTTTCTCCTAAGTAACACAATAAGATCATTCTGAAGGTAAGATCGACTACTACCAACCTAAGGAATTTTGTTTCAACGGGTCTTGACGGTTATGATTTGATGTCGTCCCTAATGAGTTTAGTAAAGTTTTTGACAAAATCTTGCACTCTGTAGTCAAAACTTTTTGGCTTTCAAACCTTGTTTATCGCTGCTGATGATATGAAAATATATAGACATGCATACAAACATCTCCATCGCTTATTCTTCTTCACTTCATGATCATTTAATCAATATTTCTACTGTATTTGACCGGTTCATGTTTGGGGTATAAAAATGATCAGAGAATAACATTCAAAAATGTTTAGTTCACAGCTTATGCACTCAATCACCGTCGATTGATGGTGTTCTTCTGCATTGGAAAAATGCTGCCTTCATAATCTCAGTGCAAACTGCGTATATGTGACCAGATCACTTTTTTCATCTCTACAAGTAGATGCTTCTGGCTTGAAACCTTGTGCTAGACGTTTAACCTGTTGATAGAATTTTCGTGCATTCTTCTTGCACTGCTACAGCTTTATATCCTTACGCTCATGCTTTTCCTGATCCCTGCTTTTTTTGTAAATCTGAAGATATCCTTTTTTTGCACCTGCGCACCTAATTCACAGACAGCCAGGTGGCCTTGGATATCGATGTGTTTGAATCT
This sequence comes from Tetanocera ferruginea, assembly GCA_958299015.1. Classification (NCBI taxonomy): domain Eukaryota; kingdom Metazoa; phylum Arthropoda; class Insecta; order Diptera; family Sciomyzidae; genus Tetanocera; species Tetanocera ferruginea. The sequence continues at coordinate 34,922,776 of OY282644.1, read as the reverse complement.
GGTGTTACTAACAACCATGTTTCGCATCGCGGCGATGTCGATTAGTCTTATACCAATATCCGAAGTCGTCTCATGAAGACTGAAGTAACGGACAGTGGATTGTGGCCAGCCTTTTGTTCACAGGTGTGAACCAAAAAGGTGGCGAAGATTCCAGATTTCCAGCTAACGTCAAATCCGCATCCAAATTCACTCTTTCCCGCATGGCGGCTGTAGAAGATATCGCAGTCTACTGTCTTAAAACAGTATTGAACTTTCCATCGCATTTCCTTGATGGCGGTGATGTCAGCCATTATTTTGATAAGGGCTTCCACTAATTGGACAGAGGCATTTTCACTATAAAAAGTCCCGACATTCCAGGTGCATATCCGTAAATTATTGTTTGTTTTTCGTTTGCGGTGGTCGTCAACTTAGTGGGGGTTCATATCCGAGGCTGGTTTAGATATCATTGGGCAGTAATAATGTGGTGGGAACCCAAATCCAACGCATATTCCATTTTTTTTGGGACCCCTCAAGTTAAGAGTCTAGAGTAGATAGGGAGTTTTGAACATGGAGCTTTTAAGGCGACTCCGACTTGCCTTGACAGTGCCAGTAGCGGGTTTTGTGCTTTTTTCGATCAAAATGCAGTGCCTGTCCAACACTACAGCCTTCCAAACACTAGCTGCTCACCCTTTGCTTAATTAGGTAAGCAAGCTATAAAAAAACAATAAAAATCAAAATTAAAAATTTTGTCAGGCGCGGATTTAGGTGGGGGCTAGGAAGGCTGCAGCCCCCGGCCCCGAGCAGGCAGGGGCCTCGAAGGCGCTTGTATATGAAGTGCTTATTGTAAAAACATGGCACGCAATATAAAAAATTTTTAGAAGCTATCGACCTTAAAGTTTTAAAACAATGTATATTTGCAAGAAATCGTGGTTGTGCTTAAAATTTCTTTTAGGTATAGGGCCAGAATTGATCTGGTAATGGTGACAATATTTTAAGGTGATGTTGATAATGCGTGTTGAAAGAAACGTAACGAACATAAAATATGAACTTTTGAAGCAATGTGGCTTATCATATTCTTACAATATCCATCTTACATCATAGATCTTAGGAAATTTTATGTGAAGATCAAAACCAAAAATCCGAAACGCGGCATGAAATAAAACTTCAAAACACTTTCATGATAGTTTTCTGGAACTGAATTTTGAATCGCTTCAATACAACCAGCCAATATTTGCAAAAAGTAGATATTGATTTGATACCTGCTAACGATATGTTGTCTTCTCTTATCAAATTCGTAACACATTTGCGAAGTGAATTTTCAGGGTTTAAGAATAGTGCTAAGAACCTGAGTCGATTTGTTTGCCAAGACTATGAGAGAAGAATAACCAGAAAAAAAACTTTTTAACAAAAAAAAAACCTACTTCAAAATCACTAGAAAGTAAAAAATAATTTTAAATTACTTTTACTATTTATTTCTTGGTCAAATTTGTATTTTTATAATAAATATATTTATTTTTTTATAATATTTACTGAGATACAGTGTTTTTCTTATAGAGACACGCCCCTTTTCCGAATACCGCCCCTTTCATAAACGGGCACCTCCGCGTTGATAATCTCTATATGTTGACAAAAAATTACGGCAATCGGGGAAGTACTTTAGGAGTAATCGATGTACATACATTCACAAAAAACAAAAACAAAAAAAAAAAAAAAAACAAAAAAAAAAAAAAAAAACAACAGAGAAACCAACCAACTTGAGAACCTCCTCCTTTTTGAAGTCGGTTAAAAACAGCTGAAGCTGAAAGGTAATTTTTAGTATTAAAAATAATAAAAAATGTACACCGATCAAACCGATATGAATGTTTGTCGCCAATAACGCAACTTTTTATTGAAAATGATTTGTTGTAAATGATTAATTTTGACAAATTGATAGGGAGTATTGCCACAGTTAAATCGAGAAAAAAAATGTTTAAATAAAAATTCAAGAGTTATTTTTTTCACCTTAAGACATATTTTAAAAATGCGTAAAAATTAATTAGGGAATTCACAGTTTGCTTCTAAAATTAACACCTGGCAACTTTAGAAAGATATTTCAATCAAACTGTGAGCACCTCTTTTTGTGTTTTGGAGCTAAATTGCAAAAATAGTTTTCAAAAATTTGAAATTTGTTCAAAAATATGCCTCGAATGAACGGAAACGAAGAATTATGGAAAAATGTAGATATGTACTTACTTCTTCGACGATCCATTCTTCTTCCATTTTTTAAAACAAAATTAAATCAGCTGATTAGTGATACCACATTAACACAAAAGATAGACATAAGTATAAGTGAGATAACTTTAGCAACAAGTGGTATCTCAAGTTTGTACGTAAAACAAAAACAATCAAAGTTAACACGTGCTAAAATGTTATAAAGTTAATAGACGGCAAAGTTAACAGAGCAGATAATACAGAACTGTGAGTACCCTAAATTTTTTTATTATTAAAAAATCCGAGCTAAATGCTCTGTTCTTAAGTAGGCCCCGTGTCATTTTTAGCCCCAGACCCCGCTATGTGTTAATCCGGCACTGTACCTAGTCAACTTTTAAACTTGTGAAATATAAAATCTGTGTAAGTTAACAGACTTCTTTCCAAAGAAGTAAGGGGTGTATTTTTAGAGATATAGAGCTTTGAAATGATATAAAACACAGAATAATTTTTAAAATTGACATGAAATTGACTTTATTCTATAGATAATTTTTTGGCATTATTACTCAAATATGATTTGTGGCATATGACCACCACGGCTGGCTCGGACGTAATCTAATCTGGAGGATCAATTTTCAATCACTTTTTCCAACATTTGTGGCCATATCATATGGTCAATCGTTTCGGACTTATCGGCGAAAACTAGTGAGTTCACATATCCCCAAAGAAAATAGTCTAGTGGCGTTAAATCGCACGATATTGCAAGCCAATTCAGGGGTCGGGAACGTAAAATTATGCGGTTCACGGTACCAAACGTTTCCTGCAGTTAATCAATTATGGCACGAGCTGTGTGACATGTTGCGCGTCTTGTTGAAACCATAGCTCCCGCACATCATGATTTTTTAATTGAGAAACGAAAAAATCAGTAATCATGGCTATATAGCGATGACCATTGACTGTAACGTTCTGGACAGCATAATTTTTAAAGAAGTACGGACCAATGATTCCACCAGACTGTAAATCACACCAAACAGTTAGTTTTTCTGGAATTCTCTTATGAAAATCGGGATCAACGGCATTCTTGTTTTTGGCCCATTCACCGAATCTACTCCTTGCTAGGTAGTCGTATGGCTTCAATTCTTGCACAAGTTGGATTTTGTTAGCACGCAAACAAAGATCTGACCGCAAAATCTTCCATAAATCTTCCATTCCTGTACACGATGGCGGATAGACTAAGTTGGGTCTTCCTCTATGTTAGGCCGCGTGCATATTGAACGTCGATTCACACACTCAGGCCGACAGGCAGGCTGAAATCTGTGTGAACAAGCTAAACAGATAGCTATTTGTATCTTGTTTGTTCGCATTGTTTGCCTGCCTGCCTGCCTGCCTGTCTGAATCAGCGTTTACTATGCACGCGGACTTACGCTCTACAGCATGTACAACGTCTCTGTGGCTGCATATTATCATTAGAGAACTTTTGGTATAAAAACGTTCCATAGTTAGTCGAATTAATTGCTCTGATGGACGATTATGTTGACTGTAAAATGGATGTAGTGCGCGATGCGAATTTCGAACAGAACCATTTTGAAAAAATTTGCACAATTTGGAAGCGTTGATCAGGCGTCAGTCTATTTATGTTTAAATGCCAAACCAAAGTAAACACAAATCCCTTGATAGCTTTCAAAATGGCCACCAGTTAAAACAGTGTTGGCAACTTTAAGTTTTATAGAAAAAAAAAAACTAATTGGCCATTTCAGCCCTTGAAAGGACTTTGACCGAGCTTCTTATGATCAATTGTGTTGTGTGTGTTATTAAATGTTTGTACACAATTCACCAAGAACTTGACCTACATGTTTTATGCCGACTCCAAACGGCCAAATTTAATGTTCTCAAGAAGCTTTTCATGGCATTATTTACTCTCTGAAGTTTGCCATTGTCTGCAAAGAGGTGGTGTCCGATCAGAAAAAATTTTTATTGAAAAACTGTTCACCGCGACTGTGGATGGAACTCGGGCTAAGCCACACACTTAACATGCATGCCACGGTCACCACTGTGTTATACCTCAGCTTGTGTTTGCTTTATTAAATTGTTTTCTAGATAGTTTTCAATGCTTTCGCTTACAAAAGAAAAATATTGTACATTCAGTTTTATACAGTTTGCTCTGATTAAATGTTAAGGATTATAAAAAAATATTATAAAATATCATTTTCTGGTGCCTATCACATGACGACAAAGTAAAAGACGATTTAGTTATTGCTGTTTCTCATCAGAATTTCGAATGTATGTTTCTTTGACTACATAAAGTAGATAGAAGACAAACACAACAGTTGGCATCGACTTACCTGGTCATGTTGTTGGCATTGATTGGCTAAAACAGGGTGTACAAAAAATAAAACTAAATGGGTTGAGTATAAAAGAATATTAAGAGGTTGAGTGAAAGGTAATTTAACTTGAGGCGTAACAAAATTAATACAAACATAGATGTGTGAAGAGTAAACTAGTATTAAGATTAAAATCGAATCAAATATTTATTTCGAAACATTTAAAAAATTAACTAGTACACAATAGACACAATTTTTTTTGCAAAACCTTACTAGCCCCCATTTGCCTATAATACAACAATTTCCTAGTTAATATAATAATTTTGTATAAATATGAATGTCTTAACATTATTTCTTTTTTCCTCTCAATTGTAAAGCTTTAGAACAGAAAAAATAAGTTTATTTTTATAAAAGATATGCAGCTTAATTGTGGGCTGCTCAGTATCAATTCTCATTTTTATTATCATATTTTTCTGTTAACATGTTTATAAAACAATTCACAGAATATAGAAAATATTCTTTGTTAACATTTCCGTTTATAATATTTTTCCACATGAGTGTCATCTAGTTATGCTGTTATTATCTGCTGGCAAAAAGTGAGGTTTTATTATATCTACTATCTTGTTATTTCTTTTGCCAGCCTGAATAACTGTAGTGAAAAAAAGTCGCAGTGAAGAGCATAAAAAGTTCTGTATTATTTTTAAAATAGCTTTTGTTATAGTATTTTGTGAATTTTCTGTGTTTTTTTTTTTTTTTTTTTGCTTTTTACAAATATCTATGTTTGCATTTATTTTCCGTGTTCGAACAAAGCAATTTCCGGCAGTTATCTTGAATCTAACAAGCGGAAGCACCTTTTTGGTTAGAATTATAGAAAAAAATATATGTTGGATTTTTATTTTAGTTCATTTTTTTTTTCATTTAGTTTTGCATGAATGATGTTATAACATCCGTTACACTTTGTCGCAACGGATGAACAATAAACGGAAACTACAGCGATATGGTTGACTTTTATCCAATGATGCATACATATACAGTATGATTCAAAGCAATGCTGTTGAATATCTGCTTCAGGTCGAACTGAACCCAGCATTAATTGATGCTGTCTAAGCTACTGTGTATCTAAACCACACACAGCTTGCACAGAAAAAAAATTAAAAAAAAAACAAAAAGCTGAAAAAGATATTTCGTTCGAATGGAATCATATTAGTTTTATAAATTATTTATTCCTTTTGCCTTCCTCCACACTTCGTGCACTTCAAAGCATGTTGCTTTTGGGTTTCATGCAGCGGGCACAATCAATTACAATATTTCGCATTTGTGGTTTAATATCGGTCCACTATTTGACTGCATGCAGCTCAATCTGCTGTGATGTCCTTTTGGCTGTCATGAATCATGGATTTTATTAATTTCCTGTTTTATTTGGTGCATCCTTGTGCAACCTCAAATTTCATTCGCATGAATATGAATACGTTTTTCAAAACGTTCTCTGATTGACATATTTTTGTGCAAATATTGTAAACGTTTTTTGTTTTAGCTACATTGAGGCAGCAGGGCAACTTAGTTTATTGAGATTGAGTTAAGAAAATTTCTAAACTGTATATTACATACTTAAGACAGAATTTAAAATTTTTCCTTTAAAACTCAGTTCACTCATTAGTTCCAATTTCGTTGGTCAATTTTAATTAAACTTAAAATAGGTAATCGAACTACTCAGCCATAGGCGAAAAATACAAAAAAGAATTGGCCATTTCAGCCCTTGAAAGAACTTTGATGGTATTCAAAAGTAATTTATAACTGTACCTTAATATTTTATACCGACTCATAATGGCTAATGTTCAGGTTCTCAAGAAGCCTACATCACAATTTCTCTTTGAAATTAAACATTGTCTGCAGAAAAAAGCATTAAATATTTCTTATAAACGAGGCGTTAGAGTGAAATTGAATTGAAATAGAACCCAAACGCTCTTACAACATATATGTTAATATTAATATATTAATGGATCATTACCAATGAGTTGAGTGTGTAAAAAAGTACTTTTTGAAATACACTGAGAAAAAAAAAAACATACATTAAAATTAAACAAACAGTTTTAAAATAGAAACTTAACGCCTTTGCGTTTCTACAAAACAAAATTTAAAACCAGGGACCGAAAATAACTGTTATTTTACAATTTTTGAATGAAAAAGACACAATGAAACAATTATCGAAGGACATTTTCAAATATACCATTATGATACAAATGGACTCAGCTTCACGAATATTTAAAGCCTTTTAAATTTTCGACTGATTCTATAAAAGTTAAAAATTAACTGTTATTTTTTGCATTTTATTTTTTCAGACAAAAATAACGGTTACCATTGACTTTTATTTTATCGGTCAAAAATAACAGTTATTTTGTGACTTTTATTTTTTCGGTCAAAAATATCAGGCAATCTGTGTTTTTTAAAGGCCGCTTGTCCGATTAAAAAACGATTGATACCATATGTAAAACATGATCACCGATGAGACCAAAATAATGGTATAGATAGTTTTTTAGTTAGTAAAATGGCCTTTGAAAAAACACAAATTGCCTGATATTTTTGACCGAAAAAATAAAAGACAAAAAATAACTGTTATTTTTGACCGATAAAATAAAAGTGCAAAGTAACTGTTATGTTTGCCCGAAAAAATAAAAGACAAAAAATAACTTTTATTTTTGTCGGAAAAAATTCAAGTTAAAAAATAACAGTTAATATTTGACTTTTTTGATAAAAACCACAACCGGTACGGTCCCTGTTTAAAACAAGTGTGTTTAATTTTCAACTTCCTATAAACTCCTTTTTTTTTTAATTTTCACTTTTTATTTCTTTGAAAAAACAAACAAAAATCTGAGTACAATAACAGTTTTTGAATTTTTGAATTAGTTTGGCAATTATTTATCATATGAACATATGAAATAAAAATACTAATTAATTTAATACTAAAATATTTCAAATGCAAACTTCATCGAATGGAGTTATTATTCGGTATTCTGAGGGTCCTGGAGGATGGATGGAGCTTATGAGTTATGAATCTGAAGCTAAAAACTCTGAAAAGCTAAAAAAATGGCATTGAAAAAATATGTTTTAAATTTTTGAAATTTTTGTTTTAAATTTTTTTTTCATAAAAAAACCATTGTTTTAAATACAAAAACTTTTGTCTTGAATTTAACTTTAAAAACAGTTGTGTTTAATTTTAATTCTTTCAAGCTCTATTTCGAAAACAAATTTGTTTGATATGAACACAATTTCACTTAATTTTAACACATATTTCCCTCAGTATATGAAATGCTTCCATTGAATAAAACAAAAATATAAATATTTTGCTTGCTTAAGGCGTATCTTTTGTAAGTTGAGTGAAACCAGAAAAAAAGTAATAAAATTTCATAATTTTCTTTGACCTCATTCTATTACCTTCATGATGGTTTGATGCTACGAAGTGGCAGATTTTTCTTCGATTTTTCTAAATTTTTTGAAAAAAAAAGAACTTAAAAGTTGAATTAAAAATGAAGTTTGATCATCAAAAACACCATTAAATACCCTACGTACAGTAAAAATAATAACACGGTCAGTCTCACCTGACCTTTATTTTTTTTTTAAAGGATATTTTCTTTTATACCCAAACCTTAAAGTTTGTGGAATACTTACTTTGTGCAAACGTTTGTAACGTATAGAACGCAGCTAGTCCGGTATTGAAAAGTATATATATTCTAGATCAGAGTCACCTCGTGAGTCGAGCTATTCATGTCTAACCGTCCGTCCGTCCGTCCGTCTGTGTGTTGTCCGTAAACACAGGATGAAAAAGAAGTAGAGATAATTGCATGAAACTTGGTACACATGTTCACATGAACCCAAGGATCTGCACAATTGAATATTTTAGGAATCCGACCATGGACACGCCTACCTTCTATACAAAAAAAACTGCATAAATAAGCTTATAATTAACCAACAACAATAAAATTAGGTATGTATGTATTTTATATCAAATCAAAAATGTCTTAAAAAATGGATAAAAAATGGATCCGCCCACGTACACGCCCACCTCACAAACAACCAAATATTCAAAACTCAATAAATAAACTCGTAAGTAAACGTATAAAGATACAATTTGGTGCGTTTGTATTTTATTTCAAAACAAAGACGTCTTCGAAAAATGGATGCCATCTGCTAACGGTCACGCCTATCTCCCATACAGAGATAAAATTTGGTACTTATGTATTTTTATATCAAAGCAAAGACGTTTTCGAAAAATGGGTGTCATCCGCTTACGGACACTCCTTCCTAAAAGCTTATGTTTGACCTACAGAGATACAATTTCGTACGTATAATTTCTAAAGCAGATCAAATACGGTCTTGAAAAATGGACGCCATCCACCAACGGACACGCCTACCTCCCATACAAGCAAAAAATTTAAAATTGCATGAATAAGTTTATGTTTGTCTTACAGTGATAAAATTTAATACGTATGTATTTTATAACAAAACACAGATGTTTTTGAAAAATGGGCGTCATCCAATGACGGACACGTTTACCTCCGATGTAACCCAAAAAAGTGAAAACTCCATAAATAAGCTCATGTTACATACAGAGATACAATTTGGTACGTTTTTTTTTTTTGGTACAAAACTAAGATCTGTTCAAAACTTGGGCGTAGCTATGGGCCACCTCCCATACAACCCACAATAGCGAAAAGTTTATAAAGGCATTAACATGTGAGCTACAGGAATAGAACTTGGTATGCGTAAGATTCTTCATCAAAATTGAAAAGTATTTAAAATATGGGCGTCGCCAGCAAGGGCACGACAAGAGAGGCTGGAGCAAATTCTTAGACTAAGCCAAAACCGACGCCATCTGAGTAAGTAAGTAACGATGGTTCTTTCTATTTTTGTCCCTCATTCCAAAGATCTCGTTACACTGTACATCGTTTGTTTTTTGAATGGGTGAAAAGAAAGTTGGATGAAGATCCACTTTTTTTTATGAAAAATTGTCTTCAGTAACGAAGCTTATTTTTGGCTCAATGGGTACGTCAACAAACATAATTGCCGAATGAGGTCTGAATAGCAGTTCAAGAGCTGCTAATGCACCCTGAATAATGCACTGCTTGGTGCTGTTTGTGGACCGGCGGCATCATTGGATCGTTCTTTTTCAAAAATAATGAAAATTGCAAATTTTTTTGTCAAAAATTAAAGAATTTAACTTGGTTGACATGTGGTTTCAACAAGACGGTGCTACTATCACACGGCGCACGATATTATATATTTACTATTGAGAGGTGAGTTAAAAATTTCACGTCTTGGAGCATTATAAAGGCCGCCGAGATCATGTTATTTGCAGCCCTGGAAGACAACACTACAGCTGCCACTGGTGAGATATCGGCCGAAATGCTATGAAGCCGCGGGCAACATAAACATGAAATAATCTTTCACAAGTAAAGCAACATTCACATGAAATAATCTTAAAAATAAATGAAAGGCATTCAAATAAATATTTCAATTTTCAAAAACGAAACTCTTTTAAGATCACGCTTTATTGTTTCTGCGCATTCAAAAAAATTATACTTTATTCAAATGTGAAGAACGAGTTGTTTTTCACAATACTGTATATAATTTGTATGAAAAATCAAACATCATATTACAACAAAAAAATCAAAAATTATTTTAGAATTTTCAATTTGGAATTCAAGAATTAATAAATAATGTTTAAACTGTGGACGAACAAAAATTTATTCTTCTATATTATATAATTCTAAGGAAGCAACATTTAGAATTCTTAAAATTGTAGTTACTTAAATAATTCTGGTATGCCAGCTTATAGCACATGAAAATTTTGCTTAAACACGATAGAAGCTGATTTAAGCATTTGTTAGTTTTCTCTTTTAAATTTGTTTTTTTTTTTTTCTATGCTCCATGACAGAGCCAGTGGTAGCTCGTAAATAGCACTGCGGTAAGCTTTTCATCATAGTAACAACTCTGTTGAATGCGGAAATCAATCAATTCAGTCAAATCAATCAATGTTGTATTCAACTACATCAATTTGCGCATTAGTGCCTTGTTCAAACATCACGATTCTTGTTTTTTAATTGCAATTTATTTGAATCGAATTAGATCAATACGTTTGCTGGAAGTGGTCCATTAGGATTCAAATGATATGCTATGGTAACAGCATGAACGATTTCAGAAATAATTGTATTGAGGCATATTTAAGTGAAAACGGAATGTAAAAGGTTTGTTTTCATGCTGCGAAATAGACATCGTTGTAATGGTTTTTCGTTTGTGTATCTCTTTTTTTTCTTTGTGGTGACTTCATGGCCAATGTTAGGGTTTTCTACGAGAGAGAGGTTTTGATAAGAAAAATATGTTAATGGCAATTTGGTTTTTACTGTAAGTATATAAACTTAAAAAATTGGGTTTTGAAAAAAAAAAAAAAATTTCAATCTACTTAATTTCGAAAATGACAAAATGTTCTAAAATTTGCTTTTAAATTCTCATGAAATGTTTCAAATTGAAAATGTTGTAATGCCTTTTGAAAAATAAACATATATTAAATATATTATTACATAATAAATATATTATTGTACGGTTGTTTCCGCAAAATTATTTTAAGATAGTAACAGTCTACGGACTTTTTATATTTTAATAGAAGTACTTGGCTTTTTGAAAATTAAAACACGAAAAAAATTTAAAACTCTGAAACCTTTTACCTTCAAAGTCTTAGATGGATGACAAATACTATCTGATGACTAGAGTGGGTCAAAAATAAATTTAAAAATTAGTCCATATTTAATATTTGACCTGGAGACGATTTTTGACCAAAAAGACATTTTTTGGACCAATGGAAAAATAGCCGAAATGGTACCTATTTTTTACATAACTTAAGCACAACAAGACTAATCTTATGGACGATTTTAAGCACATATGATAAGTCGTTGAAATAGGCTTTTTGAATACTTTATTTGTTCGCCAGAGTATTTGTAGTTTCCCCTGTTAGCACAATTTACTGCCAAAATGTGAGCTTTTTTTTTTGCTTATCTGTATCCAAAAATCAATTTTTATCTCTTCAAGTGATATGTTGGAAGGGGCAGCATTACCTATGTAATAAATATACCAGCTCACTAGACCATTGCGATATCGCAGCACTCTTGGCGTTCAATCCCTATGGAACCACATCGGCAAGTCGTTGACTTCAAGCTCATCGCAGAAGCAGAAACCCAGACTATTGTGCCGTCTTTTTTCGAGCGCGAGCAGATGTTTGCGCGAGCAAACATAGAAGATGAGGTATGGTTTCTTCCTACTCTTCGCCTCAGCAGTTTCTACTGAAGTTGTTTCCAAAAAGGTTACGTTGATCTACCTATGAAGCAGTGGCTTATTATGATTGCCACCATAATGGATAAATCTAACTTATCCAGCGATAGCAGCGCTCTGGAGTGCCTGAGATCAAGAGGCGTCCAAATAAGCCCATCTGGTGTTGGCTTTCGATTTAGTAATTTCTCTGAGCAGCAGCTTGATAGTAGCTTGTGGTATGTCTGGTGGGTTCTGAATCATTAATGTCACCAAGGTACCGTTACTAGTGAGCTCGTCTGCTTTTCATAGCATTCTTTGGCAGAATTTAAGTAAATGGTTACTTGTTCCAATAATTGGATCGCACTCTGGCTGTTGTAAAACAAAAACATTTCTCGCTTTGAGACTACGTTCTTTGATAGCCACACCGTTAAAAATCTTGAACTTAATTATAGTCACATCTGTACCGTACACAGTGGAACATATTCGTTTAAACGCACTTTCAATTTTAAATTTTCTACCTTCTCTCTTTAATTAATACACTAGCTGGTACCCGGCGCGTTGCTGCCATCTTTGCAACAACAAAATCTTTGCAAAAGCAATGCAGTCAATTTTTTGAAATTTTGCGACTAGCAAAAGAGTAGAAAAACACTGCTTTGAGAAAGTGAAAAGTGCTGGTAATTCCTTTTTGGTTTTACGACAGTTGTACTTATTAGCTTCTCAAAGTTAGTGGACTGCATGAACCACAGAGACTACTGATGAGTCGGAGTAGCGTCCGACGAAACCATGGTCTAGTCTGCTCGGTTCTTTTGTAAAGAATTTTTGTTGTTGCAGCAAGCCTGTTACTTCATGAGTTATTTGGCATTAAGCTCTAAATATATATTCTTTAAGAACATATTCTTTAAGAATTACAAACTTAATAATAAAAAATCAAAATGCCACAATTTTACTTTTATAGCTTTCTTGTATCGAAAATGTTAATTATATGGGTGGAGCCTTGCCCGTGTCTAGGGATTCCAGACCATAAATCTCAGTCCTGAAAGTCCCGAGATTATAAGTCCTGAAATTCCGAGATTTTCGGGATCCTGGAATTGCCTTTAAATTTCTGGATTTGGTTGATTTTTTCGAACTTTTCCTTAAATATAGAAAAAAAAAAATTTCTAAAACTGTGCATTAAAAATACTTAGATAGATTGGAGATAAAGGGGCGATCTTCACATGGCAACGTGTCTGACTGCCTCAACTTGGCGAGGCCAGCATTATCCATGTCGAAATTGTCTCAAGTCGACTCAAACCTCCGCGTGGTGTCTCCTGGAAACGTCAAAAACTATCACCCGATAGACTTTGGCAGCGAATCTGAGCGGCAGGCTTCTTTTGGCCATCAAGTAAGGTTGCACAACCTTGGGTTGAAGCCCTCCACGTTATAAAACTATTTCAATGAAAAGTTTAAGAATAAATAAAAGAATGATCCCCAAATCTGATGACGACTACCGCAAACGAAAAACTGATAATGATTTACGGACATGCACCTGGAATGTCCGTATCCTTAATTGGGATGGTGCTTCTATCCAACTGATTGATATCTTGGAAAGATATAATTCTAAGATATAATTCTACTACAGCGGCCAAGCGGAGAATCACGAGTTTGGATGCGAATTTGTAGTTGGCAAGAGAATACGGCATCATGTCCCGCGATTCACTCCTGTGTCATAATCCGTTTCAAGGCAAATTTTTTTAACATTAGCCTAATATGTGCGCTCCTTATATGTGCGCTCCGACAGAAGAAAAAGATGACGAGACCAAAGAAAGTTTTTACGAGCGCCTTGAAGACGCATAGGAGCGCTGCCCCCGTCATGACATACAAATTGTGCTTGGTGACTTCAACGCCAAGGTGGGTAGGGAAAACATATTTGGTTCAACAGTCGGAAAGTTCAGCTTCCACGACAACACATCCGATTACGGAATGAGGTTGATTGACTTCGCCGCAGCATGGTCGTTAGTAGCACTAGATTCAAACATCTCAATATTCATAAAGCCACCTGGCTGTACCCTGATCAAAAAACATGCAACCAAATTGATCACGTTTTGATTGACGGAAGGCATCCTTCCAGTGTACTAGACGAACGCACGATCCGTGGTGCTAACAAAGACTCGGACCATTATCTTGTCGCAACCAAGATCCGCACACGTCTGTGCGTATCTCAGAATGCTGGACGTCGACAAGCTGCAGTCAAAACGAACGGCCGAAGCCTTCGCTACTCGACTCTCACTCCTGTTTCAAGAAAGCACTCCTCCGATCGACAATATATGGGGACAGTGGACGCACATAACCCACTCTATGCGTACGGCTGCCTAAGGCTGCGATTATAGTGAACGCAATTCAGACAGGCAGGCAGGCTGAAGTCTGTGTGAAAAAACGAGATGCAGATGGCTATCTATCTCGCTTGTTCACATTGCCTGCCTGTCTGACTCGGTGCTCACTATAACCGCAACCTAAGAGGTGATAGGCTAGCACCGCCCTCGCAGAAACCAGTGGCACCACCAGGAGTGTCGCGACGCCACTGCAGAGAAGGACATCGCCTAGAAAGTCACCCTGCAGTCGGTTGTAACGCGTGCTGTTATGGAGCGATACCGAGAGAAGAGGAGGAAAAATAAGACGCCTGGTCTGGAAAGTTTAAAGATCGGAGTCCCTTCCTGCAAGGATGAAAATGGGAATCTAGTGACAGATATTCAGAGTACTGATGCTTTGGAGGGAGTACTTCTCTAGTCTTTTAAATGGCGACGCAGGCAACAATCCCGCCAGTGGAGATGATATCCCGGAAACCCCAATTATAGATGACAGCGTTGAAGTTCCGCCGCCTGACTATAACGAGGTCTTAGCAGCTATAGCTCGGCTTAAAATCAACAAAGCCACAGGAGCCGATGGCCTTGGCTGAGCTATTTAAGACCGGTGGCGAAGCTCTTTTTAAATGCATTCACAGACTTCTATGGAACCTCAGTGTGCTCTGCCCAATCCACAAGAAAGGCGAACCCACCATTTGCGACCGCTACCGTGGGATTAGTCTTCTTAAAATCGCATATAAGGTCCTGTTGAGCGTACTGTGTGAAGGACTGAAGCCCATCGTTAACCAACTGATTGGACCTTATCAGTGTGGCTTCAGACTTCAAAAGTCCACCATCGACCAGATCTTCACGCTGCGACAAATCTTGGAAAACACCCTCGAACAACAAATCGACACACACCATCTTTTTGTCGATTTCGACAGTCCAATAAGAAACCACCTATACTCCATCATGTCTGAATTTGGTATTCCTGCGAAGCTAATACGTCTTTGCAGGATGACACTGAAGAACACCAGCAGCGCAGTGAAAATCGGGAAGGACCTCTCCCTTCCGTTCGATACCAAGCGAGGTTTAGGACAAGGTGATTCCTTATCGTGCGACTTCTTTAATATAATCATGGAGAAGATCATGTGAGCTGCTGACCCGAGACGCAGCGGCACAATTTTCTATTAAAGTGTTATGCTGCTGGCGTATGCTGATGATATTGCCATCATTGGCCAAAATACGCGCGAAGTCAGTGCAGCATTCTCCAGGCTAGAAAAAGAGTCAAGGTGAATGGGTCTTGCAGTCAACGCAGATAAAACGAAGTATCTTGTGTCAACAAGCAAACAGTTCCAGTCCCAAACAGTTTTTTCTCTCGTTCATTTTGATCTGACCCTGGTATTCTAATTGAACAAAAATAACGAGTATCAACTAATGCTGTTCCAGACAAATTACAGCTTAAAATAACAGGTATCTGTTATTTCCTCCCTTTATAAAATCATAATAAAGCCCGATTATATTGTGCAACCGTGGATGCCTGCCAGAAAGAAAGAAGAACTTAATACCTTTCCAACAATTATATTCCACGTAAATCTTATAAAAAATGTACCGCTGTAAAACGGTTTTAAAAGAAAGACTTTAAAAAAATAGCAAACAATTCAATATTTGGTGGTCAATAAGTGTTATAACACTGCGTTACACACATTCTGTCCTATGAACCAAAAATAATTTTCGGAAAGGAGAGAAAAAATTAAATACACGTGTATCGGCAATTTTCATGTGCACGTCAAAATTTTTGTTTTTATGTTTAAAGTTCTCTGGTGAAATGGCTCTATATATTTGTGGCAAAAAATAGAAGGTGTCGTTGGAATTTGATGAAATTTAATTTCTAAAAGTATAATGATAAGCCGGTTTCAAAATGGGTATCGGTTTTTTGAACCAGTATCAGTTTGTTAAAAAACTGAATTTTTTCACAAATTTTGTTAATACCTAAATATTTTATGCCGTGATTTCAGAAATGCATTTTTTTCCGGTTACGGCTTTTATTTTTTTTTAATTAATTTTTTCAAAATAGCAAAAATTAATACCGCTTTGAAATTTTTAATCGGAACTAGGCCTTTTATTTTGGCAGGTGTAAGCATTTGTCTCAGTATCAAGACATAGAGACCAGCAGTATTCGACAAGGATGTACGTAATGTCTTGTCTTTTAAAGCTCTTTTCAATAGCTGCGATGTCTTGATGGAACCTTTAGCCATGCTCATCGCTATGAGCTCCTTAATCATCAGGGAAAAAATCTAAATGATTGTGTAGGAAGTGGATCTTTAGCGGCATTAAAACGCCTTTTTCGCCACATGCCGAAATCATTTCTTCGACAATATTTTTATAATTGGCAGCTCGTTTGTTACCAAGAAACTGCTCAATAACGGCAACTGTTCCTTTCCATGCACGTTGTTCGATTGCATTAAATGTTGAGGCGAGTTCATCACATGCAACTAAGGGTGTTTTTTATGATGTTTTTTTTCAAAATGGATTACTCTATTGTCTGACAGTTGTTTTGACAGTTTAAAGTGACGTCTTTACCCAGTATTGTTTGGCACATCATCATTAATAGGTTAACTCCAGAACAACCCTTCCTAGTCGTGGAAATTTATTTTCAAAAACAGTGTTCAATTAAAAATGTTTATAGAGCACGTCGTGAATTTTATGGTGCACATAATCGTCCGTCTGAGACCACCATAAAGAACGAAATTACCAAATTTCGGTCTACATTCACTATTTTGAATGCCAAGCCATCGAGAAGAATGAGAAGAGTGCGTACAGAAGAAAATATTCCTGTCGTTGAGCCCAGTGTCAAGAAAACGACAATTTATCGATTCGTCGTCGTGCGCAACAAGTTGGACTTTGTCCATCGACTTTATGGAAAATTGTGTGTTAGGATTTGGGTTTGGTGCCATACAGAATTCAATTGGTACAACAATTAAAGCCACGCGATCATCAAATGCGCCGTGAATTTTATAATTCGTCGTTTAATCAATTAAACCAAGATCCGCTTTTTTACCGCAAAATTCTCTACAGTGATGAGCCGCATTTTTGGTTGAATGAATATTTGGTTGAGTGTTTGGAGCAAAAATAATCCACACGCCGTTCAAGAATTAAAAATGCATCTCGATAAACGTACTGTTTGGTGCGGTCTATGGGCTGGTGGAATGGTCCTTATTTCTTTAAAAATGAGGAAACACGATCGTTACCGTGGATGGAAATCGATACAGAACCATGATCAACGAATTTTTGTTGCCAAATCTTCAAGATATGGATGTGGACAAAATGTGGTTTCAACAGGATGGTGCCACTCCTCATACTGCGGGTGAAACAATCGACTTATTGAAAGAACATTTCAACGACAACATTATTTCGAGAAATGGACCGGTGAAATGGCCTCCGCGTTCGTGTGATTTGACGCCACTTGATTATTTTTTGTAGGGATACGTGAATTCATTGGTTTATGTGGATAAACCAGCAACAATTGACGCTTTGGAAACCAATATTCAACGTGTCATTGCTGGAATACGCCCTCAAATGCTTGAAAAGGTGGTCGAAAATTGGACCTCCAGAATGACGTTTGTGCAAAATAGTCGTGGTGGCCATATGCCCAAAATTATATTTAAATATTAAATGCCAAGAAATTATCTACCAAATAAAATTTTTTGGCCATTTCATAATTTGGCATGTGTTTTATTTAATGAAAAATGAAAATTTCTTAAAAAATCCATAAAAAATTATCCATCACTGACCTTTTAATGGGACCAACTGACCTTTTTTGACCTTTTTCATAGCTTTCAGATGGCATCATTAGTTTTTTAAAATTCCACCAAAGTGCTAGCATCCCGTAGCTTCCTAAACGGCCAAAAAAATCATAGTAGAGTAGTTTTAAGATGCAACCCTGGGGAAGATATTAAGAGGAAACCACTTTTCGCACTAATCTCATAAAAAAAATTGTAGTAAATTGGGCTTGCCCTTTAGAGCTGATTTTTGTATGAAAGATTGTTAATTAATTAAATTATCTCTTCAATGATGCATCATTAAAAAGAAAATTTTTAATTTTTCCCCACTTTTCAATTTAAGCGGCTATTTAGTACGATAGTCAAATGTCGAATTGACTTCTTTTTTTTTTTTTGCGAAATATTTGTGAAATTTCTTCCTCAATGGTGATAAAAATTTTGTGTTAGTATTTTGAACTTAAGCCAGGACACTCTGTAAAATAAAAACACATTATTATAGGAAAATAAAAAAGTCTTTATTAATTTCAGTCTTGTTAATTGTTGCAAAATTAAAGCATCACTTCAGTTGTAATTTCTTTTAAACATAAACATAAAATATTTTAATAGTATCTTTCTTGCTGAGAAGTACTATAAGTTACTATTTCGTCCCCAATGGTACGAATTTGATGCGAAGACGAAATGTCACGTATGTTTTTGCTTTTGTGGAGTTTGTGGCCGCATCCAAAATGGTGTTAATTTTGTTAATCTCTTCTTCAGCAACTTCCGCAACTAATATTTGGCTATTTTCTATTTTTGTACTCGTCGTATTTGTTGCTTTTTTTAGCTTTCCAACAAAACGCTTGTCTGTTTGTGCACCAGGAATCGGAGTCAATTAAATACCGAATTATTAAGCAAAAAAGTAAAACAAAATTTTTTAAAATCCGTCAGTAACGTCATGCAATCTTTTTTTTTGCAAAAATACCCTGCTATATGCAAATAATGCTTCACTTAAGCATTGATTATGAAAGTACTTAAAAAATACTCAAAAAAAATCAGCTCCTCCAATCGCTTTTCTAATTAGTTAATGCATAAAAAAACATTTTATAAAAATTTGTCAATTAAGTCACCATTTATTTGCGGCTGAATACTTTAAGCCCTAATTGGTCTAAAAGCCAAGCTTAACACACAAATTTGCTTGCTAATCAATAGATTTATTTATATTCTTTCCAAAAAAAGTAATCATCTGCCTAAAGTACAAAAAAATAAGAAAAACTTTACCTTTTTCGCCGACATTGGTATATTTTCCAACTACACCTTGCGCGTGTCACTTATGAAAAGAAAGTAAAATGTCAAAGCAGACACAAATTTTGCACTGGCATACAGTGCTGCCATTTTCTATACATATTTCACATTTGAAATGTAAAAAAAATTTTGGGCTTTGTGACAAAAAAAAAAAAAAATGTATGTGGTTTCATTTTTCCTGGCCTTGCCCATATATACCATTATCAAGAGTTGTCATGTAACTATTCAATAGCTAATACACACAGTTATCCGGTTGTTATCAACTTAGTTATGCCTTGAAGAATATTACAAACAGTTGTTTAATTTTGCAGCCCATATCGCCCAAGATCTAAGCGTTTAACTAACCAAAATGCCCGCCAGAAAATAGAGAGTAGTTCTTATCATGCCGCTTCTGATATCATGTTTCATTTTGTAATGCATCTCTGCCCGCATAAATGAATAGCAAATGCATTCAAATGTGTTTCAAGACATGACCACTTCACCATGAACATGACACCCGCTGGCAATACACTTAATCCAGCTGCAATAGGGCTTTAACCAGTTTTTTTCCTCTGCCATTTCCTCATAACATCCTGACCACCATCTACTTCTAGATTCATTTCCAAAGTCAAGTGCGCATTGCTTTTATCTTCTACTATTGCATTCATTGTTTTGCCTGTTTTCCATGCTAGTCCTGGTTTTAGCTGGGATCTGGCAACAACAGCATCATCAACAAATACAACAAATATTCTACATGTAATCCCAATAATGCTGCAGTTATAGCCATTGTTGTTGCTGACTGTGAATTGTTGTCGTATAAGCCAACATCGCACATTTTATCATTTCATTCCCCCTTACTTCGTCGCTCAAATGCGTTTCCCGCATTTTATTATTTCAGCCATTATTATTGTGGTTAAGTTGTTGGTTTGTTGTTACAATTTTTACATTTTCCATTTTATTTTTGTTCCTTACACTAATGGTAAAGAGCAAATCTTTTTAGCATGGGAACTTTGGAACAGCTGCATTTACTGTTATGTGTTTGCTACATTGCATTTGTAGCTTTTAAGAAACATATCGGATTGCAATTGCTTTGGGGGAATTGGAAATTTTCATAGCATTCATGTGATTTAAACTGATGATTTGGGTGATTTTGCATTTCACTGTTGCTTTTGCAGTTTCGTATGGAAATTTTGAAAAGCCATCATTGCCTTTATTTTTCTCTTAGACGCTTTGATAACTTCAACTCCTGCTATCATGAGCAGGGCTTTCACAAAAGCTTTTTGACAATAATACAATGAGATCTTTCCATTCCCTCTAATTAATTTGTTTTTGTATCTGTCATCGCATTTCTTTTTGTTTTGTGAAACAAAGTTGCGTAATTTTCAATCTTATAATTCAATCACCTTTACCACTAACTCAAAAAATTTCGATTTCCATTATTGGAAAAATGTATGTAAAAAACAACAACTTTAAAATCTACTCACGTTCAATGTATTCCACTCTATCTTTTTGTTCATAAATACTACAAATAAAGGACAAAACAACCGCATTGTTCAAACATCGACACAGATAAACTGACATTAAAGTATCAACGAATTTTAGTTTGATATTTATTCTAAGTTGAATATTCAACATAAAACAAAGAGTTTTGTTCTATTTAATTAGCGAATGTCAGATACGTATCACACATACACATACAAACTGACATCCAAAAAAGTTTTTATCATATCAGTCAATTTAATTTGCAAAACTTTTTGTCAGTTCAAAACAAAAACTGACTGTTCAACAACATGGCTACGTCAATTTCAGTAAAACTCTACGCAAATATTTGCACACGGATGTATGTTGTTGAATGTATATGTGTATGTCTGTGTTGAAAGGTTATTTTAAAAAATTGATAAAAAATACTTTTTGTTAAAAGTAGAAAAAATAGTGCATTGAACTCATGTGCATTGTGTGCAAAATATTTATACAAAATCACATTCTAAGGATTATGTAAGCTGATAAAAACGAACTAGCTTGTAGCATCAATGTTAAAACATGGAGTATACTTTTTTGTTTTCAGCCAGTCTTTATGTCATTTACGTTGTTTTTGTGAAAAGTTATTTGCAGTTGGATAAAAATAAATAACACTAAATACTTTCGAATGAGAATAACTAAGCTTCTTAACGCCACTTCTGGTATGTAAGTTAACTTAACACATTTTTTAACGATGGCAATTCTTAGAGTAATTTAGAGTTATTTTGAAACCCGAAACGAATTATACATGAGTTTTCGCTGTGAAAATGATTTGTTGCATTTTTTTCTTTCTGCCTCAATCACCTTTTTCGCTGGAGCGATACATTTTCTTCTTCCTTACAAAAGACATGACCCAGACAGCGTAGTCGTTGAATTGTTATACGCTGAACTTACTCAATGTTGTCATAGATCACGTACAGTTCGGGGTTCATTCGAATGCGATAGTCGTCACCATCTCGAACAGCATCAAAGATTTTGCCAAGAACTTTCCTCTCGAACACCCCAAGAGCGGCTGCATCTGTTTGTGATACCACCCATGCCTCAACGCCATAGAGAAGCACAGGTATGATGAGCACCTTATAGAGTGTTAGTTTTTTCGATCGATAGAGGGCTCTGGAACCTAATTGCTTACTTTGCCCATAGCACCCCGTAGAAGCCCGTAGTAGTAGTAGTAGCAGTTGTTATTCTTCGCTTTATCTCCAGGCTAACATTGTTGTTGCTGTTTACGGCAGTACCAAGGTATGTAAACTCCTTAACAACTTAAAAGTTATATTTGCCTGCTGTAACATTTGAGCCTAGATGCCGCACTTCCCTATTTGGAAACCCACTTTGGCTGATTCCTTTTCGATAGCGACGAAAGCAGCAGTTACATCTCTCTTGGTTCTACCGGTAATATCAATATCATCAGCATACGCAAGGAGCTGGACATCTTTGTAGAAAATGGTACCATTTCGATGTACACCTGGCTTTCGTAGGATCCCCTCCATGATGAAATTGAAGAGATCGCATGATAGCGGGTCGCCTTATCTGAAACCTCGTTCGGTATTAAAGGTTTCGCAGAGGTCATTTCCTACTTTGACGAAGCTGCATATATTGCTCAACGTCATCTTGCAGAGCCTTATCAACTTTGCAGGTATACCGAACTCAGACATTGTTGCGTTCCCGAATCGGGCTATCGAACGCAGCTTTGTAATCAACAATGATGGGTGTCGCTTCGGTTTTCGTAGGTTTTCTCCAGGATTTTGCGTAGTGTAAAAATCTGGTCTATGGTGGACTTGCCAGGACGAAAGCCACACTGATAAGGTCCAATCAGTGTTTTGGTATGCGGCTTCAATCTTTCACCCAATACGCTCGAAAGAACCTTGTATGCGATGGAAATAAGACTAATACCTCGGTAGTTGGCGCAGATTGTCGGGTCTCCTTTCTTAAGTATAGGAGAAAGCACACTGAGATTCCAATCGTTGGGCATGCTTTCCGCCAGCCATATTTTGCTGATGAGTTGATGCATGCAACTTATCAATTCAACGCCGCCAGTTTTAAATAATTCAGCAGCCAGGTCGTCATCTCCTGCGGCTTTGTTTCTGTTAGCAACTTTAACCTCGTCATGGCTATGTGGTGGAATTTCCACTTCATCATCGTCGATTGGTGGTGTCAGACTGCATTCTCCAAGGCCGAAATTGTTGGTATCGTCACCTGCAAGCAGATTGGATAAATGCTGTCTCCATTATTTCAATGCGCACTGCGTATCTGTAACCAGATCACCATTCTCATCTCTACAAGTGCATGCTCCGGGCTTGAAACCTTGAGTTAGACGCTTAACCTGCTGTAGAATTTTCGAGCATCCTTCTTGCCCTAGTACACCTCAATTTTTTCTCGCTCACGCTTTTCCTGCTCTCTTTTCTTACGTCTGAAAAGGCATCTCTCTTCCTTCCTCTTATCGCGATAGTTTTCGTCCATGGCTCGCGTTGCAGCTGACTGCAGCGTCTTTTTTAGTCGCGACACTCCTGGTTATACCATTGGTTGAGAGGTTGCGGGCGCTGAAAACCAATGACTTATTCAACAGCAGTGCGTATGGAGTGGGATATATGCGCCCAAAGTCCGCCAGCGTCGTCGAGGCAAGAATAAGGTTGGTTGAGCTTAACCGAGAGTTGAGCGGAGTAGGCCTCGGTGGTCCGTTGTGATAGCAGCTTATCGACATCAAACTTTCGTTGCACACCTGAGCGCACACTCTTCGCATTGCACAATCGCATGCGGATCTTGGCTGCAACAAGATAATGGTCGGAGCAATATTGACCACCCGAAATGTGCGCACATCCAGTACACTTGAAGCGTGCCTTCCGTCCATCACAACATGATCAATTTGGTTTAGGTTGCCTTTTGGATATCGAGGTGTTGGAATCTGGTGCTACTAACTACCATGTTTCCGCAACGTGGCGAAGTCGATCAGTCCTAGATCGTTGTTAGAAGTGGTCTCGTAGAGACTAAACTGACCGACAGTGGAGCCAAAGATGATTTCTTTTCCGACCTTCGCGTTGAAATCACCGAGAACTATTTTCACGCCATGAGCCGGACAGCAATCATACACGTCCTCTAGGCTCGCGTTGAAGGTGTCCTTGACAGCATCGTTCTTTTCCTCCGTCGGGGCATGTGCGCAAATTAGGCTTATGTAGAAGAATCTCGCCGTGATGCGGATTGTCGCCAGCCTTTCGTTCACAGGTGTGTACCGGGAAACAAGATGGCGTAGTTTTTGACTTACGACGAATCCGCATCAAAATTCGCACTACTACGCATGGTAGCTGTAGTAGATATCGCAGTCTGCTCTCTTAGAGTAGCCTTGTCCTTTCCATCGCATCTCCTGGATGGCGGTGATGTCAGCCTTTATTTGTTCGAGGGCTTCCACCAGTTGGACAGAGACACCTTCCCTAAAAAGTGTACGGACATTCCAGATGCATATCCGTAAATCATTGTCCGTTTTTCGTTTGCTGTGCTCGTCAACGTAGTAGGGGTTCATATGTTTTGGTTTTCATTGGGAAATTAGTAATGTGGTAGGGATCCAAACCCTACGTTCATTTCATTTTTAAGGTCGTGTAGAGATCACTCAAGTTCATAGTCTAGAGGAGACATCGCCGCTCAAATTAGCTGACAACTAAACGGGTGCTAGATTGCCGTTCCCAGGAGACACCACTTGGAGGTTTTGAGAGTCGACTTGAGACGATTTCGGCATGGATAATGCTGGCCTCGCCAACTTGAGGCAATCAGACACGTTGTCGTGTGAATATCGCCTCCTTGTCTCCCAACCAGCCTACAACAGAATCTATAACCCTAGAACCAACCTACAGCTGAGAAATGTAACCATTTTCGAAACAAACGTGGTTTGAAAACACTTGCCTTCATGATTAATTTATAATAAGTTGAGTTGAAAATTTCTTTTATCCAAACAGAAAATAAGTGAGTTTTGTTTAATTAAGCTTGTAGTTAGTTTAAAAGACCGAGTTAGTTCGAATTAACCTATAAGGTTTTTTCATATTTGTAAAGGGTGATTTTTTAAGAGCTTGATAACTTTTTTTTAAAAAAAACCCATAAAATTTGCAAAATCTCATCGGTTCTTTATTTGAAACGTTAGATTGGTCCATGACATTTACTTTTTGAAGATAATTTCATTTAAATGTTGACCGCGGCTGCGTCTTAGGTGGTCCATTCGGAAAGTCCAATTTTGGGCAACTTTTTCGAGCATTTCGGCCGGAATAGCCCGAATTTCTTCGGAAATGTTGTCTTCTAAAGCTGGAATAGTTGCTGGCTTATTTCTGTAGACTTTAGACTTGACGTAGCACCACAAAAAATAGTCTAAAGGCGTCAAATCGCATGATCTTGGTGGCCAACTTACCGGTCCATTTCTTGAGATTAATTGTTCTCCGAAGTTTTCCCTCAAAATGGCCATAGAATCGCGAGCTGTGTGGTATGTAGCGCCATCTTGTTGAAACCACATGTCAACCAAGTTCAGTTCTTCCATTTTTGGCAACAAAAAGTTTGTTAGCATCGAACGATAGCGATCGCCATTCACCGTAACGTTGCGTCCAACAGCATCTTTGAAAAAATACGGTCCAATGATTCCACCAGCGTACAAACCACACCAAACAGTGCATTTTTCGGGATGCATGGCCAGTTCTTGAAAGGCTTCTGGTTGCTCTTCACTCCAAATGCGGCAATTTTGCTTATTTACGTAGCCATTCAACCAGAAATGAGAAATTATGAAAAAGTTGCCCAAAATTGGACTTTCCGAATGGACCACCTAAGACGCAGCCGCGGTCAACATTTAAATGAAATTATCTTCAAAAAGTAAATGTCATGGACCAATCTAACGTTTCAAATAAAGAACCGATGAGATTTTGCAAATTTTATGCGTTTTTTTTAAAAAAAAAGTTATCAAGCTCTTAAAAAATCACCCTTTATCTTCATAATAAGTATTTGAAATAATTAATTATAAAATTTGTTTTCTTAATTTCATGAATGATTTGTGACCAGTTTACGCCGGGATATTTAGATGCCATGGTCTTTGAATTTCATTCATTTCTGTTAATCAGAGAAATTTAGTTATGAATTGTACATTTTGTTTAGAAAACATTCTACATCAGAAAAGATTTTAACTCCAAATCTTCCGCATGCAACGCTCGCTAACGTGCTTGACCGCCACCAACAGTGAGAAATATAAGAAAAATTAAAAATAACAGTTTTTGTAGAGATTTTATAATATGTTTACCTTAAAAACAAATCATCATAAATTTCAAAAGTGAATACAGCGAGCACTAAGAGGCTATTTTCTTTGACTGAACTATTAACTAACATAATAAATGCATGAAAAAACTGCTTAAACACCTCCTCAGAATAATAAGGACACAAGATTTACCTCTGCTAAATAGAGCCACAAAAATTGCTTGATTCATAATAATTTCAAATACTATAGAAATTTCTATGGTTTTTGAAAAAAAATTATCTAATGACTCAACAGCTGGTAGCATGTCAAAAATTATCCGATATAATTACTATGACGATACGATTGAGATAAATAAAATATGAAAAATATGCCAGATACATATTAAGAACTCCAGATACTGCTGTCAACACATATCATGACAGCATAATAAATCTATGTGGGGCAAACATATAAACACAAAATTGTTGAAAATCCGAATAATTGTATCGGACGCATGAATTCAAAATTAATTCCTACATGAAAATATTTTTCTCTGTCTGCAGCTCACTGAAGTTGGATAAAATTATTGTTTCTGCAATGTTGCCTCATATCATGTCTCATATTTTGTTTTGTATAGTTATATAAGAATAAATAAGATATTAAAAAAACAAAGAAAAATTTAAGCTACACAAATAAAATACCAACGCAAGCAATCTTGACCAGTTCCTCATATTTTTTTTTGACCATTTGAAATTCATACGATGCAACCATTTTGGTTGCTATTGTGATCCTTTACTTTATTTCTTCTGTTGCATTTATCTGCCAAGGTGCAGCTGCCACAAATAGTTTCAACCATCCAACTTGCCACCAGCCGAAGTCCAAAACAACAAGAGCCTCTGCTGTGCTTTCACTGATGTGTGCAACCATTAAAGCAAAATTGACAAAGAATCGCCACATCTGTAGCCGGACCTGCTTGCAGCCAGCACAATTTCATTCAGCCAAGTTTGATAAACTTCTACCCACTGAACTTAAATGGACGTCGCTCCATTCATTCATCTATCCGTCCATTTAGCAATTTAACCAGGTTTTTGTTGTTATCACCATTTCTGACCCTTCACTTTGCAGTCACTGGGCATCAGTGCAGAGTGCTGAAAATAGTCTTCAACAGAAAATGTTGCTTCGATACTTTGGTGAATGACGTCGAATTGTCGGTCGTCGGCGACTATCATCTGAAGAGCGGTGTAAATTTATAGTGCAAAAACAAGTACATAATCCAACGATTTACGATTGGCTGATCACGATAATTACCAGTCACATTGACAGTGCCAATAAGAACAACTACAATAGAGTAATCGAAAACGTAGTCAGAATATGGATGAAGTTAAGTGGATATTGAAAAATGCAATTGAAAAAAGGTGATTGTGATTTTTCGATGTAAATGATGACATCGTTTAAGTAATCAACAACATTTATTCAAGTAAATATATGAAATAATTTCACAAATGAGGAGATGTGAAGGTTAAGGTAATGGTTATGGTTATGGTTATGGTTGTTATGGTTATGGTTATGGTTATGGTTATGGTTATGGTTATGGTTATGGTTATGGTTATGGTTATGGTTATGGTTATGGTTATGGTTATGGTTATGGTTATGGTTATGGTTATGGTAATGGTTATGGTTATGGTTATGGTTATGGTTATGGTTATGGTTATGGTTATGGTTATGGTTATGGTTATGGTTATGGTTATGGTTATGGTTATGGTTATGGTTATGGTTATGGTTATGGTTATGGTTATGGTTATGGTTATGGTTATGGTTATGGTTATGGTTATGGTTATGGTTATGGTTATGGTTATGGTTATGGTTAGGGTTATGGTTATGGTTATGGTTATGGTTATGGTTATGGTTATGGTTATGGTTATGGTTATGGTTATGGTTATGGTTATGGTTATGGTTATGGTTATGGTTATGGTTATGGTTATGGTTATGGTTATGGTTATGGTTATGGTTATGGTTATGGTTATGGTTATGGTTATGGTTATGGTTATGGTTATGGTTATGGTTATGGTTATGGTTATGGTTATGGTTATGGTTATGGTTATGGTTATGGTTATGGTTATGGTTATGGTTATGGTTATGGTTATGGTTATGGTTATGGTTATGGTTATGGTTATGGTTATGGTTATGGTTATGGTTATGGTTATGGTTATGGTTATGGTTATGGTTATGGTTATGGTTATGGTTATGGTTATGGTTATGGTTATGGTTATGGTTATGGTTATGGTTATGGTTATGGTTATGGTTATGGTTATGGTTATGGTTATGGTTATGGTTATGGTTATGGTTATGGTTATGGTTATGGTTATGGTTATGGTTATGGTTATGGTTATGGTTATGGTTATGGTTATGGTTATGGTTATGGTTATGGTTATGGTTATGGTTATGGTTATGGTTATGGTTATGGTTATGGTTATGGTTATGGTTATGGTTATGGTTATGGTTATGGTTATGGTTATGGTTATGGTTATGGTTATGGTTATGGTTATGGTTATGGTTATGGTTATGGTTATGGTTATGGTTATGGTTATGGTTATGGTTATGGTTATGGTTATGGTTATGGTTATGG
The DNA here is from genome assembly GCA_958299015.1 of Tetanocera ferruginea. Taxonomy (NCBI): domain Eukaryota; kingdom Metazoa; phylum Arthropoda; class Insecta; order Diptera; family Sciomyzidae; genus Tetanocera; species Tetanocera ferruginea. The sequence continues at coordinate 34,894,295 of OY282644.1, read as the reverse complement.
TTATGGTTATGGTTATGGTTATGGTTATGGTTATGGTTATGGTTATGGTTATGGTTATGGTTATGGTTATGGTTATGGTTATGGTTATGGTTATGGTTATGGTTATGGTTATGGTTATGGTTATGGTTATGGTTATGGTTATGGTTATGGTTATGGTTATGGTTATGGTTATGGTTATGGTTATGGTTATGGTTATGGTTATGGTTATGGTTATGGTTATGGTTATGGTTATGGTTATGGTTATGGTTATGGTTATGGTTATGGTTATGGTTATGGTTATGGTTATGGTTAAAATTATGGTTATGGTTGTGGTTATAGTTATTGATATGGTTATTATGATGATAGTTATTATGATGACAGTGGGTCACAAATCCATCAAAACTCTTAGATTCAATCAACTCCACATTACAGTTCTTCATAATTTCTGACCTTGACATCTCTGCAACAGAAGTGGACTTCGTTTACACCATAAGATCATTGCAAACATTGCTGCAGGTCTACGAAGTGGAAATTTAGTTCCATGTAGTTAAAAGAGATATAGAATGTTTTTCAACGATTCCAATCTGCGTACTTACGATATAAACGCATTGACCATTTTAGTCCTAGAAAGGACTTTGAATGAAACAATGTAACAAATTTAACAAAACTTTTTATGTTAATGAATGTTTGTACACAATTTGTTGAAAACAGAATTCATATAAGTTTTATATCGATTCCGAACGGCTAGCGTGCATGTTCTCAAGAAGCTTTACATGGCATTGTTTATTCTCCGCTGTTAAGAGTTATCTCTAAATAAGGGATCTAAAGGAACAATCTGAAAGTTTATTCAACGACTGATATTTATTGAAAAAAGTAATTTTTTTGCAAAGAAAGGGAGGCATGCTTAGAGCGAATGAAGTTTTAGGACTTGGAGCGATGAGGGTGATACGCAACTGATCAAATTAATAGGTACACTTAGAAAATTTCATGTTTGTTTACCATAAATTTCCATTTAAGTTATTTTAACATTTTAACCCTTACTTTAACATAACCAACGTGATATCTCTTTAGAAGTTATGATCAATATTTCTTTCTATCATTAAACAAAACTTTAGCCAAAAAAATCAACAAATTTTTTATAATTTGCAAATGAAAGCTAATTATAAAAATCAATTTCCAGAACTAGATCCTTGTAAACAAAAACCCTCATAATGACATAATTGATAAAAATATAGTTAAAATATGTTACCGTAATGCTTTGAGATGTCTTGAAAAGTTAATGTCAAATGCAGCTTGTACCAGCTTGTACCAGCTTTTTACCATTCAGATATATCCCACGTGGAAGAGCAGCTCGTCTTAAATTATTATTTATAAATTTTGTAAAATTCTAAATTATAATATTTCAATATAAAATATAAAATTCAATATAAGAAAATTGCAATACTTTTGCCTAACTTTTTTGTTTCTGCTGCCAAATAAAGTTAAATAACACCAAACATGTGCGAAGTCAAATATCTGTAGTTCCATATCAAATGGAAGAAGTTGGCTCAAAGTTTCCGCTCCTGATGTGAGTTTATTTCACGACAGGTACTTTTGCAATAAATGTAAGACAGTTATAATGGTTGCTGTTATTGTTGTCATTGTCTTGGCAGTTACGTACATTTATATTTCGCTTGTTATTTGTAAGGAAAAGTTGATGTTTTTATGTTAAAACTCTTGAATGAGAAGCCAAACGCTCTTATTTGGTGCAATATTTTGAGACGGCTTCACTCATTTACCTAAGTGTGGGCATGTCATTATATAAAACCAATAGTTATGCTGTTGCTTCTCACAAGAGCTGTAATAGAACGCATGTCACATACAATATGCAGTTAAAACTGGCATGAATGTCGTAAAATCTTATGGGAATTTTCAGTTGACTACGAAACTAGTAATCAGAATGACACTAAGCATGTAAAGGACAACAATTTGCAATGTTATGCTTATTAATGCAACGAATAAAGATATTTATCCAGTAATTGATTTGATATCATCATCACTATATTATTAGGAAAAGTTCACATAAACCACAATTTAATTCAAGCATACAAGATCATAGTAGTGGGAAATAAGTTATTACTATAATTACTGAATGAAGAATTCCTAATACTATTTGTAGCTAAATATCAAAGGATAATTTAAAGAATGTAAAAATTCATGCAGCACAAGTTAGTATTAAAATGTTGATAAATTTCATAAATCTTGTTTTCTTTTAAGAGAATTAAAAAAATTCCAAGAACACATGTTGTTGTTTTCAACGAAGCGAGGGGGTGGCGTCGTCACTAAAAACGCATTTTATATTGGCACAACACCGTGACTTAAGAAGCATGCCAAGAATACTAATATACAAAAGAAGACTCACTCAAATCACGATAACCAGAAGCGCCAGCAATTCGTGCCATACAAAAAACCATTTTTAAGTTTTGCCAATTTAGCTTAAATAATGCAACAACTGTAGAATATTTTTCTTTTTTTAGAGAACTTTACTTGTTTTTATTTAAAACAGCCAAAACACTGGATGAATAAGAATAACGCAACATTTTCTTGTTATAAATATTTCAGCAGTTAAAAAAAAAACAAAACAAAAACACATACATATAAATTATATTGTGAGGAATGTATTATAAGGAAAATATTGTATGTGTTGAAATACAATATTTTCCAGTTTTGTGTCTGATGGTTGGGGAAAAAAGTAAAAAGTTTATTTTGTAAGAAGGTAAATTGTCATGAATGGTTTTGTGTTAGATTTTAGAAAAAGTAAAAATAATATAATATTAAAATGGGCGATTTAAAATAGAGAGCGAAAAAAATTATTCTTCTTGATGTTTCGAAATATTTCGAATCTAATTGCTTAATAATTTCACCTTGACTATGAGACCAATTTTTTTGCAAAAATGTACGAAAATTATAGAATTTTCAATGTAAATGTACTTTCAATAAATTAAAAATAAAAATACTTATATCAAAATTAAATTAAACAAGTAAAGAAAGTCTAAAGTCGGTCAAGGCCGACTATAAAATACCCTAAACCTACATTTCAAAAACAAAAAAAAATTTATTTTAAATGGACGTGTCCGTGGGCGGATGAAGCCTATATTTTATATGCATTTAAATGTTGATGAAAAATGTACGCATACAAAGTTTTATTCCTGTAGCTCACAGTTAATGCCTTTATAGTGCTTTCGCTATGGGAAGTGGGCGTGTTCATGGACGGATTACTCCCAATTTTGGAACACACCTTAGTTTTGGTATAAAATACATACATACCAAATATAATTTCTCTATGACAAACATAACCTTATTTATTGAGTTTTAAACTTTTTGGGTTGTATGAGAGGTAGGCGTGTTCGTTGGCGGATAACGTCAATTTTTCAAAACCATCTTTGTCTTGTCATAAAAAACATACGTGCCAAATTTTAGCTCTGTAGGTTAAACAGACGCTTATTTATTGCGTTTTCAATTTTTGGGTTGTATGGGAGGTGGACGTGGGCGTGAGCCCCCTCGTGAGTCGAGCTATCCATATCCGTCCGTCCGTCTGTCCGTCCGTCCGTCTGTGTGTTGTCGGTATACACAGGATATGAAGAACGAGTTGAGATAATTGAATGACATTCAGTGCACATGGTCACATAGACTCAAGGATCTGCACTATTGAATATTTTTGGAATCCATCTACGGACACGCCTACCTCTCATACAATAAAATTAGGTATCTAATTTCTACAAACAAAAAATTAAATTTGATAAAATTTGGAACGTATGCATTTTTTATCAAAACAAAGACGTTTTCGAAAAATGAGTGTCATCTGCCCACGGACACGGCTACTTCCCATACAAGTTGTATGATACAACCAAGAATTAAAAACCCAATAAATAAGCTCATGTTTAACGTACAGAGATTCAATTTGGTATGTATGTATTTCATATCAAAACAAAGACGTCTTTGTAAAATGGATGTCATCCGCTCAAGGCCACGCCCATCTCCCATACAACACAAAAATTTATAACTCAATAGTAAGCTCATCTTTAACATACAGTAATAAAATTTGGTACGTATGTATTTTATATCAAAACAAAGACGTGTTCGAAAATGGGAGTAATCCGCCCACGAACACGCCCACCTCCCATACAACCCACAACAGGAATAAACCTCGAAATTTTTATAAGTTTTTGTAAATATTCCATCAACATTGAAATGCATATAAAATACGGGCTTCATGCGCTCACGGACACGCCCATTTTTATACCCCCACGCGTACTGCGTAAGGGGTATATTAATTTTGTCACGACGTGTGTAACGCCCATAAGGAGTCGTGGTAGGTATAGAAAAGTATATATATTCTTGCTCGGCATCACCACCTTAGTTGATTTACCCATGTCCGTCTGTCTGTCGGTCTGTCTGTCCGTCTATCCGTCTGTCTGTCTGCCCGTCTGTCTGTCCGTCTGTGGACACGATTACAGCCGTAATTTTGGAGCTATCATGCTGAAATTTGATATTTTAGTTTTTTACGCAAAAACTAAGATCAAGTTCGAGAATGGGTAAAATCGGGTGAAAACTACGCCTACCTCCCATACAATCCCAATAATGAAAACTCCACAAAGAAGCAAATATTTAAGCTTCAAACTTTTGATTCGGCATTTGTGTAATCTATGACAAAACTCAGGTGTGTTAGAAAAATAGGCGTCATCCACCCACTAACACGCCAACCTTCCATACAACCCCATAATTGAAAAATCTATAAAGAGGCTAATTTTGAAGTTACAAGACGGAAACTCGGTATTTAAGTATTCTATGTCAAAACTGAGGTGTGTTAGAAAAATGGGCGTCATACAGAAACTAACACGCTCACATCCCAAACAACCGCAAAATTGAAAACTTTTTAAAAAGGCTTATATTTTAGCTGCAGGGAAACAATTTGATATGTATGTATTTTAGACACATAAAAATAATAAAGCCGTAATAAATAATAAATACCCCCAGTATTTTAACTTCGGCCAAGTCGAAGATATACCTTACTAGTTTTAATTTTTTTTTTTTTAATTTTAAAAAAACAAACGCTTAAAAACACCCTGTATATTTAAATTGTTTACTTACGAACTTATTTGGCGCTTACAACTATAGATCGGTTTAAGCTTCCTCTTCGGTTTTTAGGCGGCCTTGGTATTCAAGTGGTAAGCGTGCTTGACTTTCAATCAAGAAGTTCCGGGTTCAAATGCTGGTCTGGCCATAGTCCTAAGCTTTTACCTTTCTTGAATTCGTTCCTCGTTTCTAATCAACTACAATTAAAAATTTATCAATGATATTCTACTTTGGAAGTTGTAGTTTGTTGTAGAGATGTTTGTGGAATGAGATTGCTTAATAACTCGAATTGAATAACGAAAAGACATAACACTTGCCTTAGATTGAAACTAGCATGTTGATATAGCGTTCCGCCACACATTCAATATTCTGCATTGTTTTTCTTGATTTCTCAACTCTCCTACTTATCTATCGCCTCATTTCCAAACCATGCAGGCTTGACTGAATTGGTTTCATACCTGAAATTCTTAGTTAAGAGCTAAAAAACAGAGTACCCAATTCTCTCGTTTGCTTGCTGGCTCCATTTTGGCTATCGAAAAGTTGGTCTTTCCAATGGAGATTCGTCGTTGTCTGAGTTGACCGCCTACTGCCACAAAACATTTATTTCTTCATTGAAGTATTGTCTTCCATTCCCTCAACATGAAGTGAGAAGCCAGCGAAACAACTAAATTTTAATGCACTTGACTATGTCGATGTCAACCTGTATCTCCTACAGGTTTTTATTTTGGTTTTTTCCTTCCAAACGTTCCCAAAGCTCGTTCATCAGAGCTGCTCAACGTCCAAGTTTGTACTGCATATAGTAGAATGAGCATGATTATTGACATAAAGAACATGAGTTTTGTTAGTCGAGAGAGGGCTGTGCTTCTTAATTGCCTATTGAGTCCAAAGTAACAACTGTTGAAAAGAAGTATCCTTTGTCTGATCTCAATGCTGATATTGTTGGAGGAATTTAAGCTGGATCCCAGATAAATGAAATTCTTAGTAGCCTTGAAAGACATTTTGTCAACAGTGACGTTATTACCAATACGCTATTTGTTTGTTGACTAAAAATATTTCGTCTTCTCTGCGTTCACTGTAAGACCCACTCGACCAGACTCTTTATGTAACCAGGAGCTGAACTGACTTCCCGCGTATTATGACCAATGATATCGATATCATCAGAAAACACCAGAAGCACAACACTATCAGCAGCTCAAATCTTTTCCCTCGTTGAACTGAAGAAAATATCCCACAAGAAATCAATCAAATCAGAATTCAAGGAATTCTCTGAAATAAATGCTTTTTTAAAAATACCCATATCCGATATTTTCCATCTATAATCATCTGTGATTGTTTACTTTCCTGTCATTTAGCAGCTTTGTGGGATGGATTATTCAATAGTAAGTCGCTTTACATTCTGAAAATTATATGGAATTAAATTAAGCTTTAAAATTGTTTTATTTAGACTAACAAATATAAAGGAGACTCGAACATTTTTCGAAAAAATAATACGATGGTTTTAAGACCGGATCCTCTTTCTGCAAGGATGAGAATGGGAATCTAGTGACAGATATCCAGAATACAATGATGCTATGGAGGGAGCACTTCTCTAGTATTTTAAATGGCGACGCTTACAACAATCCCGCCAGTGGAGATGATATCCCGGAAACCCCAATTATGGATGACAGCGTTGAAGTTCCGCTGCTTGACTATAATGAGGTTTTAACAGCTATAGCTCGACTTAAAAACAACAAAGCCACAGGAGCCGATGGCCTACCGGCTGAGCTGTTTAAGACCGGTGGCGAAGCTCTGTTTAAATACATTCACAGGCTTCTATGCAGAATATGGTCGGAGGAATGAATTCCAGATGATTGTAACCTCAGTGTGCTCTGCCCAATCCACAAGAAAGGCGATCCCACCATTTGCGCCAACTACCGTGGGATTTACCTTCTTAATATCGCATATAAGGTCCTGTCGAGCGTATTGTGTGAAAGACTGAAGCCCATCGTCAACTAACTGATTGGACCTTATCAGTGTGGCTTTAGACCTGGAAAGTCCACCATCGACCACATCTTAACGCTCCGACAAATCTTGGAAAAGACCCTCGAAAAACAAATCGACACACACCATCTTTATGTCGATTTCAAAGCCTCTTTTGACAGTCCAATAAGGAGTCACCTTTACTCCATCATATCTGAATTTGATATTCCAGCGAAGCTAAGACATCTTTGCAGGATGACACTGGCCAACACCAACAGTGAAAATCGGGAAGGACCTCTCCCTTCCGTTCGAAAACAAGCAAGGTTTCAGACAAGACGATTCCTTATCGTGCAACTTCTTTAATATAATCATGAAGAAGATCATCCGAGCTGCTAACCTGAGACGCAGCAGCACAATTTTTTATAAGAGTGTTATGCTGCTGGCGTATGCTGATGATATTGACATCATTGGCCAAAATAAGCGCAAAGTCAGTGCAGCATTCTCCAGACTAGGAAAAGAGTCGCGTCGAATGGGTCTTGCAGTGAACGCAGATAAAACGAAGTATCTTGTGTCAACAAACAAACAGTCCCAGCGTCTTGGAAACCACGTCACTGTTGACAACACCTCCTTTGAGGTAGTGAAAGACTTTGTTTACCTGGGATCCAGTATTAACTCCTTCAACTCATTGAATATGTCAATAAAAGTTCCTTCCTCAATAATAGTATTGAGATTGAACGAAGGATAACTCTTGCCAACAGGTGTTACTTTGGGCTCAGTAGGCAATTGAGAACCAGAGCTCTCTCTCTCGACGAACAAGACTGACGCTCTATAAGCCAATAATCATGCCCGCCCTACTATACGCATCACCAACCTGGACGTTGAGCAACTCTGATGAAAGTACTTTGGGAGCGTTCGAGAAAAAAATCCTTCGCAAGAGCTATGGTCACATCTGCGTCAATGGCGACTGCCGAATATGATGGAATTACGAGCTATATGAGCTATATGCCGACATCGATATAGTCAAGTATTAAAATAGAGTGGCTTCGCTGGCTAGGTCATGTCGAGAGAATGAACGACGAAGCTCCAGCAAAAAAATTATTGGATTCGGTATCCAGCGGTGGCCAACGCAGACGAGGAAGACCGCATCTCCGCTGCAAAGACCAGGCATTGGATAACCTGACAACACTTAGAATTTCCAACTGGCGCCAGCAAGCTCACGACAAAAGAGGCTTGCGCCAATTCTTAGACCAGGCCAAAACCGATCAACGGTTGGAAGCGCCATCTAAGTAAGTAAGTAATACAAATGCACTCTTTATGAATATAATGGGTTTTGTATGCTACAAATTGGTTAAACAAGTCAGTGGTACCATAGTATTTACCCAGTAAAATAATTATTTAGATTGGAAACTCGTTTTACCATTTTTGGACAACATATTCAGAGAGTCAATTTCTTTAAAATTTTTCTGCTAAATTTGTAAGTAGATGGTTTTACATTTGGCATAAATAAAAGCAGAAGGATTTCAATAAATTTATCTTTATAAAAAACAGTAATATTAAATCAATGTATTTAAATGAATCCAAAAATTATGAGATAACTCGCTTACATAAAATTTTTAACGCTCATTACTTTCGGTTTTCATATTAAATTAAGGACCTCTAATGCAGCTTTTCCAGCTCTAATGCTCAAATATTCAAATTTAATAACGAATCAGAGTACAATATCAAAAATGTATTATAATAAGGATCAACTTCAGGCTATAATGAACAAAGCCTGTTTAAATTTAAATAATTACAAAACTAAAATTTTATATAACTCGCTTGCAATTAGAGGACTTTTTTTTATTACATATAATGGTAAATTGTCATCAGAGCTACAACTTTCATATCCAAAATCTTATTGTAATGTCAATTCTCAAATTTGATACTTGATGTCAATGGTGCTCTTATTAAACATTAATTTATATATAGCTGCAGCTTTAAAGGCAACGACCAATTATTGTTAAACCCTGTGCAAATTTACATGGATATACCCGGGTGTGGTTTGACTATGGAATCCAACATAGAGTCAAAACTCACAGAAATGAAAAATTTCTTACACAAAAATGTGTGTCAGAACCAACCGATTAATTATATTTTCTGTTTTTTTTTTATGAGATTCACACATTTTGGGTTTTTTTTTTTCTTCCTTCTTTTCAAAGGTTCAAGTTATATTCCAACTTTGGCAACAAACCAAGGTAAAAACGAATTTGTACGCTTTCTCCAATAGTTTTACCTGTAAATATTTTAACAAATTGAAAATACATTGTCCGTTTTGCATAGTGGTTGGTCTTCATCAATATAACGTTCAAAAAAATTTGAAAAATTTACAACAATTTTTTCATTTTGTAGAGTAGGTTAGCATTAAACGAAAAAAAACATTCGCTATGAGTACAAAGGAAGCTTTACTTTAATCCTACTCGAATGAGGGTGAATCACACATAATTTTTTGTTTTCAACTGATAAATTTAAATCTGAAAATGCATTTTCCCCATAACTGTATAGCATGATAGTAGTCACGAAAATTCTAACCCATTCAGTTGCTGCTCGTATACATATGACTTCGTTAGCAAATGCGTTGGATTTGCTTCCCAATCAGCCAAACAAGCTTGGAATAAGCTTTAAACAAGCTTACACACGTAAGCCTCAAGCTTGGATAACGCTTTCATTTACTATTGTAGAACGCTTACATGTAATTGTAGGATAAACGAAAGTGAACCCTTGGAATAATATTCCTTACTTCAAGCTTAATCCAAGTGTTGTTTTTACAATTGGATATAAGTGTTTTAATAAGCTTTTTCCAAGTGTGCTACATTCAACAAATCAATTAGCACTCGCGAAAAATTTTTATTCCGTGGCTCAGTTGGTAAGCCACTGGTTATTTGATTTGTTGTGATTTGGACATCCAAGGTTCAATTCCCAACCGGAACATTTTTATTTTTATTTATTTTTTATTTTCGTTTGTTAAAATTAAAGCATATATTTATATGAAAAATTGCATGTCTTCAAAAATTTTTGTGTTTGCTACCCCAGGGATCGAACGCGCGAACCACCGCATATGAGTCGGACACTCTAACAGCTTGCCGTTAGCCTTATGGCTGCTGAGCGAACAAAATGAAAATGTATGTATATATGAGAGCATCACAACTTTGAACAGTTGTGAAACTATTACCGTTGTCAGCGTTATCTAAGTATGATTGCAAAACACTTACTTAATGCAAGCCTTTCCAAGTATTATTGTACATCACTTGCTTTTTGTGTTTTACGCAATAGTTACACAAAGCAACTTGGAAATTTATTACCCGGGCAAATGTTTTTCAAGCGTGCTTGGATAAGGCTTGATTTTTGTATTGCATGTAAGCTTAATCCAAGCACTATTTCTAAATGGTTGATTGGGTTGTACTTTAAATACTTTAATACAGTTGCATCATTGTTTGTTTTTATCTTTTTGTGTGTGTGTGTGTGTGTGTGGTTCTATCGGATTGTCGGCACCCGCTTAATTCTTTGGATTTTCATAGTTTTTGAGCGCCAACAATTTCGTCGCTCAACATGTTTTTCAGCTAATATTCATATGGAGCACAACAGCTGTTCTTCTTCCATTTCGTTTAACTTTGGTCCTTAGCGTTGCTTAGTTTTTTGTTTGTTCTATATTTTTTTATTTTTTGTTTTGTTTTTGCATTGTTGTTATTGCGTTATTGTTGTTCACTTCGAAGTAGTTTTTCCTACATGTCAGACGTGGTTTCAACTAAAATTGCAACCCAATTTTTTTTACGCTCTCCTGGTCCGACAAGTGCCAAGCAGTGACTAGAATTTCTCGCTTCCTAGAGGGACTTAATATGCCGGCATAAGGATTTCATAGTATTTTATTTTGCTACTACAAGACAGTGGCTGATAATTTTGGCAAAGAAATCCCTTCAGCAGCTTTTTATGACGTGCCTGGCACAGCGCCAAAAAGACTGCTTCTTAAAATGTGGGGCAAAAATAAGAAGCCAGGCATAAGCAAGGAAAAAAAATATTACATCTTTTAAAAAAGAACGCAATTGTTGTCGTGTGGTGGCAAAATGTGTATAATGCGGAAACTGTCCACAATTTTACCCAAATATTTGGACAACTTCCTTCCGCTTGCCCACGGGGAAGACATGAAGTGTTGTTAAGAGGATTTGCTTTGCTTGTGAAAACATTGTCGGTTGTTCACTTTTTTCTCTACAACAAACCGTTGCTGATCGGCATAAATTTGTTATGTTGGCACCCTACAAACAGAACTTAGATAACTATGGCTTAATGTAAGTGGGTTGAAAAGTTTGAAAGCCAACGATTCCTTTGAATTTTCTAAATTAAAACACTCCTACTGCTATCAATTTATATTTAGACCTTCTTTGAATTTAAAATAGTGTAGGTGATCAGCTCATCGGCTTGACCGACAATATTTTTTTATACTTTTTAAATGAATACAAATTCATGCAAGTCTCAAGTTGGCGCTTCTCCTGGCTTAAGCAATTGCCATTAATGCAAAAGATATGGCAACATTGGCTGCATATCTTATTTTTAAAGGCACATAAGTAACACTTTAATTGGTGTTTGTGTGGCATTTTGTTATTTTTGTTTTCCTTCCATTTCTTCTCGTGCAATACATTTTCTGGATATGGAGTTTTAGAGTTTGTTTTTCTAAATTTCTGCATATTGTGCTTATCTGCATAACATCAATGATTGTCATTTTGTGGGTTCACTAACAAATAACAGCTGTCGATTTCTCTGGTTTGATGTCACCACAATCATAAATCACTTTCGCTAATATAAATTTGAGCAGGTATCCAAGCAACAGCAACAGCAACAGTTGCTGCGATATGCTTTCTTTTGTTTTTCTTGATTCAAATTATTCTTTGAAAAGTTTTGATGAAAACACGTGTCACACATGTAGAGAAATATGTGTGTTTATCGATGCCCAGTAAAGTTTGCAGATAAGAAGCATTATTCGTGGAAAATATTAATCACAGGTGTATCTGTTTGTTCATAGTTTTTCTAACAACATAAATAAATTAGGCTTGAATCTTTAGGCTCAGGATGCTTAGAAGAGCATATTTTAAAAAGCATATTTTAAAAACAAAAAAAAGCCAAACAAATTGCATTTTATACGATTTAAGGCATTCTAGATACCACATATGGCACATTGACTTTGTTTGACCCCGTAAAATTTGTTACTTTCATATGACTATCCTGTGCTGAAAAGAGGAATATTACATAAGTAAACGTAAGTAAACTATAACGTTGGTCTAGCCCGACTATGAAATATTATTGTATGAAATTATTTTTTTCTTTGTTTTAAGATCACTGCAGTTGGTATCTATACACACTGACAGCCATAAAATCCGCACCACGCAGTGTTTAGTTGTAATTTCAAAAATACCAATATTTGATACAATTAATTCTCAACATATCTTAACTATTTTCGCATTAAAAAAATAGTTGAGAAGTATTTAAATTGTTTTCTATTTATAAAAATGAAAACACGAAGTATCCGGTTCTGTTGATTGTATGGAAAATATCTTGGGACTGACCTACAAGCCGTTGGACAGGTCACAGCTTGCGAAAGTCCTCTAGACAAAGATTGTCTCAAAAAAAACTGTCCTTTTGTTTTTAGGTTATTTATAAAAAAGTGTTACCTCTGTAGCAACATATTTGGTACCTAAATAAAGTATAAATATTGCAGATTAAAAAAAAATACTCATTAGTAAAAGAAAGGAGCTACTAAAAAGATGTCGTCTAAACAAGAAGAAAAGTGGAAAGCAATTATTTGCAAATACCTGGAAAATCCAAGCACCACGTACAAAAAGATCGCTAAGGAAATTGGCATTTGCGTAAAAACTGTCGGAAGGACCATAAAACGATACAAACAGCTTACCCCTTTATCAAAATCGCCAGGCTCAGGGAGAAAAAGTGGTCCAGCGAACCAAAGAGTGGCTCAGAACGTTAAGCGGCTGTTTACTCAGAATCCAGGCACTTCGGTTCGTGATATGGCAGAAAAAGTGGGAACATTGAAGTCAAGTGTTCAACGGATTAAACAATTTTACAACCTAAGGAGCTATAAAGTACAATAAGTACCTGATAGGTCAGAAGAAAAGGACGCCGAAGCCAAGAGGAGCGCTCGAAAACCGTATCGCGATTACCTGCCCAAATTTGATTGCGTGATCATGAACGATGAAACGTACTGAAAAGCGGATTTCAAGCAGTTACCTGGACACGGATATTATACTGCAGTTAGAAAGGGTGGAGCATCCTCCAAATTTACCACCGAAAAACATACCAAATATTCCAAAGAAATACATGGTGTGGCAGGGCATTTGCAAATGTAGGCTTCGAAGTAAGGAATTTGTGACAGATCGCAAAATCAACACCGAAATTTACATAGCAACATATCACTACGCCCAGAGAACGATGGATTGGTACCAAGCCAATAATGTCAATGTGGTACCAAGAGTAGCCAATCCTCCGAATTGCCCCGAACTTCGTCCAATCTAAAGATATTGGGCTTTAATGAAAAGAAATCTTAAGAAGATCAAACAAACTGCGAAAAACATCAAATGGCGTCGGGCATACACTAAAGGTCAACGAAAGGTCAGTAAAAAACCTAATGGAGGACCTTAATCAAAAAGTGCATAATTTTTTTAAGTGTATTTTTTTCAGTGTAAATAAAATTTTAATTTATTTTGTAATGTTTATTTAATAATAAACTGAAAGAATTTTTAAAAAACTTCATTAATTTTTTTACAATAAAAAATAACAAAAGGACAGTTATTTCTAGGACAGTCTTTATATATAGATTTGCCATGTTTTAGCACTCTCACACAAGGTGACTAGCAAGTGTGTGGAAGAGCGTAGTGTTTTACCTTTAGTGTCTCTTCCAGATTCTTAACTTGAACGGTCTCTAAAAGTCCTAGAGATTGTACGCAGAGTTTGGGTGCCATCACATTATAACCGCCCAATGAAAGCCAAACGAGCCTCGGTTATGAAACCCTACTACGTTGACGACCACTGCTAACAAAAAATGGGCAAAGATCTACGGATATGCACTTAGAATGACCGTAATGTCATTTATAGGAAAGGTGTCTCTGTCCAAAAGCTGACAACACTGTCATCCAGGAGATGCTATGGAAAGGGCAAGGCTGCTCTAAGAAAGTAGACAGCTCTCATGCTTAGAAGCTCGAATTATAATGCGGATCTTTTGTTAGCGAGCATATTGTTCGAAAGATTGAAGCCGCATACCAAAACACTGATTGGACCTTATTAGTGTGGCATTTGACCTGGCACTCGACCCACCATAGACCAAATTTTTACACTACGTCAAATCCTGGATTCAATAAGCAGAATTGCCGCATTTGGGCAAATGATAATCCAAGAGTGATTCTCGGAAAACCAATGCACCCACAAAAAGTGACTGTTTGGTGTGGTTTATGGGCTGGTGGCATCATCGGGCCGTATTTTTTCCAAAATGAGGCCAGTCAGGCAGTTACTGTTACTTGACCGATATTTTTTTTTTAACCATACATAATTAAACCATACCAATATCTTAATATATAAAAGTCAAGCGTCCTGCTCTGTGCTCTATATCGTAAAACATGTTCAGCCTGGACCATGACCAGTTATAAATAATTCATTTGAAATGTTTGTACTTACTAAACCTTTTTCTCTATATCGTAAAACCTGTTCAGCCTGGACCAGAACCTATTGTAAAATTATCTATTTGAAATCTTTGTACGTACTGTACTTTTTGAAACCTGTTCATCCTGGACCAGAACCTCTTCTAAATTATCCATTTGAAATCTTTGTACGTACTGTACTTTTTAAAACCTGTTCATCCTGGACCAGAACCTGTTGTAAAATTATCTATTTGAAATCTTTGTACGTACTGTACTTTTTAAAACCTGTTCGACCTGGACCAGAACCTGTTGTAAAATTATCTATTTGAAATCTTTGTACGTACTATACTTTTTAGAACCTGTTCAGTCTGGACCAGCACCTATTCTTAAATTATGTATTGGAAATCTTTGTACTTGAAGACTATCGTCATTTTCCTCAACTACTATACATCAAACATCATGTCTTGCTATTAAAGTACTTCTTAATTAACAGAACCAGAACCTATTCGGTGTGCATAAACTGAACAGCAATTATTACATTCAGTGACGTTGGTGTCAATTGGAATTGCTAGAATTAAACCACAATGTTCGGTCTTCTGATCCAAGTTTTAGCGATTGGCTACTCAAGTTAGGAAATGGAGATGAAGATATCATAGAAATTCCAGATTATTTTGTTTGTAAAGGTTCGCTTATTAACCCTTTCAATGGCTTGCCTAGAATAATCGTGGACAATTTTTTTGAGCTTATATTCCCATCATTTAAGCAATAAAAAGATTAAAAAACATTCCTCTGATTTTTACATGAGCTGCTTTGCTTTTGGCAGGCTGTCTAATATAATGGATAAAACTATGATAACGTTGTATTATAATACTAGCAATACCCGGCGCGCGTTGCTACGCCTTAGGCCACGTGCATAGTAAACGCCGATTCAGACTGCCTGCCTGTGTCCGCAGAGTGTGTGAAAAAGCGAGAGAGATAGATATTTGTATCTCATTTGTTCACACAGATTTCAGCTTGCCTGTCTGTCTGAATAGGCGTTGAAAATGCACGTAGCCTTAGACAAATACATGTACTTCATCTGTGACTTCAGAACCTATTCGATCAAAAATGTAGCTTGTAGGGGAAGGTGCACCCACTTGACCAAAGCTCAGACCAGTTTTCTATTAGAAGGACATTACCAAATGGCAACTCCATTCGGAATTTCACTGATCAGCGATTTTTATTTCCAATGCTATTTGCTATTAAACATTTGGCTTGTATGGGCGGATTCACACCCCGTTTTCCAATGCCCGTGCTATATTTCTTGTCGAAAGACATTTCCAAAAATTAAATTTATACTGAGTTTAAATATTATGAAACATTAAGTACCACAGCTATTGGATATTAAACATTTAAACTATGTTGATGGTGTCACGACCCAATTTCCAATGCTTGCTGAATTTTTCCAGTGGATGGACACGACTAAATGTTATATTCCTTCCGAGTTTCACAAATTTGTGACTTATGTTTCTTAAATTATACTGAAAAGTTTGAATGCCTTAAAAGTGTCACGCCCCTTCTGCAACGGCTTTAAAATTTTACCAGTAAAACAGCACGTGAAAATTGAGGTCAAATACAGAATTTTGGAGCTGTGCAACATGTAATTCTAAAGCTATTCGATATCGATGCCAAACTTCACAGGAGCGCTCTGCAGACTTTGCTAGAGTTTCCCTGAAAATTTCATAACAATTGGTTTAGCGGTTTTGAAGTCTACTTGTACATACAATCATTTTAATATACAAAGAAGATGTTAACAGCTTGTTTAAAATATGCTTAACTTACGCATCCTTTAAACACTAAAATATGCGTCAAACATACGTTTTCGATGCGTTTTACATGCGCTGCGTAGCTTATGCCAGGCTGTCTAATATAATGGAAAACCATTCAAAAGTTGAATTATAATATTAAGGTTCAACTAAAACTACTGGAGACCAATGCAAATGCATTATTTATAATGCTATTATAAAAAAACAGAGAAACCAACCAACTTGAGACCCTCCTCCTTTTTGAAATCGGTTAAAAATAAAAAATATGCTCCAATCACAATAACTCTTTTAATGTGCAACATTTATTAACACGCGAAATAAAAAACTTTGAGGCTTCTGTTTGGAACAAAATCGAAAATCCAACTAAATTAAAGAAGTTATATTGGTATTCCTCTACATTTATGGTCATCATTTTGTTACAACTTCATTTCATAGTACCAACCTATTTGATTTTAAAAAAGACGTTGGAAAATAAAAACAAAAATTATTTTCTGATGCGTCCAATATAAATATAATAAAACAAAATAAAACCTATTGAAAAGTTTAAAGGAAATCTATTTTATAAGGTTGTATGCATGAACATAATTTCTGCGCAGATGAACACAAACAATGACATATGTATCAATGCGACATTTCAGATCGTACTGAGATCCTCTGAGAAGCATTTGAGCATATGCAATGGAATATTTGTATACTGAAATAACTACAACAATAAAAAATTTCATCCCCCATTTCATGGTAAGATTTTAATATATTTATATTTCTCTCTGAGCAAGAAGTTGACTGCAAATAAAGTAGCTAGTGTTGCCATAAAAACAAATTTTAAATCTGAACTATTGTATAAAGCTTTCAATCCGTCGAGATTGTGTTGTTGTCGATGAATAACATTTGCAATAATAACAAAAATAATAATTTGGTTATATATCAGGCATAAGAGGAAAAAGATTTTTTGACTGTAAATATGTATAAACAATTCAAGTCTGAAAACCATAACAAATACGATGTCAGATTGTTGGCAACACTGCTCAACAGACCAAACTGAGAGCAACTCCCGACACAACATGGCAGCCGTGCTGAGTTACTCTCACAGCCAGATCTTAAGCATTGGTTTTCTGCTGCTTGTTGTGCTGCTTGTACAGCATTAGCATGAATTAAAAGACATGAATTCTTAAATAATTAAAGAAAAAGTTTTGTAAAAAACGTAGTACCCTATTTTAATTTCGCTTATCATAGCAATTGAATAGTGAAAAAATTATAAAAATCGGTTCAGCGGTTATTGAGAACACGTCGCCGCAAATCCGTGAGTCTCCTTTTATATAATAGTATAGATTTTAGTTCAACTAAAACAATCGGAGACAAATGCAAATGCGTTATTTACGCAATTGTTATTATAAAAAAAAATTATACTTTGCACACCAATCACAATAATCACTTCTTTTTTGCAAAATTTACCAACCTATTTGATCTTAGAAAAGACGTGGAAAATAAAAAAAAAATTTTTCTGAAGTGTCCAATATAATGGACAAATCCATTGAAAGGGTTAAATAGATTTCTGGCGATACTTTGAGTCCGAATAACATCAACCGTTATTCCAAAATTGCTATCCTGTGCACAAAAAATTCCGATGTGAACGAAGTCAACGAGCAAGTTCTAAATATTTTAGTTGGTGACACAGTGAGAGTTCTGAGGACGGATTAAATTGAAGACAGTGATGATAACGATAAACAAAATTACCCTGCCGAGTTTTTGAATTAATTTTATCCTTCAGGAATGCCACTGCATAAGTTAAACCTCAAAATTGTAAGTATTATAATACTTCTTCGAAATTTCAATACCAAAAGAGATATCTGTAATGGAAGGTGGTTAGTTTTGAAAAACCTAAAAACTTAATTAATCATCGCACAGGTATTGACAGGCGCACTGGCGAACATGAAATAGTTTTCATACCTACAATTGATTTGGCCCCGACAAACACAGATTTGCCTTTCACTCTCCGGGGGCGACAATTTCCAGTTAAACTGACATTTTCAATGACCATTAATAAATTGCAAGGTTAAATATATCAAAAAGTAGGAGTTTTTCTAAAAGAACTGGTATTTAGTCATGGGCAGTTTAAGCGGGCTGATGATGTAAAACTAAGCATTATAGATGGCAAGGGCAAGGTTAAAAATTCTTAGAATTTTTTACTAGAAATATTGTATATAAAGAAGTTTTATCAAAATAATTTAATAAATATGTTTACAAATAAAAACCTTTGAATATAAATCCAATAAATTTTTTGTCGCATTTTGTACTCTAAATGGTTCCTTCCCGTCGAAGGACGGGCTTTTACACTAGTTATCATAATAAAAGGTAATGGCAATAATTTCCTAAATAATTTGTATTTTATTCAAAATCAACATCAGCCCTTAAAATTTAACCACCATTTATATGCTGTCTGCGCGGTGCCTAGGCTCTCATGTTACAGGAGGCAAATTTAGATATTTTAGGCAAAATAGAGAAGCGCGGTGCCTAGGCTCCCATGTTACAGGAGGCAAATTTAACTTTGAAATTTTTAAGGAGTTAACACACCTAGGCAACGTCGTAAACAGCAATAACAATATCAGCGTAGAGATTAAGCGAAGAAAAATAATTGCTAATCGGTGCTACTACGGGTTAAGTAAGCAACTAGGTGCCAGAGCCCCCCGAGTAAAAATGAAAAATATTTAGCCAAAGCTGTACAACGTTCGAACAACAGGCAAACAAGAAACTCAGTAAACTAAAAGACGTACAACGCCTGTTCAACAGGCGCTTGCAGGACATTTTGCCCGTACAGATACTTTACAGCAGCTATAGCGGCCGAGTTAAAATGAACTTTTTCTGCAGCTACGGTCGGTGTTCAGCATATGTACAGCCAAATTGTGCTGCAAGCGCCTGTTGTACAGCCGTTTTATGCCTTTTTGATAAGACAGTTTCTTGTTTGCATGTTGTATAAACGTTGTACAATAGGCCGTATCGAAAAATTTAGATCGTATTCTTAGAGGTCTCAAAAGTTGCATAGACTTGTCAAGATCACCCAAAAAAAATTTTATTAAAAATAAAGGACATCTTCCTGCCCCGCAAGGACTAAGTTGTTTTTTGAGAAAAACAATAAAAAATAACGATCTTAAAATGCTTTGATTTTTTTAAGAAAAACCACACATGTCTTAAAGCAAAAGTAATAATGCAGTTTAAATAACAATATCTTGCCACACACGGTACTACTCATGATTTTTACCAACAGTATCCTGTATGAAGGATATTGGAAGCGAAAGTTGTACTTGCGATAGCACAAGACTTTTGATTGTGAGCATTGGTTATAAATTTTGGTGGTACTGTTTATAGTGTTGATGTATTCCATAAATAAAATTAAATAATAATTTGCATAGTTTTTGCATTTGTTTTCTCTTGTTTTTGAGAGAAATGTATACTAGAACGTAATTTTTTAACTTTTTCAAAAAAATGAATATAAGATTTAATGTCAAGTGATTCAGAAGTGGTGTCGAAGATACTCTTCTTAATTTGAGTATTTTGAAAATTTCTGAACAAGATACCGCCTAAAAATATTTATTTAATATATCAGCTTCAGACCACGATTTTTTTTTCTTTTTCGATATTTAAAAAAAAAGTTATTTCCTAGCATCAAATTTCTCAATTTGAGTTATGTCCTCTTTATGGTTATAATTTCATTAAAACACATTTTAAAAACAATTGTTTAGTCTTTTGAGACCAACTGAATGGCATAAAATGTATTTTAACGATATTATAACCATAAAGAAGATATAACTCAAATTGAGAAATTTGGTGGAACGAAGTAAAATTGTTTTAAGTATTAAAATATAAAAAAAAAATCGTGGTCTAAGCCTGGCATATTATATACATATTTTAAGGTAGAGTCATGTATAGAAATATTTGAAAAATCCAAATTGAGAAAATTATCTTCGACACCACTTCTTATGCCCGTGTTATAAAATGTAATTTTAATTTTTTTGAAAAAGTTAAAAAATTGCGTTCTAGTATACATTTCTCTAAAACAAGAGAATTGATATGCAAAAACTATGCAAATTACACTGGTTTACAGCCAATATGCACTTTGAATGCCACTATCCTTTTCTCATGTAAAATCGGTCGTTAATTTCGAAAAAAAAATTTTTTTTTTTCTGTCACTCCGTTTTCGAGAGTGCCCACTGTAGGGTTTTCAACGAAAAAAAAAGTTGGTTCCATTTAATTGCATATATCTCCAGAACCAACAACAGTAATCAAACAAATGATATATCAAATAAAAGCTAATAAAATGCAATACAAATGCAATACAATGCAAACATCATTTTTTGATCGAACTGTTAGTTTTGGCGGAATAAATTCAAATTTCGGGGATTTTTTTTATTTTTCACAAAAATTTCCAAAAAAAAAAAAAAAAGTTGCAAATTTCGTTAAGAAATCAAAATATTTTGTTGCTTTTGATATTTTTTACTAAAAACCTTTGTTTTTCCAAAAAAATAAGGTTATTGTTGAAGAAAATCTATTGAGAAATGAAAAAGTTGTGTTCAATGGAACGAAAGAACCCAAATGGTGTGATTATCAATTTATGCATTTGGACTTATTTTATTGCCATAAAAAAAACATTGAGAATTAAAGGTTGTTGTTATCAAATCATATATTCTTAATTTTTATTGTTCTTTTAATAATTTACATTATTCGTCGCCCATCATTCCTTTGTCCCAAAATCCTTGGTACCGATTCTCAATTACTTTCATCTGTTGGTGGAATCTTTCCCCATGTTCGTCGCTCTCGTCACCGAGATTCTTCGCTTTCTTTGTCTAACGCGGATAAAGACATCAGAGAAAAATTATTCCAGCTTGAACGCAAGCGCAGTTATGTCGCCAGCGAGAACATAGAGAAAAGTGTTGAACTTGTTGGTGTTCCTAATGTAAACAACGAGAACGTTTTGAGTTATGCTTTGAAGATTTTTTCAGAAGGCATCGGTGTGGATGTGAAAGAAGAAAACATTGATAACTGCTACGTTAAAAAAATAAAAACAACATCTGATAACAGTGCAAGCAACCGCGCTAAAAACATTGTTGTGGTAAAATTTACAACGCTGCTGAAGAAGAGACAAATAATGAAACTTAAAAAGAACGCGAGAAACAAACTTACTACCAAGTTATTTAACTGCAATTATAACAATAAAATATTTGTAAATGACTGTTTAGATGGTCAAACTAGAATGCTTTTTAAACAAGCTAAAAAAATTAAAATAGAGAAAAATATTAAATATTTATGGGTAACAGATGGCAAAATTTTTATGCGTAAAGCAGACAATGACAATTTTATTAGCATAAACTCAGAGACTGATTTTCAATCTTTATTTTAATTTTCTTCTTTTTGTGTTTTCTTATTGTTTTTATTTTGATATATGGTTCTTATTGAACAAGAATTTTTGAATCAATCTCTGAGTGATGATTTTGCCATTAATTATCTTTCCCAATCTTTAGAATTATTATATGATAAAAAATATAAAGAGCACTTGCTTGTTGTTCATCAAAATATTCGCAGTATACGAAAAAATTTTGATAGCTTAGTTGCTCACTTGAGTTCTTTTGTAAACAGTCCCGATTTGATTTTTTTGACTGAAACATGGATTTATGATGCCGAAGTAGCGCACTATAATATTCCAACTTATACATTTGTTTCATGTTGTAATAATGCTTATGCGTCTGGTGGTGTTGGTCTTTTTATTAAAAGTAACCTTACTTTTGAAAGTAGAAGCTTTAATTTACATAGTTGCGATGTCATGAAAGTTAAATGTAACTTTAATGAGCAAATTTTCAACTTCCTATGCATATATAGATTTAATGGTGTTGCGAATGATTTGTTTCTGAATGAAATTGAAGAAGTTTTGTTAGAAGTTGGATCAGGAAATTGTATTTTATTAGGTGACATTAATATCGATTTATTACAGACAACGATGGATATTGATAATTATATATTTTTGCTATCGTCTTTCGGTTTGGAATCTGCTATTCACTCTCCTACGCGTATTACATCTAATTCTGCTACGTGTATTGATCATATATTTATTCGTGTATCTGTAAATTTATATTGTTTAAGTGCTATTGCACACTTAGATATATCTGATCATTGCATGACTTGTCTAAATATAGCGAATGTTTTCTTAGTAAATCAATGCAAAATGGATAAATCACCTGCTCAGAAGTATACTAATTATTCAATGCTTAATAACCTGCTTCGTTTTGAATCATGGAATGAAGTATACGCTGAATCTGATGTTTCTAATGCTTTTAATATATTTTCAAATACTTTAGCAGATTATGTTAACCGTTGCACTGTGTTTGTTAGGCGTAAAAAAGGTAAGCTAAAAAGACTTAAGCCGTGGATAACAAATGACTTAGTAGCAAAGATCAATACAAAAAACTCTTTATTTAGAAGGGTGAAAAGAAATCGGAATTGTGATGATTTAAGGAATGCTTATAGACTGTTATGTAAGGAAGTAGCTATAGAAGTTTCGATGGCCAAAACTTCTTATTATTCTAATGCCTTTAATAATGCTTTTGGCAATTCGCGTAAAGAATGGAAGCTTGTAAATGAAATTATAGGCAGATCATCCTCGCGTGACACTAGTGTAGAAAGAATTGTAGTAGATGGGGTAAACATTTCGGATAAACAAAATATCTCCGAGCAATTTAATCAGTTTTTTGTTTCTGTAGGTGAAAATGTTGCAAATCAAAATGTTTCTCAGGAAAAGGTTTGCAGTTGTTCCTACACTGATGCTGTCATTGACCATTGCTTCGTTTTTATTCCTTTCACATCTTTTGAGGTTTTTAATATCATCAGATCCTTGAAGGGTTCCTATTCTGCAAATGAAAACAGTTTTTCAAGCAACTTAGTAAAAAATATTGTCTTTAACATTGCAGATATTTTGGTTTATTTATTTAATAAAAGTGTTCTTGATGGTAAATTTCCGCTTCAATTGAAGGCTGCTGAAGTCATTGTGTTGTTTAAAAAAGGGGACAGAACATTGCTGAATAACTACAGACCGATCTCGCTTTTGCCAGTTTTTAGCAAGATTATTGAAAAAGGAATTAAATCCCGAATGCTTAGCTTCCTTGGGAAATTTAATTTTTTTAGTGAATGCCAATATGGTTTTCGGAAAGGTCTGTCTACTGAAGGAGCGTTGTTAAATTTTTGTTCCAATATTTACAATGGTTTAAATAACAAACAGTTAACGGCCGCGCTATTCGTTGATCTTACTAAGGCGTTTGATACCGTTAACCATACAATTTTACTGTCGAAGCTTTTTAAATGTGGTTTTAGAGGATTTATGTATGATTGGTTTGAGTCATATTTACGTTCTCGAAAGCAAAGGGTCAAGATAAACGCTTTAATGAGCTCATATAAAGAAATTAATTTAGGTGTTCCACAAGGTTCGGTACTTGGCCCAATTCTTTTTCTAGTCTACATAAATTCGTTATTGAAATCGCATGACAATATCTCTCTTGTGGCTTTTGGTGATGATATGGCTTTTACTTTTATAATTGATTCCCCACTTAATCTCAGCGCTGAGATCAATTCAAAACTAGAATGGCTAAGAATATGGTTCTTGCATCACAAACTGGCTATCAGCGAAAAGACAAAACTAATGTATTTTAGTACAAGTGGAAAGGATTCTCATCCAAATCAAATTCAGTATCATTGTGGCAAATGTCAGAAATTTTTGTGCTACTGCCAACATTGTAAAGAAAATGAAAGTGTAATTACTTATTGTCTTAATACTAATTGTGATAAAAATTGTTTCATGATTGAAAGTGTTAATTCTTTCAAATATCTAGGAATTTTTATTGATAATAGGATGAATTGGTCTGTTCATACATCTGCTATTAAAAAATATCTCATTGCAGTCAACCGTTGTATTTTTCGTTTAAAATCCTTTTGCTCTACAAACCTATTGAAAGCAATCTATTATGGCATTTGTCAATCAAAATTAGAGTATGGGTTAACTTGTTGGGGTGGCACCCATTTCAACAAAATTAGGCCAATTTTAATAGCTCAAAAGCAAATCATTCGACGAATTTGTGGAAAAAATGTTGCTCATAATAGTATGCCACTTTTTAAAGAACTAAATATTTTGCCGTTAAAGCATTTATACTGTTACAAAGTTTTGAAGTTCTTTGTTAATCAAAATAAACATCTGGCGACTAGAAACTGCCCACACTATAGACTTCGGGTAAATGACAATAACTTAGTAGACATTCCTAGACACTCTATTATGCTTTTTTGTCATTTTTATGACTCCGTTGCGCCGCGCCTTTTTAATAAATTACCACAGAATATTAGAAATATTAATACTTATCATATTTTAATCAACTCAATCAAATCGTGGATCGCTAATCTAAATTTTCTTGATATTGATGTATTGTTTATGTTTACTTCTTGAATATTGTGCAAATTTTTTATTTTTTTTAAAAGCTTAATAATTTTTATTTTTACAAACTGTTCCCCACATTACAAACTGTTAAATTTTTCGTTTTGATTATTACTCACTCATTTCATGTATTTCATTTACTTTTTTATGTTATTTTCTCAAAATTATAACTTTTCTGCAGGGCATTCCCTTATGGAGTGTCGGGTGTGACGATCCCGCGGATCCTGAGTCATTACTATAGCTTTTAAGTGTATTTTTAACTTTTTACATTCTGTACTTGCTATCGGGAAGCTTGTCGATACTAGCCTTCATAGCTACAGACATGCGATCCAGTTTATCTTAAGTCTGTTAGTTCTTGTATTATGTACTTATGTAAGAAGTTTTCACTCAAATAATAATAAATAATAATAATAATAATAATAATAATAATAAACAAAAGGACTATTAACACACTTAAAATCACACAAAATGTCTTTGAAAAAAAACTGAAAATTTACATAACTACGAACCAATCAGCAACAGTAGTTTTCACCGAAGGCAAACCAAGTGTAGTGAGTTATTTGTGGCTAATAAGTTTCTCTTACATTAAATTGGATTTTCTCTGTTTTTTAAATCCTGGGATCCCGGTATTCGTAATTAAAAAATTTCGATATCCCTAAATTTTGAATCTTTAATTTTTCAGTGCACATCTATTTCTCTTATGCCTAGCCTTCTGACTAAATTTTCTAAGGGTCGGTCAACTTTTGTATATACCTCCAATACAAAGTAATTAAAAAAATTAATATCGGTCCAAGGAAGGTACACCTAGGAACTGACCGATTCCAACCATTTTTGTAATTTTTTTTAGTTAATTTAAACTACCACAAAATAGTATTACACACAAAATAACATTATCATAGGATCACTCCTTCCAAATTTGTTCCAAATTTGTATGAGATGAACGCACTGTACAACGGTTATAAAGCGTTATACTATAGCTTTGGAACATCAAGTTCTTTTCATATCTCAAATTGCATTACTACTTTCTTCATTTTGAATGAAATTGAAATGGTGAAAATTTTAAGTTATGCTTCGTTTTTAAAAAATCAACGCACATATCAAGAAAATATTAAATATATGACACCCAAATGAGCAAAAAATTTGCCTAAACTTCTGATTAATGTACGTAAAAGTTTATTTTATGGATTAGTCTTTCGAAGCAATGGTTCAAAGAATAAGAAATTGTCTATTATTCACCAACTTGCACTTGAAATTCAAAAAACCTGATTTTAAGGGAAAATATGATTAACGTGACCTCTAAACATTTTGCGAAATATCTGAAAAAATGTCAGCATTACTGTACCCCATTAGTTTTTAAAAAACGGTTAAGTAAAAAAAATATTTTTGTCTGACACAATTCATTCGCAACACAGATTTTTATCAAGTGGGCTCTGGCGAAGTTTGATGATAGAAATCGAAAACAAGTATTCAAGAGCTGGTCACGTTGAACCAATGAAAAAAAAGCCTTAAAAGAAGCGTTTATTACATACAACAAAATTCGTGATCTTCCAAATAAAGCTAAGAGCACAATAATGCTATGGATAATAAAAATATAAATAATGTGGCTTAGAAACGTGTTATTTGGACCGTGTCTAAGTCGATTGAGGAAAAGCTGCCAGAAACATGATACAACAATATTTATCAACAAATTTGGCTTCATTGTTCATAAACAAAATTATTAATTGAGTGCTTCTTTCAACTGGTATAAAGATCAAACTTCGTTGAAACTTACAATTAGTTGAAAAGCTATTCCAGTCAAGCATTAAAAGTTTTTTGCCGAAACAATCAAAAATGTTGTTATTTATAGCTCAACAAGAATAGCATATTTCGACATGATATACAGATAAGCGGCCGACAGCTTAAGTAAGCAACAATTATTGTTAACTGATGAAAATGCTGGTGGATCAAACTACTTAAGCCACATCCTCAAACGGCTTTTGCCCATTTCATTCCCTCACATTCGATGCCGACGCAAGAGTTGAAGTTAGGCAAAGTTTCAAAACCAATTAATGTTAGGAAGGCACTTTTTGCTATAATTTTTTAATGAAAGCCATAAAATAAACTGAAATAATTTATGCAAAAAAACAACAACAACAACAAAAACAACAATTAATAGAACAGCAACAACAGAAATAGAGCAACAACAGCAGCAGCAGCAGGAGTTAAACAAGCAGTAACAGCAACAGCAGCACAAAAAATAAAATAACTTTGGTTATTATTCACCAACAAGAAACTTAAATATGCAGGCAGCTGTGCCTGGAGAAAAGGCATGAAAAACTTATCCAAGGTCTGGTCGGTTGGTCCGAACGTCCGCGACATAAACTTGCTACCATCAATTCATGTTGCCTCTGCGGATGCATAGCGCACACGATGTGGTTATGGCGGTCGATAAACTGTTCCAAGATTGCGATATAGTTAGGCTCTAGAATTAATAACAGCATATAATGTAGACGAAAGATGATGATGTTGATGATGAAAGAATGTGCTAGAGCGTTCGTTGTAAAATGGCCACTCACGTACTTCCGACTTGTGTTGTGTGCAGGAATTGAATTAATTAAGGTAACTTTCAGCTAGGTGGCAAAGTTTTAGCAAATGCATTTAAGAATTTAACTCTGGCAGTAAAACTTTTTAATGCTGTAAAATTAAATGAGGTTCATTGTTCTTAGTTTTAAAATAAAAATAAATCTTAATGAATCTGTGAATGAGAAAAGCTAACAAATAGCTTAAGTTAGATTAAGTTATAGAAGTTAAAGGAGGCGCAAGTAATGAGCAGCTCTTTTAATATGCTGCAAAATTCTAAATAGCATGTTCATTATAGAAAAAAAAAACACATTCTTAGCATGAAAGCACATTCGAGAATTTTGCTTTTAAAAAGGCAAAGTTAATTGCTCCTTTCACTAACGCAGAGAAATTAAAGTTATATAAGGTCAGGCATTTTAAAAGGTTACATTAAGTTTTGTATTAGTTTTAAAATAAGGACTTATACGCATGTTTGCATAATATTATTTAACATAAACAAAAACATACCAATTTTTTACCTTTTCAGTGAATTTTCAACAAAATAGTGTAGAGAAATCAGTTAAGTGTTGATACTAAAAAGGCCTTAAAAACAACAAAAAAATTAGGCAAAGTTTGACAAAACACGATTATTTGATTTTTTTTTCTTCTTTCTAATTTTTACGAAATAATAAAATATTTATTATTTGATAGTATATTTATATTGATAATAAACTTGATTTTGACGTTTCTTATAATACATAGTCTGGAAAGTCCTGTAATTTTTCAGTAGATAGCACAACTACAAAATGAACATGACTCATTTCAAGGGGCTCATCTGTCAATATCTTATGTATGAAGTCTTATGGTATTTCGTTCATCACCTTCATCACGCTACATCACCTTCGAAAAAAAATTCAAAAACAGGATTATCGCATCTTGATCAGACATGGTTTCTTTATGAGAAAAATTTCGGAACAATCATTGCAATAATTGCAGAAATGTTATTCCACATCTGCTCCTTTAATAACAACAGCTTACAACAACTCTATTTGCTCTGGTACGCTAAAAGAGGTCATCAATATCGTTTTGAATTATCTTTAAGTAAAGGGGCATCTCAAAAAAACAGGCAGATATATTTTGCACTTCGTTTTGGAGATGAAAAAGCTATCGACGCGATGGGTGCGAGAACAACTTTGATGATTCAACGGCCAGTTTGTCACTGTTGCAGCGTATCAAGCAGACTTTCATCGATATTATAAGATGAAAGATTTTTATCAAAGAGGCCAAAAGACGAATCCTTGGATAAGAAGGTTTGATTCTCACGGAAGAACTTCTGCTCATTGAACCATTGATAAAACTACGGACACAGCAAGTTTCAGAAGCTCCTCTCAAAACAGCTTTCCATTTAAAATGACATGCAATAACAATAGAGTTCAGCTACTACAGCTTTTTCGCACATTCTCAGCATTAATCTATTTGAAGCCACAATTCAGATTTCATTGAAATATTTCAATGTTATGAATTCCAGTGGCTCCAAACAAATTAATGTGAGAAAAATTTACCCACCACAGAATGGATTGGGCTCAGGGACAACACAAGACATAACAACTAACCATGCATACACAAATACAGATCTAATTACACAATAGCTTTCAATCTACTTTTGAGTTGACCTTTTGACAAACTAATCAAAAAAAAAATTTGACAAACTAATCATCAAAAAATGTACAGTTGTTAACAGAGGTACTCATGCGGTTCAAGGGAGCAGTAGCCATGTAATTTGTTCTACTAAATGGTAGATAAATTAAGTTGTTAGCATTTCTACTACTTCTACGGTTAGAGTTAAAGTTTATAAGAGAAAGTAATTCCGGACAAAGCCAGCTATGGAAAGACAGTGGTGAATAGATGGAAAGCAGTCAGGAACCTCTTTATGTTCTTCTAAAAGTACATTTTACAGTTTGTATAACTACTTAAGCCACAGAGGAATACTTGACAATCCCGTCACAGATTTCGCATAACTTAAAAACTCCACACAAAATCTGGTGGACTATAAATTACTGTTCAAAATTCAAATTCCTGAACCGATGCAAATTCAAATTCCCAGGAACGATGCATTCCCGGCCTTAATACAAACGACTGCTTCACAAATCGTTCCTTGGTTAGAGAAAATGTTTGATATAAAGGATGTATCAGGCTTGCCTATGTGCCTGTAGCCTGGAAAACAGCCTAAGACTACAGGCTTTCAAGCAAAACAACGTTTCTACTCAAAACAATTGAGAAGTTAGTAGAATTGCATATAAAACAAAGGATTAACATAAGTTGTATTTCTAGACATCAACCGCAGCTATTTTAAATGGATTGGATTGGAGACAATCTACTAAAGCTTTTTGTATGAGATTTTGAGAGATTTTATTATTTTTATGTGTCTAAAAAACATACATATCAAATTGTTTTCCTGCAGCTTAAATATAAGCTTTCTTATAAAGTTTTAAATTTTGGGGTTGTATGGGAGGTGGGCGTGTTAGATTTTGTATGACGCCCATTTTTCTAGCATATCTCAGTTTCGACATTGAATACACAAATACCGAGTTTCCGTCTTGTAACTTTAATATTAGCCTCTTTATAGGTTTTTCAATTTTGAGGTTATATGGGAGGTGGGCGTGTTAGTGAGTGGATGACGCCCATTTTTCTAAGACATCTCAGTTTTGATATAGAATACACATATACCAAATTTCAGTATTGTAGCTTAAATATTAGCTTCTTTGTAGAGTTTTCAATTTTTGGGTTGTATGGGAGGTAGGCGTGGTTTTCATCCGATTTAGCCCATTCTCGAACTTGACCTTAGTTTTTTAAAAAAAGCTTAAATATCGAATTTCATTACGATAGCTTCAAAATTGCGGCTGTAATCGTGTCGACAGACAGACGGACAGACGGACAGACCGACGGACATGGCTAAATCAACTCAGGTGGTGATGCTGAGCAAGAATATATATACTTTTCCATACCTACCACGCCTCCTTTTGGGTGTTACACACTTCGTGACAAAACTAATATACCCCTTACGCAGTACGCTTGGGGGTATAAAAATATTGTTTAAAGACGTCCAAAACACTTAATAATTATCTCTTGAAAAGCTTTAAAATATTATCAAACCATTTAGGCACGCCAACTAGTACCAAAATAAAAAACAATTTCTATAACTCTGAGGTCCAAAAGTGATAAGTGTTTAGCTGGCGAAAAACGAATAACGAATTCAATCCTCACCTATGGTAAAAGAGTCGCATAAAACATGTTGGCCCAGTTCTCGATCAATTGTGTACAAAAATTATATAACACACACAACACAATTGATCATAAAAAGCTCGGTCAAGGACCATTCAAGTGCTAAAATAGCTAAATGTACTTTCTGAAAACTTGGTACCTTGGTATACATTTTTTTTTAATTGTCCCGTAAAATTTTTCAATGAAAATCCAGTTTTTATCGTAAATTCCACATTTGCCCCGTATCGCTGGGAGGAAAATATTGCAAAGCCAGCCACAACAGTTCCAATTTTGGATGCCGCATTCAGCATTTTTTTCAAACATGTTATTTGGCGAACGAAGCGCATTGTTTTGACTTAATTCTGCAATCCTTACCGACAAATGAACCTAACCGGTTTACAGTGTTTTTCTAATTTTTAGAATTAAATCCAGGCCAAATTTTCTTAAGGTTGTCCGAAAACGGTTCATACGCAAGCAACACATTACATTGGGTCTTTTAACTCTTACGCACTGTTCATGGTCTGTAAGACCCATGCTGCCTATTAGTACCTTAAAGATAATAAGTAAGGTCGAAGCCATGAAGATACGAGATTGATAAATTTTTTTTATTAAGTTCATCCGCTTTTTCTACGAGACTCTGGAAGGCTGACTCGTCACATTTTGTCATGAAATTCTATATATACCCTATGGAGGTCTTTCTTATTGAAGGCCTTTTGTTTGCCGAAAATACCTCCTCACAATTTTTTGCCAAAAAGAGTCGAAAAAATAAGGAAAACCAATCACCGGACAAATAAATCTTCATCAGTCAATGCGAGCTCTCACACATTATCTCAAGCAAGTGCATGATTGATCACTTAAAACGTCGAATTGATGGCTCATCCACCGTACAGACTTGATTTTCAACCCAAAGATTTATTTTTATTTCCTGTCATCAACAATAAATTTGATTTCAGAGTTTTCGACGCCTTAAAAAGCGGTTGACTTGTTCAAAGAGCATTTTTTTAAGTAACCTTATTCGGCGTGCAAAAAGTACTTGAAAATTTATTTATAAGCTTGTAAATAGTTAAATCTTGATCTGTATGGTGTATATTTTGAGTAATAATGCTATCTTATTATTTGTTATTATAATTTCAGTTCTTACTGTATTTAAGAAACTATGTCTTATATGCATGTGAACAGCATTTTTGAATAAATTAAAATTAATTTGAAATTATTGATGATAAATACTTATTTATTTTTGCGTATCTAATTCTAAACTTAAGTAGCAATCCTTGTACCTTGCTATTTAAATCCTTGTTGTAAACAATGAAAACAATAGTTCATCAAAAAATACGCTCACGTAGGCGAAGAGTTTAACAGTCAAAATTAAGCTAGTTGTTTGTTCTTAACAAGATTTGAGCTAAATAGCCTAAAGCAGTTATTTGTCTGATAATATTATATACACTAATTTAAATGTTGACACAAGATTAAAACTTTTGCCAAAATCAATCAACCCAAGTGGCTAAAAGATGTTACACTGTATAAAGTCAATATTTTGAGAATGTTGTAATGAAGAAACATTAGTGGCGACCGTGGCTGTGCGTGCTGCAAAGGAGTGTGGCGTGCGAAACAGCAAACTGTGGTAGTCTGAGTTCGATGCTACATCTGACTGAAATTTATTTCAATTGAAAACAATAGGGGGTATTCTCGCTGTCTTGCAAAACCCTTCAAAGGTGTAAGAATTGCAAAAGTTGCAACCCTTGCAACGTCACAACAACAAAATACAAGCCATTAAAAGTTTTGCATTTCGTGCAATTTGTGCAACACTGACGCTCATGTTTTGAGTGGACTTGAAACAGTGCACTCTGATTGAGACAAATTTGTTAATTTTAGTTCGTGTGAGTTAGAGCAAGTATATAATTTTTTTGTTTTTGCCTGTTCGCGGCATTTCTTTTAATATTCACAATATGTGTGATTTTGTGCGCTTCCGCAGTGTTGCATTTTTCATTATTGCAAGGTTGCATTTTCACAAATTTTGCTTCTTTGCTATACAGCGAGAATACCCCTAATATTTCTGATTGGCCGTTAACTCTCTGCAGATAATTTCAAACATCAGAGAGTAAACAATGCCATGTTACGCTTCTTGAGAACATGAACATTAGTTTCCATTCAATTGTCAAATACTATTTAAAAACAGACACAACGCAATTAATAATAAGCTTGGTTAAAGTCCTGGCAAGGGTTAAAAATAAACAACTTTTTTCAAATATTATATGTGAATGAAGAAAAGTAAACAAATTTTATCATTCAGAAGAAATTTAAAAAACCCTCCAATTGCGCCTCCTCAGTTGTTAACGGGTTAATGTGAGAATTATTGTTCTTAAGTTAAGAAATTTAAATATAAGCACTGAAAGATAACAATACACATCAGTTCAAATGCTCTTATTTAGCTACATTCATTGTTTTTTTCAGTGCATTTCCAATTCAAACCCACGTCATTTGCGTTGTGTTGTGCTTTTAGGCGCTCGCCCTTACTATTATTTATACAATTTTTTTTTTTTTTGTTTTTGCTTGGTATTCAAATCGCGGTTAAAAACTTTATACAATTTAATTTGCATTGTATTTTACAATTGTTTTCATTAATCATATTCTGAAAATGTTTCGCATAATTATGAGAGTTTCGAGGAGATTCTTTTCCTTGCTGCAAATATTGTAAAAAAAAAAGAAGGTAAACAAACAAACGTTAAAATTAACAAAAATAAAGAAAACACAAAAATAAATTTTAAATAATACCGTTACTTCTTTTTCTTCTTCTGTGGCTAATTTATTAGACTTTTTCTCTTTGTTAGTTAATGTTTTTATTTGCATGTTGATTGGTACTTTCCGGTACAAGCAAAGTTTTTACAATTAGGTTATTTATTTTGAACAATGTGAAGCGCTATGGACCAACAAGAGAAAGCACAGAAATGCTAAACGATAAATTAACATAGAAGAGCATTTATTTATACTTTGGCATAGTATTAATCTTGAAGTTATTTTTAAGACTTATTTAGGTAAATTATGTTTTTCAACGGCCATAACTAGTCTTGACTTCGTCAATAATGCAAATAAAAATTTGTGTTAGACATAAGTTTATTTATTTAATTGCCATTTATTTTTGAAGAGTCAAAAATAAATAAATAAATGCTAAGAATTAGGAATAAAAATAAAACTGAAACTTAAACTTGCGGTGAAAAGTGGAAATTCCAATACTTGCAGTTTTATCAACTGCGATGCGGTTTTCCTCTGTGATTCCTCTTGATCGTCAACACGTATTGAATCGAACAATTTCATTCGAATTCCATTCTCATCAAGACATCGCCTCTGAAGTTTGTACATTGCTAAAACGCTTGAAAATTTGCACATTGCTTATCGTACTGCTCAATTAGTTTTGTTTGAAACTTCTTCCCTTTAGAATTGAAGAATAATTTATACACTTTTTTGAGATGTAGGTAATATTTCTTTAACCAAATATAAATGCATACTACATTAATTAAAACAAAATAATATATTTTGCTGCATTATTTGTGACATTCTGGCCAAATATAAGCATAACAAATTAATTAAAAAAACTTATTTTTTATACACACTTACACATAGCCGCATTGTGTTCTTTAATTGTATGCAAGTAAATCCCTTTTGCAGTGTGGTCAACAGAGAGAGTGCGAGAAGCTTCTTCACTTGACACAATTGCGCAAAAGTTACTCTGTTTACAAATTTAAATTAAACCCGAGTCACAGAAGCTATCCAAACAAACAAGCCACCCAACACGGACACACACACACACACACACACAAGCAAGTGGAACAAGCAAGTGGACTACAACGTCACAGGTCAAAGCTTATGTGTTAATCCTTGCTTAAACAGTCAACACTCACTTCGTGTGGACTCAAATCATGCAGCAGATAACTTACGTTTGCAAGCAAACAAAATACACACACACACACACACACACACACATACACAGCACACATCCTTATTAAGTTCGTATTGCTTGACGTTGTTTTTGTATATCAACTAAGAATATTTCATACTTTTTAGGCAACTTATAAGTAAAGCCAACAAATTACTACGTTGATATACGCTGCAAAATAGTTGAGGAAAAGTTTGACTAAACTTATGGTCATCAAAAGTTTGCAAACTTAATTTGTTTGCTTTTACAAATACATGCATACTTTAATACATGTGTGTATATTCAATGGTCAGCTAGGTTGTCAGAAAATCATGCTCTGAAAAGCAGCGTTATTTCAAGAACTTAAGCTGCAGGAATTTTTACAGAAAATACATTTTTATTTGATGGATTAAATTTATTTGAATTGTTTGAGCTTGTTAATAATTAATTTTATTGTTGTGTTTCGAAATATTTAACATATTGCATTTTAAATGAACAAGCAAAAATTGTTTGATTTTTTAGAAAAGTTCTTCAAAGGACCTTTCTCAATGAAACGATAAAATGCAGGAAAACTATGGTGAAAATTTGTGTATCCTCTAACACCAAAGAAATTTGAAAAGAATTGATGAAATACCGTTGAAGCGAACTTCGATCAAAAATAAGAATAGAGCCAAGCGATATTAAGACTGGCTTTGCTACTTCTGTTCTCTCACCAACAGAAACAACTGCGACAACTATAAGGGCCATTCTTTCGAGCTGTCTGCTTTTGGAAACATTTCCAACTGACAGACTACCTTCCATGGGTAGCTTAACACATGAGAACACTGGATGGCCAAACAAAAATCAAGAAATAAAATTTTAAACATATTTTTAACACAACTTCCCGGACTCCGTAATTTACATAGTTCGATACTGATCGAACTTTTTTTCACTGCGAACAGATAAATCTGCCGCAGAAAGATTATAAAGAAAATTGGATAACCTACAAACAAATATATAAATAAATCAGTAAATTTGTGTCGACAAGGAATTACCGCTAAAGTCGAGTTAGGACAAAGTGAGATTATGCCATTCATTGCGTTTATTCGCAACGAAATACACTAGTACGCAAATTTAAAGAGTTGTACCTTGAAAATTAAATGTTTGATGTCATCAAATCTAAACAGCAAAAGTCCCAGATATAAAGAAGATATTAAGTAGCAAATTTTAATTTTAAACATGTTCTTCTTTAATTTTTAAAATGAGTTTAGTTGTTATTCCTTGTCGAACAGGGCTTAATCGACTCACGTGGTGACTCTGATCAAGAATATATATACTTTTCTATACCGGACTTGCTTATTTCTATTGGTTACAACCCTAACCTTTCAGGTTATTGGTATAAAAATGCTAAAACCTTATAAAAAGCACATCATGGCTACCAGATGGGTTCTGTCCTGTTTTTAAAGACCGTTTAAGCAGAAGATTCACAGTATACTTTTAGTAGTTATACTATGAACTGGAAAATAAGCCTTAAAATGGTACTTAGCCTGTTTTTATCAATCGTTAGACCAACACTATCCTACGCTTCTGTTTGGTGGTTGAAAACCCTAAAAGAACACAGGTTTACAAATAACGAAAAGTTGTTTGTACTTTGAATGCCACTATTCTTTTCTCATGTAAAATCGGTCGCTGATTCCGAAAAAAAAATTTTGTTTTTTCTGTCACTCCGTTTTCGAGATATTGCCCACTGTAGGGTTTTCAACGAAAAAAAAAAGTTGGTTCCACTTAATTGCATATATCTCCAGAACCAACAACAGTAATCAAACAAATGATATATCAAATAAAAGCTAATAAAATTTCTTACAAACAATGCAAACATCATTTTTTGGTCGAGCTGTTAGTTTTGGCGGAATTAATTCAAATATCGGAGATTTTTTTTATTTTTCAGAAAAATTTCCAAAAAAAGACAAAATAGTTGCAAATTTCGTTAAGAAATTAAAATATTTTGTTACTTTTGATATGTTTTACTAAGAGCCTTTATTTTTCCAAAAAAAAAAGCTATTGTTGAAGAAAATCTATTGAGAAATGAAAAAGTTGTGTTTAATGGAACGAAAGCACCCAAGTTATGTTTTTTTTACAAATTTTATTGTCATATAAATAAATTGGGTTATTGTACTTTAATTTTTTATTTTTCATTTTTATTGTTCATAGGAATCAAGTCAAGAGTTTTGTGAAAGAAAAGATAAGAACAAACACGCTACAATAAAAACAGGTGGGCTCACGACTGAGAGTGCAACCGTCGAAACCGTCACAGCAAAACGTCTGATTTCGACACTTATGGCTATAAGAAAGAGAGCCTACCTGTTTTTATTATGCCATGTGAATACTTTTTTTGTGTTTTTTGACAGTTTCGGCGGTCGCGCTCTGAGTCGTGGACCTACCTACCTTTATTGCACCTGCAGCACTTTTGAGATGCATAAAAGCAAAAACATTCATGCATTATACTAAAAAACGTGGCAAACAAAGGGATGCACAATTTGTAACGAAAGGCAAAAATAAGATATACTTCAAAATAAAATGAGTAAAAGACTTCCAGAGAATTCCAGTGTAATAAAAACTTTTTAACAAAAAAAAAAACCTACTTCAAAATCACTACAAAGAAAAAAAATAATTTTAAATTACTTTTACTATTTATTTCTTGTTCAAATTTATAATTTATTTATATTCATTATTATATTGGAAATTTTATGATATCAATTATTCTGAATTTTTTTTATTTTTATCATAAATATATTAATTTTTTATGATAATAAAAGCTTCTAGTCAGCGCTAATCATTGACATAAAATCATGATATTTTTGCCATCCCTACTCTATTTAAGACTTTTTTATTTGTGAATATCCTGCTTAGCTGACGCTGTATTAATTTGTAATCTTAATTTTTCTTAAATCTTAATTAAAATGCTATATGTGTGTTGCAGCTGCACAAAAATCTGATTACATTAGCGCCGACTTCGAAGCTTTTATTATCATAAAAAGTTAATATATTTATGATAAAAATAAAAAAAATTCAGAATAATTGATATCATAAGATTTCCAATATAATAATGAATATAAATAAATTATAAATTTGACCAAGAAATAAATAGTTAAAGTAATTTAAAATTATTTTTTACTTTGTAGTGATTTTGAAGTAGGTTTTTTTTTTGTTAAAAAGTTTTTGTTTCTTTCTTTTAAGAGAAATGTTATAAGTGTGCCTACCTCTGTACTAAATATCAGTACTCTAGTGTCAATATTATTCGAGATACAGTGTGTTTTAAATATTGCCACACCCCTTTATCAAACAACGCCCACTTTATTGAAATTAATTTTTTATAATTGTGCCTACCTCTGTAGTAAACTTTAGAACTCTAGTGTCAATGTTATTCGAGATACAGTGTTTTTCATATATTGCCACACCCCTTTATCAAACAACGCCCAATTTATTGAAATTAATTGTTTTATAACTGTGCCTACCCCTGTAGTTAACTTTAGTACTCTCGTGTCAATATTATTCGAGATACAGAGTTTTTCTAATACTGCCACACCTTTTTTCGAATAACGCCCACTAAATTGACCGTTATTTTTTATAATTATACCTACCCTTGCATTTTTGCTGTGAATTTTATTGACTCTAGTACTCTAGTGTCAATATTTACTGAGATACAGTGTTTTTCTTACAGTGACACGCCTCTTTATCGAATACCGCCCACATTACTGGCAGTTATTTGTTATATTTGTACCTACATTTGTACTAAATTTTAGTATCGTAGTGTCAATAGTAATCGAGATACAGTGTTTTTTTTAATATTGCCAATCCCCTTCTCTAATAACGCCCATTTTTTTTTACAAAAATTTGTAGTAATTTTTCCTACCGTTGTAATAAATTTCTGTACCCTAGTATCAATACTTTTCGAGACACAGTAATTCTCTTATATTGCCACACTTCTTTGTCGAATAGCGCCCACTTTTTTGATAGTAATTTTTAATAATTGTGTCTACCTCTGTACTTAATTTCAGTACTCTAGTGTCAATTTTCTTCGAGATACAGAGTTTTTACAATATTGCCACACCCTTTTTAGAAGTACGCCTACTTCTGTGATCGTCATTTTTAATGTTTGTGCTTGCCCACTTTTATAGACGGGCACCTCCGCGTTGATAGTCTCTATATGTTGACAAAAAATTAAGGCAATCGGGCAAGTACTTTAGGAGTAATCGATGTACATACATTCACAAAAAAAAAAAAAAAAAAAAAAAAACAGAGAAACCAACCAACTTGAGAACCTCCTCCTTTTTGAAGTCGGTTAAAAACTACCCAGATATTTTCTGCTACGTGTGCGGTGAATTTACTTTCGAAAAGAAACGAGTCAATTTTACGAATTTACTCCAAATGTCATATCTACATTATTTTGGTATTGCGGCTGAGAACATTGGTGAATCATGGACGACAAGTATTTTGTGTCAATCGTGCAAATTAATATTGTCTGAATTGAGCTCGGGTAAAAAACGATACATGAAATTCGATGTTCCGATGATCTGGAGACAACCGTTTTGCCACCTAAACGATTGCTATTTAGGTGGCAACGAGTGATATACGCCACTGTCCCGAATGTTTCATTGCCAGTATCTCATTCTGACGATGTTCCATATCCTACTTGTCCCGATTCAACACGCGAAAACAATTGAAAATCCGTAGATTCAATGGAGTCGGAAGGAACCACAGGTGGTAGTACTATTACAACTGAAAACACAACTCACCTTTTATCGCAAGCGCAGTTGAATGATTGGATAAGAGATTTGGAACTGTCAAAGGAAAAATCGGAATTGCATGCTTCTCGTATGCAAAAATTCAACTTTTTGAGACCCGATGTTAAGGTGACATACTACAGAAATCGTGAAAAACCGTTTGCTATACACTTTACTAAGAATGACAATATCTGCTATTGCGTAGACATTCCTGGCTTATTACCTTTGGTCAGCCGTACATTCCCAAAGAGTGGCGTTTTTTATTGATGGCAGCAAAGTGAGCTTGAAGGCGGTATTACTTCATTTAGGAAACAAAAAGCCATCGATTCCGATCGCACATGCAGTCAACACAAAGGAAACGTACGAAACAATGGCGAAGCTATTGACATGTATTAAATATGAACAACACGACTGGAAAATATGTTCTGATCTCAAAGTCGTTGGTATGCTTTGTGGTTTACAGAGTGGCTACACAAAGTACTGCTGTTTTCTATGCAAGTGAGATAGTTGAGCACGTGAACACCACTATTACAATAAGGACTGGCCAGAAAGAATTGAGTCGAAAGTTGGAGAGAGCAACGTCAAAAACGTTCCACTCGTCAAAAAAAAACTTTGAACTTATGAAAAACACTGTCAAGGCGTTAGACAAAGAAAGCGAAAAATCTCGGTGACGAAAGCGACGAACATGGGGAAAGATTCCACCAACAGATGAAAGTAATTGAGAATCGGTACCAAGGATTTTATGACAAAGGAATGATGGGCGACGAATAATGTTAATTATTAAAAGAACAATAAAAATTAAGAATATATGATTTTATAACAACAACCTTTAATTCTCATTTTTTTTTTATGGCAATAAAATAAGTCCAAATGCATAAATTGATAATCACACCATTTGGGTTCTTTCGTTCCATTGAACACAACTTTTTCATTTCTGAATAGATTTTCTTCAAAAATAGCTTATTTTTTTTGGAAAAATAAAGGTTTTTAGTAAAAAATATCAAAAGCAACAAAATATTTTGATTTCTTAACGAAATTTGCAACTATTTTGTCTTTTTTTGGAAATTTTTCTGAAAAATAAAAAAAACCCCCGAAATTTGAATTTATTCCGCCAAAACTAACAGATCGACCAAAAAATGATGTTTGCATTGTTTGTAAGAAATTTTATCAGCTTTTATTATATATATCATTTGTTTCATTACTGTTGTTGGTTCTGGAGATATAAGCAATTAAGTGGAACCAACTTTTTTTTTCGTTGAAAACCCTACAGTGGGCAATATCTCGAAAACGGAGTGACAGAAAAAAATAAATTTTGTTTTCAGAATAAGCGAGTGATTTTACATGAGAAAAGGATAGTGGCATTCAAAGTACAAACAACTTTTCGTTATTTGTAAACCAGTGTTATATAAGAAGGTTTTGTTTATGAGAAGAAATGGAAGAGTGTTATTCAAACTAAAATACCTGATTTTTTTAAATAAAAATGGAAAAAAATATAGTTTTTATGCAATGGTTTTGTTATTTGGAATTCGAAGATTTTGTTGAAGAAGTAATATGTAAAAGTGTATCAATCGATCAAGCAAAAGTCGAGATATCTTAGAAAAGAATTTGAAAAAACTTGTTTCGAGAGAAACGCGATAAGTTTTTCTTCTATGAACGATAATTTATGAATATTATCGCGTGACACACGAATATAATGTATATTATATCTTTTTTTTTATTTGATATTTTTTTTCTTAAATTTCATATACGCATTCATAAGACCTTAAGGAACCAGATTCTAAAAAAAACCAAAAAATTATTTTTTAATTTTGCACACTGTAATAGTACCTTAAGGACCAAATGGTCCGTTTACCTAAGTTAAGTAATTTTTTAAACTAATAGTAGGGTTAAGCCAAAATGCACTTTAAAAGACGTGGACTTCGTTGTAACTTAATGGTTTTTATTATAAAATTTAAATAACAAAGATTCTTCGGATATCTGAGGATTTATTCATTCATTGCCAAAGTTGAGATTTTGAATTTAGAATATATTTTTTTATTTTTCCTGAAAAAAATCAAAAAAATTTTTTTAAAGAAAAAGGAGAAAAAACATTCCCATTTCTTTTGTATATCATAAAAATGTCCATATTTGGTACTATGGATGATAAAAACTGCTATTTACTTGTGCCTTACAAGAAAAAAGCAAACATTTTGCATGAGAGTCCCATGAAATGTAAACTTTTCCCATAAAATATTTAAACAGGAAGATAGACCATAAAAAAACAAAATTTGTGATATCCATACATAACATAATATAATGAACATAAATGCATTTTAATAAAACAAAAAATTTTATTATAAACAGTAAAAAATTTAAAAAAAAATGGTCAAATTACAAATTGCCTTAAATCCAACATAAATCGATTGCGTTGACACACTTCTTTGATATCAACTAAATATTAATAAACATACCAAGAACAAAATTTTATAAATATTGACGCCATCATGTGTGGTTTTTTAAGACATTTCTTTTGGTACCAAATTTGTAAATGTTTCAATAGAAAAAAGCGAAATTATAGCAAAAAAAACGAACTTTTCGCATAATTTTTGAATGCGAGTTTGAAAGCCTAACCATCGATTGAGCACGTTTAAAAAAATACGTCAACCTTAGAATTTTGTTCTTATCACATATCCGAAAATCAATAAATTAGAAACTATCACCTGACTTGTACCTTTATAAACCTTTTTTAGTATTTTCAATATTGTGGGTTGTATGGGAGGAGGTGTGGTTGTGAGCAGATCACGCCCATTTTTTGTACATGTCCTAATTATTGTACACATAACTATAAAACATTTAAATTTAATTTCATTTCTGTATAGAACCCTCTTTACAGTGATTTCAATAAACATATCAATATTATGTAAAATGGTGGTGGCCGAGGCATGCAGGTTAAGTGTGTGGCTTAGCATGCTCGGAGCCCGGGTTCGATCCCCAGCCGCGGCGAAAAGTTTTTTTCAATACAAAATTTTTCTGATCGGTCACCACCTCTCTGCAGACAATGGCAAACCTCAGAGAATAAATAATGCCATGTAAAGCTTCTTGAGAACATGAGCCGTTCGGAGTCGGCATAAAACATGTAGGTCCAGTTCTCGGTCAATTGTGTACAAACATTTAATAACACACAACACAATTGATCATAAGAAGCTCGGTCAAAGTCCTTTCAAAGGCTGAAATGGCCAATTTGTTTCGTTTGTTTTGTTATTATGTAAAAATCGCTTTCAATTAGAATATATTTTTGGACATGCATTAAAATATATTCCATGCATTTAGCTGTAATGCAATGAAATCACCATTTTAAACGTGGCAAAAAAAGCAACAAGCTAAACCTGCCGAGGTTTTAAAGCTTTTAGTTCGGTGTAACTCCCTGTTTCTATTCACTGTATTGCTCTATACGCGTCTAAAGTGATTTCACAATTGAGGAGTTTACATTTAAAACCAGATAAGTCACACAGATCGAATTGTTGAGAAATCGAAAAAAACGTTTTAATTTTGACAGACATTTTTTACAAACAAAGAAATTATGCTCTACAGGAATCAATATATTATAATATAATAATTATGCGAATAAAAAAAAATTGTCTCATAGTGCAAAAGTGCATTTGTATTTTCAATTTCAAATTTGGACTTGTCTAGTTTTGAAAGTTAGAAATTAATCAAAATTTAGATTCTACCGTTCAGGGTCTCAAAAGTTAGAGGAACTCATTAAAATGATTTCTGCATACTTTTTTATCAACTCGTAGAAAATCCACCAAAGCAATTTTGATTCTCTTGAAGGTCCTTTTTAGTAATAAAAAAATGTTTTTATCTTTTAACTTTTTCTTTTTTTTACAGAACGCATACCCAAATCCTAAAAATGTTAAATTTATTTTTCATACCAACGTTTTGACATACAACATTTTTTAAAATTTGAACGAAAATTACTATTACTATTATACATATCCGAAAATCATTCAAATCGGAGACTGTCACCTGGGGACCTTTCCTTGTCAGTCAAAAACAAACATTTTTCCAAAATTATTTATAGAGAATTGAATACCTAAATTACAAAAAAAAAAATTCAAAAATATATATATTTTTCACTCAAACATGGTTTTATAGAGCTCCAAACTGGCGACAGAAAAAAAAACGGGCCCTCGTGGTTGCAGCAAAAATTGTCCGATCTGGAAAAAATATGACTTTTTTAAATCTTAACAAAATTGCTTATCGTTTGACAGGAGCTTTTTTTAAATTTTTTTTTCCATTTTTTGGTTCCAAAGTTCCAAATTTGGAAGTGTGTTTTTTCGAAAAAAATATTGACTGAATCCAGTTAAAACAAGTAAAGAAAGTCTAAAGTCGGTCTAGGCCGACTATGAAATACCCTAAACCCACTTTTTAAAAACAAAAAAATTTTTATTGTAAATAGGCGTGTCCATGGGCGCATGAAGCCTACATTTTATATGCATTTAAATGTTGATGAAAAATTTACACATACCAAGTTTTATTCCTGTAGCTCACAGTTAATACCTTTATTGTGCTTTCGCTATGGGAGGTGGGCGAGTTCATGGACGGATTACTCCCAATTTTTGAACACACCTTAGTTTTGGTATAAAATACATACATACCAAATTTAATTTCTCTATGA
The DNA here is from genome assembly GCA_958299015.1 of Tetanocera ferruginea. NCBI lineage: Eukaryota > Metazoa > Arthropoda > Insecta > Diptera > Sciomyzidae > Tetanocera > Tetanocera ferruginea. Next base: position 34,850,174 of record OY282644.1, on the reverse strand, counting down.
CAAACATAACCTTATTTATTGAGTTTTAAACTTTTTGGGTTGTATGAGAGGTAGCCGTGTTCGTTGGCGGATGACGTCAATTTTTCAAAACCATCTTTGTCTTGTCATAAAAAACATACGTGCCAAAAATTTAGCTCTGCAGGTTAAACAGACGCTTATTTATTGCGTTTTCAATTTTTGGGTTGTATGGGAGGTGGGCGTGTCCGTGGGCGGATGATGTTCATTTTTCAAAACCATCTTTTCTTTGTTATAGAAAACATATGTGCCAAATTTTGTATGGGAGGTGGGTGTGTCCGTGAGCGGATGACGTCCATTTTTGAAAGACATCTTTGTGTTGACATAAAATACATACGCACTAAATTTTATTGTTGTAGGTTAATTATGAGCTGAGTTATGCAGTTTTCAATTTTTGCGTTGTATGGGAGGTAGGCGTGTCTGTGGGCGGATAATGTTCATTTTTCAAAACCATCTTTTTTTTGTTATACAAAACATATGTGCCTAATTTTAGCTCTTTAGGTTAAACACAGGCTTATTTATTGCGTTTTCAATTTTTGGGTTGTATGGGAGGTGGGCGTGTCCGTAAGCGGATGACGTCCATTTTTAAAAGACATCTTTGTGTTGACATAAAATACATACGCACTAAATTTTATTGTTGTAGGTTAATTATGAGCTGAGTTATGCAGTTTTCAATTTTTGCGTTGTATGGGAGGTAAGCGTGTCTGTGGGCGGATAATGTTCATTTTTCAAAACCATCTTTGTTTTGTTATACAAAACATATGTGCCTAATTTTAGCTCTTTAGGTTAAACACAGGCTTATTTATTGCGTTTTCAATTTTTGGGTTGTATGGGAGGTGGGCGTGTCCGTAAGCGGATGACGTCCATTTTTCGAAGACATCTTTGTGTTGACATAAAATTTATACGCACTAAATTTTATTGTTGTAGGTTAGTTATGAGCTGAGTTATGCAGTTTTCAATTTTTGCGTTGTATGGGAGGTAGGCGTGTCCGTGTGCGGATTCCAAAAATATTCAATAGTGCAGATCTTTGGGTCCATGTGACCATGTGTACCATGTTTCATCCAATTATCTCCACTCCTTCTTATCCTGTGTATACGGACAACACACAGACGGACAGACGGACAGACGGACGGACGGACGGCCGAACATGAATAGCTCGACTCACGAGGTGACGCTGATCAAGAATATATATACTTTTCTATACCGGACTCGCTTCGTTCTATGCGTTACAAACGTTTGCACAAAGTTAATATACCCTGACCTTTCAGGTTTAGGGTATAAAAATACAAAAAAAAAAAAAATTCGTCAAAATATGAACCCGCTTGTTCCGCAACCAGTACGAAAAACATTGTTTCGAGATAAACGCGTTCAAAGTTTGTGAACAAAGAAAAAAAGGTTAAAAATTAAAAATACGCTCTTACTTATCCGGCTGTAACTTTTGAACCCGTAGGAATTTTTCCATGAAATTGTGTTTTTGAATTTTAATAATATTTACTAAAATACAAAATTATAAAAAATAGTCAATTTTAAAAAAATGTCAATGTCCTTAAAAACCCGAAAACTTTATTCAATCTCAACAATATTCGGCCCAATTTTTTGTTGCAGTAACAACAAAAAATATTAAAAATTTGAAATTGGACAGAGGACACTCTTACTTCGCATATATTGTTAATCGAAAAACTGCCTAAAAATGCGAAAATTCTACTCATGGAAAACATGCTGTTATATCACACAAATAATGGGTTGAAAGAAATGATAATGAGTTGTTAAATACCATCAAACCAATGCAATTTTCAAATCAACATTCGGTTGACTATGTGTCAAGAACATTTAAGAACAAAAGATATTCGCAAGATTTAACATGTTTGAAAAGCTCTATCCCTATCTCTTTTTACAAATATTTCTATATCTTTTGCTTCACTAAAACTCCATTTAATTAAGTGGAGACACACTAAAGCCAACAATTTACAAACCAACTTAACCAAATCCGCCATGTCTACATCGATGATTGAAAGCTCATTAATTGAATCTAGTAAATGCGCCCACAAAACAACCAACCAACTTATTTCTTTTCACTAATTTGCTGTTGGTCTTAACCAACTTTCAGCTTACTTTACTAAATTAATTTTATGGTATTTACATGAGAGTACGATAGCAACACCAAAAGATGGTAGCGCAACGAGTAACTCATATTTATCATTTGCATTATGAGCCGCTGTAAAGCCTTTCATTATGTCCTGCAACTGGGGCGTACCACTGAAAGTGGTTTCTTCCGACAGCTTTTGGAGGCAGTACGACAGGAAGGCAGCACGGCAGGATTATAGCTTTGCAAATAAACTGCATGGCAGGCGAGGCCGCAATTAAAAGAGAGGTTATTGAGTCTCGTTAGTGTTGTGTCAAGCGGTGATAAGAACTTCAACAACAACAACATCGACAACAACAAGCAACAACAGCAACAACTACGCTAAACAAATAATAACAATTTCGCACACATACACCAAACTACTTAGTCGCAGCTTTGCTGATGTGCACAACGTGCTGTTGTTGTGCTGCTTCCTTCCTAGCCAGGAAGCACATCGTCGCTTTCCTCGTTTGTTTGCTTTTTCGCTTAAAACAATAAATAAACATATTTTGAGAAAGTCTTAACATGCTGCAGAGACAAACGAGATGCTTTATTTAAATAACAGCTTCATATTTTTACCACACTTGAGCCATGCTTTAGTGCCGAATCGACACCATTGATGGCAATAATTTTAAGTGTTGTTTTTCAATTTATCTTTGAAAAATTTTTCCATATTTCTTTGAAAATAATTAATTCTATAAAATTAGGTTAAAATGCTTTCGAATCTTAGAACCGAATGAAGTGAAAAATAATTTCAACTATTTTTGCATAGATTTTTTATAACACAGATCTAACAGGTTCTGTAGTTGGGCATTTGGGAAATATTTCCAAACATGCTTAATTTACACTGCATAAAATCCGAATCCTTGGTCGGGATGGGGCCATCAAGAAATGATTTTGAAATTTTTTAGATAATGTACTTGAAAATGTGTTGGACTACCTTTAAGATTATGTACAGCTGCGGTAAAAAAAAATAGTAGTGCTCCCAACGTTTCTACAATAATTTAAAATAAAACTAACACGTTCTTAAATTTAATAATTCCTATTAAGATTTAATAGTCTCCTCATCTTATTTTTTATTTAACAAAAACTTTGAACAAAAACAGGTTATAAGCTCAAAATTGCTTAAAATATTTTCCACTTGCATCATATTATAGCAGTCAAAAAAATAGTAGTGATTATAAAAAGTTCAATAAAAATTGAAAAAAAAACAAAAAATTTGGTAATTAACTTTACAGTTTAGATAAATTGTGATTATTTCTTGCGATTAATACGTATTTGTATGACTTTAGTTAGCAATTACTAGTTAACAACGACGAGTCATTGACTTCACAAGATCCTGACATGTCTTGATAGGTATGGAGTACCAAATTCGCTCAACCTCTTCCCAAAGCTGATATATGTTTGAAGGTTTAGAGTCAGCAATACCCTTTTTAACATCACACCACAAATATTCAATCGCATTAAGATCCGGCCACTGAGCATGGCACTGCAAGAGCGCGATTCGATTGTCCCAGAACCACTTTTCGTGTTGTTATCTTTTTGATAAACCCATATTAGAGGCACCTGCTCTTGGGCATACGGAAGCATAGGTTCCTGAAATATTTTGACGTAATATTTTGAGATGTTGATCCATTACTGTTTCTATACAATAAATTAGACCAACACCATAGGAAGAAAAGCATGCCCAAAACCATGATTCTGCAACCACCGTGCTTAATGGTTTTTGTGGTATACTTTGGGTTGTACTTACCATTTTTTGGGACGTCGAATATATTGAGGGGACTCTTTACCACCGTAAATTATAATTTTGGACTCGTCCGACCATCAAATGTTCCTTCATTTTTCATTTGGTTACGAAGAAAGATCTCTTGCGAACTGAATCCTTTTTTTGTACATGCTTCTTGGTTTAAAGAGGCACTTTACAAGGACTATGCACACTCAAATCTTGTTCCTTAAGAAGTCTACGTAAAGTACGAATACTTGCGTTACATTAAGCCCTTTTTATATTTGTACTGAAGAGGCAAATAGATTGGCCTTATAGTACCGTACCACTCGTTTTATCATTTTCTTGCGTTTACATTACTATGGTTTTTTAATTGTATTTTAAAGCATCGGAAATCGTGGTTAGTGAACATGTTAGCAAATTTTCAACCTCTTTGTATATTTTGTTCTCGGAAATTAATTTTTTCATCAATTACCACTTTTCAGCAGAACAATGCTTTCCTCGTCCCATTTCTGGAAAAATACAGCACAGCTCAATATTGTTTCTATATAAACTGATGGAAAAAAGCTCTATACCTACTTACTTTCTTGTATAACAACAACAACAAATTGGCCATTTCAGCCCTTGAAAGGACTTTGACCGAGCTTCTTAGGATCGATTGTGTTGTGTGTTATTAAATTTTTGCACACAATTGACCGAGAACTGGACCTACATGTTTTGTGCCGACTCCGAACGGCTCATGTTCTCAAGAAACTTTACATGGCATTATTTACTCTCTGAGGTTTGCCATTGTCTGCAGAGAGGTGGTGACCGATCAGAAAAATTTTTTATTGAAAAAACTTTTCGCCACGGCTGGGGATCGAACCCGGGCTCCGAGCATGCTAAGCCACACACTTAACCTGCATGCCACGGTCACCACTTTCTTGTATATTTATAAAATAATTTAGCAAAATTTTTCTATGCCTTTTAGGTATTAATAAAACGCTATTATTTTTTTGACCGCAACTGTAGGTACAAGATGCACAAATTTTTGTGCAAGGTTTTGAGGTCTTAAAATGAATGACCTTCAAACTTTTTCTTTTAAAGTTCCCAGCAAATTTTATAAGACTTTTGTGACTCTTTTATTCATATTCATACTATCATATTCATACTATCCTATATAATGGGACCGCTAAAAATGAGCCCATTTAAGACTCCGATGAGCGTGTTTAACTTCCTGAAAGGGAAAACTGATCTAAGTCTCAAAGTTGACTGTATTATAGTCCCAAATAGGTGTATTTTAGGAGTCAGAGTTATGAGTGTTTTTGGATCCTTTTGTTACTCATATCAAATGAAAGTCATGATGCTTTTGAGACTCATTTTTAACAAAGATTATGAGTTCTTAGCCTCAAGTTTTGAGCACATAAAATGCTAATTAAAAAGTCTTATATGAGCGTGTTTCTTCTCTAGAAAGGTCACGAAGAACTAAATCCAAAATATGACTCTTTTAAGAGTTCAAATTATGTGCGTTTCTAGCTAAGGTGGGATCGAGCAGAACTCTTCCATCTTTGCAGTCAGTGGAACGTTACAAATAACAGCTTCTTGTTTAAGTACCCGTCATATGGAATGCTTGGCCAAGTAATGGCATTTAAGACTGTTGTTCTTCTTTCGATAGCTTTAATCACTCAACTTCAGTAAAAATATTTAATTACAAACATTTTAACAATAGGAAGCAAGAAGATGCAATAAATTTGAGAGAAAAAAATTCGTATTCAACAACCGTTTCAACACCAGGATAAGTCATGGTCGTTCTTACAGCAATAAACTAATAAAATCAACATTTTCCTGGTAAAACTCTTATTATAAGCAATAAAATAACAAAAAACAATTAGTTCAAAAAGTAAACAAACTTTCTTACAACCAAACCAAGATAAACTTCTTGTTTTCTTCCTGTTTGTTGCCTTTTTGTTCGTGTTGTGAAAAACAATAAAGCAATAAATGTTGCAAATAAATAAAAGTATCTTGAAAAGAAACCATAAAATTATAATTATGTGAATATCAGGAAAGAGGCTGGCCGGAGTTCGATTAATTGTCTTCTATAGCTACTGATAGCACTAAGAATTAAGTCTAAGAATAATTAAAATTAATGTTACGGCTTGTTTGGTTCTATTGTTGTGGAAAGATTTAACACTTTGAGCAAAAAGTATGTTAAAGGTTAGTAAAAGCAGCGTTCATAAGTTGTAAAGAAAGAAAAAGGTATAAAGTATATAAAATACAATTGTACTGTGAATATTACAATAATACTCATTTTATGAAGGTAACAAAGACTCAAGTTCATATTCAAACACATTTATCAATGGAGATAATGTAACTAGAGAAACATCCTATTGTAATCGGTGATAAGAATAAAGTTAGGCAAAGAATAAAAGCACACAGTGTTTTATGAAAAATTTGCACCTTCATTGTTGAACATTTCAGATAAGTCCGTATCCGAAGGATAATCCATAATTATACTGTACAACACACAAACAAATAACAACATTTTGATACGTGTGATACGTTTTGAAATTTTTCTTTTGAGTTTTATTTTGTGCCTGAGGGTGTTAAAGTTAACCCTCTTTTACGCATTTTTAAGGTGCTGAACAAATTTATGTAAAATACAACGAGGAACATTACTGTCGAAAGTTTTAACCCTCTAACTATATTTTGACCCTTTGTTAAAAATTACAAAAAAATAAGTATTCATGAAAGTAACTATGAAGTTTTTATAAAAAAAAAACTTTTTAACAAAAAAAAAACCTACTTCAAAATCACTACAAAGTAAAAAAATAATTTTAAATTACATTTACTATTAATCGTGGTAAAGTCTGGTTATCTATTTATATACATTATTATATTGGAAATCTTATTAATTTAATTTTTCCTAATTTGTTTTATTTTTATCATAAATATATTATTAATTATTAAGGAAAACTAGTAAACCTGTTGCCCGAATTCGAGCAATTAAAGAAAAATATAATAATAAAAAAATTAATGTTTAATGCATGCTATTTCATAAAGAAGCGTTTTTCCTCAATAACGATATATCACGTCTAAATAAATGTAAAATAAAGAAGACGGACTTACACTAATATTAATGCTGAGGTAAAAATTAATACTATTATAAAATATCGGTTCTTAAATTTAAAATTATAAGACATAACTAAATAAAAACAAGTAAAGAAAGTCTAAAGTCGGTCTAGGCCGACTATGAAATACCCTAAACCGACTTTTCAAAAATAAAAAAATTTTTATTGCAAATGGGCGTCTCCGTGGGCGGATGAAGCCTATATTTTAATTGCATTTATATGGTGATGAAAAATTTACACATACCAAGTTTTATTCCTGTAGCTCACAGTTAATGCCTTTATTGTGCTTTCGCTATGGGAGGTGGGCGTGTTCATGGACGGATTACTCCCAATTTTTGATCACACATTAGTTTTGGTATAAAATACATACATAGCAAATTTAATTTCTCTATGACAAACATAACCTTATTTATTGAGTTTTAAACTTTTTGGGTTGTATGGGAGGTAGGCGTGTCCGCATGCGGATGACGTCCATTTTTCATAAATACCTTTGTCTTGTCATAAAAAACATATGTGCCAAATTTTAGCTCTGTAGGTTAAACAGAGGCTTATTTATTGCGTTTTAAATTTTTGGGTTGTATGGGAGGTGGGCGTGTCCGTGAACGGATGACGTCCATTTTTCGAAAATATCTTTGTCTTGTCATAAAAAACATATGTGCCAAATTTTTGCTCTGTAGATTAAACAGAGGCTTTTTTATTGCGTTTTCAATTTTTGGGTTGTATGGGAGGTGGGCGTGTCCGTGAACGGATGACGTCCATTTTTCGAAAACATCTTTGTGTTTGTATAAAACACATACATATCAAATTTTATTGTTGTAGACCAAATATGAGCTGAGTTATGCAGTTTTCAATTTTCGCTTTGTATGGGAGGTAGGCGTGTCCGTGGGCGGATGATGTCCATTTTTCAAAACCATCTTTTTTTTGTTATAAAAAATATATGTGTCAAATTTTAGTTCTGTAGCTTAAACAGAGGCTTATTTATTGCGTTTTCAATTTTTGGGTTGTATGGGAGGTGGGCGTGTCCGTGAGTGAATGACACCCATTTTTTAAAAACATCTTTGTGTTGATACAAAACACATACATACCAAATTTTATTGTTGTAGGCTTATTATGAGCTGAGTTATGCAGTTTTCAATTTTTGCGTTGTATGGGAGGTAGGCGTGTCCGTGGGCGGATTCCAAAAATATTCAATAGTGCAGATCCTTGGGTTCTTGTGACTATGTGTACCAAGTTTCATTCAATTATCTCAACTCCTTCTATTTATCCTGTGTATACGGACAACACACAGACGGACAGACGGACGGACGGACGGACGGACGGACGGACGGACGGACGGACGGACGGACGGACGGACGGACATGGATAGCTCGACTCACGTGGTGACGCTGATCAAAAATATATATACTTTTCTATACCGGACTCGCTTCGTTCTATGCGTTACAAACGTTTGCACAAAGTTAATATACCCTGACCTTTCAGGTTTAGGGTATAATAATAGAAACGAAGTAAAAAGAGATTCAAGAGAACAAATAATATTAGATCAAATTAAGAAATACAATAAAGACACTCACAGAAGACTAACAACATCGATTAATACAACATTTCAATGAAAAAACGTCAAAAAACCCAAAAAAAAATTTTATTTTGAAAACCGTTAAAATTCTACAGAGTTGTTTGCTCGGAAAGTAGGATTTTTGATTTTGGAACTGCATTTTACGGACAATTGACATTTGAGGAACGCATAAAAGATAATTTATGTTAAAAATTAGTTTGTTAGTTAGTTTTAGTTTTGAAAAAAATTCAAACTCGATCAATTCATAAGCTTTTCTCAAACTAAATTTCAAATCGATTAAATAGCGGATTTTTGTACAAACATTTTATTTCTGTTTTAAAAGGTTGGGAACCCCTTGAAGCGAAATCACAATTTTTAAAAGTGGTTTCCACATCTACAGCCTAAACCAGATTTAATGACATCCAAATCGATAAAATCGGTCCATTGATCTGGGAGGAGTTGAAGTCACAAAAAAAACCTATTAGCCTATTAATTATATAGATTTCAAATATGAAAATTTGTTGTTAAAAATTAAGTTTAGTTTTTCATGGTTTGTTGGTTATTTTCAATTTCTGCCTCTTTACAAATTTTTACTGAAGTGTCACGCCCTTTTGTGAATCCCGCCTATATACTTTATTGATCATACTTTATAATAATTCAACCTTGCCCTGCACCAAATTTCAGTTCCCTAGCAACAGCATTAACCAATTAACAGTAGTTTCCTTAAAGTGCCCCACGCTATTTATAATCCCTCTTACTTTTTTTATATTCTACCTACCCAGCTACCAAATATAAGTACCCAAGTTTCAATATTAACTGAAATGTAGTGATTTTTCAATTGTGACACGCCTCTTTGTTGAATATAATCTACTTTCTTGATCGTGTTTTGTTATAACTCTACCTATTCTTATATTGACTTCAATTCCCTAGTGTCAATATTGACTGAGATATAGTTTTTTTTTTCTAAAAGTGACACGCTTCGTTGTCGAATTTCGTCCACTTGTCATAGTGTTTTCAATTATTCTATTGATACCCTTGTGTCAATATTATACAATTTTTTTCAAACACGGCCACACCCCTTAGTCGAACAAAGCCCACTTCCTCGATATTAATTTGTAATAATTGTGCCTACTTCTGTACTTCATTTCAGTACCTTAGTGTCAATAGCATTTGATATAGTGTTTTCTAATATTGCCACACCCCTAAATGACGCCCACTTTATTGAAAGTAATTTGTTATTTGTTATAAGTGTTAAAATATCAGTATTTTGGTGTCAATCTTATTCGAGATACAGTGTGTTTCAAATATTGTCACACCCCTTTATCAAACAACGCCCACTTTATTGAAATAAATGTTTTATAAATGTGTCTACTTCTGCAGTAAACTTTATTACTAATATTATTCAATATTATACCAGATACGGAGTTTTTCTAACATTTCCACACCTCTTTGTCGAATAACGCCCACTTAATTGACCGTAATTTTTTATAATTGTACCTGCCCCTGCATTTTTTCTGTAAATGTCAGTACCCTAGTGTCAATATTTACTGAGATACAGTATTTTTCTAAATCGAATACCGCCCACATTCTTGGCAGTTATTTGTTATACTTGTGCCTACCTCTGTACTAAATTGTAGTATTCTAGTGTCAATAGTATTCGGGATACAATGTTTTTTAATATTGCCACACCCCTCTGTTGAATAACCCCCACTTTCTTTATAGTAATTTTCAATAATTGTGCCTACCTCTGTTCTTAATTTCAGTGCTCTAGTGTCAATTTTATTCGAGAAACAGAGCTTTTCCAATATTGCCACACCCTTTGTTAAGAAGAACGCCCACTTAAGTGATCATAGTTTTTATTATTTGTGCCTGCCCTTGTAATTTTACTGTGAATTTTATTACCCTAGTGTCAATATTTACTGAGATACAGTGTTTTTCTTATAGCAACACGCCCCTTTGTCGAATGCCGCCCACTTTATAGACGTGCACCTTCGCGTTGATGGTCTCTATATGTTAACAACAAATTACGTCAATCGGACAATTACTTTAGGAGAAATCAATGTACATACATACATTTACAAAAACAAAAAAAAAACAGAGAAACCAACCAACTTGAGAACCTCCTCTTTTTTGAAGTCGTTTAAAAACCATGTTACGTGAAAGTTTACAATCAGAGTCTAATAATTGTAAGTCAGAATACAAAATAATGCTCAAGATATAATACCTACACTTAAGGAAAAATGCTGTTATATGAAAAAAATCATGTGTTGAAAAAACAGATTTCACTGTAAAATACCATCCAACAAATGAAACTTTCAAATCGACAGTCGGTTTACTGTTGGTCTATAGAACATGAAATCCCATATAAAAACGTTCTTAGTGAAATTTTATCACAATTTTTAAAATTTAAGTTTAGCCGAGTGTGCTGACGTGTGAGTCTAGTGCTCGACTGTCCTAGGTTCAAATTCCGGCAAGTGCAACATAGATTTTTTTTATTTAAAATATTTTTTTTTAAATAAAAAATTAAATTCTTAGTTTTTTTTTCAAGATTCTAAAGAAACTTATTTTGAAGCTTATTTTTGACCAAACAATTAATGAAACAGAACTATAGTTCTATAATAACTAACTATATAGTAACTATAATAGCTATTATTTCAATTATATAATTGCAATTTTTTATGCTTACATACCTAGGGTTCGAACTCACTTCCCCCGCATAACACATTTAAAAAATATTGCTCAGAGAAAATAGACATTTCAACAAGAACACAAAAATATTTCAACAGGACAAAAATACTTTGAAACGTTCATTCAACAAAGAACATTGTTTACTTAAGCCCAAATCATTCAATCTAACAGTGTTTTGAAATAACAGCGGCCGACTGTTAATATTACAATTCATATTTTTCTGAGTGTATTTATAAAAATACTAGCTGACCCGGCAAACGTTGTTTTTCCAAAACTAAATATTCAATGTATCCATATTTTCAATAGATGGCTCTGTGCGAGTTTAGGAAAATTTTATTCTAAAATAAATAATTACACGGTATAGAACTCAAGAAATTAAAAGGGTTTCTTAACGGTTTCCTTAGGTTTTGGGTTTGCTGAATCCGAATCTAAAGTCAGAATTTTCGGGTCACCCTAGGTTTTCGAGCTACAGGAGAGGCATTACCCTTACCCCCTACTGTTAATGAAATCAATATGACCGACCCCCATTACTTTTTCAAGAGGAACATTTTTTGCATTGGAACCCATCGCCTCCGACTCCTCCGTATGGGGGCTTCCATACAAATTTTATGACTTTTGTATATATTTAATATGAAAATTGTATTTAAAAAAACAAATTTTATTAAAATTAATTTATTGGAATACAAAAAAATTGCTTGAAATTAATCTTCTTTTTATTTTTAATATATTTTATTATAACTATATTTGGCATTTCTTAAATTTAATGTTTAAAATTCTACATAATTATAAACATGTTTTTGTTTAAATAAAAAAGTTCATATAAAAAATATATGAAAATCATAAAATGTGTATGGGAGCCTCCATATGGAGGGGTCGGAGGAGATGGGTTCCAAGGCAAAAGATTTTCCTCTTGAAAAAGTCATGGGGGTCGGTCATATTGATTTCATTAACAGTAGGGGTTTAGGGTTCAGCCTCCCCTGTAGCTCAATCTCAATACTGATATTATTGCAGGAGTTAATGCTGGATCCCAAATAAACAACGTCCTTAACAACCTCAAAAGAGGTGCTGTCAACAGTGACGTGGTTTCCAAGACGCTGAGACTGTTTTGATGGCACAAGGTACTTCGTTTTATCTGCGTTCACCGTAAGACCCATTCGACTCGACTATTTTTCTAACCTGGAGAATGCTGCACTGACTTCGTGAGTATTAGTAGTATAGCACTGGTAAAGAATATTGCGCCTCAGGTTAGCAGCTCGAATGATCTTCTCCATGACAATATTAAAGAAGTCGCACGATAAGGAATCACCTTGTCTGAATTCTCGCTTGAAAAAGAAGGGAAGGGAGGGGTCCTTCCCGATTTTCGCTGCACTACTGGTGTTGTTCAGTGTCATCCTGCAAAGACGTATTAGCTTCGCAGGAATACCAAATTCAGACAGGGTGGAATATAGGTGATTCCTTATTAAACTGTCAAAGGTGGCTTTGAAATCTACAAAAAGATGGTGTGTGTCGATTTGTTTTTCGAGGGTCTTCTCCAAGATTTGTCGGAGCGAAAAGATGTAGTCGATGGTGGACTTTCCAGGTCTGAAGCCACACTGATAAATTCCAATCAGTTGGTTGACAATGGGCTTCAGTCTTTCACACAATACACTCGGCAGGACCTTATATGTGATATTAAGAAGGCTAATCCCACGATAGTTGGCGCAATTGGTGGGATCGCCTTTTCAGTGGATTGGGCAGAGCACACTGAGGTTCCAATCATCTGGAATGTATTATTCCGACCATATTCTGCATAGAAGCCTGTGAATACATTTAAACAGAGCTTCGTCACCGGTCTAAAACAGCTCAGCCGATAGGCCATCGGCTCCTGCGGCTTTGTTGTTTTTAAACCGAGCTTTAACTGTTAAGACCTCGTTATAGTTGGGTAGCGGATCTACAACGCTGTCATCCATAATTGGGGTTTCTGGGATATCATCTCCACTGGCGGTATAGTTGTCAGCGTCACCATTTTGAAGACTAGAGATGTGTTCCCTCCATAACATCAGTGTACTCTGGATATCTATCACTAGATTGCCGTTTCCGTGCTTGCAAGAAGAGGCTCCGGTCTTAAAACCGTCGGCCAGGCGTCTTATCTTTTCGAAAAATTTTGAGTTTCATTTCTGTCGCCATGCATCTCAATTTCTGCCTCTCTTTTTTTTTGCCTGAAAAGGTGTCTCTCTTTCCTCCTCTTCTCTCGGTATCGCTCCATAACAGCACGCGTTACAACCGACAGCAGGGTGGCTTCGTAGGCGGTGTCTTTCTCTACAATGGTGTCACGACACTACGGTCGTGCAACTGGTTTCGGCGAGGGAGGTGGTAGCCAATTACCTCTTCGGCAGCCGTACGCATAGAGTGGGATACGTGCGTTCACTGTGCGCATATATCGTCGATCAGAGGAGTGCTTTCTTGAAACAGTAGTGAGAGTCGAATAGCGAAGGCTTCGTCGACAGCTGCTGTCTAGCTTTCTTAGTGTAGGATTACGAGCATTCTTAGTTCAGGGACAGCCAGGTGGCCTTATGAATATTGAGATGCTTGAATCTAGTGGTACTGACGACGATGTTTCGTGCTGCAGCGAAGTCAATCAACCTCATTCCGTTATCGGATGCGTTGTCGTGGAGGCTGAACCGATTGTTGTGATGCTGAATGGGGGTATAAATATGTGCGCTCAGAGCTATTCCTTATCATTCGTAGTTTAATTTTTGGTTTTTTATTCCATTGCTTACGGTATTTAGGTGGTATGTAGTAGGGATACCCATCCTTTTTTGTTATTCGTTTTAAAAAATTCTGTCAAAAATAAATTAAAGTAGTCATTACCTTCCCAACGATATCTTGAAAGCGACGATCGCATTAGAAATAATGAAGTTATTTAAATTTTTTTCAAAATAATCTAAAAACTAGTAAGCTATATCTTCGACTTGGCCGAAGTAAAAATACCCCCACGGCCGATTCTTAAGGTTGGAATAATCTTAAATTGGAGAGCTTTTTGGCCTTTTTATAAAGTTTTAAATTTTGGGGTTGTATGGGAGGTGGGCGTGTTAATTGGTGGATGACATCCATTTTTATAACACACCTCAGTTTTGACATTAAATACACAAATACCGAGTTTCCACCTTGTAACTTTAATATTAGCCTCTTTATAGATTGTTCAATTTTGGGGTTGTATGGGAGGTGGGCGTGTTAGTGGGTGGATGACGCCCATTTTTCTAACACACCTCATTTTTGACATTGAAAACACAAATACCGAGTTTCCGTCTTGTAACTTTAATATTAGCCTCTTGATAGATATTTCAATTTTGGGGTTGTATGGGAGGTGGGCGTGTTAGTGGGTGGATAACGCCCATTTTTCTATGACATCTTAGTTTTGACATAGAATATACATTTACTAAATTTCAGTATTGTAGCTTTAATATTAGCTTCTTTGCAGAGTTTTCAATTTTGGGGTTGTATGGGAGGTAGGCGTGGTTTTCATCCGATTTAGCCCATTCTCGAACTTGACCTTAGTTTTTTAAAAAAAGCTTAAATATCGAATTTCATTACGATATCTTCAAAATTACGGCTGTAATCGTGTCGACAGGCAGACGGACAGACGGACAGACGGACAGACGGACAGACGGACAGATGGACAGACGGACAGACAGACGGTCATGGCTAAATCAACTCAGGTGGTGATGCTGATCAAGAATATATATACTTTTCCATACCTACCACGCCTCCTTTTGGGTGTTACACACGTCGTGACAAAATTAATATACCTCTTACGCAGTACGCGTGGGGGTATAAAAATAAAAAAAATGCATGCAGAACACCAAGTACAAATTTTTAAAAATTTTTGATGCAGAATGGAAGAACTTGTTCAATTTGTGACAGTTTTTTTTTTATACAACTTTTACACTAGCCATGGTTTAGCTCACTGACGGATTTCCGTATAGCCAAAATATGTTGGGAATCATCTTAAAATACATAAAGTTTAATTTCAAGATAGGTACAAATGAAACTTTTTTTTATTCATACAAGTCGAGACACCTTTATATTTCTATCTTAATGAAATTCGATATTTGAGCTTATTTCGAAAAAAAGATCAAGTTCAATGATGGGCAGAATTGGATGAAAACGACGCCCACCTCCCATACAACCCCAAAATTTAAAACTTTATAAAGAGACTTCTATCGAAAAAAAAAATTTATACGTTTGTATTTTATACCACAACTAAGTCGTAGAAGAAAAGTGAGCGTCATCTGTCTGCGAAAACAAAAAAACCTGAGGACAGTTATTTCTGGGACAGTCTTTTTATATGGTAATTTGCTATATTTTAATATTGTATAATAATAAATTAGGTATTTTTATATGTATTTAGTTTTTGCTATTGTAGGTAAGTAAATTTATGCCAAGTCGAAGAAACTTTAGTCGCTAGAAGAGACAGATGCCCTCGTAAGGTCAACAAATTGATGGTCAGAAATAAACTACAATAAAAGTCTTATATAAGTCTTCTTTCTGGTCAACTTTAACCATCGCATACCAATTCGCTACATCATCCATGACATCCGTTTGGACATAGTTTTCATTAAGAAAAAGCCCGCCAAAGGGGACACACATCGTTTCGACATACTTGTCAAATTCTAATCGACATACAACGAGGGCAAAAGAAGGTTAATTTTTTCTTAAAACCATATCAATTTTTTTAAGAATTTAGCACAATCGAATTTTTTGGTTTTTGAAGAGAATAAAGAAAAACTTATGGAAGTGTTTGGGGCAAAGTTTTAAATTACTAGCTTGAAAACAAGCATATTTTTTAAAATTGTTTATTCAATGGGTTCTCTTTCGGTTTTTGTAGACTTCGAATCTGTTTCCTTTTGTCGACAGTTAATTACAAACCTCAGCCTGCCTGAGGTCATATTTTATGGCTTCTTTTTTTTTTTTTTAATAACTAATAAGTAATCAGAGCTCACTTTGATGCCATGAATTATAAATTCATAAATATGATGAAATATATCATAAAAATATTATTGCATATTAACGTATTAACGCTTGGTTTGTTCTATACAGAACATCTTCATTTGATATCAATTTTAAACAGAAATATATTACTCCAGGGTAGTGTGCAATCCGGAAGTGTGATGAATACAAGGTTTTTGTGCAGCTCTTTAATTTATCGCATTACCAATTTGACTCCCGCTTAACCCTTGTTTGTCATACTTCTCTGGTATAACGAACTCGGAACACATTAATTATAATTAAAGTACGCTCACATTGCTATATTATTAAGAGCTTGTTTATAAATGCACAAAAATTCCAATTCAAAACAATCAAATTCAAAGATAAATTCTCAGACGTGATTATTACGACTAGGTTTTTACTGATGCCGATTATATTACCGATGCCGATTATTTTAATTAAACAGTCTAAAATAAGATTGTGTTGGAACATTACGATAGAATACTCAGAAAATACTCATTTTACAAGCATTTTCATGAACATGCTAAGAAATCCCCCCCAAGAAAGTAAAGTCAAAGTCATGAGGATTCGGCAGCTGGTTAGCTGGGTAGATGCATCTGCTTAGAGTTATTTGAACAGTATTAAATATCATTCTCATAAATATGCGTACTTCCAATGCTTTCTGTTTTATAACAAGAAAAACCTCACACATCCAAACAATACATTTCCTAACAAAATATGAAATAAAGTAGAGGTGAATGCATAAATAATATGGCATAATCACAGTTTTCGAAAACATTCTGTTGTATTTTTAAGTAGAAAAATTATTCTGTTAAATAAATACTATATTTCCATTCATTAAAATGTAGTAAGGACCTTTATTATTTGGTTTTAATTTCGTTGTTAAAATGAATTTTAATGTTAAAATATATTGTGTAAATGTTGCAATTTAGTAGTTATTGTCCAATAAAAGTGACATATGCAGATATGTAAGAATTTGAATGTTTATTGTTCAACTGACGCTTACTATTCTTTCATATTGTAACAAGTCCTATGTAAGCTAATATAAATTTTTACTTATATAAATAAAACACACATGATATATATATATATGTTAAAACACAGCTAAAGATGCAATCAAGCTTACATTATATTTTAAATTAAAGCTTTATCTCTTCTGGTTTTATCGATTTGATTTCTTAAGATAATACAAGTACAACTGTTCATTGCTTCTGTAAACCTAATTCTGTTTAACAAGAGTTAATTAAAAATAACTTATTTCATGAGTATTCCTTATTTAATGAAATTTCTTACTGCCCTTATATTTGTACACGGATTATATAAATTTGGGTCGTTAAACCTTTAAATTACTTCACGTTTCCCTTGTATCTTTATAGTATATGAGATTCATGCATTTTTGTCAGTTATCTTAAGAAATATTTTACACAGAGAAAAAAAATTGTGCCACGTAAAATCTATAAGATTTCTTCTTAAAACGTATTTAGAGGGGCAAGAAGAAAACCTAGTATCTGTATAAGATTTCTTCTTAAACGAATCAAAACGAAAACCAAATAGTTTACACAAGATTTCTTCTTAAACAAAATCAAAAAGAAAACCTAGTTGCTGTATGAGATTTCTTCTCAAATTAATTTAAAAAGACTAGCCAATAACTTTAAGAAGAGCAACTTCTTGTGTAAAAATCATAGAGAGATCTTATTAGGTTTTTATGTGGCAATTTTTCTATATGTAAGGCAAATGTACGGAATTCCGTTAGGTTAAGGAATCTTTTTGCTTAATGAGTTATTTTAGAGAGATTAAAAGACATTTCGACAAAAGATCTTTTTAAGAGCATTTGGACATGTATTTTTTTTAATTACAAAATTTGATACATTTTCAAATTTACCCAAATGTCTCTAATTCCGTGATAAAATTTGTTGATTGAACTTTCCGTAAATTTAAGTCTCTTATTCCGTTAAAAATCCAAACCATAAGTTCAAGGGTTTTTTTCATTTTTTAAGTAATAATTAATGGAATTTTTAAATTTTTTTAATGGATTACATGGGATTGAAAATAATGTTTAATACAATAAAAATAAAACCTTTTAGTGGAAGTAATTCATGGAGAACGCCACGATTCTTGATTTACTCTGGAGGTCTTAGTTTTTTAAAGCACATATATTTTTGTGTCAGTGCCATGGCTTTGACCTCATAGCACCGAGTAACCAATATGTTAGTGACTTTTCTTAGAAACTTCTCTTTTTCATATTTACTAAAACATAATCTCATTTCAGAATTCACTTAGATTGCGACAGATGAGAAGAAGAGCGACATTAAAAATTAATTGAGTTTTGGTGACAGGAAATCTTATTTTTGTCAAGTTATAGACCCGTTCAACAAGTAATAATTCCACGGTTTATAAAAGTACGGTGGCTCACCAGCATTTATTTCTCTGATGTATTTATTTCTCAATTTATCAACAGTTTTTTAGTTTTTTAATTAATTTAGTGATAAAAGAATCACTTATGGTCAATCAGGTAAAAAGATTTAGTTAAATAATCAGACAGCAAAAAGATGTTAACATTATTGACAATGACGCCTTAACTCAAGCTATCTTAAAAAACTGACATGATTTTCGAAAACAGCACTCAATATTCGTCTGCAATCAAGTTTTATTTCTTAACTCCACCCAAGAGAAAATATAAATATAAAAAACTCCAAAGAAAAATAAAGTAGTGAACTTTTAAGGAATATGGAATGAAGGTTCAACTGCACCCAAGATAAAACATAGGTAAAAAAGTGGGCAAAGTTTGTGGGCGTGGCACTATATAATAACTACTAAACATCTGGACCGATTTTAATAAAATTTGATATGAAGGTTCGACTGCACCCAATATAACATAGGCTATAAAAAATTCCAAAGACTTCCGTATGAGGGCGCTTTTAGTAGTGCGTTTTAAAAACTCAATAACTCCTTAACGCCTGAACAGATTTCAATGAAATTTGGTGTGAACGTTCAACTGCGCCCAAGATAAAACATAAAATGTAAAACATATTAAAGATTTACGTAAAAGGGCGCTTTAATTAAATTTTACTTAAATTTGCTACGTGAGGCTATTTAAATTTCAGAAAACTTCCGTGAGAAGGCGCTTTATTCAATTAACTATGTCTGTCTCATTCATGTCAAAATGGATGAACCGATTTTGATGAAACTTGGTAAGCATTTGTATCTCTTACTGAAATAGATCCATGCTTTTAAAACTTCTTTCGACAAAAATCATGGAATGAGCCCCAGGCAAACGAAGTCAAGAACCAAAGACTAACGAATATAAAGAAATTTAACGAATACGAGCAGAAGTTATATAAAACAAAAA
This sequence comes from Tetanocera ferruginea, assembly GCA_958299015.1. Classification (NCBI taxonomy): domain Eukaryota; kingdom Metazoa; phylum Arthropoda; class Insecta; order Diptera; family Sciomyzidae; genus Tetanocera; species Tetanocera ferruginea. The sequence goes on along the minus strand of OY282644.1, from coordinate 34,830,626 downwards.
AAAAAAACAAATTGGCCATTTCAGCCCTTGAAAGGACTTTGACCGAGCTTCTTAGGATCGATTGTGTTGTGTGTGTTATTAAATTTTTGCACACAATTGACCGAGAACTGGACCTACATGTTTTATGCCGACTCCGAACGGCTCATGTTCTCAAGAAGCTTTACATGGCATTATTTACTCTCTGAGGTTTGCCATTGCCTGCAGAGAGGTGGTGACCGATCAGAAAAATTTTTTATTGAAAAAACTTTTCGCCACGGCTGGGTTATATAAAGAAGAATAAAAATCAACCAAACAGTATCGACCAAAATCGAAGTTGAACGAAGACAATTAAAAAATCGAATCGATGCTTATAGGATTTCTTAAAATTGCAATTTTTTTGAGATAAAACTGCATATTTTATCCATGCTAAGAAAAACTTTAAACGCATTCTTCTCGTCATGACTTTTTTTAAACTCGGTGACCATTTTCCTCAGACACCAGACGTCATATCGAGACGTTAAAGATGTCATTTTTTTTATAATGATGTCCTGCAGGTACAGTTTTACGGCAATTTGACTAAACACTTTCGACGGAGGGAGGGGGTAAAACCCCAAAAAACTATGATTTAAAAAATTTAATTGATAATTTAAAACATGCAGTTGTAAAAATCATCCTTTTTCTGTGTTCGAGACATAACCCCAAGTAAGTCCAGCAAGGACAAAGTTACGTTATTACTTTCATTGTATTCCTCACATCAAAATACTATAGTACGCAAATTTGTATGGTTGTATCTTTAAAATTAAGTGTTTGAGAAGGTTTTGATCTAATCCAAACTTTTGACGGAAGGAGGGCCGAAACCGCAAAAAACGATAATATAAAAAATGTAATTGATAATTTAAAAAAAGTTAATATGGGAGCAGTTTTAAAAATCGTCCTTTTTCTGTATTGGAGGCATAACCCCGAGTAAGTCTAGCGAGGACAAGGTTACGTTATTACTCTCATTATGTTCCTCACATCACAATACTCTAGTACGCAAATTTTTATGGTTGTATCTTCAAAATTAAGTGTTTGAGAAGGTTTTGATCTAATCCAAACAACATAAGTCAAGGTTCCCTGATTTAAGGTAATGATTTTAAACTTTTAAAATGCTCTTCTGAAGACTAGCTTTAGCTGTTATTACTTGTAAACAAGAAATAGTAACTGTGTGCTTTAAATATTCGTTCAATTCGTGGTTTTTTTTCCTTGGTATAAAACAGTATGGTATGTGCGACTTACCAAACGGTACAACACCTGAAATTTCGTTTATGTATTGTTAATTTCGACACAGGTATCACCTTATGAAATCGCAATCTTAAACTCAGTGACTAACACTTGTAAAAAAATTTTGCGTTGTTTGCAACATTATTGAACTTGTCTTTATTTTCACTAATTTGCTAATTCACGTAATCAATAAATTATAAAAACAATACAAGTAAAATAATAAAAGTCTAGCTATGACTTCAGGCTTACATAAATAGTACCTAATAAATTGATATAAAAACAAAAATATTGCAATTTATTGCTGCTACGAGTTCGAAACATTTTCGCTGTCTAGCAAATTTTGTGGAAAACTTTTTGCAATTAATTTTACTCCTGTTGAAAATTCGTGTTCCTAACTAACTTATAGGTATAACTTCTTCTTCTTCTTCTTCAAGCGAGCCCGTGCAAAGAACAACGCCCTACTTGCTTGAGTTCTGTGACGACGTGACATCTTTGCGCATTGAACCAAATTGTTAAAATAATCAATTATTAAATTATTTCAAGAAACACGATAAGCTCTTGCGGTTGCAAATAAAACATATCGATTTTGTTAACTAACTAAATTTTGAAGAAGAACAATTTCCACACCAGATAAATTTGTTCTATTTAAGCATGGCAATGGAAATTGCTCCATAAAATATTATTTAATAAGTTGGTTTAAAGATGTTTATGTCTTAACGTATGCTGCAAACTTTGAAGACGTATTATCAACAGTTCAAACCCTTACAGAAAAATTACATAATTATCTTTTAAAATTTAAAATTTAAAAAAAAACGTTGTTTCCATTATAAATGGAGTTCAGTCTGATTTTTAAGAACCGAAGAGGCGTTTTCTGACAAGTTGGCATTAATTTTGACACTAAAATGCTAGAAAATCACAGTGCAAGCTAATTTATTGGCATCTCCTTTATAATTCTTGGACACAAATTCTAACTTTTTTGGCCAGATTAAAGCCATTTCTAAAGAAATTATAAGAACTTCTCCATTCTAGAAGTACTGATTAAAAAACCCTTTCAATATACATGGACCGATTGCATACGGAACGATGCAATAGACAATCCTGCGGCAGTTAATTTCTTAGTTCAAGACAAAGAAAAAATTATATGGCAAGAGGGTCTACTCGTCGCTGTTCAGAACTATATGGAAAAGTTTTGTAAAAATCATTTACACTCAGAAAAAAGTGTCTCGGAATATGATAAAAAAGGCATCATATTTAGAGAAAAATGGTATAGACTTTGCTCCAGAGAATGCTATTCTCTAATTGCGATACAAAAAATTCTCTAAAAATGATAATGATAAAGATTTGCTTATAGTGCAGAAAATACTTCTCGTAGTGAATTTTTTATCAAAATATAAGAAAAAATTTTCGTTTTCAATAAATGTTTCTCTATAAATGAGAAATTTTTTGTACGAGAAAAATACTTATCATTATAAGAGACATTGAAATATTTTCATTTCCTAGAAGTAAAGAAATATTTCTTCGAAAATGAGAAATTTTTTTCTAATAGAAAAAAATTTTATTTGAAAAAGAGAAAATTGCTATTATCGAAAATAGAGAAATTTTTTACCGGTGTTTTTTTCTCAGTGTAAAAATATATTATCAGCTCTATGAGCATATTAACTTATGATACTAGGAAGAAATAAAATACCATTTTCGAAATTTTATTCAATAGTGAACTACGCTTTGTTGAACTTTATTAATTTAATTCGCACAAAACACATTTTTTTTATAAATTTTTTCCTATGAAAAGTTGATACTAAATTTTTTTCTTGGCCAATATTTTATTTTTTCTTATGATGCAGTTCGAAACTCCTATGAATTATCTTCAAACTGCTCTTGATATTTTTTACATGAAATCATTAACAAGCAAGGATGAAATTTGTGAAGCATTTATTTGAAAACGATGAAAAAAATTGCTAAATTCAGAATATTTGCTCAAAATGCCTATTCAATGTTTTCCGAAAATTTCTTTTGTTGACAAAACCGCAGACCGCAATTTATTCTCAAAGATAAAATGCCTGGTAACGAAAAAAAATCCTTTTTTTTCTATCAGACGTCCAAATGTCTGTTGTGATAGAAACAGAAGAATCCGAGACCAACATATTTTTTCAGTTTTCTCGAACTTCTTAAAGGCAAACGTGTACTTAAAAGGCAAATTTAAAAGGTATTGGAAAGAAGTTTCTGATCTGGCAGAGAATATATTTGCTTCAGTTTCTTAGAGTATTCTACGAATTACTCATATTCCACAAGGACAATGGTTGATCATAAAAATCAAAAATAAGAAGAAAAGAAAAGTTTTTTTCGACACTTAGGACATGCGTACGGCGCACACTGTGTCCACCGCGGCAAAAAATCAATTTGGACCTACTCTCCGATTTTGATGATTATTAAAAACTATCTAAAGGTCATGTGTGGAAAATTTCATGTAAATATCTTCATTGTTTTTCTGTCCAGAGCAGCGCAAAGTTGAAGTATGTGAACAAGTGGCAAATGTGATAGTTTTCTATGTCATATTCAAAAGCTTGTTACTTTTAAACTATACACCGAATGTTCCTTATAAGTATTTTTATGCCCTAAACCTGAAAGGTGAGGGTATATTAACTTTGTGCAAACGTTTGTAACGCTAAGAAAAGTATATATTTTCTTGATCAGCGTCACCTCGTGAGTCGAGCTATTCATGTCCGTCCGTCCGTGTGTTGTCCGTATACACAGGATAAGAAGGAGTTGAGATAATTAGATGAAACTTAGTACACATGGTCACATGCATCCAAGGATCTGCACTATTGCATATTTTTGGAATATGGACACGCCTACCTCCCATACAACGCAAAAATTGAAAAATGCATAACTCAGCTCATAATTAGCCTTCAACAATAAAATTTGGCATGTATGTGTTTTATATCAACACAAAGATGTCTTCGAAAAATGGGTGTCATCTGCTCACGGACACGCCCACCTCCCATACAACCCAAAAATTGAAAACGCAATAAATAAGCCTCTAATTAACTTACAGAGCTAAAATTTTGCGCGTATGTTTTGTATGCCTACGCCTACGGACACGCCTACCTCCCATGCAACCCAAAAAGTTTAAAACTCAATAAATAAGGTTATGTTTTTCATAGAGAAATTAAATTTGGTATGTATGTATTTTATACCAAAACTAAGGTGTGTTCAAAAATTGGGAGTAATCTGTCCATGAACTTGCCCACCTCCCATACAACCCACAATAGCGAAAGCACAATAATGGCATCAACTGTGAGCTACAGGAATAAAACTTGGTATGTGTAAATTTTTCATCAACATTTAAATGCACATAAAATATAGGCTTCATCCGCCCACATATACGCCTATTTTGATTATTTTACTATATTTTAGAGAAGTAGGCTTAGGGTATTTCATAGTCGGCCTAGACCGACTTTAGACTTTCTTTACTTGTTTTCTTTAAAGTCAATGTTAAAAACTAAAAATCTGACAAAAACCTCCCATATAAATGATGCGATCCGATTTGTGCTTCTATTTTTCTACAAACTGTTGAAACCCAATATTAGAAAAAATATTTTTATCGTATGCTGCGTTTTGTTGTTAGTCGTATTCTATAACTAATACGGAATTATAATTTTTAATAAAAAGTATAGGCTCACACACCATTTTTTTTTTTTTTGACAAAAATTACTTTAAACTCAAAAATTGTTAATTTTTCCAAAATTTCCTGATTTGACCACAAAAAATTATGTATTTCACTAAAATTTCCACTAGTAATGTATATCGTTGGAAATTCCACGAAAATATCTTTCTAAAATGCTTTTGAAAAATGTTCTGCATCAAAAACTTTCGTTGCTAGAGAATTTTTAATGAAACAACCTCCTATAACCTACAAATTAACCCATAGCTGTCCAAGAGGTCTATATAGACCCTCACTTGCCTTAGATTTTTTGCTTGTTTTTGCATTCCCTATAGTTAAAAACCATAAAATAATTTTATCCAACTAAATTCTTCTGTATACTCCATTGTGCGTCGTTTGGTTAAAGCAACACCTATGTAGAACTCAATGATTTGTCAAAAGTGTTCATTCAATTATATGTTACTTTGACCATTTACATCTTGGCGCTGTTATCTATAGATACTTCAGAACTGACAGTGTTTAGTAGGTGGGCCTGTTCAGCAGTTGGGCATCCTCCCCTTTATATTTTTGTTAATAATTACAACTACTGTGTATTTTATCAAAAGATTTTTGATGAGTATTGATATCACAATTTTCTTTTTATATTATTTTCACTTGTGTTGCTTGTGTGATAGTCGAGTTGTTCCTTCTTAAATTTAAAAAAATAAAAGAAAATGAAACCATTTGAATCTTTATTCTTTAAATTGATTTTCCTGTTCAAAACTGAGTCCTAAGACATATTCGCATTGGTGCGAAGTAATTGTTTAATTTTGCTATATTTTAGCACAAGCAGAAATTGAAATAAAAAAATCAATTAATCATACTTGTTAAAGCGCGAAGGTCAGCACTTAGAGGAGCTCTAAGTAGCAAACAAACATTTCAGTTGACGTTTAAGCTTTTCCAAATTTATACAAAAGAAAACTCAAAAGTAAGACAAATGATAGTAAAGATGGCAAATTTAAGATTTCATCAACCAAAGTGAAATAAGCTGCCGCTGATACCGGCCAAGCAGAAAAAGTAATGGAACATTTTTTAAGGCTTGAATGTGGCTTAATAAATCTAAATTAAGTTGTTATAAATATATCTTAAAGCTTTTGACAACCACTCCATCTTTTAATATTTCCATTAAATTTACTTTATTGCTACCAAAAAACGAAATATGTCTAAAACAAGGCTACGTTTGCTGCCATAACAACGATTTGCATGTGCTTTATTGTTTTTTTACATTTTTTAATACATATTTTTGCTAACGGCTATTTATTTTAATCCTGATATTTGTTATGGCTCTTTTTACAAAAACAAGAAAACAATGTCAATTTCAATTTCTTCAGATATTAAATTTGATGGATCATGATTTTTTTTTGGGTTTTATTTTAAGGTTGACTTAAAATAATGTCTATGACTTTAAGTTAAATAAAGATTCAGAAAGAAATTCCAACTAAATCCTTTATGTCTAGTCAAGTTGTTGGTTGTCTTGTATAGAATCACAGTTTTCTTGGCATAAAATTATGCATTTGCGTAATTGCTGTTGTTTCAGGGCCAGACAAAAATCCTTCACAGTCCTTGACAATGAAGTGCTAATTTTGGCCACACCTTAAAGTTTTCACTTATTGTTAAATTGTTTTCCTAAAAGAGTTCCGTCGGCTGTGAGCAAAAGTTTTTTAAACAAATGCGGGACCAAAAAGTAAATATAATTAAGACCCAGCAAAATTAAAGATAAAAAAAAATTCAATTCAATTTAAAAAATAAAAGAGAACATGTTTACTAATGAAATTTTAAGGTTCTGAACTTTCAACACTAATTTTAAGTCTATTTAATTTGATGATTTCCATTGTCGTCTGATGTTCAAATCGAAAATCAAAGAAACGAAGGCCAAATGTAAAGACTTATTTCCCCTTCTGCCGCTACTGGTCAGCATTAAATAAGGGAAGTATTTAAATTTCATTTCATTGAAATTGGTGAGCACCTAAATTTTCATTTGTAAATTCGTAGAAAAAAAATTTCCAGCGTTTTTGTAGAGATGCTCTATATTGGTTATCGATTAAGGCAAAGATAAAAGAAAAAATGGATGATTTTTTTTTTGCTGTTCCAGAGAAGCGATTTTTTATTACTTTGACGCTTCAGTAGGTCATTGATGGCAATTTCGACTGAGAATAAGGCAAGCTTGAATGAAAGCGAATGTTGGGGTGAGTTTAATATTTTTGAATGGAATTTAATTTTTAGTAAAGATTTTTTTTGTTTGTTGCTTGTATCAAAAATTGATAAGTTGTTGTTAATCTATCACAGTGCAGTTGAAAGAGAAGAAAGCTGAATAAAAACGGCCAGCTAGGTAACAGTTCGGGACAATTTTCAAGGTAAAACAAAAAAATTTAACAAAGCAGTCAAGCGGTCTTATTTAAGCTTTATCTTTAAAAATAATCAAAGAACAGCGTAAAAAATCACTGCTATTCAACAAGAATTTAAAAACTTTGACCGAAACGTTTTGTTCAGATAAAGTCGTATACTTGTTATAAGAAAAATAGACCAGTTAAAAATACTATGAACTTGGTAACAAAACTTACATAAACAAGTAAAGAAAGTCTTAAGTCGGTCTAGGCCGACTATGAAATACCCTTAACCTACTTTTGAAAAAAGAAAATAATGTTACTGAAACACGCCCATTTTCAATAATATTATTTTTTTTGCTTTCGTGGGCGGATGAAGCCTAATTTTATATGCATTTAAATGTTGAAGAAAAATTTAAACATACCAAGTTTTATTCCTCAAGCTCACAGTTAATGCCTTTATTGTGCTTTCGCTATGGGAGATGGGCGTGTTCATATACGGATTACTCCCAATTTTTGAACACACCTTAGTTTTAGTATAAAATACATACATACCACATTTGATATCTCTCTGTAACTAACATAATCTTATTTATTGCTTTTTCAATTTTTGGGTTGTATGGGAGGTGGGCGTCTCCGTGAGCGGATGACATCCATACTCCAAAACCATCTTTATTTTGTCATAAAAAACATACGTGCAAAATTTTATCTCTGTTGGTTAAACATATGCTTATTTATTGCGTTTTCAATTTTTGGGTTGTATGGGAGGTGGGCGTCTCCGTGAGCGAATGACACCCATTCATCGAAGACATCTTTATGTTGATACAAAACGCATACACACAAAATTTTATTGTTGTACGTTAATTATGAGCTTATTTATGCAGTTTTCAATTTTTGCGTTGTATGGGAGGTAGGCGTGTCTATAAGCGGATGATGTCAATTTTTCAAAACCATCTTTGTCTTGTCATAAAAAATACACTTGCCAAATTTTATCTCTGTAGGTTAAACAAAAGCTTATTATTGCGTTTTCAATTTTTGGGTTGTATGGGAGGTAGGCGTGTCCGTGAACGAATGATGTCCATTTTTTTTAAAAATTCTTTGTTTAGTCATAAGAAACATACTAACCAAATTTTATCTCTGTAGGTCACAAAGGGGCTTATTTATTTCGTTTTCAATTTTTGGGTTGTATGGGAGGTGGGCGTGTCCGTGATCGGATGACATCCATTTTTCGAAAACATTTTTGTGTTAATACAGAACACAAACACACCAAGTTTTATTGTTGTAGGTTAATTATGAGCTTATTTATGCAGTTTTAAATTTTTGCGTTGTATGGGAGGTAGGCATGTCCGTGAGCGGATTCCAAAAATATTCAATAGTGCAGATCCTTGGGTTCATGTGACCATGTGTACCAAGTTTCATGTAATTATCTCAACTCCTTCTTCTTATCCTGTGTATACGGACAACACACAGACGGACAGATAGACGGACGGACGGACGGACATGGATAGCTCGACTCAGGTGGTGACGCTGATCAAGAATATATATACTTTTCTATACCGGACTCGCTTCGTTCTATGCGTTACAAACGTTTGCGCAAAGTTAATATACCCTGACCTTTCAGGTTTAGGGTATAAAAATAATATAAAACCAATTGCAACAAAATTGTAAAATAGTAAGATTAGTAAGGTTAAGGTGGCGGTCAATCATCCGACGACACATTTAGACCAAAGAATTGGTCTATTATGATACCGCAAGGATCTGCCCTACAACTCCCAAGAGACCAATTTCATGAGAACCACCCAAGACATGCTACAAAACCCAGCTTGAAGTCTGCTTTCAGGATCATTGAAAAAGGGGCTTCCTAGATGCTTAAGTCTTCTTATGTCAAATTTCTCAGCCATCTCATTTAGAGACGAGCAACATTTGAGGTCTGCTTATGATGTTAGGAACACTGCTTCAATGGATTTTATAGCAGCTTGGCTTTCCGTAAAAATGTAGATATCCCGAGACGATACCTCTTTGTACCTAAGTCATTCTTTAGCTTTAAAAATAGACATTATTGTTGCCTGAAAAATTCTCTAGTTTCTAATTGAGGTTCTTATATTTATTTAAATCTTATCTTTTCTTTAAAAATATGAATACCAAAGTAGTTTAATGGTATAACTCTGTTCCATTTCTCTCTGGCTGGAATCATGTTATGATAGCCTACCTGTAAACTACACAGAAAAAAATATGAGGATAAATTTTATACTATTTGGTATATATATAAATCCATATCAAAAATGTTATAAAATTTATACCATAAAATCTTTTAAATCAAATTTAAACAAAATTGGGATAGATTTTATCCGAAAAGTGTATAAAATGTTTTTACACCAGGTTGGTATAGATTTTTATAAGAAAAAGTACAAGATCTTTGGAAACCACATTTGATTTTTTTATAGCAATGTTGTATAAAAAGTATATGACACATACATTAAATGTGTGTTACATTGAAAGTCATAAATCAGGAATAATATCCAGATTTCAATTGATAGATTTCATGTTTTATTTTTTTTTTTTATATTTTCAAAAACAAATTGACAGGATAAATCATGATAGAATAATTTTACCAGGTTATGTTGGTAAATGTTGATTCTCTCAGCTATAAGTAAACGAACCCTTGTCAAAAACAGCTGTTCGTTGTTATATTCGTTGGCCACATTCAGCTGTGTCAACTGTTGTGACAGTAACACATCGGGGAGCGCTATTATCGGTATTGAAGTATCAGAAAAACTGTCAAATTTATGAAATATCAAGATTTGTATCAAATACGAATGAAAATTGTACCGACAAATTTAAATTTTTCTACACTGAGAAAAAAACACATACCTTGCTCCGGTAAAAAATTTCTCTATTTTTGATAATAGCAATTTTCTCTTTTTCAAATAAAATTTTCTTCAATTAGAATAAATTTTCACATTTTCGAAGAAATATTTCTTTATTTCTAGGAAATGGAAATATTTCAATGTCTCTAATAATGATAAGTATTTTTCTCGCACAAAAAATTTCTCATTTATAGAGAAATTTTATTGAAAATGAAAAACTTTTCTTATATTTTGATAAAAAATTCACTATGAGAAGTATTTTCTTCAATAAAAACAAATATTTTCTCAAAAAAAAAAGTATTTTTCTCTAAAAACGATATATTTTTCTATTTCATGGAACCTTTTTATCATTTTTAGAGAATTTTAAGTATCGCAATTAGAGAATAGCATTCTCTGGAGCAAAGTCTATACCATTTTTCTCTAAATATGATGCCTTTTTTATCATATTCCGAGACACTTTTTTCTGAGTGTATTTTTTAATGCATTTTAATGCGCAACTTCATATTTATGTGTATCAAGTTTTGACTTAGCAGTTGGCAACTGTTGGGTACGCTGAAAGTGACCAGTGAAAATTAATTGTATGCTATGACGGATTGTGAGCGCTCTCTTTCTTGTTATATTTTTTGACAAACGTCCGTTTCCAACAGAAACGTCAATACTACCTTGGAGTAATTATATCATGGGATAAATAGAGTAAAAACTTGTGCTCAGAAATTTGCATGTTCGATCATGTTGGCAGAGCTTCCAATTCAAACGCAATATTTTTGTCTTAACATATGTGTACAAAAAAATATTCAACGGAACTATTTGCGCATAACATGATTACTGACTGAAGAAGAAACGCAAACTGATTGTCTGCTAACATCTATGAAGTTCGGTAGCTTCGAAAACTCGACTGGTACGTAAAAACCGAGTGGCTCCGTGGGGTTCTCGTGTACATAACTGTAATATATATATGATATTTATAAATTTATGGTATAAAAATTATACTATTTTGGAGTAAAATAGCTAGAAGGGGAAGAGTGACATGAAAGAGCCAAGTTTTGAAAAATACACCTCGATTTACGCGGTAATTTTCATACGAATGCTTCTTAAATTATAATTTTAAAGAAGCAATACTCGCCAAATGCTACCCACAAACATTTGACAGTTCACTGATAATAAACAGCGTTGGTGCATCGTATTTAGGATTTCTTCATCATTAAGTAAGTTTTTCAGAACATTTTATTTGTTTTTTGATGTCTTCACATTTAAAACTAACAGTACCTAGTATTATTATAATATAATATTATGGATATATTAGGCCTACCAATAACATATTTATTTTGCCGGTAAAATCTTGATTTCATGCTCATTTTTGAGGTTATGTTTCTTTGGACAATATGTTTTGAAAGAGCTGGGTTGCGGTTTCAGTATAAAATTTATAGCGGTTGGGCACAAAAATACTGTGGCTTTTAAATTATTTTTATCAAAAATGTTTTTAAGTGTTTTAAACCTTGTATTTTGTTTTTGGAATTGGTGTTATTATTATATATTTTCTTCAAAGCGATCAAAATTTTTGCTGAAAATATTTTAAAGTTTTTAACTATTTTTTGTTTTTAGTTTTGAATTTATTTATTTATTGAATTTATTTTTGTAAAAACAATAGTTTTTATAATAACAATAAATATTTTCAATAAAATATTCGTTATTGTTCGTGTTAAGTCTTGTAATAAGAAGTTGGCTCTTTCAAAACTTGGGGTTGGCTCTTTCAATGCCTATGTGTTATGAAAGAGCCGAGTTTCATATTTTTTATAAATGGCTACAAGTCCAAGAATATTGTTGATTTTGGAAAATATTTCATGGCATTTTGTACAAAAATGAATGAAAAAGTACTTTTCATATAAGTTTTATAATTCTGGCTGTTTCATGCCACTCTTCCCCTAGCTCTAGACCAGAGTTGTGACATATTACTTTGGAAAGTAATACGTTATTTATAACATTAATATTATATTACATATTACTTCAAAATAAAAGTAATAAGTTCCATATTACTATATTACTATTATACTACTTTTTTGCTAAAAAGTCAACAAAATGAAAAACCACTGAAAAAAGAAACAAGCAAATGTCAAATTTTTCGATCTTTTCATTAAGTTTGACAGGTTGAGTTCATTGACTTAGTTGAAAAGAAGGCGAAGCAAATGCACTTTCCATTTGTGCCACTTTCGTCTCTGCACGATATATAGTTTACGAGCTACAGTTAGTTTAACTACTAATTTTAAAATAGAAGAATGTCTTGGGTTGGGGATGTTCAAGTTCCATCTGTTTTCTTTAAAAAGCTCGGAGAGCTAGTGTATGAATGCTTCAGAAGATTCTTCTATGTTTCCGCAGAAAGTCCTCCAAGAATTACGCTGAGCTTTCTGAATTGCGTTTTTACAAGTGCTTAATCTCACTTCTAATGCGACACAGTCATGCAAATTTAACGATATCTTAGCCTGATTTAGAGTCCCCTTTAGCTGCTGCACTTTGGAATCTAACTCCCTCGGAGTCAGAGAGTCTAATCAACCAGGAATTCTGAGTCAAGAGTTACATTTAAAACTTCTCGCCTATAATCGGTAACAAACTTTGATTCATTACAACTTTGCATACATATATATATACCATATATATATACCCTAACTCGGGGTTGGGAACCTCAAACTCTATTACGGTCCTGTTGCCATCGCAATTGTCCAAAACAAATTCAGGAAAGTGCTCCTTCTTATCCTAATCGAAGGTGTCGATAATATCATAATCAGCCGACCCAACCGACATCCGGTCAGAGTCAACTACGAGTATATTATTTCTTTATGATCACCCAAGCAACAATTCTAAAGAGTTGAGCACTGGGCAAAAAATTGTCTTTTTTAATTAGGTTCTATTTATAGCTATCTCTGTTCTGTTCTATTTCACATTATCTCGTAGTAGTTTAAAAGGTTGCGTTGTAGGAGCATTCCTGAGAAGTATCTTAAACTTACAAGTATTTCTTACAAACTTCTACAAGAATTCAGCTATCAAAGTCAAACTCTGAAGAGTTTTAGCTTTATAGATTAAGTCTTATAGACATCTCCAAGGCTTATAGTGTAAGAGTTCTAATCTGATTTGATATTATTGTATAATAAAGGGCTCTGCAAGTATCAAGAAAGAGTATAGTATATCCTAAAATGACATTTGTTAGAGTAGAAGACTTTGTATAAGAACAACGGTCTGACTAGAAGAGTATCACTCTGATTTTAAGAGATTATCTGACTGGAAGATTATGCAATTGTTGCTTGGTCACTCTCGTAACCCCGTAATGCACTCACACTCTTTGCTTTTTTCCAGAGAAGCCTGGGATGGCTCGTCATATGTTAGAACAACCTGCCTAGCACCATGCTTTGGCTCCTCTATTTTTGCTATCTTCCAGTTCTCAACTGAAAGACAAGGGTTGGAAACTCTAAAGTTTGCTAGGATCTGCTCCATCTTAGAGGAGTCAACCAGGATTCTCCTCCGTCATCTGTAAGAAATAGAAAATCAGCTTGGATTCCGCTTTCTTCCAGTTCATGCGTTAGATTCTGAATTCCTCCTCCCTTTGTCCAGAATAACGAGTACCTTACTACATCTTAGCAAAAGCTAAAGAGACAGCTAGAGAGTACACCAGCAACTTTGGCTTCTTCTTGGCGACCAGCAATTGGTTTATCCTCCTTCGACTTCTGTCATTTAACCGCAATTGCAGTCGGCCTACAAGCTGTTTGTCTGTTACTTTTCAGCAAGAATCTTGTAATGAGCAAGAAGTCAATCCGCTGCGCGCCTTTCTTTCTTGCGGATATACGAGCCCGATCGGGCAAAAGAGAAATTACTCCCAGCCATGCCATTACCCTGGTTTCACCAAGCCTAGAGCAGTAGCAGCACTACTGCTACATTCCGCTTTCTAAAGAGATCCGGTCTCATTGGTGTTTTTTTATTTTTTTCTTGGGTTTTTATTGTTTTGTTTTGTTTGATTGAGTTCACATGTCTGGTCCCCTGAGTGGTGGAGAAGGGAAGATCAATTTGTGCAGAGATCCGCATACACAGACAAGGCTACTTAATCCGTAGGCAGCCAGTTATCCGAAAATGATCGTATGGCACCCTTATTCAGCCCATACCTCAGAAAACTATGTAGAGGTCACGTAACACACAATACTAGAACTATTAAGAGTCAAAATACTGCGACTGTAGCACCACCTTTTGCTTACAACCACCTTAGATGCTAAGGACACTATAATAGTTACTAGTTATTTCCCGTCAAAAATTACGGGCCCGGTTTAAATAAGGGATAATCATGAAATATTGATTTACTTTAGGCTCAATTAGAACAAATTTGGTCAAAGTTAGAACTAAAATTTAGCTAAATTATACTAAATTCTTAACATTGATAATACTATCCGAAGAAAATAATATTAAAACGCATGCCACCGGTAAAAGAAACAGTTCATACTAAAGACTATTAAAAGACGCATCACGATATTGTTATTCCGTCAGGTTACATGTAGTTTTTAAAATTAATTAAAACTGTGAAAACATTAACTTTATTTTCCAATATTTCTTTGATCAAGGCGACTTGGTGAAAAATACCACTTATTAGTTTAGGCGACCACTCAAGATGATGTAATGAAATCAGCGATGGTCATATATTCGATTTTAAATTATTCAGATAACAATTTTTAGTTCCAAATATTTTAAAAATACCTAAAAGTAAAAACTTAAATCATAGTAGGTGCGACGATATAAGCTTACAAATTTTTTGTTAAACTGAAAATTTCAAAATAAAAAAACAAATATAAAAAGTTTTTGAAGTTCTAATAAATCACAAAACAGAAAATGCCTAAAAATATGCTATGAAATTTTTCAAAAATATCAAGCGTTCCGCACTCACATTTTACGGAATTATGTTATAGTAATAATTTCCAGCCGGTACCCACGTGGAGACTTTGGTAGAGACATTTTTGCCGGAAAATAGGTTGGCAAACATCACTTTGATTGAGATTGTTTTAGCCTAGAAGAAGGTCAAGATTTCTTCAAAATGACGTTAACTGTCCAAACTGACAATAAAAATCAATAAATTGATAAGTGCACCTTAAAAACTTTGTTTTCAGATGATGCAACAGTAGGTCAGAAGACAGAGTTATCTAGCATTTGAAGATTAAATTTCTTTGCCTGCAAAAAACTAGACTTAAGAGAGTTACGACGACTTGAAGCTTATATTTGATCTGACTAAGGTTCATAATATTCATATAAGGTTCATAAGTTTCATAAGTTTTTTTTTCAGATTTCAAAGTTTTACTGCTAGTAAATGGACAGACGTCAACAGTATCATCCGTCTCCATATTGAAAATCCCCCCGAATTAATAATGATGCAGATCTTAAACAATTGTGAACTTGTGCTGCCCAGGAAAATAAAAGATGGCCAATGAATGCAGTAGTAAGTACTATTTACGAGCGTTTTTTAATGAAAACTCTTGTTTTTGTTAAATTTTTGTCAAGAATTTAATGTATCAAAAGAACTTTTAAGCCTTTCTCCATTCATGATATTTTCATAAACTGACTATTTGCATTGTGATATTACAATATGAAGGACGAAATTTGGGAAAAAATGACAAACTATGTATTTTGGTGACCGTGGCATGCAGGTTAAGTGTGTGGCTTAGCATGCTCGGAGCCCGGGTTCGATCCCCAGCCGTGGCGAAAAGTTTTTTCAATAAAAAATTTTTCTGATCGGTCACCACCTCTCTGCAGACAATGGCAAACCTCAGAGAGTAAATAATGCCATGTAAAGCTTCTTGAGAACATGAACTTTAGCCGTTCGGAGTCGGCATAAGACATGTAGGTCCAGTTCTCGGTCAATTGTGTGCAAAAATTTAATAACACACACAACACAATCGATCCTAAGAAGCTCGGTCAAAGTCCTTTCAAGGGCTGAAATGGCCAATTTGTTTTTTTTTTGTTTTTTTTTTTATGTATTTTGTGTACATTTTTTTATACCCTAAACCTGAAAGGTCAGGGTATATTAACTTTGTGCAAACGTTTGTAATGCATAGAACGAAGCGAGTCCGGTATAGAAAAGTATATATATTCTTGATCAGCGTCACCTCGTGAGTCGAGCTATTCATGTCCGTCCGTCCGTCCGTCCGTCTGTCCGTCTGTGCGTTGTCCGTATACACAGGATAAGAAGAAGGAGTCAAGATAATTGGATGAAACTTGGTACATATGGTCACATGCACCCAAGCATCTGCATTATTGAATATTTTTGGAATCCGCTCACGGACACACCTACCTCCCGCAATAATACAACGCAATAATTGAAAACTGCATAACTCAGCTCATAACTAGTAAGGTAAATCTTCGACTTGGCCGTAGTAAAAATACGGTCGATTCTTAAGGGTGGAAGAATCTTAAATTGGAGAGCTTTTTGTATGAGCTTTTGAGAGATATTATTATTTTTATGTGTCTAAAATACATACATATCAAATTGTTTTCCTGCAGCTTAAATATAAGCCTTTTTATAAAGTTTTAAATTTTGGGGTTGTATGGGAGGTGGGCGTGTTAGATTGTGTATGACGCCTATTTTTCTAGCATACCTCAGTTTCGACATAGAATACACAAATACCGAGTTTCCGTCTTGTAACTTTAATATTAGCCTCTTTATAGATTTTTCAATTTTGGGGTTGTATTGGAGGTGGGCGTGTTAGTGAGTGGATGACACCCATTTTTCTAAGACATCTTAGTTTTGACATAGAACACACATATATCAAATTTCAGTATTGTAGCTTCAATATTAGCTTCTTTGTTGAGTTTTAAATTTTGGGGTTGTATGGGAGGTAGGCGTGGTTTTCATCCGATGTAGCCCATTCTCGAACTTGACCTTAGTTTTTAAAAAAAAGCTTAAATATCGAATTTCATTACGATATCTTCAAAATTACGGCTGTAATCGTATCGACAGACGGACAGACGGACAGACGGACAGACAGACGGACATGGCTAAATCAACTCAGGTGGTGATGCTGAGCAAGAATATATATACTTTTCCATAACTACCACACCTCCTTTTGGGTGTTACACACGTCGTGACAAAATTAATATACCCCTTACGCAGTACGCGTGGGGGTATAATAGCCTACAACAATAAAATTTGATACGTATGTGTTTTATATCAACACAAAGATGTCTTCGAAAAATGAACGTCATCCACTCACGGACACGCCCACCTCCCATACAATCCAAAAATTGAAAACGCAATAAATAAGCCTCTGTTTAACCCTCAGAGCTAAAATTTGACACATATATTTTTTATAACAAAAGAAAGATGGACATCGTCCGCCTACGGACACGCCCACCTCCCATACAACGCGAAAATTGAAAACTGCATAACTCAGCTTATAATTAGCCTACAACAATTAAATTTGAAATATATGTATTTCATACCAACACAAACAAGTCCTTGGAAAATGGACGTCATCCGCTTACGGACACGCCCACCTCCCATACAATCCAAAAATTGAAAACGCAATAAATAAGCCTCTGTTTAACCTACAGAGCTAAAATTTGACACATATATTTTTTATAACAAAAGAAAGATGGTTGTGAAAAATGGACATCGTCCGCCTACGGACACGCCCACCTCCCATACAACGCGAAAATTGAAAACTGCATAACTCAGCTCATATTTAGCCTACAACAATAAAATTTGATATGTATGTATTTTATACCAACGCAAAGATGTCTTCGAAAAATGGAGATCATGCGTTTACGGACACGCCCACCTCCCATACAACCCAAAAATTGCAAACGCAATAAATAAGCCTGTGTTTAACCTACAGAGCTAAAATTTGGCACGAATGTTTTTTATGACAAGACAAAGATGGTTTTGAAAAATGGACGCCATCCGCATACGGACACGCCTACCTCCCATACAACCCAAAAAGTTTAAAACTCAATAAATAAGGTAATATTTGTCATAGAGAAATTAAATTTGGTATGTATGTATTTTATACCAAAACTAAGGTGTGTTCAAAAATTGGGAGTAATCTGTCCATGAACTTGCCCACCTCCCATAGCGAAAGCACAATAAAGGCATTAACTGTGAGCTACAGGAATAAAACTTGGTATGTGTAAATTTTTCTTCAACATTTAAATGCATATAAAATTAGGCTTCATCCTCCCACGGAGATGCCCATTTACAATAAAATTTTTTTGTTTTTGAAAAGTAGGTTTAGGGTATTTCATAGTCGGCCTAGACCGACCTTAGACTTTCTTTACTTGTTTTTACACTAAATTATGTTGTTGCGGTGAATTCAAATCTTTGGAATTAATTGAGCAACAAGTTGGACTGCAGATTTTGGGCTATTTAAGAACAGTAGTTTAAAATTGCATCTGCTTCAAAACCTGCATTTGAGCCAACTTAGAAAAAAAAAAACAAATTGGCCATTTCAGCCCTTGAAAGGACTTTGACCGAGCTTCTTATGATCAATTGTGTTGTGTGTGTTATTAAATGTTTGCACACAATTGACCGAGAACTGGACCTACATGTTTTATGCCGACTCCGAACGGCTCATGTTCTCAAGAAGCTTTACATGGCATTATTTACTCTCTGAGGTTTGCCATTGTCTGCAGAGAGGTGGTGACCGATCAGAAAAATTTTTATTGAAAAAACTTTTCGCCGCGGCTGGGGATCAAACCCGGGCTCCGAGCATTCTAAGCCACACATGAGCCAACTTATATAGCTTTTTATTTCTTTGAATTTTTAACTGAAATTATGGATTTATGTGGAAAGTTGATTAAATTAAATATTTTTATTATAAACTAAAATACAACCTTCAAAAAATTAAAATAACAAACATTTTTTTTTTGCCATAATTAAACAGGCACAATATTTGTCTGTTGATGAAGATTTTAGAATATTTCATATACTTGCAAAACAGCTTCCAGCTAGTTTATTGTTTTTTCTTAATAACTGATGTTACTGTCAGTCTCATGGTATCAAATGCGATCTACATACTCTTTCAATGGTTGAAGTTGAATAAGAAAGAGAAAGAGACAAAAATCCAAATTGATACCTTATTGAAAATGTTTTTCATTTATCGCATTAAATTTGTCTTCATTGGTTCCTGTTTCTTTCAACAATTTTTCTTTAGTCATACATCATTTGCGCTAAGCAGCTAAAACGTTTCAAAGAAACCGTAAACGTTAAAGCTTAAGGGAGTGCCTAATATAAGCTTTTGCATGATGTTCGCATACTTGAACTTCCTTGAACTTGAAAAGATGATTATTTCTCCTTAAAGCTGTTTTTTTTTTTTTGTTTTGATACAACGATAATGTCATGTCAAGATAATAATATTACCGTTGCCGATAAATTTTCTCGATTGCAAACTGCTTTTCAGAGCATTCAATGCTCTTGAGTTTTTGTTGTTTTATCCCACATCGAATTCAACGCAACCGGCCATTGTTATACATAAAGTTCTTATGCTATGCGCTGTACAAGCTTATCCTTATTACGCTCAATTTGATTTATTTAAATGAAAGCAGCAACTGGCAGGAAAAATTAATGATTTTTTATGTTTGCGTATGTTTTTTTTTTACAGCTAAAGATTGAGCTCATTAAAATTCTGTCTGCTTGGAAATCTATTTTTGTATGAAAATTTAAACGTTTGCATGCTAAGGAGCTTTCTGCATTATTTTAGACTTAACATTAGAATAAAGCTTAACTTAAAATGTTTCTGGCAAAACCATTTGTCATGAGATATATTAAATAATTTGATTTTTTTTTTTTGAGGTTTGAATAAAATTGAAATAAATAAAATTTAAAAATTAACTAAAAATTAAATTAAATTAATAAAATTTCAAATTAAGCTGCCTTTGAAGTATTTTGAAAAATCAGAAAAAAAAACCAATTGGCTATTTTAGTTTCTTAGTTTAGTCATAGACCGACAAGTTTTAAACCGACTTAAAATTAAAGCCTAATGTACATGCTCTCAAGAAGCTTTTTATGGCATTATTTACTCTCAGAAGTTTGTGAATTGAAAAAAATTATTTCTATCAGATGGAATCTGAACTTGAAAATTTACATGTGCGCCATTAAAAACATATAAAAACTTGTTATAAACATGTGTTATAAAATCTTATAAAAATTTTACAGCGCTTTATTTTGCATTATTATTTAAAGTCTCTCTCACATAATCGTTCCAGCGCCTAAAGCCATATTTAACGACATTATCTGTAGTTCCATTCCCTTAAGCCGTACTTAACGACTTTATCTGTTATCGTATTTGAAATAACTTATGTTCGCTTTATAACAGTCATATTCTAAATGTTGCTAGAGGTGTCATATACATATTACTAGAGCTTTTTTTTCTAGCAAAATATTTCTTACATTGTTGTTAGCCACGGAAGTCAAGCTTCATGAATATTAAATATAAAATCTGTTTAGCAGATTTTCGCTGTTATGTATATATGATTGTGTGTGCTCATGTGTGTGTGAGTGAGTGAGTGAGTTATTCACTTTTGTTGATGTGTGAATTCAATTTGGCCAATACCATGCTCTACTGTGGACGGAGATATTAAATCCGCTTTGCGAGCGAATTGAATCAAAGCTCAATCAGAGTATTGCTCTTCTTCTCCTCCCACCACGAAGTATCAAAGTTGGTGTGCTTGATATGAGCTTATAAGGCTTTATCGCAACACATACAAACAGACAGACAGACAGACAGACAGACAGACAGACAAGACACAGAGACAGCTACACATCGAGCTTTTCGTGTTGAAAAATACAAGCTGCCAAATCCTCAAAAGCAAGCATTATCCTGCGGTAAAGGATTTAAAACTGATTGATTGGCGTATTCGATGAAGTGGCAGTTTTGCTTATGTTAACGTCTATTCTCTAACTTTTTTTTGATTTCTTGTTCTTTTTATTTTTATTTGCCTTGATTGTTTGCATGTTTGTCTCTAAGTTTGTTTGTTTGTGTGTTTGCTCGACTTCAGACACAACGTACAGAGCTTTGAGCATGTCAACAGAACAGAAGTAATTTCTTTATTTTTTTTTTTTTTTCATCTCAATGACATGCAGAAAGCTATTTTCAAACATACAAACATATAATTACAAAACAAAAGAAGCTGCTACAATGATTATTTACATATTGACATAAGTGCAAACAGTAAGATATCTTTTGTATTGTAGACATATTTATACTTACATACTTATGTATATCAAGAATATTTCTTTGAAAAAGTTGTTATAGTTTATCACAAAAGCAAAGAAAACTTATGGCGCATTGTTGGTTTAATTAAACTAACTCGGCATTTGTATTATAAATTAACTCTTGGTAGGGGGAATATCAAGTAATTAATGTTTTTCTACTACTTACTTACTTAGAATAGCGTTAACGTAATATACAATTAACAATTCAATTGATAATTATTTGTATTATATTTACATTTTAAATTGGTGTTTGGTGTTAAGATATAGAAAATTCTTCAACAACAAATTATTTCTCAACAACCAATGAACCAAATAAGACCAAATTTTGGTCAAGTATTTGGCCCTAATACACATTTTTGTAAATATTAATCAAGTTAATTTAGAAACAGATTTAATAATAAGTACTAGTATCGCCTGGGGTCGAAATTCGACCAATTTATTGATTGCCTATTTATAATTATATGCGAGATGATTAAAAAAGTTCGAGGCTATAACTCTTAATTCATTGGAGATATAAAGCTATTTTTTTCAAAAAAATCATTTTTTTATTCAATTATTTTTTTCAAAAACTAAAAAAAAAACATTTTAAAAAAATTTAATTTTGTCAGAGAAATCATAGGTGGTAGCCTTGATTTTTTGATGGCACGGACAGTTTATTAATTTAGTGTCAAGACAAAATAAATTCACCTTAAATTCGGTAAAGACTTTGAAAGAAAATAAAAAAAGACTATTTTGAGTTTTTGTTTTTTTACAACAAAAATCATTTTTATCCCATATTTTAAGAATAAATCAAATATTATGGTCTTTTTTTAAAAGGAATAATTTAAATATAAACAAACCAAAAACGGTATTATTTTCAAAAGTTTTTTTAAGTTAACTGATAAGACTTAAATACAAAAAAGAAATAAATAAAATCTATTCACAGATGGCGGAGATATTGGCTTCCCAATTTAGAACATTCAATTTGAGACAGTTTTTTTCTCTCTCTTGGCATTTGGTTGAAACACACGCTAAATAACTAACGACAATATTAAGAAAATTCATTAAAAATACTTTTGGTTAGAATTTTGCTGTAGTTTTTAGCACATTTAAAAGAAAATTTATCAAACTTTTAGAAAAATGAAAAAAATTTAAAAACCAGTAAAATCCGACCACGATATTCACATGGAAAGTCAAATTTTTGAGTTCAAAACACATTTTTTTACAAATTTAACAATTGATGAATGCATAAAACTACAATTTTTTAAGAAATTGTTACTTTTAAAAAAAATTCAAATTCGAGCGACTTAAGAACTCTCCTCCAACCAAATTTCATATCAATCAAAGAGCAGATTTTTTCTCAAAAATTTAATTTCTCTCTTAGAAGGTTGGGAAACCCCCTTTATCAGATATATCATTTATATATACATTCTGCACATCTGGACAACAAAACCTTTCAAATGATATAAGTTTCAATTATTTTGAGTTTTAATTAATACCAAAAAAGCGTACGACAAACTTTAATGTTCACGTATTAATATATAAGATATTTAAAATGTATGCAAATATAAGAAATATAAACGATAGTGCATATGTTGAATATCGCTAACGTCAGGAACTACTAATCCAAATGCCACCAAATTTTGATTGTATGTGTTAGTTTGGCCCTAATACACATTGGCTGTAAGCAAGCTTCTGTTTTTTATTGGAACTGCCAGGTGTCTCTGAGGTTGAGAAAAAAAAAAATTGACACCAAGTTTGGTCACATTTTAGGCCATATGATTACATTAAGCAGCAAGCGCTGAAACCGAAATATTTTTTATAATCTACTAGCGGATGTAACCCGGTGTTACGCGGGGTTGTGCCTCGAGCACAGAAAAAAGACGATTTTCAAAACTGCTCTCATTTTAATATTTTTTAAATTATCAATTAAATTTTAAATTTTTTAAATTATAGTTTTTTTTGGTGTTTTGCCCCCTCCTTCCAAATTTCCATCAAATTTCCGTAAAACTGTACCTGTCAGAGATGATTACAAAAAAAATGACATCTCCAACGTCTCGATCTGACTTCTGGTTTTTGATAAAAAGCGTCATTTTGAGAAAAATGCGTTCAAAGTTTTTTTAGCATGGACTAAACATGCAATTTTATCTCAAAAAAATTCGAATTTTAATAAATTCTATTAGCATCGATTCGATTTGTGGATTGTCTTCGTTTAATTTCGATTCTGTTCGATACAGTTCGGTTAATTTTTGTTCATCGTTATATATCTTCTGCTCGTATTCGTTGAACTTTTTTTTTTCGTTAGTCTTTGGTTCTTGACTTCGTTTGCCTTCGGATCATTCCTTGATTTTTGTCGAAAGAAAGTTTAAAAGCATAGTATCTATTTCAGTAACAGATATAAATGCTTGCCAAGTTTCATCAAAATCGGTTCATCCGTTTTGACGTGAATGAGCCAGGCATAATTTGATTAAATTAAGCGCATTCTCACGGAAGTTTTCTGAAATTTGAATAGCTTTAATTCTGTTGCAGGGTCAGGTTAACTCACTTACGAAATTTTAGTAAAATCGGTCCAGTCATTTAGGAGTTATTGAGTCTTAACAATGATTTACTTAAAGCACCCAGTTGCAGAAGTCTTTGGAATTTTTTATATTTTATCTTGGGTGCAGTTGAACGTTCACACTAAATTTCATTGAAATCGGTTCAGGCGCTTATGAGTTATTGAGTCTTAAAAACGCACTACTTAAAGCGCCCTCTTACGGAAATCTTTGGAATTTTGTTTAGCCTATGTTTTATTTTGGGAGCAGTTGAACCTCCATACCAAATTTCATTGAAATCGATTCAGGCGTTCAGAAGTAATTATAGAGTGCCACGCCCACATACTTGCGCCCACTTTTTGCACCCTCTATGTTCTTTCTCTCAATGAAAGGTACTCGGTGTCCAAATTTCAGCTCAATCGGATAAACTGTGCGCGAGCCTATACGGAACAGATAGACAGGCAGACAGAAGAAGAAGATAAGAGATTTATTGCAGTTCTCCGCTGGTGAACGCGATAAAATGTTTATGTTTTATACAATAAAATCGAAATATTTTTTATTGTAAGATAGATACTAATTGAAAAATGAAAACGTCATTTGAGAGTTATTTGAATGTACAATTTTTAAAACGATTGGTTCAGTAGTTTTCTCCGAATCGTGGTCACCAACTTTTAAAATCACATGTTTGTGAATATCGATTTAAAGTTTTTTCACTGGTATAGCTGAGTTGAAACCGATTGTCCTCAAAATTTAATACAACATTCTTGAATAATAAGTTTTCTTTATTTAACCTTTTTTTTCGAAAAACATGAAGATACTAATAAAAACACTAAATCACATCGAATTAGTTTCTTACTGTATTTAAAAATTTCTTATCTATAGGGGTGACACCATGAGTACTCGCCCCGGTAGACACCAAGCCCTGGAACGCCTCTGAGTTACATGACCTCAAAAATGTTTCACTGCTTTATTAAGATTGTAAGATGTTAAGGCAATAGCCGTTTTTTTCAACATGCATTTCAACATAGATGGCGTTATGTACGTAAGTATTATAAAACAACATATGTGCGTAAAATTATACGCATCTGGTCTAAAATAAAATTATACTCAATGTCTAAAATTACAAACTAACAAGATCGTAAGCAGTTTTTTTTTTGAGACCGAGTTTGGATATTGAAAAAAACAAGTAAAGAAAATCTAAAGTCGGTCTAGGCCGACTATGAAATACCCTAAACCCACTTTTCAAAAACAAAAAAATTTGTATTGTAAATGGGCGTGTCCACGGAATGAATCCGCTATGAATCCTATATTTTATGTGCATTTAAATGTTGGAGAAAAATGTACACATACCAAGTTTTATTCCTGTAGTTCACAGTTAATGCCTTTATTGTGCTTTCGCTATGGGAGGTGGGCGAGTTTTTGGACGGATTACTCCCAATTTTTGAACACACCTTTGTTTTGTTATAAAATACATACATACCAAATTTAATTTCTCTATGACAAACATAACCTTATTTATTGAGTTTTCAACTTTTTGGGTTATATGGGAGGTAGGCGTGTCCGTAGGCGGATGACGTCCATTTTTCAAAACCATCGTTGTCTTGTCATAAAAAACATATGTGCCAAATTTTAGCTCTTTAGGTTGAACACAGGCTTATTTATTGCGTTTTCAATTTTTGGGTTGTATGGGAGGTGGGCGTGTCAGTGAGCGGATGACGTCCATTTTTCGAAGACATCTTTGTGTTTGTATAAAACACATACATATCAAATTTTATTGTTGTAGGTTAACTATGAGCTGAGTTATGCAGTTTTCAATTTTCGCGTTGTATGGGAGGTAGGCGTGTCCGTGGGCGGATGATGTCCATTTTTCAAAACCATCTTTGGTTTGTTATAAATATTATACCTGCCACATTTTATCTCTGTAGGTTAAACAGAAACTTATTTATTGCGTTTTCAATTTTTGGGTTGTATGGGAGGTGGGCGTGTCCGTGGGCGGACGACACCCATTTTTCAAAAACATCTTTGTGTTGATATCAAACACATACACACCAAATTTGATTGTTGTAGGTCAATTATGAGCTGAGTTATGCAGTTTTATATTTTTGCATTGTATGGGAGGTAGGCGTGTCCGTGGGCGGATTCCAAAAATATTCAATAGTGCAGATCCTTGGGTCCATGTGACTATGTGTACCAAGTTTCATCCAATTATCTCAACTCCTTCTTCTTATCCTGTGTATACGGACAACACACAGACGGACGGACGGACGGACGGACGGACATAGATAGCTCGACTCACGTGGTGACGCTGATCAAGAATATATATACTTTTCTATACCGGACTTGCTTCGTTATATGCGTTACAAACGTTTGCACAAAGTTAATATACCCTGACCTTTCAGGTTTAGGGTATAAAAAGCTTTAATTTATTTAATTTACTCCACTGGCAGACAAATAAACTTCCCCTCTTTCCGTCGAAATCCAGAAAAATAATCTGAATTGAATTTAATATTTTTATACCCTAAACCTGAAAGGTCAGGGTATATTAACTTTGTGCAAACGTTTGTAACGCATAGAACGAAGCGAGTCCGGTATAGAAAAGTATATATATTTTTGATCAGCGTCACCACGTGAGTCGAGCTATCCATGTCCGTCCGTCCGTCCGTCCGTCCGTCTGTCCGTCTGTGTGTTGTCCGTATACACAGGATAAGAAGAAGGAGTTGAGATAATTGAATGAAACTTGGTACACATAGTCACAAGGACCCAAGGATCTGCACTATTGAATATTTTTTGAATCCACCCACGGACACGCCTACCTCCCATACAATGCAAAAAATTGAAAACTGCATAACTCAGCTCATAATAAGCCTACAACAATAAAATTTGGTATGTATGTGTTTTGTATCAACACAAAGATGTTTTAAAAAAATGGGTGTCATCCACTCACGGACACGCCCACCTCCCATACAACCCAAAAATTGAAAACCCAATAAATAAGCCTCTGTTTAACCTACAGAACTAAAATTTGACACATATATTTTTTATAACAAAAGAAAGATGGCTTTGAAAAATGGACATCATCCGCCCACGGACACGCCTGCCTCCCATACAAAGCGAAAATTGAAAACTGCATAACTCAGCTCATATTTGATCTACAACAATAAAATTTGATATGTATGTGTTTTATACAAACACAAAGATGTTTTCGAAAAATGGACGTCATCCGTTCACGGACACGCCCACCTCTCATACAACCCAAAAATTGAAAACGCAATAAAAAAGCCTCTGTTTAATCTACAGAGCAAAAATTTGGCACATATGTTTTTTATGACAAGACAAAGATATTTTCGAAAAATGGACGTCATCCGCTCACGGACACGCCCACCTCCCATACAACCCAAAAATTGAAAACGCAATAAATAAGCCTCTGTTTAACCTACAGAGCTAAAATTTGGCACATATGTTTTTTATGACAAGACAAAGATATTTATGAAAAATGGACGTCATCCGCATACGGACACGCCTACCTCCCATACAACCTAAAAAGTTTAAAACTCAATAAATAAGGTTATGTTTGTCATAGAGAAATTAAATTTGCTATGTATGTATTTTATACCAAAACTAATGTGTGTTCAAAAATTGGGAGTAATCCTTCCATGAACACGCCCACCTCCCATAGCGAAAGCACAATAAAGGCATTAACTGTGAGCTACAGGAATAAAACTTGGTATGTGTAAATTTTTCATCACCATATAAATGCAATTAAAATATAGGCTTCATCCGCCCACGGAGACGCCCATTTGCAATAAAAATTTTATTATTTTTGAAAAGTGGGTTTAGGGTATTTCATAGTCGGCCTAGACCGACTTTAGACTTTCTTTACTTGTTTCAGTATAATTTCATTCACCTGCTAATTTAGCTAATTTGGTACCTTTAAACTCTCAAACGGTCACTGGCCGACGCAATGTGTTCTATCGGCCTATGTGTGTCTTTTCAAGTTTTAAAAGTATGTCATTTCATTTAAAAGATGATTTTACAACCCAGGAAAAAGATTCTGTTTAAAACAGCCTAGACTAAACAATTGAATAAAATTGAATTGAATTAATGTTACTCATACGTACTGATGTACTTTCCAGGCGTATATTGGATTAAAATTAAAGTAAGTTTGGTTGATTACGTAGTATGAAGTGTGTGTGTATACACTTAACCTTTTTGCAATCCATCGCAGAGTTAATTGATAATTCGATTCATTTTGTCATAAGACATTTCATTTGAATTTATTTAGCTTTGAACAATTTTAATGAATGTCACATTGAGAAGAAATTTTGGTTTTTTCTAAGGTACGTTTTAAATACCTACATTGTGTATATTTTTATTTTCTTTACAATTCAAATGCTAAATTTCCTAGAATAATCAGTAAGACACTCTGCAAGCCCGCAAGGAGAGCTTATCTTTTTTCTATGCAGATCATTTTTATTTGTTATTAACACTATGAGCCTTACCAATAGTCAAAGCGAAAATGTTTACACTTAGTAATGTAAGCTTTTTGTTAGCAGTACAAAACAAAAAAAAAAACAAAAACAAATTGGCCATTTCAGCCCTTGAAAGGACTTTCACCTCGCTTCTAAGGATGGATTGTGTTGAGTGTGTTATTAAATGTTTGCACACAATTGACCGAGAACTGGACCTACATGTTTTATGCCGACTCCGAACGGCTAAAGTACATGTTCTCAAGAAGCTTTACATGACATTATTTACTCTCTGAGGTTTGCCATTGTCTTCAGAGAGGTGGTGACCGAACCCGGGCTCTCGAGCATGCTAAGATAAATAATAAACGAACAAAGTTTTCTAGTGCAAGCTATTGTCAATGCGCTTTAGTTTGTTTGTCAGTTTAACAAAATAAATGTAAAAAGCAAGCATACAAAAAACATATTCAACTGCACATTGATAACGATGTTGCATTGGCGTTAATACAGTATTTTGACGAAATGTAGTCAGAAGAGTTTTGCTAATAGAGAAACCACCGTCGCACATAGGGGTATTTGGCTCGAAAAACCGCTCAAAAATATTTTTTGTCCTAAGTAAATGATATTTGTCTAAAATAACTTGAAAAGGGCTATAAAGCTTGTTTCGACCAAATAAAGGTGTAAATTAAGTTTCTTAAGGAGGGACATAACATTCGCGGCAGAGAAAACAGACCTTTTTTTGAAAAATTCATAACTCAGTCAAAAACAAACATTTTCCAAATTTTTTTTTAATTATTGTAGAGAATTGAACAAATTACAAAAAAAAATATTAAAAAAAATATATTTTTCACTCCAACATGATTTTGTAGAGCTCCAAACTGGCGGCAGAGAAAAAAACGGTGCCTCGCGGTTGCAGCGCTGGGAGTCGCAAAAATTGTCCGATCTGGAAAAAAATGACTTTTTTTACATTTTTTGTTTCACTTTTTGGTGATGTTCCAAATTTGAAAGTGTGTTTTTCGAAAAAAATATTGACTTTAAAATTCATAAAAAATCGAAAAAAAATTTAAAAAAAGCTCGTGTCATACGAAAGCGAATCAAGTTTTAAATAATACAAAAAAAAAAAATCGTCAAAAAATGAACCCTCTAGTGCCGCAACCAGTACGAAAAACAGGGTTTCGAGATAAACGCGTTCAAAGTTTGTGAACAAAGAAAAATGCAAGGATAAATAAAAATGCGCTCTCACTAATCCGGCTGTAACTTTTGAGCTCGTAAAAATTTTTCCATGAAATTTTTTTCTTAGAATTTTAAGAATATTTACTAAAATACAAAATTATAAAAATAAACGGCCAATGTCATGTCCCTTTTCTCTTTAATTTCAAATTTTCTCTTTCATCATACTAGACACCTATCAGGGACAATGAAATCTGGGGGAGGGGGGTGGTTTCGGGCAGCATTTTTTTCGGTTTTTGCTTCTTGACATCTTTCTTCATTAGCCTATACCAAAAATGTTACCCAATAACACCAAATAATATAACAAAAGGTTCATACTAAAAAAAAAATTTTTTAAAAAATTTCCCATTTTCATACCTTCATAACAAATTATATATCTAAATAAATAAAGCTTCAATATCCATAAAAAAAGTTGTATTTTAAAGTACATACCTGCAGCAAAATCTTCCATAACAACAAACTTATTTCACAATATTAATAACAAAAAAAAAATTTTTTTTGGGGGGATCTTTTTCACTCAAATTAACTCAATAACAATGCAAGCGTACGATCGATGACTTTCAACTGATGCTGCGACGAAGTGTGTGCATTAAAATTAAAAAAGCAAATGGTAACTTATTTAATGAGTATTAACAAAAGCTAGAAAATAATTTTGCTTCTCAACTTTACATTTTGAGAAATTGATTAATGAGCGGTTTTTCGAGCCAAATATCCCTATGTGCGTCGCCCAATAAAACACCACGACGCAGATTTTCTTTGAATTCTTCTTTTATTTTGTACATTCGCCAAATTCTGGAGTCGTAAGTAGATCCCCTCCAACACGAAACAACATCTAATATCATGCCATCTCCATCACAAACAACCTTAAAGAAATTATAACGTTTTTGCTTTTATGTTAAGTGGTCTAATTATGAGGTCACTAATGAATTTGAGGTCTAAATATTTTACAAGCTATGATTTAATGCTTTTTCCTGAACATTGAGAGAATATATTCTTTATCGACATCAATGTCTTGCTCCAAGCTCACCTCCAGGATTTTGAAATTGAATTGTGAGCAGTCAATAGATCCGATATAATGTGGAAAAGAGAATTTGGTGAATATCTGGTACGCTCTGTAGTAAATTGGTGAAAGAAAGCCTTTTAGATGCAATTCCAGCTGCGATTTCACGTATTAGTCCCGTTGTTTATAAACTGCTGAGACATATTATGATCTTGAGCTGGAATAAAACAGCAATTCTGAAGTAGTAATAAAGTTATTCACTTTAATTACTTTTAAATTCTCAAATGATTCAAACTTATGGATAAAATGAATTTTTATTATTATAAATAATATTAGGTTAGTTCTTCAAATTTAACATTTCAAATTTAACTTGCGAAATAAGAAAAAAAGGATCAAAAATTATATCCTTTTCATTGTGCAACGTAATGTTCGGGCCTTGGTTTAGTTTCAGCATTCGAAACAACATCTTTTCCATAAAGCCCACTAGCAGCATACCGCAAGAAAATGATAACTTTATCCTCTGGGCTAAGAAGAAGTCCGCGCTTGTTCGGTTTGTGCAGTTGTGAGCGAAGAAGCCCAATAATATATTTTGCTAACTGCTAGTCGAATCTTATATCGGATAAAGGTTTCTTCGGTTTTCCATTATTTTATTAGCATAAAATATATGGATATATTTTTTTTTTAACTTTTTGTCGTTAAAGTCTGTATCGTTATAAGTTTCGAAAGGTTGGAGTCGATTCTTGTATTCTTTTTTCTTTCTTTATAAATTTGTTGTGCGAATAATCGTTATTAAGTTTATTATTAATTTTTTTTATCATATTGGCAAAAATTTAATTTTGAAAAATTTTTCTTTTGGAAACTGACTTCAAAAACAGTTTACGTAGGGTTGCAGTAACCGAAACAATGTTATTCTAAACCATTTAGTACCAGGCCGAGCCGACACACAGTGTAACGATGTCTATGGGATGAGGGACAAAAATAGAAGTAGTTGTCGTAGGAACATGAAATTTGGTATGTATCATTATTTCATAAATATAAAACACCACACAAAATTTTATCAATATCGTCCACGCCTTCGCCCACCTCCCGCACAACCCAGAAAAGTGAAAATCTATAAAGAGGCATATATTTGAGCTACAGCAATAAAATTTGGTATGTTTATATGTAACATCAAAACTAAAGTGTGTACAAAAACTGGGCGTGATCCGCCCACAGCCACGTCCACCTTCAATACAACTCACAAGAGTAAAACTCTATAAAGAGGCATATACTTGAGCTACACGAATGCAATTTGGTATGTGTGTATATAACATCAAAACTAATACTTTATAAAAAATTGGCGTAATCTATTTACGCATACGCCCACTTCCCATATTGATAATGATTCAACGCTATAAAAAGTGTTACATATGGGCAAGAAAAATAAAATTTGGAACGTATTTTATTAATTTAAACAAAGTTTATATTTTAAGTACACAGAGTTTTTTTAAATTAAATTTAAAAATTAAAGCTATATTAAGGTTTTTTAAACTAAGGTTTTTTTAAATAAAAATCTTAAAAATGTTTTTTTCAGTTTTTCAATTAAAACATCTGGAAGAGTAGTTCTAACCGCGAACAAAGACATACAACGTTACAAGCGTTGACGCTTCATTCTTTTTAGGTCATTGGGGGAAACTTTCCTCCCCTGCACCCTTGGCGGACGCCCATTAAAAATTGAATGCTTTGCAAAAGTAACGGCAATTCACAAAACATAATAAACAAAACAGAAAATAGTGTTGCTGAGTTAAAGTAATTTGTGCATGTTTGGATAATTAAAAAAAGCACTTGTATTCATTTTTAAATGACTTAAATTTCTCACTACTCACAAAATGTAACTACAATGTTTTCAAGTTTTATAATGCGAATTTTTTATAAAAATTTCAAAGAAATATTTGTTATGTATGTCGCACACTTCTCACGTCCGATTTGGCGTTTGTACACATGCTGAACTCAAACAAAAATCATTTGTAAAAAAAGTGCATGTTTGTAGCAGCTAATATTTTTTATTCTTAATTAAGATACTTTGAGACATATTTAGGCAAAGTGCTAATGTGGCAGCAGGTGAGGTTTTTCTTTCCATATTTCCAAAAATTTTTTTTCTATTTTTTCTTAGAATTTTATTAAAATTAAATTATATGTGTTTGAGTAATCACTAAAATTTAATTTTATTGGTTTTTACAAGATATTACTAATATATTAAAAAAATAATTTTAATTCTAACGTTTGTTTCGCAATATTGGCAATTTTTTAATGAATCAACCAAAAAGCTCAAAATTATGGAAAATCTTTGTTTTGAAGCTTCTCACGGCTACACTAAAATTAATAGCTTAAGACCCTTTTGGATTTTTCTTAATTGAAATTTTTTGAACACATCCTCATACTTTTTTTTCTCAAATAAACAAGTCGATATTTTGCATTCTGTCCTTCTCGTTACACTGTGCGACACTTATTTTGAGTTTGATACTACCCAACAGGCAATTAAGCGAGCGCTCTTCAAACGAAGGCCTGCATTGACTGCTACTTTTGAACACCAAACACATCCTTTCCGCGCTGCTCTTATGAGCCCTTCTTGAAGGCCTTCTTTTTCTGCACAAAAGGCAGCACAACAAACTTTTTTCCCTTCAAAGACTAACTTTTCATATACTTCTGGGCAACTTTTCGTTTAATGTCAAAATATATATCAGTTTAAAAATATGACATAATAAAGGCCCTTCTAACTGCTGCATCAAATTTTATAGATTGAAATTAATCTGACATAAAAAAACATAGGAGAGAAGATAAAATAATAGAATGTATAAAAAAAAGAAAATGGTGTAAAAGAAAAAAATATGTTTTCAATACTTTTTGTTGACCTCTTTTGAGCTATCAGAGCGGAAGTCCTGCGAAATTTTTCCACTTCATATAAAAAAGAAAGTGTAATTGTATATGAGTGCGGCAGTACTACAAAATCCACAGGAAGGCCTGCTATCAGCGCTGTCATTGTCTACTGGGTAACGAAAGTGTCGACATTATTTTGTTTATTGGTATGAGTTATTTGAAAGTGTAATCTTCTTATGAAAATGCCGACACTAACTACAAAAGTATTGAACTATTGGTAAGGCCGTATCAGTCAGCAACCCACTAGATCAAATGTCATGTGCTATTTTAATTTTTGATTGTATTAGTTTTTTAATTCTTATTTTTTCAGTCATCTACTTATATCTTTCATCCTACTATTTTTTCTTTTTTTTTTATCTTCCTTACTTCTGGCATATAAAGATTGTCCCTTTTTCTTCATTTTGACATGTGTATGGTTTTGTTCTCTTTGATGAACCAAGGCAACACAGGGCAGAAACCTGAAAATACTACTCCTGAAACCTTGATATTAAAAACACATAACATGGATAAGAATAAAGATGAGCATGAAGACAAAAATAAGAATTAAGATAAGTACAATGACAAGAACAAGGCTAAAAATAAGCTGTCACGTCTAAATATCTTCTGCTGTGTTGATGACACAGGTGAATTCATCCTTCTGGTACAATGTTTTTTTGCCAGTAAATTTCATATAAATAAATTAAATAAATGTAAATTTTGTACACATTGTCTTCCTTAATCTTACATCTTACTCTAATGGGGGGTAAACTAATGTTTATCTTTTTCATAACCATTTTCAATCAATAAAAGTTTTGTGCAAATACATTTGAGAAATATAAACAAAAACTGGATTAACATAATCTAGTACTACATATAAACGTATGTATGAACATAACATATCACACGAATTGTCATCATCCTAATAAATTCTGAGTCACATTGGAATGTTTTACATTTTGAAGTGTTTGTTTTTTACATAACCTTGAGATAAATTAACCATGCTCAAGCTGAATGGTGATATGATTTTCACAGATGGTATAGAATAAATGAAAGCAAAATGAATTTATTTTGTAGTATAGCTATTATTAATAGAATGGAATGTATATGACAAAATAATGATGATTATAGTTTTGAGATTTATAGAAGACAAAAAAACATGTTAGGTTCAATGAAATATAAACAAAATTATACCTACCTCTACTTCATAGTTGAGGTTATATGTCAGTTCATAAGCCTTCTTCACAAATACTTGCAATACTCTGATCAATTTTTTCGCCCCATATTTTTTCTTTCTTTTCTAAGTTAAAGTGTCGACTAATTAAAATGTTCCAATTATTTTTTGCTGATGTCAACACTGATTTTTTTAAACAAAACTTTATTTTGATCACAATCTTGCAAATGAAAACAGTTCAGTTCATTTATATTTACATACAAAAAATTAAATTCTTATGCAGATTTGAAAAGAACTAAATCATTAAAAACATCAAATCTTTCTCCCTCTTTGGCAGTCCAGCGCCAAAAGGCATGAATCTGTAACTAAAACGCACACGGCGCAAATTTGTGACATTTTAAGTTAGATTAAACTTTTTAACTTTGCATACGTGACCTCGTTGTAACAAGAACTTTTGTCCAATGTAGACTTGCTATGTTTTGAGCCTTTAAATTTAAAAGGCAGAGATGAGTAAAGCAACAGAAGCAAAAGCATTGAATGTAGATTTATTAAAAAATTCGGTTGTACATTAAAGAATAACAAACCTGGAATTTGCACGTTCTTAGCCAGTGTTTTGTGGGTTATGCAGAGTGCTTAGTTGAAGTTAACGAGACTTAAACTTTGTTTTTCGGAGCTACGTTGACTCGGAAACAGATCAAAACCTAGCACCAACTATTCCAATTGATAGGTATTCATCTCGATGTTGTTGTTGATGTTGATGTTGATGTTGATGTTGATGTTGATGTTGATGTTGATGTTGATGTTGATGTTGATGTTGATGTTGATGTTGATGTTGATGTTGATGTTGATGTTGATGTTGATGTTGATGTTGATGTTGATGTTGATGTTGATGTTGATGTTGATGTTGATGTTGATGTTGATGTTGATGTTGATGTTGATGTTGATGTTGATGTTGATGTTGATGTTGATGTTGATGTTGATGTTGATGTTGATGTTGATGTTGATGTTGATGTTGATGTTGATGTTGATGTTGATGTTGATGTTGATGTTGATGTTGATGTTGATGTTGATGTTGATGTTGATGTTGATGTTGATGTTGATGTTGATGTTGATGTTGATGTTGATGTTGATGTTGATGTTGATGTTGATGTTGATGTTGATGTTGATGTTGATGTTGATGTTGATGTTGATGTTGATGTTGATGTTGATGTTGATGTTGATGTTGATGTCGATGTTGATGTTGATGTGATGAAAATACCAACACCAGCACAAACTATTTACAGCGAACGGCTCCTTCATCGACACTTTTGAAACTTAAACAAGTAAAGAAAGTCTAAAGTCGGTCTAGGCGGACTATGAAATACCCTAAACCTACTTTTCCAAAAAAAAATTATATCATTGAAAATGGGCGTGTCCGTGGGCGGATATGCAGTTAAATGTTGATGAAAAATTTACACATGCCAAGTTTTATTCCTGTAGCTCACAGTTAATTCCTTTATTGTGCTTTCGCTATGGGAGGTAGGCGTGTTTTTTTAAGGATTACTTCCAAATTTTGAACACACCTTAGTTTTGGTAAAAAAAAAAACATACATACATAAAAAATATACATACCAAATTTGATCTCTCTATGAGAAACAGAACCTTATTTATTGTGTTTTAAACTTTTTGTGTTGTTTGGGAGGTGGGCGTGTCCGTGGGCAGATGATGTCCATTTTTCAGAACCATTTTTGTTTTGTCATAAAAAACATATGTGCCAAATTTTATCTCTGTGGGTTAAACAGAGGCTTATTTATTGTGTTTTAAACTTTTTGTGTTGTATGGGAGGTAGGCGTGTCCGTAGGCGGATGATGTCCATTTTTCAAAACCATCTTTTCTTTGTTATAAAAAACATACGTGCCAAATTTTAGCTCTGTAGGGTAAACAGAGGCTTATATATTGCGTTTTTAATTTTTGGGTTGTATGGGAGGTGGGCGTGTCCGTAAGCGGATGACGTCCATTTTTCGAAGACATCTTTGTGTTGATATAAAACACACACTTACCTAATTTTATTGTTGTAGGTTAATTATGAGCTGAGTTATGCAGTGTTATATTTTTGCGTTGTATGGGAGGTAGGCGTGGCCGTGGGCGGATTCCAAAAATATTCAATAGTGCTCCTTGGGTTTATGTGACCATGTGTACCAAGTGTCATCAAATTATCTCAACTCCTTCTTCGTATCCTGTGTTTAAGGACAACACACAGACGGACGGACGAACATGGATAGCTCTACTCACGAGGTAGCCCCGATCAAAAATAAATGCACTTTTCTATACCGCACTTGCTTCGTTCTATGCGTTACAAACGTTTGCAAAAAGTTAATATACCCTGACCTTTTAGGTTTAGGGTATAAGCATGGCGTTCGACCTGGGACGTCAATATCCTTAGATTTTCATAGTCGCCAATGTCTCTCTTACAATTTTGAACGCGAACTTCATCCATCACTACGGGCTGCTGATCAGTCTTAAACAAAAATGGATTGAGAGATTGCGTCGCATACCTTCAGCTCGAGCTTTGTCATGCTTACCAAAACCAAATATTGGTCGACATGCCAAAATTCTTAAAGAATTTCCTTCTTTAACTTCAGCAGCAAATCACATCATAACTGAGCATGCAGTGCAACACCAAATCAATACGAGAGGATATCCAGTAGCGGAACGAGCACACAGACGGCATTGAAGTTTGCAGGTAAATACTGTAGCACCAATTTCATCACTGCTCCTGATAGGTGCTCAATTCAACAACTGTAGGAGTGAGTAGTTGAATTGGGTACCTGGAGTCATCCATCGTTATCCAGTTGAGAGACTTTGATGAGGTAACAACCAAAGGAGAGATCGGTGATGCACTTCATATTTAGTGTGAGATACTGCACCCAGATCAGGGATCGTTACGAAATCTTCTAAAAGAAAGTCATGAAAGTAAAAGTGCTTATAAAACAGCACTAGGTATCCTGCAGAGTATGGAAGAGCACCTTACTGAAACAATGTCTTAAGTTTTGGAAATATAACCAAGGACTGTACAGAAGATGTACAGTTACACACTTTGCAGAAAGTGGAGAAGGTGAACATATGGCGTCAAGGTGCATCAATAAACAAAAGTGCGCTCTCTGCGATGGTGATCATGCTACCGGTAGCACTTGCTGTCCCCAACATCAGAAGGCGGTAATAAAAAACCAACCATGAAAATATTCCAACTCAACCTTAATCACTGCAGCGCAGCACAGGACCTCCTGCAACAATCGGATTTTGGGAGACATTTCGATTTCGCTCTGTTGTGTGAGCAGCATCGTAATACGAACGGCTCCGAGTGGATAACAGACGCACCAAGTAAAGCTGCAATATGGACACCTAGTTGTAGGGCGTACCAAAGCAAAGCTTCATTGGTTTATATGGGTCTCACCTGAGTGAACTTCGAGGGAATCTTTTTCTTACCATGCTATGCGCCACTTCAAATGAACATTAACCAGTTTAAGCGGATGATGACTGAACTTGTGGCAAAGCTAGGGGAAAGTCTCCCATCATGATTGCTAGTAATTTTTATATGTGGTTAACAAGACGGAGTAGTAGGAGCACAAATTGTAGGGGCACACACTTGATGGATTATCTTGTGACGCTAGACGTTGAGCTTCTTAATATGGCCACCACACATTTGAGGCCGGTTTGAGGCAATCAGCAATAGATTTGCAAACAATTAAACACTTGCGACGCAGCAATGTCAAGAAGGAAACAACCCCAGGAACCCAGTTTACTGGTTTACTGGTGGAACGAAGAAAACGACAAGTGTAGAAGACGCTGCATCAAGGCTCGCAGAAGAAAAAACCGCCCGACTTGGCAATCGCTTTACGATGAGCTAAAAGCGTGTCGTCTACAACTAAAGAAGGATATTCTGGGGCAAGGAGTACAAGGTCCTCATGCACAGATTGCAAGGACTTAGATATCGACAGCCTTCGAATGCTGCTCTTGTGTTGAAAATGGTTTCTACATTTTTTCCTTCACAGGGAAACCAAGTGCATGCGTAAGGCATACCTAGAGACATGGGTGACATCCCTCCAGTAATGGCAGATAAAGTTCGGGCGACATTGTAAAAGTTCTCCGACACCAAAATACCTATACTTAACGGTATTCTAAACGTGGCAATGAAAACTGCCATATGTGCAGATCTTAGCCTGTTTGTCAAAATGTACACCACCTGTTTTCACGAAGGAGTTTTCATGTCTTCATAGAAATACCAAAGATTGCTAAAATTTTAAAAAACCCGGAAAACGGCCCCATCAGCCCTCGTCATACAGTCCTCTTTGTATGCTCGACTCGAGAGAGAGCTTTAGAGACCATCATCGTTAAAAGACTCCAAGAGACCTTGGAAAGACAAGGCATCCTATCTTTGGATTCCGTCTAGGAAACTCCAACATCGATGCTATCCATCGATACATTACATAAAATCATCGCTAATTATCTTCAAGACAGATGGGTGCTTTGCGACACCAATGATGGCGTAAAATGCAACAAGGACTCCAGAGGTGTTCCACAAAACTCTGTGTTAGGGCCAAATTTATGTAACGCCATAATGGAGATGTTTTTGACATTGATCTATCAGCTGGTACCACATTGATTATCTACGCAGATAAGTTGCTGTTGCAAAACATCTTCACATGCTTGAAGCATCTTGCAGCGAAGCAATAGTGAAAGAAACAAGATCAACACTGCGGAGTGTTGATCTTGAGTTGGCAGCGCAAAAAAAGGAGATGGTTCTGGTTAGCTCTCGTAAAGTACAAGAAAATATTACCCTCAGATCGGAAAAGCATCTAATAACCTCACTATCGTACATACGTTATCTCGGTGTACTCATTAACACTCGTGTCAAAGATCACTTATCACTAAGTTCAAGCTTTGTCGCTGAGAACTAGTGTATATCATTCAAAGATCACTTACTAGCACTCAGCGACAAAGCGTCGAAAGTTAACGGTGCTCAATCGCGCATAATGGCGAATATCAGCGGACCAAGGTCTAGCAGACGCAAACTCCTAGCAAGAGTTACGAACTCCATCATACACGAGTTACGAACTCTACACACCACCAGTGTGGGTGGATGCCACACAGAAAACGTCCTACATATTTATTCGGGTGGCATATCATCTCAGCGCATTGAGAATTGGCAGTGCGTTCCGCACGGTTTCAGATTAGGCAATCGGAGTGATAGCGACAACGTCACCGATAGACATACAGACGAATGAACTCCAGCGCTCCTTTTAGGTTGGCGCAAATCTATAAACGGCTAATGAAAGACGGTGGAGCATCGAGTCTTGGCAGCTTCTCTGGGAGCACTCACAAAAGGGGAGATGGACATTTGCTCTTATCCCTAATAAAGAAAAATAGGTAAGCCGCAAATATGGCGAGCTGGATCACTACGTTACACAGCTTCTTAGTGGGCATGGCTGCTTCAAGCAATATGCACGAACTGTCCAGAAGAGATTGAAGATGTCTGGCATATTTTATTCAGCTGTCCTTGCTTCTTTGCAGAAATATACAGAGGAAGCTTTTGGTGGGGCTCCTACCGTGGCAAACACAAGGAATCACATGTGCCACACATCCTAGAAATGGAAAGCATTTCAAGCAGCAGCTGCAAAAGTCATGTTCGAGCTTCGCCGTGTTGAACGGGAACGAAACACCGCGCGTGGGAACCTACGAAAC
This sequence comes from Tetanocera ferruginea, assembly GCA_958299015.1. Classification (NCBI taxonomy): domain Eukaryota; kingdom Metazoa; phylum Arthropoda; class Insecta; order Diptera; family Sciomyzidae; genus Tetanocera; species Tetanocera ferruginea. The sequence continues at coordinate 34,790,273 of OY282644.1, read as the reverse complement.
ACGGGTGCAATCAACGGTGGTGCCTCTTTACTCATGATGGACAACTGGACCAACAATCTTATAATCAACACGGCCTCCAGAAGAAATACGTAACGGTGGTTCCTGGAGTATCCAACCGTGCGACTAGGGAGATATTTAGCGGGTTAAAGTCTGGCACTTGATAAGGCTTCCGATGTTTTTCCTTCTTGTTAAAACAAAAAAAAAAAAAAACAACGACTGTACGATGGTGCTCAAGAGATCTAACAAGTTTGCCATATACCTCATCATTAAAGAGTACCTCAACCCATAAACGGCAGGACCAACTATCTGGCAATGGACCATATCTAAATGAATGGTCCATTCCAATGAACAATCCTTTGAGTTTCGTCTTGTAAAAACTCAACGATCGAGAAAAAATGTTAAGCTTATGACACAGAGCTTTTGGCTATAGATCGAGCTGTTCGTTACTTTAAGCATCTTATCAATGGTTGCGAAATTGTCCTTTTAACGGACTATAAGCCTCTAGTTTATGCGTTTGCACAAAAATCTGATCACGCATATGAAAGAGTGGCTCGACAGCTAGAAGAGATTGCTTGTTATGCAACGCATATATCTGCCACGAAGAGATTGAAGGAAGAGATTGCTCGTCGCGACTGGACTGGATCGAACTTGGGCTCTGATCATGCTAAGCCACACACTTAACCAGCATGCCACGGTCACCATATCTCGATGTAATAATGCAAGGGCTATAAATATGCGCTCACGATCATCACCATGTTCCGTGGTGGCCATAAGTAGTCCCACTGTAGGAAATTTCTGTTAACACTATAGTTGACAACTTGTATACATGATGGGTGGTACGATTTCGAACGTCAGCTTCAATAACGTCTGGCAGAGGTTATCAATTGTCAACTCAATAGCTGATAACTTCTACGCTTGGTGGATGGCACGGCTTAGAACGCCAGTTATGACAACGTCTGGCAGGGGTTTCCAATTCGAGTTGCAGCTTTTCGACGCACTTTCGAAACTCATCGGCATTAACAGAAAACGCATAACAGCATATCATTCTGCAGGAAACGGGATGATTGAACGATAGCATCGGTTCTTGAAGGCAGTCATCAAGTATCATGATTCACCAAATTGGGTTGAAGCCCTGCCTACAATATTGTTTGGCTTAGGAGTAAAATCAATTTAAATTAAGATGACATTAACACTTCCGCGGTATAGCTGGTTAATGTGACCGAATACCAGGTGAGTTCATTATCGATGAAGAATATATTTAGCAATATATTTTCGAGCATATGCGACAATTACGTTTGGAATTTTCAGCACATCACAAAAACGCAAAGCTTTTGCGCATAAAAGGCTTCACAGGAGCTCTTACGTTTTTGTTCGGGTGGATGCTGTTCAAAAACTATGTGAACATCCTTATGATGGGCCATATGAAGTATCCGAGCCCGTCTCTCATATCCGAGCCCGAGTACGTCTTCAAAGATGGAATGACTTAAACCTGCATTCTTTGAGTTTAGCACTACAATTCCACCTACAAGAAATTCGACCTCATCGTTATCACAAACATCAACTTCAGCGTCTATATCTAACTACCTTAAGAACATATCAAGCAGAGAGAAAGGAGAATTTCGCAACTCAACCATAGGTTCTTTGCTCGGAGTGGAGTACTATAGCAACTCGAGGTTACTAGTAGATCTGTTCATGACAAATTGATGATTTCATCAAATCACAACAAACTGTATATCTAACTGTGGATAACTCTACATCTAACGTTCTTCTTTGCGCTTATTTGTATAGCATCAATTTTTTAATTTCTGTTCGAGAGCAAGACGACGTGAACGTGCATTCAACATCTTCTTAATCAATTAATTAATTCCTCTGTTCTTCCACTAGTTTCTATTGTTTCAAATTTTTATTTCACTCAGTTTTATGCAAAATTCAACTGAATTCGTCCAAGGCCATAAGATATTTAATATCTAGATGTCGCTTTTTTTAACTATATAAATTTTAGTTATGAACCATGCTAAATGGCAGCACTGGTATTTGTCTATTTGCCGGCAAATTCAAGCCTAGATGTCACTTTCTTGGAATAAAATACTACTGTTCTCAGTCTTTTAGAACTAACTATCCTTGATGGTTGATAGCATTGCTAAACATTACATCATGCAGATGTATTCCCTTACACAACCAGATGTCGCTGTCATCATTACAAAGACGCAGTAATTGTTTGTTCCTAGAAAATGACGTCTTCTTTCAACCGAAGCTGTCAAAACAAGTGATTCATTTAAAGAAAAAAATAATTGCGACCGAGAAATAAGTCGAATTTACGATTTTAATACTTTACATTAAAAGATATATTAAATTTTTATTTCTAAATAATTAAAAAACGTCAAACTGGGTAACGAAATGTCGGTGTCAGCTATGGAAAGTAAGTAGCCACTCCTGCTCCACCCAGTGCAACAAAACATATATTGACAGAACCCCCTTCTTACTTCATAGAACACCTTTTCAATCTAAAATTTGCTGTGAAGGAGCTCGAGCGCAACTCCAAAAAATGCGAAAAGGAAGAGAAGCTCGAGAAGGCCAAAGCAAAGAAGGCCATACAGAAGGGAAACATGGATGTGGCACGCATACATGCGGAGAATGCAATTCGACAGAAAAATCAGGCCGTTAACTATTTGCGCATGAGTGCTCGGGTCGATGCCGTTTCCAGTCGTGTACAATCTGCATTAACTACACGCAAAGTAACCAGCTCTATGGCAGGCGTTGTCAAGGCCATGGATGCAGCTATGAAAGGTATGAATCTGGAGAAAATCTCATCACTGATGGAAAAGTTTGAAACACAATTTGAAGATCTGGATGTGCAGAGTTCAGTGATGGAAAATACAATGTCCGACACAACGACCACCTCGGTACCACAGGGCGACGTTGATAATTTATTACAGCAAGTAGCAGATGAAGCAGGGTAAGAGATATTTGATATCTTATCTTGAAAGTTCAATAATGTTTATTTCCTTTAACTCCTACAGCTTGGAGTTGAATATGGAATTGCCAAGTGGAGTACAAAGTTCCGCTGTTGGTGCTTCCACGCAAGTATCTCAGGAGCAGGATGAACTCACACAGCGTCTGGCACGTCTCAGGCAAGCCGAATAGACATAAAGCTGCAAAGTGGTTCACACAGCGTGTCTGGAACAACACTGCGTCAAATCTACATTTTACCATCTTAAGTTTAAATTTAGTTGAAGATTTTTATTATTTCTATGAATTTATAATACAAATTAAAATTGCTTATTTCTTCATAAACTTTGCAAGCATAACCAGCGTAGAGTTCAATACAAATAACTAGCCAAGAAAGCATTGTTTTGCATAAATAATATATGTAAATTTTAATATAATATCAATAAAAATGAATAGTTACAGATATTAAAAAGCTTAGAAACAGTTCCTTTATAGTTTTGTATAATGTGAAGAATTGGCCAAGAGCTTTGTTGAAACAGGTTGGATGAAATAATATATTTTATAATAATAATAATATAATGTATTTTATTCTATCTAATCGGGTTAACTTTCAGAACTAGTTTAATTTTTATGTTTTATTTTGATGCTGCTGCATTAGCAGCAGTTGCTGCGCTTGTTGTTCTGTAAAATGTTCTGATGAACTTTGCTGTAGAGCTTGACAACCTCCCATAGGATCAGTGGTTGGCATAGATGAGGCTGTATTAGTGTTTGGTTCCATAGAATTCTTTCGTGCACGTCGCTTGCGCACTTTTTTCTCTTTTGGCTGCTCGTTTGGATCTTTAGGTTTTGGCTTGGGTCCACGTTTTTGTTCAATCTTTCGTTTGGGATGCGGCGCAACCATTGGCAAGGAACGCCAATTATCATTGTAACGATCTAGACGCTGTTTAAGAAGCTCCACATCTCTTACTCGCCGCCTGATCAATTTCTTTGTGTTCGTTATGCTGTAAACAGCGCAACAACAACATAGTTTTTATATTATTTGTTTATAATAAAAAGCATTACATTATTTACCGCAAAACATTTCGTTCATTTTCTGTTTGGATTTCTTGGCAACGCTCGTACAGCTTCTCAACTAGCAGTTTGTACTTTTTATTGGTATCATCTAACAGCATGTTAATTATTCTCTTAATTTTATTGCTGGTTATTATAAAAAAATTATAGAATAAAATTAATAATTAAAATAAACCCATTGAATTCTTCTGTTGTTAATTGTTTATTTAAATGTCACAAAATCAGCTGATCACGGGAATAGTTCACAATAAATTTGGTAATTTGCAACCGATCATTGTTACCACCTCCAAAAAAAAACATTCCAAGAGCCTGTTCTCACTCGCCTTACGTGAGTCGGCGCATCGGATTCATTTTGACGTCTACAGGCAAAGAGGGTTGTGGGAAGGTGACATGTTACGTGAGGCAGAATTTTTAAAAATTTTAAAAATTTTTGGATTCATTTTGACGTTCACTGCTTTGAAGTTTGATTGTTTATCATATTTTTGTATATTTCTCATATTTTATGGCGCAAATAAATTTTTTTTGTATTGGTAGTGTTTTTTTTTTATTATAGTTTGTTTTCTAACATAAAAACTGAAGAATTTCACGAAATTCGACAACATAATCGATTGATTGCGCTCTGACGTCAAAATAAGGCAGCCTCAAATAAGTCGGTAGTAAGAACACCTGACAGATGCCTCTTGTCAAAATAACGCCATTAATCTGTCTTTTTTGAGGCGAGTGAGAACAGGCTCCAATGGCTATATGCCAAACGAAAAATATGCAGAGTAGTGAACTCTTCAGAGCAGTGTTATCTATCAAGTAGTAAAAGTACGCTAGTGTGACACTACTTTTGGTATGAATACAAATTTTTAAGCAAGCTCTTTTTTCGAATTTCGAACTTAAGTGTTAAATTAAATTTGAAAATTGAAAGTAATAAAAATAAAGTTACAAAAATTTGGCATAAAGCTTAAAATATTATTATTAAAAATAATGTTTTTTTAAGAATTATTAACTTAAATTAGTTAATGTTAGCCAAAAAACACGGAACTATATGAAGATATAGAAATATAGACCTTAAAAGAAGGTAATTTCAGGAGAAACCAAACTGGGTTGTTTCGCTAGGGCAAACGTTTCCAAAGAATACATTGCATTTTAGTAAAATTACTTAACGCGATATCTCGAGTTTCTACATTTTCAGGCAATACATACTTTGCTAACAATTCAACATTCTCACAGGACAATCTATAAAGAAATCGAAAGCTATTTTCGTGGACAAAGCTTCTTTTTTAATAACATTTAGTTCTATTTCTAAGATTGAAATGAAAAAACAATACATGCCATTTCGTTACTAATTTTTTTCAAAGAAGTCTAATCAGAACCACACAACAATATTTTATAGTGATCACTTTTTTTCAGTAGTGAACACTCCTTTTATGCATATCAAAGTTAAGCAAGTAGTGTTTCGAAAATAGTCTAGTCAAAAAAAAAGTGAACACTATATAGTGTTTTCTTCTTATGCATATCAATAATGAGAAATCAAGTGCTAACTACGAACTCTAGTGTTTACTTTTTTTATGCATATGGGCCAATATAAGTGGGTCGTCTGGTTTGGGCGGATAATCCCAAGTAACAATTTTCCTCCTATAAAACACCTAAGAACATTCTCAACAACATATTAAAACACAACAGTTACGGATATAATCATTGTATAATAATCGTATAAGACAAAAATGGCGCACTTTTTCTGTTTATATTAAACCCTACATCAGTAAAATTATATTCTGTTGAACATATTCTTATCATTACTTTATAGGAGCTTTATATAATTTTTTCAGTCTTATATCAGTGTTTGTTGCTATAGAGGGCATTAGAGAATATTTATATCATGAAAATATTGAAGTTTTATAGCCATGTCAAATATGTCAAAATAAATGTTCAAAAAAAAATGTTATTCGAAAAAAATAATTTTGAAGTGTTCTCTTCCAGTTTTTCTTTTCTTTGTTTTCATGCGACAAATTGAAATTGAGTTTCTCTTTTTTTTCCTAACATTTTTGTTTCGTTATAAAAATTTATTAATTGTGTTGGAAGCGGATTCGATCTTGGTACCTCCGTGTTACCAGTCCGACACATTAACCTCTCGCCCATTTTTCCATACTCTGTATGGATACTTCAATACTTTGAAAACATTTTTAATTAAAAACGACTGCGCTGCCTATTGGTAGTTTCAATATTTATCTGTGACATTTATTCGAAATCTCAATATTAGCTGTGTTTTTTACCAAGCGAGTAGTCAAAAAACGACTGCTTACTCGCTTAAGAATTTTTTTAAAACTTGGAAGCATTTTCTGAAAAGTCAAAAACGTTGTTTATGTTCTGATCAAATTTTTGTAAACAATTTTTGACAAATTTATTTTTTATATCAAAGTTTTGACAATTAGTGATGCATAAATTTTCAGATTTTAAGCATTGGAGACTCGGTTCTGCAAATAAACCCGATACTCAAAAGATTTTCAGTGCTAAAAGCTTAAGCAAACAACATAGTTTTACATTATGAGTATATTTGATAAATTTTGTTTATCTAACCTGTTAAATTATTATGTATATTTATTGAAATTTTTATCTAAAGCAAATTATGAGTATTTCGTGAAAAGTATTTGGTACAAAAAATGTTCATTTCATACATCACTACTGACTATCAATCAGATATAGTTGCCACCTTTGTAGGAAATTTATACAATTATTGAAACATAACTTGGAAGCATTTTTTTTTGTTTGGTCGGCAAACTTTTAAGCGACTAACAGTTTCCTGTGTTATTTAAGCGAGTATACATATGATAAGCGGTCGTTTTTTAACTACTCGCTTGATAAAAAACACAGCTAATGTCATATTGAGATGATGCTCTTCTATTTTTTTATATGAAAAGGGCGAAATTTTCGTTTAACTATTCACTCTTTATTAGCTGTGTTTTTTACCAAGCGAGTAGGCAAAAAACGACCATTAAGTCGCTTAAGAATATTTTCCAAGCTTGGCAGCATTTTCTCAAATGTCAGAAAAAGTAAACAAATCAAAAACAAATCTGATAAAATAATATTCAATTTCCGAATATTAGAGAAGCATGAAGAGCTTATGAGGAGCAGAAAAGAGTTACAACAACAATGAATGAAGCAGAATTCAAGAGCTATAATTTTTACGTTTTATTTTTTCTGACCACTAACATATTTTATTAAACACACAACAAAAATGCACTCGCGCACACATATTTGCGTTCACATAACTGCTGGAACCACTTGTTTTTGTCCTTTTATTTTGATTTGCCACGCGTCTTAAAACGGTTAGTGTTCTTCTTGGCTTTCTTCAGATTGCTCATACTCATCTGCTTGGTCTCTTTACATCAAAATCTGTTGATTACAGCGATAACAGCCTGTCCGCATGGCTTTTTCGGAGATCTTTCCAAATTTTTTTTGACAACTTATTATTTGTTTTTATTTATATTGAATTCTTTGACACATAGTGCTGCAGAAATTTTCACATTTAAAGTATTTAAAACTCGGTTCTGAAAATGTAACCGATACTCTTAAATTTTTCAAGACAAAACGTTTAAATTACCAAAAATTTTTTTAAATAGTAAAAATATTTGACCAATCTTGTTAATTCTACTTAGTAATTTGTATATTTTCATCGAAATATTCATCAAAAAGAAATTTTTAATATTTCTTTAAAAGTATTCGGTACAAAAAAATTTTGATTTCGTGAATCACTATTAACTGTCAATAAGTAACTATTGCCACCTTTATGGGAAATTTACACAGTTATTGAAACATAACTTGGAAGCATTTTTTTTCGTTTGGTCGGCAAACTTATAAGCGACTAACAGTTTCCTGTGTTATTTAAGCGAGTATACATATGATAAACGAGCGTTTTTTTACAACTCGCTTGTTAAAAAACACAGCTATTATGTATTTATAATTCATTATTTATTAACAGGTAATTTTTTTCATATTAAGTGAACTATTATTTTTCAAATTTTTATTGTTTTATACGAGTAAGTAAAACATAATTTCCTGGTTCAAAAACATTTTTTATTAAACTTTAACATTAAAAAAATTATAAATAATTATTTCTGCATGCCCGAAGTTAAAGTACCCACTCTTGGTAGTAATATGTAAGCATTACCCAACAGAATCGAGCTTATAATTTTTTAGGTCTGTTTTTTACAATTTTTAACTTTTTCTTAAAAATAAATCCTCGTCTTACGCTTTCATATTACCAAATTATCTCTGTGGAATAAATAAACTTGGTTATTCCTTTTACCATTTTCAAGGTAGCACGCAGCCAGCTCTTGCGTAGCTCAAAGATCTCTAGAAAGTGTCAAGACTTCTTTAAAGAAGGTGGCAGAAGTAGATTGACGTCTATCACATCCACACCGTAGTGCTATCTACTTCTGCTACCTTCCTTAATATATCTTGAAAAGTGGTTTTTTTTTAATACGAAAGACAAGCAACATCAGCTCTTTGAGAGTGCATTTTTATGAAAGTACTAAATCTTGTCAGTAAATATAAAATATATATGTGTAAATTTTTTCTTATAAACACATGCAGAATTTAAAATTCCAAATGGTAAAAACTCCCTTTTTTATTATTTGTGCTTACATTACTTGTGATTGACATGCATTTTTAAACTACAGTTGATGGTGATTTCGCTTTTTTTATTAGAAATTATATGAGAATTCGAAGTTTGTCAAATAGGTCGGATGATAATGTTTTCATCTTGAAACATGAAGGTCCATGGTTCAAATGCTGCGGGCGCCTAGAAATTTTTTTTTTAATAAAATATAAATAATTTACAAGCTTAGTTCGAAAAAGAGAAAATTTGTGTCATGGCGATTTGTGTATTCGTTTCGAACAGTTTTCGAACTTCGAACTGAGTGTTGCAAAGGCATAAACATTGTATAATTTTGTTATGCGATGTTTATAGGAAGAATCACTTCCTAGTTATTTAATACAATGAATATAACATCATTATACAAAAAGAATGTGATTTTTCTATAAACCCTGAGTAAATAGATTCAGAGAATGTTCTTGTAATGATTTATATCAGTGAACACTCCTCTAACAGCAATTCTTTCAAATTGAAGCACTATACAACGTTTATACACCCAAAAAATTTCTGTAGTAAAAATAAATAAAAACGTATTTAAAACAAATGTAAATTAGTAACTCACCGTCCAAATAAAAATGTATTTATTTTTACTGAATTAGGTTATTTATTTTAACTACATAATTTTAAATTCATAAAACAAATACATTTACATTAAAAACAAATGTTTTTTTCATTTGTATATCCTAAACGATTTGCAGTTTTTTTAAATAATTTTAACTAAATTTTTATACCCCCACGCGTACTGCGTAAGGGGTATATTAATTTTGTCACGACGTGTGTAACGCCCATAAGGAGGCGTGTTAGGTATAGAAAAGTATATATATTCTTGATCAGCATGACCACCTGAGTTGATTTAGCCATGTCCGTCTGTCTGTCCGTCTGTCTGTCCGTCTGTCTGTCTGTGGACACGATTACAGCCGTAATTTTGAAGCTATCGTGCTGAAATTCGATATTTGAGCTTTTTTCTAAAAAACTAAGATCAAGTTCGAGAATGGGCTAAGTCGCATGAAAACCACGCCTACCTCCCATATAACCCCAATATTGAAAACTCTGTAAAGAGGCTAATATTACAGCTACAATACTGAAATTCGGTATTTGTATATTCTATGTCAAAAATAAGGTGTGTATGAAAAATGAGCAACATCCACCCACAAACACGCCCACCTCCCATACAACCCCAAAATTGAAAAATCTTTAAAGAGGATAATATTAAAGTTACAAGACGGAAACTCGGTATTTAAGTATTCTATATCGAAACTGAGGTGTGTTAGAAAAATGGGCGTCATCCACCTACTAACAAAAAAATTTAAAATTTTTGTACTGTAGGTTTATTAGCAACATTATAGAATGGCGTTATTATATTTACAACAAATAATGTTTACAACATATTAAAAATATATTATTAAATGGCACAGAAATATATCTTAACATCTTCGCTCTCTTTTCGGAAGAGCATGGGATTTCCAGTAGAATTCAATGAGTTCATTTTCTTTTTTCATGTGCTGATAGTGTGATGACTTCTCTTGTCTATTTTCTTATTGTTGGGGAAGGAGACGAAAGCCCAGAAATATTAACATAAGAGACAACTCGTCACATTAACCAAAGTCCGCCGTCTCAAAAGTTTCACCATCCGCTAGAAGTGGAATTAAATTAGCTTCATAATAACAAACATTATATTCTTTACTAACCAGCATCGCGTACAGCCAGTCCAAAGTGGCAGTTATATTTACAAATATTTTTTATTTATGTGTAATTTTTCATATTGAAAAAAAATAAATGAAAAAACATAGACTGCTATAAAAAAAATTCTTCAATATTTTTGTATATACAAATAAATACATCTGAACAAATACTTACTACCTATAACTACATCGTGTAGTTTTAATTATTTAAGTATAAATTTAGTAAAAAGTTATCGAATAACTACTTTTGTGTTTGAAAATAAATAAAACTACATATTGACGAAACAAATACACTTTGTGTAGTAAATTTTACTGCAGTATTTTTTTGAGTGTAACATTAAATCATACTATAAGTTTGAAATAAGAAGGAAAATTGTTAGTTGGGATGTTCTTCCAAACTTATATCGAGAAGGCAGAAGGGATGTTCCATGTTGAAACAACATCGATGATGGCATCTGTAATGACATCGGAAGTTCATAATCGATTCTCGATGTTTACAAAACAAGTTCTTTTCATACACAAAAATATAGCACCAAGGATATTCTTATTTAAAAACTTAACATAAGTTATATACTTACATAAAAAAGTTAACGCAGATTACAGTATAAAATTAATTTTAATAATATGGAGAATATAAATTGGAATATAAGAATTTGAGATTACTAACATGAATGAAAAAAACAAGAATAAATGAACAAAATAGGTAAAACAGAAAAAATTAACTGATACATTACATTACATTACATAACTGATAACATAAAATTTAAATTTTCCAATTTTTTTGTTTGTTGAAAAATCTGTTCAAAAAATGTTTGCCAATATCCAATGGATCTTAAATTTATCATTGATATAATTTTTTGATATAAATTTTATAAACTATGTTCACACTGAGATGAAATTAATTAATTTCGAGCTTTTGTGTAATTTCGACTGAAATGATCTAAGAACTATGGTAATTTCCCATAGACCCATTTTACATTGATCAAGACTTGAAATCAAGTCTGTGAGCTTGTAGGTAAATCGCCGCACATCGGAAGCGACGGAAGGGAAAAAGAACATTGAAGCTGTACCGTCAATTTTTTCGTGTTCTTTATGTTATTTTCGCGCTGTTGGCTGTGCTCTTTATTATATTTTTCGCATATCAACGTTCGTTTGTTGAGCTGCAGCTATAAATTTATGATATTTTATTTATGCAGAGCATTTTTTTTGGTATTGTTATTATTTTATGTTTAACAATTCATTATTTGTTGTTTTTAAACCACAACAATTTTTTATTCGCTTCTATTTGGTTTTTTTATTTCATAGAAAGCAAACAAAGAAGAAACAAACTTGAATTCAAGTCTTGAACAATGTAAAAGGTTTCGTCAAGTTCAAAAGAAAACGCCAAAAAAACTTGCTTTCAAGTCTTTATCAATGTAAAAGGGGTCATACAATTTATTGATTTGGAAATTACCTCAAACAAGGTAATTTCGTTAGGCAAAAATGCACTGCAACCCTGACATCTGAATATAGTGTGAATTAAACACACCCGTTTTTGACGTATTAACAATTTTGCTATCCATTCCAACTGATAGCCTAGACACATTGACTGCGGCTGCAACACAACAACACGAGGTGAAAACGAAAATGTTGGCATGTTGTCTACGACTTGATTATTTTGGATGCAGCGCGATAAGCCTTATTTTCATATATTTTTATTATTAAACATCGAATTATCATTTAAAAACAAACATTTAACACAACACAATGAGAATGAACAATAAAAAACACACAAGAAGCACGAAATTAAACGAAAACATTAACAAATGCCGATGTTCTTACTCTTGTCGCACGTCAAAATAGAAAAAGTTCTAAATCGACGACAGCAACATTGCTGCAATGACGCATTGTCGTTGCAACATTTTCACCACATTCACCTCCATAAGAAAAGCATGTAAAAAAATTTGACTTTTGACGCAATGCTGCAGCCGCAGTCAATGTGTCTAGGCTATGAGCCGACAAAATAATACATGACACATGATTATGGCCATATTCAGATACTTTACTTTTTTGACTCTTCGGGAAGCAACTCAATCAGTGAAACTTGGGTGAGCAATGTTTTCAGTGAATTAAAGTTGTACAATTGATAAGATGTACGGTTATGTGCAAAATAGTTTTGCAAACTTACTTTGAGTAGGAATTTTCGATTTTTAATTGAACATTTAAGTTGGCAACTGCTGAGTATGCTGAATGTGGCCAATAATGAGTTGACAAAAAATAAATCAAACGTCAAATTAAATTATCTAATAATATGTTCACACTGAGATCAAATTAGGTGATTTCGTGAGATAATTTCGAAATTGTACAAAAGTGTTCACACTGGGCATAGATAAATTCGTTTGACGTTTGATTTATTTTTTTGTCAATTCATTATTGGCCACATTCAGCATACTCAACAGTTGCCAACTTAAATGTTCAATTAAAAATCGAAAATTCTTACTCAAAGTAAGTTTGCAAAACTTTTTGCACATAACCGTACATCTTATAAATTGTACAACTTTAATTCATTGAAAACATTGCTCACCCAAGTTTCACTGAATGGGTTGCTACCCGAAGGGTCAAAAAAGTAAAGTATCTGAATGTAGCCATTATCATGTGTCATGTATAATTTTGACGGCTCAGCTGGAATGGATAGTAAGATTGTTAATACGCCAAAAAAGGGTGTGTTCAATTCACACTATATTCAGATTTCAGGGTTGCAGTGCATTTTTGCCTAATTTCGTGAGTAATTTAAACGAAATTACCTTGTTTGAGGTAATTTACAAATCAACAAATTGTATGGGAAATTACCATAGTCTTTAGATCATTTCAGTTGGAATTATACTATGTTCACACTGAGATCAAATTAGCTAATTTCGAGCTTTTATGTAATTTTGACTGAAATTATCTAAAAACTATGGTAATTTCCCATACAATTTGTTGATTTGGAAATTACCTCAAACAAGGTAGTTTCGTTTAAATTACTCACGAAATTAGGCAAAAATGCACTACAACCCTGAAATCTGAATATAGTGTGAATTAAACACACTCTTTTTTTGGCGTATTAACAATCTTGCTATCCTTTCCAACTGAGCCGTCAAAATTATACATGACACATGATAATGGCCACATTCAGATACTTAGCTGTTTTGACCCTTCGGTTAGCAACTCATTCAGTGAAACTTAGGTGAGCGATGTTTTCAATGAATTAAAGTTGCACAATTGATAACATGTACGGCTTTATGCGAAATAATTTTGCAAACTTACTTTGAGTAAGAATTTTCTATTTTTAATTGAACATTTAAGTTGGCAACTGTCGAGAGTGCTGAATGTGGCCAATAATGAATTGAAAAAAAAAATAAATCAAACGTCAAACGAAATTATCCAAGCCCAGTGTGAACACTTTTGTAAAATTTCGAATTATCTCACGAAATTACCTAATTTGATCTCAGTGTGAACATAGTATTAGTTGATCTCAGTGTGAACATAGTACACTCAAAAAAATACTGTAGTAAAATTTACTGCATAACGTGTATTTGTTTCATTAGTTTGTAGTTTTATTTATTTTTAAATACACAAGTATTTATTCCAAATCTTTAAACTTCATTTACATTTATATATCTAGTACTACACGACGTAGTTGTATGCAGTCAGTACTTGTTTAAATGTATTTATTTGTCAATAAAATTTTTTTTTTTTAAATAGCAATCCGTAATTTTTTGTTTGTATAGTTTTTTTTTTCAATAAATAAAAAGTAGCTTGAAGGCTGGAAAAATATTTTTAATTTTTATTAAGAAAAGTCTTGGCGCTGACTTGTAAGCTTTTGGTAAGTAATCCGTGATTTCTAGTACCTTTTTATAACTAAGCTCTTCTTTCAGCGGACAGTCTTACTTTGAGCTTTGAGATGGCTGTATTTTAAGCTAATATCCTGGCCTGGCAAAGATGAATCACAATTCTGGAATTGTTAAGCAAACATCTAACCGCTGCTCTCCTTCTCACTGTGATTTTTGAGCTCTTCTTCATAACATTCAAGAACAGCTAAAAGAAAGCCGTGACTTTTTAGCGTCGTCATCATTAAATTTACCCACGTTGTATCACGAAAAGCACTCCAAATACGAGCAAAACGCGAGAAGCAATAGATTTTTGTTTGGAATAAAATAAAGCTTCTCGTGTCTTGCTTATCGTTGGGGTGCGCTTTCGCGAAACAGCATAAAGAGTTTAATAATAGTTTAAATATAAACCGTGTTCATTAATTACTTCAATATTATGTAAAAATTGTTTGTTAACTTTGTAATTTATGTGTTGTTAATATATATAAATTGCCACCAAAATTAAAATAATTTTTCATTTTATTTAATTGCAGTAAAAATAACTACAAATGTAGTAAAAATTTATAAATTACTGCATAAAAAAGAATTTGATTTTTAAAATTCGATTAAATACATGTGTAGTAAAATATACTAAAATTGTAGTCAAATTTACTACAAAGGAAAAATTAATTTTTTGTAGTAAAAATAAATAAAATAAATTAGTCATAATAAATACATTTTTGTTTGGACGGTGAGCTACTACTTTACATTTATTTTAAATAAATTTTTATTTATTTTTACTACAGCATTTTTTTGAGTGTATAAGCCCAGTGTGAGCACTTGTGCAATTTCGAAATTATCTCATGAAAATACCTTGCAATTTCGAAATTATCTCACGAAAATACCTTATACTACGTTCACACTGAGTTCAAATTAGGTAATTTCGAGCTTGTATGTAATTTCGACTGGAATGATCTAAAAACTATGGTAATTTCTCTTACAATTTGTTGATTTGAAAATTACCTAAAACAAGGTAATTTCATTTAAATTACTCACGAAATTAGGCAAAAATGCACTCCAACCCTGAAATCTGAATATAGTGTGAAATAAACACATCCTTTTTTTAACGTATTAACAATCTTGCTATCTATTCCAGCTGAGCCGTCAAAATTATGATTGTGGCCAATAACGAATTGACAAAAAATATATCAAACGTCAAACGAAATTATCTATAGGCCAGTGTGAACAATTTTGTACAATTGCGAAATTATCTCACGAAATTATCTAATTTGATCTCAGTGTGAACATAGTACAATTTGATGTCAGTGTGAACATAGTATTACGCATACATCAATTATTCAATTTAATAAAATGGAAACCAATGACCGAAACTGATCGACTAAAAATTACAATTGTTTTCACTGGCTCAAAAATCCCGTTAATTCATTTATATATTATAGCTACACTGTTGTCTTAAAAAGAATTGTTTATTGTCATGGCGATATGCGAAAATATTGAATAACAAAGCAAAACATCTAAGGTAAAATAAACAACTTTCCGTACAAGGGCAAATCATTTTTATTATTATTATTATTACAATAACATAATTCCCTAAAATGTGAGTTCGGAATGCTTGATTTTTGAAAAATTTCATAGCATATTCTTAAGCATTTTTTTGTTATTTGATTTATTGGTACTTTTTAAATTTTTTATTTTGATATTTTCAGTTTTACAAAAAATTTTCAAACTTATTTCGTCGTACCTACTATAGTTTTCGTTTTTACTTTAAGGTATTTTATAAATATTCGGAACTAAAAATTCTTTGCACAATTTAAAACCGAATATTAGATCATCACTGATATCTAATTCAGCTTAAAGAAAATCAATATTACATGCTATATATTTACACTGGACACGTCATTTTTGACGGGAAAGAACTAGTTGTATCATTAAAAAAGCAACTCAAAAAGTGAAATTAATCATATATATATTATATACCAAATGAAAGATAAATTTTCAAGCTTTAATAATTTACTCTTTATACTTCGTAGTAAACATGATAATTTTTAAGAAAATAACGGTTTTGTGTAAGAAAATAATTTCTGAAAGCCCATTATATAACCTTTTTTAAAAGTACCTTAATCATTAATATCGGTTATATATTTAGAATAATATAGCCAATTTTCTTCATAAGCCTTATAACAAAAACAAATTTCGAAAATTGATAACTCGAAAACAAATCGATAAATCAACTTTTCCTTTGGCTATTCTTATTGACATTGAGAGTACTCTTCGTGGTGACCGTGGCATGTAGGTTTAGTGTGTGGCTTCGCATGCTCGGAGCCTGAGTTCGATCCCCAGTCGCGGCTAAGTTTTTTTCAATAAAAATTTTGACAATGGCAAAGCTCAGAGTAAATAATGACATGTAAAGCTTCTTGGGAACATCGTAATCTCCCCAAAATTTCCAATAAATAACATGTGAATAAAATTATAGCGCTGAATTAAAAAATACCATGGCAATTCTTAATTCTCCAGGTAACTACATATTTCACAAAAGGTGGCAGCCATGCTTTCACCATTTACTTGTTTTGTAGCCCTGTTCGTTCTATAGCCGAACAGCTGATACACAACTGGAAATATAAGGCATAAAATTAATTGGAAACTGGAAGATTTCATTGATTGTGCAAAAAGAAGAAAAAACTGCACGCGCAGCAAATTTACGCCTATTAGTATTAAATAAAATAATTAACCGTTCCTTATGGCGTCTGGTTCGTCGACACCGCAGACGTCCTCGCCAGGCAGCCACAAAAGCTCTTCAAAATCAAATGAAAAGTCTGCGGCTGCCACTGCAGCTATCATGAAGTCCTTTAAAGAAATCATCAAAGATCCCAATGGGCTGGACGAGGCTGCTAGCTATCTCTACCAATCGCTGGTGGATGATGCTGTACTTGGAGTGTTCCTAGAAATACACCATCTCAAAAAGACTGGAAATCTAAATGCAATCGATGGTGTTACAGATGAGGACCAAGAGACTTCATTTCGAATTGTGGATATGCCGAATTTTGACATATTCGGCATATCAACTGCAAAGAAACCAATGGACTGCACTTGTCCCAACTGTGATAGGCCCGTCTCAGCCGCACGCTTTGCTCCTCATTTGGAGAAGTGCATGGGAATGGGTAGAATCTCTTCGCGCATTGCCAGTCGCCGCTTGGCTAGCACTAAAGAAGGCAGTTCGAGCTCCAGTTACTTCCAGGCCAACGCTGGCAGTGATGATGAGGATGATGCCGATTGGTCTGAAAAACGGCGAAAGAAATCTAGTCAAAATTCCAGGAACAATGGTTCCAAGAAAAACAACGGCAAATCATTCTAATTCTAAGTTAGTTTAGTCGTAATTTCGTTATAACATAAACAAAAACATTTGATATGTAAACCTACAGATTTTTACTAGTTTAACTATATTTTTAACAAAAACAAAAAAAAAGAAGCAAAACATGAAATAAACATTAACTTATATTGAACAAATCAACCTTCATGTTGATTTCAAGACTTACTTTTTTTCAGATTTTATATAAAATGTTAAGCCGCCACAATTTAAAAAACAACAACTAATGTAGTTTTAAATAAATTTCCTTGAATGGCAACAAGATATTTAATATATATATATCAATATCAAAACATTGCTATTTGTAAACAGAACTTGAGAAATCTTCAAAAGTTTTTTGTATTTGTTTACACAAAGAATAGATTTTATTTATTTTAAATACAAACAAGTAAAGAAAGTCTAAAGTCGGTCTAGGCCGACTATGAAATACCCTAAACCCACTTTTCAAAAACAAAAAATTTTTATTGTAAATGGGCGTGTCCAAGGGCGGATGAAGCCTATATTTTATATGCATTTAAATGTTGATGAAAAATTTACACATACCAAGTTTTATTCATGTAGCTCAAAGTTAATGCTTTTATTGTGTTTTAAACTTTTTGGGTTGTATGGGAGGTAGGCGTGTCCGTTTGCGGATGACACCCATTTTTCGAAGATATATTTGCGTTGATATAAAACACATACCCACCAAATTTTATTGTTGTAGGTTAATTATTAGCTTATACATATATCCAGTTTTCAATTTTTGCGTTGTATGGGAGGCAGGCGTGTTCGTGGGCGGTTGATCTCCATTTTTGAAAATAATTTTTTTTGTTATAAAAAACATGCGTGCTTAATTTTATCTCTGTGAGTTAAGCAGACGCTTATTAATTGTGTTTTCAATTTTTGGGTTGTATGGGAGGTCGGCGTGTCCGTGAGCGGATGATCTCAATTTTTCGAAGGCATTTTTGTGTTAATATGTACAAAAAAAAATATACATAGCAAATTTTGTTGTTGTAGGCTAATTATGAGCTGAGTTATGCAGTTTTCAATTTTTGCGTTGTATGGAAGGTAGGCGTGTCCGTTGGCGGATTCCAAAAATATTCAATAGTGCAGATCCTTGAGTCCATGTGATCATGTGTACCAAATTTCATCTAATTATCTCAACTCTTTCTTCTTATCCTGTGTATACGGACAACACACAGACGAACGGACGGACGGACGGACGGACATGAATAGCGCAACTCACGAGGTGACGCTGATCAAGAATATATATACTTTTCCATACCGGACTCGCTTCGTTCTATGCGTTACAAACGTTTGCACAAAGTTAATATACCATGACCTTCAAGGTTTAGGGTATAAATAGCCAGACGGTTTCGTCCAACGAAGACGGCCGAGTAATATAAGGTCGATTGCAGGGTTAATGAAATCTTTTTGGTTTTTAATTTCAGATGAAGCAATCATGAGTTAACCTATCTACCGCCTGTAAAATTTTTTGAGGTTACTCGGTTCTCAACTGTGCCACTGGCTTAATTTTCAAAATTTTTTAATGAAAATATATCCGAATTTTCTTGGAATAATGCTTAACCATAGGCTCAAATATAGGGTGTTTATTCTAAAGGTCAGGGTATATTAACTTTGTGCAAACGTTTGTAACGCATAGAACGAAGCGAGTGCACGTATAAAATTAAGCACGTATGTTTTTTATAACAAAAAAAATGATTTTCAAAAATGGAGATCAACCGCCCACGGACACGCCTACCCCCCATACAACGCAAAAAATTAAAACTGCATAACTGCATAGCTCATAATAAGCCTACAACAATAAAATTTGGTGTGTATGTGTTTTATATCAACACAAAGATGTCTTCGGAAAATGGACGTCATCCGATTACGGACACCTCCCATACTTTCCGAAATTGAAAACGCAATAAATAAGCCTGTGTTTAGCCTAAAGAGCTTAAATTTGGCACATATGTTTTTTATAACAAAACAAAGATGGTTTTGAAAAATGGACATCAAGCGCCCACGGACACGCCTACCTCCCATAAAACGCGAAAATTGAAAACTGCATAACTCAGCTCATAGTTAACCAACAACAATAAAATTTGATATGTATGTGTTTTATACCAACACAAAGATGTTTTAAAAAAATGGATCTCATCCGCTCACGGACACGACTACCTCCCATACAACCCAAAAAGTTTAAAACTCAATTAATAAGGTTATGTTTGTCATAGAGAAATTAAATTTGGTATGTATGTATTTTATACCAAAACTAAGGTGTGTTCAAAAATTGGGAGTTATCCGTCCATGAACTCGGCCACCTCCCATAGCAAAAGCACAATAAAGGCATTAACTGTGAGCTACAGGAATAAAACGTGGTATGTGTAAATTTTTCATCAACATTTAAATGCATATAAAATATAGGCTTCATCCGCCCACGGACACGCCCATTTACAAAAATATTTACAAAAATTTTTACGTTTTTGAAAAGTGGGTTTAGGATATTTCACAGTCGGCCTAGACCGACTTTAGACTTTCTTTACTTGTTTTTATCTCAGACCATAGTCCCCCTTGAAAGAAAATTTGAATGTTTGGACACTTTGGAAAACATAATTTATATAAAATCCAATCCATTTTTCCTATAACAGTCAGCTGTATGATTCACGAGGAAGGAACTAATTTTCTGTAAGTTAGCTTTCATTTTTGTGAAGAAAACAAGGAAAATCCAAAAGTAGAATAATCTTAAGAGTATAGTATAACCAAATTGTAAAAGTTTATTGATTGCATTTATTTTTTCACTCTAACCTAAATACAAATTCAAATTTTGATAAGTCATTTAATTAATTTTGAATTCGAATTATATATTCGCAAGTTTCGAAAGTTTCGAAGTTACATAATAAATTACAAAAGCTAAGCTAATCTTAAGTAAATCTAATTTTTATATCTTTGAATATTGCTTAAACTAATGATTTTTTTCATATATTTGAAATGTGATTAAATTTTTTATTTTATGCAATGATTATAATTTTTACAGACCATTTTTGTATTTCGAAACGAACAGTTTGGTTGCTCTATACAAGGGATGTAATTTAATACTATTCTGTATGTATTCAAATATTACTTTTCGTATGTCGAACGAACAAAACTGTTCGTTTAAAATTACAGAAAGTGAATGCTAAATTCATCATTCTTAAGCATATCTTATATTTTGATGATTATTGATGATTATGATTATCATATATCTTTTGATTTTATGATGATTCATAAACATGAATACTTAAGTTAAATAATGTTCAATATCAATTCAGAATTTCAAAAAAAAAGCTTGTATAGCACATAATTTACGCTAAACAGTACTGTTAAGCTAAAGAACATGTATTAGGTAGTCAAAAATATTCGAGAAAGTTTTGTGTGATGTAGGCGTTCAAATCACTCAAAGCAATTAGCACAATTTTTTTTAAATTTTTGATATGTTGGTCTGTGACTCGCGAACTATTTTCAAAAAAGTTCCAACAGTTGACCACCAAGGTGGAAAATCATGAATGAGAATTTCTATTACAACTGTCTTAACAGTACTGTCTTCTGTAAAAGCCTGGCAAACTTATTGATATACCTACCTTCATTCAGAATTTTTTGAAGTGAATCATGCAAAATTAAGCGAATTTAATAAAAAAAACAGTCAGCTTGATTAAAACTTATCTATTGCTGCTTCATCACGTTTCTGGTCAATGCAATCTTTTGCATTTGCTTCTCTACATCCTTGATATACTTCTCCGGCAGACAAGCATCTCGCATGGCAGTCAGCTTTGCATTTATAACGGCGCGTACGTTTGCATCACGTTGTCGTTCACTCTCACGCCAAGCCATCGCTTGATTTCGTTCAAGTTCCAGCAGTCTACGACGCTCGAGTTCCTTATCGGACATCTGACGTATGATGTCGGAGCGATAGCATTGTCGTCTACGACCCACATCTTCATCTTTACTTCTCTGCTTGGCTTCTTCTTGTTTCATTCGATCTATTAGATCGTAAAAGTCTTTTTCGGCGATGGCTATTTGAAGTGCCTGTCTATGCTTGGTCTCCTGCATCTGCTGTGCTCTAGCTGCTAGCAATTCCTTCTCGATTTGCCGTTTACGCAACGCTGCCTCCTTCTCCTTGCGCCTGTACTCGCGCTCTATTTTCTCCTGTTCCCTTATGTATATCGATTCTTCTCGGTTCGATTTGCTTTCCAAGATTTTCTGAGCCAATGTAAAGATTCGATGCTGCTTTCGCTGGAAATCTTCTTGTGCAATTTTCTTTTCCACTTTTAGTTGACGCTCGCGCTGTTCTTTCTGTCTCATATAGGCTGCCACGCGCATCTCAGTTTCTCGTTCCTGCTCACAGAGCATTTTCTTAAACATATTTGACATCTCAGCAATTTTGTTCAGTTCTTCGCGGAACTTTGTTCGACGCTCTTGCTCTAACTTAGCTTGACGTTCTTCGTCACGCTTGTAAGCGTCATTAGCTTTTCGTAACATTTTTGCCTCTTGTTCAATGCGCTCGGCTTCCAAGAAGCGCAAAGCTTCGCGCTCATTGAGCTGTTGTCTGATCTCTTTAGCGTATTGTAGATTACCTTCCTTCTTCTTCTCTACCTTTAAATCCTCTTCATTGAGAGCTTTGACGGCATCATCAATAACAGCCTTCTCAAGACGTATTTCCTGCGACCTCAGCTGGCGCTCCAACTCTGTTTTCTCTTGAATCTGCGCATCTCTGATGGCATGACATTTAGCGTTCAATATAATACGGTTGACACGCTTCACCTCCTCTTCCTGCTCTGTTTTGGCGAGAAAAGAGCGCTCTAGCACTTTTAGCTTTTCGCCTTCACCCATTAAATCTTCCTTTTCAGCATTGGCTTCTGCCGCGCGCTTTCTCGCGTCATCCATCTGCTTGAAGTGTTCTCGCGTTTTTTCTGCTTCCTCTTCAAGACGCTTTGATTCCTGCTCCTGCTTCATCAATGCATCTAGCCGCTCCTCTACAGTCACCACCTTGGCTGCTGTCTTAAGGCGCTCAAACTCTTTTTGCGGCAACAATGCTTGATGAGAACGCGAACCAGCTTTGGGAAATTTAGTAGCCTTTTTTCCACGCACCTTGTTCAGTTCTAACGGACCATAACCTTTGACCTGCAACATTTCCTCGCATTGCTTCCTGGAAGTGGAATAAAGATTTGAATCCGATGCATTCCGAGCACCCATTGATGTGCGAGCTCGATCCTTGACCGTAAATTGGTGCTGCTGTTGACCAGCACCAACAAAGCGAAGGTTGCTTGCAGAAAAGCATGGCATTTTCAATATCTTCGGTTAAAAAAAAAAAATCCAATATCAAAAACGTTGTAGCAAATATAAAATTTTAAAGAAAATATATGAATGTCTATAGCTCGAGTTAATTTTTGATTGATTGAGCAGATAAAAAACTGAAATTCAAAAACACGAGTGAAGATAGAGAAGAATTTTTATATTCTTTTGTTTTCGGCAAAATTTTATCGAACAAATAAAATCATCATCGCTCTGGCAATTAACAACTGTTGCTAGGAGTCTACTATGAGTCTCCATGAACCATGTCTGCTGAAGGAACACGAAACTCGTGAGTAAGAAAAATAAATAAAAAACAAAGCATGAACTAGGGGAAGTTTTATTGGAATTCTTTATATGTAACGGTATTTGTTGTTGTCGAGTTTTAAAAAAGTTATTTGAGTGATTAGATTTGGCAAATATGTATTTTAAAATCACCATTTTTGCTTTTCAAAATTCAAACTCAATTTTAAATTGAGTTATGAAATATGCGTTCAAAATAGGTCTGTTTCCGTACTCACACTGTGTATCTTGTGTGTAACTATTTTCTGTTTCCGTACTTTCTGTGCTTAAAATGTGAGAAGTAGATCAAGCATAAATCGCTCTCTCGAGCACAGAAGTTTACCAGATTGTGCTTGAACTCAAGACTGCGAGTAAATTAAGAAGAAGCATCAAGAAGAACAAGCATATTTCAAATTGACGTTTGTTTATGTTTTGCTATTATTAAATTCAAAAGTTGTGCGACGATAAGTTGATTTTCAACTGAAATTGTCAAAATTTACAAATTCAAAATAAATATTTTTGCTTTAAACAAACAAATTGACGATAATTTCAATTGGCGCTATTTACGTTTGACACGTCTGCTGTCAGCATCAGCTGTTTTGTGCTCGAAACTTACTAGAAGCTGTTTCCGTACTTTTGCCACTATTCTTAAATTTAATTTTACTCTCGCAGCCCGAACTTTACACAGAACTTACACAGTGTAGAGTACGGAAACACACCTAATATCAGAACCTTCAAACTAGAGTTGAGTTTTCCATTCAAATAATGTTGAACAGTAATTAAGCGGCACAATGTTTTTAAAAATGCTTTTTTAACAGCGTTTTATAAATTTTTTGGACACATTTTGTGGCAATTAATAAATAAATAGGGACCGTAAACTAACTTCGAAAGGCAAAAAGATTCGTGACCAAATATTTTTCGCTTGAAAGTACAAATTTCTTTTTCAAGCCAAAAAAAAAATACAAGTACCAAGCCATAAAGAAGAGGATGTAACCTGAAAAATCTTACTTTTTAAAGGCATAATTTTTAAAAAAAGTGCCGAAAACTTAACATTTTTTTAATCGATTTTTTTAAACCGATAAGAAAACTTGGTTTTGCGCCTAAAATACAAACCACACAACAATTTTTTTCAGAAGCTTTTGGTATAATAGTTGTGAAAATATATAACGGTTTTGATGATTGGAAATTCTTTCTTCTGGCTTGTTAACTGGACTTATAATGGGTTTACGATATTTTATTGGTCACTGCTTACGAATCTGCTCTCAGAATAAAGAGATGCTGGGTCCATGATATACAGTGGTGGAAAAAATAATAGAAATAGTTTCCATGTAGTTCTTAGTGTCGAAATATTTAAAGAAAAACAAACTTTAGAAGAATTATCACTACTGAATACTATGGCTTACCAATGGAACTTAATATTTATTTTCTGATTTGCATAATTTTTAATACCCTTATTATGTTAATCCTATTGTAATAGAAATGATAGAAAAATTACGAAAAAAAATAGAAACAAAATAGAATTATTCTTACAGAAACGTGTATAACAGGGGCCCAATTCTCTAATAGTGAATAAAGCAGTGTACACGATATTTTGTGTACACAACGAGTTTCCGATTCAGTAGCTTTGAAAATGAGTTTTTAATTTAAAAAAGTGTACAAAATCAAGAAATTTTCATCACTGGCTTTTTTCTGTGGGTTTATTGATCCATTTTTTTTTTTAATTGTTGGTGTGAAATGCGCGGCAACTTTTGGGATTTTATTTTTCAAAATTTTGAGTACATTCATTAAACAATTCCATCGAACATTTTGTTCAAAAGCATGATAGAATAATTTTACCAGGTAGTGTTGACAAATGTCGATTCTCTCAGCTACAAGTAAACGAACTCTTGTCAAAAACAGCTGTTCGTTGTTATATTCGTTGGCCACATTCAGCTGTATCAACTATTGTGACAGCAACACATCGGGGAGCGCTATTATCGGTGTTGAAGTTTCAGAAAAATTGTCAAGTTTATGAAATATCAAGCTTTGTATCAAATACGAATGGAAATTTTACCGACAAATTAAAAATTTTCTATTTTTAAATGCATTTTAATGCGCAACTTCATATTTATGTGTATCAAGTTTTGACTTAGCAGTTGGCAACTGTTGGCTACGCTGAATGTAACCAGTGAAAATTAATTGTATGCTATGACGGATTGTGAGCGCTCTCTTTCTTGTTATATTTTTTGACAAAAGTCCGTTTCCAACAGAAACGTCAATACTACCTTGTAGTAATTATATCATGGTTCAACAGCAAAATATTTTTATTTAGCAACTTGATTTTTTATTAGCTCGATTGTGTACATTTGAATTAACTGAATAGCATGAGTTTAAATAATGTACACTTCCAATGAATGTGCGCTCTTACATTTTGTGTACACTGATTTTTCCACAGGTACAGAAGAGGGCCCCAGCTATCTAAGCTAAGTATGGATGAAGTTGATAACTTCAAAACTCACTACTTTTAAGAAAAAGTTTTTTATCTACATTTTTATACAAAAATTAGTATTTCAGTGACGTGGAGTTCATTAAACCGGTTCTAAAAGGAAAATCATCAAAAACCTCAGAAATAAAAAAAAAAATCTACGCGAGACATATCGGAACGGAAGTGACCGTGGCATGCAGGTTAAGTGTGTGGCTTAGCATGCTCGGAGCCCGGGTTCGATCCCCAGCCGTGGCGAAAAGTTTTTTCAATTAAAAATTTTTCTGATCGGTCACCACCTCTCTGCAGACAATGGCAAACCTCAGAGAGTAAATAATGCCATGTTAAGCTTCTTGAGAACATGAGCCGTTCGGAGTCGGCATAAAACATGTAGGTCCAGTTCTCGGTCAATTGTGTGCAAAAATTCCAAAGAATCCAAAGAAGCTCGGTCAAAGTCCTTTCAAGGGCTGAAATGGCCAATTTGTTTTTTTTTTTTTAATTGTTTAACCAGAAAAAATGGTCAGAAAACGAAGAACTACAACATTATCCGACAAACAGATGGAGCGGAAATCAAAACAGAACTCATTTTACACCTGGAAACAACTTCAAAATGATTAAAAAATACCAGCAATGAACTATGAAATAAGGTATCGATTGAATGAAGCAGTATTAATGGGCGGAACTTCAAAAAGTTCTCTATTTCAGCTTGAAGGATATCAAATTGAGATTTGTTTTTATGAACAAACATGTCTTTCTAGAAAATTATTAAAATTTTCTTTGTTCAACTGCAACAAAGGTTAATATCTTCGGATCTGACAGGGTCAAGTCTGTGACAGACACCACAAAAACCAATAACATGTGGAATGATGGCCGTGATGATGCTGCTTCTCTTTATTTGTTGCAGGTTCTATTTTCTTGACTAAGGATACCATTTGCGCTTTGGACAGGGCTGCCAGGCCTCGATCTTCACGTGGATTGTCCTTTACGTCAATTGTCGCTTCTACAAAATTATATAAAATAATTTTTATTATGTTACTAGCGGATGTAACCCGGTGTTACTCAGGGTTGTGCCTTGATTATAGAAAAAGGACGATTTTCAAAACTGCTCTCATTTTTAAATTTTTTAAATTTATAATTTTTTGGGATTTTGGCCCCTCCTTCCGTCGAAAGTGTTTAGTCAAATTTCCGTAAAACTGTACCTGATTACAAGAAAAATGACATCTTCAACGTCTCGATCTGACTTCTGGTTTTTGAAGAAAATAGTTATTATAAGCATGCATTTAATATGCTATATTATCTCAAAAAAATTCCAATTTTAAAAAAATCCTATAAGCATCGATTCGATTTGTGGATTGTTTTCGTTCAACTTCGGTTTTTGTCGATACTGTTCGGTCAATTTTTTTTCATATTTATATAGCTTCTGCTCGTATTCATTAAACTTCTTTTTTTTCATTAGTCTTTGGTTCTTGAATTCGTTTGCCTTCAGCTCATTCCTTGATTTTTGTCGAAAGATCTTTTAAAAGCATAGGATCTATTTCAGTAACAGATACAAATGCCTACTAAGTTTAATCAAAATCGGTTCATCCGTTTTGTTGTGAATGAGCCAAACATAGTTAATTGACTAAAGCGCCCTCTCACGGAAGTTTTCTGAAATTTAATTAGCCTTAATTCTGTTGCAGGGTCAGGTTATTTCACGTACCAAATTTTAGTAAAATCGGTCAAGTCATTTAGGAGTTATGGAGTCTTAAAAATGCTCTCCTTAAGCACCCTCTTGCGGAAGTCTTTGGAATTTTTTATATCTTATGTTTTATCTTGGATGCAGTTGAACCTTCATACCAAATTTCATTGAAATCGGAAATTAAAATTAATCTATGAAAAGTATTTCTACGTTTTCAAGCCAGATAAGCCATTTTTTGAGTTTTGACTTTGAAATATCCATACATCTAGAAAACAAGAAACCGAGGGAATGCAAAAATCTTTATTTATACCCTAAACCTGAAAGGTGAGGGTATATTAACTTTGTGCAAACTTTTGTAACGCATAGAACGAAGCGAGTCCGGTATAGAAAAGTATATATATTCTTGATCAGCGTCACCACGTGAGTCGAGCTATCTATGTCCGTCCGTCCGTCCGTCCGTATGTGTGTTGTCCGTAAACACAGGATAAGAAGAAGGAGTCGAGAGAATTGGATGAAACTTGGTACACATGGTCACATGCACCCAAGGATCTGCACTATTGAATATTTTTGGAATCCGCCCATGGACACGCCTACCTCCCATACAACGCAATAATTTAAAACTGCATAACTCAGCTCATAATAAGCCTACAACAATAAAATTTGGTATGTGTGTGTTTTATATCAACACAAAGATGTCTTTGAATAAAAACTTTTTAACAAAAAAAAAACCTACTTCAAAATCACTACAAAGTAAAAAATAATTTTAAATTACTTTTACTATTTATTTCTTGGTCAAACTTGATCATTTATTTATATTCATTATTATATTGGAAATCTTATGATATCAATTATTCTGAATTTTTTTTTATTTATATCATAAATATATTAATTTTTTATGATAATAGAACTCAATAAATAAGGTTATGTTTGTCATAGAGAAATTCAATTTGGTATGCATGTATTTTATACCAAAACTAAGGTGTGTTCCAAAATTGGGAGTAATCCGAACACGCCCACCTCCCATAGCGAAAGCACAATAAAGGCATTAACTGTGAGCTACAGGAATAAAACTTGGTATGTGTAAATTTTTCATCAACATTTAAATGCATATAAAATTAGGCTTCATCCGCTCACGGAGACGATCATTTACAATAAAAATTTTTTGTTTTTGAAAAGTAGGTTTAGGGTATTTCATAGTCGGCCTAGACCGACTTTAGACTTTCTGTACTTGTTTTATTTTTATTTTTATTTTTATTTTTATTTTTATTTTTATTTTTATTTTTATTTTTATTTTTATTTTTATTTTTATTTTTATTTTATCTTTATTTGTGTTGTGTTGTGTTGTGTTGTGTTGTGTTGTGTTGTGTTGTGTTGTGTTGTGTTGTGTTGTGTTGTGGTGACCGTGGCATGCAGGTTAAGTGTGTGGCTTAGCATTCTCGGAGCCCGAGTTCGATCCCCAGTCGCGGCGAAAAGTTTTTCAATAAAAAAGTTGTTCTGATCTGTCACCACCTCTCTACAGGCGATGGCAAACCTCAGAGAGTAAATAATGCCATGTAAAGCTTCTTGAGAACATGAACTCTAGCCGTTCGGCATAATACATGTCGGCATAATACAATAATAATACATGTAGGTCCAGTTCTCGATCAATTGTGTACAAACATGTAATAACACACACAACACAATTTATCATAAGAAGTTCGGTAAACGTCCTTTCAAGGGCTGAAACGGTCAATTTATTTTTGTTTTTTTTTTTTTGTTGTGTTGTGATCAGTGTTGCCACAAAAATATTTCAAAATTACACAAAGTTTTCCAAAAATTACACAATTCTGATCAAATTACACAAAGTTTTTATTTAATTTTATTATATTTTTCCTTTATTATTAAAAGAATATTAGCAAAACGATAAAAAACAAATTATTTCAATGAAGAATTCCTTTAATTCTTCTTGAATAAGAATACAATAAGAGTACATAAAAATATCTCGGATTACATATACAACTGAGGTTATCAATTATTTCTATTTTAATTTGGACATGCCTCTGGCTAAAAAAAAATTGTCCTCTACTGGTATTTATTCCTTCCTTGACAAAAATTAAGGAATCTATTCAGTCTTTAGTCTATTTCTTTTGTCAGTTTAACAATTCTTTAAAATACTAAATGTTCATTCGACCGAAACATTGGAAAATAGAAGTATTAAAGGAATCTTATGACGACCCTAAGATTAGGAAAAAGTTCCTCTCCGATAGGATTTTTAGACTAAAAACTTTTTACAATTACAAAATTCACTATTTACTTTTGAAGAATGTGATTATAGAGTGAAAAACTGTGGTGTTAGTGCATTCACAATTTTTTTCATTTCATGATAGCTGCCATTTATTTTTTTTCTTTCAACTACAAATTTACACAAAATGCTCACAGTACATCGACAGTACAATCGTTTTGAAATTACACACGTTTTATCTAATAACACAGAAAGTGGCAACACTGGTCGTGATACTTGTACCAATGTGGTTAATTCTATGAAACGAAGATGTCATGAAATTATCAAAAACCAAAGGAGAACGACTGAAATACTTACAAAACTTATGTTTTTTTTATATTTTGAGTGGTAATGATAATTATTTAGTTTTCTGTCCATGGGACTTGAGCAATTTTGAAATGAAATTTCACGTTGTTTGTGGTAATTATGATTTTTTAGTCATATCTAAGGACTATAAACCTTAACTACTTAAAACGTGTAAAAATAAAAATATGTGTAAAGAAATACTTATCAAATTAATAATTATCGTACATTATTTTTCGTCTCTTATATTAGGAATAATTTTTTATTTTTGAAATTGCATTTTAGATTTGTAACCAGAGAACTTTTAACGCTTTGTTGTACATAAATAGCAACACCAGGTTAGTCTATGAATGCTTCTAATAGACTGGCATTCACAAAACTAATTTGAGTTTGTTACAAAAAGAATCAACGAACTAGCATAAAGCACTAGAAGCAGTTGAACTTTTATTGTTTAAACAAGCAAATATCAATACTTGTTATTGTACTGAATTAATTAAATTAATTAATTAATTAATGTTTTTTAAATCTTATTTTTGCGGTACTCTCAAAACTGGAGAACTTAGCAGACAAGGTCAATGCCCGTACTTTTTATAAACGAATTTATTTAGAACTTCTGCACAATATCTTCGAGCAAATTTCACCGACTTTAGTTCAATGAAAATATTAATATATGCTTCTCTGACTAAGGAATATGATCGAGATATAATGTTGAAACAGGTATCGAACGAAAACATTGCTTTAACTTCTATTTATATAAATTCGAATATACTCAGAGCATTTGTGCATTAGTTGTACAGAGCTTCTTCTCTGAGCATAGTCAGCTGCTCAGATCAAGTTTTGAGATCAGCTCTAGGCAGTGTTGCCAAATTACACGATATATCGTATTTTGCCCGATCTGAGTCTCTGTGGACGATGTCCCGATATATGAGATAAAAACACGATCTGCAAAAAAGCAATTACGACACAAGATCTAAAATACTAAATTTATTAAAACGGAATAACTTTAACTAAAATGCGAAAGCTTTTATACACATTTCATGGAAAAATATCACAAAATGGATATTATTTTTGTTAATTTTTATCTATATATATAAAAATGGTGTGAAAAATGTATAGTAATTCATCAATTGAGAACGGCTGGACCGATTTGGTTCAATTTTTTTCAGTTGTTCGTATTTGCCTGGAGAAGGTTTTTACGAAAGAAAATTTTGGGAAAACCCTCCGGAAAAGTCGGAAAATTGGGAAAATCGAAATTTTATTTTTTGTATGGAAATTTGTGTGCAATTGTTCCGGAATGGCTTTTCAAATGGAAAAATATAAAACTCTTATTGAAAAACTCGGAAAATTCCGGAAAAACGTGAAAAATTTTAACTCTGGAGTTTATCTGAAGGCGTTGAATTGTGGCGAGTCGAAGTTCGCCGGGTCCGCTAGTATAATATATAAAAAAATTGATATGCACTCATAAAAAATATAGCTATATATACCAATCCAAAAAATTAGTTTTCCTTTGTCGTATTTAAATCAATAGTTAGGAATAAACGAACTAATTTCAAATATATCTACTAACAATCTCTTCTATCGCCCTATAGATGGGGTATTTACATATATTATTAGTTGTACCTTGTACAGTACTACAGGGCTGTACCGTACTATAGAAACTTCAAAGTTGTACTTTGTAGTTGTACACGACGAAATACGATATGGGATAGAAAAAATCCCGATATGGCGCATTGGTTTTCTGGCAACACTGGCTCTAGGTGAATCTGAATCTGGTCATCAAGAAACAAATCAGTCTTGTTTTATTTCGCATGTGAAGTTGTTGACAGTGAACAAGTATTGAGTGCGCGTTGCTTTTTTTCAGCAATTCTACATCGATTAGTTGTGTTATCAGCGTGCAATAATGTATAAGTTAATACTATTATTTGCGTTTTGTAGCTTGAACTCAGTGCTAACATTCCAAGTTCCAGATGTAAAATTAGAACTTTTACCAAAAGGATTTCGTGTTTCTATACCAGGTAAGATGTGTACTTTTTATAGGTGATGGCAGTAACCTCTCTTGAGGTTACTTAAGCTTTCAGTAAAATAAATGAATCCACTTTATTTGCCATTTTCAATACTGTTGCTGTTGGATTGTGTTTAGCGGTGGGTACTTTTTTATTTCCAAATGTTTTTGCTTTATATTTATTATACGTGCTACTTTAACCTTAACTTGTGGCTTAGATAGGGATTCTCAGTAATTTGGGGTTTTTTATTTATTTATCATTAGAATTCAATCTCTTTCGTAGATGAAGAAAGTTTTTTTAAATTTTGCCCAAGCAAAAATCTATACTTTGCACCATTTTCAGCACTCTTGAAATGTTAAAAATGCAATTAGTATAGAAACATCTCTTATCAAAGTTTGTCAACATCAACATTTATTAATTAGAAATGATATAACAACCACGCTATTATATTTGTAAATTATATATTGATTAATTTTAAAACAGCCAGAAAAAAACGAGAAATTCTCATAATAAGATTGCAATTTTTCGAATTTTTATTTGTTTTTAGAATTTGGAAGAGTGAGTTGTGAGCAGTGGCGTAGAAAGGGAGAAGCTTAAGGGGATAGATGCCTCTTGGATGATTTTTTTGCACTGATATACATACATATATGAAGCATAACAAAAGCTAATAAATAGTCAATTAACTAGCCATTTTTTTACCAGAAAAAAATGTCATTAAGAATATGTAAATATTTTACCGTAAAATGTTATCATAAGATGTTGACTGATATCTTGTGCTAGGATTTATTTTTCATTTTTATTTGTTCAATTTTAGTTACATATATGCAAATCAAAAGTATCCAAATAAACTAGACTAGATCGATTGGCTCTTATCGAAGTTTAAGTAATGCTAACGCTAAGCAACTGCGGCAACCTAGTATAGTTCGGGGAACTAGGTACACTTAAGCAATGGCATGAAATTCAAGCTATTTTAGTGAATTTGAACGAAGAAACTATTGTGAAAAACGGAAAGAGCTGTGAACCTGTTGATATCAACAAATATTTATAAAGTTTTGAAATGAGAGGAAGGAGCATTATATACTCCTTGTGTATTGTTTTCTAATGTTGGTATGCAATGATCAGAACCATTGTGAGCACTAGTGAGAACAAAGTTCGACAACTGAAAAAGGCAAACGAGGTCTTTTTAAGATTGGATTGGATTCCCGTTGCAATTTAAACTGTAACGTTCAATATGGTGGTGACCGTGGCATGCAGGTTAAGTGTGTGGCTTTGCATGCCCTGAGCCCGAGATCGATCGAGTGGTTAGCGTGCTTGACTGCCAACTCAGAGGTATGCGAATCCCGGTCTAGCCTTGGTCCTACGCTTTAACCTTTATATAATCCTTTCCTCATTTCTAATCAACTAAAACTAAAAATTCATCAATATATACGATTTTGGAAGTTGTAGTTGGTGGTAGAGATGTTTGTGGACACTTGCCTCAGCTTCAAATTTGTATGTTGATATAGCGCTCTGCCACACATACAACACTTGAATCTCTTGTTTTCACTTTCTCTCCTACTTATCTATCTCCCATTTCCGAACTAAGGCAGACTTGACTAGCTTTGACCCCTGAAATCCTTGGTTCAAAGCTAAAAAAAAAAACATTGAATGCTATACGCGTACTGCGCAAGGGGTATATTAATTTTGTCACGACGTGTGTAACGCCCATAAGGAGACGTGGTAAGTATAGAAAAGTACATATATTCTTGCTCAGCATCACCATGTCAGTTGATTTAGTCATGTTAGTCCGTCTGTCCTTCTGTCTGTAGGCACGATTTTGCAGACGGAATTTTGAAGCTATCGTGCTGAAATTCGATATTTAAGCTTTTTTATAAAAAACCAAGATCAAGTTCGAGAATGGGATAAATCGGATGAAAACCACGCCTACCTCCCATACAACCCCAATATTGAAAACTCCATAAAGATACAAGTACTTAAGATACTCAGTACTGTCAAAACTGAGGTGTGTTAGAAAAATAGGCATCAAAAACTAACTAACACGCCCACCTCCCATACAACCCCAAAATTGAAAACTTTATAAAAAGGCTTGTATTTCCTTTGCAGGAAAACAATTTGATATGAATATATTTTAGACGTTATTAAAATAGTAATGTTTTTAAATCTCATAAAAAAAGAGCTTCAATTAAAGATTTTGTAGCTCTTAAGACCATTATGAATCGGCCGTGGGGGATTTAAACTTCGGCCAAGTCGAAGATACATCTATCTACTTTTAAGAATAGTTTACAAAGAATGATTTGTTGCTGAATTAGAACCATTGAGACAATTGAGCAAAGAAAGCAATTTTTACAAAAGTAAAAAAAAGAAACAACAGTTGAAATTTCTAATTCCTAAAACATCGCTGGAGAAAAGTGGATCGAATTTAAAATAGTACTGAACTTGTTCCAGTAAAAAACAATACCCTTTTACTTTGATCAAACTGACGCTTCCCAGCAAAATCTTCGCTTACATGTAATCGAGAAAGTAGTCCAGAAAATTTAATTCATCGATTACCCTTCGATTACCCAAACAAGCTTGGAATAAGCTTTAAACAAGCTTACAAACGTAAGCCTCAAACTTGGATAACGCTTTCATTTACTATTGTAGAACGCTTACATGTAATTGTAGGATAAACGAAAGTGAACCCTTGGAATAATATTCCTTACTGCAAGCTTAATCCAAGTGTTGTTTTTACAATTGGATATAAGTGTTTTAATAAGCTTTTTCTAAGTGTGCTACATTCAACAAATCAATTAGCACTCGCGAAAAATTTTTTATTCCGTGGCTCAGTTGGTAAGCCACTTTTTTATTTCATTTGTTGTGATTTGGACATCCAAGGTTCAATTCCCAACCAGAAGATTTTTATTTTTGTTTATTTTTTATTTTCGTTTGTTAAAATTGAAGCATAAATTTATATGAAAAATTGCATACCTTCAAACATTTTTGTGTTTGCTACACCAGGGATCGAACGCGCGAACCACCGCATATGAGTCGGACACTCTAACAGTTTGCCGTAAGCCTTATGGCTGCTGAGATGTTAATAAACAAACAAAACAAAATCAAAATAAAATTCATTTATGTATGTATATATGAGAGCATCACAACTTTGAACAGTTGTAAAACTATTGCCGTTGTCAGCGTTTTCTAAGTATGATTGCAAAACACTTGCTTGATGCAAGACTTTCCAAGTATTATTGTACATCACTTGCTTTTTGTGTTTTACGCAATAGTTATAAAAAGCAACTTGGAAATTTACTAGCTGGGCAAGCGTTTTTCAAGCGTGTTTGGATAAGGCTTGCTTTTTGTATTGCATGTAAGCTTAATCCAAGCACTATTTTTAAATGGTTGATTGGGTTGATGACGCTTTCGCTTGACGTGGAAGTACTTATGTATGCGCTTATTCAGCTTGACGAATAACTACTTCTCAGTAAACAATTATTTATCAACAACTAAGAAGTTCTTTAATAACATTTATTTCTTTAATAAATAAATATTGAATATATTTCATTTCTCATTGCATTTTCATTTATTTAGACAATATTAGTACAATAAGATGCAATGAGATCTTTTAATAGTACACAGAAAAAATTATGGCGGTTAATATGATTAAAAAGCAGGTCAAGCTGATGAAACGGTGATCACTATGCGGTCAACACCTCCTAGGTGTTAACGCAACAAATCTTCTGTTAATTTGAATAATTTTTGCAAATTTAATTTTGAATAAAATTTTATTATTTTGAATAAAATTCTTTAATGTAACGAAAAAGAATTATTCAAATTTACAAAAATTTTTTCAAACCACCGAAAAATTCTTCACATTAACAAAAAAAAAATTCTATAATTAGTGAATAGTTCAACAAAATATCTTCAAAATGACTATTTTTATTCTTCATATTGACGAAATAATCTTCAATTTGAATAATTGTTTTCTTCGATATAACGAAATCTTATTCAATATTAGTAAATTCAGTCTTCATTTTAACGAACTATTATCAATATGACTAATATATTTTTCATTACCACATAATTTTCTTCAATTTGACTTATTCATATCAAAAATGTTCTTCAATTGGACTAAATTTTTTTCTTCATATTAATAAAATTTTATTCAGTATGTCATTTTTTTTTCTTTACAATTATTTCATTAGTCATATTGACAAAATATTCTTCTTTTTGAAAAAAATCTTACTTTGTTTTAATTCATTTTATTAAAAGCACTATTTATTGGTTACAATATGTTACATAAAATGTTTATATATATAAAATTTTATATATATTTATAATGTTTTTTAAACTGAAATTATTTTAAATAAATGAATTCATGAAAAATTAAATGGATAAAATTTGATTTTCAATACTTTCAAAACAGTTTCATTAAGATTAATAATGCATTCACATTTTAATTTAAAATAAGAAAAATTATCTTTTATAACTGCGCTTTTACTCAGTTCAGTTTGGATATAAGTGTTGTAATTTTGGGACTTTGGATATCGAAATCGGAATCTGTAAATAAAAAATAAAATAAATAAAAAAACTATACGATACAATGTTATAATTATGTCGCATGATTACGAATAAATTCTAAATGATTAACAATAACAAATCTCCTCACAGTTTACTTCTGGTTTGCTTATTTAATTTGTTTATTAAAAAGAAATTTGAATGAATTTTAAAATGTTTCTGGTAAATTATGTTTCTGGATATACTTCGAACAAACTCATTAATCCGCACATATTCGAATAAAAGCATAATAAAATATATATTAATATAACTACTTACGTGTGAATTTGTTGTATAATTTTCAAGTTGCATTCAATTGTTATTTGGAGACCAATTGGAAGAGGATGAAG
This sequence comes from Tetanocera ferruginea, assembly GCA_958299015.1. NCBI lineage: Eukaryota > Metazoa > Arthropoda > Insecta > Diptera > Sciomyzidae > Tetanocera > Tetanocera ferruginea. The sequence goes on along the minus strand of OY282644.1, from coordinate 34,753,534 downwards.
TTAAAAAAATTGTTGAAGCTGTTCCGGCTGTATTGAAAGTTACACATCTGAGTCAATTCCACACTCTAAAAGAAAATTAAATAGTTAAAAATGAAAACTTTGGAATCTATCAAGGGTACTTACCAAAAAGATTATTAACAATATCAAATTTATCAATCACTGCCTCCGTGAGCTTTAACTTTAAAAGCATATTTTTTAATTCTTCTTTTTCATCCATCTATGACTTATCCACTTGAAAAATGTTTTTAAATGACGCCTATGATGCCAAAAATTGTAGATATACTCATATATTTCAAAGATAACTGTACTTTGTAAAGAAATTTTTTGACTTTAAATAAATTTCTTCAATTTGAAGAAAATTCTTTAATAGTGAAGAAATTTCTTCAATCATTCTTCATAGTGAAGAAATTTCTTCAATATTACAAAATTGAAAAATGCATTATTCAAATTGAAGAAAATTTCTTTTATGCGATGAAATTTTAAACGAATTTTATTCGGAGTGAAGAAATTTCTTCAATAAAATACAATTGATAACGTATACGTAATATGTTAACTTGAATTAAAGCACAACAAAATTCCTTGAATTCGCTATATAAAGAAAATTTATGCGATATAAGATAATACAAATTAATTAAATTAATAGATATTTCAATAACATATATATTTTCAGCTAAAGCATTAATATAATATACAAAAAATTTGGGTTATTAAAACAAAAAATTTCTTAGTAATAGAAAATTTCATGATATTTTTCACCCAAAATTTATTCGAAAATTTGAAAAAGTTCCCTTTACTTTGAATTAATTTAAAAATAAGAATAAAAATAAAATAAGAAGCATAATTAAAGAAGTTTTTTCAATATAAAACCATCAGATTTAATAAATTTGTTCAAAATAAAAGTCTATTTTTGTCACTAAAACTAGGTTAATTTTTTCAAATGATAAAATTTTGTAACCATGAACTTCTTTGTTTAAGAATAAGTTTTGTTCACTTATAAAAATCAATCATCCAAATGCCTAAAAAATTTTGTAAGGTTTAGTCAATCTCAATAAAATCTTCGTAAATCATTAACAAAAAAACTTCAGTTAAATTCACCTACCAGATTTTAGTGAATTTGATGAAATTTCATTAGTTAATGAAACTTATTCTTCAAGTTAACGAAATTTTATCAATCTCTCAAAACTGATGAAAGTATTTATTCAAATTGAATATGATTCTTCAATAAAACTCCATAAAATTCAATGAAATTTCTTCAAAACAACGCACAATTTTTGTAAATTGAATGAGCTAATATGTTTGCAATGATGAAATTTTGTAAGCTCAAAATTGGATTTTTTTCACGAAATTTTGTTATTTTAACAAATCCTCTTCAATATGAATAAAAATTTGATGATTTTTATTCAATTTGAATACAGCTTCTGTTAAAAATTTACAAAATATTTTCGTTCAATTCACCAACCAAATTTTAATGAATATGAAGATTATTTGTTAATACAACGAAAAAATATTCAATATGAATAAAAAATTGATGAAATTTTTTCAAATAGAATAATCGTTCTGTTAAAAAGTTACAAAATTTTTTATTCAAATCCACCTCCAATAATTTTTTCTGTGTACAATAACAATGGAGAATTGTAAATATTGAATTGAACAAATTTAATCAATGAATCATTGAATCAACAATTGAAACAATTTTAATCATTAAAATGGGGAAATACTTTTATTGAAAAGATACATGTATTTATAATAAATTAAGGAATAAAAATTTATAAATTATAATTATAAAACCATTAAACAAAATTTTTGAGCATCAGACATTTTCTGCAAAAAACTATGTTTGGAATTAAAATGATTTCGTTGAAGACTTTTCACATGAATGCTAAAACATCCTTTAGTTCTGGAGGCTACTTTTACTAAATAGAGAAGAAAGTGGTTAAGTTATTAAGTGATATCAAGCTATGGTTATTTGTTCTTAACTTTTATTCTGTTTTCTATGTATAATTTGCAAATTTTATATTTTTCCAACGTTCTTATGAAAATTTAGTTTTGGATGTTAGATTAATTTTAAAAATTTGACGCAAAAAACAAAAGTCAAACAAAAATGTTCAACAATTTAAAAAAAACAAATATCTGAAAATCACAAAAGCCGTGCATTACTAATTGTATTACGAGTAATACACAATAGAATGCATTATTGGTTAATCAACATTTATGTAATGCATTTTAGAATTGAATGAAATTCAAGGCTTTACAAAAAATTTTGCTTGGTTGATGGCATAGGAAACGACAATTCTCCCAAGAAACATTGCTTTGTATTATAACTATTTATACCAGTTGCATTATGTATAGTTCTAAACTAGTCCTTTTTGCTAGACAAAAAGTTTTAAGCTTCATTTAAAACAAATTATGAAAAGAAAATAGTGGGAGATAGGGATAGCACTCTGGTCAGTTATTAAGGCCTTTAAAAGCAGTTATTAATACGAATTTATCTTAGCTTTTTTATATCAAGATATTATAAATTATATAATGTGGTTCACTAATAATGTGTATTCCTTTTAAAATTGAAACAAGTTTGTCAACAAAAAAATTTCGTCCCCTCCATTGCAAATAGCTATCTACGTTACTGATAGTGTATAAGATCTCGCTCTCAGCTTCTATCGAGAGTACCTTTATAGCTTGATTTTAATAGATAATCTAGCTCAGAGTTGTAAATCTCATTACTCTTTTAACTCACTTACAACAACTTCAATATTTTCGTTTGTGTGCATTTTTGTTGTTTACTAGGGTTGTAAGATATCAAAGTTATTGCTGCTGTTGTGTGTATTTTGTTGGTATTTTTATGTAGCCCACAATCAAAGCCCACTAGTTTTTTTTTGTCGTGATATTTTTAGTTTAGCTATTTTAAATTTCTTTAAGGACAATATTGAAACATACTGTGTTTGCTTTTTTTTAAGTTTTTGTATCGCCCTGGAAGTTATAATTTTTTTTTTTTTTGAGGATTTGTAATCTAACTCTAACGCTGAACACCTCTGATCTAGTTGATGGTAGAATGAACCTCTCTCTCTCTCTCTTTTAGAATTTTCAAAATCGATTTCGTACGGAGTTTTTTGATAATAATAAAAACTTTCGGTTCGCAGCCCTGCAGCTTCTTTATTTGTTATCTAGTCCAGCTGGTCTGTACCTAATCGCTGCTATTTTTATACCCTAAACCTGAAAGGTGAGGTTATATTAACTTTGTGCAAACGTTTGTAACGCATAGAACGAAGCGAGTCCGGTATAGAAAAGTATATATATTCTTGATCAGCGTCACCACGTGAGTCGAGCTATCTATATTCGTCCGTGTGTTGTCCGTAAACACAGGATAAGAAGAAGGAGCAGAGATAATTGGATGAAACTTGGTACACATGGTCACATGCACCCAAGGATCTGCATTATAGAATATTTTTGGAATCCGCCCATGGACACGCCTACCTCCCATACAACGCAAAAATTTAAAACTGCATAACTCAGCTCATAATTAGCCTACAACAATAAAATTTGATATGTATGTGTTTTATACAAACACAAAGATGTCTTCGAAAAATGGACGTCATCCGCTCACAGGCACGCCGACCTCCCATACAACCCAAAAATTGAAAACACAATAAATAAGCCTGTGTTTAACCTAAAGAGCTAAAATTTGGCACATATGTTTTTTATGACAAGACAAAGATGGTTTTGAAAAAATGAACGTAATCCGCTTATGAACACGCCTATGTCCCATACAAACCAAAAAGTTTAAAACTCAATAAATAAGGTTATGTTTGTCATAGAGAAATTAAATTTGGTATGTATGTATAAATTTGGTATGAAGAAATTAAATTTGGTATGTATGTATAAATTTGGTATGTATGTATTTTATACTAAAACTAAGGTGTGTTCAAAAATTGGGAGTAATCCGTCCATGAACACGCCCACCTCCCATAGCGAAAGCACAATAAAGGCATTAACTGTGAGCTACAGGAATAAAACTAGGTATGTGTAAATTTTTCATCACCATTTAAATGCAATTAAAATATAGGCTTCATCCGCCCACGGAGACGCCCATTTACAATAAATTTTTTTTTGTTTTTGAAAAGTAGGTTTAGGGTATTTCATAGTCGGCCTAGACCGACTTTAGACTTTCTTTACTTGTTATAATTAACTTTAATTTCTGTTCTTGCAAAATCTTATTGTTATAATATTTTATTTTTAATATGGTCAAGCCTATTAATGATGTTTACTATTTTAGTTTCAATTTTTTTTTATTTTTGTAGCTTATTAATTTTTGTTATTTTATTGTATTGTATTTCTATTTTGTTATAGTTTATTATTATTGTATTCTTGTGCCTTTTATTTTTCTGTTGTTTATTTATCTCATTTCTTTATTTTAATAATTTTATATTTATTTTTTTTTAAGTGTTGATTATATATGTATAAAAACATGTTGTACGCTTAAAGATATTCATGAATCTTACTGTACTAATTTCGAATATTAATAATAAACATAAACATAAACATAAACATAAACATAAACATAAACATAAACATAAACATAAACATAAACATAAACATAAACATAAACATAAACATAAACATAAACATAAACATAAACATAAACATAAACATAAACATAAACATACCATTTTTTGAATAAGAACATAATTCTTCGAACTTTTTTCGCGAATTTTTTATCCTATTTAAAATTAATTTCTTATACTTACAGCAGCATAAAAATAATAGACTTGAATTTCCTTCCATATAAGTTTGGAGACAATTGAACCTCTCAGGAAGATTCCATGGGGTAAAAAAGTTTTTGGGGCCAAATTGACCCCTTGCTATTATCCAGTTTTTCTTGGGAGGTGCTATTATAGGAGGTTAATTTAAACTTTTAAATTTCAATTCAATTTATTTCTTTCGACCAGCTTTAATTCGATTTGCAACATTATTTTTTTATATAAGAAAGTAAACTTTCATTAAATTATTATATTTAAGTTTTTCAAAAGTATGAAGCAAGTTTTTCAGCTTGACATTTTCTGACGTTGAGAAATACATATTTTGTTGGCAACAAGTTGTAAAACTTTTTAACCTCAACTATAAAGGCCTCAACTCGATAAAAATGGAGATTAATTTTAAAAATGAAAATTTAGATTTTTTTGAAAAATACATATTACGAAATTCTACCTAAAAATAAAAAACAAATTTTGTATTTTAATCCTTGAAATGGCTTTGACCGAGCTTCTTTCGATCAATTTTGTTGTCTTTGTTATTAAGTATTTGTACACAATTGACCGAGAACAGAACGTATATGTTTTATGCTGACACCAAACGGCTAAAATGAATGGATTCATGAAATGAAAGACTCTCATGCAATTGCTACGGAAATCCATGTTTGATTTTTGTTTTAGAGGGTTTTGTTTCACGATTCATGTTGAAAATTTTAACTTGAGATTTGGTTAAAATTTGGTTAAATTTTATCTTGTCTGAAAACATTTCTGAAGTACGTTTCAACATAATATGAAAATGGTTTATGCAGTTTATCTAAAATGAACAGTCTTTTCTTCTGCCGGTTTTTAGTGAAATTTTTCTTACAGACATTACAGAAGTATATTGCAGTAAATGTTTCGGTAGAATATTGCCGTTAACTTTTTTATATATTTTGCAAATAATCTTTCCGAGACAACCATAACATTGCTAGAATAACACATGATATTAGGTCTAGGCGACAATTAGAACTTGAATTGTGTTTTCAGTGTAACTAGTGGTACATATATAACTAGTGGTGGTCGTATAGCATTATCAGTTTCTTATACTTTTCTGGTTTCAAGAAAACTGTAAGCTCCTTACTAACAAACAAACTTTTATGTTCTCTTCGCGGTTCTTTAAACAAAAAACAAAAAAAAAAAAACAATCAGTAGAAAATATCAAATATATATTTTACCACAAACAGATTCACCTGGTGTGAAATTCGTCGCCTTCAATATCAATAGAAATCGCAGCTTTAAAGGATTTGAGCCTGGAGAATATTCGTTTCAAGTGGGAGAGCCTGTTAACAATCGATGGATCTATGAAAATACTCAAAGAAATTTTGAAGATGACGATATTATCTATGTATGGATAAATGTACAATATAATCAATACATATATCGTCGGTTTTTAGAGCCTATAGCTGTCGAGCAGTTAATGATAACTACTGAAAGTAATATTTCAAATGCAAATGCTATCACCACGGAAGAGCCTTATGTCATTGATATCAGACGGAATGATAATAAATGCACAGAGTCCATTTCAAAAGTTCAAAATAAGCATGTTTGCAAAGGTGATCTTCTATTCGAAGACAACTTTGATGGAAGTTTGAATTTGAGCAGATGGCAATATGAAGTTCGAGTTGCTTTGGACGTCGGTGACGCGGAGTTTGTTTTATATGATAATGAAGTAGATAACATACATGTAGCCAACGGTATGCTGACAATAGTTCCCACTCTGTGGAATGATGACAAACCGGGCACAGATGTTAAACAAGGCGTATTAGACCTCGGGTTACGGTACACAAAAATGTATTTTCTCCATTAAGTACACTTTAATAATATGTATTATTTTTAGTTGCAGCAGTAAACAAAACATTCTCCAAGAATGCAGGAGTCAGCCTGACGGCAATATTAACATTATATTGCCACCAGTTAAAACGGCACGCATCAATACTAAAGATTTTTTTAGTTTTAAGTACGGACGAGTTGACATACGTGCAAAAATTCCTAATGGCGATTGGATTTTTCCATGTAAGTCATAATAGTTAACCATGGTTATCATTAATTCAAACATATTTAACTTCTAGTATTGCTTTTGGAACCACTTAGAAATAATTATGGCTCGGCGAATTATGCTTCAGGCCAGTTACGCATAGCATTTGCACGCGGAAATAATAATCTTCAGACTCAAGATGGTGAGTCAATTGATGGCAGAACCCTCTATGGTGGCGCTGTTCTTGGTATGACTCAAAACAGACGTCAAGATTCCTTAGTTAAGACAAGTCGTAACACACACTTTGCAAATGATTTCCACACCTACAGCATGATTTGGACACATTCACAAATTATTCTGCAAGTTGATGATCAGGAGTATGGCTCTATTAATGGTGGTTTTGCACAAAACGATTCGTTGAACATAGAATTCAGAAATAAATGGAATGGTGGAGAATATATGGCGCCTTTTGATCAGGAAGTATGCTCAAAAGTAAAAAGACAAATAAGTATAATTAAAAATTTTTTTTTTTCGATTTCAGTTTTATATAACTCTTGGAGTAGCGGTGGGTGGACATGGAGATTTCCCTGACGGTACCACGTCGCAGAATAGAAATAAACCTTGGGTAAACACATCGCCTAAAGCCGCTTTCAAATTTTGGAGCGATCGTAGCAATTGGAAAACAACATGGACCAAACCAGAACTTCAAGTTGAGTTCGTGCGAGTTTATGCAATATAATTTTGACACAAAGCCAAATACACTTCAAAATCTGTTATATATGGAAATTTGTTTTAAATTTTTTAAATTTCAATATCATAGAAAATATACATACATATTTAGGTGCCTCGACTTGTATGAAGAAAAAAAAAGTTCCTTTTGTACCCATTTTAAAATGAACCTTGATGTATTCTATGAGCATTCCCAAAATATTTTGGCTATACCAAAATCCGTCAGTGAGCTAAACCATTTTGCAAAAACCTCCATAAATCATGTTTTCCGTATAAATACTGGCTAGTGTAATAGATGTAAATAAATAAACTATCTTAAATTATAGGCCTGAAAAAGTTATTTCAATCTGCATCAAAAATTTGTATAAATTTGCAATTGGATTAAAGATATTGATGATTTTCATGATTTTTTTCTTAGTTTTTTATATCATTTTCAAAAATTCTACATTGAAACAAACGCTTGAAATAAAAAAAATACAGTATTTTGGATTTTGAAAATTTTATTTTCAGGTAAACTGCTCGCAATTGGAGAAATAAAATAAGAGCCACACTTTATTAAACAAAGAAAAATGTCCAAAATATATGACTGCAGTGCATAACCTTTCCAACGATATCTTGATAACGGCGATCGTATAAGAAATAACAAAGTTATTGGAATTTTTGTGAAAATAATTTTAAAAAAAATGCATGAAAACTTCATTATAATTAACCCAATTGCAAATATTTTCAAATTTTTGATGCAGATTGAACGAACTTTTTCAGGCCTATAATTTAAGACAGTTTATTTGTTTACAACTATTACACGAGTTAATTTATATACGGAAAACATGATTTTTGGAGGTTTTTGCAAAATGGTTTAGCTCACTGACGGATTTCGGTATAGCCAAAATATTTTGGGAATCATCATAAAATACATCAAGGTTCATTTTAGGATGGGTACAAATGAAACTTTTTTTTTCAAGGCACCTTAATACATATGTATACATATATAGTGGCTCACAGCTAATTTGATACACTACCTTTTTTTAACATTGAAGTGCTTTTATTTTAATAATTGAAGAGAATTAAGAAAATATTTGGGTGCCAGTTTATAGGATAATGTATGTAGTCTAACCAAGTAACTTTTTTATTCCTCCAAATGGTTATTTAACAACAGAAAAACTAAAACAAAAAAAAATGCAAAATTTTAAGTCATAGCTTATTTGATACAGTTCAATTTAAACTCAAAAATTGTGTACCCTATAGGTTTTATTTTACTTTTTGCCTTAACAGGGGCTTTCATCCAGTTTGGCATGAATCGACAAGCTTTCGTGTAATGTCTGGTGTAATTTTCTGCCATTTCTCCAGTAGTGCCTTCTGCAATTCTACACTGTTCGAGATTTTGTTTTTACGAATATTATTTTCCAATAAGGCCCACAGGTTTTCAACGATGTCCATATCAGGTGGTGTCATTAAGTGAGGACAGTTCCATATGACAACAGTTCCATGTTGTCTTGATAAGACCGGAATTTTTCGAGTAGGACATGTCATTGGAGCCAAAAAGGTTGAACTTGGATTCATCAGAAAAAATTACGGTGTTCCAGAAGTCTTGCAAACATGCTCCTTAGCAAAAACAAGTCGACTTTGTTGATTTATCTTGCTTATGAAAGGCTTTTTCAAGCTACTTGACCATGGAAGTCACAGGTGCGAAGCATACGATGGACGGTTTCTACACTGCACGACTTACCCAATTCGTGCGTTACCTCGGTAAACAGCTTTGGGGCCGACAACTTCGGGTTTGCCTTATATTTCCGGACAATATATCGCTCATCAGACGCGTTCAAAATTTTGTTTGATGCACTTCTACCGTCATTTTTCACCCGATTCTCGCGAAAAAAGTGTTCACTGATATGCTGTATTGTAGACGCACTTCAATTAACATTTTGAGCAATTTTCCGGACCGATTGCCCATATTCATATTGGTTTAAACCCAAATAAAGCTGCTCAATTATGGTGCGACGACCCATTATTTTAAAGTCTTAAATCAACACTTAGACTTGCGAGATCAAACTAAAAATATGCTGGGACTGACACTGAAAATAACGGTAAATGTAGAGAAAAATAAAACATCGATCAACAACTGGACACTAAAGAGCAGGCATGATCACATAGGTGGCCTTTGTGGCCCTCTTATTAAAATTAAATAAAACTCACCTTTTTTCTTGCGCCGAATTTACGAAGAAATGCACTTGGGAAAATCAACAATAACAAACAACAACAACATAAGGCCACCCCAAACGATACTACATGTCGGATGGACCTGTCATGTCGACCCACATGTAGTACCGTTCATGTGCTTAAAATGAAGTCGGATAGACATGTCCGATAAAAGACAACAATTTTCGACTTTTTGCTCGGTCCATCCGACATATAGTATCGTTTGTGTGCGTGTCCATCCAACTTAGTGCATTTTGTCATTCGGTAACAATTTTTGAGAGAAGCACATCTCGCTCATAAAATAGCAAACATAATAAATGCTGAATTTCCAAAAGAATTTGTTAATATATAAAGATATATCACGGAGATTTGAAAGTGAAAACAGAAAAGTATAAAAATTATGCAAATAAATAAATTTTAGCGCTACAAAATAATAAGTGCGCTCGATGTGTTCTGCATGAAATCTATAAAATAATGAAGTCCGACATGTCCGACCGTGTAGGACCAAAGATAAAAAGTTCCGTTATTTTGTGGAACTACATGTCCATCGGACATTTTCTAAGTTTTGAAGTTACACCGATTTTTTTTAAAATCTGGCACTGTATCAAATAACCTGTGAGCCACTGTGTACAGCGCCGGATTACAACATGGCGGGGCCTGGGGCTAAAATCGACACGGGACCTACTCAAGGTCAGAGCATTTAGCTTGCATCTTTTAACAATCAAAATATTAATTTTTACGTATTTACATGTCTTAACGTGAAACAATAACTCTTGAATTTTTATTTAACATTTTTTTTCTCGATTTAACTGTGGCAAAGCTTTCTATCAACTCGTCAAAGTTAACCGTTTGCAACAAATAATGTTCAATACAAAGTTGCGTTATAACGTTAATAAAACGCGTTATACAATAATTATTGACGACAAGCTTATTTCTGTTTTTAATAGTTTGATGTTTATAAAAAACAAAACCAAACAACTCTCAGAGAGATCCTTCAGGTGAAGTTTTAGAAGCGGAATTAAGTGATTTAATTCACAGAGTAGTTCCATTTGAATATCATTTGAATATACTTCAACAAGGAGTTTTACTCTCACTTCTAATTTTTCGCTTTCACTATCTATTAATTTGCACAAAAATCCAAATAGTCTTACCTGTCCATACGCTTCAATTCTTTTTCTCAATTCTATTGCTATAGTAAGAGAAAAACACCTACCTTTATCCGATAAAAATTTCTGAATTTTAAGGATAACATTTAGAGAAAGCATTCTCTGGAGCAAAGTCTATACCATTTTTCTCTAAATATGATGCCCTTTTTATCATATTCCGAGAAACTTTTTTCTGAGTGTAGCTTATCAAATAAAGCAAAAGTTTCGATTTTGAATCTATCAGCACCAGTCAAATTGATTGTTTTGGGTTCTTTTTTGCAGTTTTTTCTAGTTATTTATCTCTAATAGTCTTCGCAATCAAATCGATTCAGATTCTTGGCACTATTCTCAAACCCTGAAAATTCACTTCGCAAATCTGTTACGAATTCGATAAGTGAAGAAAGCAGCTATCAAATCAGCATTTCCTTTTTGCAAATATTAGTTGGTTGCATTGAAACGTTGCATCTCTTGATGCATTGTCAACATCCACTAAAAATATTGCGACCATTACCAGATGAATTCAGGCCCTACACATAATAGAAAATTTAAGAATAACCATGATTTCTTACAAATATACATTTTTTTAAATTCTAAGGCCGATTACTTCGAAATATTTTTTATATGGCATGTCATGTTTTTACAATTAGCACTTCATATACAAGCGACTACGGGGCCCCTACCTGCTCGGGGCCGGGGGCTGCAGCCCCCCTAGCCCCCACCTAAATCCGCGCCTGACTGTGTATATCTTTTATATTATTTAAAGATGTGTATGATTTTCCGATTGGTTTTTTAAATTTTATTAATTTTTCTCCCAAATTGATGACTTTGAAATAAGAAATGACAAAACTCTGTTAAATTAAAGTTAATTTTAACCCCATCATTTTTAACACATTTTCATCCTTACATTTTCATGTTTGACCGTCTAAATTGACGGTTAACTATTGACAAGTGTCAATAGTTTACCTTCATTCGTTTTTGCTTGTTATAAAATTTTCGGTGATTTCTCTCTGATTTGATTATTGGAGGGCTTGATTTAAAAAATAATTATTTGAATGCCATTTTTATATTCACAAATGCACCTGGTTTGCTTTCAACAGGGTAGAGATAAGAATGGCTGGTGTTCTTTTGCCTCATGACCATTGTGGTCATTACCTGGATGGCAACGGGTAAACTACTAACGCAGTGTTGGAGCTAACAAATTTGAGTATGCTGAAATATTTGCGTCTTTGTTACTGCGTCAGGCTTTGACGTTAAGGCCTGAATATTCTCCAACAAAGGAGATTCTATACGACTTGTACTGTCCTTTGCAGAAAGAGGAAATCAGTTCAAGATCGTGTCCTATCTGCAGCTTGTATATCGCTTCAAAAACATCTATGAATTATCATAAGTGAGTTTTATGTATTTTAAAATAAATCGGATTAAAAAGTACTATTTAAATAAATCATTATTAAGGAGGCATATTCACAAAAACACTGAACTTGGAGCTGCACGGGTGCAGCCTTTACAGGTACTTAGGTATTTCTTTGCATAAGAAATGAGGATACAGCTGAATGCGTCGATATGGAATCAATCGAAGAATTCTATTTCGAAGAATCTCCAAAGTTTCCAGCTTCTTCAATGCCAGCGATTGAGAGCATCGACTCTTGGATTGAAGATGGAATAGTTCTTATTGATGAAAATAATTAATTAAATGATTAAAAATGATTCTAAAATTTATCTAGTCATGATAGTACACATACTAAGAGCTAGACAAGATAATAATATTTTTTAAATATTTTTTTAATCAGTTAATTTTGTATTTCATATACTGTGTTACTTAATACGGGGGAGGGGGTACAATAAAGTTGAAAATCGGTCAAACATTTGAAAAACTGGGCGTAATTGGTTGACTTCCACGTCCATCTCTTCAACAACAAAAATGTGTATATGTGGATGTCTAACGTACTATACATGTTGCATTATTGAAATTTGGAATAAAGCTACAAGAAGTCATTACCAAGAGAATGCAAAAGAAAATTGAAGGACTGGGTGTGGTACCATTTCCTAAAAATTTGTGAAAGACTTCAAAAATAAAAGAAATATTATGGTTGCGAAAAATAAATGCAAAAAATATATATAGAAATAGATTAGAAATTTTGTTGTTTCTTTTGTTTTTGTTGTTCTCCGGTAAGCTTGTTCAAGCACTTATTCATTTACTCGCTTGTATTTCGTTTTCCTCTTTTTTTTATTCTACATATTAAGTTGCAAATTTTGACATCAAAATCTCTTCATTAGTTAGGTTGCGGTTATAGTGAGCGCCGAGTCAGACAGGCAGGCAGGCAGACAATGTGAACAAGTGAGATAGATAGCTATCTGCATCTCGTTTTTATACCCTAAACCTGTAAGGTCAGGGTATATTAATTTTGTGCAAACGTTTGTAACGCATAGAACGAAGCGAGTCCGGTATAGAAAAGTATATATATTCTTGATCAGCGTCACCACGTGAGTCGAGCTATCTATGTCCGTCCGTCCGTCCGTCCGTCTGTGTGTTGTCCGTAAACACAGGATAAGAAGAAGGAGTCGAGATAATTGGATGAAACTTGGTACACATGGTCACATGCACTCAAGGATCTATCTGCACTATTGAATATTTTTGGAATCCGCCCACGGACACGCCTACCTCCCATACAACCCAAAAATTTAAAACTGCATAACTCAGTTCATAATAAGTCTACAACAATAAAATTTGGTATGTATGTGTTTTATATCAACACAAAGATTACTTTGTGTTGATATAAAATAAAATGGACGTCATCCGCTCACGGACACGCCCACCTCCCATACAACCCAAAAATTGAAAACGCAATAAATAAGCTTCTGTTTAACCTACAGAGCTAAAATTTGGCACATATGTTTTTTATAACAAAACAAAGATGATTTTGAAAAATGAACATCATCCGCCCACGGACACGCCTACCTCCCATACAACGTGAAAATTGAAAACTGCATAACCCAGCTCATAATAAGCCTACGACAATAAAATTTGGTGTTATGTGTTTTATATAAACACAAAAATGTCTGCGAAAAATGGACGTCATCCGCTCACGGACACGCCCACCTCCCATACAACTAAAAAATTAAAAACGCAATAAATCAGCCTCTGTTTAACCTACAGGGCTAAAATTTGGCACGCATGTTTTTTATGACAAGACAAAGATGGTTTTGAAAAATGGACGTCATTCGCCTACGGACACGCCTACCTCCCATACAACCCAAAAAGCTTAAAACTCAATAAATAAGGTTATGTTTGTCAAAGAGAAATTAAAATTGGTATGTATGTATTTTATACCAAAACTAAGGTGTGTTCAAAAATTGGGAGTAATCCGTCCGTGAACACGCCCACCTCCCATATTGAATGCACAATAAAGGCATTAACTGTGAGCTACAGGAATAAAACTTGGTATGTGTAAATTTTTCATCAACATTTAAATCCATATTAAATATAGGCTTCATCCGCCCACGAATACGCCCATTTACAATAAAAATTTTTTTGTTTTTGAAAAGTTGGTTTAGGGTATTTCATAGTCGGCCTAGACCGACTTTAGACTTTCTTTACTTGTTTCACACAGATTTCAGCCTGCCTGCCTGCCTGTCTGAATCGCGTTCACTATAATCGCAGCCTTAAGAAGTAAACTTGCTCACCGCCGCCATTTTGAATTCATAAGTTTGAACTTAAGATTTCAAATTAACTTAATATTTGTAATATGTTTGTAATCAGAGATCTTAAAATCCTTTGGTTATAAAAATCGTTCTCCATTTAGTTTTTTTCTTTAGAAGTAAGGAAGTAAGCTTACTCATGGTCTACATATTTAAGCCGCCATATTAAATTGCATAGTCTTGACTTCAGATTCGGGATCATCAACCTTAAAAACCCTTATGGTACCATTTTTGTCCTGATACGTAGTTCCTGTGAATTGATCACCATTTTGAGGTCTGTTTCTCCACTGTGCGTGGTTTCGAAAGTTGTTGGGGCGCCAAAAATGTGTTACGTAAAAAATATTATGGCGTTTTCGTTTCTACCAAAAAATGTTGCCTTTTCATTGCCCTTGCCTTTTTTTGTGTTCGATTCTAAAATAAGTGCAAACGGGTGAGTAAATTCTGTGTTCGTTTCTTAAAATGTCACACTCACAGAGGGCAAAAAAGGCGCATTTTCTGCCCTGCAAACTTTCTCAGGGTAGATGATTGCCCTGCATATCAGCTGTTTTTAAAACGACAATATTATGACATGCGTGCGTTAGACAAGGATGGTTACATTCGTTTATTTTAGATGACATTTTTCGAGTAGAAAAAAACATGCACTTTTACAGGGTTGCGGGCAACATTGAAAACATTTTGCACTGCGACAGGGCAACATTTTTTGGTAGAAACGAAAACGCCATTAGATGAAGAAAAACGTTGAGAAGATATACCACTGGAAGTGAATTCAGATACAGACTAAATAATATTTACAATCTATTCGGTGGTGATAGCCTATTTTAACCAGAACAAACAAAAAAAAAAAACTCGTAAGACCTCAAAATACATTTTTTATGTTTTGAGTTCGTTTTATTAATTTTATAAGAAAACTAAAAAATAAACAAGAAAGGAAACTCTAAAGTCGGTCTAGCGTGGCTATGAAATACCTTTAACCTCCCATTAAATTTAAATATAGGTATATTAAAATACTTGCAACAAAGAGAAATAACTTCTAATTGTTGTTCAAAATTGATGTAGTTTCTTTGCAGAATAATACAGGTTTAACTAATGTGGGTTTCATTGGGGCTGGGCGAATTAGTGGATGGATGACACGTATTTTTTACACAAAAATTTGTTTTAATGTAACATACGGCCATAACAAGTTTTATCCTTATAGTTCAAAACTACATCTCTTCATAGAGTTTCACTATTGTAGGTTGTATTGAAGGAAAATGTGATCGTGGGCAGATGACGCAAATTTTTTTTGTGCACACCTTGGTTTTGATACACAATGCTCACATGTCAAGTTGTACCTCTGTAGGTCCGATATAAACCTTTTAATAGTATTTTCAATATTGTGGGTTGTATGAGAGGTGGGTGTGTTCGTGTGCGGATGAAGCGCACCTTTTTTATACACACCTAAGTTTTGATATAAAATGGATTCATGACAAATCTGATCCTTGAAGCTTTAACAAAGACATCTTTATAGAGTTTTCCATTATGGGGTTGTATGGGAGGTGGGCGTGTTCCTGGGCGGACCAGTCCAATTTTTTTAGACGTTTTAGCTTTGATATAAAATACAAACATATAAAATGTTATTGATGTAGCTAAAATACGAACCTCTATATCTGTCTCGACAAGGAATAACAGCTTAACTCATTTTCAAAATTTCAGAAGAGTATTTTTGAGATTAAAATTGCTAACTAATATCAGGGTACCCTATCTTTCACTGTTAGATTTGATAGCCTCACACATTTAATTTTCAAGGTACAACCATTAAAATTTGCGTACTAGTGGATTTCGTTGCGAAAAAAAACAATGAAAGTAAAAACCTCACTTTGTACTAACTCGATTTTAGCGATTATTCCTTGTCGACACAGATATAGTTATTTCAATTGATTTGGTCGCAAGCGAGGTCGTGTCCGTGGGCGGATTCAAAAAATAATCAATTATGCAGATTATTGGCTCATGTGAACACGTGTACCAAGTTTTATGCAATTATCTTAACTCATTCTTATCCTGTGTTAACGGAAACACAGACGAACGGACAGACGGACGAAAAAAACACTTCGAGGGGTTTTTTGAGCCATTGTATTATGTTATAATGATTTACTTACAATTAGTATAACAAGAAGCCATTTTCTTCATCTATTTTCCAGCAAAAACGGTTTTAAAGCAGAGGGCCGCATAGAAAATTGCCGTCAGCTTTTTTAGAATGCTGAATGTTTTATTAACAACAAATTATGTTTAGCAAATAGTTTTTCGTGAAAACCACACCATTGGTAGAATGACACATGATATTGGGTCTGGGTGGTAATAAGAACGAGAATTGCGTTGTCAGTGTAACTAGTAATATTCTAAGATAAAATAGTGGTACACATATAACTAGTAGTTGCCATAGTATACACTTTAATCGACAGATATTGAAGCTCTTTAAGGCATACCTTAGTTACGAAAACAAATTTTTTTGATTACATTCTTTCCCTTTGATTCTCTGAATACTAGTGTTTGTGTTACTAGAGTTTATGAATACCTGAATACTCAATCACATTAAAACTCAAGAAAACTATAAGTTTCATACTAACAATCTAACTTTTTCGTGGTCTTTGCGGTTTTCTAAACAAAAAAAAAAAAAACAAAATCAGTTGAAAATATCAAATATATATTTTACCATAAACAGATTTACCTGGTGTGCAATTCGTCGCCTTCAATATCAATAGAAATCGCAGATTTAAAGGATTTGAGCCTGGAGAATATTCGGTTCAAGTGAGTGAGCCTGTTAACAATCGCTGGATCTATGAGAATACTCAAAGAAATTTTGGAGAGGATGATGTTATATATGTATGGACAAATGTACAATATAAACAATATATATATCGTCGGGTTTCAGATCCTATAGTTATCGAGAAGCCAGAGATAACTTATAATAACAATCATGAAGCCGTAACAACTTCTACTGAAAGTAATATTCCAAATGTAAATGTTATCACTACGGAAGCGCCTTATGTCATTGATATCAGACGGAATGATAATAAATGCACAGAGTCCATTTCAAAAGTTCAAAATAAGCATGTTTGCAAAGGTGATCTTCTATTTGAAGATAACTTTGATGGAGGTTTGAATTTGAGCAGATGGCAATATGAAGTTCGAGTTGCTTTGGACGTCGGTGACGCGGAGTTTGTTTTATATGATAATGAAGTAGATAACATACATGTAGCCAACGGTATGCTGACAATAGTTCCCACTCTGTGGAATGATGACAAACCGGGCACAGATGTTAAACAAGGCGTATTAGACCTCGGTTTACGGTACACAAACATTTATTTTCTCCATGAAGTACACTTTAATAATATGTATTATTTTTAGTTGCACCAGTAAACAAAACATTCTTCAAGAATGCAGGAGTCAGCCTGACGGCAACATTAACATCATATTGCCACCAGTTAAAACGGCACGCATTAATACTAAAGATTTATTTAGTTTTAAGTACGGACGAGTGGACATACGTGCAAAAATTCCTAATGGCGATTGGATTTTCCCATGTAAGTCATTAAAGTTAACCATGGTTATCATTAATTCAAACATATTTAACTTCTAGTATTGCTTTTGGAACCACTTAGAAATAATTATGGCTCGGCGAATTATGCTTCAGGCCAGTTACGCATAGCATTTGCACGCGGAAATAATAATCTTCAGACTCAAGATGGTGAGCCAATTGATGGTAGAACTCTTTACGGTGGTGCTGTTCTTGGTACAGATCCCAGCTTACGTGAAAAGTTCTATGTTAAGACACGTCGTAACACACACTTTGCAAATGATTTCCACACCTACAGCATGCTTTGGACACATGAAAAAATTATACTGCTGGTTGATGATCAGGAATATGGCTCCATTAGTGGTGGTTTTGAGCAAAACGATTCGTCAAACATAGAGTATATAAATAAATGGAAAGCAGGAGAACTTATGGCGCCTTTTGATCAGGAAGTATGTTCGAAAGCAAACAAAAATCATAAGTATAATTTAACATTTGTTTTTGTTTTTGTCTCCAATTTCAGTTTTACATAACTCTTGGAGTATCGGTGGGTGGACATGGGGATTTCCCTGACGGTATCACGTCGCAGAATAGAAATAAACCTTGGGTAAACACATCGCCTAAAGCCGCTTACAGATTTTGGAGGGATCGTTATCATTGGAAAACAACATGGACCAAACCAGAACTTCAAGTTGACTTCGTGCGAGTTTATGCAATATAGTTTTGACACAAAACCAAATACAACATTTCAAAGTCTGATATATATGCAAATTGTTTTAAAATCTCAATATCATATGAAATATATATTATATACATATATCTTTTATAATAACTTCAAACAAGTGCATCATTTCTCCGATTAGCTTCTGTTATTGTTGCAAAAATCTTTCCGAACTTATATTAATAGGGGATAAACAGATCTATTTAATTTTTACACAGACTACAACGCAGAAAATAATTCAT
This sequence comes from Tetanocera ferruginea, assembly GCA_958299015.1. Taxonomy (NCBI): domain Eukaryota; kingdom Metazoa; phylum Arthropoda; class Insecta; order Diptera; family Sciomyzidae; genus Tetanocera; species Tetanocera ferruginea. Next base: position 34,734,496 of record OY282644.1, on the reverse strand, counting down.
TAAAAAACAAGTTTCAAATATAGCACGTTTTAAAACGATCCAAAGCATGTGCCCCACGTTTTTGCGAGAACTTAACGCTCCACTCCAAAAGAGATTGTTTTAAAAATTTTAGATAATAAAATTAAATAAAAAAAAAATTGTTTTTATAATTATTTTCTGCTACACAAGGCTATAAGTGTAAATCGATTAAAAAAATTTAAATTTTTAGAACAGGGAAAAGTTTAGTTTGAATAAGGAAGAGATTTTCTTATAAAAAGGTAAGAAGGTTTAGACATGAAGATATCTCGAGAAGTCAGAAGGAGACAGAGAAAGAAAATGTAGATGCCAAAGTAAATTTATATTATTTCGGAGGATTCGATGTCAGCAACGAAAAGAACAAAAATATTTTCAAAATTGAAAGAAAGTTAACTCTATCAATGAGTGTTCTCCTGTTAACTGTACAAGAGCTCGGAGTGAGTGCTGATATTATTTTTGTTATTGGATGTGATGTGAACTGAAGTGAAGTGAACTGTTCCAATGTCGAATGTAATTTTCTGTTAGTAAATAAAATAATAAAGTCGTCAACGAAGATGGAGTTCCGTTAAAACGTTAACGAAGTTCAATTGCAATGGTGGTACCTAATCATTTCATTTAAGAACAAAATGGCTTTGTTTGAAAATAGTTTACGGTTTTTGATGTTGTACTCGAAAATAGTTTTTGGGTGCAAACAAGAACTAAAATGCTGATGTCAGAATGAAGACCACAAGAGAGGCGATGCTTTTGAAGCTCTCCACTAAAGCTTAATATCTTGGAACTATCCTCGACAACAAGCTCAGCTGGAAACGCAACACAGAGGAGAGAATGAAAAAACCACTTTGCGCCTTTTATTCAAGCTAGAGGACCTTCGGTAAGAAGTGGGACCTGAGACCACACATCATCCATTGGTTCTACGGTTCTACCTACGGCTCTCTGGAGTGGTGAACAATTGTACACAAAAGGAGCTACCTTGACTCTCTAACCGGAGTGCAAAGGTTAGCTTCCATAGGAGTAACAGGAGCCATAAGATCTAGGCTACAGGCGAGTCTAGAAATGTTGCTACATCTTCTTCCCATAGAAGAGTTCCTTAAGTGTTCGGCAACCAAGAGCGCGATTCGTCTTAGAGAGTCACAAGTGTGGAAACAACACCTTCGGACATGCATCTATTCTGAATTTCTATGGAACTGAGGAATTAAAAAGAACAACCGACTACATCACACCTACGGTGGGATTCTGTACTAAATACACCACATCCATTCCCAGCAGACAAGAATGGGAAGATATGGCCATAGAACCTTATGGTAATCTCCAATTCTACACTGATGGGTCCAAAATGGTGAAAGGAACAGGATCAGGAGTGGACTGCGAAGTGATCACTGAAGTGTTTTTCAGGCAGAAATATATGCAATTGAAAAAGCAACACAGCTTATTCACAGCAAAAATCTAACCCACACAAGGATAGTAATTTTTGTAGATAGTCAAGCGGCCATAAAAGAGTTAGAAGAAAAACGACAACAGCCCAAACGTTACTAAATTGTTATATTGGAATGTTAATGGGCTGCAGCGATTAAGGTGAAGTCCTACCGTCGAGGAGTAGAGTCGGTGTACAGACTAGGCGCTCTTAGAGTGTGCTGCGCTTTCAGAACAGTGTCTGAGGATGCTGCTCTAGTGCTCGCTAGCTCGATCCCCATCGACCTCTTGGTGGAAGAGGCCCAACCAGGAGCTGTTAGCGAGAGCGCATCCTCTCGTAAAAAACTGGCGCGAGAGAGAAGTATATCCCAGTGGCAGACACGTTGGGATAGATCGGCGAAGGGACGCTGGACCCATCACCTCATCCCTAACCTTTCCGTGTGGTGTGGTAGAAGTCATGGTTCAGTAAATTTCTACCTCACCCAAATTCTGAGCGGGCACGGTTGCTTTAAAGCATACCTGTATAAATTCAAGCATGCAAGTGACCCCTATTGCACTCATTGCCCTGGTAGCATAGAAGAAGACACTGCACACGTCCTCTTCGAGTGCCCTTGGTTCAACGAAGCAAGAACTGATGCTTCGGTCCGCCTGGGCGAAGTGGTGACACCCCAAAACTTGGTGAACCTCATGTTGAGAAGCGAAACCAACTGGTCAGTGGTAAGCTCTTTGTCCAAACGCATAATCGACGAACTTCGAAGAGTCGAGCGTTTGCAAAATAGTTCAGCTTGAGATAGGGAACTATATTCGATGTTTAGGGTTCTCCCCGACCCAGAGTCGACATCAAGTTAAGGAGAAAATTTAGGCTCTTAACTTGACAGTCATCCGACAGACAAAATTAGTCCATCAGTTTCAGCTTAGTGCTGTTCCCCCATCCCGCGAAGTTATGCCTTACGGCGGTTCCACGGGATTCATACTGGGTCGAAGATTCAATGCGGAGGTTTAGGTTTAGTGCGTAGGAATCGCACACTCCCACCTGCACGGTGGGGCCTTTTGAAGGTTCCCCCTTCGCGAATAAAATAAAAAAAAAAAAAATAAAAAAAAAAAAATATTGGAATGTTAAAGAGGACGAGCCGGCACGAAGTGGAGTTACAATAGATACAAAACAGAACCATTACAGAAGTGCACATTCCAATAGGCGTCGTAAAAAGGATTATAAACCTCAAATCCAAAGATAATGCAAACAAAAGCTGGGCCTCCAGAAGTGACTGCATTATATCTAGAAGGCTGTGGCCAGAACTAAATGAAAACAGAACTAAGAGCCTTCTGCTCTTGTTTAAACGGGATATCCGGATACTGGTAGGAATCTTATCAGTCCACTGCCCCATCGAGGTGATGGCCAATAGGATTGGCATTGCAGCACCAGACTTTTGTCGAAGCTATAAAGCTCCGGAAGAAACGGAAACAATCACCTACTTTCTGCGTCCAAATCTACAGAATCGTCGACTCAGATTTATAAGAGTCTATTACTAGCTTGTGAACACACTACTGCTGGACATATGGAGGTTCTCAAAAAGCACAGGATGGTTAAGGTGAAGAGGTACAAAAAGAAACTCGGTTTATTGGGAACCACAACATAAATGGGTTAAATATAACAAATAAGGAATTCGTAATGGACCAATAGGCCCCACGGAAGCACCTCATAGGTGCACGACCCTGCTTACCTAACCTAACCTAACATACAAGTTGCCAACGGTATGCTCACAATAGTTCCCATAATATTCTGTGGAAAGGTAATAAACCAGGTACAGATGTTAAAAAAGGCATGTTAGACCTCGGCTACATGGAAATGTACCGTAAATTTCAATGAATAAGCGCCGTAAAATACTGTTAATAATATGAATTATTTTTAGTTGCACCAGCAAACAAAACATTCCTCAAGAATGCAATCGTCAACCTGCAGAAGGCAGTGTTCACATTCTGTATATTGCCACCAATTAAAACGGCACGCATTAATATTAAAGATTTTTTTAGTTTTAAGTACGGACGAGTGGACATACGTGCAAAAATTCCTAATGGCAATTGAATTTTTCCATGTAAGTCATAAAAGTTAACCATGGTTATCATTAATCCAAACATATTTAACTTCTAGTATTACTTTTGGAACCACATAGAAATAATTATGGCTCGGCGCATTATGCTTCAGGCCAGTTACGCATAGCATTTGCACGCGGAAATAATAATCTTCAGACTCAAGATGGTGAGCCAATTGATGGTAGAACCCAGTAGCGTAGCAAGGGGGGGGCGGGGGGGGCGGTCCGCCCCGGGTGCACGCCAAAATGGGGTGCAAAATTTGGCAAAAGCACTTTTTACCACACAATTTTCGATTTTTTTAAATAAAAAGAAAACACCTCAATGACTTCTGTTTTATATATCAAGAGGGTTATATATCAAGAGGGAATATCAAGAGGGTGCAAAAGTGAATGAAAATAGTTTTAACCATCTCCAGGACTTCGTTTTTATTGAAAAAAGTTTTAACTTTATATTAAATTTTGTTCAATATTAACGCTCACACTAAAACCCAATTCAATTTCATATGTTATTTTTCATTGGTTAGGGGTGCAATTTCCAAACGAATTATATTAACATTATGTTATAAAGATGGAGTACAAAAGTAAAAATGTTAAACATTTTTTTATATTCCATTAAGTTTTATAAAAAAGCACTTTTTTACATCTTATATTTAGGTTAAGAAGTGTTCAAACTTGCTAGCACAGTAGACATTTCTAAAACCATTTAGTTTCGAAAGCCTGCATGATTTTCAGAGTATGATGAATGGAGATGTCAGTTGTTTTGTAAGCAATACATTTCTCCAGAACTTTTCAGAAAACATGTTCACGTCATAAACGTCGAAAATAAAGATATACTTTATGATTTTGTGATTACTAATTTCTGAGACTATATATCATGGAACAAACTCCATTTACATCTTTTCACCTGCTAGAACATAATTTTGAATAGTAATATGTTTTGGGTATACTGTTACATAAAACTAGTAGTTTAAAAATCATTAATAAACTTTTAACTTGCTTAAAAAATTTCTAAAAAATTAAATTGATTTAAATTCATTACATTTTTGATTGAAATTAAAAAAATGGCGTTCTATGAAAATTTATGGCGGTCTGACTTTTTTTTATTTTATTTTGAAGATGTCTATTAAAAACTTTAAGATGGTTTTCTGAATCCTTTATTTTACTAAAATAATTATTATTATGTTCAAATCAACCAACAAAAACTATCAAAAACTCAGTTTTAAGAGAAGATAAGATGCACAATTCCTTAAAAATTATTCTAATTATTAAAATTAAATTTTGTTCTCAATCACCGAATGTGAAGAATCAACAGATTTCTTGGAATTGCCAGGTCTTTTTGAGCCATTCATGACTCTTGACCTTGTCCAACCTGGGCAAGTTTGCTTTGGGAATTATGTAGATAATGAGAATGAAACAAAAATTCTGATATCAATTTGGTATCACTGTAATATTGTGATACTGAGATATTTATGGTGGTATTTATAGTGATATTTATTAAGCAGTCAAATAAAACAGACCTCAATCTTGTCTATAAAAGTCCAAGCGGAGATTAATATAGATACACTGAGAAAAAAACATACTTTAAAATTAAACAAAAACTATTTAAATAGAAATTTAACGCCTTTGCGTTTCTACAAAATAATATTTAAAACAAGTGTGTTTAATTTTCAACCACCTATAAACTCCTCTCTTCTTTTATTTCTCTCTAATTATTTTTTTGAAAAAACAAACAAAAATTTGAATTCAATGACAATTTTTTGAATTGGTTTGACAAATATCGAACATATCGATGGTTACCTTTTGACAAAAAAAGGTTTACTGCATTTTCCAAATCATCAGTGTAATATCTACCTTGTGTAAATTTCTTGAAAATGCATAACCAATGGATGCTGCTCAGTATACAGTTGAAATAAGTGTTTTTTACTGAAATGTATTGAAATTTAAAAAAAAAAATCGACGTTTCTGAACATTTAAAATTTTTCTCTTACCACTTTTGTGCGCTTAACCATCGATATGATAAAATAAAAACTAATGAATTAAATATTAAAATATTTCAAATGCAAACTGGTGCTAAAACTCGGAGAAGTTAAAAAAATGGCATCGAAAAAAATATGCTTTAAAACATGTGTATTGAATTTTAAAATTTTTGTTTTAAATTTGGTTTTCATAGCAAAAACATTGTTGTAAAAACAAAAACTTTTGTTTAGAATTTAACTTTAAAACCAGCTCTGTTTATTTTTAATGAATTTGTTTCAAGCTCTATTTCAAAAACAAATTCGTTAGATATGAACACACTTTCATTGTGTAGAAATTTTGTGTAGAAAATGGGGGTTGATTTCGAAAAAATATTTATATTAATAGTTATTCAGGATCACTAGGGAAAATTTGTCAACGTTTTGCTTCCAGGCCCTATTTTTTCAATTCTGCAAAATTTTTGGAATATTTTTCAATGTTTTCTATATTAAACTAACTTAAGTTTTTATATTAAAACTGATATAGTGTGGTTTACTGATAGTAAATTTTTCTCTCACAACTTATAAGCCCGGTAGACAAAAATATTGTTACAATTCAGAGAAAATTCTTCAAGTTTCTGAAAATTTTAGATTCTTACTTCTTTTATCAAATATTCATGGATAGCATAGTTTTGTTTACTTTTTGAATCTCTTCTAAAATATGTCATTTTTGCAGAGGTTGATTCGAAAATATGTAGTAAGATTCATCGACTTATTTTATAAAAAAAATCTTCTAAAGGGGTGCACAATTTAGTTTCCGCCCCGGGTGCGACCAACCCTAGCTACGCCACTGGTAGAACCCTCAATGGTAACGCTGTTCTTGGTATGACTGAAACCAGACGTCAAGATTCCTTGGTTAATACAAGTCGTAACACACACTTTGCAAATGATATTCACACTTACAGCATGATTAGGACTCATTCATTAATGGTAATGGTGGTTTTGCGCAAAACAATTCTTTAAACATAGAATTCAGAAATAAATGGAAAGGAGGAGAATTTATGGCTCCTTTTGATCAGGAAGTATGCTCAAAAGTATAAAAACACAAGTATAATTTTTATATTTTTGTTCCTTTGATTTCAGTATTATATAACACTTAGAGTAGCGGTGGGTGGACATGGGGATTTCCCTGAAGGTACCACGTAGCAGAATATAAATAAACCTTGGTTAAACATATCGCCAAAAGCTCTCCAACATATTTGGAAAGATCGTAGTAATTGGAAAACAACATGGACAAACCCAGAACTTCAAGTTGACAACGTGCGAATTTTGACACATAACCAAATAATCTTGAAAGCCTGATATAAAAGGACATTTTTCCGACTATTTTGTATTTCTTTATATGAAAATCATCCAAGACTTACATAAATTGGGGATAAATAGATTTTATATATGCTATAGAGTATGTTATGGATTGTGCATGCAGAAGCGACTCCGATGGCTTGGATCGTTATCCTTTTGCAAAATCCAGTCTTAATTGTTTGGCCCATACAGAAATTCGTTATATTTTTACCATGAATCGATAGTTATATTGAAGTTTTATGCAAAGTTTTAATTTCTTTAAGCTATGATTGAATACACGCAAAGAAATTTTTCGTTTAACGCTACTGAAAAATTCACCAACTACACTTCGTTTGCGAACTGTTTTTGCCGCAAACGAATATTCAGTTAAAAATAAATGAGTTTAAAAAGTCACTTCTAACTTAAGAGAAAACAAAAATAATTCTTCATTGAACCAGAAAATAAGCTAGTTAAGTCGCAATTATTGAATTTTTTTAGTAACAAGAAGCATTTTAAGAAGACGGACCATAATCTCTTTTCAAATTATTTAGTGATATGTAGAGAATGAAGGCTCACATTTAACGATTTCTGATTACCATATCGTTACCAACAAATAGCATTTGAAAGAACCTGTTCGTGTATCACTAAAATTAAATAAATAAAAGTTGCTCTCTAATAATTTTTATATCTAATACCCGAGCAGGTCACGGTATATTCACTATGTACAAATGTAGGCAGCATCCATGAATTAGATATGTAGTTTGATATAGAAAAATATGTAAAGTTAGTAATGTTGACAATGCTTATTGCGAACTATCGGTGGAAAAAACGGTTAATGAAAGGGCTTTGACCGAGCTTCTAACGATCAATCGTGTTGTGTGTTATTAAATATTTGTACACAATTCATTGAGGACTGGACCAACATGTTTTAAGCCGACTCCGAGCGGCTAAAGTTCATGTTCTCAAGCATCTTTACATTGTTTACTCTCTGAGGTTAGCCATTGTCTGCGGAGAGATGAAACTTTCTACGCCAGATGGTGATTAGACCCCTGGGTCCCTTTTGTTTTCATTTTTTAAATTTCATCTAAAGCTATGCTAGTGATATTCTATGACACCCGACACGCATTCTTGCCGATAGGACAAAATTAAGGGAAAGATATAGTATAAAAACAAGCAGAATGGATATTCAAGATAATTTGCAGCCATTGCTCAGAATTATAAATAATGTAATTACATATTTACGCGCATATCTTTAAAACAGTAACTCTTTCGGTAAAAATGTTGAGGACAGTTTTGAAGAAAATTGTTGGATGTATAACTTTCACCTGAATGATTTTACGCTAGGGCGTACATTAACGAAGTTACAATCTTTGGTAATCTTTCAATCCGAATATCTTTGGATATGTAATTGTTGTGATCTTTTCAAAGGGGTGTTATTTTATTTTACTTAAGGTGTATGCAAAAATTCAGCAAAATCTGATTGTTTTTGATGAAAAATTCAAAATGGTCTCTAAATGTAAAGAACCATTCATTGCAAATATTTACATTCATGACTGTAGTAACTGCAGTTACTACATAGGATTTGAATTTAGTTTAAGAGTTATAAGAAAAAAATTTGTAACTTAAAGGTGACATTTGACCTTGAATTTCTCTGCTATTTGACCTGATCCGATAAAACTTAGTATAAGAGAATAATATTTAGATCATGCACTACTACAAACCATTGAGATATTTGAGGTTATTCCAATTGACCCTTAAATTGTCGCACAGTGTTATCAGTCTGATCAACACTCATTATAGTTAATTTCAAAAATAAACTTAGCCATCGTGCTGGCATAAAGTGGCATCCCTTAGGAAATTTTATCGACTGAAATTCTCTAAAAATATATTAAAATTTGTTCAATGACTGCGAAATAGTGATTTTAAGATTAAACCGGTATTGAACATTCTCAACGCTTTAAAGTCTGTTTATATAAATTCGAATAATCTCAGAGCATATGTTTTAAACTCAGCTGCTCAGATCAAGTTTTGAAATCAACTTTCGCAGTTTCGATCTTAGCTGAATCTAAATCCGTACATCAACAAACAAATCAGTCTAGTTAGATCAGTCATACGAAATTGTTGAAAAGTCAATAGTATTGTGTGTTTGTGTGTGTATGTGTGTTTTTTCTTTTGGGAATTTTTTAATATATAAGCTGTGCCATAAAGCACGCAATAATGTATAGATTAATTCTTGTATTTGCGTTTTGCACCCTCAACTCGTTACTAGCATATAAAATTCCAGATGTAACATTAGAACGTTTATCACAAGGATTTCGTATTTCTATTCCAGGTAGGATGTGTACTATTCATAATCGGTGCCATTTATATGCTTTGAGAATGCTTCAGTATTAATAGAATTTATGAATAAACTTAATGTTTTATCCGTGCTGTTCGATTATTTGTTGTGGTTTGTATTTATTTAAGTCGAAATAATTGTGTTTTATAGTCTTGTCAGCCTTTAACCTTAGCTTGATAATGTTTCCCAATTATTTTCGTTTTTTTTTATATATATGTTTTTGGATTTCAATCTCTTCCGAAGATGACTAACATAACTCAAGTTGCCAAATTTGCTTAAGCAAAGAAAAGTGCTGTAATCCATAACTGTTAAAATGTCCCATATAAATATTTGTTAACATCAGCATCAATCATTTAACAAAAAATTATATAACAACCACGCTCTTTTATGTGTATATCAATGTCTGAATTAACCCTTGTCACAATACCCGTCACAATATGCACTGCAGTCACAAAACCCGTCACAAATAATAAACTACAGAATATTTTAAATTTATTTAATTTTTTGTAGTGTTTTTTTAATAAAATACAAGTTTCATTGACCAGAAACTGAATCAGGTAAGTTAAAAAGCTATATTAGCAACATTAAAGTATATATCTTAAATCATAACATAAAAGAGTGCGGTGCATATGAAATTTACGACAATAATAAAGCGAGATGTTCTTATATTATGATTTTAATTTTTGGCATTTTACGATTTATTTGTGATCGTTGATATTATAACTCTTGTGATCGTGCCGTTGATTGAAGCTTTTATATATTTTTGATATGCCTTAATACCAGATAACTAAAAGCCGGTTAGGGTATACTTGAATTTTGAATATAAATTAAGATTATAATCTCACATATAAATATGTGAACATTGAACTTTGTCGTACTATTTTTTGGTATTTATTAGAACTCAAGAGAAATTAAAGTTATATCATTCAAAAGGAACTGGTATACAGATGTGCAGAAGGTATATATAAATGTTATATCTGACGGAGGGGGTTCCCAACCTTGAAAGAGAGAAATTAAATTGTTGTAAAAAAAGAAACATTTTCGATGGTATTGCAAGTGTACACGTAGAATTCCGTTTAAGAGTGACCTTTTCTGCTTTGTCTCTTTAGTCCGATTGTTTTGTCTTTTTTGCACATGTTTTTAATTTATCTTCCGAAAATTAACAAATAAATTAATAACACTTAAGTTATGGACTTCTTATCGATACCAGAATACAGAAAAAGTTCAAAGTAAGCATGATAAATAGAGCATGGAAAAATTAAACAAGCAAACTGTCAAATTATTTTGATCATTTTGTTAAGTTTGACATGTTAAGTTCATTGACTTAGTTGAAAAGAATTCTAAGCGAATGTCCTTTTCATTGGTGTCACTGTCGTCTCTGTCTGATGTATAGTTTTCGAAATACACTCAATTTTACTTCAATTTAATTTTGAATAAAGAGCTAATGGCCTTTCCACGGGTGCCAGTTTCGTCACTGTCCAATGTATAGTTTGCGAGCTATACTAAAATGAGTGGTGGGATGTATATGGATGATCATTCAAATTAATTTGCATTGAAAAAAAAAAAAATGTATCAAGAACGAAACCTGGTCTTAGATAAAAAATAGATTGTTCATTTCACATATTTAGTTCTGCTACTAGACCCAAAAACCAACGCTTTCTCTGTTAGGTGCATACAGTATGTCTGCCGAATAGATAGCGCCATCTATTGAGCAATATCATAAACGAAATATGATGCAAGTAGCTTTTTTCATAAGAGTTAAATCTAATCGGATTACCCTCTTAACGTAGAGTAGAGAACCAATCCCTGCAAACATTTTCAATCACCTGAGAATCTCCAGTGAATCGCTTGGAAGGTGAAACAATCGCCTACGAGCTCTTCTGAGAATCTTCCGGCCAGAGAATGGAAAAAAACCGTACCTTAAACGTATCGAATAAAAATCGAGCGCACTTAAACATTGTTCTCTCTCTATTCCGCATTTGGCTCTTCGACTCAAACACAAGCACAATCGCCAACAAATTGTTCTACTGTTCTTCAACAGCACTAACATTCGCTAACATTCGTTACATAAGGTTCGGTTTTTTTATCATGATCAAAAAGCACAACAAAGCAAATAATGTTTTTTGATCAAACAACACAATCCTTAACACTTTATTCCGCTCTCTTTCTTCTGCGTGGTAGTGATTGTGCTTGTGTTTGAGTAGAAGAGCGGAATTAGAATAAAGCCGAATAAAGATTGAGCTCTCTCGAACCGAACAAAAAAGAACCGTTAGTTAAGGTTTTTTTCCATTCCCTGCTTCCGGTTATCGCCGCATATAAGAAACTGAGGCCATAAAAGCGATTCGATGGTAAGATTTGTCAAGAGGAGTCTTAATCGATTCCTCTGGAAGATTTGCCGACGAATCACCAAGATGAGACTTAGGTGATTCACTAGGAAGGGTCGCGAACGATTCGCCTAGAGGAGTATTAAGCAATTCGCCAGAAATTTGCTCACCAATCGGCAGAAGGAGTCAAAGTGATTCGCTGACAAGACATATCAAGTAGCCAAGACATCGCTTTTAAAGGTCGTCAGCGATTTGTTGCAAAGTTGTTGATCGTTTCAATTTGTTGCAATTTTGAACTAGCAGTTCCATGAAGTTGCTTACAAGTTAAATTATTTGATTAATTTATTTTATATGATTTTGCAGAGCCTCCTTCATAATCTAATGATAGATTTTGAAAGCTTTTTAAAAAGCCATCTTCCAACGATCGCCGGAATGAGCGAAGGGAGATTTTGGCATTTGTTGTATAACGCGCATTCATCTCTTGGGCGATCGAAAAGCGATCCATCTTCCAACGATCGCCGGAATGAGCGAAGGAAGATTTTGGCATTTGTTGTCAAACGCGCATTCGGCGATGGAAAAGCGATTCATCTTCCAAAGAACCCTTAGGCGAATCGCTAGCGCGATTTATTTGATTTTTTTTATTTGATTTATCAGATAGTCTGAAGCGGCTTATAGTTCAATGAATTATTCGAAGTGTTCAGCTGTTGTGTTGAATAACTTATTGAAGTGATGGTCTGTGAAAATGGCAGAGAATGAGGTAAGTTAATTCAAAAAGGTCTTTCGATATTAATTGCAAACATTTAACACTGGTTTTACTGTTTTTTACCATAGGGTTGCCACCTAATCATTTCTTTTTAAGAGTTTTTTACATTATCTGACCTATTTAGGAGGTCTCTTATATCGAATCCGCTGTTAGGATTTAAAAAAAATAATTTATAGCTCCTTAATGCCATTCACTTGTATAATTAATTCTACGAAACAATTTATTAGTTGTTATCAGCCCTATGGTAAGAAAATTACATAATTTTGAAATTCTGACAACGGATGTACCAAACTTCACTATAACACCTACAAGCCTTTGTTACAGCTACGTTAAAAATTGCACAGCGATTTTAGAACATATACCCATGCATGCATCCATTTATGTGTATATAAATATATATTTTTAAACTTTTGTATTTGATTCCATGCTCATTGTCGTCCAATGCCCATTCCTGTTGAAAGCCAAAAATTTCGCTTTTATGGGAAGCCTTTTTCTTTGTCCATAGCCCAGCAAATTTTAATGTGGGCAATTGAAGAAACATATATTTTAGATAGTTTCATAAATTATTAAATATCTTTAAATCTGTTGTATCAAATGTCCACTCAAACGAATTAAAAGGGATCTTCCCATTAAACTTATGAAAGACGGAAAATGTATTCACGATGAATTAAAAGATAGCTTAACTGACTTATTGTGCTGAATAACTTTTTGGGAGTTTTATTTTAAGCTTAATTTTAACATGTCCCTGAAACATCCTAGTAACTTTTACAGCTTTAAGACAAAACGTATAATATTTACATAATTATTAAAGTTTTCGGGAAATATTTTGTAGTAGTTCTATTCGGTTGGAAGGAGAATTTCAGGAGCTGTTTAGAAATTAAATTCATAATTTTATTTCGTAACCCTGATTCATTCAAACTAAAATAAAAGAATTGATACAAACTGTCTTTTATGTAAACGTTATGTTGAAAATTGTTTTGACGGACTAGTAACGGGTTCAAAATGGATTCGCGTCCATTTTTGTGCACATTGGGATAATATGCACACAAAAATAAATTTCCATCGAGAAAAAATAATCGGAAAGACCTTATAGGCGGAATTTTCTTAGTTAGTAGCGATTTATTGGTAAGGCGGCTTGATATTTAAAGTCGTTTTTCGTAGGTAATATTTCCTCAACATCCATTTGCTTGGTCAAGTGCCTTATTGGTGACATATAGTTTATTTATTGAAGTGCGATCGTATATGTGGCCTGGCTATGGCTGGCCTGGTTTTACTAGAAGGACTAGTCTCTCCCTCTTCCATTTTCTAGTGAAACCACCTTCTTCCAGACATTACTGAAGTATACTGCAGTACACATTCGGGTTGCATGTTGCAGTTATTTTGTTGATAAGCTTCTTACTAACAGAATACTGTGTTTATAACTTTTGGGTTCTATGTGGATCTTTTAACAGTCTATTGGATATATAAAATATATATTTTATTACATATAGATTCACCTGGTGTGAAATTAGTCACCTTCAATATCAATAAAAATCGTAGGTTTAATGGATATAAGCCTGGAGATTGTTCAGTTCAAGCAAGAGGACCTGTAAACAAATTATGGATTTATGAAAATACTCTAAGAAATATTGGAGATGACGATATTATCTATGTATGGACCCAAGTACAACATAATCAATTCGTATATCGCTGCGTTTCAAAGCCTATAGCTGTCAACCAGCTAAGGATAAGTAATAATTACGCATTCAGACAATATGATAGTTACTGCGCTGAGTCCATTTCAAAAGTTCAAAATAGACATGTTTGCAAGGGAGATCTTCTGTTTGAAGACAACTTTGATGGAGGTTTGAACTTAAGCAGATGGCAATATGAAGTGCGTGTTGCTTTGGACATTAATGACGCTGAGTTTGTTTTATATGAGAACGAAGAAGATAACATACAGATAGCCAACGGTATGTTAAAGATAGTTCCCACTCTGTGGAATGATGATAAACCAGGTACAAATGTTAAACAAGGCGTATTAGACCTCGGTTTACGGTACATAGAAATGGATTAACAACAGGAAAGTACACTTTTAAAATATGTATTATTTTTAGTTGCACCAGTAAACAAAATATTGACGAATGCAGGAGACAGCCTGATGGCAATATTAACAATATATTGCCGCCAGTTAAAACGGCACGCATTAATACTAAAGATTTTTTTAGTTTTAAGTATGGACGAGTGGATATACGTGCAAAAATTCCTAGTGGCGACTGGCTTTTTCCACGTAAGTCAAAGACCTTCGGGCCACTTTGGACCGTTTGAATTCTTAATTCAAATATGTTTATTTCTAGTAATGCTTTTGGAACCACTTAATAATAATTATGGCTCGACGAATTATGCTTCAGGTCAGTTACGCATAGCATTTGCACGCGGAAATAATAATCTACAGACTAAAGATGGTGAGCCAATTGATGGTAGAACCCTCTATGGTGGTGCTGTTATTGGTACAGTTCTAAAATTACGTAAAGAGTTCTTTGTCAAGACACGTCGTAACACACACTTTGCAAATGATTTTCACACATATAGCATGCTTTGGACACATGAAAAAATTATACTGCAAGTGGATGATCAGGAGTATGGCTCCATTAACAGTGGTTTTGCGCAAATATTTTCATCTAGCCAAGAGAACAGAAATTTCTGGAAAGAGAGAAACTTTATGGAGCCTTTTGATCAGGAAGTATGTTCAAAAGTATAGAAAATATAAGCATAATTTTTACTTCTTTTGTCTTCGATTTCAGTTTTATATAACACTTGGAGTATCAGCGGGTGGACATGGGGATTTCCCTGATTGTATCAAGTCGCAAAATAGAAGAAAACCTTGGTCAAACACATCGCCGCAAGCCGCTTTCAAATTTTGGAAAGATCGTCATCATTGGAAAGCGACATGGAACAAACCAGAACTTCAAGTTGACTTTGTGCGGGTTTATGCAATATAATTTTGGCTCAATGCCAACAATGCCACTCAATGCCAACAAATTATTTTAAGTTCAAAATATTTTACAAAATATGTATATTTTCTATTGAATTTGAAAGAATACATGGTTTTTTCTGATAAGTCTTTAATTCCGAAGTAATCTAAAGTTCTTTAAGAACACCTACTTGTATAAGTCAAGGGGAAAAAATATCTTTTAAAACATTTTATATAGCAAAATAAGTATGAAAATCATTAGGGGTATTCTCGCAGTATAGCAAAGATGTAAAATTTGTGAAAATGCAACCGTGCAATACTGAAATATGCAACACTGCGGGAGCGCACCAAAGCACAAATATTGTTAATTTTAAAAGAAATGCCGCGAACAGGCGAAAACAAAAAATTTTAATACTTACGCTAATGTTCACGAACTAAAATTGAAAAATTTGTCTCAATCAGAGTGCACGGTGGCACGTTCACCCAAAACATGGGTGATAGTGTTGCACAAATTGCACGAATTGTGAAACTTTTATCGCTTGTATTTTGTTGTTGTGTCGTTGCACGGTTTGCAAGATTTTGCAACTTTTGCAATTCTTACACCTCGCAAGGGTTTTGCAAGACAGCGAGAATCCCCCTATTAATATTTCTCGTTTTTTTGCTATCACATATGAGCCGTCTAAGGGTACACCTTCATTTTATATCACTGAAAAGATAATGGAACGCAAAAACAACTAGAAATTATGAAAATGAAAATTAAAATAAAACTTGTAGCGGCTATTGCTGGCATTAAACTTTGAAGTTAAAAATGGCTTGGCTTACTGCAAATTTTTCAAAAGTTTTATATTTGTCCCTTTAAATATAGGAAATAACCTTTCTAGTGTTACCCTGCTTCCGAAAATCGGAGTTCAATTGACAGAGCTACTACGTTGTCTCAAAATAGACCCTATTTTGGTACATGCATGGCTGTTAGTCTGCGAAAAAACACTTCTTAAAATCTCAAACTCCGGATATGGTTTTCTAAATAATAAAACCAGTGTCAGTGCAACTTTTATAACACTCCAATATGGATCCATATTGGAATGAATGGACGATTAAAAATTTTTTAAACTCTTTTCAAAAGTTATTTAGCCATTTTTTGGCCATTGTTGTTAAGGTACAAGATACACCACAATTCTTAATTTTTTTTAATTTTCTAAATAAAAAGACCGTCCTCTTCCTTTTATCATAGATCAATGGCTTCGTGTATCTGGGAATATTTTTGAAATATTTAAGTACTTGCAAAGTCGAGCTTTACACAGTTCATATACATATTCTCAAATAATGTAGTACTGTGTACTAAGTGTATTAAGTGTACTAAGTGCACGGTGTATTAAGTATTTTTTGAAAGAAAGAGCCACCTACTGTTTTTTCAAAAAGTAAAGAAGATTGCTTTAGCTTGTGAAGAGAGGTCAAGTTTAAAGATATATTTTATCTTTCGCGGATATTAACACCACCTACTAAAGACGTGCCAACAGTTTCAGAGCATGTTGCCACAATGAAAAAAATTATTTTAGCTTATAACTCCGAACTGAAAAATATATATATTTTCTATTAAATTCCAATATACATAGAATTTTGGAAATTTGCAATAATAAAACAAATTTTTTAATGAATTCTTGTATAGCTACATTTAAAACTCTGGCGAGTGATCAAAAGACCGGCCTCAATTCTTCCGACTACATTGTTGTTAATTTAGACATTTTTCGGCTAGATTAAGAATTTTTTAAATTTTTTCAAAAGTTATTTAGCCATTTAAGAGTTAGTTTATGTACAGGACGCGCCACAAATTTTTTAAATTTTCTGAAAGTAACGACTGTTCTCTTTCATTAGATACTCCATTTTGTTATAGATCAATGACTTCGTTTGTCTGGGAATATTTTTTAAATATAAAAGCACTTGAAAATTCGATCTTTACACGTTCGGTTCTGCATTGCAGAGCGCTGGACTCTGGAAAGTTTGTTTATATTGGACGCTTTGCTTGGTGCAGGCCATCACATTATGGGGCACTATATGACAAGATCAGACGCACTACCGCAGTATAAGGCCATAAGAGGATTTTCGACTTAAAACCCCATCTCTTGCCATTTGTTTTTTCAGGCGTGAAGGCTACACCTGGAATTTCCGGACCCTAAATTGGAATGGTGCCTCTATGCAACTGATTGATATCTTAGAAAGATACAATTCTGATATCACTGTTATCCAAGAAATGCGATGGAAGGGACAGGGTTGTTTACGGTAAACATCTTGTGATATCTAATACAGCGGCAATGCGGAGAAGCACAAGTTTGGAAGCGGAATTGTAGTTGCTAAGAGAATACGGCAAAAAGATGACGGGACCAAAGAAATTTTTTGCGAGTGCCTTGAAGACGCACACGAGCGCTGCACCCGTCATGACATAAAAATCGTGCTTGGTGACTTCAACACCAAAGTGGGTAAGGAAAACATATTTGGTGCAACAACCCTCCTCGACAACACATCCGATAACGGAATGAAATTGATTGACTACGCCGCAGCACGAAACATGGTCATGAGTAACACTAGATTCCAGCATCTTAATATTCATAAGGCCACCTGGCTGTCCCATGTTCAAAAAACATGCAACCAAATTGATCACTTTTTAATTGACGGAAGGCACTCTTCCACAGTACTAGACGAACGCACGATCCGTGGTGCTAACATAGACTCGGATCATTGTCAAAACGGACGGCCGAAGCCTTCGCTACTTGACTCACACTCCTGCTTCAAGAAAGCACTTCTCCGATCGACGATATATGCGCACAGTGGACGCACATATCTCTCTCTATGCGTACGGCTGCTGAATAGGCTACCACCACCCTCGCCGAAACCAGTGGCACGACCAGGAGTGTCGCGACGTCACTGCAGAGAAGGACACTGCTTACAAAGCCACCCTGCAGTCGGATGTAACGCGTGCTGTTATGGAGCGATGCATGGCGACAGGAATGGCCTTCTTAATATCGCATATGAGGTCCTGTCGAGTTTTATTGTGTGAAAGATTGAAGCCTATCGTCAACCAACTGATTGAACCTTATCAGTGTGAATTCAGATCTGGAAAGTCCACCATCGACCAGATCTTTACACTCCGACAAATCTTGGAAAAGACCCTCGAAAAACAAATCGACACACACCATCTTTTTGTCGATTTCAAAGCCGCCTTAGTCCGATAAGGAGTCACCTTTACTCCATCATGTCTGAATTTGGTATTCCTGTGAAGCTAATACGTCTTTGCAGGATGACACTGAACAACACCAGCAGCGCAGTGAAAATCGGGAAGGACCTCTCCCTTCCGTTCGATACCAAGCGAGGTTTCAGATAATATGATTCCTTATCGTGCGACTTCTTTAATATAGTAATGGAGAATATCATCCAAACTACTGACCTGAGACGCAGCGGCACAATTTTCTATTAGAGTGTTATGCTGCTGGCGTATGCAGATGATACCGACATCATTGGCCACAATACGTGCGAAGTTAGTGCAGCATTCTTCAGGCTAGAAAAAGCGTCGAATCGAGTTGAATGGGTCTTGCAGTGAACGCAGATAAAACGAAGTATCTTGTGTCAACAAACAAACAGACCCAGCGCCTTGGAAACAATGTCACTGTTGACAACACCTCCACTACACACTTCACTTCACTTTACAAAACTAACGCTCTATAAGTAAATAATCTTGCTCGTCTTACTATACGCATCACAAACCTGAACGTGGAGCAGCACTGATGAAAGGACTTTGGGAGCGTTCGAGAGAAAAAATACTTCGCAAGATCTATGGTCCAATCTGCGTCAATGGCGAGTACCGAATACGATGGAACCAGGAGCTGTATGAGCTATATACAGGTGACCAACGCAGACGAAGAAAACCGCAACTCCGTTGGAAAGATCAGGCATTGGATAACCTGACAATGCTTGGAGTTTCCAACTGGCGCCAGCAAGCGCACGACAAGAGGCTGGCGCAAATTCTTAGATGAGGCCAAAACCGATCAACGGTTGTAAGCGTCATCTAAGTAAATAAGTAAAGTACATAATTAAGAGATACGTTGTCACAGAGAAGTGTTATGTCTAACACCTCTTTCCAACGACTATAATTGTTTGAGCTTCGGAAGGTGAAGGTCGGTAAATTCCCCATATTGCATATATTGAGATGAGAGTTAATTAGACAACCCAATAAAGACTCACCTCCATTGTTTTTGTATGAACTGCTGCAAAGAGTGTGACTTGCATTGGCATCTCAGCTCGAAAAAAGTGTTGCCAGTAGATCGTTGCAAGTGGACATATTGTGAGTGTGTGTGTGAATTTTTGAGTTTTTCGAACTTACCTCTACTGCTCTTCTGATTCTTCTTTTTTTAAACTTTTCTAATGATTCTCAGTGCTTCTTCTTCTTCGTCTTCTTCTTCTTATAACTCTCAATAATTTTACTTTGTAGTTTCTACATTTATATCCTGTAGAGGTGCTTTTTAAAGCCTTCCAATAAATGAAAGAGCATGAAAACAGATCACTTAAGCCAAATCTACCTTATTTTAGCCAAAATAATTTACTTCTGCTTCTTAATATTTAATATCATTCTGCATATGTACTGATGATTTATTAAAAACATTTTCAAAGTGTTGCCCCTAATTCTGCGCACCGTTATCATCATAACATTTATGAACCAAATGACATTCTTTAGTGTTAATAAAATATACTTACTTTCTGCAGCTTCTTTACATTCATCTGCTTGGCCAAAAACTTTATTGGTGGCATATATATTAATCCACTATACACACAAATCCATACTAATACGAGTTTTGGTGATTTCAGAGATTATGTAGAATATTTATTGAAGTGCGATCTTATATGTTATGGTTTACGTAGTTAAACTACAAGTACCAGTTTCTTCTTTTTCAATATTCTATTGAAAACACCTTCTTCCAGATGTTACCGAAGTATACTGCAGGACATATTCAAGTAACATGTTGCAGTTATTTTCAATATGATAACAAGTATCTATGAACAATGAAATGTATTTTGCAAATTATTTTTCTGAGAAGCTTCCTACTAACAGCTTCTTACTAACAGAATTATCTCTTTTGGGTTACTAGTGGATCTTTTAAAAACAGTCAATGGAATATATTAAATATATATTTTATCGCAAACAGATTCACCTGGTGTGAAATCCGTCACGTTCAATATCAATAAAAATCGCATCTTTAATGGATATAAACCTGGACAATACTCGGTTGAAGCGAGAGGGCCAATTAACGAATCCTGGATCTATGAAAATACAGAAAGAAATTTTGGAGATGAAGATACTATCTATGTCTGGACCAAAGTACATCTTGGTCAATTTATACATCGCCTCCAAGCAGAGCCTATAGCTGTTAAAGAGCTAAATATAACTACTAATTATGAATTTGACAGTAATATACCAAATGACGATGTTATCACTACAGAAAAGCCTAATATCAGACGGGATGATAGTATCTGCGCTGAATCTATTTCAAAAGTTAAAAATAGACATGTTTGCAAGGGTGATCTTCTGTTCGAAGACAACTTTGATGGAGGTTTGAACTTAAGCAAATGGCAAAATGAAGTGCGAGTAGCTTTGGACGTTGGTGATGCGGAGTTTGTTTTATATGATAACGAAGTAGAGAATATACAGGTTGCCAATGGTATGTTGACGATAGTTCCCACTTTATGGAATAATGATAAACCAGATACAGATGTTAAAGAAGGCACTTTAAACCTCGGTTTACGGTAGATATATAACAAAGGAATTTCGCTATTTAGTACACTGTCATAATATATATTATTTCTAGTTGCACCAGTAAACAAAGACTGCCACAAGAATGCAAGAGGAAGCCTGACGGCAATATTCACAATATTCTACCACCAGTTAAAACGGCACGCATTAATACTAAAGATTTTTTTAGTTTTAAGTATGGACGAGTGGATATACGTGCAAAAATTCCTAGTGGAGACTGGCTTGTTCCATGTAAGTCAAAGACTTTATTGCCACTACGGATTGTTTTAATCATTCATTGAAATATGTTCATTTTCTAGTATTGCTTTTGGAACCAACTATATATAATTATGACACAGAGAATTATGCTTCAGGTCAGTTACGCATAGCATTTGCACGCGGAAATAATAATCTACAGACTAAAGATGGTGAGCCAATTGATGGTAGAACCCTCTATGGTGGTGCTGTTCTTGGTACAGTTCTAAAATTACGTAAAGAGTTCTTTGTCAAGACACGTCGTAACACACACTTTGCAAATGATTTTCACACATATAGCATGCTTTGGACACATAAAAAAATTATACTGCAAGTGGATGATCAGGAGTATGGCTCCATTAACAGTGGTTTTGCGCAAATATTTTCATCAAGCCAAGAGAACAGAAATTTCTGGAAAGAGAGAAACTTTATGGAACCTTTTGATCAGGAAGTATGTTCAAAATTATAGAAAATATAAGCATAATTTTTACTTATTTTGTCTTCGATTTCAGTTGTATATAACACTTGGAGTATCGGCGGGTGGACATGGGGATTTTCCTGATGGTATCGAGTCGCAAAATAGAAGAAAACCTTGGTCAAACACAGACCCAAAAGCCGCGTTCAAATTTTGGAAAGATCGTAATCACTGGAAAGGAACATGGAACAAACCAGAACTTCAAGTTGACTTTGTGCGGGTTTATGCAATATAATTTTGACTCAAGGCCAACCCTCTCCAAATTCTTTTAAGTTATAAATTTCATAGAACATATGAATTTTTTCTGTTAAATTAAAAAGTGTACATGATTTTTTTCCAATTAACCTATAACTCCGAAGTAATCTGAAGTTCTAATAGAACTTATGCTTGTATGATTCAGGACAAAATATCTTTTAAGACATTTTATATAATCCAAAAATAGAGGATGAAAATTTAAAAAACCTTTGTTATCAATTTGTAAATAATTCGTAAAAGACGTTGCAAAGTACCTATAAAAAATTCAACAAAGGGTGTAAAATATTAAAATCTATTTGAATGGATTTTGCTCAAGTTATAGTTAAAACTCAGGTGACCGTGGCCGTACGTGGCATGCGGCACAACGACCCACGGTAGACCGGCTTCAATTCTCTCATCTGACACAGTGATGCTACAAGAGATTTTCAAAGTGTACCTTTTTGATTGAGAAAAACGTACTTTTTTAACCAAAAACGTACTTTTTTGAAAATTTATTCTAAAAAGAAAATAAAGCACTATATCAGCTTAACATCAGTAAAAAAACTTTGTTGTTTGTAATATAGTTTAACTACCTAATTTCGAAAATTTGATTTAATGAGCTTAAATTCATAGCATACGCGCTCTATTATGGCATTCAAATAAGAAAATAATGGACTTATAAAAATATATATTAGAAAATTTCCAAATCCAAAAATGTACCTTTTGAAAAAAAGGCGTACTTTCGTACTGACAGTACTGAAAGTGTACCCCAAAAGGTACAATTGTACCGCTTGTGGCATCACTGATCTGACAAAAATATTTTTATTTAGGAACTAGCATACCCTGTTCTGTCGTTGACCGGGAGTATCTTAAGGTTATACAAATTGTGGAAATCTCCAAGGATTATTGTAAAAACTACATTCAGATTTTCTTGTCACATTTAATTAACTAAAATTTTCTGAACAGTTCTATAAAACCCCAGTCCTTAATAAAACCCCAAAAAAACGTGTGTAACATCGTCGAAAATGCAATACAGTTTTAAAGTCAATTTGGAATAAAAACACAAAGTGTTTTAAGAAAATCTTTGCTGTTCTTTTTAGGGGGTTTCTAGTGGGTGTTCTAACCACTCAAGAACTTTCGACAAAATGAAATGTTTTTTGACGTAGAATTACGTCTTACAGCGCGGTTTGTATGGGGTCGTTTTAACAGATTTTTTCAAGGTCATTAGGCAACGTTTTTGGCGAATACTTTAGGGTATACCTACAGCCTTTAATACTCTTCGTTCAAAGATAATATATATACTAAAATATCAGATATATCCTGCGCTGAATGAATATTAAAGTCACAAAATAGTAAAATATAAGAAGAAAAATGCATGTTTTTATATAAGAAAATCAATCATCAGCTGCTTATGTGTCCGCTGCTTTCTTTATTTTTCTTTCGTTGTTTATGCTTGTATGCCTTGGTTTTGCACGAACTGATTGGTTCGTTTTGGCAGCACTGTAAGCATTAGTTCGCATTGGGTTTATGTATGCACTACTGTTCTAGTATACTGTTTTGAAACCAGAGTTCATGAACCTCTTTTCAACTCAGTCAATGAACTCAATCTGTCAAATTTAACGAAATGGGTCTGTGATCCGGTTAGATTTAACTCTTATAAAAAAAACAAGTTGGATCATATTTCTTTTTATGCTTTTACCCAATAGATGGCGTAAAATTTGAATTTTTCTATTTAATGCAAATTAATTTGGATTCCACATCCCACTAGCACTAGCGAGTGTAGTTTGCAAACTATACATCGAACAGAAAGTGCAGCTAGCAAACTAAATATCAGACAGAGACGAGAGGAAAGGACATGTGCTCAGCGTGAAATATAGTAACCATACGATTTTTAAAAATGGGGGTCTTAATTTTAATTTGAAATTAGTAGTTAAACTGACTGTAGCTCGCAAACTATATATCGGGCAGAGAAGAAAGTGGCACCAATGGAAAGTGCATTTGCTTCGCCTTCTTTTCAACTAAGTCAATGAACTCAACCTGTCAAACTTAACAAAATGATCGAAAAAATTTGAAATTTTGCTTGTTTCTTTTTACTTGCTCATTAAATCATACTTACTATTTAACTTTTTCTTTTTTTTGGCATCGATAAGTAGTCCATAATTGAGTGTTATTCATTTATTTTTTAATTTTTGGAAGATCAATAAAAATACGTGCAAAATGACAAAACAATCGGACCAAAAAGTCAAAAAGTAGAAGAGGTTACAACTTAAACGGAATTCTACGTCTACACTTACGATCTATCGAAACTGTTTCTTTTTTTTGCTTAAAGATATAATTATTTGATATCGTAAAAATCACGTGCAAAACATTCATGTACGGGATAGCTGCGATAGATGCATACATTCTTAAACCTTTTAACGCATTTTTTCTCAAAAGAAAATATATCTTAAGAACATATTTTCTTAGTCGACCAAACAGATATCTGGACAATTTTTATTCGATTGACTTGAAAATTTTACAGTATATTTTACCTGTTTACATTGTCCAACACTTTTTTGTATATATATATATATATATATATATATAGCTAAGATCAATTGTTATAAACGGTTTTTGTGTGTAGTTTTTGGTTTTCTTCGAGATGTTTTAAATTCAAACCAATTTTTGCAAAAAAACAACAATTTAATAAATATCCCGAAAACAAATCGGAAACCGCCACTTTGTTACACTTTTTATCGAGTTTTGACATATTTGATTGACGTTTGTAACTGAAATGTGTACAAATTATGAGTTTCATCTCCCCATGGACACGCCTTCCTCCCATTTAACCTGCTAAAGTTTGAGCTACGGATTTCAATGCGTCAGATTCAATGTTACAGATGCGTCTGTTTGTTACATCAAAACTTAGACGCATACAAATTATGAACTTCAGGATTCCGAAAACAAAAAAAATTTTTTTTTTGGACCACCGGAAAAACAGCCAAAATGGTCTTATTTGCATAACTTAAGCATAACATGTCAGATCTTAAAAAATTATATGTCGTTGAAAAGGGCTTTACGAGCACTACAATGTCTTGTTGGAACTTTTTTATTTTTGAGGTCATATTCAACTAGTAAGCCCCATTAGCCCGATTTACCCCCTTAAATTTTTTTTTTTTTTTCATAAGATTTTTTTTTCCCCATATAATTAAACTCCTTCAAATTTGTGTAATTTGTGCTAAAAAATTTATTTATTAAGTTTCTTTTACAATTTTGTTTATATTATGTGCTTGTTCGTTGACTAAACTTAAAGTAAATTTTTTATAAAAAAAAGGATTAAAAATGTCCTAAGAACATATTGTAGTGCTCGTAAAGTCCTTTTCAACAACATAAAATTTTTTAAGATCTGACATGTAATGCTTAAGTTATGCATAAAAGACCATTATGGCTGTTTTTCCGGTGGTCCAAAAAAAAAAATTTTTTTGTTTTCGGAATCCTCACGAGGTCAACTTTAAAATAGGGGGTGGTTTTTTCAAACTTTTTTTTTGTATGGAGACCGACCCACTCTAATGCACACCCTTCAATTAAAATTACTTCAAAGAAGTTTATATGTGAGCTACAGATACCAAACTTGGTACGTTTGCATGTTACATTTATATGTATACAAAATATGAGCCTCATGCAACTAAGGATACGCCCTCACCTCCCATACTATATATTATAATACAATGATAAAAAAGGTTTAGGATATTTCGTAGTCGGGCTAAACCGACTTTAGACTTTTTTTACTCGTATTATTTAAATTCCCAAAGTTGGCTCTGTTTTTGGACTGAAGAGTAGTTTAACTCCTAGGTAGTTTCAACACTAGGTTGGGTTAGGTTGACTCGGCTGTCACCTATGAGACACACACTGGCCAATAAGGCTCGTTTGTTTTGGTACCAAAGGGTTGTTCGTTTACCCACTCTATTTGAACCAGTTAGAGCTGTTTATAAAGCTTAGTAGTCTGTAGACTGAAGATTTTGAGAGACCGTCTAGGCAGTGGAGCAGTGGAGTACCTAGGGGGCGGGTGGGGCGGTCGCCCTAGGCGCAATGATTTGGGGGCTGCAAAATGAGCTCCGCTGTTCCTCAAAATGAAGAAATGACACAATCAGAAAAAAACACATATCATTCTCCGGTAAAAAATTTCCGATAATAGCAATCTTTTCTTTTTTAAATAAAATTATCTTCAATTAGAATAAATTTTCACATATTCGAAGAAATATTTCTTCACTTCTAGGAAATTCTTTTATAAAGAATTTTATTTTCTCGCACAAAAAAATTCTCATTTATAGAGAAAAATTTATTGAAAATGAAAAATTGTTCTTATATTTTGATAAAAAATTCACAATGGTCAGTATTTTCTTCAATAAAAACAAATCTTTTCTCAAAAATAAAAAGTATTTTTCTCTAAAAACATATATTTTTATATATTTCTCTTTTTCATTGAAGCTTTTTATCATTTTTAGAGAATTTTTAGTATCGCATTTAGAGAAAAGCATTCTCTGGAGCAAAGTATATACCATTTCTTTCTATATATGATGCCTTTTTTATCATTTTTCAAGAAACTTTTATCTGAGTTTTTAAAACAACAATTTTTTATACAAAATTTTTTTATTACAAAAAAGATGACGTTGATATTTAATATGAAATTTTGATGAAAAATAAAACTTATTTTCATATTCTCGAAACATTGAAAACTCACATTTTTTCTTTATAACAATGAAAAAACTCAAAAGTTAACTTTTCTCGATTTAATTGCTGCAAATTCACGTATTATATCCTGGTAATCGAACATTGCAGCAGTTATACTTTCGATTAAAAGAATTGCAAATAATCTACTTTGACTCATGGTTGGTCTCAAGTAAGATTTGATCAATTTAAGTTTGCTGAATGATTTTTCACAGAAAGCAACTGAAACAGGTATGGTTAGTAATATTTGCAAAGCTGTCGCTAATGTCTTGTTACGAGTTGGTCCCATTGATGAAATATATAACAGAAGTTGTTCAAGCAAAAATCCAATTTCCGCTTCGTTTTTTTTTAATAAAAGTAGGACGTCTTGAATATCGTTGAACAAGTCTTCGTTTTTCAAGTCATCTGGATAAAACTCGGCAAGTTTCTTACATTTTCCTTCTATTTTGAGAAGCTCATCTTTGTAAAAAATCTCTGGGAAGTTGTATTATTTTTTGAAAGTTACAAAAGAAACCAAAACGTTCATCGAGCTTCTTCAAATTTGTGAAACGTGTGGATATTTCCATTGATAGTTTATCCAAAATTTCAATCAGAGATCGTCGCATTTCGTCTTCCGAATTCAATCCAGAATCTTCAGATGTTTCTCCTAGCATATTTCGCTTTTTCGAATTCTTTTGACGGTGCTCACACCCAACTCGCTAAATTTTGTCTGTAGCTTTACAAATGTCACGGTCGCACAAGTTGATACTCCAATCATTCAGTTTGCCTGTCAACATTTACAATTGTCCAAGTACATAAGTGAAACTGATTCCTTTTTCTTGTAACCGTTTCTGAACTCTATCAAATGATACGAGAATTTCTGCCCAAGAAAACAAAAGAGCGATGAAATGAAATGTTTCTATAGCATTGATAACCAACGCTGCATCTTGTCTGGTATCAATATTTTCTGTGACCGTATCCGTCAAGTGTTCCAGCGCTGAAATGAGTCCGTCCAATTGTGTTGATACTGGTTTCACAGCTTCAGCTTCTGAGCTCCACCTAGTTTCACAATGCCTTTTGACCGTTATACTCACGTATTCTTTAAGAACGTCCCATCTGTGGGTAGAGGAGAAGAAAAAAGTGAAGAGACGCTGTATTGTTCCAAAAAATGTAACTGCTCGGACAATGACGTGAGAAGCGTGTACTGCTGCCAAATTGAGAGAATGATTATCGAGAAGGACAGAAAACAACTTGTTCATTCAGGTCGACGATTCTCTGCTGGACCTAAGACGACGAATACCGGCTATTGTTGGTGCATTGTCGTACGATTGGCTTCTACAATCCTTCAGGGTTAATTCATCTTTGCGCAGTTTGTTTGTAGTAGCTTCAGTAACTCCATCTGCTGATTTGACTTTCAGAGGTTGATATCAATGAAGAATTCTCTGATTTTTACTGAATTTGGTATAACTTCGACGAATCTGATAATTTGAGACATCTGTTCCTCATGTTTGGAATCCAGAGTTGAATCGAACATTAGCGTGTAATATTTCACATCTTTGCATTGAGAAATGAGAAACTAACGCACTTTGTTCCCCATCATAGTGATGAGTTCGTTTTGAATTTTGGGAAAAAGATACGATAAGCATCCTGGTTGTTAAGAAATGTGTTCGAAGTGAGATTTCATGACAGGATCAAATTTGGTCAAATATCTCAGCAGAGCCAAAAAATTCCCATAATTTAGATTATCGATCGAGTCCTCGAGATGTCCTCCTCATAAAAAACAGTAAACTTTTAAAACCTGTAGCTTGCGAAAATTTAACTTTAAAAACAAAAATTTATTTATATGTTTTAGTTGATGTCTTACCTTAAAAAAGATATCAAAACATTCATATTTTCTGCCATACATTTTTTTGATTTTTGTCTATGGGACGAATCACTGCGCACCGTAATCTATCACAATGTTTTGGCCACAAGAAAATAACGCATCATGAAAAGCTATCTATAGTATTGATCGACGATAAAATATATCCAAAGCATAATTTTTTCCTCGGGCGCTAAATTTTCTAGGTACGCCACTGCGTCTAGGTTACTATAAAACCAGTTACCTAAGAAAAGTTGTCGGTTTTTAGCCAGTGCTTGGGCATGTTCAGTGAAGATATGTTGTAGATTCTTCCTTCTCCTCATCTCTGTTTAAACTTCGGGCATGTTTTCAAATTAAGCAGTGCCATGTTAAGGGCCCGAAATACCGATAATGGTATTTATTTTATCCTTTATAAAAAAAGGATTCTTTTGAGTGTTTTAGATTCTAATTAGCCAAACCTGACGCGCCGTATGGCCTTGGGACCACCTTATGTTGGTTCTTTTAAAGAATAGCTCCTTTGCGAGTATTTTACATGTGGTAAGAAGTATAACAATTACTTCCGTTTCTCTTGATCAAATTTTGGTAGTACCAGTTTGAGAGAGTTTATCTGCTTTGCAGTTTCTTAGAAAGTCTATGTCCGGGGATCACTATTAGTTAAAATGCAAACATGACTAGCTAATTCATCAGAAGCCAAGTAACAGCTCATCTACAATAGTAACTTCCGCTTGGAAGACACTACAGTGTTCAGGGGGCCTAAAGGCAAGATTGATATTAAGTGATTCAGAGTAAACTCCTCCCTCCACTTTGCCATTCAATTTTGATCCGACAGTGTAGATTTCAATGCCATTTTAAGGTGGAATGCTTGCCATATCCCAATTATTCTCAAAGGAATGGATACATCAAACTTTTTGTAGGAGCAAAGTTTTTCAAGATATTGATTGCATTGGTATTAATGGGAAGTTCCATGCGACAATAACCACAGTTAAAAATATTCATATAAATAATTATAAGCACAATCAGTCCACGGAATCCGAGTTAAATATTGTTATTGATTGTTTTTATAAAAATAAAAGACCAAGAAAGTTTAAATTCTTGGTTCAAAAAAATTTTATCAACCACTATACTTTACTCATTGTTATCTCGCTGATTATACATATAATTTGATTTGATTAAACTCTATTAAACATTCTTATCTTTTAGATGAGCCGGGCATATCATCTGTTTTTTATGGTTTTGAAATAAACGAAATGTGCCCTCTACAAATGGAATATGTTAAGAAGGCAACAAGTGGCTACTGGACAATGGAACATACCAAGACACAATTAATGACTAACGACAATGTTGTACTTTTTGTAATGGTTCAGCAAAATAATGAAATTTTCAAGGCAACACAGAAAATTAAAATAGGTCAAGGTAATGAATTTACTGCCCTAAGGATAGACGATGCCAAGCTATCTGATGAATGCATCGAAACCAATACCATTAGTACTGAAGATGGTACCTGCAAGTCTTCAGAAACTAGCGTTAATAATGCTGTTGGCTTTTGCTCAGGGCAAATTATTTTCGATGAATCTTTTGACAATAGTGCAAAACTTAACACAAGCCGTTGGTCATACGATATACGATTACGTATGGAGTCACTAGTTTCCGAGTTTGTAGTATTCGATAATAACGATATGAATCACTTCATTAAAGATGGAGCTCTAAATATTGTGCCAAGTATTACTGCTGAAACTATACGTAGTGGTTCTCTAAACTTGGGATCAAGGTTTGATATTTCTGAATTACAAAAATATATGGATAATTAAAAAAAATAATGATTTTTCTTATTACTCAACAGATGCACTGCTGTAGTAAATCCAAATCGTGACTGTAGCATTGTGGCTAATGAACATTTTTCATCGCTACCTCCAGTGCACTCCACCCAAATACATACCATGAAGGCATTTAGCTTTAAGCATGGACGAGTTGAAATACGAGCAAAGTTGCCGCAAGGTGATTGGATCCTGCCTTGTAAGATAATATATATAACTTTTTGCATAAAAATGGAAATGCTAAATTTTTACTTTTTTAATATAGATATGTTATTGCAACCTGTTTCAACTGTAGTGGATTCGGAACAAGTATCAAATATGCGTATTGCATTTGCTCGCGGCAATAAGCGTCTCGTAAATAGTGAAAATATTGAAATTGGTGGAAGCCGTTTATACAGCGGTATCTACTCTAAGGATGGACCTAAGTATGACTCCACAAGCAATATTAAGCGTGAAGAGCACTTCGGTAATGACTTCCATATATACTCACTTACTTGGTCGAAGACGGGTATTTTAGTAGCTGTGGATGGTGAGAATTATGGCGAAATTCTTGACGGTTTCAATACATTCCTGGAAGAGGTTAGTACTTTTTTATAATATATCCTATAAACGAGTGAGAATCTTCTTCATTCAGATTGGTTGGTTTATTTTCATTCAAATTGGAGTAAATTAATAAGTGCGGGTTTGATTCGCCTGAAGTTCATTTTGAAAATTAAATTTCCGTTTCTGCTTGTTACTTTTTTCAAAGTACATAGTTCATAAAGTACATACACTAATTTGCCAAAAAACAAAAAAGTTTTTTATACTACAAACTTTTTGTGATGACAAACAAAAATGCTTAAATTATGTAGGGCAGAAGAGGCAGGTTTCGCCAATAAGCACATTCGACAGCCACCACCTTCTAACGACAGATTCAATACAGCATTCTGATTGAAATAATCATATATAGAATAAAACAGGCCCTTAGCCAAGGGGGAGTTTTCGTGGTTAAAAAATTATTCGAGAGGCATCTTGATTTTATTATTTCGTCCTATTCTTAAGTTACGATACTCCCCATGATAGCTATGTTAGTACCACCTTCAGTTTTACTGTATTATCATACAAAACATAAAATAGGAAATTATTTTTATGACTAATATTACTTCGACATGAAAAACACATTTATTTAAAATGCGTACTACAACGGGTTGAAAGTTAATGTTAACAAATCTAAAGTCGTATTTAAAAAACACAAATAGAGGTCTGTTCCATACTCTAAAGTTTTAGTCCAATTTACCAGTTTTGCAGATTGTAGTCCAAGAAGCGATTCAGTACTCAAAAACAATAAATAAGATGGATAGATAGATAGATAGATACTCAAAAAAAATTAAAAAAATTAGGTTAGGTTAGGTTAATCCGGTTGTCTCACGCTGGAGTATCACATGGACCATATGTTCCTTAGTGGTACCAGTTGATGAAAGCCTTGAGGGAATTAGTGGAACTCTTTAAAGATTTCCGCCTTATTCGCATAAATTATTGCGGGTCATGTGCAAAGAAGATGATCCAGGCTCTCTTGGACACCTGGTTCCTTGCACTTCCTGCAGTTGTTATCCATGGTTATACCCAGCTTTTTGCCATGGGCTGCCACAATGCAGTGACCTGTGAGATTCCCACCAGTGTCCTGTTGTCCCTTCGGATGTGTGCCAAGATAAACGACGTTCGTTTTCCGCATGCACATAGTTTTCGAGATCTTGGATGTTGTCGTATCTTTCTATCTACGACTCGCTGCTTGTTTGGATCCAGTTTAGAGGTTTTGTACAATTCTTGTTGTGGAAAAGCTTCGTGTTCTGTGAACTCTGATTCCAGCCCGTCACCTTCCTTTGCTAGTCCGTCTGCCATAGCGTTTCCGCCAATGCCCCTGTGGCTTGGAACCCAAAAGATCTGAACTCTATTTGAAGTGTTCAATGCATCTAGTAGTGTCTTTGCTCGCTAGGACATTTCTGGACTTGAGAGTATCGAGTAATACACTGCCGCACCCACTCCCGTACTAATTCTGGAGCCATCTGTGAATATGCTGACCACCCGCTGGGCTTGTTGGATGCCTTTGCGACAGTCGGTTGGTCCTAGAGGGTATTTTGGGTTGGAGAGTTGTGCTAGGGATCATGTAGTCTATGCTACTGATTGCATCCTTGCCGGAATTTGCCAGCTGCCGTAAGTCGCTGTGCCTTTTTACTAGCTGTTAGTTTTGCATATATGTCTAGAGGGTCCAGACATAGAATGGTTTCGAGAGGTTTTGTTGGAGTTGACTTCAGCGCACCCGATATGCATAGCGCAGCTTGTCGCTGAGTTTTTTTCCAAGCATTTGAGATATGTTGACTTATTCACCACCGGCCACCACACAATGATTCCATAGAGTAGAATTGAACGAACAACCATTGTGTAGATCCATTGCATTAAAGAGGGTGAAAGGCCCCAAGTGCTGCCCAGCATCTTCTTGGATGCATATAGCGCATTGGTAGCTTTCCTAACCCTCTCATCCACATTGAGTCTCCACGTCAGATTGTTGTCGAGTACAACTCCCAAATATTTTGTGTGAGTTTTCGGGATGAGCCGAGTGTTGTTTATTTTTGGTGGAATTCATGGTGGTATCTTGTAATTATTCGTAAACAATACCAGAACTGTTTTCTCTGCATTTATACTAAGGCCGACTGAATTCGCCCATTCGCATTTTCCCACCATATTTATGCTTATGTCATCCGCATTAGCTGTTATCTTCGGGGCTTTGCCTTCATAGTTTTTGAATAGTTCGTTAATTCCATAGTAGGGGTGCGAGGACTCCTCATTGGGGTGTTCCCATACTCAATTCTCTTACCATGGTTGTAGAGCCATACTCGGCTTGGACACTTCTACAATTTAGTATGTTGTCTATCCAGAGGTCGATTGCTGGTGATGTATCGATCGCGCGTAATCCGTTTAGAATAGCCGTAGTTGACTCATTGTTGAATGCACCTGAGATGTCTAGGAAATCCCCTAGTGCAAATTCTTTGTTGTGGAGCGCTTTCTCTATATGAACTACTAGGTTGTGTAGTGCTGTCTCCACCAATTTTCCTTTCGTATATGCGTGCTGGTTGGCTGCAAGCAGCGGCCGGTTTGTGCCGTTTCTTATATGCAGTTCTACCAACTTCTCGAGTGTTTTTTGTAGAAAGGATGTTAGGCTTATTTGCCTGTAGTCCTTTGGATACAGGTGGCTACTACAACTTGATTTTGGTATGAAGACCACCCAGCTGTCCTCCAGGCTACAGGCACGTAGTTAATTCTGATACATCCATTATATATTATCTCAAGCCATGACTTTCAAAGTGGTCGCTTTTAACATGGCTGGAAATATGCCGTCAGGTCCTGGGGATTTAAATTCTGAGAAAGAATTTATAGTCCATTGCATTTTTTCTCGTGTTATTAAGTTCTGCGGAGTCTGTGACGGGATTGTCCAGTCTCTATCTGTGACGTTAGTGTTTGAGACTTCAGCACAGTCTGGAAAATGTGCTTTTAGAAGCAAATCTAGAGATTCCTGACTTCCTTCCGTCCATTCGCCATTTTCTTTTCGGACATGAATCTGAATGTAAGTCTGTTTTGAGAGCAGCTTTCTGAGCCTCTGTGTCTGTAGTTTTGTCAATGCTCGAGCAGAAGTCCTTCCATGAGGATCTTTTTGCTCGCCGGACATAGCTTTTGAAAAGTTTGAGCCTCCATTTGTATTCCCCCATATTTCTTCTTGGTCGGCTAATTTAGCCAGTTTGAAGAAATAAGTTATTGCAACCGAGAGAATAAAAAAATGTTCCCTCCGTGTCAAAAGCTGCAATTTTTAGTCAGAGAAATTTGTTCTCACAAAAATGGTAAAAGTGTCAAACTGCTTAAAATCAGCTGTTTACAAGTTACCAAAAAAATTGCAATGTATAAAAAGTTCTTTGAAATAAATAAAAACTATTGGAGTTTAAACCAGAGTCATGGAAAAATGTGTGAAAACATTTATAACTTGAGAATTAATTTCAATATTGTACAAGATCTTAAGCATGTCGTCTGAACTGCCTATGCTTCACATCAGTGATGCTATAAGAGATTTTTAAAGTGTACCTTTATAAAGAGAAAAACGTACCTTTTTAGCCAAAAACGCACTTTTTTGAAAATTACTTTTTTGAAATTTACTGATTGAAATTATTAAATAAAGATTTTATTTTGATTGTAACAGAAAATTTAATGAAAAATCTAATTACCACTAATACCAGATAAAATTTTATATTCAAATAATCATTAAAACTTCGATGAATTATAAAATTCCTCAAAAATATGAGCCCATTCCCCGATTCTCCGATCAACTTGAAATTCCCCGCAAATCGGGGAATTCCCCCCCCAGTTGACATACTTGGTTCCCGTGGGTTTTTAATACAGACACATATAACAAAAAAAAAATTTATAATTAAAACTATTTTCAACACAAGCTACTCTTCTTTAGTAACTCTTGATTTAACCATATGATATAGCAATAAAGTCTACAAATTAATTAATTTATTTATTCAATCTCTGGATTTAGTGCTATCTTATACTCGGAGTATCTGTTGGAGGTCATAGAGAGTTTGACGATAATTCCAGGACTGGACCAACTCTTACAAATAAACCTTGGACTAATACATCTCCTAAAGCATTAGTAGATTTTTGGAAGAACAAAGAAGTATGGAAAAAAACATGGAACGGCGACGAGGCTCTCAAAATCGACTACGTTCGAGTTTATGCTCTATAAACGACGAATTCTATATACCTACTTACATATAAATATGATTTTATATTGTTTAATCTTCATAAGATAAAAGTTTTATTAAAATATTTTTGGTAATAATATAGATAATTAAACTTTACTGCATCGCATCGTGTTTTTCTTCAATATATTTAAAAATAATTAGTCCAATTCAAATAATATAAAACAAGTAAGAAAACTCTAAAGTCGGTCTAGCCCGACTATGAAATACCTTAAATCTACTTTTTTAGTATATTAAACTACTATGGGAAGTGGACGTATCCTTAAGCGGAGCGGATTTAATGTAACATACACACAAACCAAGTTTTATTCATGTAGCTCAAATATAAAGCTTCTTATTTAGTTTTCAATTAGTAGGTTGTATGGAGGTGGGCGTGTTCATGGGCGGATGTAACAAATAGACCTACCAAGTTTGAAACCTTTAGCTAAAATAAACTTTTGCAGACTGTGTAGGAGAAGGGCGTGTCTATGGGCGAATGAAGCTTGTAACGGATTGGGCGGATTTGTTACATCTTAGTTCAGACGTAGTTAATAAACATACCAAATTTGAAACCTTTAGATGAAATATTCAGAGAAGAAAACTGCAAAAACAAAAAAATTTAAAAATAAAGAATAAATAAAATAATATATATAAATGCAGCAAGTTTTAGATTCTTACCTGAATTAACAGAATTATAACAGAATATTAACAGAATTCTTACCTGAATCTGTTTTCAACTAAGAAAAGTTACAACATTTTTTTAATATTGACTGCACTGTTTTTGTGAATTCCGATAAATTAACAATTGAGGTTATTACATGCGTAAATATTTAACATAATCGCTGAAGAAAACCTTGTTTGTGGTAAGTTAAATGAAATTGGCCGCTTTACTCACCAAAGTATTAGAAAAAATTTCAGAGATTTTTCAAGAATACAAATTTTTATTCCTTACAGCACAAAATATCAAATGACAAAATTATTTTATTTAATTTTATATTTTTATGTTGGCATTTCTAGAGAGCAGAAAGCAGAACTGACGAATTTCACAGGTCAGAAAATCATCAGCAGTCAACATTTCTGGAAAAAGAACACAGTCTCAGTTGCATTGGCTTA
Organism: Tetanocera ferruginea; assembly: GCA_958299015.1. Classification (NCBI taxonomy): domain Eukaryota; kingdom Metazoa; phylum Arthropoda; class Insecta; order Diptera; family Sciomyzidae; genus Tetanocera; species Tetanocera ferruginea. The sequence continues at coordinate 34,698,330 of OY282644.1, read as the reverse complement.
TAATTGTAAAATTGGAATTTAATTGGAAAATTAAAAACCTTAATTTTATTTTAAATTCATTTTTCAATAAATCGACGTGCCCTAAAGATGTAGGAAAGCAACCTATCAAACGTTGAAGAGTAATGTTAAATTTAATTTTAATTGCCATTTAAACCACATTGACCAAAACACAGAATCTCCTGAATACGATTTAATTTGAGGTCAGACATTTTTTTAGAAAAGAGCAGTAAAATTTCAGAACCCTTGAAGAGGACATAACAAATGCACGTTTTTTAAGAAAAGAATGCTCCTTAACATTCGCATGATATCACCTACTCGAAGTGTACATAGATGCCAACCAAAATTCACACACGAAATCACTAAGCCCCATTTTGTTCACAAGAGGAATAAATATGATTTAACTCTGGGATAACTATCTCGAGGTCAATTTTATACCATGAGTATAAATCGTGAGATAAAAAAATGGTTTTGTTCACATTTTATCCCAGCTTTATGCTTAAAGTATAAATTCGCTCTCAGTTTCTATAGACAAATTAAAATATTTTGTTTTTGTTTACATATAAAGGAGCTCAGGAGTTAAAAGTCTTAACTCTCTGTGAACAAATGAAAAAATGAAATTATCTCGGAGATAAAAATCACTCTTGTGACACTCACAGCAACAAAATTCACGCACATATAAAAAAATCACACAAAATAACACACACAGAACAGAAAATCATGCAAAATTCACACATAGAACAGAAAATCACTCAGAAGCAATTCCAATTTTACAGCATAAAAGAGCAATTAATGCCATACAATATTACAAATAATGAGATATTTTCTGTTATTTGGCGATATTAGTAAAAGTTTATTGTTAAAAATTTATTAATATATTACATATTTACTAGATCAAAATTAAGGAGATATGAAAATTTTTGGTTATTCGTATATTAGTGGAACTAATTTAAATTGTCTGAATTTGTAATATAAACTTTATATTAACATTTTTAAAGTTTAAACTTTATAGCTGCGTTAGTAAGTTTCAATTGCAGTGTTGGGTTTGTTCGTTAATTTACGTGTTTTCGCATTTACTTGAACGCACTCTTCAACAATAAAGTGTGTGATTAAAGAAATCACGCATGAGTGAAAATTCACTCGCTTCATTTCAGAAATCACACATTGTCACACAGCCCTCAAAAAATCACGAAAAGTGATATATCATACGAAACTGGCATCTATGGAAGTGTAGATGACCTGTAAGATCAATTGGCAACGCCAGTTTTTTACCATGCATACTAACCATAAAACACAAAATAATTTAAGTCTGGCAGTACTAAAAAAACAGTCTTTGCCAATAAAAGTGACAACACTAAAATGATATAGCGTTATCACATTCTTTCACACAAGGCTTGCAGTTAATCATAATCTGCGATATTCTTTTCAGTTTTTCTTGTAAAACGTCGTGTAAAACGTATAAATAATTTTCGTGTAGAAAAGAGTGCAATTTTATGTAAAAAGGTGATTAATTAAGCCGAAAAAGCATTAAATTTATAAGTTTATTGCGTAATTATTGTGCAAACAAATATTAAAGAAAGAAACGTAAACAAAATAAAAGAAATGAATTAAAATTTCGCAATATGCAGCGACAGCTGTGAAAAGTACTTGAATGAAGATTTTTTTTTTTTAGAATAACAGACCGAAGCAAAAATAAAAATTGTTTAGACAGACAAGAAAAATTATTTTGTAAATAGCTACAATTTTCTTATTTTTTCAAAATTTTCAGCTTGTTGCTAGTTGTAATAAAAACACATACATTGCATAAATAAAGAAAACTAACTTCACAGAGTATCGAAGAAAAATAAAATAAAAAAAAAACAAAAAAGAAAATAAAACCAGTTTCAACGACTCACCACACGGAAGTCTTCTATTTGACAGCAAATTAATGAAGAGCCGACCGCCGATATACAGCATCTGGCTATTGAAACAACTGAAACGCTTGTAACTGAGTAGGAAAACAAAAACAAGGAAAAATGGATATTTTGGATATTGATGAGGCACTCAAAGATGATTCCTTCATGTTAGTTAGCATAAAATTGTAATAAAATCGTAACGTACTAAAAGCTGCTTCTAATTTAGATTTTTGGAGGATAAAACGCATGATGATGTCTCAAACATATTGCAGCAATGGAAGAGCAACAATTGCATGCAACAGCAGCAGCAACAACAGGAACAAGGTGAGAACAAACCCATTCCACTGTACTGTATCGTAATAACTTGCTTAATTAAGCTATGCCTTCACCGAATATTAAGTTTTGTAACATGAAAAAATTAAACGATATAGTCCAAACTTTCTGTCGCACAACTCTACATTTTGCAGACGTGTGGGAGTAACTTAAATGCGCCTTGAGCAACCAAGGCAGTTTTTTACAGTGATAAATTAATATATTTTTACAACTCAACATATTTTTGTTCGGTTTGGCGACAGTCAAAGCCATGGCAGATAATAAACCATAGTTTATTATGCTATGATCGAAATCATGAGATTGCAATGAAATTAAAAACTTCAATCTACAGTTTGCAGAAGTAGGTGTACTGGTGGATCCCATTTGAAAGCTGGTTTGTCGACTTTCTGACTGGCGGACAAGCTACCTTGTGTAATTTAACCAAATTTAATTAAATTTCATTCACCAATTAAACGACAAGTTTGACTGAATGACATGGTGCGAGAAAATACCTATTAAAATATTTATTTATCGACTGAAAAAAGAGAATGTATTCTTTTTCTTCCTCTATATCATAACAATAAAGATGATGATCTGTAGAAGATCTTTTAGCTTTTAGTTCACCTTTTCATTATTTTGCATACAGTGGCTCACAGCTTATTTGATGAACTTCAAAATATATGGATGAACCCAACATTAAAGTTAATAGGAATATTAATGAAAAGATTAAACAATAAAAATAAGCAAATTTTTCACACAGTAGTTTATTTGAGGATTACCGTCCACTTTTTTTCAATTTTATGCTTAAGAAATATTTTTAGGTTTACATTATATACAGTATGTCAGACTTAGTACGCTACCAAAAGAAAGTGATTTCTCTTGATGAGGTGAGTACAAAATTGTATGCGTAAGAATGGTTGCAAATGCCTTCGTTGAGAGCTAAAATAGAAAACCCCAAAAAAACTAATCTCATTATATTTACATAACATTTAATATTAAAGTAAAAAAATGTTATGAGAATCTTAAATCTTAGCATGATTTGTTTTTTGATTCAACTTTAAAGGCAATTTAAAAAAAAAACACCAACATTTTGCGTAATTTTTATGACGTTATATTTTTATACCCCCACGCGTAATGCGTAAGGGGTATATTCATTTTGTGACGACGTGTGTAACGCCCATAAGGAGGCGTGGTAGGTATAGAAAAGTATATATATTCTTGCTCAGCATCACCACCTGAGTTGATTAAGCCATGTCCGTCTGTCTGTCCGTCTGTCTGTGGACACGATTACAGCCGTAATTTTCAGGCTATCGTAATGAAATTCGGTATTTGACCTTTTTTTTTGAAAAACTAAGATCAAGTTCGAGAATGGGCAAAATCGGATGAAAACCACGCCTACCTCCCATACAACCCCAAAATTAAAAACTCTATAAAGAGACTAATATTAAAGTTACAAAACTGAAACTCAGTATTTGAGTATTCTATATCAAAACTGAAGTGTGTTTAAAAAATGGGCGTCATCCACTCACTAACACGCCCACCTTCCATACAACCCCAAAATTGAAAACTTTATAAAGAGGCTAATATTACAGTCAGTGTTTGAAATTGCTTAACTATTTTCAATGCATATGTAATTGCTTAGCTATGACTACGAAAAAAGAATCAGCGATAGCATAAAGCAAATGTGAAAAAGAAATAAAAGAACATTTTGCTTCAGCTAACTGCGCAATATGTTTTTGCTTACGAAGTTAGCCGAATGAAATTTTTCAAAACGAATTGCTGAAACTGCAGCAATTAGCTGTTGTTTTCATTTCTTTACTTTGGCTGTAGTTTTTGTCGCTCTAATTCTTGCAGTCGAAAGCAATAGTTAAAGCAGAGTTTAAATATTGAAGCTGTGCTGAGTCAATAAGCGACAACTTATTGTTGTCGTTTGCTGCTTCAGTCATTCAATTTTTTTAAGCTCTCATGTTAAGTAAAAGTTATTGATCATCGTCGCGTTAACAGAGGACATTAACTTTTATAATTTTTAAAAACTTTTTATTTATTTTGAGCAGTTTACAAAATTGTTTATGAAACGAAATATATAATAATACAAATTATTGTAATTATAATGTATGGAACATAGTTTACATACGGCTTGGTCAAAAACGAAATCGACCAAAGCGATCGATCAAAGCGGCGCCATAATTATCAACTTAAAAGAACTGAATGACTAAGCAGCAAAGGACAGGTATGATGTAAGCTTATCAAGCAAAGCAAAGATTTCTTACTTTCGACTGCAAGAACAAGAGCGACAAAAACTACAGCCAAAGCAAAGAAATGAAAACAACAGCTAACTGCTGCAGTTGCAGCAATTCGTTTTGAAGCATTTCTTTCGGCTAACTTCGTAAGCCAAAATATATTGCGTAGTTAGCTGAAGCAACATGTTCTTTTATTTCTTTTTCACATTTGCGCTTTGCTTTTGCGTTGTTGCTTACAAGTTGTTGAGTAAGTATATGAAAACGATTTTTTTTTTTTTTGCTGAAAATATGTAAGCAAAGCAAAGATTTCTGTGCTTTTGCTATTTTGAAGCCAGCAATTCAAACCCTGATTACAGTTACAAAACTGAAACTCAGTATTTGAGTATTCTATGTCAAAACTGAGGTGTGTTTGAAAAATGGGCGTCATCCACCCACTAACACGCCCACCTCCCATACAACCCCAAAATTGAAAACTCTATAAAGAGGCTAATATTAAAGTTACAAAACTAAAACTCAGTATTTGAGTATTCTATGTCAAAACTAAGGTGTGTTTGAAAAATGGGCGTCATCCACCCACTAACATGCCCACCTCCCATATAACCCCAAAATTGAAAACTTTATAAAGAGGCTAATATTAAAGTTACAAAACTGAAACTCGGTATTTGTGTATTCTATGTCAAAACTGAGGTGTGTTGAGAAAATGGGCTTCATACACATACTAACACGCCCACCTCCCATACAACCCCAAAACTGAAAACTTTACAAAAAGGCTTATATTTATGCTGCAGGAAAGCAATTAGATATGTTTTTGTATTTTAGACAAATAAAAATAACAAAATCTTCTAAAATCTCATACAAAAAGCTCTCCAATTTAAGATTCTTTAACCCTTAAGAATCGGCCGTGGGGGTATTTTAACTTCGGCCAAGTCGAAGATATACCTTACTAGTTATTTAACAAATCTTTATTAGTGCTTATATATTGTTCTTACCTATGAGCAACTATATTTCTTTTGAAAGCGATTTTTCTGCGAGTGGATAATACTAGTAGGTACTGCTATTTGGTTCCCCCAATAAAAACCCAGCACTATTAAAATAATAGAAAGCTGATAAAACTGATTTTAACCTATTGAACGCCCAATGAAAATTTGTTATTTTTAAAACTAATAGTTCAAAACAAACAAAAGTTTTTTACAGTTTAAGAGCTACTAAATAGCTATAGTGGCATTTAACTCTGTTTGCGATCTAATTGACTTCAGTCAAGATAGAGAAACTTTTAAAAATAATCTGCTGTTTATTCTCAAATAATAATTGTATAAAAATTTCATCTGTATATTGTATATATGTATATATTTTTTTTTATTTTATATTTTTGTTATAATATAATATTAATACAAATAATCTATAAGACTGTGTCACTAGATATTAATAAATAAATAAATAAACCGAAAAATTAACGTCTGAGGTTAGAACAAAGATATGACACGCTTATTTCTTCAAGTATAAATATTACATTATGAAAATTATAAGAAATGTTAGTAATTTTTCGAGAAAATTGACTTCAGATTTAAATTTTTATCTTGGTTCTTAGATTTAAGGCTCACGTAACCTTTTGTAAGCATTTCAATATAGTTAAACCAAAGATCATATAATACAAAGATGCGCCACCGCCATACAACCGAATGGCACAGTAAAAATTTAATGTGGATTTATCATAAATCCACTTTAAAGCTTTGTGAGAGCCAGCGAGTGAACGATGTAAAGCTTTTGAGAGTGAGAGACGAGTAAGCAACGATGTGAGCATAATATTGGAGAGCAATAGAGAGCGTATGTTCAGTTTTAATGCACGAAACATATCATAAAACGATTTAGCCACAACGAAAAAGTAGCTGAATTTCCTTGCGTTTTAACAAAAAAATGTAGGCATGTTTTGTTGAAATCTACCCTACGCACATTGTATGCATATGTTTTTCACAATTATATTAACTTTAATTATTATAATATGATCTCTGATTGAAATGTAGTCGCAAATAACGTTTTAAGAGACATTTCTAAAATGGGTTTTTGCGGTACTATTTTATTTGATTTGTTTATTTTTTAATTAATTATTATTTATTTATTGATATATGGGCATTTCCACAGAATGGTCTACCGGGACCGAAAATGAAAATGTCAATAAACCAATAATTTTTTGTTTTATTATATAAAAAAAATGGTTGAATTTTTAGATGACTACAATTTATTTCAGTTGTTATTCTGAGAAATTTAACCTGATAACTGAAAATATGTTTTCTTACCTTAGCTGCCTTTAAGGGCTTTTTCTTTTTACAATTTTTCGTTTTTATATTAATGTTATGTTTGCACTCTTCTTATAGAATCCTTTTATCAATTACAAATAAATAATAAAAAATTAAAAATATACCAAATAAAGCTCGATTAACAGTTAACTTTTATATTGCTTTAATTCTTGTTCGAATGTCGCGTATTTGTACCTAAATCATCATTTGTTATCAGAACTTCACGATCCTTCTAAGCAAGTGTCTGAAAATTGTAACTTAAATCAAATTTGGTTAAAGTTACTGCATGTAAAAATCACACTAAAAATTTAGTTTTGATTTGCAAAGTGCGTCGCGTTCGCACATTAAATTTATTTTAATTTAAGGAGGGATATGACATTCGCGGCAGAAAAAACAGACCTTTTTTTAAAAATTCATAACTCAGTCAAAAACAAACACTTTTCCAAATTTTTTTTGTGTAGAGAATTGAACAAATTACAAGAAAAAAAAAATATTTTTCACTCTAACACGGTTTTATAGAGCTCCAAACTGGCGCCAGAGAACAAAACGGGGCCACGTTTGCAACGCAGGGAGTCGCAAAAATTGTCCGATCTGAAAAAAATGACTTTTTATATCTTAGCAAAATTGGTTATCGTATGACAGGAGCTTTTTTTCAATTTTTGGTGATGTTCCAAATTTGAAAGTGTTTTTTCGAAAAAAATGTTGACTATAAAAATTCATAAAAAATCGAAAAAAAATTTTTAAAAAAGCTCGTGTCATACGAAAAATACAAAAAAAAAAATTCCGTCAAAACTGAACCCGCTTGTGCCGCAACCAGTACAAACATGGTTTCGAGATAAACGCGTTCAAAGTTTGTGAAAAAAGAAAAAAAGGTGAAAGTTAAAAATGCACTCTCACTAATCCGGCTGTAACTTTTGGACACGTGGGATTTTTTCCATGAAATTTTTTTTCTTAGAATTTTAAGAATACTTACAAAATTATAAAAAAAAAACAATTTAAAAAAACGGCCAATGTCATGTCCACCGTCAATTGAATTTGATCTTAGTTAATTTTATTACATTTTGTTAAATTCAATTTTATATAAAGTAATGAAATGTATTTATATATAATTTAATTTAATTTAATTTAGTTTAATTTAATTTAGTTTAATTTAATTTAATTTAATTTTATTTGATATAATTTAATTTAATTTATAATAATTTTATTGAATAAAATCTTATTTAATTTAATTTTATTTAATTTAATTTCATTTAATTTAATTTCATATAATTTAATTCAATTTAATTGAAATATATTTTTAAAATTAGAATTCAAAAAATTCATAATCACAAAAAAGAAAAAATGCTGAAATCACAAAATTCAAAAACTAGCTTCATTCATTATCCATTGATTTTCGTGTAACAAAAAAATATTTATTACTTTTTAATGTTCTACGTGGCGCATCTTTATATTATATGATCTTTGGTTAAACTGTCCTATCAGAAATAATTTAAATTCTTTACCATCTTAAAGGAAACTTTATTCCATTCGTTAAAAATTACAAATTCTTAAATTAAAAAAAAAAAAAATTAAGGAAACGTAACCGACTCAAAAAAAAAAAAAAAGAATGTAACGAATAACTAGAAATTGTTTATATTGAAAAATCCGAAACATATAAACCGAAATACTAATAAAGAAACCCCTCTCTCAATCAACCTCAAACTGGATGTGACAACCATAGTTGGCATGGAATTAGTTTTGACTGAGAAGTTTGTGTATATGTTTTTGATAAATTTCAATATCAACAATAAAAAAATTAAGTATCATAAGATGTATTCAGTGATATTTTAAATAGTGGTCTTCATGAAAGCTCTAAAATGTCTCGAATACCACGTTAACATCGCATATTTCACTGCGTATATTAGCTGTTCTCTATTTCCATACAAAAAAGTTCACTAGGTACTCGCGAAACTCCAATGCATTTTCCGTTCGTAAACTTTGTATGTAAACCTCGTATTGGCATTTTTCACTGTAACAGCTAATTAACATACTCGCAACTTATACGGTATGTTCATTAAATGGCGTATACAAATTTGCGCAAATACGAATATGCGAGATTTAAAGATTTAATGAGGACCACTAATATATCTCAGATAAATGCGATTTTTTTTCTAGAAGGAAATAATTCTCTACATTGTCATTAATAAATTAATTGAAACACCAATTGAAATACTATTCCAATCGTCTATAACCTGCATGAACAGCTGTCTTTGGTCTTGAAGTTTCTTCTATCAACTCTCTGCTACACGATCTCCCAGAGCTTCTCAATAGGATTGAGATCTAGTGACTGAGTAGGCTTATTCATGTTTTCAACGTTGTTAGTCGTCTTGCTGGAATCCTATCCGTATTCACCTTCCCCTCCCCCCCTCATTCAGTTTGATTATTCATTTTTCGTTATTCAGAATAATGATTCATAATAATAATAAAAATTAATAATAATTCATTTTTTTATTCAAAATAATGCTATTCACAAAGAATCGTTATTCATTGTTATAAAAAATATGAACAGTAATAGATACAAATAAATTGATTCGTAAGTATCGTTGACCCTATAAACTTCACAGAGTGTTAGGTAACGATCAGTATGTAATAAGGTTGGTACAGTAGAAAAGCCCGTTGATCAACAGAAATAAGGCAACACTTCATTAAAGTGGAATAATAAATAATAACAACTAATTTATTAGCTTATCGAGGTCGATAAATTGTCAGGTTAGCCGAGTTGTTAACTGTATTATACTTTTCTACGAGCAAATTAATTTCTATCGTTTAGATTTTCTTGTTATAAATTTTCATTATTTTATTGTCATTCAAAAAATATTTTATAATTAAATCACTACGAAAATTTGCAGTCATATAAACGGTTGTGTTTTTAATTGTATTTTGATGGCGACGTACAACTTATATTTTAGATTTTTGCAACATCTTGATTAATAATAGATTAAAAGTATGTTAATCAAATGAAGATGAAAATATTTTATAATGCCAATATTCATTAACTTTTGTTTTTTAGGAGTGGTGCTAAGAATATTTCAATCTTTAATTCCTAATTTTGAAGTTTACAGGAAATAAGCAATTGTTGTCTATAGTTCATTGCGTATCTTCGACCTTATTCTAATACGAAGTAAGTCAAAATTATCTATTATTCAGAAGAAAACAAAACTCTTTATGATATATATGAAGTTAACATTATAATGAATTGTTTGAAACGTTCTAACTTCCATTTTTTCATTAAAACTAAAAAGGACATAGATGCAGTTTTGCTAAATCTACCTAAACCGCTTATAACCTTTTTATACCCCAACGCGTACTGCGTAAGGGGTATATTAATTTTGTCACGACGTCTCTAACGCCTAAAAGGATGCGTGGTAGTTAAAGACAAGTACATATTTATCAGTCAGTCTGTCGACACGATTACAGCCGAAATTTCAAACTATCGTTATGAAATTCCATATTTGGGCTTCTTTCTAAAAATCAAAGATTAAATTCGAAAATGGACTGAATCGAATAAAAACCTCGCCGACCTCCCATACAACCTCTATAATGAAAACTCTATAAAGAGGCTAATATTTAAGTTACAAAACTGAAATTTGGGATTTGTGTATTCTATATCAAAACTGAGATGTGTTCGAAAAATGGGCGTCAACCACGCACTAACACGCCCACCTCCCATAGAACCCATAATAGTGAAAATTCTATAAAGAGGCTAATATTTAAGCTACAAAACTGAAACCACCACGAACACGCCAACCTCCCATACAACCCCAACGGTGAAAACTTTATAAAAAAGCTTATATTTAAGCTACAAGAAAACAATTTGATATGTATGTATCTTACACGTCATCAAAATAGTAAAATCTTTTGAAATTTTATACAAAAAGCGCTCCAATTTAAAATTTCTGTACCCTTAAGAATAGGGGTATTTTAACTTTGGCCAAGTCGAAGATATACCTTACTAGTTTTGCCAAATTTTGAATTGCGTCGTATTAGAATTAGGCCGACGATATACAATTTTACGGAACTTTCAAGTGATGTTCCTTATTCAAACGTATTGTTATTCTATCTTTTTTTGTGAGTTTATAGACTCTATCAAATAAGCTGCGTGCATCTGTATTCCGAATAATATTAATTACAAGCTTACATGATAAAAAAAAATTGTGCTTGTTCTTATATATCTTTGTTTTATATTTTCTTTCTTCTCTTTCATGTCATATGGATTTGACGCTGACTGCTGATTAACATAAACTCGACATCTACATGCAATCAACATCTGTTTACTTGCAGCTCACAAACTTAACTCAAGAACATTCACCCGACCCAAAAGGAAATTGGCACAAAATCTTGAATCTCAATTTGTAAGTATTAATAAAAAAAAAACTCCTAGATGTTTAAAGTTATATAAGAACGCATATAAAGTTATATAATTTACTTAGGTGGAATGACCATGAATTTGCATCGAAACTGACAATAAAAATGTCTAGTCGTAAACATTTTAAGTAAAAGTTTTGCTAATTAGCAAAATACACTCTCTCCACTTTCTCAACACTCAGCTCATAAAAAGCTGCTGAGCAGAGACCTTCTGTCTATGTTTTAGACAACCATCTAGTTTAGAAATTTTAAATTATTCAAAATCGTTGTTAATGTTATTTGTTTGAATAAAAAAGCTTCAATTAAAATACGGAGCATGCAGCTTCTTCACACAATTTGAATATAACTGCCTGTTGAAATTGTTACTGTCTTCGCTTTTCGATGCGGGTTTTTTTATATTAATTTTATTTAATGCCCAATCCGTTAATTTGATGCTCTGACGTAGCACAAAAATTGAAGTGTTTTTTTTCGCAATTGTGATGACTATGACGGTGTTATTGAAACATATGACTCACTCACTCATTGAGTAAACAAGGCAAAGAAACCAAAAAGAATTGATTGCTAGGCAATGCTCGTTAGTTATTTTTCAGCATAACAACAAAACTTAAACGTAAATTTTTTTCTTTTAAATAATTTTAACGTATTTTATTTACTTTTTCCCCAGTCCAATAACACATCACAGTATACTCCACAAAAACATTGCAATGGCACACCGATGCTCAATATGGAAATCGGTGGCCTTGTCACGAATATGCAAAAGTCTTTTCTTCAAGATACCTCACCCCCGCCCTCCATATGTTCCTCCATGGATGTCTCCATAGATCGTATGAACAACTCACTGATAACATCAGCTGATTTCATTAATGTTAACTTCCTGCAATCAGCCAATGCAATGGATTTTGTGAACGAAACAATGGGTGGTGGCTTTAATTTAAACAATAAAGCCACGCTTGATGGCTACACACTAAGTGATATGATACGCGATCGTAAGAATTTGGAATCACTAACGCTATCTGGCGATGGAACGCTTATCAAGGATTGCAATATTGCGCAAATCGATGATATATCTATAACACTGAGTAAAACCGCTTCCGGTTGTAGTACCATGGATAATTCCACTGAAAGTGTAGAAGCCAGCAATCGCACGGTTGAGATTCCTAGAGACCTCAAGTTACCTAAACATCCTGCCGCTGGTGATATGATGCATAAAACCATGCTATTAAGTGATGAAATGATTGGTGAAACAACATTTAATTTAGTTGAAAACAGCATGTATAACGAAAAGCAGCCAGAAACTGATTTGTATACGGATGTCATGCTTCTAAATCTGACGCAGAACATACCACAGGAAACTAAAACGACCAACGAAACTTTTAAAAAACCCCTGCTACTCGATGAAACCGTTTGTATTAGCGGCAAGGGTAATACTACCTTTGACTGTCAGCATCATACACCAGAGACCCACTGTGAAACTCCAGAAGGCGTGAATAAAGGCACAGCTGCCATGAAGTTCTACGAGTCCACGCCACAGGCAACAACTTTGAGATATAATGGCAAACAGCAATACACGCCATCTATTAAGATTGCCGATGATGTCAATATATCACCCATTGTTGCGCCCAATATGATACTGACGGCTGCACGCGTGCTCAACGAAACTTTTGAGAAAGATCCTAAATTGAGATTAAATGAAAATAAAATCAACTCAGACACGTTTTCGGGTGCACTGCCAGAAGAACTGCTTGAGGATGTGCCAAATCCAAATGAAACCTTTAATAAAAGTTTTCAAAGACTACAGCGCAGCGAAGCTAATACCGCTATGCAGAATGTAATGGATTTGGCACAAGCTGAAGCAGATCTTTTGGCAGGTGACGAAGATGAGGATGAGTTCGAGCATATGCTGGATGAGTTCAGTAGAGTGGAGTTAAATGCAGAGCAGTTAAAGATGAAAAAGTCATTGGATAGCATCAAGAAGCGTTTTACCTACGGCCTTACAGAAAAGCATGAACGGGAACTTTCACGTGAGGCCAAAGATATGCGCGAAATGTTGAAGAATTCGGCAGAGGAACAACTCTGTGAGTTGGAGCGAGAAGATCTTCTGGCGGAAACAAATGCGACAATGGAAATTAGAGGAAGTGAATTAAGAAAATTACGGGACAGATCAACATGCGATAGAGATTTGAAAACAAATAATGCTCAAAATATGAATGGTGGCCATGGTCTTGATTCGAAAGAAACCATGTTAGACTCAAAAGAATTCATTAAAGAATTGCGTGACTCGTCTTCCATGGGCCTTACATCTTCAAGCTTGAGCGGCAATAGCGGAAGCAGCAGCGGTGGTGAACGCTTGTTGAGTCGTCGCAGTCGGCTGTACGACGATATCAATCTCTCAAATGTCTCCATGCAGTCCAAGTCACCGATCACTTCATATACGATAAACAAAAACAACGATGATGTAGATGTAGAAAAAGAAACGCAAGTGACCGACACTGCTGCAGAAATAATGGAAAAGACTGATGTATGTAATGGTCAAGAAGACTTGACGTCGGAAAATACTGAATTAACTAACTCTGGCTCAAAAACTGTTCAGGAAGGTATCGATAAAAATTCACGTAGACTGGCTGAAAAGCGGGAACGTGATCGCGATCGTTTCAAAACAATTAAAATTGTTAAGACGCGCACCGCTGATGGCGGAGATGAAAGTGGAGAAAGACTGAATGTGCCTTGCATCGATGATATGTTTGTTGATCAGCCAGAAGAGACAACAGACGTTTCAACAGAAATGGCGCCGCAATCACAACGTTTCTCAAGACGTGATCATAATTCGCCGCCATTGAATGACGCCGACGAGCAACAATTGCAGACTGGAGAAAAACCGGCAAAAAATACAAATTATTTAACTTACAAAAAGCCAAAAGAAAAGCTAGTTAAAAGAAATCTACCCGAAATTATGTCAGCAGAGGAAAATTCCTCTTGCTCGGCAACAACGGGTCCAGCAGCACTGGCATCCACACGAACAGAAGTACGCTCCTTGTCACGACCACGTTACATTAGTGGATTGCAAAAGTTTACAGTTGTTAGCAAAGCGACATCAGCAGGTGATCTGGAAAAAACATCCGGAATATCAGCTCCATCGAGACAACTAAATCTCACTTTGAATTCGACGGAAAAAATGTCGACGAAAGCTAATACAAACACGTCGAATTTCAATCGTACTCAACCGTATACGGGCACAGCTAATGGCGTAAAAGAGCTTAAAAGTCCCATGGGCATTAAATCCAAGTCGTTCCATAACCTCTCAAGCAATATTGGTGGCAGCGGGTCAACACAAAAGGCAAACTCTTATGGTATGAAAAAAACCATGTACACCGCTGGCATATTAACAGAAAAACAGGTGAGTCAAAACGATAGAAATCGTATAACAAAAGCGTGTTATTTTAAATTTCTTAACTCAATGGAAATTTATTTAAATATGAATCTTCCTACAGTAGATAGCAAATCTTCCAAGAGTTGGTATAGAAAAACGAAGGAATGTATTTTATTCCAGTTCTGCTCAAAGCATTATTAGAATTCATATTTACGTACATACTTAAAAATCATTTCTTACTCATAATCTTACTAATAATTTATAAAAAAAAGGAATTTGTTTTTAGCACATTACCATATGAGCAGAACTTGTAGAGCATCTACGAAATTTAAAAATTTTGATTTAAACTAAAAAACTAAAAAGCGTTTTTATGGCCGTTTTATTCACTTTTACAACTCAATAGTTTTCAATAACTTTCAAGTTTTCCATACAAAAATTCGAAAGTTATTGATAACTCTCGAGTTATAATAGTGAATAAAACGTCCCTAAGAAAATGGAAATATAAAACTTTGAAAATTAATTCCACCTTAATAAAATAGACTTCATTTCCGAAAGAGAACGATTCGCTGCGTCTAAATTCAGTCCATACCAATCACTAGAACCCATTGGAATACACCCGTACCTAATACAACAAGGCATAGACTCCTTGGTCCTTCCACTTCCTAAATTGTTTAAGGTCAGCCTTGCTATAAATTATATTCCAAAAGAAGGGACAAAAGTAAGAGTTGTGTTTATTCCAAAGGTGGGTACAAAGTTTTAAAAGCATCTCCTTCAGTAGTTTTCAATTCGCTTATTAGATATCAAAATCTACAGTGACTGGAATCCATAACAAGTATTATCGAAAAGGCTTTTGAGTCAAAACATGCAGTGTTATGTGCCTTAATTTATATTTTAATACAACCGTCATGTATGAGCTGTTGTAGTATCATCAGCTCTGTCGAACATCTAACATCATCACTGATTTGATTCGGTTATCGGAAGTCTGTCATGGGCCAACGATATCCGACAAAATGTAAAGTGCCAGACGCATAACAAATAGATGGTGTCAGGGCAAAGGCTAGCTATAAATCCTCAAAAAATCATACTTTCTAGAAAGAAAGAGGCTCTTACATCTTACAAAGCCCACAGTAGACGGAAAGGTAATTGATTTTTCAAATGAGGTCAAGTATTTAGGAGTGATTTTTGACAAGAAATTTCTACATAACTCTGCCAGGCGTTGGCAAGCCAAAAATGGCATATTGGACGTTCTTAACTATTGCTAAACTTAATGGTTACTTATCCTAAAAACAATTTGTGTTCGTACCAAAGTGCTCAGGCATCAAAGTTCCAAGTGTTCCATTGTTATGTAATGCTACGAGAAGTAACTAATAACTACGAAGTTAGTGAAAAAAACGAATTGTATTTATATAAGTCTAAATGCAAAGAGCTTTGCGAACAGACCCTAGAAAAAATTCATATATTTTACAGAAAATATTATCGTACCTGGCCTGAGTACTATAAATATTAACTATAATGCACAAAACATACCAAAACAAGTACCTGCCCATAAAGGTTATAAAACCAAGGACTATATTCGGACACAATAAACAAACGAGTGCCCGATTCGGTGATCGTTCGTACACTGTGCATGCCCAAGGTGTTCCAGAACAAGCACTTCTCTCGGTGCGGATGTCGGACATTCACCGACACGGACATTTATCAGCTACTTTATTGACACAAAATAAGAAATTGTTTTTCGGTTATGCAGCACTTGCATGGTGGCCAAAACTTCAACAATGAACTACATCCAATGCATTTCTTAAACTGCGAAGATTGGCATATATTGGAATCACTGGGGCAATAAGAACATGTCCGATTAAAGCCCTTGGTGTATTACTTGGACTGTCTCATTTAACGATAGCATTAGAAAAGTATGGATGTCTAAGCGCACTGAGGCTAGAGGAAATAAGTGATTATAAAGCAGGGCATATAAAGATTCTAAAAACCTTTGAAAATTACCTCTTTCTAAAAGTACCTAACTAACATGCTGTCAGGCCTATTTTCTCGAAGTGCTACCAGGTAGTTCTAACTAACAGGTAAATATGAAGAAATTATAGTTTCATGCCTGAATCAGACTCGCTTCTTATGGTATATATAATGATAGGTCAAAACTAGAAAATTGAGAAACAGGAGCAGTGGTTTATGGTCTCAAATTCCACAAAGCCCTTCCAATGGGCTATACTGCATCCAAATTCCAAAGGGAAATATATGCTATTGGAGTTTGTGTCTGGGAATGTCTCCGCAGCAAACTATGGGGATCACATATTTATGACCTAGTAGACTGTCAAGCGTCATTAAAGGCCCTTCAAGCATACAAGCTTGATTCAAAACTAGTTTTTGATTGTGCCAAATCGCTGAAGACATATAGAACTATGGTGGGTAAAAGGACATGAAGGCTTTGAAGGCAACGAAAAGGCAGACTGCCAAAAGAGGGTCTCGGATCTCGGTCCCAAATTGACTCTGAACCATTTTGTAGCTTGTCAAATGGCTACCTTTTTGAAAAGTTTAGGATCTGGTAAAACAAAGAATGTTGTGCGACTGGACAAATTGTTATGGAAAGAGCAAGCAAATAAATATATTATTCTTATTAGAGCTACATCAAAAATACTTCTCAAGCTAAGTAGATCCAACTTTCAACTTCTAACATGCTATTATACAGATCAATGTGCAATCAAATACCATCTCAAAAAGATAGGTTTATCTAAATCAGATATCTGCAGACTCTGCGAGAAGAAGCAAGAGACTCCAGAACACATTCTTTATGAATTAACGGCAATCTGCAAACGCAGACATTGCGGCATATTTTTGCTACCATCAGAAGTCAAGAAAATCAACCCAGAAACAGTGCTAAAATTCATAAAAAGCCTCCATCTGGAAAATTAATAAAAAGGCCTTGCATAATAGATCTATTGATTCGCGGGGGGCACATTGGGGAAATAAAGCATTAGCATTAGACTTAATTAACATTTTTCGCTTCACCATTTTATGTAACTACATTCATAAATATTTTTATATATATACGAAATTTAACCATTAAAGTTAATTAAAAGAATTCCTTATAATAAAAATCTGAATTTATTTAAAGGCAAAAGCGAATCCTGTAAGATCCACCCAAAGTCCCAATAGAATTCGATCGGCTGGTAATGCAGCACAGCAAGAGGTATGAATGAACTGAAAATGATTAACTGAATTATATTTATGTAAACAATTATTAACGTTTTTAGAAATGCGAAGAAACAATATTTAAAGTTCCAAAGCTCGTATCTGGCATACGAGCGCCAAGTGCAGGCGGTGTCAAACGCGCTGGTCTTGTGCGGCCCTCCTCGGGCTACTACAGTCTGAATGTACCCGCATTAGCAAATCCCAAAAGTGTAACACAAACAGTGGATATCGATTTCGATGTAGATAGACATTCACCCACAGATGTAAGTTAGAACTAATTTATTAAAAATTTCGCGCATTTAAATAAAATATTCTTTTAAAATTTTTCTATAGAGCATGTCTTCTGCATCATCTCGTAACAGTGTTCAAAGTAATGGCTCGGGCTTAAAACCATTAAACGGATTGCCTTCAACATTAGCTTCAGATTGTCAACAGGTACCAGTAACGCTGGCAAAAGTAAGCAATAATACTGTAGGAACTGGTATTCCAAAACCATCTGGACTACGGCCACCATCGAATATTAAACGCAGTGGACTTCCTAGACCGGCAAGCATTGTAAGACGATAAAATTTGTAAAGTTCTTTAAAAAAGAAGGAAACTTATTTTTATTTTGCTCTCTTTCTCTCTCAGTTTAGCTATAAATAATCTTACTTTCAATTATGTTTTTAATTTGAAAACTAATGTGTGTATGCTTAATATTTAGAAATACGAAAGGAAATTATATTTTGTAAAAAAAATGCAACTTAATTTTTCAATGTACCGTAAATTGTAATTGTTAAATATAAAGGTGCAACATTCGTTAATAAAGAATGCAGATAAGCATTGTCAGACTGCAAGTTAAATGAAAGAAGTAATGAAAAACAAAAATAAATATTACTTATTTAAATTAAATTATTTCATGTGCTCATAAATGCCTTATTTCTTGAAACTCAAGTCAGGAACTTTTTTGCAATTGTTACAAACCAGATTGTTGCTACCAAACTAAAATAGAAATGATATGATATTAAGACATGAAAGCAATTGTCTTAATATAATTGTCTGATATTAAGAAAGATTGTTGCTCATACAAAAGTGATTAAATAAAAACTCAAATACTTTTATTTGCCACCTTAAACTTGAACACCAAATCATATGGTTTTTTATTATTATCCGTATCATTATTAACTTTTGTTTAAATGTATTGTTTTATGTAAAGATATAAATGCATTTAATTTGAGCGGCATTATTTTTTAGTTTATCTTTAACATCGACACAATATGAGATATAGTTAACACGATAATGAATTAATTTATGTTAAATATTTGTAAATCCTATCAATGACTGAATAACCAAAAGGCGTTACGTCAATTCGATAATATTTTATGGCTATTATATTAACTGCGCATACCGAAGTGTTTTATGCCGAATTCTCAAATTGTGTTCTATGTCTCATAAACTGACAGAACAAAATTTTCTCTTCATTTGCTCAATTTTTTCTACCGATTTGTTAACTTTGAACCTTATTACGCTTTGATTTTCTATAACATTTAATTAATATTTAATATTAAAATTTTGCCTTATGAGATATGATTTAAATATAAATTTAAAAAGTTTCATTATTTAAACATGCATTGTTTAATTTGATTACAACTATTCCTGTGGCTCATTATAATATCCAAATGCCTTCTTCTTTCTATTTATATCATCTGCATATCATATCCATGCTTTGCCTAATTATTTAATAAAATCCCTTTTAAAGTATTTTAGTATTGTATCTTTAAATAAGTTCATTAACAAATTATTTACTGGAGTAATTTAGTACGTTCAGTTTATTAAGTCGATTATAGTTGACATTTAAAAAATCACTTTTAACATGCTCCAAGTATAATTAAACTTGAATATATTTGCATACAAATAAATAATTTTTTAATTACTGTTGTATTACCAATTGAAACCCATCAATTGCATTATTATATATAATATATAAATAAATAAAGAAATTCATACTAACATAACTACGTTCAAAAGAAAAGAAATTAACGAATGCAATAAAATAATTTGAAATATATCCAAAATAGTTTTATATGATTATTTTTTTTTTCAATAAGTAATACTAAAACGGCTACTTAACACTAACGATTTCAAATTAAAAGAGTTAATTAAAATACAAAAACGATTTAAAAGAAGAAAAAAAACTAGTTTTTTAATATTCAGGTGAAGCCATGTTGTCATTCGTCCGCACCGACGAAACGATTTCTTTAGACTGCCTCCTTCTTTTTCGTGTTGCCAAGTTTTTGTTTTTTTTTTGTGGTGCATGAGTTGCCAACACTCTTTTAGTCGGCCTTTCCTGCAATCCCGATGCGTCCTCGTATCGTGGTTCTTCGTCGCTGCTACAATTCGTCGCTGGAATCTTCAGAGTCATACATCGGCAAATCGCAATACGGTTTTAGCTTATCCGAAGCGTAAACAGATGAATAATGTCTTGCTTTTCTGTTTGATCCCGGAAGATCTTCGACTACGTATCTATCTCGTCCCAGAACTTTTGTGATGAGAAACGGTCCTTTGTATCGTGGTTCGAGTTTTCTAGACATACCCGTACATCCTGGTTCATTTTCGACTAAGACCAATTCGCCTTCCTTATATTCATTTGGTTTTGAATGAGCTTTATCAAACCGTTGCTTAGCTTTGGCTCTTTCACTGTCAACACGTTTCGCCGCTTCTTTCCGAATTTGCTGTAGATCATCTGGTTCAACTTCAAGGTTTTCATGTAGAGCAAGAATTAGCTTGTTTTTGAGAATGTCACGCGGTTGAAAACCAAACATGAGTTCTTGAGGAGTTTTTGACGTTGTTTTGTTGGTCATGCTGTTGATTGTCCACTGTATGTTTCTTAAATTTTCATCCCAGCGCTTGTCTTCAGTAGTCGTTGGAAGCAACATTGATAAAATTGTGCGATTAGTACGTTCAGCATGGGCATTAGCGCGAGGTGTACGCACAGCGTTTAATATATGCTTGATGTCATTATCTTTACAATACCGTTGAAAATCTTTTGAGGTAAAAGCGGTCCCTCGATCAGTAACAACTCGTTCTGGTACCCCGAAATAGCTGCATACCTCATCTAAAGCAGTAAGTACGTGTTTGGTTGCTGTGGTCTTTACAGCTCGAATTATAGTGAATTTAGTGAATGCGTCTACCAGCACAAGAATATGCTCATTGCGTCCGCTGCTCTTAGGAAATGGCCCCAAATGATCAAGGTGTATGGTTTTAAATGGTATAGGGTCGATCTCGCTGTAATGGTATTGGCCTTCTTTTTTACCACCCGGAACTTTGTTATACGCGCAGTCTATACATGATTTAATATATGATTTTATAAAATTTCTCATCCTAGGAAACCAAAAGAACCTTTTTACTTTTTCCATTGTCTTTTCAACGCTTACATGGCCTGATTTATCGTGACAATCATAAACAATTTTCCATCGCAAAGATTTGGGTACGACCCATTGTTTCACACCGTTGCTTTTGTGATAAAGCCGACCTTGTTCTTCAATATACTCAACTTGTGTTTGTTTATCATTGGACCGTAGTTTTTCGATTATCCGTTTAATTTTGTCGTCTTGAAGCTGCATACTGAAGATCCAGTCACCTCTTTCTAATTCCGCCTTGTCAATATGAAGTGATGCTGTCTCCAATTCGTGTGATTCTTCGTTTGGATTTCGGCTTATTGCATCGACATGTGGCATCTTCTGTCCTGAACGATGCTCAATACTGACGTCAAAATCTTGCACACGCAGCCACCACCTAGCAATCCTCGGAATTAGCTCCTTTTTCTGCATCGTTGTTTTTATTGCGCTACAATCCGTTATGATTTTAATTTTCTTTCCCGAGATATAATACCTGAATCGTTCCAAGGTCTCCACCACCGCCAGTGTTTCCAGTTCATAGCTGTGGTATTTCTTTTCATCGCTACTTGTGGACCGACTGTAGTAAGCAACTGGTTTCCAATGTTCGTTATCTTTCTGCATAAGAACGCCTGCTAAGCCCACTGAACTTGCATCAGTGTGTATTTCGTGATCATAATCAACTCGATATGACGTCATCACTGGTTTCGTTGTTAACGCGATTTTTAACTGGTTCATAGCTGAATCTTGGTCTGTTGACCATTTGAATGGTTGGTCTTTCCGCAAAAGTTTTCGTAGGGGTTCAGAAATAATAGCATAACCCGGGACAAATTTGCGAAAATAGCCAGTTAAACCCAAAAATTGTCGCACTTCTGTTAAACAAGTTGGTGTTTGGAAATTTTGCACAGCCATCGTTTTGAGAGATCCGGGACTTATACCTTCTGACGATAATTCGTGACCCAAAAATTGGACTGATTTTTTAAGAAATTCGCATTTGCTCAGATTTAACGTTAGCTTCGACTCACGCAAGACATTTAAAACTCGCGCAAGTTTGTCGAACATTTCAGATAATGTGTGACTTCCTATCAATATGTCATCCATATAGTGTAACATATCGCCTTTTTGTGTCCTTTCTTTAATCTTTGCCATCAGACGTTGGAAGACGGCTGGAGCGTTCTTAAGCCCAAAAGGCATTCTTTTAAACTCGTAAAGTCCGTCTGTCGTCACAAAAGCCGTATATTTCCTGCTATTTGGTTCGATAGGTATTTGATAGTAGCCGCTGTTTAAGTCAAGAGTAGTGAAGTATGTAAATTGCGCTGCTTCTTGTAACCGTTCTTCAATATTTGGCATCGGGTAGATTTCTTTTTTTAAATGCTGATTCAATTTCCTGTAGTCTACGCAAAGACGATCTTTTCCATTCTTTTTCTTGACTAACAGAATCGGACTGGAATATTCAGATTCAGAATGCGTTATGATGTCGTGTTTTAACAGTTCGTCGATCATGTCTGTCACCATCCTTTTTTTCGGCTCAGGGACTCGGTACGGTCGTTGAGTAATTGGTTCAGTAGTATCGACTTCGATTTTCATTTCGATAAGATCGGTTTTGCCTATATTTTCGATACCATCTGCAAAAATATCTCGATTCTCGTTTAATAGATTTATTAAACTCAAACGCGATTCTTTATCGTCAACACCACTGTTGACATCATCATGACTGATATTTAATAAGCAAGTGTTTTTAATATTATAATAAAAAGTTACCTCACCATCTTTAATCGTTGCGCATATATCGGTTTTTGAAAACAGCTCGTGACCAAGAAGGATATCCGTTGGCAACAGTTCGTCTTCAACAACGAACATGTTGATTTCAAAATGTACTTCATCAATTTGTAAATTAACAATTATTTTTTTATTCGTTATTCGCGTACCACCACATATGCCCTTGATTTGCATTGAGCATCTTTCGGTTTGACAATCTAGCGTTTTTAGCAACGAATTGCGCATCATATGGCAGTCACTGCCCGTGTCGATATACGCATTAAACGGTTCATTATTAATTTTTACGATTTTTTGAAACATTTCTTTCTTTTTTTCACTTTGGATTTTTTTAACCGTAACTGTTTTTCCACAATTTTCAGGCTCACCGCGAGGATGCACTTTCTGACAATCTTTGCACCGACGTCGACGTTGAGGTTTTGGACAATTAGTTGATATGTGTCCTTTTTCCGAGCAATTAAAACACGTTATTATTTTTTCGGTCTTGTGCGGGTTAGACGTATTTTTTTGTTCATTTGTTTTAAAATTATTTGAGTAAGTCGAGTTAGTATTTCGCGACGCGTTAGGCAAATTTTTTAAATAATCGTCTATAGTTTCACGCATATTTTTCATGTTTTCAAATTTTAAAACAGCGATTGCCGCCTGTAATTCACGGTACTTAAGTCCTTCTCTAGTGTATTTAATAATGGCCTGATCACTTAGATTGTATCGCTTACCTAAAGCACTCATTCTAAAGCAATAATCAATCACTTTCTCCCCTTGTTTACGAGTTGCATTGCTCATTTTAAAACCTATGTCCGCTTCATCCAACTTTGTACCAAACTCAGATACTAGAGCTGAAGAAAAATCACTCCAGTTGGACAAAAGACTTTGGGAACCATCTAACCAAAGTCGCGCTACTCCTTTCATGCGGCTATAAACTGCTAAGAGCGTACATTTTTCGTCCCACTCATAGGCACTGATAGCACTGTTCACGCGTTGGACAAATTGCTCTGCGGTTAGAGAAAGTTCGTTTGTAGGGTCGAAGTCTGGAATCGTCTCGGAAATCTCTCTTACCGAATATTTATTTCGCGCAACTGAAACACTTGAAATTTCAGATTGTGGTGGGTTAGCGGGAGTGCTATTACGAGAGGTTTGTGAATACTCAGGAGCAGTCACAGCTGAGATTGCACTTACAAGATCAGCCATCATATTTTTTAGTTCATTAATTTGCTCTTGCACCGAAGCAGCCGGCACTACATCCGTCTCGTCTGAACCTAATTTTTCAGATAATCTTAGTACAAGCTCTGTTTTTGTGCCCGTAGTTGGCAAATCGTTTTCTGCCAGCAACTCTTTGAGCTGTTGTACATTTAACTTTGTTAACTTTACCATTTTGTTATTTTTGTTAACCCGTTTATTATTTGTTTATATTTTAAAAATACTTTTGTTTTATTTGCTTTTAGTGTGTTAACACTGACTTATTATGAATTATTTATGAACCACAGCTTTGTATTTGTTCAGCGGCCGCCACTGTTTTTACTTTTGTCACGTTTTCTATTATTTTTTTCCGACGTCGCGTTATTTTATTTACGAACCGCCACTGTTTGTTTTTTCAAACACCACTGTTCAAATGATTTCGTTTCGATGCGTTTCTTTGTTTTATATTTTTTTTAACTTATTTTTGTGTAATTTTTTTAAGTTAACACTTTGTTATGGCTTTAAAATTGAAGTGAATTCGTTTTGTTGTTTATGTTCTGTTTTTGTTGCATATTTTTCGATTTGTTACGTTGAATTTTCGTTTGGTCGTTATAGAAGTTTCTTTCGTTTGTTAGATTTGTTATCGTTTTGTTTTGTTATTTTCTTTCGTTATTAGCATAAGCTACGTTTTCGTTTTGTTTCAATAACTTAAATTTTTTTTTCGTTACTCCTTAAGCATAAGCTTCGTTGTCGTTCTTTCCTTCGTTACTCTTTAAACATAAACATAAGCTGCGTTTTCGTTTTGTTTCGTTTACTTCATTTTTTTTTTTTTTTTTTTTTTTTTTTTTTTTTTTCGCTACTCCTTTTTCCGCTTTTCTTCGTTTTCGTTTTGTTCTTTATCACTTTATGATTTCATTAACAACATATTTCGTTTCGTATTTTCCATCTCTTTGTTTCTTTTTAGCACGTTACTTTTTGTTATGTAGCCATTTTCGTTCTGTTATAATATTTTTTTGTAGATTCAACCAACGCTTCGTCCATTTGAGGGGAAATTTGAAATTGCCGTTACTTTAAAAATGATTGTCCTTGATTATCGGCGCTCCAGTTTAATGTTCGCGGAAGTCTCAAGTCTCACTTAACTCGATTGTCACTTTTCACATATCATTTTTAAAGTTTCTTATTGGCTTCACTTATTGGATTTCGTATCCCACTTCTGAATTAAAAGAGTTAATTAAAATACAAAAACGATTTAAAAGAAGAAAAAAAACTAGTTTTTTAATATTCAGGTGAAGCCATGTTGTCATTCGTCCGCACCGACGAAACGATTTCTTTAGACTGCCTCCTTCTTTTTCGTGTTGCCAAGTTTTTGTTTTTTTTTTGTGGTGCATGAGTTGCCAACACTCTTTTAAAATTATGAATTATAGATCTTAGGAAGTCTTGAAATTCCTTCTAAATTAATTCCTATTGAGTTACGATTTTAGGAGAAATGAATTGGAGTTATCAGCTAAGCCTCATGCGGTGGTTCGCAATGATTTTTTGACATATGGAATAATGGTGATTCAAAGCAATCAAATGGACCATTACAGTGAAGCAACATTCAGAATTGGCATGACTCGTATGATGAGGCCACGAAGCTGTTTGGCTTTGATTTCAACAAACATTATCAAAACGCTATACTATTCGGAGTAATAACACTGCAGCTTCACTACAACCTATCAAACTGACCCACAAATACACAACAAACCTAAGGAACCTACTGGATAAACCTTTATAACTTTATGTGTATGTCACCGATTTAAAACTTCTTTAATCGAAGTAATTAAGTGATAGATGTATTACATGGCAGGTAGAAAATGAATGCTAGCTTGTATAGTTTAAGAAAAGAGTGTATACTCAAAGCATATAGAATAATAATAAGTTAGTGTTGAATAAATATGAATGGTTTCAAACCTGATAGAATTCACAATTTTAATTAATTAATTTCATCGTGGTTTAAAACGATCAATAGCGCTTGCTACATAATTGAGAAAAACAACACAATAAAAATAAGACATGTAATGTTACCATAAATGGTTTAAGAAATCGAAAATATTGTTTTCACGACTTCATCCCAGTTTATTATGGTTTCAACTGTACCAGAACTGTTCATTAGAGTCAGTAGTCACTTCAACCACTGAAATCAGTAAAGAACGTTGGAATGTTTGTTTGATAGTGAGATTCTACAATGTAGGAGATATAATTTCAAACGAGAACGGCTAAAAAAGTCCTCGCAAACCTAAACATAAATAAAACCTCTGGTCCTGATCTGCTGATTGTGCTTAAAATGTGTGCTTCTACTTTCGCGTATGTACCAGCCAGTACCAAAAACGGCGATGCCACGAACCCTGCAAACCAAAGTCATGCAGAGTGTAGTTAACGGCACTTCGTTCAGGGAGCCCGCGATCAATTTTAAAATCGAATTCGTGTTTTCCATTGTAAGGCTAAGAACATTTCCAACAAACCTCGTAGAAAAAATAAATATCTTTTTTCGTTGCCAATTTTTATTAATTCTAAAGATATACAAAAATATTAAAAGATAATAACAAATATTCAATGAAGAAAAAATTATAAGAAATATTTTGAAAAAAAGCAAATGCAAAGAAATGCAAATATTATTAAGTGGAAAAAATTAGACAACCTTGTCAACGAATTAAAAAAAGAGTAAAAAAGATTTTAAGATTTTTTGAGAATGATGTCGGTTGTTACATTAAAAAATCTGATTTGCCTTAAAGACGGCTAGTCACTAGAAATTGCAAGGATTGTAAGATATATTGATAACAATCTCGGTTATAAAATGCAAACAACTTAGTTATTGGGGGCTGATCCTTAGGAGTTGAATGTAGATAAATGGAATAAGAGTCTTGAAGTTAGTTAAATTAAATCTTATTTGGAATGTTTTGATGTTGTTTTGAATTTGGATTAGCTGCCCCTGCTTGTGAAGAGGGTTGTAGTACTGGCTGCTGTTGCTGTGGTACTTGTTGCTGTGGTGGTTGTTGCTGTTGTGCTTGTTGCTGTTGTGGTGCTTGTTGCTGTTGTTGTGGTACTTGCTGTTGTTGCTGTGGTACTTGCTGCTGCTGTAGTACTTGCTGTTGCTGCTGAGGTACTTGCTGTTGCTGCTGAGGTACTTGCTGCTGCTGTTGTTGTGGAACTTGTTGCTGCTGCTGTTGTGGTACTTGCTGCTGCTGTTGTTGTGGTTCTTGCTGCTGCTGCTGTTGTGGTACTTCATATACTTGATTGGGATGGAATTGAACTTCTTGCACAGGTTGTTGATGTTGGAACTGTTGCTGCTGATGTTGATACTGCTGTTGTTGTTGTTGATGATACTGCTGTTGTTGCTGTTGTTGGTATTGCTGCTGTTGTTGTTGATATTGTTGATGTTGCTGTTGCACTTGCTGTTGTGGATTTTGGTAATGCATGGGAGGCGGTTGCTGGTATCCTGCTGGGTATTGTCCATTAGGATAATAACCTTGTGGCATATTGGGATGTGGTGGCAACTGCAACAATAGTATAAATAAATAATTTGTTTAAAAAGTGTGCATATATGAAAAGTGGTAAACTTACCATTCCTTGATCAATCATTCTTTTAACTTCTTCTTGTCTACGCCGTTCAAATTCCAAATATTCCTCGTGCGTATATTGTGGTTGTTGATCGACTGTCTCCCAATTTGGGTCTCTATTGAATTCCTCACGTTTTGTTTGTTCGATGAACTCTTCTAAACTGATCAAACCATCATGATTAGTGTCGGTTTCTTGAAAAACATGTTCACGCATGCGTTCCATTTCTTCAGCACGTTCACGCATATCATCTTCAGGCAAACCGGACTGATAGACCTTGTCCAGTTCCTTTACAAAGAGTGCTTTGACTTCAGTCTCATCCCAGAAGCCATTACCGTCGACATCTTTAATAAAAAACAATTAATTGAATACTATTAATATAGAAATGAATTCATCAAGTTAGAGGCTGCCAAATCGAAGTTGTTTTTATGTATAAGCTTTTTACTAGCAGACCAATCGAGGTATTGCTACGCACGGTATAAGTGAAACTTTAACCCAAAAAATTAGGAATTTGAAGTGGTTATTGTGGTTAACTCTTTAATATAAAAAAAAACATTGGCCATTTCAGCCCTTGAAAGGACTTTGACCGAGCTTCTTATGATCAATTGTGTTGTGTGTGTTATTAAATGTTTGCACACAATTGACCGAGAACTGGACCTACATGTTTTATGCCGACTCCGAACGGCTCATGTTCTCAAAAAGTTTTAAATGGCATTATTTACTCTCTGAGGTTTGTCATTGTGTGCAAAGAGGTGGTGACCGATCAGAAAAATATTTTTATTGAAAAAACTTTTCGCCGCGACTGGGAATCGAACTCGGGTTCCGAGCATGCTAAGCACACACTTAACCTGCATGCCACGGTCACCACTCTTTAATATAGTTTAACTAAAAAAGTTCCAAGTAACACTAGACCCTAATTGAATGCGTGTTGCGTTGCGCTTCTATCAGAATTGGTTCATGCACATACATTTTATATGAAGCCTACCGAAATGCGCAACGCACTAGCGCAACTCGATTCGAATTTTCTATTTTGACAGTGCGTTCGGTTGTGAAGTTGGCTGCATAAAACAAAAATATTCGAACAGAGAGCAACAAACACGTAAAAGCAACAAGGAAAACCCAGTGGGAAAATCCATCCTTACATAATGAATTATTCTTTACTTATTTTTCATCCCATATCAAGGCATGAAAACTTCAATACCAAATGCCCATTACTTTTACACAGGCATGATCGCCACTATAAGCTTCCTTTTGTAATGTATGATATGCATCATACGTGCTTACGTGACCCTTTACTAAAATAAAGTGCAGAGAATGTACTTTCGACAATCGGAATCAATCGGGCTTATGCACTTTAATAAGCAGGATGTATGCATGACAGCGTAAGGCACCCGTACTGTATTGATAAACGACGTGCATATAATCCATTTTAACCTTCTTCGCAACGGAAATTGTAAGCTGTGGCCTTATGTTCACCTTTTTTTGTAAGTGTAAACGGAAGCAGTGCTTACAATTTCCGTTGTGAAGAAGGTTTAAATATAAAGGGTTAAATCGTAATTTTTATAGAAAAGATATATACTTGTACATACATATGGCTATTGAACAGTAAAATAAATAAAAAATCTTATTTTTACACATAGCCATTTTTGTACGCGCAACGACGAATGATCTTACTACACCGCCGTTCACCATAAGATTGTTCTTTATTCGTTTTTTTCTTTTGGATTTTTTTTAACATCTTCGTAACGATAGTCAAATACCGTTATGTCATCATACCACTGCATGTCTCTTGCTTTACGCAATAATGTACTTATGGAAATGATCACACGAAGACATGATCGGCTTAAACGTGCATTCCTTTTGCAGTTGCAGTCGTAAGTGAAGATGTAAGGTGCTCCTTATGTAACAAACAACATACTTACTTCAGCATGATCCTGTACCACCATACCTTTCACCACCATAAGCTAAAGGAAAACATGAATTATTAAGTAAGCACCTTACGATTTTTCCGACTGGGAACAAATATGTTTTCGATTGTACGCAGCGCTTTTGTTTAGGCTAAGCGTATACAAAATTTGCGTGTCGCTAGTAAGCGCAACGCAACACGCATTCGATTAGGGCCTACTGTAAAAGAGTATATTAAATCAGTTTTAATACAATTTCGAAAAGTTCAAAGGTTTTCTACCATCAATTAATCATACAATATCTATCGTACCATACCACTAGTATTTATTTATTGAAAAAACCTTTATCCAAAAATGTTATGTAGAAAAAGGGCTATTGGTGGTGATAAAAAGCAAAAAAAAATTTAAGACACACTTATTTTGCTACCGACATTTTTTTGTAAAGAAAAGACAAATGGCAGTTTCCTGTAAAGTGGTGTTCGGCAAGTTTAGCTTCCTTGTTATGAAACGATATTAAATTGATTTCATTTAGACGAGACAATTTTCGGCCTGATTTAAAACAGCTAATTATGGTGAGTTATTTAATTGCATGAATTCGCTGCGTTTCATTAGTGTTTCATCGGTTTTACTGCCCGTTTAGTATGCCGTATGTTGTATACGCGGCTAAAGAAGTTTCACTTCAAAAAAGAAGTACAGAAAAAATTTACCATCGATAAACATGCGTAATGCCTCTTCATCTGTATACGGTATTGGTTGGTCGTGTTTTCAAAGTTGTGTTCGCTGCCATTTTAAAACTACTTAACCGATTCATTTCAAACTTGGTACACATTTTCTACATATAAAATACCTCCACCAAACGTTTAGTTAAACATGTTTTTTACCGCAAATGGTTATTTTTCAAAGACGTTCTGGGGCAAGCTCTGTCACTGGCCTATTTTTCAATAGTTCCGTATAAAAAAATGACAGAATATTTTTAAAAGTAAACTTAATAATGTGGTGACCGTGGCATACAGGTTAAGTGTGTGACCTGGCATGCTCGGAGCCCGGGTTCGATCCCCAGCCGCTGCGAAAAGTTTTTTTCAATAAAAAATTTTTCTGATCGGTCACCACCTCTCTGCAGACAATGGCAAACCTCAGAGAGTAAACATTGCCATGTAAAGCTTCTTGAGAACATGAACTTTAGCCGTTCGGAGTCGGCATAAAACATGTAGGTCCAGTTCTCGGTCAATTGTGTGCAAACATTTAATAACACACACAACACAATTGATCATAAGAAGCTCGGTCAAAGTCCTTTCAAGGGCTGAAACGGCCAATTTGTTTTGTTTTTTTTCTTAAACTTAATAATGCACAAAAGATTTTACTAAATTTGCTCAATCCATACTCTTAAAAAAATTCACAAACGAAGTGTTTTTTCCGCTGAAACTCCCTTTTTACAATTCCGAGGGAAATATTTTTCATGATTGAGCTGACTATTTAACAGCTATGCTCGAAACCATTCTGATCAACCATAAACTGAAGATTACAAAAATTTACTAGAAGGTAAAGAAATAAAAAGTTTTTGTTGTTAGGGTTATAACATTTTGCCTCTTGTTTTCTTGCTCAAAAGATCTGCTCAAAAATATTTAGTAGTCTTATTATAAATTGGATGAAACCGAGTGCTTATTTTTTGTTGTGATAATTGAAAAATAAAATACTATACAATTTGTTTGGCTTACCATGAATCATAAAGAAAGACTTTGGTCGGAAGTCCTCTTTATCCATATGGTCTTGTTTTTCCCACACTTCTTCAAGTTGTGCTTTGTTACCTGGATGATGCACTTTTTCATGCTTGTTATGCTTTTCCTGCTGCTCTTTGAGTTCTTGTTCAAACTTCTTTTTATGCTCATCGTCCATTTCTTTTAACTGATTTTCGCGTTCGAACTCCTTTTGCATTTCGTACTCTTTAAATTCGGCACGTCGCTGACGATCAGCCTCGGCCAAATCTTCAGATGTTTTTTTAATCAATTTTCGCAAATCTTCAACTTCGAATGTGAGCTGCTTATGATCTAAATGTTGCGGTATCTTCATGTGATCCCGATCAATGGCATTTGTTATCTCGAAATCTTTGCTGGCCAAGCTACGCAGGCGTTCGATTTCCCGTCTTTTAATTTCATCCAGTTTTGTGCGTACATGATGATTCACATAGTCAAGCTCTTGTGAAATCTTACCGCTCTGAAAGGTAAAACTGATTATAAACCAAATAGATGTAAAAAAAACAACATTAATTTACGCGAATATCTGCCTCAGGCGCTTTGTCTAATTTTTTACGGAACTCGGGATCACTCTCAAGTGCTTCGACGACTTCCTTTAAGTAGCGCTCATATTCCAAAGTAGTCTTAAGAAAAATATATTTATTAATTTGCAAAACAAATACATTGACGGTCTCACCTCAACGTCAGGTGTGGCTGGTTTGATGGGTTCTTCTACTTCTTCCTTTTTATTTTTGGTGACAGGAAGTGCTGTAGTTAACGCGAACACGCACGCCAGTGCCAGAAAAATCAATTTTGACTTCATAGCTTCTTCGTTTTTAATTAAGTTTTATTTTACCAAACAATCTTTAAAAACTATACGCTGTCGTTGTGGCAATTGCGAAATATAAATTGATTTTCTATTGTTTTTATTCTTCCTGGTTTTTTGACAAATAATCTGACGTGTCTTTTTCAACTCGGGGTATGTGCTAATTTGACTTTGTCAGCGAGGTGATTTTCAATAATAATGGGTGCGTTTCTAAAACAAAAGTAGCGGAAAGTGATACATAAAACATGTTGACAACATGTTGTGTGTCTTCTGAACGGTTATTTTCATTTTCTGTAAGCACTTCCAAAAATTTACTTATTTGAGCGCGAAATTTTTAATTAATATTGGATATATGAATGTGGACGATATAATTCATATTTTCATTATAGAAATTTCACTTTTAAATGTGTCAAACTATGTGAATATGGCAAATTGAAAATTACATGTTGAGTAAATGTAGCGGAAAAATAAAGCGCAAGAAAAGCACAACATAAACAAGTCTTACGAAGTTTCTTTTCCTAATACGAGTGTCAAAAATTCTTAACTACCCGGGTAGTTCGATAGCTAGAAACTACCCGGGTATTGTTTATCAAATTACCCGGGTAATGTCCGATTACCTGTTAATACCAACTTGCCTTTTTTAACATGCTTCAAGAAGAAATGTATATAGGTTTTGCCAGTGCAACACCTTTTTCTGGAAGAAAAACTAAATTTAGAAAACAAGTAATAAAACTAACAGTTGTAGCTCCAACTTACAGATCAAGCACGTTGGTAAATATTCCATAGTCCAGCGTGGTGAGAATTTTATAATTTTATTTTGTAATTGAAAAAATATACATAATATAGATTGCAATATATCTAATATATAAAATCTAATATATAAAAATCTCGTGTCACGGTGTTAGTGTTTGCACTCCTCCGTAACGGCTGGACCGATTTTAATGAAATTTTTTTTGTATATTTGGTAGGTATGAGAATAGGTCGTTAAGTATTTTTCACACTCCTACCCGCGATGGTCGTGGCACTTTTTCAAGAACACAAGTTTTTGGATTTACTTTCATCTGTTAATCACATATCAATGAAACTCGGTACGAACTGACTATTGAGTCTTCGCCTTTGACTGTCAAATTTGAGCGATCTTTGGAAAGGGTGCCAAGATAACACCCAAAAAATTAAATTTTTTGATATCGCATAGATTTGGGACTTACTGTCGATAACAATGAAACTCAGTATGAAGTACTTGATTGGCCACGTTTTTCGATTATAAAACATACATGGGCATTGGAAGACGTAGGGGCGTAGCTCAAACCATAGAAGTAAAAGTCACAGAACATTTTAACTCAGAATGGAGTTACTATTTGATGGTATCCTGCTACTGGAACGGGCATTGTACAATGGAGTGTATCCGCCAATATACATAACACACATTTTTTTAAATTGAATAGCTTTGGAAATAATGGTCACAAATTAAAGAAACTCTGTTTCGTTACTCCATTACTATTTGGTGATATCCTACTACTCAGAAGTACTCGCAAATTAAAACGGGTGTTGAACAAGGGGTATGACTCCGGCCATAAAAGACAATTTTTTATATTTTATAGCTTTGGAAATAATGGTCATAAAATATTGAAACTCAGAGTGTCACTATTTGTTGATTGTCTTCTATTGGAAAGCTAGACAGACGAAATTAAATTTTGATGGTTGTCTTGTCATTTATATATTAGACTTTTTATTATGCCATTATTAATATGTCAAAAACTTTAAAACGTCAAGAATTAAATGTCAAAATTTGAATGTCAAAATTTAAACGTCAAAAATTAAATGTCAAAATATCGACGTCAAAAGAAAATCTGTCAAAATGAAATATACGAAAAGAAATTGAAGAATGAAATAAAAGAATTACCATTAAAATAACTTTAAACTAAAATACGAATTTTATTTAATTATTAATGTAACACGGATACGATAGTCGCGTGAAATTACTTTCCAGTATCGCTGGTAAGGCCATTTTGTAATGATATTAAAAGATGCCCTGAGATAATTCATGGCATCTATCGCAAGGCATAAGATAAGCCAGGGCATATGCGGTCTCCACAAAATTTTCGTATGCCTTGGTGTATGTGATGGTATGTGCTATGCCCAGTGGAGACGGCCTGTAACAAACAATAAAACAATAGGGGTATTCACGATGTGGTGTATTTGGCCTTGTATTGTGTATTTTTGATAAATTTGATATTTGAAGTAAAATTACAAAAACAAAATGTACAGTGTTCAAAGTATAACCCTGTAGCAAAAATACAATGGCGAAACCCTATTGTATTCTTTGTTAATATCGTTGTATATTTGATCAACTGATCACAAAACTTTTTGACTCAGCGTGGATGAAGGTACTGGCTGGGTTTAATAAAAGTTAATTTAATTCAGTGCTTCGTTTTAATTCTTTTATTTTCTCGTTCTGCTAAATGATGAACTACCCAGACTTTAGTGAAGGTTTGTTCACAATGCATTGTAAATATTGTAAAATTTGTAAGAATTTATCAAAAATACACCACTTCGTGAATACCTCTATTAAGTAAAGTAGCTTAAAGCGATTACATCACTAATCCGATAAATGAACAACGCTAGTAAAATACGACAATCAATAAACATATCAATCTAGATTGTATTGTCGTAAATTAGTTTTTATGGAAGCCAACAACAACAATTTTACAATTGTTATAAAAAAATATCACAATACAACAAATTAAGACAGCTTGTGACAGCGCTAATAGTGTTATAGTGTGAAGGTACCTTTATTAGCAAAATTACTGTCTGTCACCAACATATGTTTTCTATCAAAGTAAAATATTTGTATTTTTCAGCGATAGTTCTTTGGCCAAATTGTTTAAAATGAACCAGTTGCCTGAACTTTAATTATTTGAACTAAATGAACATGAAGTATAAACTTCACCATCAAGATTTATCAGGCTTCTTTAATAAAAGAACTCAATAATGGCTGGGAAAACCCAAAACGTAGTCCAAACTAATGAGGTGTTTAAGAAGAAAAAGGTGCTAACCGCACGAGAATACGATAAAATTTGCGAATTTATTAATCACTTTCATGGACTGGCCATCGACTGTGAGTTGGAGCTTGAGCATCGCCAGGCCATGGATATTGAGCGTATGACACTCAAAAGCATTTTGCAGTCAGAGCTTGGAAGTCGTTTGCGCTCACAGCACTGGAGATACGAAGCCAAGGCGGCTAAATATCTTAAAATGTTGGTAACTATTTGCAAAACAATAAGCTAAAACATAATTCATCTTCTCTTCTTGTAGATTCAACGAGCAGTCTGCGCAGAGTAACGACAACACGCTGCTCTTAAAGATTGCCACTATGGAAGGCATGAGTCCAGTCGTACTCTGTCGTAGTCTTTTACAGGAAAAGTACAAATTTAAAATAAAATCGCAGCTTGCGTTGCACATGAAATGGCCACATCTAATTGAAGATCAGCGACTTGCGGCAAACGTTAATCAGTGTCTTATGAGCGATAATCAAGATGGACCACTTGTTGATATGAAACGGCGCGTTTTGGGCGAAGAATATGAATTTAAGGTACTTTAACTACTTTGATATTCGATATAATGAACAAAATATTGATTTATTTTTCTCAATAGTTGAAAAATATGGCGAAAGCGGTTGGCATGCATTACTATGACGAAAATGATTTGCGGCGTATGGGTTTCGATAAAACTCCAGATCTTAAATTGATCTTGCCCTGTCTATACAAGGGCGAAGTAATAAATTGGATAGAGAGCAAAGCTACATTCGGTGATATGAAGACACACAAGTGGTATGTGCAACAGCAATTGGCCAGTTATTGCAACCGGTAAGCAAAATCTTAGCTCTGTTCGTAGTAAGTGCACACGCTGAAGAGTATAATTGTCCATATTACGTGTTTTTACTTTTTTCTGTAGCTTTGGTCCTGGAATTGTTATATACTGGTTTGGCTATCATGAGGAAACTCCTGGTCTGCATGTAAATTCTAGTGGCATCAAAGTTTTGGATGATTTCCCCGCAGTGCAAGATTTAACATTTTTTAATTTAGAAACTAATCAAATTAACGAAGAACTTAAAGATGAGCAGTTAAACACGAATCTCAGACAGAGTTAAAATTGAGGCAACTGCAGTAAAAGTAATTTAACTAAAATAAGCTTATTCAAATATTTCTAATACGACGTTAAAGTTATGTTATTATAGTCGACTTTTTGTTTATACTTTAAAAAATATATAGTCTGATTGTATAAAACATAATATTAGTATCGTGTTACTTAAAGTCGTTAGGTTGTTTATTTTAAAGTTTTAAAAAAGACAAACGTTAAAATTACATTTTTAAATGAAAGCAAAAAAGATTAAATCTATGTATTTTATTTTAAAAGTTATAAAATATATATGTGAATAATAGGAAAAAATTTAACATTTAATGGAGAAATGTTTATACTATGCTTAATTGGAAAATAGCTGTAAGCGGTGGATATTATCAATATTGATTCGGATCTTCACTATATAAAAAAACTTACCAAAATGACTTTGTATAAAATGGCTGATGTTGAAAATACGACACTCTGAATCATAGCGAGTATAATTTGGAGACTAAATACGTAGCCTGGCAGAGTCTGATTAAATCTGTTAAAAATGTTGGTTATGGGTGAATGTAACGTGTTTTAATATGGTTCTAAGTAAAATAAAGTAACTCGAAGTTCAAGGAAGAAAGCCAGGAAAAGAACCACAACAGTTGATAAAACTTGTTGATTTTTTGCGGTTTTAGACATCATTGATAACCTTGAAGAAAATTATTCGGCGATTTTCCAGAAGTTTGTGAATAATTTTGTTTATTCGGTCGTCGTTTTTGAAGTTCCAGGGCGTTTGCATATCCTACGCCTTCACTAACTTCTTTTAAAACACATGTACAGTAGATTCCCGATTATCCGAATCAAATAAAATCAGGGGTATTCCGTATAATCGAAAATAGGGTTAATCGATTTCAAAGTCAAATCAATCAATAAAATTTTAATAACTTTTTATTGTGGAAAGGGTTTCACGATAATGAATAACATAATACCTATGTAAGTTAAAATTTTGATTGGATAAATTTAAAATCATTTCTAAATCGGTAAATTCGTGAAGAATGAGTCCGGATAATCGAGATTCTACTGTACTACTCGTAAACTCTCTTACTCAGTAGATTCGGCAAACGCTCATTGATCATAGTCAATATGTATGCCATTTCCAGCATTTCAGTTTTATTTGAAATGGACCATAGTACAATAAATAAGGTAGCTGCAGGGCTGAGAGCCGAAAGTCAGGATTGTCAAAAAACACCGAATGAAAAACAATGACAAAACGAGACATCAAACAATTTGTATTAATTTTGACAATTCTGACTCGGAGAGAGAATTGATAGCCCTGCAGCTACCTGCAGTCATAATAATGACTGTTTTGTAACTCTTTTTGGACTCATAATAAGACGGTTTTAAGACTCACTTTTAATACTCTTATAAATGACTCCTTAAATACTCATAATTAAGACTCATAGAGCTCATATTAGTTATTCGTTAAAGAACCGCACTTAAGACTTTGAAGATTCTCAATAAAACTTTTTTAAGACTCATTAAGAATTTATTGCACTCAAAATTTGTATTAAAATCTAATGAAAGTAATTGGCCCTAGATGGCTTTTAAATTACTTTGAACTTTAATACATACAGCTGTGGTCAAAATAATAGCAGTGCTCTAAAATTCAGACATGCTTGCATAAATAATACTAGTTTAAACAAGTAAAGAAAGTCTAAAGTCGGTCTAGGCCGACTATGAAATACCCTAAACCCACTTTTCAAAAAAAAAAAAAAAAAAAATTTATTGTAAATGGGCGTGTCCGTGGGCGGATGAAGTCCATTTTTCCAAACCATCTTTGTCTTGTCATAAAAAACATACGTGCCAAATTTTAGCTCTGTAGGTTAAACACATGCTTATTTATTGCGTTTTAAATTTTTGGGTTGTATGGGAGGTGGGCGTGTCCGTGATCGGATGACGTCTATTTTCCGAAGACATATTTGTGTTGGTATGAAACACATACATATCAAATTTTATTGTTGTAGGCTAATTATGAGCTGAGCTATGCAGTTTTCAATTTTCGCGTTGTATGGGAAGTAGGCGTGTCCGTGGGCGGATGATGTCCATTTTTCAAAACCATCTTTTTTTTGTTATAAAAAACATACGTGCCAAATTTTAGCTCTGTAGGTTAAACAGAGGCTTATTTATTGCATTTTCAATTTTTGGGTTGTATGGGAGGTGGGCGTGTCCGTGAGTGGATGACGTCCATTTTTCAAAGACATCTTTGTGTTGATATAAAACACACACATACTAAATTTTGTTGTTGTAGACTTATTATTAGCTGAGTTATACAGTTTTAAATTTTTGCGTTGTATGGGAGGTAGGAGTGTCCGTGGGCGGATTCCAAAAATATTCAATAGTGCAGATCCTTGGGTACATGTGACCATGTGTACCAAGTTTCATTCAATTATCTCAACTCCTTCTTCTTATCCTGTGTATACGGACAACACACAGACGGACGGACGGACGGACGGACATAAATAGCTCGACTCACGTGGTGACGCTGATCAAAAATATATATACTTTTCTATACCGGACTCGCTTCGTTCTATGCGTTACAAACGTTTGCACAAAGTTAATATACCCTGACCTTTCAGGTTTAGGGTATAAAAAGTAGGATCCGGAAAAACCAATATAATTTCTATATGAGCTTTCAACACTGATTACAAATCTGTACTCAATTTTTACCGTTGTGGTAGGATTTTAAAGATACAGGGTGTCTTACACACACCATAAGATAAAAAATTAAATTTTGTATTGTAGAGAAAATATGAAATGTTCCAACGGTACATCAACTACTATCGTGTTATGTGTTGTAGCGGAGCTATAATTAGGAGATCATCAAAAGAAATTATGATCTCGCCAAATTTTTTATCTTTTGTTTTAACGAAGCTATAATCGTCATAATATTGTAATAGTGCTGATCTATGTCCAACTCTTTGTCCAAATTCTCATCCTAAAATCAAAATATTTACTATTTTTCAAACTCCTCTACTTGCATCATATGCCAACTTCTTTTCTTGTGCGTTTTTTACATCAAAAATTTCGAAAATTTGATTAGCACAGAAAAATCTAGGGAACTCCATACCACACCAATTGCAACTTACGTGTAAATATTATCACCCTAAGTTCTTGAAATCTATTCGACAAATACCTTCTCAAAAGACTTACAGCATTATCACAAAAGCCATTAAGTTTTTGACAAAGTAATAGTGATTAACTTAATATTGCCAAGTTTTTTTTTTCAAGTTTCAAATAATATTGATGCCAAGGTTACTGATGCAGTTTTATTTCACTATATTTCCCATAATTTTTATTTAGACATTATTTCTGTGGTACAATTTTATACATTCTAAATTGTTAGCTATTTTTAAATTCCCTAACAACTCAATTTGTAACGATATATTTTTTGTTTTGCTTTTGTAAACATTCATATAAAAACGGAACTACTACTGTTTTTTCTTTATTAAAAAAAAAAATATTAAAAATTGGTAATTTTTGTTTTAAAAATACAAATGAAAAAATAAATAGAAAGTCAGCTGCATTGCTTCTGGTAGAAAGACAACAAGCAGACAACACCTTCACGTCTTCACTTAAACTTCAATCATCTGTGGATTTGGACAAGCTCCTTAGACAACATCTTTGAGTTCTTCTGGCATATCATTTTTGGGATGTTTATTTTCAAAATGCTGTTTGTACGTTTTGGGATCAGGCATTTGAGACTGTTGAAAGCAAAAAATCAAAACTCAAAATTAACTGAGAAGGTTTGATTTAATTGTAATGCATACCTTGCAGACGGCACAAACATGCACGAGTGCTTTTTGAGCGGCCTTCTTTTGATCGGTGGCACTATGACCTTGTTGCTTTTTCATTTTGGCCTGCTTTTCTTGTGCCTTCGCTTGTGATTGGAGTTTCTGATGTCCACGAGCCATTTTGGAGTTTTTGGAAGTTGATTAGCTGTTTGGTCATATGAAAAAAAAGCAATTTTAATTTATAATTTGACTGAAAGTCGAGATTAATAGTAAATTTTAAAAATTGCGATATTTATTAAGTTGATTAAATTAATTTCAGTAACAAATAAAAAAATAATGTCTGTTTTATTATCTCAAGAAAGCAAAGACGACAGGATAATGTAAAAGAAACGAACATTTAAAACAGCTTCTTAAAATTTAAATTTTTTACTTCGAGCTCTGTTGTAAGAAGCTCTTGTTTATTTCAAGAGTTTGTTTATTAATTTAATCGGGTTTTCCCCAGCTGATATATTTATGTTATCAAAAATTAACAAATACAATAAAAGAATTAATATAATGCTATGCTCTAGGCAACATTTATAATTTGCTTAATCTACGAAGCTTGCTTATATTTCATTATAATCATTAAATTATCAATTTAACAGTATTTTTAAAAGTTTCGAATTAATATGTAGCGTAATTCCTAAAAAAAATTCATGTTTTAACCCTCATCGGTCCCTAAGACCCATAACCCTAAAAGGTTCTTTATGTATGCGCGCGCATACATACTAAAAACATTTAAAAGAAATAAAAACACCACAAATTTTATGAATAAAATTTGAAGATTATTTATTCCTTTAATGAATAAAGTTGTGGAAAAATGCTTTTTGCCAAATACTCATGTCAATTGGTTAAGGTTTAATATCTTCTTTACTAAATTTAATTTTGAATTGTATGCGCGCGCATACAAAGGAACGATGAGGGTTAAATTGTATTGTATTAAATTATATTACTATATATTAGAGTGTATCGAAAATCTGACCCCAAATTCTGTTTCTAAAATCAAATAATACCTATATTAAAAATTCTTTGGATTGTTATACTTTTTTTTTAAAAAAAAAGGCTCTAATATCGAGTTTAATAAAGTGGCCGTGCGTGATAAGTGCATGGCGTGCGAGCCAACGAATTTCAGCAGACCCGGTTTCGAACCAACATTTGACACAGAAAGTTTTTTTTTCAATAGAAATAAGTTTTCTAGTTGGTCATCACCTTTCTCTTTCTCTGCAGATGATAGCAAAGCTCAGAGACTAAACAATGCTTCTTGATAACATGAACCTAAGCCGTTCGGAGTCGGTATAAAACATGTAGGTTCTTGCAGTTCTTGATCAATTGTGTTAAAAAACAATTAATAACATACAACACAATTTGATCTTAAGAAGCTCGGTCAAAGTCCTTTCAAGGGCTGAAATGGCCAATTTGTTGTTTGTTTTGTTGCCTTTCAGTTATCTTCAAAAATATGTGCACAGAAACGTTTTCAAATATCAATCATAGGGCAACATCATCGATGAATGGTTTGAAAAACCAAGACAAATTCCAAAAGGATTTTTTATCGACTCAATCATATTTTTGATGATATGGCAAATCAACAACGAAAGGTACGACGAAATGCAATAATGGAATGAAAATGACAACATGCATTTGAAACATCGTTTATCATGCTTTTCTGGATTTTTCTTTTTCACGTTATAGGAGTGGTCGGGCAATATTTCATTGCAACACTGTGAAAATATTGAAAGTGCATTAACTCAGACAAAAGATGGAAACAAAGACTTAAGTGCAACTTGTTTATTTGAAATTAAATCATTCCAATCATTAATTCATAATGTGGAAAAAAACACCGTTGGTTTCTCTGAATAAAATCAATGATTTCGTTCTGGTTCTAATTTATCCGAAGTTAACAACAGATTTGAAGATTTACCAGTTACAATGGCCTCAGACGAAAGTAGTTTCTTATTAAAATTATTTTCGTACAATGAGGCAAGAACGATTTAACAATTTAACAATGATTTCAATTTTGCTGTAACCAAACCGCGACAAGTTGTATTCAACTGAACAACCTGAAGATACCAATGAAATTAAAATAACTTGTTATGTTATGTAATGTTATGTTCAATAGACGAGTTTTCTTTCTTTTTCTTCACACTTAAAAATGTTCGAACATTTTTAACACCGATGATCGGATACTTATTTTTTTTTATCACCGATATATGTTACAGAATTTCGTGCTGCTAAATTACAAATTAGAGTGGATATAAGCGATAATCGCCAAACTCCATCTCAATGTTACGAGGAATCTTGCTTTGAAGTTTTTAATCGCCATAACATTTTACAATTTTTGGCTAGAATAACGCTAGAAGCTCCAGATTTGGTGTATATGCATCAATACGCATGGAACAGAGCTCTGAACAGAGTTCAGAGTTAATAAGTTAATTCTTTCTTAAGTTGACTTATACGGTTATCGTTTCTGACCACAGATTTATTGCTCATCTTGAATCGCAAAATATTTCTATGGCTGAAGCATTTCTAATTTTGAAAGAATTCAAATTCCAATGAATTAAAAGTGAAGAAAACTGTTTTGGCTCGCTTTGTTAGAAATGCTCTCGCATCTCTGAAGATAAACAGAAATATCGGAAAAAATTAGGATAAAAAAGACAAAAACCTGTTTTTATGAAACCTCTATCCAATATTACAAGTTAATGAGAATTTCGAATGATTATTTCTTTTAAAAAGTATTTGATATTGGCAGTCTATTGAGACTCCATGATGAAGATTTATTGGATAAAGTTGTTTTTATAAAAATTTATGCAATTTCAGAGACAATCCTGAACTGAAGGGAAGCCTTAACATCAAAGGTCCGAAAAAGGATAGAAATTTCAGTTACTTATTAAAATATTATTTTGAATTTAAAAATTTTACAGATTATTTTTTTAAATTAAAAAAAAATTTTGCATGTAAATTTTAACTAATGTCTTTTTTCTTTTCTCTAAAACTCATTAACTGTGATAGATAAAAATACCAAAAACAAGTAAAGAAAGTCTAAAGTCGGTCTAGGCCGACTATGAAATACCCTAAACCAACTTTTCAAAAACAAAAAATTTTTGTTGTAAATGGGCGTCTCCAAGGGCGGATGAAGCCTATATTTTATATGCATTTAAATGTTGATGAAAATTTTACACATACCATGTTTTATTCCTGTAGCTCACAGTTAATGCCTTTATTGTGCTTTCCCTATTGGAGGTGGGCGTGTTCATGGACGGATTACTTCCAATTTTTAAACACACCTTAGTTTTGGTATAAAATACATTAACCTTATTTATTTAGTTTAAAACTTTTTGGGCTGTATGGGAAATAGGCGTGTCCGTAGGCGGATGACGTCCATTTTTCAAAACCATCTTTGTCTTGTCATAAAAAACATACGTTCCAAATTTTAGCTCTGTAGGTTAAACAGAGACTTATTTATTGCGTTTTCAATTTTTGGGTTGTATGGGAGGTGGGCGTGTCCGTAAGCGGATGACGTCCATTTTTCGAAGACATCTTTGTGTTTGTATAAAACACATACATATCAATTTTATTGTTGTAGGCTTATTATGAGCTGAGTAATGCAGTTTCAATTTTTGCGTTGTATGGGAGGTGGGCGTGTCCGTGGGCGGATGATGTCCACTTTTCAAAACCATCTTTGTTTTGTTACAAAAAACATATGTGCCAAATTTTAGCTCTTTAGGTTAAACACAAGCTTATTTATTGCGTTTTCAATTTTTGGGTTGTATGGGAGGTGGGCGTGTCTGTAAGCGGATGACGTCCATTTTTCAAAGACATCTTTGTGTTTGTATAAAACACATACATATCAAATTTTATTGTTGTAGGCTAATTATGAGCTGAGTTATGCAGTTTGCAATTTTCGCGTTGTATGGGAGGGGGCGTGTCCGTAATCGGACGACGTCCATTTTTCAAAACCATCTTTGTCTTGTCATAAAAAACATACGTTCCAAATTTTAGCTCTGTAGGTTAAACAGAGGCTTATTTATTGCGTTTTCAATTTTTGGGTTGTATGGGAGGTGGGCTTGTCCGTTAGCGGATGACGTCCATTTTTCGAAGACATCTTTGCGTTTGTATAAAACACATACATACCAAATTTTATTGTTGTAAGCTTTTTATTAGCTGAGTTATGCAGTTTTACATTTTTGCGTTGTATGGGAGGTAGGCGTGTCCGTGGGCGGATTCCAAAAATATTCAATAGTGCAGATCCTTGGGTCCATGTGACCATGTGTACCAAGTTTCATCCAATTATCTCAACTCCTTCTTCTTATCCTGTGTATACGGACAACACACAGACGGACGGACGGACATGGATAGCTCGACTCACGTGGTGACGCTGATCAAGAATATATATACTTTTCTATACCGGACTCGCTTCGTTCTATGCGTTACAAACGTTTGGACAAAGTTAATATACCCTGACCTTTCAGGTTTAGGGTATAAAAATATGATTAATAGAATCGCTTATTGCGCATCAGATAATGTAATTAATTCAATATCCACATAAGTCAACTTATGTCGTTTTTCCTTATTGCCACTGAATTGTAAAAATA
The DNA here is from genome assembly GCA_958299015.1 of Tetanocera ferruginea. Lineage (NCBI taxonomy): Eukaryota > Metazoa > Arthropoda > Insecta > Diptera > Sciomyzidae > Tetanocera > Tetanocera ferruginea. The sequence goes on along the minus strand of OY282644.1, from coordinate 34,653,711 downwards.
TATAATTTCAAATGTATAACAAGGACTTTAAATAATTTTCAGCTAAAAATTAAGATGATCAAGTTCAAAATAACAATTAAACATATTTTCTGTTTTTAATAATATAGCGTCAAGTAATTTTAAAGTTAATTAATTTTCATTGTTAATAATTGATTTATTCTTTTTCCGTTATAAGTACTGTTATTACATTTCTATTTTTTCGCCTAAATTTTTTATCCACACGTGCATTATTTGTATATATGTATATATATAGATATTTTTTATTTGCAAGCGGAAATCAAATAATGTGTCATAAATAGATGAGATTTGACCTCATGACCGTTAGCTAGTGAAATTTAATCACTATACATATTTGGAGATCAACATATGAGACGTGTTCATTTTAAGCCCATTATTCATGACTTAATTTATTATTGTGAAAATTGTTGTGCTTTTAGGATTTTGGAAGAGATGCATTAATGAGTAATTTGATAAGGTTTTCGCAAGTTTATTCGCTTAACATTAACCTCACTCAAGAAGTAGTCATTAAATTATTGACAGTGATTAAATTTTTCGAATAATTTTCGCAAAATTTTTAATTTTTTGTTTATTTGTTGCTTTTTATTTGCACACACATTACTATTCATGGAATGATGTGTTTATTGTTCTTCTTTTTGCACACACATTCTTGAGCTGACCACGTTCTTTGGTCTAAAACTTGTTGGCTAAAACACAATGTGTTGCAAGAACTCATCTTGATTGCCAGCAACATAATGTGGCTTTTGTTCTCCCAAATCTTGAGAACTCATTTTTTTTTTTTTGTAAATTCCAACTTCAGAAAAGAAAACGTAGCTTTTTTTCAATTACTTGTTTCTTTTTTAAGCGTGCTCATAAGATGCCAGCGGAGCAGCAACTTTCGCGACTTACCTAATTTTGTTGTTGTTGTCGAAATTAGTGAAAATGTTTATGATTGAACTGCTATGTGCAAGAGTAGGTATTTCACTAGAATCCAATCGATGGAAGTAAATGCAGGTTACTCTCAATTTTTAATGTATCCGAAGTTATTACTTCACTTAAGGCGCACGTTTATTTATTAAATTATAAATAATAGATTTTATTTTGTTTTCAGGATTTGATGAAATTTTCAGCATTTGCTGTTCCGAAGGTGAAAAAGAAAATGTTGCAATTTATTTCAAGTTTATGCCGAGGCAAGCAGCGATGTTGTTTATTCATCCTTTTCGTGCAGCTTGGCGTATAGCCTGTATACAATGCGAGAACGAGACCAATGTTGTGTGTAGTATTTTTGGCAACTAGATGGCGCGTAAGACGTTAGGTTGGTTGAAGTGAAACTTCATGTGTAGTGACAGGGCTGACTAATGTAGATGTTAACAGAAATTATAGGTTGCGTTCATGTAATATTCTGAAAATTTAGGATTTTTTAAATTTATTTGTGTTTTTAGGGTGTGTGCTAATTGGCTACTTTTCCTACTGTCCACGGAAATTTTGGCAGTTCTGAGGTGAATTTTACCTTTCAAAATTTGTAGTAGCCCTAGGGCTAGTATAATTTTTGACAACAACAAATAAGAAAAAAAATATTTTTCATTTGAATTTTAACAAGATTTTTGAAAAGTGAGATTGTCATTAATTGTCAATCGTTTTTAAATCTAATTGGTAAGTTATTAATTTTCATTAAATAAATGAAATATGGCTTATAAGCAAAATTTTTAATATTATATGTCAAAATTTGTAAATTCCCAATTGGCACAACAAAAACGTAAATTATTTTCCCCACAGTGTAAATATTTTCAACACTTCTCACCGCGTTGTAAAAGTAGCCAATTAGCACACACCCTTAGTTTACAATAAGGGTATTCATGCAACTGGGCAAAACCCTTATAAACGGTATAAGCTGTATAAGTTTATTCTCCTTATAAATGAACTGTCAAAGTTTGTATGAAGAAGCTTTTGCACAAACCAGATATTTTTGCTCAACGATTTAGCTGAGCAAACGAGCAGGCAAACTTATAACATCAATCAGCTGATTTATTTTATTAAAGCAAAAGAAAAAATTAGAAGCAGCAGAAGATATAGTCAAAATTGTAAAACTAATTAAATAAAATGGAAGAGGTAAGAATGGAAATTTTGTGAATTGAAGGAATTAAAAAATATGTATAGACTTCATTTGCAGAAAGCAAACACTGAACTTGCAAACAGCTGATATATGATGCAAATGCTCAATCGACTTTTAAGGGCCCAAATTATATTCTTGCCTCTTTGCATGAATACCCTTAATGTTTTTTTTTGTTTTAAAAACAAAAATTTTCTTTCCCATTTTCAAAATTTATAAAAGTTTCAGGGGATGCATGCATTTTTGACAGTTATATTCATCTCATAAATGACAAATATTCTCATTCCGACCGTTTTTAATCATACGCATTAAAAGTTTTTGATTCCTAAAAAAATCGACTCATGATAAGACTCACAAGGCGACCCTGATTAAGTTTTATATATATATATATATTTCTTTACCGGACTGGCTTACTTCAATGCGTTACAAACGTCCACAAAGCTAATATACCGTGACCTGTTCAAGTTTAGTGGTGACCGTGGTGACCGTGGCGTGCAGGTTAAGTGTGTGGCTTAGCACGCTCGGAGCCCGAGTACGATCCCCAGTCGCGGCGAAAAGTTTTTTCAATAAAAAAATTTTTCTGATCGGTCACCACCTCTCTGCAGACAATGGCAAACCCTTAGAGAGTAAATAATGCCATGTAAAGCTTCTTGAGAACATAAACTTTAGCCGTTCGGAGTTGGCATAAAACATGTAGGTTCAGTTCTCGGTTAATTGTGTGCAAACATTTAATAACACACACAACACAATTGATCATAAGAAGCTCGGTCAAAGTCCTTTCAAGGGCTGAAATGGCCAATTTTGTTTTTTTTTGTTCAAGTTTAGGGTTTAAAGGAGAATGCAGTTGGATGACTCATACGCACATGACAATTTATTCTTATCCAAATTTTTACCTTAAACCTTTTTCTCATCATTTTCACAATACTTGTCTTTATCCTTGTCCTATTCCTTGTTTTTGTCTTTATAAAAATCCGCAGATGATTGTCCTGTTGATTTAGCAAATTATTGTCCTGCTCATTGCCTAAATCTTTATCAAAGTCTTTGTCTTAATTTTTTACGCGATCTTGATCAAATCCTTGCTCCACAACTCTGTCTTAATTAATCCATGTTCTAATCCTAGTCCAAATGATTATTCTTGTTCCTATCCTTATTATTTATCCTCTGTCATTATTGTCAAAATGTTTGTCCTTAACCTTATCTTAATTAAAATCGATGTTTGTGTCAATGCTTGCTCAAAACCTTTTCCTAATTCTTGTTCTAATCCTTTTAGCAATTATTACTTTCTAATACTTGTGATCCAATAATCCTTAATATAATAATAATTGTTCAAACCTTTTCTAATCTTTACCCTAATATTTTACCAAATATTTGTCCTAAACCTTGTTCAAATTTTTGTCTTAATTTGTGTCTTATCTCTGCCCTAATTTTGGTTCTAGTCCTTGTGCTCATTCTAGTCCAAATTCTTGTCCTTGTTTATATCATTGTTCTTATCCTTGTGCTAGTCCGGGGCTTAATCCTTGCTATTACCATTTTGCTTTTGCGTTTACTTGTCCTAATCTTAATGCAAATTCTTACCTTGACTCTTGTCAAAATCTATGTCCTAATTCTTGTTAAATCGTCTCCTGATGGCAAAAAGCTTGTCCCAAACCTTGTTCCAATCCTGTGTAATATTTTTCTGATTCTTGTATTTATAATACCTGTGCTAATAGCTCTTTTCTTATTTTTTTCCAAATCCTTGCCCTTATCTTGTTCAAATTTTTGTCCCAATTTTTGTCCAAGACCCTGTCCTAATTCTGGTTCTTGTCCTTGTCCCCACTCAAGTCCAAATTCTTGTCGTTGTTGAAATCCTTGTTCTTATCTTATGCTAGTTCGGAGCTTTACTCTTGCTTGTGCTAATTCGTTTCCTAATTTTTGTCCTAATACTTACCCCAATTCTTATCAAAATCCAGGTCTGAGTTCTTAACAAAATCTTTTCTTGACGACTGTCCAAGTCCTTCATCAAATTCTTGTCCTTATTGTTATACTTCTTCTTAACCTTATGCCTGTCAAAATGCTTGTCCTAAGCCTTATCTAAATCCAAAGCGATGTTTTGATTCTTGAATTAATCCGTGCCCAAATCCGTGCTTATAAGTTCCTGTCTCAGTCCTAATGTAAAACCCTACTCTAATCCTTGTCAAAATCCTTGACTCAATTCTTATCCAAATCTGTATCCTGATGGCTGTCCAAATCAAATTATTGTCTTTATTATTATCCTTCTTATGCTCCAATATCAAAATTCTTATCGTAAACTTTATTTTAATCCTAATCAAGTCTTAATCCTTGTGCAAGTTTGGAACCAAACCCTTTTACTTATTCTAATTCTTATTCTTGTGCTAAAAATTCTTGTCTTAATCTTAGTCTAAACCGTTTTTTATCTTTGTCCAAATTCTTGTCCTACGTATTGTCCAAATCCTGATCCCAATTTTTTATAAAACCTAATTTTGGCTTCAATCTTTGCCCTAATTCTCATCTTAATTCTTGTCCTTGTGCTAATATGTGTCTTAATCGTTGTCCGTATCATAATGTCCCAATTCTGGCCCAATGCTTGTCTTAATCCCTGTCCTAATTTTGGATCTTGTTTTTGTCTTAATCCTCATCTAAATTCTTGTCCTTGTGCTTATCTGTATCCTAATCGTTGTACGAACCCTAATGTCCCAATTCTTGTCCAAATCCTTGACACAATCTTAGCCTTAATCCCTGTTCTAATTCAAGTTCTAATCTATGTCCTAATCCACGTTCAAATGCTTGTTCTTGTGCTTATCTGTATCCTAATTCTTGTCCGAATCCTAGTGCTATTCTTTACCCAAATCCGTGTCGAAATTTTTCTCCTAATCCTTGTTTAAATAATTCTCATAATTCTTGTTCTAACTTTTGCTAAAAGCCTTGTTTATATCTAAGCGTTAATCCTGGTCTGAATGCCTGTTCTAATCTATGTTCTAATTCTTGCCCAAATATTAATCCAAAGGCGTGTACCACAATTTGTAAATACAAATTGACCAAATCTTTGTCCAAGGCTTTGTGCTAATTCGTGTCATAGCTAGCATGATTACTTTTTCTTCCTTATACTTTTTCCCAAATTTGTTCATTATCCTTGTGGTACATCATTGACCTTAGTTCCATGCAAGAAAGGCTTTATGACGTGATTCTTTTTATTTTTATCATTAGGCTAAAGACTCACTTTATCTATCATTCCATTAAATTGATTGTAGCTCCTATTTTCACCCACCTATAATTCCATGCAACGCTTTTATATTTATTACATTTACGGTGCATGAAGCGATTGCCTCTGCGATGGCCTTATTTTCTTTAAGAATGCCATAAGACCATATCCTGCAAACCCTTTCGATCACCTCAGAATCGCCAATGAATCGCTTGGATGAAGAGACAATTTCCGACGAGCTCCTTTCGGAGTCTTCCGGGTATAGCGCAATATAATCAGGTGAGGCCATAAAAACGATTCGCTGGAAAGAGTCGCGAACGAATTGCCCCTCAAGGGTCTTAAGCGATTTGCCAGGAAGAGTCGCACACGAATCGGCAAAATGGGTCTTATGCGATGGGTCTCAACGATTTGTTGCTAAGCATCGTTGTTGAGTTGCAAGTTCTACCGGGCTCGGTAGACGTTGTCTTGTGCCAATTCAATGAATTTTTTATCAGTTTAACTTTTTGATTGATTTAAACAATTCAGAGCGCCTGCTTCATATTCCCATGATAGGTTTTGATAGGTTTGATAGGGCGAACGAAAAGCGATCCGTCTTTCAACCGTAGCCGGAATTAGCAAAGAAAGATTTTGAAAATTTTTCGAGAATCGCTCTTCGGCAAACGAAAAGCGATCCATTCTCCAAAGCACCCTTGGGTGAATCGTACATTAACTGCTATCTTCGTGACCTCTTGATGCATTCTTGAGGTTCTCGAGGATCTTGAGGTGATGCAACAAAAACTTTTTCCATTGTTTTTGTTGGTTATGGATATGCGAGTTATCTCTTATCGCTTATTTAAAAATTAGAAATCAGTAGCTCGTTTCTGCAACTTTTGCGACAAATAGTCACCTTTTCTGACGTCACATTATTTCATTCCAAAATACTCACTTTTACGAAAGCTAGTGTTTCTGCATTAATAAGTGAGTAAATATTGCTCTGTGATGAGAAAGATACAAGCGCTATGAATGTTTAAAATTGAAACAATTGACAGAATATTGTGTATGAAATTTGACGTGGTGTTTTTAATAAAAAATTAATTAAAACATATTCGTTCTTATTATGATTGGCTTTGTCGACATCGTTGTCAATTCTTTGTCAATGTCGTCATCAACATCACGTCAATCTTTAATAGGTATTTACTAAGAGGGGATTTATACAATGCAACTAGTCGCATGAGACTGTCAAAAGTGAGGGTGCGGAGTAGGAAACGAAAGTGAATGCAAAAAGTCTCTCGGGCTGCGATTTCATGAAACTTTCTGACGTTATCCTTTCATATTTTCGTGGCTAGTTGAATTTTGAAGCAAAGTCTCTGCAACGTAATTTGAAGATGAAACTTTAAAAGAAAATCAAAGAAAGTTTCATGCGATAAGTTTCCTTGTATAAATCCCCTCTTAGAGGGGAGGAATCTAATCGCATGAGATTTTCTGGAGTTCTCTTTTCAAGTTTCATCTTCAAATTACATGATGAAACTGAGTTGCAGAGACTTTGCTCTGAAAATTCAGTCAACGACGAAAAATGAAAGTATAACGTCAAAAAGTTTCATGAAATCGCAGCCCGAGAGACTTTTCCATTTCATTTTCGTTTCATACTGCGCACCCTCACTTTTGACAGTCTCATGCGACTAGTTTCACTGTATAAATCCCCTCTAACGATATTGTGATGACGACGACATTTTATCGATAATTTAAAAAAATAAATGTCATTTAAAAATTATTGACGTAGCCGTTAGTTTTATTTTCAATTTTGTGTCAATTGAAAATTGTGAAATTGCGTATTGATTTTGTGAAAAATTGTTTTTTGTTTCGGATTCAAGCGAAAGTTCAAGCGATGAAGAAAATAAACAAAATCTTCTGCTCCAAAGAGAAATCTTAAGGCAAAGATCGCAAATCCTTGATTTGCCGGATAAAAAGTAAGCACAAGAATGCATGATAATTATTAGTTGATGAATAATGGGTTTTCTATGTGATTTTTTGAATTACATTGCCTTATTGCAGGTTTGTTGATTATTTCCGCTTAAATAAATCGGCGTTTAAACTAGTTTTGAAAAATATAGCGCCTTTGATGAAGAGTGGAGTACGATCCACATTCATTTCCAATACATTTAAGCTGGCAACAACGATAAGTTTTTTGGCCCAAGGCTCCTATCAGTTGAGTGTTGGGAATGATTTCAATCTGGGATTGACACAACCCAACGTTTCTGCAATATTGGCAGATACGATTGACGTGTTGGAAGCGGTAATATGTCCACTCTTCATAAAACTTGTAATGAGTGAAGACGAAAAAGCTGAATGCAAATTGGAATTTTTTGAGAATACAGGATTTCCTGGTGTAACTAGTTGTGTAGATGGAACGTACCTGAAGATCGTGGCTCCAAGTAAAGCGGAACAAAATCTCTGCTTCAATAGAAAAGGATTTTTTAGCCTAAACGCATTGATTGTAAGATAAAAAAAATACGTTCGTTTGAATTATAATTGCTAACTTTAATGAATTTCATCAGATTTGTGATCATAAAATGTTAATAAGATTTATAGATGCTCGATATGCAGGCTCTTCTCATGATTCCCTCGTTTGGAACATTAGTGTTGCGAAACAAATTTGACAGAAACTGTTCGCTTTTAGGTAAAAATTAAAAAAATGCAATATTTTCATTTCATATTTACGTAATTTATATTAAAATAAATTTCGTACAGGTGATGCTGGTTATCCTCTTGAGCCGTACTTAATTATGCCTTATCGGTCCGTGACAGAAGGAAGTCCAGAGGCTATTTTCAATAGCAAACATGCCAAAGCGAGGAACATGGTAGTAAGAACTATTGGCGTTCTCAAAAATAGGTTTCGTTATTAACTCGGCGCTCGTCAACTGCATTACAAGCCTGCTAAATCAACTCAAATCGCAAATGTTTGTGCATCGTTATATAACGTTTGCATTTAATATCATACCGAAACACTAATACGCCAATAACTAATAGCGGAAATAGGGAAGAACATTTTGAAGTAGATAATTCTGAAAATTTGCAAAATGTTGAAGCTTCGGAAAGTCAGGAACAAATAAAAATTAGTTTTTTGTAAATTAAATTATGTCTTTATTTTACAGTAATCTTCCTTAGTTCAAAACTAAATAAAACAGGGAACAATTCAGTTAAGGCACAAAAAAAAAACGAAAAATATAAATTAACAAGAATATGTTAATATAAAAAACTATGAATGTTGGCGTTGCTTAACAAGGACTTCCAATTCTTTTATTATTTGCATTTGTATGTCCTTTAGTTTAATTTCTGCTTCATGAAGTTTTTCTCCTCTTTCTTGTTCTTTTTGCATCAGTTTACTTTTTTTTTTTCTTCAACTTCCCATATTTTTCGTTGGTATCGTGATAAGTCTTTCACACTGTTTTGCTATGAAGTTAGAGTGATGGACATTTCTGTCAACACTTTCTCCTGCATCAAGTTGTGCTTTTCTAGTAAAAGCTGGTGTCGATTTCCATCGTCTCGATTTCTCTTCCTTCTGGTAGAAGTGGCTATTTCTGGCAGTTGATCAAGAGGCTGAGCTGATGATGGTGAAGGCTGCTCGTCGATGTTCAATGAAGAAACAGGTGAAATATTTTCAGTGGTTATTTCATCTGCAAAAGGTGGTACTCCTTGTACTGTTCCTTCGGGATTGAGCTGCATATCAAACTGAAGCAAATTAGACATAGCTTCCTCCAATGAACTTAATATAAATTGCTGGGTATTTTTTTTTTTTTGGTCTTAGAGTCTTAGAGACTTTTTTTTTTTGATTTTTTTTGGTCTCCAAGTCTCTCCACTTCTAAAAATTAAATCAGTTATTTATAAAGAATACTATTATGCACTTTTTACCTTTTGCCAACCTTCACCGTTTCTCAATGGTGGCCCTGAAGCATTTATTTTTTTGGATATGGTTTCCCACTGGACTTTAAAATTTACGGGAATGTTTCCTCGATGAAAACCTTTGGCAATGCTCGGGTTTTTTTCTAATTCTGCAACTAACATTTCAAACTGTTTTGAGTTGATTATTTTCATATTTTCTTGATTTTTTTTTAAAATATTTATGGTTTATTTGAACAAATAAATCAAAGTTTGCTTTGAAAATTTGTTCTAGTCGTTGCTCAAAATTAGGTCTGTTTCCGTACTCACTTCAAGTAACTTGAAGTTACTCGAAAGCGTTTCCGTACACATTTTTCCAGCTCGAGAGAGAAGAAGAACAAGCAAAATGTCACTTTTTGTGGCTCTCTATTACTCGAACTTTACTTGAAAAATTTCTTCGAGCACGAATCTCGAGCTTCAAACAGCTGATTGTCAAAGTGATAAAATTAAATTGTTGCATTGTATTGCGAACAAAATGTATGCAATTGGTTAGAAAATTAATAAAAATAGTTAAAATTACCAAATCAACGCTTACGAAAAAGTTTGAAATACAGAAACACAGCAATTAAATTTTATTGTTTTCAAAAAACAGGTGTTGTGCTCGAAACTTACTTGAAAGCGTTTCCGTACTTTTTGACAAATTTTCTCATTTTGACAAATAATCAAATTACTCTCTATTACCCGAACTTTACTCGAAGTTACTTGAAGTGCGTACGGAAACAGACCTATTGTGTCGACACAAAACTCGTCGTTACAAATCAACATCAAAGTCAATATAACTTAGCCGATACCAATGATGTGTCAATTGTTATCGATATTGACAACGCAGATACAAATTCGTCAACGTCAATATTAATTGTGTTGACATTGACAACCACAATATGGGTGATTATAAATAAAATTTGTGTTTATTTTTTAAAATGGCTGAATTATATATGCTAATGCATGGTTTAGAATATGACCGAAGAAACATGCTGCGGATCCAAAGACGCAGCCTAAGAGATAGTTCTGACCTCTTCCATATTCCTGAGGCGCGGTTTTTAGAGCTTTTCACGTTGAGCAAACATGCTACGAAGGATCTTCTAATCGAGATAAGCCCTTTTATTCCAATACGAAAAAGAAATACATATATTCCCAACAACATTAGAACTTGCGCAGTATTGCATTTTTATGCCACAGGAGCCTTTATGAGGGATGTGGGACAAGACTTTGTGTGCCCATTGAGCAAAACGATGGTGAGCAGCAAAGTTCACCAAATAACATATATTGTGCAAAACAAACTTATGCCAAAATATGAAATATTTCCAATTTCGGTTTAGAAGAAAAATATTGTTAAGCAAAGGTAAAATATAGCAAATTAAACGAATTAATTATTTCAGCCCTTGAAAGGAATTTGATGTCAATTCACCTTTTCTTAGATTCTTTGCAGCTGCTAGCTTCCCAGGTACTATAGGAGCGATTGATTGCACACAAGTCAAAATAAAGAAAACTTCAGCAAACATTATAAACTGCTACATTAATCGCAAAGGCTCCTTTTCAAAAAATGTGCAGCTTATTTGCGATTACGATTTAAAAATTTTATCGTGTTTTGCAGCGTTTGGTGGAAGCAGTCATAATGCCTTTATATGGCAAAGCAGCAGACTAAAAGTCGTTTTAGAAAACCACTACGCCGCGAAGGGATCCAAAAAGTATGACTTTGAGGTAGTTTACAAAAACAACAAATTTTTCGGCAAAATGTAAAAACTGGTTTCTCGATTTATACAAAACTGGGGAGTTTTTAAAAAACAAGTTCTTCAAATATTTAGAAATAAAAAATCGGCTAAACCAGTCTTCAGCAATGAAGGAAATATGTGTTTATATTAAATGTAATTGTGTTCTTATCAAACGAATTTTGTTTTTAAATAGAGCTTGAAACAAATTCATTTAAATTCAACAAAATTCTTTTTAAAGTTAAATTTAATAGAAAAGTTTTTGTTTTCAAAGCAATGTTTTTATATATAAAAACAAATCTCCAACTTAGTTATTAAAACTAAACTAATCAACAAAACCTCAAGAGGTAAGTAAGTTTTTTTACAGCTTTTGTGGATAATGTAATGTTTTTCTGTTTTTCGATGGAACAGTATCAGGAAACAGTACTAAAAATTAATATAGAAATACATATTATAGCTTGTTGTACTTTTAAAGCTGAAAATACGGCAATTTTTTTTTTGTTTTTTGCGTCTTAAAATGTTTTGGATTATATTATATTACAATTATCAAATTATACTTAGTTTTGCGTGATTTACAGAAAAGACCGAGTGCCTCAATTAAATACTCATGCACAAATGCTTAAATCCGAATATATTTCGAAATTAGGTTAGAAGATGTGTTGAGGTAGTAATTTTCATGAAGCTCTGGGGGGGGGGGGGGGTCGCCCCAGCGTGGATCCGCGCCTGCCCTGAAGTATATGGGAAAAAAGTCTTTGAAGGGGAAAAAAGTTTGTTGTGCTGCCTTTTGTACAGAAAAAGAAGGCCTCCAAGAAGGGCTCATAAGAGCAGCGAGTCAATGAAGGCCTTCGTTTGAAGAGCGCTGGTTTAATTGCCTATTGGAGTAAGTTTACATATACAACTTATATACTTATATGTATTAGTAAAATTCTGAAAAAATTAAATCTTACAGGCATTTTAAGCAGAATCCTTAAAAATAGAAACAGTACAAGTGTTACCACAACCGCATCAGCAACTTCAACATCAAAAACAATAACAAACAGTCAAGAAAATTTGGCCAAAACGGTAACAGCCAATTTTTGTTTAAGTAATTTAAGTTTACATATGGGCATCTCCCAGTGGCACGGACGCGACATTCGCACGGTTTTAATTACTCCAAAAACAAGAAAGAAACAAAATGAGCCGATATGTATTTTAAGTGTTCTAACGCGATGAAAGAGTGCTACATTTTATAAAAAAATTTGCGAGATTTAGTACAAAGTAATAAGCAATCAATGGAACGGACGCGACAAAAAAAAAAGAAGTTTTTTAAGCTCGTATAGAAATATGCAAAATTTAGCTAATTTTGAGAACTTTTTTTATATATAATATACATGTTAATGGAGGTCAAAGTATAACTATTCCTCGTAGACTTATGAAATATTAGAATTATCTCTTACTTTTTTTTTAAATAGATATAGCACGAATACGGACGCGACATCATGAATGTGGCAAATTTTTTCAACAGTAGTAAAATACAGTAAAGATGTTCAGTATAAATTTTAACAAAAATACATCATAATAAGTTAAATTCAAGTTACATAGCAGTAAAACTAATCAAAATAAAGAAAAAAAATTATATAGTTTATTGTGCGTGTTGTTGGTGAAACTGATAATTTTGTACTTTCACTTGGAGCGATGAAAAAGTTGGCGTAGGTATTCCAGTGTTCATCGCTTCCACATGCGGTCCTTGAGATTTTGTGCTATTCTCCATTGTTTTCTAAGGTAAATTGTAGTATCAACTGGATGTAGAGTGTCGCATTTACACACCTCAACAGAAAGTGGTTCGGTGTCAAGGGGAATTCGTCGTCTGAGGAAGATATTGGGATTTCAGTAAGTAGACGTGAATTGATAATACCTTCAGCCTCAATTAGCACGCTCCTTAAAGTTTCCAACCGGGGAGCCACCTCACGTAGTGTTTTACAAAGCAAAGATTTTTTTTTTTTTAATAGACACTCCCAGCATCCGCCAGAGCTGGGATTTGCTGGACAATTGACTACCCATTCAATTCCTCTTTTCGTGGCTTCATCATTTATTCGCTCAGTGTCGAGTAGACAATCAGCATTCTTGAGGTCCTTTTGAACATCAATAAAATTGGTTCCGTTATCACTTTTGGTTCTCAATGGCGTTCCACGGAGGTTTATAAAGTTACGCAGGCATAAGATAAAGGCATCGGTCGACAGGTTCTCCGCTAGTTCTAGGTGAGCAGCCCTAATCGTCAGGCACGTAAAGATTACATCCCATCTCTTTTCCCTGCGTAGACCAATTGACACGTTAAAAGGTGTAGGAAAATGGGCACACATGCGGCGTGACCCGATCTACTGGGAGTTGGCTCATGAGTGGTGGCATCGGTTTTCCTTTGTCGATCTTGCATACAACACATTAGCGCTGTATAGCGTTTAACACTGCCTTGGCGTGTGGGATCCAAAACTTTTGGCGGACTTCCTTGATAGTGAGAGCGAAATGTTGATGGTAAGACTTTTCATCGTAGTGGCAACAGAATTGGGCGTCTAGCGGCAAAAGGTAAACATGCAGCTTCATCGAGTCGACCTTGTATTCGCAGAAGACCATCTCCTGCCAGGTAGGGTGAAAGAGAGTACAAGGAGCTTTGTTTATTTACCACGTGACCTTGTCGTAGAGCGGTTATTTCTTCGGCGAAGCACTCTTTCTGAACTATTTTGCAGATATGTACCTCAGCATTATTAATTTCGGTGTTCGTAAAAGCTCCTTTTACTACAGAAGAGTTTGGATTGCGAGAGCGCAGCATCAATTTGCAAAATCGTAGAACCCATGCCATACTTCGTTTGAGCTTCAAATATGAAGAAAAGTTAGAAATTTGAATTACAACTTTACTTGCCTGTTGTTGGAATTGGTGACACGCCTGAATTTCTTCTCCTAGCAGCGGCGGCGTTTCGAAAGATGAAGCTGGCAAAAAGCTTTCAGATCTCTTGAGGAAATTCGGACCAGCTATCCAAAAGTTGTTGACTTCAAATTTTGGCGGAAATTTGGATCTGGTTGCAGCATCAGCAGAGTTTTCGTTTGTTGTCATCCAACGCCACTATTTTGGTTCCGAAGTTCGAAATGTCTCTGCGATTCGATTACCGACGAATGGTTTGAATTAACGGTTTACTGCGCATATCCAATGTAGTACGATTTGGGAATCATTCCAAAACATGATTCGGGCGAGCAATTTCTCATGGAAGCGACTGATGACTTTACTGAGACGTGCTCCGAGAACTGCTGCTTGGAGCTTCAGTCGTGGAATGGAAATTAATTTCCGAGGAGCCGTCCTAGTCTTTCCAGCTACAAACGCTACTACTATCTACTTATCCGGCATATTCAACTCGAAAGTACCCTACGGCGGCGAAGGCTGTTTGGCTGGCATCCACAAAGATATGAAGTTCAATATTTTCAGCATTATTAAAGTTTGTTAAGTAACATCGTTGAATTTGGAAATCGCGTACTTTTTGAAACTCATTCCACCATTAGTTCTATTTTTTATGTAATTCTGCCGGAATAACGTCGTCCCAGCTTATTTGTTGTTTCCAAGTTTCTTGCAACAGAACTTTCGAGAATATTAAGAAGTTAGCCAACAAACCGTAGGGATCGAAAATTGCCATAACGATTCCAAGCAGCTCCTCCCTTTTAGTGGGTGGTCTGATACCTTGCCTGATGCAACTGAAACCCCACCATCAGAAACTTCATCACTACACATACAATCTGATTATATATTAGCCTTTGCGATACCTTTTCTCGTTCACGATTCAGCCTTTACAAATCATGAGGATCGGACTCAGTTGAAGCTGTTGGAAAAAAATTTGCGTTAAACGATGACAACAAAGCCAACAGCCAAAAAACAAAACAGATTGTTATTTAATATTATCTAAACTTCTATTATATAATGTTTAATTTTATAAAGAAATTAATACTTACCAGTTATTGAACAAAAAATTAAAAACAAATAACAATTCAGTGTATTTCATTGCGAAAAAACGTAATGAAAGTCATAACCTCACTTTGTTCTAACTCGACCTTAGCGGTTATTCCTTGTTGACACAGATATGTTTATTTCTTATTATTAAAAAAAGGGCCAAAAATATAATATTTATTTTACATTGAAACCATCGAATATATTCTTCAGCATATTAGTTTGTTCCTTTAATAGGTTCTCTATGCTGCGAAGCGTCTTCATCACCTCGTTGTGATGCTCGTCAACTTTAACCTTGGCCTCTTCGTATGCGCTTGTAGAACTACCAGATGCAGCAGTTTAATTGCTGTCACCGCTATTATCATGACGACCACGTCCACTATTTCTACTGTTAGCATTGCCAGCAGTACTGCTTCTCAATAAGTTGATGGCTGTAAGTTTTATAAAATAAAAGTAACACTTTCTATACGTACTTTTTTCCACTGATCGGCATTTTTTCGAGATCCTCCCATCCCATTGAGTTCGTCTGCGATAGCGTTCCACACTAGATTTAAGTCTTTCTGCCCTGTTGAAGTTCTGCTTCATCAGCTCGAGAAGTCTCGTTTTTTGATTTTTTGTTACTCAACCAGCAAGTATTCTCTAAATTAAAGTAACACATTTTAGTTAAAATGATCAATAATTTATATACTTACTGGTTTTTTTGCGTTTTACATTTTAATTTAATTAATTTATTTTTTTCGAATTTTGACGCTTTGAATTGTTTTTACACTTTCATGTTTTGACACTTAAGCCTAGTACTATGCTCGATTGCGTGAAATTTCACTGGCAACAGCTATTTATTTGTTGCGTGAAAATTTTGACAGATATTTTGTTGCGAACGAACAGCTGATGATCAGCTTACAAATTTGCGACAAGATGTAAATAAGCAGCCACAATTTATTAGAGGAAAAGCAGAAAATCATTTAAGTTCTTTCATTTTCATGTTTGTGATTATATAAATATAAAATAAATATTTTTACAAGTATGCATGTCCTTTGTTGTGGAGCAGAACAAGTCATTAAGTTATGGCAGTCTGCAAGCTGCGAAGTTTTGCGACCGCCAACACCGCGGAAAGGTGCATCCGTATTTACAACTTCCAACAACTGCAATTATTAATTGCAAAACTTTAAAATATTATAAAAATGTCATTTCAATTAGAAACATTGTTGTTTTGCTTGCATTTTTTTCTTAAATAAAATGGCAATTGTCACTTTTCACGGCAAAATAAATGGTCGGTTCAATTAAATTGCCGTGAAAACAATGTTGCTAGACGCATGTTGCGGAATATAGTACTAGATTTTCCGCAGCGAAGCATAGTACAGCTTTGACGAAAACGTTGTGAAATTTTCACGGTTGTTTCACAGCTGTCATTTTTTGTATGGAGATTTGAGTGGAAATTCACGTGAAGCCCAACAGAGTACTATGCTTTAAGGCCAATTTTTGAGTGCTTGCTTAAACTGTAGTTAACAAGAGTTTAGTTGATCAAAGATTAAAGTTAATCGGAGTTTAAGTACACAATCAGTTTTTCAGCGCTTGGTTACCTTACCAGCAGTTTTGTGCTTATTGATATGGCAGTACCATCAAACGTCAAAATATAATCGATTCTTTTCGATTATTTTAACCGCTGATGCTAAACTTACCAGCTTTATGATTAGTTTTGTTTCAGAAGAAGAACGAAGAAGTCTGCCAAAAAAAATTGCTTAAGAATTGTAATAGGTTTATAAAACCGGAGGAGGCCCAAAACAGTTGTTGTTAGTGAAGTTTAATTTAAAGATAGAGCTGTTAAAAATCAGTTCAGTACGTTGTTCCAAACTATGGCTCTATCATCCAAAATTCCTGCTGTTGCTTTTCTAAAGCAATTTTTTTTTTGCAGGCTTCTTCATGATGAAAATTTGTTTGCAGCATTTCGCAACTTTTTAATACACCGAAGAATTCTCTGTTGAAATAAATACTTTCCAACATATTTTCTTGAATTTACTATTTCTTGATAAAGCTAATTAAAAATATTGCATAAATTAAAAAAAAAAAAAATAATCTGTCAGAATCATATGGCAAGTTAACCTAAGTTTAACTCGTGTCCGACCGAAACCAAAATTTTGGCCGAAACCGAAACCGAATTTCGGCCATTTTTGTAATATTCGGCCGAAACCGAAACTGAATGTCTACATGAAAATTGTTTTAAAAACAATTTTTTTTTTTTAATTTTTTAGTTAAAAGCTTTAAAAAACATAACAATTGAAACAGATTATAATAACGTATATATTCGATAAATATTCCTTTGCCTTTATTCATACAAATTTACGAACCTCTTATAAAGGCTTTACAAAAAAAAATTTCAAAAACAGTATCCATAAACGTCCAATAACGACAAAAATCTCTTATAAAGGCTTTTTATATGAGTAACCTTCAATAAACTCTTGATAAAGCCTTTTTAAAATTTTTACTCTAATGTGAGCACAAATATTGTCAAAAATACTTCAAACTGTTTCAAAAAATATGAAAACATGGCAAAACATTTCAAAATATTGAAAATAAAAATTATAAGTGACAATTTTTTCACAGAAGAACATAGATTAAACAATTTTTTGACTGTTTGCATGTCAAAGTATTGATAAAATTGTGACAAATAAACAAAATATTATTGAATTTATCAAATTCACGAACCATTCTTGACACTGTTCCCATTTCAAATTGAGAGTGTTCCTATTTTAAAAAATAAGCTGAGACAATATTTTTATGAATAACAAAATTTTAAAAAACATTTTATCTCTAAAAAGTTTTTGACTATTGAGCACTTTAAATCTATTTCAAGATATTTTTATAAATATGACCGTTTGAATATTAATGTTCAACTTTAAAATAATAAATATGGAGATCATTTTAATACCATGTTAAGGAACTTTTTAGTATTTAAAGTTAAATAACTTAATATTAGAATCTAAAAAAACTACATTTATCGTTTTGTGCTGGACTCAACTCACACGGTCAATCAAATGACTGAATTTCACGTTTTTGTTCTACTTAACACCATTAAAAATTTTGATGAAAGCAAACTCACATCTGCCATTGAAATATATGTAAGAACCGAATTAGTAGTGTCCGATCAAATATTCGGTTTCGGTTTCGGCCATATTGATGCCGAATAGCCGAAACTGATTAAAAGGGCCGAAACTGGCCGAAACCGAAACCGAATATTCGGTCGGACACTAAGTTTAACCCTACAATATTGGGTTTTTAACCTTTTAACCTTTTAACCTTAGTTTAAACTTAAGTCAATATTCACTGAAAAACTTGCTCCTTGGTTTAAACCTTGTTTAAACCAGAAATAGAGTTTAACTCGCACTGAAAAATTGGCCCTAAGTAATGTTGATAATTATAAAACAAGCCCTATCCATGCATTGAAATCCATGATATAATAACACCAAGGTAGTATTGATATTTCTGTTAGAAAAAGACTTCTGTCAAAAAATATAACAAGAAAGAGAGCGCTCACAATCCGTCGTTGCACACAATTAATATTCACTGGTCACATTCAGCGTACTCAACAGTTGGCAACTGTTAAGTCAAAACTTAATGCACATAAATATGAAGTTGCGCATTTAAATGCATGTTAAAATAGAAAATTTTTAACTTGTCGGTCAAATTTCCATTGTTATCTATACTATTATATAAAAGGCTTCTCACGTATCTACGTTGCAGTGTAACTCAAGAACTACTCAACCGATTTTTGTAATTTTTTCACTAACATAAAGCAACATGTTTAACTAAGTCCTTTGCATACTTATTTTCTTCAAAACTGCTCTAAAAAGTTATTGAAATTTGAGTTTAAAAAGTAGCCAAAAAAATCAAATCCAAAAAACATTGCTGCATTGAATCGTTTGATACACAACCAGCGCGCTGCAGCGTAAAGCTTTCTCGCTCTTTTCCTCTCCGATTGTGTTTGTTGTTATTGTTTCTTTTACTTAAAGTGCTTTAAATAAGGGATGTTTTACGTACAAGACAAAGATAACAAGATGGGAAACTTGAAAAACATAACCTCAAAAGAGGTTTGTATGTATTAGTGTGCCGAAAAAAGCAACGCTGAAATTCACTCTTGTTCTTCATCGGCCGCAAACTGCCCAAGAAATCACTTCGCACCCCCTTTAAATAATGCCCATACCCAATTTATTATGATATAAATATTTAAGTTAAGTTGTAATAAGCTGTTTGCAACCTAAACTATTTCTTAAGTCCTTTTATTTTTGTTTATACAAGCGTGCAAAGTTTGCCAATTTCTTCAGTTGTTGTATTTGTCAACATTTTTAAAAATTTTGCTTTTACACAAACCCCCGCTATTTTACACAAACCCCCGCTACTTGAGGTGAAATTTAAAAAAGGAGCGTTCTTCTTCTTCTCCTGCATTTTTAAGCTAGAACATCGTTTGTACGCAAGTTAAATACAGTATGGATTATGTGTTTTAATATGTTAATCTTTAAGTTGAGTTACAGGAATATATTCTGCAATCAAATAATTGCATGCATTTTCTTATTTGACTCTTTATCGCCAAACGAAATTTGTAATTTTTGGCACTTGTTGTATTTGTCAATGTGTTTTTATATTCACCACAACCGATTTGTGCAAGTCCTGTTATATTTCATGCCATCAGAGTTGTCAACTATTCATGTTTTCCTTAAAAATTTGCTTGGGTGGAATAAATATTTTTTTTTGGTGTTTTCTGGGCTTTATTGGCATTTGTTTTGTCTCTAATGTTTAAAAAACTACATTAGTCATGTATTTTCATAAAATTTTTAGAATCCAGTCATTAAAATTCAGTTAACATAAGAACTTAATGTAGAAATTAAGAAGATATAAAAGATAGAACAGTTGACATGTCTAACCACGAAAAATACGCAAAGCAAAAAGGCTGAGAACTCTAATTATTTTGATTAATTCAATTAGAACTTTGTCTTTAAACATGTTTGTGGACAATATTCTATTCTTCCCAAGTTAGTATTATTGTACGTTCAGATAGACTTAGGCTGTGTGCGAATTGAACTAAAATTTAGAAAGTAACTTTTCTTTTCATTGGAAACTTCCAGCCCTGCAATGATTAAGAAAAAAAGCTAAAAAAACTGTGCGAACTCATATTTGACAACTAAATTTTTGACAACTAAAATATATTTCGAAAGCATTTGTTTTGCTTTGTGTTTATGTTTTCTGTATTGTATGTAAATGAATAATATAAATAAAATCAAGTGCTCTTCTTCAGATCTTGAAATAAACAGAAGAAAACATTTAATCAATGCAGCTCAAGACGGAGTATCTAACAGAAGTTGTCGTCTCTTGCTGCATTCCATTCTTTTTATTTATTTTGAAACTATACATTTTTTTTATTGAAACTGTCAATAATATATCACAAGAAAATGCTGCCAGGTCATTAAATGAAAATCCGTTAAGGCCTTGCGTAAAAAATTCCATATATTTTCAAATGAAATAAAACAACATTTAAGAAAATATGTAAGGAATCTCCTAAGTTGATCTAGCCCGACTATAACTTATTATTATTATTCAAAATCCATGTGTTTCTGTATAGGCTGTATATTTCGTTATTGTGGCTTTGCAATTATTTCAACTCCTTATCCTGTATTAACGGACAACACACAGACGGACGGACAGGGCCAAGTCGACTCACGAGGTGACGCTGATCAAGAACATATATAATTTTCTATACCGAACCTGCTTATTTCTAGGTGTTACAAACGTTTTCACAAAGTAAATATGCTCTGACCTTACAGGTTTGGCGTATAATCGCTTGAAATGAACAATAAATAATTTTAAAATAATAAATTTTTGCTTTATCAGTTTTTTTACACTTTTCCCAATTAAAAACTCCCACATTTTGCCCCAAAAATAAAAAAGAACAATATGGCACCCTCACCAATTTAGAGACGAAAAGTCTACTCAAAAATTTTCTAAATTGTAGGCAAGCACTGCTATACCGACAAACTTCCAATAATTTAGTCTAGACACTCAATTTAGATCAATTCGCACACAGCCTTAATTTAACATTTTAAACAAAAAAGCTTTTACATTCAACTCATTCGTTCACATTGCCTGAACCATGATACAAAAACTAAAGGTAAACTCGCTAGATGAGAGCGTATTGGCACAAATGTCAAAACGAAATTGACAACTCATATAAAATCTCAAAGCTATGAGAAAGACGTGAGCAAGCAAGAATTTTCAAATTGTAAACGAAGTAAAATATGTCTTGTTTCTTAAATTAAAAATAATTAATAATTTAACGAAAAGAGAGCACAACCAGCGCTGCAGCTACCTTATTTGTTGTACTATATCCTGTACCATAGATGCCAGTTTCGTGTGAGAAATCAGTGCGAGTGCGAATAATGTGGGAATTATATATAAAAACTTAATGGGTATAATAACCATCACATATTTTTGACACTATAATTAAAAAAAATATGTTTTAAATTAATGTATTGATTTTTTGCTTGAATTTTTGATCAAATTAATACCTATACAAATGATTTAAATTTTTTAATACATATAAAAAAAAAAATATATATATTTTTTGCAAAATATTTTTCGCATGAATTTTTGATCAAATTAATATCTTTACAAATGATTTCGCATTTAGTTATAGTTGCCAACCAAATTACCACAAAAATTCTATTTTTCCCACATATGAATTTTAAAAATACGCCACAAATTTCCCAGTAATGTTGGTCTTATTATTATTTTTTTATATATGTACATATCCAAAAACAAAACCAACCAAAACCTTCACTGTCATTAACTCTTATATCTTGCACATGTGGTCGCAGTTGTTATTTTTTCATGATAATAGCTATAGCCCGAAAAAAGATAAATTGGCAACACTACAATTGACAACAGAATAGAAAGAATTTATTTCATTCATAAATTCAACAGCTGACATTATTAACCTTTACACTTCATCTAATCATTTTGTACTTTTCGAAAGAAAACAATATGGTTTCTCATGAATAGAATTTAATTTAACATGAAGTTAAACTACAGCAGTAAATATTTTTACAATATTTGATAATATTTAGTGCACTTTACAGATTTTTGTTGTCCTTATGAAGTCAATCAGCATAAAATGTGTTGGAAGGGTTAAGATTAAAATTAGTAACTGGCATATTCACCTCACTTTCGAGGTGAACAAATTTTTCTCATACGTGTGTTTACTTTTTGGTAATTTCGGATTCCCCACAGAAGTTTCCTATCTTGTTATCTTTGGTACAAGAGCAGACGCAGGAAGTTGTTTCATTCAGTTGGCGCTGAGACTTCAAGTGATTAAGTCTTTGTTGCTTAAGTTTTAGGTATGATATGTTTATGCTTCGTAAATGTTTATCTATATTGTTTTTTTATGCTGCGTAAATGTTTATTTTTGCTGAGACAAAGAGCGCTACAAGCGTAAGTATAAAATCGTGTTATAAATGAATTACAGTACGGAAGTAATTGAACATTGTACTGCTTTTAAAATTTTTGGTCATAAGCTAAAAAAAGGTCGATCCAAAATGTGAATCAAAAATTTATAAACCAGTAAAATGTCCTATTTTAGTACCTTCATTCATATGCGTTTCCTGACGTTATTTTTGATTATAGCCTTGATTATAAAAATTAGATTAGTAGAATACAAGATAGACTTGAAAAAAGCGAGAAAAAAATTTAAAAATATTGGGGCATAGTGTAATCAATGTGTGAAATGGTGTGTTCGCATTAGTTAACAGGTGTAAGTGTATTGATACGATACTGAAAGGTGTGGCAAAATTTATTTTCCAAATCCTTAAATTAAGTTGAATGGAACAATTTTCATCAAGATGCTGCTTGCTTTAAAACAAGATGTTAAAAGTTACAGATCTTCATATAGTTTTAGTTCGTGTTAAATAATTAAAATGTCGTTTTTGGAAAACGAAAATAGATTTCTGAGCTAAAAAAAGGTTAAAAACTATTTATTTAGACTTTTCAAGCAATTATATACAATTCATACATAATGAAAATATATAAGAATCGCGACATTGGTCAATCAGTTTTATTGGATCAAATCAAAAAATTTTAAATTGAGTGTACATGAGACCGAACCCTAATTTTAAGACCATTTAATTTTTCCTCAAACAACGAAATTAGCTTCGGTTACACCTAAAAACATTTCGAACAAAATTTGGTCCTTATTGGATCACGGTCAGTAGACACTGCGTCTCCTTGGATTCTAAGGGACTGTGTATGCAAATGAACTGTTTATTAAAAAAATATTTTTAAAAAAGTAAAAAAAAAATTTAGATACTCGAAACCATTTTATTGAAAATTAAAAATTATACGTTCTTAGGCCTTACCGAATATTATTTCGTTTTTGGAGCGAAAATTTATTGTACTTCAAAACCAAAGGAAAACATAGAAATCTGCAGTAAGTCAACCAATTTTTAATTTAAAAGTTTAATGCCATGCAGCATCACACGCTATAATTTTCATTTTTATAATTTTCACGTTCTAGATGGATTTAGAAGATTGAAAACCGTGAAATATTAATGAATTTTCAATAAAAATTCAACTAGCTGTCATTACATTTCTTACATTAAATTTTCATACAATATTTTTTTCATTTGTTTTTGTATTAAAAATTTGTTGAATTTGTATTGAAAATTCATTAACACTTCTCTGTATCGCTAAAACTTCCGAACTCTTTAAGAGTATACCTTAATTTTATATCGCTAGAAAGGTAATGAAACCTCAAAACAGCGTATATTATGAAAGTTAAAAAAAAATTATAGTGTCTGGTGATGGCATTATACTTTGAAATTAAAAATTGGTTGACTTACTGCAATATTTCCAAAAGTTTTATATTTTTCCTTTAAAGTAGACAAAAACTTTTCCAATGATACCCTATTTACGAAAATCGTATTTAAATTGACTGGCTACGTTGTCTCAAAGTAGACCCTATTTTGGCCGCCAAAAATGATTGCAAAAATGTATAACTTCGGATTTGGTTTCTAATCATTAAACCAATTCAAGAAAAAAATTTGAGCCAATTCGGAGATGGTAAGTGCAACTAATAAAACACTTCAATATAAAATGGTCAGTATATTTTCTATCAACAAAAAAAAAACTCCCGATTTAACCTGAAAAGGCATTGATGTCATCAGATTTTCTGCATTGTTCTGGCAAAATTGTCAGTTACCATATCATAAATATGGACAAAGGATTAAAAATGTTAGAATTCTAAAAATATGATCCGCAAGCAATGCGTCTAGCTAGATTTGTTTAACATTTCGAAACGTTGCTGAAAATTGTGGTGACGTTAAAAGTAATACCAGTTTGTCCATTCCAATGCATTGGAAACTTATTTATAGGATCAATTTATCTCAAAATTAACAGTGGTGTTTTCTTGAACGTTGACATCACTGCTAAACTGAACGATAAAAGATTTTTTGAGCAGACGAAACGGGGATTTTTTTTGGTTAATAACGTCCTTTGTTTGGGCTGCACACAAAAAATCACTTCACTTTGTGATCCTATCTGAAAGCATATATAATAAACACGCTGTCAACAAAAATTACAAATACTATTATAAAAACCAAAATAAAAGACTCAAATGTTAATGCTCTTATAGTGCTTTCACTATTGTGGGTTGTATGGGAGGTGGGCGTGTTAGTCGACGGACTACGCCCAATTTTTGAACACACATTAGCTTTAGTATAAAATAGATACATACCAAATTTTATCCCTGTTAGACAAACATAAGCATATTTATACAGTTTTAAATTTTTTGGTTTGTATGGGAGGTAGGCGTGTCCGTGGGCGGATGACGTCCATTTTTCAAAAACATCTTTGGTTTGTTAAACAAAACATACGTACCAAATTTTATATCTGTAGGTTGAACAGAAGCTTACATATTGAGTTTTCAATTTTTTGGTTGAATGGGAGATGGGCGTGTTTTGATATAAAGTGAGTTTTCAATTTTTTGGTTGAATGGGAGATGGGCGTGTTTTGATATAAAGTATATACATACCAAATTTTATTGTTGGAAGTTTATTATGAGCTTAGTTTTGCAGTTTTCGATTTTTGCGTTGTATGTGAGGTATTCATGTTTAGGGTATAACAAACTTGCAAACAGGTAAAAAATCAATCGCTTTTAAACCTAAATCACCCCAATTGGCTATGGGTGCTTTTTTTGGTATTTTAAGTGCTTTTATTTAAGTATAATATGTGGATTTTTTTTATTTAATGATGTCTTGATGTGCCAAGTTCATATGTTTAGTCTGTAAATATCAAAGAATTCACTCTTACAAGGTAAGCAAATATGTAAAAAAAGTGTTGTAGAACAGGGTGCGGAGAACTCTATTTGCAAACGATTACAGTATGCGTCACTGTTTTTGTACATGGCATCCCACTATATATCCCTTATAAATTTGGGCTCTCTTAACACGAAAATAGCAAACATTTTTTTTTATGGATACGTTTTTTAAAAAATTGTTGTTACTTTATTTTATCGACCTTTGACTTTGTGTGTGGTTTTTTTTTGGCCTAAAGCCTGAACAACGTTTTAAAAAATTCAAGTTTTTTGTGTTGCTTTTTTCAAAATTTTGCTGTATAAAACCTCGGTACATGTGGTTCTCCGAGGCCTTAAAATATATTTTTTAACGATATTTTCCAGTTTGATCCTCTTACAACCTCACCCACTGCATCTGTTGCGCAGTGTACCTTTTTATATAACTATATTTTAATATAATAAAAATTCAAAATTTTTTTTAGCTTAATGAGGAAATTCTTTTTAACTTTCCTTTTTTAATTTAAATCGGGGCTTTTTATTGTTAGTTATTCATTGCTCAAATACGATACGTTCACCAATGCTTAAGTGCTCTTTCAACCATCAAGACTGTATCCATTTCAACATCATAAGTATAACATTTTAACATTTCTTAAATTTATCAAAATTTACAAAATTATGAACGTTTGGTTTCTTTGCAGTTACTCAAAGTTTCATCGGACAGACATAAAACCCGAATTCTACACAGAGAAAATTTTGTTCCTCTAACATTTATTTTCATTTACAAAGCGGACATTTTAAAATGAGCGAATGAATATTAAACGTTCGTTAAATATTTTAAAATGAAAATTTCAGAATTGAAGAATAATTAGAAGCTATTTTTTAAAATTTTTATTTTAAACTATCAACCGATTGTTTTAAAATCATACGTACGTTTTAGAAGCTAATTTAAAAATGTCCGTTTTTAGAATGAAAATAAACTTTATAAACTTGCTCCTCTACAAAACTATTAATGCTATAATGACACTAATCTATACTATTATATAAAATTGAAGTGGAAATATTAAGTACGTCAATGACTCCAAAACTACTGGACCGATTTTTATGAAAAAAATTTTAAAATATCATATTTGTGCTACAGAATGCCATAGGTGGGGTTTATTTAAGAAAATTTAACAATAAATATATTTAATTAAGTTGTTAAGTTTTTTAGGAAACTACCACCTATGCTAAGCATTGCTTGGTCGTTTGCTTTTCACGCGTTTGTGTTACGAGAGTTTCAACTACATGTTGCTATCAACCCTTCTCTTTAAAGTTTATTGATCTTGCTCTCCACACTCATTCGAAGAGTAACCAAAAGCAGTTGGCGCTCTTTAACGTAATGGGAATACAAGTTAAATAAAGCTTGCTGTGTTGTTGTTGCTGTGGAATGATGAGCTGCAAACCAATGTGTGCATATTTGTTTCGCCGCATACAATTTTTTACACATATTTTTATTGTAGTTCTCCAAATTTTTAATTTACACTTGAGAAAGAAAGATATTTTAATATTTCAAAATGTGCATTCACAAGTGTGATAGCATATTTTGTATAGATTAAAGATAAATTAAAAGTTTGAAAAATTAAGTGTTCGTATTTCCCTTAAACTACAAATACAGCTACAAATAAATACCTCGACGCAGTGTTGCCATCAACAAAATTTTCATATCGTAACTTTTGACTCAGTTCGTCGGATTCCCGTCGGATCCGTGAAATTTTAAAAAAGAACAACAACGTAGAAATTTTCCGAGAAGGCAATTGAACATTAAAGAAGAAATATAAAAATCAATGTGGAAGTTTTAAGATTTATTATTAAATAAATCAAATTTTGCTTCAAAAGTCAGTTCATCTAATGTTTCTAACATGATTATATATAAAAAATATTCTGATAAAATATATTGAAAAATACTTTTAAGCACACAAAATAGAAGTAAAAATAAAAAAAAAATAGTCTTCATTAAATATTTTGTCATTGGTTAAAAAGAGTTGACACAGAATTTTTAAAACAAAGTTTAAAGTTGCTATCTTGCTAACTTGCTATCTTTATTTTTTCATTGCACATACTTAAAGAAAAATACACCAAATCGGACGTCGGATCTATTTTTTCTGAAATCGTAACATTTTGGAGAATTATGGCCATATATCGGATCATCGGATTCAAGACTGAAAATCGTAACAAATACGATATATCGGACCATATGGCAACACTGCCTCGACGTAAAACAAGTTTGACAAGTTTAACAGAAAATGCAAGAGCGATGCTCCGCGCTAAGAGAGCAAGAGCAGCAACTCAAAGAGAAAATTGTTGGTAAATTATGCATGTAATTATTTGCTTTCACGACTGCAATTGGAGTGAGGCAGTGGCGTAGCTAGGGTTGCTGGCACCCGGGACCAAAACTAAATTGTTAAGTAAGCCCTTTTAGAAGGTTATACTTAACCTCATAAAAGCAATGCTTAAAAAGTACTACGAAATTAATATAATTCTTTTAAATAATAGTTTACTGTTATGATTATTTTGTTAAAGTGCAAATGAGTAAACATAAATATTTTAATTCATTGTATTATTTATAAAAGTCGGTAACAATATACAAAATTAATCTCATCGATAGTAATATATTAGATATCATTTGAAAGATAAATTGGTAACTTATACAAAACTGAAAAATTTTCCGCAATCAAGGAATTTTTCAAAAATGTTTTGTTTACGCAAAATTTTGGCTAGCAATAGTGAGTTATCCCAAAAGATCCATTTTGAATAATTTTGCATAATTGAGGAAAAAATAGGACCGGGAAGTAAAACGTCAACAAATTTTCCCTCAGTGACCCTGAATAACTATCAATTTAAATATTTTTTCGAGATCAATCCACGTCTTCTATATAAAAGTTAAGTGAAAATTAGAAAAAAATATTAAAATTAATTTAAAAAACTTTTTTTCTAATTTTTATAAATTTCTTTATAGTACTCTTTATACATTTCGACATTTTAGCTTCGACTTAAATAGACAAGACTGAGGTCTGTAACATTTGACTGCCTTATTCTTGACCATAAATATCACAATATCACAGTGATACCAAATTGATATCAGAAATTTGTTTCATAGTCATTATCTACATAATTCCCAAAGCAAACTTGCCCTGGGAGAACAAGGCCAAGAGTCATGAAAATTAGAATAGTTTTTTCTTAAAAAGTGTATTTTTGACAGTTTTTGTTAGTTGATTTGAACAGAATAATAATTATGTATTTTAGTAAATTAAAGGAGTTAGGAAACCATCTTAGAGTTTTAAATAGACATTTTCAAAATAGATTAAAAAAACATCAGAACGCCAAAAAATTGTTATAAAACGCCATTTCTTCAATTTAAATAAAAAATGTTATGAATTTTAATTAATTTTTTTTTTTTTTAGAAATTTTGAAGTTAGTAATAAAAAAACATCAGAACGCCATAAAATTGTTATAAAACGCCATTTATTGAATTTAAATAAAAAATGTAATGAATTTTAATCCTTTTTAAATTTTTTTAGAAATTTTGAAGTAAGTAATAAATTGAGCTTTTAAATTGTTTTATGTAACAGGACTCAAAAACATATTAGTATTAAAAATTATGTTCTAGCAGGTTAAGAGCTGCAAATAAGGTTTGTTTGTCGATGTATAGTCTCAGAACTTAGTAATCACAAAATTATAAAGTATATTTTTTAACCTTACATATATGACACGAGGACGTTTTTATAAAAAGCTCTGAAGAAATGTATTGCTGGAGAACATCCCAGCAAAATCTTCGCTTACATATAATCGAAAAAGTAATCCAGAAAATTTCATTCATCGCTTACCCTCTCGCTTACTGAACCCATTATTTTTATATATCCATGTCATTAGAGGTAATCGAAAGCGCTGTCACTTGAAAAGATTAAGCGCTTAAAACGGTTAGTTTATAATTGATTTCACGAAATTAATACTTGAATAACAACTTTCAAGTTGATGTGAATGCATTGCCGTGAATTTATTACGGATTAAATTTAAGTTCTTGCATTAGCATTTATGTTATGCATTTTAGAATCGATTAAAAAACAAGACCCAACGAAAAATTTTGCTGGGATATTGGATGAAATGTCTACTATACTAGCATGTTTGAGCACTTCTTAAGATGAATATTTGAAGTACAAAAGCTTTTTTAAAAACTTTATGGAATATAAAGTTAGGAATATATACATAGAAATATACTTTAACTAGCAGGCCACAGTCGTCCGAGGCTTCGCCACGGACATTTTCTCTTTATCAATAATACCTTTGCATATTTGAAAAATTTCAATAATAAAAAACGTTAAAATATTAGCATATTATTTGTATTTGGAAGCAAATTATATTAAATAGTTTAACTATAATAAAGTGAAGATATTTCCATTTTAATTATTTAATACTTCAGTATTAACAAAGTTTTTTGATTCATTGGCATTACCAGGAATAAGAAAAATCTGATTATCTGCTGTACCGACTCGTTTACCATAATCTACTTCTACGTTTTTCAAAGTTTTGTATTAAATATTTATTCCATAAATAAACAAATTTATCTCCATCCGCAAAGCGTAGCGGGCACAATAATTTTGTCACGAAATTTTTTGAAATATGAAAAGTTGGAAAAAATATAACCTAAATAAATCCGAATAAGCTTCAACCTGAGTATTTTGACTTCGGGCAAGTCGAAGATAATTTTTTAATGGTTTTATTTTTTATTTGTCCTTTATTCATCATTAAAGTGATGAATTAAAGTATATTTCTATGTATATATTCCTAACTTTATATTCCATAAAGTTTTTAAAAAAGCTTTTGTACTTCAAATATTCATCTTAAGAAGTGCTCAAACATGCTAGTATAGTAGACATTTCATCCAATATCCCAGCAAAATTTTTCGTTGGGTCTTGTTTTTTAATCGATTCTAAAATGCATAACATAAATGCTAATGCAAGAACTTAAATTTAATCCGTAATAAATTCACGGCAATGCATTCACATCAACTTGAAAGTTGTTATTCAAGTATTAATTTCGTGAAATCAATTATAAACTAACCGTTTTAAGCGCTTAATCTTTTCAAGTGACAGCGCTTTCGATTACCTCTAATGACATGGATATATAAAAATAATGGGTTCAGTAAGCGAGAGGGTAAGCGATGAATGAAATTTTCTGGATTACTTTTTCGATTATATGTAAGCGAAGATTTTGCTGGGATGTTCTCCAGCAATACATTTCTTCAGAGCTTTTTATAAAAACGTCCTCGTGTCATATATGTAAGGTTAAAAAATATACTTTATAATTTTGTGATTACTAAGTTCTGAGACTATACATCGACAAACAAACCTTATTTGCAGCTCTTAACCTGCTAGAACATAATTTTTAATACTAATATGTTTTTGAGTCCTGTTACATAAAACAATTTAAAAGCTCAATTTATTACTTACTTCAAAATTTCTAAAAAAATTTAAAAAGGATTAAAATTCATTACATTTTTTATTTAAATTCAATAAATGGCGTTTTATAACAATTTTATGGCGTTCTGATGTTTTTTTATTACTAACTTCAAAATTTCTAAAAAAAAAAAAAATTAATTAAAATTCATAACATTTTTTATTTAAATTGAAGAAATGGCGTTTTATAACAATTTTTTGGCGTTCTGATGTTTTTTTAATCTATTTTGAAAATGTCTATTTAAAACTCTAAGATGGTTTCCTAACTCCTTTAATTTACTAAAATACATAATTATTATTCTGTTCAAATCAACTAACAAAAACTGTCAAAAATACACTTTTTAAGAAAAAACTATTCTAATTTTCATGACTCTTGGCCTTGTTCTCCCAGGGCAAGTTTGCTTTGGGAATTATGTAGATAATGACTATGAAACAAATTTCTGATATCAATTTGGTATCACTGTGATATTGTGATATTTATGGTCAAGAATAAGGCAGTCAAATGTTACAGACCTCAGTCTTGTCTATTTAAGTCGAAGCTAAAATGTCGAAATGTATAAAGAGTACTATAAAGAAATTTATAAAAATTAGAAAAAAAGTTTTTTAAATTAATTTTAATATTTTTTTCTAATTTTCACTTAACTTTTATATAGAAGACGTGGATTGATCTCGAAAAAATATTTAAATTGATAGTTATTCAGGGTCACTGAGGGAAAATTTGTTGACGTTTTACTTCCCGGTCCTATTTTTTCCTCAATTATGCAAAATTATTCAAAATGGATCTTTTGGGATAACTCACTATTGCTAGCCAAAATTTTGCGTAAACAAAACATTTTTGAAAAATTCCTTGATTGCGGAAAATTTTTCAGTTTTGTATAAGTTACCAATTTATCTTTCAAATGATATCTAATATATTACTATCGATGAGATTAATTTTGTATATTGTTACCGACTTTTATAAATAATACAATGAATTAAAATATTTATGTTTACTCATTTGCACTTTAACAAAATAATCATAACAGTAAACTATTATTTAAAAGAATTATATTAATTTCGTAGTACTTTTTAAGCATTGCTTTTATGAGGTTAAGTATAACCTTCTAAAAGGGCTTACTTAACAATTTAGTTTTGGTCCCGGGTGCCAGCAACCCTAGCTACGCCACTGCCTCACTCCAATTGCAGTCGTGAAAGCAAATAATTACATGCATAATTTACCAACAATTTTCTCTTTGAGTTGCTGCTCTTGCTCTCTTAGCGCGGAGCATCGCTCTTGCATTTTCTGTTAAACTTGTCAAACTTGTTTTACGTCGAGGCAGTGTTGCCATATGGTCCGATATATCGTATTTGTTACGATTTTCAGTCTTGAATCCGATGATCCGATATATGGCCATAATTCTCCAAAATGTTACGATTTCAGAAAAAATAGATCCGACGTCCGATTTGGTGTATTTTTCTTTAAGTATGTGCAATGAAAAAATAAAGATAGCAAGTTAGCAAGATAGCAACTTTAAACTTTGTTTTAAAAATTCTGTGTCAACTCTTTTTAACCAATGACAAAATATTTAATGAAGACTATTTTTTTTTTATTTTTACTTCTATTTTGTGTGCTTAAAAGTATTTTTCAATATATTTTATCAGAATATTTTTTATATATAATCATGTTAGAAACATTAGATGAACTGACTTTTGAAGCAAAATTTGATTTATTTAATAATAAATCTTAAAACTTCCACATTGATTTTTATATTTCTTCTTTAATGTTCAATTGCCTTCTCGGAAAATTTCTACGTTGTTGTTCTTTTTTAAAATTTCACGGATCCGACGGGAATCCGACGAACTGAGTCAAAAGTTACGATATGAAAATTTTGTTGATGGCAACACTGCGTCGAGGTATTTATTTGTAGCTGTATTTGTAGTTTAAGGGAAATACGAACACTTAATTTTTCAAACTTTTAATTTATCTTTAATCTATACAAAATATGCTATCACACTTGTGAATGCACATTTTGAAATATTAAAATATCTTTCTTTCTCAAGTGTAAATTAAAAATTTGGAGAACTACAATAAAAATATGTGTAAAAAATTGTATGCGGCGAAACAAATATGCACACATTGGTTTGCAGCTCATCATTCCACAGCAACAACAACACAGCAAGCTTTATTTAACTTGTATTCCCATTACGTTAAAGAGCGCCAACTGCTTTTGGTTACTCTTCGAATGAGTGTGGAGAGCAAGATCAATAAACTTTAAAGAGAAGGGTTGATAGCAACATGTAGTTGAAACTCTCGTAACACAAACGCGTGAAAAGCAAACGACCAAGCAATGCTTAGCATAGGTGGTAGTTTCCTAAAAAACTTAACAACTTAATTAAATATATTTATTGTTAAATTTTCTTAAATAAACCCCACCTATGGCATTCTGTAGCACAAATATGATATTTTAAAATTTTTTTCATAAAAATCGGTCCAGTAGTTTTGGAGTCATTGACGTACTTAATATTTCCACTTCAATTTTATATAATAGTATAGATTCATCACTTTAATGATGAATAAAGGACAAATAAAAAATAAAACCATTAAAAAATTATCTTCGACTTGCCCGAAGTCAAAATACTCAGGTTGAAGCTTATTCGGATTTATTTAGGTTATATTTTTTCCAACTTTTCATATTTCAAAAAATTTCGTGACAAAATTATTGTGCCCGCTACGCTTTGCGGATGGAGATAAATTTGTTTATTTATGGAATAAATATTTAATACAAAACTTTGAAAAACGTAGAAGTAGATTATGGTAAACGAGTCGGTACAGCAGATAATCAGATTTTTCTTATTCCTGGTAATGCCAATGAATCAAAAAACTTTGTTAATACTGAAGTATTAAATAATTAAAATGGAAATATCTTCACTTTATTATAGTTAAACTATTTAATATAATTTGCTTCCAAATACAAATAATATGCTAATATTTTAACGTTTTTTATTATTGAAATTTTTCAAATATGCAAAGGTATTATTGATAAAGAGAAAATGTCCGTGGCGAAGCCTCGGACGACTGTGGCCTGCTAGTGATGTTATAAGACAATATTTGTAAATAAAAAACCAGTAAAGAAACTCTAAAGATGGTCTAGCCCGACTATGGACAACCCGAAAACCACCTACTCCGAAAACAAACACAATGATATATACATATTGAAGTTTGGACAGGACAACGTCTGTCGGGTCAGCTAGTTTGATATAAAGCTTGACATTTTATTAACTTGACATCATTTCTGAAACTTCAATACCGATAACAGCGCTGCCCGATGTGTTGCTGTCACAATAGTTGACACAGCTGAATGTGGCCAACGCATATAACAACAAACAGCTGTTTTTGATAAGAGTTCGTTAACTTCCCTGCAAGACAAGTAATGGTTAAATGACTCGTTATATAACCCGTGTTGCTGTCGTTATATTTGGTTATTCTGCAGAACAAAGTTTCTATCAGTTTTTTAAGGGCAATGTGAAAAACCTGACTGAAACTCTCATGTACGTGTGACATTCTATCACCTTCTTACGCGAGTATTTTGAAGATTAACCTATCATATAGCTTGCTCGTTCACTCATGTCAGCTTTAACGAAAATATCAGTTATGGTAACGTGTAATTTCCCGTCACCTTCATACACAAGTTTTTTAAACCCCAACGAGCATTTAGCATTGAATAATTCTCCCTCACTCACATCAGCTATAACGAAAATATGAGTTAGTTCAGACCATCAATACTTTGTATTGAAAAATGTTATAAATGTTTAAACACAAAATTACAACATATAATAAAGTATTGAAAATTATATTATGATTAATAATCGAGGCCGGGTCGATTTGTGGGGAGGCAAAAAAATCGCCCATTGCTCTGTGAAAATCGTATTCTAGGGATTAAAATAAGAAACTTTGCCGAAGGAACCATACCTCTAAAACGAATTCTGATGTCCCCCAATTTGGGTGGAACTTTTGGGTAGGGGCAAATTTTGAAAAATCAAACTTTGACCCATTTAGAGTGCTCCAATCGAGTCCAAATGTATGACCGACCCCCACTAACTTTGGAGGCCCGACCCACCCATGCCAGTGGCACACCCCCTGGAACCCCCCTGTGGGGTTTCCCATACAAACATTTCGAAAAATCACCATTTTTGGCCTTTATATGAAAAAATCAGCGAAATGGCTATGTTTTTTTTTATTTTTATTTATTTATTTATAATAATATTAATTATTTACTGATAATACTATCTATTTTATTTTATTCCCTTTTGAAATTTATTTAGTCAGAACATATGTAAATAAAAAATTAATATAAGTTATTTATAGAAAAGAAAGTACAAAAATTATTGTTTGAAGTCTTTTTTACTTTCAAATCTTGGCAATTTCGCACGGCTCTCTAATGTCGTCGCCAAAACAGCCTCTACATTTTCCGGTATAACCCGTAACCTCCAAAGTTAGTGCGGGTTGGTCATACATTTGGACTCGATTGGAGCACTCTAAATGGGTCAAAGTGGGATTTTTCAAAATTTGCCTCTACCCAAAAGTTCGACCCAAATTGGGGGACATCAGAATTCGTTTTAGAGGTATGGTTCCTTCGGCAAAGTTTCTTCGACCCGCCCTAATGATTATACATACATAAAATATAAGTAAAAAATAACAATTTTTAACTTTTTGCATTAAATTAGCATAAATTTTCTTCAACAAAAACAAACAGCCTGTAAACAAATAATGGCAGAGTGCTTGCTTTGGAATTGTGCAGATCCTCTTTCATTCCTCCATTTATCCTATTATAAGACACATTGAATTCTTTATTTTTTGCATTCCTACGTTTTTACTAAAATTAAAGGTTAAGAAGTAAATTAAATACTTATTATTATTGAGCACTTATCTTAAAACTGCTGCGAACTATTAAAAACTCGTTTTCATGTTTTTTAACCTATTAGGATTTATAGAAACTCAAGAGAAAATGGCGTGCTTAAAGGACGCGTCGCATATGCAATGTTCTCTATCTCGCATATGGAACTTTATTCACTTCGTTAAGTTTGCAGCATCTTTACTTTCTAACATACATCAAAAGAAATCAAATAACTGACAAGTAGGTTCGTTTGTGTTAGTTGTCATCAAAAAATTTATAGATGTGTTGGAGTTTTGGTTAAACTTGTCTTGCAGGGTTGTAGCTGAGAGAATCAACACTTGTCAATACTACCTGGTAAAATTATTACATCATGATTGAGATCCGAGTATTCTTTTCATTAAATCTCATTAATAAAATATTTGTTTTTATATCCAATAATTTATGCATTGTTATACTTATAATATTGTGTATATTAAATATTTATAGTCTAAATGAAAAAATTTAAGTTGATACCTTGTACCGGGTAGAATATATTAGTAACCACTTCACTGAAATCGAAAGTTGCACTATCAACCAAAAATTGTTCTCACCTATTTAATAAGAACATAGTGACAACTTCAGCCAACTCTAGTCATATATTTTAGTTTAAAGAAACGCTTTGGCTATTGAATTCCTACAAAAATAGAATTGAAACAAGCGAGACCAGTCTCCGACTTTTCTCATTTTATTACAGAGACGGTGCAAGTGAGAATGACGTCATTATGACGTCAAAGTGAGAATATATGGTGAGAACTGCCGTGACAAAAGTTGCAGAAACGAGCAACAGATATAAGAAAGAAAAATTTCACTTTTATTTTAGTGTATATCCTAAAACTATCAAAAACAGACATAGCTGGCCCTATAATAAGGCCCAGTGTTTACTCTACGGAGCAGATTCAATTGCCCTAACGTGATTGTTCCTGTGACAGTTCTTATTAATCTATCACAAGATAGATTCAATATGACTCAGAAGGGGACCAATAGTTTTTAAATGTTTTTGCTATATTTATCTTATTGATACCTATATCTCAATGGAAGTGCTATAGACTGTCATGCGGAGGACATGGGTTCGTATCCTGGTTGTGTAAGTATCAAAAATTGTAATTTAATAATTTAAATTCTAATTCCGTTACATACTTACTCATAGCTTTCTTTGTAAAGGCTAAGATAGGTAAAAACACTCTTTGAAGTGTTTCAAATATCATTAAAATTCGATAAGAAGTTAATATTTATGTGCGTTCAGTTCGATAGTTTTATTTTAAGTATAGAGTACAGATTATATAAAAAATATAAAAATTTTAATTATTAACGCGTAATCATTCACGCGGGTTGTACGCTATTATTTAAAGTATGATATATGTATAAAATTCTCTGGTTTTAAATAAGTTTCTAGCATCTAGTACATAAAAATAAAACCGTTCGAGCGGTTTAACTAAATACAGTTAAACTGTTAACAGTTTCAAAATTTAACTGCTTTATCTTATTTAAAATTAAGTATAAAATAGTTTAAGAAAATAGAAAATTTTAACAACTTATTTATAAATATTTTTTATAGTTTAGGTATCTATACTAACATGCTTGCGTTATTGTCACAAAATTCGTAAATATTGTCCACAAACAGCATCTGATCCTCACTATCTTTAACCGCAACTGCTGCTGTTGGCTCTGGAAGTATTGGCGCTGTTAGTGGAACACCGCAATCATTGCTACTTGCTTCCAGAGTCATGCGTTTGAGATTGTTTATAATTGAGATATCCTGTTTGATCTCATTCTTCAGTTCGAGTAACTCGTGCTCAGTCTTAATGATTTCATCCGCATATGTCTCAATGTTGCGTTGAATCTGCTCAATGGACAGTTCCAGCTGTTTCTCTGCATCCAGATAAAGATCATTTTGAAGTTTATGCAGTTTGCATTTGCTTGTTAGTTGTTTGGTTAGAATGTATTCTCGATCGTATAGCTGATCAACTTCGCTAGTCTTACGCGCTAATTGGTTACGTATCGAGTTACGATTTGGCACATCTTTGCGTCGCTTGATGCAAGAACTTGTATCGTGGGTGTTGCGTCGACGTTCATTCACCCTCTTTTCCTTGGAGGCACGTCTAGAAGATGCACGGCGTTTTTTTGTCGATAAACGAGTTTCGGAGAGTCGATAAAGTTTATCCTTCAGCAATTTGGCTTCGGCTTTCTTTGCAGCTTCCTCAGTTGTTGGTTTCAGATTTTTGTTATTTTCATTATTGACGTTCGTCTGTTCTGGTTCTAAGCACTCGTTTAGCTTATCAGGCAACATAACAAAGAGAAACTCGTCGGGTATCGGCTCTTGACTCGTTATCAGACATTTATTTATATTTCGATCAGCGACTCTTTTATCAGCGTCTCGTTTTTTAGAGGTTTTCGCAAAGCGTAACAATTTGGCCAGATATTTTCGTATAGCTGTTAGGCCACGTTTTGGCTTGGTGACCTCCAATGGATCCTTTATCTTGGCGTGATGTTTCAGTGCCAATCGAAGCTGAAAATGATAAAGATAATAGTTTTGGACATTAATTAATAAATTAAAATAATTTTAATCGACTAAATCCAAGTTGTGAATACCCTTATAATTATATTATAAGTTTAAATGAAGCTTTAACGCAAAATGTGCGACTTTATAAAAATACAAGTATAAAATCCTGTCCTACTCAGGGGCGGATCTGGAAAAAATCTTGGGGGGGGTAAATTATCAAAGACACACATTTTCGATTTGCGAAAATTTTGCCTTTTTACAAATAGATAAATTGTACTTTTTTGAATTGAAATTATTGAATTGTTTAAGAACCATTTTTCCCAGACACATACACGCACATTTCCGTATTTATTTATTTCTCCCTTTTTCTGGAATAATATCTCAGCGAAAAGTAAATAAAAACTCTAAATCTAACAAGAGCAGCCCACGTAAAATTGTGAAATTTTTTTGTCTTTGAACGTCGATATCTTCGAAACTGTCGAATATATTGTTATTGAATGTGCAAAAATTGAAAGGTCTAGTATTTCTTCGTTGAAATCAGTCATAGTAAAACAAATCGGTAGATCAATATAATAGATATAGCAATATTATCAGAAAAAAAACTGGTTATCATGTTTTTGCCAAAAACTCGAACTGATGGAGAAAAATAGAGTCCATATTTGATATCAGCAGCCAAAATTCATTCGGGATTGTTTATCAAGATCTCTGCACCTTTCATAAATCTTAATTTTGTTACTGACAAAATCATCGCAAAATTATCAATAACTTCGTTAATATTTATTTAAATGTCTCTAAGTATATGCAATAATGCGAGTCCATTTAATCGTTCTCAATTCGAACGGAACCTATTTTTAATTGTCGCAGTATAGAAAAACTTCGCTCAACTGTTTCTACACTGATAGGAAGCGTGGCAAAGATAGCAAACGTTATAGAAATTAGTGGAAAAATGTCATTATTACAAAGAGTAAAAACGCCGTTAATATCATTATCAATAGTGTCGCTCTCCTATTTACACTGCCAAATTTTAAGTTCATGAAATAATTGAATTTGAATTAGTTCCTTACTAAAAATGGACTAAAAGTGGCAGTTTTATTTCATGAAAGTCGGTTGTGGTAATTTGGTTGGTTTGTTGCAATTATAATTACTATTACCGCCCTGGGGTCGCAAATTGCCCAATTTTCGTTTGTTTATTTATAGTTGTATAAAATTGTCGGTGCACTCCTTCTCCGCACTCTAATTCATTTAAAAACAGAATTATCAAAATTGGTTGAAAAACACGGGAGAAAATGGTTCTTAACCGTTTTCCCTACGCCTATTTATATAAAGATGAAGTTAAGGTAGGATTGAAAAATTTCAGAATTCCAAACAATTTAGAATTTACTTAAACAACAATAATTGTATGCAACAAATTATTTGCGCAGTTGATACAATTTTAGCAACTTTAACGTAACATTAATTCACTTCAAAACAACCTTGTTATAAAGGGTGTTTTTTTAAGAGCTTGCTGATTTGAAATTAAAATAAAACACATGCCAAA
This sequence comes from Tetanocera ferruginea, assembly GCA_958299015.1. Taxonomy (NCBI): domain Eukaryota; kingdom Metazoa; phylum Arthropoda; class Insecta; order Diptera; family Sciomyzidae; genus Tetanocera; species Tetanocera ferruginea. Next base: position 34,614,045 of record OY282644.1, on the reverse strand, counting down.
TTATGAAATAGCCAAAAACATTTTTATTTGGTAGATAATTTCTTAGCAGTTAACATTTAAATATAATTTCGGGCATATGGCCACCACGACTATTTTGCACAAAGGGCATTCTGGAGGTCCACTTTGCGACCCAAAAGTCTTTGAGGGCGTATTTCAACATCCATATCTTGAAGATTAGGCAACAAAAATTCATTGATCATGGTTCTGTATCGATTTCTATTCACGGTAACGCGTAGTCCTTCCTCATTTTCAGAGACAAATCGATAAATTAACGTTTTCTTCGACACTGGCCTCAACGACAGCAATATTTTCTTCTGTACGCACTCTTCTCATTCTTATCGGTGGCTTGGAATCCAAAAGAGTGAATGTAGACCGAAATTTGGTAATTACGTTATTTATGGTGGTCTCAGATGGACGGTTATGTGCACCGTCTATTTATGGTAAAATTCGTTGGCAGATAGGTTGCAAAAAAGTTTGGCAGGTTTTCAGTAAAAATTTAGAAGAATAAAATATTTTAAGTGGCAACTCTTGTCTGCATTGCTCAATTATTACTTGTTACTTGTTACTTGCTCAATTATTTCATAAAAAGGGCATTTTTAAACTAATTGTTAATATTTTGCAAAAATATAATTATTATAAAGCAAAAACTTACGCTGAGGTAGTGACTTCAAGTTTTTTATTTGTAAGAAAATAACGCGTCTTTAAAGTTGATTGTTTAAAAAATGGCTGTAAATTTGAGAACATAACGATCTGTTACTTTATTTTCAAGCTCATTTAAAAAAAAAAAGCGAAGTTACTACCTTGACGTAGGTGTTTGCTTTACATATAATTATATTTTGGTTTGTCATACAAGCAAAGGTTACAAGGTTACAAGCAAAATGGTCATACTCTTCTCGCATCGCTTCATAAAAACGTCATCTACACGCAAATGACGTCACAAAACAAAAATAAACAAAATTTTTTTTATATACTTTAATAATTGTTAAAATCAATAAAAAAACTAGAGTTTAACAATGTCTCTGACCATTTTTTTTTTAGTATTCTTTCAAAACACGCCTTCAGAATCGCTTATGTATACATAAAAGTACCCTTAAGCTGTGGGCATAATTATTTTCTTCAAATAAAGTATGAAAAAAAAAGTATTTGAAAGTTCTTGGGGGGGGTAATTACCCCCTTTACCCCCCCTTGTATCCGCGCCTGGTCCTACTACGGGTTGGACCCATTTATAAAAACTTACTATTGTAAATACCTCAAAGTCAATATTTGACGACGTAAGTCAATATTTGGAAAAATAACCGATATTAGTGATTTAGGTAGATTGATGAAGACTATATCTATGCTCTTTCTTTAGTTTTAAATGTTTGTTTGAAAAAAAGGGCGGAAGAATATTTGAAAACAGGCTCGCACCCAGGAAAAAATTGTGGGGTTTATGTTTTTATTTTAAGACTTATTTGAATTTGTTATTTATTGCACTTGAAATATTCTCAATATTCTTTGCTGCACCTCTACAAACATTTGCTAGACCCATTTTTGCCTGGTACGAGATCTACTCATACGATTTTGATACTATTTCATACCCGATTGTATTATAAATTGATCCAAAATGATAAAAAACATACATTCAGCTCCATACCTCAATGCGATGCTGAGATATTCATTGTGTTATTTCAACCATTAGACTATCGTGATAAAAAAAAATAAAAATTGGTAAATCAGCACTTCAAAAAATAACGTGAGGACAGTGTTTTATTAAGAATGTTTTATTAAAATTGCTCATCCATGAAATAAATGGTTCCATAAAAATCCTTATGGAAGCAACGTTCTCTATTGTACCATCTTGAATGTATAAGTAACTTTTAATTATATATTGGTCATCAACAACATAGTCACGCGAAGGTTTAGGAAAAAAGAAATACGAAAAATTTTCAACAGGTGGCGTTGTAGATGAATATTTCGGTTTTTTTTACATTTACCGCACATCTACTTTTAACCGAATGAACCAAACTGGTTGCGGGTTTGTTCCTAATTTAATACGGTACTGTTCGATGCTGGATATATTCAGTTGAGTGGCAGAAAAGAGTTTTACCGCACGCACACTTTCATCTTTGCATGGTAGAAAATTATACCAAATCAAATTGATGACATAGTTTCCGCCGAAATTTCTGATGCTGAGATTGATCCAGAGTTGCACGAAGTGGAGAACACCAATCTGGTCCACGGACCATGCTGACAACACAATTCTACTTCGGTTTGTATGCTTGACAATAAGTGCACAAAATGTTATTCACGTGGTTTTATTCGAGAAACTCATACTGGAAACGATAGATATCCACTCTATCGGAGCCGCTCACCAGATGACAATGGTAGAACATTCATCACTAAATTGAATGGTGCGGATGTCGTGATTAAAAACACATGGATCATGACATATTCGGCAATCTTGTGTAAGGCATTCTAAACACATATCAATGTTAAGTATTGCATATACTTTCTACTCTGAGTAGAAATACACTCTTTGACCATTCCCGTCAACCGTCACTGGAAAGACCACAGCAACAACATTAACAAGTTTTTTTCAACTTGCGCCAGTGATCCGTTTATGAGAACATAGCTTTACTCGGAGATGCCTCGATAGTGCACATGGAATGCATCGTCGAAGAAATGGTTACACAGAAAGCACGGCCAACCAGTAGATGAATATCCTGGTGTGTTTTCAACTGATGCATTGGGACGAATTTATACAATTCATCCATAGAACTACGATTGCTTCTACCTCCAGTTGCTTTTGGTTAATGTGCACGGTTCGACTCCATTTAAGTCATTGCGGACAATGGATGGTATGGTGTGTGCAACTTTTTGAGAAGCATGTCAAAATTAACAGTTGCTTGAACACGACAATCACTGGAATCAAATGCTAGCAGTGCAATTACTTCTTATGATCATTTCAACATGTCAGTTTTCAAACTTACGTCAATTATGGGATACACAGAGGGAAAAACCTATGGACTCAATACATAAATTTATGTACTCATCGCATAGTTTTCTGCACACAAAAATTTTACATTTTTCATGTATTGAGTACATGTTGAAATCTTTATTGACTACATAATGCTTTCAAGCGGTTATAAAGTCAATAAAGAATTTTATGTACTCAACGCATAAATATGTGTCGTGAATTCATGGATGTATGTACCACATACTATGTGGTGAGTACATGCTCACTGTACTCATCGCAAACTGTTACAAATAATTTTATGTAATGAGTAAAGATCTTATGTACGTATTACATAAATTATTGACTCAGTACATACATAATTTACTCATGACATATTTGGAGTACATAATTTTATGCAATGAGTACATATATTATTTACTCATTACATATTTTAAATGCATAATTTTATGTAATGAGTACATGCATAATTTACTCACTACATATTTTTAGTGCATACATTTATATAATGAGTACATACATAATTTACTTATTACATATGCTAAAAACATAATTTTATGCAATGATTACATGCATATGATTACATGCATAATGACTAGATTTCACAAAATAATTCGCAATTGCTTATAGAAACCAAGCCATTTATTTCTTATCCAATCATCGCTTTTGTTCTAGAGTTCTAGAGTACAGGATAAACTCATTCCCGCATTGATTTACTAGAGGCTTTAGAGGTGTTGCTTATTTGAAAAACAAGAAACGAATGACATAAAACAGCAAAATCGTGTGCCGATGTGCAACAGATACGTGTACTGAGTCCATATGTTATGTACTGAATAAATGTGTCACTTCAATCGTATAAGAGGGACGTGTACTGAGTCTATATTTTATGTATTGAGTAAAGTTTTTGTAAAACACGTTGATTGAGTACACGTTGCTTGTATCTATTGAAGTCTGCTATGTACTCAACACATAACATGATGTATTGAATACATTTTTTATTCATTTTAAAAAGTGAATAAATTGATATGTAGTCAGTACACGCTCCCTTTACTCAGTAAATACTGCTCTCGTTGCATTCTCATACAAGTTGCAGTGCATAGATTTTACATAGCTGTCTATGTACTGACTACATAACTTTTTCCCTTAGTGTACGAAGTAGAATGACATTCTCAAAAGAACTACTGAGAATCGGAAATGTAAAAATTACGGTACAAACTGTGAGTAGTTTAGTTTCGATACCACTTGCCGTTTTCCAATTCACTTCAGCGAAAGATGAACTCATCAATAATGTATATTTGAATATTGGTCAAAGTTATTGTAACTACGATGTTGGTTGCATGTCAATGACTTGAATTGGACGATTAAAAATCAAATTCCGGTAGAATTGCGGTCATACAATTCGATCGCTCACGTAGAAAACGAAGACGAAGTCGTCAATTATCCAGTAGAATTTTTAAACTCTTTGGATTTGTCTGGCATGGCATCTCATCATTTGCGTCTTAAAGTCGGATTTGTCATAATTTTGCTACGAAATCTTCATGCCCCGAAACTGTGCAATGGAACTCGACGATGGAATTGGGACGAATGAACAATCTGGTAGTGGCAAGGATTTTGAAAGGGCCTTTCAAGGGAGAAGAATGCCAAATTCCGCGAGTTCTTTTGACTTCAACCGATATTCAGTTCCAGTTCAAACGCATTCAGTTCCCAGTGAAACTTGCATTTGCAATGACAAGGGCAGTAGTTGAAAGTGTGTGGCATCAATCTGGAAATGTCATGCTTTTTACACGGCCAGCTAGAAGTGGCGTGTTCTCGAATAGGTTAACCATCCTCATTATTCATTTACGCTCTGGAGCAGAAAACAAAAAATGTTGTGTATTTTTTCATTCTTTTTTGTTACAATTCAATGAAACGAAATAGAATTCAAACAGAATTCACGAAATCCGTTGGGCCAGCCGTCCGTATATATCTGTGTCGACAAGGAATAACAGCTAAACTCATTTTCAAAATATCGGGAGAGCATTTTTAAAATTCAAATTGATACCTTATATCAGGGTGCCCTGACTTTTGCTGTTTATATTTGATTCCCTCAAACATTTAATTTTCAAGTTACAACCATAAAAATGTGGGTACTAGTGTATTTCGTTGCGAAAAATCGCAGTGAAATAATAATCTCAGTTTGTCCTAACTCGTTTTTAGCGGTTATTCCTTGTTGACACAGATATATAGGATATGAATTGAATTCGAAAAGTGTTTTACTCAATATATAATTGAAATTGTGTCATCTGTTTCGTTACTAATTTTTGACAAAAAAAATTTCGGATGGAACCCTGTATGCTCGACATTAATTCAATCAAAAAATTTTTTATTTTGGGCAAAACGAAGTTTGCGGGGTTAGCTTGTTTTTTATAAATAAATAAAAAAAATTTGGTTTGAAATTTTAGCACCGCAGGATTCAAATTTTTATTAAAAATCGTACCCATCTGAGAAAGGTTGCGGAGTTCTTTTAAAGAAATTAAAAGACAAGTTTTTTAAACGAATTTTAAAAAGAAACAAATTGTCCATTTCAGCTCTTGAAAGGACTTTGACCGAGCTTCTTTTGATCAATTGTATTGTGTATTATTAAATGTTTCTACGCAATTGACCGAAAACTGTACTTACATCTTTTAAGCCGACTCTGAATGGCTAACGTTCATGTTCTCAAGAAGCTTTATATGGCATTATTGACTCTCTGAGGCTTACCATTGTTTGCAGAGAGGTGGTGACCGATCCGAAAATTTTGTATGGATAGAAAACTTTGCCGCGAGTGGGAGCCGATCTCGCACTCCGGGCATGCAAGTCACACACTAAACACTCACGCCACGGCAGAGATAAAGAGATGGGAAACTTCTTTTTAATGATGTTTTTTTTCATGTTTCCCTCCAAATTCATGCTTCTTCTTTAATTTTTTGGGTACTTTTGTGAGACTCATATATTGTATACATGATTCACCTCATAGTTGTCAAGTATTATTGTCAGATTCTATTAATAGGGTTGCATTGCAAAAAAAATAAAAATGTACTATTATATAAAAGTTGCTTCGAACTTAAATGCTGTTTGCGGTAGACCAATGGTATTTTCTTTTCCCGATAAAAGAAATCAAGAATATATTCCATTTTTCTGCACCCTCTATGCAAAGAGTGCAGAATATATTACAGTTTTTATTTAACCCAAAACTTTGCCCTGTTCTAAGTTGATAAAAAACAAAAACCAAATTTTGTCATAATTCTACTTTAGGGCCCACGCCCTTTTAATTTTTTTCGAGTTGGATTAGTTAAATTATATGTTTTTGGGCTCGCTAAGCCCAATGAAGGTAAAATAAAAGGACTTTTTTTTTGGTTTAGCAGATAAAATTCATCAAAGTTCGAAAAAAGCTTATACAAATCTGTGAAATTTTTTAATTTTTTAACGAATATTCAATATTAAACAACAAGTTTAAATAGAGGAACTTGCCTTTATTGTTAATTTATTTTAGCAACAAATTATTTACCGTTTTAACCAGAGTGGCACCAAAATGCATAGCCTCATACTTGTGCTTTAAGTTAATCGTGCCCTTCCAGTTTGAATATTTGGAATATTTTTCTCTTTTTTATAGAAACAGCTTTGAGAGAAGAAAGATAAATGAAGGAAGTAAATATATTTACCAACAAAACAATATGAACATGTTTCAAATCTAGTTTTTTATCTAATGAAATCTTTAAGTGAAACGTATTGCTTATTTTATGCTTCGGTTTTATAACAAAAACTTATTAATATTAGCTTCTGAATTTACATATAAATATTTGCTATCTTCCAAATAAAAGTATTTTTCATTCTAAAGAAGATCATTAACTTTTAAAATTTGTTGTTTTACACTTTCGCCCTGTTTACTAAGAGTTATGCAATGATCTCTATTCAATATTTCAATCGCTTTCCTAATTTGCGCAAAGCAATATCTTATTCACCAACTTTAAACTTGTTAACAAATAATTGGTGAGTGGTAAAAAGTTATTAAACACAATTTGTAAGCTTATAACTAAGTTCTTCTATGTCAATCGAAAGCCTCATTGATTACATAAAGAAATAATGGGTTCCGTGAGCGATAAGGTAATCAGTGATTTAAATAATCTGGACTACTTTCTCGATTGCATGTAAGCAGGATTTTGTTGGGGCTTTATGTTCAATATTTTCTTAAAATGTCACTTTTCAGTTCCCTCAGTTGACAGCATTTGAGGATAAAATTTTAAAATCGTAAATTTTGAGAAAGAACTGCAATTTATCTAACTTTTGAGATCAAAATTTTCGTGAAAAAAACACTATTCAATTTTAAAGGTCAGAATTTGTTTGAGAAGAGGACCAAAAACTGCAAAATTCTTTAAGAGGGCCAAAATAATAAAAAGTTATTCTGTACCTTGATTCTATTCCTAGTGGAGAGATTCTGTAACACAAACCGACCTGTATAAAATTACTTCCAAATAAAATAGTAGTAGTACGATTGTACTATAATTTCGTACTTATTAATTCGTAGTAAATAACACCTACTCTAAGTAATACAAAACTACGTTTTTATGCAGCTCTGCTGTTAGTTTTCATGCCAAGGTGGGTTTCAAATTAAAGCAGTGAGCGCTTTCAAGCGATACAACTGTTCCAGTAGAAAACCTAATTAGCGCTTTTTTTCTATGATTGAGTTGCTAAGTCAAACATCAAAAATATTGGCAAGTAGTTAAAATGCAGGGACGTGCAACAAAAATGTTGGCAAATAGCAATGAATGCGCATGTTCTTGTAGTTTTAGAGCATATTTTTAAAATTAATACTTAATAAATGTACTTAAAAGAGACACAAATTACAATTTCCTGGTTAGGCTACCAATTTATTCGATAAACTGTTTTACATTTCATCAATTTAACAACTATTTTGACATTTCAAATAGCAAACTATTCAGAAAATATAACTTATTGAGAGCGCTGGACGTGGCCACTGAGTTTTCACCAGACTGCTTAAATTTAAGGAAACTGTTGAATTATGTATATAATTATGGTAACTGGGGAGTATGTCAAAAGTTGCACTAACACATTTACAGAGTTTATGTTGGTATTGTTGCCATTTTGACAGAAGGCTATCTCTTTCTTGCTAAAAATTTGTCGAAGTTTCCCATCTCATTATCTCTGGCCACGGTCACCACAACGAACTATTTATTTTATTAAAATATGTTGTTTTCTTAGAAAAACCTTTGCCTTTATTCCAAAAGAACCATTATTCGATCCAACTTCTGAGATATTCTGACGAAAAACTTAACCAAGTGATTTTGGGCTTTAAAGAAATTGTGACAGAGATAAAGAAAACAAGAATGATAATCTAACGTAGTAAACCTTATAAAGAGGTTGGTTCAAAACTTTCTAGCCAATATCGCTTAATTTTTTCCAAGTCGACTTGGTGCAAACATTTTCAAAATATAGCTAATGTTTTTCGAGTCTTAATAAGTTTACTACAAAAGGATTCATGATTTCTATTTAAGATCTTGAACATACGGAATCAAAATTCATCTATTAGTATTTTGTACTAATGATTAATGTGATATCAAAAGGCAACTGAACAGATAAATTAAATTTTGTACGATTGTGGTGTCAGAAGAAAGCTATTTTGCTGAAAATTACAAGTGCAATATAACTTAATGTGAATTTTGATTGTGCCCAAATTTAATCTTACTGAACTAAAAGTATGATGATTTTATCTTATTCTTCTTAATAAAACCGGGCCGTTATTTTTGATGGGAAAGCTTAGTTTATAAAATAATTACAGAAGCTCAATTTAATTTACAATTATTATAAACTAGGTCATAGTCCCCGTTGGGGGATATGTTTCTTGGACACATGGGCATAAGCCCAAAATAGTTTTGAGTGTTATGACCGTTAATTTATCGGAAATAGTTCCCAGATTTTGTTGATTATGTCCTTGGTGGTTATGTTCGGGCACCCTCATTACCGCTTCAAACAGTCAAAATCATAGAGTTTCTCAAAATCATTTTGGGAGGTGATTTTCAAACGTAAACGTACAAATAAGGAATCAAATAAAAAGGCGTTCCGTAATTACTTGAACTGACTAAGGTAAAGGTATCTGGGCACTTTTCTTAGATTCTCAGATTATTATGTTGATATAGTTTGCCGCTATATAGAACATTTTACACTTGATTTTCCTTTCTTTCCTATTATTATCCCGTTTTAAAACCATTGAAGACTTGACTTAATCGGTGTAAAACTTAAAATTATTGGTTCAATGTAAATAAAAAGCACAATCGTTTCTAATTTACAAGGGCCTGAGCGTTGATTGAGTAAAAAAAGGGGGTTGGAATTAAGGTGTGCATCCAGAAATACCGAAGAAGGCTGTAAAGATGTTATAACTTTCAAAAGTAACTTTTGATAGTATCGTCGTGAAAAAACATAGTGTTCATTTCCAAATCAAAAGTCCGAATCCGTTCAAAAGTCATTTAAGATATAAATCGTTTCTGTAGTGTTATAAATTATTATAACTGTAATAAATAATTACTATTATAATAAATTATTCTACTAGATTTTGAAGAGCCGCATCACAGAAACGACTTTTCTAATAAGCAATTTGAGGTAACTTAAAATCCTTGAAAAGACATATTTTCTAACTATTTACTTCTTACATGTTTTTTGAATTTGAAATTTAAATTTGAAATTGAAGGAAAAATATGTATAAGCAGACTTTTATAAGCATCTTTTTATATATTGAACATGTTTCAACATTCCAAAACAGCACGACTATGTTACTCAACTTTTTTAAGTAATATGTTTATTTTCCTTAATTTTATTTATTTCTACAAAAAGTCTAATTTTGGTTTTTGTTTGCGATAAAATGTTTGTTTAACAAACATTTTGTAATCAAGTTGGTAAACTACTAAAACTCTTACAAATTCTAGCTTTGAATTTATGTAATAATCATAATTTTGTTGATACATCAATTCCGAGTTCAGTTGTTAAAAAACAATTAACTAAGGATATGAACAGAAGTCTCTTAAAATATAATTAAGCAATTGCCTAACATTAAAAATCGCTTAAGCATTGACTAGGCAATAAAAGGTATTGATTTTTCCGTCCGTCCCTTTGTTTGTCACGAACCAAATAAAAAACAAACATTTCGACAAAGGTGCTTGACTCGACTTTCTAGCACTTTTGGTATATCTTTCTACCCCACCAGTAAAACGAAAGCTATAGAAACTATTCTCGATTAAAAATATACCTCATCATTGATAACAGTTAGTTGGGCTGGAATGGCCTGAAACTATAATCCCCCTCAGCAGACTAGCAACACTATATCGACCAATCATTATATAATGTTTACAGTTCATGCTGTATTTGCGTGTGGCGCCATTTTTCTACACATAGGCCTCTTTTTCATACGTCTTCAATTATAGCGGTAAGAAAGAAATCGGGGTTTGAGAAGCAATAAAATAACAACAACAATTATTATTATGCAATCACAGCTGCAAACAAACGAAAAACCAAACTTTTTTGTTTCTAATAGTTAACAACATTTTGCCATAAAAATTACCTCATTGTGCACACGACTCCAAGCCTTCCAAACGGGCAAAATGGCCATATTTCCATCGTAGCTACGCTCGATACCACGCCAGCTTTCCGTTATAACGTAATCACTGTAGTCACGCGATGCTGCGCCATCTTTGTTATTATTATAAATTTTTTTTTTATATATAAGTATATTTTTTGTTTTCCAAAAGTTTCATTATGGTAGGCATTTATTTTTCGCGTTTTTACGTTGGTTGGCAACGCAGCAAAAAAATGCACGCACACAGGTAACGGAAATGGCGCCAATGGCGTTGGTTTGAAACACATCGGAAACACAAACACAGCGGGAAATGCGCAGAGTAATAGTGTAGACATAACAAATAGACATGCAAGAAGCCAAAGAAAGGGAAGAACATGAAAAGAAAGAACAAAGAAACATGTATAAATAAATCAGTTCTAGTTTTCTTGCACTTTTATGACGTCAGTGAATGTGGGCAAAAAACACGAGTTACATGATACGTGATTGCACTGATATGGCAACACTTACCTTTTGTGCGCCGACAATATGCAAAATTGCCATTCCGGATTTCATCATCTATCAAAGCTTTGATTATGTCATTGCAGGTGGTCTTGTTTGTCACTCCGGAAACGTAACGCGGTTCGTCGTCGAGCCAAATGGGGATTTCCTTGTGACCTTGTTCCTATAATAAAAAGAAGACCCAAAAGATATTCGATGAAGTGAACAGAAAAAAAATCATTTTCTAATAATAATGATTAAGAATTCAAATAAACCTCTTTTATAATAAACTTATTCGGCATTTCTGAGTTCGGAAAGAAACCTGTGAAATGTTATATCTGAGATATTAAGTTAAGTTGTCCATGTTGACCTTATAATTTAAATGTTCTATTCTACTTTTGACTCACAAAATCAGATAATTTATACCGACAAAAAATTTAAGTTCACTTTTGAAATTTATATCTGATATTTGATCTAAAGCGCCCAAAATATATTAGAGAATACATGTCATGCAGGCAGTTGTAATAAATAATATCTCAGAATTCAATAATGAAAGATATAAGTCCATAAATGTAGCAATACTGAATACCAAAGAAAATCGAAGGACCATGAAAACATATAAATGTGATGAAATGGAAAGTTGAGCTCAAGGGCGTGCTACTAAATGTTTTTGTATAAGATTGACAGATGCCAGATTGACATCCAAAATGATGTTCATCATAACGCAAACTCAAAAATATACGAGTTGCAGGCTCTTATTGAAGTCCTACTTCTTTCTGCAACATCACTAGACAATTGTGGGGCAGGTGTTATAAAAAATGTACAAAGAAACTTGTTCTTATAAGGAACTTGCTACTTTGATAGACGTTATAAAAGGATATTATCTTTTAAGTAGACATTTCATCAGGTTCACCAAACCTTCAGTTCAAAATTTAGCGTAAATGTACGCATAAAACAACTAATTATTTTTCAATATATATATTTTATCACATTCAAAATATTCATCATCGGAACCTATGCCAACATCTTTTTTCATTCTTGAAAAAGTATTTAAAAGACCGATAAAGGCCTTATGGTCCTTTGCATCCATTGTGACCAAAGCAACACAATGTAATTTGAGTGTATAACAGTGAGAAGAAGTGCAAAATAAAAAATACATTTTTCATATTTTTAAGATTTGCTATGTAAGATCATTACTTAAAAAAAAGAGGTGGAACAATTAGGCCGAGTTATGAGGCCGCCCTCATATTTGGGAAAAAAAGAAAAATTTTAAAAAGGAATTAAAATAGTATCTCTATTTTGACGAATATTTACGTTTTAAAGCGCGGTTTATATGGGGTCGTTTTAGCAAAGGCCATGAAACTTTTTTGACGAATACTTTAGGGTATACCTACAGCCTGTAAACTGATCGTTCAAAGATAATATATATACTTAAAGTTTATATATATCCTGCGCTGAATGAATATCTTGTTTTGGATTTGATCACTATTATACTAAAGTCGCAAAATAGTAAAATATAAGAAGAAAAATGCATGTGCTTATATAAGAAAATCAATCATCAGCTGTTTATGTTGTGTCTGCTGCTTTCTTTGTTTTTACTTGTATTGTTTTTGTCTTATACGAACTGATTCGCAAGCTTCTTCATTGGGTTCTGGTATGTACTACTTCTTTATTGGTTCTTGTATGTACTACTACTTCTTCATATTTCGTTTTATGCTTTAGCCCAATAGATGGCGTAAAATTTTGGGTTTTTGTTTTTAATGCAAATTAATTTTGATCCCACATCTCACTAGCACTAGCGAGTGTAGCTCGCAAACTAAACATTGGACAGAGATGAAAGTGCAGCTCGGAAACTAAACATCGGAAAGGCACTAATGGAAAGGATTTGCGCTCAGCGTGAGATATAGTCACCATATGATTTTTTTAAAAATCGGGGTCTTAATTTTATTTTGAAATTAGTAGTTAAACTGACTGCAGCTCGCAAACTATATATCGGACAGAGACGAAATTGGCACCAATGGAAAGTGCATTTGCTTCGCCTTTCTTTCAACGTCAATGAACTCAACCTGTAAAACTTAATCGAAAAAATGAAATGATCAAAAAAATTTGACATTTTGCTTGCTCACTTAATCATGCTTACTTTTAACTTTTTCTTTGTTTTGATCTCGATAAGTAGTCCATAATTGAGTGTTGTTAATTTATTTGTTAATTTTCGGAATATCAATAAAAAATACGTGCAAAATGGACAAAACAATCGGAGTAAAGAGACAAAGTAGAAGAGGTTACACCTTAAACGGAATTCTAAGTCTACACTTACAACACTATCAAAACTGTTTTTTTTTTTTAATTTGAACTTGAAATAACCTTAATATATATAAAGTTTCAGAAAAAACCTATTCATAACGATAATAATAATTACTAATTTGACCTTAAAGTGACCCTATGAGGGTTGGGATTGATTCTGATTGTAGTCGAATCGACTCTTAATTGACTCTAAATCTAACTGTTACCAAAAATTGTTTTTTTGTTCTTTTTTTTGTCAAAAATTAGGAGGTCCGAAAACTGACCTAAATCGACCTTATTATTATACCCCCACGCGTACTGCGTAAGGGGTATATTAATTTTGTCACGTCGTGTGTAACACCCAAAAGGAGGCGTGATAGGTATGGAAAAGTATATATATTCTTGCTCAGCATCACCACCTGAGTTGATTTAGCCATGTCCGTCTGTCTGTCCGTCTGTCTGTCGACACGATTACAGCCGCAATTTTGAAGCTATCGTAATGACATTCGATATTTAAGCTTTTTTTAAAAAAACTAAGGTCAAGTTCGAGAATGGGCTAAATCGGATGAAAACCACGCCTACCTCCCATACAACCCCAAAATTGAAAACTACAAGGAAGCTAATATTTAAGCTACAATACTAAAATTTGGTATATGTATATTCTATATCAAAACTGAGATGTCTTAGAAAAATGGGCGTCATCCACTCACTAACACGCCCACCTCCCATACAACCCCAAAATTGAAAAATCTATAAAGACACTAATATTAAAGTTACAAGACGGAAATTCGGTATTTGTGTATTCAATGTCAAAACTAAGGTGTGTTAGAAAAATTGGCGTCATCCACCCACTAACACGCCCACCTCCCATACAACCCCAAAATTTAACAATCTATAAAGAGGCTAATATTCAAGTTATAAGACGGAAATTCGGTATTTGTGTATTCAATGTCAAAACTGAGGTGTGTTAGAAAAATGGGCGTCATCCACCCACTAACACGCCCACCTCCCATACAACCCCAAAATTTAACAATCTATAAAGAGGCTTATATTAAAGTTACAAGATGGAAACTCGGTTTTTGTGTAATTAATGTCAAAACTATTATAAAATTGGGCGTCATCCACCCAATAACACGCCCACCTCCCATACAACCCCAAAATTGAAAAATCTATAAAGAGGCTAATATTAAAGATACAAGATAGAAACTCGGTATTTGTGTATTCTATGTCGAAACTGAGATATGCTAGAAAAATGGGCGTCATACAAAATCTAACACGCCCACCTCCCATACAACCCTAAAATTTAAAACTTTATAAAAAGGCTTATGTTTAAGCTGCAGGAAAACAATTTGATTTGTATGTTTTTTAGACACATAAAAATAATAATATCTCTCAAAATCTCATACAAAAAGCTCTCCAATTTAATATTCTTCCACCCTTAAGAATCGGCCGTGGGGGTATTTTAACTTCGGCCAAGTCGAAGATATACCTTACTAGTTTTAAGTATAATTTTGCCTGAATCGTTGTAAAAAAATTGTAAAAGGATTTGTCTTGAATTTGCTTGAATCTGCAACAATCATTCTTCATACCTTCTCCCTAAAGACCCCATAAAACTTTTAATTGTTGTGATTTCCTGATTGAAAGTTCTTCTAGTTGATAATTCGCTTCACCCAAATTCAGAGTAAAAATATTTTCATTGCCACTTCGGTTACAAATGAGATGTATGCGTGGTTCCAAAAATCAATGTTGTAAAAGTGAAGTCAGTAATTCAGTTTTGGACAATCTAAGATCACGGCATAGATAGCTGAATTCGAATTGGCTTATCAGCTTCAGGTTTCCACATTCTACATCCTCGATGCTACTGGCTGCGAACAACGTGTCAGATTCACACTTTGGAGAAAATTGAGAAATGAGACTTAGCCTATTTTACTGATGCTCACTTCGGGATAAATTAATTTCATATTCTTTCCTCCTTGTACTTTGGTTGGGCAGTTGTATCAGTCAGTCAAATGATCAATCGGATTTCTCCACTCAACGCGCTTTCGGTTGACAAATATATCTTGCCACTCAATTTGTTTTCTAGGACTTTAGCTGGCAAGTAACCCGAATAGTACTTTAATAATAGTTTTTCTCTAAAATTACCTTTTCGGGAAAAAGAGTTAATTTAATTTTTGACTACAAAATAAGAAATACTGTTTTAAGTCGTGCAGTACATCAATGTACATCAATGGCCTTGAAATATGCATGGATTCTAAACTATATTTTAACATTCACATTGATTATATTTGCAAAAAAGCATCTTCTTTTCTTGGGCCAAAGATTTTGACAGAATTTGACATGATGACTATAACAACGAGGTTTATGCAAAACATGCGTCCTCACTTGGAGTTAATGTCAAATCAAGTTATGGTTCCCAAGAAACAATGTGCATCTTTGAACAAATAGAGAGGATCCAAAAACGTTTTGTTCGGTTTAGTCTTAGGGGTTAAAGTGGAACTAACATTTATGAGAAAAATGTTAGAAAAATGAAAGAACATTTATGAAAAAAACCTTCCTCCTCATTGAATCAAAAATACAGACAAGATGCTCTCAGACTTTTTGTTTGTGGTCTAAACAAACCCTTTAATGATACTTTATTTTCAACACGTCCGACGGACATGCCAAGTGCCTTATCACTTGCTCAAGAATTATCAGCAAATCGGGCTAGAAACTCGTTCGCTAATGCATTTACATACAAAGACGATATGCGACAATTTCTGCCCAATTATTCACCACATTACAAAAATATCGAAGGCACAAACAATAGACCGATACCAATGGAGGTTGATTCCACTTCTCATTTCAGAGCTACGACAAATTATAACCCCAATCTTTCTGCTAATCGAAGTCAACATTTTTAGCAAAATTAAGCAAACTTTCAACGTAGCCAAATTTCTGATATGTCTATGAGATTTGCCGGTCCTACCCCTATTGCAGAGAATAAAGGTGCCATCCCAAAAATATTCAAATGAACCAATGATAGTGACCGAAACACAATTTCTAAAATTCAACGCGTGAGCCATATCTCACAAGAACAGGATCCTATCTTTGAATCTGAAATTGATTCAGACGGTCAGAATGATTTTGATAGTCAGTACTATCATACAAATACTGCTGATACTACTTATGTTTAAGCCACAGAAATTCAAGATGAAATCAATTTTTTAGGGGTGCCATCCTCCCATACATCAACAGAATATGGAAGGGAGAAGAAATAAAAATTTTAGTAGATACAAGAGCCTCTAAAAACTATATAAAAAAAAATAACTATACCATTCTTGAAAGGTAATAAAGAAATCGATACTCCTTTTTTAGTAAAATCCTTGCATGGATCAAGTAAAGTAAAAAGTAAATGTGTAGTGAATATTTTTAGTAAAAATTCAGTTTTTTTCCTATTATCAAATTTAACCACATTCGATGAAATAATTGGGTGCAATTTTCTTGGAGATATTGGAGCTAAAATTGATTTTCCAAAAAAAACTGTGTACTATAATGGTTGGGAAGAAATAATTAATTTTTTGATTACGAAAACATTCATCATTTCTCAACAAGTGATCGAGGCAGTGAAGTATCTGGCATACAAGTGTTTTCGCTGATCCAAAAGAAGCTTTGCACAAGACCTTTAACACAAACATTGTGGCCACTATCAGAACAATTAATAATGATGCAGTTTCTTCAAAATCCTATTCGTATCCAATGGCCGCCACTGAATTCGTTAATAATGAAATTTCAAGTCTACTGCGTGATGGAATCATTAGACCTTCAAGGTAGTCTTGGTAGACCTTCAATAGTCTTGTATGGGTCATCGACAAAAAAGGCACCGATGAAACAGGTAAGCCTTGTTATTGATTTTAAGAAGCTTAACGAAAAGACAATTAGCGACAAAATTATTAGTGACCAATTCCAGACACATCTGTAATACTGGCGAAGCGAATCTGGATGGATCCTCTCTTTTCACAACTTTAAATTTAAAATATGGATTTCATCAAATAAAATTGTGTGAGCAAGATAGAAAAAAAATCGCCTTTTCCATTAACAACGGAAAATACGAGTTTTGTCGACTTCCGTTTGGTCTAAAAAATGCACCAAGTATTCTCCAAAGGGCGATAGACGACGTGTTACGAGAAGAAATTGGAAAGTGCTGCCATGCCAAGTAAGTTATTCTCTAAATCTTTTGTACTAGTGTCTCTAAGTCACTAAATGTCAGTGTACGTTAGTCAAATAGCATGGCAGTAATAAGTACACCCGATAATAACTCTTGCAATTTTTGAAACTACATATTCATTACGTATTTATAGTACTCGTAGGGTGAAGTCAGTTTTGCTTATTTGCTTTTCTCAGTTAAGACATTATACCAATAATCCCACAATATTTAATTTAATGACTTGAAAGTTTACACATAGCACACAAAATACCAAAACTTTCATAAATTTCATAAAAATTCATGAACTCGCATTGACTTGATGCCGCACACTTTAGTTTTGATATTTGTACTTACTTTGATTTTGAAATTTCTAAAAATAGGTTGAAAACCTCATACGAAGTGATGTCAATAATAAAATCGAATTAATTTCGAAACCATTGCAATAGGCTGTGCTAACTTTGACCAAGTCAAATATAATTCTTTATTAGTTTTATATGAAGTCCACCTCTACATCTAAAGATACACCCAGGGAAAAATGAGGCAACATTTTTCAACACGGTTCCTGTCAATCTAACATGATAATTTTTACTAGCAAAACAACAACAATTTTTAAAGATTAACACTGAATTATGCAGTGTTAAAAAATAACATGAGTAAAGTGTTGATTTGCTTATTGCATCAGTATATAAAAAGAAAAGACAGTGCGAATAATGTTGCTGTTGAGCGAATTACGTGACAAAATGCCACTTTTCTGAATGTTCTGTTCAGTAGAAGCCATTTTATGTGATTTTGCGCTCTGCACAAACGTTCATTTAACAGACTTGAATTATTATGTAAAGTGTTAATTGTTACCATAACTGATCGTGTTGAATTTCAATAACATGATTTATTGTTAAAAAAGTGTTATTTTTACAGGATTTTTTTTCTGAGTGTAGGCATATCATGCGTATTTTCTTCAAAAAGTCTTAGTCTAAACATTCTGGCTCACATTCCCATTTTTAGTTGATGGACCTTGTTATAACGTTTTTAAGTAACATTTTTTGCCACTTTGCAGTTAGAATATTTAAAGTTATTATTCCCACTTCCCCTCCACGTTTCTTTAAAAAATTAAATCACAAAATACAAAAATTAAACTATTTTCAATAGTATTACAATAATAATCTTCTTATATATAAAATCAAATGTTTGTCCTCCTGTCTGTCTGTCTGTCTGTCTGTCTGTTCCGTATAGGCTCGCGCACCGTTTATCCGATTAAGCTGAAATTTGGACACCGAGTAACTTTCCTAGAGAGAAAGAATATAGGGAGTGTAAAAAAGTGGGCGAAAGTATGTGGGCGGAAGTATGTGGGCGTGGCAATCTGTAATAACGCTGTAGGGCGCTTTAAGTAGTGCGTTTTTAAGACTCAATAACTCCTAAACGTTTGGACCGATTTCAATGAAATTTGGTATGAAGATTCCCCTGCACCCAAGATAATACATAAAATATAAAAAAAATTCCAAATACTTCGAGGTCAAGAACCAAAGACGAACGAATAAAGAGAGTTTAACGAATACGAGCGGAAGCTATAAAATAATGAACAAAAATCAACCGAACAGTATCAACGAAAACCGAAGTTGATCGAAAATCGAATCGATGCTTATAGGATTTTTAAAATTGTATTTTTTTTGAGATAAAATTGCATATTAAATGCATGTTAAGAAAAACTTTAAACGCATTTTTCTCGAAATGACTTTTCAAACTGCACTCAGAAAAAAGTTTCTCGGAATATGATAAAAATGGCATCATATTTACTGAAAAATGGTATTGACTTCGCTCCAGAAAATGCGTCTCTCTAAATGCTATCCTAAAAATTCTCTAAAAATAATAAAAAGCTTCTATGAAAAAAGGAAATATATAAAAATATATGGGCATTTTTCGAAAACAGAGACATGACAGACAACAGAGACAAAAGTTATAAGCGCTAATGTCCAGTGAAGTCATCAAGTGAAAATTTTTTGTTTTAAACAACTTAATTTGTAATACATGTCAAACAAAGGTTTGGTGAGTAATTTGAAAACTAAAAATGAGAATTTATGTAAAAATTCCTAAAGAATATAGTGGACTTAACTCTTGGTCATATTCTCTTATTGGTTCATTTCAACTTAAAACCAAAACCTTTTAAAGAAAAAGTGTCCGTGCGTCACGAAAAAATCACACTTGTTGTTCTGTAGCAATAACTCTTCAGAGTAGCATGAAACGATATATCGTTTTTATAGAAAAAGACTTTTTATTTTTGAGATAAGATTTGTTTTTATTAAAGAAAATACTTACCTACCATGAATTTTTTCTCAAAACATAGGAACATTTTTCATTTTCTATATATTTTTCTCTTTAAATGAGAATTTTTTTGTGCGAGAAAAATATTTATCATTATAAGAGCAGTGAAATATTTCCATTTCCTTGAAGTGAAGAAATAGTTCTTCGAAAATGTGAAAATTTATTCTAATTGAAGAACATCTTGTCTAAAAAAGAGAAAAATTGATATTATCGACAATAGAGAAATTTTTCACCGGAGAAAGATGTGTGTTGTTTTGTGTGGGTGACCATTTTTCTCAGAAACCAGACGGCAGATCGAGACGTTGAAGATGTCATGTTTTTTTAATTACATATGTCTGGCAGGTACAGTTTTACGAAAATTTGACCAAACACTTACGACGGAAGGAGGGGGCAAAACCCCAAAAAAAATGATAATTTAAAAAATGTTAAAATGAGAGCAGTTTTGAAAATCTTCCTTTTTCTGTGCTCAAGGCACAACTCCGAGTATAGCTTGTTTCAAAAGAGAAGAACATTTTCGCGCATGTTTGAGAATAAGAAAATAATTTTGAGAGCGTTGTTCATTCTTATTGGTCGACATTAAAAAATACAATGAATATTCTCTGAGCAGAAAAATAAATGAAAAAAAATTAATGCATATTCCTGAATTTTGTTGTTCATCGTAACTGCGCTGCGGAAGTACTGAATGTTATTTTTCAAAATCAAACAATCAAAAGTGCAAAAAAGGGGGCATCAAAAAATAATTTTTTAGCCAAAATTTTACTTCACAATTTTTGCTTGAGAAAATAATTTATTTTCTATGTAATTTGTATTTGATTTCTCTCTCAAGATACAGGTTGCTGCAGGCCGTTGGTGCAACACCGTACATGTGCGATAATTTCTTCTGAATGTTTGCGCATTTAAATATATAGAAAAATAGTAAAAAACACTCAAAAAAAGCATAAAATTCAGCGAGCAGTACAAAAAGAGCAAGAAATTACGCTCTAAAAAATTTTCTAGCTTTAAAAATAATTTCTCACTGCGCATCGAAAAATGAAACTAAATATGTTCTTCTCTTTTGAAACGGACTATAACACCGGGTTACATCCGCTAGTAAAATATAAATAATCTTTCTCCGAAACTAATTAAACCGTATTTCAACAGTAACAGCACACATTATCAGTACCATTCCTACGGTAAAAGCAGGGTGGCAATCCACCCAGATCCTATGACTGGTCCTGTGACAGTTCTTATGTAACCTATCACAGGACAGATTCGATATAACTCAGAACGAAACCAATCTATAATTATGTTTGCACCGATTATGTTAATTATTGTACAATACCGAAATTTCACTAAAAATCGTGGCCAACTTATGTATGCCACATAACCCGATTTTATCCTTGTTATCTCTTCATTATTGTATAATACCGAAATTTAACTATAAATCGGGGCCAACTTATGTCTACCACATAACCTTATTTTATCCTAGTCATCTTTTCAGTCAGACTTAATTTTTGCTCTCAATCTTAAGAATTTTCTTTACTCACCACGGTACTGTTGACGCCATAGAGTGAAACAGATCGGCTGCGATGACTTCGACCACCTCGACTACTTCCAGTGCGATTTGATTTGTAATTCTTCTGTCTTCTATTATTGTCATAAGTATCAGTTCTTTTGTTGTTGTTGTTATTATTATTATCATTATTGTTGTTATTGTTATTATAATGTTCATTACATTTTGTAGGCAGTATTGGACTATAACGCCCCAGTTCCTCGGGTAGATTTAATAATGACGGACTCATAAATAGATTATCATCAATCAAAGTTGAGTTCTGTTGTGGCGCCATGTTTAACTAAATTCTAAGTCTACCAACATTCAGAAGTCACTTCCGGCAAAAAGCTTCCTGGTACACGAAATTGTGGTGCATAAAAACTGTTTTCATATAAATTCCTCAATTGTTGGTTCTATGCGAAAGAACGTTTGGTCGGTCGGTCGGCCTATAATAAAAATCAATAAATTTCACAAATGTTAGAGCTAGTAAAATAATGGAATAAAACATTAAAATATACATTTATGGTTGCTGCATTGAATCAAAGAGTGGAAGTGGGAGGGAGTAGGAGTAGAAATGGGTGCTGGTTATTGAAAGCAAGGTAGGTAATTTGCATTTTTGTTCGTCCATGTAGGAGTTGTGTTTTTTTTTGTGATTTTTTGTAATCACATTTGATGTGTGTGCTTGTCGGCCAAAGCAATCACCACGTTTACCTCAGTATATGCAGGTTTGTTGTGTGTGTGTGTGTGTGTTTTTTTTTTGTTTGAAATACAAACACGCAATAACGGTACATGTACGAAACTTAGCAATCGACTAAATTTCTGCTTGCTATGGAGCCTTCTACTTCCTACGCCGCTGTGGCGCCGCAACGCCATGAGTCTAACGATCAATTAAGATTTTTTCGAAGCGATAAAATATATCGTATTATCCTTGCATACAGTGCGCAACATTCGTGCATTTCTTTTCGGCACTACAGGGGCAACTCGTCGTATATTTTGTGGTTAGCTCTGATGTTAGCGTGATGGTATGCGGTGGAGCGTGTTTATCGAGAAATAATGGCTTTTTGAAGTTTTCGTAAAAAAAAAAAAAACAAAACACGACGTTTGAAATTGCAACAATTCAACTTGAAGCATTTTTATAAATGTTGATATAAACGATCTAAAAAACCATTTTAATAGGTGTTTGGGGGAGGTTTAATTAAGTCAAATTTATAGCAAAAACGAATATGAAAGCAAATTACTTAGTTGAGAAATTATAAAGTGAATCTATCAAAAACACCAATATTAAGGTGAGCCCACATTGCCCCTGTTTAACTACATAAGTTTTTCAGCATAAGTTGTTCCGTTTAAAACAAATGAGATATTTGCTGTTGAGATGTTATAAATGACATCTTTAAAATTTCAAAAAAGCATAAGTCAAAGTTTTTTGATAGACTGAAAGATACAAAAACATCATGAGCAAAATCGAAAATTTTTTGACATATTAAATTTTTTCATTAAAAAAATGCATAACTTTTTAAGTAAACATTAAGCTTAAAAGATCAAAATTCTTCTTTGTTTTAAAAATTTAAATCTTATTGAATCATTTAATAGTAACTTGTAGAATATGAATTGGAACAAAATCCAATTTAAATAATTCTTATACAGTTTTGTACAAAAAGTTATCTCTCATAGCATTTCTTCCGTTAAACTTATAGCTTTATTTATTTATAACTTATAGTTTATTCAAACTTTTCATCAACATAGAAGGACATCTCAATGAAGTCGCATTCTGAGTCGCAATATGCTGTGGTTTTTACTTCCAAAGCTATTTTGAATCGTAAAATTCGCTTGGCCATGCCACAAAGCTCGAGACAGTTTCCCCTTAGAAAGACCTGACCAATGAGTAACTCCTTTCTGAGTTGTTGTGCTTATTTAGTTCCAAAACTATTCCATGTCAAAAATTTTAATTATACTATGGGTGGGGATATGTCCCCTTGTACAACGCTTGCTCAATTTTGCCAGTCAAAGGACAGGACTTGATTATTAGTGCGAGTTTAATTGATGTTTACTTATAGTTCGAAAGTGATAACGAAAATTGGGGCTAGTAAAACAGTGCCACGCCAATCGCATAACGCCCATAAAATGTTTAAATTGAGGTTAAATTCTAAATTCTGAAGCTGTGCGAACTGTAATTCCAAAACTTTTCGATATCGTAAATTTGGGTAGTAAGAGAAGTGCCACGCACCTTTGTTCGTAGGTTACTCAACTTCACAAGAACACTATCAAGATAACTCCTAAGCCACTTGGTTGATTGCCAACATTTTTGAACAACAGATAGAGACCATTAATAGAGAGGTGACAATCTAAAAACGTAGGCGGTATTCGACAAAAGAGAGTGGCAATTTAAAATATACATTGTATAACAGTTAATATTGACACAAGCTTACTGAAATTTGGTACAGAGGTACGAAGAATTCAGAAAAACCACAATCAAGAAACCGGTCCGGAATTCATAAATAGGCGTGTCCCTTTAAGAAAAATATTGTTTATCGGTTAATATTGATAAAGAAATTTGATATATTGCTAGGCAAAATCATTGCAAAGTAGACGAAAAAGGACTAAAAAGGATTAGACAAAGATCGCGGCTTTAAGGCCGCTATAAAAGCTCTTATATATGTTTTAAAGAGATATCAATTCAAAAAACCAACAAACTCTAGAAATTTTATCAGATTTACAAAAAAATTGTAAAGGACTTTTTTAGATAGCAATACTTGTATTAAATCAAATCGGACAATATTGCAACCAATTTCGATTTGTAGAACGGCTATTCCAAGTCTAATGCAAGTTTTTTTCCAAAAATTAACCTCATGCTCTTCGATTTTGTTGATATTTTGGCTTTAGATTCCTTTTTCACATATAAGAATATAAGTTATTTGATTTTTTTATCGACATTTTTTCAAAAGTTATGGAGGTACCAATTTTTGATAAAAGTAAAAATCTTGAAAAATGGAGTCATTTACAATACATCATATCTTCTTCATCTGTCACTCTATTTTTGTAAGTGAACTATCATAAGAAAGCTATTGAAAAGCGATTTTGCAAAAAAAAAAAAAAAAAAAATATTTTTGGAATTTTTATGCTACAGTTGCCCACTTTTTGAAAAATTGAATTTGCTCTTTGAATATTGAAATTGAATAAATCCGTAGGTATTAAAATAATAAGGTAGGTTTGGTGTTAGGCAAGACCAATACACACTGCACGGAAATAATATACTATTTATAAGAAGGAAAATAGCTAAGCTTAATTCTACTAGCAACAAGTGGAATTTTACTTGAATTTAGTGGAAAGAAGAAATGTGAGTTTCTTGAAACAAGAAAATAATTTACTCAATTTTCAAAAAAAAATTCCAGTATATATGAACGTTATCTAAGAAAATATTTCCTTAAGGTACTATTACAGTGTGAAGCTATTAAAAACAACACCTTTTTTATTAATTTTTTTTAAATAGTATTATTAAACTATTTAATTGAAATTTATTTACATTATGTACAGTTAAAGTTGAAGATATAAAAAAAATATTTTTTTTTTGTTTTTGTATTTGTTGCTTATTTTCTAGAGGTCGTTGAAGTTGGCGTATTTAAAAAAAGGTTGTAAGTTGGTTTCTCGTCTCCAGCATTTTCAAGGCATCGGAAAGTAAAAAATCAAAGTGCTTTCTTCAGTTAAGGGTTGTAGTTGAGCACTCTACCTACTCAAATAAAAAACAAGTAAAGAAAGTCTAAAGTCGGTCTAGGCCGACTATGAAATACCCTAAACCCACTTTCCAGAAACAAAAAATTTTTATTGGCGTCTCCAAGGGCGGATGAAGCCTATATTTTATATGCATTTAAATGTTACACATACCAAGTTTTATTCCTGTAGCTCACAGTTAATGCCTTTATTGTGCTTTCGCTATGGGAGGTGGGCGTGTTCATGGACGGATTACTTCCAATTTTTGAACACACCTTAGTTTTGGTATAAAATACATCCATACCAAATTTAATTTCTCTATGACAAACATAACCTTATTTATTGAGTTTAAAACTTTTTGGGTTGTATGGGAAAAAGGCGTGTCCGTTGGCGGATGACGTCCATTTTTCAAAACCATCTTTGTCTTGTCATAAAAAACATACGTGCTAAATTTTAGCTCTGTAGGTCAAACAGAGGCTTATTTATTGCGTTTTCAATTTTTGGGTTGTATGGGAGGTGGGCGTGTCCGTGAGCGGATGACGTCCATTTTTCGAAGACATCTTTGTGTTGGTATAAAACACATACATTTCAAATTTTATTGTTGTAGGCTTATTACGAGCTGGGTTATGCAGTTTTCAATTTTCGCGTTGTATGGGAGGTAGGCGTGTCCGTGGGCGGATGATGTCCCCTTTTCAAAACCATCTTTGTTTTGTTACAAAAAACATATGTGCCAAATTTTAGCACTGTAGGTTAAACAGAGGTTTATTTATTGCGTTTTTAATTTTTGGGTTGTATGGGAGGTGGGCGTGTCCGTAAGCGGATGACGTCCATTTTTCAAAAACATCTTTGTGTTCATATAAAACACATACATACCAAATTTTATTGTTGTAGGCTAATTATGAGCTGAGTTATGCAGTTTTCAATTTTCGCGTTGTATGGGAGGTAGGCGTGTCCGTGGGCGGATGATGTCCACTTTTCAAAACCATCTTTTTTTTGTCACAAAAAACATATGTGCCAAATTTTAGCTCTGTAGGTTAAACAGAGGCTTATTTATTGCGTTTTCAATTTTTGGGTTGTATGGGAGGTGGGCGTGTCCGTGAGCGGATGACGTCCATTTTTCGAAGCCATCTTTGTGTTGGTATAAAACACATACATATCAAATTTTATTGTTGTAGGTTAACTATGAGCTGAGTTATGCAGTTTTCAATTTTCGCGTTGTAGGGGAGGTAGGCGTGTCCGTGGGCGGATTCCAAAAATATTCAATAGTGCAGATCCTTGGGTCCATGTGACCATGTGTACCAAGTTTCATCCAATTATCTCAACTCCTTCTTCTTATCCTGTGTATACGGACAACACACAGACGGACAGACGGACGGACGGACGGACGGACGGACGGACGGACGGACGGACGGACATGAATAGCTCGACTCACGTGGTGACGCTGATCAAGAATATATATACTTTTCTATACCGGACTCGCTTCGTTCTATGCGTTACAAACGTTTGCACAATGTTAATATACCCTGACCTTTCAGGTTTAGGGTATAAAAATGAGCGACATACGAATGTAATGTATGTTATATCTCTTTTTTTTTATTAGATATTTTTTTCTAAAATTTCGTATACGCATTCTTAAGACCTTAAGAAACCAGATTCTAAAAAAAAAGAAAAAAATATTTTTAATTTTTTACACACTGTAATAGTACCTTAATGCCAATTCGAGGCCGTTTAGTTTTAGAAACACTTGTTAAAGTACGAGATGTATGTAATGCTCACTCGTTTCCTACCAAGTTATTTTCGGTTCTTCACAGCAGATATATTGTTTTTTATTCCTGGAATTTCTTCTTTTTCGTTCCTTTTTCCGAAGCAAAGAAACAATAAAATAAACGTAGCTTTTATTTTCTTTTTCCCCTTCTTTTGTGCATCACTGTAGTTCTAAGTCAGCATGAGCTTTTTCTTTTAAATAAAATTGGAAAATTGGAAAATGTTTTTGGTAGTCCTTTTTATACTTTGTGAAAGTGTTTTATATATTATTAGCCTTTTTTTAATAAAAATTTTCATTAATACCAAAAATATTCTGGTTTAATTTCAGTAGTTTTTAAATGAATATTAATGTCGAAATCGCAGAAAATATCGGCTGGATTTTAGAAGATTTTGGCTAAAATACTAATTTTAATATCGAAGAAAGTTAAAAGGGTCCGCCATTGATCGAAGCAATTCTGGGCTCTTTTCAAAAAATTTTCAATGCAACAATACTGCAGATTACATTTAACCGTAAGATTCACTTTCAACGATCAGTTTTCAATCGGGTTTTTTCATAAGTCCAAAAATGAAAAAATTGTTCATTGCAGAAAAATTTCGCTCCACTGATGCTGAAGTTGTTTTCAAGCATAAAATGTATACAACCAAACATGCGATTTCGTTTTATTCATAATTTTCGGTTTTTAGAACATAAAATACATCCACCCAATGATTCGGAACAGAAATCTTCTCGTTTTGTCAATTTTTGATTTTATCACCAGTATAGTTAATATGGTTTCTACGGAACAAATAAGGAATTTAAGGGACAAATGAGAATTTTGAAAATTTTGAAAAGATAAAATAAAATTCTAATTTTCATCAGTTATAATTTTGTGGCAGTTTTAATTTGCCATTATTAGTTTATAATTCTTAAAAATCATATTTTTTAAGAATTATAGTTAGAGTTATATTTATCCAAATCAGTTTTTGTATGGAGAAAATAACGTTATCCGGACACCAACTCAAAAGTAAAAGAGACTCTAAAAAACTACTTCTGCATAATTTGTTTTTTACAGCATGGAGCGGTTTTGGTTCTCCTGAACCCCTTTTTTGGCAAAAAAATCAAGTTCTTTGCCTATAAATTTTTTTTCTTCAGAGTGTATATCCAAGATAAGAAAAGGTAGAGATTGTGGTAGTTCACTCATATCGGTTAAAAAAAATTTTGAAATTTGATATCTTTACGAACTCTTTTGAAAGCCCAAAAAATCAATATGTCGTCATCTTCAAAAATATGTTTTTTTTAAACACCTATAAAATATGGTGTTTAATTTTATAATTTCTCACGTTTTATATAATTGTGCCACTTAGTTTTAGTAAAACCACATTACACATAATATCAATGGAAAGAAGAGCTCAGTATCTTTTCAATCAGCTTAAATGCATGTTAATACTATGAAAAAAACATATTTTATAGGTGGTTAAAAAACATCTTTTCGAAAATGATGATATATCGATTTTTGGGGTCTCAAAAGAGTTTGTAAAGACAACAAATTTCTAAATTTTATTAGGTATGCATTCTGAGTAAAAAAAGTTATGGGTAAAAAACTTGATTTTTTGGCCAAAAAGGGCTTCAGAAGAACAAAAACAGCTCCCTGGGGATTTCTTCGAACCCAAAAAAAATTATGCAGAAATAGTTTTTACGAGTCCCTCTTACTTTTGAGTCAGTGTCCGGCGATATCTTAATTTCGATCCGGGTTAAGTTATATGCCAAATAAGCAATAGGTTGCTGCAATAACTAAGTTTTTATTATTTGTTAATAAAATATTTGGTTATGGGCATTTTTACGAAAACAGAGACATGAGTGCATGATAATCAATTCAGGTTAATATATGAACTATGTATATACAATGAACGGTGAGACTCTGAAATTTATGAATATGTTATAAAACATAATGGGGAAATTCCAAGACAAAAGTTATAAGCGTTAATGTCCAGTGAAATCATCAAGTGAAAATTTTTTGTTTTAAACAACTTAATTTGTAATACATGTCAAAGGTTTGGTGAGTAATTTGAAAACTAAAATGAGAATTTATGTAAAAATTCCTAAAGAATATGGTGAACTTAACTCTTGGTCATATTCTCCTATTGGTTCATTTAAACTTAAAATCAAAACCTTGTAAAGAAAAAGTGTCCGTGCGTCACGAAAAAAACACACTTGTTGTTCTATAGCAATAACCCTTCATCGGAGTAGCATGAAAATTCATAAGCAAAGCCAACTTTTTGTACTGAAGAATTTTGGTTTTAACAATTTTTTTGATTAGACACACCGATCCCAAGATAAAGCCGTGACGCACGGACAAACCTTGTATATATTTTTCATATGAGTTGTTTTCAGTTGATCAACCAACATGAAACAATGAATAAGTACAGACAATATATTTCTCATATCCTATATCTTTCTTGTGGCGTAGGTGTTGAATTACATGCAATAACAATAGAGTTAAGCTATCACTGGCTTTAACGTTAACCCATTAAAGTCATGTCCCATTTCATCAAAAAATGTAATGTTTGGGTACCACTCACTCAAACCAAGTTAATGTGGAAAAAATTTGCCTACCAAATTTGAGTCGGATTTAGTGGCTCAAGACAAAGTTAATGTGGCAAAAATTTATCCACCAAAGTTTGGGGTGGGCTCAGGGACAACATAGGACGGTACTACTAACCATGCACACATAAATCTTATTACAGAATAGCTTTTAGTCTACTTTTGAGTTGATCTTTTGACAAGTTAACATAAAAAACAGATGTTAACAAGGGTACTCATGCGGTTTAAAAGAGCAGTTAACATATAGTTCGTTCAACTAAAAGGTAAATAAATTAAAGTGTTAGCGTTTCTACTGCTTCTACGGTTAAAGCTGAAATTAATGAGAGATGGAATTTCCGGAGAATCGAAAACACCGGTCATGAGTTGCTGTAAATATATGATATCTGCGGACCTCCTTCGCTCACTTAGCGACTACATTCTTAATAGTTTTTAAACGATCCTCATAAGGAGGAAGGCTTAAAATGGCAGTTCCACTTAAGCCCCTTAGAGCAAACAGATCAAAACGTTTTTGGATCTTCTCTATTCGTTCAACATGCACATTGTAACTTGGGGACCAAACTTGACTTGCCTCCTCCAAGTGAGGACGCACTATAACATAACGCTGTAGTTATACTCATGTTGTTCAATTTTTGTGTCCATCATTTCATGAATTCAAGCATAGAAGATGCTCTTTTACAAATTAACCGTCAAAAGAGCGGTGTGGTGGAAAATAAGAACAGAAAATAAGAACTACCAACGACTTAAGTCATGTTACTATACTGTTCAAACGTAAATGTTGTTTTCATTGATAAAGGCAGCAGTATCGATCAGCTACTTAAACGCTGAAGCCATGTTAAACGGAGTGCAAAATGCATCTGCAAAAGATGCATCATATCCGTGTTAGGAATGGGTACTCTATTGTAGTTCGACAGCATGCGGGTTCAAACTCATAAATCAATTTGTAATTTTTAAAGATGCATTTTTTTGCAACCTGCATCTGTTAAATTGTTGCAACCCGCAACTGTTGAATTCTTAGATGAACGTAAGAAATACAATATTTTATTTTAAACTAAAAGATAAAATCTATTTTGCTTTAAAGTAACAAATTTGTATACAAAATCGTACTTTTTCCGTGCAACACGATTTTGTGTCCGTAACGTCACGCTGGTTAAAAAGTTATAACTTCCGTAAATATCACTTTTTGTTAAAAAGATGAGTACCATGTTATTGTGTTAACCTTAATACATCAGGTTGCGTACTCAAAATTTTTAAAAAGTAGACCAATTAGCTGAAATTTTGAAAAATGTAACACAACCTCAAAAGTCATGTCTTAAAAATGTCCGTGCGCCACGCCAGACAAAAAGTGCAATAACTTTCGAATGAAGCCATCAAGAACAAACATTTTTAGTGTTTCTGAAACGGGGCGTGTTAAGTAATAGAATAGGCTAAAAAGAATAACCACCAAAAGCCCATTCTGGAATTCCGAGGTAAATAAAGGGAGAAAAAATCGTACGAATGTCCGTGCGCCACACGTAAAAATGCCCTTATATTATTTCTTTTTAAATTAATTTTTGAAAAAAACTAAACAACTTCTGTTTCGTGAAGCTTTCCATTGATTTTTCATAGCATTTCTCTTGAAGCTCTTGTAAAATATTGATTTAAGTACAGTTTAAATTCTTATCTGAAGCCCATTGTATAGAAAGAAGCCCTTAAATGTTTCTCAGAATTTTTGTGGGATATTTTGGGTGTCAGTTTAGCAAAGATTCAGTTAAATTCTCCTTCGCTTAAAACACTTTCACAGCCCAGGAAACATAAATGTTGATTAATAAGGATTATGGCTGAAGCTGATCAATGCAAATAATTTCAAATAGTATAGACGCCATTCGGTAAATCGAATGACAACAAAAAATTGTGTTCATTATACAGAATAGTCAATGAAGATATTTTGCCTTTTGGTAAGTTGAACATTTGTTAAAACAGTTATTCGTTATATTGGACGTCTACTTCTATTTCAAACGATTTTTATCGTATTAGAATTTAATTTTGTAATTTATCACTTTCTCAGAAATTAATAAATTTGGCTGATCCGATTAACTTAATAATCAATCAAAACGTTTGCGCTACATTTTGTTTGGGTATGGTATAGTTCAGACAAACAAGTTGCCACACTTCCTTTTACATCCGTAATAAGTAACATGGTTCATGAACCCGAGTCTCCATGCATAGCGGGGAATAAGTGCATAAAACGATTTCCACGACCATTGCTTGCCAAAACGGTCAGTGGGAACCACGGATATTCCCTGTACCACCGTCGCTCGTCTAATAACAAAGGAGGATTATTCATGTTAAAAGTCAAAGGAAGAGATGTTTTGGTCGATAACCGAAAGATTTACCAATATAGCTCTCTCCTATCAAAAACATTTCAAACACACTTTAATGCGGAGTATTGTAATTTCATAAACTCGATAAAGTACGTTTATCAATAAGAACAGTTACATGGCTGTGTTTGATATTGTCGCACTGGATGCAAGCAACGAAGTGACGCGCTTTAGATTGGGGCGTTACATTAGATGCTATAGACAACTTGGAGAATTTGCTCATTCCCGATACACGAACAAAAACCGTAGAAGAAATGTCAACGCCAAAAATAAGGTCAGGCTGAACCAGACTAACCAGACGAAAGTGTTTTCAACTGATGCCATCATCTGCAATGAATAATGTTTCTAACTAAAACGTATTTTGGTTAATGTTTGTAGCCCCATTTCATTCGGAAGTCTGCGAGCTGTTGATGGTGTTTAATAGGCCACATATCATGATGTCTGTCATCGTATGAATTTGCTTGAAAACGACACTCATTGGGACTTGACACTTGCCAATCCAATTGTTTCTGCATCAGAACACCAAATACGAACACTGTTCGCCATCATCATTTCGAAATGTTTTTCTTCCAATTTCTAGCGATCTGTGGAACGAGTACAAGGCTGGAATGGCTAATGATGTTTTGTGGAGCATTCGCAGAACGGCAGGCAAGTCCAAAGTTGAGAAAAGGAGCCATTGTTTTTGATTGAGAACATGTGTTTACTCTTCCGTTGGCTCATATGTTGTGCAATTTGGGTATTACCGCTACAAGCCTCACATGTATGACGCTTTTAATAGTAAGTTAGAGCGTGAGCGAGACTATAGAACGTCACATTGATGAAGGTGATTAACAAAACAATTCGCATTACGTTTCTATTAGCATCAATCCGTTCAAGATCTAAGATTGCCTTGACAGTCGCTTTCTCTGGAATAGCTGTAGAATTGCTGAAAAGTGGTCGGATAGCGCATTCAACAGAGAAGTTGCCTTTAATTCTCCAAACTCTCGAGCAACTGCCTTACAATATCACAACAAATTCAGCGATGACATAAATATTAAAGAACCAGAGGCCCTCGACCGGCGACTTTTATCAAACATTTCCCATGATTCCACGATCGACAGTGGCCGATGAACTAAACGCATGCTTGAAGGTGTGACATTTTTGGCGATATGTAAAAAATTTGCAGTTGGCAACGAATATGCGAGTCGCACAAGAAAACGTTCTAGTACTCGACGAAGTCTTCAAACAATTGTTGTCAATTGGTAACGGTCATTTCGTTTCCACCGAATTTCTTCCAATTTAAGTCATGGAAGGAAGAGCTTATGACTTAAGTCTTCCCAAACACCGGCCGCAATTACTTAAATTCCGATTAAATGAGTGAGTGAGTTATTTTATTTGCCAAGAAAAAGGATGTTAACGATCTTAATTTCAGCATTCAGAGCAACATTGCTGAACAGATTTTTTTTAAAAATTCTTTGGATCTGCCCGGTCTACCACCACACAACTAACGACTGAAAGTTGGCCAATTGTCATTGTTCATTATGTTGTGTGATCTTAATCTACTTAAGTCATGCAATAGAACCAGATTGGCGGTGAAGCAGCTAAAAAACAATGTCATTCAAGCGACGATACTCAAAGGCAACTTCAAAAATGAGGATATACTAAATTTTTTCTGTGGGAGTAATGGGCGACAGATTTATTTTTTTTTAATTTCGCTCTATATCTAATATATTTCGTTAATTACTTTACACTACCATGCCATGTTTTTGTACTGCTTCATGGTATACGTTCATTTTGCCTGGTATGAACGTGTAACGTTAAATACCACACATTTTGGCTCCTAAAAGAGCAAGATAATATATTGTTTTCATTATTTCGATATAAGTCGCTTGTTTGATACCTCTTCTTTGATAAAGTTCTTTAATTTAGGTTTTTTTAACTGCCAATTTCGATAATTTTTATAAAAAATGTAGACCTATCTTGAAACTTACTTTCAAAATATGTAACGTTAAAGACCAAGAAAAGCTCGTTCATATTTAATGCAAATACTGTGAAAAAGTCTTGAAAAGTCGTCAACATAGTTTTGCTAATGGCAGATCTACTGTGTCTAATCTACTCAATTTTACAACATTTGGCCTAAGCTCGATTGGTTCCGGTTATCAAATTACCTGTATTTACATTGACTTGAGTAAAGTTTTTGAGAATTTACAACACAATTAATTTTCAAATCAATGAGATTTCTTCAATATTTTGTAATCTGGACTTAAACGTATCTGGCAGAAAGATCTTATAAAATGCGTTTCCAAGGCGTTTTCTTTTGCACTTGTTTCAAAATCAGGTATTCATAAAGGAAGACACTAGTTGATGCGTGTCCATTTCCTTAAAGTTAAACCCATAATCAACACAAAAACCCAGAAAAATTTTATCTCTAGATATTGTGCAATGTCTCTATAGGTCATTTTGCAACTATATTCGACCTTAATAATTTTGAATAATGTGGCGTACAAACCGAAACACATATGAAACATATTTTGCTGGAAAACCATTTATAATGATCTAAGCTATCTTAAGTTTTTTTTTATTTTTTTTTGAAACGTGCATGTGATAATTTTTAGCGGAATTTTTAACTGTAACGTGCTTCATGTTGGCTTATCGTAAAGTCAACTACAAATAAGATTGAAAAATATTGTGTAAAACATTTCTGTATATGCTTGGTTATTACTTGTTATGTCTGTGTTATCCCTGAGCCCTAACCTTTCTTTGGTGGGTACATTCTTCACATATTAACTTGTTTTTAAGCCACTATTATCCATAACGTTGGAGTACTTGCATGATTTATGTATCGCGACTTTTAATAGATTAATGCTAAGAAAATGTAAAAAATCTAAAATTTATTGTTATTGCATGTTGAGAAATAAATGTTACTTTGACCAAAACACTCTTGTTTGCATTCGAAATCCCTGGATTTTTCAGCCCATGTGGCAAATTATTCTTAAATTTTTTCCATTTGGGCAGGAAAAAATGTCTTTGGATAAAAACCATTTTTCGAGAACAGTTATTTCAGTATGAACTGTATCTTAAAACATGGATCTGACGGAGACTTTCTGCTTTATTTTTTAACAAAGACTGGGTTATGGATATGCATTAACAGTACATACATAATATATGTTTAAAATATTTTCATTCGATCGTGAAGTGATCTGTAGCTTTGTTATTTGTTTGTGATAAAGTAAGCAGTAATCCAGTAAATAAAATACACGATATATTTCTCACTAAAGAAATAAATAAGTTATTATGTTTTTGAAATTGGCAAAAAATTTAAATAAAATGTTATTAAATTTATTTTAGATAGAAAACTCCAAAATTTAAAAAATGATCAGGTGTTCTTTTCGCACACGGTTAAAAATTTTGGACTAGTTTTTAATCCAAACTTTGGTTTAAAGCAATTTTTCATCCTAAAAGTACTATTTTTTATTCCATATTTTAGTTTAATTTTTTTTAATCCGAAAAAGTTTAAGTTTAAGACTATTTTTGGACTACAAATTTGTAGTATCAGGAAAACGTATTTATCTTATTTAATAGCTGAATTACAATGTAGCAGTGGCAGAGACAGCAGCTGTGTCAGTGGCAGCGGCAGTGATCAGCTGTTTCGTGTTTTACTGCCTGCAAATTACAATCCAGCCGTGGCAGCGTCAGCATCAAGAGCAGTGAATGTGGAATTTTTCTTAGTTGTTTAATTTTTTGCATGTTGGCAGTGAATTTAGAAATAGGGCGAACTTCGGCAGTACTGCTTACTACCACTGCTGCTATGTAAATTTTACCATTGAACAACAGTATTCCTAAAGTAACAGCTGATCAATGCCACTGCCACTGACGCTGCCACTGCCGCATTGTAATTCAGGTATAAGATTGAAAACTACTACTAGTACGAAATTTAAGCTAAATATAATTGTAAATGTTGTTAAAGCATCCGAAAGCTATTTTTAATAAAATGAAACAAATTGTTTATTAAAATCTGAACCAAAATATTATTTTATACATTATTACAGTAAACAGTGTTTAAACCTTTGTGGATGAAATAGTAATCCCTTTTCGGATTACAATGTTTTAAACTTTTTTGGACTAAAATCTAATCCTTTTTGTATTATAATATTTTAAACTTTCTGTGGATTAACAATTATTCCTTTTTGGATTAAGAAATTTTAAACTTTTTGCGGATTAAAAATAAATCCTTTTTGGATTGAAAAATTTAAAACTTTTCATTGGATTAAAAAATAATCTTTTTTTGGTCGTGTCCTATATGTAATCCAAAAAAGTTTAAAATTAAGTCCAAGATTTTTAACCGTGCAGTTATGATTTGATGGCTGATTTTAAAACATAGCTCAGGCTGTGAATACACAGACTTCTAAAAAAAGCCATGCATTTTTCAGGGTTAGAATTGAAACTATGCACTTAGAATTTCAACTCCAAACGGTGTTTCCAACACAATTCAGTGTGAATTAAATCCGCATGAGCGGAATTCAAAAACCGAACGGAATTAAATTTTGAACACCAAAGGGTGTTCAAGTGTTTTATCCACTCGGTGTTCAAAAATTATGCATTAAGGAAAATTTCTTTGCGTTTTGACAACTTATCAAAATGAAAAGATTGAAGTTATCCGATTTTGGTGATAAATTTGTTATGAATGTGAAATCAGTCGTATTGAACGAATTCAAAAAAGGTACACTATGTTCTCTTACGCCGTAGTTTTTCATTTGAGAATATGCCATCTTATGATGAGGCGCTGCAAACTTTCAGGCTTGCAAAACTTGTCGCAAAGAAGGCAAGCACAGAGCGTTTTATTTATCTAGCGCATTTTAGATAGCAGCATACATTGTCCTGAATTAATTATGGCATGAATGAGCCGATATCTAGATGCTTAGTAAGTTGCAGTTTAATTGCTAATAATATTGATTTTAGTAATAATTTTTATGTTTTTAAAACTAATGTTTTTTAAATGTTTAACTAACTTTCACTTGTATTATGTTAATGTAATTTATCTCTCGTTATTGTTGGATATATTCTTTGAAATTATGAAATAGTATGTAAGATTTTTAATCAGTAGACTTAATTTAAATAAATAAATAAATTTTATTTGAACTCCGTTTATATAGCTGGCATGGAGGTTAAGTGTGTGGCTTAGCATGCTTGGAGCCCGGGTTCGATCCCCAGCCGCGGCGAAAAGATTTTTCAATAAAAAACTTTTTCTGATCGATCACCACCTCTCTGCAGACAATGGCAAACCTCAGAGAGTAAATAATGCCATGTAAAGCTTCTTGAGAACATGCACTTAGCCGTTCGCAGTCGGCATAAAACATGTAGGTCCAGTTCTCGGTCAATTGTGTGCAAACATTTAATAACACACACAACACAATTGATCATAAGAAGCTCGGTCAAAGTCCTTTCTAGGGCTGAAATGGCCAATTTTTTTTTGTTGTTATAAAGCTCAAAATTTGAACTCCGGCGAATCGGAGTTTGTCAACACCTATCGGTGTTTAAAATAATTTATTTTTTCTGGTTCTCGGTGTTTAATATTTTGGAAAATTTTTAAGTGAGCATGAGTTCAGTTCAGAATCATAATATTCAGACCAGAATTCATAACTGCACACTAACAAATTTGTATAGAATTTTTACACCGATCGGTGTCACAGGGAGTCCTACACTGTTCGGTGTTAAAAAACACCGTGTCAAAGTGCTAGAGTAAGTGCATATAAGTAAATATCCGATCGGATGTTTGTGTTGAACACTGTTAAGTGTTTATTTAGAATATTGAAAATAATAATTGAAAATACTGAAAATAATAATTTTTAACACCGAACGGTGTAATTTTTTAATATTTACAATTGCTATAAAAAATAATGCCATGACAAATTAAATGGCAAACATGTTCGAAAATAGATTTCGATTCAGTTATGTTTAAACCTTTTTTTATAACAATGGATTTAAATTTAAAAAAGTCGAATGAAAAGTTTTGACGTCAGTTTTTGCCGAAACTGCTTTGCCGAACATGACTTATAATTCCAGATTTTCATTTTCAGTCTTGTGAAAATTCAATTTTTAATATGTTTCTCAATGATAATGTGATTTCTAAGTTGTTTTCTTCATTGATTTTCTTATTTCACACCGATCGGATAAGTTTGTCATTTCACACCGGGTAAGCGGTGTAAATTAACACCGTTCGGTGTAAAAAATGTAAATATCCTCTCACCGGTGTGAATTTATTTTTGAATTTTTTTAGTGTGTGAACATTGAAAAAAAATAATACTTAATTTCAAATCTGAAGCTGTGGATATTTCTGTGTCGACAAGGAATTTTTCTGGTTTTCAGGAGAGCATTTTAAAGATTAAAACCACTGCCTAAAATTAGGGAACCCAGACTTTTGCTGTCTAGATTTGATGACCTCAAGCACTTAGTTTCCAAGATACAATCATACAAATTTGCATACTATTGTATTTTCTTGCGAGGAATGCAATGAGGTACTTTATTAGTACCCAACTTTGTTCTAACTAGGTTTAAGCGGTTATTCTTTATCGACACAGATTTGTGTGAAATTTTCAGGGATGAACTGTATGTGTGTCAGATCTGAATTCCACCTTGAATAGCCATAACATCTTCGATTAGATAGTTTTAAAACTTTTTGTTGACAGTATCAAGATTCTGATTTGATTTAATGCGTAAGATGAAAGTACATAAACATAAAATTCAAACTTTAATAAAAGTGAGGAACATTTGGCCTTAACTAAAAAATATACTTCCTTAACATAGGCTAGAGGCAAGTGATCCCAAATAGAATCGTATTTCATGCTGTGTTGTTATTTTCCGGCATTAATGTTTGGCACCCAAAGAACCACAGAATCCTTCAACATAACTGTGAATTCTCCCAGTGCCAAGTAATAACGCCGTTAAATTTTGCAGCAATAAAAATTGACAAAATATGTCAAATGGCGCTTACCTGGTAAAATTACGCAGTTATTGTTGGCAGCAGCTTTATTTGGCGAATGTGTAGCGGTGGAGCAGCACTTTTTTTTTAAATGTTCACTTTATGCGTTTCAAGGATCACAACAAATGATCTCGTCAAAAATTAAATCAATTTAAAAATAAATAAAAACACTTAAAATAGTTTTTTTCTTTGCTTGTCAGCAACTTGATTGTATTAGATATGAGCTGCTTGTGCAGTTTTACTGCTAATGCTGTTGTGCACAGGACATGTTAATCCTTTGAGCTATGCCAGTGAACTAAAAATCTAACTTGAACTTTTGCTCCGAATTCCACACGAAAGCAGGCGAGGCGGACTCTGACGGAGAAGTTATAGTTTCTGTGTTGTTTTTGTTTTTTTTTTTATTATTTTAGCCGGAAGTTATTTCTTCTAGACGCTAGCCACTAGCTCTGTTCC
This sequence comes from Tetanocera ferruginea, assembly GCA_958299015.1. Classification (NCBI taxonomy): domain Eukaryota; kingdom Metazoa; phylum Arthropoda; class Insecta; order Diptera; family Sciomyzidae; genus Tetanocera; species Tetanocera ferruginea. Next base: position 34,574,881 of record OY282644.1, on the reverse strand, counting down.
AGCTTGTTTTCGCAAAATAGCTTTGCTATAGTGTTGTCCTTGTTCAGCAGAGTGGCGCATAGCGTGCACTTGTTCTGCGATCGGCTCAAGCAAAGGTAAATTTTATGTAAATTCCGGCTAGTCCAGGCGAGAGTTAATGTGTCGCGTTGTGTTGGTGGCAGCCTAGTTGAAGCGCGTTGTCAGGGTTTTGCCTAGCTAGCTGGTTCCAAACAATGTTACTTAATGTCCTTTTTGGTAACAACGGCAAGAACTAGCAAACGTACTACGTTACGTACTTGTATCCTTGACGACGAGTGACTAACTAAAATTTTATTTGCTGCTACACCGAACTGACAAATACCAAAAAAAAAATACAAACACCCCGACAGAGACGGTACCGTTGCGCGTCGAGGCACTTGCCATGGAACCCCTCCTGAAAACTAATGGCTCTTGTTTGTTGGTGAGCGGCAGCGAAGGGCAGGCTAGGCGGCCAAGAACACATGCTTGCATGCGGCAGTGGCATGTGGCATGAGTAGCATGAGTAGCATGTTATGCCAGGAATTGCCGTCATCGCGCCAACATCGTCAAGTCATGCAGAGCTCAAACGCAGGTAAGAAACTAACGTGCTTGTTGTTGTTGTTGTTATAGTTAGCAATAAAACGGCGTAGCACAGCCAACGTACCAACAGCCGCTGCCACTTTTTACCACTCTTTAACCTACCAATTTCGTATTGGTAGCAGCAGCGTGTGAGTGTGTCTGTTGTGCGTATTTCTGTAAGTGTGTGTGTGTGTTTTTTTTTTTGTTAGTAGAGTTTTCGTTATCGTTTGCGTTGTCCAGGCTTCTTTCTCCGCACCAACCAACCAAGCCCTTAAAAACGTGGAGACAATGAGCAAAAATGTCGCGGAACTACCACTGAACAACAACCGCGGCGTGTTACCACCAAATCGAACTTCCTTCCCCTGTTTTATTTTTTTATACATCAAGAATTTGCTGACTTGTTTTTGCTTTAGTTGTTGTACTTGTAGTTATAGTTGTTTGTTTAAGTGAGATTTTCAGATAAAAAAAACTTGTCTGGCGCGGGAATAGTTATTGCCAAGGCACAGCTATATATATTAGCGGTACACATTTTTTGACTATGTGTGCCTTGGCTACACTAGTGGTCAAGCAAGTGAACATTTTTGGTAAATATTGTTAAATGTCCTGAGCGGCGGGGATCATGTCAATGAATATGAGCAATATGAAAAGCAGCCTTAACTCAATCAATACCAACAGTACAGAGTGAAGTCTAAACAAGCCAGACGGTTCTGCTCATTTAAGGCTAATATTAATGTTTATAATCGAAATATACGGAGTTACCCTTGTATTAAGTTCAGAGGTCTTTCAATCCTCTTTATGACAAACAGCTTTTTATATCGACAACTGAAATTGTTAAAAAGAGTTCAAAAGTTTCTCAGCCAGGCATGACCTGTAGATTTCATACATTTCAAACGCTTTTAAAAGCAGTCTTTGCTAGTGAGTTCATATTTTCTATATACAGAGTTATACACACATCCTTTTTTGAAATCAGTAGCTCTAGCCCCATCTATCTTTGTTTTTTATATTTTCAGTTTGTGTTTATTTTGAATCAGTGTTTTTTATTGTTGTTTTTAAAAAATCGTTGCACTACACATGAGTTGAAGTCCCACCTCGGTCATGCCACTCAGGAGATTAATGACTCGACTTGCGTAAAATCAGCATTATAGCCATTAAGAGTCCTTGTCATAATCGCCTTGGTGTTTATTAAAATTATATCTTTGCTTTTAATCAAAAGCAAGTCAACTCAATCGAAATCGGACACTGGCACAGTGTGGCTTTTATCAATTCTAGAGAATAAAAATTTAGATTACTAAATTTTTTAATTTTTTTCTGATATTACTTAACTTAAAACTTAAAACTTTTCGTGTTATAGACAATTGACTCTCTTTATGTTAATCTTTATTTTTAGGTCGGTAGAATGTCTCAAAAAAATATATGAACCGATTTCACCTTAACTTTGCACACTTATTTTACGTACTTAATTCTCGATTCTGAATGTAGAATTTTTTCTGAATCACAACTTATTTTTTTAATTAAACAAAAAGAACAGTTTTGGGCAAAATTGAGTTTTTTATTACACCTTTAACAAAACCTTAAATTAATATATTGTTAATTTCTGCATTCAAATCCAAGAAAAAATTTTGATGAATCATGAGTAATCCTAACTATCGCATGGACATGTTTTTTGAGGTGACTCAATTTTCATCTCTACCAATGGTTTAATTGCAATATTTGTATGCCCCCATGCGCACTGCGTAAGGGATATATTAATTTTGTCACGACGCACAGTGTGTCAAAATCGCGAAAACTGCTATTAAATAAAACCTTCATTGGATTTGATAAATAAACCCTTCCAAATTTGGTACTTGTGAGGCAGCTTATTTAAAATTTAAAAAAAAAAGTATAAAATTCAAAATGGTGGACCCAATGTGGCGGTGCATATTTTCCAAAATATAACATATTGCAATATTGTTATTATTATTATTGCAAATCGCGGCCACAGATGGCATATCAAAATAAATATTCCAGCCAAAAACTACTCACCAGAAAAAAGTGCTTCCAAAAGAAGGTAAAGTGGAAGAGAAAGTCGTGAGTTTCAGCCCTTCTACTTTCATACCCAGAAGGCATTCTTTTAACATATGCATGTCATTGGGTGGAATGGTTTTCTTAGTCTTCTCTAGAAGTACTTCTACAAATTTCAATGGAAGATTTTTTTTGAGGGTTTCAATGAAAGGATTCTTCTAGTAGGTATTTTCCAGGAAAACTTTAAGAAGGCATCCCATGATTCAGAAGACATAAAACAAAATGCTTCTAAGAAAATATTTATCCATTGCCTTGCACAAGCCATGCTATGGAAGCATTCTTGGAAGCTATTCAAATAGCCTTTTAGAAGTTTGTGAGAATGCCTCTTCAAAGCACTTTTCGATAAGCTTGAGGAGAAGCACAATTGGATTTTAAGAACGTCTTCTTGCAGCAGTGTATCTAAGAATGCATGTCAAGATTGTATCAAAAATTTTGTTGGGTACTTAAAGGCCCAAAATGGCAACCAAAAATAAATTTTATTTTTTTTTTTTTATATTTTTCGAATGTAAAACATTGTAAAAATATTCTCAGAGAGTCTTAACGGGGGACATGACATTGGCCGTTTTTTGAAATTGACTTTTTTATAATTTTGTATTTTTGTAAATATTCTTAAGATTCTAAGAAAAAAGATTTCATGAAAAAAAAAAATTTAGTTTTTATTTTTCCTTGCATTTTCTTTGTTCACAAACTTTGAACACGTTTATCTCGAAACCATGTTTTTCGTACTGGTTGCGGCACTAGCGGGTTAATTTTTTGACGAATTTTTTTATTTTTTTAAACTTGATTCGCTATCGTATGAAACGAGCTTTTTTTTAAATTTTTGTTCGGTTTCTTATGAATTTTTTAAAGGCAATATTTTTTCGAAAAAACACGCTACTTACAAATTTGGAACATAACCAAAAATTTAAAAAAAAGCTCCTGTCATACGATAACTAATTTTGTTTAGATTTAAAAAAGTCATTTTTTTCCAGATCGGACAATTTTTGCGACTCCCAGCGCTGCAACCACGAGGCCCCGTTTTATTCTCTGCCGCCAGTTTGGAGCTCTATAAAACCATGTTGGAGTGAAAAATATATGTTTGTAATAAAAATGAAAAAATGTTTTTTTTTTGACTGATTTATGAATTTTTAAATAAAAGGTCTGTTTTCTCTGCCGCGAGTGTCCCTCCTTAAGTCAATTGAATAAAAATTAATGGATTTATTAACACAAACGTCCGCAGAGAACTCGAGAAATGTACTACTTCTTAAACTTTAAACACGTTTTTCTCGAAACCGGTGGAAAGGATTACTCGAAAACTATTCCAAGGATCACTACCAAATTTTGTTAACTTGTTAAGCAAATACCCTTGCTAGTCTTAATGCTTCGATTCTTATTTAAGAGAAATCGTTTTTCGAAAACAGTTACGTTTTTAGGTGATCTATATATTCAATATGTATCCATACATGCAAATACAATATATTTATTATATCTTTAATATCTTCTGGTGGCTACACCCAGAAAAAAAATCGTGTAAAAATAACACTTTTTTAACACTAAATCATGTTATTGCAATTCAACACGATCAGTCATGTTAATAATTAACACTTTACATAATAATTCAAGTCTGTTAAATGAACGTTTGTGCAGAGCGCAAAATCACATTAAATGGCTTCTGCTGAACAGAACATTCAGAAAAGGGGCATTTTGTCACTTAATTCGTTCAACAGCAACATTATTCGCACTGTCTTTTCTATGGATGCAATGAGCAAATCAACACTTTACTCATGTTATTTTTTAACACTGCATAATACAGTGTTAATCTTTAAAAATTGTTGTTGTTTTGCCAGTAAAAATTATCATGTTAGATTGACAGGAGCCGTGTTGAAAAATTTTGCCTCATTTTTCCCTGGGTGTAATATCATCAGTTTTTTCTGAGGAAGTACTGCATTATTGTTGTAAATTATTGTGGTAATTTATTGAATATATTTTTACAAGTTCATATCCATACAGTTTAATTTTTTTGACTCTTATAATGTTTGTTATATAACCTCTAACACTATTTTTTTTCGCTGTACAATAACTTAAATATTTTGAGATGGAAAAGCGACAAGTGTTTCCTGCAACTTGAGTAAGTATGCTGCATACTCCATTGCGTTAACTTTCTTCGATTCCAATGCTTTAAGAATTCCTTGTGAACGGATTATCCTGCTTGTGCGGACCAGATATCGAGTTCATTTCCATTAAGATGGTCCACAAAATGAGTAACGTATTCCAGTGAAAGTTCTGTAGCTTCAAAAGTTTTTTTAAATTCTAAATGATACTCTTTAATATTGTCATCTTTTTGAATAGAAAAATTGCAGTTAACTATCTAGTTCACACCCTGCAGTATTTGGCACTAGTATAGTACTAGCGATTTCACTCACTAACCCCTAGGTTGCCAGTTCTAGTTCTTCTTCAATCTACTTTCTTTGCATTCAATTGGCGAATTTAACGTGAAGATGTCATAAGAAGGAGTCAATTGCTACCATTTACATTCCCATTCTCTAGCCAATTCACTAGTGCTATAGGGCAAGCTTATTTGCTAGTCAGCAATATAAAAAAACTAAAACCTAGCCATTGAGAAATCAATCTTCAGTTAATTTTTTTTTTTATTACAATTTTGTATTCACTTGTTCAAAGAAATTGAAAAGCCTCATATATCATGTTTTTCCGAAATAGTTGCTTTGAATTATATCGGTCATTTTCATGAGAGAAAGAAGTAAAAAACATAAACAATAAGCAGTACGAGCTTGAAGTTGATTCAACTGACCCAACTATGCATTACCTGGGGTCAGAAAAGAAGCTAGTACGAATAGAACTAGTGAAATAGCTATTAATAAGTAGACAATTGGCTACTCTCAATACTGGAGGCAGTTTTGAGAGCATTAAAAAATTTAATATATAAGTCTCCTTGAAACGTAACTAATTTTTGAAAAAAAAAAAATTCGAGAAAAATGCACTTGATAAAACCTGTTTACTCCGGCGCTCAAAGAGAGATGATCACTATCCACTCATATCTTTAAAACGAATTGAGATTTTTGTTTAAAACTTAACATATATTTTAAGTGTTTTACTACCAACTTATGACCCCCTTAAACGAACTCATTGGATTCTAAGACCAATTGATTCTGTATCTGCAAGTGGTTCTTCAATATCTACAACTCAGATTACGTCGACATTTCAGGTTAAATAAAAATTGCATCTGAACACCGTGTAGTGAAAAAATAAAGCTTTGTTTTTGTAAGTTTTGTCGAAAATTATTACAGAATTCAAAAACGAATATAATAAAAAATCTTGTGAAAAATAGATTTCTGCGAATTTCATCACTTTTGCTTTTCAAAATTTTATTTGCGGAAAAATTCCTTGTCTGTGGAAAGTCCGACCTTCAAAACAAATTAAAGAGTTACTATACATTTTAAATTCAACGAAATTTTTAAAGGTTTGTGACAGTTTGCAAATTATATTTCAAATGATACCAAAATAATTTAAAGCATTGAGACTGTTTTCTTAGTTTTTTCTGTTTTCTCAATTCAAATAGAAATATGAAATCTTTAATATATATATCTTTATATATAAGATTTTATTTTTGCAACAAAAATTTTTTGTAGACTTTTTCATTTATTTATATGAAATAACTCAATATCTTAGCATTTTGTCTTTATTCTAAAAGTTTGGCTTTTAAAACAAAAAGTCATCGATTCTGTAGTTAATTCAAATACAAATGATGTTTGTACATCTATTAATGATATAAGATTAATGACAACGTAATTGTCTACCAGCACATGCCATGCCAGCAATTAATGATCTTTTTGGAACAGAGCATATAACAATAATATTAACTGAAGTCGGCGTATTTCTGAAAGGTACCTGTTCGTTTCTTCCCTTAGTATTGCACTGGCTGGATCTACCGAAGCGTGTCATCTTAAAAAAAAAATGCGTCAGCAGGTGAGATCATTACAGAACAGAGAAGAAAGACGAATTTTTAAAAGACGCGTGCGGCATCAAACTGTTCGATTATTTTTTGATCTTCTGTACAATATTTTGAATTTATGTAGTTTTATCATATCGAAATATCTGCATTTTGAAGCTTGTATTTAAAAAACAAGGTATCATATCGAAATATCTGCATTTTGAAGCTTGTAAAACAAGGTACTCAGAGTATAAGTGAACTTAAGTTTAATATTTATATTTCGTGGTAGCTACTTACTTGGTTGCTGTTATATATATTTAGATTTCGGCTTAATTACACAGTGCATTTAGAGATTAGCAAAGGAGATTTGACATTGTTTTCGTTATTTACAAGAAGAGATATTTGAAGAGCTGAAAACAATACCAAACTAATTAATTTTAGAGGTGATTCTAAGCTAAGCCATAATGTTATTGATTAGGGGTTCCAGGCACGCTATCCCGTGATCCCGAAAACCCGGGATTCCTGACTTTTTCCAGTCCCGAAAGTCCCGGGATTATAAGTCCAGAAATCCCGGGATTTTCAGGATCCTGGAATTGCGTTTATATTTTTGGATTTGGTTGATTTTTCCGAACTTTTCCATTAATTTAGAAAAAAATAAAAGAATATATATAAATTTTATATAATTTGTTTTCAGATTCACTGTCAAATAATCAAAAGTAATTATCAATATTGCTTACAACTCTTTTTGGAGTAATGGCAATTGTGGCGTTTTTTTATTTCTTTGGTCAAATTTGTTTTTTGAAAATAATATATTAACTTTCCAACTAAATATATGAATTTATTTTTATATTAAAAAAAATTGTTTTTTCTCTGTTTTACAAATTCCGGGACTAATCCCGAGATTCCTAACTAACAATCTTGAAATCCCGAAATTTGAAATCAGTCCCGGAACTGGAATCTCTATTCATGATACCAATCCATAACGTGATTGTTTATCAAAAAATCAACACGCCCACTCGAGCATAATATTTTATGTGATTTTTGGATCATTTATCAAAAAATTTATATGCCCACTGCGTCCAATATAAGCAATTTTTGGATTGTATATTAAAAAATTAAAATGCTCACTTGAGCCCGATTTATGTCAAATACCAACAAATAAAAAATATAAGACATTTTATTTAAAAAAAAAAACAAAGAAAGAATGACAAACAAGCATGATAAAAATTATATTTTCATTGTCCAAATTAGATATATCTGATCCAATGCGGGAAAAATATCAAGATCGGTTTACGTCATTGATATTTTATTTTTGGTGAACAAAAACAACAACAACAAAATTAATTTTTTTTTTGCAAACAAGCTCAAGATTACACTTTTTAAGCACCATTTTTTTAAGCACAATTTCTGGCATAAATTGCGAACGTGAATAGCTTGTTTTGAGATGGTTTTGAGCTATATTAAGCTGATTTCAGTTATGAACGCTTTGAGCTTGATTTTTGCCCATTTTTTTCTCTCCGTGTGCATAGTTTCATAACCAAAATTGACCTTCAGACTTATAAGCCCGTGACTCTGGCTTAGAGTCACCAATTGTTGACTACAATTTCGACACACAATTGCAAGCAAACGGTTTCTTCTACTCAAGTGATGTCTGATAACAAATTTTATATAAAACTAAAAGGAACCTTTTTATGAATAATACAAACTCGTACTACGTCTAATAAATCAATTTTTTTATTAAAAACACCCTTTTTTTAAGCACGGAAGAAGAAACCTCTCATAACTTTTCGACTAATTTAAATAGGATATTATGACATTATATATCCACGGAAAAACTAAAGGTTGTTATGAGCTCTGCTTTGAGTTTCAAAACCATGGATATGGAAAATAATTTAATATATACGACGATAATGGCAATTGAATTCTGCAAAAAAAAAATTGAGCATTCAGCAAGAGCCTGTCTGGTAAAAGCTCTCAACAAATTCTGTATTTTCATCATATTACTTAACTTGAATTTATGAAAGAAACTCCTATAGATAAATCGACCACTATTAAGTCGGTCTATTTCGACCTAAGCCAGAGGTGTTGTGGCAATGATTTAGATAACAAAATCACAAAAATGTTACTTCGATTGCGACTAAAAAAGAATAAATAGCAAAAACAACAACATATGAATTCTGAGCTAAAAAAGTTCTAAATTATATTTGCAATAATAAAATTAAAAATGTCATAACAAAAACTAGCCACCATTTTGAATGTTGGCTGCGAGAAAATACCAATAAAATACCCACCGGGAAAACAGCCAAAATGGTCTTTTTTGCATAACCTAATAAGCATTACATGTCAGATCTTAAAAAATTATATGTCGTTGAAAAGGGCTTAACAAGCACTACATTTTCTCTTAAAGTCGTTTTGACTTTTGAGGTCATATTGAACAAGTAAGCCCCGTTAGTCCGATTTACCCACCCTTAAATTTATTTTTTTTTCTCATAAAATTAAACTCCTTCAAATTTGTTTAATTTGTGTTAAAAGAATTATTTACTAATTTTAAAAACAAAGAAGTTGTAATGTTCTATGTTATAATGAATTTATGTTCTTTGACTAAAATAAAAGTTAATTTTTTATAAAGAAAAAAAATAATATCAAATAATTGAACTATTATAACCGAATCGAATAATTTGTTCGCTGGAGCGTCGTAAATCATGACCTAGTCAGCGAAGCCGTTCAATTTTAATACGCTTGATCATATTGATGTCGGGATAACCGGAATACAATACAGCTCTGTGTTCCATCGTATTTGATACTCGCCATTGACGTAGATTGTACCATAGATTTTGTGAAAAATTTTTCTCTCGAACGCTTTTTTCATCAGTGCTATTCAACGTCCAGGTTTGTGATGCGAATTGTAGGACGGGCATGATTATTGACTTAAAGAGCGTCAGTTTTGTTTATTGAGAGAGAGTTCTGCTTCTCAATTGCCTACTGAGCCCAAAGTAAAACCAGTTGGCGAGAGTTATCCTTAGTTTAATCTCATTATTGATACCATTGGAAGAGTTAATGCCGGGTCCGAGGATATAAAACTTTATATTTTAAATAACATAATATTGTTTTAATTTTTTTGCAAATGTGACAACTTACCCCACCTACTATATAATATCATTTTTATATAGTAGTTTTGTTTTATAAACATAAATGAAAAATCCACAAAAATCGTAAACGACTTACAAACCAGATTCAATATTTGTATATATTTTTGTCGTCAATGTATAAAATGCAAACGTTTTGAAAGTGATAGATATATATATTGCTGCAGAAATTATGCTTCGCAGTGAGGCAGCGATAACGATTAAGAAGTGCAACAACGAGGACTACGCATTGGGACAACTTACCTCACAAGTCGGGATGAAGGGTTCCTTCTATGACCGAAACCACATCATGCAGCGCTGTCTCCACTGATTTACCTACCTTAGGCGTGTTATGCAGTATAGAGCAGGGATGATATTTTGAGTGGAATAGTACTTTTTTGAGTACTATTGACTCTACAAAAGTACCCGAGTACCTTCATGCCGAAAAAAGTACTCTAGTATATTAAAGAATTTTACTTGAAATTTTGTCAAGAGTTAAAAAAAAAATCATTTTTGAAAATGAAGTCATAAACTAATTGCCAAAATTTTCGGCCAGTCATGTATTATTTGCCGTTGGTATTAGAAATGTTCCCAGAACAAGAACTTTTAAAAGAAAAAGTCAAAAATTTTCATTTAAATTCGCAATATCTTTGGTCAGGCGGCAAAGATTTGAAATTTTTTGGACCACATAGTAAGATCTTCTTCAGTACTACTATTTCCAACCATTTGTTTATTTGTAACTGCTGCATCAGCTAATATTTTAACGAAAAACATGGTTTTTGGATGTTTTTCGAAATGGTTTAGCTCACTGGCGGCTATCGTTATAGCCAAAAAATTTTGTGCATTCGTCTTAGAATCGATCAAAGTTAATTTTAAGCAATGAAAAACTTTTTTTTGCCCCATAGAGGTCGAGGCGACCTAATATACAGCCGTTGACAACTAATTAGAAACGATATCATACTTGCTGCACTTTACCTCACTGGACGTGTGTTTGGCAATGTAACGGTCTGTTTTATTTTTTTATTTCTTAATTTTCGTTTATCTTTTAACAATAACAATTAAACTGACTTTTCCTTAAGTAATTTATTGCAGCAAAATCAGTTTTAGTAGGAGAACATAATTTATTCCATTGACAGCTAATTACAAACGATTTGTTGACAATTAAGTTTTCAAACTTTTTATGCATAATTTCTGAATATTTCGATAAGATTTTATTATTTTGAACTTTTTACACATAATTTCAACAAAAAACTGTATGAGTAAAATTTCATAAAATGAAAAAAGACAAGATATGCACGCCAGGTACCCGCAAGGCAATTATTGAATTGAAGAGTGGTTGGCTATCATAGGGATCAATTCAAATCCTTAAATATTATGGTTTTCAATGCTATTGCTCATCTTCGACAATATAAAACCACGGAAAATGAACCACTCCAAAAAAAAACCTCGCAAAACTTCAGTACATATTGATCAAAAGATATTCCAACTATCACAACCTGATCCAAGGAAGAGCACAGCAGTCATCCAGCGTGAAATAGTGGAAGCTAAAAGCACGACTTTTAGTGGAAGCTGGCCTTCATGGAAGACTTGCACGCAAGAATCCCATGGTGAAAGGCCCGTACAGAAAACAACGTATTGAATTTGCCAAAGATCATGTATCTTGTCCGGTAAACCATTGCAAATACTGGTTGTGTGGAGTGTTAAAACAAAGATAAATTGCATTGATACTGATGGTAGAAAAAGTGTTGACGTCCAAAAGGCAATGAACTTGTTCTAAAGTACACTTCTTCTGTTGCTTAGCATGGCTGTGGATAGATCTTTGTTTGGGGAAAATTTTCTAGGATTGTTTCTGGCACAATGAACAACGAAGAATACGTTTATATTTAAGAATTGCTATGCTGCTTTGGGATGAAGACAATATCCCAGTGATTTGGTCATTCCAGCAGGATAATGACCCCAAGCATTCGGCAAAACTTACCAAAAAATTTTTTGATTAAATTGCTTTGACTTTTCTTGACTGGCCATCGTCAAGTCCTGATGTAAATCCCATCGAGCATTCATTAGACGATTTGAAAAATGCCGTAAGCACACTAAACGTAAAAAATTTGGATGATTTTTTTTTAGTAAGAGTCAAGGAAGCTTGGTGCGTTATTTGGTAAAACGATGCCAAGACCTTATCCTTAAAGCAAAGACGATGTGTTGTAGTTTTACAGCAAAAATTTTTCCAACAAAATATTATACCCTAAGTATCACTTTTGTTAAGTTTTCACATATTTTACTTCTTGTTTTTATCTAAATTTGATGTATTTTACAAGCGTTTCTAATTAGTTGTCACAGATATTTTTAAGGTTTAAGAATAAAAGTTTATTTTAAACCAACTGTACCATTAAAAACTTTTCAAATAGTTTTTTTGTTTTTAAGATATACTCGTGTAGTTGCAGAAATAAGCAAGTCAATATGGATAATTGAAAAGTTAAAGAAGAAATCGGAAGATGTCTTACAATAAAAATATCGTTTCTAATTAGTTGTCAACGGCTGTACATATTTAACGGGTTCTGAAGAAATCCTAATTATTAATTGTTCCTTTATGTGATAAATATAATAAAATTTAAAAAAGTATTGGTTTTAGTATTTATGTATTTATTCACATATCATTACTTAATAAAAAGAACCCTAAAAAATAAAAAAGTACTATTTGCCTTTGTAAAAAAGTACTCTCGAAAATGATCCGATATCATCACTGGTATAGAGGTAAGTATCGTTCAGAGATTCTCTTATGTGCGAATCTGTTATTCTCTCCAGCGTTTTCATCAGGAACGATGAAAGACTAATACGCCGTGGTCGTGCGTGCTAAGTGTGTGGTGGCGAACCAACGAATCCCCCCGAGTTCAATCCTCATATCGAGCAAAAGTTTTTCATGTTCAACATGAAAATATGTTCTTAAGCCGTTCGGAGTTGGCCTAAAATATGTAGATCCAGTCTCTCGGTCAATTATGTCCAAACATTTAATAACACAACGCAATTGATCACAAGAAGTTCAGTCGAAGTCATTTCAAAAACTGAAAAGGTAAATTTGTACATGTACGCTACTTTTAAAAAGACCTTTCATGATCATAAAGCAAAACCAATAACGTAATAATTGTAGCACTCTTTTCTAAAAAGTTAAAAACCGGTATATCTTGAAAAAAGAATGAGCTAGTCCGAATATAACCAGTTTTTACGGGGAAGTGCAGATGGAGGGAGGGTTCACTCGATAGGAAAACATAATTTTAAAATCAAATTTTAAAAATGCCATATCACAAAACCAAGAGGTCAGTAGTCAGATAGTTTTTTTATTAAAAATCACCTATTTTCTCTATGGGAGTCTGCGATATCTATCACAGTACTAATTGTATAAATAAATATAACAGTGTTTAAGGGTTAAGAGACCCTAGTGCAAAGTTTATTTTGAACGTTCCTTAAGTATTTTGCTCGGTTTAAATGGCATTTTCTTTATTTTGAAGTTCGTTGTTGGATGCATAAATTATTTTCCATCGAAAACGTATTTTGAAAGCTGCTAATGCGTCAGCGAGAGTCGTACCTGGGATCCCTCTTTTCATAGTTATTCAACGGTTCACCTTTTTAAATGCGTTCAGCCACGATCAGTAACCCTTCAGTACTGGCAATCACAATAAGTCTTTTAACGGTAATGATATCATGCATGAATAGTAGCTAGTGAATTCTAGTACCCGAGGTAATGTAGCAGGTAATGCAAATACATTTATTTCATTTGTGTTTTCTTCCACATAAACTGTATAACAAAAGGAATGATGAGTGTATAGCTCATGAAACAGCTAGTGAATTGTTATGCAGAGAATGGTAATGGAATCATTACCGGCAATGACATCCCCGTGTTAAATTCATGAGTGAATTGCATTGCAGGTAATCTGGTGGGTAACCAGTGGTGATTACCGATAGCTAGTGAACTCACTCCTTCGTCACTGGTGAGTCGAACTGGAGGAGAGCTTTATAACGGCTATAAGGCTCAGTATTTTTAAGGTATTAATTATTTTTCTGATAGTATATTGAACTATATAAAGGGTGATTTTTTAAGAGCTTGATAACTTTTTTTTAAAAAAAAACGCATAAAATTTGCAAAATCTCATCGGTTCTTTATTTGAAACGTTAGATTGGTCCATGACATTTACTTTTTGAAGATAATTTCATTTAAATGTTGACCGTGGCTGCGTCTTAGGTGGTCCATTCGGAAAGTCCAATTTTGGGCAACTTTTTCGAGCATTTCGGCCGGAATAGCCCGAATTTCTTCGGAAATGTTGTCTTCCAAAGCTGGAATAGTTGCTGGCTTATTTCTGTAGACTTTAGACTTGACGTAGCCCCACAAAAAATAGTCTAAAGGCGTCAAATCGCATGATCTTGGTGGCCAACTTACCGGTCCATTTCTTGATATTAATTGTTCTCCGAAGTTTTCCCTCAAAATGGCCATAGAATCGCGAGCTGTGTGGCATGTAGCGCCATCTTGTTAAAACCACATGTCAACCAAGTTCAGTTCTTCCATTTTTGGCAACAAAAAGTTTGTTAGCATCGAACGATAGCGATCGCCATTCACCGTAACGTTGCGTCCAACAGCATCTTTGAAAAAATACGGTCCAATGATTCCACCAGCGTACAAACCATACCAAACAGTGCATTTTTCGGGATGCATGGCCAGTTCTTGAACGGCTTCTGGTTGCTCTTCACTCCAAATGCGGCAATTTTGCTTATTTACGTAGCCATTCAACCAGAAATGAGCCTCATCGCTGAACAAAATTTGTCGATAAAAAGCGCGAAACACATTTCGAACCGAACACTGATTTTGGTAATAAAATTCAATGATTTGCAAGCGTTGCTCGTTAGTAAGTCTATTCATGATGAAATGTCAAAGCATACTGAGCATCTTTCTCTTTGACACCATGTCTGAAATCCCACGTGATCTGTCAAATACTAATGCATGAAAATCATAACCTCAAAAAAATCACCCTTTATCAATGAGTGACATTTGAAAACAATGTTAAACAATGTTAAATCTGTTGTCATATCAGAATATATATATTTTAATCACCAACTTTATTTAAAATAAGCCACATTGATGTAAAAAAATACTTGAAAATTTTGATTCATCTATAAAAAGATACAAAACTCTAGCCTTCATTAGGTTTTACTTTATTTCCATTAAATACTCTATAACGACAAATATTGAAGTATCCGTTTAAACAACTGCGTGGGTGTCTAGAACACAGAAATGTCAAGGTTCCAAGACTAAGAAAGTTTGCTTTCTGTACCATCATTTAGCTTAATGACCACAACATAAGTTGGAGTCATCGGTAGCAGTATATAAAGATGGATTAAAAAAACGACTTTATTAGCCTCTGTCCACAACATAAATAAAAATCTTTAAATCTTAATTTCATTGCTGCACCTATGATTGATTGTTCTCAACATTGACTGAATATATTGTCAACATTTGCTGGAATTATGTATAAGTTTGACTCACTCCTGCTGATGCTAATGAATGATATAAGTTTACTATTCAACGTTTGATATCAAGACAATGTGTAAACAGTGTTTGCTGGTCTTGGTTTTTTTTTTTGTTTTTGTATTTTCTTGTGGTCTTGAATAAAGCGCAAGTTGTTTCACACGACATCGTGCGATGCGCATAATTATACCAAAGAACCTTTGTACTATTGCGTAATGGGGGCTGTATAATGGACAGCACCAAGCGATCACTTTTTCGATATACGTCAAGGATAAGAAAAACAAAATGGCACGCAATGGCAGCAGCGCGACTTTCTACAATTTTCATAAGTCTGTGGAAATTTAAGGAAACTTGTCGGGTGGTAAATTAAGGTCGTGCCACAAAAGAAGCACATTTGGTGTGAACTGCGGGGTGAACTATGAACCTTTGTCACTTTGAGCTCGATTATGCTAATGATTGATTCGGTCGAACATGGTGTAGACGTGGTTCGCCTTAACGCTCCAGTGATTTTCACAAATGAACCTGTGCACATTTGGTGGTGAACTTGTGCGGGGATAATTTTTGCCTTGCGTATATGTTGGAAACAGATGTTAAATTTTTGTGTTTCTTAAGGTTTATTTTTAAGGCTCTCAACTGTATTTGACTCAATTTTTTTCATTTAATTTAAATAAATAAAAAAACAACGACTAACATTCGTATAGAATTAAGTCAAAAATCGATTATCTAACCGCAGGAATAGACAAAGCTTGCTTCAGGCTACCTCCACTACATACATGATCCATCAGCCCCTCTCTCGTCCCCTTTCAAATTTCAGCGTCGATTTGTGATATGGAAATAAATTTTTGATTTGTTTGTTGGTTAGTTGCTTATTGGCGCCCATGACGGCATAATGTCCTGAATAATTCAGTCATTGTACACGAAAATAATTACTTTAACACAAACACGACATAGCCACCAATTGCAGCACAAATCCACAAAACCTGCCGCTGCATGTCTGTATGTGTGTGTGAAAATTATACAAACACATGCAAATCGTTTCGGGCTTAACATGAAAATTTTCTGATTACATGGGCGGTATGTTGTTTTTTTTCTTGTTTTTTGAATTGAATTCCTTCCTTGACGCGTTCCATTTGATTCACTTTTTTTTTGTGCTTTTAATTTTTTCACGTGTGTTTGTAAAATTTTTTTGCCATAGTTACAATACTCGAAGCTTTGTTTGATTTTATTACCATGGATGGCGCCATCAGCGACTGGCAAAATGATATAACTTGGAAAAAAAAGAGAACTATTGATGAAAAAGGTATTGTTGGAATAGCTATTTTCAGCATGCAAGAAACACTTAGTAACAATGGGTCCATTTTGAGCTATATTAGAGCACATACTTGGAAACAATTTGATTTGCGATATGGTGCTGTAATGCAAAAAAGGTAGTTTTAATAGAACTCCTACCTTAGAGTAAAACATAAAGAAATGAAGAAAAGTGAAATAAGGCTAAATGTTAAAATTATAGCACAATTAAAAATGGTTATAACGGGTTTAATGGCATAATAATTATTTGTGTAATCCATATTATTTCGGCAACTGTAATTCCAGAACGGAATTGATTTGAAATTTGTTTTGTCAATAGTTATGTTTCAAAAATGATAGACTCTTATCAATGGATTCTGGTAGAACAGAAAAATAAAATCACATGAGTTTCGGCGAGTTTACTAGTTTACGTCTGAATAATATTTAAAAGATGTACTTAATTTAGACTAAATAGCAATTAACTAAAATAAGGTTCTTGCACCGTTGAGGTGCTTCCTTGTGGTAGTTTGGTCCATTATGAATCACTTATTTGTTTAATTCTGATTGTGGTACCCAACAAAGCTGTTTTATTTTTATTCATGACTATTGGATGTAACCCGGTGTTACTCGGGGTTGTGCCTCGAGCACAGAAAGAGGACAATTTTCAAAACTGCTCTCAGTTTTACGTTTTAAATTATCAATTTAAAATTTTGTAAATTATCGTTTTTTGCTCCCTCCTTCCATCGAAAGTGTTTAGTCAAATTTCCGTAAAACTGTACCTGCCAAACATGATGAAAACAAAAAATGACATCTTCAAAGTCTCTTCAACGTTAATTTCAACAAAAAAGCATATGAGAAAATAATAGAATATTATTCGTTTTTCAACGAAACAAAATTTGATATATTTTTAACGTTATTTAAAAAACGAAATAATTTTAATAATTTATTTTTCTGGCTCAACAAAACGAAAAATTTTTGTTGATTTCGTTGTGCATAACTGTGACAAATATATATCTCGCACAAAAAAATTCTCATTTATATAGAAAAATGTTTTGAAAATGAAAATTTGTTCCTATATTTTGATAAAAATTCACTATGAGAAGTATTTTCTTCAATAAAAACAAATGTTTTCTCAAAAATAAAGTGTCTTTTTCTCTAAAATCGAATTATTTTTATATATTTCTCTTTTTCGTAGAAGGTTTTTATCATTTTTAGAGAATTTTTAGGATCGCATTTGGAGAAAAGCATTGTCTGGAGCAAGGTCAATACCATTTTTCAGTAAATATTATGCCATTTTTATCATATTCCGAGAAACTTTTTTCTGAGTGCAGTTTGAAAAGTCATTTCGAGAAAAATGCGTTTTAAGTTTTTCTTAGCATGCATTTAAAATGCAATTTTATCTCAAAAACATTTTAATTTTAAAAAATCCTGCATCGATTCGAGTTTTGGATTGTCTTCGTTCAACCTCTGTTTTGGTCCATACTGTTTGGTTAATATTTTTTCATTTTATATAGCTTCTGCATTATTCGTTAAACTTCTTTTTTTTAGTCTTTGGTTCTTGACTTCGTTTGCCTTCGGCTCGTTCCTTGATTTTTGTCGAAAGAACTTTTAAAAGCATCGAATCTATTTCAGTAACAGATGCAAATGCCTATCAAGTTTCATCAAAATCGGTTCATCCATTTTGACATAAATGAGCCAAACATAGTTGATTGAATAAAGCGCTCTCTCAAGGAAGTTTTCTAAAATTTAAATAGCCTCAATTCTGTTGCAGGGTCAAGTTATTTCACATACCAAATTTAAGTCAAATCGGTCAAGTCATTTAGGAGTCATTGAGTCTTAACAATACACTACTTAAAGTGCCCTCTTGCAAAGTGTTTGTTATTTTTTATATTTTAAGTTTTATCTTGGGAGCAGTTGAACCTTCATACCAAATTTCATGGAAATCGGTTCAAGCGTTTAGAAGTTATTATAGAGTGCCACGCCCACATAATTCCGCCCAATTTTTTACCTATGCTTTATATTGGTTGCAGTTGAACCTTCATACCAAATTTCATTGAAATAGGTCCAGGCGTTTAGGAGTTATTGAGTCTTAAAAATGCACTACTTAAAGCGCACTCTTGCATAAGTCTTTGGAATTTTTTATAGCTTATGTTTTATTTTGGGAGCAGTTGAACCTTCATACCGAATTTCATTGAAATCGGTCCAGGCGTTTAGAAGTTATTATAGAGTGCCACGCCCACATACTTCCGCCCACTTTTTTACACCCCCTTTGTTCTTTCTCACTATGAAAGGTACTCGGTGTCTAAATTTCAGCTCAATGGGATAAACGGTGCGCGAGCCTATACGGAACAGACAGACAGACAAACATTTGATTTTATATATTAGATTGTTCCCGAACCATCTTGTGCTCTAAGTGAACTTTCTATATGTGTGGTGTGTTCACTAGCTCCACCAAATCTTTGAAAATACTGATTGCTGTATATTGTAGTCGATTATTCTGTAGATTTGGTCATTCATACAGAAGGAGGGTGATTGTTTCTGTTTGTTCCGGATCATTACAGCTTCGATTAACGTGCCACTCCTAGTGGCCTTCACTCCAATAGAGCTTCTCACTCAGAGACTTCTAGATATAATGTTGTTACTTTGGTAACTTAGTATGTGTTGGAATATAGACTGTTGTTCTGAAAACTTAATTTGTTGGATGGTATTTAACAATGAAATATGTTATTTCAACCTATGATTTGTTTGATATAACAGCATTTTTTCCAAGAGTGTGAAGATGCACCTTGCCAGTTCATCTGCTTTGTCATTTCCTTCTACATTGCTGTATCCGGGGACCCAGCAGAGAGTTGGTATTACAAAACAAATTCACAGTTTGATTACAGTTTAGTACTGTTCGGTATTTTGTCGTTTGGCATTCCAGTGTCTTGATGACCGCTCTGCTATCTACAAAAATTACTATCTATGTGGGGGTAAGATTTTTGCTGTGAATAACCTGTGCAGCTTTTTCAATCGCATAAATCTCTGCCTGAAAAACACTGCAGTGTTCAGGAAGTTTCACGGAGGGAATTGAGCGCAGGAATAAAGCATTTTGCACAGAACTCATTCCAAAATTAGACATGATATCATGCTTTAAAAACACAATTCTGGATATATTTTGTTTATTTTTTCTTTAATTCAAAACATTTCAGCTAGACACATAACTTTTAAAATTTGGCCGGCAGTGGCCGAAATTCTACCTTTTCACATATATTCGCTGTTGATTCGATGCAAAATTAATGTAAAAAACAATTTCTTTTTAAT
Organism: Tetanocera ferruginea; assembly: GCA_958299015.1. NCBI lineage: Eukaryota > Metazoa > Arthropoda > Insecta > Diptera > Sciomyzidae > Tetanocera > Tetanocera ferruginea. The sequence goes on along the minus strand of OY282644.1, from coordinate 34,555,089 downwards.
AAAAATTTAAAAAAAAAATTTATTAAAAATTTGCATATACAAAAAATTATCAAAATCGTAGATTAATTAAATTAACATTGAAATTGAAAATTTATTAACATTGAAAATTAGGTCCTCGAACCCGCCGGAATTTTTATTAAACCACTACATTCAAAACGCTCGACCACTAAGGCAATGAATTTCTATGCTTCTACACTCACAAAAAATACCTATCTTTCTGCGATGAAAAATTTCTCTATTTTGTATAATAGGATTTTTCTCTTTGTCGAATAAAATTTTGTTCAATTAGAATAAATTTAATAATTTGCGAGCATACTCTGGAGCAGAGACTATACCATTAGAGAAACTTTTTTATATTATTGTAGAGAATTGAACAAATTACAAGAAAAAAAATTCAAAAAAATATATTTTTGACTCCAACATGGTTTTATAGAGCTCCTGGTATTTATAAATTTTAACAAAATTGGTTATCGTATGACAGGAGCTTTTTTCTTAAATTTTTTAAAATTTTTGGTGATGTTGTTCCAAATTTGAAAGTGTGTTTTTTCGAAAAAAATATTGACTTTAAAAATTCATCAAAAAATTTAAAAAAAACTCGTGTCATACGATTGCGAATCAAGTTTATAAAAATAAAAAAATTAAATTTCGTCAAAAAATGAACCCGCTTGTGCCACAACCAGTACGAAAAACATGGTTTCGAGATAAACGCGTTCAAAGTTTGTAAACAAAGAAATATGTAAAGAAAAATAAAAATGCGCTCTCACTAATCCGGCTGTAACTTTTTCTTAGAATCTTAAGAATATTTACTAAAGTACAAAATTATAAAAAAAGGATACGATTTCAAAAAACGCCATTGTAGACGCCTGAAAAGTATGCATTCTTTGAATTTTTTTTTCAGAAATACTACGCAATAAATCAAGATTCCAAAAATGGGTGTTTATTATACATATCAGTGACTGCATACAATAATTTTTTAAAACGTTAAATTTCAAAATGGCGGCTGTGCAGCGTTTTTGGGATGACGTCTTCGTTTTTAAAGGGGTCCAAGGGCGAAGAAATAACTCCTGTTATTTTTAAGCAACAAAAATCCAACGAAGTTTTTTTAGTATATACATAAAATATCGGCTATAGAAGTACATAGGATATTTTTGATATATTGATTTTCAGCCAAATGGCGCACTTCTAAATTGGAAAATGAAAAATTTGCCTAAAAAATCATCACATTATTGTTAATAATAAATAAACTATTCAATATAAAAAAATTCTACGTACTTCCATAGACAGTATATTTTTCAAGATTTATTCAAGTTTCAAGTGAATCGGTTGAAAATTGTCTGAGTTATGTTTTCGGAAAACTTAAAAAATGCAGTTTTGAGATAAACGCGTTTGAAGTTTTGAGTACTAGAAGTGCCGACCAGGCGGTCTAGTACTAAAATTAAAAAAATCAAGTACTTAGAAATATTTCCTGGCCATTATCTTTTGAGACATCATTTTTGAGGTCATAAAGGACCATTTAAAAAAATTTAATGATTTTCGTTATTAAACGCTATTTAAACGCCTTAAAGCTATTTTACAATACTAAAATTAAACAAAAATCAAAAAAAAATAATTAGTCCTATACCTTGTAGTCAGATAACAGCTTGACAACAGTTTTTCATTGAACAGATGAATTTTCTGATAGTTTCCTGAGGAATTCTTTGCCATTCGTCAAGAAGCGCTGCTTTGAAGCTATCCCAGGTCAATAGAGTTAACTTTCTGGCCCGTAATCTTCTTTTGATTTCGTCCCATATATGATCTATTGGAGTCAAGTCCGGGTTTCCGCTCACGGAAATAAATTCCACTCAAATCTTCATACAAAAAAATGACAGCTGTGAAACAAGAGTGAACATTTTACAACTTTTTCGTCAAAGCTGTACTATGCTTCGCTGCGGAAAATCTAGTACTATATTTCGCAACATGCATCTAGCAACATTGTTTTCACGGCAATTTAATTGAACCGACCATTTATTTTGCCGTGAAAAGTGACAATTGCCATTTCATTTAAGAAAAAAGTGCAAGCAAAAGAACAATGTTACTAATTAAAATGATATTTTTGTACTATTTCTACAGTTTTTCAATTAATAATTCCAGTTGTTGGAAATTTTAAATACGGATGCACCTTTCCGCGGTGTTGGCGGTCGCAAAACTTTGCAGCTGGCAGACTACCACATAAACTAATGATTTGTCCTGCTCCACAATAAAGCACATCATCGATATGCATACGTGTATAAATATTTATTTTGTATTTATATAATCAGAAATAATAAAAATTAAAGAACTAAAATGATTTCTGCTTCCCCTCTAATAAATTCTGGCTGTTTATTAACTTCTTGTCGAAATTTATCAGCTGTTCGTTCGCAACAAAATATCTGTCAAACTTTTCACGCAACAATTAAATGGATGTTGCCAGCGAAATTTCACGCAAACGAGCATAGTACTAGGCTTAAGGCACAACATGGGTTTGAAGGATTTCTCTGATGTACCGTTCAGCCGTGAAACCACTACCTCTGCCTCCACATGGTATGAAAACCAAATCTGTTTTTTATGATATTCCAGTGTTTATCATACAAGATCATGTCAACATTGGTCAAAATGCGCATCTGGCCTCCTAAAGACGCGATTTCTTCTGCCTTTGCCATGTACGTATACTGACGGAAATATGTGTTATAATTAGTGTCCGACCGATTATTCGGCTTCGGCTTCGGTAATCGGCCGATATTTGGACCTTCGGCATCGGCGTCGGCTTCGGCCGAGATAGACGATTAGAAGTTATAAAAACTTTCGATAGAGAGCGCTTAAAGTAATAAAATATATATGGCTCAATAACGCCTGAAGGACTTGACCGAATGTAAAGAAATTTGGTATGAAAAACGAACCCAAACGAAGATGCACCGAAGGCTTAAGTCCAAAAGCGAAAACGAACTTCACTAAAATTTTGATTCGCTGTAACTTTTTTTCCTACGAATGAAATTTAATAGTTTCCACACAAAAGTTTAATGATTTTGAATGAACTTTTGTTATATTAAAAAATAATTTAAAATTTTGGAGGTGCTGGTATACTAATTGAGACCTATCCAGAGATATACTTCTTTTCACGATCAGTGAAACTGGTGAAGTTATACAAAAAATACCATTTGGATCAGATTTTGGGTTCACAAAAAAAAAAATTTGTATTGTTCTGAAATCATCTCAACATAAGCTTTCATATTAGGGGCGGTAAATGCAAACTTTTTTCCCCATATGGCGTGACCCAACTTAATACTCATACCTCATGTAATAAAATGCACGAATTTTAAAATGCTATATCTTTTTAATGAACCATAAAAATTACTTTAATTTGTATATCATCAGAAACCTCTTATTACGAAGTCTATTTAACATTAATTTCAAAATTTTTTCACCCGTGCCCATTGGAGATACTTGATCCCAAAGTTGAGGCAAATTTGAAATTTCTTTTTTTTTCAAAGCGATGTAAACCAAAAAGTTTATGATCTAGTCACTTTAAAAAATGTATATTTTAAGTTCTTACTAAAACGTACCTTATAAAGGGTGATTTTTTAAGAGCTTGATAACTTTTTTTTTAAAAAAAACGCATAAAATTTGCAAAATCTCATCGATTCTTTATTTGAAACGTTAGATTGGTCCATGACATTTACTTTTTGAAGATAATTTCATTTAAATGTTGACCGCGGCTGCGTCTTAGGTGGTCCATTCGGAAAGTCCAATTTTGGGCAACTTTTTCGAGCATTTCGGCCGGAATAGCCCGAATTTCTTCGGAAATGTTGTCTTCCAAAGCTGGAATGGTTGCTGGCTTATTTCTGAAGACTTTAGACTTGACGTAGCCCCACAAAAAATAGTCTAAAGGCGTCAAATCGCATGATCTTGGTGGCCAACTTACCGGTCCATTTCTTGAGATTAATTGTTCTCCGAAGTTTTCCCTCAAAATGGCCATAGAATCGCGAGCTGTATGGCATGTAGCGCCATCTTGTTGAAATCACATGTCAACCAAGTTCAGTTCTTCCATTTTTGGCAACAAAAAGTTTGTTAGCATCGAACGATAGCGATCGCCATTCACCGTAACGTTGCGTCCAACAGCATCTTTGAAAAAATACGGTCCAATGATTCCACCAGCGTACAAACCACACCAAACAGTGCATTTTTCGGGATGCATGGCCAGTTCTTGAACGGCTTCTGGTTGCTCTTCACTCCAAATGCGGCAATTTTGCTTATTTACGTAGCCATTCAACCAGAAATGAGCCTCATCGCTCATCGCTCAGAAATGAGCTCGAAAAAGTTGCCCAAAATTGGACTTTCCGAATGGACCACCTAAGACGCAGCCGCGGTCAACATTTAAATGAAATTATCTTCAAAAAGTAAATGTCATGGACCAATCTAACGTTTCAAATAAAGAACCGATGAGATTTTGCAAATTTTATGCGTTTTTTTAAAAAAAAAAGTTATCAAGCTCTTAAAAAATCACCCTTTAGTTAAAAAAATTTTTTAAATGGTTGACCGACCGAATTTGCTATTTTGTGATCAATCTCTGCGGAAGCAAGAAGCTTTTCTCGACTGGGTCGAAAATTGATAACATTTTTTTCTACGTTATCCTGACGTCATTAAATCAATTACAGAAACATCTGAATTTTGTAGAAAAACTCTTACATTTAATTCGAATTTAATGATTTCATTACGTTTGTTTGTACTGAAATTGTTAATTAATATAAAACAAAAGCAAAGAATAAATTTTTATAAATTTTTGACTTTAAAACATTTGTTTGTTATTCGGCTTCGGCTTCGGCTTCGGCCTTCGGCCGATTATTTACATTTTGCCGAAGAATCGGCTTCGGCTTCGGCTTCTGCAAAAATTCACATTCGGTCGGACACTAGTTATAATTAAATGAAATTGTGTTAATATCAAATGAATATTTTTTTTAAATAAAGCTTGAAATAGTTTCATTTAAGTTAAACACAGATGTTTTTAAATTTTAAATTTAAAACAAAAGTTTTTGTTTTTTAAGCAATGTTTTAAAATATAATAATAAATTTAAAACATAAATTTTAATATTTAAGACAAATGTTTTAAAGCATGATTTTTTCGATGCCATTTTTTCAGTTTTCCTGAGTTTTCGACATCAGATTCGTAATGAGCGACTCTTGGGACCCTCCGAATATCTAATTTTAACTCCACTTAATGAAGTTTGAATTTGAAATATTTTAGAATAGTTTAAGTATTGAAATACTTAATTAGTTTTAATAAAAAAAAAAAAAAAAAAATATAATAATAAATTTAAAACATAAATTTTAATATTTAAGACAAATGTTTTAAAGCATGATTTTTTCGATGCCATTTTTTCAGTTTTTCTGAGTTTTCGACATCAGATTCGTAATGAGCGACCCTTGGGACCCTCCGAATATCTAATTTTAACTCCACTTAATGAAGTTTGAATTTGAAATATTTTAGAATAGTTTAAGTATTGAAATACTTAATTATTTTTAATTTTATCGTATGTTAGATAAATGTACAAAAATTCGAAAAATTTAAAAATTGGCATTGTATGGAAATATATCAAAGAAATAACAAGAGAAAAGTATGCAAAAAGGAAAGGAACCCTGATCAAATTTAAACACGTTTGTTTTTAATTTTGTTTTGTAGAAACGCAAATGAGTTAAATTAACATTTTAAAATTGTTTGTTTAATTTTAAAGTATGTTTTTTTCTCAGTGTATATTCTGGACTCGTTAGAGAAACGAACTCCTTGAAATCATTTGAGGGCTTCTTGCAAGTCTCCTCGGGATAACGGATGCTTGCTTGAGACTTCATCTTATAGATCACTTTCTTACAGCTACCCTTAACAGCTTAATTTACAAGCTTTTTTATGACATCGAAATATTTACTGAAAATCTTGATTTGCGGGAAAAAAATAATTTGAAAGAAAAAAATTAAATGCTGCCGAGTCATTGCTCGTCAGTGTAGTTTGCTTCTACAATTGTCTCCAAAATAACTGATGGATAGTTTCTATGGCATTTTTCGGACAAAGCTAGTCCTCACTTTGTTCGATTCTCAAAATTATAAATTCACTTTCTATAAACTTGTGTCAAATATTTATTTTAGAGTCGACTAAGCAGACAATTAATTAAACATTTTCTACCCACGTACTAATAATAAAAAAAGTATATAAAAGAAAAAACAATACCAATATAAATAACTTAAGGTTTTTTTATTAAGCTCAGAACTGATTAATATCGGTCACGTCCAGTTTATATTGAAATTATTTTTTCAGAATTGTGTTCAAAACATTCACTAAGAACTGTTATTTGTCATTTTATAAAGTTTTTACCAAATCAATAGTCATTAACATGTTTGACTTTTGGTTTCTATTCATCAAACTTTCTTACCAAGTTATCAAGTTTCAACAAAGTTATTTTTAGTGCTGCATTTTAGTGCGTATACTTCTAGCCTTAATTATTAACTTGCTTGTAAAATGTTTGTTTTCGCTATTTTTTATTTGAATTAAACCATCACCACCTGTTAAAAATTGAATGTTGTTGTTGTTGCAGTTTTAACGGACACTTGTAACTGACTTCTAAATCATTCTCACAAATTTTGGAATTTCTTCCCTCCAAAACAGCAAAACCAGCCAACGTCATTAAAGACGTTAACAAATGTTACCATGCGCTCAATCGAACAGGTGCAAAATCATTGACCGCGACGAACTACAAATGAAGGAAATGAACTCAACTGAGGCATTTTGTAGGATATTGCCTTTTGAGAAGTTGTTTTTTTTTGTATAATTTATTTAATTTTAATTTAACCTGCAACGCAGTGTTTCGTGCTTGAAGGTTGCAAGGTGTTGACTGCTAGTTGAATCCTGCGAGATGGCAGATAGTTTTTGTTTCATCGTAAGGGAACTTTAAAAAAACTAAGCAAGATATGTTCTGCTTACATCTACTTTGTATAAATGTACACATACACACTCACATGTCTCATTTAAGAATGCATAATTATTTTTTTTCTTACATATTTACTTGAATGCACTCTTAATTCTTGAGACAAAAGAGGCATGTATTATTGACCTAGAAATGTGTGCCACTCAGGTGAGCAGCTAATGTTGAGGGACAGCAAGAGTTAAGAGTGCTCTGGAAATTTGTCAGTAGTTTTTGAATAATTATATTAATTAAGTTAATATAATGATCTTTAAAATTTTAATTTATATAAGATAAAGATCAGATGACTTTCTGAACGATCACGAATCCGTGTCAGTTTTAAAAATCTGTAATTTTTTCAATGTAAAATTCTGCTATTTATAATTCTTTCAAAACTGAAACAAGTTTAGATATATACTGAGTAGCAAAACTGTAACATGGGGTATTACTTCAGAAGCCGTTTTCTTTTCGAAATAGTAAGGAAGTTCATACTTTTGTTTATTATGTTATTGGTACACTTGAAATGAAAGAATACATTCAAACCGGTTTGAAGTTAATCTAACAACAACAACAAAAATAGCAGACAAAACTATTTATCAGAAAAAAGTGTCCTTTTGCTTAGTCATGGTGTTGTACACTTCCTCAGAAATGCTGAAAGTATAGTCTCATATGGGCATTTCCATAGTCGCGAACGCGACATTCGTACGCCCTTGAGGAGCAAAATAATACAGAAAACTCAAAACAAATTTTCTTTTTTTCAAGTTTTAGATAGCATTTTATTAGCACTATATTTAGGAAAAAAAGTAAGGTTCTCTAGATTTTATGTTTCCAAAATATTAGCAACAAACATGGCATCGCGAACGCGACAAAAAATGGAACTCGTTTTCGACAACATCTAGAAAAATGCAAATATCTGCGAAACGTAACATAATATTTTAAAGCGGTTAATTGTAAATTAAATAAGATAAATGTGGCTTTCAAGAAATACATATTTGTCATTTTGACATTATTTCTATTAGTTTTTTTTTTATTGAGCTTTAGCCTGATCGCTAACGCGACATCTAGCACGCGACATTTTTTCTCATCACATTTTTAATAAGAATTAGTTATTAAAGTAATTTCAGCTAAATATTGCATTACCTACCAAAAACATCGTAAAAATTATTTGTGAGTTTTATATTATTAATATTAATAAAAAAAAAAAAAATAAAACATAAGAGGCTAGTGAGAAAAAATATTATATTTCTTCGTAATACCACCCGTCCTACGTATGTGGTTATTTAATTTATGAAGACTTTTTTACGCCCACAAGGAGGCGTGGCAGATATAGAAAAGTGCATGTATTATAATGCAGTATCACCTTCTAAGTTGTTTTAACCATGGCATCCCTGTTTTTGTATGTCCCCCATCTGTTGACATGATTACAGCCGTTATTATTAAGTTATAGTAATGAAATTCGATATTTAAACTTATATCGTAAAAATAAAGATCATGTTCGAAAATAATCCCAATAGGATGAAAACCACGTATACCTCCCATACAAATTGACGTTCTCAAATTGGAAAATTTCTTTAAAATCTACTAAAAATCAATCCAATGACTTGAGAATTAGCTCATGAGCTTTAATTTGAACTATTAACACTTAGTAAAAAAATTCAGAAAAATCGAATGAAACCTTTCCATACTTTCCCATACAAAGTGTATTAAAAATACGGCGCATGATCGCGAACGCGACACATTTTGATGATCAATTTTAAATGTTTAGTATCATTTTTATCTGTAGTAACTTTTTTTTTATATTAAGGCGACCAAATTTGATTTAAATTACAATTTTTAGACACTTGCTAAGAACGATCACGAAGTTCTGATAACATATGATGATTTAGGTACAAGAACGTGACATTCGAATAGTAGTTAAAGCAATATAAAAAATTTACGTAAATCGTGCTTTGTTTGGTATCTTTTTATTTTTTATTTTTTGTTTGTAGTTTATAGATGAATTTTATAAAAAGAGTGCAAACATAACGTTGATAAATAAACGAAAAATACTAAAGAGAAAAAGTCCTTAAAAGCAGCTAAAAGCAAGAAAAACATATTTCTCAGATATCAGGCCAATTTTCTTAGAATAAAAACTGAAACTAGTTGTAAATGCAGTAAACTATAATAAATCAAGCATTTTTTTTTAAATAATAACAAAAAAATTATTTGTTTATTTAACATTTTTTTTTTCGGTCCTGGTGGACCTTTCTGTGGAAATGCCCATATACAAGGGCGCAATCAGGAATTTTTTTCGGGTGGTTTTCTCAACAAAGCATATGTTTACTTATTTTGTTTTCTTAATAAAGGGTAATTTTTTTGGAATTTGTTTTTTCAGGTAATTTTTTTTTTTAAAACCTCACGCGTGATAAGACCGTAAAAAGACTAATAAACAAACAGCTTTTGCAAATCATTGAAATTTATTATTAAAATTCGTGCTCGAGACAAATTTGATTCGCTAACTACTTCCATTTTATGGTTGTCATAATCGACCCACCGAACTGCTGTATCGGCCAGTGTCAATGAATATCACGCTTTGCAATTCGTCGCCGTAAAACGGCTGTACAACAGGCGCTTGCAGGACAATTTTCCTTTACATATGCGGAACATCCACCAAAGAGAATATATTATCTATACTATTATATAAAAATGAAACTCCAAAATTCGGTTTTTTCATGTTTTTGTATCCTCATAATTTTGAGTTATTAAAAAGCTAAGAAGTTTTTGGCCAATAATCTTACTTAAGTCAATATTTTTCATCAAATTAATCGTTTATTTTCCATATGCTGCCTTCACCTTAACAGTTAGGTGGGTATGATGTATGAGCAAATGAAAGATCTTGCCGTTTCCAACCAAAAAGGCAGTGTTGACATGTATCTCAGATCAATAGTTTTTTCGTAAAATTGATATTTTAGTTAAAAATTCATTGATTTTCCTTCAAATTTCTTGCAAGCAGGTCAATTGTTGATAGCATAGTAGAATAAATAAGGTAAACTCGCTAGAAGAGAGCGTACTGCCGTAAATGTCAAAACGAAGTTGACAACTCATATAAAATCCCAAAGCATTCTCAAAACAATGAGTAAGCAAGAAAAAAAAATTCCAATTGAAAAAATCAAAAATTTTTTTTTATTTAAAACTAGCTGATGTTACCCGGTGTTGCTCGGGATTGTTCCTCGAGCACAGAAAAAAGGCGATTTTTAAAACTGCTCTGATTTTAACATTTTTTAAATTATGAATTTAATGTTTTAAATTATCGTTTTTTGGGGTTTTGCCACCTAAATTCGTCGTAAGTGTTTAGTCAAATTTCGGTAAAACAGTACCTGAAAAATATTAAATCTTCCAGGTCTCGCTCCGACGTCTGAAAAAATCATTCTTTAAAAAACACGTTTAAAGTTTTTCTTAACATTCATTTAATATGCATTGATATCTCAGAAAAAAATATTCTAATTTTAAAAAATCCTTTTGGGATCGATTCGATTTTTGTATTGTCTTCATTCAATATCGGTTTTGGTCGGTACTGTTCGGTTGATTTTTGTTCATCTTTATATAGCTTCTGCTCGTTTTCGTTTTTTTTTCGTTAGTCTTTGGTCCTTGACTTCGTTTGCCTTCGGCGCATTCATTGATTTTTGTCGAAAGAACTTCTAAAAACATAGGATCTATTTAAGTAATAGATACGATCGGTGAACAAGTTTTATCGAAATCAGCTGATCCGTTTTGATGTGAATGAGCCAGATATAGTTAATTGCATAAAGCGCCCTCTTCCTAAGGAGTCAGGTTAATTAACAATCTAAATTTTAGCAAAATCGGTCAAGTCATTTAGGAGTTAATGAGTCTTAAAAATTCACTATTTAAAGCGCTCTCTTGCGTTAATCTTTGCAATTTTTTATAGCCTATGTTTTATCTTGGGTGCAGTTAAACCTTCTTACCAAATCGAATTGAAATCGGTCCAGGCATTTAGGAGTTATTATGAAGTGCCACGCCCACAGACTTCCGTCCACTTTTTTACAACTTTTTACACCGCCCCCTATCATTTTCTTCTCTTTGAAACGTACTCGGTGCCCAAATTTCAGCTCAATCGGATGAACGGTGCGCGAGCCTAAACGGAACAAACAGACAGACAAATATTTGAGTTTATATATAAGAGAAGACGACACAAAATGCAAATTGGAATTACTCACATTTTATTTCCTTACACAGGGCCGAATTAAGCTGGAGGCCAGTGAGGCCACTGACCTCAGGCCCTTACTACTTGGGGGCTCCCACCATCCGTGTTAGAAATGGGAAAACAATTTGAAAAAAAAAACAATGTCGAATCGAGTACTCAATAGAATTATTATAGAAAGAAACCTCGATTATTGTGTGGATTCTTGATGTATATTGTACTTTATATGTCGCAATAAAATCAGCTCAGCTAGCTCATATTATGTTGAATACATGCATACGAACATGGAAAGACATTTTTTTCTATTATTGAGAGAAAAATTTTTTGAAACTTTAAATTAAGAAAATTTACTAGTTTTACGTCAAATAGTAACACGGTAGTAACACATTTTCTTTCATTCTAGTTGTTTTCTAAAAAATTAACTATTTCATTAAAGAACATTTCAGATTAATTGGCCACTTTGCTTATCATAAACATTTCTTGTTAATCAAAATTCGGAGAAAAATAAGGTTTATTTTAAAATAATATTTCTTAATATTTTAATGAATCTGAAAAGAAAATTTGCTGAGTATTTGTTGAAGCTTTTCTTCCAGTTGTGGACTCGCTGACCATGTCTTTATAAAAAAGAATCACAGTATATGAAGTTGAAGTTTGAAGTTTGCGAAAGGTTCGGATTTTTTAATGATCTTCAAACGATTCCAACTGAAGTGTTAAACGCAAAAGCAAAAAATTTTGTTGATTGTTGTCCAGAACATGTAGAATCGACTCTTGGTAATGAACTGGTTCAACTCGCCGAGCTTGCAAGGCTCTTTAAACGAAAAATCGAAGAATCTGGAGCACAATTTCTTTATCGCATAATAATGGAGAACAATCTTCGCTCAACTTTTGTAAATATATACTAAAATAGTTCTTCGCATATACTTGGTCATGATGGTAACCAATTGTAGTGGAGAGAGATCATTCTCCAAAATAAAACTCATAAATAGATTGCGTACGAGTATGGGACAGAAACGTCTTACCAGCCTCATGATTCTTAGTACAGAAATTGACATTATTCGTGATTTATCTTTCGAAAATGTTATTGAAGTGTTCGCTTCGATTAAATATCGTAAAACTTCTAAATAATAACCACTCATACTATTCTGATGATTGTCATTAACGATATTTATAGAACAAATAACGATTTTTCTAATTAAATATTTTAAACATAATAAAAATGATTTAATTAAATCTATAATAATGACTCTGCATACGTTTTTGTGCAACTAACTTTTTACATTCATTGTTAGGGGCCCTCACCAATAACTGGCCTCAGGGCCCCACCAACCTTAATTTGGCCCAGGACACACAGCTGATTTTGACAATATCGGCAGTACCGAGAAAAGAGCACAATCAGCGCTGCATATACCTTATTTATTCTACTATGGTTGATAGTTTTGATGGTTATCGTTGTTTGCAGCGCACACACTGTTGCTTCGCATTGTTGATTTCGCTGCAAAACGCTGCAACATGCTTCGTGCAGAAATTTAAGCCAAGTCGATGATCGAGAAAGAGATAATTTAGTTGCGACTGCGAAATCGACTGGTTATGGTGTGTTAGGGATGTCAGTGAGAAAAATAAATCGATGTCTTTCTGTGATTCGATGCATCGAAATGTACATTGATATCACTGGTTAACAGCCAATATGTACTTTGAATGCCACTATTCTTTTCTCATGTAAAATCGGTCGCTAATTCCGAAAACAATTTTTTTTTTCTGTCACTCCGTTTTCGAGATATTGCCCACTGTAGGGTTTTTAACGAAAAAAAAAGTTGGTTCCACTTAATTGCACATATCTCCAGAACCAACAACAGTAATCAAACAAATGATATATCAAATAAAAGCTAATAAAATTTCTTACAAACAATGCAAACATCATTTTTTGGTCGAGCTGTTAGTTTTGGCGGAATAAATTCAAATTTCGGGGATTTTTTTTATTTTTCAGAAAAATTTCCAAAAAAAGACAAAATAGTTGCAAATTTCGTTAAGAAATCAAAATATTTTGTTGCTTTTGATATTTTTTACTAAAAACCTTTATTTTTACAAAAAAAATAAGCAATTGTTGAAGAAAATCTATTGAGAAATGAAAAAGTTGTGTTCAATGGAACGAAAGAACCCAAATGGTGTGATTATCAATTTATGCATTTGGACTTATTTAATTGCCATAAAAAAAATGAGAATTAAAGGTTGTTGTTATAAAATCATATATTCTTAATTTTTATTGTTCTTTTAATAATTAACATTATTCGTCGCCCATCATTCCTTTGTCCCAAAATCCTTGGTACCGATTCTCAATTACTTTCATCTGTTGGTGGAATCTTTCCCCATGTTCGTCGCTCTCGTCACCGAGATTCTTCGCTTTCTTTGTCTAACGCCTTGACAGTGTTTTTCATAAGTCCAAGTTTGATGTGCAACGGTGGGAGAATTATGTTTTCCTTTTTGACGAGTGGAACGTTTTTGACGTTGCTCTCTCCAACTTTCGACTCAATTCTTTCTGGCCAGTCCTTATTGTAATAGTGGTGTTCACGTGCTCAACTATCCCACTTGCATAGAAAACAGCAGTACTTTGTGTAGCCACTCTGTAAACCACAAAGCATACCAACGACTTTGAGATCAGAACATATTTTCCAGTCGTGTTGTTCATATTTAATACATGTCAATAGCTTCGCCATTGTTTCGTACGTTTCCTTTGTGTTGACTGCATGTGCGATCGGAATCGATGGCTTTTTGTTTCCTAAATGAAGTAATACCGCCTTCAAGCTCACTTTGCTGCCATCAATAAAAAAACGCCACTCTTTGGGAATGTATGGCTGACCAAAGGTATTAAATAAGCCAGGAATGTCTACGCAATAGCAGATATTGTCATTCTTAGTAATGTGTATAGCAAAGGGTTTTTAACGATTTCTGTAATATGTCACCTTAACATCGGGTCTCAAAAAGTTGAATTGTTGCATACGAGAAGCATGCAATTCCGATTTTTCCTTTGACAGTTCCAAATCTCTTATCCAATCATTCAGCTGCGCTTGCGATAAAAGGTGAGTTGTGCTTTCAGTTGTAATAGTACTACCACCTGTGGTTCCTTCCGACTCCACTGAATCTACGGATTTTCGATTGTTTTCACGTGTTGAATCGGGACAAGTAGGATATGGAACATCGTCAGAATGAGATACTGGCAATGAAACATTCGGGACAGTGGCGTATATCACTCGTTTGTGTTTTCCAACACCAGTCACTTTGGCCAGACAAAAATAGCAATCGTTTAGGTGGCAAAACGGTTGTCTCCAGATCATCGGAACATCGAATTTCATGTATCGTTTTTTACCCGAGCTCAATTCAGACAATATTAATTTGCACGATTGACACAAAATACTTGTCGCCCATGATTCACCAATGTTCTCAGCCGCAATACCAAAATAATGTAGATATGACATTTGGAGTAAATTCGTAAAATTGACTCGTTTCTTTTCGAAAGTAAATTCACCGCACACGTAGCAGAAAATATCTGGGTAGTTTTTACACTGGAATTCTCGCAGTCTTTTACTCATTTTACTTTGAAGTATATCTTATTTTTTATTTTTTCTTTCGTTACAAATTGTGCGTCCGATTGTTTGCCACGTTTTTTAGTATAATGCATGAATGTTTTTGCTTTTATATTTCTCGAAAGTGCTGCAGATATGGTACAATAAAATGTAGGTAGATCCGCGACTCAGAGCGTGACCACCGCAACTGTCAAAAAAAACACAAAATAAGTATTCACATGGTATAATAGAAACAGGTAGGCTCTCTTTCTTATAGCCATAAGTGTCGAAATCAGGTGTTTTGCTGTGACGGTTTCGACGGCTGCACTCTCAGTCATGAGCCTACCTATTTTTATTGTAGCCTGTTTGTTCTTATCTATTCTTTCGCAAAACCCTTGACTTGATTCCTATGAACAATAAAAATGAAAAATAAAAAATTATAGTACAATAACCCAATTTATTGATATGACAATAAAATTTTTAAAAATAACATAACTTGGATTCGTTCCATTGAACACAACTTTTTCATTTCTCAATAGATTTTCTTCAACAATAGCTTATTTTTTTTTGGAAAAATAAAGGCTCTTAGTAAAAAATATCAAAAGTAATAAAATATTTTGATTTCTTAACGAAATTTGCAACTTTTTTGTCTTTTTTTGGAAATTTTTCTGAAAAATAAAAAAAATCCCCGATATTTGAATTAATTCCGCCAAAATTAACAGCTCGACCAAAAAATGATGTTGGCATTGTTTGTAAGAAATTTTATTAGCTTTTATTTGATATATCATTTGTTTGATTACTGTTGTTGGTTCTGGAGATATATGCAATTAAGTGGAACCATTTTTTTTTTTTTCGTTGAAAACCCTAGTGGGCAATATCTCGAAAACGGAGTGACAGAAAAAAAAAATTTTTTTTCGGAATCAGCGACCGATTTTACATGAGAAAAGAATAGTGGCATTAAAAAGCTATGTAGGTTATTTTTAAGGTTTGTACAGTAACAGAACTTACATATGTTAATCAAGAATAATAATAACGAATTATTTTCCTAAACGAAAGAGATATTCGTTCATTTTATGTAGTAATGCTCGGATAATATTGTTTTTTCTGCGATTTCGGGCGTTTGTGAAAAAGCTTCTTTAATAAATCATTGTTTTGGCATAAGTTGCAAGTTGTACAATTGCGCACGAATATTTGAGTGCAACTTCGCGGTAACATGAAAGCTGGTACCTTTGCTTCAACAGTTCTGCCATAAAGTTTAAAACAAAAGATGACTTACTTTTGAATTTGTATGCAATGGAGTTCGTTTACGTGTTACCAAATTTATTTAAAATGTGTTCAAGGGTATTATTCTGACTGGTCCAGCAAAGGAGAAAATGTTTTAATGCCTCGAATCCCTTTGATTCTCTTAGATTTAAGGAGGATTTAAGCTTACAATTCTGTACCAACGTGTTTTTCTTTGACAAAAAACAAAGCACAAGGTCCATCCTTTTAAATGTCCGTGATTATCTAATGCAGGACTGTTTTTCCGTAATATTTTGGTCTTTTTAGGATAGGAAATCCATCCAATCAATTTATTCTTCCTAATATAAGAAAACAACCGAAAATAATGTACTTATATAAGTTTGAAAATAATTTGAATTTTGAATACATATGACAATACTTAAACAATAATACAAAAAACTACATAAGACATTGTTTCTTATATTAAAACATATCGCGAGAAAGGCCGCGGAGGGTTGCTAGTAGTCGTATATATTTAAATATATCGTGGATACTACTTATTCGATTTTTATAATCAAGAATATCAAACTAAGTCTAAAAACATTTTGTTACCAGATCGTCGCTAATTCTTTTGGAAACAAATGTTTTAGAATCAAGTGGTTAAAATAACTAAATAACAGTTATAAAAATAAATATTTGTTCGGGAAGGTTTACGGAAAAAAAATTCCACATTTTGTGTCAATTTTTTTTGATAAAAAAAAAGTAAGTTATGTGTCCGGTGCTGGTGTCGCTGAATGTCCGACCTCTGCACTGAAAGAAGTGCTAGTGCTTACTTTGAGCAGGCAAAGTGTCGTAACTAAGCGTAGCTTTTAAAAATAAAATTGAGTCTGATTCTAGGGACTTTTGTGCCTGAGTACTTTGCTATGGAAACACAGTTTTTTTTAGGGCTTATGGCATTTTTCTTTGATGAACAACGGAATCAAAGATCTATAAATTAATTTGCAAAACAAATCGTAATTACGATGGTAATTTTGAAAATATACAATCATTCAAATTAATTTCTTTCGGGAATTTTTGTTCAGTACCTATTTGTTATATGGCTAGAAACGATTTAAAAAAAATGTTCTTCACAATAGCCTTTCATTTAACATAAATAAATGATCATAATCAAATTATCAGTTTTCATAATGAATTTAATAAAGAAAAGAATACAAAAAGCATACAAGGAAGAAATGTGATCCTATAATTGACAGAACAAAACTAAGACTAGGTTCTCATAATGACCCTTATATAAGAGTTCTTGAGTGAGATGTTTTTATCCTGGCTTTAAGACATTTGTTTTAAAGTAAATAGAACTAATAAAATTTTAATTTTTGTTGTTAAAGATCAGATGATTTTGATAAATTAACAGGTCTCAATTCGGTAAAAAAACTAATAAATTATAATAAAATTCTAAATGAAACTCAAACAAAAAAAAATTTGAAAGAGTCCACCTAGCATGCTCTGAGGATTATGCTTTAAAAACTGTTTAAATAAATCTTTTAAATTAGTCACTATTTTCGCTATTTCATACTTGCTTTGAATATGAAAACTCATTTTATAATTTGAAATGTTTTTATTTTATTTGTATTTTGCAAAGCATTTTCGTGGGTTCGTGTATTTACAATAATTACATTATATAATCTGCTTGTCTTCTATGCTTCTATTTAACTTAGAGTATTAATTATGTAATAAAACGGTTTCTTAAAAATATTTTGTGTTTTATTTTGTTTTTATTTTGTTTACTGTTTTCTTCTAATTTAATGCAAAATTTGATTCGAAAAACTTAAATTTACATATATTTTGAATAAATGTGTAATTTTCGTAAAAATTTCGCGTTTTTCTTAAAGTTATTATAACATATTTCATGATGAAATTTGAAAACGTTGAGATTAACTAACAACATAAATAAATAATTTTAGTTTTATTTGTTTTGTTGTTTTTTTTTGTTTCTGTTATATTTTGCTACAATTATATAACATGAGAATAAATTTTAGCTAGTTTGTTTTAAACATATTGACAAATGTTTTTATTTTTTAAAACCTAAGTTTTTTGTATTATCTAGGCAACAGTTTTGGAATACAAAGTTCCGTAATATACAACATAAATAAATTTTTTTTTGTTTAAATATTCCAAACATAATTTAAATAAATTTTTATTTTCGAGTTATACAATTAAATACATTTAAAATGTATATTTGGATAAAATATCATAAAAAAATAATGAGTGTTTTTTTATTTTAATATAAAAGTACAATTTAAGAATTTGAGTACATAAACAGTGAGTACATAAAATATAGCAGTAAATATGTTTTAGCTGTTGTTTTTTTAATATATAAAAATTTAACTAAAAAATATATGTGTTTATTTAATAGGGTTATCAATTGCTGTTTTATATTTAAAAAAATGTTAACTAAAATATTGATTTATTTTAATATTTACAATTTTTAAATGTTAGCCTTTATTTCGGAAAGCATAGCAATAAAAATGTTTCATAAGACTTTATTAGCTATGCTTATAAATTCGCTTCTTATACTAATGAACATGTAATTGATAAAAAGCGTCAATTTTTTTTTCAAGTGTAGTTTTAGTTTTTAAGTTAACCTTATTTTATATCAGATTCAATTTTGTTTCTTTTTTTTTCCTTTTTGCTTCTTATGGCTTGAGTTTTTTAAGAACTATTAAAATAAATTGTAATATAATAATTAAACAGGTCGATGAAAGTAAAATACAATTTTGAACAGGCTCTTGAAAAAATGCCTGCTTGCTGGAATAACGTAAATTATTTTGAATATTTTTTCTTTCATTACTTACTATGACAGTTAATTTGACAGTTTTGGGAAAAAATTCCAAAACATTCGAGTTAATAAATATTATAAACATATATTGAAATAATAGCATTAATATAAATGATTTAGCTATTCAAGTCATACATCCTCTTGATTTCGTTAACATTAAGCTTCTTACAATTTCTTTAAGTGTACAAATTCTATTTTGCTTGTGGTTTTAAGAATTTTTTTTTATTGTTGATTTTTTGTTTTAATATAAACTTAGTTGCTTTTATGAGTTAATTGATTTGATAAATTTACATTGGCTTTGAACGTTATTTTTGTTTTATTTTTATTTTTATCAGGGTGGTTTCTTTATGGATTGCTTAGCAAAAAGAAGCAGGCCAAAATTTTTCTAAAAGGCATTTAAATAAAATTGGTTCCCATTTACTAATTTAAGTTTGTCAAAAAATATTTATTTTTATACTGTGTAGATTAAATTTAATGCAATAATTTTAACATGTCAACACGGCAACACGTTTGGGGCGAATCAAGCGATGTAAGGGACACTTTCGAGAGTTTGTTGTTTAGTGGGTTAGTTAGTAATTTGAGTAAAATATTTATCTAACTGCAAATGATGATGAATGTCATTAAAAAAACAATCAAGAAAATGATTAAATTTCAATATTCCTAAAGACTGGGCTATCCTTTATCCTGGGAATTTTTTTGTCGACTTTTTTTTATAAATTTTTTTCGTGAGTCTTAAAAGATTATATCTAAAAAAATTGTGTTTTAAATTAAAGTACCCCTGCAAACATTTTCTGAGGCTCTCCAAAAAATGACTCTAAAAAGAGTGTTTTTTATGCATGTTTTATGATGACTCATTAAAAGGACTCATGAAAGAGTCTTTAATATGACTGTTAAATGATTGTTAAAAATAAGACTCATAAAAGAGTCATTTTTGTATCTGCTTTATGAGTACTCATAAAAGACACTCATTAAAGAGTCCTAAATGTGACGGTAACATGATTGTTCAAAAAAAAGACTCATAAAAGAATCATATCTTGATTGATATATGCGTAATCATAAAGAAGACTCATGAAAGAGTCTTATATATGAGTGTTTCATGGGAGAATAGAATCAGATAATTGCAAAAGCACCATATCGAATGAATAAATAAGAACTTAATCGAATATATTTTTTAAAAATTTTATTAAACTTTGTCACTGTCTGTTATGGATATATCCTGGCTACGCTTTTCGGAGAATTGTTTGTTTGTGGCGATATACATGCATTAAAATTTAACTACAACAAATGTTGCAAAAGACTTCTTATGTGAGTCTTAAAAGAGTATTAAATATGAGTATTAAAAGAGTACTAAATATGAGTCTTAAAAGAGTACGCAATATGAGTCTTAAAAGAGTATCAAATATGAGTCTTAAAACCGTCATTACTATGAGTCCAAAAAGACTCATAAAGCAATCATATTTATCAATCATATTTTGGGGCCCACAACATACGAAAATGTACTCATAAAAGAGTATTTTTTGAGCGCATTATGATGATAAACCCTCATTTATATGAGTCTTGAAAGAGTCTTTTAAGAGTCATAATGTTTGCTGGGACGGAAATGCTCCCTTCTGTGTATTTGTGTGAGTAAAATTCGAAAATGTCCCAGCAAACATTATGACTCTTAAAAGACTCATTCAAGACTCATATAAATGAGGGTTTATCATCATAATGCGCTCAAAAAAGACTCTTTTATGAGTACATTTTCGTATGTTGTGGGCCCCAAAATATGATTCATAAATATGATTGTTTTATGAGTCTTTTTGGACTCATAATAATGACGGTTTTAAGACTCATATTTGATACTCTTTTAAGACTCATATTGCGTACTCTTTTAAGACTCATATTTAGTACTCTTTTAATACTCATATTTAATACTCTTTTAAGACTAATATAAGAAGTCTTATGCAACATTTGTTGTAGTTAAATTTTAATGCATGTATATCGCCACAAACAAACAATTCTCCGAAAAGCATAGCCAGGATATATCCATAACAGACAGTGACAAAGTTTAATAAAATTTTTAAAAAATATATTCGATTAAGTCCTTATTTATTCATTCGACATGGTGCCTTTGCAATTATATGATTCTTTTCTCCCATGAAACACTCATATATAAGACTCTTTTATGAGTCTTCTTTATGATTGCGCATATATCAATCAAAATATGATTCTTTTATGAGTCTTTTTTATGAACAATCATTTTACCGTCATATTTAGAACTCTTTAATGAGTCTCTTTTATAAGTACTCATAAATCAGATACAATAATGACTCTTTTATGAGTCTTATTTTTGAACAATCATTTAACAGTCATATTAAAGACTCTTTCATGAGTCCTTTTAATGAGTCATCATAAAACATGCATAAAAAACACTCTTTTTAGAGTCATTTTTTGGAGAGCCTCAGAAAATGTTTGCAGGGGTTAAACAAATCGTACACGCTCGTGAACGCGTGCCATACAAATATATTTTATCGCTTTAGTCTACGATCGGGTACGTTTCGGTAAGCTTTTAAAGTGAGTTCTCATAACGTGTGCCTACAAAAATTAATGTGCTAATGGAAGAGAACGCAAATGAGTCTTTTAACGATCAAAAGACAGCTTTAGAGCCGTACATGCTTACTATAAAAAGTCATAATTTCAATATTCTTGGTGCATACTTTTAGGCTCGGATATCACGATCCTTCATTTCCAAGCGTCATATACGTCTTTGTATAAAAAGAGCTACCACGAGAGTATTAATCTCTTTATCATTTCCTTGGGCAGTGAAGAGGCGTTAAGTTCAATTATTTCCTGTTTTTTCCTCAGATATTTACTGCCTTTTCAAAACCTAAGGCTGCGTGCTAGTGTATTTCTGTGTAGACAGGCTGGCAAGCTATAGTGCACGCAGGCTGAAAACTGTGTGAGCAAGCGAGATACAAATAGCGAGATAGAGATCGCTTTTTCACACTCTCTGCCTACCTGCCTGTCTGAAACGGTGTTTACTATGCACGCAGCCTTAGGCAGTAGGAAAAGATGAATCGCTCAGGAGAGGTGCACTCTAATCTTCTAATCTTCTTCTACGACTAGTTGGCAATGAAGATTAAAGAACAGGATGGGTTAACTTGCCACATAACCAGGACTGTTTTGACAGAACTACAGCGGAAAGTTATAGTGTTTCTTTGATATCAAGAAACACTATTTTCCGTTGCCCCCCAAGGTCACCTGACCTTACCGATTTTTTATTGTAGGGTTATTGCAAAATCATCATATATCAGCCTATAAATTAAACCCAAAAAATTTTGGATAAGTTAAAGCAATCCATTCGGACGACAATTGAAGCATATCCCGCTGAAACCCTCAAGGCAGTAATGAATAATTTTTGCTAAGATACCTCACATGCGTAATAGCGTGGAAGCTATTTAATTTGAATTATTTTTAAAACCAATTAAAAAATTTAAATAAAACTGTATTGGTTCTCAAATAAATAAAGAAAAAAGTGAATAATATGGATTTAACAAAAAGTTATTTGAGTTTCTTACTGTTGCAAAACTCTTCAGCCACCTGCTTATTAAAAAATATAACATTGAAAAAACTAAAAAGAGGAAACAAATAAATTAAATAAATATTAAATTTTAAGAATTAGATTTAATTTAGACTTGAGTGCAGAATTCCAAAATAATTAACTGCACTTTGCTGACATCAAATTGTTAAGACTATTATATGGAAGTTGCCAGAACTCTTAACAAAGTCTTATACTTGATATTTGACTACTTCTTTGGATATGACTACCTTTTAAACTATTGCTTTCATGGATATTTCCCCTTTTGGTTTGAAACCAGACATAATTTCCTCAACTGAGCTGGTGAGTTTTTTTAATTTTAATGATTCATGCATGGGCAAAAATATGTGATTCTATTACAAATAAGGTTCTCTTCCTTTGAGAGCTCATTTGCCATTCTATGGTCAAAAGTTCTATGATGATTTATGAAACAAGTTGGACCATTATTCGTGAAACTATTTAGACAAAATTGATGATTCTTAGAGCCATATGATTTGGAATATGTTGGGTGTTTGGAAAGGATTTGGGTTCTGTTCACTGCTGGTACAGAAATCCATGGTTCTTTGATGAATACGTTCTACTGATTCTATCTATAGAAATATATAGGTCATTGAATGCTTACAGGTTCTGTGAAATCCTAAAACAAAATTGATGGTATGCCCAATTATACATATATATCTTAAGGATACATATATCTATCCATTGTGTATGAGTGTATATAGTATATCATAACCCAGTGGAAAATGAATTGATCGGTCTTTCAAGCCATTTTCAAGATACTAGCAGATCAATCCATTTCCATAGCTGTCGTCGAACACATTTTCAAACAACTTAGCATAACGTCTTGCAAGACTAAACTTCGGCCTTGTCTTCGAAGACGGATGCGATCCATGTCTTGACAAATGTAAGCATAGAGCGTATCGAACATTTGAATCCCAACTCCGAAACCAAATATAAATAAAAAGAAAAAATCCTTTTGGGTGGTTTACTTTTTTTGGTTTGAACCCATTTCGGCGTCGTCTCCCGAATTGCAATCTTGAATTATTTTTGTGCTGGAGACCCACTTATGGCTGATTTTAAAATAAAATCCAAGTTATCAATCAGTTTCCTGGATATATGGCCAATAGTTTTCTCTGAAAGAATTTATAAAAAGTACAGTCGTAAGATTCTAATTGAGTTCCAGAACGTTTAATTGAGACTTTATTTGAATGTAGTTGGGTCATAAGAACCTTACAACTTTTTCAAAGTGAGCTAAAGGTGCCAAAGCCAGAATTGTTAATTATGAGCTTTTCCAATCTAGTCAAACGATTGATACTGTTCTCTACTGTCAACAATTAACAAGATTGAAGCAAGCAATTCAATTAAAACGGCCAGAATTTATCAACAGAAAAGGTGTTGTGTTCCATCATGACAACGCTTGACCACACACATCTTTGGATGACCCGGTAGAAACTGAGAGAGCTTAGCTGGGAAGTTTTAATGCATCCACCATATAGAACTCTTTTACTGGTGTTAATTTAAATTGTGTTGAGGCCTGTAAAGGGCATTTGGATCAGTATTTTGCTAAGAAAACCCAGAAGTTCTACACAGATGGAATAGTGGCTTTAGCCCAAAAATGGCAAAAGAGTATCGATCAAAATGGCACATATGGCTGATTCCACACTAACGAGGAACGGAAACATGAATCCTAAAATACTTTCAATCGAAATAATTTTGGCTACTCGCACTAAAATTGAGTCTAAAGTTACTCCTGTTGCGAAATTATTTTTAGTTTTAATGCTTTTTTATGTTTTTTTGACAATTTAACTAAACAAACACCGAGTTGAGAAAAACTTAAAATATTTTGTTTAGATTTTAAACGTTCAAAAAAGCCATCTCTTGATGCACATTCAAAAAAATTAGGTTAGCAATGTTAAAAAAGATAACAATGTTTTCCAACAGTTTATAACAAGGATTGGTTAATGCGTTAACAAAGAAAAAATATTTAAACTGAGTGTTTTTTCAGTGAGTGTTACACCCGTCCCAGAAAAATGCTATAGTTTTTCTAAGAAACAACATGGGCTTATGATAAGAATGAAACTTTCCTAGAGTAAGGATATTGATGTTTTACAAAAACTTGTTAACTTTTTTCATTCAATGAATTCTTTTTATTCTTCATTTCCGTTACAAGAAGTTGGTCACACCCGGAACGGTTTTCAAATTTTTTTTTTTATCATAATGAAATTTTTGCAAGTATATGAATAAATTCTTTGATTAAAACTAGTTTTGTTTGTTCAAGTATAGCGAAATCATTTGTAAAGATATTAATTTGATCAAAAATTCATGCGAAAAATTTTTGCAAAAAAAAATATAATTTTTTTTTAAATATATTAAAAAATCGATATTATTTGTATAGGTATTAATTTGGTCAAAAATTCATGCAAATAAATATTTTTGCAAAAAACAATTTTTTTTTTAAATTAATATAAAAATTCAAAACATATTTTTTTGATGGTTATTATATCCATTAAGTTCGTATATATAAATCCCACATCATTCCCATTCGTCACACGTGGAACAATCTTATGTCACACCCGTCCCATTTCATAGTTTAAAAAAGAATTGTTATCGCCATTTTTTTCAAAATATTTTTCACTGGTATTCAACAGAAAATAAAATGGCCTCATTGTGGCAGATGAACTGAATTTCAATGTTAAACTCAGAATTTTTAGTTTTTAAACTTGTGCTTGTACACTCGTCCCAGGTATTTAAGCGAATGTAACTATTTAACTAGTATAAATAATTGCATTATGTTTTAACATTTTAAAACCTTGGGACATCTTCTAAAATACCCTATAGTAAATTGCTAAAATTTTAACCGGTTAAAACCATTTTCAGCATGATAAAGTAGTCAAAACGTCACACTCGTCTGTATGGAATGAGCCATATGTATTTGGTTTAAAAAAGGTCGTTTCAAATATAAGGAAAGAGTCTTTAATTTTATATTAAATTTGTAGGCAAATTTTTTCGAAAACCCAATATTTTTATTTGTTTCAGAAGTAGACAGAATCAAAAAAAAAATTCCTATGATCTAACAACTTCCACATTATGTATTGCAATCTGCTGTGCAAGCCTCCTTATAAAATCTTAGTAAATGCTGTTGATGTTCATTGATTCCCTAAATTTTTTAAAGAAACATCTAGTTCCATTTTTAATACCGGTTTACCTTATTTGTCAAGGAATCATTAATTTTCGTTCAAGAAGTCCTAGAACTAATTAAATTCTAGCTAATCATCTGAAAGCTCTTTTAACGGGTGATGACAAAAAAATGAGACTTTTTTAAAAACGTCACAAAAAAGTTTCCTTAATTTTCATGAAGAAAGTTTATTACAAATATATTTTTAAGCTACAGAAGATAAATAAAAATTTAATGTATGGTTGAAAAAGGTCCTGGATCAGCCGTACGTCGGAGCTTTGTTGGGATCTTGTTGTAGGACCGTTGGACAGCAGTTTTCTCCATTTAACGAATACTTGCACGAATTTTTCTTTCGAGTTCTTGACAGTTTTAAGCTCTCCAATTATTTTTGTATACCAACGAACTTAAATTTCTAAAAAATCTTCGATTGGACGACATTGAGGCAAGTTTGTGGGATTTTGCTTTTTTGGTACAAAATTCACTTTTTGCTTATTTAAGAAATCCTGCGTCTTTCACATTTCAAATTTCACATTTGAATTATATTTAGAAACGTCATTTGAGTAAAATCGATCATTTCCATACACTTGAGATTTGCTGAGCTGGAAATATCTTTCATCGTCCAAAACGTATGATTTTTTTCCATAATTTCAAAGCATCCATTGGTATTGTGATTTAATGGTGCATATTTGCTCAATGGTGTACTCTGGTGATCTGATTTTTTTTTCGACATTTAATCTGAAGTTTTTCAATGTTTTGCAGTTATAACTTTGATCGCATTTCATCTCAGCAGCTGCGTCACGTTGACTTATGTGGTCCGAATTGCTAAATTTACATTTAAGCTTAGATAGATAGCCTTTTAAGTCATTATTTTTGAAATCCTTCCACTTCCAGATTTTCTTTTTACTTGCCTATTCTTCAGAATTCTGTATAAAGTAGATTTTGGGACACCTTCGTCTTTAAAATGATTCACCGTAAATAGTTTGCCAAGCTTTTCATTGCTTTTATAAAATTGTACAGCGCGCTCATGGAGGATATGTTACTTCGACGACATTTTAATGAAAACTGTATCTGGTTCTCAGCAACGAAATTTATGCAAATAATTTAGCAACCCATGGCAACAATAAAAATTAGCGCCTACTTATTTGATGTGATAGATTTCAAATTATAGTAGTTTGAAATAAGTCTCTTTTTTTTTGTTATCACCCGTTATGATCTCTGATCTCACACGCATACATTTTTAACTTGCATTGCTCTTACTTTGTGCTTTTTAAGAAAATGAAGAGTGTTAACAAATGCACAACAACAAACTGTGATAATACTAGAAAGCTTTGGTCTTCTTTCGAAGATGCCTTCAGTTTATTTATATCAGGGACCGTAATGATTATGAGCAATATCAAAAAAATAAGATAAAAGCATTATTTTATGATTTGGAATTTTCTGCTTAGATATAAAAATCGTTTTCTTATATTTATTTTGTAAATCTTATATTTAATTATACTCAAACAAAGAGTAACAAAAACTCAAATCGAACAAATTATTTTTTTTAATTTTTTTTTTGTTTTTATTATTTCGCTCAGTAATTTAAATTAGTTTTTCATATTAATTTCTCTGTTCAGATATGTTAATCATGTTAGGATTTTTTATTATTTTTGCTCAGAAATAAAAATTCACACTCTTTCTCTTTACAAAACATTCCTAACAATTTTGCTGAAGAATATATATAATACCGATTTTAATATCTGTTTAAAAAATTATATGAAGAAATGAGTTTTAATTTTAAGCAAAACAATAATAATTAAAAAATAATTCTTATATATGAAGAAAAAAATAAAAATTTAAAAATATTTTTTTTTTGGTGTAAGTAAAAAAATTAACACTAAAAATAATTTTAATTTCTGAGCAAAATAAGAAAAATTAAAAAATTATTTTTTTTTGTTCTTAAGGAAAATTATAAAAAACAGAAATGATTTTAATTTCTGAGCAAAAAATAGAAATCACAAAACTAATTTTATGATTAACTCTTAAAAAATAAAAATAATTTTTTTTTCGAAGAGGCAAAACAAATTCCAACAATTCGGCATACATTAAAAATGCTGATTTTGTCATTAAAAAGTTGAAAATAGTAATTATTTTCGGTCCCTGATTTATATAAATTACACCTAAAAGCATAGTAATCTTAAAACAAGGTGTATAAAAAGTAGAAAAAGCTCTATGTTGCAAACTAGAACGTTTTGCTCTCTATACCATAATTCTAAGAAACTCGGAATATGTTTAAGAATAAATAAAAACTTAAGCAACTGAGTGGATCACAGTGATAGTCATACAGACTGACGATGCGTTTGAGTAGCAACCAACGAAAATGCAAAATCAAAGTCAAGTTGCTGTTGCAGTTAGTTGTTGCCTTATAAAAGTATTTGACCTCGAACTCGAATCTTGTAAAGGTCGCAATTTATTTAAAATAAAAAAAAAAAAATGTTTCTACCGAATTATAAATTCTAGGATTTAGCAAAAAACTAATAAAAAATAAAATAAAATATCTTTAAATCTCAGTTCAGTTATATCAGTTGGGCTAAATACTCCGTAGACTATACTCAGAAAAAAAAAAAACAAAAAAAAAAAAACAAATTGGCCATTTCAGCCCTTGAAAGGACTTTGACCGAGCTTCTTATGATCAATTGTGTTGTGTGTGTTATTTAATGTTTGCACACAATTGACCGAGAACTGGACCTACATGTATTATGCCGACTCCGAACGGCTAACGTTCATGTTCTCAAGAAGCTTTACATGGCATTATTTACTCTCTGAGGTTTGCCATTGTCTGCAGAGAGGTGGTGACCGATCAGAAAAATTTTTTATTGAAAAAAACTTTTCGCCGCGTCTGGGGATCGAACCCGGGCTCAAAGCATGCTAAGCCACACACTTAACCTGCATGCCACGGTCACCACTCCAAGCATGCTAAGCCACACACTTAACCTGCATGCCACGGTCACATACTCAGAAAAATATCAACAGTTGGCCGCTGTTAAAACACTGTTAGATTGAATGATTTGCATTTAAATTAACTATTTTCTCAGTTGAATGGAACGTTTTCAAAGTATTTTTGTGCGGTTAAAATTATCTGTTGAAATCTTTTTACTTAGAGCCAAAGCAAAATGAAACAACAAGACTGAAAAAATAATCAGGTAGCTTATCTTTTTCTTTTTGTTTCTTAGCTTGAAGCAAAGTTCAGGGGATGCCCCCTATTAATGCGAAAGCATTGTGTTGATTCGAAAGATGGGTAATAGGCTAGTTGGAGGGTGAAAAAAATGGAGAAGTGACGTTGAACATTTGTTTTGAATTTACACAGGTCAAAACTGCCAGGAAACACATCTGCAGGGAGATTATTCAACAATTTTATTGTGTGACTGAAGAAGGAATTATCACGATAATGCGAGGTTCTGTTGGGCAACAAAGCAATACTGAAGGGATGGGCTAGGTGAGCTTCCCGAGTGGACCTGGGAAATACTCGAGCTGGTGGAGTCAGGTCGTGTACCTCCCTTGAACACTTCCCATGGTAGTACCTGCATAACATGCTTATTGATCCAACATTGCGCCGATGACCAAGAGAATTGAGAGATGATGAAACGTTATCATCCCCAAACAAATATATCGCACGGCGTTGGTATTCTTTAAGCAATAGCTTTTAAATGTCTTTGACTATATTTATCTTATCGTTACCAATATCTCAGTGGAAGTGTGCTAGACTGCCGTGCTGTGTAAGTATCAAATATTTTAATTTAATAATTGAAATTCAAATGCTGTTTCATTAACTGTTTGGTCAAAAATAACCTTCATAATAAGTCTTGAAAAATTGTATAATTAATTTTTTATTTAAAAATTTTTTAAATGAAATAAAATTCGGTTTTGGTCTTGTCGGTGGTTAAACCTAGGTCAGTCGAGTACTAGACACAAACGTCAGCATACTCAGCGAAACTTGAACTTCCAAGACAGTAATAAAATTACAATGAGTACGTACTTATACGTGTACCGTGTTCTATAAAACAGTCAACCGGCCAAATACCAAATTGTATTCCTGTTGCTCACAGTTAATGCCTTTATTGGGCTTTCGCTATGGGAGGTGGGTGTGTTCATGGATGGATTGCTCCCAATTTTTGAACACACCTTAGTTTGAGTATAAATAGCATACATACCAAATTTGATCTCTCTATGACAAAAACAACCTTATTTATTGATTTTAAAACTTTTTGGGTTGTATGAGAGGTAGGCGTGTCCGTGGGCTGATGACGTTCATTTTTCAAAACCATCTTTGTTTTGTCATAAAAACATATGTGCCAAATTTCATCTCTGTAGGTTAAATAGAGGCTTATTTATTGCATTTTCAATTTTTGTGTTGTAAAAGGTGATTTTTTTGAGGTTATGATTTTCATGCATTAGTATTTGACAGATCACGTGGGATTTCAGACATGGTGTCAAAGAGAAAGATGCTCAGTATGCTTTGACATTTCATCATGAATAGACTTACTAACGAGCAACGCTTGCAAATCATTGAATTTTATTACCAAAATCAGTGTTCGGTTCGAAATGTGTTTCGCGCTTTACGTCCGATTTATGGTCTACATAATCGACCAAGTGAGCAAACAATTAATGCGATTGTGACCAAGTTTCGCACTCAGTTTACTTTATTGGACATTAAACCAACCACACGAATGCGTACAGTGCGTACAGAAGAGAATATTGCGTCTGTTTCTGAGAGTGTTGCTGAAGACCGTGAAATGTCGATTCGTCGCCGTTCGCAGCAATTGGGTTTGTGTTATTCGACCACATGGAAGGTTTTACGCAAAGATCTTGGTGTAAAACCGTATAAAATACAGCTCGTGCAAGAACTGAAGCCGAACGATCTGCCACAACGTCGAATTTTCAGTGAATGGGCCCTAGAAAAGTTGGCAGAAAATCCGCTTTTTTATCGACAAATTTTGTTCAGCGATGAGGCTCATTTCTGGTTGAATGGCTACGTAAATAAGCAAAATTGCCGCATTTGGAGTGAAGAGCAACCAGAAGCCGTTCAAGAACTGGCCATGCATCCCGAAAAATGCACTGTTTGGTGTGGTTTGTACGCTGGTGGAATCATTGGACCGTATTTTTTCAAAGATGCTGTTGGACGCAACGTTACGGTGAATGGCGATCGCTATCGTTCGATGCTAACAAACTTTTTGTTGCCAAAAATGGAAGAACTGAACTTGGTTGACATGTGGTTTCAACAAGATGGCGCTACATGCCACACAGCTCGCGATTCTATGGCCATTTTGAGGGAAAACTTCGGAGAACAATTAATCTCAAGAAATGGACCGGTAAGTTGGCCACCAAGATCATGCGATTTGACGCCTTTAGACAATTTTTTGTGGGGCTACGTCAAGTCTAAAGTCTACAGAAATAAGCCAGCAACTATTCCAGCTTTGGAAGACAACATTTCCGAAGAAATTCGGGCTATTCCGGCCGAAATGCTCGAAAAAGTTGCCCAAAATTGGACTTTCCGAATGGACCACCTAAGACGCAGCCGCGGTCAACATTTAAATGAAATTATCTTTAAAAAGTAAATGTCATGGACCAATCTAACGTTTCAAATAAAGAACCGATGAGATTTTGCAAATTTTATGCGTTTTTTAAAAAAAAAAAGTTATCAAGCTCTTAAAAAATCACCCTTTATGTAAGATGGGCGAATCCGTGAGCGAATGATACCCATTTTTATACCCTAAACCTGAAAGGTCAGGGTATATTAACTTTGTGCAAACGTTTGTAACGCATAGAACGAAGCGAGTCCGGTATAGAAAAGTATATATATTCTTGATCAGCGTCACCACGTGAGTCGAGCTATCCATGTCCGTCCGTCCGTCCGTCCGTCCGTCCGTCTGTGTGTTGTCCGTATACACAGGATAAGAAGAAGGAGTTGAGATAATTGAATGAAACTTGGTAAACATGGTCACATGGACCCAAGGATCTGCACAATTGAATATTTTTGGAATCCGCCCTCGGACACGCCTACGTCCCATACAACGCAAAAATTGAAAACTGCGTAACTCAGCTCATAATAAGCCTACAACAATCAAATTTGGTATTTATGTGTTTTATATCAACACAAAGATGTCTTTGAAAAATGGACGTCATCCGCTTTCAGACACGCCCACCTCCCATACAACCCAAAAATTGAAAACGCAATAAATAAGCCTCTGTTTAACCTACAGAGCTAAAATTTGGCACATATGTTTTTTGTAACAAAACAAAGATAGTTTTGAAAAGTGGACATCATCCGCTCACGGACACGCCTGCCTCCCATACAACGCGAAAATTGAAAACTGCATAACTCAGCTCTTAATTAGCCAACTACAATAAAATTTGATTTGTATGTTTTTTATACAAACACAAAAATGTCTTCGAAAAATTGACGTAATCCGCTTACGGACACGCCTACCTCCCATACAACCCAAAAAGTTTTAAACTCAATAAATAAGGTTATGTTTGTCATAGAGAAATTGAATTTGGTATGCATGTATTTTATACCAAAATTAAGGTGTGTTCAAAAATTGGAAGTAATCAGTCCATGAATCCGCCCATCTCCCATAGCGAAAGCACAATAAAGGCATTGACTGTAAGCTACAGGAATAAAACTTGGTATGTGTAAATTTTTCATCAACATTTAAATACATATTAAATATAGGCTTCATCCGCCCATTTACAATAAAAATTTTTTGTTTTTGAAAAGTGGGTTTAGGGTATTTCATAGTCGGCCTAGACCGACTTTAGACTTTCTTTACTTGTTAGAAGATATCTTTGTGTTGATACAAAACACATACATACCTAATTTTATTGTTGTAAGTTAATTATGAGCTTATTAATAGAATTTTCAATTTTTGCGTTGTATGGAAGGTAGGCATGTCCGTGGGCGGATTCCAAAAATGTTCAATAGTGCAGATCCTTGAGTTCATGTGACCATGTGTACCAAGTTTCATCCAATTATCTCAACTCGTTCTTCTTATCCTATGTATACGGACAACACACAGACAGACAGACGGACGGACGGACGCACGGACGTCCGTCTTAAACTCTGTTTAAAAATTTAAACTGAGATTACAAAACATATTTGAGCGGAACTGAAGTAAAAATTCTACAACTTTGACGTAGGACATCAAAATATTTCAAACATTTTTGATAAAATAATGCAAATTGTCAGTTTCATTGGAATATTTTCTTTTCAATACTCAAAATATGTTTGTTTTTTGTTGATTTTTTTGAAGTATGATTTTTTTATTTTTTATTATTTCCCTGCTGAAAAATTGACCAGATTTAGAATAGTTCTAAACTAGTTCCAAAAGGGGCCAGTACTGGTCCCACTTCAATACCCTTTTACATTGAACAAACTGACGCTTTTTACGGGTTGATATCATAGGAAAAGACAATTGTCCCCATAAACATCCCTTTTTCCCTATATCTGTGCTAGTTCCATTATGAACAGTTCTAAACTGGTCCGTTTTGATACAGTCCTAAAGTGGTCAGTCGTAAGCCCTATTATTAGTCTGATTTCGAATACGGGTTCGTACAATAGAAGTCATTAAATTATTGTATATAGTTTTCCCCGTATATTTACTTTTTACCAGTTTCATCGAAAATTATTGCAAAAGTTAAAAGAAGTGCGGAATTTTTATGAAAAAACAAGCCACAACACGTTTTGAACGTGTAGATTTTTTTATTTTTTTATTGTCTGCTAACAAGAAAAACAAAGAATATAAAAATAAATTCAAACTGTTCTATGCTTAGGTCTTTTGTACTAGTTCGCAACTAACTCCAATTTCACTAGAAATAAACTAGTTGGTTTTTCCAATTGTCTCCAAAATAACTGCTGGGTTGTTTATGATTGAGAATATTTCCAATGTTCTCAGAGATTTTTTGACAAAATCTAAGTATACATTTTTTAAACCTAGAATTTCTGTGTTTAAATTTAAACTTGTCTTTCCAAATTAAACTTAGATTTTTTGAGATGAGGTATCGGCGTTAAAATTTAAACTGAGGTTAAGGAATTTTAAACTTTGTTTAAGCTAAACTTTGTTTAAAATTGAGATAAGTTAACGGGCCTTAGCCTCTTCATCTGATAAAGAAACGGATTTAAGGAGTGACAACGTTTCGAAAGGCTTTCTGCGAAATTGAGAGTTATAAAGGAAAACAGTGTGATGTTGACAAGGACTTGATGGTGGATGGAGGACTGGGATAGCAAAAATGTTCACTTCCTTGACTCAATAAGCGTTACTTGCGTTATTTATGATATACCCGCTGCGAAACTGAGTGTCGAAAGATAATTTTCAGTTTTGAAATTGATGTTTAGCGACCTTGGTATAATTTGTCAGAAGACAATCTGGCCGAAAAAGTAATGGTGAAAATAAATTCATATATTTTCTGAATATTCGCAGAACATCAACCAACGTCTAGTTGAAGACAGCTTAAATATATCCTAATTTGTAATATAAAATTTCTATATTGTATTAACATATTGCATTTTATATGTTCTTAAGAATTCAATAAAAAGTTCAAAGTTTCAAGGCAAATAACAAGTTCAAAATTATACAAACAAATATCTGTGCGATCATCCGGTCCGGAGAATAAAAAAAGGGCCGTTTTCCGCCAATTTCATTGTCCTAGCATGAACAGTTTTTAGATACAGTGATTTGTGGGATATTACGAGGGAAAGAAAAAATATCAAAAGTAACAGTTATTTATTGTGCGAAAAAATGAAAGTTAAAAAATAACTGGTATTTTTCAACTTTTATTTTCAAAGTCGATTTTTAAAACACAACCAAGGACTTAGACACGGATGTCGGAAAGATTAGAATGGTGTGCTCCAAAATATCCTGGGACAATTGAATCCACTTGTGGTTTTCCTTTGAAAAATAGGCCGTAACTGTTATTTGCGGTCCTTGCTAAAAAGTCATGAGAATAAACCACAAATTAGAAGCGTAAGATGAGGATTTTTTGGGAACTGTTTGGTGCGATGTGTAGGCCGTTGGAATCAATGGACTCTTATTTTTTAAAAAAAAATCAAAATTGCAACGTTACAGCTAATGGACCAAGGTAGCGTTAGATGATTATTGTTTTTTTTTTTGTACAAAATGGATGAATATGTGGTTGATATGTGGTTGTCACAAGACAGTGCCACATACCACACGGCATGCGATACCATTCGATAAAGTTATTAATAGGCGAGTTGGGTGGGCGATTTTTTTCACTTTTTGAAGCAGCCCAAGGCCGCCCAGGGCATGCGATTTGACCCTATTAGACTATTTTTTGTGGGACTACGTGAAGTCCTTTGTATACAATTAAGATTAATTTTCTATAATGCAAAATGCTAGAAAAAGTATGCTAAAAGTGAAGCTTACGGATGGGCCAACTCAGGCGTAGCTGCGGGCAACATTTACATGAAATAATCTTTAAAAAGTAAATGGCAGGCCAATTAAAAATTTTCTGTTATTTTTTTTCAATTTTCAAAAATCAAAGTAAATGGCAGGCCAATTAAAAATTTTCTGTTATTTTTTTTCAATTTTCAAAAATCAAACGTTTAAAAAGCAACCTTTACCAATAGTTGATCAGTTTTACTTGGTTGATTTAAAGAACCTTTCATTTAATGACGAAGTCGGGCTAACTTCAAAAATTTTTAGGCAACAATGTTACATTACAAAAAATAAAATCAGTTTACATACAGCGGAATTTCAAAAGCAAAATTTCAAAAGCAGAATTTCAAAAGATTCGACTTATTTCATATGATTCGCAATCCTTAAGCCTGGTTTTCACTATGCCATTTTCGATCGTCAGTTGTTGTCAGTCTAATGAAAAATGTCAACACCTGGTCAATTTTTTTCCGTTAGACAATGACGGAAAATAAGAAATTCTGATCTATTGATAGATTTTATGCTAAACAATTGCGTCACAGTTGTTATTTATGCGATGTTTTAGGGTTAAAGCTTTCATGTCAAGTTAAAAATGACGTAGTGAACACCAAGATTTAGTTTTTAACCCAGACCAATCATTGCATCAGTTAAAATTCTGAAAATGTAAGCAAATCTTTGTAACCAATTTAGTGTTGCACTGTGTTATATAACAGCTTGTGGTTGATTTTTATAGTGGTTATTTCAAACATATTTAGTTACTTTATTTTAAAGATTGTCATTGTGTTTCAGAAAATGTTTTAATTGTTAGCATTTTCTATAAAATTTTATAAAAAAAATTAACTTTGTTCTTAAAATAAATTTATATTTTATATTGCTTTGGTTTAAAGTTCGACGTCAAATCGATAGTTTTTAGTTATTATTGGGGTTGTGCATTACTTTCTTCGCCTTCTGACCTAAAATTGTGGCGAGCGTCTAAATAATTTTGATTTTATTTTTGGTTGGTTTTTGCTTTTTAAAATTCATTAATTGTTGAGTTTTAAAGAGTTAACGTAAACATTCTCTTCAAGTGCCCCAAGTTATAACAAAATTAATAAGTATTGGGTGTGAGCCGTTTATAGTAAAGCAGGGATCGGCTGTTGGTTGTGCGATTGGTTTGTATTGAAAGATGATTTAAATTTAAGCAAATCGTTTAAATGTTAAATTTTTTCGAACTATAATTCAATTACTCGTCTTTTGAAACTGTTCTAATCAGAAATGAGTTGTTTTTAATATATCTTTATGAGTCATTATTTTACAAACGAACATCATTCTAACCGATTCATTTTTGATTTGCCAGAAAATTCTGTTCGAAGAGTATTTGCTTTTTTTTAAATAGAGGGGCTTAAAAGTTTGTAATTTTTGTGTTTTTTGCCTTGGAGACTCATTTTAAAAATTCATAGCTCTGGTTCTTTTGAAGCTAAGCTTTTTATATTTTGTTTTTAAATTTTATCTAGCTTAAAAAGAACGGGAGTTATGAATTAATTACAAATCCTCAAATACTTGTTTCTTTTAAAAAAAGAACCCGAAATAAGAAATTAAACCCGTAAGAAAATTTTCAGACAAGTCAAAAACGGGTCGGTAATTTTATGTTCAAATCTGTATGGTTTGTAAAAGAATGACCCATATCTGTTAAACCGATTCGAGCAGTTTCTAATTTGTATATCAGACATATTTTAAATAAAGAGTAATCGATTTAATACACAGCACTTATAAAAGTTAAGAAATAAAAAAAGCTGTGTTTTTAAGTTGAATTACTTAATTAAAAATAAGCTCTTAAAAGCTTGAATTCTTGCACTTTGTATGCTGGCAACTTTTTCGGCACTTGTTTTTTCATCTCATCCTGGCTGAATATTTCTACAGTTTATGTTTAAAGCTATGTAGGTCATGCTGACACTACAAACAAAGAGCTTTATCTGCTGCCATAACCCTGCAAACATTTTCAATCGCTTGAGAATCTCCAGCGAATCGCTTGGAAGATGAAACAATCGCCGGCGAGCTCTTCTGAGAGTCTTCCGGGTATCGCCGAATGTAAGCAGCTGAGGCCATAAAAGCGATTCACCGGGAAGATTCGCCGACGAATCGCCTAGAGTAGTTCTAAGCGATTCCTCTGGAAGATTCGCCGTCGAATCGCCAAGATAATGCTCAGGCGATTTGCTATGAAGAGTCGCGAACGATTCGCCTAGAGGAGTCTTAAGCGATTCGCCAGGAAGATTCGCCAACGAATCGCCAAGAAGAGAAGGCATAAGGGGTCTGAAATGATTTGCTAACAAGACATGTCAAGTGGCCAAGACATCGCTTTTATAGGTCGTCAGCGATTTGTTGCAAAGTTGTTGAACGTTTCAATTTGTTTCAAGTTTGGACTAGCAGTTCCATGAAGTTGCTTACAGAGATAAATTTTTTGATTTATTCAAACGATTTTTTAGAGCCTGCTTCATAGTCCAATGATAGATGTAGAAAGCTTCTTAAAAAACCATCTTCCAACGATCGCCAGAATGAGCGAAGGAAGATTCTGAAAATTTTTTGAATCGCGGATTCATTTCTTGGATGATCGAAAAGCGATCCATTTCCAACGATCGCCGGAATGAGCGAAAGAAGATTTTGAACATTTTTTTGTCAATCGCGCATCGTTTAGGCGATCGAAAAGCGATCCATCTTCCAACGATTGCCGGAATGAGCGCAGGAAGATTTTGAAATTTTTTGAGAATCGCGCATTCATCGCTTCGGCGATCGAAAAGCAATCCATCTTCCAAAAATCCCTTAGGCGAATCGCTAGCGGTCGCCAAATGATCTACTCTTCTAATTGTCTTCCAAATGTTTGCAGGGAAGTAACACACGGTAGCATAGAAAGCTCTTTGCTCTCGAGCCATAGAATGCTCCACACTGGCTCAGAGTCTCAATTTTCTTTGAGTTACTAAGTCGTGTATTTTTAGCGTTGCCCACAGGTGGTATGAAGTCAGTTTAACCACGAAGTCCTGGGACATCGAATTTTCTTTCAGGGATTTTTTCCTTCAAGAATCGTCCCAAGTAAAAATTAGCAATTTTCAGGTCAAACCACTGGGCTATTTTTAAATAAAACGACTTTTTCCGGAAACTATATATTTCAAATGTTGAAAAAAAAATGTTCGCGATCCTGGGAAGTTATTTTATTCAATCCAAAAGTATTTATTGTTGTTAATCCCCTCAAAAGAGATTTGTTTACATTTGGTGCTGAGCCTGTTTACGTGAATATTCTGTTGAGAACTCGGAATTTTTTTGTATATCGATGTGTACGTGTATGTGTATGTGTATATTTGCAATGTAGATATTGTCCAATATGCTGGTTCAACGACCTGTTGTTTTTCTTTGGGTATGTTTAATTTTATTATTTAGTATCAAGCGTGAGTGCATAGAGAAAGGGTTACTTAACCACGTTGAAATGACATTTCAAATCCAACGCCACGCTAATCATTCTTTGTCTCATGAAGAAAATCGGAAAAAGTTGTGTCTAATTTGTCTCAAGAAAAAAAAAATACCTTCACCAAATAAGCGGAGCACTTCAAAAACATCTTCAAACAGTGACAAATGGCAAAGTTCATCAATACTTGGGCGATTCCAGACTGCCAAGTGTACTGTGTCTAAACTGTAGAAAAATTATGTACAAAAAAATAACCGATCTCAATTTGGAGATATTCAAGTGATATTTGGAGGAATTGGATTAACCAGACTTTTCAGTGTTGAACGGGGAGCAAATCGTGACAAGGGCAAAAAACCTTGCATGTGCTACTTGTGCCTTCTGGCAAGACAATCAATTTTTCCCACTGCCACATCCAGAAATATTCAACCTTCTGTCAAAACCAGTGAAGATCCTAGTTCGAGCGTGGTCGGTAAAAAGTGTTCTACTGCCAAGAATTTTGTGAGTCTCCAAGAAGAAACGGAAAACCTGCAAGTGAAAGAGAAGGAGCAACTTGTGAGCGCTCTCATCAAAGATTTGCAAATCAATCGCACCTCACACCAAAGTGCTGACAATGAACCTGGACCTTCCAAATGTTTGTCCCATAGTCAACGCAACGGAGGAAGACAAATGACAATATGTGTCAATCCACGAGAGAGTGCAGCTCCCAAAGTAATTTCAGTTGAGGATTTCTCTAAAATAGGGACCAGATTCAACCTCAGTGGAAAAGTTACCCTTGGCATCGCTAATGCAGTGAGGGCTGCAAGCAAATCTCGAAATATCATTGAATCCGGTTTAAAAACGTATCTACATAGCAAAACTCACGACTTTGAAGGATTCTTCAAATGTGAACAGTTTGATTTCGTGAAAATTAAGGGAAAGAAGTTATTTTGCCTCAGTCGAAAATAGCCCGGTGATTTTGGCTGAAAATTGTGTAGTTCGACTCCAGGTGACTGAAGGAACAAATCCCTGAATGAAAATTCCATGTCCCAACACTTCTCGGTTAAAACGACTTCAAACCACCCGTGTGCCAGTTTCGTCCCATCCTTTAGTCAATGTCAGTTTTTCTCTGCTGTCTTTGTCTACTTAAAGTTTCGTACATTTTTGTTAAGCAGTTTTCCGTTTTCGGCTTACTAGATACAGAGGATACAATTTAGAATATATTTTTTTGTTTTAATCATATTGAAAGTATTGAGTTCAAAAACTATTAATTCAGCAGTGATATGTATTTTGTGTGTATGTATTCTTTTTTTTATTTTCTTTAATATATATTCAAGATTTGTTTTTTTTGTTTTTTGTTATGTACTTAAAAAAGCGATTTTCTGTTATATCTTTTTAGCATTAATGCCGCAATGAAATTTTTAGAATTTTTTTCATTTTATGGCTTACTTAGTTTTAATTCATTTAATTTTTTTAATAATTATCTGCTAATTTTTTGTCAGTCGAAGCTTGCGAAAAATTCTTTTGTTTTTGGTTTTTTTGTTGTTTTGTTTTTAATTTAGATATTAAGCAAAAGAAGTGAAAACATTTACAAACATTAAATATATCTTATTTTTCATGTTTTATTTATAAATATGCGTAAGTTTTTTTTTTGTTTTTTTGTTTTTTCCTTTTCTTGTTTATTCTAATGAACCATAATTTAATCGGTGATGGTAATAAAGCTGTCTTTGCAATTGGTACAATGAATTAATCGTATTTTCTAAATAATTTTTACTATAAGTTAAATGTTTTTTTTTCTATTAATTACAATTTGCTAGTTTATAGAATATTTTTGTTTTCTTTGTGAAGGCAGTCAATCCTTATATATTTTTCGTTTTTATTTTAAGGATTTTTAATTTTTTTTTTTTGTTAGTTTTTGATATAGCATTAATTCGACGACTATCTACAAATAAAATTAAACCATTTACTTTGAATAAATCTGCTAATTTTTTTTAAACTGAAAACAATAAATCTGGAACGGTGTTTAATTTTGCTCTATGAATTATGTTTCAGTGAAGTTTCATCAATATTACTATGGCTTGAATTTTAAAAATTTTAGCAGTGACATGCCATTTTTTTCATGATTAGATTTAGGATGCATGATTCTTTAGAGATCTGAAACTAGGACTAGCCTTACATTGAATATTTTATAGAATTTTGGATGGACTAAGAATTTGCATTCAAAATGTGAAAATGAATTGACGAAATATAAAGGAATAATAGATAAATAATACATATATTTTTATAATTATGTTGAGTAAAATCTTCTTTTGTTTACAATTTCAACCCATTTATTAAGGAAATGGAGAAAATAGATGCTTGAATATTGATACATGCATGAAATTTTAAAATCTATTGTTCTAGAATACAAATATTTAGTACTGAATTTAAAAATTTTTAAGTGATTTTACATCATTAGAAAGTACTTCCACTTTAAGAAGTTCCACTTTAACTTCGTCACAGCTTTTAAAGTGGAACTTCTTGAATGTGGCCTATTTTTTCAAGTATTGTGGACTACTCTCTGGACTCGACTCTGGACTATTTTTTCTGCTGCCTAGACATCATCAATTCATTTAAATTTGAGTGATTAAGGTCAGATGCTTTAATCGATAACTTAATGTAACTGCTATATTGTAAGTTCCAACCCAGCTAGCATTTGGATGATCATTTTTTTAAAAATCACCATTATGAGTCATTTTTGACTCGTTTGTATGACCAAAAAATGATTATAAGTAACAACTGAAGAAGAACAAGAAAATAAATAATGCCAAAAATCACATTTTGCTATACAAAATGATCAAAAAATGATTGCAACGCTCGTACAAGAATAAAAAACAGTAATGATCACATTTTGATCAACGTAATGATTAAAATGTGATTTAAGAACAACATTTTTTACAACAACTGTTTACAACATTATATGTTCATGCAATATTCGTGTTCGGTTTGCTTGTTTTGTTTGAATTTTTTCGCTCACACGCCATCAGGCGATTGGCATAATGGTTAGTGTGTTGGACTATGATGAGCGACGGTCCGAGTTCAAATCCCGGTGATGGAAAATTGGTCAATTGTAATGAAATGCAATTTTCCCTTAAATTATTTGGTGGTATAAATTTTAATAAAAATAAAATAATATTAGAGCTGGCTTGAGAATTGAACCTGGGATATCAAAATTCATATCAAAATAACAAGCGCTTAACCAACTGAACCACGAAATAAAAATTTTGCTCGCGATCTAATTGTATACTTAGCTTACTATGAACTATATTTCATATAAAAAAGTGAGTGAATTATGACTGCAAAAAGCGATCATATTGTGGTCAAAAATACCTTCATAAATGAGTAAAAAATGACTAGAAAAGGCAACCACATCAAAAATCACCATTAAAATGAGTAAGAAATTACTATAAAAAGCAATCATATTATAGTCACAAAACACTTCAAAAATGACTGAAAAATGATTGAAAAGAATGACCATTAAAGAGTATTCATGAGGAGTCATCTCTAGGGTACCGTTTTCTCCCGACAACAGAGTCATATTTGATCAAAAAATGAGCGCGAATTTGATTGTTTTCAATCATTATGCAGAGTCAAATATGACTCAATTATGATCGAAATTTTCACAAAATGCTAGCTGGGAAAGCACTCTTTGAAGTTTTTGAAGTATGCGTAAAAGTTCTATTGTTATGGTATTT
Source organism: Tetanocera ferruginea (assembly GCA_958299015.1). Lineage (NCBI taxonomy): Eukaryota > Metazoa > Arthropoda > Insecta > Diptera > Sciomyzidae > Tetanocera > Tetanocera ferruginea. The sequence goes on along the minus strand of OY282644.1, from coordinate 34,512,989 downwards.
TTCCTATCGTGTAACAATAAAACTTTTCAACCAAAAGCCGATCTTGCTTGAGTTGAACGAAAAGTATTGTAAAATCATCTTGAGATCCTTTTACTTAAAAGAGTTTTTTTTTTAGTATTTCCTTTATAAAGTAGTCTTTGAGACTTAAGTTAACTATTGTTTTCTTAAAAATTCTTAGTGACCAGATAATAAGGTCAGTCAAGTTCCTTTTCTTAAAAGCAATCTCAATGAAAATTTAAGATAGAAAAGGGTAGACAATAGGCACACAGAAAAATCTTTACATAAAAACCTAATAATGTAGAACAAAGTTAAGAAGATTTCTCTATGGTTTTTACCCAAGAAGATGTTCTTAAAAATATTGGCTTCAATTAATTTAAGAAGAAATCTCATACTTACATAAGAAATTAAGAAGATATCTTATTTAATAAAATTAAGAAGATTTTCAATTAAAAACAAGAAGATTTCTTTTTAAAAAATATCTCTCCTCTTTCGTCTTACATGCCCCTTCTTTATGAAAAGACTTGAAAATATGGATTTTAGAAGAAATTAAAAAGATATCTTTTTAAATTAATTTAGGAAGATTTTCTGGTTAAAAAAAAGAATATTTCTTCTTAAAAAATAGCTCTCTTCTTTAGTCTTCTCTCATCCCCGTTGTTCTGAATATGCTTTAATAAGAAATCTTATTGAAATTATGTGACACTATTTTTCTATGTGTAACACTCCTAAGCTCTTAAAATTTCTTATCTTTTGCCAACAGTGTGCTCTAGATACCTGTTGCTCTACGGTTCTAATTAGCTGTACTGAGGTACTGCGGACTGGGTCTTAACACGCCTTCTCTGTAACTCGTCGGAATAAATCGATGAACAACAGGCCCACTCCTTCGAAACGAAAACCGATAGAGACAACAAAATTCGCGCAGGTAGAGAGAGACCTGCAGTTTGAGAAAAGCCTTCACGCAGTTTACTACTGTCACAAAACGTTGGTACTGATGCCGCAGCAGGATCCAGGGACGCACTAATGAAAAGTGCTAGGGCTAAGAATAACAACTACCACACTCGTAAAGACAGACTATAATAACTGCTCCAAGCAATACATTTTAAAAGTACCCAATAACGGGTTAGTTGATATTATCAATATCAAAGAAGACATGTTTGAGCCATGAAAGTCACCTAAAACTTCTGAATAGAGCCGCATGTCAGTGCACAAACTGTCAAGTGGAAAATTTTTGTGGAGGAACCCAGCACGCACAAGGCGGCACCGAAAAGAGTCTAAGCACAGGGAGTAAGACAGAAGTTCTTTCAGGGAAATGATAAGACCTACAAAGATAATCGACGCCTTAGAAGAAGGTAACGAAAACGGAAAATACCGATGGAGCAATGGAGGTGGATGCAGGCTGCATTTCCAAGGTGGCTATGGAGGTTCTGCCGCACAAACCAGGTGCCACTAAACTCTGTATAGTGGGAGCTACAACGAAGAATATTTTATATATGTATCAATCATTGTCAATCTTGCCTAACCTTACTATAATAATTATGCTGGTCTAAAATTTGCATTTAATTTGGAGAATTATTCACAAGGAGTTGACTTTTGAAACAATGCTGCTCTTTATGTAGAAAGCAAAAACAATGCCACTCTCGAGCTTTATAAATTATTTGTGTTGCAACAATGATAGTGAAAACAAATCCAAAAATGCTTATAAAACCCTATCTTAATGACATGGATCTCAAAATTTTGAAATAGAAATATGCATACCTATATATAATAATTGTTTTTCAATGGTTTTTCAATGGTTTTCCATGGTTTTTCAATGGTTTCAAACAGGAATATGGAATATACCACCCAAGTTCTTTAGGATTTAAAGATTTTTTCAGCATAGTTCAATTTTTTAATATATCAAATCAAGAAATATTTTCTTTGGTACGATAAGGAGAAGAAAGGTACGATAAGGTAAGGTAAGGTAAGGTAAGGTAAGGTAAGGTAAGGTAAGGTAAGGTAAGGTAAGGTAAGGTAAGGTAAGGTAAGGTAAGGTAAGGTAAGGTAAGGTAAGGTAAGGTAAGGTAAGGTAAGGTAAGGTAAGGTAAGGTAAGGTAAGGTAAGGTAAGGTAAGGTAAGGTAAGGTAAGGTAAGGTAAGGTAAGGTAAGGTAAGGTAAGGTAAGGTAAGGTAAGGTAAGGTAAGGTAAGGTAAGACAAGGTTAAGGTAAGGTAAGGTAAGGTAAGGTAAGGTAAGGTAAGGTAAGGTAGGTAATGTAAGCTTAGGTAAGGTTAGGTAGGGTAAGGCAAGATAGGGAAATAAAAGAAAGGTACGACACGGTTAGGTTAAGAAAGATAAGGTAAATTAAAGTAAGGTAAGTTAGGGCTTGGTAAGGTAAGGTAAGATACGATAAGTTAAGATATGGTAAGGTGAGGTAAGATGAGGTGAATCTAGGAAAGGTAAGGGTATTTCATATTTCAAAACAGGCAAATTTGGCTGTTTTTGTATGTATTGCGTTTTATTTAACAACTGAAAAAAGTTCAAGTACATATGGGCATTGGAGTGGGTCGGCCTCCATACAAAAAAAAAAAGTTTGCAAAAACCACCCCCTATTTTAAAGTTGACCTCGAGAGGATTCCGAAAACAAAAAAAATTTTTTTTTTGGACCACCGGAAAAACAGCCAAAATGGTCTTTTTTGCATAACTTAAGCATTACATGTCAGATGTAATAAAAAAATTATAAAAAACTTAAAAAATTATATGTCGTTGAAAAGGGCTTTACGAGCACTACAATGTCTTCTTAGAACATTTTTACTTTTGAGGTCATATTCAATTAGTAAGCCCCATTAGCCCGATTTATCAGCCTTAAATTTCTTTTTTTTTTCCATATAATTAAACTCCGTCAAATTTGTTTAATTTGTGTTCAAAAAATTATTTATTCAGTTTAAAAACAAAGAAGTTATAATAGTTCAAATATTTGATATAATCCTTTTTTTTATAAAAAATTTTCTTTAAGCTTAGTCAACGAACAATTAAATAAAATAAACAAAATTGTAAAAGAAACTTAATTAATAATTTTTTGAACACAAATTAAACACATTTGAAGGAATTTAATCTTATGAGAAAAAAAAAAAAAAAAATTAAGGGGGATAAATCGGGCTAATGGGGCTTACTTGTTGAATATGACCTCAGAAGTAAAAATGACCTAAGAAGACATTGTAGTGCCCGTTTTAAGATCTGACATGTAATGCTTAAGTTATGCAAAAAAGACCATTTAGGCTGTTTTTCCGGTGGTCCAAAAAAAAAATTTTTTTTGTTTTCGGAATCCTCTCCAGGTCAACTTTAAAATAGGGGGTGGTTTTTTCAAACTTTTTTTTTCGACCCACTCTAATGGGCATCTCCCAAAAAGGTCCACCTAACAGCTTTTAGCTTTATTTTTTTATTTTGATACGTATCACTGCTATGTTACTTGAATTTAACTAATTATGATGTATTTTTATGAAAATTTATAATGAACATCTTTACTGTATTTTACTACTGTTGGAAAAATTTTTCGCGTCCAATATGTCGCGTCCGTATTCGTGCTATATATATTTAAAAAAAGCTAAGAGATAATTCTAATATTTCATAAGTCTACGAAGAATAGTTATCTTTTCACCTCCATTAACATGCGTATTATATATAAAAAAAAGTTCGCAAAAGTAGCTAAATTTTGCATATTTCTATACGTGCTTAAAAATTTTATATTTTTTGTCGCGTCCGTTCCATTGAATGATTGCTTATTACTTTGTACTAATTTGTACTAAATCTCACCAATATTTTTATTAAATATAGCACTCTTTCATCGCGTTAGAACACTTTAAATACATACCGGCTCATTTTGTTTTTCGAGTAATTAAAACCGTGCGAATGTCGCGTGCGTGCCACTGGGAGATGCCCATATGTCACAAAAAATGCAAAAAGACGTAACAGCAAAAAAAATTTTAAATTGAATTTTTGATTTATTTTAATTAATTTGACTGAACTAAACCGTCTAAACCGTTCAAACTCATACTTCCAATAATAGCTATTTGGTTAAAGAAATTCAAAAGAAAGATTTGTTCTAAAATCTGAAATATGTGCCTTTTTATAACGTTTTCGGTTTCTTCTATGAAAATATAAAAATTGCTGTAACGTCTTTTTGTATTTTAGGTGACGATATATAATTTTGGAGAATAGTAAAAATATTTATACCTAGAAGAAAACCATTTTTGGAATGAACATTTGTAATTTTTGTGAATATTTAGCAAAATATATAAATTTATCAATATATCAAGAAACGTAGATATTTATGTGAAGTATTTAATGCCAAAAAAGGTTTTATATGTGTATTTGTTTTTGTTTTAGCTTTGAACCAAGAACTTCATGTGACAAACCTATTGAGTCAAGTCTGCCTTGGTTCGGAAATGAGGAGATAGATAGGTAGGAAATCAAGAGCAACAAGTGTTGAATGTCGTATGTATGCCGGAGCATATGCCTTTATCTCAGTCGATACGAGTTATTAAGCAATTTCATTCCACAATTACTCTGCCACCAACCAAAACTTCCAAAGTCGTATATATTGATGGATTTTAAATTTTCAGTTGATTAGAAATGAGGAAGAAAGGCAGAAGCGTAGGACCATGGCCTGATCAAGATTCAAACTAGGAACCTTTGAGTTGGCAGTTAAGTGAAAATGTAACTGTATCATAATTTTTAAATTAAAGTAATTGCTTATGTGAGATGACCATGATGGTCGGATGGTTTACTCGAAGCAGTTGATAATATAAGAATTTCATCCATTACATTTAAGAAGTGCAGAATTTAAAATTCAAGCTTGATCAGACATGACAGAAGGACTGTTCCATCATTACTGATCTATATCTAGATTATTACTTAGTTACTGTTTCTATTTTTTAAAGGAATTCACTTAGAATATACAACATTTATAGACCGAGGTAACAGTCAGTTCAACTAGGATCGAAGAAGAAACCAAAATTTAGTTTTTTTTTCTGTATAAAAACACATTTTTATGTAGAATGTACTTAATTTAAGGAAAATTTTTAAAAAAATATTGAGTGAGAATTTAAGTAATAAAAAAAAAAAAAAAATGAATTGGTCATTTCAGCTCTTGAAAGAGCTTCTTACGATGTATTGTGCGTGCTATCAAATGTTTATACAATTTTCCGAACTGCTTATATTCATGACCTCAAGAATATTTTTATTTGCATATATATATATTTTTGCAGTAAGGTGTAGGTCGATTAGAAAATTGAATTTCTGTTCTAAAAAGATTCTGTATCAGATCAGCTCTAAACTCGGGTCTCTTGTAGATCTTTGGCTATAGCCATCACATTGAACAATACCGAATAATACAGTATGATTTTATTTTATTGAAATTCTGAATGGACTAGCCATCTGTCTTATTAAGTTTTTAAGCAAAATAACCTGATCAGGTATCAGGTTTTCAGCTCTTTTCTTCATTTTAAACTAATTGATCTAATCAATGACATTTTTGCTACAGATAGAAGTTATGTATGTTACATTTTTGAATAAATTTAAATTTAATTTTAATGGCTTCTTTGTGTGGCCAGTTTTCTAGAGCTGGTTAAAAGTCTGGTCAACTTCAAGACACCAAAACCGGTAGTTAAGGATTTGAATAAATGTAATAATATTATAAATAAGGTCATGCTTTAGACTACAAATCGAATCATTATTTTATGCTCAATATTTCTGAGTTAAACTCAGTTAGTACCATCTCTAATTTAAACTAGCACTGAAAAATTGGTTTAAAAGCTCAGTGAAATTATACTGAGTGTTTAAGTAGTAAATGACACATTACGGCAGTTCAGTAGCAAAATTATATATAGTAGACAAATTCATATCGAGTATTTATAACATAAAAAAAATAAACTATATTAAAATAATATCATTTGAAATCCATAGAATTCTGTAGATTCAATTATTTTTTTTTCAAAATAAGCAATTGTTCTATTCACAATTTTGTTTTGTTTTTCCAAAAGTCGTTTTGATTTTATATAATGCTATATCATCACATATGTGCAAAATTTTCATAATATTTATAATCTTAATATTTTTTTTTTCAATTACTTAACTTAAACAAAGGTAAGAAAATTGCATTTAAAATTTTTTGGTTTTTTAAATTTGTTTTTGTGTGTTTTGTTTTTCTTCTAGTTTGCTTTTTAATTAAATGTATCACTTGCTTTTTAATGTTTCCCATTTTATCGTTTATCGTTTTATATAATAAAAATTTCATGTTATACATTTTTAAACAATCTTGAGCTTAATATTAATCAAAAAATGAACAAAAATATTTTTTTTTGAAAAACGTTTGAAAGGCAATAACAATAAATATCATAACTGTATTATGTGTTTTTTTCTTTAAATATATTATATAATCTCATTTTTTTTTGCTTTGTGTTTTCTCATTTTATTTTTTTTTCATTCCTTTGTTTTTGTATATTTAGCTAATCTGTTTCATTTTTGTTTTTATAGTCATCTCATGCATACGTTTTCTTTTTACGCAAAATTATGTTAATGACTAGAATTAATTAAGTTAATAATCCGTTTTATGCATTTTATTTGAGAAGTTTTCGGTTTTTGTTTTTCTATTGTTGTATTTTCTAACATTTTAGAAAAACATTAACTTCTATGAAAATCCTTTATAGTGTACAAAAAAGAATATGAGGAAAATTGAATAGGCCGTTGGAAATGTGATTCTGGCGATGACATCGATCGTTTTCGCAACTCTAATGGGATGAGGTGGTTCCTTTTTGCGCACTTGAACGAAGCATGTCTGAAAGAGATGAAAATAAAGTTATTATTAAGGAAAATTACAAATGCTAAAGGTAAAAGAAATAGTCAATATAAAATGTGTGAAGAATATTGGCCAGTCAAAATCCGAAAACTATTAAATATTTTTTCCTCTTCAGCCCGGTATTTGTATACTATTGTTTCTCTACAAGAATGCTCTGTACAGCTTCCTTCACATAAAAACTCTCTCTGTAAAATAAAGTTCTATAAATATACTGTGTCAAAAAATTATATGAAATGATTTTAAAGTTTATGTTAATAGTATACGTTTGATACAGTGCGACAAAATGGAACGCAGTTGAAATACCTGGGAGATAATGTTATTTTTCTGGTAGGTCTTGTTGAGTAAAAGAATGTTCTATACTTGAAATTTACCGCACAACCCCAAAATCTGGACTTATGCTCAAAAAACCGATTTGGCCTACCTTAAGTTTAAAAATTTAACTGGATCCTGAAAGGCGAAATTTCAAATTTTCATAAAATGTTGAATAACTTTGTCAATTGCTGACAGATTTTTAAAAAATAAATTGCTTTTTAATTGCTATTAATATTTTTTATAAATATATGTAGGACTAGCTCATGGCAGTGTTGACAACACTGTTGTTCTCTTCTATGACAAAATTTTTGACTGCTTCACTCAATCAGTTGCCTTTATTAGGTAAAATAACTTTTCTTCATCTATAACGTTCTTATCTCACAAATTATCTATATAATATAATCTCTTTTTTCTGCACTTTGTGAAAACCTATATGAGTCTTATCTTGCTCATATTGAAACTAATTTGTTGTTGGATCCTAAAAGCTTCTAAAAGTTCATTAATATCATTTGAAAATCTGACAACTACCCATCAACCCTTACTTTTTCAGATATCTCCTCAGGCAACCCGGAAATAATTGCAAACCTATTCTCAAATTTCTTCAGTCAGTCATTCACAAGTCATAACAATGAACTAGACTATGAATACTTTTCTTCATTAAGGAACTGTGCTAAAACGTCACTTATTTCTGTTGATATTAGCTGATGTCTTAGCAAAGTTACATAATCTTAAAGATGATTATTCTCCTGGACCCGATGGGTTGCCTGCTCTTGTCATTAAAAAATTCGCGAACTCTTTGGCTCATCCCCTTTTGACTCTCTTTCAACTTTATATTTTAAGCTCAGTTTTTCCAAAGTTATGAAAGAACTCGTACATAATACCTTTACATAAAGAAGGACCTACACTCAGAAAAAAGCTGTCATGTAAAATTAACGTTTTTTAATGTTATTTCCAATGTAAATCAGAAAATGTGGATTTTACGTTAGAAAATGTTAAGTTAACATGTATTGTGTTGAATTGATAAGAAAAATATCAAATTGATAACACTATGACACAAAAAACGGTTTTTGGAAAAATAACAGGATTCTGCGGTATAGGTTCGATACTATGATTCAAGGTGAGTATAACTCTAGCTGGGTTTCGCGAGTTTGGCGACCGTTTGATTTTTATGGCCCCCAACATATTGTGCTCCTGAGTGATTTCGCCCAAAAAAGGTATCATCACTTTATGGTCAACAGCGCCATCATAGTTAGAGATATTGGTTTACTGTCTTCGGCAATGTTGTAGCTAATAGTCTAATGGTTAAATATAAAAGCAAAACATACTCATAAAATTATTTTTTCAACACTTTTTTGGAAAAATTTAAAAAAAAAATTTGATTTTTTTTGCTTTTTTTTGCATAACTTGAAGGGAATCCAAATTTTTCCTATACTATATTCAACAAAATTATGGCCGAAAAAAAACTGAACAAATCTTGTGAACATACTTATGTGATCTGAACATGTCCACAGTACATTAAAAGCTCGAAAAGATCATATAATTTGGTAAACAAATTTTTATTATTATATTTAAATGTTTTCTTTTATTTTCATACACTTTATTATGATGTAATGAAATTAAGAGTTTACTTCTTAGAAAGCAGAAAACCGAAATGAATCAAAAATTATTCATTTCATGCGAAATCTTAAAAACTTGACCCAATGCAGCAAAATGCACTTTTTTTGTAATTTTTTTTTTGTTTAAGTGATTCATTTGAATTATTATTTTTTTGTAAAAGTGATCACGGAACTATTCAATTGAAACAATTTTTTGTTATTGCAACTTGATTGATTGTATTTTTCCGTAGGCCAGCATCAAAAATAATTAAGTTTACTGCGTAGTTCCACTAAAGTAGTCTTCGGTAGTGCTTCCGAAAGTTTTTAAGAAGTGTTACGAGCAACAAAAGCACACCAAATTAAAAGCGAATGCGTTTGAAGTTTTAGTTTTTTTGCACTACCGCAGTAAAATATTTGTTGCTTTCGCTGTTCTTTTGAAAGTAATTTAAACCCTGTGCCATACTCATATTGAAAAGACAAATTTAAATAGACTGAAAAATGGGAAAGTGTAAGGCAACATAAATATTTTTTGCTATGTTTGTGGAAATTTTACGTCAATTACGGCGCAACAAAAATTTAAGAAAAAAACACGCGTTTTAAGTTCAGCATTTCAGAAAGTGTACCAAAAATGTTATGGGAAAAAGTTATTGAAAATAAAAAATGGGCCCCTAATTCAGTGTGTGCATTACTTTATAATGAACTTTTTGAGTGGAAACAACAAAAGCAAACATCCTTGCGTTTTGAAACGCAGATGATTTGGACCAGAGGTGTTGTGGCAGTGAGTTAAATTATAAATTAAAAAAAAAGAAAAAATTATAATTTCGATCGCATAAAAAAAAATAAAAATAGCAAAAACAACAACATGTGTCTTTTATGATCCTTAAACAAATTGCAAAAATTACAACAAAAAACAAGCCACCACATTGGGTGCGAATACCAACAAAATACACGCAGCAGCAAAAACTTTGCAGCAACAATGCTATGCAAATGTTTTTTCTTGCTGTAGCAGCGCGATGTGCCGGCGAAGTCAATTCTCAGAATTACAACACACACGAAAATATTGAAGTTGTTGTAAGTGAGCAAATTGAGCAAATTGAGCTATGGAATTTACAACTCTGATTTGGACTAATGCGGGAAGGAAGCACAATGTATCAAACTGCTACGCATGTAAAAATTCTGTTAATAGCATGTACACTAAGAAGGCTAAAGCTTTTCAGTACCAAGCGGTGTCTAGTGCCAACTTACCGAAGAGACACTCAATAGGCATTGCTCAAATTCCGCAACAACCATCCGAAATAAAAACTGCTACAATTTATAGTACCGACAACGAAGAATGGGAAAGCCATTCTCAATATGTGCCGGAACCATCATATTCAACCTCAATACCAATTCTGATCACACAGGGCTGGCTAGATTTCATGGTTAGCAGATTTGAGTTTTCTCAAAGAAAGTCCGAAGAGCTCACCAAATTTTTTAATGAACAAAATATATTGGCGCCAGACGTAAAGGTCACGTGTCACAGAAAGCACCAAACTGAGTGGTGTTTGATGGTACATTTGATGAAGTTTATCAAGACTCTGATGATGATTCTTCGAGCAACTAAGATTTGTTAGACCTTGCTGACTAAATAAATGATCCCAAAAAATACATTATCATCATTTATCACTTGTGTATAATTTAAAAAACAACAAGATCTTTCTAAATTGTTTAAAGTATTGCATTGAGTTAAGTTTTTAAGATTTCGCATGAAATGAATTATTTTTGATTCATTTCGGCTTTCCGCTTTCTAAGAAGTAAACTCTTAATTTCATTGCATCATAATAAAGTGTATGAAAATAAAAGAAAACATTTAAATAAAATAATAAAAATTTTTTTACCAAATTATATGATCTTTTGGAGCTTTTAAAGTACTGTGGACATTTTCAGATCACATAAGTATGTTCACAAGATTTGTTTAGTTTTTTTTTTCGGCTATAATTTTGTTGAATATAGTATAGGAAAAATTTGGATTCCCTTCAAGTTATGCAAAAAAAAGCAAAAAAAATCAAATTTTTTTGTAACTTTTTTCAAAAAAAGTGTTGAAAAAAATGATTTTATGAGTATGTTTTGCTTTTATGTTTAACCATTAGATTATTAGGTACAACATTGCCGAAGACAGTAAACCAATATCACTAACTATGAAGGAGCTGTTGACCATAAAGTGATGATACCTTTTTTGGGCGAAATCACTCAGGAGCACAATATGTTGGGGTCCATAAAAATCAAACGGTCGCCAAACTCGCGAAACCCAGCTAGGGTTATACTCACCTTGAATCAAAGTATCGAACCTATAGCGCAGAATCTTGTTATTTTGTTGACTGTTGCACAGTGTAATGTAATGTTTTACGTTGCAATATCAATTCTTAATGTTAAAATAACATTTAAAATGTTTTTAGTTCATCATTTTTTACTGTAAAATTGATAGTATTTCATATCCATTTAACATTATAAATGTAGATGCCAACAACAAGCAGATGTAATGTTTATTTAAGAGCTGAGCCGTTAAGCCATACAGGTGACCGTGGCACACAGGTTAAGAGTGTGGCTTTGGATGCCCGGAGCCCTGGTTCGAATCCCACTCGTGGCAAATTATTTTTCAATACATTTTTTTTTATCTGCACTGATACTTTTTGATATTTTAAGTGTTAAAATAACATTATTATGTGACAGTTATACATTTTTAAATGTAGGTTTCGTAATGTAAAAAGTACATTAGGATAATATTAATTTTAACATTTTTTAATGTCGGACGACTTTTGTCAACTAAAAATGTTAATTTTACGGTTGTTTAATGTACTTTTTTTTCTGAGTGTAGAAATGATATTTCTAATTACAGACCTATTGCAAAACTGTCATGTGCTCCTAAAATTTTTAAAAGTATTATCTACGACATTCTCTTCTTCCATTGCAAATCTATCTTTCCCCCTAGTCAACATGGCTTCCTTAAAGGTAGATCGACTACAACCAACCTCACAGAATTTTTTTCAAACACTTAATGCTCGTTGGAAAATGGTTACGAAGTTGATGCAGTTTCTACCGACTTTAGTAAAGCGTTTGACAAAATCTCACTCACGATCATCCTTCTTAAGCTTAAAGCCTTTGGTTTTCCACATCTGTTTATAACATGGACTAAATCTTGTCTCGAAGAACGCAGTTATAATGTTATCTTTAGATTTTCCAATTCAAAATCTTTTACAGCTACGTCTGGTGTCCCACAAGGCAGTCACCTTGGTCCTTTGCTATTCGTCTTAACAATTGCTGATGTTGATGGTATCATCAATGATTCTAATCTTTCTGTCTATGCTGATGGTATGCAAATCTATCGGCGCATACAAACCAACGCCGATTCTCGCAATCTTCAAGACGATCTGGTCAGCTTTTCCACTTGGTGTCAAAAAAATCTTTTGAAGCTCAACGTCAGCAAATTTCAAGCTATAAAAAATTCTCGTAAGCGACTCCAACTTCCTCCAAGAACGTAATACATTCTCAGCAAGCCAGTTCCTTCTGTAAGCTCTTTACGCGACTTTGTGTTGTTTGTGACAATATGAGGAATGCCTCATATTGATAATATCATTAGTAGAGCCAACTCTGCACTTGGTTTCGTGAAACACTGGTCCAGAGAGTTCTCCAAACCGTCACTAAATCTCTCTATCTTTTCTTTGTTAGACCCACTCTCGAATATGCCAGCCAGGTTTGGTCTCGTATCTACAACACCCGTTTCGTTTTGCTCTTCGTGGTCTTCCCGGTTCTGACAGTTTCAACCTACCACCTTATGCAAACCGTCTTAAGTTGATTAACATGCAAACACTTGCAAAACGAAGGGAAGTTGCCGATGTTCTCTTCATTCATCAACTTGTATGCGGAACCATTAACTGCCCAGAACTTCTCCAATTAATATATTTTAATACCAACCCACGCAACCTTAGGTCTATATCTCTCTTCCATCTTAACTTTCACCGCACCATAACTAGAATGCTTCGGGTAACCAATAATTTGATCAAAGAATTGGATTTCATCTGAGCAGACCACTACTCCGAAATATCCTCCTTAACTCTACAACGCCACTTCATCCGCCTCTCTAATGTATTCTTCCAGTTCAGATACTCCCTGTTAATAATAAATTTTAGTTTTTAAGTTTTTATTTTAAGTATTTAAACTGCTTGTGTTAATCTTATCCAAATAAAAATTAGTGTGGACTTTATATAATTTAGTTTATGGAAAAATCGTCAAAGTTGGAAAAAGTTGAAAAAGTTGAAAAAATTGAAAAGTTTGAAAAGTTGAAAAGTTGTATTTGCAGAGTACACATAGATTCTTCAAGTTGTAACAAACAATATATATATCGTTGGAAAACTTGAAGTTACATCTTTCAGGATTCACTGATTGTTTTTTGCTTAAAATTCATTGGCAATCAGTTAAGTTATAGGCCAATAAGTTGGAAAAGGTAGTCAAAATCGGTTTTTTGTATACGGAAAATTTTAAGCAATCAAGCGAATTTTCTTTAATTCGACAAGACCTTCCAGAAAAATATCACTATCTCCCAGGTTTTTTGAGCTTCCAGAAAAATAGCACCATCTCCCAGGTATTTTGAACTGTCGTACTGTGGTATTAATAAAAATAAATTGCCATTTTCATATAAGTGTTTTTATTATAATATAAGATATCCCATATTTTCGACAAATTTGGTATTAAAAACATTTTTCATTGGTTTTTTATAACGATACCTGCAGATTTTCTTCATAAACAATGGTTTGGCAGAAAATGTGTTTTTATGAATTATTATAATAATGAGGAATATCAGAAATTATTCCTAACATCCGGATATAAGTCAATCGGTGTCCTTATCCGACAATCTACATACTTTTTCGTGAAGTTCCCTATACAACTTTGTAAACATGCCCCCTGTATTGCCTTCAAAAATGCCCCCAATATTTTTTCAGTTATCCGACTAGGTATTGTAGCGGCCATGCGGAGAAGTACGTGTATGGATGCGAATAGTTGACAAGAGACAACGGCATCTTGTTCTGCGCTTTATCTATGCAGAATATAACTTGACATAAAACTCGTGATTGGTTATTTCAATGCCAAGGTGGGCAAAGGAAACATATTGAGGCCAACAGAAGAAAAGTTCAGCCTTCACAACACATTCGATGATGGAATAAGTTTGATTGACTTCGCCGCAGAACGAACATGGTCTTTAGTAGCACTAAATTCAAGTATTTCAATGTTCTTAAGGCCACCTGGTTGTCTCCTGATTAAAAATACATGCAATCAAATTGATCACGTTTTGATTTGCGAAAGACACTCTTGAGAGTATTAGACGTGGCATGAACTATGGTGCCAACATAGACTCAGACCAATATCTTTTCTCACCAAAGATTCGCACATCTCTGTGCGCAGCTAAGAATGCTCGCAATTCTACACAGAGATAACTAGACGTCAATTAGCTGCAATCAAAACGGACAGCCGAAGCCTACGCTACTCGACTCTCACTCTTGGTTCAAGAAAACACTTTTCCAATTCACGATATACAAAGGCACCTTTTAGTAGGGTTTAACACGTGCTTCTATGGAACGATACCGTGAGAAGAGGAGGGCAGAGAGACTTTTCAGGTAAAAAAGGCGAGAGGACGAAAAGTGTGAGTGCGAGATTTTTATTCATGTCGACAGTATTGAGGCTTCTATGCAGAATATAACTTTAGTGTGCTCTGTCTAATCCAGAAGAAAAGCGATCCCACCATTTGCGCACACTACCGTGGGATAAGCCTTCTAAATATCGCATAATAGGTCCGATCTCATCGTTAAGTAACTGATTTAATATTATCAGTGCGCCTTTAAATTTGGAAAGTTTACCATCGACCAGATATGTACGTTACAAATATTGGAGAAGACCCTAGAAAAATAAATCGATACACACCATCGATTCTCTTTGTCGATTACAAAGCCGGCTCCGAGAGTCCAAAAAGGAGACACTTAAATATAAATTTAGTTTAGGTTATGAAATAGAAACTATTTCTCCAAAATAAAAATTAAGCGAATAAAAGTAGCAATGGTACTTTCTTTATAAGTTACAAAAATTTGGTAGCAATCCTTGGAATAGTTTTCGAGTAATGCTCTCAACCGGTTTCAAGCAGCACTTTTCGAGTTTTTGTAAGTTTTCTTCAAGTTTTTTTTAATAAAAAGGACCTTCACGCGAATCAAAATTGCTTCGGCGGTTTTCCTCCGATTTGAAAAAAAAGTGTGCAGAAATCATTTTAATGAGTTTCTCTAACTTTTGAGACACCGAACGGCGGAATCAAAATTTTGATTCATTTCTAACTTTCAAAACCCGACTAGTCCAAATTTGAATTTGAAAATACTATTTTTTTTGTGCTATGAGACTATTTTTTTCGCTTAATATATCTATTCTCGTGGAGCATTATTTTGCATAATTGGTTTATTTATAAAAAATGTCTGACAAAATGAAGACTTTTTCGATTTCCCAACAATTCGATCTGTATGACTTATCTGGTTTTAAATGTAAACTTCTCATTTATGGACTTATCTTCAGCAAGTTTTATTCAATTATTGACTATGAGTTTCTGAGAATATTTTTACAATTTTATGCATTCGAAAATTTAAAAAAAATAAAATTTAGTATTTATTGGTCGCCAAAAATCTTTAATGGGCTCTTAAGTTGAGTTTTGGAAGGGGCTGTAACAGACGCAGGGGTAAATGAATTGACTTAAACTTTTCATCTTAATTTGGTCCTAGCTTGAGCCCAAAAAAAGAAAGAAATAGGTTTAAAGGAAAGTTTCATCCACAAGCTTGTTTTTGAATATTAAATATTACTTTAAGTGGATGTTTTACTACAATAAAGTTCCGTAATAAAAATTAAAATTAATAAAACGCGATGAATAGTGCAAGAAATAGTAGTCCTTGATTGACTGCCATCATTATAAAACTTCAATCTCATCTGAAATTTCGCCAAGATAAACAAACCTCGCTTGAAAACTTTGCGCTTAAAAAAAAGTAATATATAGATGACTAGATTAAGAGAAAGTCTTGAAATAAGAGATTAAGGACATTATTTGACATCAGACAAATCAAATCCTCAAAGTTTCACTGGATCCGTAATAAAAAAAATAATGTTTAAGAAAGTTTTAGTAAAAGTTGCTTAGGTTTTGTACATCTTTTTTTGGGCACGACAGCAGCAAATTCAGCAGCAATTGTTTTTTAATAACAATAAATTGATAAAAAATATTTTTTTAAGTTGCAACTATATATAAATTAAACAAACGAACACAAAAACAACCACTTGAGAAGAAAGCACGAAACAAAAAATAATAACAAATGTAAACAATGGAAGAAATTAATTTTTGTCGCTTGTCAAATTAGAATTAAATTAGAAGCCGACGACAACGTCATTCGATGTTTCGCAAAAATGTCGTCGCAAAGTCTCCAACATTTCGTCCCATAAGAAAATCATGTAAATTTAAAGTGACGTTTTGCGCTCGTTGCTCGTCGTGTGCAATGTGTTCCAGCTATCAGTCGGTTAATATTTCAGTCCTGTCATAGAAGCTTATAAGAGCTTATATTGGAGACTAGATAAATTAAAAGTAGAGATAAGCAGTACAAAAGCGAGTACTTTCTTAAATCTTCTAATATATAAAATCAAATGTTTGTCTGTCTGTCTGTCTGTCTGTTCCGTATAGGCTCACGCACCCTTTATCCGGTTGAGCTGAAATTTGGACACCGAGTACCTTTTATAATGAAAAAGAACATAGGGGGTATAAAAAAGTGGGCGGAAGTATATGGGCGTGTCACTCTATAATAACTTCTAAACGCTTAGTCCGATTTCAATGAAATTTGGTATGAAGGTTCAACTGCTCCCAAAATAAAAAATAAGCCATAAAAAATTCCAAAGACTTCCGTAATGGGCGCTTTAAGTAGTGCGTTTTCAAGACTCAATAACTCCTAAACTCCTGGACCGATTTTAATGAAATTTGGTATGAAGATTCAACTGCACCCAAGATAAAGCAAAGCTTAAAAAGTGGGCGGATGTATTTGGGCGTGAAACTTTATAATAACTCCTCAACATCTGGACCGATTTCCATTAAAATTGGAATGAAGGTTCGACTGCGTCCAAGATAACATAGGCTATAAAAACTTCCAAAGACTTCCGTAAGGGGGCGCTTTCAGTAGTGCGTTTGAAAGACTCAAGAACTCCTAAACGCCTGAACCGATTTCAATGAAATTTGGTATGAATGTTCAACTGAGCCCAAGATAATTTAATATATAAAAAATTCCAAAGACTTCGCAAGAGGGCGCTTTAAGTAGTGTATTGTTAAGAATCAATATCTCCTAAATGACTTGATCGATTTTACTAAAAGTTGGTACGTGAAATAACTTGACTCTACAACAGAATTGAGGCTATTTAAATTTCAGAAAACTTTCGTGAGAGGGCGCTTTATTCAATCAACTATGTTTGGCTTATTCACGTCAAAACGGACGTACCGAGTTTGATGAAACTTGGCAAGCATTTGTATCTGTTACTGAAATAGATCCTATGCTTTTTTAAAGTTCTTTCGACAAAAATCAAGGAATGAGCCGAAGGCAAACGAAGTCAGAAACCAAAGACGAACGAAAAAAAAAGTTTAACGAATACCAGCAGAAGCTATGTACAAATGAAAAAAAAATTAACCGAATAGTATCGACCAAAACCGAAATTGAACGAAGACAATCCAAAAATCGAATCGATGCTTAAAGGATTTTTTAAAATTGGAATTTATTTGAGATAAAATTGCATATTAAATGCATGCTACGAAAAACTTTAAAAGCATTTTTCTCGAAATGACTCTTCAAACTGCTCTCAGAAAAGAGTTTCTCGGAATATGATACAAATGGCATCATAAATACTGAAAAATGGTATTGACCTCGCTCCAGAGAATGGTTTTCTCTAAATGCGATCCTAAAAATTCTCTAAAAATGATAATAACCTTCTTTTAAAGAGAAAAACATATAACAATAATTCGATTTTAGAGACTCTTTATTTTTGATAAAACATTTGTTTTTATTGAAGAAAATACTTCTCATAGTGAATTTTTTAACAAAACATAGGAAAAAATTTTCATTTACAAAAAATTTTTCTGTATAAAAGAGATTTTTTTAGTGCAAGAAAAATATTTGTCATTATAAGAGACATTGAAATATTTCCATTTCCTAGAAGCGAAGAAATATTTCTTCGAAAATGTGAAAATTTATTCTAATTGAAGAAAATTTTATTTGAAAAGAGAAAATTGCTATTATCGAAAATAGAGAAATTTTTCACCTGAGGTAGATATGAGTTTGTTTTGTGAGTGTGACGACGGAAGGAGTTGGTAAAACCCCAAAAAACGATCATTTAAAAAAAGAAACAGTTTCGATAGTATCGTAAGTGTAGACGTAGAATTCCCTTTAAGTTGTAACCTCTTCTACTTTGTCTCTTTGGTCCGATTGTTTTGTCCATTTTGCACGTATTTTTATTGATCTTCCGAAAATTAACAAATAAATGAATAACACTCAATTATGGACTACTTATCGAGGCCAAAACAAAGAAAAAGTAAAAATGTAAGTATGATTAAATGAGCAAGCAAAAAGAAACAAGCAAAATTTCAAATTTTTTCGATCATTTCGTTAAGTTTGATAGGTTGAGTTCATTGACTTAGTTGAAAAGAAGGCGAAGCAAATGCACTTGCCATTGGTGCCACTTTCGTCTCTGCCCGATATATAATTGGCAAGCTATAGTCAGTTTACCTACTAATTTCAAATTAAAATTAAGACAACGATTTTTAAAAAATCGTATGGTGTCTATATTTCACGCTGAGCACATGTCCTTTCCTCTCGTCTCTGTCTGATTTTAGTTTGCGAACTACACTTTCGTCTATGTTCAATGTATAGTTTGCGAACTACACTCGTTAGTGCTAGTGGGATGTGGAATCCAAATTTGCATTAATAACAAAAATTGAAATTTTACGCCATCTATTGGGTAAAAGCATTAAACGAAATATGATCCAACTCGTTTTTTTTCATAAGAGTTAAATCTAACCGGATCACAGACCCATTTCGTTAAATTTGTCAGTTTGAGTTCGTTGACTGAGTTGAAAAGAGGTTCATGACCTCTGGTTTCAAAATAGTATACTAGAACAGTAGTGCAAACATAAACACAATGCTTACAATGCTGCCAAAGCGAACCAATCAGTTTGTGCTAAACAAAAGCAATACAAGCATAAACAACGAAAGAAAAACAAAGAAAGCAGCAGGCACATAAGCAGCTGATGATTGATTTTCTTATATAAAAACATGCATTTTTCTTCTTATATTTTACTATTTTGTGACTTTAATATAATAGTGACAAAATCCAAAATTAGATATTCAGTCAGCGCAGGATATATCTGATATTTTATTACATATATTTTCTTTGAACAATGAGTATTAAAGACTGTAGGTATACCCTAAAGTATTCGTCAAAAACGTTGCCTAATAACCTTGAAAAAATCTGTTAAAACGACCCCATATAAACCGCGCAGTAAGACGTAATTCTACGTCAAAATTTTAAAATTGAATTGATAATTTTAAAAACGTAAAAATGAGAGCAGTTTTGAAAATCGTCCTCTTTCTGTGCTCGAGGCACAACCCCGAGTAACACCGGATTAAATCCGCTAGTTAATAATGAAAAAATTGATTATTATTATGATTTTATTAAATTTTTCGATCAGCTAAGAGAGAAAGAGAGAGAAAGAAAAAGTAAGAAGACAAGTCTGAATGTCAAAGATATTTTCAAAGATAGTGCTCATTGTAGGTTTAAAATTTTTATCCTATCATATGTTCAACAGTCATGACCACAACAACAGCATGATTTTTATTATGATATCTTAAAAAAAAGAAAAGAAATAAATATCTTCATTGAAAATTAAAATTAATCATCTTAAAACACATAAATTGTTGTTTGCGCGTTTCAAACAAGTTATAGCCTTATATCTTAAATAAATATAAAAAAATGCAACTTAAAAAATGTGCTTTTTACGCTTGATTGACCATAATTCTTGTTCTCTGCTTGCATGCTTTTAGTCTTCAGCCGTAAGAAAAATTAACAATTACTTCATTGAGAACTGAAATTTTCAGTTGTGTGAAGCATTTTGTTACGATTTTCATTTCAATGATTTTGATTTCAACACGAGCGACATGGATTTTCACGTTCACGTTCCTTTGTGTATCGAACAGTACATAACAGCCGGAAGGAAATCCATTTCTGTTTTTCCGTCATTGTTTTTTATGTTTATTTTTTTATATGTTTTTTTTTTATGTTTTTCATGTGCACCACAATTGCTTGTTGACCTCGTGCTTTTTGTACTAGTTGAAACAACAAATGCGCCATAATCATTATCATCATCATCATCATCGTTGTATTTCTGATGGAGCATGGCATACAAATTCGAAAATATTGGAAAATGTTGTACAGTTTCTTGCAATTATGGCAGAGTCAAGGTGGTTGTATGAAGCAATGAATATTAATTGCATGATTGATAATATTATTTCCACGAAAATTGGTAATTTTCTTAAATAGCGTGATATTTACATTAATTTTATTTAAAAATGATAGATTAATAAGGCAGTTTAAATGACTTGCCAAAAATGTTTTCATCACATCATAAATATTTTATTTAAAATTGCTGTTACAGGAAGCTTCTAGTAAAGACCTTGAAGCTTAAATTTGCTCGCAAATGCCAAAAATAGTAAAAATGTTTTATGCTTCATTATCCTCGACGAAAAAAAAAAATTGTGAGGATAAAGAATATACAAGTAAAAACTAAAATGATAGCAGTGGGAGAGAAGAACAATGAATGTTCACTTTATTGTGAGTCA
The DNA here is from genome assembly GCA_958299015.1 of Tetanocera ferruginea. Classification (NCBI taxonomy): domain Eukaryota; kingdom Metazoa; phylum Arthropoda; class Insecta; order Diptera; family Sciomyzidae; genus Tetanocera; species Tetanocera ferruginea. Next base: position 34,492,336 of record OY282644.1, on the reverse strand, counting down.
AGACGAGAAGAGGTTGAATGAAGCAAGAACGAAAAGTTATTGATTCGTACATTTTGGACGTGTAGACTTAATTTTAGCTTTATCTCTGCACATCCCTCAGCCCAGTATGCCGCACTGCTTCAACTCTGTCGTGCGCTCTAAAGGATTCTTGCCACTAGATACAGGACATTGGGTAAAAATAAATATATCCGCTAAATAGGTCAAACTAAGCTTATGTTATTGATGTTAACATCAAACAGAACGTGACTAAAAAAATTTTAAATATTTTTTATTGTTTTGTTCTTGCTTTTTTTTTTTGTTCTGTAACAACATGAAGTTATTATTTGAAGTCGTTGCTTATTATCTATATCTGAATGTTTGTTCATTGATCAAATATGTTATGCCGCAGGTAGAAAGAATATGAAACGTCGATGATGATGAGTATAAAAACTGGGTCATGCACATACGACCATTTGCAGTGCATCATGAAGTTCAGTCGTTGGACAAAATTGTAAGAAGAATTTATGATAAACGCAAAAAAATATACACATATGTCACTATTTCAAGATTAAAATCCAGAAGTTGAACTAATGAACACGATTAAAGAATTAGGTTTTTGAACAAAATTGTAATCATACCATTTTATGGAATGAACAGAATTTATCTGTTTTTTTACTTTAATAAATAAAATAAATTTTCTACCTGATACATTACTATGCACTAAAATTGGTGCTTGTAAGCCATGAGTTAAAAAAAAAATTTCAATCACATCGAATAGATTTCTTACATGGCACAATGCATCGAATAGGTACAAAAATAAGAAGAAAAAAGAATTGCCAACTCTTATTTTAACGAAATTGCGGAAGTACAAAATTCAAATTTTAAAAAATTTTTTATGTGCATACCTACCATACCAAATCATGTAGAACACAAATAAGGTAGCTCTAAGGTCGGTATCTTCTAATATATAAAATCAAATGTTTGTCTGTCTGTCTGTTACGTATAGGCTCGAGCACCGTTTATCCGATTGAGCTGTAATTTGAACACCGAGTACCTTTCATAGTGGGAAAGAACATAGGGGGGTGTAAAAATGTGGGCGTTATTATATTGGCGTGGCACTCTATATTACTATAGACTGATTTCAATTAAATTTGGTAAAAGTCTTCCGAAAAATGGCGCTTTAAGTAGTGCATTGTTAAAACTCAATAACTCCTAAATGACTTGATCGATTTTATTAAAATTTGGTACGTGAAATAACTTGACTCTGCAACGGAATTAAGGCTATTTAAATTTCAGAAAACTTTCGTGAGAGGGCGCTTTATTCAATCAACTATGTTCGGCTCATTAACGTGAAAACGGATGAACCGATTTTGATGAAACTTGGCAAGCATTTGTATGTGTTACTGAAATAGATTCTATGCTTTTAAAAGTTATTTCGACAAAAATCAAGGAATGAGCCGAAGGCAAACGAAGTCAAGAACCAAAGACTAACGAAAAAAATGAAGTTTAAGGAATACCAGCAGAAGCTATATAAAGATGAAAAACAATTAACCGAACAGTATCGACCAAAACCGAAGTTGAACGAAGACAATCCAAAAATCGAATGGATGCTTATAGGATTTTTTAAAATTGGAATTTATTTGAGATAATATTGCATATTAAATTGCATGCTAAGAAAAACTTTAAAAGCATTTTTCTCGAAATGACTTTTCAAACTGCACTCAGAAAAAAGTTTCTCGGAATATGATAAAAATGGCATCATATTTACTGAAAAATGATATTGACCTTGCTCCAGAGGATGCTTTTCTCTAAATGCGATCCTAAAAATTCTCTAAAAATGATAAAAACCTTCTATGAAAAAGATAAATATATAAAAATAGTTCGATTTAAGAGACTCTTTATATTTGAGAAAACATTTGTTTTTATTGAAGAAAATACTTCTCATAGTGAATTTTTTATCAAAATATAGGAAAACATTTTCATTTTCAAAAAATTTTTCTGTATAATTGGGGATTTTTTTGTGCGAAAAAAATATTTGTCATTATAAGAGACATTGAAATATTTCCATTTCCTAGAAGCGAAGAAATATTTCTTCGAAAATGTGAAAATTTATTCTAATTGAAGAAAATTTTATTTGAAAAGAGAAAATTGCTATTATCGAAAATAGAAAAATTTTTCACCGGAGTAAGATATGTTTTTTTTCTGAGTGTGGGTGTTCATTTTTCTTAGAAACCAGACGTCAGATCGAGACGTTGAAGATGTCATTTTTTGTTTTAATCATGTCTGACAGGTACAGTTTTACGGAAATTTGACTAAACACTTTCGACGGAAGAAAGAGGCAAAACCCCAAAAAAACGATAATTTAAAAAATTTTAAAATTGAATTGATAATTTCAAAAACGTAAAAATGAGAGCAGTTTTGAAAATTGTTTTCTTTCTGTGCTCGAGGCACAACCCCGTGTAAAACCGGGTTACATCCGCTAGTATGGAATAAATATTAATTTAAATATATATTAAAATACAAAAACAAAAAGAAATAATGTCTTATTTTTGCTTAAAATTCATATATCGATGGTTAAGCGCACTAAAGTGATAAGTGACCTTTTGACGAAAATAGGTTTACTGCATTTTTCAATCGATCAATATAATATCTACCTTGTGTAAATTTAGTGAAAATGCATAGTCAGTGAATGCGTGTCAGTACACAGTTAAAATTAGTGTTTTGTATTGAGATGTATTGAAATTAAAAAACAAAATCGACGTTCCTGAACATTTGAAACTTTTCACTTATCACTTTAGTGAGCTTAACCATCGATATATAGGCTTATAAATACAAAAACAAAAAAAAAAAAAAAAAACGAATTGGCCATTTCAGCCCTTGACAGGACTTTGACCGAGCTTCTTATGATCAATTAGCATAAGCAAAGAGGTGGTGACCGATCAGATAATTTTATATTGAAAAAACTTTGCCTCGAACGGGGATCGATCTCGGGCTCCGGGCGTGCTAAGCCGTACACTTAACTCGAATACCACGCTCACCTAAAATTCTAAAATAAAATTTAAGGCTTCTTTTATATCAAGCTAAGTGACACTCAAAGATAATTTTTAGATGTACTCATCATTAATGCCACTCTTTAAAAATTCGTAAAACCGAGGTTCGATATCTTTTTTATTGAACGAATTTCTGAAATTTTCGAAAAAATTACAGTTTTAAAATTTCAGTTTATAGAGTAAAAAATTTGTTTTTTTTACTAAATGACTGTGTGTTGCAATAGAAGACTAATTCGTGTTTTTAAGATAATTAAGCGGGGACATGGCCGTTTTTTTAAATTGATCTTTCAAGATTGATATTTTTTTATAATTTTTTTTTTTAGCAAATATTCTGAAGATACTAAGAATCTAATTTCATGTACAAACTCTTACTCAAAAGTAACAGCCGGATTAGCGAGAGTGCATTTTTAATTTTAACGTTTTTTTTCTTTGTTCACAAGCTTCGAACGTGTTTATCTCGAAACCATGTTTTTCGTACTGGTTGCGGCACTAGCGGGTTCATTTTTTGACGAATTTTTTTTTCTTGTATTTTTTAAAACTTGATTCGCTTTCGTATGACACGAGCTTTTTTTTAATTTTTTTCGTTTTTTTATGAATTTTTAAAGTCAATATTATTTTCGAAAAAACACACTTTCAAATTTGGAACATCACCAAAAATTGAAAAAGCTTTATAAAGCTCCTGTCACACGATAGCCTTTATTGTTAAGATTTAAAAAAGTAATTTATTTTTCAAATCGGACAATTTTTGCGACTCCCAGCGTTGCAACCACGAGGCCCCGTTTTTTCTCTGCCGCCAGTTTGGAGCTCTATAAAACCATGTTGAAGTAAAAAATAAATTTTTTTTTAATTTTTTTCTTGTAATTTGTTCAATTCTCTACAGTAATTAAATAAATAAATTTTGGAAAAATGTTTGTTTTTGACTGAGTTATGAATTTTTACGTTATGTCCCAACTTAATGAAAACGCATAGATGAAAATCCTAGAAATTCAATCAATAATATAACATGCAAATGTGATGCAATATGAAGTATCTGTGAGCATAACTTTTTTATCCTCGTTATCCAACTTTTAGAATAGATGCGAAACCTTTTTTAAATAAAAACTATTTTAGATAAAAAAAAGATAAATATTTTCAGAACTTTATTGTTTAAATTCAAAAATTACTTTTTTGAGTGATGAAAATAAAATTTTGAGCCTGGAAATCAAAATTACACATCGAAAAATAGAAAAATATTGTTTTGATTGAAATATTTTACATGTTTCCCATCAATACTGAATCCGAAAAAAGAGCTTGCAAGTAAATTAAGGGGGTCCTCTGGTAATCCGATTTTTTTTCGATTTTTTTTTTCATATTTCTATTGCTCAGATACTGAAAAATATTTTCCCAAAAGGATTTTTCAAAATTCGAAATAGTTTAGGAGATACAGGCATTTTTGTGTAGGTATGTTTTCGTCAAAATAACGCATCAGCAAAGTTGTTTATTTGCCTGCAGTCATGAGTCGAAAATTCTGTGGAATTCTTCCAAAATATGTATTGATATTACAAAATATACACACACAGTATGTATACATGCAGTATGTATACATGCATGTTTTGATTTAGGGGTTGAAATGATTTTGAGCCCAGGTGTTCACATGAAAGAAGCAAACGAACGAGATTCAGTTTATTTTCGAACGCTGAAAGCTACGCGTGCGCGATAACTGCTGTTGTAAAATAAAAGAAAAATCGTTTTGTGTTTTTTTTTTTGCTATGGATAAAAAAAGCCACCCAAACGCGCCGCGTAAGTACGCGTATCGAACAAAAAAGAGGCATTTCCGTGGAAACCAGCACTCCCAAGAAGAGGACACCGACTTTGCCAGCACATCGGACAAAAAATTGAAGAAAACGCAAGACAATGAAGTCATCATCGAAAACAACCTCCAGTTCTGTTTCCCATATACGAAGCGTTATCATCCGACGATCTACTCAACCGATGCACTGGAGGTGAAACGCAAAATTGTAACGAATCGTTCAACTCGCTTTTGTGGACCTTTGCGCCGAAACATATCCACTGTGGTGCTACCACAGTCGAAATCGCAAATTTTCTGGCAACCTGCATTTTCAACGAAGGCTTCACAAGTATTTTAAAAATAATGTCAACAATGGGTATTGTCATCGGCCCACAAGCCGAGATGTATGCTGAATCTCGCGACGGAAAACGACTTCAACGCTCAGAGCTAAAAACGTACGCATCATCGAAAGAGGGTCGCACAGCCCGCAGAGCCCAAAAAGCCGTGGAAAACTCGTTTTATGAGATGGAGGAAGGCACACTTTATGGGGCTGGAATTGCCGATTAATATTCGTAAGTATTGTATTAAAAAAAAAAGTCATTTGTGTGCCTCAAAATTGAAGTCAAAACTTTAAACGCGTTTTTCTCGAAACCATGTTTTTCAAAACTTTGCGCACGATAACTCAAACAGTTTTTGACCGATTTTGATATATGAGGCATGAAACGACGCAGAATTTATGCCGCTATAGCCCCTACCTCAAACTTGCCGAAAAAATAATGTTTACTATTTTTTTTCTACACTAGACTACAAAAAAAAGGTCGAAATTCGATTTTTCATTTTCAAAGTGGCGGCCCCCCCCTAAAAAAATTTCGATTTTTGTTTCCGAGGTAGGGGCTATAGGGATATTCATTCTAAGTAACTGAATATTTTTTTTTTTTTTCAGACGATGTTTACTCTTGGAATCGTGCGCAATTTGGACCCACCTTTTTTCCGGAGAACCTCGTTACCAGGCCGAGAACTTTCTGAACGGTCCATAAATTCACTTTTTCAAAATTTTGTATTTTTTTCAATAAATTAAGCTACCTAAATCAAAAAACGGAACTAAAATATCTTTACTCGTTCTCTTTCCACAATATTTTGAAAAAAGGCTAAAATTTGGCATAGATTACCAGAGGACCCCCTTAAGGCAGGCCAGGCTGATGGTATAACTCGAATATTTTATCTATATTTTAAGGATTTATTTTAAGGTACATAATATTGAACAATGATACGAAAAAATATTTTTTTTGAAGTGAAACTTCTTTGGCGGCGAGTGAAATTCCAAGGTCCTTTTTCGTGACGCTAGGCTAACGTTTTCAATTCATATGAAAATTTAAAAAAAATTATTGCCTCTGCCGAGAATTGAACCCCATAAATCGTTGCTTATGAGCCTACCTTAACGCCACGTAGGCACATGATAATCAGCCAAACAAAATGTAATTAAAACTGAACGCGTAACATACTGAAAATAACATAACTAACATTAACATTACATTAACATTAACATTATATTATTAACATAACCGTAACATTAGTTTCATCCTACAAGTATGCACGGAAAAAAAAAAATAGAAAAATAGCTAAAACAGGAGCAGAACGCGTTCGTGAATATAGAGAGCGAATTAGAGCTCTTAAGAATACAGTCGCAGCTGGGTCTGCAACTAATGATGAAGGTAAGGTGATTGCAACAACGGCTGAGTTTCAAAATGCATTTTTACGAAACATCAGTGTATTTTGGTGAATCTACAAAAATCCAATCCCCAAAAAACACACTGATGCATCTCAACAAAATTTTAAAGCCAACCAAGTTAATGCACTCAACAACCAACGTTCGCTGCTTTATGAGGCCCTCTATCAACATAGCAATTATTATGATCAGGAAGCAGGAGGTAATAATGAACAAGATTTGCCTCTGCTTTCGGAGGCTCCTTCAAAGAGTACTATACAAATGCAATCCATCATTCAAAAAGTAACAATGTTGAGAAGACATTCGAAAGCAACTAAAACACCAACTGAACTAAAACAAGTACCGAAAATAACTGTTATTTTACAATTTTCAAATGAAAAAAATTGTCGAAATACTTTTTCAAACATACCATTATGTTACAAATGTCCTCAGCCTCACGAATATTAAGTCGCTTTTAAATTTGAAACTGATTTTTTAAAAGTTAATTTCTTGCCTAGTATATTTCGAGGAAAAATAAAGGTTACTTTTGACTTATATTTTATCGGTCAAAAATAGCAGTTATTTTGTGACTTTAATTTTTTCGGTCAAAAATATCACTCAATTTGTGTTTTCTTAAAGGCCGCTTGACAGATTGAACTGTTGACACCATGTGTAAAATGTCTCACCGATGAGATGAAAATAATAATATCAAAATTTTTTATCGGTAAAATGACTTGAACAAATATAAATTATGTAATATATTTGACCGAAAAAATAAACGGCAGAAAATAACTGTTATTTTGCCCAAAAAAACTATAAGGCAAAAAAAACTGTTATTTTTTCGAAAAAAATAAAAATGAATTTTTTCCATTTCTATTGATTGAATTTCTTTTCAGATACCTTCTCTCTCTATTTCACACTAAAATCTCTCTTATTTCTTACTGTTAAAGAAGTTTCACTTCTGCCACGTGTACGTTGCTACACGCGAGTTTTTTTTTAAATTTAAACATTTTTTAATTATGGTCAAAATGATATTCAATGAGAACCTTCTCCAAAAAAAAAAGAACCAGTGCTGTTGTAGATTTTATGACTTCTATTTATCTGCAAGATTAATATCACGGAAATTATAAATTACTATGAGTGCAGTTATGGCTGGTAACAAATCAAAATATTGAAAATTGCTAGAATAACACGTTATTTAATTTATTAAAAATGGTGTTTTTTATAAGTTGTTAAATGTTACAAATAAAAAAAATACAAAAATGCAACAGTTTATTCTTGAAAGACTATTCAAAAAACAAAAAAAAAAAAACATTAGATTTCTTAAAAATTCTCGACTACCTCTTTGAAAATTTTGCTTCATTTATTTTGTGGAACCTTTTGTTACATCTAATCAAATACTGAAAATATTTATTGAGTTCTTACCAACTTTTTTAAGTAAGTTAAATAGATTTATTTAAATAATGATTTTATGCTAATATTACCTCTGTTGCGCATCCATTGTTGGCTGAGTGGGTACACGGGCTGTTGCCACCGCCACAGCTGGTGCAGGCGACTATCTCGTTGGGGGCGCTGGCCTCGCGACGCTTGTCACCCTGATAGATGGCATTAAATTTAAAAAACTTTCATATTAATACAGTTACAAATTATTTCAAATTTCATTTTGTTATTAATTTATAAACACAAAACATACGATCAAACGAAGAACGAACAAACGAATAAAATTTGCAGTTTTGACAAAATTATTTGTTGTTTGATATTATTTATTATTATTGTAAACATTGACCAGCAAAATATATTAGCAAAAAAGGAAGAAAAATAAGACATAAATACATATTTATATGATACATATATAAAAGGATTAAATTATTTGTGAAAAGAGAAAAAAATTGCATCAACACATTGAAAATGGAAAAAAATTTCAATATTAATACATTAACTAAAATAAATAAAACGGTTCAAACTTACCGGCTATGAGTATCCAAGGAAAGTGTACAGTTAGCAATAAAGAAAATAAAAACGCGTAGGATTAGTTTTGAGTTCAGTTGAACTAAGAAACTAAAAAAAAAAAACAACTTAACAGAGGTATTCAACGGATTTAGCAATTTTTACGCAATGAATTTTCAACTCAACTCGATAATTACAGTAAAGCTCGCTGAATTTTAACTAATAAATTGTCAAAAGTTAAGTGTCTATGTGTTTGTGTGTGTGTGTGTGTATGTGTCACATGTGTCAAATGAAAATAAGCATTTTTGGCACTTTTGACAATTTAATTTTATCAATTAAATAACTGTTCTAGAAGCATTTTATTCATGTTGGAACAAATGTTTAATGAATGAAAAAGTTCGATGTATAAGAATATAAAATACAAAGAAAAACTAAATAAAATAGACAAAATAAGCTACATACGAGAGGCTGTTGTGAAGATATAAATTTAAGACAATTAGTTTAAGAAAATATTTAACAAATTTCAGAAAAATAATTAAATAACACAACAAACGGTATAAAGCTCATAACATATATTTGCAAACAGGGCTAAAAACAAAAATTCTTCACATTTACTGCTAAGAATTACTTAACTATTGTAAAAAAAAAAAAAAAAAAAATCGAGTAACTGAAAAATTAAACTATCAAAAAGTGAGTTCAAAACTAGTATCTAAGAGTTGTTTCAATAGTAAAGCAGCAACATTTTTTTGTTTTTAGGTGAACATTGATGAGCTATGATTATCAATTATAAAACAATTCAATCTTTATATAAATAACAGCATAGCATTTGCAGCAGCTATGCTTAGAAGCCAAAATATTTTTGATATACTTTCTTGATTTCTTAAGAAAATCATCATCGAAAAATAAAATATTTCTACAATTTTTTTTGAATTTCATTAAAAAATATGTGTCTTATTATTAACAAAATTACAAAAAAAAAAAAATAGTTTATGCTTAAATTTTATAATAAATCATTCTGCGCGTTCCTTGGAACTTTGCTGTGACTTCCCAGAAAGCTGAGCCCCTCCCATTATGAGCCTCTGCTATGCATAATAAAAATAAAACATTTTCCAAGCCAACAGGCAGGCATATAAAAAAAAAACACACTCACACAATCGCAAACATTCATGCCAACATTATCAACTCCATCCCCCCCCCCCCCACAACTTGTGCACATTAAGTTCATTTAGCCTGTACCAAAGGCTGATGCAGAGTGCTAAGAAATTCCCGTAAAGGCCTCGGAAAAAACATTTATTTAACATAGATTTAATAGACACAACAAAAATATTAAGTGTAATATTAACACAGCAAACCGGAGTTGTCGAACGGTACGTAACCAGTGTTATTTCCTGCCAAAAATTTTCATACAATGCATACGATTCAATTTTATTTCCAACAAAGAACTAAATTTGATTCAACGAATTGGTGGTTTGAACACACAGTTACTCACAAAAGTTTGCATACATTCAGATTTTAAAAGAAAGCTGTGTTCAACATGTAAAAATCAAACCATTTGTTTGGATTTCTTTTCTTGATATTTAATATATGATGGTTCTTATATATAGGAATGTAAAAACTAACATATATTTATTCATTTTGAAAAAAGATCTAGAAGTCATTGAAAGAAAATGTCATGAATTTTGGTCCAGTAATCAAATACATGAGCCACATGAACTATTCATAATATCAATGTACAAAATACATACAAAATACACACAGAAAAGATAAAGTGTGTCTACAAGATACATGAACCAATAAAAACTTCGTAAATGTCATGAAAAAATACAAGGAAAATTAATTATTCATTATTTCTGGGAATAATATTTATAAAATGCATGTATAAATACAAGAACAAGAACGGTTCATGACATAAGAAACAAAAATGCATGAATCTCATGTAATATTATACAAAGGATATGTGAACTACTTTATGAGTTTAGTGAGTGAAGTTCATATAATACATATCCTTAAATTAAACAGAGATACAATGATATTTAAAATGCATGGCTGTCATTGGGTCCCTCTTTTCAAAATTTATAATTTTTTAAATGTAAATTAAATTTGAAGTTAATGCCCTCAAAACCTTCTTATTCTAAGTTTTGCGCAGATACAATAATATATGGAATTTTTAGACAAGTTGGATATGAAATTTTAAATTTCAAAAATTTCACTACGCATTCGAACTTAGCAAACCCAATAGCATTCTTCGATTTTATTTCAGAGTTTTGGCCATTAAACCGGTAAAATTTCTCACTGTGTAATGGTTCTATCAACGAACGCAAAGCCGACGAGAGTCTCTGACAAATACAATAAATGTTGACATAATATATTTGAAAAGTTCGCGATATTTTCAGTTATTTAACGATACTCAATAACTAATACTTAAATATCTACGTTTGGGGCTCAAACAAAAGCGAAGCCTATTTTTTACCAGTGTTAATTAAAAGGAATACTTATATACTTTAAAAAATTATTGAAAAACTAAAACGGTAAAATATATTTTAAAACTAAGAAAGGCAAATAAGTTATGTATTCATTAGTTCCAACACCATTTCTAATTATTTCACAATTTAATCAAATTTACGAAAACGAGGGCATTCACAATAGGTACACTTTTTTTAAGACCTATTTTTAAAAAATGTAAAGAAAAATACAAACAGGATTACTATTATCATTACGAGGCAGTGCTTTTTAAAACAAAGTATCAAATTTAAGCTATAAGTCAAGTTATCATAAGTCAGAACAAAATTTTTACATGCAGAGCATGATGATTTGTAAAGTTTTTAGAAACGCTTTTTTGCTTTAGACCCTATACAAAATCCACCATAATACAAAATTGTTTCATAAAAATGTTACATATCGCACACTAAATACAAAACAGTCACAACTCAAAAAACATGACTTTTCAGGAGAAGCGAAAAATAAAACCCTTTGGTTGATACTACAGAAAAAAATCAATTTTCATTTAAACACACAAACTTCATTCTTCCAGTTAATAAAGAAAATAATGAAAAAGATAGTGAGATATGTGTTTCGTGAATTGATTTATAACAAAAGGTCGGTATAAAAAAATTTTGAGTTGTGACTGTTTTGTATTTAGTGTGCGATATGTTATAAACCAACGTTTCTCTCAAGAAATACTTCGGAGCGGGTAACCGAAAAGTCTGAACTTTTAGCAACAGTCAAAAACGCACAAAAATGGCGGAAAAGGTAACGCCCTTCTTTTGTAAAATTACATAGGAGGTTCAAGCCCAAGCTAAAGGCTTTCTGTTAGTACATCTTTCATGTCAGTCCAATCTCTAGTTTGCTTGGTACACTTAAAAAAGCACAAAAATGGCAAAAATGGTGGCAAATCTATTGTTTTTAAAAATCATCAGGAGACTCAATTTTAAGGTTAAAACACCACCTTTCCATTTGAAGTGCATTCAACACGTATTACAGCGTTTACGAATGCTAATTACTAAATATCGACTGACATATAAGGCTGTGCCAGTTTTGTTTTTAATTTTGAAGACATGCATAAAGAGGATGGTTCATTCTTTTTTTGGGTGTGTAAATCTAACTGCACCACTAGTTTTCCAAGCTAGTTTTCCAAGGAAGAAAGCTTTTTTTTTGGTTTATTTCCTTTTTTATGTGTGGTAACTTGTATCGGCAAGGTTTATCTGAAAAAAAATTATTCAGAATGTCTTAAGCTTCAATTTTTGTGAACATACCAAACATGAAAAACACAAGGTCTTGGACACCTTAAGGTTAAAATTTCAAAATATTGTATTTATTTTGTGACTTTTTCACAGAATTACGTCTTACAGCGCGTTCTGTATGGCATCGTTTTAACAGATTTTTTCAAGGTCATTAGGCAACTTTTTGGCGAATACTTTAGAGTATACCTACAGCCTTTAATACTCTTCGTTCAAAGATAATATATATACTAAAATATCATATATATCGTGCGCTGAATGAATATCTAATTTTGGATTTTGTCACTATTTTATTAAAGTCACAAAATATTAAAATATAAGAAGAAAAATGCATATGTTTATATAAGAAAATCAATCATCACCTGCTTATGCTCTGCCTGCTGCTTTTTTTGTGTTTGTTTTGTTGTTTGTGTATGTATTGTTTTTGTTTTATATGAACTGATGGGAACTCATTGGGTTCTTGTATGTACTACTTCTTTATTGGGTTCTTATATGTACTACTTAGAAATGAGTGCTTTATTTTAACACAAAATGTCAATCACAATCTTTTTTCAACACAGTCAATGAACTCAAACTGTCAAACTTAACGAAATGGGTCTGTGATCCGGTTAGATTTAATTCTTATGAAAAAAACGAGTTGGATCATATTAAGTTTTATGATTTTACCCAACAGATGGCGTAAAATTTTAGTTTTTGTTTTTAATGCAATTTAATTTGGATCTCACATCCCTACCCACTAGCACTAGAGAGTGTTGCTCGCAAACTATACATAGTACGCAAACTATTCGCCCGAAAAATCGGAGTCTTAATTTTATTTTGAATTTAGAAATTAAACTGATTGTAGTTCGCAAACTATACATTGGGCAGAGACGAAAGTGGGACCAATGGAAAGCGCATTTATTCGCGTTCTTTTCAACTAAGTCAATGAACTCAACCTATCAAACTTAACGAAATGATCGAAAAAATTTCAAATTTTGCTTGTTTCTTATTGCTGGCTCATTTTATCATGCCTACTTTTAACTTTTTCTTTGTGTTGGTCTCGATAAGAAGTCCATAATTGAGTGTTATTAATTTATTTGCTAATTTTTGGAAGATCAATAAAAAATACGTGCAAAATGAACAAAACAATCGGACCAAAGAGACAAAGCAGAAGAGGTTAAAATTTAAACGGAATTCGACGTCTACACTTACGATAATATTGAAATTGTTTAATTTTTTTAATTACAAGTCGTGAAAACTTGGCAATTCTATAAAAAAATGTTCCACCAGTCTTCTCACCACAAGACCAGAAAATATGCTCTAACCTAATTTGTACCAACAAAATTTCTTTCGTTTTTCGAAGTTAGTTTTGAAAACATATCAAACAATATCGGGTTCTTCAAAGCCAGAATTGGCCTTTTCTTCAAGAAAAAAATTGTATTTTACTTATTTAACCATGTGTTTCTTTTCATACATCCTTAATACATATTTGCTACTTTATATCCTTATATATATTAGAGTTCGACAGCGGTCGAAATTCGACCTTTTCACTGCTTCTCCGCACTCTGATTCATTTAAAAAAAAAATTATCCAAATTGGTTGAGAAATACGAGAGGAAATGGTTCCCAATTGTTTTCGACACGCCAATTTATATATAGATAAAGAATACTCTGGTATTGCATTTGGTTTGGTTTCACGTCTTCTTTAAGAATTATATTTTGAGCTTAATGCCAAAAAATTCATGAAGCAACAGGTTGCTACAACAACAAAAACTTCCTCAGACGTTCTTTAAGAATTATAAAATAAATTTAACAAATTAAATTGCCACAATATTAAACTCGTGTAAAACTGGTGCGAGCACGACCTACGAAAGCATGTTAAAAATTACATGTTTGCGCATATAATAAACATCTGCTTTCAAAAAAAACCTTCTTCACACCTTCTATGGTTTAATACCAACAAAATGTTGGAACCTAGATGGACACGTGATAAAGAAGTAAACAAAAAGCGCAACAACAAAATCTTCGCAGAAGCAATGCAGTCAACTTTTTGAAATTCTGCGACTAGCAGAAGAGTAGAAAAACACTGCTTTGATTAAGTGAAAAGTGCATCGGAATTCCATTTTGGTTTTGCGGCAGTTGCACTTATTAGCTTCTCAAAGTAAGTGGACTGCATGAACCACAGAGACAACTGATGAGTCGGAGTAGCGTCCCACGAAACCATGGTCTAGTCTGCTCGGTTCTTCTGAGGAAGTTTTTGTTGTTGTAGCAACCTGTTGCTTCATGAATTTTTTGGCATTAAGCTCAAAATATAATTCTTAAAGAAGACGTTCTTTAAGAATTATAAAATAAATTTAACAAATTAAATTGCCACAATATTAAACTGATATATTTTTCTATTTCATGGTAGATTTTTATCATTTTTAGAGAATTTTTAGTATCGCAATTAGAGAATAGCATTCTCTGGAGCAAAGTCTATACCATTTTTCTCTAAATATGATGCCTTTTTTATCATATTCCGAGACACTTTTTTCTGAGTGTATAAGGAATAAAGTAATTTTCCGTAACGAAATTGAGTAGAAATTTAAACTGCAGGCAAAAATTTAGATTTCTCTCAGAATTTTAAGATTTTTTCATATACTGATTTTGTCACTCACGTTTCACGTCGATGTCACTTACGTTTCAAATCAATTTTAACTGTCCTTTTTTTGCATCGTGGTTAATCTGGTGAACTTTATTAAGCATATTTTATAAAAAAAAATTTTTTCTTAATATTAAGGACATTTTAAACAAAAAAATAAAAAAAAATTTGTATGGAAAGAATTATGTAAAGCATAATATAGTTAAAAAAATAATTTATAATATAAAAACAACACAAAAACTATTTCAGAAATATATCATTTTACCAAAATTTATTCCGATTCTAATCCACTTAATTCGTTAATCCTTAAGCTCATTTAAAGCCAAAAACCGCGCCAAATTTGACTGGCTTATTAGCAATTCCGTCGAGGCCAACGACTTAAAGTAATGATTTAATTAGATCTTTTTTATCTTTGCTATATTTTGTTTCTTATATGAATCCGGATTTAACTGTAATTTTTCTCTATCTTTTTTTCATACGTTCTTTCACTTTTTCTTGATGTTTTCGTCATCGTCTTTCATTTCTTATACAAAAATAAACAAAAAAAAAAAAAATTAAATGTCACTCACGTTTCACTTCTTCAAAAGCTTTTTTAATGAAAAATAATTGCGTCTGCTTGGTTTAAAAAAATGCAAAATTAACTTTTCTTATATTAAAAGTAAATCCGAGACATAAATTATGCCAGCCAATTATTTTCCAAGATAATCCAACTTATCAATAAAAATTGTCACTCACGTTTCACTCTTGAATCACTTTTTTAAATCTTATTTTTCGATAGAAAATAAGTTTTTTACAAATTTTAATATAAATTTTTCAATACAAAATATTTCAATTGTGAATATTTTATAACGGTGCTTTGATATTTAAATCGCGAAATACCAAATTACAAAAAATAAAAACCTACAACTTTTTAACTTGCTACAGATTAAAAATACATTCAATAAAATCACTTAAAATTTAAGGATACAATATGTTTTTTTCAAAATGCTTTTACCGCAGGAAAACACAAAGAATATCCTTAACGTTCCATGTATTTTTATTGAATTTTAAGCATTTTTATTTTTTAAGGTTTTGGTTTACTTTTTCTGGATTTGCCGATAACAATAACAATAACATATAAATAACAATTTTTTATTTTCAATAAATTTTTCTCTATAAATGAGAAATTTTTTGTGCGAGAAAAATAATTATCATTATTAGAGACATTGAAATATTTCCATTTCCTAGAAATAAAGAAATATGTCTTCGAAAATGTGAAAATGTATTCCAATTGAAGAAAATTTTACTTGAAAAAATGAAAATTGCTATTATTGAAAATAGAGAAATTTTTTACCGGAACGTGGTTTGTGTTTTTTTCTGAGTGCAGGAATCAAGTGGATTAACAGGTCAAAATTTAAGTTAATCCTTAGCAATACCATTTCATTTTTAATCAAGTAATTTTTATATACAGCGTTATTTATTTAAATTGGAAGTAGACTATATACATAAGTCTTAAGCCACACTTTATTTAAGTTTTTTTTAATAGTTAAATAAGAATAGTACTACTAAAACTTGGTTTCCCTTCGTATTTTTTCAATGGTTTTAACATATTATTACAATAATGTCGTTGTACAACGGGAAATATCATAATTAAATTTAGCAACAAATACGTAAACCTTTCATTTTAACTACTGTAAAATACTGTCAACCCGATTTAAATAACGCATAATTCATATTTAAGCCCAAAATTCTATCTAGAATGTGCTGTTATTAAATAATTTTGTATTTCTAACAATTGTAAGGATTTTGTAATCATTTCGGAAATTTCAATTTGCTGGGATACACAATTTTCTCCATCAAGCACAATATTAAGACATGGCGTAGCTCGTTAATGAAACCACGTTCATATATGAATGAGTTGTTGAATATTTATTCAGAACATTTTTATAAAACTTAAAGCACACAGATTTAACTGACATTTTCTTTAATTATGAATGAAATAAAATATTTTAAAAATTGGTAACTTATTCGAATTTTCTACAAAAACCTTTTTGAACTAGCTACTCAGGCGAAATTAATATTAGGTAAAATATTCAAGATTTAAGAAAAAACAAAAATCAAACATAACACTTCAACTGCCAAACTCAGAAATTCTCAACGTGGGACAAAGGCCACCTGGGTGCAGTTAGCGCTTTTTAGGGCCAATGATGAATACAAATAACATTTATGTATGTAAAATTATCACATACATACCGAAAAATTTATTAAGATTTGATTTATTGTCCCAAGAAGAGATGCGTAAAGAAATGCGCAATATTTGTGTTTTGAAGCAGCTAACATTTTGCTTAGTTTTGTATTAAAGTTAGGTGTAATCATAAATATTTAACTTGGACTTTCAAAGCTGTTGATGGAAAATAATTATTTTGTTGTTTTTTGTTGTTTTTGATTTGTTGAAACGAAAAATAAAATAACTCAAAAATTAATTGACACAATTTGGAAACATGTCAAATGAAAACATCGATGAAGAATTTTACATCCAAACAGCAAAATTGTTAAAATTCATATGGTTCAACTGTTACCGAACAACAGGGAGCCTCTCTTGCAAGATTCATAGCTCCTTCGATGTGCTATTCTATATGCCGCTATATATGAAGAATCATATTGAAAGGATTTCCGATATGTTGTTCCCCTATTTCAGAAAAATCTGTAAGCTTAATAAGGATTATGAATCTCAAAAACCTTCATGATGAAAATATGATTTGTTCCCAGCAAAAACTTCGCTTACATGTAATCGAGAAAATAATCCAGAAAGCTTGAATCATCAATTACCTTCTAGATAACATAACGCATTACATTAACGTGGGCATTAGACCGTCTCGCCTTATAGGCGAAAAAAAAAATGTCGCCGCACACCATCTAATCTGAAGCATTATTGAAAGGAGGTTTGGAAAACATTTTTTTTTTTTTTTTTGGCCGAACGTAGGGGTCGCGCATCGACATATTTCTTTATAACTTCGGTAGTTACCGTCCGATCTTAAAGAATTGTTTGTTTTTGTTTTTGTCTCAAGAAGACCTATTTTTTGTCTCTAGAACTCATTGACCTCAGTTGACCCCTTATAGTACTGACCCACCGGACCTCAGTTTCTACCATCTTAACGTGCCATTTTGGTTTCAGAAATGGAAAGCCCATAAGAAATCAATCAGCAAATTTAAAATTTTTTGTCAAATCGTATTATTTTTATAAAATATCCACCGAAAACGTTCTTACACCGAGAAAAAAACCATGGTAAAATTATCTAAGATGGCTTTTGTGAATTATAAATGTACTGAATGAAATAACTTTTGTCTATAATAACAAACATTTTTGTGTGAGCTGAAAATGGTTTTAAAATGAAAAATTTGATAATTTATACAAAAAACAATATTTTTAAATTCACAAAGCACAACTTTGTAAAAGTAACTAAATTCATGTATAAAGTACTCAAAGTATGGCTGGAAGCTAAAAAAGACAATTACACAAACACTGCGAACAAGGAAGATGCAAATAGTTATCAATCAATAATTTTTTTACATTTTACAATGTTAATCATCGGAATGTATAGATAATACTTCCCAATCAATTGTATTACTTCCCAAGAGTGCAATTCTACTTGTGAAAATGTGCTTACAACTAATGGTTTTCACCATTAATTCACCATAAATATAAAATTCGATAAATAAGCAGATTAAACTTTGTTGTCAAATCCAAGAACTTTGTAGGCTTAAAACAGACCAAGCCCTTAGGTAAACTAACATGGATTTTTTGTTAATTTTTCTTGAGTTTTTTTCTAGGTGTATCCGAATCATTCTGCAATTGTTGCCGTTATTTTAAACTTCGACAAACCTTTAACATTAACAGCACGATCTTAAAGAATAGTTCAGAAAGTTTAATACGAAAGAAGTTTTTTGCAGGCTTTAATTGCATTACTTAAGAATTGTACATTAAGATGCTTTTTTCGGATGTGAACGTTTTCGGTGGATTTTTTATAAAAATAATACGAAATGACAAAAAATTTAAAAATTTGCAAAAAAAATTACAACAAAAATTTTTCATATTTCTGGCGGAAATAGCGAAAAAATTATTTTACAAAAGTTTAATGATTTTTTAAGGGCTTTCTAATTCTGATACTAAAATGGTACGTTAAGATGGTAGAAACTGGGGTTCGGTGGGTCAGTACTATAAGGGGTCAGCTGAGGTCAATGAGTTTCAGAAAGCAAAAATAGGTCATTGTAAGACAAAAACAAAAACATCTCATTCTTTATGATCGGACGGTAAATAACGAAGTTATAAAGAAATATGTCGATGCGCGTACGTTCGGTCAAAAAAAAAAAAAAATTTTTTTCGAAACTTTCTTTCAATAACGCTTTAGATTAGCTGGTGTGCGGCGAAATTTATTTTTTCGATACGGTCTAGTGGGCATGTCATTGGCGGTAATCGATTACGCTTTCTGGATATTGAATGCATTGTTCAATTGCTTACAATAATGCGTTATATAAGAATTTATTATTATGAACTTTATAATAACTTCCCATAATATACTTTATAATGGCTTCTAGTTATTTGTATTATAATAATTTCTGAATTATAATTACGATGGAATTCGTTTCTTTTCTTTATTTACAAGACGTTTGCACTGGCGTCTGCTTAACATATAAACTAGTAAGGTATATCTTTGACTTGGCCGAAGTTAAAATTCCCCCACGGGCGATTCGCAATGGTACAAAATCTTAAATAGCAGCTCTTTTTATATGATATTTCAAAAAATTGTTCCTGCAAAGTAAAGACAAGCCTTCTTATAAAATTTTTAATTAGAGGTTGTATGGGAGGTGGGCGTGTTCGTGGATGGATAACGCCCATTTTTCTCTCACGTCTTAACCCTTTCAATGGATTTGTCCATTATATTGGACACTACGGAAAATTTTTTTTTTATTTTCCAACGTCTTTTCTAAAATCAAATAGGTTGGTACTATGAAATGAAGTTGCAAACATGACAAAAATAATTTTAGGGAGATAAATAACGTTAAACTTAGTTAGATTTTCGATTTTATGCCCAACAGTAGCCTTCAATTTTTTTATATCGCGTGTTAATAAATGTTGCAAATAAAGTGAGGATTGTGATTGGTGTGCAAGGTATAATTTTTTTTATAATAAAAAAAAAAAAAACACATTGGCCATTTCAGCCCTTGAAAGGACTTTGACCGAGCTTCTTATCATCAATTGTGTTATGTGTGTTATTAAAAGTTTGCACACAATTAACCGAGAACTGGACCTACACGTTTTATGGCAACTCCGAACGGCTAAAGTTCATGTTCTAAAGAAGCTTTACATTGCATTATTTACTCTCTGAGGTTTGCCATTGTCTGCAGAGAGGTGGTGACCGATCTGAAAATTTTTTTATTGATAGTACGCTTTCTGCACGCTACACACTTAACCTGCACGCCACGATCACCATAATTTTTTTTTTTATAATAACATTTGCACAAATAACGCATTTGCATTTGTCTCCGGTTGTTTTAGTTGAACTAAAATATTATAATACAACGTTATCGTGGTTTTGTCCATTATATTAGACAGCCTGCCAAAAGCAAAGCAGCTCATGTAAAAATCAGAGGGATGTTTTTTAATCTTTTTATTGCTTAAATGATGGGAATATAAGCTCAAAAAAATTGTCCACCATTATTCTAGGCAAGCCATTGAAAGGGTTAATCTAATATATAAAAATCTCGTGTCACGGTGTTAGTGTTTGAACTCCTCTGAAACGGCTGGACCGAATTTAATGAAATTTTGTTTGTATACTTGGTAGGTATGAGAATAGGTTTTAAAGTGTTTTTCACCTTCCTTTCAGCGAGAGGCGTGGCACTTTGTCAGGAACACAAATTTTTGGCTTAACTTTCATGTATCAATCGCATTCATGTATCAATCGGTACGAACTTACTATTGAGTCTTGGTCTTCGACTGTCTACTTAAAGCGATCTTTGGAAATGTGGCATGGTACCACCCATCAAATTCAATTTCTTGATATCGCATCGATTTGGAATTAAATGTCGTATAACAATGAAACTCAGTCTGAAGTAACTGATTGGCCAGTTCTTTCAATTTTAAAACAAGCACAGGCATTGGAAAACGGGGCGTGCTCCACCCATACAGTTAAAATTTTCGTTACAAAATAGCTAAAGAAGTAAAAGTCACAGAAAGTTTGAACATTCTGAGTTGCCATTTGGTGGTGTCCTGCTACTAGAATGGGAATTGTGTAATGGGTGTGGATCCGCCCATATAAGAAACACTTTTTTAAATTGAATCGGAAATAATAGTCACATATTAAAGAAACTTGGTTTGGAGAAACTATTTAATGATATCCTACTTCCCGGAAGTACTAGCAAACTAACACGGGTATTGAACAAGGGGTATGGCTCCGTCCGTAATACATTTTTTTATATATCATAACTTTGGAAATAATGGTCACAAAATATTGAAACTCAGAATGGAGTACTAATTTGTTGATGGTTTTCTTTTGGCAAACTGGACAGACATTGGACAAGGATGGCAGCAACGCGCCGGGTACCAGCTAGTTTTAATATAAAAATAATAAATATTTAATTTTACTTTTATAGCTTCGACACAAGCCTCTATACATAGGTTTCAATATTGATTCAGCCCATTCTCGAACTTGATCTTAGTTTTTTTAAAAGAAGCTTAAATATCAAATTTCATGACGATAGCTTGAAAATTACGGCTGTTATCGTGTCCACAGACAGACGGACAGACAGACAGACGGACATGACTAAATCAACTCAGGTGGTGATGCTGAGCAAGAATATATATACTTTTCTATACCTCCCACGCCTTCTTATGGGCGTTACACACGTCGTGACAAAATTAATATACCCCTTACGAAGTACGCGTGGGGGTATAAAAATCCAAATTGGTCCAACTTTATAACTATTTTCAACTCTCTCTTATGTTTTTCCCTATGTTTGACAATGCTTTCGTCTTAAATTTCTCGCCTTTATATTTTAATTTTAGACAAAGCTTAGAAAGTTTAAATATCTCTTAAACAAATCTAAACTATCCCAAGCAGTTTTAAGTTCTTAAGAGTTACTTGAATAATATTTTTTTCTCAAAGCTATTAACACAATGTTTTTCTAAGAAGGCCAGATTTCATAATATCATATAAGGAAGTTTCAACCGTAAAGTGTTATTTTTAAAAAGTGAAGTTGGTCGGTCAAATGATTTTTTTATGCAACAGTTTATTTCTGTGTAAATAAGGAATAACAGCTAAACTCATTTTCAAAATTTCAGAAGATAATTTTTTAGAGTAAAATCGCTACCTACTATCAGGGAACAGTGAATTTTGCTGTTTAGATTTGATGGCCTCAAACATTTAATTTTCATTTAACATTTAATAAAAATTTGCATACTCTTGTATTTCCTATTTCGTATGTATTTCGAAAAAAACACTATGAAAGTAATAACCTCACTTTGTCCTGACTCGACTTTAGTGGTTATTCCTCGTCGACACAGTTTTCTTCGAACTTAATGCAATATGTAAGCTTTTCGTGTATCGAAAACAAGGTAAAAAGGTACAAATAATTACATATATTTTGTATTAAAATCCTTGGAAATTATTGTAGATGTTAGTTTTCTAACATCTTATGCAAAATCGAGATATTCCATTTATTATAACATCAATGTCATCATGAAAATATAATACCTAACTTATAATGCTGTATGGTCATGCTGTACAGTTTGACAATTACACAAAAATACAAGTCAAAATTAAACAAACAAAAATTAGAAAACCAAACAAAAATAAAAAAAATACGACTGGCATCAAATTTCAGGTTACAGCCATATCGTCTACTCCAAGATAGAGAAATCTTTTAATTTTCATTTAAGGTAATCGCTCATTGCTTGTTTTTATCGCTCATTTCGAGCAAGATGATTACGATTTTTTGAATATTTTCAACATCTATTGTACTATTAAAAAAAAATTGCTTTTTCAATCATTTGGTTTTTAAGCAAAAAATTGTAAATTATAAGGATATATTAAAAATTCGAATTGTATCTTCGAACAATAAACATTTTTTTTTAAGGTGGCGACTTATAAAAATTAGGTATATTTTCATGAATTTTTTTAAAGTATGAAGGAATTAGAGACTAGACCATGGTTTCGACGGACGCTACTTCGACTCATCAGTAGTCTCTGTAGAGTAGAGTAGAAAAATACTGCTTGAACAAGTGAAAAGCTTTTTGGGTAATTCCGTTTTGGTTTTACTGCAGTTAAGCTTATTAACTTATCAAAGTTAGTGGAATGCATAAACCACAGAGAGTACTGATGAGTCGGAGTAGCGTCCGACGAAACCATGGTCTAGTCTACTCGGGTTGTTCTGCAAAGAACATTGTTGTTATAGCAACCTGTTTGGCTTCAATTAATTATTTGGCATCAAGCTCTAAAAATAATTCTTGAAAATATGTTTTTTAAGAATTTTTTAAGTCATTTAAACCCGTTTTGTTGTTTGTTTTCTTTTAACGGTTTTCTTCCACCCATACTGCATGGATCTAAGAATATATTTTATTATTTTTCATTATGATTATTTTGACTCGACTCAAAAGTATAACTTTTCAGCTCTTAAACTTGTTAACTTTTTTACTAAACATAAACAACTTATTTGAAATATTGAAATAAATTTCTGACCTTTCAACTCAAGCAAAAAAAATGTAATCAATCAATGTCAGTATTTTGAATTTGATTGATCTTCATACTAAGCTAAGTGTTGAAGTTTTGAAAATAAAGTCCTGTTTATATCATAACCTGTGATCATACTTTTTCGTAAGTATTGCGTATATCAACTGCTTAGCAGCGCGCAGTAATCCAAAACATCCAACGGTTTTCATAAATTTGATAGATTTCTTTGCACTTTGCCC
Source organism: Tetanocera ferruginea (assembly GCA_958299015.1). Lineage (NCBI taxonomy): Eukaryota > Metazoa > Arthropoda > Insecta > Diptera > Sciomyzidae > Tetanocera > Tetanocera ferruginea. Next base: position 34,468,587 of record OY282644.1, on the reverse strand, counting down.
TACGGTACTAACTTCTGATTCTGTTCTTGTGATTCCATCCGCACACGACGTTGTCCGGTTTCGCATCGAGCCAATCAAAACATTAATCATGTTGATTCTGCAGCGTAGCGAAAAACGAAGGACTTGCTTGTCCTCTAAGGTAATGCGGTGAAATGTTGGTCCTTTCACTGAGTCTTTTGGGTGTATGTGTGTGTGTGTATGTTAGCATGTGTGCATGCTTGGTTGAGTGCATTTATCCTGAACCAGCAAGTGTGGGATTTAAAAATTCGTTTAATCTACAACAGCTGCAGTTCTGAGAGTTGCTGTTATTGCAGAAAAAAAAGGAAGGGAGAAAAACAGAAAAAATAGGGGAAAAAAACGCGATGGATATAACAGATCCCTGTGGTTGCGCCATTTTTGGCTTAACCTTTCATTCTTCGATTTGCATAACTTCCAATTGATGAAGTTTAACATTTTATCGCTGTTTTGTTTGCAAAAAAAAAAAGGATGAAAAGTATATTCACAAAATTTGTATCAATTTAACTTTAAACGAGTTTCAATAATTGAGTTGATAGCAGTTTTCGGCGATATATGGAAACATTTTGTGTGTGAGAGAGAAAGAAGAACGATATTATTGAAGACGAAGTTAAAAACCATGAACGAGTTTGAGTAATGAGTGAGCCACAATTAAAGTGATTGATGAAGTGATTGACTTCACATTTCATCAGCTTGTGAGCTAGTTAGAAGAAACTTAGAAAAAACACTTTGGAAAAGCTTCCATTTTTGTAGAAAATTCACGTTGCATTCCAGCAACGCTCGTCAAAATGAATCAAAAACAGATATTAACGTTTAATGAAACCAGTAATGGCACAAAATGTTTCTGTTTTGTCAAATTTGTAACTTTTTCTGACCGCAAGATAAATTATTTGGGAGAATTATTATTTTTGCATTAAGTTTTACTTGTTCTCATAATTATTAGAAGAATAAAAACGCTTTTTAAAATTTCTAGTTACTAAGGTTAAAAACCATTAAAACCTGTTTTTTGGGCAACATCCAAAAATAGGTAGTTAGATAATTTCATTGGATTTTTAAGTAAATGCTTAGCTTATTAAAAATTTTTATCAGGTTAGAGCTTCAACAAAAAAATTGTTTAAAGTTTACATCAGTGATATCTGATATTTGATAATGCAAGATTTATATAATTTGTAGAATATATTAAAGAAAGGCACAATAACTTTCTTACAAAATTTTTTAGAATACAGTTTTATTTTTCTTATAGAAGAAAGATTAATTTCAATTTTATATTTTCTGTCTTCCATCTAGGCAACAGATTTAAAGACTCTTTTAATTTTCGTTAAAGCGATAAGAAATAATGAGTTAAGGTCATGAAATGAATTTAAAATTTTTTTCTCATTCTTAGTTTATGTTTTGCATCAAACTAGAAACTTGATACAAACTTACTATTAGGTCCTGGCCTTCGATTGTCAAATTTGAGCGATATTTAGAAAAGGTGGCATGGTACCGCTCATAAAATTCAATTTTTTGATACCGCATAGATTTGGAACTAAATATCGTATAACAATGAAACTCAGTATGAAGTAACTGGTTGGCCAGGTCTTTCAATTATAAAAAAGACACGAACATTGGTAAACGGGGCGTGGATCCACCCAAACAATTAGATACAGAATAGTTATAGAAGTAAAAGTCAAAAACATTTTAACTCTGAATGAAGTTACTATATGGTGGAGTCCTGCTACTGGAAAGCTAGAACGGGCATTGAAAAGGGGTGTAGCTCCGCCCATATATAGCAGATTTTTTTAAAATTGAATCGCTTTGGAAATAGTAGTCTTTGGAAAAACACTAGACACTGAAAAAAGGGAGTCGTTTTGGAGTTACTATTTGGTGATTTGCGACTACTGGAAAATTAGAAACCGAGTATTGCTTCGCCTATAAAAGAAAAATTTTTATATTTAAAAGGTTTGAAAATAATGGTCACAGAATATTGAAACTCAGAGTGGACTTACTATTTGTTGATGGCCTTCTATTTGTAAACTGGAACAGACAATGAACAAAGACGGCAGCAACGTGCCGGGTACCAGCTAGTAATTTATACGATTTATCTAATGCCGACTATAATAGTACAATAGTATCGCAAATGATATGAACTCTCTTATTATGATCTTAAATATCACCGGTTTTTTCATCTACCAGAGTATTTTCACTGTAATCGAAAGGTTCCTGCCACAAATTAAGAATATAAATAAACTATCAGAATCATGTTTTGAACCTTTGGAATCAAACAGTAGGAATCAAAAAATAAGCTACACAAAACCATTAAGAACTGCCTCAATACTAAGTATATAGATGACAAAGTTAAGAATTCTTTTAAGCCAGTTGAAGCGTACAATTCTTACACTCAATTGTAGGAAGAACCAAAAACAAAAAATAAATAAAAACTAGTAAGCTATATCTTCGACTTGGCCGAAGTAAAAATACCCCCACGGCCGATTCTTAAGGTTGGAAGAATCTTAAATTGTAGAGCTTTTTGGCCTTTTTATAAAGTTTTAAATTTTGGGGTTGTATGGGAGGTGGGCGTGTTAGATTGTGTATGACGCCCATTTTTCTAGCATACCTCAGTTTCGACATAGAATTATAGATTTATAGATTTTTCAATTTTGGGGTTGCATGGGAGGTGGGCGTGTTAATTGGTGGATGACACCCATTTTTATAACACACCTCAGTTTTGACATTAAATACACAAATACCGAGTTTCCATCTTGTAACTTTAATATTAGCCTCTTTATAGATTGTTCAATTTTGGGGTTGTATGGGAGGTGGGCGTGTTAGTGAGTGGATAACGCCCATTTTTCTATGACATCTTAGTTTTGACATAGAATATACATATACCAAATTTCAGTATTGTAGCTTTAATATTAGCTTCTTTGCAGAGTTTTCAATTTTGGGGTTGTATTGGAGGTAGGCGTGGTTTTCATCCGATTTAGCCCATTCTCGAACTTGACCTTAGTTTTTTAAAAAAAAGCTTAAATATCGAATTTCATTACGATATCTTCAAAATTACGGCTGTAATCGTGTCGACAGACAGACGGACAGACGGACAGACAGACGGACATGGCTAAATCAACTCAGGTGGTGATGATGATCAAGAATATATATACTTTTCCATACCTACCACGCCTCCTTTTGGGTGTTACACACGTCGTGATAAAATTAATATACCCCTTACGCAGTACGCGTGGGGGTATAACAAGTAAAGAAAGTCTAAAGTCGGTCTAGGCCGACTATGAAATACCCTAAACCTACTTTTCCAAAAAACATAATATCTTTGAAAATGGGAGTTTCGCTATAGAAGGTGGGCGTGTTCATGGACGGATTACTGCCAATTTTTGAACACACTTTAGTTTTGGTATGAAATACATGCATATCTAATTTGATCTCTCTATGACAAACATAATCTTATTTATTCAGTTTTAAACTTTTTGGGTTGTGTGAGAGGTAGGCGTGTCCGTGAGCGGATGACGTCCATTTTCCAAAACCATCTTTGTTTTGTCAAAAAAAACATAGTTCCCAAATTTTATCTCTGTAGGTTAAACATAGGCTTATTAATTGCGTTTTCAATTTTTAGGTTGTATGGGAGGTGGGCGTGTCCGTGATCGGATGACATCCGTTTTTCAAAGACATTTTTGTGTTAATACAAAACATATACACACCATGTTTAATTGTTGTAGGTTAATTATGGGCTTATTAATTGCGTTTTCAATTTTTGGGTTATATGGGAGGTAGGCGTGTGCGTGGGCGGATGATGTCAATTTTTCAAAACCATCTATGTTTTGTCAAAAAAAAATACACATGCCAAATTTTATCTCTGTAGGTTGAACAGAGGCTTATTTATTGCGTTTTCAATTTTTGGGTTATATGGGAGGTAGGCGTGTCCGTGGGCGGATTCCAAAAATATTCAATAGCGCGAATCCTTGGTCCTTTATATGACCATGTGTACCAAGTTCTATCCAATTATCTCAACTCCTTTTTCTTATCCTGTGTACGGACAACACGTACAACACGGATACGAACAACACACAGACGGACAGACGGACGGACGGACATGGATAGCTCAACTCAGGTGGTGACGCTGATCAAGAATATATATATTTTTCTATACCGGTTTCGCTTCGTTCTATGCGTTACAAACGTTTGCACAAAGCTAATATACCCTGACCTCACACGACCCATTGTTTACGACACCAGTGGTCAGTTGGTAATCTCGGTTGTCAAGTGGTTAGTGTGATTGCCAACACAGAGGTTCCGGGTTCGAGTCCTGGCCAGGTCATGGTCCTTTTTCTAATCAACTGAAATTGAAAATTCATCAAATATACGACTTTGAAAGTTGTAGTTGAAGGTAGAGATGTTTAAGAAATGACATTGCCTAATAATTCGAATTGACTGAGGCTTACCTAAGTTTAGGCCGGTCTAGTCCGACTTTGTACCATAAATACCGTAAACTTCCTATAATTTTTAAATATAAATAAAAATTAAATATAAATAAATAATTAAATATAAATAAAAATAAATAAATATAAATCCACTACTTCTTTAAAGTTTAATAATGGTTTTAATTCTGTGGGACTAATATAAACCCCTCTTATAGAGTTTTTACTGTAGTGGTTGGTATAGGAGGTGGACGTGTTCGTGGGCGGATGACGCCTGTTACACACGTCGTACATATCTTAGTTTTTACATAGCGTACTTCCATACCAAGTTTTACCTGTGTACGTTATTTAAAAAACATTTTCAAGAGTTTTCAATATTGTGCGTTGTAAGAAAGGTGGGCGTGTTTGTGCTCGGAAAAGTGAGCGGATTCCAAAAATATTCAATTGTGCAAATCTTTCCATCTTAATAAACATGTGTACCAAGTTTCATGCAATTATCTTAACTCCTTTTTCTTATCAGACAATGTGTTTACAGACAACACACAGTCAGACGGATGGACGGAAGGACGGACGGACAGCGCTAATTCGAGATTCACGAAGCGACACTTATGAAGAATATATATTCTTTTCTATACCGGACTCGCTTATAACTAGGTGTAACAAACGTTAACCTGACAGATTTAGGGTATAAAAAATAAGCTTAATCGTTAATATAAAACGAAATATTGGTTCACATCTAATACTTTCAAGTTTATCGGTGAAGTCTGTAGATCAACTTGTTTGGCCTTTATAATGGGTGATCCAATACCTTGTCCCTTTTTCAACTAGGTTGTTTTGCCATGTGTTATGTGTCAAATGGCTTGTTCATATAACGTTTGTGTTCAGTATTCAATACGGCTCAATCATGAATAGTTTTACTACTACACAACGTTTATTAGTTTTGGAAACTTACTTACAAAATTAGTTATCAGTTAGAGAATGTTATAGTGTTCTTCAACATCATGTTGGTCGTTATAAGCGTTCAGTGCATCATTCCTAACACCATTACCAAATTTCGAACCAATTTTACACTATTGGACATACATCAACCGGAGTGCATAGAGCCCGTTATTTCGAGAATATTTCTGAAATAGCAGAGAGTGTTCGTGAAAACCGTGAACAGTCGATTCATCTCCAATCTAAATTTTGGTCATTTGGGCAAATACGACATACAGAATGGACCATTTTGGAGCAAAACTTTAAGCAAAATAATTTTTAAACATTGAATTGTAGGAACCGAATTATCATTCCAAATAAAGATTTGCATCAATACATGGATTTTTATATTAGAAAACAAAGTAGGAAGCTCTTATTGTATCACCCTTTATATAATTTTACAATTTTCAATATACTTACATTTGAAAAATAAAAGAAAATAAAGCCCTTAAGTGCTCATACCGTGGGTAAACCCCCCTTTGCCGGGAAACTATCTTGGGAGGCGCTTCGGAGAGTTTCATGCTGACTGTGACAAGTTCAATGCAGCGATCTAGACAACGAGTCGGCATGGTGTTGCGCTTAGTACAACCAAGCTGGCATATCCCATATGCTAGAGGTTGGTCTCACTTCAGACCAATGAAGATGAATTGAATTTAACCTCAAATTAAATGTTCATACATTGGTATCTACTATGGGTTTCCGATGGAAAAACTTTAGTACTCGAAGTGGTACCTTATCAAACAAAAGTATTAATTTTGAAAATCCTGGCACTGGTCACGTAATGGAAAATAATAAATTTTATCTGACGATAATGGTACTAGAATTTCACTTGAAACAATTGAAACGAGGGGTACTCAGTAGAATCTTGAGTGCTGAATGCATTAAAACTAGTCGAACTATTTAATTATATTCCTTCAAATGGGTTTGAGAAAGTAACTCCTAAGTACTAGACATATATTGGTATAATCGAATCCTTTACTGCCAATTGTTTGAAAAGGATATTTGTTGATAAGTATGTTCATGAACTGGGTTCTGAGTACGCGTCTGCTGTGAGTTAAAAAGGAAGAACCGTAACTCCTCGTTATGGGGGAAGTAGAATAAAGCCGTTCGGCAGGTGTCTACTGCAAACACTTCTGGACAGTAACAAAGTCGGTGTAAAAGAAAATGTTTCCATACGAGGAGTTGTCCTTTATGTTACTTTAAAACCATGTCATAATAAAGGTATTTTCTTAACCTTAAAGCTTAAACTAACGCTCAGGGGATGCCCCCTATAAATGCGTAAGCATTGTGTTGATTCGGAAGACGGGTAAAAGTTTAGTTGGAGGTTGGAAAATTGGAGTAGTGACGGTGAACATTTGCTTTAAATTTACGCAAACCAAAACTGCCGGGGAACAGATTGGAACAGAACAGATGGGAACAGAACTGCTCGCAAGGAGATTATTCCACAATTTTATTGTGCGACTGAAGAACGAATTCTCTCTGTAATGCGAGGTTGTTCTATTGGGCATCAGGGCAATATTATAGGCATGAGCCAGTTGTGCCGCTCGAGTTGACCTGGGACATACTTAAGCTGGTGGAGTCAGATCGTGTACCTCCCGTGAACACTTCCCATGGTAGTATTTTTTGCACCGTTTGAGGAAATCGAGGCACTTGGCCGCTTCTTTCGACACATAAAAACTATGATCATTCAAACGAAGATCAGATTGAATCGAAATGCCCACAGCGCCCACAAGAGCAGCTGATTCCACAAAATCTACAACATTCATATTAAGGGGAGCTAAGGGGCAATCTATTCGTTTGTGGCTTAACAAACAACACTGCGTCTTGCTTGCATTAAACTCTACTCTTTTAGCAAGACCGCACTCGGAAATTTTTTTTCTAGTCGTTAAGGAGTGTGTCGTTGAAAAAGCTCAGGCATTTTTTGAACGAATATGAATGACAAATGCTGCTGTCGTCCGCAAACGAATGGATTGGGTTATGAGTCAACGACAGAAGGTCGTTGATCAAAACAAAAAGCAAAGTAGGTGATAGGACTGAACCCTGCGTTACTCCTGCATTGATAGCGTGCTCTCTGGACGAAGTGCCGTCGACTACGACTCTGATTGACCTGGCATTAAGAAAGCACGTGATCCACCGAGCGAAGTTATCACTGACACTATATGTGACTAGTTTAGAAACGAGCGCTTTTTGCCACACTCGATCAAATGTCTTTAAAATATCTAGAGCAACAACACTGCTCTCAGCAAATAAGTGAACGCATTGATTCCATTTTTTAATGAGGTACACCATAAGGTCACCAGTAGAGCGGGCCCTTCGGAAACCATACTGGCAGTCACTGAGCAATTCGTTGTGCTGCAGATAATTCATAAGCTTGAAGTTTACTACACTCCCCCACGACCTTGAAGAGTATTGAACATATCGCAATGGGTCGGTAGTTTGCAGGGTTCGTGGCATCGCCCTTTTTTGGTACCGGTTGGATATTATCGAACTTCCAACAAGATCGAAATACTCCTGTCCTGTAAGAGATGTTGAAGAGATTACGCAAAGGCCAAGCCAGAGTAGAAGCACACACTTTAAGCACAATTGGTGGTATACCATCAGCACTAGAGGCTTTGTTTATGTTGAGGTTTGCGAGGACCCATTTAACTGCTCTCGTTAACTTGAAGTTGTAATGCAGGAGACGTGTTTCAGTAGATAGAATTGCAATGGGTTGAATAACAAATTTTACGCAGAGAAGATAATTTTAATTTTGTTCAAAGTTTTCCAAGGACTAAAAGGTACTATAAAAACCACAAAACGGTTTTCCAAGGAGACATTTGCTAATCTCTAGATTTTAATGTGTTTCAGTGTATAAGAAACACTTAATGAGATCAATTAAATGTTAAAGTCTTCCACAATTTAATGAATATAAAATCCAGCTGCTTAAATTTGAGATCAAAGAACAACGAATAATCTAAGCATGATGAAAAAGAAAAAACGCAGAGAAAGGCAGGCTGAAACTTGATAAGATGGCCACATTTATATAAAACTGTTAGAAATTGCGAAATTGTTTTGCTGTACAACCCATATTAAGCTTGATTAATATGTATGAAGTTTTGTTTTTGTGGCAGAGCTTTTAGTGTATATTCGCTTTTGGTTAGCAGCAACACCAAAAATCTTAAGCAAAAACAAAACCAACGCCTCATAACAAATTTTCTGAAACTGTTGCGAAAATATCCTACAGGCGAACGAATGTACTCAAGTACATAAGTACGCTAACAACTTTGATTGTTGCATTATAATGTGGTGTACGCTGAGCGTGTGACTTCATTTTCAATGCGAACGTGCTCGTTAATAACTGTGTTTAATTCACGTTTGCTTCAAATGTAATTCAAACATTTTTGTAAAAAAGTTTGCTGTTCTTGTTGCTGCTTCTCTGCTCAATTTTAATGATAACGAGGCGCTACATTTTCAAAGTGTGAACATTGCCGTAATAGTGTTGTGCTATTGTGTATGTGTGCGTGTGTGTGTGTGTGAGTGGTATACGCGTTCCAACATTGTTGATTATTGTTGCTTCCGTTTAACGTGTTGGCTGCTGGTGTTATAAGTTTGTAGCACACAGGAAGCGCGCTACTCGTAACCGGCCAACATAGTAAATTCATAGTGTGCTTGTATGCGACGCTAGTGTTTGTGTGAATAGGTTTGTGTACAGGCGGCTATAAGAGTGCTTCGGTGATTTGTTGGCCGCTTTGGCAAATTAGTTTGAATGCTCTCGGTAGGCAGTGGCTGCCAGCCAAACACTTGGGCTGCATTGTGTAGCCAGCAGCTAGAAGGGGGGTGGCAACAACTTAAAAAGAAATATTAGACCATTTTATGGCATTATTTGGGAGGCTAAACAATAATTCAGAAATTGTTGTCATAAATATTGAAGAGTTTTGCTGCTCTTATTGGTTGTGCATTCGATAAATTGGCTTAAGTTGAGCATGACTCGAAGGAGGCTTAATTTATGGTAACGTGCTTGGGCTAAAATTTGGAACTCTATTTGAAATTTAAATTTAAGCCACAATCGAAGACGTAGCAATCTCATTGTAAGCTCTATGCTTTGAAAACAACAACTTCTATAAAGCATGCTTCTAGGTTGGTTGTTGTTTGTGCCAACTTGTTCTGCTATGGCCTCAAAATCTAACATTGTCTTTAATGAGCTTATTTCATGTCTCCACTTCATTTCTGCTAACGAACTACACATTTAAAATAACGCTCCTTTAGGACTTTTGTTAAATTTTCCCACTCTATTATTCGACATGTTCTTCAATACAACTCCATTAACCCTTTGTACCAAACTCTAAAAAGGAGCAACGGGTAATCCATATATCTAGGTCAGTGAGGCACCACCAACATTTGTTGTCTACCTCAACTAATTGTTGTTGGCAACAGCGTACTGCTGCCGCTGCTACTGCATTATTCTTTCTACGCCGCATCCTGGCAATTATCAAAGTGTTTGTTTCGACTTTATTTGTTTTCATCTGTGTTAACAATTATTTTATGTTTTTTTTTTCTTTTTCCATCTTTTGTTCTATTTTCTCGCAGCTTTATGTATCTATGTTTGTATTTTTAGTTCTTATCAATGCTGTTGCTGCCAATGCGTCTGTATTTGTTTGCTTTTGTTTTCAACTAGTTGTTTGGAATACGTCGACGATCTCTTTAATTGTCAGTGGCAGCAAAAGCTTTTAAGCCTTGATTTGTATTTCATTCTTCACAGAGCTCAAGTTAGTTTAGCACTTTTATTGCAAAGAAAGCTGCTTTGAATTTCGAACAATAGAGCAATTATCCGGAAAGCTTGGATGAAAGTTAAGCAGCTATCTGCTTGACTTGCGAAAAAAAAGTAACGTATTGTTTCCGTTTGGGAATTGTTTGGTTCATGTTTACTTTGTCTTGATGTGAATTAAGTATATTTTGAGTTGTCGAATATTTTGTGAATACATCTCAGTTACAGTGCAATGGAACAGGAACTGATTTAATGTGTCTTTTATGTTACTTTTGAAAGAGATAGAAAGGTGAAAACTATTTAATTAGTAGAATAATGGTAAGATTTTATGTATTATTGGCCATTATAAATGTAATAACAAAATTCTATTGTTTTCTAGTGGTAAAGTTCACATAATTTCAATATTAATTTTTTTCGCAGGTTAATTTTAAGTCCAGGATTATGTTTGGCAGTGTGGCAGGATTACTATTGTTTACTTTTGAGGCGCAACGTAGTTGGAAGATGATTTCCTTTGTTGTATACAGCGTTCCTTTATAACACTTTTCACATACAGTAAAAATATAGTACCCGAAGAAAGAGGCTTCCGTTCGAATTGTAAAGTTTTCATAATATTGTTAATATTATTGTTTCGAAAATTTAAACTATTACAAAAGTGATAATGACAAAATAATATTTTTTTTTATTAATCGTTGGCTTTTACAGAACTTTAAAAAGACATAAAATTGCAGCAAAGCCAAAACGGAATGACAAATGTGTGCTCATCACGTTATGAAAGCAGTATTTTGTACACTTTATCTTTTTATACCCTAAACCTGAAAGGTCAGGGTATATTAACTTTGTGCAAACGTTTGTAACGCATAGAACGAAGCGAGTCTGGTATAGAAAAGTATATATATTCTTGATCAGCGTCACCACCTGAGTCGAGCTATCCATGTCCGTCCGTCCGTCTGTGTGTTGTCCGTATACACAGGATAAGAAGAAGGAGTAGAGATAATTGAATGAAACTTGGTACACATGATCACATGCACCCAAGGATCTGCACTATTGAATATTTTTGGAATCCGCCCTCGGACACGCCTACCTCCCATACAACGCAAAAATTGAAAACTGCATAACTCAGCTCATAGTTAACCTACAACAATAAAATTTGCTATGTATGTGTTTTATATCAACACAAAGATGTTTTTGAAAAATGGACGTCATCCGCTCACGGACACGCCCACCTCCCATACAACCCAAAAATTGAAAACGCAATAAATAAGCCTGTGTTTAACCTAAAAACCTTACATTTGGCACATATGTTTTTTATAACAAAACAAAGATGGTTTTGAAAAATGGACATCATCCGCCCACGGACACGCCTACCTCCCATACAACGCGAAAATTGAAAACTGCATAACTCAGCTCATAGTTAACCTACAACAATAAAATTTGATATGTATGTGTTTCATACCAACACAAAGATGTCTTCGAAAAATTTACGTCACCCGCTCACTAACACGCCCACCTCCCATACAACCCAAAAATTGAAAACGCAATAAATAAGCCTGTGTTTAACCTAAAGAGCTAAAATTTGGCACATATGTTTTTTATGACAAAACAAAGATGGTTTTGAAAAATGGACGTCATCCACCCACGGACACGCCTACCTCCCATACAACCCAAAAAGTTGAAAACTCAATAAATAAGGTTATATTTGTCATAGAGAAATTAAATTTGGTATGTACTATGTATTTTGTACCAAAACTAAGGTGTGTTCAAAAATTGGGAGTAATCCGTCCATAAACTCGCCCACGTCCCATAGCGAAAGCACAATAAAGGCATTAACTGTGATCTACAGGAATAAAACTTGGTATGTGTACATTTTTCATCAAAATTTAAATGCACATAAAATATAGGCTTCATTAGCCCACGGACACGCCCATTTACAATAAAATTTTTTTTGTTTTTGAAAAGTGGGTTTAGGGTATTTCATAGTCGGCTTAGACCGACTTTAGACTTTCTTGACTTGTTTTTCCTTAAGATTATATTATTTTTTTTTTTAAAATTTATGTTACCATGCTTGCAAAGTACTTAATAAAAAAATACGTCCAAAAAAGTACTCTAAAGTTAAATGGTCACAAAATAAATAAGTTAACAAATTTTCTTTTCTTTATAAATTAATTTTGTTTGGAAACACATAAAACATCGCAAAACATGTTTTAAAAATTGGTAGTCGAAAAATCAATAACACTTCTTCAAGTCTTTTTTGAGAATAACTGTTGCGAAAACACAAAATTAGCTAATATTTTTACAAATCATGTGTTTTTTAAGATAACGTGCTTCGATTCAAATTTTACATAAATAATAAATTTTAAATAAAAAAAGGTTTGAAGTAATTTTTCCCTAATATTAATATGTTCCAAGAAAAATATGCTCAATAACTGTACTTTCATATTTAAAATGGTATAGATAAATATTTATTTTCCTGTCCATAGGATTTGAGTAATTTTTAAATGAAACTGTGTGCCGTGAGCGGGATTATGATTTTTAGGTCATTTTTCAAAAATTTGAAATCAACCAGGAAAAGGATGTGGATCTTATCATTGCTAATTACTGAGAATGTGAAATTTTTAAGGACTTTGTTTTCTTGATAATACAATCTATTATAATATCAAATCTGTCTGTCAAATTCGTCTGTCATAATAGTTACACTGAGAAAAAAACACATACCTTGCTCCGGTAAAAAATTTCTCTATTTTTGATAATAGCAATTTTCTCTTTTTCAAATAAAATTTTCTTCAATTAGAATAAATTTTCACATTTTCGAAGAAATACTTCTTTACTTCTAGGAAATGGAAATATTTAAATGTCTCTAATAATGATAAGTATTTTTCTCGCACAAAAAATTTCTCATTTATAGAGAAATTTTATTGAAAATGGAAAATTTATGAATATTTTGATAAAAAGTTCACTATGAGAAGTACTTTCTTGAATAAAAACAAATATTTTCTCAAAAAAAAAATTATTTTTCTCTAAAAATGATATATTTTTCTATTTCATGGTAGATTTTTATCATTTTTAGAGAATTTTTAGTATCGCAATTAGAGAATAGCATTCTCTGGAGCAAAGTCTATACCATTTTTCTCTAAATATGATGCCTTTTTTATCATATTCCGAGACACTTTTTTCTGAGTGTATGTTTAATTTTTGTGGTTTTTTAAATCTGACATTAGACTTGAAATCAGTAAACTTTTAACCCTTTGTTGCCTGCATTTTTCAAAGTTGAGTTTTTCATTTCAATTTAATTTAAGTCATGATAGTAATTTTCCACTTCATTTTTTTATTCCCGAACATCCTGCTTTGGTAATGGGCTTGTACCGCACTATATATTATTGTTTCTTTATAAAAAAAATTCAGATAGATAAAAATTGCCTTTGCTTACATAGATTTGAGAATATTTTAAAAAAATAAGATGTAGTTTACTTAAAAAATCAAAGCACCACTTCAGTAACCCATGAGTTTGTGTTATTTAATTAAATTTACAATTTTTCCTCTTGAATTAATGTTAACATCGACCGTTTTTTAAAATATTTTATTCAAATAAATGTCATGTCGTTTTTCACATAAATTTGTACATGTTTAAATCACAGAACAAGCTTCATTAAGTAGTTAAGCCTAACATGAGAAAGGTTTGACATGGCTAACAAGATAATATTAATGTCAGCAAAGAAACAAAAAACCTTCTTGTCAACGGTTTCACAAGGTAATGGCCAAGTCCATATTTTGGCAACCATGCTTTTAACAAAGTGTGCTTCTTAACAATATGCCGAGTCTATAAAAAGGTTCTTCAATATTGTTGCGATTGTAACAGGATTAGCAGAATATGATGTAGAAAGTCAGTCAAAGTGTCAGTTAACGTCAAACGGTCTTGAAAAAATAATCTTCAACTTTGTTTTAAAATTACACAAAACAAATTTTGAATGTTCGTTAAAGCGTTCAAGCCATGATAAGCTAAAATGGATTTATAAATTGTCAACTGTTAAATTCAGTTTGAAAAAGCAGCACTGATTTCAAAAAGTAGTGCTTACTCGTCATGAAAATACAAATCGTAATATATGTTTAATATCATAAATATTAAAAACTAAAGGAGTCACTTTTTTGACATAGATACATGTATAAAAAAGAAATAAATTTTATCTCTGGATTTGTTACAGTTTGTCAAAAAAACCTTTATCTTGATCTACTCTTTGCATGTCATACCTACTTTACACTGTTCACTTTCCGGTTTGAAATTCTCTGTGCAGTTCTGTCTGCTAATATTCATGCATATCCTACCTTCTGCTGAAGTAGCAACATCCTGTTTTATTTATAAATAATATATCACTTCTTAATGCATACAACAAGTATTAGTTTCAAGCTTAACAGCTTTGTTAGTCACTCCTCTCTATTAACTGACCAAGGAGGCAGGCTCAGGAAAGCAATAAAAACACACTTACATTAGCAATGCTTGTAACGCCACCACCACCACCAGCACCAACACCATCACCACCGTTGCCACACTCACCGCCAACTAGGCGTCCAGCAGCATCTCTTCTTCTATTATCGCCAACTATTTCCATAAAATAGACACCAACGGGTGAGGTGGAGCGTGATGGTTTCTTGCGTGGCGGCTTAGTTGGCAATTGACGTTCTGTTTCATCGATGTCAACAGCTTTTAGATCTCTTGCGTTACTGTCGCCATCTGGAAAATGTACATCTATGCGAATTTTTTCATCACGTAGTATTAATGGCGGTGTATTAGTTGACATGGACTGAGAGCGACGTAGTTGTGCACCAGCAGCCAATTCATGCTTTGAACTCTCGTCTTCCATAGTAACAGTTGGTATGGGTCCTGCGGCTGCTGCTGCTGGTTCCATGAAAATTGGTTCCATATAAATATTTTCAGACACGTCCTTGGTTTGGCTTCTTCTGTATTTCACGGAACGAGCTCTAAGATTTTGTACTGCTGCTCCGATTATGCTGCCATGTTGTTGTTGAGTTGGCTCTGATGTTGTCGTCATTGTTGTTGTTGTTGCTGCTGGTGTGCTTGGGTAGATGACCGGAGATGCTGTTGCTGCAGTATGCGGTAGGCTGCTTCCAACACTAGAAATGCCAGCTGCTGCCTTTTCGGACGACAAAGCAGCATGAAATTCTCGTTCGATTATTTCCTACATTTTTGTATGGTTACTAGATATGACACAACATCGATATGGGGAATAGTAGTGAGTACGTTTTGTATAGCAGTTTTTTAATCTGGATTAATTGATTGAGTGATTGATTGATTGTTTGATTGATTAATTGTTTGATTGATTGCCATTTACATATATGTTATTAGACTAGTGGTTTCAATAATTTTCATACACATACAGATGCTGTTAGTGTTTGTCTAAGGACAGTATTAAGAATGAAAACTAAAGTTAGTTTGATAAGGGTTAAATTCAAGGCCGATGTTAAGTGGTGTTTAGATTATTGTTATCATACATAACGGCAGATATTGCAGCAAGCTTTTTGGCTTTCAGATTAAAAAATGCAATTTTATTTAATGTTTCAAATATCATTTTAGTATTTTCAGCTTAACTTATATTATTTTACTTAATCGATACCATATTTTTCTTTGTTCTATTTCAAAGAAATTTTGTTATTGTGCTTAAAGGCTTCAGACAAAAAAAAAGGGTTGATTCCTGTAGTTAAAGTCCTATTTTGCAAAAACGTGTGCGTGATTTTGTGTGATTAATAATTCATGATTGATACTTTTTATATATTTTTCATGTATCAAAAAGAATTAAAGATTCAGCTCATACATGTGCTTCAAACTATAAGAGGATTTTTATCAGGAATTACATGTGAAGTTGCAAAAGTATTGGTTTACATGAGCAGGGGGCTTGCGATTTTATGACTCACATATTTAAACTAATTCCTATAAAGTTTGACGGCCATTGAAAGTTTTGATCCAGTTTGTGAGCTACTGAGGTAGAATAAAATATCTGCCTAAAATAAAACCTTCAAATCTATCAGCATTTATCATTATTATGTTCGTAGAACCACTTGAATAAGACTAAGACTAAGACTAAGCCTAAGACTAAGACTAAGACTAAGACTAAGACTAAGACTAAGACTAAGACTAAGACTAAGACTAAGCCTAAGACTAAGACTAAGCCTAAGACTAAGACTAAGAATAAGACTAAGCCTAAGACTAAGACTAAGACTAAGACTAAGACTAAGACTAAGACTAAGACTAAGACTAAGACTAAGACTAAGACTAAGACTAAGACTAAGACTAAGACTAAGACTAAGACTAAGACTAAGACTAAGACTAAGACTAAGACTAAGACTAAGACTAAGACTAAGACTAAGACTAAGACTAAGACTAAGACTAAGACTAAGACTAAGACTAAGACTAAGACTAAGACTAAGACTAAGACTAAGACTAAGACTAAGACTAAGACTAAGACTAAGACTAAGACTAAGACTAAGACTAAGACTAAGACTAAGACTAAGACTAAGACTAAGACTAAGACTAAGACTAAGACTAAGACTAAGACTAAGACTAAGACTAAGACTAAGACTAAGACTAAGACTAAGAGTAAGACTAAGACTAAGACTAAGACTAAGACTAAGACTAAGACTAAGACTAAGACTAAGACTAAGACTAAGACTAAGACTAAGACTAAGACTAAGACTAAGACTAAGACTAAGACTAAGACTAAGATAAGACTAAGACTAAGACTAAGACTAAGACTAAGACTAAGACTAAGACTAAGACTAAGACTAAGACTAAGACTAAGACTAAGACTAAGACTAAGACTAAGACTAAGACTAAGACTAAGACTAAGACTAAGACTAAGACTAAGACTAAGACTAAGACTAAGACTAAGACTAAGACTAAGACTAAGACTAAGACTAAGACTAAGACTAAGACTAAGACTAAGACTAAGACTAAGACTAAGACTAAGACTAAGACTAAGACTAAGACTAAGACTAAGACTAAGACTAAGACTAAGACTAAGACTAAGACTAAGATTAAGACTAAGACTAAGACTCCTCAAGTTTGTCCGTTGAAGAGTTTGGGGAGACCATAGACGGCATAGTTAAAGACGTACGAGGGACTAAGCCAGTTATAATACCTGACGACTTTAACGCTTGGGCAGTAGAATGGGGCAGTCAACGCACAAACCATAGAGGATTTCATACTTCTCGAGGCGTTCGCATCAGTTGACTTTTGCTGCTCAATACCGGATTGCAGCATACATTAAGCTACTTTATTGATCCAAGCGAGCTCGGTATTCAGACTGGGTGGATGGTACAAGATATCAATACGAACAGTGACCACCATGCCATTACATACACGTTAGGTAGACAACATCGTAGCCGAAGGAATAGTTGCGAAAACAAACATAGCTGCTTATAAAACAGATTCACTAGACGAAGACATTTTCAGAGTAATGATGGCCGACATACACCTCGCCGGCACAGCAACCGATATGGCAAGACACTGACCATGTCAGGAAGGCTTGCGTCGCGTTTAAGCTCCTTAGAAGACCAAGCAAATGACACCGCAGTCCAGTGTATTGGTGATCTCGAGAAATCGCAGAAGCACGTAGAGAATTCATTCATGCTAGAAGAAGATATTACCACTCAAGAAGTACCGACAGATTCGAAGTTTTTCGCTAATCCTACCGTGTATCCAAAAAAGCTGAAGGTGTTTAGACAAGCCACTACAGACCCACACCTGCTTGGCATCGTAGTAAGAACTCTCTTCCCGCCACAACTAGCCTCACCATGCACACGAATATCTCCATCAAATAAGGATGGTAACCACTGATGAGTCGGTTAACCAATCCGCGAAAAACGAAAGGCACCAGGGCCAGACGGTATTCCTAACTGTGCGTTAAAACTCGCCATTCTAGATCAACCTCGAGCATTTGTCCAGCTCTTCAACGTACGCCTAAGGCTGCGGTTATAGTGAGCGCCGAGTCAGACAGACAGGCAGGCAGGCAGGCTGAAATCTGTGTGAAAAAAGTGGGAGGGCATATGGGAGGGCATATTTCCAGCTCAGTGGTAGGCCCAGAGACTAGTGCTCATATCAAAAGACAGTGCCTTCACGGAAGATCTCTCAATCTACAGACCAATTTGTCTGCTTGACACATTAGAGAAGATCTTTGAGCGACTGTTTTGCAACCGAATTGAAGTGGCGATCCAAATAGCGGGAGGGCTATCCAATCGCCAGTTTGGATTTCGGAAACTGCACTCAACAACAGATGCCATAAGCCTTGTCACCACTGCTGCACAGGAAGCTATCGGAGGCACTCTATGGAGGAAGTTTGCAAAACAATATTGTCTTGTAGCAACACTTTAAGTACGTAATGCGTTCAACTCAGCAAGCTGGAGCACGATTTTTAAAGCTCATATGGAGTTTAGAGTACCAAGGAACCTCATGGAAGTTATTGAAAATTATTTCAATGAGAGAGTGCTGTAATATTCAACCGATAGCGATATTCGACAGTCACCTTCTGTGGAACGTCATGTATGATGGTGTTCTAAGGCTCGAGGTGCCTACAGGTGTGAAGATCGTCTGATTCGTGGATGATTTAGCGGTTGTGGTAAGAGCTTAACATGTAGAACAAGTGGAGGCCTGGCTAAAGTCAGCTGGGCATAGTTTAGCTGAACACAAGACCGAGGCGATGCTTATCAGTAGCCGTAAAAAGTCTGAAATCGCAGTTATAAACGTGCGCAGGACAGAGGTACACTCACAACCATTTATATAGTATCTCGGCGTGCTGATCCACTCCCAACTCTGTTTTAAACCACAAAACCGCATGCCCACAAAAAAGCAGCCACTTCATGCCTGGAGTTAGCAAGAATGTTTCCAAACACACGAGGACCAAAGCAAGCTGGCACAACACTCCTTCTCAACGTCTTGCGTTCGATATTGATGTACGATTAAGGTTAAGTTCTACCAACGAGGAGTAAATTCGGTATATAGACTAGGTGCTCTTAGAGTGTGCATCCTATCGTAAAAACTGACTCGAGAGACATGTATGACACAATGGCAGTTATATGGTTTATATGGATTGGGGAAAGGACTCACATTCCTAACCTGTCCGTGTGTTGTGGTACAAGTCACGGTTCAGTGAACTTCTATCTCACCCAAGTTTAGAGCGGGCATGGTTGCTTTAGAGCATACCTGCATCAATTCAAGCATGCAAGTGACCCTATTGCACTCTTTTCTCTGGTTGCATAGTAGAAGGCACTGAGAAAAAAATGTAGGCTCTTAACTTGACAGTCCCCCGACAGACAAAATCAGTCTTTCAGTTGACAGCTTAGTGCTATCCCCTCATCCCGCGAAGTAATGCCTCACGGCGGTTCCACGGGATATATTCTGGGTCGAAGATTCAATGTGGAGGTTAAGGTTTAGTGTGTAAAAATTGCACACTCCCACCTGCAAGGATGGGGCCCTTTGAAGGCTTTCCCTTCGCGTAGAAAATAAAAAAGTAACAGTTGCATGATTCTGCGTCACAAACCGATTGTTCTTAACAAATCAGATTCACTTATTTCAATATTCACGGGATTATCATGGATTATTATGGGTATCATGAGTAAATCAAAAGTCCGAACTCCTCTATTAGTGAATTTCCTCTCGACAACTAACCGAGAGTGAAACTTCAAAACGCTTCTATAAAAGTAATATCTACACTAGGATGATGACAAAAATTTTAACAGAAGCTTAGGGACTTCAGATATAGGTTGTTTTAATAAAAACGGACTTGACGCCGTTATAATTGCTGGTATGTGGTAAGTATATTTAAGAGATGATTAGTGGATTTCAATTTGATCCAGCATTACCTGATTGGATGTTATTTAAATCTTTAATTTAAGAATTCAAGAAAACGAAGCTGTTCGAAGAAAAATTACTCAGAGTACGAACTGTCTTCTCATAAAAAAGTGAATCTAAAGTATATAAAACAATACAATGTATTGCTTTTAAAGTTATTGGATATTGGTTTTTATCAGGAATAATCATGAAACTCTTATTAAAAACAGAGATGATGGTATGAAATAGTTAAAGTAAAAGGATATTGAAGTAGTATGATCAGTCTAGAAGAGCGATAAGGGTTAAAAACGTGACTTGTAACATGTGGAAGAGCCAAAAATGATCGGTAAAGTCTGCCATTTCACCATGAATAGAATAACAAACGAACAGCGGTTGCAAGTCATTGAATGTTATTATCAAAATTATTATGTCAAAATTATTTTAGCTGTCACAATCAACCCACTAAACAGGTTATTCAAAGTATTGTGACCAAATTTTGCACCAGTTTCACTTTATTGAACATCAATCCACCAACTCGTATGCGAAGAGTGCGTACCGCTGAGAATATTGCTGCTGTATCGGTCAGTGTCAATGAAAATCGCGATTTGTCAAGGATCTCGATATGAAACTGTAAAAAATACAGCAGGTGCAAGAACTGAAGCCGGTTGATCTCCACAACGTCGTTTGTTTGGTGAATGGGCCTTAGAAAAGTTGGATGAAGATCCACTTTTTTATCGAAAGACTGTCTTCAGTGACGAAGTTTATTTTTGGGTCAATGGGTACGTCAATAAATACAATTACAAAATTTGGTTAGCAGAGCACCAAGAGACAGTTCAAGAGCTGCCAATTCACCTTGAAAAATGTATTTGTTGGTGCATATTTTTCAAAAACGATCAAAATCACAACGTCACAGTTAATGGAGCAAGATACCATGCGATGATTTCCGACTTTTATGGCCCAAAATCGAAGAATCAGATTTGGCTGTCACGTGGCTTCAACAAGACGAGGCCACATGCCACACGCAACACCCCACGCGATACTATAAACCTATTGAAAGGCGAGTTTGGTGAGCAATTAATGACACGTTTGGGAGCAGTGTGCAATGATACTACCGCCAATATCATTTGACCCCAGTAGACTATTTTTTGTAGAGTTACGTGAAGTCTCTCTTGTACAGGGACCAGCTAGCCACAATTGC
Source organism: Tetanocera ferruginea (assembly GCA_958299015.1). Taxonomy (NCBI): domain Eukaryota; kingdom Metazoa; phylum Arthropoda; class Insecta; order Diptera; family Sciomyzidae; genus Tetanocera; species Tetanocera ferruginea. Next base: position 34,447,414 of record OY282644.1, on the reverse strand, counting down.
AGCACTGGAAGACAACATTACAGCTACCGTTGGTGAGATACTGGCCGAATTGCTGGAAAAAGTGTGACAAAATTGGAGCTTGCTGATGGACCTCCTCAGGCATAGCCAGGTGCAAAATTTACATGAAATAATCTTTAAAAAGTAAATGGCTGGCATTGATGTATTGCACCAAATAAATATTTTATTCAATATTGGAAAATTGTCTGTTTATTTTTGAAGTAATGATGGTATGGTTTGCTGGTTGTGGTATGATAGGTAACGGTATGATGGGTGAAGTATAGTAGATTTGGTGTGATGGGTATCATAGACTTGATGTTGTTTGATGGGCCTAGTATGATTTATTACTATATTTGTGGTGTGAGGGGTGTTTTATGATAAGTATGTTGAAACCTAGTTTGGTTGCTGCATATTATTTGATAGGTATGCTATGAGTTGTTAATTTTCCTAAGATATATTATGAGGGTAATGCGAGTTTTGAAACGGAAGGACCACTTTGGTGTTGTGGTATGATGCGTTTGGTATAATGGATGTGCTATGACGAATGTGGTGAGTGGTGAATGGCTAATGGTAAGATGGCTAAACTAAAGTATTGGTTTTCGTTTTGTTAGTTTTATGATTAAGTTTTAAGAACTTTTTTGATTTCTCACTCGTTTTCCCGTTAAATAAATTCCTGTTCATATAAACCGGTATTAAGATCCTTATTTAATTTTTTGTCACATTAAAGAAAAATATATTTCTTACGCAGGATGTTAGAATGTTTTTTTGTTACAATATAAATCCAAACTCTAAAGTTCATATTAAGTACTTAATCCACACGGACGTTTTTCTTTTTTGTATTTAAAAATGTTGCTCTCTCTCTTATCTACATGAGAAATAGTTATATTTAGTTGTCAGAATATTAGTCGTCACAAGAGTTAATTATTTAACACCATAAAAATTTTATTCCCGAGCATAGCTTTCACTTCGATGGTTCGTGTCATCCATACACTAATTTTGGCTTTTTTTTTGCAAAACAGCTCTTTATAATATTCATGACCAGTTGGCAGATTTGTGCTTAGCGTACCAAAACTACAGTAAAACAGTTATCTTCTTCATACTCACTAAAAGCAAAATTTGTCCTTTGGCTGCATTTTGCAATTGAAGCAAGCATAAGTATGTGTGCCGAATGTATTATTTTGGAAATGACACAACAAAGAATTTGCATACAATTTTGTGACAAAAAAAAAAAAAAAAAAAAAACACAAAAAAAAGTGCAGTAACGTGATGAGCATGTTGAAGAAGTCGATGTGAGCTCGTGCAAATTATTTTGCAAACAAGTCTTCATGAGTGTTACAAACTTGCCAAAGAAGACCAATGGAATGTTGAAGTTGAGAAAATAGTTCAACTTCCATGAAATCGTTAAGAAAATCAGAAAGAATTTATTTAAGAATTTTTCGAACTAGGAACAATACTGCATGGTTAACATATTATTGTAACCATATATATATTTGTATGTGGGACAAACCATGACTTTGTTTGCAACATTTTGGCCATGAAAATTATTAAAGTAGCTCACACGTGCTCTGTCCGAGTTTTATTGATGAGTAAGACACAGAAAGCTATTCGATAAGACCCGCTGAACTCAGTGGATAACGGTGAAACTGTTATGAACAATCACCGCTCACAATTTCCTTTCAGTTCAAAAATATCATTTCTTCTCACATACTTTGACGCTGGTGAAAGGTGGAGACGTGAAGAAAGACAAAAAAAGATTTAAATCAGGTCTTTTTTCTAAAGAAACTGTATCTTAAGACTTCAACTAACAGATATTTTTTACAAATAAATCCTTTATGGACTTTTTCTTGAAGAATCTAAAATTTTCTTCGATGGTTTTGAAACCATTGTAAGTGATAGTTTCTACAGATAATTAGCAATATCGTGTCATTTTGACTCGTTGATAAATGACGTGAGCTCCAGACAATTCTGGTTGTAATATACGAAGTTAGTACTTGATGTCAGATAAAAAATATCTGCGTATTTGCATATGTTGTCAATAACACCATATATGAGTTCAAGGATAGCAAGGAAATTGCCCAAGATGGCAAAAGAGTTGGAAATGGAGATATCCTGTGATACCAAAAAAATATTTCATAGTTCTGTATAGTAGAAAACCTATCTGGAGTTGTCTCTATAAATGCAAGTTTTTGCAAAAAATCTCGTTATGCTATTTTTGGCCTCGAGATGAGTTGAAATATAATAGTTAAATATGAGATATAGAATTCAACGTCACGTTCATAATAGCTTGAGTTTTTCTCAATGAGAAACAATTAAAAATTATAACTTCAAATTATAAAATTTCTTTTAAATCATATACTTTGAATTTCATACGCTCGTGAAATGTAATTATTTTTTATTTTATTATCATTTTCAAGACAATTTAATAACAAACTTATCTTAAGATTCTTTTGGTTTCTTAACTGTATGTTTAACAGTTTTGAGAACTCAAGACCTACAATCATCAATATAATCAATGATAATTTGCAACAACAGATTAAGTGACAAAATAAATATTGTCAGCTTATCATTGCATTCATTGAATCATTCAACAAATAATTCATCATTGTTTTCATCACAGTTCTAAGAAAAAAAAATAAATTTCATTACTTAGGTTCTCTACAATAACAGCATAAAGCATTCTCATTCTCTTAAAATAAAAAAAATAAATCAAAAGCATTAATATTAATAACTAAATATAAGTAAAAGGCTTAAAATTAAACTCTTTACATACAAGTCTTTCAACTCATGGGTTTATAAGATACAACTTAAAAGGGGCGTGTCACCTAACGTTTTTTCACAGATTAAGTTAGTTTTTGTTTTTTGAGTTTTTTTTTTTTTAATTATTTATTCATTTATTTTTATTTCAAATACGCAACATTTTTCCCAATTATTTGTGACCTTAAAGTGTGTTTTCGTTGGGTTTCGTTTTTTTGTATTTTTTGTTTTTTTTAATTTGATGAAAAAGTGTTTGATATAAATTGTATAAGTTTTAAAAAGATTTCGTTTGGTGAGTGTGAACATAAAAATAGAAAAATTATCAATTCACACAAAAGCGTGCTGAATGCGATTAAGAGACAAAAGAAAATAAAAGCAAATTTATTTTGAAAAATAAATAAAATTGCATAGAAGCCAAACGCGAAAACATGCAGTAAAAAAAGTTTGAAGTTTGCTGTTAGTTGTTTTAAGCTTGAAATGCGTCATAACAAAATGGAGAACTACAGGTGTGACTAAAATGGCGGGCGAGTTGATTTGATTTGATTGGATTTGATACGTTATGTTTAACATATGATTTGATCATTCTTTTTTATTAATATCGTCAGGTTGAATCCTGTTATTGCTGTAGATGAGAAAGAAAAGCTTACCAAAGGACTTGCAAGAATAACTCCGATCCTGCTTAGAACCGCTGGAAGACGCTGGAAAATGTACACAAAATAATGTTGATACTAAAACACACTTTAAGTTGTGATGTAGTGGGGAGGGGGGGGATATTTTTTTGTGGTGTTGGTTAAAAAGTGGGTGGGAGTAACACTTTTTACAACAACTTCATTGGGATCAACAAAAACAAACAGAAAAATGAAAATATAACAAACAAATTTTGAGTTTTCAAATAAATAGGTTTTTGGGTTTGATTTTTGTTCGATTTATCTTTAAGATAAAAGTGTATGCATAAATTTAAAAATATCTGTTTGAAGTTTGATTTTTGGGTTAATCACGAAATTGGGAAACAATGTTTTTGTTGGTTTTTTTTCTCTCTCTCTCTCTTATTATAACTGATTACAATTTTGAACTATTATTTTCAAAATTTCCTTCTAATTTTTTTTTTTTTATCACTATCATTACAACATTCATATTTATTTTATTCGGTTAAGTTTAAAATCTTTCTTAAAGTATATGTAGATAAGTTGTTTAAACAAAATAATTCTTAGATAATTGCAAAGTCAAAACAACGAAAACCAACAAATTATCGTAGTTAGAAAGAATAAGAGAAAGTATTGTAAATAAAAATTTTAAATATTTATATAAAATTATTTCATTCTTATTAGTTAGAATAGTTGTGTAACTTTAAGAGTGCGAAAAGAATATATTTATTTGCTGCTTGGTATCGTAGTGCTTTTTGTTAGATAAGAATCTTGACCGACCCAGTGAACGTGGGGATACTCTATCGGGGTATGAGACGTGGATAAATGATGGATACAATTTTATATGACCTTTAAATCAGTTTGAAATGGTACAATATTGCAAGATGTATCAATGTAGGTGTAACAATAAAATTCCATTTTTTAACAGTAGTAAAAATTGTGGGGAATATCTTAAAAATCACTACAATTAAGTCTTATTGCGAAATATATTCCATGATAAATCAAATCATAACATATATCATTCAGTTTAAGAAACATTCAGTTGAATTTTCCGATAAATACTTTTCTAATACTCTGTGATGGTTTGATTTAACAACAACCGTTCTATGAATACCCGAAGCAAAAAACTCAGAACACTTAACTAATTTAGTACATTATTTAATTATTCTAAATACTTAGCTCTTTTCTTAAATTCGTGGCCAATAAGTGATATCACTAGAAAGTTATGGAATGAAAATTTCTACAGATCAAAAATAATATTTCTCTATCAACCGATGTAAACAATTCGTTTTTGGCCAGAAGAGCCAGAAGTGATTGTTTCTTAGCTGAAGTTACCTGGATAGCGTTGTGGAACATCGTTTTATGCTACTTGAAATATCCATCAAATTTGACCAGCTGTATATTCTTTATTTAGTGGTGACCGTGGCATGCAGGTTAAGTGTGTGGCTTAGCATGCTCGGAGCCCGGGTTCGATCCCCAGCCGCGGCGAAAATTTTTTTCAATAAAAATTTTTCTGATCGGTCACCACCTCTCTGCAGACAATGGCAAACCTCAGAGAGTAATTAATGCCATGTAAAGCTTCTTGAGAACATGAGCCGTTCGGAGTCGGCATTAAACATGTAGGTCCAGTTCTCGGTTAATTGTGTGCAAACATTTAATAACACACACAACACAAATGATCATAAGAAGCTCGGTCAAAGTCCTTTCAAGGGCTGAAATGGCCAATTTGTTTTTGTTTTTTTTTTTTTTTGTATATTCTTTATCACGAAAAGATACCCTGCGCATCAACAAAAGCTTATCATACATATTAAAAAATATAGGACATCAGAAAATTTTATCAATACATCCCCAATGAATATAAAGATTAAGGATGAAATAGTGGTGGCCGTGCCAGTGCGTGTTAAATGTGCTGCGTGCGAGCCAACGAATCTCGGCAGTCCTGAGTGCGAATCACTTTCTGACACAGAAAGTTTTTTCAATAGAAATACATTTTTCTGAACGGCCGTCACCTATCTGCAGTTAATGACAAACCTCATAAAACTAACAATTCTTAAAAGGCTTCTGGAGATAATTATCTTAAGCCGTTCAGAGTCAACATAAAACATGTATATCCAGTTCTCGGTCAATTGTGTTGAAATATTTCATAACACACACAACACAGCTTAACACATATAAGAAGCTCGGTCAAAGCCCTTTCAATGCCTGAAATTGCCAAGTTTTGTGTGTGAGGACGATAAAATAAACGAATGGTGCCGTGGGAAAAAGAGGCATATGGTAAAAAGTAGGGATGTAACGGAGCTTTGCATTTGCAAGCAAAATTTGATATTCGCATATGAATCTCAATCCGCATTATTTATTTTCTTTATTCGCATCCGCATCTAAGATCCGTATTAATAAGAATATAATATAAATCTTGATTAACATGAATATTTGTTTTAATAATTTAAGTTCTGATTTAAAATAAAGTATTATTGAAGTCTTTGAAATGGATCTTTAACGTTCTTTGACTCGGATCATTATCTTGTCGCAGCCAAGATTCGCACACGTCTGTGCGCAGCAAAGAATGCTCGCAATCCTACACAAAGAAAGGTAGACGTCGGCAAGCTGCAGTCGAAACGGACGGCCGAAGGCTTCGCTACTCTACTCTCACTCTTACTTCAAGAAAGCACTCCTCCGATCGACGATAAATGCGGACAATGGACGCACATATCCCACTCTATGCGTACAGCTGCCGAAGAGGTGATAGGCTACCAGTGTCCTCGCCGAAACCAGTGGCACGACCAGGAGTGTCGCAACACCAATGCAGAGAAGAACGCTGCCTACAAAGCTACCCTGCAGTCGGTTGTAACGCGTGCTGTTATGGAGCGATACCGTGAGAAGAGGAGGGAAGAGAGACGCATTTTCAGGCGAAAAAACGAGAGGTGGAAATGCGTGAGTGCAATCAAAATGAGATGCATGGAAACAGGAATGAGATTTGAGATTTAAGACTGGAGCCTCTTCCTGCAAGGATGAGCATGGGAATCTAGTGACAGATATCTAGAGTACACTGATGTTATGGAGGGAGCACTTCTCTAGACTTCTAAATAGCGATGCTGACAACAATCCCGCCAGTGGAGATGATATCCCGGAAACCCCAATTATGGACGACAGCGTTGAAGTTCCGCTGCCCGATTATAACGAGGTCTTAACAGCTATAGCTCGGCTTAAAAACAACAAAGCCGCAGGAGCCGATGGCCTACCGGCTGAGCTGTTTAAGACCGGTGGCGAAGCTCTGTTTAAATGCATTCACAGACTTCTATGCAGAATATGGTCGGAAGAATGCATTCCAGATGATTGGAACCTCAGTGTGCTCTGCCTAATCCACAAGAAAGGCGATCCCACCATTTGCGCCAACTACCGTGGGATAAGCCTTCTTAATATAGCATATAAGATCCTGTCGGGCGTATTGTGTGAAAGACTAAAGCCCATCGGTAACCAACTGTTTGGACTTTATCAGTGTGGTTTCAGACCTGGAAAGTCCACCATCGACCAGATCTCAATGCTCCGACAAATCTTGAAAAAGTCCCTCGAAAGAAAAATCGCCACACACCATTTTTTTGTCGATTTCAAAGCCGCCTTCGACTGTCCAATAAGGAGTCACCTATACTCCATCATGTCTGAATTTAGTATTCCTGCGAAGCTAATACGTTTTTGCAGGACGACACTGAAGAACACCAGCAGCACAGTGAAAATCGGGAAGGACTTCTCACTTCCGTTCGATACCAAGAGAGGTTTCAGACAAGGTGATTCCTTATCGTGCAACTTCTTTAATATAGTAATGGAGAAGATCATCCGAGCTGCTGACCTGAGACGCAGCGGCACAATTTTCTATAAAAGTGTTATGCCTCTGACGTATGCTGATGATATTGACATCATTGGACATAATACACGCGAAGTCAGTGCAGCATTTTACAGGCTAGAAATAGAGTCGAGTCGAATGGGTCTTGCAGTGAACGCAGATAAAACGAAGTATCTTGTGTCAAAAAACAAAAAGTACCAACGTCTTGAAAACCACATCACTGTTGATAACACCTCCTTTGAGGTAGCAGGACTTTATTTACCTGAGATCCAGCATTAACTCCTACAACGTTATCAGTATTGAGCTTAAACGAAGGATAACTCTTGCCAACAGGTGCTAATTTGAGCTCAGTAGGCAATTGAGAAGCAGAGCTCTCTCTCGACGAACAAAACTGATGCTAAAATAGAGCGGCTTCGCTGGCTAGGTCATGTCGAGAGAATAAACGACAAAGCAACAGCGAAAAAATTATTGGATTCGGTACCCAGCGGTGGCCAACGCAGACGAGGAAGACCGCATCTCCGTTGGAAAGACCAGGCATAGGATAACCTGACAACGCTTGGAGTTTCCAACTGGCGCCAGCAAGCGCACGACAAAAGAGGCTGGAGCAAATTCTTAGAACAGAAGAGAACCGATCAACGGTTGTAAGCGACATCTATGTAAGTAAGTAAGAAGCCATTGAAATGTTATATTTAAATTAATTGTTTTAGTTATTCTTAATGCTCGTATATGTCCCTTATTTTAGTGTCAAAAAAACTGTCCCTTAAACAATTTTCGAAATTGCGCATTTTTCCCTTGAAAAACCTAATTTGACCCTTAAATTCCTTATTTGTTCCATTAAAGCCATATTTACTGCACTGGTGATAAAATCAAGAAGTGTCAAAACGACAATATTTCAATACTGAATCATTGGGTGGAAGTATTTCACCAGCTGAAAACCGAGAATTGTGAATATAACGAGTCGCTTGTTTGGTTGAATACATTTTATGCTTGCCAACAACTACAGCATCGGTGGAGCACTTTTTTGAAATTAAAAATCGATCATTGAAAACAAATTTTACAGTGAAATGTTATTTGCAGTATTCTTGTATTGAATTCAACAATTTTTTTAAAAAGTGCCCGGAATTACTTCGATCAATCGCTACAAAAAAATAAATATCTGAATAAAAGTAGCGAAACCATTGGATACGATTCGGAAGCTGTCAGCGACAATGAAAATACATTGATTTCTCCCGTATTTGTCCCTTTTTTTAATTGAGGTTCCCCTAAAAACCGAAGAAGCCCGTGTTAAAATAATGAACGAGCATTAGTAATTACTAATTCAATTATAATTGAATGAAATTAAATTTTATGTGCTTTAATTTTATTATTATTAATGCGTCATTTTATTAAATACCTCAAATGAGAATTTCTCAAAAAAATATATATGAAGAAGTCTTAAACAGATCTGCATCTGCATCCGCGAATCTGGATTTCTATTATCCGCATCCACCGCTGCATCATCAATGAATGGTTTTGATAGTTCCGTATCTGCATCCGCATCCGCTAAATGACATCCGTCACATCCCTAGTAAAAAGAGTGGCTGTCAAGAATGACAGTACAAAGTGCTTAGACTTTTCTGTAGGCATGATTGTAAGGGTAGAAAAAGTTGTTATAGTTCTGTCCTATATTATAAATTGGTAACTCCGCCTAGTGGTGATGATGGTAAGCCACTAGCCTGTCCCAAGCCTGTGAAAAGGAGGAGGGTTGTGTCATACGTATTTGGACAACGGTTCAATTATGTATGTCACGTAAAAAGATAGGTTGCCATGAGCCCTGTTTTGAGCTACAAAATCATGGAAATAGGACATAAATTTAGTTATTCATGCTGATTGTGGAAAACGGCGGATTGGTTGCGGCGGGAGTTCATCAGATCCGCACTCTCCTCACTTCAACAAAAAATCCCATTGTTGAAACCGTGCGAGTGAACTGCAATACCGATCCGCACTCCGAACTCCGAAAAACAGCTGTTCAGCTGTCAAAATAAAATTAAATAACGAGTGAATTTGCATAAGTGTAAAATATTAATTACAAAATTGAAAAATATAAATAAAAAGACAATTTAAAAGTAATTTTACCATAAAATAATTTTTAAAAATCACAAATACATTGTTCTGGCAACATGGAGCTCTAGGCGAGTGGCCCTTTCACCGCAGCACAGCGATACTGCCGTCAGGACGCCTCGCACTAGCTCTTTTTTGTGGGTGGTGATGTTTTTTGCATTTGATATGGTGCTTTTGTTGCTCCTGAGACATTTGAACCGACACCAAGACATTTGAGCCTTATATCTGCTGCTGGTGAAGATTCCGATGCTATTTGCTGCTTCTTTGGCCCGGCGCTTATATTTCTACCTTGGCTAGATACGCTGTTTTAATATTTTCGTTTTTTGTTAAAGAAATGGACTCGATCGCGTTGTTTTTTGATACATACAGCCTTATCAAAGAAGCAACTGGAAAAATGTCTGAAAAATTTGTTTTCCTTTGAAATCCGAAAACTACTATGATAAAAATTAATTTATTTTAAAATTTATAAAAAATTATTTTTGAGTTAAAAAAAAAATGTAGTAATATTTTAACCACCAGATTTGAGTTCAGCGACCTCAAATTAGCCTGAAATCGTATAAAAAAATTTCTTTTTTGAGAAATTTTCATCAAATCCGCACAGATCCGCACCAATTTTGTTGCGGATGAAAAGTGAAAAAATTTGTATGAAGTGCGGATGGACAGCGTTTTCAACAATAGCACTTTTTCACTCCGAATCCGCCAACTTCATTATCGATACGCAACGAACTTACTCGCCGGTTTCTACAATCGCTAAAACAACGAATTCGAGTTATTTTCCCGCCGCAACTGATCCGCCGTTTTCCACAATCAGCATGATTGTACCTGCGTATCCGTAGCAAATGATATAAAACATAGTGTTAGTACGGGAATAGTCATTTAACCTGGTTCAGCAACTGATAAATGCTGGCATAAATAAAAATCTGATATTCTCAATGGGTGTAAGAGAATAAGTGATGATAAAAATAATAAAATTCCAACGAAAGGTTCTATATATGTCAAGAATAAAAATTGGACAAATCAATGATCATAATGGAGATAAAAACTTTGGAAATATTCAAAGGAGTTGAAACAAGTTGAAATTGTTTGAGGAGCATGGAATGTGTTATCATGGAGTGTGATAACGAAACTACACAAATTGTAATCTTGTGGAATATGATCTGGAAGCATATTAGACCCTGTGATCGAGCATGCTACATTGTGGTAATGTTGTATGCTGGCTGATCAAGTTTTCTAATTAAGTTTAAATAAGGCGATCAGTTCTGGAATAAAACAAGTGTTGCAGTCAACAGGTTGACTGTAGCACTTATGTCTTGAATTTGTTTTACATTTCCAAGTCATAGTTGCAATTACCCAAACAAGTGTCATCGGTATTGTATACCGGGATACTAAGATAAGCTTGTTTATCAAGTCATGTGTGCATAAACTATCAATTCATGTCGGTTTTTGTTGGAAACTATTCCAAGGTGGAAACCCTTTTTCCGGGGAACTATCGTGGACTGGCCCTTCGGGGAGTTTCGTGCTGGCTGTGGTAAGCTTAATGTCGCAAGCTAGACCACGAGTTGGCGTGTAGTTGCCTCTCATTACAACCAGGCTGGCATATACTATATGCAAGAGATTTTAGATCGGTTTAGCTTTTTACCAATGAAGGTGAATTGAATTTATCCTCAAAATAAATGTTCACATATTGGAACTACTTGAAACAGGTTAGTTAAGATGAATGCTTGAAATACTGGGAAGGCCACGGCCATGTAAAGTATAACGAAATATTTCGTTTTGAAAGCCTGTTTCATTAAAAGTAGGGCACTGGCCATGCCTGAAAGAAAAATAATTAATAATATATGGTAATAATTGCAATTTTGATATCCGCATGAAACAAATTAAAAAGAAAAGCATGCACTAAGAATCTTTGGCTGGTGAATGCTTTGAAACAGGTCTGTGTATTAATAGTTTTTCGAAAAACTATTTCTGAAGGTAACTCAAATAAAAAATCGATCCATTAGAACGAACACTGTCGATTGTTTGAAGGACATTGGACATAATAGAAGAATGGTATAAATTATCATGATAATTTTATTATTATCATGATACAAGTCCTTAAAACGCTTTATTGGAGTTTTACTTTCAAAGTTCAGCAAAGTTGCAAGTTGAATTGAGCCAACATGGCAGGTGTCAACTTTTAAAAACGAAAGGATATTATAAATTGGTTAATAGATAGTGAAGCAACATCCCATATGTGTTGTAGTGTTGTACTACTAAACTATTTGTAAATATTAATAAAAAGTATTGTTGAAAATTTTGACTAGCTCATGAACAATGCTATATATGGCAGAAATTGGGACAGTAGATCTTCCGGTAGAAGTGAAGGGAGAGAAATCGAAAGTTAATCTTTATAATACACTCTATGCAACAGACAGTAGAAAAAACTACTGAAAATGCTTGTAAGGTATCAGTAACGACAAACAGAGCTCTTATTTCGAGGAATGCAACATGATAGCAGCTTTTAAAGAAAACGAGCTATTTTAAGTAATATCCTACAATGACAACAGCGATTGTCACAGATCTGCTCCATACAAAACGGAATCTGAAACAGAATTATAGCATAAATGGCATGACCAACTGAATTTGATTCAACTAGTGCAACTTAATGCAAAGGAAATGGTATTTGGTTTGCACTAGCAGTTGCTAGTTTGTCGTTTCAAGGAGACTCCACGAGGAGGATTAAGTCGACTAAGTCAAAGACGACGCCATGCAAAGAACGCACTTTTGTCTCCTCATGAAGACGATTGGAGATCGTCTTCTCTCTCCAAATCATTGAGTTTGCACTGACTTCTGAACGACACTGTTTTCACTGATTCCTAAAAAATGATACTTGAGTGACCACATTTTCTGAAATCAAAGATTCAATCTAAGATCCATGAGTTTTATTCGTCTTCACTTCGTCAGTATCATCATATGAAGTCTGAATGCTTTTACCTTATATTGTTGTCAAAAATCACAATTCCTGTAACAATACCTTAACATATGGGCATCTCCCAAAAAAGGTCCACCAAAAGTGAAGAAAAACATTAAAATAAAGCACTCTAATAGCTTTTAACTTTATTTTTTTCGTATTCGCGCTATATCTATTAAAAAAAAGTGAAGAGATAATTCTAATATTTCATAAGTCTACGAAGAATAGTTATCCTTCGACCTCAATTAACATGTATATTATATAAAAAATAAAAGTTCTCAAAATTAGCTAAATTCTGCATATTTCAATACGAGCTTAAAAAAACTTATATTTTTTGTCGCGTCCGTTCCAGTGAACGATTGCTTAGTACTTTGTACTTATTTGAACTAAATCTCGCCAATATTTTTATAAAATGTAGCACTCTTTCATCGCATTAGAACACTTAAAATACATATCGGCTCATTTTGTTTCTTGCGAATGTCGCGTCCGTGCTACTGGGAGATGCCCATATGAATACTTTTCGTCTGAGAACTTTAATTTAATTTACAAAATCTTTTTTTTTTTTCAAGAATGAAATTAATTTAGTGGTAGTGTAGGTATAGAAAATATTCTTTTACAGATAAACTAGAATACGTGAATTGAACTGACAAACGTCTTCATCTCGCTTGTCTGATGGACAGCAATGACTAAAAATAAATTTAAACTACTGATGCATAAGTCGCATAAGAACAAAAGATAAATGAATACGATTACATTTTTTTTTTTTTTTGTAATCGATGCATTGTAATTACGAATATATCACATCGTGAATATTTTACATACGAAATCGCATAAAAAAATTTAGAAGCATAAAATATGAAAAGTCTTTCATAATCAACACTTAGTTAGCACCATGTTCAGAAGATAAGAAATGATAATATCAAAATGTGATTTTGTAAAATATATTAAAATTCTCTATGTTTTTTTTTCATAAGGTGCACATCAAAAAGACAAAAAAAATACTTTTAATCCATTGGGTATTTAACTTTGCTTTCTCTTAAAAAATTAACTCACTGCAGTCAGCAGTTATGGTTATCTTCACGCGTTTACGCGGCAGTTAAGTTACTCTTGAGGCAAAAGTTTTGCGTCAAAAGTTTGGAATCTTTTTAGCTGTCAGCATAGCTTGTTAATAAAGTTCACTGGGTTGGTTTGTTAAAAATTTGAATAATTTTCATATTTAAGCCAGCAAAGCTGATAAAGCTAAGTTTTGTTTTTTCATTATAGGTTCTGATGTTGTTGCTTTCCATTTCAACATTTAATATTCTACCAAGCAGCATTTTTCTTTTTTTTTTTTTTTATTTAGCTAAACAAAATTTTTATGTTTCACAAAAGAACATAAATAAACTTATGTACAAATATTTTCCATAAAAAATATTTCATACATACCAATACTTCAACAGAGTCCTATAGTTCATAAGAGTAAGTTTTGTTTAAACAAACACACACATACATACATAAAAAAATTAACAGAAACGTTATACAAAACGAATACGTAAGATACGTAAAGAAAAACAACTAAAAAACACATTCATTGCATAGATAAAAAATTGTTTTTGTTTTTCAATTCTTATGTTTTTGTTGTTTTTTTTTTGTTTTTGTATTGAGTTCAGTTATGCTGACATCAAGAATTTGACTGGCATCACAACAAATAAACAAACACGATGATGCATTAATTTTGGAACGCAAAAAATGGGACATTTTCAAAAAACAAAAAAAAAAAAAAGAAAAAGAAACACTATTTAATATCATGTTGGAAACATACGAGTACATAAACAAAACACATGAATATCAAAAAAGTTAAAAAGTTAGTGAGCAGTAAAGTTATTTAGGAGATGCAGATTGAAATATTCGAAAAGTACAGGAAAGATAGTTAAGATAAATAGATACATAAATAATGAATGTTGTTGTTTTGTCGTAAGAGGCATGACTTCTGGTTGTTGGGAAATTTACATGAAATATTCTAATACGTAAACACTACGTTAAACAAGACTCGATTTTGGATTTGTTTTATTTTTTTTTTTTTGCAAAATTTTTCTGTTTTCTTGTTTTTTGCACTTGAATAAATTTTGATATACTGGCCATAATAAAGTAACAGTGATTGAGGTTAAAGTTTGCTTACCTGTGTGACTGGATTTTCACCAGGACGATAGACGACATTGTGCAGAGGACGCTTGCGACCGACATAATTGACGCAGACAAATTCCAGTAGCGAAGCGTAAATGAAACACATGCAAACACCATCCCAGACATTCATGGCGGTGAGATTGGATACGACCGGAAGTGTGCTGCGGAAACCATTGGATGTGGTGAAAAAATTCAGCATTGTGGTTACTCCTGTGTCGGTGTTGCATAGTTAAGGCAAGACGTTGAGTTGTAAAACATTTTAAAAATAAAAAAAGAAAATATTTTATTAGCAATTAAGTTAAATGTGAAAAGTGAAAAGTACTCTTTTATGTTTGTAGTATCTATGTGGTAGTATCTATGTCTGTTATTTTGTATGAATTTTAAAGTGATGTTTGAATTTTATATGAATTCTAGTGAGAAAAAAACTAGTGAGGATTTTAACGATATCTTACAGGATGATGATGATGATGATGATGATTTTTATAACATTTTAAATGCAAACAAGACAAGAGAATATCAATTCAACTACAACAAAGAGTTTATAATGAAGGAATGAAAGGAAATATATGTAACGGTAGATTAGATTTTGTTTTATTGTTAATTAACAAAAATCTAAAAATTTTCTCTTATTTATAATGCATTTGTATTGAAAAAATGTGATGACAACTTGCTCTGTTATTTGGAGCAGCACGTGTGAGAAATGTAGAACATTAACTGTCTTTGTCATGTGACTTGTGAAATGTAATGAAGAATGGCTGACGGTGCTATAGTTGTGAGAAGAAAAGTTATGTGAAAAGAACGACGATAGCAAAACCTGAATAAATTTACATAAGCAGCAGGTACGAATAAAGCAAAGCGAATCTAAAGATAATCTAACAAAACTGTTCAATTCAGAACTAATTGCTAAAGTATTTAACAACTCATGAAAAATTATGACATATGTGAGAAACTATGTGAACCAGTGGCGTAGGTAGCTTTTTACAATGGAGATCGATGAAATTAATTTTTTTGACAAACAAACATGAACAAAATTGTGTGATAATCCTAATAAAAGGAAAAAATATGTAAAAAAAATTAATAATATAACTTATATTGGTTTGTGTTTATTTTGCAATAAGTCTTACAATATGTAATAGATATTTTGAAATTTTTATTGGAGTGGACCATAAGTTAACTTCGAAATGCCATGAAACTTATTTTGCGTCTGTAAATGACTGTAAATGACTCATTTCGACTCATTTTGGTCGGTGTTCAACAAAAAATTATTCCATATAAACCTTAATTAATAAAATTGATCAATTACCCTATTTTGATGTGGTTCACACAGCCACACAATATTTTCATAAGCCCAAGGCAAGAATGAAAATTTAACAATGATTACCAAATGAATAAAGAATAAAAAATACATAGATGAATAATCTCGAAAACTATTTAAAGAAATAAAATTAAATTTTCACAATTTATTATATAGGGCTATCCTCTGTGTCTAGTTTATGCCGTTGCATTGTGCATGAATAGGAAATACACAATCCGTTAATCAGTGAATGTATTTGTTACGTATCTTCTATTTTTTGAGGTTATTGCACGATTGTAAATTTGTTGCCAAAAGTCGCTTATACCAATAAGGTGTCGGCTTGTACTTTTTTTTTTTTTGCTTAAAGTCTAGCTAACATTGTCTATAATAATTTTAATCTTAACAAGTAAAGAAAGTCTAAAGTCGGTCTAGGCCGACTATGAAATACCCTAAATTTAATTTTCCAAAAAAAAAAAATAATATTATTGAAAATGCGTGTGTCCGTGGGCGGATGAAGCCTATGTTGATAAAAAATGTACACATACCAAATTGTATTCCTGTAGCTCACAGTTAATGCTATTATTATGCTTTCGCTCCCACGGATTACTCCCAATTTTTGAACGCACCTTAGTTTTGGAATAAAATACATACATACCGAATTTCATCTCTCTATGACAAACATAACCTTAATTATTGAGTTTTAAACTATTTGGGTTGTATGGGAGGTAGGCGTTTCCGTAAGCGGATGACGTCCATTTTTCAAAACCATATTTGGTTTGTCATAAAAAACATACCTGCCAAATTTTATCTCTAAAGGTTAAACAGAGGCTTATTTATTCCGTTTTCAATGTTTGGGTTGTATGGGAGGTGAGCGTGTCCGTAAGTGGATGACGTCCATTTTTCTAAAACATCTTTGTGTTGATATAGAACACATACCCACCAAATTGTTGTAGGTTAATTATTAGTTTATATATCCAGTTTAAAATTTTTGCATTGTATGGGAGGTAGGCGAGTCCGTGGGCGGATGATCTCCATTTTTGCCACAAGTCGTGTTTTCAAAGTCCGTGTTAACTTCAATTTAAAACTACCTGTCCGATTCATTTGAAACTTAGTACACATTTTCTACACATAAAATCATCCCCCCAACGTTTAGGCAATTTTTTTTTTTTACATTAAGTGGGTTTTCCACCCTCAAAATGTTGGGATTTTTTGTGAAAAATAGCAGTTGACACTTTTGATGGCCACCAAAAATTTTTTAATGAAAAAAAAAAATAATCAAAGAACGTTGGGGGGAGGATTTGATGATACTTTGACAAAATTTTAATGGTTTTTGATTTTAGATAATTTCCAATCCAGATAATGGGAACACCGAAAATTGCTATTTTTCTAAGGCGTTCTGGGAAAAGCTCTGTCACCGGCTTATTTGTAAATTTTTTCGTAATAAAAGTATTACAAACTAGTAAGGCATATCTTCGACTTGGCCGAAGTTAAAATACCCCCACGGCCGATTCTTAAGGGTTAAAGAATCTTAAATTGGAGAGCTTTTTGTATGAGATTTTAGAAGGTTTTGTTATTTTTATGTGTCTAAAATACAAAACATATCAAATTGCTTTCCAGCACCATTAATATAAGCCTTTTTATAAAGTTTTCAATTTTGGGGTTGTATGGGAGGTGCGCGTGTTAATATGTGTATGACGTCCATTTTCTCAACACACCTCAGTTTTTACATAGAATACACAAATACCGAGTTTCAGTTTTGTAACTTTAATATTAGCCTCTTCATAGAGTTTTCAATTTTGGGGTTGTATGGGAAGTAGGCGTGGTTTTCATCCGATTCAGCCCATTCTCGAACTTGATCTTAGTTTTTTATAAAAAAACTTAAATATCGAATTTCAGTATGATAGCTTCAAAACTACGGCTGTAATCGTGTCCACAGACAGACAGACAGACAGACGGACAGACGGACAGACAGACGGACATGGCTAAACCAACTCAGGTGGTGATGCTGATCAAGAATATATATACTTTTCTATACCTACCACGCCTCCTTTTGGGCGTTACACACGTCGTGACAAAATTAATATACCCCTTACGCAGTACGCGTGGGGTATAAATGTATTGCTAAAAGTACACTTAATAATGTACTTAAGGTTTAAATATTAAATTTTCTCAATCCATACTCTTAAAAAAATTCACAAGCAAATTGGTTTTTTTACGCTAAAACCCTTACTGCACACCTTAATATTCGTTTAAAAACTTTTACATGTTAGACCGTTTTTATGTTAAATAGGGTTCGAGGATATCATTTCTGGCATCAGTTTTGCTCTAGCTTTTTAAAAAAATTTTTTTTTAAAATTCCAATGAAAAAAATTCACAAAACTAAGCGTGTGATAGAGTAAAGTTCACTATTTTCCCTTTGCTACTCGACTCTCACTCCTGCTTAAAGAAAGCACTACTCTGATCGACGATATATGCACACAGTGGACGCACATATCCCACTCTATGCGTACGGCTGCCGAAGAGGTGCTAGGCTACCACCGCCCTCGCCGATACCAGTGGCACGACCAGGAGTGTCGCGACGCCACTGCAGAGAAGGACGCTGCCTACAAAGCCACCCTGCAGTCGGTCATAACGCGTGCTGTTATGGAGCGATACCGAGAGAAGAGGAGGGAAAAAAGACGCATTTTCAGGCGGGAGGCGGATATGCGTGAGTGCGAGAAAATTGAGATGCATGGCCACAGGAATGAGACTCGAAAATTTTTCGAAAAAATAAGACGCCTGGCCGATGGTTTTAAGACTCCAGCCTCTTCCTGCAAGGATGAGAATAGGAATCTAGTGACAGATATCCAGAGTGTAGTGATATTATAGAGGGATCACTTCTCTAGTCTTTTAAGTGGCAACGCTGAGAAATCCCGCTAGTGGAGATGATATCCCGTAAAACCCAATTATGGATGGCAGCGTTGAAGTTCCGCTGGCCGACTATAACGAGCTCTTACACGGAGAAAACTGTTGTGCATTATTAATGCACAAGCTGTTCATAACTATAAAATGTTTAGGTACATTTTTGAATATGCAGCTTTGCGCATAAATTATAATTATCATAAATTCTGCACAATCTATTAAAATTGTGCATAAGTTATACAAAAAAAATGTGCACAGTTTGTGAACATTGTTCATAGCCTAATTATTTGGAAATAAAACTCAATTGATCATAATATTTGAACATTGTGTATGAACGACTATTAACACTTATTGTTCATGAGTTATGCCTTCTTGTGCATAGATTTTGCCCAACATTTTGATATGTGTGTATCTTGTTCATAAGTTGTACCCATTTTTGCATAGATTATGAACAATGCGTACACATATGGATAATGAATGGACTTATGTTCTATGTGTCAAGAGTGCTGGTTGTGCTTAGAAGCGACAGTAGTGTGTTATATATCATTTAATATTATTTAGAAATATATAATTGTGTAAATTAAGAAAACCAGAGGTAAGTATTGAGTTATTCTCATATATTTATCACTGCAGTTATGACATTTAACGATGGTTTTTTGAATGACGAAATAGTGTACATACATAGAAGTTGTAGAAATCTGCATTGGCACATAATACAAAAATGTGAGACCATGTGGATGTTGCTAGACAATATGCATGTGTGCGAGTCCGTGTGGTCGATTCTTAAGGATCGAAATGATATCAATTCATATCAGTATGTTCTAGTCGTGGAAAGTCTCATTTATCTTTTTGCTGACGCTTTTAATGCTTTTGATTTCTAGTTTCAAGTGCTTTTTGGTCTTCAACCTAGATTACCCGTTTGAAAACACAATTTTCTGGAACTTTGTTCTAAATGTTTTTTATATAGAAATGTAAAAAAATCAATGACTTTATAAATTATATAAAATAAGCATGTTAATACTGAAGTATATGATTTATTGAATTTTAATATGTATATATATAATATTAGTTATTAAGTAATTGTACTTTGAAATAAAGACATTTGAAAATAAAATGAAATTTTGTTTCTTTAATATTAGCAGGAGGTGTAAATATTTTTTCCTATTCGTTCACAATCTATGATAATGTTGTTCATAACCCATGCCCAGTTGTTCATAACCAATGCATAGTTGTTCATAACCTTTGCATAGTTGTTCATAAACTATGTCCAGTTGTTCATAAAATATGCCTAGTTGTTCATAGTCTTTTCCCAGTTGTTCAGAATCTATGGAAATGTTGTTCATAATCTATGCCCAGTTGTTCATAACCTATGCACAGTAGTTCATAACCTATGCCCAGTTTTTCATAACCAATGCATAGTTGTTTATAACCTATGCATAGTTGTTCATAAACTATGTCCAGTTGTTCATAAAATATGCCTAGTTGTTCATAGTCTTTTCCCAGTTGTTCAGAATCTATGAAAATGTTGTTCATAATCTATGCCCAGTTGTTCATAAAACATGCTCATAGTGCTGAGCTTAAGTGATGAACAAGTGTGCATAGATTATGAACAACTGTTCTTGGTCATTTTTCGTGAACAATTTTTGCATAAGTTGTGCCCATAGCGCATAATTTCTGCACACAATTCTCTCCGTGTAACAGCTATAGTTTGGCAAACAACAACAAAGCCTCAGGAGTCGATGGCCTACCGGCTGAGCTGTTTAAGACCGGTGGTGAAGCTCTGTTTAAATGCATTCACAGACTTCTATGCAGAATATGGTCGGAAGAATGAGATTGTTGGAACTTTAGTGTACGCTGTCCAATCTACAAGGTCAGTATATAAAGTCCTTTCGAGCGTATTGTGTGAAAGACTAAAGCCCATCGGTAACCAACAGGATCTTATCAGTTTGGCTTCAGATCTGGAAAATCCACCATCGACAAGACCTTTACTCTCCGACAAACCTTGGATAAGACCCTTCAAAAACAAATCGACACACACCATCTTTTTGTCGATTTCAAAGCCGCCTTCGACAGTCCAATAAGGAGTCACCTATACTCCATCAGGTCTGAAGCTGGTATTTCTGCGAAGCTAATACGTTTTTACAGGAGGACACTGAACAACACTAGCAGCGCAGTGAAAATCGGGAAGGACCTCTCCCTTCCAAGCGAGTTTTCAGGCAAGGTGATTCCTTATCGTGCGACTTCTTTAATATAGTCATGGAGATATCTCCATGATCTATCTACCATGGCCATCAAAGTAAGTAAGTAAGATAGGGTAAAGTGCACCCCATAACCCCTTTTTCTTTAAGAATTTTTCATGTCCGAATCGAAAATCACTTAGGCAACATCGTTTTTTTTTAATTCTTTCATGCAAATCGACCCAGTCTATTGCAAATATTTCCAATTAGAACACTATGCTTTCGGAAATGCCAATATAACTAGCTTGACTTCTAGGAGTAGTATAACAGTACTAATGCTCTATTGTCTTAAGTATAGAAAAGAGTTTTTACCAATATTTGACTTAAGAGATACATAATTTTGTACATAATAACTCATTCTCGGTATAGTATTCAGTTCACAAAGACACAATTCAAAGGTCATTATAAATCTTATGTGTCTGCCAAAAATAGAAAAAACAAGTAAATAAAGTCTAAAGTTGGTCAAGCCCGACTATGAAATACCCTAAATCTTCTATAATATTTAAAAATATAATAAAATACTAAAACAAATAGACATAACTTCCCATTAAAATCCATGTATTCTATGTAACTATACCGGTTTAACTAAATTGGTTTCTGTGGTAGGTGGGCGTGTTGGTGGAAAGATGACGGCCATTTTATGGGCACACCTCAGTTTTGATATGACATGCTCACATACCAAATTTTATCTCTCGAGGTCAAATATGAACCTTTAATAGTGTTTTTAATATTATGGGTTGAATGAAGGAGGTGGGCGTGTTCATTGGCGGATGACGCTCATTTTGTGAACACATCTTGATACAATAATCTCACATACCAAGTTTTTTCTATGCAGCTGATATATAAACCTTTATAGAGTTCTTACTCTTAACTGATGGTGGCCATTTTTTGTGCACACCTCAGTTTTGATATAAAATGCTCCCATACCAAAAATTAACTTTTGACGTAGAATTACGTCTTACAGCGCGGTTTGTATGGGGTCGTTTTAACAGATTTTTTCAAGGTCATTATGCAACGTTTTTGGCGAATACTTTAGGGTATACCTACAGCGGTTAATACTCTTCATTCAAAGATAATATATATACTAAAATATCAGATATATCCTGCGCTGAATGAATATTATATTAAAGTCACAAAATAGTTAAATATAAGAAGAAAAATTCATGTTTTTATATAAGAAAATCAATCATCAGCTGCTTATGTGCCTGCTGCTTCCTTTGTTTTTCTTTCGTTGTTTATGCTTGTATTGCTTTTGTTTTGCACGAACTGATTGGTTCGCTTTGGCAGCATTGTAAGCATTAGTTCGCATTGGGTTTATGTATGCACTGCTGTTCTAGTATACTATTTTGAAACCAGAGTTCATGAACCTTTTTTCAACTCAGTCAATGAACTCAATCTGTCAAATTTAGCGAAATGGTTCTGTGATCCGGTTAGATTTAACTTTTATGAAAAAAACGAGTTGGATCATATTTCTTTTTATGCTTTTACCCAATAGATGGCGTAAAATTTAATTTTTGCTTATAATGCAAATTAATTTGGATTCCACATCCCACTCGCACTAGCGAGTGTAGTTTGCAAACTATACATCGAACAGAAAGTGTGGCTAGCAATCTAAATATCAGACAGAGACGAGAGGAAAGGACATGTGCTTAATTATACCCTAAACCTGAAAGGTCATGGTATATTAACTTTGTGCAAACGTTTGTATCGCATAGAACGAAGCGAGTCCGGTATAGAAAAGTATATATATTCTTGATCAGCGTCACTACGTGAGTCGAGCTATCCATGTGCGTCCGTCCGTCCGTCTGTCCGTCTGTGTGTTGTCCGTATACATGAACTCAAGGATCTGCACTATTGAATATTTTTGGAATCCGCCAACGGACACGCCTACCCCCCATACAACGCAAAAATTGAAAACTGCATAACTCAGCTCAGAATTAACCTACAACAATAAACTTTGGTATGTATGTGTTTTGTATCAACACAAAGATGTTTTTGAAAAATGGACGTCATCCGCCAACGGACACACCTACCTACCATACAACGCAAAAATTGAAAACTGTATAAATCAAGGCATATTTATCCAGGTAGTATAAAACGCAACTGCGCTGCCGACTTTTGGGAGTCTAATGTCAAAATCAAATAATGCCCACTCTTATAAACGTGTTGGGGGATTTTTTGTTGTTCAGAGAAAAACTTTTGCATTTTTTTAATGTTCTAATTATTGAATTTTGTGCTTGATGTTTTAATTGTATTTTGTAGATATTTTGAAGAACAATTTTAAACTTTTGATATAAGGTGTAAATTAATTGTAACTAAAAAAATCCCCTTTTGTTTTGTTTTTGGTGCGGAAGCAACATTGCTAATTGTCATTTCTGATTTTGACATTATACTCCCATTCAGTTTTCTCTTATTATAGTACCTGGATTAATATGCCTTGGTATAAATAAGCTCATAATTAACCTACAACAGTAAAATTTGGTGTGTATGTGTTTTGTATCAACAAAAAGATGTCTTCGAAAAATGGGTGTCATCCGCTCACGGACACGCCCACCTCCCATACAACCCAAAAATTGAAAACGCAATAACTAAGATTATGTTTGTCATAGAGAGATCAAATTTGGTATGTATGTATTTTATACCAAAACTAAGGTGTGCTCAAAAATTGAGAGTAGTCCGTCCATTTATACTCACACCTCCCATAGCGAAAGCACAATAAAGGCATTAACTGTGAGCTACAGGAATAAAACTTGGTAGGTATGTGTAAATTTTTCATCAACATTTAAATGCATATAAAATATAGGCTTTATCCACCCACGGACACACCCATTTTCAATAATATTATTTTTTTTTTGGAAGAGTAGGTTTAGGGTATTTCATAGTCGGCCTAGACCGACTTTAGACTTTTTTTACTTGTTTTAATTTGAAATAAGTAGTTAAACTGACAAAAGCTCGCAAACTATATATCGGGCAGAGACGAAAGTGGCACCAATGGAAAGTGCATTTGCTTGGCCTTCTTTTCAACAAAGTCAATGAACACAAGCTGTCAAACTTAACAAAATGATCGAAAAAATTTGAAATTTAGCTTGTTTCTTTTTGCTTGCTCATTTAATCATACTTACTATTTGACTTTTTCTTTGTTTTGGCATCGATAAGTAGTCCATAATTGAGTGTTATTCATTTATTTTTTAATTTTTGGAAGATCAATTAAAATACGTGCAAAATGAACAAAACAATCGGATCAAAGAAACAAAGTAGAAGAGGTTACAACTTAAACGAAATTCTACGTCTACACTTACGATACTATCGAAACTGTTTCTTTTTTAATAGTGTTTTTAATATTATGGGTTGTATGGAAGGTGGTCGTGCTTATGAGCGGATGACGCCGATTTTTTCTTCACATTTTAATGCTCTTATAACATACATACATGTGGTGACCGTGGCGTGCAGGTTAAGTGTGTGGCTTAGCATGCTCGGAGCCCGGGTTCGATCCCCAGCCGTGGCAAAAAGTTTTTTCAATAAAAAATTTTTCTGATCGATCACCACCTCTCTGCAGACAATGGCAAACCTCAGAGAGTAAATAATGCCATGTAAAGCTTCTTGAGAACATGAACTTTAGCCGTTCGGAGTCGGCATTAAACATGTAGGTCCAGTTCTCGGTCAATTGTGTGCAAAAATTTAATAACACACACAACACAATCGATCCTAAGAAGCTCGGTCAAAGTCCTTTCAAGGGCTGAAATGGCCAATTTGTTTTTTTTTTGTTTGTATAACATACATACATGCTTAATTTTATTTATTTTTAATTAATATATGAAAGTTTCTTCAATAGTTTCTTAAAAAAATATTCAATACTGCAGATGCTTGGGGCCATGTCAACGTGTGTAACAAGTTTCATGCAATCATCTGAACTCTTTCTTCTTATCCTGTGTTAGGTTGCGTTTCTACTGAACGCCGAGTCACACAGGCAGGCAGACAGGTAATGTGAACAAGCGAGATAGATAGCTATTTGCATCTCGTTTTTTCCCCACAGATTTCAGCCTGCCTGCCTGTCTGAATCGCGTTCACTATAAACGCAACCTTAACGGACAACACACAGACGTACAGACGCACTAACGGAAGGACACACGGACATGGATAGCTCAACTCACGAGGAGACGCTGAACAAGAATATATACTATTGTCCGACCGATTATTCGGCTTCGGCTTCGGTGATCGGCATAATTGGCCGATATTTTGAGCTTCGGCTTGGGCAGAAATAGCCGAAAAGAAATCTCATGATTTGCTCTTTTTCTGAATATAGAATAAATAAATAAGAAATACCGAATAAGCGATATACGAAGTATTGTATGAAAAATTTCTTGAAAATATGGAATTTAGAAGAAATTAAAAAGATATATAAATAAATAAATTTAAGAAGATTTTACTGAAAAACAAAAAAATTTCTTCTTAAAAAATACCTCTCCTCTTTCATGTCTCTTGTTCTAAAGAAGTTTTAAGAAGAAATCATATTAATTTTATGTGGCACTATTTTTCTCTGTGGAGTAGTATATTTTTGTAACTGTTTTCGACTGGATCAAAAATCAATTAAATTTTTTCTACGTTATCCTGACGTCATCACTTACAGAAACATCCGAATTGTGCAGAAAAACTCTTGAGTATTACTCGAATGTAATGATTTCAGTAAGTTTTTTGTACTGAAATGAAAGCAAAGGATAAAATTTAAAATTTTTTTTACTTTCAAATATTTGTTTGTTATTCGGCTTGGGCCTTCGGCCGATTATTTAAATTTTGTCGAAGATTCGGCTTCGGCAAAAGTTCACATTCGGTCGGACAGTAATATATACACTTTTCTATACCGGACTCGCTTCGTTCTAGGTGTTACAAACGTTTGTAGGAAGTTAATAAACCCTCACTTTACAGGTTTAGGGAATAAAAAAAGAGTACTGGATTTATATTGTCTTCAGTATTTATCAATTTAATCTTATAAATTGACAAAATAATTTTTTAGTTCATTTTAACATCGGTTAAATCACTGATAAACAAAATATTACTGAAATCACAAAATTTGAACGGTCGCTTTATGTGCATCCAAGTAGAAATAATTTGATAATGCAATTGGCCAATGTGTCACAATGTTAAAATCCCTTTAATAATTGTACTTTTCAGCATGGGAATCCCTTTTGGGGATTGAATGTTGTGCATAGAAATTTCATGATAACCTTAAAATCTTCGCGAAAATTTCAGCAATACGTCTTGTGTGGTTGACATTTTGACGATTTGTGGCCGCAATTTGGCAAATGCTGCTCGCATACGTTGCAATAAATTGTATGCTTTCTCTGTGCACTGCATACTTCACTGAACTCTACCATTTCCATTAGAAATGATTCAAGTGCAGGTAAATCAGCTATTGAGTTATTCTTCGCTGTTACTGCTAATGAAGACTAAAACGCACACATAGTTCCACAACAATAAAAGCATTCCCGGAAGTACCATCAATCATTCAATCAACAAATGAGCATCGTTTGTTCAACGGAAGCTCAGCTGTGATGATTAACAAAACTATCAATGGGCTAATTGTTGGGAACAAGGGTTATAATAATAAAATATGTATAAAACCATTCCAGTTTGATTTAAAATTATAATAACACAATTGATTTGGATATTTCAAATTTAAAATACGTGCCTAACGATATGCGTGGAGTAAGATCCGTATATTTTTATACATTACAAAAAAATAAATTGTTGTAAATTTTATATTTTTCATCTTAACGTAATCACAAATTTTTACTATAACTCGCTCATTTGTAATGCACTGTTCAAGGATTAAGTCATAATATATTGTTACGTATCACGCATCTATAAGATTTATTTGCACTTGTTAGATCCAAAAACTTTTCGAGTACAAATCTTAGTAGCCGACAAATTGTGTTTTTGTCATTCGACGACATTCAGCAGTTGTTGCCAGGCAGCAGGGCGAGCATCAAGTTGGTGTGCAGCAGCAGCGACAAATGACTTTGCTGGCAAGGACGATTTAGCGCATTGCAACATTTGTAGCATTTTATATCTTGTGACTGTCTGAAGTCATGAAGTATGCTAGATAGTGTTGCACAAATTTTCATTTATATGCTAACAGCTCAACACAGCGAGACATTAATTTTATTTATTTATTTTGTTTATTGTTGTATCTCTTTCAGCTAGTGCATTTCTTGTTTCGCTTTGGCTGCCACCACCTTTAAACTGGTGGCGCTTGTTGGTGAATGTATTGTATTGTTGTATTTGCTCAGTCGAGGTATTGCATAATCAGCTTTACCAATGCCAACACTTACTCAAATGATGCTCCAACAATTACTTCTACTTCGTCACCCCTTCTCATTGCTTTATGTGACCCTCCAGCAGCTTCTTTGCTCAATTCAATGCTTATCTCGCTGCCTTTGTGCACACGCTTCGTTGGCGTTTCAACAGTGCCTTTATTTGGCTGCGGATGCTAGTGTCGAAAATTGATAATTGAAGCGAAATGGTTTAAAATTGTGATCAAGGGTAGAAAATGAACAAAATTAAAGGAATCCCTTAGTTGCATGTGCTGTTGAAATATATTGCTGCACATATGCTTAAAGTGCAATAATTCAATTTGACTAATCATAATTGTATTGCAAAACACACATACACACACACACATACATAGCCATGCTTGCAGTACACATGTGAAGCATATAAAGTTCAACTCATTAATGAGGCGAAATCATATGAAACGACATTACGTATACGCCTGGGTGAACATTGCATAATTTTGGAGCGCATTTAACTTACGATGAATTTAATTCCCATTAAATTAGTTTATATTATGACGCTAATTTTGCGCATTATATAGGAATTTCAAAGCTAGGCATTTCAAAGCAACTTTAAATAAATCACTGCAGAAAATAAGAAGCGGTTTTCACATAACTATTTAATTTAACATACCATTAAATTATTACGATTGAATTTTAATAAGTGTTATAGTTACTAAGTTATATAGTTTTTCTTAGGTATTTTTTTTTTAATTCCAAACTTGAAAAATACTTTGAATTTTTATTTAAAATTGGGAATATTGTAATGAAAGTATATTTTTTGTTTCTT
Source organism: Tetanocera ferruginea (assembly GCA_958299015.1). Lineage (NCBI taxonomy): Eukaryota > Metazoa > Arthropoda > Insecta > Diptera > Sciomyzidae > Tetanocera > Tetanocera ferruginea. Next base: position 34,419,417 of record OY282644.1, on the reverse strand, counting down.
TAAGGAGGCAAATAACATTCGCGGCAGAGAAAACAGACCTTTTTTAAAAATTCATAACTCCTCAGTCAAAAACAAACATTTTTCCAAAATTTTAAAAAAAAAAATATATTTTTCACTCTAACATGGTTTTATAGAGCTCCAAACTGGTGGCAGTGAAAAAAACGGGGCATCGTGGTTGCAGCACTGGGAGTCGCAAAAATTGTCCGATATGGAAAAAAATGACTTTTTTAAATCTTAACAAAATTTGTTATCGTGTGACAGGACGCCCATTCCAAGCATAACGCAAAACGGGTCCGTCTCATGGCTTTCGATTTGATTTAAGGGCTAACTATAATAGCCACATGCTGGCATACGCTTATGTCAAGAACTGAACGGAAAGCCAGCCGGCTGTTGTCAAAATCGAAGAATGCCCATAATTGCCCGACGTTGGCTTTGAGAAGTGTCACAAAATTATTTTGTTTTGTCTGTGTTTATTTGTCAGTTTTTTTGAAAAAAAATATATAAAATGATATAAAAAAAATAAATTAACAAAAACAACCCTTGTTGCTTTGCTTGAACTGTATGAAATTTTTATTTTCAATTTGTTTTTGACACTTGCCTATGCTGTGAGCGATTTGAATCGCTCTCCAATAAGCCAATGAAAGTCAACGAAACTTAACGAAACTGTAGCAATTCCAATTATGGGTATGCTCATATATTTATATGAGCTCGCTTTCATTTTGACAATTCAGTCTGCCAGCATGTGGCTATTATAGTTAACCCTTAAGAATATAAGTTCATTTATTTTTTTTTATCGCCATTCGTTGAAAAGTTATGGACCTCTCAATTCTGCAAATCGTCCGAAAACGTCAAAATCGGGAAATTTTCAATTAATCGACGACGCGTCGATTTATAAAAGCGACCCGTCGCGACGGGTGCTTTGGTGCTCTTCTCCTTGCAGAGTTCAGCGTATTTATCAGCTCCAACTAGTGACCACAATTTGTCCAAATTAATGGTTGGGAAAAAATCGTGCTGGCGTCTCAAGTGGAAGTTCCTCATACCAACCTTACCGAAGTAACCAGGATGGTATTTGTCGAAATTGATGCGGTGATGATGCATGCCACCAGCGTTACCGCGACCACCAGGATGCTTGCGGTGCTTGCCAATACGACCATGACCATGGCTCACATGACCACGCAGCTTTCTGGTCTTCTTCTTCTTGATATTCGACATATTGAATTTTTGGGAAAGTTTATTTTAACTGTGTCGATTTGCAAAGAAAGTAGGCGTGATTTTTATCCGACTGAACTGAGTTTTTTTATTTTTAGAATTTTTTATCGAATTTCAGTAAGATAGGTACACAATTTCAGGCCATGAATGCTGATCATGAAATTTTGATAGTTTAATAACTGTATCGAGTGAACATTTTGTAATGTGGAATTACTGTTTTGCATTTAGTTTAATTAGCTTATAATTATAATTATAAAAATGTATGCTTTTAAATAAATTTCAAGTTATGAAGTTTACAGAAAAGTTTACTCGAAAAATGGTTGGCCAAAACATATGCAACTAAATTTAAGTTATCATAAAAGAATTTTTGTTTTAATATTTTAAATCAAACTCATTATTTTCTTTAACAAATGTACAGCGTCTCTGACCATTCCATGATGAGTTGTGGGGTTTAAGTCATTATTTTACGAACTTCTAAGCATGCTTTTTGTAATTCTTCAGTTATGCTCATGCAGTTCTCACTCAACATATGGCAATATGCTTTCAGCTAGTATATGTTTATAGGCTACACTATCCATAATACCTTCTATACAATAAATTGGTTCAATTCCAAATGTCAAACAGCATCCCCATAACATAATTATTACATCACAAATTAAATTGTATTTCAATAAGTGCGACCACCGAGCCTTTTTCAGCTGGTCGTTTTACTTTCAGCATTACATCGGCACCTAGCTTTTATTAATTAAAAATATAAAAGTAGCTGCAATAGTTTTGTTCAATACTATTATTGAAAATTGAACATACTTTTCTATATCTGCTACGCCATTTTATGGACTCTTATAACGTCATGACAAGTTCATATTAATATATAAAGTTAATGTAGAAACAATAAATCAATTGTTCCATACAAATATGATAAAGTTTTTTTTATACTAGTTGTCCTATTAAATAAAATTATAGTCTGAATTTTTCAAATTCTTTTCAGATAACACACAAATTGTGGGAAATTATAAAATTTTAGTTTTCAATAAAAAAAATTTTATTTTAGAGAAAAAAATTAATGCTTTTATGGTAACGTCGGACACCGTCCCAACTGACAGGTTCAACTTTCTTTGGAAGTCTTGAAGATCTTTGGCTTTTTGTTTAGTTATTTTGACTACCCTCTTAACTAAAGCCCAGTATCTCGAACAATATCCGATCGGTCTAAATTCTGGGCAGTTTGGTGGATTAGCATCTCTGACACCAAACGATTTTATTCCGTTGGAACCAATCTAAGGCATGTTGACATAAGAATGGCAGTAATCTTTTTTGCAAACGATTCCTTAACGTATATTAATTGCCATTAATTGTGCCGGATGTTACGTATGATTTGCTTATTTTGCCGCAGCTGCAAATTGCCTGCCATACCAGAAAGTTCTTTGAAAATTTTTCTACTTTTTCAGCAACTTTTTCCCGAGAATCGGCCGCATAAAAAAGTCTTGTCCAGAAAGCTGGGAAAATTAAGCTAAAACGTCTCGTCGTCCATAAAGCAGCTTTAAAATTTATCGACAACATTTTGTTTCAGCTTTTGAGCTTTTTATTTCGATTTTGTTCTCTACGGCGTTTCTATTTGTAACTTTCTGAACTTTGTACATCTTAAACCCAGCATCTTGAACATTCAGCCTTCCAATTTCCTTCCCGATATGCATAGATATTTCTCAAGGAGAGTAACCATTTTCTTTGCCTTGACGTGATCATGTGTACCCTTTTTTCCAGAACAAGTCTTCCGATCAATGCAAAATTCCTCCTTAAAGTCCTACCTCTTTAGCAATTTTTTTGGACCATAGAGAATTTTCTTGAAAAATTGTAATAATTTGTTTTCACACTTCCAGTTTGATTGCCATTTTCGTGTTAACTTTACGTTAGTTAACATTTTTTTATAACATTTTTTGACTATTACTTCAAAGCTACTATGATCAAAATTTTAAAATTTGCACTTTGAATTGCACAGTATGGAAAGAAATGTATGGGGCAATTTTATTTGGCGCAGTCCTTAGCAGGTCATGAAGGTGACTTTTCGAGCGCACACTGGGATATATTGTATATATGAAAAATCCATTCGTTTCATTAAAAATTTAATTGTATGAGAGGAAAAAAATTTACTTGTATGAGAGGTGGACGTGTCTGTATGCAGATGACGCTCATTTTTTTGAAACTTCTTAGATTTTATATAAAATATACATGTAGCAAGTTTTGTCTCTGTAGCTTATAAATATTTTCAAAAAGAACTATTAATTTAGCTATTAATTTGGCTTCAACAGTTTAAACCCCATACAGGGTCGGATTAAGGTTGGTGGGGCCCTAAGGCCAGTTATTAGTGGGAGCCCCTTACAATGTATGTAACAAGTTGGTCGCACAAAAACGTATGCAGAGTTATTATTATACTTTTAATTAGTTAAGTTTTATTATGTTTAAAATATTGAAATAGCGTTATTATTTAGAAGTTTTACAAGATTTATTAGAAACGAACACTTCGATAATATTTTCAAAAAATAAATCACGAACAATGTCAATTTCTATGCACAGCGTCATGAGTCTGGTAAGACGTTTCTGTCCCATACTCGTATGCAATCTATTTTTGAACAGTTTTATTTTGGGGAATGATCTGTCTCCACTGCAATTGATTACCATCATGGACAAGTATATGCGAAGATTTTTCTCCATTATTATGCGATAAAGAAATTGCGCTCCAGATTTTCCGATTTTTCGTTCATAGAGCCTTGCAAGCTCGACGAGTTGAACCAGTTCATTGGCAAGAGTCGATTCTACATTTTCTGGGCAACAATCAACAAAATTTTTCGCTTTTGTGATACGTGACACTTGTGATACATTCTGTTGTTTACTCAGAAAATAAGATGCTAATTCAAAACAATATTTTCTGCATTTTGATAAATAAGACAACTTTTCTTGAATCCTCCTCAAATTTATTTTTCGATTCATTAAAATATTAAGAAATATTATTTTCAATAAATCTTATTTTTCTTCGAGTTTCGATAAACAAGAAATGTTTATAAATAACTCAACGAAAATTATCTGTAGCAAAGTAAAAAAAGCGACAAAAGAATCTGAAATTTTCTTAAATGAAATAGGTTTGCTTTTTTAGAAAATAACTAGAACGAAAGAAAATGTGTTACTACTAGACCATTTGACTTAAAAGTAGTTTATTTTCTTAATTTAAAATTTCACAAAATTTTTCTCTTAATAATAAAAAAAATGTCCTTCCATGTTCGTATACAAGTATGCAACATAGTTTGAGCTAGCTGAGCTGGTTTTATTACGACATATATATTAAATACAATATACATCAAGAATCCACACAATAATCGGGGCTTCTTTCTATAATAATTCTTTTGAGTACTCGATTCGACATTGGTTTTTTTTAAAATTTGTTCACATTTCTAACACGAATGGCGGGGGCCCCCAAGTGATGGGTGCCACTGGCCTTCAGATTAATCCGGCCCTGGGCTCATATATCCTTTGTTTTTATTTGAACAAAAAAGCAATGTTGGTAAAGTAAATTTCAAATTGCAATAAAAAGATATGAAAATTTCTTCGATTTAAGTGCAACAAATAGCCACCTCATTCTTTAATTTAAGCCTCTGTGTAGTAGGAGGTCTGATATATATATTCCCTTGGTTGGTTATCTTATTTTTATACCCTTAACATGAAAGGTTAATGTTTATTAACTTTGTGCAAACTTTTGTAACGCTTGGAAATAAGCGAGTCCAGTAAAGAAAAGAATATACAGTTGTGGCCACGAATTTAGCACACACTGTATCAGTAACTTTAAAATTAAATTTTTTACATCTTGGAAAAAAAATTGTAGTGAACATTTTTTATTGAGTGTTGTTTACGAAGTTAACTTAATGTACCGTTAGTTGGTTTCTTAGTTATTCTCACATTTTCTAACATATTTGAAGTAGTTGCAATCAATATGATTTAAAAGCTGGACACGAATTTAGCACATCATAAAAAAAAGTTTGTTTTACGTAATTTAAAGTTGTTGAAAATAAATTTTTAAGATACCTATCAATCTCATAGATTATATGATTATTTAAATTAACAAAAGTTCAAATAGGGATGGCAAAAGGTCAGTGGTGCTCAGAAGAAAAAAGAGATGTCATAATGCAAATGAAAGACCAAGGCAAGACAATTCCAGAGATTTCTCGCCTATTAAAGTGTCATTAAAGAAAGATTATATACAATGCTGTATGACACGTGGAAACTTTTGGTGGTAACAAAAATGTGAAACAAGCTCCCCGACCTTTAAAAGCTACGCCAAAAGAAGATAAAATAATACATCGCCTCACAGCTAGGAACCCATTTAAAAGCTCCAGCTCTATACAAAAGAAATTAAAAACAGATTATAAAATAAATGTGTCTTCTAGAATGGTGAGGCGTCGTTTAAATGCTTTTAATTTACGTGCAAGCCACTTGTATAAAAAAAAAAAAAAACTTGAAAGCCAGACTAGCCCTTGCAAAAGAGAATTTCGGCAAACCAATTACCTTTTGGAAAAATGTTCTTTGGAGTGATGAATCCAAGTTCTGCAGGTTCGGGTCTGACGGAAAAAGATATGTATGGCGACTCCAAACTATGCAGCACAATCCAAAGTACACGATAAAAACCGTCAAACATAGTGGGGGCAACGTGATAGTTTGTGGGGCTTTTTCTTGGCATGTTGTAAGACCTATCATCAGAGTTGACAGAAAAATGGACCAGCATGTTTATAAAAATATTATTGAAAAATCACATGATACCATTTGCTAAAGAGAAAACTTGCCATTAAGATGGAATTTCATGCATGACAATGATCCTTAGCACACTTTTCGGCTAATGAAGAGTACCTTAGAAGTTCATAATGTCAGTGTTTTGAAATGGCTCTCACAGTCACCCGACCTCAACCCTATTGAGAATCTGTGGAATGACATTGAACATCACGTGGAGCAAAAAAAACCCAATAGTATAGCAGAATTGTGGCAAGAAATCCAACTTGCTTGGAATGATATTCCAAAGAGACGTTGTGAGATTTTGGTAGAAAGTTTAGGCAGAAAGTTTAGGCGCTGTTATAAAAAATCGCGTGTAGTAACGTACATGTGGCAGAAGTGAAACTTCTTAAACAGTAAAAAATATGATAGATTTTAGTGTGAAATAGAGAGAAAGTATCTGAAAAGAAAATCAATCAACACAAAATGGAATAATATTCTGTTTATTCAATATTTATATCCAGGGACATATATGTTTATGGTTTTTATCGAAAAAGTCACATGACCACTGTTATCTTTTTTTTTATTTTATTTTTTCCGACATAAATAAAAGTTATTTTGTGCCTTATATTTTTTGGGCAAAAATATCAGTTACTTTTGAATTTTATTTTATTGGTCAAAAATAACAGTTTTTTCTGCCGTTTATATTTTCGGTAAAAAATATCAGGCAATTTGTATTTTTTCAAAGGTCATTTTACCGACTTAAAAAGTATTGATATATTATTTTCATCTTATCGGTGAGACATATTACTGATGGTGTCAACATCTGTCAAGCGGCCTTTTAAAAAACACAAATTGTATAATTTTTTTGACCGAAAAACTAAAAGTCACAAAATAATTGTTTCTTTTGACCGATAAAATAAAAGTAAAAAGTAACCTTTATTTTTTCCCGAAAAAAAAATACAAGGCGAAAAATAACAGTTAGCTTTTAATTTCTAAAGAATCAGTCGAAAATGTAAAAGCACTTTCGTGAGCTGAGTTGTGGACTAGCTGCAGTTGCATTCTTAAGGTACTTTTCTTAGCTTCGGGACATTTTTTGGCATGACAAAAACGACTCGGCAGTCTTAATTATTTCACTTTCTACACTTCTTCTTTTTAATTTTATATCGTTTTAACTGATTTGCATGTTGTCAATAACCTTTCAAGTTTTTGATAACAATCAACGTTATGATATGCTCTTTCAAATTAAGCTTTAAGCTAGGATTCGATATTCAACAAAACTAGTAAGGTATATCTTCGACTTGGCCGAAGTTAAAATACCCCCACGACTGATTCTTAAGGGTTAAATAATCTTAAATTAGAGATCTTTTTGTATGAGATTTTAGAAGATTTTGTTATTTAGATTACGATGTGTCTAAAATACAAACATATCAAATTGTTTTTCTGAAGCATAAATATAAGCCTTTTTATAAAATATTAAATTTTGGGGTTGTATAGGAGGTGGGCGTGTTAGTGAATGGATGACGCCCATTTTTCTAACACACCTAAGTTTTGACATAGAACACACAAATACCGAGTTTTAGTTTTGTAACTTTAATATTAGTCTCTTTATAGAGTTTTCAATTTTGGGCTTGTATGGGAGGTGGGCGTGTAAGTGGGTGGATAACGCCCATTTTTCTAACACACTTAAGTTTTGACATAAAACACACAAATACCGAGTTTCATTTTTGTAACTTTGATATTAGCCTCTATATAGAGTTTTCATTATTTGTGTTGTATGGGAGGTAGGCGTGGTTTTCAACCGATTTAGCCCATTCTCGAACTTGATCTTAGTTTAAAAAAAGCTTAAATATCGAAAAAAGCTTAAATATCGAATTTCAGCACAATAGTTTCAAAATTACGGCTGTAATCGTGTCCACAGACAGACAGACGGACAGACAGACAGACGGACAGACAGACAGACGGACATGGCTAAATCAACTCAGGTGGCGATGCTGATCAATAATATATATACTTTTCTATACCTACCACGCCTCCTTATGGGCGTTACACACGTCGTGACAAAATTAATATACCCCTTACGCAGTACGCGCGGGGGTATAAAAATATGCACAATTGTTATATTTTGTTACGTAATGTACAGCATTCCAAGCATTAAGAAATAGAATTTCCCTGCATACTTGTAGGATGAAAATCAAATGGTACAGTACGGATCAAATGATACAGTACGTTCTTCAGACATGGTGTGTGTCTGTGGAATGCAAGACACGGACTAAAACTCGTTGAATATTAATTGCATTTTGTTCGCTAGAATTACATGCCTGTGTGGCGTAGTGATAGAGCATCTGACTCTTATTAGATGCTTAATAGAGAGCATGGGTTCTATTCCCGCTGGCGACGATAATTTTTTTAAAAAATAAGAGACCTTGAAATTTCACTCGCCGCCAAAGAAGTTTCACTTCAAAAACAAAGGATTTCCAACCAAATATTGAAGAAGTTTTCATTTTACTCAAAGTAAGTATTGTTTTAATTTGAGTTATACATTATGTGCTAAAATTGTGTCCAAGAAAAATTTAAATTTTTTTTCTTTTGTAGGAACATTGAATATTGAAATGCGGTCACTTAAAAATCTTTACTTTACATACATATTATAAAACTATTTATAAGTTTAACTTTTGTCAATTCAATCATTGAGTAAAATATTTTCTTTCGTTTAAATGTAAGTGTGCTTAAATCGTGGCCATTACTGTATATTCTAGACGGTCCATCCTCCCGTCTATGTGTTGTCTGTAAAGACGGGATAAGTGGTAAGAGGGGGGGTCGGGATAAGGGGTTGAGTCATGGATGAAACTCGGTAGACATGGTCACATAAATCCGAGGATTTGCACTCTTCAATTTGTTTTTAAATTCACCCACGGACACGCCTACCTCCCACACAACGCAAAAATTGAAAACTACATAAATAAGCTCATATTTAACCTACATCAATAAAATGTGGTACGTATCCCAGCTAGCATTTGGAAGACTGTTTTGCTGACAATCGCCTAAACGAGTCTTTTTCGAGTCCCCTTGATGATCAACAAAAACAAAATACATGTCTTGTGTGGAAGCATATTTTACTCCGCTCAACGATCAAAATCTGACTGCATTTTTTCAAGGCAATTTCTTGGAATTTGAACAAAGCGTGTGGAGAAGCATATTTTGATCGGCAAGGCGATAGAAAAGTAACTATTTGTTTTGTGGAAACTAACGGGAAATTGGAAAAATTCAAACAATCATATTTTTCACGCCATGTCGCTTAGTTTCGACAGAGCAATCTCGGAGTAAAGTCAACCTTGCTGTTTGTGAAATTGTTAAGCAAATTCAAGTAGTTTTCGGTTCTATTAACTTCAAAATACACAGAAGATCTCACAATATTAAACATTACTCGTCCCAGCCAGCATTTTATGAAATTTTTGAACATATAAGAGTTGTTTTCGATTTTCCTCCATTGTGCGATCATTTTCCATTTTCTGATCAAAAAAAGACTCTTTGTTCGGGAGAAGTTGGTACCCTACACGCGACTCTCCTTGAAGAGTCATTTTCGAGTCGTATTTTAGTTTTTTTTTGGTATTTTTAAGATTAAAAACGACTACAAAATGACTCGAAAATGAGTCATATTTTAATCATATTTTGGTATTTTTAGATCGAAAAATGACTCCAAAATGACTCGAAAATTAATCGTATTTTAATCATTTTTTGATCATGTTCCAGATTAAAAATCGACTCGAAGAAGACTCTTCAAGAAGAGTCGCGTGTTGGGTACCATTTTCTCCCGAACAAACAGTCTTTTTTGATCAGAAAATGAGCGCATACGCGACTGTCACCATCGCGGAGGAGAGTCGAAAACGACTCTTATATGTTCAAAAATTCGATAAAATGCTATCTGGGATGTATTTTATATCAACAAAAACATGTCTTGGTAAAAAACGCACACCTCCTTCCCATGCAAACCAAAATTGAAAACTCAATATATAAGCTTCTGTTCAACCTACAGAGATAAAATTTGGCACGTTTATTGTTTATAACAAAACGAAGATGTTTTTGAAAAAACAAAGACGTCATCCACCCACGGACACGCCTATCTCCCATACAAACCAACAATTTGATAACTGCATAAATAAGCTTGTGTTTATCTAACAGATATCAAATTTGGTATATATGTTGTTTATACCAAAACTAATGTAATTTAAAATTGGGCATATCCGTCCACAAACACGCCCACTTTCCATACAACTTACAATAGCGAAAGCACTATAAAGGTGTCAACATTCGAGCTATAGGAATAAAACTTGGCATGTGTAAATTTTTCATCAACATTTAAATGCATATAAAATATTAGCTTCATCCGACCACGGACGCTCCCGTTTTTAATAATAATATTTATTTTTTTTTTTTTTTGGAAAAGTAGGTTTAGAGTATTTCATAGTCGGCCTAGACCGACTTAAGACTTTCTGTACTTATTGTGTTTTTTTTTAAAGCTTTGAACCAAGATTTCAGGTGTCAAACCTATTCAGTTAAGTCTGCCTTAGTTCGGAAATGGGGAGATAGCGCTTATATATAAGCTTCTGTTCTTGTTGAATATGTTTAACCTACAGGGATTAAATTTGGTATGTATGTTTTTTTTTAACAAAACGAATATGTTTTTGAAAAATGGACGTCATCCGCCCACGGACACGCCCACCTCTCATACAAACCAAAAACTTGAACTCTGCATAAATAAGCTTATGTTTGTCTTACAGAGATCAAATTTGGTAGGTATGTATTTTGTACAAAATCTTAGACATGTACAAAAAATTGGCATGATCCGCTCTCAAACTCGCCCACCTCCCGTATACCCACAATATTGCAAATACCATAAAAAGGTTTATACGTGGTCTACAGGGATTAAACTTGGTATGGCAGGATTTTATTTTAAAACTAAAGTGCGCCCAAAAAATAGGCGTCATCCACCCACGAACACGCTCACCTCCCATACAACTTCCAATATTGAAAATACCATAAAAAAATTTGTATATAACTAACAGGGATTAATCTTTGTATGAGGGAATTTTATATCAAAACCAAGGTGCGCACAAAAAATGGGTGCCACCCGCCCATGAATACGTCTTACTCCCATGCAACCCACATTAGTAAAAAATTGTTTAAAACTGTAAAGGAATACATGGACTTTGAAAAAAAAAAAGAATTTATTTACGTTTGTTTAAGTATATAATATATATTTTAATATGATAGGAGGTAAAGGGTATTTCATAGTCGGGCTAGACCGACTTTAGAGTTTCTTTACTTGTTTTTCGTTAGCATTAAAATCTACCTTTGACTATAAGAGGTTAATTTAAAAACTTTTAAAACCTGCCTTTGATTATAAGAGTTCAATTTAAAAGTAATTAAGGTAGCTACTTAAGTCCTTCCTTTTTCACTTTTAAAATGGATTTTCTAAATTTCCATTTCGTACCCTTTAAAATTTATTATTGGCAGAGGCAATGCATTAAGGCTGCAAAGTAAAATTTTCAAAACATTTAACTTAATAAAGTTGAGTCAAACTCTTTCTTTCGATAACGTTTCCAGTCAACCACAATGCTTCCTTCCACACACAAAAGAAGAATAAAAAACATGATTTACGCTTCGTTTCGTGCTTGAGGCTGTATTTTTATACAGTTGAAATACCTTTTTGTTATATTTTTGTGTTATTGTTGTTGAACAATTTGCCAAATTTGTGTAAATTTAATTCATTACTTAACAAAAATGTGCAAATGTTAATGAGAGATGTTTTTTATCTACATGATATGAATTGAAAGAACAATAAAATATTTTTGAAAAAATTTAAGCTTGTTTTTGAGAGCGACAAAAATTACAAGTCATGCAATGAAGAGGCAGTTCATGTAGAGTGCAACAATTCTTGTAAACTAAATTAAAATGCTCTTAATTATCAAAGACTACATTTACCACACTTAAGTTTAAATATTTTAGCATGCCGAATTGGAAAAGAGGAATTTGATAGGAGTTTAAGTTAGTGGAAAAAACCCTTTGATTGCCTTTAATTAAGTCCTCAGTATTATTCACAGCATCGATACTTTGCAAATATGTACAAGATAAAAACTTGGATATCGATACTAAGTGATAATCTTTGTTTGTATTGAATTTAGAAATATATAGATAAGCCTTGTTAGCCGACATAAAGATAATTTTAGAATAGAATTAATAGAAATTTACAAGAAACATTTACGTTACAGATAAACACGCAATTTTTATGTAACACACTTTCTTCCATCGCTGCATGGAATTCCATTTAATCTAAGTTTTAATCCTAGTTTCGTACATTAGATACGAGTCCATTTTTGTTTTTTTTTTTTTTTTTTTCTACATACCGATCATTACTCTGGCTGGCACTGCATTCCATTCTAGCCAAAACGTGATAAACGATGAGGTCACCAAAATTATGCCGGGTATAAAAACGGTTGTAAAATAATAGGCACGATCCCGGGTAAAAGTCAACTCGACTTGTAGGCAACTGTAATTACCTTGATAGAGATAACATACATACAAAAACATACATAATGCCAAGTTTTGTTTAAGGTTAAGATAGAGAGAGAGAGAGAGATTAGAAACAATTGTTTATGAAATATAATATTTTTATTTTATATAGTTGTTATATGTTTATCTGAAGACCACGGACATTGAATGCAGTAGACGTTACAATGTGGCACAAGAAAAAAAAAGTACTTAATCTAGGCAGCTAGTTTTTTAGCTATTAAATCTTAAAAAAGCTTAAATCGTATTGTATGGCTTCAAAAAACTATCTCGAACTATCGCATCTGTTCAATTGTTATGAGTGACAAGCCTCACAAATGTCTTTATGGCAAATCTTTTTAAGTTGAAGCATTCTGCATGAGGTAACAAAACTAGCAGGCTATTATATGCAGGACTTAAAAAGGATGCTTCATGCAAAAATAAAATAAATAATTTCAAAAATTACTCTTAAGATATAAATATGGTGAGAGATAAATAAAATATGGCATAAAAATGGCGCTACAAGCCAGGTTCAATCGAATAAAGGCATAATAAAATTTTTTTTTTATTTTGGTGATATATGGTGAATACATATTTTTTGATTTTTTGTTTTGTTTTGTTTGATTAAAGAATGTAAAAAGTGTTTGATTTGGAATAATTAAAAAAAATAAGATCTTTGAATTTTTCTGTGGAAAAGTGGTCATGAGATTTTGATGTAAGTATATAACATAATGAATATTTCCACTTAAAAAGATGTTTCTAATTTTTTGTGTTTCTTGTTTTTTATTTTTACCTATCATCGATCTAGCCGGTACAGCATTCCATTCTAACCAGAATGTTATGAACGATGATGTCACCAATATTATGCCAGGTATAAAAACTGTTGTAAAATAGAATGCTCGATCTCTGGTAAATATTAAATCGACCCTAAGACAGCTGTAGTTCCCTACGATATTTTATATTGCAAGCGATTAAGAATAATAGAGTTAAAAAAAGGATAATAAAGGTTTTTGGTACATTTGTTATTCATAAGTTTATAGGGCATAGTTGGGATAAGTAGGGATTTAATTATGTACGATTTGCTAGATACAAAAAAAAAACGAATTAATTTTTCTGTCATATTAAAAGCAACAAATCCAATTCTGCTAGGGTTTTCAACTAAGAAAAACTAATGATAAATTAAAACATTCAGTTTCTTTGGGGATACTTATTGAGTAAAGAATATAAAAGAACACTATAAAACTAGGAATATCAATAATAATATTAAAACTCAAGACAAGAGAAATTAATATAATAACAGAGAATGCTAAAGTTCAAGACTTTAATTCCATGTTTATTAAATTGTCCTGGGCGCTATCTGGGCAATCTCAGTCTAATAAAGTTTTCCCAAAATGATTGAAAATAAATAAAAAAATGTATGTGAATGATTAAACGCGAAATAAATGATATATACACATTTCAAATCGAGTCAAAAACTGTTACTGGTGGGTTTTCTGTAATCGCTAAATATATATCTGAAGTCTAAAATCTGAATAAAAAAATATTTGAATTAAGATATCGCAAAGAAAATACAAAATTCCCACCTTGAAGCCCCACGACTCAGCAACTCGACAAGATAAGGCTAAAATTTAGTGACAGTGCCAAACATTTGGGAGTAATCCTAGATAAAAAAAATTCTCTAGAAAGAGAATATGAATAAACGTTTAAAAATGAAAAACACAGTTCTATTTGTGTGCAACAAACCAATTCGAAAAAATGGAGTTTGCTCTAGTAATAATTCTATGGATATACACTAGATTGTATCGAAAATCTGACCCCAAATTCCGGTACCAAAATTAAATAGTACATGAAAAATCCTGTCGATTGGTATACTTTGTTTTAATTTTAATTAATTTTGGAGTCCTCCGAAATGCATTTTTGTGCATTTTTTATCAACTTTTGTACTGGAGACCCATTAATGGTTGATTTAAAAAGAAAATCACGCTTATCAATTAATTCCTTTCATGTAAAAACACAGAACTGCAAATTTTCATCCCTGTTGACAATTGCTCTGATGAGATAGAACAGTATTTTTAACGTGAATCTACTTGTTATTTAATATTTGATATGTTTTTATTTTTTGTATGAAAGTATTTTTTTTAACTTTTAGCAAGTTAAAGCATATTAATATCGTCACAGCGACGTCAGTGGCTGCTGCTTCTGCAGAAAAAAAAAAAAGGAATAATGTTTTCTATGTTTGAGGGCCGTTCAAAAAGGCCGAAATTCGAAACAAAAAGGGATTTTCAGTCCTTTACAGGATTTATAAAAATTGTTGTTATTATCTGGTTAACTGTAAGAGTTTAAATAAATACGTTACTTTTGCATTAAGCAATCAAAAAATAAAAAAACAAAAGTTTCAAAATACTTTCATACAATAAATAAAAACATACCAAATATTAAATAACAAGTAGATTCACTTTGATAAGAATTGCTATATCTCGTCAGAGCATTTGTCAACAGTGATGAAAATGTTTTTGCAGTTCTGTTTTTTTATATGAAAGGAATTAGTTGATAAGCTTGATTTTCTTTTTAAATCAACCATTAATGGGTCTCCAGTACAAAAGTTGATAAAAAATGCACAAAAATGCATTTCGGGGGACGCCAAAATTAATTCAAATAAAAACAAAGTATACCAATCGACAGGATTTTTCATGTACTATTTAATTTTGGTACCGGAATTAGGGGTAAAATTTTTTCCATACAAGTCGATACACTCTAATATACACATCGATCATTCGATTAATATTACTCTACGGACCAAAGTTTTAGTAACCGGTAACTTCTAAGATATTCAGATAATTCAGATAAAACTAAACAAAGTGCAGAAGTGTGCAGTGCTGAAGTTCTTTGCGCTACATCAACATATGCGCTTAATATCACCCTGTATCTATAAATGTACTATTGTACTACTGTACTATCTCTCAAGGATAATACAAAATACCTAGGACTTATTTTAGATACGAAGCTCACCTGGAAGTTGAACACTTTAGAGCGAATTAAAAAAGCTACAAAAAGCCTAGGGGCTATGTGGGGCTTAACGCCCCGAATTGTTCACTGGCTGTACACTGGGGTCTTAAGGCCTACAGTAGCGGGCAAAACTGACTAGGTATTGTTCAAAACGCAAATAATGTAAAATTCAAAGAACGACATAAATTAAACTTCACATTTTATAAAAAAAACAACAACAAATCAACTCATTGTTAACAAAACATATATAAAAATACTGGTAAAAGTGATTAAGCCACTTTTTCACCTTTTAAAAAAATTGATTTTTCCTGCATTTTTCAATACTTGGCTCACAGTTCTTTGTTTCTTACACTTTTTATACGATTTGGCATATTCTCGACCAATCGTTGAATTGTTCCATCAGAAATGTTGCACCTTTCTGCCGATATTCTTTCCCAGAGCTCGTAAAAATTTTGCGGCGGATTGTCGTACTGGGCCAAACTTCTTTTTACTTTAGCCCACAGATTTTCTAAGGGATTCAAATTCGAACTTTGCGCTGGCCAACTTAAAGTTTGAAAATGTTGTTCTTCCAGCCATTTTTTCACAATTTTGCCGTTTGTTTGGGATCCCCGTCTTGTTGAAAAATAATTTCTTCAAAAGGATATGAACACTAGAGTGGGTCGAAAAAAAATGTTTGAAAAAACCACCCCCTTTTTTAAAGTTGACCTCGAGAGTATTCCGAAAACAAACAATTTTTTTTTGGACCACCGGAAAAACAGCCAAAATGGTCTTATTTGCATAACTTATGTTAACAATGTTGGCCACAGCCAACACAACTTCAAACACGGACTACTGCGAATAATAAGTCACATTCCCCAAAAAATACTATGTTTGCATCCTCAGCCATTAGCTAGCAACGAAAGCGAATCCACTCGGTAAAAAGCTGGCTCGAGAAAGAAGCATGACGCAGTGGAAGGCACTTGGGATAACTTGAAGAAGGGAAGCTGGACACAACACTTATTTTCAATCTTTTCTGTGTGATGTGGTTGACGTCAAGCATTGCTAAACTCTTACCGCACCCAAATTCGGAGCGGCGTTGGCTGCTTTAGAGCATACCTTCATTTATTCTAGCATGCAAGTGAGCTCTACTGCATCCATTGCTTTGGCAGCACAACACAGTACACTGCCTTCGTCCCATTCGAATGTCCTAAGTTTCACAATGGGAGAAATTACGTTTTGGTTTGCCTCAGTGAAGTGGTGACACCCACTAAACTTGATCAACCTAATTCTGAGAAGTGAAACCAATTGGGTCAGTGGTAAATTTTTTGTCAAACCGCACAAACGACGAACTTTGAGATAACAACGTATCCTCTAAGTAAGGTTATTCTTCCGAAACATAGTCGCCACTGAGTTGGGAAGCAATTGGAGGATTCAACCTTGACAGTCCCGCGACAGATAAAAATTGTCCTTCAGTTTTTAGCTTAGTGCTGTTCCCTCATCTCGTGAAGCAATGCCTTGCGGCTGCTCCACGGGTTTCATACAGGGTCGGAGATTCAATTCAGAGGTTAGGCTTAGTGCTTCAGAATCGTACACTCCCGCATATACGACTAAACCTTTGCTTTGGAAAAGAAAAAAAAGCATGTTCCTTTCCCATCACGCCAGATATGAAATAATAGACCCTCATATTATACATGAAGTCATTAACAGAATCACATACAGCTCAAAACTCAAGAGGCGATTTGTTCTCTCCAGACCTAGGTATTTAGAATTCCTTAAGATACCCCAATCATTGCAGCGTATACCAATCAATAACAAATCAATCAAATGTTTGATTATTTTATATTGATAATTACATAATTAACCAATGCCAGTAGCCCATACTCATATTCATACAATTTACGCAGTATACACCTCACTTACGTGCCTAGATACCGAAATATCGAAACTCACAACAAAGTTATTGAACTGGCTATGAAGGGAGTTATTTTATTGAAAGAGTTCGTCACGTCGAAAGTATGAAATATCTCCTTTGTCACAGCCCTGCCTTAAGAAGAAAGGGACTTCTTAACCCCAGACGACTATTTTAACACTTCCTGGCAGTAATTCAGAAGTTTAACCAAGCAAAACCGTTAGATTTATAAAATCTAATTATGTACTCTGTACGATAAGCGAGGTTATACGGTAGCACCTAACCTAACTTAAGCTCATTGAAGTGGTTCGATCATATGGCAGAAGATTAATGCAAAATTACAGTTTTTATAGGAGTTCAGAAAGTTTATGGCTCCTTAAAATATCTTATATTGAGTTTATGGCATACCTTGGTTCCCGTATACTTTGGTTAGTTAAGATCTCCGAGTCTTTTATAGAAATCAAATAGAACTTAAAAATTTTCAACCGAGGTAACTCTTGATCTTCTTCTGTGTACCCATTTTACAGACTGCTCCTCAGAACCGACTTACATCAGGAATGTGGATGTTCTAATGAGGAACATCTTTAGTACTATGTTATCCAAGTACAGAATTAACTGGGCTCTGAATAGTTTGAACTCATATAAAAGCCGTTTTATTCACTTTTATACCACAAAGGTTTTGAATAACTTAATAAGTTATCCATACAAAAAATGTAAAGTTATACTCTCGAGTTATAAAAGCGAATAAACTATCCCTAAATCTGTTGGGCTGGGCGATATTATTCCCTCCACTTTTAAGCAGAGTTTTAACTTTTATCGTTCTTTGGCTTCTTGATGAAGATGCTTTTAAATAGTCCTTTTGGGAAAATGATTAATGCGCTCACGAGACTTGCATGGTCAATGCTTCCCTGCATGCCCTTATAAACAATATTTTGACCAGTAGAGTTATCAGCAGAGTTGCGACGTATTACTAAAAGTAATATTAGCTGTGTTTTTTAACAAGCGAGTTGTAAAAAAACGCTCGCTTATCATATGTGTACTCGCTTAAATAACACAGAAAACTGTTAGTCACTTAAAAGTTTGCCGACCAAACGAAAAAAAAATGCTTCCAAGTTATGTTTCAATAATTGTGTAAATTTCCCATAAAGGTGGCAACAGTCACTTAATGACAGTCAATAGTGATTCACGAAATTAAAATTTTTTTGTACCGAATACTCCTTACGAAATATACAAAATTTATTTTTGACCAATATTTCAATAAAAACACATAATTTAAAATGAAGGATAATCAACATTAATCAAATATGCTCATTATTAATAAAAATGTTGGTTGTTCAAGCGTTTAGTATTACAAAACTTTTGAGTATCGGATTTATTTTAAGAACCGAGTTTGAAGTATTTTAATTTCGAAAATTTGTGCAGCACTATGTGTCAAAGATTTGAAATAGAAATTGAATTGTCAAAAATTTAAGAAAAATATGCGGAATAATATTTGTTAGCGACCTAGTGGATATATGAAATAAAACATTTGAAAAAAACCATCACAAGCCATTGGTAACTTGGCTTCACATCTTGTTGTGCTAGTTGTATTCTTCTCCTCATTAAGAGCTCATCGGTTCTTGCTGTTAAGCAATTTGTTTGCTTCAATATTTATTTTCTCATAATTGTTAATGTTTTTGAATATTTTTTTGACATTTAAAAAAATGCTGCCAAGTTTTAAGAAAACATTATTAAGCGACTTTGTCGTTTTTTGAGAACTCGCTTGGTAAAAAACACAGCTTTTATTGTATTCATGGTGAAATGAATATAAGGTGTTCTCATCCCCAATATCAGAAAAAAATAGGCTGCCTTATTTTGACAATGTCTTTTGAAATCGGAGTAGGGTTGCATATTTTTGTACTTTCCTGATACTAGTCCTTTTTTGTGATGCTACTTGAATATGATACTATTATACATGTAACAATGAGATTTAAGATACTTATTTTTGAAATAAGTAAATTTTAGCTTTTATATACTATCAACTTTTAGATATTTTCTAGAAATTTGATCTTTTCTATGAAGATTGCATTCGGTTTTAGAAGAGAACCGCTTGACACTTGACAACATAAGCCCACAAATCAGAGCTTTCTTGACAATCTTCTAAATTGAGTTTACTTATTACGAAATGTTTAAATAAAAAATGAGATATGTTTATCTGTTATCTTAAAACAGGATACTCCCATTTACAACTCCCGGGAGAAAATGTTTCACGGTTAGACAGACAAGTCATAATCATGTTTCGAGAAATCTTGCTAAAAGTTTTCATATATATAAAAATTCTATGTTAGATAACTGTTTTTTTGTGATAACTTTTGCTAGAAACAAGTTTTTTTATATAAAAACACGACTTGCGTGTTTTACTTACCAAAAATAAAAAAAGTCCTTTTTTTGAGTACTTAACGGACTCAAAACAACACCCTTAAAAAACATGTATCTGAAACCCTTATAATTGTCAAAATAAGGCAGCATGTCAAAAAAAATATTGAAAAATGTCATGGGATGAGAACACCTTTCAATTATTTCACCATGATTGTATTACATGTTACTTCAAAGTAAAAGTAATAAGTTACATATTACTTTTATATTACTTTTTTGCTTTAAAGTGAACAAACAAAAAAAAAAAAACACAAAAAAAAAGCAAAATACATTTTATAGTTTTACATGGCTGCATTGGCCTCCATAAGAAAAGTGTATAATAAGTTATATATCCAGACGTTAAGTTAGGCTGGTGTCACTTAATTTATATGAAGTATTGTACAGATCCATGTGGTATCACAATAAACCAATCTTCTGGTCTAAGAGGGTCGATGTTACGTCGACTGCCATCTTAACCGAATCTAATGTACCAGCCTTGGTTACCATTTAATTTGTATATTTTTCTTAACACATAAGTTTTGCGAGTTAGAGCTAACAACTCTTATCCCACAATTGTCTTATTCGCAGTAACTATTTGATCTATGCCTGGTATGTGAAATATCAAAATAATATGTTTGTCTTTCAAGTAGGTCCTTGGCATGATAATAGTGATAAATGATCACATTATATGTGCAAAATTCTGTGAAAGTGAAAGGTCAAAATACCAAAAGCGGAATTCTCAAAACGTACAAGAATTACAAAAATCGTTAGTTTTAATGGTACGGCTTTCATTGTTCGTATAAATGACAGTTTTTGTCGTTCAAATATATGGAAGTTGGGAACTAACTAGTTACTCTGTTTTAAAATCATTTTTGTTGCGTGAAAATTTTGACAGGTACTTTGTTGCGAACAGCTGATGATCAGCTTATAAATTTGCGACAAGATGTAAATAAACAGCTACAATTTATTAGGGGAAAAGCAGAAAATCCTTTAAGTTCTTTTATTTTCATATTTGTGATTATATAAATACAAAATAAATATAAATACAAGAATGCATGTCTTTTGTTGTGGAGCAGAACAAGTCATTAGTTTATGGCAGTCTGCAAGCTGCGAAGTTTTGCGACCGCCAACACCGTGGAAAGGTGCATCCGTATTTACAACTTCCAACAACTGCAATTATTAATTGCAAAACTTTGAAATATTATAAAAATGTAATTTCAATTAGAAACATTGATCTTTTGCTTGCATTTTTTTTTTAAATAAAATGACAATTGTCACTTTTCACGGAAAAATAAATGGTCGGTTCAATTAAATTGGCGTGAAAACAATGTTGCTAGACGCATGTTGCGGAATGTAGTACTAGATTTTCCGCAGCGAAGTAAAGTACAGCTTTGACGAAAAAGTTGTGAAATTTTCACGGTTGTTTCACAGCTGTCACTTTTTGTATGGAGATTTGAGTGGAATTTCACGTGAAGCCGAACAGAGTACTATGCTTAAACACGCAAAAGGACTAAATGCGTTATTCGTTTTTACGTTTTAAGTTGGCGTGGTCCATTAAAACACATGTAGTGTCGATTTTTTTGGGGTGTATCACTTAAGGATTCACAAATTTCCAAGTACTTTACAAAAAATTCTCTATAATACCTTCTCGCAGAACATAATAGGTCAGCATAATAGGCAATACGAAAAGTAGCTGCGTCTCAAAGGGACTTTGAGTATTGTTTAAAGATGAATCTTAAATAAAATCTTCGAAGATCACTTTAACGAAAGTTACTCCATAGCCATTTACCACAATACAATGATTTACGAATCAAAAATACTCCCCATATGTAGATGTGTTAGAGTCTTAATCACTTATGGGAAAAATTGAGCATCTACATCTTTTGGATGCAAAAATATCAAACTGCCCTAAAGTCAAATATAAGACACTATCATATCTTTCTCAAGCATTGCCTTTAACTAATAATACTGTTGCGTTGGCTTTCGGCTTAACAGAAAACCGGATACCTTCAAAATTTAAAGTTTTTTCAAATAATGCATCACAAAATTTCAAAAATTTCAAATTATATAATCTTACAATTGAATACCTTACTAGACTGGCCTTGAGTCTAATTTCTCTTAAGACTCTCACCCAAAAACTCGAAATTCTCCGGTAAACATACAATATTTCATGCTATATACTGAAAATAGTTACTGTTACCAATTACAAGCCCGTTTATATTTCGACACTTATACCTTCCTGTTATACCTAAAATTTTACAAAAACTGCTGACACCTAAGATTATTATGAAATTATCCTATTTTCAGAAACTGAATGTTTTGTTTTATTAAAATTTCAGTTTGCAAAACAGTCTAGACTACTCATGGCTTATTTAATATTTTTAAACAGCAAAACAAAAAAAAAAACTCGTAACATAAACACAAACATATTTAGATAGAAAAGCTATTAAATGAAAATTAAAAATAATAATTTTATTAAATAAACACATAATTAATATATCATAAACGAATAGAGACATTTTTATAGCAGTTTTGAATTTTAATTGTTTATTTTGTAATTTTTATTAAAGCACACATAAACGTAATATAAATAAATAATATTCCAGAAATTTTCAAAAATTTACAAAATAAATGATTAAATCAATTAAAATGACGCAGCTGTTAACAAATACATAAATTAGTTTTTCAAAACAAAAACACAATAAACGTAAAAATCAAATAGTTGGTATTAAAAGAAATCCAAATACATAGAACAGAAATTTTGCTGGTGGGGTTAGGAAGCAATACGGAACAATTTTTACTCACCTCTCCAGCTGTTTTGGTCGCATGGTGTTGTCTGATTTTTTATTAGATACGCGTTCAAGGTGGTCAGTGAAGGACTTTTACGCAGCGTATCCTCATCGTTCTTCCAAACATATTTTATTTGTGCCTCCTCATAAGAGACTGATGACATCGATGTGGCAAAGTTGATGGTGGTTCGTTTGGTGGTATGCATGATGTAGCAGAGTACATGGAAAAATTTACAGAAATAATTTCATTAGAAGATTAAATATGCAGCGCGTTATAAATAATAAATTCAAGTGGAATTAATTTGAAAATGTCAAAATGGACTTGTTTCAAAATGTGTTTCGCATGTAATTGAATTTAATTAGTTTTGCAATAAAAACGAAAAAGAAGAATACTATTAAATTACCAACTGTACTTTGCCAGAGAGCAAATTTTTGTCTGACGTTGAACGATTAAAAATTTAAATTATCTTAAATCAGCCATCAGTACAAGCTATTTAACATGACTTATATAAATTTTATTAGATTTAAAAGAAATTTAAAACTTTTTGTATAAAATTAAGTTAAGAAAATTTTTGTCAACAGCTTAATTTAATCAGAATTTTACTGTATTTATCTTTGAAGACATCAAAGTCCATAAAGCATGAAGTTCAGCTAGACTTTATTAATTTATAAATGAAAGTATGAAATAAAAACAGACAAGAACAAAAGATGTCTTTTAGCTACTATGTATACTCCAAGAACATTTCTGACAACAAAAAAAAAACAAACAGCTTCATAAAGCATTGTTTAGTAATTTAATCTATTTTAAAATTATCTTCTAGCTCTTCTATAGCTAGAGTCAGTCAAACGCCAGTGAAAATTTTAAGACGTCGGAATGAAATAAGAGTTGGTGTGATGTCAGTAAGTCGGAAACATTTTAAATCGTAGTAGACAACCTTCAGGCTAGGCGTTATTTAATAAAAAGTTAATTTTTTGGTTATCAAAATTCGTTCGCCGTTTTTTGAGATGTGTTTGGAAATGCATCTTAAGTTTCAATCGGATTTACTTCATATTTTCTTTTAATTTTCGGTTAATTATACAATAATTATACATATATTACATATATATAATTGAGGAGTTTACATTCAAATCCAGATAAGTCAGAGGAAAAAAAAAAATTTTTTTAGAAATGCCATCGTAAGGCTAATGTTAAAAAACATCGTTCCATAAAATCCTTTTTCATAAAAATGATAAAAATCCTAGAGAAAAATGCATTAAAAAATCTCCTTTTCAGTTAAAAGCAGACATGTTCACTGTACATTTTCAATCAAAACCAGATAAGTCCAATCAAGTTATCATTTGTGTAGTTTTCATTCATATTTTTCACAGAAAAAAATTTTATATTCTGAATAAAATGTTTAATTTTGGGTGTTTGCAATGGATCCAGATGAAACTGATACTGTGGATATGTTCAACAAGCAAATGCAGGATCTCGAAAACACCGTACGACAGCAGGTAAGCGAGAAGTCCTTCAAAAAAATGATATATGCCGAACCAAAAAAAACAAAACAAAACAAATTGGCCATTTCAGCCCTTGAAAGGACTTTGACCGAGCTTCTTATGATCAATTGTGTTGTGTGTGTTATTAAATGTTTGCACACAATTGACCGAGAACCGGACCTACATGTTTTGTGCCGACTCCGAACGGCTAAAGTTCATGTTCTCAAGAAGCTTTACATGGCATTGTTTACTCTCTGAGGTTTGCCATTGTCTGCAGAGAGGTGGTGACCGATCAGAAAAATTTTTTATTAAAAACAATTTTTCGCCGCGGCTGGGGTTCGAACCCGCGCTCCGAACATGCTAGGCCACACACTTAACCTGCATGCCACGGTCACCACCAGAAGGCTTAAAAACCTTCAACCCATCTTAATATATAAAAGACAAGCGTCCTGCTCCGTGCTCTATATCGTAAAACCTGTTCAGCCTGGACCAGAACCTGTTGTAAAATTATCAATTTGAAATGTTTGTACTTACTTAACCTTTTAAAAACCTGTTCAGCCTGAACCTGTTCTTAAATTATGTATTGGAAATCTTTGTACTTGAACACTATCGCCATTTTCCTCAACTTCTATGCATCAAGCATCATGTCTTGCTATTACAGTGCTTCGTAATTAACAGAACCAGAACCGAATTTGGTCTGCATAAACTGAACAGGAATTATTACATTCAGTGACGTGTGGTGTCAATTGGAATTGCTAGAATTAAATCACAATGTTCGATCTTCTGATCCAAGTTTTAGCGATTGGCTACTCAAGTTAGGAAATGGAGATGAAGATATCATAGAAATTCCGGATCATTTTGTTTGTAAAGGTTCGCTTATTAACCCTTTCAATGGCTTGCCTAGAATAATCGTGGACAATTTTTTTGAGCTTATATTCCCATCATTTTAGCAATAAAAAGATTAAAAACATCCCTATGATTTTTACATGAGCTGCTTTGCTTTTGGCTGGCTGTCTAATATAATGGACAAAACCATGATAACGTTGTATTATAATATTTTAGTTCAACTAAAACAACCGGAGAAAAATGCAAATGCTTTATTTATGCAAATGTTATTATAAAAAAAAGGAAATATTATACTTTGCACACCAATCACAATAATCACTTCTTTTTGCAAAATATATTGACACGCGATATAAAAAATTGAAGGCTTCTGTTGGACATAAAATCGATAATCTAACTAAGTTAAACGTTATCTCCCTAAAATTATTTTTGTCATGTTGGCACAACTTTATTTCACAGTACCAACCTATTTGATTTTAGAAAAGGCCTTGCAAAATACAAAAAAAAATTTTTTTTCGAAGTGTCCAATATAATGGACAAATCCATTGAAAGGGTTAAATAGATTTTTGGCGATACTTTGAGGCCGAATAACATCAACCGTTATTCCAAAATTGCTATCGTGTGCCCAAAAAATTCTGATGTAAACGAAGTCAACGAGCAAGTTCTAAATATCTTAGTTGGTGACACAGTGACAGATCTGAGCACGGATTATATTGAAGAGAGTGATGATAATGATAAACAAAATTACCCTACCGAGTTTTTGAATGAATTGTAGCCTTCAGGAACGCCACTGCATAAGTTAAACCTTTAAATTGGAAGTATTATAATACTTCTTCGAAATTTCAATACCAAAAGAGATATCTGTAATGGAAGGTGGTTAGTTTTGATAAACCTAAAAACTTAATTAATCATCGCACAGGTATTGACAGGCGCACTGGCGAACATGAAATAGTTTTCATACCTACAATTGATTTGGCCCCGATAAACACAGATTTGCCTTTCACTCTCCGGAGGCGATATTTCCAGTTAAACTGACATTTTCAATGACCATAAATAAATTGCAAGGTTAAATATTGCAAAAATTAGGAGTATTTCTAAAGGAACTGGTATTTAGTCATGGGCAGTTTTAGCGGGCTGATGATGTAAAACTAAGCATTATAGATGGCAAGGGACAAGGTTAATTGGTTAAAAATTCTAAGCATTTTTTCGCTAGAAATGTTGTATATAAAGAAGTTTTATCAAAATAATTTAATAAACATGTTTTCAAATAAAAACCTTTGTATATAAATCCAATAAATTTTTTGTCGCATTTTGTACTCTAAATGGTTCCTTCCCGTCGTAGGACGGGCTTTTACACTAGTGTAAGCATAACATGAAGAGATACCGCTGCGGAAAATTTACACCGGCTGACGTTAAAAGTACCCGGCAAAAGATTTTCGCCGAATCAAATAAGGTAAAGCAAGATTGTGTAATTGCAGTACTCATCCGGACAAGTCCTATCAATAGAAGAAGACCACGAGTAACCAACAACAACAACAACAGAAACAAAGCACGCGCTTGCTCTGTCCAATATACCTTGCAAACAGAAAGTACGCTAATACTAGTATGCAAAGCATTTTTTTTAGAGGTAACAATGATTGGAAAAAATCGCCTTAACAACATATATTCATGAAAATTGCGGCGGCGACAGGAAAAGCCGCAAGTCGGCAGAAAAGATAGCGCATGTAAAACAATTTATTGGAAAATTAAGAGGCACTGATAGCCACTACAACCGAAAAAAATCAAAAAGGATTTATCTGAATTGCCGTCTAAACATTACCAAATTGCACAAAATGTACAATACACAGGCCGAAGAAAACATGCAGGATTTTCAAATTTTGAATACCAAAATGTTCAGCAACTACTACAAGGACCTCCCAATGCTAAGTGAAGCAAAAATAATAATCTTAAAATATTTCAAGGACGCCGCAGACTTGAGGCTTAAGCCACATGTTGTGGCAAAAGGCTTAAAACATTACCACGTGGAAGAAGAAACTGAAACATTTCTGAATTTAGCCAAAAAAGGTGTTTCTGTAAAAGTTCTAAGCAACATATGCTTACAAGAGCTTCCATTAAGCCATGGCTTATAGTGGAAGAAAATACTTGATTTAAATAAACTGATGACTGCAATGTTTGGTGCTTGGCAAGAAGTGGAGGATAGTCGTTTTGAGTGGTACAAACAAATTTTATTCGAAACTCCTTCCATAAGTACAGAAGCTAAGGAAGAATCGATCTGCGATTGCTTGGAGGCAAATATTACTATTAGAATTTAGCATCTATTTTATGTTCTTGCTTAATAAACTTGTTTAAAAATTCAAAAAGTCGTGTGGTTTTTTTCTCCATCTTTTTTAAATCCCTCCAGGACTGCAAGTTTCACCGTTTTTGGCAAGTTTTTCGGTATGCTGGGCACTCACATCTTACATTGAGAGTAACTTTCTTTTAATAAGTTTTACGTTTAAGTCCAAAAACTTGATGAAACACAGTTATCCATCTAAACCAGATTTTTTTCAATTGACTTTTAAATAAAACCAGACTAGTCCATTAGGCCGGATCTAATATAATCTAAAAAGCTAGATAATACAAATTTCTGAAGTCAATTTCTAACGTTCTTTCCGTTTGCGCACACAGCTTTGATTAAAGCGATATAGAGAAAGAAAGAATGACCTTCCCAACAATGACAATTTGACGTTAATCTAATGAAAAATGTGTCTTTTACAGCGGTTTTAAAAAAATGTGTTTTTGAAAATCCATTTTTGGTGGCCAATAAGACTTATAAGACACATCATTTTAAAATTTATTTATGTTAAAATATTGGTATGAGTAATAAATTTAACATTTTAGCGGATTTGGGTATGCGTTCTGCAAAAAATAAAAAGTTGCAAGCAAAAAACCTTTTTTTTTTCTAAAATCGACCTTCAGGAGAATCCAAATTTCTTCGGCGGAATTCCACCGATTTGAAAAAAAGTATGCAGAAATCATTTTAATGAGTTCATCAAACTTTTGTAAACCCGAACGGCGGAATCTAAATTTTGATTCATTTCCTTTCAAACCACTTTCAAAACCAGACAAGTCCAAATTTGAAATTGAAAATACGATTTTTTTTTGCAATATGAGACCATTTTTTTTTTTTTGCATAATATGTCTATTCCTGTAGAGCATAAGTTTGCATAACTGGTTTGTCTATAAAAAATGTCTGACAAAATTAAGACGTTTTTTTCGATTTCCCAACAATTCGACCTGTGTGACTTATTAGGTTTCGAATGTAAACTCCTCGATTATCTTATTATTTTGAGGATTCTTCGCAAAAAAACAGTAAATTGTCTTACACAGTCATGTATGATACGGCCGAAAGTTATAGTCTTACATAAGGAGAAAAATTTTTTGGTCAGTCTTCAGCTTATATGTACAAATACTAAAGTCGGCATAACTTTCGTGTCCAAACGTCGTTTATATTGTTAGTGGTTTTTTTACGGATGTAAAGATGGGCTGCGTTCTAAGAGGGAAAAGAGGTTAGGACGGTAGCAACCAGCTAATTTTCGAAAAAAAACGAACTTGCCATTTCAGCGCTTGAAAGAACTTTGACCGTGCTTCTTATGGTCAATTCTGTTGTGTGTGTTATTAAAGGCTTGCACACAATTGACCCAGAACTGGATCTAAATGTTTAATGCCATCTCCGAACGGCTACAGTTCATGTTAACAAGAAGCTTTGAATGGCATTATTTATGCTCTGAGCCATTGTCTGCAGAGAGGTGACGGCCGAACAGAAAAATTTATTTATATTGAAAAAACTTTTGCCTGAGGTGAGGATTGAACTCGGGATACATTGTTTCGCACGCCACACACTTAACACGTACAACCATGGCCGCCACTGATTGTCACTGGACCAAAGCTTACAAAAGTGCAGATACATCGATCGCAACAAAATTCATAACTCTCACTATTGAGAAGTATTAAAAAATATTTTTTTTAGTGTTCTACTAACTATTGAGATCTTAATTTAAAAACCACATGACTCGTAATTTCGTTCGGTTTCATAAACAATTTTTTAAGTCAATTAAACGCCCAAGAACAATAACTCAAAACAATCAAGAAAATTTTACATATTACTTAAGATACTTACTGCTTTCCATGGAAAATGAACATTTCGGATCATCGAATGGAAATATGTGAAGACTTCCTTGGCATGAAAGAATCAGATGACGCCTGTAATAAAGTTGAAAAAGCATGTTTAATTTGATGTACTGAAAAAATGTCGAGAAACTACACACATTTTTTTTTAACTATATTTTTATACCCCCACGCGTACTGCGTAAGGGGTATATTAATTTTGTCACGACGTGTGTAACACCCAAAAGGAGGCGTGGTAGGTATGGAAAAGTATATATATTCTTGCTCAGCATCACCACCTGAGTTGATTTAGCCATGTCCGTCTGTCTGTCCGTCTGTCCGTCTGTCCGTCTGTCCGTCTGTCCGTCTGTCCGTCTGTCCGTCTGTCCGTCTGTCTGTCGACACGATTACAGCCGCAATTTTGAAGCTATCGTAATGAAATTCGATATTTAAGCTTTTTTTAAAAAAACTAAGGTCAAGTTCGAGAATGGGCTAAATCGGATGAAAACCACGCCTACCTCCCATACAACCCAAAAATTAAAAACTCTACAAAGAAGCTAATATTTAAGCTACAATACTGATATTTGGTATATGTGTATTCTATATCAAAACTGAGATGTCTTAGAAAAATGGGCGTCATTCACAAATTAATACGCCCACCTCCCATACAACCCCAACATTAAAAAATCTATAAAGAGGCTAATATTAAAGTTATAAGACGGAAACTCGGTATTTGTGTATTCAATGTCAAAACAGAGATGTGTTAGAAAAATGGGCGTCATCCATTCACTAACACGCCCACCTCCCATACAACCCCAAAATTGAAAAATCTATAAAGAGGTTAATATTAAAGCTACACGACAGAAACTCGGTATTTGTGTATTCTATGTCAAAACTGAGATATGCTAGAAAAATGGGCGTCATACAAAATCTAACACGCCCACTTCCCATACAACCCCAAAATTTAAAACTTTATAAAAAGGCTTATATTTAAGCTGCAGGAAAACAATTTGATATGTATGTTTTTTAGACACATAAAAATAATAATATCTCTCAAAATCTCATACAAAATGCTCTCAAATTTAATATTCTTCCACCACTAAGAATCGGCCGTGGGGGTATTTTAACTTCGGCTAAGTCGAAGATATACCTTACTAGTTTTATATAAATTTATATATATTTTATATATAAAACTTTTTAAGAAAAAAGGAGTCTTTCTTAAGTGGTTTAAATTACAAATGTGAAAAATTTTATCTAGAAAAAGCTTTAATTAACTATTGCAAAAAGCTCACTTCTAATTTTAAAATAAACAAAAAGGAACTCTCTGAAATGTATTCCTTACTTCAAGCTTAATCCACAATTTTTCAATTGTTGGATTCAATTTGAAATAAGTATCAAAAATAAGTGGCAAATTTTTTGCAACCGCTAATTGTATATTTTGATGTTGAACTTGAAAGAAACACTTAGAAAAAGCTTCTTGTTTTTTTCCGAATGAAAATGAGAATTTCAATAAGCTTTTTCCAAGAAATTGCCAAATAATTTTGTCCAGCTAAATAACTCATTTTGACCACTGTGCGTCGTCTGGTGAACGAAAAAAATACAAAGATGTTTATTAGTGGTGCACGAATTTTCGATTTGATACCCAAGAACCCTAAATTTTGATAGGTTCGACAAAAAAGTGCTTCTGAAAAAAAAAATTCGGAGTGGCGTGGGTTTAAGTTTTGCCGCATCAGGGTTGACATCTTTCGGAGACTACCTCTAAGGGGGCTCCCATACAAAGTTGATCTATTTAAGGAATTGAACCCCACCAGCTCTCAGGGTATGCCTAAAAGGGTAATATGTGTGACTGACCGCCATTGCTTTTGTCTTTGTAACATTTTTTCTTAGAATTTTGTAACATATCACCTTCATCAATCATTCCTTCAATTGCTTATCTATTGCTTTCAAGCATAAAATATTATTCGCGCTCCGTTTAAAAGAACGGTGATTAAGAAATCACGTTCACTAAGAACTGCGTTCTTAAAAAATTACTGTTTCGCTCATCTGTAGTTGTTTGAAGTCATGTAGAAATCGAGTAATCTAGATATATCGGCAGTTTAAAACCCGAAATGCCATTAACTTCCATTTTCGTACAGCTACAACCTCATCTTCAAACTCTGCCATCTTCCAATTTTGAGCAGGTATCAACGAAAAGATGTTAGTATAACTCTTGTCGTTTGGCTGTACTAGCACTAGTAACAAGGAAGCTCGAAGCTTTTTAAAGTGTACAAAATCCTTTTAAAATAAATGAAAAATAAAAGGATTTTATTTCATAGTTACTGAAAATTTCATTGAATTGAGTTCGGGCTTACAATTAGAAACCAAATTCAGAACAATTTCATTAAAAATATTCTGATCAGAGGCATTCGATCAATATCCAAATATATCAAAAGAGGATATTCGAATTCTATTGCCGATTGCAACCACTTATTTGTGTGGTCGGTTTACAAAATATGTTGCGACAAAAACCAAAAATCGTAACAAACGGTAACATAGCTACACCAGATATTCGAGTTCAGTTATCAATAATAACGCCCAATTTTAAGAGAATCATGAAATCAAAGAAGCAAATGCATTCTTCATATACATTTTTTTCATTTATTTTAGTAAATATTTAATATTTTTATTAATAATTTCCATGATGAATTGTTTTTTATAAAGTTTTAATTTCTAGTTAGATTCAATTAAATCTGAAATACCAAAATAATACTTGTTTAATTTAATAATTCTTATTCTCATTTAATTTTGAAAAATCGAATTTTTTAAATAAATGTATGGTTCCGCGATCATTGACAAAAAAAAGGGGTTCTACGACCAAAATAGTTTGGGAACCACTGCTCTACAATGACGCTTGATTTTTTTGGCCACACTTTGTATGAACTCCCGACACTGCAGGCCGAAACACATAGAAGGCATGCGTGCTTCGAGATTTTTGAGGCATGTTTTTTGAAACACATAGCAACCATGCATGTGTTGCATGAAATAAGAAGAAAAAAAAGAAGGTTTGCAAAATTTCAGGGAGATCGAATAAGTGGAAGGCGAGGCGCATGCAGGACAAAGTTCGAATAGCTAACTTATTTCTCGAAAAAATTGAAAATCTAGTTAAAAAAAAACAAACCTCGACTAGCCAAGACATATCCAACATAAATTGTAAAATAAGTTCGTTCTCTATTGATTGTGAGTTTATTAAGTGTTGTGAAAAAATGAAAGCATTCGAATAAATACAAGAAAGCAAGTCAATCAGGTATTTCGTGGAATCCGACTCGTTTTTGCTTGAATCGGAATTGCTAAATCGATTCCGACCAAAAAGGGTGCCGCCCATTCCGATCGATTTAAGCTCCTTTTGAGCATAAATAAAACTCAATGTAGAATCAGCTGTACAAAAATAAACAAAAGTTCTGAAAACAATTTTGCGTAAAATTTACAAAAAGTTTTAAAAAGTTGTTAAAAAAATGAACCGTTTTGGCTTTTTTCTTACTGCAAGAAGAACGTCGAATTCAAAGAGATCACAGCAATCCCTTTGGAGTTAATGGATGCGAAGTAAGGACAAACTATCTAACAGATACAAGAACATTTGCATAATTCCTGAAAATAAATTTTGCAATATTAATAAAAATAAAATGTTATGATCTAAATCCATAACATCGTTAGCAATCAGCTGGTCAGTTTGCTTCCGATAAACAACTCAATAACCCGGTTTATATGACATTTAAAACCGACACTATCCAAAACGAATAAATCCAATTCGAACATAAAACCGATAAGATCGGATTGCACGGTCCTATTCCGACAACAATCGGATTCCACGATATGCCTGAAAATCTATTTATTAGATTTTTGTGAAAGCCTTCTAAGGAGCTAAATCGCCATCGAATGTTCAAGCTTTACGAGATTTGTTTTACAACATGAGAAAGGTGAAAAAGAATCTAAGATCTAGTGCTCATCTTGTGGTAAAAGAAATAGAGATGTTTTGGGAGGAAGCACGTATTTTCGTACGCAAATTGGAGAGCTATATTTGGATTGGAAAGCTTGGAAAGGTAAGTCAACTTCAGATCCAGCGGGAAGAAAATTTTCTTATTTATCATAATGATGGACTTCAATATTGCTCATAGTGATGCACTAGATTTGATAAAGATTGATGAATATGAAAATTTTCTTGAAAATCAACAGAAGCACCTGGTACACCTGGCTGTATGATGGGTGGAAGTCCTTACACCAAAAAGAAACTAGAAAAAATATCCGTGAAGAAAAGGGACAGATCCGACAAGAAAAACACAAAAACTGCTCACTACGTAAACATTTTTATATCCTAGTCGATTGGGTCAAAGCATAAACAGGTATGTTTACTTATAGAAAGTTTGGTGACCAAAGACTCCGGACAGTAAAGAAGTACAAGGCAATGCACAGAATTTTTCAGTTGAGGCTGGAGATTCAGAGAATAAGGCAGGTTCAAGCAAAGTCTACAGATTCCGAGCTAAAAAACATTTCATTACGCCTTAATTAGTTGTCTCGCTCGATAAATGCACAATAAGCGATAGAGATGCCGTGTAAATTCTTCTTGCAACTGCAGAAGCTCTTGATCATGATTTAAGCAATTTGGTGATCAACAGGTCAAGTCTACGAAGTTGTTGTATACAATAACGAAAAAAATGGGCCAACATTTTCAAAATTTATTCCAAGGAAAAGAGATGCAGTTGCTCTGCACTGGGATGGAAAATTGTTGCCATCATTAAGTGATAATAAATTGGTTGATTGGTGAGCAATATTGATTAGTTTAACCGATGGTGAGAAATTGCAAGGACTTGCACGTATTTTTGATGGCACAGGAGAAGAACAATCCGACGCAATGTTTGACTTATATAATAAATGGAATTTTGCTGACAAAGTTTTGGCAGTATGCTGTGATACTACTTCGTCGAATATGGGCTGCTTAAATGCGGCATGTGTTCTATTAGAGCAAAAAATGAGAAGGACCTTCTTTATTTTCC
The DNA here is from genome assembly GCA_958299015.1 of Tetanocera ferruginea. NCBI lineage: Eukaryota > Metazoa > Arthropoda > Insecta > Diptera > Sciomyzidae > Tetanocera > Tetanocera ferruginea. Next base: position 34,385,341 of record OY282644.1, on the reverse strand, counting down.
ATGTCGCCATTACGTTTTTGGGATCGGACAAATTTCAAATGCAAAATTTTTTTTTTCAAAAATTTTTTTAAAAAGTTGCCAAAAAAACCGGTTTTTTTGGCAGTACCGGGCCGGATTCAACAATTCTTGAATTTTTAATAGCTCAGACTATTTCATACGTAACAATAGTTTATAATTCAGGGGGACAAGGAAAATCCCAAATACTTGTATTTAAGTTTATGACGCAGCCTAGTGATCAGTCAATCAGTAAGGACAAGAAAGATAGGTGATGCGCCCCGCCTTCCCCTTATTCGATCAGCCTTAAACTTTGCAAACCGTATCTTATTTTTAAGAGGAACAATTTTAGTAAGCGGCGTGAAAATTGCAACACCAAAAAAATTTTTCCATACAACGTAGGACCACCCTAATGCATAATGATGCTTGATGCGTGCATGCTTTCTTTATGCGTTATCTCATAAGCTTACGTGCTTTCGAATTAAGGTACTATTACAGTGTGTAAAAAATGAAAAATAACTTTTGTTTTTTTTTAGAATATGGTTCCTTAAGGCCTTAAGAATATGTATACGAAATTTTAGTAAAAAATATCAATTAAAAAAAAAAAACATAACATACGTTATATTCGTATTCCACGCATTTATTCACATATTATCGTTCATAGAAGAAAATCTAATCGCGTTTTTCTCGAAACAAGTTTTTTCGAATTGGTTTCTGAAATATCTCGAGTTGTGCTTGATCGATTTCGATGAATCTTGATTCATTGTGATCTTCATAGACTCTGTTAAGCACTCTACCTATAAAAAGCCAAGTAGCTTTTATATATTGTTTTTTACGGCTAAGAATTTCTGTCAAAAAGAGTGGATTTTTGTAAATTTGTTTTTCAACGCATGCCATTTGTTTTTGTTTTTTATATTTGCGTAGGTAGAGTGCTCAACTACAACCCTTTACTGAAGAATGCACTTTGATTTTTTACTTTCCGACGCCTTGAAAATGCTGGAGACGAGAAACCAACTTACAACCTTTTTTTATACACGCCAACTTCAACGACCTCTAGAAAATAAACAACAAATAAAAAAACAAAAAAAAAACCATTTTTTTATATCTTTAACTTTAACTGTACATAATGTTTATAAATTTGAATTAAATAATTTAAAACAGGTTTTTAACTTCAAATTCAACCTTTTCCATTTCAAATTAAACCTTTTCCAAATCAAATTAAACTTTTCCATTTAAAAAAAAACTTTTTCCATTTCAAATAAAACTTTTTCCATTTCAAATTAAACTTTTTCCATTTCAAAAAAAACTTTTTCCATTTCAAATTAAACTTTTTCCATTTCAAATTAAACCTCAGCCACGAACAATTTATTAAGATACATATTATCTAAGATATAATCCCATCGAAGAAGTTTTTTCAAAAGTCAAGTTATTTGCGAGAAATATTCTAGCTGATCCTGAATGCACGCGCTGATTTAAGGAACATTATCAAGGAATCTATAACGACTGTTACCTCCACAGATTGTTATATACCTTCAGCTGCTGCAGATGTACTCTTGTAAATATTTACTTTAATAATTTATATATTTACTTAAAATGTTGTACTTATCTTTAATTTTGTTTTTTGTTGATACTTCTTGTCAAAATTTTAAAAATTAAAACAAAACATTAAAAAAAAACTCATCTTCAAATTTCATTTATTATTCTATCATTTCTTTGGAGATTTTATGAAAACCATGTCAGTATTGAAGATACATATGTGTGGTGAAGTGAATGGAAAAGTTCTAAAAAGTGTTAATGATAAACATCGGTTGGATTTTGGATTACAGAGTTTTTTGGTTTTAACAAATGTAATTTTGGTTTACCATTTCTATTGAAAATTTGGTGTAAGCTAGTGATATTAGTTTTAATATATTTTATTCAAACAGCGATTTACACAAGAAATATGTAATACTTTTCGATTACATGTTAATACTTCAATAAAAATCTAAAATAAATCTTTTTATTGGCTGAGGTTTAATTTGAAATGGAAAAAGTTTAATTTGAAATGGAAAAAGTTTTTTTTGACATGGAAAAAGTTTAATTTGAAATGGAAAAAGTTTTATTTGAAATGGAAAAAGTTTTTTTTGAAATGGAAAAGTTTAATTTAATTTGGAAAAGGTTTAATTTGAAATGGAAAAGGTTGAATTTGAAGTTAAAAACCTGTAATACTATGTAAAAAAAATAATAAAAAAGGTGTTGTTTTTAATGGCTTCACACTGTAATAGTACCTTAAACGTCAGATGCTTTGATGCAAGCATGCCTTCTATGTGTTTCGCCCTTGTGTGTCGTTGACATCGTGTAGATTGCGCAATATATCTTGCGCTTTTTGGTAATCTTTACGCAATGAAATCAGTTGAGAATCTGAAGCGTGCGAAGAATGTTGCTGTCTCAGGTGTGACGTTGCATTTGAGAATAGCTCAAATCTTTTTTCAATTCAATTCCAATTCAACATTTACTGGATGAGCATCATCCTAGTCTTCTTCTTCTATATCATCTACGACAACATCTTCCTCTACAAATTCTATCATCTCGCTCTGTTCTTCGTCAGACGATTCGTCCATCTCATCGTCAAATAACTCAATCTCGTATTTTTCTTTTTCAACTTTTGTAAGGGACTTCTGAATCGCGTAAAAATATGACCCTTTCTTAGGCCTCTAATTGTATATGAGCGCGGAAGTACTACAAAAACCATACGAAGGCATGCTAGCAGCTCTGCCATTGCACACTGGGCAGTTTAATCGTATAAAAAAATTTAATAACTCGAAATAATGATACCTTTCGTGATAAATATCAAAAACATAATCTGTAGAACCTGCATATAACGAACCCGAAAAGGGTAACGAAATAGTGAATTGCTCGAAATAGTGAACGTTTTTATTTTTGCACGGAATATTATATGCAGTGAACAACCAACCAAAAATCTCTAAAAAGTGAACAAAATAGTAACTGCCATTTCAAAGCATAACAGTCAAAAGGAACACAAAAACAGTATTGGGCAAAAGAGCACATATATTCTTAAAAATAAGTTGTTTTATTGGAATTTAATTGTCAGTTTTAAGCAAATAAATCAATTTTGTGAGAAAAAGTCAATCTCGATAATGCGAACAATCTGAATACAATGAACATGTCTTGCAATAATTAAACTTGCACTATATCGAGATTCAACTGTATTGATATATGTGAATATATATTTTTGTTAAGACTCGGCCATATCATAAATAAACGATTTCTGTTTAACAGTGAAATCAGTTGGTAAATTTGCAAGTTAATTGAATATGAACGAATTGAAATTTTTAGCGCACTTTTTTGCCACAAGTCTTCGAAGAAAATTTAAATAATTTTTTTCATCTTAAGTGAATCATCCAATCAATCATTACATTAACAGCTTGAAATATATCAATTTAAATGTATTTAGCTGCGCCAATTATGTGAAAATATATCTGCTATTTAAGCGGAGAAAGACACGTTGTGTCTTATTCAACCACATTGAAACATTGCGTGCTTAAAGTGCTCTACGAGCTAAAAGTTCTCCTGGGAGAAATAATCATGCCGTCCTTGAATGGCACGTCGTAATTCAAGTATTAATAGTTCTTATTAATAGGTTCGTTGGCTTTGGCGGTACTTCGTTAAGGGAATAAAATAAGCTAAAATTTGTTGTTCATAGAACCTAACCACGTGCCAGTGCCAGCGCAAAGATGCAATGACAAGTGCTTGGTTTACGATAATACAGTATTGATCCAACTAAACAAGTGCTGTCCACTAAGCAAGCACACATAAATATTTGAAATTAACTGAGAAAAAAAAAGAATTAATACAAACAAATAATAATAATTATAAATATTTAAAACAAACGACATAAAAAACAGCTTTTGCTTCTGAATTCAAAATGTTTTCGTTAACAATTATAATTGTTTTCGATGCTTCATTAGATAAAGGTAAGAATTTAAAAGAAATAATTATGGTTAATGATATAAAATGGCTTTTAAGATCATTATTTTGACCCATGTTGGGATTTCGAGTAAATGTTAGCAAAACATGACAATGTTGAAAAGGAACCATAATAAGTAGAGCGTAAAAACATACCAATACTATCTATATATCAGCAAAATTTAGTTTTTTGGTATCATGCCATATTACTAGAACTATACTTATAATTATTAGTTAAAGAATTGAAGTCATGAGACAATGAAGGTCATATGTCGCAAAGAAACAATATCAAAACTTAAATTAACAATTTTTGTGACTATTTTAGAAATAAACTGCTTGACAAAGTATGATTTAACAAAGATTTCAGTATAAATGTAAAACTTGTAACTCCATTTTCTCGAAACTCCATTTCTGCGACCTTCCAGAAATCACCTTCATTCACTCAAGTCTTCAATTGTGAGTTTTGTTGGAACACTGTACCCAGAGATGTAGTAAGTTGGAAAACAAAACTATATGCCTAACATGGACTTCAAGCGGTATAAGCAACAAAGTATATTGTTATATACCATATCACACACTTTATTGTAAATTGGATTCGGGAAAAAGTATTCGGCGTTTTTCTGTTTGCTTAACTTGTATCAAAACTAAAAAAAAAGGTAAGCTTCATATGGCATATGTTTTGTTTTTCTTTTAAATTTAAAAAAAAATATGCTACACACTAAAAATTTTCAAAAATTTTGAAAACCGATAACTGGATATTTATTTTGTAAGCCCCGATAGGTGTTGACGAACTCTGATTCACTGGAGTTCAAATTTTGAGCTATCCAAACAAAGTTAAAATATTAATTATAACCAAAATCGGATAATTTGAACATTTTGATTTTGAGACTTGTTACGAAACAATGCACAGTTTCAAATCGACCAAGAACAAGTTTTAGTGATTCAGAAGTTAAAGCACGCCTTGACAAATGCACCAGCTCTAAAGCTTTTTAGTCCTATGGCTTCGACAGAAATACATGCGGATGCATCAAAATATGGGTATGGAGCTGTTCTATTACAGAAAGACTCCAAAGACCAGCAACTGCATCCTGTTGAATTCATGAGTCGAAAAACCACTCCGGCTAAGGAGCAACCATGCTATTCAGGCTATTAAAAAATGGCTTCTCTTTATTAAAGATACAAAGTTAAAGGCGGTTACGGACTGTAATGCTTTCGCGATGACAATTAAAAAACAGGACATACCAGACCGCATCATGAAATGGCGATGTTTTTGCAGCAATTCGATTATACAATTGAACATAGACCTAGAACACACATGAAGCATGTTGACGCTTTGAGCCGGGTGTATTGCCTTCTAATAGAAGATTCACTAAAATATCGATTGAAAGAAGCACAGGCCGAAGATAATTGGCTAAAAGCGGTAAAGAAGACTTTGGAAATGGGGCACTATGAAGATTTTTTTTTTTTGCGTAATGAGATTATATACAAAGATCCAGTTAAAGAAAAATTAGTGGTTCCTTCAACGATGGAGAAGGAAATAATCCAGATAGCGCACAGACAAGACCACTTCGCAAGTAAAAAGACACAAGAACTAGTTGAGAAATTTTATTTTATCTCTGCATTAAGTTCTAAGGTTGCTGAGGTAGTTAAGGGGTGTGTTGAATGTATTATTAACGATGCTAAATTGTGTAGAAATGAGAGCAGATTGACACCAATCGATAAAGCAAGTGAGCCATTTGGGACCTATCGCATAGTTTATGTTGGTCCGTTGACAGAAACGCACAAGAAATATAACCATATTCTTATTGTGGTGGACGGCTTCTCAAAATGTGTCTGGTTATATCCGACCGAATAAACCGGGGTACAGGAGGTTATTGACCGACTTGAAAAGCAAGCTGCAGTGTTTGTCAATCCTAAATGGACAGTATCGGATAGAGGGTCCGCGTTCACTTCTCACCTTTTTAAGGAGTATTGCAATGGTGAAAATATACAGCACCTCTTACTCGCTAACGGAGTACCACGAGGCAACGGCCAGGTGAAGCGTATTCATAAAATAGTGTGCCCAATGCTCTCAAAACTATGTCAAACTGACTCAACCCACTGGTACCGCTATGTCGATAAAATACAGCAAACGATAAACAACACTGTTCCTCGAAGCACAAAAGTTACACCTTTCCGGGTCCTCACAGGATTAGGTTGCGGTTATAATGAACGCCGAGTCAGACAGGCAGGCAGACAGGCAATGTGAACAAGCGAGATAGATAGCTATCTGCATCTCGTTTTTTCACACAGATTTCAGCCTGCCTGTCTGCCTGCCTGTCTGAATCGCGTTCACTATAAACGCGGCCTTACACTTGCGCGTGGCTGAGTGCCCAGATTTACGTGAATTTTTAATTGACGCTGAGCATGAATAATTATACATGGAACGGGATATTTTAAGGGAAAAGGCACAAGAGAATATATATAGAATTCAGGCAGAAAATCGCAAAGCATTCAATAGTAAACGTAGAGTTGAGACTGACTATAATGCTAATGACTTGGTGGCAAGTAAAAGAACGTAATTTGGTACGAATTTGAAATTGAAGCCAAAATATTTTGGGCCATACCAAATCACACAAAAACTTAATCACGGCCGGTATAATGTTATTAAGATAGGGCAGATAGGAGGGCCCAAACCAAACAATTTCAGTAGCCGAATTCATGAGACCATGGGTTCTGGCATTCGGGTCGAATGAGCCATCAGGACGGCCGTTTGTGGGAATGACACAGGGACCGAGGACAATACTGAGTGGACTGACTTATTAATTTGGCATCACTGAAAAACTTAACGAACGGACGAAAAAAGGACGCCGGCTAAATTTTAACGACAGATACATAAAACAGACGACGACAGTTGGAGACGGGACCAGTGTTGCCGGAGTAAATTTATTTTTATATCCAAAATACAAAATAAAAATAGCCAAATTGTAAAAATAATAGCCAAAAGATTGATTAATTGTATTAGAAAAAAGAAACTAGTTTTTTGTACAACAAAGTACCGTTTTTTACTGGAAACAGATTTATTAACATGGTTGTTTTAAAATATTTTATAAAAAATTATATGTTAAAAATATAAGAGCATATTTTAAAAATATTAAGGGCATATATCCTTTAAATAGACAGACCTTTAATATAGAAGGACGTTACCTCATTTATTTTTAACTTGATAAAAGTAGAAAAAACTTTATAAAAATAAGGTTTGCATTTTCGGAAGTAAAGAAGTAAAAAAAGTATTAAATTTTTTTTTTTATCTTCGAACCAAGGATTTCAGGTGTCAAACCTATTCAGTCAAGTCTGCCATGGTTTAGAAATGGGAGATAGATAAGTAGGTGAGAAAGTGAAATCAAGTGAAACAAGTGAAGAACGTTTTATGTGTGGCGGAGTGCAACATCAACTTACTTTTCCATGCTGACTTGCTTAATTTTACTTTTGAAAACAAACCACAATTACTTTCAATGATCAAAATTATATACATTGTTGCTACTCTCATGTGACACATGAATATAGGTGTCAAATGTCAAATTGTTGGATATTCTTGCGCTCGGCTGCACGATTAGCATCACTGGCAGGTCGTGTTCAAATGAAGAGAGAATTCACCTCACGTGAATATTTAAAATCATTTCCCTGCAAACATTTGGAAGACGATTTGCAGAGAAGTGGATTTTGCGATGCACCAGTAATTCGCCCAAGTGTTTTTTGGGAAAATGCATCCCTTTTCAAATGCTCAAGCAATGAATGCGCTAGTCACGAAAATTTTCAAAATCTTCCTTCACTAATTTCAGCGATTGTTGGAAGATGGATTTTTGAAAAATGTTCAAAATCTGTCATGGGAATATGAAGCAGGCTCTGAAAAATCGTAAAATTAATTATAAAGTTGAACTAGTATAGTTTCGAAGCAACGTCACATTATATCGAAGCGAAATAAAACAAATTCACAAAAAAATTCATTGAAATCGGACAGAACAACGATGCTTTGGAACAAATTGCTGAGGACTCTTAAATGGACTTCGTTTGACACCCTTTTCGGCGAATTTCTTGTTACTCCTCTAGGCGGTTCATTGGTGAATCTTCCCGGCGAATCGGCCTTAGCAGCTTACAATAGAAGGCAATTGCTTGATCTTCCCAGCAATTCGTTGGGGATTCTCTGGCAATTGAAAATTTTATATGTCAAATAAAAAATTAATTTTAGCCGGAATGCAAAAACATAGCCGAGTAAAAAAAAATAGCCAAATGAAAAATAAAATCGCCAAATAGCCAAAACTCATCACGATCAAAAAAAAATAGCCACTTTTGGCTATAAATAGCCAAAACAGCAACACTGGACGGGACGTATAAGCGAACGGTTGAAAAAAACGCACTGACGTAAAAAAATAAGACACAAAAATGTAATTCAAATCTAAAATTGGACAATTAAATGTTATCAAAATAAAACTTTATTAAATGAAAATTAAACAAAAATGTAATTTAAACTAAAATTGGACAATTTAATGTTATCGAAATAAAACTTTATTAACTGAAAATTAAATAAATAAATGCAATTAAAATGAAACAAAACTGGTGTTTTTAATATTATCCTACATACATAGCTGATAAATAGTGAATTACATACGATAATGTTGCTCGAAAACGCTTTTCGTAGAAAAAAGGGTGTAGCTCCAAGAGCGATATCAAAACCTGGATTGATGGTGAGTTAAATAATGCTGTGTGCTTGGTGGGTCTACTACCACTAAACTTTCATCCATTATGATTTATTAGTGAAAAGATGCTGGCATTCATGCTGGCAACGGAAAAGGGGTTGTGCACCATCATGACAACGTTATAACATTAAAGATTTTGATTGGGAAGTTTTTGTTCATCCATCTTATACTCCTGACAGAGCACCGCAAGAACATTTTTTTCATCCGATCTCTCCAACACTCAATTACTGGGCTCAAAGAATAAAAATTTGGCTTAAGAGAGTACTGCTTAAAGCACATACATACGTCAGTTTTACAAAGATCAACTAAGAAGCTGATTCCGTTAATTCTATTTTAACGACTGATTTCAAAAATTCTTGAAGTAAAGTTAATCAAAATTGCACAAATTAAAACAAGGCATTTACAATTTTGTAAATAAAAAAAAAAGGAAAAACTAAAAATTCAAATTTTTTAATTTTTTTCAGTTTTTTCAAGTTTTATGTGCTAAGGTCACGTGTGAGGTCTTTGGGCCATAAAACTATTATTGGGTCTATAAGTACATTTTGTCGGTTTGCTAAGGAATGACGTTACTTGATTACTATTCCATCGTTCCAATATTCCGAACATGCGTTGGAAAGCTACTGTCATTGTGCGCATTTTTCAGGATGAGTCATTCATTAATTAAAAATATTAACAATATTTATTTTACTCAACTTTGTACTCAACTTTGTGCCTGAAAAAGAGTTTTTGCAGGGAGTTCTTCTGCATTACTTTAACCCTCACTTTGGCAATATTTCCATTTGTAAATATTTCAAATTTAAAAAAACCATAACTCCTTTATTTTTAATTCGATTTGGATATGGCTTCGACTCAGTGACTATATTTTGTTTTCTTGTGTATATGTGTTTATGTGTATATGTATTTCAAAAACTCCCAAACAAAACATATGAAAAAAACAACAAGTAAAGAAAGTCTAAAGTCTGTCTAGGCCGACTATGAAATACCCTAAACCCACTTTTCAAAAACAAAAAAATTTTTATTGTAAACGGGCGTCTCCTTGGGCGGATGAGCCTATATTTTATATGCATTTAAATGTTGATGAAAAATTTACACATACCAAGTTTTATTCCTATAGTTCACAGTTAATGCCTTTATTGTGCTTTCCCTATGGGAGGTGGGCGTGTTCATGGACGCATTTCTCCCAATTTTTGAACACACCTTAGTTTTGGTATAAAATGCATACATACCAAATTTAATTTCTCTATGACAAACATAGCCTTATTTATTGAGTTTTAAACTTTTTGGGTTGTATCGGAGGTAGGCGCGTCCGTAGGTGGATGACGTCCATTTTTCAAAACCATCATTGTCTTGTCATAAAAAACATATGTGCCAAATTTTAGCTCTGTAGGTTAAACAGAGGCTTATTTTTTGCGTTTTCAATATTTGGGTTGTATGGGAGGTGGGCGTGCCCGTGAGCGGATGACGTCCATTTTTCAAAGACATCTTTGTGTTGATATAAAACACATACACACCAAATTTTATTGTTGTAGGCTTATTATGAGCTGAGTTATGCAGTTTTCAATTTTTGCGTTGTATGGGAGGTAGGCGTGTCCGTGGGCGGATTCCAAAAATATTCAATAGTGCAGATCCTTGAGTGCATGTGACCATGTGTATCAAGTTTCATTCAATTATCTCTACTCCTTCTTCTTATCCTTCTGATCAGCGTCACCACGTGAGTCGAGCTATCCATGTCCGTCCGTCCGTCCGTCTGTCCGTATGTATGTTGTCCATATACACAGGATAAGAAGAAGAAATTGAGATAATTGGATGAAATTTGATACACATGGTCTGTATCAACACAAAGATGTCTTCGTAAAATGGATGTCATCCGCCAAAGGACACGCCCACCTCCCATACAACCGAAAAATTGAAAACTCAATAAATAAGCTCATAATTAACCTACAGAGATAAAATTTGGCACGTGTGTTTCTTATGGCAGAAAAAAAATGGTTAAGAAAAATGGACATCATCCGCCCACGGACACGCCTACCTCCCATACATCGCAAAAATTGAAAACCGCATAAGTAAGCTTATAATTAACCTACAACAATAAAATTTGGTGTGTATGTGTTTTGTATTAATACAAAAATGTCTTCGAAAAATGGAGATCATCCTATCACGGACACGCCCACCTCCCATGCAATCCAAAAATTTAAAACGCAATTAATAAGCCTCTGTTTAACCTACAGAGATAAAATTTGGCACGTGTGTTTCTTATAACAAAACAAATATGGTTTTTAAAAATTGACATCATCCGCCTATGGACACGCCTTCCTCCATATAATCCAAAAAGTTTAAAAGTCAATAAATAAGATTATGTTTGTCATAGAGAGATCAAATTTGGTATGTATGTATTTCATACAAAAACTGAGTTGTGGTGCACACGCCCACTTCGCATAGCGAAAGGCATTAACTGTGAGCTACAAGAATAAAACTTGTTATGTATTAATTTTTCATCAACATTTAAATGTACACTAAGGGAAAAATGTGTTAAAATTAAAAGAAATTGTGTTTATATCTAACGAATCTATTTTTGAAATAGAGCTTGAAACAAATTCATTAAAATTAAACACAATTGTTTTTAAAGTAAAAATCAAAACAAACGTTTTTGTTTTTAAAACAATGTTTTTGTTATGAAAAACAAATTTAAAACAAAAATTTTAAATTTTAAAACAAATATTTTAATGCATATATTTTTTATGCCATTTTTTTAGCTTTTCCGAGTTTTTAGCATCAGATTCACAACCAGCTATCCCGGGCCCCTCCGAATACCAAATGTTAACTACATTCGATGGAGTTTGCATTTGAAATATTTTTATATATCATTTTACTTTTTATTTTATGATATGTTGGATATTTTTCAAACTTATTCAAAAAATTCAAAAATTGACATTGTATTCAAATTTTTGTTTGTTTTTTCAAAGAAACAATAAGAGAAAATGAAAATTATGAAAGGAGTTTATAGGGAGTTGAAAATTAAACACACTTGTTTTAAATTTTGTTTTGTAGAAACGCAAAGGCGTTAAATTTCTATTTTAAAATTTTTTGTTTAATTTTAAAGCATGTTTTTTTTCTCAGTGTATATAAAATATAAGCTTCATCCGCCCAGGGACAAGTCCATTTTCAATAATATTTCTTTGTTTTTTTAAAAGTAAGTTTAGGGTATTTCATAGTGGGCCTAGACCGACTTAAGACTTTCCTTACTTGTTTATAGATGATTTTTGTTTGAGTTAAGCCTGAGTTAAGTATAACAAATATTTCTTTGAAATTTTTATAAAAAATCGCATTATAACAATTGAAAACATTGTTATTACATTTTGTGACTTAATGAGAAATATAAGTCATTTAAAAATTAATACAAGTGCTTTTTTATTAATTATTCAAATATGCACAAGTTACTTTAACTCAGCAATACTATTATCTGTTTTGTTTATTATGTTTTGTAAATTGCCGTTACTTTTGCAAAGCCTTCAATTAGTTGGTTTAATGGTTGTCTGCCAAGGGTGCAGCGGAGGAAAGTTTCCCCCGATGGCCTTAACAGAATGAAGCGTCAACGCGAGTAACGTTGTATGTTTTTTTGCGGTTAGAAGTTGTACTCTTCCAGATGTTTTAAATGAAAAACTGAAAAAAAGAAACAGTTTCGATAGTATCGTAAGTGTAGACGTAGAATTCCGTTCGATTGTTTTGTTAATTTTGCACGTATTTTTATTGATCTTCCAAAAATTAAAAAAAATAAATGAATAACACTCAATTATGGACTACTTATCGATGCCAAAACAAAGAAAAAGTTAAAAAGCAAGTATGATTAAATGAGCAAGCAATAAGAAACAAGCAAAATTTCAAATTTTTTCTATCATTTCGTTAAGTTTGATAGGTTGAGTTCATTGACTTAGTGGAAAAGAAGGCGAATCAAATGCACTTTCCATTGGTGCCACTTTCGTCTCTGCCCGATATATAGTTTGCAAGCTACAGTCAGTTTACCTACAAACTTCAAATTAAAATTAAGACCCATGTCTGAGCACATGTCCTTTCCTCACGTCTCTGTCTGATATTTAGTTTGCGAGCTACACTTTCGTCTCTGTTCGATGTATAGTTTGCGGACTACACTCGCTAGTGCTAGTGGGATGTGGAATCCAAATTAATTTGCATTAAAAACAAAAATTAAAATTTTACGCCATCTATTGGGTGAAAGCATAAAAAAAAATATGATCCAACTCGTTTTTTTCATAAGAGTTAAATCTAACCGGACACAGACCCATTTCGTAAAATTTGACAGATTGAGTTCATTGACTGAGTTGAAAAGAGGTTCATGATCTCTGGTTTCAAAAAAGTATGCTAGAACAGTAGTGCATACATAAACCCAATGCGAACTAATGCTTACAATGCTGCCAAAGCGAACCAATCAGTTCGTGCAAAACCAAAGCATACAAGCATAAACAACGAAAGAAAAACAAAGAAAGCAACAGGCACATAAGCAGCTGATGATTGATTTTTTTATATAAAAATATGCATTTTTCTTCTTATATTTTACTATTTTGTGACTTTTATATAATAGTGACAAAATCCAAAGTTAGATATTCATTCAGCGCAGGATATATCTGATAGTTTAGTATACATATTATCTTTGAACGAAGAGTATTAAAGGCTGTAGGTATACCCTAAAGTATTCGCCAAAAAAGTTGCCTAATGACCTTGAAAAAATCTGTTAAAACGACTTCATACAAACCGCACTGTAAGACGTAGTTCTACGTCAAAAACATTTTTAAAATTTATGTCAAATTTAAAAAAAACCTTGTGTACTTAAAATATAAACTTTGTTTAAATTAATAAAATGCGTTCCAAATGTTATTTTTCTTGCCCATATGTAACACTTTTTATAGCGTTGAATTAGTATGGGAATCACTATATAGGAAGTAGACGTATACGTTAAAGGATTACGCCAAGTTTTTGTACACGTCTTAATGTTAAGTCAATATACATACCAAATTGTATCCATGTAACTCAAGTATAATGCCTGTTTATAGAGTTATACTATTGTGGGTTGTATTTGAGGTGGTCGTAACTGTGGGCGGATCACGCCCATTTTTTTTATACTTTAGTTTTGATGTGACATATAAACATACAAAATTTTATCGCTGTAGCTCAAATATATGCCTCTTTATAGAGTTTCACTTTTGTGGGTTGTATGGGAGGTGGGCGAAGGGCTTGGTCGATTTTGATAAAATGATACATGCCAAACATCGTTACACAGTGTGGGGCGTGGTTAACTCCAATGATGGAAATACAAGCCGCAGATTTTTCGCGGACTCGAATTTGGCAGCAACCATTTTTTCAGTAATAATAATTGTTGTAATAATACTTTCTTTAAGGACATTTTAACAGGAATTATAATTTAAACAAAAAAAATATAGGCTCACACAGTATTATTTTTTTTTGTTAAAAATGATTTTAAAATCAAAAATTGCGGATTTATCCACAATGTTCTGATTCGACCACAGAAAAATTATATTTTTCACTACAATTTCTACTAGTAAGAAATATATATCGTTGGAAAGTTCATGAAAATATCTTTCTAAAACGTCTTTGAAGAATGTTCTGTGTCAAAAACTTTCGTTGCTAAAGCATTTTTAGTGAAACAATCTCCTATAACCTAAAAATTAACCCATAGCTGCCCAGGGGGTCAATATAGACCCCCACTTGCAGTACATTTTTTGCTTGTTTTTGCATTCCCTATGGTTTAAAATCATAAAATAATTTTTTCCAACTATATTGTTTTGGATACTCCACTGTGCGACGTTACGAAGTTCACTACAATTTTAGGAGTTCTCAAGGCTCAAGGCAGCATACCGCGAATATTTCTTTACAAAACATGGAAGCGGTTTTATGTGGACAGTTTATCTCACAATAAAATTTCAAGTTTTTATTTGCTGGTGTACTACCTTTTTGCATATTATAAGAAGGTATTAAAAATTTGTAAATCCTTATCCAGCTTTTGGATGACAAAAAAATCATGATATCTCTGTGGACAAGGAATAACAACGATAATCATTTTTCAGGTTTTCAAGAGAGCATTTTAATGATTAAAATCGGTACACAAAGAAAAAAGAAAGTCTTGACTTGCTGTTTAGATTTGATGGCTTCACACACTTAATTTCCATTTTAACAGGTTCAATCATAAAAATTTGCGTACTAGTGTATTTTTTTGGTAGTAATGCAATGAAAATAATAACATAAATTTGTCCTAATTCGACTTCTTACATTCTTTTATTTCAAATAAAAAGAAAAATTAGAAAAATAAGAAAAGCATAAATCGTAACTTCTTAGGGGGAATGGTTATGAAATAACTGACAAGAGTCATAAATAACTTTATTAATAGAAAACAATATTGGCGTCATATTGCTGAAGAATATTAATAAGAAAAAATTGCATATTGAAATTCATGCCAAGAAACGAATTTATGTATTTTTATGCAGGAAATATTAATTTCAAATTCATCTCTTCTCGCTCGACTTTATCCAATTGATTGTCCGCTAACACCACTGTTAAATATGAAAAATGGTAAATTTGTGAGAGGTCAAGTTGTATTCAGCTATGCCAGCCACTGAGTGTCAGACAAATTTGATTAATTGTACAAACAATAAATTTGATTGATTGAAATTTCAATTTATGAAATCAATCAGGATTTTAATTAATCAGCATGTTTAATTAATCGTTTAATCAAACAAAGCTTTTCACAAAAAAAACAAAGAAGAAATGAAAAGCAGCATCATAAATTTAATCGATTTGAGCACAAAACGCTAAATATAAAGTTATCGAAATATTTTTAATATGCATGACATTGAGAGTAAAAATAAAGACAGAAACAGATAACTGCAACGAATAAACAGAAAATATAAAAATTCAAGTTAAATAAACGGTTTTGTTCACATTTTGTGGTGCAACAAAAAGGGGAGAAATAATGGGGTGGTATGGAAAAAATGAATTGTTCGTTGAAACAAATGAAGGTGCCGGCCACTTCGACGCCATCTTGCTGGCATGACTAATAAACACACAGACACACAGAAGCAGACACACGGACAATCGTATTAATAACAATGCTGCCAACATGGCTTTGTTTTCTGCTTCTTTTGCTATTTTTTTTTTTTAAAACCTATTTTTTTAAGCCTGTGACTTGTATTCAGAAAAATTTACATTTTTTATTGTTTTGCGCTCATTATCATTTTTGCTACTATTTCGTTTTGCTGCTGTTCTAACATATCTACATTTTAATGAGAGTTGTAAAAATGTTTGCATATGCATGCTTTTGGTTTTTTGTTCATGGTTCTATTTTTTTTGTTTAATATCTGAATTCATTCTACGAATACACACCTCATTGCGTACGTAATGGTCCCGTTCCTGTAGATTCTAAGTGCAAAATGCATGGGTATGATGGGATCCTTAAAGTCGCCGTGCATTATAAAGTAGGTGTCTGGCGTCCAGATGTTGTCATGGTGATGTAGTGCATTTAGATAGTCGTACTGAGATTTATTGCCGTACTGCAACCGTGGATCGTTCCACTGTTGGTTGAGCAGAAATTCCACCTCGTATTTCTAGAAAAAAAAAACACATAATATCAAAATTTATGATAAGCATAACAGGTAACAAATTAAAAAAAAAAAAAATAAACTAGGTCATGCAATGAAACTTACCAAGCTGGACTCATCCGGCGATGCTAAGCTTAGAAGTAAAACATTTACATTTACAGTTAGAGTGCCTGAAAAGATATACAAAATTACAACAAAGTTGAGCCACATTAAATTAAAGTTACAACAAAAACCAACAAAAATTCGAGCAACATGAAAAGTAAACATTTCTTTAAAGTAGCCGTGGATTGTCAAAAAGAATTACAAAGACAAAGAAGTAATAGTAGAAGTAGAGTATATAAGAAGAAGAAGAAGTACAACATCGATTAATAAAGAAAAACCAGAGAAAAACTGAAAAAAGTGCCGGCAAAAATGAAAACAATTTACTATTTATAAAATAAACGGAATGACAACAGAAGTAACAGCAAGAAAGCTAAAAAGGTAGAAAATAACAAACCGCGATTGTGAGATCTCGTTGAGGATTTGTCTATTGCCATATCCGGTGATGACAATCCACAGCAAAAGTCTTCATCTGAAAATAGTATGAAAGAACCATGAAAGTGACACTGAAAGCAGCATATCTAAAGTGCAGCATCATTTAATTTGCTTAAAATGGTGCTTCTGTGTGTGTGTGTGTGTGTATATAGCTTAAAGTTCATTGCAAATTAAGAGCTAATAAAACGAAAATGTTTACTGTGTGCTGAGCTTTCAGTTTTATTTTATGTCTCAAGTTGCTTGAGTGTATTAACTTTTATTGTTTAAGATTTCTGTTTTTGATTGTTTGAATATAAAAATGGTCAAAATTTGTCAAAATTAAAAGTCACATGAGACATAAACGAGGTAGACTCATCTTAAACTGGCTGCTCAAATATGAAATTTTACAAAAACAAAGCCGCAAGTGATATAAACCTAAAACAAGAAAAGCAATAACAAGGATTAGAAAAACTTATATTCGAACAGCTGATTTGACATCCAGCTTAATTTTCTGCAATACACGAGTCTACTTTGTTATTCTACCATTGATGATCTAAGGTGCTTGAGTGAAAAGGTTGAATAACAAGTGAAGAATTTGAATTTAATTTTTTGAATTTAATTTAAACATAACGACAGCATAGCATGGCACCGACTCACCAAACGTTGCTACATTTTTTAAGAAAGTCTTATTAGTAAAGACAGAGGAAAGAATCTTATATATTAATACGTGAACATTAAAGTTTGTCGTACGCTTCTTTGGTATTAATTAAAACTCAAAATAAATGAAACTTATATCATTCGAAAAGTTATGTTGCCCAGATGTGCAGAATGTATATATAAATGATATATCTGATAGAGGGGTTCCCAACCTTCTAAGAGAGAAATTCAATTTTTGAGAAAAAACCGGCTCTTTGATTAATATGAAATTGGGGGAGAGTTTTTAAGTTGGTCGAATTTGAATTTTTTTTTAAAGTAACAATTTCTTAAAAAAATTTAGTTTTATCCATTCGTCAATTTTAAAATTTGAAAAAAAATGTGTTTTGAATTCAAAAATTTGACTTTCCATGTAAATATCTTGGTCGATTTTAAACGGTTTTTCAATTTTTCTAATTTTTTCTAAAAGTTTGTTAAATTTTCTTTCAAATGTGATAAAAATTATAGCAAAGTTCTACCCAAAAGTATTTTTAATGAATTTCCTTAATATTGTCGTTAGTTATTTAGCGTGTGAATCAACCAAATGCCAAGAGAGAGAAAAAAAACTGTCTCAAATTGAATGTTCTAAATTGGGAAGCCAATATCTCCGTCATCTGTGAATAGATTTTATTTATTTCTTTTTTGTATTTAAGTCTTATCAGTTAACTTAAAAAGCTTTTTAAAATAATACCTCTTTTTGGTTTGTTTATATTTAAATTATTCCTTTTAAAAAAAGACCATAAAATTTGATTTATTCTTAAAATATGGGGTAAAAATGTTTTTTATTGTAAAAAAAAACAAAAACTCAAAATTGCATTTTTGATTTTCTTTCAAAGTCTATACCAAATTTTAGGTGAATTTAATTTGTCTTGCCACTAAATTAATAAACTGTCCATGCCATCAAAAAATTAAGGCTACCCCCTATGATTTTTTTGACAAAATTAAATTTTTTTAAAATGTTGTTTTTCTGTTTTTGAACAAAATAATAAAATAAAAAAAAAGTTTTTTGAAGAAAATAGCTTTATATCTCCAATAAATTAAGAGTTATAGCCTCGAACTTATTTTAATCATCTCGAATATAATTATAAATAAGCAATCAATAAATTGGTCCAATTTCGACCACAGGCGATACTAGTAATTATAAATAAGTAATCAATAAATTGGTCGAATTTCGACCCCAGGCGATACTAGTTATGAATAAATACTAGAATACTACATATTAATAATTGTTAAGCGCATGAAAGAGGAAGAGTCAATCTAATATAGAAAATCTGTACGTAAGGTTAGATTGACATGATTGAGATACTTAGGAAGCAAAATGTTAATTTTGAAACCTTATGTTGTCCGTCTCATTCTTTTATGAACCAGTTTATGGATCTTATGAATCTCTTCATCTAATTTGGTACTCTTTCCGAGATATATATACTGCCGCTAGAAAGAGAATTAAAGATTGACCAGGGTGTATGGTCTCCTACTGTTTAAGGTTGCGTTATAGCAGTGCATGTTCCTTACGCTTTCTTCTACTTGACATGTTTGCAAATTCTGCATAACCATTGGCTTCAAAACCTAAACGAAGGGCAACCAACGAGATGTTCGAAAAATCTTCATAAAAGATCGGCTCGTCATCATTATTACCAAAAGGTTTGAATAAATGATTCTTCTCTTACTTGCCTTTCAAGTTAAGAGCTGTCAGTGAATATATTCATAGCTCCATGTTTGTTTTAAGGTCTGTTATTTCACGGAGAGAAATTTGAGCTGAAAACAAACCCCTACCAATTAATTTTGGGAGTGATTCTCAGTTTAGTCATTATATTCTTTATATCAAGCCCTAATGTGTTTATTTATCAAAAAATCAACACGCCCATTTGTGCATAATGTATGTGATTTTTGAATAATTTTCAAAAAAATTAATATGCTCACTTGTGCCCAACTTATGACATTTTGGTATTGTTTATCAAATACAAACAAGTAAAGAAAGTCTAAAGTCAGTCAAGTAGCCCAACATTGAAATACCCTGATTGAAAATGAGCGTGTCCGTGGGTGATTGAAGTCTATATATTATATACATTTCAATTTTAATGAAAAATTAACACATACTAAGTTTTATTCCTGAAGCTAATATGCTAATGATGTTAAAGTGTTTTCGCTATTTTAGATCATATGAGAGGTGGGCGTGTTCATAGACGGATGACGTCCATTTTTTAATTTCATCTTTGGTTTGCTACAAAAAATTTATACCAAATTTTATCTCTGTAGGTTAAACATAAGCTTATTTATAGAGTCTTCAATTTTAGGGTTGTATTGGAGGTGTCCGTTGGCGGATGACATTAATTTTTTAAAGACATCTTTGTCTTTACATTAAGCACATACATACCAAATTTAATTTTGAAGGTAAGTTATGAGCTTTTTTTTGCATTTTTCGATTTTTGGGTTGCATGGGAGGTAGGCGTGTTCGTGGACGGATGACGTCCATTTTTCAAAAACATTTATGATGATATTAAAATCAAAAGTATTAAATTTTATCTTTGTAGGCTTAACTGAAGCTTGTTTATTGAGCTTTCATTTTTTGGAGTGTATGGGAGGTGGGCGTGTCCGTGAGTGGATGACACCCATTTTCCGAAGACATCATTGTGTTGATATAGAACACATGTGCACCAAATTTGATTGTTGTAGGTTAATTGTGAATGGTGACCGTGGCATGCAGGTTAAGAGTGTGGCTTAGCATGCTCAGAGCCCGAGTTCGATCAACAGTCGCGGCGAAAAGTTTTTTCAATAAAAAAATTTTTCTGATTGGCAACCACCTCTCTGCAGGCAATGGCAAACTTCAGAGAGTTAATAATGCCAAGCTTCTTGAGAATATGAACTTTAGCCGTTCGGAATAAGTATAGAACATGTAGGTCTAGTTTTCGGTCAATAATGTACAAACATTTAATAACACATACAACACAATTGATAATAATAAGCTCGGTCAAAGTCCTTTCAAGGGCTGAAATGGCCAATTTGTTTTTTTTTTTTAGGTTAATTGTTAACTTGTTTATACAGTTTTCAATTTTTACGTTGTATTGGGGCAAGGAGTGTCGTGGGCGGATTAAAAAAAAATATATATATATTAATATCAATAGTGCAGAGTCTTGGGTCCATGTGACCATGTGTTCCAAGTTTCATGCAATTATGTCAACTCCTTTTTCTTATCCCGTGTTTACGGACAACACACAGACGGATGGACGGACGGACATAAATAACTCGACTCACGAGGTTACGCTGATCAAGAATATATATACTTTTCTATACCGGATTCGCTTCGTTCCATGCGGTACAAACGTTTGCACAAAGTTAATATACCCTGACCTTTCAGGTTTAGGGTATAAAAATACGATACGATGACAAGCAAACTACAAATTGAATTTTCATTGTCCAAATTAGATATACATGCACGAAAATATAATTTCTTAATTTATTGTCTGATATTTTATACCAACAGGAACAAAAACCAACTGAGAATTACGTCGTTTGTATGCTAATTTTTTGATGCGCAACAACAACAAAATTATTTTTTTAAACAAACCCAAGATTACACTTATTTATGAACGTGAATAGAATGTTTTGAGCTGCTTTTAGTAACGAATGCTTTGAGCTTGATTTTAGCCCTTTTTTATCTCTCCTTGTTCATACCGGTCGTGAAGGTATGCTCAAGAGCCAAATAGACTGCACGGACTGTCGGTCAGACAGATGTTTTTTCTTGTCATTGCGGCGACCATAAACTACGCAGACTTCATGCACGCAGACTTGATTTTTTAATACAGGTTTTTAACTTCAAATTCAACCTTTTCCATTTCAAATTAAACTTTTTCCAAATCAAATTAAACTTTTCCATTTCAAATAAAACTTTTTCCATTTCAAATAAAACGTTTTCCATTTCAAATTAAACTTTTTCCATTTCAAAAAAACTTTTTCCATTTCAAATTAAACCTTAGCCAAGAAAAATATTTATTTTAGATTTTTATTGAATTATTAATATGTAATCGACAAGTATTACATATTTCTTGTGTAAATAGCTGTTTGAATAAAATATATTAATACTAATATCACTAGTTTGAACTAGAGGAATCCCATCGAAGAAGTTTTTTCAAAAGTCAAGTTATTTGCGAGAAATCCTGATGCACACGCTGATTTAAGCAACATTATCAAGGAATCTATAACGACGGTTACCTCCACAGATTGTTATAATAATTACACGCATATGTACATTCAACTATCTTCAGCTGCTGCAGGGGTACCCTTGTAAATATTTACTTTAATAATTTATATATTTACTTAAAATTTTGAACTTATCTTTAATTTTGTTTTTTGTTGATATTTCTTGTAAAAATTTTAAAAATTAAAACAAAACATTAAAAAAAACTCATCTTAAAATTTAATTTATTACGCTATCATTTCTTTGGAGATTTTTTACAAAACATTATATATTGAAGTGTGGTGAAGTGAAAGGAAAAGTTCTAAAAAGTCAAAGTGTTAGTGATAAACGTGGGTTGGATATTGTATTACAGAGTTTTTTTTTTGTGTTTAACAAATGTTACTTTGGTAACGATTTCTATTAAAAATGTAGTAACAGATGCCAGTGTAAACTAGTGATATTAGTTTTAATATATTTTATTCAATATATTATAATATTTACACAAGAAATATGTAATACTTTTCGATTACATGTTAATAATTCATTAAAAATCTTAAATAAATCTTTTTCTTGGCTGTGGTTTAATTTAAAAAAGTTTAATTTGAAATGGAAAAAGTTTAATTTGAAATGGAAAAAGTTTTTTTTTTAAATGAAAAAAGTTTAATTTGAAATGGAGAAAGTTTTATTTGAAATGGAAAAATTTTTTTTTGAAATGGAAAAGTTTAATTTGATTTGGAAAAAGTTTAATTTGAAATGGAATTGGTTGAATTTGAAGTTAAAAACCTGTACACTTTTGTTACGCGATGAGTACGGACAGTGATGCTTTATGATTTCTTTCTTTATTTTCATCACTAATACTTCATATTCATTGTTTTTAATATTTTTTCAGAATGTTTCCTTCTTTCAATCATCCAAAGTGACGGCAGAGGTTTGAAAAGCTCTATAAATTCAGCTAAATTTTTCCTTTCTTTCCCTGTAACACGTCTTTACACAACAAACGTTTCGCATGTCTGTGAGGTTTCACCATACACTACACAGACGGTCCGTCAAACACAAACGAAGATCAAAACATTTTAATTTTTGTCAGACATCTGAACAGAACTTCGAATTGCCAAATACACTATTAGATCGTCGCAACAACCACGGGTTCTGTGTAGTCTATTTGGCTCTGTACATCGTCTTGCAATTTTTATTAAAATGTTACCTGAGGTGGCCTCGGTAGTCGAGTGGTAAGCGCACTTGACTGTCAACTCAGAAGTTCCGGTTTCGAATCTTGGTCCGGCTTTAGTCCTACGCTTTAACCTTTTCTTAATTCTTTCCTCATTTTTAGTCAACTGAAACTACTTTGGAAGTTGTAGTTGGTGGTAGAAATGTTTTTGGAATTAGAACACTTATTTCAGTTTCAAATTAGCATGTTGATGTACCGCTCCGCCACACATAAAACATTCTACACTTGTTTCTCTTTATTTCTCTTTCTCTCCTGCTTATGTATCACCCCATTTCCAAACCAACCAGACTTGACTGAATAGGTTTGACACCTGAACTCCTTGGTTTAAGGCAAAAAATAAAAATTGGATTCGTCAGCACTTTAACAAGAAAGCTCAGAGAAAAGATTCCCCTCTTTCTTGCTTTTTGAGCTAAGAGCCATTAGTAAATATATTTATAGCTCCATGTTTAATTTGTAAGTGATACCAAAAATAAAATTATGGTTGAAATCATACTATTGTTTACACATAACGATTGCCTCAACTATAAGTTGCAGCTAAAATTTTGGGGTTCTATTAAACATTATAAATATGAATATTATGACAGAGACTAAGTATATTTGTCTTTTAGTCTCTATCATAATATTAATACTGTATATTTAATATTGGTAATATTTGACTCTGTATTATTTGTTGCAATCATTCTATTTTCGTCCCAATAAGAAAAATATGATTGTTTCAATAATAGTCAGGTTCAATAATAGTCAGGTTCCTAAAAAAAAAAAAATACTTTATCTACACATAGTTGGTATAATCATTAAACCAATGTGTTTAAGAACATGGTACTAACTATAATTTTTTTCCAACAAACAATCGTTTTTTTTTTAGTAACAGTCATAGCCGAATCATACTATGATTATCATATATCATGCTGGTTGCAACTTTGTTTTTTCTCTGCATGCACCGGTTGTGAAGGGGGCGCCTGAGTCAGAATTGGATCGTAGTTTGGTGGCTGAGGCCTGTATTATCGTGTGTTCTCTGCATCTGCCCGTTCTCATGATATTATCGCCTTGACCAAGGCTAGGTCGGTGTTGTACTATAAATAAGTGAGTCAGAGAAAAGTGTATTTATCTATGTCCGACCGTTCGTCCGTTTGTGTGGTGTCCGTTAATATAGGCTAAGAAGAAGGATTTGAGATAATTGCAGGAAACTTGGAACACATGTGCACATGAACTCAAGCATCTGTTCATTTCAATATTTTTGGAATTCTCCCACGGATACGCGTATCTCCTATACGACCACAAAATTAAAATAATTTTATAGAAGCTTGCATTTAAGCTACAGAAATAAAATTTAAGTGTTGCATTAAAATAAGGTTATGTCAGTTTTGTTTGTGAATTTCTTCTTACTCTTTGGTTGCATGCAGTATTTTCTTGTATCCCAGATATAGCGTTGCTCGACCTTCTCAAATATCATCAAAAACATTATTTTAGCATATACTGGGGTACAAGAAAATACTGCAAGCACTCAATAATGTGAGAGAAGAGTATCTTATGGTTGACTGGGACGAATATTTAATGGAACCACCGTGTATCTGTTTGTTAGTGCAAGAAACCATAGAAGACTTGGTAGAGCTATTTCTGGTGAAATGATGGACGACATCGAAATTCGAAATATACCTTGCTACAGTCAAAACACTGTACAGCGTGTTAAGCTCGTTATGAAAGCGTCAGTGGCTGCTGTTTCTGCAGAATGAAGTAAAGGAATAATAATGGAGGGCCGCTAAAAGGCCAAAACTCGAAACACTTTTGCATTAACCAAAAAAAAAAAATTAACAAAAAAAAAAGAAATAAAAGTGTAATAATACTTTCATAGTTATAAAAGACAAAGTCTTAAAAAAAAAATAAGTAACAAAATACATTCACTTTGAAAAAAATGTTTTTTTTCGTAAGATTTTTTGTCAATTGGGATGAAAATTTGCAGTTCTATGTTTTTTTATAAAAATAATTGATTGAAAAACTTGATTTTCTTGGCTTGGTCTCAATTACTTAACTACAAAAAATGATAAAGTAAAAAATTAAAATAAAATAAAATTGGGATCAGATTTTCGATACTTTCTAATATGCAGCAGCCAAATTCTTCAAATATTAGGAATAAATCTCTCCCTTTTGGTTCCGCTGGTTCTATATGAAATCTACGGGGTCCATAGCATCTCGTGGATGACGGAGAAAGTGTGCTCTAAGAAGACTGCCAGGCGGAGACGCGCAAATGGATCTATATTCATCGTAAATTGGAAACTACGTCACTTTGTTTCCCGGTTCACAAAGGCTGGCAACAATCTGTATCTAGGCGAAATTTTTCCACATAAGCCTAAATATTGCGCTTAGCCCGACAAGCGCGACCCCCCATCACTGCCTGGCTCAAGATGTGAAAATAGTCCCCAGCGATTTAGACGCGAAGGTCAGAAAGGAAGGCATTTTTGGCTCCACTCTATCCACATGTTCTACATACATGGTTCCACAAGGCTCCACGTTGCAGCAACAGATTCATGTTCCTCTATATTCACAAGGCCTCCTGGCTGTCCCCGGATCAAAAAACGCGAAACTAAATTGATCATGTTGTGATCGACGAAAGACACGCTTCAACTATCTAACCGTGGCATGCGGGTTAAGTGTGTGGCTTAGCATGCTCGGAGCCCAAGTTCGATCCCTAGTCGCGGAGAAAAGTTTTTTCAATAAACAAATTTTTCTGATCGGTCAACACCTCTCCGCAGGCAATGGCAAACCTCAGAGAGTAAATAATGCCATATAAAGCTTCTTGAGAACATGAATTTTAGCCGTTCGGAGTCGGCAGAAAACATGTAGGTCAAGTTCTCGGGCAATTGTGTGCAAACATTCAATAATACACAATTGATCAACTCTCAATAACACACAAATGATCAACACAATTGATCATAAGAAGCTCGGTCAAAGTCGTTTTAAGGGCTGAAATGGCCAATTTGTTTTTTGTTTGTTTTGTGTTAGCCATAAGGAATTTTTCTGGAAAGATTTTAATCTCTATTACCAGCGACTGTTCTTGTCAAAAATTGAGTGCAATTGAGTTACTGCTCTTTAAAGGATATCTAAAAATATTCAACCATTTGTTAACCACAACAATTTTTTTTGTCTTAAGTTTTCGTTCTTCTTGTTTAAAGTAGATAATAACAGCTATTGTTCGTTTGTGTGAGTACTTAAGTGACGCACTCACACTTTTACACATTGTCTGTTATTTACGGTTGTTAGTTGCACTTTTGAGTGCATGTGCACAGACAAGTACACACAAACAAATGCTATAAATGTGTTTGTTTCAATTAAATGCGCTGTTTGAGCCATGTGTTAATGGTCATGTATGTATGTGTGTGAGTGTGTCTGTATGGCTAAGATGTTCATTAGTTTTTATGCCACACAACTTTGTGTCCTCATTGCAGCTTCCGGTCTATTTGCCACAACTGCGTCCTAACTAACTTGTGTGAGTATGATTATGTGTGTGTGATTATATGTTTGTCTGCGCGTGTAAATGTGACTTGTATTGCTTTCTTTAAGTTGTTCTTGTACACATCTTAACGGTAGAAGAGGTCGTTTTGTTGTTGTAATTGTAGTAATTGCTCTTGTTGTTGCAATGCATTTGTGAAATTAAAGAAGCTCTTTTATTGCTATTAAACTGTAAAATATACAAATAAAAATACAAATACAAATACAAATAAAAATAAGAACTACGCTCCAAGCTAGAGCCGCTGGATACTTTGAGAGTTGGGGGCAACACTTACCATTAACGGGCGGCAGCAGCCTCTTGTCGTAGCGCTTCTTCTCCAGCAGCAGATCCAGTATCTCTTTATCTGAACTTGATTCGTCGAATCTGCAAGCACAGGATGAGGAAACAGAAAAAGAAAAAGAAGAAGAAGAAGAGAGAAACGCACAAAATATATGCATAAAAATTAAAAGCGAAAAACAGGAAAAACACATTTGTTTTTGTTAATTAACTTTGAAAAACAAGTAATCACAAAAAAAAAAAATATGAATTTCAAAGCGCCTAACAGTATGCTATAGTATATTTTCATTAGGTACTGTTTCTTTCTTATTTGTTTTTTTTTTTATTAATGCACTGCGAAAAAACGCTTTGTATGAAATGCTTTTTGTGTGTCTAACCCTGAAGTTATAAAAGTTTCTTGTTTTTTGGTTTTGTTTTAAATGCAAGAATATATTTAATAATTAACAACAAACTGTATGAATTTATATCAAAACAAAATAAAAAAAAATAACGCTGCTTTTTATATAAAGCCTGTGTATAAAAAATAATCAAAAAAATATAATAAATTTTGGCTCACGTAAAAACAACCATTTGTTTTTTTTTTTTTTTTTTGTTTTAACTTGGCAACACGATGCTGTCAGTTTTTGTTGCTGCTGTCTGAGAAATATTAACAGCAGCTCTTATATTACGCGAAAACGAGCTTGAAATATGACAAAAACAAAAACATATCCATATCAAAGTTAAGCTTATTTTATACATATTTACATAAAAGTTAAATAGATTGTATAATAAAACAAAATGCTTTTTATGCCTGGTTAAAAGAGTGACGTGTATGTGACAGATAAGAATTTTCTTCCATATTTAAGTGTTCGGTACTTTAGCGTCCTTTTATGATTGTAAGTTTAAATCATAACTTTGTGTAGGTATGTAAATCAGATATTAAACGAAAAATTTAAACTATGGCAAGCTACGAGATTTTTAACTTATTATCTTTATATATGTATGGGTATCTCTTTTCATAAAAAAAGGATTTTCTCTGAAGTTTCGGTTATCTTTGAGGTTGTGATAGCATATCATATTTAAGTGTCACCCTCTACAGATTTATATATTTAAGGTTTCTGTAGAAATTTCTACTGAAAGCACAAAGTTTTTCTTTGAAGACACAACTAAGCTCTTAAAGAGTCGAATTACTTTATTAAATGAATAATATTTCAGCAAAGCTTAGTTATAGTTGATAAGTCATTCTAAGACATATCAAAATTACAGACTTTGGGCAACGGATGCTGGCAGAAGAGACAAAACTAGCTGTACGTTTATCGGCAAATTAAAATTTATTATTTATTAAATTACAATTTTGAACAAAAATATGTCTACTGTATACTTCTAAAGAGGAAAAAAATAATAAGATTTAAATAAGATACTGTAAAAAGTCAATCATCTATTTAATACAGTTCCTTAAAGTATACAACGCACATTTTTTTCAGATAAAACATTGCGTAAATATTATCAGTAGATGTAACCCTACTAAAGGAAGGTTAACTTTCTTTTAAATTTTACATATTTTCTCTACTGAAGCAAACTGTAGACAAATAAATCATGTCAAAGTGACTTGTATTAAAATTTTACAAGAAAAGTTTTCATAGAATATTGTTGCTACCCTCCACGATTACTACTGAGAGTATTTCTTAAAAGGTTTGTAAAGGATCAC
Source organism: Tetanocera ferruginea (assembly GCA_958299015.1). Taxonomy (NCBI): domain Eukaryota; kingdom Metazoa; phylum Arthropoda; class Insecta; order Diptera; family Sciomyzidae; genus Tetanocera; species Tetanocera ferruginea. The sequence goes on along the minus strand of OY282644.1, from coordinate 34,356,944 downwards.
CCACCTCTACGTGAAGAGTCACCTTGACGCCGTATAGGGCTTAGGTTGTAAGGACGCATGGGGCCTTGAAGACTGGAGCTTTGGCTCCTGGCAGGCTCACCTATGTCACACAGGTCATTGAGAAGCAATGAACTAAGAGCTATCCTAGACTCACTAATCCAAGGTGTTTTGCGTTTCCATACCTATTTGATCTAATACCTGGCCGCCTCTAAAAATAACTGCGGCTTTATTGCGGCATTGGGATCATGTTGCGGTGGACATATTTCCTCCTCCATTATATTGCTGATCATACTGTTAGACTCTGAACCAAGTCTTAGGCTGGATCGGGGCTCAAAGTGAATTGACTACAAAGACAGCGAATGCAATTGTGAACCCGTTTGAGGATAGGTCTCAGAGCAAATCATTTAAACTATCATCGTTCTACGTAAATGGATGACCACCCGAATCAGTATGAGTGCACAAAACAAAAAAACGACAAGACACAAGACGGGAAAAATCCCAATGAGATGCAGCTTTCAGCAGTATTAGACACGCGGTCTTAAGCCGCACAACCTGGCCAACAGCTTAAAGACATGCGGACCTTAAACGCTCCTTGCTGAAAATCACCCACCAAGATTGCAACGGAAACTGTTTGTTTTCCTGGCTACAAAGGTGGGCTCCAGTGGAAGAAGCCAGCCACAGGTAAAAGTACGCCACTCACCAAAAAGACTGGAAAATTTACTCGGGAAGCAGCATTCTGCCTGAAAGATAGAGGAAGTTAGGAGTCGAAATGGCTACTATCTTCATTTCCATGACCAAGGAGTTCCCGGCTGGTCCACGTGAAGCTAATAGAGCCTCGGTAGTTTAATAGTTAGCGTACTTAACGCTCGGGTCAATCCCGGGTTTGAATCCCGGTCTAGCCATGGTCCTACACGCTTACCCTTCTTTAGTTTATTCCTCATTTAATATCAACTGAAATTAAAAATTCATCAATATTAACGACTTTTAAAGTTGTAGTTGGTGGTAGGGATTTTTGTGGAATAAGATTTCTTGTTCACTCAAATTGACTGAGGTAAGGATACGCACTTGCCTGAGATTCAAATTCGCATGTTGATATAGCACTCCGCCACACATACAACATTCTACACTTCCCTGCAAACATTTTTAATCTCCTGAGAATCTCCAGCGAATCGCTTGGAAGATGAAACGATCGCCGGTGAGCTCTTCTGAGAGTCTTCCGGGAATCGCCGAATGTAAGCAGCTGAGGCCATAAAAGCGATTCGCCAGGAAGATTCGCCGGCGAATCGCCAAGAGGAGTCTTAAGCAATTTGCCTGGAAGATTCGCCGACGAATTGCCGAGAGGAGTGTTAAGCGGTTCGCCTGGAAGATTCACGAACTATTCGCCGAGAGGAGTCTTAAGTGATTCGCCGGGAAGATTCGCCAACGAATCGGCAGAAGGGGTTTTTGTTTGTTTCAGAGCATCGTTGTTGAATGTAACAAGTTGTTGCAAGTTTGAACTAGCGGGCTCTTCAGACGTTGTGTTATCCCAGTTTCATGAAGTTTTTTAAAAGTTAAATTCTTTGATTAATTTAAACTATTTTTCAGAGCCTGCTTCATATTACAGGGGGAGATAAGGGGGCGATCTTCACATGGCAACGTGTCTGACTGACTCAACTTGGCGAGGCCAGCATTATCCATGTCGAAATCGTCTCAAGTCGACTCAAACCTCCGCGTGGTGTCTCCTGGAAACGTCAAAGAACTATCTCTCGATTAACTTTGGCGGCGAATCTTAGCGGCGGGCTTCCTTTGGCCATCAAAGGTTGTGCGTTGGGTTTGAAGGCCACCATGTAATAAAACCATTTCAATGAAAAGTTTAAGAATAAATAAAAGAATCTGATGACGACTACCGCAAACGAAAAACTGATAATGATTTACGGATATGCACCTGGAATGTCCGAACCCTAAATTGGGATGGTGCCGCTATCCAACTGATTGATATCTTGGAAAGATATAATTCTGATATCACTGCAATCCAAGAAATGCGATGGAAGGGACAGGGTTGCTTACGGCAAGCATCCTGTGATATCTACTACAGCGGTCATGTAGAGAAGCACTAGTTTGGATGCGGATTTGTAGTTGGCAAGAGAATATGGCATCATGTCCTGCGATTCACTCCTGTGAACGAACGACTTGCCATAATCCGCTTCAAGGCAACATTTTTTAACATAAGCTTAATATGTGCGCACGCTCCGACAGAAGAAAAAGATGACGAGACCAAGGAGAGTTTTTACGAGCGCCTTGAAGACGCATACGAGCGCTGCCCCCGTCATGACATAAAAATCGTGCTTGGTGACTTCAACGCCAAGGTGAGTAAGGAAAACATATTTGGTCCAACAGTCGGAAAGTTCAGCCTCCACGACAACACATCCGATAACCGAATGAGGTTGATTGACTTCGCCGCAGCACGAAACATGGTCGTTAGTAGCACTAGATTCAAGCATCTCAATATTCATAAGGCCACTTGGCTGTCCCCTGATCAAAAAACATGCAACCAAATTGATCACGTTTTGATTGACGGAAGGCACTCTTCCAGTGTACTAGACGTATGCACGATCCGTGGTGCTAACATAGACTCGGATCATTATCTTGTTGCAGCCAAGATCCACACACGTCTGTGCGCAGCTAAGAATGCTCGCAATCCTACACAAAGAAAGCTAGACGTCGATAAGCTGCAGTCAAAATGGACGGCCGAAGTCTTCGCTACTCGACTCTCACTCCTGCTTCAAGAAAGCACTCCTCCGATCGACGATATATGCGGACAGAGGACGCACATATCCCACTCTATGCGCGCGGCTGCCGAAGAGGTGATAGGCTATCACCGCCCTCGCCGAAACCAGTGTCACGACCAGGAGTGTCGCGATGCCACTGCAGAGAAGGATCGCCTATAAAGCCACCCTGCAGTCGGTTGTAACGCGTGCTGTTATGGAGCGATACTGAGTGAAGAGGAGGGAAGAGAGACGCATTTTCTGACGACAGAAACGAGAGACGGAAATGAGTGAGTGCGAGAAAATTGAGATGCATGGCGACAGGAATGAGACTCGAAAATTTTTCGAAAAAATAAGACGCCTGGCCGATGGTTTTAAGACCGGAGCCTCTTTCTGCAAGGATGAGAATTGGAATCTAGTGACAGATATCCAGATGCACTGATGCTATGGAGGGAACACTTCTCTAGTCTTTTAAATGGCGACGCTGACAACAATACCGCCAGTGGAGATGATATTCCGGAAACCCCAATTATGGATGACAGCGTTGAAGTTCCGCTGCCCCACTAAAACGAGGTCTTAACAGCTATAGCTTGGCAAAAACAACAAAACCGCAGGAGCCGATGGCCTACCTGCTGAGCTGTTTAAGACCGATGGCGAGGATCTGTTTAAATGCATTTACATACTTCTATGCAGAACATGGTTGGAAAAACTTATTCCAAATGATTGGAATGTTCTCTGCCGAATCCACAAGAAAGGTGATCCCACTATTGGCGCCAATTATCGCATATAAGGTCCTATCGAGAGAATTGTTTGAAAGACTAAAGCCCATCGTTAACCAACTGATTGGACCTTATCAGAGTGGCTTCAGACCTGGAAAGTCCTTCATTGACCAGATTTTCACGCTCCGACAAATCTTGGAAGAGACCTTCGAAAAACACATCGACACACACCTTTCTTTTGTCGATTTCAAAGCCGCCTTCGACAGTCTAATAAGGAGTCACTTATACTCCATCATGTCTGAATTTGGTATTCTTACGAACCTAATACGGCTTTGCAGGATGACACTGAAAAACACTAGCAGCGCAGTGAAAATCGGAAAGAACCTCTCATTTCCGTTGGACTCCAAGCGAGTTTCAGGCAAGGTGATTCCTTATCGTGCGACTTCTTTAATATAGTTATGGAGAAGATCATCCGAGCTGCTGATCTGAGACGCAGCGGCACAATTTTTTATAAGAGTGTTGTGCTGCTAGCGTATGCTGATGATATTGACATCATTAGCCAAAATACGCGCGAATTCAGTGCAGCTTTCTCCAAGCTAGAAAAAGAGTCGAATCGAATGGTTCTTTCAGTGAAGGCAGATAAAACGACGTATCTTGTGATAACAAACAAACAGTCACAGCGACTTGGAAACCACGTCACTGTTGACAACACCTCTTTTGAGGTTGTTAAGGACTTCGTTTATCTGGAATCCAGCACTAACTCCTCCAACGATATCAGTAGTGAGATTAAACGAAGGATAACTCTTGCCAACAGGTGTTACTTTGGGCTCAGTAGGCAATTGAGAAGCAGAGCTCTCTCTCTCGACGATCTATACTGACGCTCTATAAGTCAATAATCATGCCCGTTCTACTATAAGCATCACAAACCCGGACGTTGATGAAAGGACTTTGGAAGCTTTCGAGAGAAAAATCCTTCGCAAGATCTATGGTCCAATCTGCGTTAATGGCGAGTAACGAATACGATGGAATTATGAGCTGTACATGCTGTATGCCGACATTAATATAATCAAGCGTTTTGAAATAGAGTGACTACGATGGCTAGCTCTTGCCAAGAGAATGAACGACGACATTCCAGCGACAAAAAATATTGGCTTCGTTACCCAGTGGCGGTCAACGCAAAAGAGGAAGACCGCATCTCAGTTGGGTTGGAAAGACCAGGCATTGAATAACCTGACGATGCTTGGAGTTTTCAACTGGCGCCAGCAAGCGCACGACAAAAGAGGCTGGCGGCAATTCTTAGCCGAGGTCAAAACAACCCAACGGTTGTAAGCGTCAGCCAAGTAAGAAGTAGAATAAATTTGGGATTGTTAATTTTTTTCATAATCGAAATATACATTTCTTTTACAATTTTCTACTTAAGCAACGGTTCTAATAATTGTGATGATAATTTTAGTTATTGATGATTTCGATGACATTCTGCTTATTCAGTTCATTCTTTAGCAAAGACTATGAAAATATCTTAGTCGACTATGCAGATTTCTTATCAGGAATAACCTACAACTCAAAGTTTATAAGAGGCAACTCGTACCAGAACTATAACCGTGTGTACGCAAGAAGTTTTGGAAGTGCTACAAAAGATAAAATGGCTGTTGAGCGATATCAAGACGTTACCAAAAGCTCGGCGTGGATACTGCTCCCCAAAAAGGGAAATTAACGGTGATTTTCATCGATCAGGGAGTCTAAATTGCTACCAACCACGAATCAAATATGTTTTACAAGATTCCACGCCAGAATATAGTACAACGGCGAGTATTTTTGTTTTTAACAAGACTCTGCACCTTCCCATAAAGCAAAGCGCACTCAAGACTGGTGTAAGTGTAAGCTTGATTTTATCTCTGATTCTACCTCTGAATGAATTATCTCTACCAGCATTACCGCCGGATCTCAGTCTCTTGTATTTCTATGTTTGGGGCTTTATTTTAGGCAAATTTGGTTCAACGAAAAGCTCAAGAGTTGATGAACTTAAACAGGATTTGACAAGGATTTGGAAAGAAATGGATCAGAGTTTTTTAAACGTTTACGTCTTGCTATTAAAGAAAATTATCAAACATTTGAATTTTATCATTACTGTAGAAAAGTTTGGAATATTGTTAAACCTTTGAAATATGTAAAATAAAATATCGTTGAAGAGTGTGACTTTTATAACACTTTGCTTAACTGACACTTATTATTGTCCACACTATAGTTGATATATGAAAATCAAGTTTGAAAAAGGGCCAAATCGGATGTAAACCACGCTTATCTTCCATACAAAGTAATCTTTAAAACTGAAAATATCTGAAATATCAATAAAATATTAATCTAATCAGTTCAAAGTTGTCACATAGGATTTAATTCACAACATACATATAATCTGAGTTTGAAATTCAGAAAAAACTTTTCAATACTTCTACAACATCTCAAAGAAAATTGTATGTATTGTCATTTATGTGTCTTGATATATGAAACATAACCTGAATTTGAAATTTCATTTCAATAGTTTCAATACAAAGTGACGTCATCAAAATAAGATATTCTCAATAAATTCGAATATGGTTGAATACGACTGGAGAGTATTTTGACTTCTACCAAGTCACGCAAAATTTCTTTCTTAGATTGTACTTAAATATTCTCACGATGTCTGGTGATCATCAAAATAAAAAATAAACACTGAATTTGCAACTGTCACTCTAAAAGATTTCAAGAATTTGATGTTACTTAAAAATTGCATGAATTTCTGTTCAGAATTAACTTTTATCGAAACTATTTAATTAAATAAAAAGTTGTTTCCATTTTCCTACCATCTATTTTCAGCGTCTAGTTCTCCTGAAATTTTTGTTAGCCCCAATACTACCCACAAGAGGGCGCCAATGTCAATTTTGAGAACCTATGTTGTACACAAAATAAATAAAAAAAAAAACAAAAAATGAATAAAAATGTCACTCTTTTATAGTTCCAGACCTCATTTAAAGCCATTCTTGCATTTATATTCAGCGCATTTGTGATATATTTGTTATGTTGAAACTCTTATGATATTTTGATATGTTGTTTTAATAAATTTTATGTAGAAATATAATCAAAACATAACAAAAACGCATGCAAATTTTAGTAGTATTTTTTTTTTTTTTAGTATTTTAGTAGCAGTTAGTTGTAGTAACAATGTTAGTGAAACGAAATTTAAAATTAAAAAAAAAAAACAAGTTGGCAACAACAGAAAACAAATTATTGCTTACAAATTTTTGATAATTTCGAGTGCACTTACTTCGACCAATCGATGCCTTGACTGGAAATAAATAAAAAGAATAAAAATCAAGTTTGGTGAGATGAGAGGGGAAAGAAGAAGAAGAAGAGGAAGAAAAGATACCGACAAACGTAAACAGGACAACAACAACTAGAATAATAATAATAATAATAGTAAAAGAAAATAAGACCAAATCATAAACTGAATAAAAGGTGCCAGAGAGAAATAAGGCTGGTAATAAAATCATTGAATTACAAATCAGTGTCGGCTTTTAGGCGGCACTCTACAGCCATGTGAGTGAGCGCGTGTGTGCGTTTATGTTTGGTGGTCTGTATGTGTGTGTGGTTGTGTGTGATTCGCTGGCTGCGACGGCACTTATACTAAATCAGCTGTTATTAAATATCTAGAACTGACAACTTACATGGGATGTTTGTCGATTGATGCGGCATTTGTGTTGGTGGCAGCGGCAGATGTTGTTGTTGTTAGATAGCATAGCACTAAAATGACACTAGAAGCGGCATAAAAGCTAATCGAGTTACGCAGTGTATTGTAGTAGTTGTTGTTGGTGTTGGTATTGTTGTTGCTATTGTTGTTGTTGTTGTAGTGACTATAATTATAGCTGTAGGCGCTACAACTGTGGTCGCAGTATTCGTTGTTGCTGTTGTTGCTGCTGTGACTCTGCTGCTGACGCAAACCATCAAAGTTTGCCTGAAAATGCGTGCATTTTGACCTGTGTTGCTGTTGCTGCTGCTGTTGTTGTTGTTGCTCACGATGCCAGCAATGGCGCCTATGTTGCTGCCTTTGCTGCTCTCTTTGTTTTGTTTTAATGGCCGGATATGCGGCAGTTGTTGTTGTTGATGCTGCTATTGTTGTTGTTGCAGCAGCACAACAATTGCTCAGATTCTCCATGAAACAGTTGCTGGCCTGCATCAGATATGCTGCTAAGTGATGTCGCGCATGTAACAGCATTTCCGGTAAATTGTTGCTGGTAGCGCACGCCGTCGCCGCCATTGTGGCTGCCATGTTGCGTGCGGCACCCGCAGCCACCTGGCAGTAGGTCGCCGCATCGTAGCGTGGCTCGAGTTGTTGCTGCTGCTGCTGCGGCGGCTTTTTTGAATACAATGTTTGGTGCCAACTGCTGCCCGTTGAGTGACAGCAATTGCTAATTTTGTTGTTGTTGTTGTCGTGAGTCGTCCTCCGCTTGAGGCGAGGATACAGGCAGTAAGACGTGGCGGTGTTTTGCGAGTACCTTAAATCGCTTAACTTGTTGTTGAGTGATGGCAATGTTGTTGCTTCTGCTTCTACCTTCTTGTTTGCTGCTGTTTCGTATTCCAATAGCTGCTCCTTCTTCTGCTCCTGCGCCTCCCCCTCCACCTCCAGTGCGACGTTGTTGTCGTCGTGTTCGTGTTGTTGCAGCTTTAAAAGCTCTTTTACAAGTTGTTGTGTACTTTTCACAGCTGCTGCTGTTCCCGCTGCTCCGAATGAATTTTCTTCGTGCTTTCTTGCTGTTTCTTGCTTAGCTTGTATTGCCTGCTCCTTGCCTTTGGCTATGTTGGTATATGTTTTATTAGGGTTTTGCTGATTGTTATCCTTGTTGATATCCTTGTTTTTGAAAATTATGCTATCATCGCAATTTACTTCTGTTGTTACTGTTGCTGTTGTGGTTGATGATGATGTTGTCGCTAGTTGTTGCTTGCTTGTAGTGCTGTTGTTCTCAGTGTCGCTGTTGCTGTTGTTGTTAAAATGATTTCTTTTCTTGGCTGTTTCGAAAAAACAGCCCATGTTAAATCATCTGCAAGAAAAAAAACAGAGAAAAAAGAACAACATTTAAAAGTTTTGTTAAAACTAATGCAGCAGATTAAGGATTTATAGTATTTTATATGGTTTGTTGTTGATTTTTTGTTGCCTAGAGAGAATATAAGTTGCTTTGTGCCAGCATGTAAATTTAACTTTATCCTGTTAACAGTTCAGATAAACCGCAAATGATGTGTTCAACTAAAAGTTGTTGTTGCACAACAAACACAGGGCACTGACTACACTGAAGACACATATAACCAATTTGATCCTTATTTAAGACTTGCGTTTAGCGGGAATATTTGACTGCTATATCTGTATCATAAGTATGTATTATTTTTCTTATTGTTTGAGAACATTGCCATAAATCTGTATGTCTGCATCTATTTTAGCATGAAATTTTATTGGTTAAGAAATGGGCTACATAAAATTTTCTAGTAAATACACTGGAACTAAGACGAAATCGTGAAAGAATAAAAAAAGTGTGCGTGTCAACTCCAACACACGATTGCAGTTTACTCCTTTTCGATTATCTTGGAATTTAACATAATAACATGCAATAGGCAAAGGAGGTGTATAAAAGCATTAATTATAACTAGTAAACCTGTTGCCCGAATTCGAGCAATCCAATAAAAATTAAGTGTTAAAAACATTATAGACGTTTATTATATGATATTCTATTAAAGAAGTTATTATACTCAATAACGATATATTCAGTCTCAATAATGATATAAAATATCATTATCTGAATGGTTCGACTTGAAACGTATGATCTGACACTTAATTTTTTAATGTAACTGTCAAAATACGAAGACGGACTAACACTAATATTACTACTGAGACAAACATTATTACTATTCAAAAACATCGCAGCTTAACTCTTCCAGCTATAAAACATAACTAATGTTAAAAAAAAACGCAGTAAAAAATAGATTTAAGAAATAATAATAAGATATATTTCAGAAATTAATAAAAATACAAACAGAACACCTACAACATCGATTTATAACACATTTAGATGAAAAAACACCAAAAAACCCAAAAAAAATTTTTTTTTTGAAGACTGTTAAAATTTGACTGACTTGTTTGCTCGGAAAGTGGAATTTTTTGATTTTGGAACTGCATTTTTCGGACAATTGACATTTGAGGAATGCATAAAAGATAATTTTGGTTAAAAATTTTTAGTTTTGAAAAAATTTCAAATCGATAAAATAACGGATTTTTGTACAAAAATTTTATTCCTGTTTTAAAAGGTTGGGAACCCCCTGAAGTGAAATCACAATTTTTAAAAGTGGTTTGCACATCTACAGCTTAAACCTGATTTAATGACATCTAAATCGATAGAATCGGTCCATTGGTCTGGGAGGAGTTGAAGTCACAAAAAAAACCTTAGCCTATTAATTATATAGATACTGTTCTATACTTAAATTAATATTTTATTCTAAGATTAAGAAAAACTACTTATATCACATAAATATGTGTATCAAAAAACTAATAATTTCTAAACATTAAAAATTATATATTTAATAACTAATAATGGCATTACTTAAAAACTTAATTTTAATTTTAATTTTTTACAAAGCTTGATGACCCATATCTAGTCGTCTCCGGTGTTTTTCCAAAAACCAAATCGGAATTGAGTTCATCTCTCAAAAATTTTAACTTATTACGTAATCGGTGAAAGTTTCAATGACCCACACAATACCTTAGATAACCTCATTGCATTCGATTGAACATATAATCGTCCAAGTTGACAATTGACGCGTAACGTGTCACGGTTAAAATAACAACCATAAGTGTTCATAAAATTAAATGCCTTGTAATATTGTTTTGTTTTTAGCCTGCTTAAAACTAAAACTCGGACAAGTCCGTAAAAACTAGTTCTCGCACTAGTCCATAAGAACTAGTTACTGGACTAGTCCTTATGAACTAGTTATTGGACTAGCCCTTATGAACTAGTTCCTGAACTAGTTCATATAAACTAGTTCCTGGACTTATCCTTGTAAACTAGTTCCTACACTAGTCCTTATTAACTAGTTCCTGGACTAGTTCTTATGAACTATTTTCTGGATTAGTCCTTATGAACTAGTTCTGGACTAATCCTTATGGACTACTCCCAACACTAGACCGTATAAACTAGTTCCTGGACTATTCCCACTGATCTTTCTTGTGAACTAGTTCTTGGACTAGTTTTTATGAACTAGTTCCTGGACTAGTCCTTATGAACTAGTTCCTGGACTAGTTCTTATGAACAAGCTCCTGGACTAGTCCTTCTGAACTAGTTACTGGACTTATCCTTATGAACTAGTCACAGCACTAGTCCGTATGAACTAGTTCTTGGACTATTCCCAATGATCTTCCTTTTGAACTAGTTCTTGGACTAGTCTTTATGAACTAGTTCCTGGACAAGTCCTTATGAACTAGTTCCTGGACTAGTCCTTATGAACTAGTTCCTAGACTAGTCCTTATATACTAGTCCCTGGACTAGTTCTTATGAACTAGTTCCTGGACTAGTCCTTATGAACTAGTTCCTGGACTAGTCCTTATGAACTAGTTCCTGGACTAGTCCTTATGAACTAGTTCCTGGACTAGTCTTTATGAACTAGTTCCTGGACTAGTCCTTATGAACTAGTTCTTATGAACTAGTTCCTGGACTTATCCTTATGAACTAGTCCCAGCACTAGTCCTTATGAACTAGTCCCAGCACTAGTCCGTATGAACTAGTTCCTGGACTATTCCCAATGATCTTTCTTGTGAGCTAGTTTTGGACTAGTCTTTATGAACTAGTTCTTGGACTACTCTTTATTCATAAGGACTTTCTGGACTAGTCCTTATGAACTAGTTCCTGGAATAGTCCGTATGAACTAGTTCCTGATCTAGTCCGTATGAACTAGTTCCTTATATCGAATAGCATGTGGAGTTGAAAAAATTGCAAAGAACTTCGACTTTAGTGTGGTCCCACGACCGCATCAATTTCTGGTCATACCCTTAACCTGAAAGGTCAGGGTATATTAACTTTGTGCAAACGTTTGTAACGCGTAGAACGAAGCGATTCCGGTATAGAAAGTATATATATTCTTGATCAGCGTCACCTCGTGAGTTGAGCTATTCATGTCCGTCCGTCCGTCCGTCCGTCTGTCCGTCTTAGTTGAGATAATTAGATGAAACTTGGTACACATGGTCACATGGACCCAAGGATCTGCACTATTGAATACTTTTTTAAATACAACACAAAAATTGAAAACTGCATAACTCAGCTCATAACTTATCTACTACAATAAAATTTGGTGTGTATGTGTTTTGTATCAACACAAAAATATCTTCGAAAAATGGTTGTCATCCGCCCACGAACACGCCCAACTCCCATACAACCCAAAAATTGAAAACGGAATAAATAAACTTCTGTTCAACCTACAGATATAAAATTTGGCACGTGTGTTTTTTAATGACAAAACAAAGATGGTTTGGAAAAATGGACATCATCCGCCCACGGACACGCCTACCTCCCATACAACGCAAAAATTGAAAAATTCATAACTCAGCTCATAATTAGCCTACAACAATAAAATTTGATATGTATGTGTTTTATATCAACACAAAGATGTCTTGAAACAATGGACGTCATTCGCTTACGGAAACGCCTACCTCCCATGCAACCCAAAAATTGAAAACGAAATAAATTAGCCTCTGTTTAACCTACAGAGATAAAATTTGCCACGTATGTTTTTTATGACAAAACAAAGATGGTTTTGAAAAATGGACGTCATCCGCCCACGGACACGTCTACTTCCAATACAACCCAAAAAGTTTAAAATTCAATAAATAAGGTTATGTTTGTCATAGAGAGATCAAATTTGGTTTGTATGTATTTTATACCAAACCTAAGGTGTGTTCAAAAATTGGGAGTAATTCGTCCATGAACTCACCCACCTCCCATAGTGAAAGCATTATAAAGGTTTTAACTGTGAGCTACATGAATAAAACTTGGTATGTGTAAATTTTTTTTCAAAATTTAAATGCATATAAAGTTTAGGCTTCATCTGCCCACGGACACGCCCATTTTCAATAATGTTTTTTGAAAAAAGTAGTTCTTAACTTGTTCTTAACTTGTTTTTATCTATCGTCCAGTTCGATCAGTCAAAGTTGTACATACTTAAAAGTGAGTGTTGTACTTAAATGTGATGTCCATATTGTGTTGTCGGTTGCCCTTTTGTCCATTGTCCCTCGTCATTCAGTCCCACATAAGCCGCTGTGTTAATCCAATATTTTTTTTGATTTTTCAATGTTCACTTTTTTCAATGTCCACTTTGCCTTTGTTTAGTGCCACAAAATCCGGACACTGATTATGGTAGGTTTATGGTGCTCCATAGCCAGGCTAGACCAACTTTAGAGTTTTCGTACTTGTTTATTTTTAAAGTTACTAAGAAGTCAAATTTTCGGCAAATCTTAAATGCGTTAATTTTCAAAAGCAGCAAAAAGTTCAGCACAAATATTTAAGCAATCAGCGGTGAAGTCAACCAACCAACCAACCAACCAACCAACCAACCTGTAAGCTGTCAGAAGCAGTGACACGTTGGATTGACAGCTTCTCTAAGAATTTAGCAGATAATGTTTTAAGGTAATGTAAAATAAAACTTTTGTTGAGGTGAAACCACCCGCAAGTTCTTGCTTTAATTTTAAGCTTGTTTGAGTGATCTTAAGCTGACACTTTTTGCAGGGAGAGGGGCGCTTGAAGCAATTCAAAAATTTATTTAATTAATTTTTCTTTGCAAAGGTTTTGTTATCTCATTACCTAATGAACCCACCCACAATAATAATTTCATTTCGAGCATTTTGTGCGCCTTACTTCGTTATAAGTAAAATGACTTATATAATAAGATAGCGCAGTGCTTTTAAATTTCTAAATTAAAAGACGATAGGTACAGCTGTGGTATATTTGCAAGGCTGACAATAATGTTAAATTAATGGGCAGGGTTTTTTAAAATTTTATTCTAAAAATTTTTAATTTCGAATGTAATGCATAATATACATACATATGCTTAAGATTAACTTTTAACAGGAACATTTGCTTAATTCTAAGTAACATTCTACTTATCATCTCGTATATTTTCATATGCAATACACTGATGTCGAAATTATTTTGATCACATATGGATAATGGATTGGTGAATAGGAAATAAATTTCTATAGATGGATATAATGCGTTTGTCCAAAAAATTACTCATGATGCTTAAATTAAAGTAGGTAAGAGATGGAAATTGATGAATCATTAAATTATGATAACTCTACATTTCACGAATTACACTTGAAATTCCAATGGATTTTGTGAGAAAAAATTTCAACTGACTAGTTTATATGACTGTTTAATATCAGTCATTATAATTTATCATATTGTAAGAAATTAATATAAAACAAGTAAAGTAGGTCTAAAGTCGGTCTAGCCCCATTATGAAATACCCTTTACCTACTTTATACAATACTAGTATTGAAAAGGGGCCAGTACTTGGGCGGTGAAAGGCCATATTTTATGTCTGTGGACATTTGACAAAACCACTTATCTCGAAATATCAAATTTTCCAGGAGAGTGATAAAACTATTTTCGAGCTGCACAAATTGGTTTGCTTATGCTATGCTATATTTTAGGTCTGTGGACATTTGACAAAACCACTTATCTCGAAATATCAAATTTTCCAGGAGAGTGATAAAACTATTTTCGAGCTGCACAAATTGGTTTGCTTATGCTGATAAATCAATATTAAAATTTTGTATTATGAAGAGAATTTTTCTAAGTTTTGGTACCTACTTATTATTTTATTTTTTTAAGTATTTTTATTAATTGGATTTTTTATTAAAACTAGTATCGCCTGGGGTCGAAATTCGACCAATTTATTGATTGCCTTTTTATAAATATATGCGAGATGATCAAAATAAGTTCGAGGCTATTACTTTTCATTGGTTGGAGATATTAAGCTATTTTCTTTAGAAAAATTATTTATTTATTTAATTATTTCTTTCAAAAACAGAAAAACAACATTTTTTAAAAATTTAATTTTACAAAAAAATAATAGTAGCCTTGATTTTTTTATGGCACGGACAGTTTATTAATTTAGTGTCAAGACAAAATAAATTCACCGTAAATTTGGTACAGACTTTGAAAGAAAATCAAAAATGCAATTTTGAGTTTTTGTTTTTTTACAACAAAAATCATTTTTACCCCATATTTTAAGAATAAATCAAATTTTATGGTCTTTTTTTAAAATGAATAATTTAATTATAAACAAACAAAAAACGGTATTATTTTCAAAAGTTTTTTTAAGTTAACTGATAAGACTTAAATACAAAAAAGAAATAAATAAAATCTATTCACAGATGGCGGAGATATTGGCTTCCCAATTTAGAACATTCAATTTGAGATAGTTTTTTTCTCTCTCTTGGCATTTGGTTGAAACACACGCTAAATAACTAACGACAATATTAAGAAAATTCATTAAAAATACTTTTGGTTAGAATTTTGCTGTAATTTTTAACACATTTAAAAGAAAATTTATCAAACTTTTAGAAAAAATGAAAAAAATTTAAAAACCGTTAAAATCCGACCAAGATATTCACATGGAAAGTCAAATTTTTGAGTTCAAAACACATTTTTTACAAATTTAACAATTGATGAATGCATAAAACTACATTTTTTTAAGAAATTGTTACTTTAAAAAAAAAATCAAATTCGAGCAACTTAAGAACTCTCCTCCAACCAAATTTCATATCAATCAAAGAGCAGATTTTTTCTCAAAAATTCAATTTCTCTCTTAGAAGGTTGGGAACCCCCTCTATCAGATATATCATTTATATATACATTGTGCACATCTGGACAACAAAACCTTTCAAATGATATAAGTTTTAATTGTTTTGAGTTTTAATTAATACCAAAAAAGCGTACGACAAACTTTAATGTTCACGTATTAATATATAAGATATAAAATAAGTGGTCTTGTCAAATGGATTATTGAAACAAAATTCAACTTATCTAAAGATATGTGCTTTTTTAGAAATTGATTTGATTGTTAAGTTTCTCATTTTTATGCACGTAAGAAAACTTAAGATGTTTTGTCAAATGCAGAATCAGGAAAATATTTGAGTAAAGGTTTTTCAGACAAAACTTCAAGTTTATTTTAAACCAAATTGATAAAAAATATAAAATTTCATTGATATAAAAAGGATAATGTTCAAAGTTAATTATAAAAATAATAATAAAGTAAACTGGAAACTTGAAATTTGTAAAAAAATATGGATGCATTTAAATATGGCGTTGGTAGGCACTGCTGTAAATCAAATTAAAACATTTTAACGGACTCGTCACGTTTAGAAATTCTTTATAATTTTTCTTACATTCGTAGGCGAAGTCTGTTGCATCATGGTGATTGGTAAGTTGCAACTGAAGTTTTGATTTTTCATACGCGACATAAGCATTCTTAATTTTTGTATTTAAAGTTGCACACTGAGTACACAAATTAAGTTGAGGTTTTTTGAATTTTATATCTAAAGTGCGAAAAATTTCTTGAAACTTGCTTTCGGACACTGCTTGAGAGGATTTTCCTGATAGAGGGTGTACAATTTAGCGAGATTAAGACCACGCTCAAAATACAACATGTTAGTATGACGTCGGCTGTAGTGGTATTTATTTGATATTAAGGAATGCTATCTATAAATGTGATGACTTCGTTATGCCTTTCAATAGGCAATTTATCGGCAAGAGCATTATTACCTCATCGATCATTTAGAACAGTACCACAAATTTGTTGTATTTAATATTTGCAAATAGTTTTAATAATTTGTGGCATTGCTTGCATGCTTTTTTTCTTTGGCCTTTTATTTCAAAGTAATATAAACGAACATACTGGCGATTTTTCGATGATGCCTTCTCAAGAGTAGTTATTTTTTTGTTTTGAACTTCACCCAAGTTCGCTAATATTTCTCGACGCTTTTTGTAGCTCCCCAACTTCCAATAATTTTGGAAAACTTCATTTCCTTGCCCCAATTTTACTTTTGTTTTACACTTATTCCTACATTTCTCTAGTTTCTGAGTTTTTTTGGCAGAAATACTTGTTTTTTACATGTTACAAATTCTTTTCCCACATTTTTCTTCGTTCATTTCTGGCGATGCATAGTTAGTAATGTTTGATTATAAGATATCAGCCATTGCTCGGATACTTTCTGATGTCGAATTTTGACTGCGACTCTGAAGGAACAAAATCGGAATCATCACAGTCAGTTTCATTAAAAACATCGTCTTCAATTACGCTCTGACACTCTTATCTGATTCCACAATTGTCAACAATATTGTTTTCTACAGGTCTCAGTTTATTCATCATTATGTGAATCATTGCGACATCATACGATGTACTCATTTCATAAGGAAGTGGATCCCAAACCTACCCATACTTACTATCCAGGTTTGGATATCTTACCCTTCTTTATTAATGTATTTTGTTTATTTCAGGTTTGGCTTATTTGGTAACCTCTCTTCATTTTCCTTGATTACCTCAAAAAATAACTTAAGTTATATATTTTCTCAAAGATACCCCTGAGAAAAGCTCTCAACTTGATTTAAATATTTACGTATTTTTAAGCTTTAATTTTAACGAAAACACTAAGTCCACATAAGATGTGCTGTCACGAAGAAACATCATCACATAATAAAGGCAAAACAACTTATTTCAATATAAGTTTGCTATTTTTTAATGCTTGCATTTGACAAAAGAACTTATTTCGAAATTAGATGTTTTGCCAAAGGCAAATTATGAAAGAACTGGAATTGCTATAAACTGGAAAAGTTGTTTTGTTAAAATATTTTAACTCAACTTCTTGTTCTTATCCTGTGCTTACGGTCAAAACACAGACGGACGGACGAACGGAGGGACGGACATGGATAGCTCGACTCACGAGGTGACTCTGATCAAGAATATATATACTGTTTTACACCGGATTCGCTTCGTTCTATGCGTTAGAAACGTTTGCACAGAGTTAATATACCCTGACCATTCAGGTTTAGGGTATAATTAATTTGTATACACATATATAATAAATATGGTCAGTGGGAAAAGCTTTGTGATATAACTTGTTAAGAACTTTGTAATATTATCTGTCCAAAATGTTTAGACAAAATATAGTAAATACTTTCCCTTAACATAATCTTATATCATACATCTTATACTATATGTCTGTAGATGATAGAGGCCGTTAATGAAGAAACTGAAAGTAGAATACTATAGAAAAGTATACAAGAGTAGGTTAAAACTTAGATCGCTTTTTTCTAGAATAAATTTATAACTTTTTGCCACTCATACAGACGACATACTGTTTAATTTTCTACTCAACAACTTTTGTGGTAAAATAACTATTAAAATTGGAAGGGCATCCTCGGGTGAAAATCGCAAAAAAATATTTCTTTCTGAAAACGAATGGATTCTGGATTTCATACCTTTCTCAAAAATCTTAGAAAAGGTCGTTATCAGAGAAATAAGACGAAAATAATTTATTGAAGTAGTATTGCCTTTTTGTGTAGTGAAATAATTACCGCTGTTTTTATAGATTCTTGACAAACTGAAAGTATTGGCTTCTTACCAATCCATCATTCTATAGGCGAAGTAAGATGTTACTAGGTCTGACCAAAATGGTATTAAACCTTAGACGTTATAAACGGCAGAAAACACCCTTTCAGACAGTTTCTGAAGTAAATTTTGATGTTGATGGTGCCATCTGTCACAAATTTCTTACTACCAATATTATTTTGGAAATTTTGTATACTTTTGTGTAGTAAATTTTGAGGATACTCCGCCCCTTTAAATCGCAGTATAATATGTACAGTGTTGTGACTCATTCGTCACAAGCGAAATTGAGTTGTTTTTATATTATAAACTACAAATACTGACCTACCTCAATAATAATGAAGCGATCAGCGTTTTTGTAATGCTTGCCAATTTAAGTTTACAGTCAAGCACCCAACAATTAAAAAGTGCAACGGTCAGCTTAAAACAGCAAGTAAGCACGGGCCAGCTACTTGAGCTGAGCTTCTGTTACCATAGCTTATAAATTATATTGCGGAAGTAAACAAAGAATGTATATTTGTAATATGTTTGTTTGTATATTTAAAATACGAAGTATGTATATTTGTATGTTGTTTAGCAAAAATGTCTAGGTTAATGTCTAGGTTAATTGTATATATGTAACTATTATGTAATTGTCATCAAGTTTCATTACGGAAGTTAAGATAATGATCTTGAGACCAAGTAGATTTTAAGATTCAAATCTGTGATATAAATAAGAGTAAAATTAATAAAAAGAAGGGAGTTAATTAAGCAATCAAGAAGTGAAGTCTCATTTTAAACTTTCAGGTACCACCAGCGCAGAAAAACATTTGGTGAGTATACATTTAATGATGTAACAGGTAATACATATAACGTTACACAACAGAGTTGTGTGGGTTCGACGGAGAACGCCACACAACATTATGGCGCAGCCGGTAGTCCTTTTTAAAAAAGGGTTGTCCCTTTTAAAAAAGGATAGTGATTCGAACTCGGTTACCCGTGTTCAAATAAATAAATAAATAATAATAACTTCCCAAAGATTCTGCGATTCCGTAGCCAATTCCTTGTAGTTGACCGGACCCTCCAGAATATAATTAAAAAGGTTTAAAACCAGTAAAATAAAAATTTGTAGATTAGATTACAGAATTAAATTCAGAGAGAAACTATAGTATAGGGTGAGAGTTGTTGTTGAACACAGGAAATTTTAAAGGCAACGAAAAGATAATGAAATCATAATAAAAAAAAAGAAACAGTTTCGATAGTATCGTAAGTGTAGACGTAGAATTCCGTTTAAGTTGTAACCTCTTCTACTTTGTCTCTTTGGTCCGATTGTTTTGTTCATTTTGCACGTATTTTTATTGATCTTACAAAAATTAACAAATTAATTAATAACACTCAATTATGGACTACTTATCGAGGCCAAAACAAAGAAAAAGTTAAAAAGTAAGTATGATTAAATGAGCAAGCAAAAAGAAACAAGCAAAATTTCAAATTTTTTCGATCATTTTGTTAAGTTTGATTGGTTGAGTTCATTGACTTAGTTGAAAAGAAGGCGAAGCAAATGCACTTTCCATTGGTGCCACTTTCGTCTCTGCCCGATATATATTTAGTTTGCGAGCTACAGTCAGTTTAACTACTAATTTCAAATTAAAATGATGATCCCGATTTTTAAAAAATCGTATGGTACTGTCCGACATGGTACTGTCCGAGAATGCTTACAATCTTGCAAAAAAAAAAAAAAATGGCAAATTTCACTTTTTATTTAAAAAAAAATATTTTAAATAAAAAAAAAATTTTTTGCTGGCCTTGCCGGATTTGAACCGTGGACACTCGAGTACTAGACGCACACGTTAGCACACTCGGCCATACATGAACTTTCAAACCAGTGAAAAAATTTCAATAAAAAAGTTTTTATACGGGTTTCGTGTTCCATAGACCAACAGTCAACCGACTGTTGATTTGAAAGTTTCATTTGTTGGATGGTATTTAACAGTGAAATCTGTTATTTCAACCCATGATTTGTTTGATAAAACAGCATTTTTTCCTTGAGTGTATACGTGTCTTTTATTCACGAACTACCCGTGAAGTTCGTATTCACGTGAAAGTGCCAATGACCCACTTGTGATAATCCCACTGCATCCGATTGGCCATTTTGGTCCAAAAGTTCCATGGAAACCATAAAAGTGTCAATGACCCACCTGTGACTTCAGATAATCCCACTGCATCCGATTGGCCATAGAATCATCCATTCTAGTTCAAATGTTTCATGAAATCCATAAAAACGCCAATGACCCATCTGTGACACCAGATCATCCCACTGCATCCGATTGGCCATAGAATCATCCATTTTGGTCCAAATGTTCCATGGAACCCATAAATGTGCCAATGACCCACCTGTGACCTCAGATAATCCCACTGCATCCAATTGGCCATAGAATCATCCATTTTGGTCCAAATGTTCCATGGAACCCATAAATGTACCAATGACCTGCCTGTGACCTCAGATAATCCCACTGCATCCGATTGGCCACAGAATCATCTATTTTGGTCCAAATGTTCCATGGAACCCATCATAGTACCAATGACCCACCGGTGACCTCAGATAATCCCACTACATCCGATAGGCTATAGAATCATCCATTTTGGTCCAAATGTTCCATGGAACCCATAAATGTACCAATGACCCGCCTGTGACCTCAGATAATCCCACTGCATCCAATTAGCCATAGAATCATCCATTTTGGTCCAAATGTTCCATGCAACCCATCATAGTACCAATAACCCATTGGTGACCTCAGATAATCCCACTGCATCCGATTGTCCATAGAATCATCCATTTTGGTCCAAATGTTCCATGGAACCCATAAAAGTACCAATGACCCGCCTGTGACCTTAGATAATCCCACTGCATCCGATTGGCCATAGAATCATCCATTTTGGTCCAAATGTTCCATGGAACCCATCATAGTACCAATAACCCATTGGTGACCTCAGATAATCCCACTGCATCCGATAGGCTATAGAATCATCCATTTTGGTCCAAATGTTCCATGGAACCCATCAAAGTACCAATGACCCGCCTGTGACCTTAGATAATCCCACTGCATCCGATTGGCCATAGAATCATCCATTTTGGTCCAAATGTTCCATGGAACCCATCATAGTACAAATAACCCATTGGTGACCTCAGATAATCCCACTGCATCCGATAGGCTATAGAATCATCCATTTTGGTCCAAATGTTCCATGGAACCCATAAAAGTACCAATGACCC
The DNA here is from genome assembly GCA_958299015.1 of Tetanocera ferruginea. Lineage (NCBI taxonomy): Eukaryota > Metazoa > Arthropoda > Insecta > Diptera > Sciomyzidae > Tetanocera > Tetanocera ferruginea. The sequence continues at coordinate 34,335,552 of OY282644.1, read as the reverse complement.
GCCTGTGACCTTAGATAATCCCACTGCATCCGATTGGCCATAGAATCATCCATTTTGGTCCAAATGTTCCATGGAACCCATCATAGTACCAATGACCCACCTGTGACCTCAGATAATCCCACTGCATCCGATTGGCCATAGAATCATCCATTTTGGTCCAAATGTTCCATGGAACCCATCATAGTACCAATGACCCACCTGTGACCTCAGATAATCCCACTGCATCCGATTGGCCATAGAATCATCCATTTTGGTCCAAATGTTCAATGGAACCCATCATAGTACCAATGACCCACCTGTGACCTCAGATAATCCCACTGCATCCGATTGGCCATAGAATCATCCATTTTGGTCCAAATGTTCCATGGAACCCATCATAGTACCAATGACCCACCTGTGACCTCAGATAATCCCACTGCATCCGATTGGCCATAGAATCATCCATTTTGGTCCAAATGTTCCATGGAACCCATAAATGTGCCAATGACCCACCTGTGACCTCAGATAATCCCACTGCATCCAATTGGCCATAGAATCATCCATTTTGGTCCAAATGTTCCATGGAACCCATAAATGTACCAATGACCTGCCTGTGACCTCAGATAATCCCACTGCATCCGATTGGCCACAGAATCATCTATTTTGGTCCAAATGTTCCATGGAACCCATCATAGTACCAATGACCCACCGGTGACCTCAGATAATCCCACTACATCCGATAGGCTATAGAATCATCCATTTTGGTCCAAATGTTCCATGGAACCCATAAATGTACCAATGACCCGCCTGTGACCTCAGATAATCCCACTGCATCCAATTAGCCATAGAATCATCCATTTTGGTCCAAATGTTCCATGCAACCCATCATAGTACCAATAACCCATTGGTGACCTCAGATAATCCCACTGCATCCGATTGTCCATAGAATCATCCATTTTGGTCCAAATGTTCCATGGAACCCATAAAAGTACCAATGACCCGCCTGTGACCTTAGATAATCCCACTGCATCCGATTGGCCATAGAATCATCCATTTTGGTCCAAATGTTCCATGGAACCCATCATAGTACCAATAACCCATTGGTGACCTCAGATAATCCCACTGCATCCGATAGGCTATAGAATCATCCATTTTGGTCCAAATGTTCCATGGAACCCATCAAAGTACCAATGACCCGCCTGTGACCTTAGATAATCCCACTGCATCCGATTGGCCATAGAATCATCCATTTTGGTCCAAATGTTCCATGGAACCCATCATAGTACCAATAACCCATTGGTGACCTCAGATAATCCCACTGCATCCGATAGGCTATAGAATCATCCATTTTGGTCCAAATGTTCCATGGAACCCATAAAAGTACCAATGACCCGCCTGTGACCTTAGATAATCCCACTGCATCCGATTGGCCATAGAATCATCCATTTTGGTCCAAATGTTCCATGGAACCCATCATAGTACCAATGACCCACCTGTGACCTCAGATAATCCCACTGCATCCGATTGGCCATAGAATCATCCATTTTGGTCCAAATGTTCAATGGAACCCATCATAGTACCAATGACCTGCCTGTGACCTCAGATAATCCCTCTGCATCCGATCGGCCATAGAATCATTCTGAAGCTGAATACGAACCTATCAGTTCGTGCAAAATTAAAACAATACAACCATAAACAACGAAACAAGAACAAAGAAAGCAGCAGGCACAGCAAATACATTATAAGCAGCTGATGATTGATTTTCTTATATAAAAACATGCATTTTTCTTCTTATATTTTACTATTTTCTGGTTTTCATATAATAGTGACAAAATCCAAAGTTAGATATTCATTCAGCGTAGGATATATCTGATATTTAAGTATATATATTATCTTTGAACGATAAGTATTAAAGGCTGTAGGTATACCTTAAAGTATTCGCCAAAAACGTTGCATGACCTTCAAAAAATCTGTTAAAACGACCCCATACAAACCGCGCTGTAAGACGTAATTCTACGTCAAAAAAATTCAGAATGAACATATGCGAGATAGCGAAAATAGTATCGGAGCTTGTGCCTCTATTTTCAGGAGCAGACTCCAGTGAGCTACATGAGGAAGTGTATAAGTTTATACTTGGGACAGAATTAGCTTTCCAAGTGGTAGGACAATCGAATTTAGAAAAATTTATTCAATGTGTGAAACTAAGACTTTATGCAGATGCTTTCAAATTAGTAAGACCAAGACAATTTAATAATCTTAATGAATTATTTATACTTATAAAGAAAACGTATTTGGAAAGAAAAGAATTAGATGTAGTATGGCAGGAAATACAGAAGACATTACAACAACCTGGTGAAGAAATACGAAAATATGCAAGACGGTTAAGTGCTCTAAAAACAACAGCAGAAGATATAATAAATAACGAATACAAAGACGGTGTGTCCGCACTTTTAAGTGAATTAAGTAAAACTGTGATTACAACTTTCAGAGTAGGTCTGCAGGATTCAACTCTGAGAATATATATGCTAAGCGTTAAAACAGGAACATTTGAGAGTGTAGTGGAAGAAGCGATAAGTGCATTTGGGCTTATCGAAAGAGGGAAAAATACGAGACCAAATCAAAGGGCATTTGGTATAAATTTCAGTAAAAATGATGTGGCATGTAGGTTGGCTGATCATGAGGTTGAAGCAGGTCATAGGCCTTACTCATCATCAGAGAACCTGCCAGGAATTCAAATAACAAGAAATTATGAGAATATAAGGTCTAGAAATGTTAACTTAACATGTTCATTTTGTAGTAGAATAGGGCACACAAGAGATGAGTGCTACGAAGTAAAAAATCAAGTTTATTGTCAGAAGTGTAGACATTATGGTCACGAATATAATTTAAACTGTTCGGCTAGCAGAAATATGAATAATAATGAAATAAAGGGAAATCAAAACAGTTATGACAGAAGTCAGAATAATTATAACATAAATCAAAAGAGCAATGGTAACATGATGCAAGAATCAAACAAATATGAGGTTAAATGTAAATGGTGTGCAAGATTAGGACACAAAATGCAGGATTGTGATGCAAAGAGAGAATACGATTCGAAACAGGGAAACTATTGAGGGCCCAGCCAAGGCCAATGAGCTGGGAACCCAAAAAATTAAGGAAAACTGGGCCAAGTAGGGTAGTCACAGATGATTTCACGTCAAAAAAGATTGTAAACATCTGTACACCAAGGAAAATGGGGAACAAAATACCAGAAAATCGTACATCGGTAGATAAGACTAAAGTTTTGGTAACTAATGAAATAACAGAAAGCACCTCGACAGAAGATAGTACGTCAGAAGATAAGGCTAATTTTTTATTTAACAATTTTTATTCAAACATCGAAGAATTGATGGTAACAGAGCAAGAAAAAATAGTGGAGGAAGATTTAACGTCGCAAAAGATAGTAAACATCCTCACCACTGAGTCAAAGATGGAAGTATCAACAGATAGGGATACAGTAGGAAAAGAAGCTATATTAAGTAGTTCTCAGGAAAGAGGTAAAGATTTAGCAAACTCGTTACACAATAAGAATTTTACGTTTCAAAAAAGGAACGAACAAGGTAGGAGTTTTGGTTTTCGCAAAGTCAATGATGTGTTCATAGAAATTTCCTGTAAGGATTCTATAGAAGGACGACTCATTTTACTTGTGGGGCTGAAGCCAGTTTAGTTAAACAGAATGCATTAAAGAAAAATTTGAATAAAGATACAAGGGAAATTAAACATTTGAGTGGAGCATTTGGGGGTTTTGTAGATACATTGGGGTCCGTAGAGATCCAACACGATAAGATAAAGAACTTAAGTTTTAAGTTACACGTAGTGGCACTAGAACAAGGGTTGCCTGCAGATGGTATTTTAGGTCGGGATAGTTTGTGGAATAATTCAGTTATAGATGCGATTAATAAGACGTTAACAGTCTATGGTAAACACATGGAGACTAGGGTGGAATTACCTCTAAAACAAATAAACGAGATTAGTTCTTTAAGCTACAATAAGGAGATAAGTGTTAAAGCAAGAACAATACAAACGGTTAAAATTCCGATAAGAACAAATATTTCAGTTGTTGTAATCCATAAACAAGAGATTATGCCGGGGGTTTATTTAGGTGAAACGTTAGCAAATGTGAAGAATAAAATGGCATATGCAACAGTGCTAAATGCGAATAAGGATGACTGTGTCATACCTAAGGATTTTAGACCAAATTTTTCAAATTTTAAAGAGTTCATAGTGGATGCGAGCGCGTCGTATAGTGCAAGGGAAGTAGACGTAAGAGAAAGGGTTAATAGATTGATAGAAACAGTTAAATTCGACAAAAGTTTAAACACTGAAGAAAGAGCATCAATAGAAAATTTAGTAACGTCTTTTCATGATATTTTCTTGCTTGAAGGAGATAAATTGTCATGCACCTCTGTTTTAAAACATGAAATTCAAATGCAAAGAGATCAAGCACCAATTAATCAAAGACAGTACAGGTTACCACAAATGCATAGAGAGGAGATACAAAGACAAGTAGAAAAACTTTTAGATGATGACATAATCAGGCCAAGCAAGTCCCCGTGGAATTCACCAATGTTGCTTGTTCCAAAGAAAGCCGGGGAAGACGGACAGAAAAAGTGGAGATTAGTTATTGATTTCAGAAAAGTAAACGATGCCACAATCAAACAAGTTTTCCCTATTCCTCGAATTGACGAAATTCTGGATCAGTTAGGTCATTGTAGATATTTTTCAACACTAGATCTAGCTAGTGGCTATCATCAAGTTTTAGTGAATAGCAAGGATAAGGAAAAGACAGCTTTTAGTACGTCGTTAGGTCATTATGAGTTTAACAGAATGCCGTTTGGACTAACTGGAGCCCCAGCTACATTCCAAAGGCTTATGAATCACATACTTACAGGACTACAAGGAATAGATTGTTTTGTATATTTAGACGATATTGTAATCTATGGTAAAAATTTACAGCAACATGAGGAAAAACTTGGAAGAGTTTTTCAGAAATTGAGGGAGAATTGTTTAAAGTTAAACACAGAGAAATGTCAATTTTTACGTCGTGAGATAGCATATTTAGGGCATAAATGTTCGGAAATGGGAGCTTTGCCAGATCCACAAAAACTGGAATGTGTGAAAAATATACCAGTTCCGAGAAATAGAAAGGAAGTTCAGGCATTTTTGGGTTTAGTAAATTACTATAGAAAATTTATAAAAAATATGTCACAAATCGTGTTACCAATAAATAATTTGCTTAAAAAGGACGTAAAGTTTCAATGGACAGATAACTGTCAGCAAGCTTTCCAGACGTTGAAGGAAGCAGTTACCTCGTCTCCAGTTTTAGCTTATCCAGATTTTGAAAAACCTTTCTTATTAACTACAGACGCAAGTGGAGAGGCACTAGGTGCGGTTTTATCGCAAGGCAAAGTTGGCGAGGATAGGCCAATTGCATTCGCGAGTAGGGCATTAAATAGCGCAGAAAAACGCTATTCGACAATAGAAAAAGAATTTTTAGCAATTGTCTGGGCAACGAAAAATTTTAGGGCTTATCTGTTAGGCAGGCCTTTTAAGATATATACAGATCATCAACCATTGAGGGGAATAGCAAATCTGAAAGACCAAACATCGCGTTTAGCACGATTCCGGCACAAACTTTCTGAATACGAGTATGAAATTATATATAAACCAGGTAAACGAAATTTAAATGCGGATGCGCTTAGTAGGATACCCCAACAAGAGCAGGATATAGTAATAGTTCAAACAAGGTCAAAGGCTAAAGAACAAGAAAAGAAAATTGAAACGGAAGAAACTGCAGAGAAATCTAGTGAACAATATGATGAGGTGTTAGACCAACAGAATAAAGAAATAGTAATTCTAACCGATCCAAAAGACATTAAAAGAATTTTGAGAGATTTTCATGATCTACCACTAGGTGGGCACCAAGGAGCTTTAAAAACCTATTTCAGAATAAGGCAAGAATATAAATGGAAAGGGATGCAAAAGCAAATCAAGGAATATGTTAAGAAATGTCACAAATGCCAGGTTAATAAATGTTCTAAATTAACGAAAATGCCAATGGTGTTAACAGATACACCGACGCGTCCATTTGATAAAGTTTACATGGACATAGTGGGTATCCTGCCAGAGACTGTGTCAGGAAATAAATACATACTTTCAAGATGATTTTTCGAAATACATGGCATGTGTCGCAATACCAGATGCTGAAGCTAGTACAGTATCAAAAGCGTTCTTCGACGAAATTATAACTCGTCACAATACTCCGAAAGTTCTGATTACCGATAATGGTTCAAATTTTGTGTCGAAATTATTTTCGGATGTGTGTAAAATGTTAGGAATTAAGAAATTACACATAACTCCATACCACCCACAGGCTAATGGCTCATTGGAAAGAAGCCATCGTCCATTAGCAGAATACTTACGAAGTTTTGCAAAAGAAGATGGGTCAAATTGGGACCAGTGGTTAACATCTGCCATGCATGTGCACAATAACAATCCGCACATGAGCACCAAACAAACTCCGTTCAAAACTTTATATGGGTTTAATTCAGAAATGCCAACTAATCTCAAACGTAAATGTAGTCCGGTGTATAACACCGAAGATCCTTCAAAAATCCTTAAATACCAAATCCAAAGAACTCACGAACTAGTGAGACAGAACCAGGAGCGAGCAAAAGAATTATCAAAAATACAGTATGATAACTCTTTAAATCCTGTAGAATTTAAAATTGGTGACAAAGTACTGATGAAAAATCAGGCTAGAAAAAATAAATTTTCACCAATATGGATAGGCCCATATGAGGTCATAGCAATAAAAAGTCCGGTTACCACTGAGATTTTAATAAAAGGAAAAGCTAAGAAAATACATAATAATTTACTGAAGTTGTTTCACAGTAATTAAATTATGTTATAAAAATAAAAATTAAATTAAATTAAAATTAGAATTACATTAAAAAAAAAATTCAATCAAACATTAAATTAAACCAAAAATATGAAAATGAAAATAAAATCAACCGAAACTAAATAAGTTTCATTAAACAGAGATATTGAATTTTTTTTTGAGATGAAAAAAAAAATTGTTTTTTAAATTCGTTGAGATAAAGGTATTCATTAATTTTTTTTAATTTAACAAAGGCATTTGAAAATTAAATTTTTAATTTTTGAAAAGAAGTTTTCAAACATTAAATAAAAAGAAAATTGTTTTTAATCAATAAATAATTTCAAATTAATTATATGTTAATAGAGGGTTAAAATACAAAAGATTAAAAAGTTGTAAGAGATATTTAAGAAATTAAATTAAACTTATACAAGAGAAAACTCACAAATTTAATTTACCATACTACAAGATAAAAATTAATATTTACGATAAGATTTTTATAAAAATCAAAACTACACATTTATTACACGAAACTTTTCCGTATCAATAATCGTGGTCCTAGTTCTGGTTCGAGTTGGCCGTAGCAGCAATAAAACTGAGTCGATCAGGTGGACAACGCTATACAAGAGAAAGGAGCTATTCTGACGAAGTTCGAGGCCTCAGACGTTAATGAGTTAAAAGTATCAAAGGCTAAGTAATGAAGCAAAACATGCTTCAAGTAAAACATATAAGAAAGCATTTAAAAAAAAAAAAAGAAGAAAAAATACAACAAGAAAATATACAGGCTTTTAAATGTTTGTGGAAGGTTACAAAGTGTTATTAAAAATTTAAAATTACAGCGACAGATTGTATACACAACGAATCAAACAATTTTCCATTTAAACGAGAAAATCAATTAAGTCGTAAGATTTCTTTATGATTGAAAGGCTTACAAGTACAACGATTAAAAATGAATTCGGATATGCATAATTTGTTATTACAAAATGCATTCTGGTTTAAGAAAACCACGAAAGTACGTCTATAATGTGAACTACCTGCATTTAGTTCATACCTTTCTAGGAAAACGCTTAACCAGAACGAAACCAAAGTGTTTGATAAATATAAAGAGTCGCTTCCCAATTAACAATACTAGCAAACATAGCTTGTCAAAACTAAAAGCAAACTTTAATATAAACTAACGAAAATATGAACAACACAAAACACGAAATAAAAACGAAATTTGGCATATTTTTCGTAACTTCAAGACTTCACCAACTTCAAGACTTCAACTTCAAGACTTCACAAGAAGTAAAGTAGTTTAAATACTTCAATAGAGAAGAAAAGGGGTGACATATACTTGTCACTAACGGTTATCAATGATCATCATAAAACAAAACATAAAACAGAAGAACAACTTTATCGAAAATCAGAAAACTAATCATCAAAATTACTAGGACCCACGAACAGATACACATAAATAAAGTAAAGAATATTAGATAGCTTATACAAAACTTATTTAGCACACAATATTACTAAACAATGTAAACATGCAAGGAATTTTAAAAAATTAACTGTAAAATGATGCCTGTCTCTTCTCACATATAAGTACTTTAAGATTGAAGAAAATTAAACCTCTTCAAGGTAAAAATTTTCTTTCAGTTGGGGGAAGGAAACCTACAGTAACTTTGTCACGTAATAATCAAAAATCCTAAATTTATGAGAAAATACACAAAAAATAAATAGAAAAGAGTGTAAAAAATAAGAAAAATAAATATATAAAAGGAAAATATAAGATACAAATTGCTATTAAGAAATATTTTTATTAAAAACAAAATTAAGAGAATTATTTTTATAAGACAAAAAATTCAAAAGAAAAAAAAACACTGCATATAAAATTCAAAGAAATCTTTATTCGAAAAAGTTATTAAATATTAATGTATTAATGATAAAAATGAACCTTACATTATGCAAAATTCTGATAAATTCATGTGACGAAAAATTATTGCTTAATGAATAGAATAATTTTTCTTTGTCAGAGGGGGGAGGAATGTTGTGACTCATTCGTCACAAGCGAAATTGAGTTGTTTTTATATTATAAACTACAAATACTGACCTACCTCAATAATAATGAAGCGATCAGCGTTTTTGTAATGCTTGCCAATTTAAGTTTACAGTCAAGCACCCAACAATTAAAAAGTGCAACGGTCAGCTTAAAACAGCAAGTAAGCACGGGCCAGCTACTTGAGCTGAGCTTCTGTTACCATAGCTTATAAATTATATTGCGGAAGTAAACAAAGAATGTATATTTGTAATATGTTTGTTTGTATATTTAAAATACGAAGTATGTATATTTGTATGTTGTTTAGCAAAAATGTCTAGGTTAATGTCTAGGTTAATTGTATATATGTAACTATTATGTAATTGTCATCAAGTTTCATTACGGAAGTTAAGATAATGATCTTGAGACCAAGTAGATTTTAAGATTCAAATCTGTGATATAAATAAGAGTAAAATTAATAAAAAGAAGGGAGTTAATTAAGCAATCAAGAAGTGAAGTCTCATTTTAAACTTTCAGGTACCACCAGCGCAGAAAAACATTTGGTGAGTATACATTTAATGATGTAACAGGTAATACATATAACGTTACACAACAGAGTTTTGTGGGTTCGACGGAGAACGCCACACAACAACAGTAAGGCGTGTCGAATTGTACGGATATTTTTTTCGCAGTTCAGTTCAGTGAAAATCATAAAATTTCTATTATTTTAAGAATATTTCGCGAAGAAACCATGTAGTTTTGGTAAACATGGTCAAAGCCATATCGAATGACGCATATCTACTAACGTATCTGAATACTAAAGTATCTACTATACAAAGTATCTGAATCAAAACTGTAAAATCTCTATTAGTTCCTTAAAAGTCAAACGTACTTTAAGTTTAAATTCAATAGAGTTTATATGAAAACCAAGTATACATCCCATACAAAGTGGCATTATCAAAACGGAAAATCTCTCAAAAATTTATAAATATTAATATATTGATTTAAAATTTCTCACATTAGCCTTAATTGTGGCGGTAATTGTGGATGACATAAAGAGTATACAACAGAATTATCGACCAAGCCGACATTAACGGTACGTTAAACGACATTGACGACACAATTTATGACATTGTCGACTCGATTCACGATACCATTGTGCCGACAATTAAAAAGGACGAATAGTGGAAGAACACTGTTTGGAATCAAACAAAATTTAAAACGTTTAAAATATACAAAAAACAATCTCAATCAAGTGCTTGCTAATTCTATTGATACAAAATTTAATTTTTAAAAATATTATTTTATCATATCCTCAAGCCACTACTAGAAATAATTTTAAGTTTTAAACTTGCAGTATTTTAGTCATTACGCCTAGCTTGACATGGAGCGATGGCAATGTTATTTATTCTATAGGCACCAAAGCTTCGGGCACAATATTATATTAGCCGAGATTCCCATCAGTTCGCCTCAGCCAATCATTTTTCGTGTATTTATTGCCGACATAACGGGTGTTCAACTCGCATAAATAACAAGCAAATTTCGTCCATCCAGATTGCATTCCGGTTACAATCGACACAACTTTCAAATCGCCGCACAGTCGCCAACGATGACCATTCTACTTTACGCATTCCAAAATCGTTGTCATATTGACACACATCTCTTTCATTTCTATCGCGTATGCTATCGGAACAGACGGTTTTGTGTTATCGACAAATTACAACACGGCTTTCAGGATATCCTTCGAGGAGTCGATAAAGAGGCGCCATTGATCTGAATCATATTTGATTCCCATTTCTGTCATTAAGCCAACCAAAAACCATTTCTGTCATTACAAAATATTTCGTAAAGTTTTGCTGACGATTTCAAAAAATGTGAACGGGAACGCTTGGTTCAATTGCATTATGGCCTTCAACTCGCTCACAAAAAGTTCTGATTTTCGTTGCGAGCCTCTAGTTTTTGCACTATTTTGAACAAGTTATCTTGTAACATTTGTAGAGCAGGTGATCGATGTCCAGTTGGAACACATGTTGAAGCGTTGAAGACTATATTGCAGTTGCAAAAAAGTGGTTATAAATAAATGGAGTAAAAATAAGAAGCTAAATTGATGCAGTAACAGCACCAAAAATCAAAGAATCGCTTACATGAAAGTTCAATAAATTCAGATAAATTGTCTGATTCAGCATCAATATTATTAGAAAAAGATGGCACTGGCAACTCATCTACAGCTAAAATAATCAAAGCTGTGGCTTTGTATTCATATCTGCGTCGATTTCTCATATTCAGTTTAAGCACAGTTTTACCGGATGCCAAATCAAAGGTATTCCAAAGGGCAATTTTATATGCCTGTGCTTTCTTTTTTGATCAAAAATTGAAGTCAATGTCGACGTGCATTGAACGCAGCACAAGTTTGGCGCCCACGGATTGTCAAGCACAAGATCCATTATAAAGTATTTTTTATAGGCTCACGCGTTGTAAAATTTCTACGAATTTTTTTCGGCGTGTGTTTACCACATATATTACAAAAAGGTTAGTTTTATTGCGCAATCCGACATGATTAACAATATAACAAACAAATAAAGAATTTTTGACGTAGAATAACGTCTTACAGCGCGGTTTGTATGAGGTCGTTTTAACAGATTTTTTCAAAGTCATGCAACTTTTTGGTTAATACTTTAGGATATACCTACAATCTTTAATGCTCATCGTTCAAAGATAATATATATACAAAAATATCAGATATAACCTGCGCTAAATGAATATCTAATTTTGAATTTTGTCACTATTATATTAATATCACAAAATAGTAAAATATAAGAAGAAATATTTTTTATAGTAAGTTTTTATATAAGAAATAGTAAGTTTTTATATAAGAACATCATTCATCAGCTGCTTAGGCTGTGCCTGCTGGTTTCTTTGTTTTTGTTTCGTTGTTAGTGCTTACCGAACCAATCAGTTTGTATTGGTAGCATTGGTAAGCATTGGCTCGCATTGGGTTTATATATGCACTACTGTTCTCGTTTACTAAGTGCTCTATTTTGACACGAGAGGTCATAAACCTCTTTTCAACTCAGTCAATGAACTCAAACTGTCAAATTTAACGAAATGGGTCTGTGATCCAGTTAGATTTAACTCTTATGAAAAAACCGAGTTGGATCATATGTCGTTATATGCTTTTACCTAATAGATGGCGTAAAATTTTAATTTTTGTTTTTAATGCAAATTAATTTGGATTCCACATCCCACTAGCACTAGCGAGTGTAGTCCGCAAACTATACATCGAACAGAGACGAAAGTGTAGCTCGCAAACTAAATATCAGACAGAGACGTGAGGAAAGGACATGTGCTCAGACATGGGTCTTAATTTTAATTTGAAGTTAATAGTTAAACTGACTGTAGCTTGCAAACTATATATCGGACAAAGACGAAAAAGTCACCAATGGAAAGTTCATTTTCTTCGCCTCCTTTTCAACTAAGTCAACTCGCAAAATTTAATGAAATGGTCGAAAAAATGTGACATATTGCTTGTTTCTTTTTGCTTGCTCATTTCATCATACTTGCTTTTAACTTTTTCTTTGTTTTGGTTTCGATAAGAAGCCTATAATTGAGTGTTATTAATTTATTTGTTAATTTTCGGAAGATCAATAAAAAATAAGTGCAAAATGGACAAAACAATCGGACCAAAGAGACAAAGTTACAACTTAAACGGAATTCTACGTCTACACTTACGATACTATCGAAACTGTTTATTTTTTTGTGATACTATCACTATTAAACTGTTATTTTATTTGTGTAAAATTCTGAAACGGCAAATCGATTTGATGTAAGTTGGATAGTGGAAAATATTAAAGTAGAAACAATATTTTTTTTTAAAAAAGACCACCAAAATAATGGTTAAATATATTTCTACGCGAAATATTCTTTAAATATTATTAGAGTATTATAAGATTTTCATTGAGTCGCGCCTATTTAAAAATTGACCCGTCTTTATATTCAGGCAAGTACTCGATATCCGATTTGTGTAACGTACTACAAACGTACTACGTAACGTATATCGTCCATTATTACGTTGTTAAATTTGGATTTGTACTCGCGATAAAGTTTTTGAGCCCTATTCATAGCTTCGGTGTTTTTTTCTTTTGCAGTATCGGATACTTTTTGCACTGTAAAACTGTTCAGGTTGTAACATGTTTTTATCAGTTGTACAGTTGCTTGCGATTTCAATTCTTTTGCATCATGTACTGCATCATGTATCGAAGTGTTTGGATTCAAAAGTAGGCATTTACATACCTTTTTGGTTCGCTGGATCACTTTTTCTACCTTATTTTGATAAAAAGGAATAAACTATTTTTAGAATTTGCAATATTTATATTTATTTAGGTCATGCCAAACATGTTGCTAAGCAGTTAATATTTTTTATTATTAGCCTATAAGCAAATGGACTTTAGTTTCTGGGATAGACCTAATATTGAACAGATATATTTAAACAAAATATACCTTCCGATATTCCCCAGATCAAGTGTCGTAACATATTTAATTACAATAAACGGTTTTAACATTTTCACATTTGACCTCGATCTCAGTGATTCACATAAATTGCATTAAGAGAACGCCTTTGCCTTGGTAGTCGCTTTATTAAGTTGGTTCAACTTGTTGGTAAAATGAAATTGTTTCATTTGCTTCTTCGATTCCATGGTGCGTTGGTCATTTTAATTATCCATACTTTGCAACTGACTCCAGCGGGAATATGTGCTGGACGAATACACATGTTTGTATGTATGTGTCAGTATATAAGTATGTATGTGGGCATGACACTGAGCGTATGTTTGCAAACAAACGGAAATGAAGTGAAATAAGAGCTACCGCAAATATGTCGACAGATTTTATTTTCATAATTATTTTTACGCCCTCTCTTAATGGCTTGGATTGGTTGGTATAGAGGAAGTAAAATACACATACTTTTGCACACCCGAGTTTCCTTCAGTGATGCCAAAAACATTTTAATTTTCTTTGCATGTGTGAAATTTGTAGGAATGTGTGTTTCGATAGACGTTCGTTCATGCAGCGTTTACTCTGTTGCACTTAATTTAACTCGTCTATTGATTTTCCATTTTCTATTTTCCGGTATTTTTAGGTTTTTCTGTTGATTTTTTTTTTTTTTTTTGGTGAACTTCGATTGCGCTGCAGATAAAAGTATTTTCACTTTACGTGATGTTGGTTTTTGCCATACAAAGATACAACATTTTATGTGAAATTCGTCGGTTGGGTGTTAACGCTGTATATCATGTTATGTCATGTGATACGTATTTGAGTTTTTCTTTTAAACTTTGAGTAGCATTGAAAATGGAATAATTTTTATTTCTAGTGAAGAATTCCTACTTCTTGGCAATTTCAGTTTCTAGCAATTTAAGGATATTTTTTCAAGTTTTTATTTTTTTTTTCAAATGAAATATTCTAATAGAAGCAGTAAAAATATTAACGAAAAATAAAATCAAAATATTAATAAAAGTTTTTTTACTTTATTTTCTGTAATAATTAACGAATTCGTTGCACGTTTTTCCAACAATCCTAATGTTGCTGCATTTTCTGCATTTTCCGCCTAATTAAAATAAATTGCATGGAACTCATGCAACATGCATTCGTTCATCAACTCTGAACTGTGCATTAAAACCAACAGTTATTATTTGCCGCCAGTCAATTTGGAACAAGTTAATTCAGAGCATCCCATCCTCGACCCAAAAATAAAAAAAAAATGTAAAGAGAAAACAACTAAACCCAACCTTATTTTGACAGCTTATTTAAACATGCCTGCAATCCTTGTAAACTTTTTCTTTGGCATTAAATTGTGTTGTATAAACAACAATAATAACAACAAAAAATAGCAAAAAAAAAAATGAACTGTGGGAAAGGTAGCACTAAACAGCACAGCCGGCACCATTTCTATGGAAGAAGTTGCAAAGTTTGTGGATACAACATGAAATACGACGACAATGCCACAAGGAACTTCTATTAATGCCAGTCAAGCATTAGGCTGTGGATGCGAATACCGTGTAGAGCCATCAGCGCTTGGCATGAAAGGATTAGCTTTGTACATTTTATGCTGAATTTATTTCATAATCTAGGCTTTTGAAAGTTGGGGTCCGTGCGCGGACATTTAATGAACTATATTGCCACAATAAGCGACTCTTGCGACATAAACTTTCACATACTGCAGCCCATGTCCACGGGCAATCGAGCATGTTGGAGGAAGTTTTTGAGTTGTTCGCTTATCTTTGGTTAAAGATCTGTCATTATTCACTTTTGTGTATAAATTTTATTGTTTGTTCAAGAATAGAGTTCAATTCCTACTTTCTTAAGAGACCTTGTCTCAGGCTTAGTTGTCATAAGTTGGATAAAAATTTAATGAATAGTTTGTTCTATTGTTGGCTTTTTCATGAAGATATCTTAAATACTTAGCTTTAAGCATTTTATCTAGATGTTTGTTTGTCTGCTCGTGCTGAAGTTAAATAATCCTTATCAGTATTTAAAACTTTTTTTATATGAATTCAACAATGGTACTGATAATTTATCAGGTTTGTATGTCCCCTTTTACACTAGTCAAGAAATGGAAGCAATTTTTCGAGTTCGAAAAACTTGCCAGTACACTTGACTGTGTACCGTCAACTTTTTCCTCTTTCGTCGCTTCCTATTTGCGGCGAATTGGCCTACAAGCTCAGAAAATTGACTTCAATTCTTGACTAATGTAAAAGGAGTATATCGAAAAGAAAGTGCACGGCATAATTATATTTTGAATTAAAGCGGAACGGATGAATATATTTTAAGCAACTGTTGTTATACCCTGAAACTGAAAGGTCAGGGTATATTAACTTTGTGCAAAGATTTGTAACGCTTAGAACGAAGCGTTAGATAATTTCTTGGCATTTAACATTTAAATATAATTTCGGGCATATGGCCACCACGACTTTTTTGCACAAGGGTAATTTTGGAGGTTCAATTTTCGACCACCTCTTCAAGCATTTGAGAGCGTATTTCAGCAATGACACGTTGAATATTGGTTACCAAAGCGTCAATCGTTGCTGGTTTATCCAGATAAACCAATGACTTCACGTATACCTACAAGAAATAATCAAGTGGCATCAAATCACATGAACGCGGAGGCCAATTCACCGGTTCATTTCTCGAAATAATGCTGTCGTTGAAATGTTCTTTCAATAAGTCGATTGTTTCACCCGCGGTATGACAAGGGACACCATCCTGTTGAAACCACATTTCGTCCACATACATATCATGAAGATTTGGCAACAAAAATTCATTGATCATGGTTCTGTATCGATTTCCATTCACGATAACGCGTCGTCCTTCCTCACTTTTAAAGAAATAAGGACCGATCATTCCACCAGCCCATATACCACACCGAACAGTACATTTATCGGGATGCATTGTTAATTCTTCAACGGCGCGTGGATTATCTTTGCTCCAAATACGGCAATTTTGCTTGTTGGCATATCCATTTAACCAAAAATGCGCCTCATCACTGAAGAGGATTTTGCAGTAAAAAAGCGGATCTTTGTCTAATTGATAAAGCGACCAATTACTGAATTCACGGCGCATTTGATGATCGTGTGGCTTTAATTGTTGCACCTATTGAATTTTCTTACGCAATCCTTACGCAAAATTTTCCAAAAAGTCGATGGACAAAGTCCACTTCTTGCGCACGACGACCAATCGATAAATTGTCGTTTTCTTTGACACTGACCTCATCGACAGCAATATTTTCTTCTGTACGCACACCCAGAAAAAAATCCGCTTTTTTAAGACTTAATCATGTTATTCAAATTCAACACGATCAGTTATGTTAATAGTTAACACTTTACACGATAATTCAATTCTTTTAAAAAACGCTTGTGCAGAGCGCAAAATCACATAAAATGGCTTCTGCTGATCAGGACATTCATAAAAGGGGCATTTTGTCATTTAATTCGCTCAACGGCAACATTATTCGCAGTTTTTTTGTCTTTTTAGATGCTGATGCAATGAGAAAATTAACACTTAACTCATGTTATTTTTTAACACTGCATAAAGCAAAGTTACTCTTTGAAAAGTGTTGTTGTCTTGCGTGTAAAAATTATCATGTTGGATTGACAGGAACCATGTTGAAATATATTGCCTCATTTTTCCCTGTGTGCCCTCTTCTCATTCTTCTCGGTGGCTTGGCATCCAAAAGAGTGAATGTAGACCGAAATTTGGTAATTACGTTCTTTATGGTGGTCTCAGACGGACGATTATGTGCACCATAAAATTCACGAAATGCTCTATAAACATTTTTTATTAAACACTGTTTTTGAAAATAAATTTCCACGATTTGGAAGCGTTGTTCTGGAGTTAACCTATTCATGATGATTTGCCAAACAATATTGAGTAGAGACGTTACTTTAAACTGTCAAAACAACTGTCAGAAAATAGAGTAATCCATATTGAAAAAAAACCTCATAAGAAAACACCCTTTATAACACAATTCCGTAAAATGTGAGTGCGGAACGCTTGATGTTTTGAAAAAGTTCAAAGCATATTTTAGGGCATTTTTTTTTTTTTTAAATTATTGAAACTTCCAGAACTTTTTATAAGTTTTTCATTTTGAAATTTTTAGTTTTATAAAAAATGTTTAAACATATTTCGTCGCACCAACTATGGTTTCCTTTTTTACTTTAAGGTATTTTATAAATATTAAGAACTAAAAATTGGTATTTGCACAATTAAAAATCGAATATGTGACCAAAGCTGATTTCTAATTCTGCTTAAAGAAAGTCAATATATCATAATTTTCCTTCCGGAAAACTGGGCCCATCATTTTTGAAGGCAAAAAACTAGTATTTGAATAATTTTGCAAAGATATTTATTTTAATATCTTTTAAATAAAATTGTATTGCTCAACAATCTATTTATATTGTGCCATTTACATATTTTAGTATTTTTGAGGTATTTTTTAGTACATTTTAATATTGCCAAAAATATGCGGCAAACAATTTTAGTCAAAGGCCTTAAGTATTACTTACCTTTGGTTATGTTACCCATGTTCCTTTTTAATATTGCCTAAAATCTAAGGTAACTCATTTCAACCAAGGGCCTTATGAAACCTTTATAAGTAAAAGTATGATTTGGCTTTGGTTATGGTATCTTAATTCCTTTTTAATATTGCCGAAGTCCTTGTACACAACAGAACACAAAAGTTCTACCATAATTTGCTAATGAGAAAACAATTCGATTGCCTTAATTTCCTATGTTTTATTATAGAAAAAGTTAGATAACCCATTCTGGCTGAAATTCTTAGGCAAGTTATATCCGAAAATTTTATCATTTTACACTTTTATTTGTGTTTTTAAAAATTCTATAAAAGAAGCTAAGAATATTTTTAGTAGCCAGATTTTTAAAATAAATTTATTTATGTTTTAACATATAAAAGAAATTGTTTAAAAATGTGAAAAATTTAAAATATTATAGACTGATAAACTGGGAGGGGTGGAGAGGAGGGCTAAAAAGAAGAGTGCATCCTTCATGATTTCAACCCTTCCTGGTATCTGAAGACAAACAAAAATGATTCTTACTAAGTAAGACTATCGCTAATGTCCGAACTAAGGATATTAAAAAAAAAATTTATAAAATGACGGCTGTTTGAAAAAATTTTGTTTTCCCTTTCTTCAAAGTTTTGAGTTTTTTAAAAATAGTTAAAAATAATATATGATTTTTATATAATAATTATAGTTCCAACAATGAGGGGACCTAAAGAAAGTCACACTAAATTTTAAACTAATCGGTTCATTAGAACTTCGGAAACACATCTGACGTATTAGAAAAAGTAGTTTCGAGAGAAACGCGTTCAAAGATTTAAATTAAAAAGTTTTTTTTTTAAATATCAATAAATATATTTAAAAAAATGCTGCTAAGAAAATTGTGAGTTTTCTTTATCGAATTTTAAAAAAACCACTCAAAATGTAGACTCAAAGGAAATGTAAGATTATATTAGATCTCTATCATATCCTAAGCAGATTGAAGGGAGCCCGGACATAATCCCTAAGGATATAATCCCCAAATCGATTTTGTTATTTCGTGAAAACACATCTTATGCCATTCGGTGGGTCGCAATAGACTAAAAAATTGCTGTTAAGATGTGTTTTCACGAAATAATAACCATAAAGTAACATAACATATAACCTATAAACCTAAAACCTAATTATGAAATTTTATGCTAGAGGTAAAATTTTTTTATGTATTAATATTAAAAAAAAATCATGGTCTTAACCTTGCATATTTAATAAATATGTACTTTGAGGTAGGCACATGTTCAGAAATACTTGAAAAATCCAAATTGAGAAGATTATCTGTGACACAACTACTGATGAACGTGATATAAAATCTTATATTCATTTTTTTCAAAAAGTTAAAAAATTGTGTTCAAGTATACATTTCTTTGAAACAAACAAGAGAATGCACTTGCAAAAAATATGAAAATCATTAATTCATAATATTAAAGGAATACTTAACACTATAAATAATACCAACAAAATTTAACCGAAATGGTTATAATCAAAAGTTTAGTGCTATCTCGAGTTTTTACTTGAAATATCCTTCATACATGATGATGTGAGTCAAAATCGTAAATATCATCGAGTTCGGTAAGATATTGTTAGTTAAACTGTATTTATACTTTTGCTTTAAGACATTCTTAGTTTTCTTAGAACAATCGAAGCATTTTAAGATCGTCATATTTTACTGTTTTTCTCAAAAAAAACATATCTTTGTCCTTGCAGAAGAAGAAGATGTCCTTTTATTAAAAATGAAATTGTTTTGAGTGGTTTAAACACTCCGGTAAACCTTTTGAGACCTCTCGGAATACGATCTAAATTTTTCGATACGACCAAATGTATATGTTTTTACATGCTATTCCATTCAAAAAGCTTTTTTTCCAATGACGAAAGAAAAAATGAAAGAAATGAGTAAAAAAATTAATGAAAGAAAAAATAATTGACTGAACTCTTTGACTTTAAACGATAACAATTTTTTAAAAGTTACTGTAAAATAACAAAGATGAACTTACACTAATAAAAATGCTAAGATAAAAATTATTAAAATTTGAAAACATCAGCTAAACTTTCTAAAATATAAAACATAACTAAATATAATAAAAATCAATAAAATATAATGAAATATAAAGAAATAATTAAATAATTAAATAAAAATATTTACAGAACACATACAACATCCATTTTAAACACGTCAAGAAAACCAAAAAAAAAAGTTTTTATTATAAACCGTTAAAATTTGACTGCATTGTTAGCCCGGAAAGTGGTATTTTTGATTTTGGAACTGAATTTTTCGCACAATTGACATTTGAGGAATGCATAAGAGATAATTTTGGTTAAAAAATTTTAGATTTAAAAAAAATTCAATTTCGACCAATCCACAAGCTCTCCTCAAACCGAATTTCGAGTCGATTAAATAGCGAATTTTTTACAAAAATTGTATATCTACTTTAAAAGGTTGGGAATCCCCTCAAGCACATATACAACCTTTATCTGATTTAATGACATCTGAATCTATAAAATCGGTCTATTTGTCTGGGAGTAAGCCTTAGCCTATTAATTATTATAATTATAATAATTATAATTATATAAATTAACCTATGTAGCTTTAAAGTCAAATAATTAACGCTCATATTGAATTACTAATTTTTAGGATCGGATATAAATTTTTGTAGCCTAAACATTTTAAGAAAAGTGTCAAATCCACCCCACCTTATCCTATGATATTATTTTTCGGAAATCTGTGTATCTTCTATTCGAATAAATAAATTTTACTGCTCCTATTAAGGCACTCGTCATATAAAAATATTGTGTTCAGAATTATGCAGATCTTGCAATGCATTTACTTCACCTTTGAATAGGGCTCAACACGATTTAAATCACAATCTTCTGAATCTACAATACAAGTTTTTTTTATTTTATTCCTTAGAGAACTATAACTAAGAGCAGTGGCGGAGCTAGGCTTCGGTGACGTCGGCCACCGCTGATGATAGGCGACACGATATTGTGAGGCCCTCTCAAGCGCGAGGCCGTCAGCGCCGACGTCACCGACGCCAAGTGCCTGAGAGGGCCTCGCAATATCGTTTCGCCTACCATCTTGGCTTAGTTAGCCGACCCCAAACAACACAGAAAAAAATTTTCGAATACGTGCGTGATGGAAGTGAGAAGTACCTAATAGCCTAGACACATTCAAGACGCCTGCATCATTGCGTCAAACGTCCAATTTTTTTAAAATGCTTTTCTTATGGAGGTGAATGTGGTGAAAATGTTGCAACGACAATGCGTCATTGCAACAATGTTGCTGTCGTCGATTTAGAACTTTTTCTATTTTGACATGCGACAGGAGTAAGAACATATTGTTTTTTTTTTATTGTTCGTTCTCATTGTGTGTGTTTTTTAATGATAATTCAATTAAGTTTTTCACAACTTGAAATACACAATTGTATCGTTGTATTCGAATTCAAGTCATATTCAAATGTTTTGTTGTTTTCTATATGAAAGAAAAAACAAACGTTTGTTGAGCTCCTACGTTTGATTTGTCTTTCAAATAGAAAACAAAAGCAATGTGAATACGATGAAAATATGAATACAACGATACAACTGCTTATTTCAAGTTGTGAAAAACCTAAATGTTTAATAATAAAAATATATATGAAAATACGGCTTAACGTGCTGCATTCAAAATAATCAAGTCGTAGACAACATGCCAACATTTTCGTTTCCACCATCTCGACGAAAGTGTTGTGTTATTATATTATTAACAACATTTGCGTTTTGACATGGAAATAGTACGCTTTTGGTACGAAATGAAGAATAGTAGTAATGAAATATGGTTAATAGCAACACTAAAAGTATTAAAAGTAGCAAAAAGTTTACTACTATTTAGGGATCATTTGGCTGCAATCTGAATATAGCACCTTCAAAATAGATGCATCCTCTATTTTTGACATTGGAACTCGTACAAGCCTGTTGTGCTCGCACTCCCATCAAACGTCATAGCTATTAAATGCTCGTCTGGCAGACACTTGCAACCGTCAGAATAGGCTACCTGTTTAGATATACTTATAAAACTATGAAAAGAATATACCCACAAAATTTCACCTTTGTGGGAAGCAGGTTATGAATTACCCTCCCGATGACAACTTTGCTGTCTTCTGGCAGATACTTGCAACCATCCAAATGGGTTGGCAATTTTTTTTTACACTTTAATATATGTAAATTACAACATATTAAAATTTTATCCTTGTGGGAGCAGGTTCAAAAAAATGTTTTTTTTACATTTTCAAAAATGTAAAGGACAATGATGCAACCGTGAGATCCCTGCCAGAACGGTTATTTCTTAATAGACTGATAATAAATCATCACTTGAAAATTTTCTAGCCTTGTGGGCAACGGGTTAGTCAGATGATTCACTAGCTCTTAGACTATTATATCATTCGAGGGTTCACACCAGTGTCGGGCAAAAATGAAATGGTGTGAACTTAACACAGATCTTAAATTATGTGTGGGCTTACACGCATAGCACACATACCAACATAATGTTTGTGTGTGCTCTTCATTATGCTCGTCCGATACCGATAGCTTGTTGGCTAGTATGAAACCGCTCTATTCCACGCAAGAGACCAGGGTTGCATGGAAGAAAAATATAAAAACGTACTCCAAAAATAAAATTTTATTTCTTAAAAATACTTTTTTTTTGTAAATATAATATTTGGTTTTCTTATAGCGTTTTATTTTCTCAACGAAAAATTCTGCCCTCTAAAGATGCAGAATTTTTTCCATTTTGACCTGTACCCACCGAATTCTGACCTGTTTTTGAGAAATAGATCACAATAGATCAAATAGCTGAGAATAGATCACAAAAAAAATATGAAAAATTTTTGAAGTGTAACTTCTTTGGCGGCGAGTGAAATTTCAAGATCTCTTATTCGTGACGCTAGGCTAACGTTTTCAATTCATATGAAAATTAAAAAAAAATTACTGCCGATGCCAATAATTGAACCCCGAACGTCATTGCTTAATAGACGGAATCTATTCCCTTACGCCACGTAGGCACATGAAACTAGTCAAACAAAATGTAATTAAAACTGAACGCGTAACATAATGAAAATAACATTAACTTTAGATTAACATTAACATTACATTATTAACATAACCGTAATATTAATTTTCATCCTACAAGTATGCACGGAAAAAAAAATAGAAAAAAAAGCTAAAACAGGAGCAGAACGCGTTCGTGAATATAGAGAGCGAATTAGAGCTCTTAAGAATACAGCCGCAGCTGGGTCTGCAACTTATGATGAAGGTAAGGTGATTGCAACAACGGCTGAGTTTCAAAATGCATTTTTACGAAACATCAGTGTATTTTGGTGAATCTACAAAGAACAAATCCCCAAAAAACACACTGATGCATCTCAACAAAATTTTAAAGCCAACCAAGTTGATGCACCCAACAATCAACGTTCGCTGCTTTATGAGGCCCTCTATCAACATAGCAATTATTATGATCAGGAAGCAGGAGGTAATAATGAACAAGATTTGCCTCTGCTTTCGGAGGCTCCTTCAAAGAGTACTATGCAAATGCAATCCAGCATTCAAAAAGTAACAATGTTGAGAAGACATTCGAAAGCAACTAAAACACCAACTGAACTAAAACAAGTACCGAAAATAACTGTTATTTTACAATTTTCAAATGAAAAAAATTGTCGAAAGACTTTTTCAAACATACCATTATGTTACAAATGTCCTCAGCCTCACGAATATTAAGTCGCTTTTAAATTTGAAACTGATTCTTTAAAAGTTAATTTCTTGCCTAGTATATTTCGAGGAAAAATAAAGGTTACTTTTGACTTTTATTTTATCGGTCAAAAATAGCAGTTATTTTGTGACTTTAATTTTTTCGGTCAAAAATATCAAGCAATTTGTGTTTTCTTAAAGGTCGTTTGACAGATTGAACTGTTGACACCATGTGTAAAATGTCTCACCGATGAGATGAAAATAATAATATCAAAATTTTTTATCGGTAAAATGACTTGAACAAATATAAATTATCTGATATATTTGACCGAAAAAATAAACGGTAGAAAATAACTGTTATTTTTGCCCAAAAAAACTATAAGGCACAAAAAACTGTTATTTTTATCGGAAAAAATAAAAATTAAGAGATACAAGTTAATATGTGACACTTTCGACAAAAACCATAGCCGGTACGGTCCCTGGATGCAAATATTGAATCAACAAATTATTATTCCATTTCGTGTTGATTGATTTTTCTTTTCAGATACTTTCTCTCTCTATTTCACACTAAAATCGCTCTTATTTCTTACTGTTAAAGAAGTTTCACTTCTGCCACGTGTACGTTGCTACACGCGAGTTTTTTTTTTCAATGTTTTCGAGTTTTCGGAAAACTTGAAAAGAATTAAAACTTCAAATTCAAAAATTTGTTTCCTGCTAGCTTTGTGCTAAAATAAAAAAAAAATAATTTTATCAATAAATAATAAATAATATTATTTTAATAATAATAATTTTAATAATAATTATTTTTTTATTTTGATAAAATTAAATTTTTTCGTTGATTGAAAAGAACGAAATAAATGGAAAAAAATCAAACAGGCAGAAAAAATTCAAAATTTTGTTGAGAAAAAAAAAAAAGATATTAGAAATAAAATGTTTTTAAAAAGTCTTTTTATTAAAAAAAATGTGTTCTAAAAAAATTTAGAAAATAAATACATATCTTAGTTTAAAAAAAATAACATTGACTGAGCTTATGTCCAAATACCTATGTTTCGTCCCGTCGTTTCAAAAGTGATGACAAAAAAACAAAAATTGTTCTCCCATGCTGTGAAAACTGATAAAAGTTGAAATAACCAAAATTGGATCATTTTTAGTCTTTGTTTTTATAAAAACCAATTCAATAATATATATAAAAAATATGTCTGAAACGGGCTTTTATAAACGGGCATTTATTTTAAGTTCTGTTAGAAATTTTCATTTAACTGATCACAGTTTTGTATAAATGGCTTCAGAGCTTGAACGTAGAAAACTCATTTTGCACGATTATAACAAAAATAAACAAATTTAAATACGATTAATAACAAATCATGTAAATTTTACATTGTAAAATGACCATATTCCACTGTAAGAAACGTTATTAAAAATGTTAACGGACGTTTGACTATTGAAAGAAAACGTGGAAGTGGTGTTGAGCATGGCCAAAGAGACCTAAAAGCGGCTGAAAAGGTCATTAAGCTATTTATGAAGGATCCTTCTATTTACACTTGCTCGATCGCAAATAAAATTAAGAAATCGCAAAATTTTGTGCAAAATGTAATGAATAACGTAACAGACTGAAGTGTTATAAATCCCAGGTATGTTCAGATCGGAATGCAAAACAAAATTTGTCTGGAAAACACACAGTCGACGACTGTACGAAAAACAATTGACAAAATTTAAATGTGTGATCATGGATGTCGAAACCTATTGTTTTACCAACTTCCGATTCATCACAGGACAAGATTTCTACGCTGCACGTAGTCGTGGAGACGCTCCAGATCATAACAAGAAGAAAATAAAATCCAAATTTCCTCAAGTGTCTAGTTTGGCAAACAATATGTTCTTGCGGTGAAAAATCTTCACCTTTTTTACAACTGACACCATAAATGATGAAATTTATAGAGAGGAATGCTTACAAAAATGTCTTCTACCATATGTAAGATCCCATACGATAAAATCGCTATTTTGGCCTGACCTAGCCAGTTGTAATTATTCAAAAGACACGATTGAATGGTATAAGGATAACGGAATAGATTTTTTTGCTAAAGAAAACAATCCACCGAATTGTCCAGAATTGCGACCAATAGAGGAATATTGGTCAAGTTTTACAGGAGCTTTAATAAATACAAGAATTTCAGTATCTACAATATCTGAGTTCCGCACCAAGTGAAATTTGGCAGCCATAAAAGTGGATTAATATCTCGTGCAAAAGCTGATGGGACGTGTTCGACAAAAAGTGCGGTGGTTTGCCTACCAAAAAAACTCCTAGGTTTTTTTTTGCAGTACACTCTAAAAATTTTCTGTTGAATTTTACTATCATTTAGCGAGGTAATTTGTTGCCTACTTTAATGATCGCATTTTTACACACGCAACAATAATACAACTTATGTGTGTAAATAACTCAACAAAAATTGTTTAAATTTAAATACCTATATGAACATCAAATGTTGAAATTTATAATTCGAATGTTTAAATTTAAACGTTGTTTGCACATACAATGTTTAAAACTTTTCATATATAATTTTATAGTCAGGCCTACCGTGAGTTATTTTCGCCCGGAATCGGTAAAGGGAATTTCGTTTTTAAGATAAAGCTCAAGAACCTTTGAAACATTTTTAATGCAAGTTTGTTATTCAAACATGTTATTCAAAATTTGCGTTAATAATATTTCAAAGGTTAGCTTTATCTTAAAAACAGGGATTTCCATTTTCGATTCCAGGCGAAAAATTACTCACGATAGGATTCCACAATAATATATTAAACAACATTTCTTATTTTTAATTCATTTATTAAGTTTTATTAAAAAAAATGCTTATGGTACATTTCAATACTTTTAACACTATTGCCACAAACACTACATACAAACATTTTATATCTTAACACTATTTTATATATATAATTATAATTATAACAAGAATTAAAATATTACATGCAAGCTCTTCCACAATTTATTTACGAATGACGAATTGCGTGGCGTCCCGTTGGAAGTGTTGAATGTTATGCAGTTTATGCTAGCAAGATTAAACATGTCAAAATGCAATTTTCAACATTTCATGTGTAATTCTACACCGGGTGTTTAATTTTAAACAACAATAATTGAAATATACAAAACAAATTTACTTTTACTACAAAATTATTAACAATTTTAAACATTGATTGCATAGAACCAATTTTTACACATACAATGCATAAAAAGCAACAAAATGCGTAAATATACATCGAAAACTTGCATACTTCATAGTAGTATTTTTCAACCGACTTTTTAGAGTGTATTATAAAGATTAAATATTAAGAAATTGCAAAATAAAACTAAAATACAAAAATCTGTCTTTTTTCTTTATTTGGGATATAAAGTGGTTAAATTTTGGTTATTTCAGCCTTTAGTCTTAGCTACGACACAATCCTGAAAAAATTCAGTCGATGCCGAAAAGTTATATATTTTTAATTTCTATGTTTGTAATTATTTTTTCCCATAATTTGATTATCAACAATAAAACTGGTTTATTCATACACTATTTTTTAATTTGGCTCATTTAATTTAACGGGTTTTTTTTTACTGCGAAGTAAAAGGGGCCTCGCCAACTTGATGTCGCTGACGTCCACATGTGGTCTAGCGCCGCCACTGACTAAGAGAACGCTGTTATTCTGCAATACGTCTTTATATTGTATTTAAATTAACTTAATAGCTTTGTTTACTTAAACTTTCTCAAAACCAAAAAAAAAAAAAAAAACCAAAAATTAAAAAAAAAAAATTCTGCTCACAGACCAAACTAAATAAATAAAAGTGTTCTGATTAAAATAATAAAAAATGACGTTCTTAATGCGGTATTTAAAAGGTGCGTTAAAATCAAAGTCTTTTTCTGCATTGTTGCTGTGACCTATTTTAATATTTTATATAAATCTGCAACCACAATCATAAGTAACAATAATACTTTTTAATTTTTTTTTTATATGTTGTTTAAATTTTTTTATCTTGCTATATAATTGATAAGATAATAATTCAGCTAATGTCTTACTCATTTCTTCAAGATTGGACAAAGTTGAGTTGTGTTTTCAAACACATTATTAGAGTTTGTGCAATAAAAAGATTTAAAAAGATTTTGGTCTCTTGGGTTAAAAGTGTTATCAATTGTAATCACTTCATATCAACAAAAAATTACAGCATCTTTTGCAGTAAATTAAAACATAAATTATAAAAAGCTGAAGTAGAATATAAGTTTGATAATTGCCGAAAAACAACGAGTAAAGAACTAGTTTCAGTGTTTTTGTAACAAGTTGAGGAAACATAACAATATTGTAATGTTGTCCTTTTTTACAGTCATCATGTTATTGACCATATCAGTTGGCTTATTCTATATATTTCTGGTATGGAATTTTGATTATTGGAAGAAGCGTGGCGTTACGCAGGCCAAACCCTTCCACTTTTCGGCAGTTTTCCTCATCAGTTCTCAACACGACGTAATATAGTTTACGATGTTGACGACATATACAAGTGAGTGAAAAACAATGTTAAATAAAGTATTGTTTTCATCCAAATATTCAATGTATTCTTTGTAGAAAATAAAAATATGATGAATATTTTGTGGGCACCTTTGAAACACGCGTTCCACAATTGCTGATAAAGTGCCCGGAGTATGCACATAAAATATATGTGACTGATTTCAAATATTTCCTTGATAATGATTTTTCTATTTTTGTAAATAGCTTGAATTTGCGATACTTAATCGAAGAAAGTGCCAATTTATGGTCAGATCCTTGCTTTGTGAAAAATCCAATAGTTAACCGGGGCGAAGAATGGAAGGAGCGACGTGCAGAAATCAGACCGGCGGCAACGGCAAGCCGGGTACGTTTATTGTTAGTGTTATAATTTTAATAGCGTTGAAAATAATGTGTTCTATGTTTAACTCAAGCTTAGATGCATGTTTCCGGTAACGCTGGAAGTGTGCAAACTTTTAAACGACTAACTCCGCAAGCAAACTAAAATGGCATCCAAAGATGGTCTCGATGCTAATGAAGTAGGTAAACGATGTCTTATTTTTAAGCTTTTTAAATGAAACTCAAGAAACTAAACAGTTATGCCGGCGTTACACCACCGAAGTGATTTCCGACTGTGTGCTTGGAATTAAGGCAGGCAGTTTCAATGAACCTCCCATGCAAGTTTATAAGAAAATTAATCGGGTGGTTGAGGAAACAGCCTTGTTTATTTTCTATTCTGTGCTATCGACTATGATGCCAGTGATACTGAAAATTTATAAAGTTCCATTTATATCGAAGGAAACGGGAAAATTGTACTTCGAGCTCATAAAGGCAGCCATTGGTCTACGACGTAATAGTACGTTCACACTCATTTCTAAATGCGCATTTAGAAGTTCGAAAATTCAACCAAATGTCAAGTGTTCACATTAGGGAGAAGCGTAAAATGCGAATTTAAATTGACAAGTATGCGAACATGAATTGACAAGTATTCGAACATGCCGAACATTTATAAGGCTGTGTGCCAATCGGAAAATTTTCACTCGTGGTAGGAAGGAAAATTCTGAGTTGAACAAAATTTCTGTCTATTGAAATTGAATTGTCATTTTTACTGTGCCAAATGAAGCATGAAAAGTTAACTGCTGCGTTTTCTAAGTTTTTTTTATTCAAAATTATATATGTTTAATAAATACTGTTGCTTTGCGTAAAATAAGATTATTAAAGCAATAGTTGTGTAAACATGTATAAAAACTAAACAAAAAATCATTGGGTCTTTTGACAAAAATAGGTCGTCGTCAATATAATATCTATATTGCGTTAATTTGTTGAAAATGCATAACCAATGAATGCTGCTCAGTAAATATGTAGTTCAAATTAGTATTTTGTTCTGAAATGTATTGAAATGTAAAAACAAAATCGACGTTTCTGCACATGTAAAATTTTTCACTTATCAGTTTAGTGTACTTAACCATCGATTTATTCATAATTATTTTCATTCAAAATGTTTTTGATATCATTTTATTCCATTTATAAAATATACTAATGAAAAAAAAAAATCAGTAGCAGTGCTAAAATTTTGTCCACCGAACCTAAAAACCTTAAAACTTAACACGCACTCTGAAAAAATCTGACTTAGTCTTGACCTTGCAACACCCGAAGTTGTAAGTAAACCATACAAAATTTGAACACGTGCTTTGAAAAAAAAGTTCCAGTTGTACCCATTCTAAAATTAACCTTGATGTATTTTAAGGTGATTCCCAAAATATTTTGTCTATAATGAAATCCGTCAGTAAGCTAAACCATTTTGCAAAAAACCTCAAAAAATCATGTTTTACGTATATGTATATATTAACAAGTGTAATAGTTGTAAGCAAATAAACTGTCTCAAGTTATAAGCCTGAAAAAGTTCGTTCAATCTGCATCAAAAATTTGAAAATATTTGCAATTGCATTAGTGATAATAATGTTTTCATGTATTTTTTTTAGATTATTTTCACAAAACTTCAAATAACTCCATTATTTCTTATACAATCTTCGTTATCAATATACCATTGGAAAAGTTTGGACGGCTGTCATTTATTTTTGGACAGAATTGCTTAAACCGAATAACAAAAAGGACTAATTTAAAAAAAAAATTATATTGGAGAAAAGACCTGCCGGAAAAATACTGTAAACCATCAATAGGCATGTGCGGCTCTTTGTTTAATAATGTGTGGCTCTTATTTTATTTCCCCATTTGTGTGCAATTTACCTGAAGGTAAAATTTTCAAAATCCAAAATACTGTATATTTATACTCTATAATTATATTTATAAATCCTTATATACATTACATTTTGAGCACTACACCACCGCCCGCACATTGCTTTAATGAAAAATTAATATATTCTGAATATTAACAGCATCCAGAAAAATCATCAAGCAATACTATTTTCTCAGAAAAAAAAAGTCAAAATAATGTAGCTTATATATTTTACACAACCCTCCTCTTAATTTTTCCAAACTTCAGTGCAACTAAAACATGCTTTTTTTTAATTTTCGCTTGTGTCAAAAATTCTCTTTCCTCTTGTCAAAATTTATACTATACCCTGAGTATCAATCCGAGTCAAAAGTTTCCGATTGGCACACAGCCTAAGCAAAACAATCTGACAGTAAACAAAATTGACAACTAATGAAACGAGTACAAGTCAGATATGAGCAAAAAGTAACGAGTAGCAGTTTTTCGAATATCGAATCAGGGTCGCAAACTGCTAAATGCTCATTAGAAGTAGCATTTAAGTGAATTAACTTGACAGAATTTTCTATGGGTAAATGCGCATTTAGAGAAGCATTAATGAAATAAATGCGAATTAAGCTTTAAATGCGCATTTAGCTTGCAGTGTGAACATAGTATAAGTCAAAGAATTCCGATCGTGAGGATTTTCTCAAGTAGCTATATCCTGGATCCACAGGATAAGAAGAATCTTAGTTTAGCCGAGATAACATCAGTCGTTGTAATTTTTCTAACTGATGGTGTTGAGACATCCGCTACGGCGATGTCAGACTTGCTCTTGTTGGTATGGTTGTAGTTAAAGTTATGGTTATGGTTATGGTTATGGTTATGGTTATGGTTATGGTTATGGTTATGGTTATGGTTATGGTTATGGTTATGGTTATGGTTATGGTTATGGTTATGGTTATGGTTATGGTTATGGTTATGGTTATGGTTATGGTTATGGTTATGGTTATGGTTATGGTTATGGTTATGGTTATGGTTATGGTTATGGTTATGGTTATGGTTATGGTTATGGTTATAGGATGCCTGTATTTACGGTAATGTTTTCATATAATTGCCAATAATTTTTCTTTGTTTTATAAAAAGTGCTTGCAAACCATTTCAGAAACTGTTCGAATTTTTTCACCACAGCTGACGGCACGCAAAATTTGCACATTACCCTATGAATTTATCAACAAAAATGGCAGCAAGCTTCGATTAGAACCAAACCAAATCGTGCAAATACCCATTCATTCACTACAACATGATCCAAATATCTATGCGAATCCTGAAGAGTTTGTGCCCGAACGTTTTTTGGAAGAAGCTGGTGGTGTAAAGAAATATCGTGATATGGGTGCATTTCTGGGATTCGGAAGTGGACCTCGACCATGTTGGGTCAGTTCTCAGTTAAAAAAGCAGAAAGATATAAATATTTATTAGATTTGAATGATGTGTAAACCCAAACAAATTGGCCTTTTCAGGCCATAAAGGACTTTGACCGAGCTTCTTGTGACCAATTGTGTTGTGTCTGCTGTTAAATGCTTACACTCAATTGACCGAGAACTGGCCATACATGTTTTATGGCGACTCCGGACGGCTAAATGTTCATGTTCTCAAGAAGCTTTACAGAAGCAGAAAATGTATTTCTATTAAAAAAGCTTCTGTCTGAAGATTGAACTCAGGTTCCGTTGGTTCGCATGCCACACACTTATACGCACGACCACGCCCGTCGCAGAGCCGGAATAATATGCATCGAAGCAAAACATCTTTAAGAGTTTCATTAAATTTTATTTATTAAAAAAGTTTTATGCTACACAATATTTTGTGTGTGCCCAAAGCTTTTTGTGTGCATTTTCATGGCAATACTTTTTTTCTACTTTTCTTACTTCATAGCAAAAAAAAAAAGCGCGCTTTTTCACAGTATCAACATATTATTTTTTAATTTATTTTTTGTACAATTTTGTAAATGTTAACACATTCATTGTTGCACTTTTTCATTGCAGTATTGTTCTGCAATTATGTTTGATATGTTTAGATCATGACTTCGCTGAAACAGGTTTCAAAACTTAGAATAAACGGTTGTTTGTGATTGTTATGAATAATCAATTTTTTTGGCAACGAAATACTAAATTGCAGTCATAAGTCAGTCAAAGATTAAGGAATACGTTCTAGTGTTTATCGTAATTTTAATTGTCGGTCATGTCTGAAATTTTTGTATTGGAAACAAATTTAGGAGGGAAAAAATTTTGTGTACGGGCAATATCGACCCAAACCCGATTTAAATGATAATTTTTTGTTTTGGCTTTTTGCATAATTGTATTAAATTAATTTTTGAATAAAATTTTTGTTTGATAAAAGTGCATTGATAATTTTCTCAGTATTAAGTTCAAAAATTTATCAATGGGCAATTTTGTAAAGGGACAATTTCGTAAAGGGACAATTTTGTAAAGGTGCAATTTTGTAAAGGCTAATTTTGTAAAGTACAATTTTAAAAAAGGGAAATTTTAAAAAGGGACAATTTTGGAAATGGAAATTTTGTGAGGGTGAATTTTGTCAAGGGCAATTTTGGTTAGGGAAATTTCGACCCGCTCCCGTATAAACTCATTCCCGCTCTGATTTTCTACTGGCTTTGGGGGTGTTGTTTATTTGAAAGCTGATTAAAAGTCTGTAGTCTGCGGTACCTCTTACGCTCACTTAATTTTGACAGATGAACAATCAGTTTGTTAGTCCCGGTTTATACTTGTCAAGAGTTGATGTCAATTTTTTGCTTTTCTTTTTTGAACTTGCCCTCTCTCACGTTTATGTTCGCGTCTCTCATCACAAATGCAAGAATTGACCGTCAACTCTTGACAAGTATAAACTGGGACTAAAAAATTTGACATTTCGCAAAAAAAACCCAATCAGCAGAAAGTATCACTTTATGCTACTTCGCTACCTGAGCGCTTTTTCGGATTGAATGCACTCAATATCATTTATTTACTTATTGCATTCATGGGTTCATGGGTTATTGCAGCAGTGTCGTCCAAAAATGAAATGGTGTAAACTTTACACAGATCTTAAATTATATGTGCGTTTACACGTGTAGTTCACAACCAAACATAATGTGTGTGTGCAACTTGCGGGCGGCCTGCATTTTTTTCACCATTAGCTTTTTTTGCTCCAAATACGCATGTAAAAAAAAGGAAATGAACTTTAGAAATAAAATAAATGGCACAATTGAAGATCACTGGAAATGGACTTTTTTGTTTTTTTTTATATTGCCAAATAAAATGAGGGATTTATTTTAATTCTTTTATACCAAAAAAGTAATCATAAAAATAAACCTCATTCTCACTGGTCATATGATGGAAAAGATCAAGATAACTTCAATTGACGAATGAAACGATGCATTATATCTTTCCATCTTCTTACCTATTCTTATCACATAATTTGTTGTTGCTTTTTTAAATTTATTTCAAATGAATTATCAAAATATTTAATAAATAAAATATATAAATAAGATAAGCTGTACCAAAAGAAGACACCGTCAGATAACATCTTAAGACAAGTCGGGGAGGTTGTGAATACATTGTTTTGGAATAAGTAATATTTCTAAAGAGTATGCATTTATTGCATAGAGCTCGAAAAGAATATTAGTTCGTTGCCCGACGATTCTACGAATACACTAGTACTTTAACTGCAACCGTAAAAAGCTGAGCAAACATAGGGATGTTCTCCTTTTTTACATGCATCATGCTGATGGCCATAATAGTTGGCTTATTCTACATATATCTAGTATGGAATTTTGGCTATTGGAAGAAACGTGGTGTCAAGCAGGCCAAATCCTATCCAATTTTTGGTAGTTTTCCTAACCAGTTTACAGTGCGACGTCATGTTATTTACGATATTGACGACATATATAAGTGAGTAGGCAACAGTGTGCAATATATAAATATGCATTTTTTATATTCATCTGGGTAACTAATGTATTCTTTGTAGAAAGTACAAACGTGAAGAATATTTTGTGGGTACCTTTGAAACACGCGTACCACAATTGCTGATAACGAGCCCAGAGTATGCACTAAACGTATATGTGAATGATTTCAAATCTTTTCATGACAATGACTTTTCCATATTTGTGAGTATATTTGCAATACTTAGCGGAATAAAAGTCCTTATTAATGGTTTGAATATAATTTCAGCTCAACACAGATCCTTGTTTTGTCAAAAATCCAATAATAAGCCGAGGCGAGGAGTGGAAAGAACTACGTACAGAAATCACACCGGCTTTAACGGCAAGCCGGGTAAGTGTATTATTTGGGTCAATTTATTGACATTGACAGTTATTATGGTCTTTGTTTAACTCAAGGTTAAATGCGCATTTCCTGTGACGCTGGAAGTGTGCAAACTATTATCCGACTATATCCGCAAGCAGAGTAAAATGGCAACCAAAGATGGTCTCGATGCTAAACAGGTGGTTAGACGATGTCTTTTTTTTCAACTATTAACATCAAACTTAATAAATTTAACAGTTTTGCCGGCGTTTTACCACCGAAGTGATTTCCAACTGTGTGCTTGGTATTAAGGCTAACAGTTTCAGTGAACAGCCCTCGCCCGTTTTCGAGAGCATTATTCGGGTATTTGATGACTCAGCCTTCTTTGTGTTCTATGCTGTTCTATCGAATATGATGCCAGTGATTCGAAAATTTTATAAAGCTCCATTTATCTCAAAGGAAACGGCAAAATTGGGAGATAAGGGGGCGATCTTCACATGGCAACGTGTCTGACTGCCTCAACTTGGCGAGGCCAGCATTATCCATGTCGAAATCGTCTCAAGTCGACTCAAACCTCCGCGTGGTGTCTCCTGGAAACGTCAAAAAACTATCATACCGATATACTTTGGCGGCGAATCTGAGCGGCGGGCTTCCTTTGGTCATCAAGCAAAGGTTGTGCGTTGGGTTTGAAGCCCACCATGTAATAAAAATATTTCAATGAAAAGTTTAAGAATGAATAAAAGAATGATCCCCAAATCTGATGACGACAACCGCAAACGAAAAACTGATAATGATTTACGGATATGCACCTGGAATGTCCGAACCCTAAATTGGGATGGTGCCTCTATCCAACTGATTGATATCTTGGAAAGATATAATGCTGATATCACTGCAATCCAAGAAATGCGATGGAAGGGACAGGGTTGCTTACGGCAAGCATCCTGTGATATCTACTATAGCGGCCATGCGGAGAAGCACGAGTTTGGATGCGGATTTGTAGTTGGCAAGAGAATACGGCATCATGTCCTGCGATTCACTCCTGTGAACGAACGACTTGCCATAATCCGCTTCAAGGCAAAATTTTTTAACATAAGCCTAATATGTACGCACGCTCCGACAGAAGAAAAAGATGACGAGACCAAAGAAAGTTTTTACGAGCGCCTTGAAGACGCATACGAGCGCTGCCCCCGTCATGACATAAAAATCGTGCTTGGTGACTTCAACGCCAAGGTGGGTAAGGAAAACATATTTGGTCCTACAGTCGGAAAGTTCAGCCTCCACGACAACACATCCGATAACGGAATGAGGTTGATTGACTTCGCCGCAGCACGAAACATG
Source organism: Tetanocera ferruginea (assembly GCA_958299015.1). Lineage (NCBI taxonomy): Eukaryota > Metazoa > Arthropoda > Insecta > Diptera > Sciomyzidae > Tetanocera > Tetanocera ferruginea. The sequence goes on along the minus strand of OY282644.1, from coordinate 34,299,476 downwards.
GTCGTTAGTAGCACTAGATTCAAGCATCTCAATATTCATAAGGCCACCTGGTTGTCCCCTGATCAAAAAACATGCAACCAAATTGATCACGTTTTGATTGACGGAAGGCACTCTTCCAGTGTACTAGACGTACGCACGATCCGTGGTGCTAACATAGACTCGGATCATTATCTTGTCGCAGCCAAGATCCGCACACGTCTGTGCGCAGCTAAGAATGCTCGCAATCCTACACAAAGAAAGCTAGACGTCGACAAGCTGCAGTCAAAACGGACGGCCGAAGCCTTCGCTACTCGACTCTCACTCCTGCTTCAAGAAAGCACTCCTCCGATCGACGATATATGCGGACAGTGGACGCACATATCCCACTCTATGCGTACGGCTGCCGAAGAGGTGATAGGCTACCACCGCCCTCGCCGAAACCAGTGGCACGACCAGGAGTGTCGCGACGCCACTGCAGAGAAGGACGCCGCCTACAAAGCCACCCTGCAGTCGGTTGTGACGCGTGCTGTTAAGGAGCGATACCGAGAGAAGAGGAGGGAAGAGAGACGCATTTTCAGGCGAAAAAAACGAGAGGCGGAAATGCGTGAGTGCGAGAAAATTGAGATGCATGGCGACAGGAATGAGACTCGAAAATTTTTCGAAAAAATAAGACGCCTGGCCGATGGTTTTAAGACCGGAGCCTCTTCCTGCAAGGACGAAAATGGGAATCTAGTGACAGATATCCAGAGTACACTGATGTTATGGAGGGAGCACTTCTCTAGACTTTTAAATGGCGACGCTGTCAACAATCCCGCCAGTGGAGATGATATCCCGGAAACCCCAATTATGGATGACAGCGTTGAAGTTCCGCTGCCCGACTATAATGAGGTCTTAACAGCTATAGCTCGGCTTAAAAACAACAAAGCCGCAGGAGCCGATGGTCTACCGGCTGAGCTGTTTAAGACCGGTGGCGAAGCTCTGTTTAAATGCATTCACAGACTTCTATGCAGAATATGGTCGGAAGAATGCATTCCAGATGATTGGAACCTCAGTGTGCTCTGCCCAATCCACAAAAAAGGCGATCCCACCATTTGCTCCAACTACCGTGGGATTAGCCTTCTTAATATCGCATATAAGGTCCTGTCGAGCGTATTGTGTGAAAGACTGAAGCCCATCGTTAACCAACTGATTGGACCTTATCAGTGTGGCTTCAGACCTGGAAAGTCCACCATCGACCAGATCTTCACGCTCCGACAAATCTTGGAAAAGACCCTCGAAAAACAAATCGATACACACCATCTTTTTGTCGATTTCAAAGCCGCCTTCGACAGTCCAATAAGGAGTCACCTATATGCCATCATGTCTGAATTTGGTATTCCTGCGAAGCTAATACGTCTTTGCAGGATGACACTGAACAACACCAGCAGTGCAGTGAAAATCGGGAAGGACCTCTCCCTTCCTTTCGATACCAAGCGAGGTTTCAGACAAGGTGATTCCTTATCGTGCGACTTTTTTAATATAGTCATGGAGAAGATCATCCGAGCTGCTGACCTGAGACGCAGCGGCACAATTTTCTATAAGAGCGTTATGCTGCTGGCGTATGCTGATGATATTGACATCATTGGCCAAAATACGCGCGAAGTCAGTGCAGCATTCTCCAGGCTAGAAAAAGAGTCGAGTCGAATGGGTCTTGCAGTGAACGCAGATAAAACGAAGTATCTTGTGTCAACAAACAAACAGTCCCAGCGTCTTGGAAACCACGTCACTGTTGACAACACCTCCTTTGAGGTAGTGAAGGACTTTGTTTACCTGGGATCCAGTATAAACTCCTCCAACGATATCAGTATTGAGATTAAACGAAGGATAACTCTTGCCAACAGGTGTTACTTTGGGCTCAGTAGGCAATTGAGAAGCAGAGCTCTCTCTCGACGAACAAAACTGACGCTCTATAAGTCAATAATCATGCCCGTCCTACTATACGCATCACAAACCTGGACGTTGAGCAGCTCTGATGAAAGGACTTTGGGAGCGTTCGAGAGAAAAATCCTTCGCAAGATCTATGGTCCAATCTGCGACAATGGCGAGTACCGAATACGATGGAACCATGAGCTGTATGAGCTATATGCCGACATCGATATAGTCAAGCGTATTAAAATTGAGCGGCTTCGCTGGCTAGGTCATGTCGAGAGAATGAACGACGAAGCTCCAGCGAAAAAGATATTGGATTCGGTACCCAGCGGTGGCCAACGCAGACGAGGAAGACCGCATCTCCGTTGGAAAGACCAGGCATTGGATAACCTGACAACACTTGGAGTTTCCAACTGGCGCCAGCAAGCGCACGACAAAAGAGGCTGGCGAAAATTCTTAGACCAGGCCAAAACCGACCAACGGTTGTAAGCGCCATCTAAGAAAGAAAGAAGAAACGGCAAAATTGTTCTTCACACTCATAGAGAAAGCCATTGATTTGCGACGTAAGTCAAAGAATCAGGATCGTGAAGATTTTTTTCAGTATATGCTGAACCTACAAGACAAGAAGAATCTAAGTTTAATCGAGTTAACTTCACTTGTTGTGCTTTTCCTAACTGATGGTGTTGAGACATCAGCCACAGTGTTGTCACACTCACTCTTATTGGTATGACATAATAAACATAATTTATGGTTATTGTATTGGTTATGGTTGTTTTTTGAGTTGTTTTTATAGTCTTAATATTTGTATAAATTTTTCTCTCAGCTCGCACGTTATCCGGAGAAACAGGAAATACTACGTCGCGAAATTGAGAGTGCTGGCGAAATAACTTTTGAAATATTAAGTCAACTGCCTTACTTGAATGCCTGTATTTACGGTAAAGTTTTTATATAATTGCCAATAATTTTTCTTTTTTTTGTAAAAAAATTAGTCCAAACTATTTCAGAAACTGTTCGTATTTTTCCACCTCAGCTGATGGCACGTAAAATTTGCACATTACCCTATGAATTCGTCAACAAAAATGGCAGCAAGTTTCGTATTGAGCCCAATCAAATGGTGCAAGTACCCATCTATTCACTGCATCACGATCCAGACATCTATGAGAACCCTGAAGAATTTGTGCCCGAACGATTTTTGGAAGAGGCTGGTGGTGTTAAGAAATATCGCGACATGGGCGCATTTTTAGGATTTGGTGGTGGACCCAGAGTGTGTATGGGTTAGTTTTATGTTTTGTTTAAAAATTTTTATAAGTATATTTAAATTTTTTTCCCCTCCCAGGCATACGTTTTGCTTTGACCAATTTGAAGGCTGCCCTTGTTGAAATTCTTAAGGAATTTACCATAAAAGTGAATCCAAAAACACGCAAGGACAACTGTCTCGAAGAAACATATATTATAGCATTGTTAAAAGGTGGCATCTGGTTAGATATCGAGCCCAGAAACTAGTGCATAAGCCTAGCACAAAAATTCTATGATATGCTCTATGCGCTGAAATCAGAAAAAAATTTCTGTACACAGCATCTCACTATTTATTCTGATAGATTTGGGGTCTCTTAACCTTTAAGTATGGAAGTGGGGTCTCAGAGACCTCCACATTTTGAGATTTCCGAGCATCACATGGAAATGATTCATGTTTATGTTTCATTAAAATTAGAAAATAAAAAATTATTGTTTACACATTTATTCTTTTAATTTTAGAACTATAAGCCGGCAGGACGTGGGGTCTCACAGGCCCCTGCACTTTATTGCTTAGTTTTTCAGTAAGCACTTATCAATCTTTTAAAAAAATGCTTATAGTTGTCTGCATGAATAACTTGTTATTATAATTAAAATAATTATAATTCACGAAATAACTGCCATCAGTAAAATAACTGCTATTTTTTAATAACTACTTTATTAAATCAACAAAATCTTTTAAAACACTTTAAAAACACTGCTTACTTTCCGTTCAAAATATATAACATTTTTATTTATTTATTTTTATATTACATATATTTCTGTAAATTTTCAAATTATATGCTTAAGAAAACATACTCCAAGGCATTAACGTTTTGATAAGAGAAACAGAACAAAGTGCGCATGCGTCGAAGTGTGTCGACTAACTCGGAAACTATGAATGATCTAACGATATCTCGAAAATGAGTGTGATGCAAATGTGGGAAGGACACGTTTTTCAAGACAGTGGCTTAAAAAATTGTTTGATTGTTAACATGTCATCTTATTTTCCAGCATTAAAAAATAAATAAAATTTATCTTAAAAGACATAAACATACTATTGATGATTTTTAAATACATCTTATTCTATTAAACGAGCAATATTTGTATATATATTTGCAATTGCGTTCTCGAAAACGGCGCTAACGATTTCGATGAAATTTACAATATAGATGAAGAGGGGGCTGAAAACTCGATCCAGCTAGGTCTCATCTCTGGGAAAAGCTGTTTTTCCGAGTTTTCATGCATTTAAGAAATACGTTAATTTTCCTGCCGAATATGTTATGTTAAGTTTGCAAATGTTGATATAGCAGTGATAGCTCAGAGATTTGAGCTTCTGTCCAATAATATCGAGGTTGTGAGTTCGAATCCCGCCCGCCGTGCACATTAATTTTTTTGTTTTTATTTTTATGCTTCACCAAACAGTGATTTGGTGAATTTGTTATATTTTTCATTTATTTTTTTATAGAAACGTTTTTAGTACAGTTTTGATGCACCAATTTTTGATATAAAAAGAAATCTTACAAAAAGAGTAATTTACATCAAATCTTAAACAAATTTTAAGAAGGAAAATATTTTTGTAAGTTTCCTATGCTAGAGTTTCCTACGTTTTGAAAAAAAATCTAATTTGCTCACATCTCAAAAAGTGCACTTTTTTTGTAATTTTAAGAAACAAATTAAGTTTCCACCAAAATAAAATTATAATGGCCAAATGATATGCTTTTCGTCATCTCAATTTTTTCTGATATACATTTCACTAATCATAACTAGTTCATAACTAGTTCATAACTTCTATACCGTTTAAGATATGGTTTTAAGATCTGGAGCAAAAATTTTTTTTTATTAGGTCAAATAATTATTTTGAATATAATAAAGGGATCTTGGACCATAAAATTGTAAAAAGCTGGAACAAAATTTTAAGTTCCTTATTTTTTATTTGCAGTAAGTTCACAAAATTTTAAATGCTTAATAAAAATTCGAAATAAATTAAGATCAAATTTACTCTAAGAATTTTTTAATCGGTCTTAAAACAAAACAGTTTTAACATTTTTCAATCGGCCGTCTGGGGCAAAGGAAGTGACAAATTCACATTTTGTACATATCTTAAAGTGTGGACTTAGTGTGAACAGACCACATAGTACTATTTTTTTAGAATTGATACGAATTAAAATACTAGTCATATTTTCAGTCAAAGCTGTACGTAAATTTCATAAATTGGGAATAAAATTTGAATTATAGTAACTTTGGTTAAAAATTGTATACAAAAAACTAAAAGAGTAATAAAAGCTGTATTTTGCTTACATTTTGTTCATGCTATCGCAAGCAACAGGATGTGACAAAAAATAATGCAATTGTTACATTAAATAATTAATAAAATAAGATTATAATAACATAAAATTAAAAAAAAATATACTTAACAATCAAGGCTGAGGATCGAACCAGGCTTTTTTTATTCAAAATGTCAGCTCGACAACAGCTTAATCGCCTGAGCCAAGGCTACGCTGCTTTATCTTCAACCATTGAATAATTACAAATAGAAGGTGACACTACCGACGATGAAGCGACATTAGAGCTATGTGGCAGATATGTGCACTCCACATTATTATCCAGTTCTATAACCCAAATAAATTGTCTTCGCTTATGTGTGAAAAATTTCCCTTGGTTTTTTTTTCACTTGTTTTGTTATTGTTATAGTCCTTTTCTGATTACCAGTTACTTTCTGCAGTATTGTTTTGTGTCTTTTGTCAATTGCTAGCTTTTTGACCACTTTGTTAACTTTTTTATTGGCGCTATGCATTTATTTAAATAATTTGAAAGATCTTTTATTAACTTAAGTGTGTTGAAGTTTTATGATTACGTCGGGTGTGAAATTAAAAAAAAAAATGGAATTTCTAGATTTCTTATGCAAAAAGAAAGCTTTTCTTCGAAGTTGATAGAAGATGAAAAATTGTATATATGCGCTGAAAAGAAGTTCGTAAATATTAGTGGCTTTAAAGAGGGAATAACATTCATGGCAGATAAAACAGACCTTTTTTAAAAAATTCATAGCTTAGTCAAAAACAAACATTTTTCCAAAATTTTATTATTGTAGAAAATTGAACAACTTACAAGAAAAAAATTCAAAAAAATGTGTATTTCAATTCAACATGGTTTTATAGAGCTCCAAACTGGCGGCAAAGAAAAACAAAAACGGGGCCTCATGGTTGCAGCGCTGGGAGTCGCAAAAATTGTCCGATCTGAAAAAATGACTTTTTTAAATTTTAACAAAAGTGGTTATCGTATGACAGGAGTTTTTTTTTAAATTTTAAAAAATTGTATAGAATGTATATATTCATTCTATCGATAGCAAATCAAGTATAAAGAAATACAAAAAAAAAAATTTTGTCAAAAAATTAACCCGCTAGTGCCGCAACCAGTACGAGAAACATGGTTTCGAGATAAACGCGTTCAAAGTTTGTGAACAAAGAAAAAAAAGGCGAAAATTAAAAATGCGCTCTCACTAATACGGCTGTATTTTTTGAACCCGTAAGAATTTTTTAGAATCTTAAGAATATATACTAAAATACAAAATTATAAAAAAGTCGATTTAAAAAACGGCCAGTCCCTCCTTAAATCAAGACTTTCAAAAATTGCAGTGCCAATTTTTTATAGTGACAAAAACGAAGAAAATAAGTAATGAAACAAATATAGAAAAAAGACCAGTGTTAGCAAAAATAAATTTAGAACTAAATAATATAGAAATTGAAAAGAATGTTCACAGGGTCGAACGCAGGGGGGTTTTGGGGGTTAAACCCCCCAAATGAATGAAAATAAAATGAACAAGGCAAAACTAATAAAAATTTAAAGATTTGAGTAAAAATACTTATAGTTAAAATCCTCCGTATGAAAACTATTAACAAAAATAAAGGGATCTTAAAACACTGGATTCAATACTTGGCGTATTATATTCTTCAGAAAAAATTCCAGTCTAAAATCAAATGAAAGACAAATAAAATTTGTAAAGCAAAACGATTCAAATTATGAAGTATTTTATATTAGTTGTATTATTTTAAGCTATTTTTTGGATAATTAGCTATCGCTAAATATTTGTAGAAAGTACTACTTAAAAAAGTATTGCCACAAAATCAGCAATAGATTTCACGAAATTCAAAATTAAATGATGAAACGATAATATTAAATCTAGCTTTCAAATGTTGTTATTCTATTTTAAATAAATTTTCAAAATATTTTTTAATAATGCAATCTGAAAATTTTTTATTTTTTGTTGACACATAATGAAACAAACAAGTGAAATTTATAAAATAAAATATTATTTTAAATTTTTGTTCGAAACCACTAAAATCTGTATATCAGTACAGTCAGTTTTTGGTTATTTTTTCAATTTCTTCACATTTTGTAGCAACACAAATTCAAAATTTCTTTCGAAAAACCGGAGGCTCGATTTTAGGCTTAGTGTTTTTTGGGAAAAGATGATCAGAATTTTCCGTAGAACATTTTCCGCGCCTACGAGTTTTTGAAAACAAAAATTAATCCGGCCTGATAAAAAATATATATAATAATAAAAATAATTGATACAGATTTCGATTAGCAGTTTTGTCGTTGAATACGCATTGCAATTATTTTGAAAAAAATTCGAAGAAAAGTTTTCACGATAGCCTAATGGGTTTAAAAATACCCAATGAATATCTCAACAACACATTGAGGTATGGAGTTGAATGTTTGAATATATTTTTTATATTTGAAATTTAAACACGTTTGCTTTAAATTTTTTTTGTAGAGACGCAAATGCGTTAAATTTCTATTATAAACTTTTTTTGTTTAAATTTAATATATGTTTTTTTCTCAGTGATGCAATTATTGACTCCCTAAAATTTAAACATAGCTATTTTGATAAACGTTTGCTAAAATTGAAGAATGCATTCGGTAAAATTTTTTATTACAAAAACTGCTTGTTCTGACATTACAACAGTGTGCTGACATTTACTTACACAGTGCAACACCAAAAAAAATAACCATATACGGACACCACTACGTGATAAAAGACTAAAAAAAAAAGACCCGTGTCTCCCAATTTTTCCCAAAGTCATGCACTTTTTGTTTTATGGGCCACGCCTACCTCCCATACAACACAAATAATGAAAACTCTATAAAGAGGCTAATATCAAAGTTACAAAACTGAAACTCGGTATTTGTGTGTTCTATGTCAAAACTTAAGTGTGTTAGAAAAATGGGCGTTATCCACCCACTTACACGCCCACCTCCCATACAACCCCAAAATTTAAAACTCTATAAAGAGACTAATATTAAAGTAACAAAACTGAAACTCGGTATTTGTGTGTTCTATGTCAAAACTTAGGTGTGTTAGAAAAATGGGTGTTATCCACCCACTAACACTCCCACCTCCCATACAACCCCAAAATTGAAAACTCTATAAAGAGACTAATATTAAAGTTACAAAACTGAAGCTCGGTATTTGTGTGTTATATGTCAAAACTTAAGTGTGTTAGAAAAATGGGCGTTATCCACCCACTTACACGCCCACCTCCCATACAACCCCAAAATTTAATATTTTATAAAAAGGCTTATATTTATCACTACGTGATAAAAGACTTAAAAAAAAAAGCCTTTTTATAAAATATTAAATTTTGGGGTTGTATAGGAGGTGGGCGTGTAAGTGGGTGGATAACGCCCATTTTTCTAACACACTTAAGTTTTGACATATACCGAGTTTCAGTTTTGTAACTTTGATATTAGCCTCTTTATAGAGTTTTCATTATTTGTGTTGTATGGGAGGTAGGCGTGGCCCATAAAACAAAAAGTGCATGACTTTGGGGAAAATTGGGAGACACGGGTCTTTTTTTTTTAGTCTTTTATCACGTAGTGGTGTCCGTATATGGTTATTTTGCCGTGACTTAAAAAATTACACACAGTGTTATTAATGTGTTAAAAAGTAAATGTAATAAAGTACTTTATTTATGTAAATAAAGTGGCACCTACAATTATACCGCGTACCCTAGGATATTACGATTGAATTAATTCTTTTATTTATTATTGTAGCAGTAGCAAGCGACCGCAACTTTTCAGCATGAAGTTCAAACAGCGACTGAACATATGTTGTGATTGTTGCCAGAAAGTTTTGAGAAAAGAAGCTAGATGGCCTTTAAAAAATGGCTAGAAAAGGCTAGATGGCTTTAAAAAAAAAGCTAAAAAAAGGCTAGATTCGTTAACGTTATTATACCATAAACCTGTAAGGTCAGGGTATATTGACTTTGTGCAAACGTTTGTAACGCATAGAAATAAGCGAGTCTGGTATAGAAAAGTATACATATTCCTGATCAGTGTCACCTTGTTCGTCCATCTGTCTATGTGTTGTCTGTAAATATAGGTTAACCCTCTCTTTGGCACCAATCTTTTACTACGTAATCTGGCACTATTTACATTTGTAAATATTTTTTTGGCATTCTTAAAGACAAACAGAAACTAAAAATTTGCATTATTTTTTAGGCGGAATAAATGTATTAACACCTTCTAAGTCCAATTCCGGAAAAATTTCACGCCGCTCTCAAGTGGTTTAGAAGTTATAGGGTTCGCATGTTGAGAATATGGGCCTGGAAAAGTCGTGTTTTTTTTAATTTTCCAACAAAATCTAGCATTATGGGTATCAAAAGAAAGGTTATTCTGTATCCTATTCAAAAAATTACTAACCATTGAAATCCATGCATTACTTCTTTCGATATAGCGTTTTACATATTATGAACACTTGACGATCCAGCCCTTTACGAAATAACCAAAATATAATTATGAAAATCAAATTAAAAAAAATGTATAGTGCCAATGAATAAACAAAACGAATTTCAACAAAAAATGAAATTTTTTTCATTAAATTAGCACTTCCAGCATAAATATCAACACATGACATATTGTCATAAAACTGGTGCTGTTTCCACACAACTTCAATTGTTCCTTTTTTTCATATATTCTATAAGGGGGTTTTTGAACTTTGCATATTTTTTGCATTTGAAAAACACACTGCGTTGACAACTATTTTTTCACGATTTCATTTCTGCGTACCTTTATTTTTCTCCCGAAAAGCAGAATTAAAATGAAGCGAGTGTTTCACTTAGTTGAAAAGAGTTGAAGTGTTATAGTAAGAAAAGAGTTTTTATTGATCAGTTGTGAAACATCGTAGTTTAAACTTAATAAAGAAAAGAATTTGTTTTGATTAACAAAGTAATAATGACAAATAAAAACCGTAAATTTAAAATATTGATTTGTGCATCGGTGTCCCGGTAAGCAATTCTATTCATTAATATTTTTCCAATAAATGCAATCAAATATGAAATTTGTATATATAATTAATATGTGAAGAGTTTTTCCTTATTATTTTTTTCTATAAATAAGACAAAAAATGCGTTAAAACACCAGAAAAGCCTTTCAAATACAAAATATTTACATATGTAAATATGTACCAAACTACGTTATAGGAATGAAAAATTTTCAAAAAGTATCAAAAAATTCTAAAATTAAAAACAACTTTTGAATTTTCAGAAAGAAAACCAAAAAATAGCCACAGAGTCCAAGCCATATTCAAATCGAATAAAAAAGAAAGGAGTTATAGCAAATTTAAAATTGGGATATTTACATATGTAAATAGTGCCAAAGTGAGGGTTAAGAAGGAGTTGAGATTGGTTCACATATTTACATGAACCCAAGCATCTGCACTATTGAATATTTTTGGAATCCACCCATGGACACGCTTACTTCCCATAAATCTAAAAAATAAAAATCGCTGTATAGACGGTTGTATTTAAGCTACCGAAATAAAATTTAAATGTATTTCTTTTATATCAAACTGAACACAATGTACACAAAAAATGGGCGTGATCTAACCATGAACATGCCCACCACCCATACAACTCCAACATTGAAAACACTATTATAAAGACGCTTTTATTTGAACTACAGGGATAAAACTTATCAGATATGTATTTTATATTAAAACTTATATGTGTACTAAGGTGTAAAATAGTCGTCATTCGCCCTTAAACACGCCCACCTCCCATACAACCCACTATAGTAAAAACGCTATAAAGAAGTTTATATGAGCCAAAAATATAAAACTTGGTATTGAGATTGTTGTATCAAAACTAAGATGTGTTCACAAAATGAGCGACATCCGCCCATGAACATGCTCATCTCCCATACATGTTCAGAAATTTTCAAAAAATTCAAATAAAGAAGATAATCTTCGATACCACTTCTGAATCACTTGACATAAAATCTTATATTAATTTTTTTGATAAAGTTAAAAAATTGCGTTCTAGTATACGTTTCTCTAAAACAAAAGAATACAAATACAAAAACTATGCAAATTATTCATTCATGTTGTTTATGGAATACACCAACACTATAAACAGTACCACCAAAATTTATAACCAATTCTTACAATCAAAAGTCTTGTGCTATCCCAAGTACAACTTTCTCTTCAAATATCCTTCATACAGGACACTGTTGGTAAAAATCATGAGTAGCACCGTGTGTGGCGAGAAATTGTTAGTTAAACTGCATTATTAGTTTTGCTTTAAGACATGTGTGGATTTTCTTAAAAAAATCAAAGCATTTTAAGATCGTTATTTTTTATTGTTTTTCCCAAAAAACAACTTAGTCCTTGCGGGGCAGGAAGATGTCCTATATTTTTTATAAAATTTTTTTTTGGGTGATCTTGACAAGCCTATGAAACTTTTGAGACCTCTAAGAATACGATCTAAATTTTTCGATACGGCCTAATGCTCATCTCCCATACAACAATACGGAAAACACTATAAAATCGTTTATATTTGGCCTGCAGAGATAAAACTTGGTATGAGATCATGGTAAATAAAACTAAGGTGTGCTCACAAAAAAAGGCGTCATCCACCTACGAACGCGCCTTCCTCCCATACAACCTTCATTGGTACAACCTATATAGTTCTATAAAGAATACATGGATTTTAAACAAAAATAGGAAGTTACTTCTATTTGTTTTAGTATTTTAAAATATTGTTTATTTAAATATTATAGGAGGTTTAGTGTATTTCATAGTCGGACTAGACTTTCTTTACTCGTTTTCTTTTAAGAACATATCTTATCTTTAGAAGAAAATTTAGCATGCCAGTTTGAATACGGTTTCTTTACTTAATTTTTTTTTAAATTTCGTTCTTTCTACCTCAGCGTTGCTTAATGCTAAAATAATAAAACTAAAAACCAAATCTGATAGCTCTTGAAACGGATCTTCATTCAATGAATCTCTAGCTTCTGCCCAGAATTCTGTTATGGAACTTAAGTTATTCCAATTGTGATTTACAATTGTTTGCCATTATATTTCAATTATCCTTATTTCTTCTGTAGAGTAACTGGATTTTTCTTTCTCTATAACAGAAAATATTTGGGTTTAACCACTTTAAAAGTATAAAAAGAGCAATAGAAGATTCACATTTTCAAAATTGCAACGTCAGAAAAATTGGATGTAGTAATGCATCTTTAAGCAAAATATTAAAAAAGGCTAGAAAAGGCTAGAAAAAAACAAAAAAAGGCTAAAAAAAAGGCTAGAGGCTAGATGGTAATTTTCGAGGCTAGACAACAAAAAAAAAGGCTAGATCTAGCCTCAAAAAGGCTAGACTGGCAACACTGATTGTAAAGCCTAGTACTATGCTCGGTTGCGTGAAATTTCACTGGCAACAGACATTTATTTGTTGCGTGAAAATTTTGACAGATATTTTGTTGCGAACGAACAGCTGATGATCAGCTTACAAATTTCGACAAGATGTAAATAAACAGCCACAATTTATTAGAGGAAAAGCAGAAAATCATTTAAGTTCTTTTATTTTCATATTTGTGATTATATAAATAAAAAATAAATATTTATACAAGTATGCATGTCCTTTGTTTTGGAGCAGAACAACTCATTAGTTTATGCCAAATTGCAAGCTGCGAAGTTTTGCGACCGCCAACACCAAGGTGTATTCGTATTTACAATTTCCAACAACTGCAATTATTAATTGTAAAACTTTAGAAATAGTACAAAAAATATAATTTCAATTACAAACTGTTCTTTTGCTTGCACTTTTTTCTAAAATTTAATGACAACTGCCACTTTTCACGGCAAAATAAATGGTCGGTTCAATTAAATTGCCGTGAAAATAATGTTGCTAGATGCATGTTGCGGAATATAGTAATAGATTTTCCGCAGCGAAGCATAGTACAGCTTTGTCGAAAAAGTTGTGAAATGTTCACGGTTGTTTCACAACTGTCATTTTTTGTATGGAGATTTGAGTGGAATTTCACGTGAAGCCGAACAGAGTACTATGCTTAACAATGAACTAACTCGTGCTTTTCGTTCACTGTTAAAGCCTAGTACTATGCTCGTTCGCGTGAAATTTCGCTGGCAACATCCATTTATTTGTTGCGTGAAAATTTTGACAGAAGTTTTGTTGCGAACGAACAGCTGATGATTAGCTTACAAATTTCAACAAGAAGTAAATAAACAGCCAGAATTTATTAAGGGAAAGCAGAAAATCATTTACGTTCTCTTATTTTAATTATGATTATGATTATATTAAAACAAAATAAATATTTATACAAGTATGTCCTTTGCTGTGAAGCAGAAGAAGTTATAAGTTGATGGCAGTCTGCAAGCTGCGAAGTTTTGCGACCGCCAACATCTGAATTTACAATTTAAAACAACTGCAATTATTAATTGCAAAACTTTAGAAATATTACAAAAATATCATTTTAATTATAATTTCTATAGAAACATTGTTCTTTTGCTTGCACTATTTTCTGAAATGAAATGGCAATTGTCACTTTTCACGGCAAAATAAATGGTCGGTTCAATTAAATTGCCGTGAAAACAATGTTGCTAGATGCATGTTGCGGTATATAGTACTAGATTTTCCGCAGCGAAGCATAGTACAGCTTTGATGAAAAAGTTGTGAAATGTTCACGGTTATTTCACAGCTGTCATTATTTGTATGTAGATTTGAGTGGAATTTCACGTGAAGCCGAACGGAGTACTATGCTTAACTTAAAAACAAAAGCTTTGCAATACAACCACAAAACTTTGTATGTATTAGTTTGCGCACCCCTGCTTTAATATAATAGTACCAAAATCCAAAATTAGATATTCGTTTAGCGCAGGATATATCTGATACTTTAGTATATATATATAATGTTTGAACGATGAGTATTTATGGATGTAGGGATGACTTTGAAAATTTTTTTAAAACGACTCCATACAAACCGCGCTGTAAGACGTAATTCTAAGTAAAAAAAAACCGAAAATGCATTTTTTGAGATATGAACAGCTTACTTTTATTTGAAAAAGTAGACAACTCTAGCAAAAAAAATCCAAAAGAATTTTATTTTTTATTAAAAATCGCTTTTCAATTGCTTTCTAACGATACTTCATTTACAAAAATAGGGGTAACAAATGACAGAGATATGATTTATTGAAAATGACTCCATTTTCAAGATTTTTACTTTGATCAAAAATGGCTACTCCATAACTTTAAAAAAATTGCTATATAAAAAAAATTACTTCTATTCTTGAAAGTGGAAAAGGAGCATGAGGTAAATTTTGGGAAAAAAAATTTGCTTAGGCTTGGAATGGCCGGCATAAATTTAGCATAAGTAAATTATCGAAATAATTTAGTATTTGTGAAGGGATAAAAAACCAAAACAAATTTCTTTTAGTTGAAAAACGAAAATCATAAAATAAAAATGAATTTCAAGTTTATTGAAAAATATGATCTTATATGTTGTTTCTAAGATAAAGTTGGCATTTCCAATACATTAAAAACCGTAAAACATTTTAATATACGGTAGGAATCTGAGCGGAGCTCGGTCGCCCAGGTACTAATAATAATCAGACAAAACGAGAAAATAAAAAACGAAAAAAAATAAAAACTTTATGAAACAATAAAAAATAAAAATCAATTAAATAGTTTAATATTAACTCATTCAAAAAATAAGAAGTATAAAAAAAAGTAAAGGAAGAAAAGGATAGAATTAAAAAAAAAAATTGGAAAATTTCATACATATAGTTCCGTTTACTTTGAATAGATTTTAACCTAACAGACAACGAGTTCCAAATTCTGATGGCGTTTACAAAAAAAAGTTTGTTGGAGTTCAAAAAATTGTGCACGGGGATTATAAAATTAACATTTATGTTTGATCTACAAAATTGAAGCTTTTCCAATAATTATGCAGGCGTTTTTGTATGAATGAGATTATGTAAAACTAGTAAGATATATCTTCGACTTGGCCGAAGTTAAAATACCCCCACCGCCGATTCTTAAGGGCAAAAAAATCTTAAATTGGAGAGCATTTTGTATGAGATTTTAAAAGGTTTTATAATTTTTATGTGTCTAAAATACATACATATCAAATTGTTTTCCTGCAACTTAAATATAAGCCTTTTTATAAAATTTTCACTTATGGGGTTGTATGAGAGGTTGGAGTGTTCGTGGTGGTTTAAGTTTTGTAGTTTAAATAGTAACCTTTTTATATAGTTTTCACTATTATGAGTTCTATGGGAGATGCGCGTGTAAGTGGATTGATGACGTCCATTTTTCTAGCATGTCTTATTTTTGATATAAAATGAATTAATACCAAATTTTATTATTGTATCTTCGACACAAGCCCCATTATATAGTTTTCAATTTTGGGGTTGTATGGGAGGTGGGTATAAAATAAATTAATATCTAATTTTATTACTGTAGCTTCGACAGAAGCTTCTTAATATACACTCAGAAAAAAGTGTCTCGGAATATGATAAAAAAGGCATCATATTTAGAGAAAAATGGTATAGACTTTGCTCCAGAGAATGCTATTCTCTAATTGCGATACTAAAAATTCTCTAAAAATGATAAAAATCTACCATGAAATAGAAAAATATATCATTTTTAGAGAAAAATAATTTTTTTTTTGAGAAAATATTTGTTTTTATTGAAGAAAATACTTCTCATAGTGAATTTTTTATCAAAATATAAGAAAAGTTTTTCATTTTCAATAAAATTTCTCTATATATGAGAAATTTTTTGTGCGAGAAAAATACTTATCATTATTAGAGACATTGAAATATTTACATTTCCTAGAAGTAAAGAAATATTTCTTCGAAAATGTGAAAATTTATTCTAATTGAAGAAAATTTTATTTGAAAAAAAGAAAAAATTGCTTTATTAAAAATAGAGAAATTTTTTACCGGAGCAAGGTATGTGTTTTTTTCTCAGTGTAGTTTTCAATTTTTGGGTTGTATGGGAGGTGGGCGTGTTAGTAAGTCGATGACGCCCATTTTTCTATCACACCTCAGTTTTGACATATAATATTTAAATATCGAGTTTCCGTCTTGCAACTTTAATATTAGTCTCTTTATAGATTTTTCAATTTTGCGGTTGTATGGGAGGTGGGCGTGTTAGTGGGTGGATGATGTTAATTTTTCTAACACATCTCAGTTTTTATATAGAACACACAAATACCGAGTTTTAGTTTTGTAACTTTAATATTAGCCTCTTTATAAAGGTTTCAATTTGAGGGTTGTATGGGAGGTAGGCGTGGTTTTCATCCGATTCAGCCCATTCTCGAACTTGATCTTAGTTTTTTTTTAAAAAAGCTTAAATATTGAATTTCAGTACGATAGCTTCAAAATTACGGCTGCAGTCGTGTCCACAGACAGACGGACAGACGGACAGACAGACGGACATGGCTAAATCAACTCAAGTGGTGATGCTGATCAAGAATATATATATACTTTTCTATACCTATCACGCCTCCTTTTGGGCGTTACACACGTCGTGACAAAATTAATATACCCCTTACGCAGTACGCGTGGGGGTATAAATATGCAGTTCGTTGCCTCCAAATATGTGTAGATATTGCAACCTAGAATTTGATTATTCAAATGACTGATGCGATCGAACTTCCTTAGGCCATAAACATATCTAACTGCGTTATTGAAAGCATGTTGTAAATTCAGTTTCGACCTGAAATCATATTTACTACATACAACAGTAGAATAAGATATAATTGGCATTATAAACTGAAGAACTAATTTTTCTTAGTGTCAATAGGTACAAATGATGCAGTCCATCTCCAAATTCGTAGAGTTTAGTGTACCGTACAAGTGACAGAATTAACATGCTCTTCGCACGAAAGTGAAGAGTTGATGTGGTATCCAAGGTTTTTAACTTTGTCAACAAAATTAAGCCCAACACCATTAAGATAGCTCGTTGGTAAGGTAGACATAGAATAACTACTTTTGTATACTGGTAAAACAAATGACTTAAAAGGATTAAGATGCAGCTTATTGGCTTTAGTCCATATACTTATTTCTTTCAAATCCTCATTCATCCTAAAACATAAATTTCAATTGTCATTGAAAAAACATAGAAGAGATAAGAAATATTCTCTACTAACGCGGAGAGTAATCAAGATAATGACTTGCAATTTTTACATAATATGAAGCATATCATAAAGAATAATTCTGTAATAATCATTGACCCAAATATCATGTTTTTTGAGTTATGACAGTCTTTTAGTAAATTAGCAATATTTATAATATGTATATATAATTCAATGATATTGTTATCATACTCTAGCAGAACTCTGTTCATATCCTAAAGTAAATAAATAAAACTATTCTGGTTATGCATTTGAGGCTTTCGGATCGCATTTTGCGTATTGACTTAAAATAATTCAATAATTCAAACATGTCAAAATTAAAGTATTTTCTACATAAGATGATTGAGTAATTTTAATGTTTAATTTAAATCTGCATATTTTCAACATATGTTTTTTTGTTGATTAACTTTAATTAGCTTTTTATTCAATTGATAAGACAATCAGTTCACTTATCACTTTCTTTTGCACATGAATGAACAATGTTGTCTGGAGTGCATACAAAAAAATGTCATCTGGTTACCACATGTTTTAATTTAGAATTGCACGCAATAAAAAAATCACAAAAATAGTTTGGTTTTTCACGTTTAAAACATTTTTCTGTTAAACCTAGTGTTGCGTTTTGTCAAATATTAAAAAAGAAAAATTACCCAAAACAAATAGCAGAATTTCTTTAAGAAAAGTTGTGTTTGGCCGAAGTTAAAATATGCACACAGTCGTTTTAAAGCTGTATTAAAAGACAAAAATTAATACCATCATCATCGAGCATAAAAGACAAAATTTTATATATGCATCTACTTGTAGTCTAAACTAATATTTTCTATAATCACTCTTACATTAGAACATAAGAACTAAATGCGTGCTTTTGTGTCTATATCTACTACGTTCTTTCCATTCATAAAATCATTTCATTCATAGTTTCTTTTTTTTATTTTGGTATTATTATACATGATAGTGATGTGCTAGTTACGATTGAAAATAAGAGATAACAATACAAGCATAGAATAAAGCAAATCATAACTTATAAACAACATTTTTTAGACTCATTATAATCTTCTTTTTTTAGTCTTTTAAAGATATGAACAAAACAGATGTTTGCTTAAAATATAACTTTTAAAAATTGTACACAGAAAAAAATTTATAGAAAATTTTACCGATACGAACGGTAAACTGTCGACTGGAAATGAGCCAAACAATGAAAAATGTTACTTCTACCATTGAGGAATTGTAACCTACTGTAAATATTATTCTCTAATTGATTTACAGTTACTGCACTTTACTTTGAATTTATTTCGAATTGTAATTATTTTGTATTCGATTTCCAAAACAATTGGGTTGGATCCACAGTTTTATCTTAACTAATAGTTATATATCTTAAACTAATATTTATATACACTCAGAAAAAACCCTTCTCTTTCTCATATAAAAAATTTCTCTATTTTGAATAAAAATAATTTTCTCTTTTTCAAATAAAATTTTCTTCACTTAGAATAAATATTCACATTTTCGAAAAAAATTTTTCTTCACTTGAGTGAAATGAAAATATTTCATATCTATAATAAGCATTTTTTTCGCTTAAAAAAATTTTCTTTGAGACTTTGCTCTAGAGAATGCCTTACTCTAAATGCTATCCAAAAAACCTCAAAAATGATAAAAAGCTTTTATGAAAAAGAGAAATTTATAAAAATATAAAATTTTTTTTGGAGAAAAATACTTTTTATTTTTGAGAAAACATTTGTTTTTATTGAAAAAAATACTTCTCATAGTGAATTTTTTATCAAAATATAGGAACAATTTTAAATTTTTAATAAATTTTTCTCTATAAAGGAGAATTTTTTGTGCGAGAAAAATATTTATCATTATTAGAGACATTTAAATATTTTCATTTCATTTTCAAAGTTACCAAAAATTACGATTTTTTTTGATAACTTTAACGTTTTTTTTAAAATTAAGTAACATCCCAATTAATTTTTCTGATATGCAAAAAAATAGCCTAAGGTAAAATTAATATTTAGTTTTTTCATTTATAACTGTATGTTTAATAGGATCTGAGATATGATCATTACCGCAAACTCTATAAGATACGAAAATCGCTCGTGGTTGAATGACAAACATGGCCGCCATTTTGTAAATACAACAAAAAATTTTTTTTTAAAGCAGTTATAAGGTGCTGAAACATAACGAAATGTATGGTAAAAAAAGAAAATTTTTTTAAAATAGTCGAGCGACCGAATTTGCTATTTTGTGATCAATCTCGACGGACTGACCCTAAAGAGAAATAATAAATTAGCTGCGTTTTCTTCAAAGTGCCAGCTAGTGGCAGACATATTTTTTGGTATGAGATACGTCTTAGTAAGAACTTAAGATATAAATTTTTTAAAGTGACTAGATCATAAACTTTTTGAGCTACATCGCTTTGAAAAATAATAAATCTCAAATTTGCCCCAACTTTGGGGTCAAGTATCTCCAATGGGCACGGGTGAAAAAATTTGAAATTTATTCTAAATAAACTACGTATTAAGAAAATTCTGATGATATAAGAATGAAAGTGGTTTTTTTGGTTCATTAAAAAGATATAGCATTTTTAAATTCATGCATTTTATTACATGAGGTATAATTATTTAGGTGGGTCACGGCCCCTAATATGAAAGCTAATGTTGAGAGGACTTCAGAACAATAACAAATTTTTTTGTGTGAACCCAAAATTTGCCCCAAATGGTCTTTTTTTGTATAATTTCGCTAGTTTTAGCCCGATCGTGAAAAGAAGTATATCGTTTTATTTCTTATAAAAATAAAACGCACCCTTAATATTTAAAATCAAGATCTTCATCCTTATCAAAATATTTTAAGATTATATCTGCACGGAAAAGTGTTGACATTGCGTCATAGAGTGACGCCGGTAGAATCCCAAATAAATTCGTAAAACATCACAAATCACGATTAAACTCCAAAGCACTGATCAGGAAATATCAATAAACACTATTGATTATTTCATACAAATGAGTTGAAATATAATAATAATTTTGATGATTATTCACTTCTTATTGCAAAAACCAACAAAACAAATTATTTCTGAATTGAAATTGAAATTTTTTCAACTTACAATTTTATTGTTGAATGAAACAATAAAAACAAAATAACAATAAATTTAACAATTTTGCAATAAATATTGTCAATCTTTGAAAATAAATTTTTAATTCAAAATTAAAAGAAAATTTTAACAAGGGATAGGTAAATTTATTAACAATTGTAATTGTTGAATTAAAACAATAATTTTTGGAGAATGTAGCATTAAGCAATTGGTTTCTTCCTATTGCCTACAACTTTTCCAATTCATGATGTGTAAGGGACTTCTTTTATCCAATTTTTCACTAACTTCTTTGTAGGAACTGGTCATGGATTTCTATAACCGATATTATTTTAAGCAATGTTCAATGCAATTTCAAAAACATTTAATTACTTCTTATTTCTTGATGTGTTTCAACAAAATCCTCAGGTTTAAAGAATTAAGTTAAAATTTGCAGCAAATCAAAAATTAAAATAATCCTGCATTTGAAATTTTGTTTGTGGGTACAAAAGGGGATTCCCAATAATAAAGGACTGCTTGAGAGTACGTTCAGAGAGGTAACAAAGCTGCGAATAACAACATATTTGGAAATCTAAAAATAATTATTTTGCAAAATTAACCACTTTTAGTTAAAAATTACCTTTTTTACCTCTGCCCAAAAAATGAGTCAAAAATTACCTCATTTTGGGAAATTTACCTCAATCTGGCAACAGTGCTGCAGAAAACAGCAAACCTCAGAGAGTAAATAATGTAAAGCTTTTTGAGAACATGAACTTTAGCCGTTCTGAGTCGGCATAAAACAAGTAGGTTCAGTTCTCGGTCAATTCTATAGAAACATTTTATTACACACACAACATAATTTGATAATAAGAAGCTCGGTCAAAGTCCTTTCAAGAGCTGAAATTTCCAATTTGTTCTGTTTGTAGCGTTAAATATGAATAGCGTGTAACGACTGAAGTCGTTACAAATTAATATTAAAATAAATATATATAGATTCGTATAATATAAGAAAAAAAAAGAGTAGTTTTAAATGCTGACGGCAATTCCATGCGCCGCTTTAATTATCATGCAGCTGCCGAATTGTTTAACAACACCAACAACTGCATGCCTTGGCTAACCATGGAATCGCCATAGCCAAACATTTAATTTAAACTTAAAAAAATACTAATGAATAAATAAAAAGAAAAAGAAACAGAAGAATTAATAAATGAAATAGAGTAGAATATAAAAAAAAAAAAAAATAATGCGGATGGAGGATCCAATGTGGTCCCCCCATCTAAGTACTAACCGCAGTTAAGGCTGCTTAATCAAACACAGTGCAGCACACATACACACAGAACTCGTTTAGCAGCATTAGCAGCAATGTAAGCAGCCGGGCTATTTATAGCAACGTTGCATTGTAGCGCTTGTTGTCATGCTAACAACGATATGATTCACATGCAGTTAGCAGTGAACATTGAATAAGTAGTGGGTAAAGGCATGTTGAGTTCGCTTGACATCCAAGTTGATTTCAATTAATATTTTAATTGTAAGTCAACTTTCGGGTGGTGATAAAGTCAGGGAATTAAAAATTGATTACAAAATTTGGTAATCAAGCCACCTAACCTCAAGCTTCGCTTTTCGATTTCGGTCACGCTCAAGCTCCGGCTTTTCGACTCCGGTCAAACTCAAGCTCCGGCTTTTCGACTCCGGTCAAATTCTAGCTCCGGCTTTTCGACTCCGGTCAAACTTTAGCTTCGGGTTTAGCAACCCACCGTACTCTAAGTAGGTCTACGTTGTGAAGGCCTGTTTTGCAGTCGGCCTTCTGCCGTCTACCGCCTGAATCAGTTTGGCCCTCTGCCACCGTGAGCACTTTGCCACTAATGTTTATACCGTATATGAACTAATTTTAAGTATATACTAAGTATGCCTGAATCAGTTGGCCCTCTGCCACCGTGCGCACTTTGCCACTAATTTTTATACCGCATATGAACTAATTTTAGGTATTCACTAAGTTTGTAATAAATATTTAATATAAAAAAATAAAAAGAATAAATATAAAAAAAAGGAAAAATAGATTATTAATCGTGCCGAGCTAAAACCTTTGAGGTTTAGTGATTGTGTTGACCTTAACGTCAACCGTGACTAATTCTACGATTAATTAATCTATTTTATTTCTGATTAAGAAAAATTTACTTTTGCCCAAGGGTTGCGAGATCCCTTGGACGGACCCTGGAGCGGCTGAGCATACCTCAGCCTTCGAAACAAAAACACTCGTTACAAGCGCTATGCGTATAAAAGTAGAGGTTTGGTTTTTTTTGTTTTTAGTATAACATATTCACACTCCAATGGTGTGAAGTCCCAGCTATATGACACATCTGAACTTTTCTCTACTCTTACAGGCTGGGAAGCAACTTAAAAAAAAGTATCCTTTACTATTTATTTAATACTTTCGTATATGTGAGCAAAAGTATTAAATTGCATTTCAATTTCAGATTCAACACTTAATGTTTTCAAGTGTCTTTTAGTGTCAATAGCATTTGTTGTTCAATTTGAAAATCACTGCAATATATAAATATTTTATGCACGAATGACTAAAATTTAAAGTGTTGAAAGGAAATTCAAACATTTTAATTTTATTGCCTCTTTATTGTAGAGTCTATTCAAATTCAGGAACCTGCCAACAACATAGAATTTATGTCAAAGTCCGATGTGGCGTGAAACATGGAAAATGCATTCCAACAGTGAGCAGCAATTTAGTTGGAGTGTGGAAAGTGTGCCAATTTTTCTATTCGAACACACAAAGCATGTCACCAAATATCAATGACTCATCCGTCAATGCGATGAGTTTTCATCGAATGGCAGTGGTTGAGATTTTACTGTTATTTGTTTGGTAAAATACATGGTAACAGCAGTGATGACACGTTATTTAAGTAGGACAAACCCAATAGGCAATTAAGCCAGCGCTCTTCAAACGAAGGCCTGCATTGACTGCTACTTTTGAAGACCAAACACATCCTTTCCTCGCTGCTCTTATGAGCCCTTCGTGAAGGCCTTCTTTTTCTGCACAAAAGGCAGCACAACAAACTTTTTTCCCTTCAAAGACTAACTTTTCATATACTTCAGGGCAACTTTTTCGTTTAAAGTCAAAATATATATCAGTTTAAAAATATGACATAATATAAATAATTATAAATTGAAATTAATCTGACATAAAAAAACATAGAAGAGAAGATAAAATAATAGAATTTATAAAAAAAAGAAAAAGGTTTAAAAGAAAAAAAACATTTTGTTCAATACTTTTTGTTGACCCCTTCTTTTAGCCATTCTTAAGAAGTGCTTCTATCAGGCCTCTTTTGAGCTATCGGAGCGGAAGGCCTGCAAATTTTTCCCATTTCATATAAAAAAGAAAGTATACTTGGATATGAGTGTGGAAGCACTTCGAAATCCATATAAAGGCCTGCTAGTAGCGCTTCGAAGTGCTGCCATTGCCGACTGGGAAGTTTAATCACATACATTTTTTTGCACACACACACACACAGAAAAATGTTGGAAAAATTGAATTAACTTTATGTATTAATTAATTTTTGACTGAATATCAGTTTAAGGCTTTTGATACCTGTATGTATAGCTCTGTGTAGCTCTTTGTATATTAAATTCCTTCCGTTCAGCCAGAGTATTCAGTAACCACCGTTATAAAAGTTTATGAAATCTTTTTGATTTTTGATACCACATAAAAACTGTACACTAACCACCGGAACAATATGTGTGGTCGTGAAAAAGTTTGTCCATAAAATATTCATATGGCAGAAAAAACTTTTTAACAAAAAAAAAAACCTACTTCAAAATCACTACAAAGTAAAAAATAATTTTAAATTACTTTTCCTATTAATCGTGGTAAGATCTGATAATTGATTTATATACATTATTATATTGGAAATCTTATTATTTTAACTTTTTCTAATTTGTTTTATTATTATCATAAATATATTATTTTTTTTATGATAATAAAAGCTTTGTAGTCGGCGCTAATGTTTGTCATTAAATCAGGATATTTTTACCATCCCTGCCCTAATTTCAACTTTTTTTATTAATTTAAGTTTAAAAGTCATTTTAAAAGCTTTGCATACATAAACATTATCAATCTACTGTTTGAGTGTGTGTTGCAGCTTTTCAAAGAAACTGATTTTATTAGCGCCGACTTCGAAGCTTTTATTATCATAAAAAAAAATAATATATTTATGATAATAATAAAACAAATTAGAAAAAGTTAAAATAATAAGATTTCCAATATAATAATGTATATAAATAAATTATCAGATCTTACCACGATTAATAGGAAAAGTAATTTAAAATTATTTTTTACTTTGTAGTGATTTTGAAGTAGGTTTTTTTTTTTGTTAAAAAGTTTTTATTTCTTTCTTTTTAGAGAATATGATAAATTTAAGGAAAAGTTTGTAAACACAATTATTTAAGCTCATAACTTAAAAAATGTGTTTTTCTGTCATTTCTTATCCTTTTCTCTTTTGAATTTTTTAATACATATGCAAGAATTATTAAGGAAAATTTAAAATATTTCACTATTTCATGGTTTGTTGGTTATTTTCAATTTCTGCCTCTTTACAATTTTTATTAAAGTGTCACGCCCTATTTTGAATCCCGCCTATGTAATTTATTGATCATACTTTAAAATAATTCAACCTTGACCTGCACCAAATTTCAGTTCCCTAGCATCAGTATTAACCGATATACAGTATTTCCTTAAAGTGCTTCACGCTATTTATAATCTCTCCCCCTTTTTAATTATTCTACCTACCCACATACCAAATATTAGTACCTAAGTTCCAATATTTACTGAAATGCAGTGTTTTTCTATTGTGACACGCCCCTTTGTTGAATCTAATCTACTTTCTTGATTATGTTTAATTAAAACTCTACCTTTTCTCGTATTGATTTCAATACCCTAGTGTCAATATTAACTGAGATCATATTGTAATAATTGTGCTTACCTCAGTACTAAATATCAGTATTCAAGTGTCAGTATTATTCGAGATACAATATGTTTCAAATATTTCCACACCCCTTTATCATATAACGCCCACTTAATTGAAATTAATTTTTTATACTTGTGCCTACCTCTGTAGTAAACTTTAGTACTCTAGTGTCAATATTATTCGAGATACAGAGTTTTTATAATATTGCCACACCTCTTTGTCGAATAACGCTCACTTAATTGACCGTAATTTTTGATAATTGTACCTACCCTTGCATGTTTGCTGTAAATGTCAGTACCCTAGTGTCAATATTTACTGAGATACAGTGATTTTCTTATAGTGACACGCCCCTTTATCGAATACCGCCCACATTATTGGCAGTAAGTTGTTATACTTGTGAATACCTCTGTACTAAATTTTACTATTCTAGTGCCAATAGTATTCGAGATACAGTGTTTTTTCAATATTGCCACACCCCTTATTGAATAACGCCCATTTTTTTTTTACAAAAATTTGTACTTATTGTGCCTACCGCTGTAGTAAATTTCTGTACCCTAGGGTCAATATTATTCGAGATACAGTAATTGTCTTATATTGCCACACCCCTTTGTCGAATAACGCCCACTTTCTTGATAGTTATTTTCAACAATTGTGCCTACCTCTGTGCTAAATTTCAGTACTGTAGTGTTAATTTTATACGAGATACAGAGTTTTTCCAATATTGCCACACCCTTTTTTAGAACAACGCCCACTTAAGTGTTTGTAGTTTTTCATATATGTGCCTGCCCTTTTAACTTTACAGTGAATTTTATTTCTGTAGTGGCAATATTGACTGAGATAAAGTGTTTTTCTTATTGAGACACGCCCCTTTGTCGAATACCGCCCCCTTTAACAGTCGGGCACCTCCGCGTTGATGGTCTCTATATGTTGACAAAAAATTACGGTAATCGGGCAAGTACTTTAGAAGTAATCGATGTACATACATTCACAAAAAAAAAAAAAAAAAAAAAAAAAAAAAACAGAGAAACCAACCAACTTGAGAACCTCCTCCTTTTTGAAGTCGGTTAAAAATACGGATGTACAAGCTGACGCTTACTATATCTGTTTAACTGCCAGTCAATCTGTCTTCGCTGTCACTTGGCTCATTTTGTGTTGGCCCCATTCTGAAATAATTGTCACAAGCAATTCCATGTCCTTAATCCTGTCACTGGCCATCATATCAATGTACTAGATCAGCAACAGAAACAAAACAATGTATCTATTGGATGATTTATGTTTGACAGAACAAGCAAAACAAACAAGATAAACACACAATAACAATAGAAAAAATAAAAATAAAACGAAATAAAATTGGCATCAGCTCATGTGCGTAGTAATGTTGGTAAAAAATTGGCTCAAATCTGCATTGAAAAAAAAAAATACATACAAAAAATACGACAAAAAAAAAAAATAGATTGTTGTAAAAAAGCGTTGATTTATTTATTGCATGATGCTATTGTTATATTTGCAAGTGTTTTTTTTTTAATTTTTTTATAATCCACACTCTTGAAAGCCGTTTTATCATTGCTGACTGACGCTCAAAGCGTTGTATTTAATATTTTAAAAGCTTTTTGCACACACTTCAAAATTAATGAATTAAAATAAAGTTAGTCTTGCCACAAAGCTTGAAAGAGCTTACAGGATATGTTGTTACACACAATACATATAATATGTACATTACCGCAAAAACAGAGTATGCATGTATGTGTGGCTACCACGCACGTCGGAAATGAAGCTGATGCCCGAAAGAGTGGAGTTATCAAAGTGCCACAAAAATACTTTTTTTAACGGGAAAGAGAGTTACAATATAAAACAGTCTTATTAATATTTGTATAATTATTAAAAAAATATAATTATTTTTATATTAAATTTTGTGCTTTATTGTGCATAATTCATGTAGTAACAGGTTGCTACAACAATAACTAAGTTATTTGCTTAATAAATCATCAGCACCAGCACATATACATATGTATTTTTTACTTGAAAAAAATTTGGCTACATATTAAATACTAATACAGTCTGTCCTGCCACGAGAGGTCGTATTAAATAAAATGAAGTAGCTGATGATATGACTGATTTTTACATTGACCTCGATGTTGTCAAGTTGCAGTCTTCTTCAATGCATCGCTGCTGATAAATATCAAACAAATTTTGTATGCATACTTTCAGGCTGACTATTTTTTTTTTGAAAAATAAAACCACAGTAACAGCAAGCATGAACAGTTTGAGCGATATAAGGTGCATAGCGTGACACTTGTTTTATATATATTATGAAGTCGGTTAAAAATTATACATATTTAATCTTCTCTTTCAGCTGTCACTGCCGTAACCAGTCACATCGGTGACTTTTTTATTAAGAATAACAAAAGTTTTTTTTTGTTTTCTTAATTAATTTGAAAATAATTGTTTACCAGGTAGCTATCCAGTAGTCGAAAAGAATTCATGAATGAATAATTTACAATTTTTTGTCCTCTTTGACGATATATGCTGATTTGACCATAGATTTCGTTGACGAAAATTTCATATAAAATTCTCAAATTCGTGCACGCACGGTATCAGAAACTTTGAACAAGTTTGACAATTCATGACATTTTTAGTTGTTAGTTGTTCTAAAGTAGCAAGATTCTTTTAGAAATCATCTACACAAAGTCTTGGACTACAGGGTAATTAATAAAAGGAATATGAAACCAAAAACTTGCTGATATTTTTAAAGCTTGCTAGAAAATTTGCCTTCCTTTAAATGTCAGTTTGTTCTTTTATCTTTACTTCAAATTTATCTGATTCTACATTTTCATCTGCAAGTTGCTGTTAAGGTAAATATCCTTACATTTATCTTCTTTATTAAATAATTTTATAGCTTTTTCCGGTTCAGTTTTTCCGATACGGAAACTGAATTGATCAAATTGCCAAAATCTGCCAGTTTATCATATGAAAAATTGTAACCAGAAACTACATTTTTGAAATAATAAATGATTGATTTCCACAAATCATTAAAGATCAAATCCACAAGTTATGATTGAGGTACTGGTGTGGACATAATTTTAGACATATTTTAGATATCATTCTAGGATGGTAGAGACAAGTTGAATAGCTCACGTAGTACTTTTTGCCTAAATTTGGACATTTACTCTACGTAGCTTATGGTAATTTTATCAATACCTCGCCCATTATCCTAAATTAGCAGTAGGATCCATTCCACCATATTCTCCGTGCTGAATCACTATTCTATGCAATTATTTTTAACTTCATAATTTTAATATTGCTAACATCTCAGTATATCAAGGTGAAAATTCCAACCTTTTGTATATACTTAATGATCTAGTCTGATTAAACAGTCCGAAAAATATGCAAATTTATTGAATGATTTTTAGAAAAAGTAATATATATACTACCCCGACAACAATCACTTCGTACGTCTGCATATTTTATAATTTTAACACTTTCAACTTTTATTTATAACTAACGGATGAAACCCGGTGTTACTCGAGGTTGTGCCTCGAGCACAGAAAAAGCACAATTTTAAAAGGACAACTGCTCTCATTTTAACATTTTTTAAATTATGAATTGAATTTTAAAATTTTTTAAATTATCGTTTTTTTTTTGGGTTTTGTCCTCTCCTTCCGTCGCAAGTGTTTAGTCAAATTTCCATAAAACTGTACCTGCCAGACATGACTAAAAAGAAAATGACATATTCAACTTCTCGATCTGACCTCTGGTTTCTGAGCAAAATGGTGAAAAATTTTTCTATTTTCGATAATAGCAATTTTATCTTTTTCAAATAAAATTTTCTTCAATTAGAATAAATTTTCACATTTTCGAAGAAATATTTCTTCACTTCTAGGAAATGGAAATATTTCAATGTCTCTTATAATAATAACTATTTTTCGCGCACAAAAAAATTGTCATTCATAGAGAAAAATTTATTGCACATGAAAAATGTTTGCTGCTATATTTTGATAAAAAATTCACTATGAGAAGTATTTGCTTCAATAAAAACAAATGTTTTCTCAAAACTAAAAAGTATTTTTGCACTGAAAACGATATATTTTTATATATTTCTCTTTTACATAGGAGCTTTTTATCATTTTAAAATAGTTTTTAGGATCGAATTTAGAGAAAGGCATTCTCTGGAGCAAAGTCTATAGACTTTTAGACTTTAGACCATTTTTCTCTCAATGTGATGCCTTTTTTATCATATTCTGAGAAACTTTTTTCTGAGTGCAATTTGAAAAGTCATTTCGAGAAAAATGCGTTAAAGTTTTTCTTACATATGGGCATCTCCCAAAAAAGGTCCACCAAAAGTGAAGAAAAACATTAAAATAAAGCACTCTAACAGCTTTTAACTTTATTTTTTTTTTATTTTGATAAGTATTACTGCTATATAACTTGAATTTAACTTATTATTATGTATTTTTATTAAAATTTATCATGAATATCTTTACTGTATTTTACTACTGTTGGAAAAATTTTTTGTCGCGTCCGTATTCGTGCTATATCTATTTTAAACAAGTAAAGAAAGTCTAAAGTCGGTCTAGGCCGACAATGAAATACCCTAAACCCACTTTTTAAAAACAAAAAAATTTTTGTAAATATTTTCGAAAATGGGTGTGTCCTTGGGCAGATGAAGCCTATATCTTGTATGCATTTAAATGTTGATGAAAAATTTACAAATACGAAGTTTTATTCCTATAGCTGACAGGTAATGCCTTTTTTGTGCTTTCGCTATGGGAGGTGGGCGTGTTCAGGGACGGATTACTTCCAATTTTTGAACACACCTTAGTTTTGGTATAAAATACAAACATACCAAATTTAATTTCTCTATGACAAACATAACCTTATTTATTGAGTTTTAAACTTTTTGGGTTGTATGGGAGGTAGGCGTATCCGTGGGCGGATTACGTCCATTTTTCAAAACCATCTTTGTCTTGTCATAAAAAACATATGTGCCAAATTTAAGCTCTTTAGGTTAAACACAGGCTTATTTATTGCGTTTTAAATGTTTGAGTTGTATGGGAGGTGGGCGTGTCCGTGAGCGTATGAAGTCCATTTTTCGAAAACATTTTTGTGTTATTATAAAACACATACACACCAAATTTTATTGTTGTAGGCTAGTTATGAGCTGAGTTATGCAATTTTAAATTTTTGCGTTGTATGGGAGGTAGACGTGTCCGTGGGCGGACTCCAAAAAAATTCAGTAGTGCAGATCCTTGGGTGCACAGACAGACGGACGACCACCGTCACCGGACGTCCACCGGACAAGTTATTGGTTTATGTGGATAAATCAGCAATGATTGACGCTTTGGAAACCAATTTTTAACGTGTCATTGCTGAAATATGCCCTCAAATTCTTGAAAAGGTGGTCGAAAATTGGACCTCCAGAATGACCTTTGTGCAAAATAGTCGTGGTAAACATATGCCCAAAATTATATTTTAATGTTAAATGCCTAAACATTATCTACCAAATAAAATTTGTTTGGCCATTTCATAATTTGGCATGTGTTTTATTTAAATTTCAAATCAGAAAGCTCTTAAAAAAACACCCTTTACTTAGCCACATCCCATGGCTAAGTTTTATCACCAAAAAATACTTCTAATTGTTACACAAATCTATACTAGTATTGCTTAGCGTTAGGAAGCCCATAAAAATATCTTTGTTTAAACATCTTTGAACAAAGTTTCACTTTGAAATGTTTCATTACAAAAACATTTTTAGTGAAACAACTTCCGGAAACCAATTTAGTTCACAACTCCCAAGAGGGGTGAAATAGACCCCCATTTCCAGCAAATTTTTTGTATACCCTTTCGTTTTAAATCATAATATAATTATTTCCGTCTTACTTGTATCGGACGGTCCACCAAAATCAAAAGCAAATATAGTGCTTTTCAGTAGAAAAATATAATGTAGAAATAATGTATCATAAAATGCTGCCATTAGCCATTGGATAGTGAATAATTGATTAATAAGTACCTAGTATTTTTTTCACTCGCGTTTCAATATTTAAAACAAACCCAGAACCCATACAACAACCTTAAAACCATTTGAATGGTGAAAAAGCTTTCAGCTAATTATAATGCTCATTGAATTCTCTCAAATTAATTATATTTTAAACTTAAGTGCTTGATTTAATTCTGAATTTTTAAAGAAATAAACGGCTACTTTATTCAAAATAACATTTCCAATCAATCAATGGCCAAACAAACGTTATTTAACGAACTAAGTAATTCATGGCAACCTTAAAAGGCATTCTTGTCCAAAGTCCACACTTGGCCACACTCTACTGATGAATGTCAATGTGTCGTGTCGGATTTTTGTATACATGTACAAAGTCTCTGTTTCAGTTCTGGCAATGCTTGAGTTCCAAAGTCCTTTTGAGTGCATTAATACAATTTTTATTTTATATCATTACTGATGAAAGCCTATAATTTTAACCATGCAATGTGGTAAAATGGTCGGCGTTCAATCGAAATTATATAACAGTTTTTTGTTTTGTAAATTTTTTTTTTCAGAAATATATGCTTGCATCACGTGTTTACAATTTATTCATACAAATTAATTAAAACAAGATATTTTATAAAATAATCAGCGTGTCGCAACAAAGTGGACATGTGTTGCATGTTTGCAAACATCAAATCGCTGCAGGAATTTAAGTAAGTATAAATAAGTTGCAATAAAATGCAACAGCAATTAAATAAAAGCTTATATAATGAAATGGTAAGAATTAATTGCCGTCACCAAAGAGGAAAGCTGCCACAAAAAGTGGCAGGCTACACATTTGCAAAGACGCCTAAGATATTTTCTAAGGACACGATTAATTGAAGCTTCATTAAGCTTTGATGTCACGCAATGCAATAAGTACCAAAGGCTTGATTCAATTGCCAAGTTCAATTTTGCATGAAATCGCCTGCAATAGAGTGCTTAATGAGTATATTACAAGAATGGCTTGAGTAAGAATTCGTTTTAAGAAATTGGTTTATTCTAACAGCCATGATGATTTTCTAGTTCCAGCGAGTTGTTTAACTTCATGTTCAAATACGTGCATAGGTCATGCAGTACCAGACAAATAATGAGGAGAGTGAAGAATTTTTTAAAAATAATGTCGGTTGGGATATGTTCTATTCATAGTTTTAGAAAATCGTAATATTCTGTCATGTGTGTTGCCAGAGTCAAGGCTTTATTTAATTAAACGCTTTTTGCTTGTTTTTAAACTAATGTGCTTTATTATCTTAATTGAGGATAGAAAAAAATTTAACGTGTAAATAATGGGAACCAACATATGGCTGATTTAAACTCAAAGTGATAATTAAATTTAAAAATTCTCTCGGTAAGGTTTAGAAACGTCAAACAAAAAATTAAAAATATTTCCTCATACTTCGTTAAGATACTAAAAATAAAAATATTTTTTTTTTATTTGAAAGTAATCTCTGGAGCTAGTTAAAATTTTCTCTTTACAAATAAAACGCTCAAAAATTCATAAACTCAGAAGAATGGTTTTCTTTGTATTATTTGGCGAAATATTTAAGAATATTTATCCCTTGACATATCTTTTAACCGACTTACCTGAACAAAAGTTTAATTATTGATAACAATAATATTCTAAACAAAACGGAGGAAAAAATATTAAAAAATTCCAAACAAAAACAGACTCTCTTTGACAAAGCTTTAAAAAGATTAAAGCATTTAAGTATTGAAATGAAAAGCTACAGAGCTACACGATGTGCAACCCGAAGTGAATTCAAAAACAGCGCAAACAGCATAACAAAACCAACCATTAACAAGAGGAACGAATGTACACCCAAAAGAGGTATTCCACACATATACAACCCAGTTAGTCAGTCAACCCATCCGCCCCATACATGGCTGTGTGTCAAACGTACTATATAGCCACGAAGTACATTTCGGCGGTTGTTGAGTTTAAGTGCGTCAGGGACTGCGTGGCATTATCTGCTGAGAAAGAGTGCTGGTTAACTTGAATCTGCATGTTCGAAACGCGGTTGAGCAGCACTTGAAAATTTTGGAATGCTGCATGTATTAAAGCTAGCAGCATAGTTAGTTGAACGAAAAGCTTAAAGCAGGCAAATAGAACACACAGATTTCACTTATTTTAAAATAAACAAAAATAAACAACTAAAAATTGCAAAGTAACTGAACTGCATTATATATGGTACACAAGCCTCATGGCACACAAGTGGCACACCTGTGTAGCCTGCTCATTACCCTATCCATGATATAAGGATGCATGCATGCATGCATGCATGGGTAGATGAATGGCAACGCTGTGTGTAGCATTATAAAAATTGTATAAAATTGCAACAATACCGCTGGCAAGGAGCATGGCATCTAGCCAAAGGATATAAAATGCAAAAACTAAAGCTACATTTTTATATAAGTTTTCTTATATTATCTAAAGGAATCCCGCCTTTAGGTATTTTTTACCTATTCCTGCTTATATCTATGTAGATGACACACACAACAGCAGCACCACTTAAAGATGCTTTCCAACGCAAACATGCAGCTTCTTGAGTTTTTTTTTTCCTCTGTTTATTTACGAACACTTCACTGAAGAAGATCAAGTACAAGCTTGATCTACATAGTTAAGTTGGATAAATACTTAGGCGAAAAGAGGGCTGAGAGATATGCTAAGCGAAAGTAAGAAAAGGGTTCTAGATATATGTAAATAGTTTGAAGCAAACGTCGAAAAGGGTTGTCAAGATAAGGAATGCCGAATTGGCAATTTATAAGAAAACAAGGCATAGCCGCCAACATCTGTAACTGGGTGAAATTGAAGTACAGTCAACTAACTCATATACATACTCGCACATTATAAAGTCAAATATCAATATTTACCCTACCGCATCATAAGAGAAGATTTGGCGGAAAGTAAGAGTTTTGGACGAGTGTTCGAGTAGACATTTATATATCAATTTTGCTTTGTTTTTGTAAAAAACTAAATAAAATTAACAATAAAATGTATGAAGTTTAATGTTTTTCTTAAATAAATGAATTATCGATTTTTTTAATTACTTTACAAACACATTGATGCACAAAACAAGTAAAGAAAGTCTAAAGTCGGTCTAGGCAGACTATGAGATACCCTAAACTCACTTTTCAAAAACAAAAAAAAATTTTATTGTAAATAAGCGTGTCCATGGGCGGATGAAGCCTATATTTTCTATGCATTTAAATGTTGACGAAAAATTTACACATACCAAGTTTTATTCCTGTAGCTCACAGTTAATGCCTTTATTGTGCTTTTGTTATGGGAGGTGGGCGACGTCATGGACAGATTACCCCAATTTTTTAACACACCTTAGTTTTGGTATAAAATACATACATACTAAATTTCATTTCTCTATGACAAACATAACCTTATTTATTGAATTTTAAACTTTTTGGGTTGTATGGGAAGTAGACGTGTCCGTGGGCGGATGACGTCCATTTTTCAAAACCATCTTTGTCTTGTCATAAAAGACATACGTGCCAAAGTTTAGCTCTGTAGGTTAAACAGAGGCTTATTTATTGTGTTTTAAATTTTTGGGTTGTATGGGAGGTGGGCGTCTCCGTGAGCGGATGACGTTTATTTTTCGAAGACATCTTTATGTTGGTATAAAACACATACATATCAAATTTTATTGTTGTAGGTTAACTATGAGCTGAGTTATGCAGTTTTCAATTTTTGCGTTGTATTGGAGGAGGCGTGTCCGTAAGCGGATGATGTCCATTTTCCAAAACCATCTTTTTATACCCTAAACCTGAAAGGTGAGGGTATATTAACTTTGTGCAAACGTTTGTAACGCATAGAACGAAGCGAGTCCGGTATAGAAAAGTATATATATTCTTGATCAGCGTCACCACGTGAGTCGTGCTATCCATGTCCGTCCGTCCGTCTGTCCGTCTGTGTGTTGTCCGTATACACAGGATAAGAAGGAGTTGAGATAATTGAATGAAACTTGGTACACATGGTCACATGCACCCAAGGATCTGCATATTTTTGGAATCCGCCCACGGACACGCCTACCTCCCATACAACGCAAAAATTGAAAACTGCATAACTCAGCTCATAATAAGTCTACAACAATAAAATTTGGTATGTGTGTGTTTTATATCAACACAAAGATGTCTTTGAAAAATGGACGTCATCCGCTCACGGACACGCCCACCTCCCATACAACCCAAAAATTGAAAACGCAATAAATAAGCATCTGTTTAAGGGGGTCTTCTCATTGAGCAACTTTTTTTCGACTTTTTTTGCATTTATTTATAGCTTGGGTAGTTGTGAATATGCCCCTAAAAGGATTTTTAGAAATTCGAAATACTTTAGAAGATACAGCCTTTTTTGTGAAGCAAGGTCTTCGTCAAAATGAGCTATTTTTTTTTTCACTTCAAAGTTTAAACGCGTTTATCTCGAAACCACGTTTTTCGAACTGGCGGCCATGATATCTCCAGTTCAACTGAACCAATTTTCATGAAACAAAGTGGAATCGACGCAGAATTGTCACCATTCTCGGGTGAACCTCGACCATAATTTTAAAAAATTTTTTACTATTTTTTTTTTACACTAAACTACAAAAAAAAGCCCGAAATTGAATTTTTTTTTTTGAATGGCCGCCATTTTGTCAAAAAAAATCACAAAATTAAGCTTGAGATTCACCTGAGAATTACATCTATACTGATTATAACCCAGTTTTTTTTTTCATTTCAGACGCTCCGGAGACCCGGAATCGTGGCCTCGAAGTCTCATTACTTTTTGAACAGCCCACGTATCGAGGCAAAAAAAAATTTTTTTATTTACTTTGAAACTTTTGTAATACAATAAATAAAAAAAGTTTTCAATTATTCTTTGCGTTTTCAAATAAGAATTTTTTTAAAAAGGGTCCAAAAAACGGGTTTTGAATGAGAAGACCGCCTTAACCTACAGAGCTAAAATTTGGCACGTATGTATGTTTTTTATAAACATACACCAAAACTAAGGTGTGTTCCAAAATTGGGAGTAATCCGTCCATGAACGCGCCAACCTCCCATAGCTAAATCACAATAAAGGCATTAACTGTGAGCTACAGGAATAAAACCTGGTATGTGTAAATTTTTCATCAACATTTAAATGCATATAAAGTATAGGCTTCATCCGCCCACGGAGACGATCATTTACAATAAAAATTTTTTGTTTTTGAAAAGTAGGTTTAGGGTATTTTATAGTCGGCCTAGACAGACTTTAAACTTTCTTTACTTGTTTTTGTTATAAAAAACATATGTGCCAAATTTTAGCTGTTTAGGTTAAATACAGGCTTATTTATTACGTTTTTAATTTTAGGGTTGTATGGGAGGTGGGCGTGTTCGTAAGCGGATGACGTCCATTTTTCTGAGACATCTTTGTGATGATATAAAATACATACACACCAAATTTTATTGTTGTTGGTTTATTATGAGCTGAGTTATGCAGTTTTCAATTTTTGTATGGGAGGTAGGCGTGTCCGTGGGCGGATTCCAAAAATATTCAATAGTGCAGATCCTTAGGTGCATGTGACAATGTCTACCAAGTTTCATCCAATTATCTCTACTCCATCTTCTTATCCTGTGTATACGGACAGCACACAGACGGACAGACGGACGGACGGACGGACGGACATAGACAGCTCGACTCACGAGGTGACTCTGATCAAGAATATATATACTTTTCTATACCGGACTCGCTTCGTTCTATGCGTTATAAACGTTTGCACAAAGTTAATTTACCCTGACCTTTCAGGTTTAGGGTATAATCAAAAGATTAACGCCAATAGGTTCTACAATTTTTAAAAATACTCCAGCCAATTAAAAGCTTAATTCAAACTACAATTCAAAATGCATGGCTTTCGAAAATATATATCTTGAAATACCTATAAAATTCATATTTTGCATGGTTCTCATTTTTGATTAAAACACACCATACCAGTAGTGGAATTCTGTAACACATTAAGGCCGATATTCGGTGTCGTAAAGTGCTGTTTGCGATAATTTTCGGAAAGTGGTATTCAGTAAACACTTGTTCCGATTTTGTCGGTGCAATTATCGGAAGTTTGTCGGAAACTTGTGACGAATATTTTGTTGACGAAAAGTCAACAGAACAAGTTTGTAGGCTACCGAATTTCGTAGCAAAGTACAACTTAGTGAATACCGTTTTCTGTTTGACAACCAAAAAAATTCGTAAATTGATTAGATTGCGATTCCGATCGCAAGTTGAGAATAAGTTACAGAATCCCAATACTGATATATCAATGGAGAGAACAGCTCAATACTTTTCCTGATAAGCATGAATGCATGTGAATACCATGAAAAATATCTATCTTGTAAGTGTTTTAAAAAATATATTTTCAAAAAATTACGAAATATCCATTTTTGGAGCCTCAAAAGAGTTTGTTAAGAAAAAAAATTTATGAAGTCTCAGCTAGTTTTTTTTGTGAGTTTTATTCGTTCATAAGTGCATGGATGAACAACGACCATTTCATTTGTATTTATATAGTTGCGCGGTAACACAAGGTGTGGCAATTTTTATTTATATCGTGACCGTCACTTGCACACACATCACCTATATATACCAAGTTCAACTATCTGGATGTACAACTATAGATTTATAATGATTCCTTAAAAGTTGATGTAGGAGTACTATTGCTCATGGGAGTAATTATAAATCAACCACGCCAATTTTACAGCTGCCAATAGTAGCTATACAAACTAAGCTTTAAAATGTGAAAAACTGTTTAAAATACAAATTTTTTTTGGTTTTTTTTCAAATTATCTTCTAAACCTCTAACTCTAAAACTTTTAAAAATAAAAAAATGTCATCTAAATGAGTTAAGGCATTTGTTTCTGACTGAATCGGCATCCAACGAACATAATTTTATTTCTATTTTTATAAAATGTTCTCTTAAATAAAAATAAATTTTAAAAGCCATTCATTTATAGATTTTGTTTATAAAGGTTTAGTGAGGTTTCTTCTTAATGGAGCTTTCACTATCAATGATTGTATTGTTTGTCATTATGGTGGCGTGTGCATGGTGCGATGACTTTTTTTGCTGGAAGTAGGATAACCCATCAATTTCACATTTGGAGTGTTCAAAATTTGGTTTGAACTGATGTGTGGGATCTTGCATTGACGTGAAGGGGGATGTTACTCCTTTGGAGGATGATTTTCCCCAGTTTTACGCAAAACTCCACCATACAAATGGTTGTGTGCCATTCAGCATTAATAGTTCGTCGTTACTGAAGTGGTAGTTTTTCGACATGACTGGTTTATGTGAAAAACTGGCGACCATTTGCTTGGACACACTCCGACGTTGGACTACTTATATTAGATTTGGTTCACTTTAAAAAATCCAAATAATGGATTTTTGTCTCATAACCAGTAATTTTTTGTACTGAAATAAATAGCTTCTTAGTATCTAGCAGATAATATGTACTAATGTGCAATGTAGGAAGTTTGGGTTATTTGCTTATTGATCAGTCTTTAAAATATATATTTGTTCAAAATTTAAAATTATCCCGCTTTTACCTCAGTACAAGTTGCAAGTTCAATCGTATACTGACTTTTCGCCAAATTAAGATTTCACATTTATTTGCAGACATTTTTGTATTTTTTCAAGGCTAAATCGTATATCGACGATTATAATCATTAAAATTTATTTATTTTTTTGTTTCTTTATTTTTTCAAGTCTCAAGCATTATTATTGTTTAACCATAAAATTTTATTGCATTGACAGAATAACGACAATGTTGTAAGATTGAGGAAAAAAAAAACATATTTAAATCATGCCAGCTTTGAAGAATTCAAAGCTTCTGAATGCTTGACACTAACTGGGTTCTGCCATACAATAACTGCATTTAAGGGGGTGGATTAAGTGCGATTTTGTGTCGGATGAGCTCTTTTATGACTTCAGTTTTTTCTCGTTTTTTTTTCCCTTTTCTTTATTATGCGCAAAGACGTGGCCAGCATATCTGAAATGTGTGTTCGTTTTGCGCTGTACTGTTATTGGATTTTATGGCTGCATCCGTTTCGGGAACACAACAATTTTCATTAAATTGGAACTACAATCAGAGATATAAAGAAAAATAGCTCGATTTCTAATTAAATGAATTACGTATTAACAGAGATTAAATGTATGCAAAATTTTGTCGTTTGAGTCTTATAAAATTTTATCATTTTTTTCAACATCTTTTAACTTGAATTCATTAATAAGTTTAATGGAAGCAAACTAGCAGTTTTTATGAATATACAGACAAGCTCACAGATGCAATTTTTGAGAATCTCATAAAATATATTTATTTAAGGAACCTTTTTAAAAAAAAAGAATTACTAAAGCTTTATTTGAATTGTGGTTTACTTTTATATAATAGTCTATTATCATAATCAATTATCAATTATAATGATAATTTGTGATGTAATTTTATACATTTTCATATTGCATGCAGGGCTGTCGTTTTGGTAAAATTTTACCAAATTTGGTAAACATTTTTTGACTTGGTAAAATGGTAAATTGTTTTTTGGTTTGGTAAATTTAAAATTAATGGAAATTTAAAATAATTTACAAATCAAAAAATGATTGTATAAAAATTATATCAATTATGCTCATTGTGGAGCAACACCCTTATGATTGAAAATAATCTTTCAAATAAAGACGAACGCATTGAGTGAAAATTACACGAATGAACGTAAAGCAAAATGTTAAAAATTTGAATTTGTCAGTTGTTTAGATCGTCGATTTAGGGAGAAATTGATGGATAAGTAAGTTTTTATTTTAAATTAATTGATTTTCTTAAAATTAAGATACTAAGCGATTATGTTATTTCTGTTTTGATTTTTTATTATAAAGAAGGTGACCGATGTAGAAAGCGATGAAACATCTTTAGGCGTATAATAAATGATAATTTAATTAAAAACTATGTATAAATGTATTGTTTCTTTATTTTAGAAATAAAATTGTTACTTTATTAATCGACCTTCGACTTTTAAAAATATCAGTTTTTATTATAAACTGATTTTATGTTATATTTCAACCAATATTTCGACTTCCATCGGAAGTCATCTTCAGGGTTAATTTAAAACAATTTTTCATTTTACATTTAGAATATTTTTTATACATTTTTAGAATATAAACAATGTTTTAAAAAAACCTCACTGAATGTTTTCAAGCATGCCGAAAATGCATCGGAGTTCAAATAATTCTATCACGTTAGGTTTTTCCTAATCTTATTATTACATTTTATGATTCTGAGACTAATTCTGAGGTTAAGAAAAAAAAACAAAAAAACTTGAAGAGATAAGATAATTTTGACTCCCGATTTAATTTAGGCAGTCCCGCAAACCAAATTTCGACCTTTTTTTCTGAAGCTCTCTAATCAATAGCTTCAACAAATTTAAAAGTTGTCCTTTTTTGGTTTCTGAGTTATATGGGAGGTAACACGTTCTGTCTTCTGATAACTACAAATTTCTAGACAATGTAAGATAACTGCATTCAAAAGATTAACTTACAAGAAAAGATCCCCTGGTATCACTCCCCGATTTGAATGTGCTTTGGTTATGTGATAGAGGACAAAATTCTAAGGTTGTCGTATTTTTTTATATCTGCTGAGTTCAAGGTTAAGGCTTTCGAAAAGGAATCAAATCGGAGAGTAACACCTCGGAACATTTCCTTCTTAGATGATAAACATAACAAATCCAAACTCTTTAACACTGTAAACACTTAAGAATAATTTTTTTTTGTGTTTGGTAAATTCTTTTTCATTTTGGTAAATTTGTGGATGAAATTTGGTAGAATAAAATGTTTGAGAGTGGCAGCACTGATTGCATGATAATGTTGCAATTGTAACATACTATTCTTATTCGTTTAATTTCGGACACTTAAAATTAATGCTGTGAATAAAGTTTGCATTTTCGTTACGTTCCTTGATCATTTTAAGTAAATTATGCCAGTTATGTCTATTGGGTTAATTTAAGAGTTATTGCGTACTTTTGCTGCATAAAGAAATCAAAGTGGTCGGATGAGGAAAACAAACTCAGTGGAGTTCGTGACCAAGACCATCAGCACTTTTAATGAAACTTGAAAGGGAACTTCATTAAAAGTGGTCTTTAAGTCCACGCTTTCGCATTGCCGCAAGGTTTCCGTATGGGTAGCACAGCTTGCCCTGCATGAAGAAATATTCATTCGAAAACTTTTGGGGGTGCAGAATAAAGACGCAAAGATCCAAAAGTGGAAGTTAGTTAGGTCACGGCAAAGTCACGGCAGGGTGGAGAAGATCCTTCTCTTCACTGCAAATGTTGCGACCTCAAACTGGCTTAACCCTTAAATGCATAGTGTGCCATATATGGCACAACCAAGGAATTTCTTCTTATGTCTCATGTCTCATGTACGAGAGTAAGTTTGAGAAAAATAATAAATTTGTGGAGGCATACTGGCTTGAAGCTTTCATTTCCGCACAGCGGCAACACACACAGAAATCAGCTCATTGAGTTATTTGGAGCAAAAGTGAAAAAAATAATGAAGAAAATCACTGAGGTCATGCATTTAAGGGTTAAGGAGCAATCGGACATGCTCAATTTGAGCACGGAACCCTTGAGGTAAGAGGCTGAGCTAACAAAACGGAAGAAACAGTAGGAGGAAACTGCAAGTGATGCAAATCTATCTGCATCACTGCAAAGCAGCCACCGACGACTTGATGCTTTGGATGTTCGAGCGTAATGCAGACGTGGCACTAATACAGAAACCCTGGATCGTCAAAAACAAGATTCATGCCCTGGAGTCGTAACACAGTTGAACCTGTTTCACTCTACAAGTGTAGGTAAGTTATGGAAATCTAGTAAACTAGCAACAAATGTATTTATATGTTTTCTCTACCTATTTTTGCATTGGCGACATAGACACATCCAGCGTGAAAGCAAGGACGATACATCTAATCTTTTGCTTCGCATACATGCCCTATGAAAAGACGAACTCACCAGCATACACAAGCAAGCAAGACATTCCTGGTCATTGGTTGTGATGCTAACGCTCATCACTCACTATGAAGCTGAGCCGACATCAATAAGAGGGGTGAGCCTATTTTTGAATTTATCTTTTCCACAAATATTATTCTATGTAATGTACCAAATTTTCAGAAAAGAATCAGATAAGAGATAATAAACCAACAGCCAAAAAGTTCAACCTCTACGACAACACGAAAGATGGTCGTTAGTAGCACTCGATTCAAGCGTCTCAATATTCATAAGGCCACCTGTCTGCCCCCTGATCAAAAAACACACAACCAAATTGATCACGTGTTGATTAATGCCTACGCTACACGACTCTCACTCCTGCTGCAAGAAAGCACTCCTCCGATCGACGATATATGCGTACAGTGGACGCAAATATCCCACTCTATGCCTACGGCTGCCGAAGAGGTGATAGGTGATAGACGGTTGTAACGCGTGCTGTTATGAAGCGATACCGAGAGAAGAGGATGGAAGAGAGACGACTTTTCAGGTGAAAAAAATACATAAGTGGGACTCGAAAATTTTTCAAAAACATAAGTCGCCTGGCCGTTGGTTTTAAAACCGGAGCCTCTTCTTGTAAGGATGAAAACAGGAATCTAGTGACAGATGTTCAGAGTAGACTGATGTTATAGAAGGAACAATTCTCTAGTCTTCTAAATGTTGACGCTGAAAACAATTCCGCCAATAGAGATGATATCTTGGGAGATCCAATTATGGATGGCGGTGTTGAAGTTCCGCTGTCCGACTATAACGAGGTCTACACAGCTTTGTGGTCAGAAGAATGCATTCCAGATGATTGGAACCTCAGTGTGCTCTGCCCAATCCACATGAAAGGCGGTCCCACCATTTGCGCCAACTATCGTGGGATTAGCCTTCTTAATATCACATATAAGGTCCTGTCGAGCGTATTATTTTGAAGCCCATCGTCAACCAACTGATTGGACCTTATCAGTGTAGCTTCAGACCTGGAAAGTCGACCATCGACCAGATCTTCACGCTCCGACAAATCTTGGAAAACACCCTCGAAAAACAAATGGACACACATTTTTTTTGTCGATTTCAAAGCCGCCACCTATACTCCATCATGTCTGAATTTGGTATTCCTGAGAAGCTAATACGTCTTTGCAGGATGAGACTGAACAACACTAGCAGCGTAATGAAAATTGGGAAGGACTTCTCCCTTCCATTCGATACCAAGCGAGGTTTCAGACAAGGTGATTCCTTATCGTGCGACTTCTTTAATATAGTCATGGAGAAGATCATCTGAGCTGCTGACCTTAGACGCAGCGGCACAATTTTCTATAAGAGTGTTATGCTGTTGGCGTATGCTGATGATATTGACATCAATGATGATGGCCATAGTACGCGCGAATTCATTGCAGCATTCGCCAGGCTAGAAAAAGAGTCGAGTCGAATGGGTCTTGCAGTGAACGCAGATAAAACGAAGTATCTTGTGTCAACAAACAAACAGTCCCAGCGTCTTGGAAACCACGTCACTGTTGACAACACCTCCTTTGAGTTAGTGAAGAACTTTGTTTACCGGGATCCAGCATTAACTCCTCCAACGATTTCAGTATTGAGATTAAACGAAGGATAACTCTTACTACAACAGGTGTTACTTTGAACTCAGTAGGCAATTGAGAGGCAGACCTCTCTCGACGAACAAAACCTTACTATACGCATCACAAACCTGAACGTAGAGCAGCACTGATGAAAGGACTTTGGGAGCGTTTGAGAGAAAAATCCTTCGTAAGATCTAGGGTCCAATCTGCGTTAACGGCGAGTACTGAATATGATGGAACCGGGAGCTGTATGAGCTTTATGCCCACATCAATATGGTCAAGCGCATTAAAATTGAGCACTCTGGATAGGTCATGTCAAGAGAATGAACGAGGACGCTACAGCGAAAAAATTAGTTGTTTCGGTATCCAGCGCGCCCAAAGCAGACAAAGAAGACCACATCTCCATTGGAAAGACCAGGCATTGGATAACCTGACGACGCTTAGAGTTTCCAACTGATGCCAGCAAGCGCACGACAAAAGAGGCTGGCGCAAATTCTTAGTCAAGGCCAAAACCGACCTACGGCTGTA
This sequence comes from Tetanocera ferruginea, assembly GCA_958299015.1. Classification (NCBI taxonomy): domain Eukaryota; kingdom Metazoa; phylum Arthropoda; class Insecta; order Diptera; family Sciomyzidae; genus Tetanocera; species Tetanocera ferruginea. The sequence goes on along the minus strand of OY282644.1, from coordinate 34,254,715 downwards.
AGCGTCAGCTAAGTAAGTAAAGTAAAGAGATAATCGACATAAATTTAGTGAGCTAGATTGAACAGGTTATAGTTGATAGCTGGGAAGTGTGACGAAAGGTGATGTTTTCTGGCCACTTTAAGATTCTCTTTTCTATCGACTGCAACCTTCATACAAAGAAATTATTTAGGAACCCTGTGAAAACTAACTGAGAAAGCTTTTAAGTCTGGATAAACAACAATGTTTTAGATCCAGGTACAGAATATTCCTCCCATAATATTCTGTATCAATTGACAATGCAGTCGAGTTTATCATGGAAAAAATAAGTAAAAATGAGCAATATTCATGAATATATCGAATTTTTAATGAATTTATTTATTTATATGTTTCTTTCCAACATGAAATTTGTCTAAACTAAATATATAAAATAATGTTTTAATTTCTTTGGTAGTCAATAAGTGGCCTTCTAGCCTCTAAAAAATATAAGGTTTTCAAGAAATTCTGCCTAAAGTCTCATTGCAAGCGGTTTGCGACATTAGAAGAAAAGGAAGGACAAGCGACCTTAAGAAGATATAAACGGAGGTCGGAACACTTCATCGGAAATTCATTTTAAGCAAGCTCGAGCAGGGCTGAATAAACTATGGAACATTGAGAACACAAGTGAAGCTACCAGAGTTCGGAACACGCTATCCAAAGACCCGTTGATGTTGGGATACCTAAGATTTAGACGGACTTCCTAAGAATACAACCAAGAAACGCTATTGCTACTCATTGAAACTCAGTTTTTGGGTTGCAAGACTTCAGATCAAAACGGAGCTGCCAGCAACTAAGAAATGATACAGAATCTTTACAGAACCTTACCAGAACCTTAACAGGAACTCCCCAGCATTATCATAAGGTCAGCTGTAAAACTTTCGATTGAATCTTTTAAACCCTAAACGTCTGCGGGACTTGATGGAATCCTGTCGGCCATGATGCAACATGCGCTTCCCAGCATCACATCCTGGCTTTAGAGCTCATCGGTTGCTTCAGGACAGATAATCTGTTCCGAAAATCTGGAGAGAAGTGAGAGTAGCATTTATATCCAAGGCAGGGAAACCGATACAATCTATACTAAAAGGCTTATGTCTACTAATTTTTCGTTGATCCTGATGAGGGTCTTTGACCGATGCTAACCTGAAAAATGCACAACACGCCTACCTCAAAGTTAAATCAGTAGAGTTAGCACTCTACACGATGTGGTTTCTGTCATAGAAGGAAACTTTCATCACAAAGAATCTAGAAAATCTATTAATGTGGGTTGTTTCAGCAATGCTGCGCTAGTGGCAACCAGCTTGAAAGAAAGGACGACACATCTAAATCTTTGCTTGCGTTCTATGAAGAGACAAACATATTCATCCTCAGCAGACAATAATGGCAAGATACGGATATAACACCCTACGATAATCTCCTATTTTCCACTGATGGCTCCAAATTGAAGAACGGATCGGGATCAGATATGTACTGTGAAACGCTATAAATCCAATAGTCTCACAAACTCCTTGATCATTGCAATGTTTTTCAGGTTCAGATTTATGCGATTGAAAGACCGCACAGGTTGTTCACAGCAAAAATCTAACCCCACAAGGATTGTAATTTTTGTAGATAACCAAGCGGCTATCAAAGCGCTAGAAAGCAAAAAGACAACAGCCCAAATGGTACTAAATTGTACACAAGTCCTGAACAGAGTTCGTAACACCTAAAATGTCACTCGCTGCTGGGTTCCGGGATACAGCAAAGTAGAAAGGAAATATAAAGCTGATAAGCTGGCAAGAAGTCGAGTAACGATAGATACAAACAGAACCATTACAGACGTGTACACTAAGCCGGGTCACACTATATGGAGAAAAAAAAAATATCAATGTTACCGCCTTATATGAACAGTTATGTGAAGAGAACTTCGGTGGTGGAAAAATTTTTTTTTTGTGGGTGTGGCAAATATGCCGGATTCGATTTTTATCTTGTAACTTTGTTATTTGTAGTCCGATTATTAAGTTTTATATGTCGACGAAAAGGTCATAATAAGAGCTTTGTTTGTGCTTTAGAGTTTTTGAAAAACAACGTCATTTTAATAGTTTTCCAATGGCTTCAATTCTGCATCACAAAATTTTATGGTGAGGGGGGTTTTTCAAAACATATTGTTAGGAACTAGTTTAAAATGACGTTGTTTTTCAAAAACTCTAAAGCACAAACAAAGCTTTTATTATGACCTTTTCGTCGACATATAAAACTTAATAATCGGACTACAAATAACAAAGTTACAAGATAAAAACCGAATCCGGCATATTTGCCACGCCCACAAAAAAAAAAGTTTTCCACAACCGAAGTTCTCTTCACATAACTGTTCATATAAGGCGGTAACATTGATATTTTTTTTTCGTGACCCGGCTTAGTGTACACTGCAATGACCGTCGTCAAAAGAAGCATTGACCTCAAAGTTCGGGATAATGATAACACAAACTGGTGTTCCAGAAGTGACTCTTTTGCAATTTCAAGGCTCTGGCCACACGAGAAGTTCCAATGTGGGTGGAATTCTTAACAGGTCACTGCCGTATCAGCGTGTTGTTCAATAGGATTGTCATTACAGCATCAGACTTTTGTCGAAGCTGTAATGATGCAATAGAAACATAAATAATTACACACCGCTGTGAACACCCACTCTGTGGTGAACGTGGCGTGTAGGTTAAGTGTGTGGCTTAGCATGCTCGGAGCCCGAGATCGATTCCGAGATCGATCCCAGTCGCCACGAAAAGTTTTTTAAAAAAAAAAAATATCTAATCGGTCATCTCCTCAAAGAGTAAATAATGCTATGTAAAGCTTCTCGAGAACATGAATTTTAGCCGTTCGGAGTCGCCATAAAACATGTAGGTCCAGTTCTAGATCAATTGTGTGTAAAAATTTAATAACACACACAAAACAATTGATCATAAGAAGCTCGGTCAAAGTCCTTTCAAAGGCTAAATTGCCAATTTGTTTTTTGTTTTTCTGTGGACACATTTTTTTTTTTCTGTCACAATTTGCAGATACGAAGGGAGAAGATTTTCAAAGATTTGAAAGAGCAAGTGAGCTTATGTGACCAATGATCAGAGTTGTAAAATTTGCATTCATATTCAGAATTCCAAGTACAAGTGAATAAAGACAAAAGAATGCTATAATAATAAATAAAAAATGAATAATGAATAAAAAATGAATAATGAATAACCACGGGCTTACAAAATTACAAAAATACACAAAAATACACAATAATGACAATGCTAACAATAAAAAGCATATTTTCATATAAAATCAAAAAATCCCTAACTTTCATTTGAAAATTTTTTCCGAAGAACCAAAAAACTTTCTAAATTAAAAAGAAAACCATATTTTTTCAGGTTAATTTTGTTAATAAAATCGTTGTTTTTAGTAGTAGGAGTGAAATATTTTGCATAAAAATATATATGGATACGGTGCATCATAATCAATCAAAATCTCTATTTTGAATTTTTGGTAATATAGGGCTTTTTTGATTTCATATGACAATATTTTCATATAAAAATGATTTTTCATTAAAAGTATCCAAATTTCCACTAAGGCTAAAAAATAAGTATCCATCAATTTTTGAAGAAAAAAAGTATCCAAATGGATCCATTTGGATCCAAACGGCAACACTGGTGTGCAACTCTGCTCTAAATATATGTACGTATGTATATGCAACACTGGAGAAGATAAGACGACAATAACTCACCAAGTATTCTTTCTACGACAACAACAGACGCAGAAAAACTTTAACACATAAGTTAAACCACAAAAACGAAACGGACCCAAGCACGTTAACTGGTTATCTTAACTGAAGGCATAAATTTGTGTTTTATAATTAATCGATAAAACGATAAAAGCACAGGCACAAATACAAAAGCAAATAAATACAACAGACACGCACGTACAGACGCACATAACAACGCAAACACTCACGCACGCATACATTTATGAAATTTCATGTTTAATTTAATGCGAAGAGGTTGAAATTAGCACGCATGCATGAACATTACAAACCGGCAAACCCACTCCACCCAATCCCATACGTGTGAGTATAAGAACTATAAATGTGTCATCACCAATATAGACGCACATTTGACATTTTCTTATGTGCCTGACTGTTTGCCTGCATACATGTTTAAACGGCATGAATGATCCTTTTGTCTGTCATCGTACTAACATTGTACACAGTTTTTGAGCAGGTAATTATTTAAAACCAAAATTTATCTAATTTAAACATACATACACACACACACACACACACACACACACACACACACACACACACACACACACACACACACTTTTATATATGTAAATGTGTTTTACCTGTGAGATGAACAGCTTTTGAAAATGTTTACGGCACCCGTATCTGAAATGAACCAAGAGAAGAGTTAAACATTAGTTTAAGTCAAGTTAAACATAATTAGTAAATAACACGAAATGTCTTAAGTTTTCTAAAGTTTCGAGAGTATCTTTGAATACTAGGTATGCATATCTTACTACCAACTGAAAGTAGCCGTACCTTATAACAAAGCTATCTGGTTTTATGGCCATGCCATTTAAGCCATGTTAATGGCAGCACGTCTTGTGCCACAGGGCCTTTGATTAAATATACAATTACAAAAACCATAAATTATTTAAGGAAGCGCCTACTTAAACTCTACAATTAACCCCATTTTGAACCCATATTGAGCCTGTCTGAATGCAATACACGCAAATAAATTTTGTATTCAAAATGACCGATTTTGCATATTGAATGGCTTAGACAATAATGACAAAAACTACCACAACAGCCATGACAGCAACAACAACAACAACAACAACAACAACAACAACAACAACAACAATACCATTGCCAGCAACCACAATACAACCAACAATAATACAACATTTAAATAGTTTTCGCTCCATGCTTTCGGTCTACACCTCCTTCTACTTTGCCTGCTCACGCTTTATCAGCCCATTTATTTCCACCCAACTGAATTCAGCTGAGCAGCAAAGACCATTAATGGAATTTCATCAACAAGTCCACAGATGACGTTACGTTTTGTTTCCCACGAAACGACTCCATTATGGAGGTGCACCTCGGCGGGATGAGTTTTCGTCGACACGCTGCAGGTCATCGACGCGTTTTCGTTCTATTTTTCAATTGAATGCACTCATTAGAAGCTATAGCTAGCTATTCACGTGCAGCTAGTTGGCTTATTTTTGCCTTAAGCCCGTTCCATGGCACCTAAGCCACCCACAACAATGCATACGTGCCGCCAATTTTATGGCTTTTAAGGGTTAAGCCAATTTTAGTCTAGCGTTAGTGGTGTTGGGGATATAGTTTCCCTGCTATTCTTGTTTTTATTAGACAATAGTTTTTGTTTTTAACGGTAATTTTTTGCTTTTGATATGCTTTGACGATCAATATACTTGTAGTTTGCAGATTTTTTCTTTGTAGTTGTGACTTTTGAAGTTGTGTATGTAATGTGTTTTGTAGCACAATGGTATGAGAAATTGGAATTTATCTTCAATCTTACTATCAAATAAGAAATAAAGGTGAAGAAAAATTCCGTGTCGGCAACTGATAATGAAATTTTGCGGCTTATTCTACTAGGCCAAATAGAATACATATATTTCCTAAAAATAACTCATATAATTCTGCTATGATATAAGTAAGTTCCATGTTCAGTTTCCGCCTAATAACTTTTTATTATCGCTTAAACATATACATTATGTTGGAATAACCAATTTATGTTTATAAATTATACCAAAACAGGTGCAAATATTTCAGTGCATATCGGTGTACATGTAAAAGTAATAGTGTTCATACAACCATGTCGTTTTTGAAACCATGTAAGCATTAATTTAATGCTTACTCTTATTCATAAGTCTTATTCTTATTAGATGGCTCTTACAACCGTTGGTCGGTTTTGGCCTCGTCTAAGAATTTTCGCCAGCCTCTTTTGTCGTGTGCTTGCTGGCGCCAGTTCCTCGTCTGCGTTGGCCACCGCTGGGTACCGAATCCAATATTTTTTTCGCTGTAGCTTCGTCGTTCATTCTCTCGACATGACCTAGCCAGCGAAGCCGCTCTATTTTAATACGATTGACTATATCGATGTCGGCATTAGCTCATACAGCTCGTGGTTCCATCGTATTCGGTACTCGCCATTGACGCAGATTGGACCAAAGATCTTGCGAAGGATTTTTCTCTCGAACGCTCCCAAAGTCCTTTCATCAGAGCTGCTCATCGTCCAGGTTTGTGATGCGTATAGTAGGACGGGCATGATTATTGACTTATAGAGCGTCAGTTTTGTTCGTCGAAAAAGAGCTCTGCTTCTCAATTGCCTACTGAGCCCAAAGTAACACCTGTTGGCAAGAGTTATCCTTCGTTTAATCTCAATACTGATATCGTTGGAGGAGTTAATGCTGGATCCCAGGTAAACAAAGTCCTTCACTACCTCAAATGAGGTGTTGTCAACAGTGACGTGGTTTACAAGACGCTGGGACTGTTTGTTTGTTGACACAAGATACTTCGTTTTATCTGCGTTCACTGCAAGACCCATTCGATTCGACTCTCTTTCTAGCCTGGAGAATGCTGCACTGACTTCGCGCGTATTGTGGCCAATGATGTCAATATCATCAGCATACGCCAGCAGCATAACAATCTTATAGAAAATTGTGCCGCTGCGTCTCAGGTCAGCAGCTTGGATGATCTTCTCCATTACTATATTAAAGAAGTCGCACGATAAGGAATCACCTTGTCTGAAACCTCGCTTGGTATCGAATGGAAGGGAGAAGTCCTTCCCAATTTTCATTACGCTGTTAGTGTTGTTCAGTCTCATCCTGCAAAGACGTATTAGCTTCGCAGGAATACCAAATTCAGACATGATGGCATATAGGTGACTCCTTATTGGACTGTCGAAGGCGGCTTTGAAATCGACAAAAATATGGTGTGTGTCGATTTGTTTTTCGAAGGTCTTTTCCAAGATTTGTCGGAGCGTGAAGATCTGGTCAATGGTGGACTTTCCAGGTCTAAAGCCACACTGATAAGGTCCAATCAGTTGGTTAACAATGGGCACCAGTCTTTCACACAATACGCTCGACAGGACCTTATATGCGATATTAAGAAGGCTAATCCCACGGTAGTTGGCGCAAATGGTGGGATCGCCTTTCTTGTGGATTGGGCAGAGCACACTGAGGTTCCAATCATCTGGAATGCATTCTTCCGACCATATTCTGCATAGAAGTCTGTGAATGCATTTAAACAGAGCTTCGCCACCGGTCTTAAACAGCTCAGCCGGTAGGCCATCGGCTCCTGCGGCTTTGTTGTTTTTAAGCCAAGCTATAGCTGTTAAGACCTCGTTATAATCGGGCAGCGGAACTTCAACGCTGTTGTCCATAATTGGGGTTTCCGGGATATCATCTCCACTGGCGGGATTGTTGTCAGCGTCGCTATTTAGAAGTCTAGAGAAGTGCTCCCTCCATAACATCAGTGTACTCTGGATATCTGTCACTAGATTCCCATTCTCGTCCTTGCAGGAAGAGGCTCCGGTCTTAAAACCATCGGCCAGGCGTCTTATTTTTTCGAAAAATTTTCGAGTCTCATTCCTGTCGCCATGCATCTCAATTTTCTCGCACTCACGCATTTCCGCCTCTCGTTTTTTTCGCCTGAAAATGCGTCTCTCTTCCCTCCTCATCTCTCGGTATCGCTCCATAACAGCACGCGTTACAACCGACTGCAGGGTGGCTTTGTAGGCGGTGTCCTTCTCTGCAGTGGCGTCGCGACACTCCTGGTCGTGCCACTGGTTTCGGCGAGGGCGATGGTAGCCTATCACCTCTTCGGCAGCCGTACGCATAGAGTGGGATATGTGCGTCCACTGTCCGCATATATCGTCGATCAGAGGAGTGCTTTCTTGAAGCAGTATTGAGAGTCGAGTAGCGAAGGCTTCGGCCGTCCGTTTTGACTGCGGCGAAGTCAATCAACCTCATTCCGTTATCGGATGTGTTGTCGTGGAGGCTGAACTTTCCGACTATTGGACCAAATATGTTTTCCTTACCCACCTTGGCGTTGAAGTCACCAAGCACGATTTTTATGTCATGACGGGGGCAGCGCTCGTATGCATCTTCAAGGCACTCGTTAAAACTTTCTTTGGTCTCGTCATCTTTTTCTTCTGTCGGAGCGTGCGCACATATTAGGCTTATGTTAAAAAATTTAGCCTTGAAGCGGATTATGGCAAGTCGTTCGTTCACAGGAGTGAATCGCAGAACATGATGCCGTATTCTCTTGCCAACTACAAATCCGCATCCAAACTCGTGCTTCTCCACATGGCCGCTGTAGTAGATATCACAGGATGCTTGCCGTAAGCAACCCTGTCCCTTCCATCGCATTTCTTGGATTGCAGTGATATCAGAATTATATCTTTCCAAGATATCAATCAGTTCGATAGAGGCACCATTCCAATTAAGGGTCCGGACATTCCAGATGCATATCCGTAAATCATTATCAGTTTTTCGTTTGCGGTAGTCGTCATCAGATTTGGGGATCATTCTTTCATTTATTCTTTTTCGTTTCATTGAAATCTTTTTTTTTTGTGGTGGGCTTCAAACCCAACGCACAACCTTTGCTTGATGGCCCGCCGCTCAAATTAGCCGCCAAAGTTTATCGGGCGATAGTTTTTGACGTTTCCAGGAGACACCACACGGAGGTTTTGAGTCGACTTGAGACGATTTTGACATGGATAATGCTGGCCTCGCCAAGTTGAGGCAGTCAGACACGTTGCCATGTGAATATCGCCCCCTTGTCTCCCACGCAAGTATTTAAATAAGTTTTAATTTTAAAGACCAAGTACTAGTTTTTCAATCGTAGCCAGGCTTTCCTCTAGGGGGATGGGAACTTTTGATAAAAAAACTAGTGAAGAAAGTCTTAAGTCGGTCTAGCCCGACTATGAAATACCCTAAACCTACTTTTTCAAAATACAACAAAAACATTCATCGGCGTGTCCGTGAGCGCATGAAGACCATATTTTATATGCATTTAAATTTTGATGAGAATTTTACAAAAATTTATATAAAGTTCAAGTTTTATTCCTGTAGCTCACGTGTTAATGCCCTTATGGTATTTTCGCTATTGTGGGTTGCATGGGAGGTGGGCGTGTTCGAGGAGGAATTACGCCCAATTTTTTAATGCACCTTAGTTTTGGTATAAAATACATACATACCAAATTGTATCTCTGTATGTTAAACATAAGCTTATTTATTGAGTTTTCAATTTTTGGGTTGTATGGGAGATGGGCGTGTCCGTGGTTGGATGACATTAATTTTTCAAAACCGTCTTCGTTTTGTTGTAAAATAAAAACGTATCAAATTTTATCGCTGTACGTTAAACATAATCTTATTAATTGCGTTTTCAATTTTTGGGTTGTATGGGAAGTGGTCGTGCCCGTAGGCAAATGACGTCAATTTTTCAAAATCATCTTTGGTTTGTTATCAAAACATGCGTACCAAATCTTATCTCTATAGATTAAACATAAGCTTATTTATTGAGTTTTCAATTTTTGGGTAGTATAGAAGGTGGGCGTATCCGTGTACGGATGTCATCCATTTTTCGAAGACATGTTTGCTTTGATATAAAATACAAACGTACCGTATTTTATCTCTGTAGTTTAAGCACAAGCTTATTTATTGAGTTTTAAATTTTTGGGTTGTACGGGAGGTGGGTGTTGCCGTGGGCGGATGACATTCATTTTTCGAATATATTAATTTTTTGATATAAAATACATACATGCTTAATTTTATTGCTGTAGGTTTATTATGAGCTCATTAATGCAGTTTTAAATTTTTGAGTTCTATGAGAGGTAGGCGTGTCCGTGGGTGGATTCCAAAAATATTTGATAGTGCAGATCCTTGGACCCATGTTACCATGTGCTTCGAGTTTCTTTCAATTATCCTAACTCCTTTTTCTTATCCAGTGTACACGGACAACATACAGACGGACAAACGGACAGACATGGATAGCTCGACTCACGAGGTGACCCTGATCAAGAATATATATACTTTATTCTTTACCGAACTCGCTTCGTTCTATGCGTTACAAACATTTGCACAAAGTTAATATACCCTGACCTTTCAGGTTTAGGGTATAAATATATATGTACTAAAAACGAGATATAAAATAGTTGCCAGGCCACTTATTTAACGTTCGAAATTTATTTCTCATGTCAACTGTTTTTTTAAGAAACCATTTAAAATCGACGTTTTCGATTTTTGCTCATAATTTCTTGTAACATGTTGCTAATTGTTAAGGTAAATGTACGGAATTCCGTAAGGTTAAGGAAACTTTTTCCTTAATGAATTATTTTAAAGAGATTAAAAGAAATATTGACATAAGATCTTTTTTGGAACATTCGGACATGTGTTTGTTTTAATATCAAAATACTTAGGGATAAAAGTTGTTTTTTAAGAGAAAATTTGGCACATTTTCAAATTTACCCAAATGTCTCTAATTCCGTGATAAAATTTGTTGATTGAACTTAATTCCGTAAATTTAAGTCTCTAATTCCGTAAAAAATCTAAACCATAAGTTTAAGCGTTTCTATTTTATTTTTAAAGCAATCTGATGACATTTGATGCATTTTTATTTTTTCAAAATTCATTTTAGTAGCGAAACAAAAATAAGGTTTGAATGGTAATGTCTAAAATCAAAAATAAGTGGTAAAAATTTAATGGATTACATGAAATTGAAAAAAATGTTTAAAAGAATAAAAATAAAACCTTTTATTGAAGGTAATTTATGGAGAACACACCACGCTTGTTGATTTGTTCTGGTGGGCTTTTCAAAACAGATCTATTTTGGTGTCAGTGCCATGGTTTTGACCTCATAGCGCCGAGGAGTAACCAAAATATTAGCGACTTGTCTTAGAAACTTCTCTTCTTCATATTTACTAAAACATGATCTCCTTTTAAAACAGATAATTCATGGATTAAACCATTAAAAATTACTTCTTTGGTATGTGTGGTTTTTTTATTGGTTTTTGATAATATCGGGATTAAGACTAGGCTGAATGCGTTGCTCAAGCAAGGACACAACTTCTTCTCGTTGTAAACGCTCTGCAATATTATTGATACGCAGATCTTGCAGACACATTTTCTAAGAAACTTAATGGTGTGGAAGACGGCAATAGTTATTGGTTGAATAAAATGCGCAGTTGTGAGAATACATTAAAAAGGTACTGATTTTTGGTGACAGGAAATCCTATTCTTGTCAAGTTATACTTAGATCCATCCAACAATTAATGCTTCCTCGGTTTATAAAAGCACGGTAGTGAATCAACATTAATTTGTTTGGTGTATTTATTTCTCAATTTGTCGACATATTTTTGATGCCTCATAACCATTTTTACAGAATTAAGTGCCAAATCTAGTTATTTACTAAATTTAGTGATAAAAAAATCACTTATGGCCAATGACATAAAAAGATTTGGTTAAATATTGAGACAGCAAAAAGATGTTAACATTGTTGACAATGTCGCCTTAACTCAAGCTATCTAAAAAAAATGACATGATTTTCGAAAACAGCACTCAATATTTGTCTGAAATAAATTTTAATTTCTTCTGAATTATCATATCTTTTCTCCTGTTTAATTCTTTTCCAAAAAAGTCTTTTTCGTTAATAAATGCAACGTAATTAGAAACCTTATGCTCCTAATGCCGTGATATGAAACGGAATTAGGTAACGTTGAAGAAATTTTTAACTTTATTCCGTAAACGATTTTTCGGAATTCATTATTGTTCAAAAACAAAAATTTAAAATTTTAATATAAGAAATAAAATGTTTTGTACATTACAAACTAGCGAACTGACTTGATATTGTTACCACGTTTTCAAAAAGACAACAAATAAGTATACTTCAAAAACTTTCTTTTTAATCAATTAAAAGGAAATCAATGATTAACAAACGTGCATATTAAGGATTTGGAAGGTAATTGTATATCACGTAATTGGCTCAAAATGTTCTTGAAGGATATTTAAAGTTAACGAAACTGAATATCAATAACAAGTATTAATTATTAATATGTAATTTAATAAATTTTAAAAGCAATAACTTTCCTTAAATCCGTTACTATCACGTCATTAGGTTCATTCAAAAAGTTGTTTGTCCTCAATTACGTAAATCACTAAAATAACTGCTATTTTTTAATACCTACTTTATTAAATCAACAAATACTTTTAAAACACTTTAAAAACACTGCTTACTTTTCGTTCAAAATAAATTTTATAAAGCTTCTGTAAATTTTCAAATTATAAGCTTAAGAAAACATACTCTAAGGCTTAACCATTTTGATAAGAGAAACAGAACAAAGTGCGCATGCGGCTAAGTGTTTCGACTAACTCGGAAACTATGAATGATCTAACGATATCTCGAAAATGAGTGTGATGCAAGTGTGGGAAGGACACCTTTCTCAAGACAGTGACTTAAAAAAATTGTTTGATTTTTACCATGGCATCTTATTTTCCGGCTTTAAAAATAAATAAAAAAATTTACGGGATAAGGTTCACTTACGGAATTCCGTACATTTACCTTATTGACTGATTGCCGCTCCTTGTAGACATTTCTATTTTTGGAAAATTTCATTCATTGTTCACTGATTTGTATTGGAATTTAATTGCCAAAAATTACAAAAATTTACAAAACTACATTTGAAAGATTTCGTGTGAAAATAACATTTGAAAAAGCAAGTTTTGTGGATTTATGACGAAAAAAACATGTTAAAGTGCGAAAAAAATGCAATTTTTGCCATATTTCGGTTTTAAAGAACCCAGTACCTATTTTTATATTGTCCGGTATATTCGCAAAACTAGCTAAGAATAACGAAATCAATATTTTTTTTAACTTAGATATTAAAAATCAAGTTCTGACGTAAAGTAATGCTTGTAGTCTTAAAACTCTGAAAACTTCAGAGAATAGATACAATATTTTGAAATTTAGACCTAAAGGTGCTCAAGACCTATTTTTTGGTATGCTCGCAACAGATAAAACTTTTTCAAAGAAATCTTGAATTTAAGGACAAGCAGATATAAATTTCAAGCTATAAATAAGGAGTTATTGTCTAAAAGTCAAATCAACAAAAAAAAACTGTCCAATTTCATATGGCAGCCTCAGTGGTCGAGTGGTGAGTGTGCTTGACTTCAAACCCAGCGGTTCCGGGCTCAAATCCTTGCCAGGCATAGTCTTACGCTTTTACCATCTCTATTATTCTATCCTCATTTTAAATCAACTAAAATTAAAACTTAATTAATAGGGGTATTCACACTGCCTTAGGTAGTTGGGTAGATTGGCAAATACCATAAATTTTGTTATTGCGCAATAGTGCCATTGTACCCAAGTACATATCTACTCTAGCTGACCCCCTAACTTGTTTGGGTATATTTCATGGGTTACCACCTTTTCCAATAGTAGGCAATAATAAAACTGACAAAAAATTAAAACAAAATAAATTAAAAAATATGAGCTAAAAAATATACAGAACTGCCCAAAAATTATTCTACAAAGTACTCAATTGCATTGAGGGTGTCTCAGTTATCAAAAGTACTCAGTCCATCTGCCATTGTCAGACTGAATATCCTTAACCCTCGAGGACTATCGTCTGGGTGGAATCCACCCATAAGGCTGAATTTCTTGGAGAAGTATATAATTTTTCATGAAAATCATCACTAAATTTTAATGTAATCCTCATTTGAATGTTTATTGATGTTAAGAAGCATTATTTACTGGTTTAAACTAAGGTGATATTTACATAAAGCCAGTTTATTAAGAGGCTTGGGTGGTTTACACCCACGATAGTAATGGCGTTTCAAAATTGTGGGTGTTTTTCACCCACGATAGTAATCAATAATGAAATATTGTATGTGATTGCTAATCTAAAATCAAAAGAAATCACTTATATTTGCAAAAGTTTTACCTACCCTCTCTGTAGGTACTGCTATGAATCAACTTTGCCAGATACGAACTAATCTATGATGATATGTTTAGTAGATGTAATGAGTAACTAAAATTTGTAAGAATTTAGCTCACTTTTGAAAAAAAATTTTACTTTGTGCTGAAAAAAATTATTAAATAATTTTTTCTTATACACTTTTTAAGCTTTCCAAATCAGTTAACCAAAGGCCCATGGCGTGAAAACTAAAAAAGTTACAACTGATTTTCCAGAATGCATTTTTTATTTTTTTATTTTTTTTTTCTAATTGCTATCTTCCTAAAAAAAAACATAATGAATTATATATAAAATATTTTTGTCTTTCAGTAGTTGGGTATTCATTCTTAAAAATAAATTGATTATTTTTATAGTTTCATTTGACATATGAGAAACGCAGATACTAACTGAGTATGGGTGGATTACACCCAACGATAGTACTGACGTTAGTGAAATAGACGATAGTGCTCGAGGGTTAATATATATGACTTCGGAAGATGTAGTTGGTGGTAGAGATGTTTGTAGAATAAGATTGCTTAATAACTCGAATTGACTGAGGTAAAGTTAAAACTTGCCTCAGATGCAAATTCGCATGTTGATACATATAGCGCTTTGCCACACATACAACATTCTACACTTGCTTCGTTTGATATCCCTTTCTCTTCAGCTAATCTTTCATATATTTTCGTCTTGATTGACGTATTGAATAGGTATGACACCTGAAATCCTTGGTTAAAAGTTAAATTGCTGTATTGTGGTTTCTGGTCGACAACTTTTACAGGTTGTTTCTGAGGTAAAGCCGTTTTAAAATGTTGTTGTTTTATGATTTTGTTTTTATGTCGAGCGACCACTCTATCTAATCGTCTTGATAATTCCATTCCCATAAATGATATCCATAAAAACTAGTTATTTTTGGGCTACCTCACTCCGTTTTCGAGATATTCGGTTTTCTCTTATTTTGCTAAAACGAGCGCACCATTTGGTACGGTTTAAGTTTAGTTTTATGATCGTGATCCAAACCCACAACAAAGCAATTAAATCAAAATTATATTCTTCTTATTTTCTTGGCGGTTTAGATGGATTTAGGATGGATTGAGACCAAAAGCGAAATTTGAACAAAGCGGAATAAAAGTAGCGCTTTATTTAAAAACACCGTACCTATCAAAAACAAACCGTTTATTAAGGTTTTTTCATTCCCTAGTTTGTATACAACTGATCGAGAACTTGACTTACATATTTTATTATTTGTATTCTGTAATTTCATGATTACAGAATTTTTTCGTCCTCACTTGGATGAATTAGGACTGGAGAACATGCTTCAATTAATGTTCTCAAAAATCTTTCCATGGAATTTCACTCTCTGAAGCTTGCCATTTTGACTGTATAGAGATGACAGCCAATCCGAGTAGAAAATGAGTTTCTACTGAAAAAGAATATCGTATAACTTACGATATTTCGAAAAAGAATATCGTATAACTCGAATTTCGATAATATTGTAAGTGTAGACGTAAAGTTTCGTTTAAATAGTAACCTTTTCTGCTTTGTTTCTTTAGTCAGATTGTTTTGTCTATTTTGCGCATATTTTTTTTTTATCTTCCAAAAATTAATAAATAAATTAATAACACTCAAGTGATGGACTTCTTATCGAGACCAGAACACAGAACCAGTTCAAAATAAGCATGATAAATAGAGCAAGCAAAATGTCAAATTCTTTCAATAATTTTGTTAAGTCTAACAGGTGGAGTTCATTGACTTAGTTGAAAAGAAGACTAAGCGAATGTCATTTTCATTGGTGTCGCTGTCATCTCTGTCGGATTATAGTTTGCGAGCTACACTCAATTTTACTTCAATTTAATTTTAATCAAAGTGAATGCCCCGATTTTTCAAGAAATTGGCTGGTCGCTATACCTCAAACTGAGCAAATGGCCTTTCCACGGATGCCACTTTCGTATCTGTCCGATGTATAGTTTGCGAGCTACACTAAAATGAGAAGTGGGATGTGTATGGTTGATCATACAAATTATTTTGCATTGAAAACAAAAACAACAATTTATCCAAAACGAAACCTGGTTCATTTCTTAAATTAATAATAGATTGTTCATTTCACATATTTAGTTCTGCTACTTTCTACTAGACGCAATTACCACCGATCGTTACATGCATACATCATGTCAGCTGAACAGATAGCGCCATCTATTGGGTAATAGCACAAAACGAAAAATGATGCAAGTCATTTTTTTCCAAAGAGTTAAATCTAATCGTATCACCCTCTTAGTGGAGTAGAGAATCAATGCTGCCAATGCCGTGGAGTAGAGAACCAAGTTCGTACAAAACAAAACCAACACAAGCAAAAACAACAAAACAAAATTATGTAAAGAAAGCAGCAGGCACAGCATAAGCAGTTGATGATTGATTTTCTGACATAAATGCATGCATTTTTCTTCTTAAAGTGCACAATTTGTGACTTTAATATAATAGTGACAAAATCCAAAATTTAACATTAATTCAACGCAGAACATATATGATATTTTAGCATATATATTATTTTTGAACGATGAGTATTAAAGGCTGTAGGCATACCCTAAAGTATTCATCAAAAAAGTTTCATGGCCTTGAAAAAATCTGTTAAAACGACCTCATACAAACCGTGCTGTAAGACGTAATTCTACGTCAAAAAATGTTCTGTGCTAGAAGATGATTTGAAACCGTGCCGTGTAATTCGTTAGCTCGCTCTTCACACTTCTGTTTAGAACGCATGGCCACGACCGCCACAATTTTGTATGAAGTCCAAAACTTTAAAAACTAAAGATGAAGTTCGATTCCCCATACTCGAAATAAGGTGAAACCATGCTCTTCGAGTATGTTTTCAAATTTGTTTGAAATAATTATTATAGTAATATTTTTGATCACCAATTTTACAAAACAAACATAATTAACTATTATGTTCAATCAACATAAAAGTCATCATACTAACTATATATATGAGAGCATATTTTTTTTCTTGCTCAATTAAATGACTTGGAACCGGAGAACATGTTGTTTAACTGGATGGTGCAACGGCGCACATTGCTCGACCCACAACCGATATTCTGAACATTGGGTGATTACTTTTGCCCCACCTTGTACAAATGTCTTAACAGAGTCTTATAGGAAGTGATTTTTATAATAAAAGTAATTTATTTTGTGAAAAGAAAAATGTTTATTATAAACGTTAAAAAATGTTGGCTGCTTAAAGCAATTTGTCATGTTATAACGGTGGACATGACATTGGCCATTTTTTTAAATCGACTTTTTTTTATAACTTTGTATTTTAGTAAATAACCTTAAGATTCTAAGAAAAAAAAATTTCATGAAAAAGTTCTTGCGGGTTTAAAAGTAACAGCCGGATTAGTGAGAGCGCATTTTTAATTTTCCTTGCTTTTTTCTTTTAAACAGTTTCTTTTAAATAGTTCAGAGCTTTTTACAATTTACGCTTCTTTAGAACAGTTGGATCTTATTTTAACAAGTTACTGTTAACTTAAGGACCAAACGTTGATTTTTTTTAGAATTTCAGACCTAACTGAACTCAGTAGATTTGAAAAAACACAGCTAATTTCCATTGCAGGTAATTTCGGTTAATTTTAGAGAGTATTTATTATGAATTTTAACATGACCAACATTTGTGGTACCCGAGTGACTTCCAATAGTTTTAAACTGTCCAAAAATATTCGCGCGTGAAAGCAATAAATTTTCGCAATAGGTAAGTTTTTGCAAATTCCAAAAATAGAACGGATTAACTTTGCAATAAATTTTATAAAGTTTTTGCAAGCATTTCGTGTAGCAACCAACTTAGTCCCTGGTGACCAAAACTGGGTTACCAGAAAATACAAGTATCTCTCTTTATGGGTCTATATGTTTGTCCACCGGGTTCGCTGTGCTGAAAACAACAATAATATACATGCATACACATGCTATAAGTAGTCACACATACATACAAACATGTAAATTATTTAACACAAGGCAAAATTGTAAAATTCCCAAATGTCTGCCAAATAATGAGAGCTGAGTATAATGTAGGCAAAGATGACATAAAATGGAACCAAATGACATGCGGTGGACAAGCCAAGTGCCAGCTGAGTATCGACTGAGGAATCACAAATTGTCTAAGCCTGACATCAACATTTGTGGCTTACAATGGAAAGCAAGGCATTAAATGGCTCTTTTAGCCAAGATGTAGGTGTGTGTGGTGCATGTGAAGGTTGATGATATGTTACGGCCAGTGTTGCCATATTGTTTGCTTATAGTTATGCATTCCAAAGCTGTACCTTGGAGACAACAAGGTTAAAAGCACAAAAATGGCTTAAATGCTGACAAACTAGTGCGTTTTAAAGTTTATTTGAGACTTTGTTGACAACAAATTGTCAGTGAGTACTCGTATGTGTGTGTGTGTTTGAAGCAACAAAGTGTAAGTTCATGCGACCGCATGTGTCCTATTTGCCACATTAGTTTATTCAGCTCATTTATCATCATTGTTTGGTGGCATTCAAGGTGCACGCTCTCACGGTTTAATTCACCGCAACCACACACACGCAAGCAATCACTTTCAAACAAACAAAAACTCGCATTAGAGTGGCCAACTTTCGGGTACTTACTAAGTTAATCCAGTAAATGGAAAATACTTAATTTAGATGACACTAACTATAAAGATTTAAAATCAATTTTTTTTATTCTTTCCAAAACCTTAATTAACAAATATCCTGCATTTGCTTCTAACTCTACTGAAATTTACTTTGAACGTTATTTTGTATCAATTATATTCTAAAACCCAAAACGACATTATTTTTGTCGGTTTCCTTTTGAGCTTTTGCTTTTTGTTAGTCCTTTAGAGCAGCCCTTTGTTGGCATCTCTGCTTACCTATGTATGTACTAAACATACATCGATGCAAATCTAGTGTACAATAAAACATCATTTGATTCACCACCCCAAGTGAACAATCAACTGTTAGCCTAGTTTTACTTTAATCGTGGTATGAAAGTTTAATTAAATCCTGCAACGAAGCAACAGCAACGAAGGACGAAAGAAAAATTATACGTATAAGTTATGCAAAACCTTAAGGTACACTAAACCGCACACACGTACACAGTTAAAAAATATACACGCAAACATGCATGCTTAGTAGATGTCGTACATGTTGTGTGGCTTAAAGGAATATTTTAAATAACAGCTCGATACGAACACGAATGACACGCACCGTCTTAAACTATGATTATATTTTAGTTAAGCAGTTGAAAAATTTTATTTTTTTTTTTTTTTGTTTTATTTATAAATATAATAGCTGGTTGGTTTCTGAAATGAAACTCAAACAAACGCATAAGAAACAACGGTTTAAGAATTTAATGCGTCCGACACATTGTGAGTAAGTTTAAGTGAAGGTTCAATCATCATAAGTTATAGGTCTGTGGGTTATTAAAACAAAAATTAATTCAATAATACATATTTAAGTACTAAATATAAATATTATGAGCAAAATTCATCACTGCTTCACAGGCATTCTGCTCTTAACGATTCAATAACTTTTTCTGACGTTTTTTGCACCACTGGTACCAAGTATTGCAAATTTTTTGGAATCGACGGCCAATGTGAAAAAACTTGTTTCTTAAAACTCCGAAAGTTAAATTTGAAAATTTCTCAAATTTTCATTGATTTTCAAATAATAACAATAATTGAAATCAGTGGTTCATAATAAAACCAAAATAGTAATTTTTCATGTAGCTCCTGCTTAACTTTACAAAAAAAAAAAAACAAGTAAGGAAAGTCTAAAGTAAAGAAAGTAAAACTTACTTTTTAAATATATAAAATAATAGCATGGGAAGAGGGTGTGTTCATTGGCGAATGCATCTTATGTTTTTTATACTTCTCAGTTTATATGTAACATTTACATCTACAAGTTTTATTCCGGTGAAAACCTCGCCTACCTCCTACAAAAAGTAACTCCGCCTAGTGGTGATGATGGTAAGCCACTAGCCAGTCCAAACCAGTGAAACCAGTAATGTGGTTGAGACCCAAGCCCTACGCACATTCCATTTTGAAAGTCTTGAAGAGACCCCTCAAGTTTATAGTCTAGAGGTGACTTCGCCACTCAAATAAGCCATCAACTAAACGAGTGTTAGTTTGCGGTTTCCAGCAGACACCACTTGGAGAGGTTTTGAGTCGACTTGAGACGATTTCGACATGGATAATGCTGGCCTCGCCAAGTTGAGGCAATCAGACACGTTGCCATGTGAAGATCGTCCCCTTGTCTGTGAGCTCCTATACTACTTCTTTATAAAATTGACACTAGATAGCGCTGAATCTAAGAAAAGGTAAGTGCATTCACTAAGAATGTTTGTCTTATTACTAAGACATGTGTTTATTACTCGTCTAAGTTACGTGACCTAACGGGGTTTTATAATTACAATATTAGCGACATTAATGGCTTTATTTTAAACAAGTAAAGAAAGTCTAAAGTCGGTCTTGGCCGACTATGAAATACCCTAAACCCACTTTTCAAAAACAAAAAAATTTTTATTGTAAATAGGCGTGTCCGTGGGCGCATGAAGCCTATATTTTATATGCATTTAAATGTTGAAGAAAAATGTACACATACCAAGTTTTATTCCTGTAGCTCACAGTTAATGCCTTTATTATGCTTTCGCTATGGGAGGTGGGCGTGTTCATGGACGGACTACTCCCAATTTTTGAACACACCTTAGTTTTGCTATAAAATACATGCATTCCAAATTTAATTTCTCTATGGCAAACAAAACCTTATTTATTGAGTTTTAAACTTTTTGGGTTGTATGGGAGGTAGGCGTGTCCGTAGGCGGATGACGACCATTTTTCAAAAACGTCTTTGTCTTGTCATAAAAAACATATGTGCCAAATTTTAGCTCTGTAGGTTAAACACAGGCTTATTTATTGCGTTTTCAATTTTAAGGTTATATGGGCGGTGGGCGTGTCCGTGAGCAGATGACGTACATTTTTCGAAGACATCTTTGTGTTGGCATAAAACACATACATATCAAATTTTATTGTTGTAGGTTAACTATGAGCTGAGTTATGCAGTTTTCAATTATCGCGTTGTATGGGAGGTAGGCGTGTCCGCGAGCGGATGATGTCCATTTTTCAAAAACATCTTTGTCTTGTCATAAAAAACATATGTGCCAAATTTTAGCTCTTTAGGTTAAACACAAGCTTATTTATTGCGTTTTCAATTTTTGGATTGTATGGGAGGTGGGCGTGTCCGTGAACGAACGACACCTATTTTTCGAGGACATCTTTGTGTTGATACAAAACTCATATATACTAAATTTTATTGTTGTAGGTTAATTGTGAGCTGAGTTATGCAGTTTTCAATTTTTGCGTTGTATGGGAGGTAGGCGTGTCCGTGGGCGGATTCCAAAAAAATTCAATAGTGCAGATCCTTCGGCGCTTGTGACCATTTGTACCAAGTTTCATCCAATTATCTCGACTCCTTCTTCTTATCCTGTGTATACGGACAACACACAGACGAACAGACGGACGGACGGACGGACGGACATGGATAGCTCGACTCACGTGGTGACGCTGATCAAGAATATATATACTTTTCTATACCGGACTCGCTTCGTTCTATGCGTTACAAACGTTTGCACAAAGTTAATATACCCTGACCTTTCAGGTTTAGGGTATAAAAATACTCGCGATCACATAACTTGAGGTTTTATACTAAATATACCAAATTTTAGCAAAATTGGTCAAGACATTTAGGAGTTATTGAGTCTTCAAAATGCACTACTTAAAGTGCCCTCTTGCGGAAGTCTTTGGCATTTTTTATAGCCGATATTTTATCTTGGGTGCAGTTGTACTTTCATACCAACTTCCATTGAAATCGGTCCACACGTTGAGAAGTTATTATGGATGTCTACGCCCACAGACTTCCGCCCACTTTTTCACACCCCCTATCATATTTCTTTCTATGAAACGTATTCGGTGTTCAAATTTCTTAATCAGGTAAACGGTGCATGGGCCTAAACGGAGCACAGAGAAACATTTGATTTTATTTATTAAATTTTTCCCATATACTAACTTTAAACTGCATTTAAACATTTTTAATGAAGATTTTACGCGAAAACTTTTAAAATGCTTAAACACGAGTATTCTTATTTTTGACTAGCTTTGTTAATCCATTATCAGAATTTCAATATTTTTCTACGATTTTACGCAGTGCAATTTTCTAAAAGTCATAACTTTACTTACATAAGTCTCTTCTCTGAAGAATTATGTCCATAATACCCAAACTTCAAGTATCTAGCGTTAATATTATAGATGCTAGCGTTAAAAACAGGCGATGCGAGGGTTTACCCTTTAAAAAACCATGTTGAGTGACAGAAATGGAGGAAGATACGAAGTGGGTTAGTTGTCCAGTTGATTTTCTCATATAATTTAGGGATTACGCTTAATTAGGCGATGCTTTGGTTGTTAGTGACATCAATTTTGGAACCAGATTTATGAAGGGGTATAATATATGAATCTTTTCATAAAAAGATTATTAAAGACTGTTATTTGATGTTGATACAAATAGTAAGCTATTAGCTATGCAATGAAGATAACAACTAAAGACCTCCATCAAAGCTATGTGTTAAATTAGGCGTTTTCGGAAATTAATTTAACTCAATTTCAAATATTTTATAACAATAAAACAAAATAGTAAAAATGTTAAGGTTTATTTCACTTAAAAAACCTTATATTAAAAAAAAAACTTTGTTTGGGAGGTGGGCGTGTTTGTTAGCATTTCTTATCAAAATTACACCCATAAATTATACACAATAATAAGAAGCGTTTAGACTTAATATCAAAGCTCTCGGTTCATTCTTTGTATCAATGATCAAAATTTGTGCAAAACACTCCCACAGTGCAACATTTTCAATTGTAGTCAGAAATTCAACTCTGATGCACTTGATCAGTATGATGAAACTTTATTTTAGATAAGGATTCATTGACTGCTCAATATGAGATAAAAATAGAACCTTTGCACGATTACAATGTCAATTGCTTAAATAATAAAAATAAATCTTATCTGCATATAAGAAAAAGCTTATTGGATCCATTGAAATTAACTCCAAAGTAAGCTTGAGGATCACCAATTTTGAGTGTCATGCAGGTCCGGATTGTGAAGCAGTGCATCTTTAGGGCGCCACATTAAAAAAAAAGGTTTATTTTATACATTTCAAAAAACATTTAATAGTTCTCAACGCATTGATTGCAATGATTTTTTTTTTAATATATCTTCATTTTCTATACAAATGAAATTTAAGCTCCAATCATAATAATCAGCTCAAATTTTGAATTTTCTCAATTCGCTCAATGCATCAATGCGCAACAAGTTAAAGATAATCTATCCAGAGTACATTGCAAAGGTCAAATTTGAATATCAAATTTGTTTATACAATAGAATCAAAACTGATTGAGCTACTTTCAACGGCACTTTAGGCCTGCTGTTGAGTTTCAATTAAATTGAATCAGTTTATTTTTATCAAGTGTTTGGATTGATTGTCAGTTGGTACGGCTGATATCTCTTTAGAGTAGTCTGTGCAGTAAATTAATATTAAGTGCTTTGCACACAGCTTGAATAGAAATATTAGTTGGTTGCCGGAATTCAACGAGTAGAGAAGTAATTTAGTAACACTGCAACTAGAAAAAGCTAAGCAAACATAAAGATGTTTCCCTTTTTCACAAGCTTCGTGCTGTTGGCCATAGCAGTTGGCTTATTCTATATATTTCTGGTATGGAATTTTGGCTATTGGAAGAAGCGTGGCGTCAAGCAGGCCAAAACCTATCCATTTTTCGGCAGTTTTCCCAATCAGTTTACATCGCGACGTAATGTTGTTTACGATGTTGACGACATATACAAGTGAGTGTGTAAATAAGTGTGCAGAATTTAATTTTTGTTCTTAAATTCATTGCAACCGGATAACTATTTTTGTTAATACTTTGCAGAAAGTACAAACGAGATGAAAATTATGTGGGCACCTTTAATACACGTATTCCACAATTGCTGGTCACGTGTCCTGAGTATGCGCATAAAATATTTGTGAATGATTTCAAATATTTTCATGACAATGAGTTTTCACTTTTTGTGAGTAGCTTTAATTGCGATAGGTACTTCAGACACGGAAGTGCTCATTAATGTGTTGAACATAATTTTAGCTCAATAAAGACTCGGATGCTGTCTTTGCTAACAATCCATTTATTCTCTGCGGCGAGGAGTGGAAGGAGCGACGTGCTGAAATCACTCCGGCCCTAACGACAAGTCGAGTAAGTTTATTGTTGTTAGAGTAATAAAATTAATGACAGTGACATTAATGGCGGCTTTTGTTTAACTCAAGATCAAATGCGTATATCCGGCAACGGAGGAAGTATGCAAAACATTTTGCGATTTTCTTCGCAAGCAGAGTAAAATGGCACCCAAAGATGGTCTCGATGCTAAAGAGGTGGGTAAACAATGTGATTTTATCTACATTTTGTTTCATTAAACTCAATAAACTAACCAGTTTTGCCTGCGCTTTACCACCGAAGTGGTTTCCGACTGTGTGCTTGGAATTAAGGCGGGCAGTTTTAGTGAACAGCCCACACCCGTCTATGAGACCATCAAGCGAGTCTTCGATCAGTCGGCCTTTTTTATATTCTATTCCGTTCTATCGACTATGATGCCGCTGATCAGGAAAATTTATATAGCGCCACTTTTCACCAAGCAAGCGCAGAATTTCTTCTACGAACTCATGCAGACAGCTATTGATCTGCGACGTAAGTCGAAGAATGTCGAACGTGCGGATTTTCTGAAATATATAATTTATCTACAAGACAAGAAAAACCTAAGCCTAGCCGACGTAACATCACACACTGTTACATTTCTCACGGATGGCTTTGAGACTGCAGCGACGGTGCTGGCGCACGCACTCTTATTGGTAAGGTTATTGTCATGAATCTGATTATGGTTATGGTTATGGTTGTGCTTATGGTAATGATAATGGATAATGGATAATGGTTATGGTTATGGTTATGGTTATGGTTATGGTTATGGTTATGGTTATGGTTGTGGTTATGGTTATGGTTATGGTTATGGTTATGGTTATGGTTATGGTTATAGTTATGGTTATGGTTATGGTTATGGTTATGGTTATGGTTATGGTTATGGTTATGGTTATGGTTATGGTTATGGTTATGGTTATGGTTATGGTTATGGTTATGGTTATGGTTATGGTTATGGTTATGGTTATGGTTATGGTTATGGTAATGGTTATGGTTATGGTTATGGTTATGGTTATGGTTATGGTTATGGTTATGGTTATGGTTATGGTTATGGTTATGGTTATGGTTATGGTTATGGTTATGGTTATGGTTATGGGTTATGGTTATGCTTATGGTTATGGTTATGGTTATGGTTATGGTTATGGTTATGGTTATGGTTATGGTTATGGTTATGGTTATGGTTATGGTTATGGTTATGGTTATGGTTATGGTTATGGTTATGGTTATGGTTATGGTTATGGTTATGGTTATGGTTATGGTTATGGTTATGGTTATGGTTATGGTTATGGTTATGGTTATGGTTATGGTTATGGTTATGGTTATGGTTATGGTTATGGTTATGGTTATGGTTATGGTTATGGTTATGGTTATGGTTATGGTTATGGTTATGGTTATGGTTATGGTTATGGTTATGGTTATGGTTATGGTTATGGTTATGGTTATGGTTATGGTTATGGTTATGGTTATGGTTATGGTTATGGTTATGGGTATGGTTATGGTTATGGTTATGGTTATGGTTATGGTTATGGTTATGGTTATGGTTATGGTTATGATTATGGTTATGGTTATGGTTATGGTTATGGTTATGGTTATGGTTATGGTTATGGTTATGGTTATGGTTATGGTTATGGTTATGGTTATGGTTATGGTTATGGTTATGGTTATGGTTATGGTTATGGTTATGGTTATGGTTATGGTTATGGTTATGGTTATGGTTATGGTTATGGTTGTGGTTATGGTTATGGTTATGGTTATGGTTATGGTTATGATTATGGTTATGGTTATGGTTATGGTTATGGTTATGGTTATGGTTATGGTTATGGTTATGGTTATGGTTATGGTTATGGTTATGGTTATGGTTATGGTTATGGTTATGGTTATGGTTATGGTTATGGTTATGGTTATGGTTATGGTTATGGTTATGGTTATGGTTATGGTTATGGTTATGGTTAATGTTATGGTTATGGTTATGGTTATGGTTAATGTTATGTTTATGGTTATGGCTACGGTTATGGCATTAACTATAGTTGAGGTTTTTATTTCAATAAAATATGTTCAATATTTTCTCAGCTTGGACGTTACCCAGAAACACAAGATAAATTACGCCATGAGATAGAGAGTGTTGGTGAAATAACTTTTGAAAACTTGAGTGACCTACCTTACTTGGATGCCTGTATTCATGGTAACGCTTCCTGTTTATTCTCACTAAAATCTTTTTGCTGATCAAAAAGTTTTTCCATACCTTTGCAGAAACCATTCGCATATTTTCTCCCCAGCTCGTGTCACGCAAAATTTGCACATTACCCTATGAATTTGTTAACAAAGATGGCAGCAAACTGCTTTTAGAACCTAATCAGGTGGTTCAAGTGCCCGTGTATTCGCTGCAGCATGATCCGGATATCTATGAGAATCCTGAGGAATTTGTGCCCGAACGCTTTTTGGAAGAGGCCGGTGGTGTGAAGAAATATCGTGAAATGGGCGCATATCTCGGTTTCGGTGATGGACCTAGAGTTTGTTTAGGTAAGGTTACATGTTCACAAAAAAACAAACAAAAAAACAACAAAAAGTATCCTATTATTTTAAATATATTAATTTTCTCTCTCTCTCCAGGCATGCGATTTGCTTTGACTCAACTGAAGGCTGCCCTAGCCGAGATTCTGAAGCAATTCACCATTAAAGTCAATCCCAAAACACGCAAGGACAACTATCTTGAAGAAACATATTTTATGTCAATGTTAAAAGGTGGCATCTGGCTGGATATCGAGCCCAGAAACTAATGCATTAGCCTTGCTTAGAAAGCTTTAATAATATGCCGCACTGCATGCGAATTGTGCGCAAATATTCATTTTATCAAAATAGGTTTGAATATTATTTTTTCTACTTTCTTTATGTTTTTTTTTTTCATACTTGTGTGTATTTTATGCTTATGCTCTGATGAAAGAAAACAAAAAAAAAGAAAATTATATAAAAACACTCTAACCTAGTTTTTTCCCCTTTTGTTTGCTCAATAAACAACGGCCAGCAATTTCAGGCATTTGACGTCATAACGTAAATTCCCCAAAGATTTTTTGTTTTTCTATTTCGTTTTTTTGTTTTTGTTTTCCTTTTTTTACTCTTCTTACTTCCGCTATTATTTGCATTCTATTTGATTGAAAGTTTCGGTTTACTTGACAAATTCAGTCAACGTCTACATCATCGTTTTATTGTCAGTGAATGGTACGTGGTTTAATCCCTGGGTGGATTCAAATATGTTTTATTTATTTCCTGACAATTTTTTTTGTAATATAGTTAGCACTATAACAACAGGAAACACGAGTGTTCATTAATAAGCTGGGGTCATAAGGTCATAAAGTGAGAAAATTAAAAAGATTGATTGACACAATATCAAGTTGAGGAAATTTCTTTTAAGCAATACCCACACTTTTGATTTTTATTTTATACTCTTGGACATGATTACCCTCAAAAATGCTACGAAATGTTTGTTCTTTTTGTATGAACAGAAGGCAGGCTTCACCTTCCCATTGGTAATATATTGTCAGCACTCCAAATTTATTCCATGTCATATTCAATTACTTGCAAATACCTTATCATTGGTACTATTGAAATAGACAACTTCAAGCAGTTTGAGGCATGAGTCGGTTTTGTATTGTTAAAGAGTTGCTTGTTTGTATTTTTTGTTTATGTAGGTAATAGTTTGACTTATTCATCCGTGTTTTATAGCAGTTTCTTTGTCTTTAAATGACATATTGTTACAATCCGATATAAATTAGCCATAATATTAAGAGTTCAGGCTGCACGCATTTTGAATTTCGATTAACCACGGTTCATTCAATATGATTCATTTCTGTGTTCATTGAAAAAAAAATATTGGTAATTGATTATTTTTTTATTTGACCGGAAGTAATGGTATGATGAGAATAACGCAAGTGTTATTTTAATTCAAGCTTGAAATTCTTTATTTTTATTAGTTTATCGCAGTTAGTTAGAATGTTATGATTAATAATGATTAGCAGGGGCGCAACTAGGAAGTTTTTTTTGGGGGTGGTTTTTTCAAATGTAGAACTTATATATAAAAATGATTTACGTAATCATAGTGGCTGTGCTGTAGCGGTAAGTGCGTTAAATTTCTGCACTAATAGTTTCTTGTTCAAACTTCAGACATGGCCACCAACATATTTTAAAAAAAAAAAAAATAAACCGGACACTGCTAAAATGTTTTGGAAGCGCCAGTTGTACGCCGTTTTATGGATTTTTTTTTGTTTGGCAGTTGTTCGAAGGTTTTACTTAAAGCTTGAGGTAGCTTGAGCTAAAATATTTTCATTTTGGGTCCCAATAGGGTCAGCAAAAATTAAAATTTTTCATCCATACTGCACTTGGTTGTATAAACGGCACTAACCTTAAAATTCGTCCTTTGGTTAGTTCTTATTATGCTCAATTCCGATGGTAAAAAAAACGCTGAATTTCTGACAGCTTGGATGAAAACCAAAGAGCATGAATTTGAAAAAAAATCGTTTGAGTTCCTCGCCACCAAAATAGCCGATGATATTTTGTCTAAAATCGACTTTTATATTCTCATTCATAATCTTCCATCGGATTTTCAAAATTAGTTTCATGAAAATCCCTAAAAATTGCGCAAATATTATCCGATTTTAATGAATAAGCGCTCTTTGGAAAAGTATGGTAAAGACCTATCGTTAAAAGAAATTAAATGTTTCAATTTAAGGTACTATTACAGTGTGAAGCTATTAAAAACAACACCTTTTTTATTACTTTTTTTTAAATAGTATTATTAAATTATTTAATTGAAATGTATTTACATTATGTACAGTTAAAGTTGAAGATATAAAAAAAATTTTTTATTTTTGTTTTTGTATTTGTTGTTTATTTTCTAGAGGTCGTTGAAGTGGCGTATTTAAAAAAAGGTTGTAAGTTGGTTTCTCGTCTTCAGCATTTTCAAGGCATCGGAAAGTAAAAAATCAAAATGCTTTCTTCAGTTAAGGGTTGTAGTTGAGCACTCTACCTAAGCAAATAAAAAAAAACGAAAAACAAAAAATATGGCATGCGTTGAAAAACAAATTTACAAAAAACCCCTCTTTTTGGCAGAAATTCTTAGCCGTAAAAAATAAAATATAAAAGTTTCTCTACTTTTTATACGTAGAGTGCTTAGCAGAGTCTATGAAGATCACAATGAATCAAGATTCATCGAAATCGATCAAGCAGAACTCGAGATATCTTAGAAACCAATTTGAAAAAACTTGTTTCGAGAAAAACGCGATTAGATTTCTTCTATGAACGATAATATATGAAAAAATGAGCGACATACGAATGTAATGTATGTTATATCTTTTTTTTATTTGATATTTTTTTCTAAAATTTCGTATACGCATTCTTAAGACCTTAAGAAACCAGATTCTAAAAAAAAAGAAAAAAATTTTTAATTTTTTACACACTGTAATAGTACCTTAAGACAGCATTTGGTCATTGGTATAAGTTATACCGTATAACTTTAATTTTTCTCTGAACATAAACGGGTAAACAGAAACTTAAGCCAACAACTTTTTACCTAATAGGCCCTTAAGCCGCAAACATAGTAAACGCTGATTCAGACAGGCAGGCAGGCAGAGTGTGTGAAAAAGCGAGATAGAGAGCTATTTGTGTCTCGTTTGTTCACACAGATTTCAGCCTGCCTGCCTGCCTGTCTGTCTGAATCGAAGCTAACTATGCACGCGGCCTTAAAATCGGATAATATTTAGCAATTTAGAGAAAGTTTTATGAAACAGATTCGAGAAAATACGATGGAAAATTAGGAATCGTGAATTTTTTCCCCAGTTTAGGAAGTCAACAGGAATTATTTTTTTACTGAATCACATGATTTCACTATAAACTTAATTCTGCATAGTGTGGGCAATAAATATTTTGTAAACATCAAAAATAACTTTAAAAAAATGGAAGAAAAATAACAATTTAAGAGGAAATTTCTTTGATTATTTCGTTGGCGAGGTATTAAACCGATTTTCCTCCAATTCAGGCTTTCTTATTTTGTCTTACTTCTTAATGAATTTTTTTCCAAACATTTAAAGCCGCCTTAGTGGGTTCCATGCTAGAAGTTGAAAAGATAACTCAAATCGAAGTATTGCCGACTTAAAAGTTAGAGGGACTCTTAAAGGAATTTTTAAAAACTGTTTCTGTATAATTTGTTTTTTCTTCTAGTTTCTGGTTGGTTTTGGTTTTTCTGAACCCTTTTTCTGTAGAAAACAACATTTTTTGCATATTACTTTTCTTTTTCTTCAGAATGCATAACCATTTTAATTAATAAATCATAGCGAATATTTAATAAAATCGTATGGTGACTATATCTCACACTGAGCACATGTCTTTTCCATTACTGCCACTTCCGTCTCAGTCCAATGTTTAGTTTGCGAGCTACACTATCGTCTCTGTTCGATGTATATTTTGCGAGCTACACTCGCTAGTGCTAGTGGGATGTGGGATTCAAATTAATTTGCATTAAAAACAAAAATTGAAATTTTACGCCATCTATTGGGTAAAAATCGAAATTTGGTCCAACTCATTTTTTTCATAAGAGTTAAATCTTACCGGAGCACAGACCCATTTCGTTAAGTTTGACAGTTTGAGTTCATTGACTGAGTTGAAAAGAGGTTGTGATTGACATCTTGTGTTGAAATAAAGCATTCATTTCTAAGTAGTGCATACAAGAACCCAACAAACAAGAAGTACATACAAGAACCCAATAAAGAAGTCTGCGAATCAGTTTGAATAAAACAAAAAAAAAAATACAAGCAAAAACAACGAAACAAAAACAAAGAAAGCACCCATAAGCAACTGATGATTGATTTTCTTAAATAAACACATGCATTTTTCTTCTTATATTTTACTATTTTGTGGCTTTAATATAATAGTGATAAAATCCAAAATTAGATGTTCATTCAGCGCAGGATGTATTTGATATTTTAGTATATATATTATCTATGAACAATGAGTATTGAAGGCTGTAGGTATATCCTAAAGTATTCGTCAAAAAAGTTTCATGGCCTTGAAAAAATCTGTTAAAACGACCCCATAAAAAGACTTAATTTTACGTCAAAAATTTGATATTTGATACACTTTCGATCGTATTAAACTTAAAGTTTGAAGTTAAGTTTGTGTGATGACTGCCAGCAAGTGTGAAAAATAGGAGTGGTTAAACTATATTAACGCCCACTTTTTAAAATCATTAAGCTGTACTGGGCCGCTTGAAAATTTTTTGGAGTGCAAGACGATTCAAAAAATAATGCCAAACAACCTTTTACCCCCTTTTTCCTACATATATTCAAACCAAGAATGTGGATCAAGAAAGTTTATTTGAATTTTAACATTTTTTCAAGTTGAAAGTTTTTTTAGTTATTTTTTTTTTATGAAACAAAAAAATTTCTTAAGGTTTTTTCAGAAATTTATAAAAATTGCAAAGAATTGATACATGCGTATCCACGTAGATTTCCTTCACGAATAAAAAAAATAACCAAGGAATGATGTACAGGGGCGTAGCACCACCCATAAAATTCAAATGTATAATATCGAATATCTTTCTTACTAAATGCCGCATAACCTTGAAACTCAGTATATAGTTATTTATTGGTCCTTTCATTCTACCATTCTACTAAAAAAAAAACCGGGTATTGGTAAAGTGGGTGTGTAGGCGTAGCAAAACGCGTCGGGTTTCGCTAGTTTTAAAATAAAATTTAAAGTAAAAAGGTATCTCTAATAAAATTCGATTAAAATTATAATCGAAGCAGTACAGCTAAGCTTGTAAAATTTGAAAAGTTCTTTAAATTTTTTCAGAGCAGTATTGTCACATCGAAAAAATGCTGTACAGTAGACCGTACCACCTCAAAAAAAAAAAAAAAATGCGCCGTAAACCAGCGAATATGACGCATTTGTGCAAGACAATTACGAAAACAATTTTTTTTTTTTTTTTTGACTGAACGTAGGGGTCGCGCATTGACATATTTCTTCATATCTCTGGTGTTTACAGTCGGATTTTAAAGTTTGGTACAACAATGTTTTTATCTCAAGAAGATCAATATGACCTTTTTCGAAGTCATTGACCTCAGGTGTACCCTTTTAGTACTTACCCTCCAGATCTCAGTTCCTACCATCCTAATGTGCCATCTTTATATCAAAAAACTAAAGCTCTAAAAATATCATTAATCTTTTTCCAGGAAGTATATCGAAATTTCTAGCAGAACTATTTTTAAAAAATTTTTGAAATTTTTTTTGCCGAATGTAGGGCTCCCTTTTTTCATTTTCATCATATCTTCGGTATTAAAAGTCTGATCATATTGAATGACATATCGATGTTTTTGTTTAAAAGAGACCAATTATTTTTTTTCCAAAATAAGAAAAAATATTCCTACAAGTCCTTGGAAGGTCTTAAATTGATTTTGAGGAACTTTAAAGCTCATAAAAGAATACAAAATAATGCCAATGCTAACAGAGGTATCAACACTATTTTTGTTGTGATTTTCTAATTATACAATGTATAATTATAACGATGCTTCCACCATTTATTGTATATTTTATATAAAACAAGAATAATAGCTAACACAACATCTCCGTATACCAGTGACAAGACGGATTATTAACAACTATTCACCTGAGCGACAAGAACATTCGAATTTTCATCAACAGACAGTAAACAGCAGTCATTCTAATAAATAATGGCTCCAGGAACAGTCTAAAGAAGCATTGAATAAATTTTAATATACAAGTATAAATATAAGTATAATATATAAATAAAACAAGAATAATAGCTAACACAACATCTCCGTATACCAGTGACAAGACGGATTATTAACAACAAGTGTACGAAGAGGGACAATATTTTCAGAAGGACTATTCACCTGAGCGACAAGAACATTCGAATTTTCATCAACAGACAGTAAACAGCAGTCACTCTAATAACTAATGGCTCCAGGAACAGTCTAAAGAAGCATTGAATAAATTTTATTTGGAACAAGTCTTCTATAAATAACCAATATAATAAATAGCCAACCTTTGAGACAAAAGACTTGTATATAAAAAAAAAACTTATGAGAAATTTATACTCTCATAAAAACAATTTTTACTTTCAACTTGGTTTTACTTTCTGCTACTTGCTCCTGCTACTTGTAACTATTAATGGTATTTGTAGATTTTTATTTTAAGATATCAAGGATAGACCATATAAAATGAACCAAGGCGCCACTGGCATTCCTTCATGAATGAAAGTCTCTATGAGTCATTATCTGCAAATTGTTTATAGCTGTATCTACAGCGAGCAGCGTTTAAAAAGCTGCGGTTTGATTTTTTGGCATTTACTTTTATTATTTTATTCTTTAGTTAAGCTTTTACGAAAACGTTTTCTTTTAATTGGTTTTGGAGTTTTCTTTTATATATAACTATTTTTTAAATTTCAAGGACACGCCAAAAGAAACCAACTGGCGCTGACATGGCAACAAGCACGTACATATTTCTTTCATTAACTTTCGAACTATATTTGGAATATTGTGTGTCTGTATGTATATTTGAGTGTGTGCTAGTAAGTTAGCACCGATTAATTTTTCATTGTTTTATGTCTAATAAGGTAGTGAAAGAGAACATAACATATCAGCAAAATACATGGCAAGCATAGCTTGGCAAAACATGAGTATTTTACCTTTCTTTACCTACTTCTTATATCCAAATTTAAATGACAAATTATTACATTTCTTATCTATCATTCACTTAATTGAGACTATAAGCAGAATATGTCAGGTGTCGTTAAAGTTGTTCAAGTTCCTTATTTTGCTCAAGTTTATTTTAATTTAATCAATTTTTTATATTTCTTTAGCAAACTTCATAATTAAATAATACCGATAGCTTAACCCTTATGCGACCTTGGTTGCTTAGCTACAACAACCTTCCCACATTTAGAATAACAATAACATTGTATATGACTAAAAAAACATTGTATTTTCTATTTTATACTATTTGTCCTCGCTGAAGGACATATAAAACTTCATAGGGAGTCACACAATTCTAGCAGCTTGTTTTCTTTCGTGATTTTAATTGTGCTCGCTTCAGCTTGAGTCAAGATCAAATCTCAAAGCAATTAAGTTAACTACTTTAAAACAAACACAAACTCAACTTACAATTACAATAAAAGGATAAGAAAACACAACATCAAACAGACCAAGATAAAAATAAACGTCAAGGACGAACTTTAAACCAAAGTTCTGATTACAACAAATGTAAGAAGAAATGCAGTCAAATAACGTCATCATGCGTATGCTTGTGTGAGTGTGTGTGTGTGTGTGTGTGTGTGTGAATGCTTGAGAGTGCGTTTATATGTGTGCATATAAAAAGTTTTTACCTTACTAAAGTAGAAAATAAATAAAATTCCATGTATAGCATTTCAAATACTATACAGCAAATCAAAACTAGAACTGTTTAAAAAGTGCGTTATATATAAACGGCGAATGTGTCTTATACGCTTAACACATTACGGTCACGAGGAACTTTTTTGTTCACACTTTTAAACGATTGTGTTTTTTATAAATTAAGTAATCCAACGATAGCGTTCCAAGAACTCTCGGTTGTTCGGATTCGAATTATCATCTGACATAGAAAGTTGCCATTTGAAGCTTTTTGAAAACATGAACTTTAGCCGTTCATAGTCGGCATTAAACTTGTAGTTTCAGTTCTCGGTCAATTGTATAGAAGTATTTGATAACACACACAACATAATTCTTTAAAAACACCTCGATCAAAGCCTCTTTAAGTATTCGCTATTTTAAAATAAATTGGAAAATTTGAAACCTGAAAATTTTGACTAAAAAAATTTAAAATTGCAATTTTAGGATCTTTTAGCGCGATTTATATGCAAAAACAAAACCTGAAAATTAAAAACGATACAGTTAATCAGTACAAAAGTCTCAATTTACAAAAAATCACTGTGACTACCAGTGAAAGACTTTGTTAAGTATAACATGTCCATTAGAGCGTATCACCAAAACTAACCTATTTTTGACCCCGCCTCAATCGTTAGATATTTGAAAGACATTTTCGAAAAAAATATTTTTTTTTTTTAAAGTGGTCCCTATGGTGCTATTTTGGTTTTTTCGTTATATCTTCGGTGTTTCTTGTTCGATCCGGAAGATTTTATATCTGTGTGTTTGTTGGTGCTATCCAAATATTTTCTTATGTTTTTTTTACCTCAAATGTTTTTTTTTCTACTGATTACACAATCGATCTTCGTTCCTACCATATTATCCTGCTTCAAAAAGTCCAAAAAATTAAAGATTTGAAAAAATCATTATAACCATGGGAAGAAGTGAAATCGAAAAAATGGATTTTAGAAGCACTTCCGACCTATTTTGAAAAGAATAACACTTTGGATCATAATAAAATTTTTTTTTGTATTTTCGAAATCTTTTCGGGATTCAAGGTGGCTGTAACGCTCGCAACTGTCAAGTTTCGCGAAAATGTGCCCCAATCGATTTTCGTCAGTGACTGCTGTGGCCGACTTATATACTATTTGAACGAAACGCTCCGTGTTTTGCAACTGGCAACGATAATCTGTCGAAAATAAAACGTGATACAACGGATTAAATTATGACGTCAACATTACATCATTCAATTATTTAACTTATGTTTTCTGTGGTGCTCACCTGGAATTTTAATGATTTCGTCTGAATACTGTAGATCAGACAGTTGGTCTTGCTTGTAAAACTGGAGACACGGCGGCTTAGTGATCTGAACTCTTGACCATTTCAGTCGATCATTTCAGTGTAAGTTGTGCTGCTATAGTTGATGTGGGGTTGTAGTTGGGACCACGAAATTGCCGAATTTGGCTTCGATTGTAAGTTCTCGACACTATTGGTATTTTTGCGCCATGCCAAAATCTTGAAATTTCGTCGTATATATTTTCTGTGAATGCACTGCGTTTGATTTTTTAATTATGCTGAAGAAACAACGCGTATTCCACCACATTTCGTTTTGTTGGTAATTTTGTTCTGTCCAAGTCGCGCTTACGGAAATGCATTTTGTTTAAATTAAGTATTTTTGCACGTTTCATGCCAACTAAAGCTCGATTTTATTGATCAAGATTGAAAAAGACTGAAAAAGATTGATTTACTTTTTGATATGAAGTGACCGCTACAGCCACCTTAAATCCGAAATTTTAAATCTTAAATCCGAATTTCCGATTTCGAATATTTAAAAAAAAATTTATTATGATCCAAAGTGTTATTCTTTGCAAAATAGGTCGGAAGTGCTTCTAAAATCCTTTTTTTCGATTTCACTTCTTCCCATGGTTATAACGATTTTTTCAAAGCTTTAATTTGTTGGACTTTTTGGAGCAGGATAAGATGGTAGGAACGAAGATCGATTGTGTAATCAGTAGAAAAAAAACATTTGAGGTAAAAAAAACATAAGAAAATATTTGGATAACACCAACAAACACACAGATATAAAATCTTCCGGATCGAACAAGAAACACCGAAGATATAACGAAAAAACCAAAATAGCACCATAGGGCCCACTTTAAAAAAAAAAAAAATATTTTTTTCGAAAATGTCTTTCAAATATCTAACGATTGAGGCGGGGTCAAAATAGGTATATTTTTCTGCCATACAAGGTGATACGGTCTAATGTCCATATAACATGTTCGTATAAAAAGTCATTGAAAACATTTTTACTTCAAAATTTACGAAAACGATTAAGTATTTACGATTTTTTGTCTTTGTAAAATTTAATATTTTTACACCCACTCCACTACTTACTACTCACTACTTACTCAAAGACATGTCCATGCAAAATCGGCACATACTCTAGTGATTCCTACAGGGTCATTTCGAAGTTGTTCTTAAAAAAAATTGGTACCTTTTTGTTAAAAATAATATTCCCGTTATATGTTTTCAGTTTGCCATGATTTGAATGCTAGTTACTAATTTTTTTAACGATGGAGTTAGTTGCTCGAAAATTGATTGTGAACAAATTCGTTGAAAATCCGACTTGGTCCGGAAATACTTAAGATAGCGAAATTATTAAAAATTCCAAAGACAACAGTTTGTTGTGTCTTGAAACGGTATAAAAAAACTTTGAGCATTGAAAAAAAGCAAAAAACGAGTGGAAAAAAAAACAACATCTGACAATAAATTAAAGCATCCTTGCCTCAATTAAAAATACGAGTGGGAACAGGCTATCAGTTGTATCGAGTTAGTAAATACCCGAACCGGTTCCAAAAAACAAAATTTGTTGGCCAAAAAGCGCACTTGGTTACTCTACGATAAAGTCTTGACGAAGTTCAAAGGTTGTTTAATTATGGACGATGAAACATACGTCAAACTTGATCTGAAACAGTTTCCAGGACAAAAGTTTTATGCTGCAAAGAAGCGTTTTTGTGTCTCCTCCAAATATAAACATAAAAAGTAAAGAAAGTCTAGGCCGACTATGAAATACCCTAAACCTACTTTTCAAAAACAAAAAATTTTTATTGTAAATGATCGTCTCCGTGGGCGGATGAAGCCTATATTTTATATGCATTTAAATGTTGAAGAAAAATGTACACATACCAAGTTTTATTCGTGTAGCTCACAGTTATTGCCTTTATTGCGCTTTCGCTATGGGAGGTGGGCGTGTTCATGGACGGATTACTCTCAATTTTGGAACACACCTTAGTTTTGATATAAAATACATGCATACCAAATATAATTTCTCTATGACAAACATAACCTTATTTATTGAGTTTTAAACTTTTTGGGTTGCATGGGAGGTAGGCGTGTTCGTTGGCGGATGACGTCCATTTTTCAAAACCATCTTTGTCTTGTCATAAAAACATATATGCCAAATTTTAGCTCTGTAGGTTAAACACAGGCTTATTTATTGCGTTTTAAATTTTTGGGTTGTATGGGAGGTGGGCGTGTCCGTGAGCGGATGACTTCCATTTTTCGAAGACATTTTTGTGTTTGTATAAAACACATACATATCAAATTTTATTGTTGTAGGCTTATTATAAGCTGAGTTATGCAATTTTCAATTTTCGCGTTGTATGGGAGGTAGGCGTGTCCGTAGGTGGATAATGTCCATTTTTCAAAACCATATTTGCTTAGTTATAAAAAACATATGTGCCTAATTTAAGCTCTGTAGGTTAAAAGGAGAATTATTTATTGCGTTTTCAATTTTAGGTTTGTATGGGAG
This sequence comes from Tetanocera ferruginea, assembly GCA_958299015.1. Lineage (NCBI taxonomy): Eukaryota > Metazoa > Arthropoda > Insecta > Diptera > Sciomyzidae > Tetanocera > Tetanocera ferruginea. The sequence goes on along the minus strand of OY282644.1, from coordinate 34,216,195 downwards.
GTGGGCGTGTCCGTGAGCAAATGACACCCATTTTCCGAAAACATTTTTGTGTTGATATAAACACATATATACCAAATTTTATTGTTGTAGACTTATTATGAGCTGAGTTATGCAGTTTTAAATTTTTGCGTTGTATGGGAGGTAGGCGTGTCCGTGAGCGGATTCCAAAAATATTCAATAGTGCAGATCCTTGGGTACATGTGACCATGTGTACCAAGTTTCATCCAATTATCTCAACTCCTTCTTCTTATCCTGTGTATACGGACAACACACAGACGGACGGACGGACGGACGGACGGACGGACATAGATAGCTCGACTCACGTGGTGACGCTGTTCAAGAATATATATACTTTTCTATACTGGACTCGCTTCGTTCTATGCGTTACAAAAGTTTGCAAAAAGTTAATATACCCTGACCTTTCAGGTTTAGGGTATAAAAAGGTTGATAAATTCATGAAGAAGGTAATGATCTGGCAAGCTATATGCAGTTGTGGTTTGAAGAGTCGGGCGTATGTAACACCCGCAACAATGAATTCTGAGATATACAGGAAGGAGTGTCTAGAAAAGCGTTCATTGTCGTTTATACGTCACCATCGATGTGCTGTAAGGTTTAAGCCAGATTTGGCGTCGATACATTATTCGAAGACAACCATAAATTGGTGTCAAACCAATAATGTAGATTTCGTGCCAAAGAACTTCAATCCTCCAAACTGTACCCAGTTGCGCCCAATCGAAAAATATTGGGCAATTGTTAATTGGGCAATTTGCTGTCTGCAAATAGGGAAGTGCGGCGTCTAGGCTCCCATGTTACAGCAGGCAAATATAACTTTGAAGTTGTCAAGGAGTTTACATACCTTGGCACCGCCGTAAACAGCAACAACAATGTCAGCCTGGAGATAAAGCGAAGAACAACAATTGCTAATAGGTGCTACTACGGGCTAAATAAGCAATTAGGTTCCAGAGCCCTCTCTCGATCGACAAAACTAACACTCTACAAGATGCTCATCATACCTGTGCTTCTCTATGGCGCTGAGGCATGTGTGGTATCGCAAACAGATGCAGCCGCTCTTGGGGTATTCGAGAGGAAAGTTCTTCGCAAAATCTTTGGTCCTGTTTGAGTTGGCGACGACTATCGCATTCGAATGAACCACGAACTGTACGAGCTCTACGACGACATTGACATAGTCCAGCGTATAACAATTCAGTGACTGCGTTGGCTGGGTCATGTCTTTCGTATGGATGAAGAAGCTCCAGCGAAAGAGGTGTTTGAGGCGAAAGCCGAGGATCGACGACGAAGAGGAAGACAATGCCTCCCATGGATTAACCAGGCCGAGGATGCCCTTACCGCGCTTGGTGAAAGAGATTGGAGACGGCGCGCGTGAAGCAGAGACGCCTGGCGAGAGCTAATGAAGTCGGCCGTAACCCGTCAACGGGTTGTCATGGCCACCTAAGTAAGTAAGTAAGAAAATATGGAGGAGTAGGGGGAGGAGGAGGTCACCAGGGCAGATGTTCAACAATTGATGTTGCCAATCAAGAGACACGCTCGAAATTTTATATATAGTTATGAAATTTAATATTTTGTATTCCTTTTTTGAAAGCCTATCTGAAAAAAAGTTGAAACATTTTTGTGCTAATATTTTGCTTATAAGATTTTGAGTGGACAGGTCTTTAGAATGCACTTACAATCGTTGATCGATTTTTGTCTCGTCTAAGAATTAACGCCAGCCTCTTTTGTCGTGCGCTTGTTGGCGCCAGTTGGAAACTCCAAGTACTGTCAGGTTATATAATGCCTGATCTTTCCAACGTAGATGCGGTCTTCCTCATCTGCGTTGATCGGAGCTGGGTACCGAATCTAGTAATTTTTTCGCTGAAGCTTCGTCGTTCATTCTCTCGACATGACCTAGCCAGCAAAGCCGCTCTATTTTAATACTTGACTTTATCGATGTCTTGACTATATCGATGTCGGCATATAGCTCATACAGCTCGTGATTCCATCACACTCGGTACTCACCATTGATCCAGATTGGACCATAGACCTTGCGAAGGATTTTTCTCTTAAACGCTCCCAAAGGCCTTCATCAGAGCTGTTCAACGTTCAGGTTTGTGATGCGTATAGTAGGACGGGCATAATTATTGACTTATAGAGCGTCAGTTTTGTTTGTCCAGAGAGAGAGAGCTCTGCTTATCAATTGCCTACTCAGCCCAAAGTAACAAATGTTGGCAAGAGTTATCCTTCGCTTAATCTCAATACTGATATCGTTGGAGGAGTTAATACTAGATCCCAGGTAAACAAAGTCCTTCACTACCTTTAAAGGAGATGTTGTCAACAGTGACGTGGTTTCCAAGACGCTGGCACTGTTTGTTTGTTGACACAAGATACTTCGTTTTATTTGCATTCACTGCAAGACCCGAGATTCGACTAGACTCTTTTTCTAGCCTGGAGAATGCTGCACTGATTTCGCTCGTATTATAGCCAATGATGTCAATATCATCAGCATGCGCCAACAGCATAACATTCTTATAGAAAATGGTGCCGCTGCGTCTTAGGTCAGCAGCTCGGATGATCTTCTCCATGACTATATTAAAAAAGTCGCACGATAATGAATCACCTTGTCTGAAACCTCGCTTGAACGCATCGAACGGAGGGGAGATTTCACTGCGCTGCTGGTGTTCTTCAGTGTCATCCTGCAAAGACGTATTAGCTTTGCAGGAATATCAAATTCAGACATAATGGAATACAGGTGACTCCTTGTTGGATTGTCAAAGGCGGCTTTGAAATCGACAAAAAGATGGTGTGTGTCGATTTTATTTTCGAGGCTTTTTTGGATGGTGGACTTTCCAGGTCTGAAGCCACACTGATAAGGTTCCATCAGTTGGTTTATGACGGTCTTCAGTCTTTCACACAATACGCTCGACAGAACCTTATATGCGATATTAAGAAGGATAATCTCGCGGTGGTTGGCGCAAATGGTGGGATCACCTTTCTTGTGGATTGGGCAGAGCACACTGAGGTTCCAATCATCTGGATTGCATTCTTATTACCATATTCCGACCATATTCTGCATAGAAGTCTGTGAATGCATTTAAACAGAGCTTCGCCACTGGTCTTAAATAGCTCAGCCGAACTGTAGATGTTAAGACCTCGTTATAGTCGGGCAGCGGAACTTCAACGCTGTCATCCATAATTGGGGTTTCCAGGATATCATCTCTATTAGCGGGATTGTTGTCAGCGTCACCATTTCAAAGACTAGAGAAGTGTTCCCTCCATAACATCAGTGTATCCTGGATATCCGTCACTATATTCCCGTTTTCATTCTTGCAGGAAGAGGCTCCGGTCTTGAAAGCATCGGCCAGGCGTCTGAATATTTTCAAAAAATTTTCGAGTCTCATTCCTCTCGCTATGCATCTCAATTTTCTTGCACTCGGTATCGCTTCATAACAGCACTCGTTACAACCGACTGCAGGGTGTCTTAGTAGGCGGAGTCCTTCTCTGCAGTGGCGTTGCAACACTCGTGGTCGTGTCACTGGTTTCGGCGAGGGTGGTGGTAGCCTATCACCTGTGGTGGTAGCAGCCGTAAACATAGAGTGGGATATGTGCGTCCACTGTGCGCATATATCGTCTATCGGAGGAGTGCTTTCTTGAAGCAGAAGTGAGAGTTGAGTGGCTAAAGTTTCGGCCGTCCGTTTTGACTGCAGCTTGTCGACGTCTAGCTTTCTTTGTGTAGGATTTCGAGCATTCTTAGCTGCGCACAGATGTGTGTGGATCTTGGCTGCGACAAGATAATGATCCGAGTTTATGTTAGCACCACGGGTCGTGTGTGCGTCTACTACACTGGAAGAGTGCCTTCCGTCAATCAAAACATGATCAATTTGGTTGCGTGTTTTTTGATCAGGGGACAGCCAGATGGTCTTATGAATATTGAGATGCTTGAACCTAGTGCTACTTGCGACCATGTTGTCTACTGAGGTGAAGTCAATCAACCTCATTCCGTTATCGGATGTTGAACCAAATATGCTTTCCTTACCTACCCTGGCGTTGAAGTCACCAAGCACGATTTTAATGTCATGCCGGGGGCAACGCTCGTATGCGTCTTCAAGACGCTCGTAAAAAACTTTCTTTGGTCTCGTTATCTTTTGCTTCTGTCGGAGAGTGCGCACTTATTAGGCTAATGTTCAAAAATTTAGCCTTGAAGCGGATTAATGCAAGTCGTTCGTTCACAGGACATAATGCCATATTCTCTTGCCAACTATAAATCCACATCCAAACTCGTACTTCTCCGCATGGCCGATGTGGTAGATATCACAGAATGGTTGCCATCAGCAACCCTGTCCCTTCCATCGTTTTTCTTGGGTTGAAGTGATCATTATCAGTTTTTCGTTTGCGGTAGTCGTCATCCGATTGGAGGATAATTTTTTTCATATTTCTTAGTTGTTTCATTGACATGCTTTTTTATGTGGTGGGCTTCAAACCCAACGCACAACCTTTGCTTGATGGCCAAAGGAAGCCCGACGCTCAAATTAGTCGCCAAAGTCTATCGGGCGATAGTTTTTGACGTTTCCAGGAGACACCAAGTGGAGGTTTGAGTTGACTTGAGACGATTTCGACATGGATAATGCTGGCTTTGCCAAGTTGAGGCAGTCAGACACGTTCCCATGTGAAAATCGCCCCCTTGTCTGATATGAAATACAAAATATTTAAGTTAAACCTATTAAGTTAAAATAAATAAATTCAAAAGTTTTCAAAACAAAACTCACTATATTTCTTGTAGTGTAACGCAGTGCAAATATAACAACGCAGTAGAGGAAATCCTTTTTGCAATCTCTGAAACATTGAAAATATTATGTTTGAGTTGATAAAAAGAATTTCCTTCATCATAACAAAAAAAAAAAAAACCTATCTAAAAACAGTGAAGGAAGTAGATGACGTTGAGCTGAGTTGAGCGGAATATGTAAGTGCTGCCAATGCATAATAAAAAATTATGCCAAGCAGCAAGCGGTAGCAAAAAGTAATTCTGTGTGTGTGTGTGTACATGTGTGTGTGTGTGTGTTTGTGTATGCGTATGGCTGTGTAAAAGCAAGCTTCACCTTCACCAGTGTTAGGGCGAGATTGAAGCGAAAAAAATTCGCAACGACAGAAATTATAAAATTCTTGCCAGGCGACAGGTATGCAAGAGAAAAAAAATATGAAAAAAAAACAAGTTGAAAACTTTTGAACTTTGCATAATTTTCATAATAATTGAAAAGTTTTTGCAGAAATCAGTTCAATGACTGTGATATACTGTCAGAGTTATGTGAAGTTTGCTCAAAAAAATGTTTCAATATTTAATAAAGCGCTGAGTTTCGACACTCGATTATTTCGTTATATTTATCGACATACATAAATAAGTCAATGTTAAAGCAAGCATATGAATGAGAACGCAAATGCATCGATGTCTTAGCCATAAATATAGAGAGTTTAAGTGTTGCTGCTCTGAAGCTCGTAACTTTGTGTTGTTTACTTGTCCGCAACTTACTTACTTTGTCGCTTATGTAATGCATAGTTTTAAAATATTTTGCCTTGAAAGCTTTGAGAAAAATAAACTTATACTCAGAGTGCTTTTTGTGTCTGCTCAAAGGCAGCAGAAGAAACAACAACACAAGAGTGTTAAGCTTAATGCGTTAGCTTCAAGTATTGTTGTACAATTTTTCAAAGCATAAAAGTATAAAATTTATATATTGTTTTTTTGCAAATAATGAAACAAATAAAATACAAATGATGTTTGTGTGAAATACATAAATTTTAAATAAGATTAATGCACAATTTCGGTGCACGGGGGCGTATGAGTGATATTTAATTGCGGCTGCGAAATAAAAAATGTATTTCAAACTGCCAATTTTGTTCAATATTATTTTGACAATTTTATATTGTTGTTTTTGCCATAAAAAAAATTTATGTTTGTTGTTTTGATTCACAAAAAGTTCTTCATTTTAATATCGATGTAACAATTATGAGATAAACTTTTTAGCCGAAACCATTACATAATTCAAAAACATACATTAAATTAAAATCATAAAAAAACTTTTTCTTGTTTATTCAACGCTTCAGGCAATAAAGCAATATTGCTTGAACTTCAAGCTCGAGCATGTTGTACTTCAATTTAAGTTTTCGTTTTAAAACTTATTGCATTAAAGTATATATGTGTGCTTGTGTGTATGAACGTGTGTTGGTGTACTTTTATGTCAAAACGTGTGTCTGATTTGTAACAAGTGCCTGCGGCAAGACTCTGGCTTTGACACAGCATAAAAAGAAAACAAAATGAAAACATTGAACAAATTTTCAGTTTTGTTTTTTGCCAACAAAGAGCTATTTATTCTGTTGTGTTTTTGTTATTTTTGCAAATATAATTTCGCAGTATTTTATAAGTTTCACAACAATTGCCGTAGCACTTCATAAAGATGAACTCTACTAGATACAGATGCTATTTGCAAATAAATAAACACACGTACATCAAGCATTATTTTTCTTTAACAAGTCAAATATTTAGGCACTGAAAAAGTTAAACTAGGTATAACTGTACTTTAGAAACCTACAAAATTATAGAAAATTCTGTCAAATGAAAAATTGTTGACAACGTACGAAAGTGGATAAGTTTATGCAAATTAACTTTTTTGTTATATCCAAAGCACACAGTCTTAACTGGAAAAGTTTGCCAATAAGAATAAATAACAATATTGAAAGTTGAATAGAAACTAATTTAAAGCTTTAGACACATTATTCTGGTCCTTCTTACAATAGAGCTTGTATAAAAATAAGTAAAATAAAAGCACATTAAAATATGGTTTTGTATGGCCTTTTTTAATAGGAATGGTTTAATATTAGCCTAAACTGGAAAAAAATATTCCATACATTTAATGCCTAATATTTGATAAATTATATTTTTTTTTTTAAAACATCCACATTTAAACCTTTAAAGAAGTTTGAAAAAAAAAATCTTAAAGAAGTTAAGTTTTGGTTAGTTTATTTTTTGTTAGTATATAAATAAAAACTGATTTTTAAGAATAACATATTATAAGAGCTTTATTTCAAATAATTCATGAAGTAACAGGTTGCTACAACAACAAAGTTCCACGCAGAACAACAAAACAGACTAGACCTTGGTTTAATCGGTCGGTTTCTTGGTTTCATATGCAAATCACTAACTTTGAAGGCTAAAAAAGTTTACTTCATGAAGAAAATTAAAGTTAAGGTGGGATATAACCTTCGAGGCAGAGAAAATAGACCTATTTTAAAAATTCATAACTCAGTCAAAAACAAACATATTTCCAAATTTTTTATAATTGTAGAGAACTGAACAAATTACAAGAAAAAAAATCAAAAAAATATATTTTTCACTCCAACATTGTTTTATAGAGCTTCAAGCTGGCGTCAGAGAAAAAAACGAGGCCTCGTGGTTGCAGCGCTGGGAGTCGCAAAAATTGTCCGATCTGGAAAAAAATGAGTTTTTTAAATCTTAACAAAATTTGCTATCGTATGACAGGAGCTTTGTTTAATTTTTTTAAATTTTTGGTGATGTTTCAAATATGAAAGTTTTTTTTTCGAAAAAAAATACTGACTTTAAAAATTCATAAAAAATCGAAAAGAAATTTAAAAAAAGCTCGTGTCATACGATAGCGAATCAAGTTTACAAAAATATATATAAAAAATTTCGTTAAAAAATGAACCCGCTAGTGCCGCAACAAGTACGAAAAACATGGTTTCGAGATAAACGCGTTCAAAGTGTGTGAACAAAGAAAAATGCAAAGAAAAACTAGTAAGGTATATCTTCGACTTGGTCGAAGTTAAAATACCCCCACGGCCGATTCTTAAGGGTGGAAGAATATTAAATTGATGAGCTTTTTGTATGTGATTTTGAGAGATTTTATTATTTTTATGTGTCTAAAATACATACATATCAAATTGTTTTCCTGCAGCTTAAATATAAGCCTTTTTATAAATTTTTAAATGTTGGGGTTTTATGGGAGGTGGGCGTGTTAGATTGTGTATGACGCCCATTTTTCTAGCATACCTCAGTTTCGACAAAGAATACACAAATACCGAGGTTTTGTCTTGTAACTTTAATATTAGCCTCTTAATAGATTTTTCAATTTTGGGGTTGTATGGGAGGTGGGCGTGTTATTGGGTGGAGAAAGCCCATTTTTATAACACACCTCAGTTTTGACATTAAATACACAAATACCGAGTTTCCATCTTGTAACTTTAATATTAGCCTCTTTATAGATTGTTCAATTTTGAGGTTGTATGGGAGGTGGGCGTGTTAATCAGTGGATGACGCCCATTTTTCTAACACACCTCAGTTTTGACATTGAATACACAAATACCGAGTTTCCGTCTTGTAACTTTAATATTAGCCTCTTTATAGATTTTTCAATTTTGGGGTTGTATGGGAGGTGGGCGTGTTAGTGGGTGGATGACGCCCATTTTTCTAAGACATATCAGTTTTGACATAGAATACACATATACCAAATTTCAGTATTGTAGCTTTAATATTAGCTTCTTTGTAGAGTTTTCAATTTTGGGGTTGTATGGGAGGTAGGCGTGGTTTTCATCCGATTTAGCCCATTCTCGAACTTGACCTTAGTTTTTTTAAAAAAAGCTTAAATATCGAATTTCATTACGATAGCTTCAAAATTACGGCTGTAATCGTGTCGACAGACAGACGGACAGACGGACAGACGGACAGACGGACAGACGGACAGACGGACAGACGGACAGACAGACGGACATGGCTAAATCAACTCAGGTGGTGATGCTGAGCAAGAATATATATACTTTTCCATACCTACCACGCCTCCTTTTGGGTGTTACACACATCGTGACAAAATTAATATACCCCTTACGCAGTACGCGTGGGGGTATAATAAAATGCGATCTTTATAAGCATTTTAGAATATATACTAAAATACAAAATTATAAAAAAGTCGATTTAAAGAAACGGCCAATGTCACGCCCCCCTTACGTCAAGTCCAGTTCGAAATCAAGTTAAGTCAAGTTCGAAGTTAAGCTCAAAGACAAGTTCGAAGTCATGCTAGAAGTCAAATTCGAAGTCAAGTTCAGAGTCACATTCGAAGTCATGTTCGAAAGAAAAGTAAAAGTAAAGTCAAGTTCGAAGTCAAGTTTGAAGTTAAGTCACGTTCGAAGTCAATCAAGTTGGTAGTCAAGATCGAAGTTATTATCGAAGTAATGTTGGAAGTACAGTTTGAAGAAAAGTTTGGAATAAAGTTTAAAGTAAAGTTTGAAGTCAAGTTTGAAGAAAAGTTTGAAGAAAAGTTTGAAGTACAGTTTGAAGTAAAGTTTGAAGTCAAGTTTGAAAAAAAGTTTGAAGCAAAGTTTGAAGTAAAGTTTGAAGTCAAGTTTGAAATCAATTTTTAAGTCAATTTTTAAGTCAACTTTGAAGTCAAGTTTGAAGCCAAGTCAAGTCAAGTCAAGTCAAGTCAAGTCAAGTCAAGTCAAGTCAAGGCAAGTCAAGTCAAGTCAAGTCAAGTCAAGTCAAGTCAAGTCAAGTCAAGTCAAGTCAAGTCAAGTCAAGTCAAGTCAAGTCAAGTCAAGTCAAGTCAAGTCAAGTCAAGTCAAGTCAAGTCAAGTCAAGTCAAGTCAAGTCAAGTCAAGTCAAGTCAAGTCAAGTCAAGTCAAGTCAAGTCAAGTCAAGTCAAGTCAAGTCAAGTCAAGTCAAGTCAAGTCAAGTCAAGTCAAGTCAAGTCAAGTCAAGTCAAGTCAAGTCAAGTCAAGTCAAGTCAAGTCAAGTCAAGTCAAGTCAAGTCAAGTCAAGTCAAGTCAAGTCAAGTCAAGTCAAGTCAAGTCAAGTCAAGTCAAGTCAAGTCAAGTCAAGTCAAGTCAAGTCAAGTCAAGTCAAGTCAAGTCAAGTCAAGTCAAGTCAAGTCAAGTCAAGTCAAGTCAAGTCAAGTCAAGTCAAGTCAAGTCAAGTCAAGTCAAGTCAAGTCAAGTCAAGTCAAGTCAAGTCAAGTCAAGTCAAGTCAAGTCAAGTCAAGTCAAGTCAAGTCAAGTCAAGTCAAGTCAAGTCAAGTCAAGTCAAGTCAAGTCAAGTCAAGTCAAGTCAAGTCAAGTCAAGTCAAGTCAAGTCAAGTCAAGTCAAGTCAAGTCAAGTCAAGTCAAGTCAAGTCAAGTCAAGTCAAGTCAAGTCAAGTCAAGTCAAGTCAAGTCAAGTCAAGTCAAGTCAAGTCAAGTCAAGTCAAGTCAAGTCAAGTCAAGTCAAGTCAAGTCAAGTCAAGTCAAGTCAAGTCAAGTCAAGTCAAGTCAAGTCAAGTCAAGTCAAGTCAAGTCAAGTCAAGTCAAGTCAAGTCAAGTCAAGTCAAGTCAAGTCAAGTCAAGTCAAGTCAAGTCAAGTCAAGTCAAGTCAAGTCAAGTCAAGTCAAGTCAAGTCAAGTCAAGTCAAGTCAAGTCAAGTCAAGTCAAGTCAAGTCAAGTCAAGTCAAGTCAAGTCAAGTCAAGTCAAGTCAAGTCAAGTCAAGTCAAGTCAAGTCAAGTCAAGTCAAGTCAAGTCAAGTCAAGTCAAGTCAAGTCAAGTCAAGTCAAGTCAAGTCAAGTCAAGTCAAGTCAAGTCAAGTCAAGTCAAGTCAAGTCAAGTCAAGTCAAGTCAAGTCAAGTCAAGTCAAGTCAAGTCAAGTCAAGTCAAGTCAAGTCAAGTCAAGTCAAGTCAAGTCAAGTCAAGTCAAGTCAAGTCAAGTCAAGTCAAGTCAAGTCAAGTCAAGTCAAGTCAAGTCAAGTCAAGTCAAGTCAAGTCAAGTCAAGTCAAGTCAAGTCAAGTCAAGTCAAGTCAAGTCAAGTCAAGTCAAGTCAAGTCAAGTCAAGTCAAGTCAAGTCAAGTCAAGTCAAGTCAAGTCAAGTCAAGTCAAGTCAAGTCAAGTCAAGTCAAGTCAAGTCAAGTCAAGTCAAGTCAAGTCAAGTCAAGTCAAGTCAAGTCAAGTCAAGTCAAGTCAAGTCAAGTCAAGTCAAGTCAAGTCAAGTCAAGTCAAGTCAAGTCAAGTCAAGTCAAGTCAAGTCAAGTCAAGTCAAGTCAAGTCAAGTCAAGTCAAGTCAAGTCAAGTCAAGTCAAGTCAAGTCAAGTCAAGTCAAGTCAAGTCAAGTCAAGTCAAGTCAAGTCAAGTCAAGTCAAGTCAAGTCAAGTCAAGTCAAGTCAAGTCAAGTCAAGTCAAGTCAAGTCAAGTCAAGTCAAGTCAAGTCAAGTCAAGTCAAGTCAAGTCAAGTCAAGTCAAGTCAAGTCAAGTCAAGTCAAGTCAAGTCAAGTCAAGTCAAGTCAAGTCAAGTCAAGTCAAGTCAAGTCAAGTCAAGTCAAGTCAAGTCAAGTCAAGTCAAGTCAAGTCAAGTCAAGTCAAGTCAAGTCAAGTCAAGTCAAGTCAAGTCAAGTCAAGTCAAGTCAAGTCAAGTCAAGTCAAGTCAAGTCAAGTCAAGTCAAGTCAAGTCAAGTCAAGTCAAGTCAAGTCAAGTCAAGTCAAGTCAAGTCAAGTCAAGTCAAGTCAAGTCAAGTCAAGTCAAGTCAAGTCAAGTCAAGTCAAGTCAAGTCAAGTCAAGTCAAGTCAAGTCAAGTCAAGTCAAGTCAAGTCAAGTCAAGTCAAGTCAAGTCAAGTCAAGTCAAGTCAAGTCAAGTCAAGTCAAGTCAAGTCAAGTCAAGTCAAGTCAAGTCAAGTCAAGTCAAGTCAAGTCAAGTCAAGTCAAGTCAAGTCAAGTCTAGTCAAGTCAAGTCAAGTCAAGTCAAGTCAAGTCAAGTCAAGTCAAGTCAAGTCAAGTCAAGTCAAGTCAAGTCAAGTCAAGTCAAGTCAAGTCAAGTCAAGTCAAGTCAAGTCAAGTCAAGTCAAGTCAAGTCAAGTCAAGTCAAGTCAAGTCAAGTCAAGTCAAGTCAAGTCAAGTCAAGTCAAGTCAAGTCAAGTCAAGTCAAGTCAAGTCAAGTCAAGTCAAGTCAAGTCAAGTCAAGTCAAGTCAAGTCAAGTCAAGTCAAGTCAAGTCAAGTCAAGTCAAGTCAAGTCAAGTCAAGTCAAGTCAAGTCAAGTCAAGTCAAGTCAAGTCAAGTCAAGTCAAGTCAAGTCAAGTCAAGTCAAGTCAAGTCAAGTCAAGTCAAGTCAAGTCAAGTCAAGTCAAGTCAAGTCAAGTCAAGTCAAGTCAAGTCAAGTCAAGTCAAGTCAAGTCAAGTCAAATCATGTCATGTCATGTCATGTCATGTCATGTTATGTCATGTCATGTCACGTCATGTCATGAGTTTATTTTAAACATACCTCATATTTTTACACTCAAACCTCACGTGTACGTCGTAAAGGGTATTTGGTCACGTGTGTAATGCTCATAAAAAGAAGTGGCAGGTATATGAAAATTTCAAAGTACTACATGAAATTGCTGTGTTTGTCGCGCACAAAAAGGCACGGGGAATGTAGAAAAAGGATGCACTATCCATCATATCAGCACAAGAGTTCAATTTCGTCAATTGAAATATTGCAACATATGTAAATTTATGTTTTAAACTTGCTCACTATTTCATGACACACTCTATATAACTTTCGCTAATATGCCACCCAATATCAATTTAATAGACGTATTCACCAATAAACCTATCTATCACCTCTTTCTGAAAATTCGAAAAATTTTAAACTAAACTACATTTTTATTTCTGCACTTAAGCCATTTTTTGCCCGACAAATGATAGAATTCTCTGTATACTTCAAGTCAAGTCAAGTCAAGTCAAGTCAAGTCAAGTCAAGTCAAGTCAAGTCAAGTCAAGTCAAGTCAAGTCAAGTCAAGTCAAGTCAAGTCAAATCATGTCATGTCATGTCATGTCATGTTATGTCATGTCATGTCACGTCATGTCATGAGTTTATTTTAAACATACCTCATATTTTTACACTCAAACCTCACGTGTACGTCGTAAAGGGTATTTGGTCACGTGTGTAATGCTCATAAAAAGAAGTGGCAGGTATATGAAAATTTCAAAGTACTACATGAAATTGCTGTGTTTGTCGCGCACAAAAAGGCACGGGGAATGTAGAAAAAGAATGCACTATCCATCATATCAGCACAAGAGTTCAATTTCGTCAATTGAAATATTGCAACATATGTAAATTTATGTTTTAAACTTGCTCACTATTTCATGACACACTCTATATAACTTTCGCTAATATGCCACCCAATATCAATTTAATAGACGTATTCACCAATAAACCTATCTATCACCTATCTATTACAAGTCAAGTCAGGTCAAGTCAAGTCAAGTCAAGTCAAGTCAAGTCAAGTCAAGTCAAGTCAAGTCAAGTCAAGTCAAGTCAAGTCAAGTCAAGTCAAGTCAAGTCAAGTCAAGTCAAGTCAAGTCAAGTCAAGTCAAGTCAAGTCAAGTCAAGTCAAGTCAAGTCAAGTCAAGTCAAGTCAAGTCAAGTCAAGTCAAGTCAAGTCAAGTCAAGTCAAGTCAAGTCAAGTCAAGTCAAGTCAAGTCAAGTCAAGTCAAGTCAAGTCAAGTCAAGTCAAGTCAAGTCAAGTCAAGTCAAGTCAAGTCAAGTCAAGTCAAGTCAAGTCAAGTCAAGTCAAGTCAAGTCAAGTCAAGTCAAGTCAAGTCAAGTCAAGTCAAGTCAAGTCAAGTCAAGTCAAGTCAAGTCAAGTCAAGTCAAGTCAAGTCAAGTCAAGTCAAGTCAAGTCAAGTCAAGTCAAGTCAAGTCAAGTCAAGTCAAGTCAAGTCAAGTCAAGTCAAGTCAAGTCAAGTCAAGTCAAGTCAAGTCAAGTCAAGTCAAGTCAAGTCAAGTCAAGTCAAGTCAAGTCAAGTCAAGTCAAGTCAAGTCAAGTCAAGTCAAGTCAAGTCAAGTCAAGTCAAGTCAAGTCAAGTCAAATCATGTCATGTCATGTCATGTCATGTTATGTCATGTCATGTCACGTCATGTCATGAGTTTATTTTAAACATACCTCATATTTTTACACTCAAACCTCACGTGTACGTCGTAAAGGGTATTTGGTCACGTGTGTAATGCTCATAAAAAGAAGTGGCAGGTATATGAAAATTTCAAAGTACTACATGAAATTGCTGTGTTTGTCGCGCACAAAAAGGCACGGGGAATGTAGAAAAAGGATGCACTATCCATCATATCAGCACAAGAGTTCAATTTCGTCAATTGAAATATTGCAACATATGTAAATTTATGTTTTAAACTTGCTCACTATTTCATGACACACTCTATATAACTTTCGCTAATATGCCACCCAATATCAATTTAATAGACGTATTCACCAATAAACCTACAGTGGCTCACAGCTTATTTCGTGCAGACGATGTGTTAAACTTTGAAATGCTATAACTTGGTAACTAGTACTGGTAATGAAAAAATTTAAACGACATTTGTTTGCTAGTAATTATATATTTATATATAAACTTTCATTTCTTTATATAATGGTCTACTAAAAAAATAATAATCAAAAAACTGAAAAAGCAGCAAAATTCAACGCCACAGCTTATTTCGTGCACTCCACTGAATCTTAAGAAAATGTAATATGTGTGTCTTTTTTAATATTTCGTGTGGCCGCCATTTTGTTAAATTACATCTTTAATCCATTTACTGGCTATCCATTTACTCTACTAATTTTTTGTAATATCTGGGGGTATTTGTTGCCATTCCTCCATCAATGCATTTTTTAATTAATTTTTATTGGAAATATTCCGCTTGCGAACGCCACTCTCCAAAATTGCCCACAAAATTTCTATTACATTTAAGTCGGGTGACTGTGCAGGCGGATTCATAAGATGCGGGCAATTCCAATTCAACCATGACTGGACGATTCTCGATTTATGTTTTGGGTCGTTGTCCTGGTAGAACCGAAATGTCTCTCGTACGCCCAAGGTGTCGATACTTTGAAGCAAATTTTCTTTTATAAAATCTAGGTACATTATCTTGTCCATAATGCCTCCAATAAAAAATAATTTTCCAACGCCCGATGCAGCCATACAGGCCCAAACAATTACGCTGCCGCCACCATGTTTTACTGTAGGCTTGAGATGGTTATTGTTCAGCTCGGTATAAGCCTTACGCCATACATATTGCATTCCTTCGGAGCCAAAAATATTGAACTTAAACTCGTCCGAGAAAATGACGTCATTCCAGAATGTCCTAGAATATAAAACGTGTTATTTGACGAAGTTCAGTCGACATAGCTGATTTTTTTTTTAATATAAGATTTGTTGCGTGTAACTCGACCATTAAACTCGTTGGCCCGCAGCAGATGACGAATTGTTTCGGCACAGCATTTCTTGCCTTACTCCTTCTCAACCTCCTTGGCCAATTTGGGACCCTAAAGCCTCAGATTTTCTACGATTTTTCGCAGAATAAGTCGCTCGTCCGCTTCTGTACATATTTTATTTGGAGCATTTCTGGCCTTATCAGCCACACGATTTTCTTGCAAAAAGCGCTGGATGATGAACTGCACTGTAGAGGGTCTCAATTTTACTATTTCAGCTATTTGCGGTTGGATTTTTTCTTTTTTAAAGTGAAATAAAACTATTTCGTGCTCTTATATTGTTGTGCGACGGCCCATTTTTTAAACAAATCAATTAGTGCACTTAAGGTTTTAAGTCCAGACTAAAAACAACTGTTAACTCCGATTAGAAGAATCAGGACATCAGTCAAGATAAAAACAGCGAACGAGAAAAAGAAAATAACGGCATCACGTTCAAAAGCTTACATGTAAAAACAGTGTGCACGAAATAAGCTGTGGCGTTGAATTCTGCTGCTTTTTCAGTTTTTTGTTTATTATCTTTTTAGTAGACTTTTATATAAAGAAATGAAAGTTTATATTTAAATGTATAATTACCAGCAAACAAATGTCGTTTAAATTTTTTCATTACCAGTACTAGTTACCAAGTTATAGCATTTCAAAGTTTAACACATCGTCTGCACGAAATAAGCTGTGAGCCACTGTATCTATCACCTATCTATTACAAGTCAAGTCAGGTCAAGTCAAGTCAAGTCAAGTCAAGTCAAGTCAAGTCAAGTCAAGTCAAGTCAAGTCAAGTCAAGTCAAGTCAAGTCAAGTCAAGTCAAGTCAAGTCAAGTCAAGTCAAGTCAAGTCAAGTCAAGTCAAGTCAAGTCAAGTCAAGTCAAGTCAAGTCAAGTCAAGTCAAGTCAAGTCAAGTCAAGTCAAGTCAAGTCAAGTCAAGTCAAGTCAAGTCAAGTCAAGTCAAGTCAAGTCAAGTCAAGTCAAGTCAAGTCAAGTCAAGTCAAGTCAAGTCAAGTCAAGTCAAGTCAAGTCAAGTCAAGTCAAGTCAAGTCAAGTCAAGTCAAGTCAAGTCAAGTCAAGTCAAGTCAAGTCAAGTCAAGTCAAGTCAAGTCAAGTCAAGTCAAGTCAAGTCAAGTCAAGTCAAGTCAAGTCAAGTCAAGTCAAGTCAAGTCAAGTCAAGTCAAGTCAAGTCAAGTCAAGTCAAGTCAAGTCAAGTCAAGTCAAGTCAAGTCAAGTCAAGTCAAGTCAAGTCAAGTCAAGTCAAGTCAAGTCAAGTCAAGTCAAGTCAAGTCAAGTCAAGTCAAGTCAAGTCAAGTCAAGTCAAGTCAAGTCAAGTCAAGTCAAGTCAAGTCAAGTCAAGTCAAGTCAAGTCAAGTCAAGTCAAGTCAAGTCAAGTCAAGTCAAGTCAAGTCAAGTCAAGTCAAGTCAAGTCAAGTCAAGTCAAGTCAAGTCAAGTCAAGTCAAGTCAAGTCAAGTCAAGTCAAGTCAAGTCAAGTCAAGTCAAGTCAAGTCAAGTCAAGTCAAGTCAAGTCAAGTCAAGTCAAGTCAAGTCAAGTCAAGTCAAGTCAAGTCAAGTCAAGTCAAGTCAAGTCAAGTCAAGTCAAGTCAAGTCAAGTCAAGTCAAGTCAAGTCAAGTCAAGTCAAGTCAAGTCAAGTCAAGTCAAGTCAAGTCAAGTCAAGTCAAGTCAAGTCAAGTCAAGTCAAGTCAAGTCAAGTCAAGTCAAGTCAAGTCAAGTCAAGTCAAGTCAAGTCAAGTCAAGTCAAGTCAAGTCAAGTCAAGTCAAGTCAAGTCAAGTCAAGTCAAGTCAAGTCAAGTCAAGTCAAGTCAAGTCAAGTCAAGTCAAGTCAAGTCAAGTCAAGTCAAGTCAAATCATGTCATGTCATGTCATGTCATGTCATGTTATGTCATGTCATGTCATGTCATGTCACGTCATGTCATGAGTTTATTTTAAACATACCTCATATTTTTACACTCAAACCTCACGTGTACGTCGTAAAGGGTATTTGGTCACGTGTGTAATGCTCATAAAAAGAAGTGGCAGGTATATGAAAATTTCAAAGTACTACATGAAATTGCTGTGTTTGTCGCGCACAAAAAGGCACGGGGAATGTAGAAAAAGGATGCACTATCCATCATATCAGCACAAGAGTTCAATTTCGTCAATTGAAATATTGCAACATATGTAAATTTATGTTTTAAACTTGCTCACTATTTCATGACACACTCTATATAACTTTCGCTAATATGCCACCCAATATCAATTTAATAGACGTATTCACCAATAAACCTATCTATCACCTCTTTCTGAAAATTCGAAAAATTTTAAACTAAACTACATTTTTATTTCTGCACTTAAGCCATTTTTTGCCCGACAAATGATAGAATTCTCTGTATACTTAATAAAATTTAAATTTTTTTTATATATATAAGGTGTCCTGCTCTGCCATGTTATTGACAATAAAAAATATTTTTCTTAAGACAAACTGCTGCTACGTTAAGCTAGTCGCTGTAAAACTTAACTTACTTGAGAAGAAAAGAACATGTTAAGTCTTAACCAAGCCAACATTGTGGCCACTTAGTGTGAAGTGATTTAGGTTTGTTAAAAGTTATAATGTTATATTTTTGTATCTTGAAAGGAATAGTTTGCGGAAACGATGAATAATAAATTTGTTCATTCATAAGTGTGTAAAATGGATGGAAAGCAGAAAAGACACAGGCTAGTTTTGTATTAAGAAGGCCATTTCAGCACTCATATTTAAGCAATAACAAGCATAAAAATAGCTACTTTTAAATTTATTATTAAGGAGTATTTCGTGTGGAATATTGCCCTCTACAAACATGGTCTTAAGATGTGAATAAATTTATGATGACGAGAAGATGACGATGAGAAACAGAGAAAAAATATTTTGCCATTTATACTTTAATATCTGTTCTTGATGAAGGATTTTATTTCCTTTTCAGCTTCAAATGACCTCAATAAAAGCACTGCTGCGGCATGAACTAAAATTTGTTGCAGATGCTCATCATGATAATCCATTTTCAAAATAAAGACTTAAATCAAAGCTAGGCATTTTAAAATGAATAAAATTTCCAAAACTGGACCATTTTTTGCTTCGCTTAATTTATGGACGAATCGAAGAAGCTTTAGCATGAAATAAATTTATTTTATGATTTAACAAAACATACAAAAAAAAAAAAGAGAAACAAACGAAATTTTTTCAAATTCGGCAATGATGGGTGGACATAGCTGATTTATTAGTTCAAAACATTAGTTAAATTTTTTATGCCACTAGGGAAGTAGCACTTGGATGTTCAGCGTATCTAATCAAACTAAGGTTTTGCTTGAAATGATGTATGGCCGACACGTTTCTTTTAAAATTAAAATTAATAATTCACCTAGAGAGAAGTTGAGGAAACATGCAGCATAAATAATAATCAATGTTATTTTTTTTTTGCTGCAGTTTAAACCCGCCGAGATACTGTTAGATGAAGTCATGATAGGAATACGAATGGCGTGTCATGGCATGGCGTGGAGTGGCATGGCATTGGCTATGCGACAGAGTTGAAAGCAGTATTCTATTAGAAATGATAAACAACAACAAAAGCAAAACTAGCAACAACAACAACAACAACCAGCAAAAGCTCGAAACAATTCCCAGTACAGTTGTCTGCCAATTTATTGTCACTCATTCTAGCTACAACGTCGCCGATTCACGCAGTCACCGCCACCAGCCAGCAGCAGATACAATTTGTAGCTCAAACGCTGCTTTGTGCTGTTAACATTGAAATACTTTGATGATCTTTACATTCATGTTTTTGCTAGTTTGTTTTTTTTTTTCTTAATTTTTTTTTTTCATTTATTTTTAAACATAGATTTCAATGAATTAAATGCACTGCAATAAAAATTTATGAATTTATACAGTAGCGTCTGCTTAAACATGACATGTAGTGGTTTGAATTTGTATCTGCGCGTATATAACTAAAAATACTTTCATACATATCTGTGCTTTGTGCGAGTATCTACAACATTTTTGTGGTTGACTAAATTGGTGTTCCACTTAATTTTTAGGCAACCATGACCGCAGCCAAATTTTTATATGTTAAATTTATAGAAGTGTTTAGCTTAATTTATCGACTTGTTTGCCGGCATAAATATTTTATTGCACACTTTATTCCTTTGATAATGCAATCAAAACGCTTATAAGATGTTATTTATTTATAACTTTGATGTGTTGAGAATTTTGTCTGCTCTTATTTGATGTATTAAACACCTTGTTAAATATTTTTAAACCTATTAAAAATTTAAATGATTAAAATCTATGCCGTTAGTATTTTCTACTTTTGTTACTCAGCGGCGCAAGCCAGTTGGGTTGCAATTCATCGATTTTTCTTAAAATAGTTTTTATGTTACTCTTCTGCCAAATACTTCAATTTAGTTTTACTGCTAGAAACTTACTCAGATTATAGACAAAAATATCTGGAAATAAAAATAGCAAAAAAACGGAAAAAAAACACATAACATAATCATGTTCCACCTCGTGCCAAAAGAAGGCAGCACGTAACCATTACTGGGCTGTGTAGATAACTTTTATGACACATTAAATTGAAGCGAGAATAAAATAAAAATATTTAGGGTGCTTCACTTCAAAATATAAAATTTATGAGAACTTATAAAAACGCTTCTCTAAAGTATAGAGCTAGTTCCATTGACACAAGTGAGGGGAAAATTCTATGACTTAACTTAAGTGAAGTCATAGAAATTTTATGCGCCTTTTTTGCAAAAGAAGTCAAGGTATAAAAAAAATTGCTGTCAACGAATGAAACACATAAAAGCAAGACTACGTAAGGTTCTCTCATTTTCGATTCCTAGCCCGTTATTCTGATTTAGGTACAGCCTCGTGTATTTATAAAAAAATCTCACGTTTGCTTACGAAAGCCAAATTTTATCAGCAAGAGTACTTGCTCATTGACAAGAACATTAAAAATTATGTGAAGCGAACGCGTCGATTGATGCTCATGGTACCGTTCATAAGCTTGGCATAGCAATGAATTGCAAAAATTTAATGATGAAATTGTAGAAATCTAGTTGAGCTAAGGATCTTCTATAGATTCTATGAATTAATTCGAAAGAAATCGATTATTTTTGATCCTTTATATATATATGAGGAGTGGTGACCGTGGCATGCAGGTTAAGTGTGTGGCTTAGCATGCTCGGAGCCCGAGTTCGATCCCCAGTCGCGGCGAAAATTTTTTCAATAAAAAAATTTTTTCTGATTGGTCACCACCTCTCTGCAGACAATGGCAAACCTCGCCATAAAACATAAAGGTCCAGTTCTAGGTAAATTGTGTGCAAGCATTTAATAACACACACAACACAATTGATCATAAGAAGCTCGGTCAAAGTCCTTTCAATGGCTGAAATGGCCAATTTGTTTTTTTTTTATATATGAGGAGTTTACATTCAAAACCAGATAGTGACATAGATCGAATTGTTGGGAAATAAAAAAAAAATTTCTAATTTTGACAGACATTTTTTAAAAACAAACAAATTCTGCAAAATTATGCTCCACAGGAATATATATTTATTATGCAAAATAAAAAAATAGTCTCATAGTGCAAAAAAAAAATTGTATTTTCAATTTCAAATTTGGACTTGTCTGGTTTTGAAAGTTAGAAATTAATCAAAATTTAGATTCCGCCGTTCGGGGTCTCAAAAGTTAGAGGATAGCATTAAAATGATTTCTGCATACTTTTTTTTCAAAGCGAAGGAAATCCGCCCAAGCAATTTTGATTCTCCTGAAGGTCCTTTTTAGTAAAAAAAAATTTTGTTTGCTTTTAACATTTTAGTTTTTAAAGAACGCACACCCAATTCCGATAAAATGTTTAATTTTTTACTCATACCAACGTTTTCACATAAAAAAGTTTTTAAAATTTGAATTAAAACTACACAAATGAAAACTTGCTTGGGCTTATCTGGTTTTGATTGAAAACTTACAGTGGACTTCTCTGTTTCTGATTGTAAAGTAGATTTTTTTAATGCATTTTTCTCTATGATTTTTATCATTTTTACCAAAGAGGATTTTATGGATGGATGCATTGTAACATTAGCTTCACAATGGCATTTCCAACTAAAATTTTGTTTTCCTGTGACTTGTCTGGATTTGAATGTAAACTCCTCATATATCTGTGAGTGATTCTTGTAAGAGTGATATGGAATGACCTTTTGAGAAACATTTAAAAGGCAAGCATAAGTTTAAAAAGTGACAAGAATATCATGCCTATAACAACAAAAGTTTTTGTAAACTGGTTGATAATGATTATTATTATAGATCTGGTTTATTTTGTCAGAAGGGCACAATTTTATTTCGGTCACTACACGGTTAAAAATATTGTAATATTTTTTAAACCAATCGTTGGAATAATGCATTTTTCATCATTTTATAGTAGAATTAATACTTTTCAAAATACCAGAAACTTGTTTAATCAAAGCTGTGCTTAAATTTAATAAAATGGGAATAAAATTTTAATTTAAGTATCTTAGGTTTAAAGTACATAAGAACAAAAAGGTAATCAAAGCTGTTTTAAAAAGAAACAGCTTCGATAGTACCGTCAGTGTAGACGTAAACTCCGTTAAAGTTGTAACCTTCCGAAAATTAGCAAATCTTAATATATAAAAGACAAGCGTCCTGCTCCGTGCTCTATATCGCTGAAACTGTTACAGTTGTTATCGCCATGTATAGGCTGAACATGTTAGCCTGGACCAGAACCTGTTTTGCTATTACAGTGCTTTTTATATGAAGAAATTGTTAGCCTAAAAGTATGCACACAAGATTTATTTTATATTTATCAGAAAAGACACAATGACGACGACTGGAACAAATAACATTTGAGGTGAATGAAAAATGTCATATCGTCTGCTAGTTAATTATTTTGAATACGACCCGACGACCAGTCGTATGACGGGCTTCTATACTAGTAAATTAATAACACTCAATTATGGACTACTTATCGAGATCAAAACAAATAAAAAAGTTTGTTCGATCATTTCGCTTAGTTTGATAGGTTGAGTTCATTGACTTAGTTGAAAAGAAGGCGACGCAAATGCACTTTCCATTGATGCCACTTTCGTCTCTGCCCGATATATAGTTTGCGATCTATAGTCAGTTTAACAACTAATTTCAAAATAAAACAAGTAAAGAAAGTCTAAAGTCGGTCTAGGCCGACTATGAAATACCCTAAACCCACTTTTCAAAAACAAAAAATTTTTATTGTAAATGGGCGTCTCCAAGGGCGGATGAAGCCTATATTTTATATGCATTTAAATATTGATGAAAAATTTACACATACCAAGTTTTATTCCTGTAGCTCACAGTTAATGCCTTTATTGTGCTTTCGCTATGGAAGGTGGGCGTGTTCATGAACGGATTACTTCCAATTTTTGAACACACCTTAGTTTTGGTATAAAATACATACATACCAAATTTAATTTCTCTATGACAAACATAACCTTATTTATTGAGTTTAAAACTTTTTGGGTTGTATGGGAGGTAGGCGTGTCCGTAGGCGGATGACGTCCATTTTTCAAAACCATCTTTGTCTTGTCATAAAAAACATACGTGCCAAATTTTAGCTCTGAAGGTTAAACAGAGGCTTATTTATTGCATTTTCAATTTTTGGGTTGTATGGGAGGTGGGCGTGTCCGTGAGGGGATGACGTCCATTTTTGAAGACATCTTTGTGTTTGTATAAAACACATACATATCAAATTTTATTGTTGTAGGCTAAATATGAGGTGAGTTATGCAGTTTTCAATTTTCGCGTTGTATGGGAGGTAGGCGTGTCCGTAGGCGGATGATGCCCATTTTTCAAAACCGTCTTTGTTTTGTTATAACAAACACATGTGCCAAATTTTAGCTCTGTAGGTTAAACAGAGGCTTACTTATTGCGTTTTCAATTTTTGGGTTGTATGGGAGGCAGTTAAAACAAAAATTAAAATTTTACGCCATCTATTAAAAAGCAAAAGACGAAATATGATTCAACTCGTTTTTTTCATAAGAGTTAAATCTAACCAAATCACAGAACCATTTCCAAGTACCAAGTTTGACAGTTTGAGTTCATTCAATGAGTTGAAAAGAAGTAGTGATTGACATCTTGAAGAAGTAGAACATACAATAACCCAATATAGAAGCCTGCGAATCAGTTCGTATAAAACAAAAACAATACAATGAAAATCAACGAAAGAAAAAAAATAAAGAAGCAGGCACATTATAAGCAGCTGATGGTT
Source organism: Tetanocera ferruginea (assembly GCA_958299015.1). Classification (NCBI taxonomy): domain Eukaryota; kingdom Metazoa; phylum Arthropoda; class Insecta; order Diptera; family Sciomyzidae; genus Tetanocera; species Tetanocera ferruginea. Next base: position 34,192,677 of record OY282644.1, on the reverse strand, counting down.
GATTTTCTCATATAAACAAAAGCATTTTTTTTCTTATATTTTACTATATTGTGACTTTAATATAAAAGTGACAAAATCCAAAATTAAATATTTATTCAGCGCAGAATATATCTGACATTTATGTGTATCTATTTTCTTTGAACGATGAGTATTAAAGGCTATAGGCATACCCTAAAGTATTCGTCAAAAAAGTTTCATAACCTTGAAAAAATCTGTTAAAACGACCCCATACAAAATGCGCTGTAAAACGTAATTCTACGTCAAAACTAGAGCAATAAGAATATGTTTTGAATTAAGATAGCCATGATACAAAATTTAATACAACTTTTGTTACATTTATTAATTCTTTTTTCAAAGTTATAGATCAGACAAGTATTTTGTCTACATTTTCTTCTTGCTCTAGCATCCAACAGATTATAGAAAGGTAAGAACGCAAAACTATAATGAGATGGTTGGCGCAGTCCGCGGCTCGATCCTTGGTTGTGGCAAAAAATAAAGGCACAGTTTAATTTTTTTTTTTTAAATTTTCGAAATTTTGGTTTTTATTTATTGCGTGAGCCAAAAGATACCTCTTGTAATAGGGTGAACATACGCCGAAAGTAGAGAGTGGCACATCGTTTTCATGTAGCGCAGCACTCACTCCGGCTCCGGCAACATTCTGACAACAACCGCGAGCAACTGTCGACTGAGTTAAATATTACTGAGAGCATGGTGAAATAAATATAAGGTGTTCTCATCCCCAATATCAGAAAAAAATAGGCTGCCTTATTTTGACAATTTCTTTTGAAATCGTAGTAGGGTTGCATATTTTTGTACTTTCCTGATACTAGTACTTTTATGAGATGCTACTTGAATATGATACTATTATATATGTAACATTAAAATTTGAGTTTTTTAATTAATAATTTATTTACTCATTTTCTTATTAATTTTTGAAATAAGTAAATTTTAGCTCTTATTTACTATCAACTTTTAGATTCTTTCCACAAGTTTGATCTTTTCTATGAAGAGTGCATTCGGTTTTAGAAGAGAACCGCTTGACACTTGACAACATTAGCCCACGATCAGAGCTTTCTTGACAATCTTCTAAATTGAGTTTACTTAATACATAACATGCAACGCACTCTAGAGTATCTTCATGTAAAACTCTAAATTAACTGTCTAATCTTTATATAAATAGGCGTAGGGAAAACAGTTAAAAACCATTTTCTCCCGTGTTTCTCAACCGATTTTGATTACTGTTTTTTTCCGAGCGTGGAGAAGGAAAGCACCGACTATTTTTTATAATAACAAGTAAAGAAAGTCTAAAGTCGGTCTAGGCCGACTATGAAATACCCTTAACCCACTTTAAAAAAAAAAAAAAAAAAAAATTGTAAATGGGCGTGTCCGTGGGCGGATGAAGTCCATTTTTCCAAACCATCTTTGTCTTGTCATAAAAAACATACGTGCCAAATTTTAGCTCTGTAGGTTAAACACATGCTTATTTATTGCGTTTTCAATTTTTGGGTTGTATGGGAGGTAGGCGTGTCCGTGATCGGATGACGTCCATTTTCCGTAGACATATTTGTGTTGGTATGAAACACATACATATCAAATTTTATTGTTGTAGACTTATTATGAGCTGAGTTATGCAGTTTTAAATTTTTGCGTTGTATGGGAGGTAGGCGTGTCCGTGGGCGGATTCCAAAAATATTCAATAGTGCAGATCCTTGGGTACATGTGACTATGTGTACCAAGTTTCATCCAATTATCTCAACTCCTTCTTCTTATACTGTGTATACGGACAACACACAGACGGACGGACGGACGGACGGACGGACGGACATAGATAGCTCGACACACGTGGTGACGCTGATCAAGAATATATATACTTTTCTATACCGGACTCGCTTCGTTCTATGCGTTACAAACGTTTGCACAAAGTTAATATACCCTGACCTTTCAGGTTTAGGGTATAAAAATGGTATAATTATTTACAAGGTGGTATTGACGTTTCTGTAGGAAACAATCATGATTCAATAAATTAAAAGGCTATCCCAATATTTGATGTCTTCTCAAGAAGTTGCGCATAAAAATACATTTAAAAATAAAAAATTTTTTATTTGTCGGTAAAGTTTCCATTGGTAATTGATACAATGATCGACATTTCATCAACTTGACAGCTTTTCTGACACTTCCGTAACGACAGCTTCGCTCCCCGATGTGTCACTATCACAACAGTTGACACAGCCGAATGTGGCCAACGCATATAACAACGAACAGCTGTTTTTGACAGGAACTCATTTACTTGCAGATGAGAAAATCAACACTTGTCAATGCTACCTTATTAATTATTATACCATGGACCCAGGCGATACTAGTATACATGAATATTCATTATATCTGTAGTCAAAAGCAATTTTAATCTAATAAAATAATAATAATCTAATATAATAATCAAAGTCATAATCATGTTTCGAGAAATCTTACTTAAAATTTCATCTTTATAAAAATTTTATGTTAGTTTTCTCTGTTTTTTTGTGATAACTTTTGCTAGGATTACGTTTTTTATATAAACACACGACTTGTGCGTTTTACTAACCAAAAATAAAAAAGTACTTATATTGAGTACTTAACGGACTCAAAACAACACCCTTAAAAAACATGTATCTGAAACCCTCAAAATAAGGCAGCATGTCAAAAAAAATATTGAAAAATGTCATGGGATGACAACACCTTTCAATTATTTCGCCATGACTGAGAGTTAGTTGGGTAATGAGCTAAAGTGTCATGTCGCGTCTATAAGCCACTGTTGCCAGATTGAGGTAAATTTTCCTAAATAAGTTCATTTTTGACTAATTTTTTGGGCAGAGGTAAAAAAGGTAATTTTTGATTAAAAGTGGTAAATTTTACAAAATAATTATTTGTTACCTCTCAGCAGCTTTGTTACCTCTCTGAACGTACTCACAAGCAGTCCTTCCTTATTGGGAATCCCCTATTGTACCAAAAAATAACAAGTGTAGGATTATTTTAATTTTTGATTTGCTGCAAGTTTTAACTTAAATACTAAGGAATTTGTTGAAGCACATCAAGAAATAAGAAGTAAGTAAGTAAGTAAAATTTATTGAGGCTTTAGATATATAACAATAGTACATATACGGGAGTAGATACAGTGGAGTAAGTACATAGAATTTGTAAAAATTTATTCTATTACAATTACAAGGAATTATATTTGGATCAATATTAATTAAGTTTGAAAAACAAATGTTCGCTCAAAGTATTTTTCTTTAACGTTGATGTATTATCAAAAGAGATGAAAAACTTAAATCTAATAAACTAAATAACTATTTAACAATCCTTAAATAAAAAAAATATTTACAAATATTTACATATGTACACTTGAATAAAAATTACATCAAGTCGAATTTAGCCTCTATGTATACCAGGGCTTGTTTTGGTGAAAAATTCTGGCAAAAGCAATGTGGGATTTATATCTAAAGTTAAATCAATATTTTCGTTTATAATGCCAACAGGCGAGATATAATTTGTATTTGACCAATTAAGTTCATTTTGTGAGTTGTATATGGAATTTATTAAGTCGTTTTCAACAAAAGGTAGTTTGTTTACACATTTATCTAAATGAAAAAGTAGGTATTTGCAAAGAGGTACAACGCGAGCTTTGTTATAAACATAAAAATTAGAGAACCTTTTCGAAAAAGATTCAAAGTTGCGATCGATGCAATATCGCAAAACTTTACGTTCGAATTTTTCAAGGTTTTGAGCAATGGTTGGGGAGATTGTGAACCAAACCGGAAATCCATACATTATAACAGAACGAATGCTTATCTTGTAAATAAGTACCTTTGTATTGATAGGCATTAATTTGTTTTTGAGCAGGTTGGTAAATAAAGCCAGAATTTGCTTGCATTTATTTAATGTATTGTTTGCATGTAAGTTGAATTTTAGGAGCTTATCAAAAGTGACACCCAAGTATTTGATTTGATTTTTGAATGGAATGTTTGTGCCATTGAGTTTTAGTTCTAAGCATTTGCTTAATGGTACTGTTTTCCAGTGGCACTTTCCAGACGGATTTCGAATGCATATGGCTTCAGATTTGGTTGCATTAATTTTTATACCCCAACTTTTATAGTACGCATCGATTTTTTCCAAGTGTGTTTGTACTAAGCTCAGGGCCTTATCAGGAGTGTTACCGTGAGCATATATAAGCAAGTCATCTGCGTAGAGAATGGCGGTTGAATCGTTATGCAAATGCGGAAAATCATTGATGAAAGTGTTGTATAAATGCGGGGACATAATTGCTCCTTGAGGCACGCCACTTCCAACTGAACCATACTGAGAGGAAGCATTGTTTATATTAACATAAAACTGTCGATTATTCAAGAAACTGTGTAATATTTTAATAAATGAGGGATCAAAACCAATTAACATCAGTTTATAAATAATACCATTGTGGTAGGCCTTATCGAAAGCTTTCTCGATATCCAAGGAGACTGCCACGGTGCATCTTCGTTGTCGAAGGTTAAGGATGAGGTCGTTTTCAAATTTAAGCAAAGCATGCACAGTAGAATGTTGTCTTTTAAATCCGAATTGAAAGTCAGGAATGTACTGAACCTCAACACCAGCATCAATCTTATCTTGCAATACTCGTTCAAAAAGTTTGCCAAGATTTGATAGTAAAGAAATGGGCCTGAAGTTGTTGATTTCATAGCAGTTGGGTTTCTTTTTAATCGGAATTATTTTAGCAATTTTCCACGACTTGGGAAAATATCCGTTATTTATGCAATTGTTGAAAATAATTGCTAGAAAGTCAAAGACAATTTTGGGAGATTTCTTGATAATAAAGTTAGACAGAGCATCGGGACCGGCAGATTTTTTGGAATTTAGTTCTTGCACATAAACATTTATGGCATCGGAGGTAGTAAAATGAAGCGAGTCTGGATTAGATAAGGAGTTAAAATCTGTGTTGAAATTATAAATTGAGATCGGGTATAAGTCGAGAGTTGTAAGAATATGCGATTCTATGTCACCGATATCTGGTCTGTTCGGGGTCGTTTTCTCATAAATTTTTTCTAGATGATTTTTTAAAAGATCGACTTTTTCTGCGTCATCAGTGAATATACAGTTATTTTGAATAATTTTTGAACAGGACTTTCCTCCACCTTTTTTAACTAATTTAAAAATTTGTTTATATGCGAGAGGTCCAGGTTTAATACTTTTTAGTTTTTTGCTGAATTCTTGTGCTTGATGTTTTTGTACTTGTTCTTTTATGATAATTTTTAAAAGTGAAATTTGTTTGGCCAGCATATTGTATTCTGAATTAGTTCTGTTATAATTGGTGTTGAAGATTTGTTTGAGTCTTTTCTGCCACTGTTTTTTAATTTTGAAAAATTTTTTAATTGAGTCTGGGAGTGGAGAAAAACTAAAATTTTTTATTTCAATTGTTTCGCTATGAAAGTCTTTGGTATTATTGATGGCCGAAGTTATGAATTTAATGTGAGAGTCAATTTCTGAATTACGTAGGTTAACATTATTTGGAGGTAAATTGTTTTCAATAATTGCTACTAAATCAGTTCGGAAATCATCCCAATTTGTGTTCTTGAACGAGGTGTAATATTTTGGCTGGTTTAAAGAAAGGCTAATATCTTTAAGGTCTAGTTGAAGTAAAAGTGGAAAATGATCTGAAAACGAAGGGAGATTTGTTATTGAGTAATTTAAATTGATATTGTCCACTAAATTTGCTGAAAGAACAAAATGGTCAAGGTGGGAAGAACCGTTTGCATAAGATGGATCTGAATCACAGATTCTCACAAAATCAAGCGGACGGGAATCTAACCAATTGTAAAAGACATTTCCATTTGTGTTATGTTGGTAATCGTTCCATGATTGGTGCTTTGCATTAAAATCACCGCCAATTATAATACCATCAAAATTGGAGGCGAGGTTTGCGATAGCGTCTAGTCCGCTTGTAAGGTCCACTGAAGAGTAATTGCATGGTATGTAGATTGAGCCTATTAATAATTGTTTTGATGCACTATCAATTAAAACATGTAAATTTATAAAAATATGGGGAAATAAAACATTTTTCGTAGTGACAATTGTATATTTAAGACGATTGTCCAAGGCAATGGCTACTCCTTGAGAGCTAAAATCTCTAATGAAATTGTAATTATGTATATATGTACTTTTACGGTTTGATATGTGTGTTTCTTGGAGAAAGCAGATATCAATATGATTGTCTAGAAGTGTTTTTTGTAGTTCTATTACTCGACTTCTGTCGATCAAAGATCTAACGTTATAAGTTAAAAAATTTGACAAATTACGGACCATATTTTTCCTTTACTTCTTTTAGAAGTGCAAAACACTCCTTTTTAATTTCATCTTTAGATAATAAGTTAATTTTTCTTAAAAAAATTTCGATTCTTTTCTCGAGTGGTGGCTGTTCGGATTCAAAGATTTTGTTGGCCACTTTTAAAAATTCATCGATTATAGAGGGCTTTTCTGCACTAACGGATTGATAGTTATTAGTTAAATTTTGAAAGTTGCTTGCATAGGATCTGCCTTCGACAACAAGTGACTGCTTGTTGACAGCGCCATGGACATTAGAGAGAGCAATAAGTTTCTTTTCTTTCGCCGCATTTATTAATTCTTTTTTCCTTCTAATATAGTCCTTGTAGGAAGGGCAGCCTCTCCAGTTAGCCGGATGGCCATAATTGGAGCAGTTGATGCAAAATGGTTTTGTATCAGTATTTTTTATCAGTGAGCACTCTCCTGGACCATGTGATTTTTCGCATTTTACGCAACGATACAACCTGTTGCAGTTCTTTGCTATATGCCCCCATTGCTGACAACGCTTACATTGCACCTCTTTATTACGAAACTTAGGAGCCTCCCAGCTCACTTTTTGATACATAATATTTTTGATTTTAACAATTTCTTTATGACTTTTCCCTGGATGCAGGGTAACAAGAAAAAGACCAGTATCTATTTTGTCCTTGAGCGAGAGAGGAGTTGTAAATTTGCAAACTTTTTCAACTGTATCCGGTACAATTGAATTTAACTCTTCATGAATGTCAACAATTTCTGAAAGAAAATGTAAGCCACGCAGAACCAGACTAACTTGTCTATTTTTTTGGGGGGTAAAAGAGAATGAATCGATGTTTTTTTCTCTAAGAAGAGTCATCATTTCATCAAAAACTTCTGGGTCTCTTAGATAAAGCTTACTTTTATTTCGGTTTGTATTCACTATTTTAAAATCAATTTTTGGCGATTTTTTATTTAATTGGTCAATTAAATGTTTTATATTTACTTTAAACAAAATTATGGGGGGACAAAATTTTTTGCTTTTGATGGATTCAACCACATTGCTTTTTACAGAACTTACCGGAATCGTTTTTGGTGTTGGTTGTGTCATCTCGAAGGAAATATCTGCTAATGCTGCAAAACGGTTACTGCTGGAGGAATTTTTACTGCTGAAGTGTGGTATGTCTACTTGCACAAATTTGCCATCATTGGACCTCTTTGGTCTCTTTGAGGAGACAGTGGTAAAGCCAGTATTGTCAACCGAATCAGGTGCATAGTGTTGGGACTCCAATTGAGGGAGGCTCAGCTCTTCATTAAGATTGGGAGTAAGATTTTGTGTATCCATGGGAAATTGTTGCGTCGCCTGCGAGTTTTGAGATATGGTACTGTTGTTGTCCGGGGTGAAAGTCGAATCGTGAGGAGATGCTTCGCTTGAGTATTCATGAGATTCAGGTTTCGTAGTATGCACTTTGTTTTCGCCAGGTCTCAGATGATAATTGTTATTTAGAATGCATGGGTTCATTGTCGCAACCGCTTTTGAGAATTTTTTTTTTCCAAACCAAAAAAAAAAATTCAAAAAATTCAGAAATTGCTTTTAAGATTTTTCTGATTTTTATTTTTTTTATTTAAAAGGCACGACCGACTCTGATCAGAGTACTCAAAAGAATCCTAAGAAATAACCCAGCAAAATTTTTCGTATTGCCTTGATTTGCATTCGATTCTATAACACATTACATAAATGTTGGTGACCAATAATGCATTATATTGTATATTACTCGTAATGCAGTTAGTAATGTCAGCCCTTTTTGCTTTTGAAATGACTGTTCTGTTTTTTAGAAAATTGAAATTTTTTGTTAGACTTTTATTTTTGCTTCAAACGTGTCAAATTTTTGTAATTTTGAATATGAAAAAAATGCATGAAAAAGATTTATACATGAATTACAGAAAAATGTGCTAAAGGTAAATATAATATATAAATTAAAAGAAATTCACTAACTCTTGATTGGTGTTATTGATCTTCCCACTGTTAAGTACAAGAGATGTACGAAAAAAAACTTATTTTTTCAATATTTGAATCGTTTTTCTTTTTTGTGCGCAGAAACATCTTATTCAACAACTTATTTGTTGTTAATAAATAAGTGATTATTGAGAAGAAGTTATTTAATTAAGTTTAATAATTGCGAACATAAGTACTCCCATGTCAAGCGAAAGCTTCATCAATTACCTTCAATGACATGCCTGTATTAAAATAATGGGTTCCGTAAGCGAGAGGGTAAGCGATGAATGAAATTTTCTGGATTACTTTTTCGATTACATGTAAGCGAAGATTTTGCTGGGAAGAAGTAATTAAATGTTTTGAAATTGTATTGAATATTGCTGAAAGCATATCGGTTATAGAAAGCCATGACTAGATCCTACAAAATAAAGTTAATGTAAAAGTGGATAAAAGAAGTCCCTTACATATCGTGAATTGGAAAAGTTGCTAGCAATAGGAAGAAAGCAATTGTTCAAGGCTAGCAAGAAAATGTTTTATTGTGGAAGTAGTAAAATTTATAATTTTGTAATTTTTTTTTAGAAAATGGTAAATTTTCTCAGAAAGTGGTAATTTTTTTTTCAAATAATGGTAAATTTCAGTTCGGCTCTCTGGCAACACCGTTATGAGCCACAACTAACAACTCGCATCTTGAGTCGCAGCTGAACTGCCTTACGAAGGCTGCGTGCAGAGTAAACTCCGATTAAGACAGGCAGGCAAACAGGCAGGCTGAAGTCTGTGTGAACAAACGAGATATATCTATCTATCTCGCTTGTTCACACTGCTTGTCAGCCTGCCTGTCTCAACCGGCGTTTACGATCTTAGAAGCAGTTTTAACCAGATTTGCCGCTCTTTAGATTTTCTCGCACCATGAATACGTGATATATTTCGTACAAAGAAGTCGGCACAGCATCCAAATTCTGGGGTCATTATTAAATTTTATACCCCGTATGATCGAACTCGTGTTCTTCGCAGTTTTGCAGAAAGAGAAAGAGAGCCAGAGCCGCGGTAACGGTAAAAGGTGCTAGTTTTGATTCCGACTTCAAATTATATATATTTGAAAGTTTATCTGGTGAGGCCAGGAAAATTCGTCAGGCTCATTATTCATCTTAAACGCACTCAGGAGTCGTTTAACGTGTTCTCGTGCCATGGTTCATGCTAGAACTAATTTCACTGGCGTCAAATAATGCTTCCTCTACAGCTACGGATGATATTTTGATCCTATACGTATTCTTATTCCTTCTTCTATTTCCTTTAATAATCCTACTACTTCTTGGCTTTTATAGAGTTTAGTTGTACGTCTGACCTCTTATTGTCTGGATTCTGACTCACTCAGAGGCGTTGATGAACAACGTAAACTTTTAATTACCGTAACGTAACTACGTAAACAATGTGACGGGCTCTCCATTGTTAACTTTAATTCACGTTTGAATGTGTCAAAACTTGACTATAATATTTGTATTTGTATTTATTTATAATATTTATTTTCATTTTAAAAATGAACACTCTGGAACGTTCGTTCGACTTTCTATAATAAACATTTTAAAAGTAGCTTTTAAACCATTCGTTTGATTTTTTAAAATTAACGTTTTAGAAGAATTATAAGCTATTTTTAAAATCCCAGTTAAACCAGTTAAACGTTTTCAAAAGTCAATTTCTGCTAGTTATGAAAATGTTTATTGTCTTATGCAAGTTTCTCAGTATAAAGTCTTGTTCCAATATTACTTCAAATCTGTTTGCAATTATAATCCAGGACTTAAAGAATATTTAAGGTATTACTTTAACGAAAATGGAAAAAAGTATCAGGACGAAGTTGGCTTTGAGTCAGGTTTTTTAAATACCAAGCTGAAATGTAAAGAAGCGAGGCCATTAAAATTCTGCTATGAAATCAAATAGGTTTTGAGTGAGGTCATTTCTAGGTGTTAACTTTCATTTTTCATACCTACACAGAGCTAGTCTTGGGCCTCTGAATCCTACAAAACAGCAACAACCATGAAAAAAACTTTGATCTTTTAAACGTTCCTTTTATCTTTACCCAGAACTTAAACACCCTGTAGCAGAGCACATAAAAATGAAGCACATACTCATAGATAACTTACAATGGCCTAGCATGAGACAAAATAGGTACCTAAAACATTTACAAAAAAACAAAAAAAAAAAAAACCCCGAAAGAAATACATGAAAAGAAAAACAGTGATAAAACAGTGCGTGTAACTCAGACATTGGCTCATATAGCACAGTGCAAACACAGTTTTATGCTACTCAAATTAATTATTTAAAAGAATTTGGCTTTGATTGCATGTGCGGCGCTCGTGGCGAATACACAGAATGCAGGAGCCGGCGCGCGTTGTAAACCTCAATATGTATGTATGTGATGGCCAAAATGTGTGCCATGTAATGTGATTCATATTCACTTTATGTAGCACAATAAGGATCTAGGACTGCATTCTATTTCTTTTTATTATTTATTTACTAGATGATATACCCGATGTTATTCGGAATTTTATAGAAATAATTTTGTCGACCAACCCTCGACTTCATATGTTTAAAGAAAAGAGACTTACGAAAAGAAAGATGTTGCATACGAGTTTGTTAATTTCAGTGTATGAGATACACAAATCTTAAAGCCTAAATCAGAAAAATCATTGAAGATAATATATGTTTGTTTAACCCAATAACGCCAAATTGATTATGTTTAGAAACTTGAGAGAACAGCATTGTTTTTTGCAATCTACAGCAAAAAAAAAATTCAAACCGCCTCGAGAAAAATACAAATTTTTTAACTCAAGCAACACAAACTAAGCTCAAAAGTATCCTAGAGTAAGAAAAAATATACTCGGGATAGGTTACTGCGATTTTGAACAGAGTAAAAGTAGCTTTTACTTGAAAATCGGGATAAAATCAAAACATTCGATGGCAAGCAAATATATTTTAAACTGTACAAAACATTGTGTTTTAACTTATTTGCCATAAAATTCTCAAATTTGGGTTATCAGAAGTCTTTGCGACACCTGTGGTACACTAACTATGAAAAGCTAAAGAGCACAACAGCAACTGAAAGAGATTTACATGACCTTGTTTTTCACTTTATCAAAGAAGTAGTCTTCTACATTTTTGCATTTTGAAAAATTTAAAAACAGTGACTGAAGTTACAAAGGTTTGCTTTGAATTTAAATAATATAAATTATTATAAATTATATTAACTATATAAATTACAATATAAATAATTATAAATATAAGTAAAAATCAATCCAATAATAAAAAAAATAAAAATAAAATTGAAAATAAAAATGAACACAAATATTAAAATTGATAAAAAGATGAATAAATAACAGCAAAAAAATGGGTGTAAATGGGCGTGTCCGTGGGCGGATGAAGTCCATTTTTCAAAACCATCTTTGTCTTGTCATAAAAAACATACGTGCCAAATTTTAGCTCTGTAGGTTAAACACAGGCTTATTTATTTAAACACAATTTTTGGGTTGTATAGGAGGTAGGCGTGTCCGTGATCGGATGACGTCCATTTTTCGAAGACATATTTGTGTTGGTATGAAACACATACATATCAAATTTTATTGTTGCAGGCTAATTATGAGCTGAGCTATGCAGTTTTCAATTTTCGCGTTGTATGGGAAGTAGGCGTGTCCGTGGGCGGATTACAAAAATATTCAATAGTGCAGATCCTTGGGTACATGTGACCATGTGTACCAAGTTTCATCCAATTATCTCAACTCCTTCTTCTTATCCTGTGTATACGGACAACACACAGACGGACAGACGGACGGTCGGACGGACGGACATGGATAGCTCGACTCACGTGGTGACGCTGATCAAGAATATATATACTTTTCTATACCGGACTCACTTCGTTCTATGCGTTACAAACGTTTGCACAAAGTTAATATACCCTGACCTTTCAGGTTTAGGGTATAAAAAGTATTAATTTAACAAAAAATTTTTGTTAAATGTCTTATTATTTTAATTTTGTTTTATTTTTACTCATAATTGCTTCAAATAACAAAGACTATGTATGTTGAAATTGTATTTTCCGTATCTTTTGATTTCTATTATTTTGCCGTACGTTAATATTATTTTGCCGCAAGTAATTGAACTGCAAAAAATTAAGTCAAAAGTAGCGCATGTGGCAGAATGTTTTTGAACAAAAATGCTTAAGAATCAGAAATTCAGTTCTTAGCTAGTTTTGGATTCAATGTCAAACATAACTACATAAATGCCGCTATCAGTGATAAAAATATCAACCCAAGTTTTTCGGACCAATTTTTATTCAGCTCGTTTCAAACTTAAATGTTAGTTTCCCAAAACTCGATTTTCTGGATGTACGTCAAAATAATTGTGGGTCGAAGATATTTCTTTTAAAATTATAATGGTATGTTCATCTCATGAGCTAGCTAGATCTTGGCCCATGGAGCTTTCTGGACTATTCAGTCTGGCCCTTAGGCTTAAAAGTTTGGAGACCTATTTTCTAGTGGATTTTTCTTTTGTGTATTTTGTGCATTGATATCATGAATATTTTATGTAACTCATGTTATTGGTGACTGGACCAACTTTCATGAAAAAGATTCATATAGATCATGTAAAAATGCATTATTATTGTGTACTTTTTCGGTTTTGTGTTATATTTTACATCAAAACTAAGAGATGTATAAAATATGAACGTCATCTGCCGCCATAAACTCTCCCTCCAACCTACTGTACTATCATAAATAGTGCAAATACTATAAGAAGGTTAATATTTGAGGTATGCACGTTTGTTACATCTATAGTAGAATGTGTTTAAAAAATATGTAAATAAAATGTATTAATACGTGTCATCTCCCAACGAACACGCCCACGTCTCATACAACCCACAGAAATAAAAACTTCCTAAACCTATCTTGAAATACATTGATTTTAAAACAAATTATTCAAATGTAATTTTGTTTAGCTTATTCGTGCTTTATTATTTCAAGATATGTATATGTACATAAATATAGAACGATAAGGGTATTCTACAGTTAGGCTAGACTAGATTTTAGAATTTCCTCACTTGTTTCTCCTATTTTGGTCACAAAGAAAAAGACAACTTGAAAGCTAATTTATCTCATATAATAGATATAAAATTAAGAACATTTGAAACAACTACTGCACAGATGAAGTGAATGAAATTTAATTTTAAAATTCATTTGTTTAAGCCAAAAATCCTACGTTTTAAATTAAACTGATTCAATAATAACAACAATAACGAAATAAGCTTTGATTAATATAATTTATTGATATGTTGTTGCCATAAAAGGAAAATTTTTCATGTTGTGCCCTGCCTGATGATAAATTCTTGCTTGTGTACCACTTGAAGTAAATAGCATTAATTTTTCATAAATAAATTTTTTTTTTGTCTTAACCACAACCACTTGACATAACACTCAAGATACAATCCGACAACCCACAATTACAACTTACGCCACTCGATGGCTTGACAACAACAAAGCAAAAATAAGCAAAAAAATCGAAAAAGAAAACAAAAGATAATAAAATAAAGCAGATAAACATTTGGCAACACTTACATGCATTATAAACAGATGCACTGCCAAAAAAAAAAAATATTAAATCAAAGACAAAAACTATTTGTCGTTACATATGTAAATCTTTTGTGCCAAATATTCTGGCAAGAATCAAGCAGAAAACGCTTGAATCAATATTTTTTGACAAGTGTTTGTGTGTATTAATGGGACAACTAAACGTATACATATTCAACAAATTTTAACAAAAGAAAATTTTCAGCAGAACATCAATTATTTTAGAATATAAAATAAAATTTTTAATTTTCTTGTTAGCTAGTCCTGAAGAACTAGCTTTATTCGCTTTTTTTCTCAATGTTTTTCGCTAATAATGCTCTGTTTCCAATCATTTTTGTAATATACAAAAATATATATATTTTTTTTTTTTTATATTTTTATTTTGCTACAAAAAACAAGATGATAAAAATCATGACATATATAGCTATGTCTTATATGGCTCTTGTCATCATATTCGTCATAAGAAACAACAAAAGACGACTATAACTAAAAAGTCTCATTATAATGATTATCTCGCATTTACAGCATGTTAGTGTATTTTAACACGTTATGACCTATACTAAAACAAAGTAAGCATACTATATCTTTTATGACAGCCTCTCATTAAAACACAAATTATTATGTGACAAGGCATAAAGCATCTTGCATTAAGGACTGATGCATTGAAGAAGGGTTCTCTTAGCTGCGTAAGTAAGAGAAAAATTGTATGCAAATGATTAATATAAAAATTCTTACACTTAAATTTAATAAATATTTAATCATTTTCAACATAAATATTTATGTCTTATCTTCACTTAATTTTTACACATTCAATCTGTTAATTGGAAAGAACATATTAAAAGAATTGTTTCTTCTCTCATCATTTCATCACTCTTATTACAATGATTTCTGTCTCATTACAATTATTTCTTAAATATGTTCCGCTTAATGTCATAATTAACTTAAAATTCGTCGCAAGAATTATTATCTTTCATAAAATAAAATAATATGTCGTAACCAACACATTTAGTAAACCATTATTTGAAGTTGTTAAAATATAAGTGTGACCAAACATTTTACGTCCGCCTTTAGAAAAGAAAATTTTTAAAAAATAGAAAATAGAAAATTTAAAGAAAACAAACTTAATTTGTGGAAAATGGTTGGATATGTCCATTCAGTCAATGTTGTTTTTTAAATAAAAACGATACAATCTCCTATTTCATTTGTTAGAAATATGTTTTAAGAAAACATTTTGAGGTGGCCTTTTGTTTAGCAAATCTATATGTTTCAGTGCATTTTTCAGGAATTCTTACAGTAAACTTAATACTTATTAAGATATAAAATTTATAATATTTAAAAATTATATTATTTTATTTTCGAGAGTTTCACAATAAGCGTTAACCCTAGCATGGGCAACGGGTCCTAACTGGGACCATTTATTAATAATTTTACATTTATATCTGTAACATTTTTTGACGCATCGCATTGTGGTCTAGATGATTCTTCTTTTTACTTATTATTTCGTACGCTGAACCCAGATCTAATATTATTTAAAAAAAGCCAAAAAGAAAATGTTTACTTAAATAAACATACATATTTTTATAATAATAAATATACCAAAATCTTCTGATACATGACGTTTCAACCATAAAATGAAAAGTTAAAAGAATTATTTTAACTAGTATCGCCTGGGGTCGAAATTCGACCAATTTATTGATTGCCTATTTATAAATACTAGAATCGCCTGGGGTCGAAATTCGACCAATTTATTGATTGCCTATTAATAAATATATGCGAGATGATCAAAATAAGTTCGAGGCAATAACTTTTCATTGATTGGAGATATTAAGCTATTTTCTTCTGAAAAATTATTTATTTATTTAATTATTTCTTTCAAAAACAGAAAATCAACATTTTAAAAAAATTTAATTTTGTCAAAAAAATCATAGGGGGTAGCCTTGATTTTTTGATGGCACGGACAGTTTATTAATTTAGTGTCAAGACAAAAAAAATTCACCTAAAATTCGGTATAGACTTTGAAAGAAAATAAAAAATACAATTTTGAGTTTTTGGTTTTTTACAACAAAAATCATTTTTAACCCATATTTTAAGAATAAATCAAATTTTATGGTATTTTTTTAAAGGAATAATTTAAATATAAACAAACAAAAAATGGTATTATTTTCAAAAGTTTTTTTAAGTTAACTAATAAGACTTAAATACAAAAAAAAATAAATAAAATATATTCACAGATGGCGGAGATATTGGCTTCCCAATTTAGAACATTCAATTTGAGACAGTTTTTTTCTCGCTCTTGGCATTTGGTTGAAACACACGCTAAATAACTAACGACAATATTAAGAAAATTTATTAAAAATACTTTTGGTTAGAACTTTGCTGTAATTTTTAACACATTTGAAAGAAAATTTAACAAACTTTTAGAAAAAATGAAAAAAATTTAAAAACCGTTAAAATCCAACCAAGATATTTACATGGAAATTCAAATTTTTTAATTAAAAACACATTTTTTTACAAATTTTACAATTGACGAATGGATAAAACTACATTTTTTTAAGAAATTGTTTCTTTTAAAAAAATTCAAATTCGACCAACTCAAAAACTATCCCCCCACCTAAGTTTCATATTAATCAAAGAGCGGGTTTTTTCTCAAAAATCTAATTTCTCTCTTAGAAGGTTGGGAACCCCCTCTATCAGATATATTATTTATATATACATTCTGCACATTTGGGCAACATAACCTTTCGAATGATATAAGTTTCATTTATTTTGAGTTTTAATTAATACCAAAAAAGCTTACGACAAACTTTAATGTTCACGTATTAATATATAAGACGATATGTTAAATTTAAATATTAAGTAAAAAGAAAACACAAGAATTCAAAATATTGTGAAGAAAAAATTATAAAATTTAAAATTTTTCTCAAGAAGCTTCAACACTTTTTTCGAAAAAAAAAAATACTCTTCTAATACCTTTCTGAATTTTTAGGATAAAGATATTTTCAAAAAAAAACTTTTAAGTACTTTCTTTGTTGAATACTCTCAATTACGAATTTGTCAAAAACAATGCACTTTTTAAGTAAAAAATCACTAAAAACCGCAATCAGAAAACTGCAATTTTAATAAACACAGAGTTGCCACATTGTAAAACAAAATTGTGAGGAAATTTTTATTGCTATCTAAGTTCTCATACATTAACTATTGAAAAAACTCACTTATAAGCAAAAAACTATATGCTATATTTTTTGATTTAATTCGCGCTAGAATCATTATCTAGACTACAGTGCATCGGCCTGAAACTTCATGATTTCTTGCGGTGTTGCTCCATGTGCCATAAAAACCAAAAATTGTGTCGATAAATTTATATTTTTACTACCTCAACATCGAAAATTACTTACTGGGGTAACTAAGCCCAGACGGTTTTGTTGCGTGTGAATTTTCGCGTTACCAACAGCTCAGGAAACATCGTCAATATCATCCGGAGAAACTGAATCTTCTATCCGCTGCTGAAAAAATGAAAAGTAATGGAGAGATTGTGTATTTTGAAAAGCCGAAGGCAGATTGCGACGGATAATATATTATAATATATATTTTTACAACTGTGCATACACACATACACGCCAAACATACAAATAACTACCTTTGTGCTAATGAAAAATATGATATAAAATGCCAAATATACAGTTTTCGTTATATGGGCCTACTTATGCCTAGCAAATTATGCAACCGCCTCCCAAAGTGTTTGCCCATTTTAGGGTTAAAAGATTGTCCTACATTAGTTAAAATTTAGTTTGAATATTTCGAGAATATGCTCGAAACTATGTATAATATGCGTTGTATTACTTGATAAAACATTAATAATTTTAAAAAATAAAATTTATAAAAAACCAGCGTTTGATAAAAAACTAAAAGTGTCATGAAATAGATTTATTGTCTGTGAAATAAATATAAAAATTTTTTAATTACCGAAATTTGGCAAGAAAGCAAGTTCTAACAACACTTTTTCATATGGCTTAAAAAAATTTTAGTTTTAATGACTTTTTAAATATATAATAAAACAACTTTTAAACTAAAGAGATCACGAATAACATCTTATATTCATGAAAAACGGTCCACTTGAAAGCACCGTTTGACGTGAAAAATTATAAATTTAGAAATTATAAATATATAAAAATAAATAGTTTCTGAAGTAATTTAAATGGTTGATAAAAATATACATTTGCTATAGTTTAAAATAAGGAAACATGATAAACAAAAAATTAATTTTGTTTGGGCCTATTTAAATTAAGTTTAAACATTATATCAGTTTTTATTGCAATCACTTGTTTCAACAACTTGAATATAAGTAAATTCACTGTAATTTATTTTTTTTAAGGCACTTGAATATACTTGAACTGATGTTAAAATACATTTACTTATGTTATAATAATTTTTTGAACTATTAACTTTATTTCTTATATCATATAATGATAAGTTTCTCTTTCTTTTCTGTTAATATAGAAAATAATTTTCAAATCAAAAACATTTCTTCGTTTATTTTTCTGTATTTTTCTTAAATGTGGTAGTTTTTTGTCAAACATTTCTGCTGGCTCTTAGCATGTGTTCTTTTTTGACAAATCATCGTATTTATTTCAACAATCTTGTTTAAATTGAAAAATTAAATTTATTAATAAATATGCTTCTAAACCTACCAACAGCTAATTGGAAAATAAAACAATAATTTAGTTTTCTTAACACTAAAGCGGAACGTTTCTAAACAGTGATTTATTTTAGTTAACATAAAAAGCGCTACAGATTATTTGACAATTTTGTCTAAAGTCGGTCTAGGCCGACTATGAAATACCCTAAACCTCCTTTCCCAAAAAAATAATAATAATATTATTGAAAATGGGCGTGTCCGTGGGCGGATGAAGCCTATATTTTATATGCATTGAAATGTTGAAGAAAAATTTTCACATACCAAGTTTTATTCCTGTAGCTCAGAGTTAATGCCTTTATTATGTTTTTGCTATGGGAGATGGGCGTGTTCATGGACGGACTACTCCCAATATTTTAACACACCTAAGCTTTGGTATAAAATACATACATACCAAATTTGATCTCTCTATGACAAACATAATCATATTTATTCAGTTTTAAACTTTTTGGGTTGAGTGGGAGGTAGGCGTGTCCGTAGGCGGATGACGCCCATTTTTCAAAACCATCTTTGTTTTGTCATAAAAAACACACGTGCCAAATTTTATCTCTGTTGGTTAAATATAGGCTTAATTATTGCGTTTTCAATTTTTGGGTTGTATGGGAGGTGGGCGTGTCCGTGAGCGAATAACGTCCATTTTTCAAAGACGTCTTTGTGTTAATATAAAACACATACATACCAAATTTTATTGTTGTAGGCTAGTTACGAGCTGAGTTATGCAGTTTTCAATATTCCCGTTGTATGGGAGGTAGGCGTGTCCGTGGGCGGATGATGTTCATTTTTCAAAACCATATTTATTTTAATATAAAAAACATATGTGCCAAATTATAGCTCTGTGGGTTAAACAAAGGCTAATTTATTGCGTTTTCAATTTTTGGGTTGTATGGGAGGTGGGCGTGTCCGTTAGCGGATACCGTCAATTTTTCAAAGACGTCTTTGTGTTAATATAAAACACATACATACCAAATTTTATTGTTGTAGGCTTTTTATGAGCTGAGCTATGCAGTTTTAAATTTTTGCGTTGTATGGGAGGTAGGCGTGTCCGTGGGCGGATTCCAAAAATATTCAATAGTGCAGATCCTTGGGTCCATGTGACTATGTGTACCAAGTTTCATTCAATTATCTCAACTTCTTCTTATCCTGTGTATACGGACAACACACAGACGGACAGACGGACGGACGGACGGACGGACATGGATAGCTCGACTCACGTGGTGACGCTGATCAAAAATATATATACTTTTCTATACCGGACTCGCTTCGTTCTATGCGTTACAAACGTTTGCACAAAGTTAATATACCCTGACCTTTCAGGTTTAGGGTATAAAAATGACTTAATTTTTTTTTTAATCTCACGTTTTAATTTGAGTTATCTCAAAGTTGTATTGATTTTTAACTAAGTATCCGTTATTTTAGATTGAATAAAAAAATTTATTAAAATTTTATATAACCAGACTTTTTATATGTTTCCGAATAAACGCCAAAACTCAAAAACTACACATTTATGTAGGTGCATGCAAAGTTTTTAAATTATTCTTTAACTTAAAGATAAATAAATACTCGAATATTATAATCTCTTCAAAATTTTGCAATTATTTTTTCACAACAAAAGTTTATTTTTGGAACTGCTAATACGTATCGTTTAGAATAGCATATTATATTTTAGTATATAATTTAAAAGAAATAGATTCTAGTTGAAATTTGTAGTTCTGCAGCAGACAGAGTTCCACCCACCAACGCAGCCAAAACGATATTAAAATGCCTTGACTTTGAAAAAGTTTTGTGTTGCAGAAAATAAAAAAAACTTAAAAAATATCTAAAAAGCATCTTTCAGTTGAATATTTAGTTGACATTGAGCGATACAAAATCTTTAGAGATCGGTGACAAAATTAATTGTTGTTTACATTTTGTGAGATCACAATATGAATTCCATGTTGTTGGGAAGTGATAAGATTTTCACTTCACTTTGAGAACATTTTGCTTTAGTTTAGAAGATGGTAGTATTTGGAAGTTATATAAGTCAATGAATTACTGCCGTCTGCTGATGAGTACATTGCTTTCCATAAGCAATTTTTTTGTTGCAACTGGTTTCTTTTTTTCAAAAAACATTTAGCCAAAAACTGATTTAGGCTATACTGAATTAACTTAAACACCATTAAATAAGGTATCAGAAAAGATAACAATTTATTACTTGGTACTTCATTCCAATAATCACTTGCCATAATAAGACTATGTCCCACAGTGTTTCGTCCTGAACAAGCTAGCTAGACAAAAGTTATTTTAGCAAATTCTAAAAAGAGGTATGCAATTTTGTCAACAAATGACCCGAGAAAGACCCCTTACTTTTAAACAATTAAACACAAAAGTAGAAACTTGTTTGTTACCTGCTGATTGCATTTGACTGTGGTGTACGTGTTAATTGAAGTGATAGTTTTTTACCAAAACGCATATTTTATAAAAAAAAAAATGAAAATGGAATATACATTTGAAGGTCAGAATTTTCGGTAAAAATTTTAGTATAATTTCAAAAATGTGTTGTTTTTGTACTTTCAGTAAATTTTACATGATAAAAAACAATGCTTTTGATATTTGGTGGATCACAACTTTCGTATACCTCTTGTATTAGGGCCAAATTTTTGTATTGTGTTAGCTACACTGAGAAAATAAAAAAAAAAATAAAACACACATTTTAAAAATGGTTAGTAAAATGTTTATTTTAAAAACATTCTACGTCATTCCAAAGAGAAAATCCTTCCTTTAAAATACAAAAGTAAAATGAAACGTTTTAAAAACCAAAAGGAATGTTTTACTATAATATAGTAAGCTATAATGAATATTTTTAAAAAATTCTACTCCATACATAAATGAAAACGCATATTTTAAAAAACAAAAGTAAAACGAAACGTTTTAGAAACAAAAATGAACGTTTTATAATGTTTTATAATGTAGGCTAAATTTAATATTTTTAAAAACATTTTACGCCATACAAAAATAAAAACTCACATTTTAAAATACAAAAGTAAAACGAAACGTTTTTAAAGCGACAATGAACGTTTTAACAAGAAGTTTATAAAAAATGCATGTTTTTGTCAAGATTTTTTGACAAAAGCTCAGTGGAAGTGTGCTAGACTGGCGTGTAGAGGACGTCGGTTCGCATCCTGACTGTGTATGTATCAAAAGCATTAATCTAATGATTTAAATTTTAATGTTAATTGTTTCATTAACTCGTAAGTCAGAAAAAAAACCCTCGAAATAAGTTCACACTTACAATCTTAAAAACAATTTAGCAAATTTTATCCAAAATAAATGTGTTTTAAATTAAAACAAATTCTTGCAAGTTTTGTCATAGTTTGAACTCTGGCGGTTGAGTATCACACTCGACCGATAGCAAGCTCGGCTAAACTTGAACTTTTTAAAAGGTGTTTAAATTTCATATAGTACACTGAGGGAAAATGTGTTAAAATTAAATGAAATTGTGTTCATATCTAACGGATTTTGTTTTTGAAATAGAGCTTGAAACAAATTCATTAAAATTAAACACAACGGCAAATCCAGAAAAAGTAAACCTTAACCTTGAAAAATAAAAATGCTTTAAGTTCAATAAAAATACATGGAACGTTAAGGATATTGTAGTATGTGTTTTCCTGCGGTAAAAGCATTTTGAAAAAAAACATAGTGTATCCTCAAATTTTAACTGATTTTATTGAATACTCTATTTTATATCTGTAGCAAGTGAACAATTTTTTAGGTTTTCTATTTTTTGTAATTTTGTATTTCGCTATTTAAATATCAAAGCATCGTTATATAATATTCACAATTGAAACATTTTCAATTGAAAGTGAATATTTAAATTTTTAAAGAAACTTATTTTCAATCGAAAAATACAATTTAAAAAAGTGATTCAAGAGTGAAACGTGAGTGACAATTTTTATTGATAAGTTAGATAATCTTGGAAAATAATTGGCTGGCACAATTTATGTCTCGGATGTACTTTTAACATAAGATTAGTGAATTTTGAATTTTTTTAAATCAAGCAGTCGCAATTATTTTTCATTAAAAAAACATTTGAAGAATTGAAACGTGAGTGACATTAAATTTTTTGTTTTTTTTATTTTTGTATTAGAAATTAAAGAAGATGACGATAACATTACTAAAAAATTAAAGCCGACCCTAAAAGAATGTATGAAAAACAGATAGAGAAAAATTATAGTTAAATCCGGATTCATATAAAAAAACAAATTTAGCAAAGATTAAAAAGATGTTATTTAATCATTATTTTAAGTCGTTGGCCTCGACGGAATTGCTAATAGGCCAGTCATATAGTCATATTTGGTGCGGTCTTTGGCTTTTAATGAGCGTAAGGATCAACTTATTAAGCTTAGTGGCAGTGGCGTACCGAGAGGCTAAGCCGCCCGGTGCGGATTCCAAATTTGCCGCCCTCTCATATGCAATACAAAAAAAAAACATCTTTGATATTAATATAGGGTTTTGTATGCATAGTTTTAACTTTAGAATGTGGTCTTTCATTGTTCTCAATTATATAAAAAAAAAATTCTAATATACATATTAGTGTCCGACCGAACGTGAATTTTAGCCGAAGCCGAAGCCGAAGCCGATTCTTCGGCAAAATGGAAATAATCGGCCGAAGGCCGAAGCCGAAGCCGAAGAAGAAACAAATGTTTTCAAGTAAAAAACTATATTTCTTATTATTTAAGTTAAGTTTAAGTTATTTAAGAAGTTATTCTTTGCTTTTGTTAAGGGCCGATGTTGAATGTGAACCACACCTAAACGTCAAGTTTTTTCTGCATTTCATTTGGCATTTCTCCATTTCAGACTAACTCAATTTGATCCATGGAAAGATACATAATCGAGCCACGCGTTAAAGTTATTCAAAAAATGGCAACAGTGGATGATCATTTTCGAAGAAAATCATCTTCAGTGATGAGGCACAGTTTCACCTCAGTGGATTCGTCAATAAGCAGAATTGCCGCATTTGGGCGAATGATAATCCAAGAGTGATTGTCGAAAAACCATTGCACCCATAAAGGGTGACTGTTTAGTTCGGTTTATGGGCTGGCGGCATCATCGGGCCGTATTTATTCCAAAATGAGGCCGGTCAGGCAGTTACTGTGAATGTTGTTCGCTATCGTGAGATGGTAACGAACTTTTTAAGGCCCGAATTAGTGGATATAAATGTGGACAATATGTGGTTTCAACAGGATGGTACCACTTGCCACACCGCTAACGAAACAATGACTCTTTTGCGCGACAAATTCAATGGCCGTGTTATCTCACGTGGTGGAGATGTCAATTGGCCACCAAGATCATGTGATTTGACACTGTTGGACTTCTTTCTTTGAGGTTATTTGAAAGAAAAGGAGTACGTCGATGAGCCAGCAACAATTCAAGAGCTAAAGGATGAGATAATTCGGCACATTAGCGGCATAGAACCTCAATTATGCCTCAGCGTCATCGAAAATTTGTACCATCGGATGGAGGTGTCCCGCCGAGGTCACGGCAGCCATTTGGCCGATATTTTGTTTAATACATAATTGAACCATACCAATATTATCATAATAAAAAGAAATGACAGTAATTTTCTGAATAATTTGTGTTTTGTCAAAATCAGCATCGGCCCTTAAAATTTAACCACCTTTAATATTCATTTCAGTACAAAAAACTTACTGAAATCATTAAGGGTACGTAACACATTCAAACATTTTTTTATTTTAATGTTTTAAAATGCGTATAAGTTGAATAGAAAATAAGATATCGTTTTGAAAAATTAAAAATATATTTTTTTTTTTTAAAAAACAACTCAAAAAAAATTTTTTTTTATTATTTTAATCAGATGTATTGCTACAGGAATTTGTTTAAAGAATCATTTACTTAAATTGAAATTTAAATATTTTGTTTTACACTTGTTGATGCACGGCATGAGTTTTTGGCCAATATTGTCCAAAAAAACTTGTCAATTTTTGAAAAAACGCCGCCATTTTGTTATTTTTTGACCAAACTTGTTTCTTCTAGTTCATTCCATGGCGGTTTTGATGCTGATAAAAACCCCGTTCTTTGTTTTTTCCGATGTTCCAATGAGTTGTAATCATGCCCGTTATGGTTTTTTTGATGCTTTTTTAAAATAATTCCAGTAGCCATATTTGTAGATAAAAAAATCAAAAAATTAAATCAAATTTTTTTTGTGTGATTTTTTTACTACAAAATATATATATAATTTTTCAAAATGATATCTTGTTTTTTATTCAACTTAAAGGCATTTTAAAACATTAAAATAAACTTCTTTGAATGTCCCCTTGAATTCGAGTTAAACGTAAGAGTTTTTCTGCAAAATTCGGATATTTCTGTAATCGAATTATTGACGTCAGGATAAAGTAGAAGAAAATTGAATATATTTTCGATCCAGTCGAGAAAAGCTACAGAAATGTAATACTAACTGAAATCTGGCAGAAAATTTCTAGCGTTTATATTTCAGTCCATAACAAAAGCAAAAACGTAGCAGTCGGACTCGCTGCATTTATCATTTGAATAAAATTTTCAAGGAATGAACACCAACTCATGAGAGAACAGAAAAGGAGAGAAACACAAAGTGAACAATGAAAATGTTTCAAATGTTTACTGAATAATTCAAAAAAATTCAAAAAACTTATAAAAAAATTGTTGAGCAAAGCAATAATATTCGGCAAAAATAATCGGCTATTTCGGCCGAAGCAGAAGCCGAAGCCGAAGATCAAAATAAAGGCCGATTATGCCGATTACCGAAGCCGAAGCCGAATAATCGGTCGGACACTAATACATATCATCAACCTATTTCTAATACGACGCAAGTTTGGAAAAAATGGAGCAAAACGCGCGCATGAGTCTATTTTTGCTCTCATTTCTCCCGTGGTATAACAAAACCAAGTAACTGCTAGCTACTTGGTTTTGTTGTTCTATCAAGTGTTAAAACCTAGAGCAAAAGGTCTACGAGAAACTTCAATCCATTTTTGCCTATCTCATTTCTAAACACTAATATTAAAAAAAAATAAAACAAGTAACTTGAAATGCCTTGATTAGATTAAAATGGGTTACAACAAAACCAAGTTACTTCAGTACTTTTCACTTTACTTAAACGAAGTTAAATTTTATGCGAAAAAATTCACTTCAAAATACCGCAATCGAAAAATTATTTCCAAAATTTATTGAACATTTTTTCTTAGTCACATCTTCTTCTTCGAAAAAATTTCGATTTAATTGAAAATTTGTAAGTTATTATCTATCAAAAATTATATGATAAGTTCCTTGAATGTTTTTTTTGGAAATTATTACAAAAATATTAGTATACTCTCCAGTGATTTTTGCGATAATAACGGAGAAAGTAAAATTGATTTTAGTCCTGCAGCGTCGTACTATGATCCTGATTTTGATCCACAAAATGAAAAAAAGTGACGAAGAAGAGCTCATGGACAATCATTTCATGGATACTCGATCTGAAGATTCTCAAACAATCTTTTCCAATCGTACTACAAAGGATTCTCAAACATTCGTTTTCAATCGTGCTACAAAGAAAAGATTATTGCATCCAGCATACAGCAATTGCCGAAAAAAATGATATGCAAAATTTTCAGAAGAACTCGAAAAGGATTATTGTAATATTTTATAAAACTTCCATCGAAACCGATGCAAAACTTTTTGAATGCACATTAGTTCATCAAAAAGATCTTCTGAAATTTTCAAATATATAAAATTAAAGGAAATCGTGAAAAACCCATCTAAAAAGAACGATATTATAGATAAATTAATTCCTTTAATACATGATAACACAAAAATTAATTTTTGGGAAGATTTTAAGGAATGTGCAGATTCTAAGGATCTTTCTATTGGTTTTACAAGCCATGACTAAATACCAACATTCATGAATTTATTTATATGTTCTATTAATTTTGTTAAAAATAGTATCAAAATATTTTTTATTGAGTTTTAGGAATAGATTTATGTATAATTTACTTAATAAGATACTTGTGAATTTGTTTTTCAATTTTCCCTAAATAACTTGCAAATTAAAATTGTAACAAATGTTCAACTTATTTTCTAAACAATTATGTTTTAATTGATATTATACAACAAAACCAAGCAACTTTAAAGTTACTTGATTTTGAAAAAACAGCAAACAATAAAGTGTTCTAAGAAACATATAAATGTTTTATTTGCTTTCAAGTAACTTCATAGTTGCCTGGTTTTGTGAAAACACAAAAATCTTGTTTATATGAAATGAAAAAATATATTACAAAAATTTTCTCAGTATCTTAAGTTCGACTGAATTGTGAAAAAACTGCAATGCAAAATAATTTGGCTAGCACAAGTTTCAAAAATTTCGACTCTTAACTCTTCAATAATTTGAAAAAACTGTTAAAAATCTTATATACGGAAAGATTATATCCTATAACACAATACCTCAATTTTTCACAATTCTCAAAAAACAAGTTACTTAGCTTTGTTATATCACGCGAGATTTCTATATTTACTAATATATACAGTGGCTCACAGCTTATTTCGTGTAGACGAAACTTCTAACTTCGATATGCTTTAACTTAGTAACTAGTGCTCGTAATGAAAAAATTTAAACGACATTTGTATGCTAGTAATAATATATTAATAAAAAAACTTTCATTTCTTTATATAAAAGCCTACTAAAAGGATAATAAACAAAAAACTGAAAATGAAGCAAAATTCAACGTCACAACTTATTTCGTGCACTGCACTGAATCTTAAGAAAATGTTATATGTAAGTATTTTTTAATATTTTGTTTAATTCCACCACTTTGTTTAATTACATTTTTAAGCATCTTCTTCATCTTTTTTGTAATCTCTGGGGGTATTTGTGGCCATTCCTCCATTAAGGCATTTTTAAATCATTTTTATTGGAAATATTCCGCTTGCGAATGCCACTGTCCAAAATTGCTCATAAATTTTCTTTTACATTTAAGTCGGCTGACTGTGCCGACGGATTCATAAGATGCGAGGAATTCCAAATCAACCATGACTGGACGATTCCTGATTTATGTTTTGGGTCGTTGTCCTGGTAGAACCGAAATGACTCTCTTACGCCCAAGGTGTCGGCACTTTGAAGCAAATTTTCTTTTAAAATATCAGGGTACACAGAGGGAAAAACCTATGGACTCAATACATAAATTGATGTACTCATCGCATAGTTTTCTGCACACAAAAATTTTACATTTTTCATGTATTGAGTACATGTTGAAATCTATATTGACTACATAATGCTTTTAAGCGGTAATGTAGTCAATAAAGAATTTTATGTACTGAACGCATAAATTTGTGTCGTGATTTCATGGATGTATGTGGTGAGTACATGCACACTGTAATCATCGCAAACTGATACAAATAATTTTATGTAATGAGTAAAGTTCTTATGTATCTATTACATAGATTATTGACTCATTACATAAAGTCAAGTAGAACATTTGCGATGAGTACAGAATGTTAGAACAATTTTCATGTACTCAGTACATAAATAATTTACTCATTACATATTTGGAGTACATAATTTTATGCAATGAGTACATACGTTATTTACTCATTACATATTTTTAGTGCATACTTTTATATAATGAGTACATACATAATTTACTCATTACATAATTTTATGCAATTTAAATTTATATGTATTCATTATATATTTTTTGTTCATAATTTCATGTATTGAATATATACACAATTCATGTCTTTCTCTCACTAAATAACTTAATAAAGAAATGACTAGATTTCACTTAATAATTGGCAATTACTTATAGAAACCCAGCCATTTATTTCTTATCCAATCATCGCTTTTTGCTAGAGTTCTAAAATTAGAGTACTAAAGTTGAATGAGTAGGATAAACTCATTCCCGCTCTGATTTTCTAGAGGCTTTAGAGGAGTTGCTTATTAGAAAATCAAGAAATAAATGACATACAACAGCAAAATCGTGCGCCGATGTGCAACAGATACGTGTACTGAGTCCATATGTTATGTACTGAATAAATGTCTCACTTCAATCGTATAAGGGGGACGTGTACTGAGTCTATATTTTATGTATTGAGTAAAGTTTTTGTAAAAAATTACATAACACTTTGATTGAGTACACGTTGCTTGTATCTATTGAAGTCTGCTATGTATTCAACGCATAACATGATGTATTGAATACATGTTTTATTCATTTTAAAAAGTGAATAAATTGATATGTAGTCGGTACACGCTCCCTTTACTCAGTTAATACTGCTCTTGTTGCGTTCTCATACAAGTTGCAGTGCATAGATTTTACATAGCTGTCTCTGTACTGATTGAACTTAGATTCCCTCGAGAAAATTAATGTCCATTCCAGAATGTCCTAGGATATAAAACGTGTTGTTAAGCGAAGTTCAGTAGACATAGCTGATTTTTATACCCTAAACCTGAAAGGTCAGGGTATATTAACTTTGTGCAAACGTTTGTAACGCATAGAACGAAGCGAGTCCGGTATAGAAAAGTATATATATTCTTGATCAGCGTCACCACGTGAGTCGAGCTATCCATGTCCGTCCGTCCGTCCGTCCGTCCGTCCGTCCGTCCGTCCGTCCGTCCGTCCGTCCGTCTGTCCGTCTGTGTGTTGTCCGTATACACAGTATAAGAAGAAGGAGTCGAGATAATTGGATGAAACTTGGTACACATGGTGACAAGCACCCAAGGATCTGCACTATTGAATATTTTTGGAATCCGCCCACGGACACGCCTACCTTCCATACAACGCAAAAATTGAAAACTGCATAACTCAGCTCGTAATTAACCTACAACAATAAAATTTAGTATATATGTGTTTTGTGTCAACACAAAGATGTCATCGAAAAATGGGTGTCGTTCGCTCAAGGACACGCCCACCTCCCATACAATCCAAAAATTGAAAACGCAATAAATAAGCTTGTGTTTAACCTAAAGAGCTAAAATTTGGCACATATGTTTTTTATGACAAGACAAAGATGGTTTTGAAAAATGGACATTATCCGCCCACGGACACGCCTACCTCCCATACAACGCGATAATTGAAAACTGCATAACTCAGCTCATAGTTAACCTACAACAACAAAATTTGATATGTATGTGTTTGATACCAACACAAATATGTCTTCGGAAAATGGACGTCATCCGATCACGGACACGCCCACCTCCCATACAACCCAAAAATTGAAAATGCAATAAATAAGCCTGTGTTTAACCTAAAGAGCTAAAATTTGGCACATATGTTTTTTATGACAAGACAAAGATGGTTTTGGAAAACGGACGTCATCCGCCTATGGACACGCCTACCTCCCATACAACCCAAAAATTGAAAACGCAATAAATAAGCCTGTGTTTAACCTACAGAGCTAAAATTTGGCACATATGTTTATTATGACAAGACAAAGACGTTTTTGAAAAATGGACGTCATCCGCCTACGGACACGCCTACCTTCCATACAACCCAAAAAGTTTAAAACTTAATAAATAAGGTTTTGTTTGTCATAGAGAAATTAAATTTGGTGTGTATGTATTTTATACCAAAACTAAGGTGTGTTCAAAAATTGGGAGTAGTCCGTCCATGAACACCGCCACCTCCCATAATGAAAGCATAATAAAGGCATTAACTGTGAGCTACAGGAATAAAACTTGGTATGTGTACATTTTTCTTCAACATTTAAATGCATATAAAATATAGGCTTCATGCGCCCACGGACACGCCCATTTACAATAAAAATTTTTTTGTTTTTGAAAAGTGGGTTTAGGGTATTTCATAGTCGGCCTAGACCGACTTTAGACTTTCTTTACTTGTTTTTTATTAATATAAGGTTTCTTGCGTGCTACTCGACCATTAAACTCGTTTTCCCGCAGCAGACGACGAATTGTTTCGGCACAGCATTTCTTGCCCAACTCCTTCACAACCTCCTCAAGCCAATTAAGGAGCCGAAAGCCTCGGATTTTCTTTGATTTTTCGTAGAAAAGTCATTCGTCCGCTTCTGTAAATATTTTATTTGGAGCATTTTTGCTCTTATAAGCAATATGATTTTCGTGCAAAAGCGCTGGATGATGTACTACACTGTAGAGAGTCTCAAATTTAGCTATTTGCCGTTGGCTTTTTTCTTTTTTAAAGTGAATTAAAACTAATTCGCGCAGTTCTTTTGTTGTGCGATGGCCCATTTTTAAAACAAACTAATTTGTGCACTTACTGTTTTAAATTCACACTAAAAATAACTGCTAACTGCGATCAGAAGAATCACGATATAGTAAAGAAAAAAAACAGCGAAAGAAAACAATAAACTAACGGCATCACGTTCAAGAGCTTACATTTAAAAACAGTGTACACGAAATAAGCTGTGGCGTTGAATTTTGCGCTATTTTCAGTTTTTGTTAATTATCTTTTTAGTAGACTTTTATATACAGAAATGAAAATTTCTATAAAAATATATAATTACTAGGATACAAATGTCGTTTAAATTTTTTCATTACCAGTACTAGTTACCAAGTTATAGCATTTCAAAATTGAACACATCGTCTGCACGAAATAAGCTGTGAGCCACTGTAAATCTGATATATTGACACCTGAACAAGTATTTTTTAAGGAGTAACGTGGCTGATAAAATTTTGTCATTGCATACACTCTACACTTATACCCTACAGTTGAAAATAAAATTTATTTATGATACAGGTTTTTAACTTCAAATTCAACCTTTTCCATTTCAAATTAAACCTTTTCCAAATCAAATTAAACTTTTCCATTTCAAAAAAAACTTTTTCCATTTCAAATAAAACTTTTTCCATTTCAAATTAAACTTTTTCCATTTCAAAAAAACTTTTTCCATTTCAAATTAAACTTTTTCCATTTCAAATTAAACCTCAGACAAGAAAAATTTATTAAGATACATATTATATAAGATATAATCCCATCGAAGAAGTTTTTTCAAAAGTCAAGTTATTTGCGAGAAATATTCTAGCTGATCCTGTTGCACGTGCTGATTTAAGGAACATTATCAAGGAATCTGTAACGACTGTTACCTCCACAGATTGTTATATACCTTCAGCTGCTGCAGGGGTACTCTTGTAAATATTTACTTAAATAATTTATATATTTACTTAAAATGTTGTACTTATCTTTAATTTTGTTTTTTAATGATACTTCTTGTAAAAATTTTAAAAATTAAAACAAACCTTTAAAAAAAAATCATCTTCAAATTTCATTTATTATTCTATCATTTCTTTGGAGATTTTATGAAAACCATGTCAGTATTGAAGATACATATGTGTGGTGAAGTGAATGGAAAAGTTCTAAAAAGTGTTAGTGATAAACATCGGTTGGATTTTGGATTACAGTGTTTTTTGGTTTTTAACAAATGTAATTTTGGTTTACCGTTTCTATTGAAAATGTGGTGTAAGCTAGTGATATTAGTTTTAATATATTTTATTCAAACAGCGATTTACACAATAAATATGTAAAACTTTTCGATTACATGTTAATAATTCAATAAAAATCTAAAATAAATCTTTTTATTGGCTGAAGTTTAATTTGAAATGGAAAAAGTTTAATTTGAAATAGAAAAAGTTTTTTTTGAAATGGAAAAAGTTTAATTTGAAATGGAAAAAGTTTTATTTGAAATGGAAAAAGTTTTTTTTGAAATGGAAAAGTTTAATTTGATTTGGAAAAGGTTTAATTTGAAATGGAAAAGGTTGAATTTGAAGTTAAAAACCTGTATATAAAGTGGTGAACAAAACATATAAAATTAAATGCGCCTTGATTTTTTTAAAAAAATTCCATTAGCAGTATATGTGATTAAAACAACAAAAAATTTTTTTTGCGTAATATTTTTCCGAAAAATATATTTGTAATTTTTCAAAATTATATCTAATTTCTATTGAACTTATACACATTTTTAAACATTAAAATAAACAAAATTTTGAAGGTCCCCTTAAACGTTAATAATCGCTAGTATTCCAAATGTTAACTTACGTCATATTAGAATTAGGCCAACGATAAAAAAGTTTATTCCTTAATGACACCGAAAAAGAAATTTATACAAATACAATTTTTTTTATTTAATATTTTATTAAATTATTATTTTTCTTGTTTTTTTTATTAGCAAAATCGTTAATTACATTTAAGGTGCTCACAGTTCTGTATTATCTGCTCTGTTAACTTTGCCGTCTATTAACTTTAGAACATTTTAGCACGAGTTAACGTTGATTGTTTTTGTTTTACGTACAAACTTGAGATACCACTTGTTGCTAAAGTTATCTCATAATTCTTCCTTTCCGTTCATTCGAGGCATGTTTATGAACAAATTTCAAATTTTTGAAAACTATTTTTGCAATTTAGCTCCAAAACACAAAAAAAGGTGCTCACAGTTCGATCTAAATATCTTTCTAAAGTTGTCAGGTGTTAACTTTAGAAGCAAACTGTGAATTCCCTAATTGTCAAAGTCTATTTCATTACTTTACTTGTATTCTATAGATAATATGGCAAGATTTTGTAGGCGAGAAGTACTCATTGTAGTTCTAATGTAGGTTTTTATGAATAAAAGCTTAGAATAAAGCTTAAAAGTATAACAATGTTTGGAACTGCGTTTTCTAGACTTAATTTAAAAATAAATTTTAAAAGTTCAAGTGGACCTTTCATACAAGAATCAGTTTCTTTGTGAGCTATAGAAACAATATGCTGAAGTATTTTTCTCTCAACGAGAAACTCTTCATTGTCAATTTCTTCGTGACAGAATTCATTAAGTTTACATTCCAACTTATCATTCAGGAGAATCAAAGGAGTAAGAATTGCGAATTTTTCAGCAAGAGCATGAAGCTGCTGAAACCTTGTGGTCATTTCTCAAAATCAATTCTTGAAAATTAATAATTAAATTATTAAATTAGAAAATGACCTAAATCAGTTTAGACCACGCCTAACTCCTCTCCAAAGTGATTTTATTAAAACAGTGAAATCCCTTAAAAAATCAAAAAACATTATAAAAGATACGACTTAAAATTATACGCATAAGTCTTATTTCTTAATATGCACTCTGAACTTACAATTCGCCATAATCAAACGAAAATTCCGCCTTTCTCCCACACTCAACACATCAAAGCACAAAACAGCTATTTTACCAAATATACCTAAGTTGAAAAACGTTATTCTGTTAAACCACTTTTCTACTGGGCATTTCCACTGACAAGTTAAAGCACTTAAAAACTCAAAAAACTTTGAGTTACTCGAAAACACCAGTTATTCAATGCTTGTTTCAAGTCGCAGCCGAGTTATTCGAAAATTCAACTACTCGCACATGCCTAAATATTATGTCTTTTTTTATTTCTTTGGCAACTAATTTTGAGACTCGAAAAACGATTTTACATTTTGGTTGTGCTCAATACGAAGCACATAAATATAGTTACATTTACTGTGGTGGCCAAATTTATTCATTAAGTTTAGTTCTTTCTTTTGTTTGTACACCTTAAAATGATAATGTACACATATTTATTTTGTAAAAGGCTTTATTTAGCTTCAGTGCCGCCCCTAAACTAGTGCCGCCCGGGGCGGACCGCCCCCCCCGCCCCCCCCACGGTACGCGGCTGCTTAGTGGTATACATACAGATTCCAATGCAGAACCGGAATAAATTTTGTTAAAGTGATATATTTCTGAAATAGTTTTTTGTTGTTTTTATGTTATGAATTATTTTTTGAACTATATTATGCATTACATAATTATTTACATACAAGTTTTTTTTGCATAAAAATGTCCTTAATATTAAAAAAAAACATTTTTTTTATAAAATATGCTTAATAAAGTTCACCAGATTAACCACGATGCAAACCAAGAACAATTAAAATTTATTTGAAACGTGAGTGACATCGACGTGAAACGTGAGTGACAAAATCAGTATATGAAAAAATCTTAAAATTCAGAGAGAAAATTTACTTTTTTCCTGCAGTTAAAGTTTCTACTCAATTTCGTTACGGAAAATTACTTTATTCCTTATAGTAACTCAAACAATTCGCAGATTTTAAGCAATTTGTTAGAAGAACTCGAAAAATGAAAATCGTACGAAAACGTGAGAGACACACCATTTAAAGAGAGTTTTTTCGAAATGTGTAACTATATATAAAACTTTTTGCATGAACTTATAATAGTAAGCTTAAGACTTATTGTACCCATATAATTTTATATAAAAAGCTTTTATATTTGATGGAGAAAAACTTATGTTCACTGCTATGACTGAAACGTGAGTGACACTGGATTTGCCGACAACTGTTTTTAAAGTTAAATTCAATACAAAAGTTTTTGTTTTTAAAACAATGTTTTTGTTATAAAAAAAAAAAATTAAAAACAAAAATTTTAAAATTCAAAACACATGTTTAAAGGATATTTTTTTCGATGCCATTTTTTTAACTTTTCCGAGTTTTTAGCACCAGATTCACAACCAGCTAAAAGCTACCAGCTATTCGATGAAGTTTGCATTTGAAATATTTTAATATTTATAATATTTAATTAATTAGTTTTTAATTTATCATATGTTCGATATATGTCAAACAATTAAAAAAATTAAAAAAATGTTTTTTCAAAGAAATAAAAGAAAAATAAAAAAAAAGAAAGGAGTTTACAACAAAAAACAAAAAACAAATTGGCCATTTCAGCCCTTGAAAGGACTTTGACCGAGCTTTTTATGATCAATTGTGTTGAGTGTGTTATTAAATGTTTGCACACAATTGACCGAGAACTGGACCTACATGCTTTATGCCGACTCCAAACGGCTAAAGTTTATGTTCTCAAGAAGCTTTACATGGCATTGTTTACTCTCTGAGGTTTGCCATTGTCTGCAGAGAGGTGGAGACCGATCAGAAAAATTTTGTATTAAAACCAATTTTTCGCCGCGGCTGGGGAAAGGAGTTTACAGGTAGGTGAAAATTAAACACACTTGTTTTAAATTATGTTTTGTATAAACGCAAAGGCGTTAAATTTCTATTTTAATATTTTTTGTTTAATTTTAAAGTATGTTTTTTTTTTCTCAGTGTACGTGTAGGCAATTGAGGCAATTAAAAGCTCGTTTGAAAATTTTTAATTTAGAAAATCAAACGAACGTTTTAGCAGCTCATTATAAAATTTTTATTGCAGAAAATAAAAAAAAACGTTTTTGAAGCTCTCTTTAAAATGTGCGTTTTTAAAATAAAAATAAACGTTAGAGGCGAAAAATCTGGGTCAAACGCTTTCAAAAGTAGCACGTTTCTGCTAGTTTTGAAAATGTAGTTTTCTCAGTGCATGTTTGTCTGTTACACAATATAAATTTTTCTTTATGGAGTTGAGTATCTTCTACTAAAAGTTGAGTTTTTTGAAGAACGGATTAAGCAGCGAAATATAGAAAGTTTTTTTACAATAAAAAAATATACCATCTATGTGATATCTCAGATAAATTTTTAAGAGAAATAAAAATTCAATCAGCAGTAAAAATACAAAAAATTTACAAAATTGAGTTAAAATAATGAAATCCTTAAAATTGATATGCAAATAAACTTTATATGATTAAATATATGATGAAACAATAGCCGCATTTTTTTCGGTCTGAGATCTGATTAGATTTAACTTTTATGAAAAAAACGTTTTGGATAATTTTTTGCTTTATGCTTTTAATCAATAGATGGCACTTTAATTTTATTTGACAACTATTTTCGAATTATTTTTCTTTTCAATATTTAAGGAATAAATTTGAATACTGAATTTTTTCAGCCTGTCAAATGTAAAATGCCCAGTCAAATGCATTAGGAGCATAAGGAACTCAATGAATGCAAAATATTATAATTTTGAAAAGGTTTTTGGATTTAATATCCTCGGAAACAGCTCAAATCTTTCGTACTTTAAAAAAAACTGTTACTATAGAATCAGTTATTTCAGAATCGGTAGAGTTACATGGAGAAGTCTCCGGAACTTTCCACCTTCATAAAATATTCGCCATTTGCAAAAAATGGAACGAATATTCTCGGAATGAAAAGACTTGTGACTCCCACGCGGCTCCAATCTTTTGCTCAATCGTGAAATTTTTGTTTCGCAGATCCATTTCGCAACGTGTAGCTGATTTTTTGTATTTCCAGAGGTCTCACTTTTGTATCTGATTTTTTTTAACATTTGCAGCTACTGCTTCCGAGTACTGGTAAGCATCACAAGTTTTCTGGAAACCCTAAACCGATATTGAGATCCTTCTTAAAAGCGCAATTTATTTTTTCTTGTTTTGACCTTAGGAATACAAATAACCAAAAAATTATTTTGTCCAGCTACTGAGAAAAAAACACATACCTTGCTCCGGTAAAAAATTTCTTTATTTTTGATAATAGCAATTTTCTCTTTTCAAATAAAATTTTCTTAAATTAGAATAAATTTTCACATTTTCGAAGAAATATTTCTTTACTTCTAGGAAATGGAAATATTTCAATGTCTCTAATAATGATAAGTATTTTTCTCGCACAAAAAATTTCTCATTTATAGAGAAATTTTATTGAAAATGAAAAACTTTTCTTATATTTTGATAAAAAATTCACTATGAGAAGTATTTTCTACAATAAGAACAAATCTTTTCTCAAAAATAAAAAGTTTTTTCTCAAAAAACGATTTATTTTTCTTTTTAATGGAATCTTTTTATCATTTTTAGAGAATTTTTAGTATCGAAATTAGAGAATAGCATTCTCTGGAGCAAAGTCTATACCATTTTTCTCTAAATATGATGCCTTTTTTATCATATTCCGATAAGCTTTTTTCTGAGTGTAGCTTGCTCTAAACGAAACACTATGGACCGGGTCGAAAAAAAGTGATCAAGTAGATTCACGATGTGTTTTATTCTTTTTGGAATTTTTTTAAAAATGTGGCATTTTACAAAAATTTACAAAAAACAATCCGATCAAGCAGATTTTTAAAATCTTAAAAATGCGTATTATAGGTATTATTTTTTGGAGTTGTATTTTAGAATTTTTGTTTTTGAGAATTTACGAAACAAAAAAGTGGCTTTTAACTTGATTGGTGTAGAATTCTCAGACATAGAGCTTTTGAAAGTTCTTCCGAACAGATTGCTTCAATTAGCCTGAATTTGAAATTGATATTGCATTTTTCTCGTTTATTTCAGAAACAACATCAGTCATTTTTTTTCGAACATAGTTTTTTTGTTGCAAACGCTTCTTAAAAGCTAGACCCACAATCTGATTAAAATGCACACACATCAGTGTACTCCTTTCTCTTTAAGCAATGCCCCGTAGTATTCGTTTTTTACTGAAATACATTTTTTTTTTTTTGAATTACACAGTTTTTATTGATTCCTGAAAAATTCAATTTGAGTGACTTATGTTCTTTCAGAAATAAACGATTCATTTCAAATACTTTTTACGACAGTTCTTTTACGAAGGATCTTTAATTTTTTTATTACAACAAATTTTTAAAGCCAATACATGCAATTTAACAAAAAAATTGTGATATTTTTTGCTTAATATGGACGCCATAATGGAACCGCCATTTTGAAAAATGTACGTACTGATTTCGTGTTCTATCAATAAACGTTAAAAATTGATAAAAAATACATAAATTTTTAAATAATTTTATAGGCCAGTAATATTAGATGAAAAAAGAGACGCGCTTGGAAATAATTGACGGATAGCTGAGAATCGTCTAAATCGCTTTATTTGGTCTTAAATGAAGGTATTTGAAGTTTGTCCCATTCTACCTAGTGAGGTTCTTTGCTACGCTCACTTTAAAGTTTCATATTTAAGTGTTTTGCAAATTACTCAAAAACCGTCCATCCTACAGCAAAAGAAATAAATTAAAGACAACCAAATTCTACGTCAAATAAGTGCCACAACTTTCAAATAGCTCCAATAATTATCAAGATATGAAAGGAGACAAAATGTAAAAACTTTAAAATTTCGTGATTTTTTTAGTGTTTTTGTCAATAACTCAAAAGCCGTTGATCTTACAGAAAATATTTGAGTGATTAAATTGAAGACCATACAATTTTACATAAATTAATTGTCACATTCATAGTAAAAAAAAAACAAAAACAAATTTGCCATTTCAGCCCTTGAAAGGGCTTTGACCGAGCTTCTAATGATCAATTATGTTGTGTGTGTTATTAAATGTTTGCACACAATTGACCGAGAACTGGACCTACATGTTTTATGCCGACTCCGAACGGCTAAAGTTCATGTTCTCAAGAAGCTTTACATGGCATTATTTACTCTCTTAGCTTTGCCATTGTCTGCAGAGAGGTGGTGACCGATCAGAAAAATTTTTTATTGAAAAAAACTTTTCGCCGCGGCTGGGGATCGAACCCGGGCTCCGAGCATGCTAAGCCACACACTTAACCTGCATGCCACGGTCACATTCATAGTAATCGACTTAATATTAAGCGAGATATCAACAGTTAAAAAAAGGAATTTTATTCATACCTTTCGTAAGAACTTAGAAAATTGATTTAGTTTAAGGGTCATGTTGGAATTCCAATCATGCCTGACACCTCAACAATATGACCAATACATCAATAAAGGTTTTTTCACTATAAGGCGAATAGCCCCGGGATTTGGTCAGACAGAGCTATTGAACAGACGCTGACGAGTGACACTTATTTGACGTAGAATTTTGAAGTGTTTAATTTATCCCTTAACATTTTTTGCTGTAGGATTTTTGAATAATTTGAAAAAAAATTATATATGAAATTTTGAAGTGAGCGTATAATGAGCACTAAGTATAATGAGACAAACTTTAAATCCCTTAATTTAAGACTTAATAAACAATTAAGACAGATGATTTTCAGCTTTCCGCCTATTATTTCAAAACAAAATCCTAATCTTACTGGCCTAATTTTTTTATTATTATTTTACTATTTTTTGTTATTTGCCACATTTTGGTGTCTGCCATCATGGAAAAACTGAAACAAATTTTAGAACATGCTGAAAACTTAATGGAGTCCTTTTACTCATTTGACATAAACAATAAAACTCTTAGAATTCACATTAAATAAAAAAAAAACAAAATTTGAGCGGCCATATTTAATTTTTGGGGAAAAACTTTTGAATGTGGACTCCAAAATTAAAAAAAAAAACGAATCTGATTACATAAGAAAATACCTTTAATCTAAAGATATTTAACTTCTTAACCCTCATCGGTCCTTTGTATGCGCGCGCATACAAATTCAAAATTAAATTTAGTAAAACAGATATTAAACCATAACCAATTGACATGAGTTTTTGGGAAATAGCTTTTTTCCATAACTTTATTCATAAAAGGAATAAATAATCTTTAAATTTTATTCATAAAATTTGTGGTGGTTTTATTTCTTTTTAATGTTTTTAGTATGTATGCGCGCGCATACATAAAGAACCTTTTAGGGTTATGGGTCTGAGGGACCGATGAGGGTTAAACGTTTTTTATTCGAATTACAAATCTTCAGTGAATGTCCGCTTGGTAGATATGGGCTTAGAGGTATAAATTTTTTAATATTATAGACAAAGATATTAATATTTTTATGGACTTCAAATTATTAATATTTTGTTTTTTGTTAAGTCTAAAACTTAGTGCATTCAATATTTTATATTTTATTTTCAAAAACTCTAAAAGAAAATTATATTAAAACACATTTTAAATAAAGCCATCAAAAACGTATTAAATTTAATTCTATTTATTTTGTATGGTCGACTGTTTCTTATAATGCGTAGAGCATGTATTTGTTTTTTTTTTTTGTTATTTTTTTGTTATTCTAAATTTATTTATGAATGTCAAATTCTAGCAGAAATGTTGGCAGTAAACAAAAGCTAGTCCGAGCAAATAATGCATCAATCAGTAAATTTTAAAATTAAATGTTGTATAGGTAGATTTCTTCTTTTTTATTTTGCTTTTATTTATTTGCAAGATTGAGCAGATTACAGTAGAAAACAAAAACGCACACACACACACACACACACACTAGTCCCAGCATAAATAGCCACATAATAAGAAATACACATTGTCTTGCATACATTTTGAAATTCTTGAATGCTGTCCAATCCCCCAGCCCTCTACCGCCTTACCGTATAGCACTGTACAAAAGTTTTCACAACCCAGAAGTAAAAAAATAATGAAAATGAGAAAATATGCTGCTGCAACAGCCAGAGAATGGCCGCAGACAGTGACGGAAAGCAAGAAGGAAACACAAAAAAGTGCAACCACAGCAAAAGCATCCGAAAGGAAGTCATTGAGTGCACCTGGTCGCGCACTCTACTGTACATATAGCATAATTTGCTGCTGCTTCGCTGTAGTTATGGAATTCTATGTTTTTGTTTTTCAAAATACTTTCTATGTTTTTGTATTTTTTTTTTTTGTTTTGTTTTTGTTGTTGCTGCTACTTTTCAACCTCACTCTTTAGTGTAGTTTTATATATTCTGTTTTTGTGTTTCTGTAGTTTAAGCTTGACTTTTGACAAAAATCTTTGCTGTTTGTTGTTGTTGTTGTCGGTTTTGTGGTTGCTGCATGTTTTCAGTTTTGCTACGCTTTTGAATTTTTAGTGCCATTTAGTAGTAAATGGAAATAAAAACGGACCAAAAAAAAAAAAAAGACACATAAAAGTAATTCTTTACAATTCACAAACGTTGCTCAATTTTTTTATTTCCAGTGTGTTCTTTCATGCAAAAATTTTTATATATATTTTTCATATTTTGGCATTTTTTTTTGTGCCCAGTGTTGTGTGCTAGTTGTTAGTAATTTTTTTTATTTGGGGCATATGCTGCTGTTGGTTCCCTTTCCGTGCCCAGTCAACCTTGCACCAACCTCTTGGCATTGCATAAAAATAACTTTCTGTCAGCGCGCGCTTGGTTACTTCGTATAGCATAGTTTTAGGCCATTAGCCCGTGTTGCCTGCCTCCGCTGTTGAGTTGCAGGTGAAAAATTCAAATATTTGCAGTTTGAGCTAGAGCCCATGACGACACATTTCACAAGTACAGCGGAAAAAATAAATATATCTTTTTCGGTCTTTTTACTTTTCCTTAGTTTTCTTTACTTTTTCGTATATATTTATTTACATACATATGTATATATATTCTAGATACCTATCAAAGTCGTTACTGCACATATGTAGTAGCCATGCATGTGTTTTAGTAGTTGTTTGCATTGCAACACAAACAATTTTCGTTTTTTTTTTTTTTTTTTTTTGGGAAAAAAAGCGAATTCAATTTTGTTGCAGCAGCGTTCAGCATGAACATGTATATCATGTGAAAATCTAATTTTCGCCAATATTTTCACCTTCTAGGCACTGTATTACTGTCTACGGAAGCAAAAACAAAATGCTCTGCTCATTTGCAATAAAGTGCAAAATGACATGATTTTCTCCAATTGGCACATGCATTCAAATAATTTTCAATTTGCTTGTGTTGGGTATTTGGGTCATAATTTGTGATTTTTTTGGTTTGCGCTACAAAATTTACATAAATAGCTGATAAATTGTTCAAAATATTCAAAATTATAGCCATATTTTTTTATTAGTTTTGTGTTAAGCAATAAAAATTGCAATTATTAAGCCTATTACATGATTACAATTTGTTTACAATGAAAAAAAAAATATTTGCTATTTTTGGTATTGCTCATTTCACATCAGTGCTCATTACTGCGAACGTAATTTTTTATATTCAGAGCTAAATTCTATTTATTTGTAACTTTGTGAAATTTAAAATAGAATTAATGAAGAGTGTATCAACAAGATGTGGTGAAATGGTCCAAATACAAGGACCAACTAACTCAAGAACTGCAGCTGATAAATAAGAGCAGTATCTTATCTTATTAAAAATCCTTGGTTCAAAGTTCCTTGGTTCAAAGTAGCATGATTCCTATCCAAAGTTTATACAAATACTAACAAAAATAAAATATAGTTCACGTCACCCACAGAGAAGAAGGTGATAATTATTGGCGGTAATATTATGGCCAATGCCATTTACCCTTTGGTTAATTGGGATGTTATCACACAAGCTATAGAACACTCCAATAAAGTATTCAAAAGCCCTAGCTATGAAAGCTTTATACAAGGTACAACTCCATGATAACTACTTTAACACATGCTTTTAACAAATTTTTGTTCATTCTCTTGATGAACCGAAGATTTCGCATTTTCAAAAAAAAACTTATTTTAAAAAAAATACTAAAAAAAATTCAAAAATTATTCATTCAGATTTTATAAAATTCCTCAAAGAAAATGTTTAAAAATAACAGTATATGTAAATTACTTTAAATGAGGAAGGTGTGGAAAATGTCAGGTCTAAAGGGTTAAAATGTGATAAAAGGATTAAGAGAAGGTAACGGGACGTGGTAGTTATGGTATCAGGGCTGTTTCCTTGCATACTCAGCGATATTATAGAGGGAGATTTGGATAAACTCAGCCACTGGGCTGCCGGGTGCGGTCTTGGAGTGAATCCTAGAAGGCAGAACTGATATTGTTCACCACTGAAACTAAAGTGCAGCACTTCAACTTGTCATGTTTAAACGATCAAACATTTTCTTTATCTAGCTGTGCTTACAGCTGTGTAAAAAAACATTCGGCAAGAGATGGAGGGGGGGGGGGGTTTTAAACCAAAAAGCCTCCTATGGCCTTACACTGTGGAAGTGCGTCCGGTCATGTCATATGGTACACTAGTGTGGTGGCCTGCACTAAGCAAAGTTTATG
Source organism: Tetanocera ferruginea (assembly GCA_958299015.1). Lineage (NCBI taxonomy): Eukaryota > Metazoa > Arthropoda > Insecta > Diptera > Sciomyzidae > Tetanocera > Tetanocera ferruginea. Next base: position 34,149,388 of record OY282644.1, on the reverse strand, counting down.
CTTAATTAACAACCTTTCCAGAGCTCAGCGCTCTGCACATGTACGCTAACGGGTGCAATACGTTCATGCCTTATATATTCGCTGAACGTTCTGTATCACTTGCTTCCAATTGACCTGCAACATAAACTTACTGTATCTAATATTGCGATTAGACTAAATGAGTTTGTCGACTAGAGGGAAAAACCATATGGGCATGAAAAAAATCCTTAGTCTACTGCCACTGAAAGTGGCAATTTCGATTTTGCAAAAACATTCACTATCAGATTATCAACCAAAAGCTATTTTCTTTGATCTAACCTTCTACAACGATAAGTCTAAAATGAAAAGCGGAGTTGGACCCGGTATATTGGGGACCCAACAATTTCTTAGAGAAATTGGGTGTTACCAACTCATTCCAGAGTCGGCCAGACTTGGCCAGCGTCTTTCAGGCAGAACTTCTAGCGATAAGAGAGGCTTGTCGGGCCAAAAGTCGAGCCAACACACACATTGCGTCGACAACTTGATATAGCCGTTATTTTGGTTACCGACAGGAATATTTATGGTAACGAGAAAGTGGACGAACTAGATTGGTTGGAACCAGTTCGGAACCAGTTCGGGTAAGGCAAAAGTATGCCTGCACTACTTTAACTTAGCTAATAGTCAAATTATAATAATTTTATGAACGAATTTAACCTGTTATTAAACTTTTATTTAACCTTTGCTGCAGCCAGAAAAATGTGGCCTTTATACAACCTAAGTAGAACTTGCGAACTGCTTTCGAGAGCACGCACAGTAAAAAATATGAGGATACATTTTATACCTTTTGGTATAAATATAAATCCATTCCAAATTTGTTATAAAATGTATACCATAAAATCTTAAAAACCAAATGTATACAAAGTTAAGATAGATTGTATCCGAAAAGTGTATAAAATGTATTAACACCAGGTTGGTATACATTTTTATAAGAAAAAGTATAAAATTTTGTAAAACCACGTTTGTTTATAGCAAAACTTTTTATAGCAAAATGTATTAAAAATATATAGCACATATGGGCATCTCCCCATAGTGGCACGGACGCGACATTCGCACGGTTTTAATAACTCGAAAAACAAAAAAAGAAATAAAATGAGCCGATATGTATTTAAGTGTTCTAACGCGACGAAAGAATGCCACATTTTATAAAAATATTGGCGAGATTTAGTACAAATTAGTACAAAGTAATAAGCAATCATTCAATGGAACGGACGCGACAAAAAATATAAGTTTTTTAAGCTCGTATAGAAATATGCAAAAATTAGCTAATTTTTAGAACTTTTTTTATATAGAATATAAATGTTAATCGAGGTCAAAGGATAACTATTCTTGGTAGACTTATGAAATATTAGAATTATCTCTTCTCTTTTTTTAAATAGATAAAGCATGAATACGGACGTGACATCATGGACGCGACAAATTTTTCCAATAGTAGTAAAATACAGTTAAGATGTTCACTATAAATTTTACATAACATTAATACTTATCAAAATAAAAAAAAATAAAGTTAAAAGCTGTTAGAGTGCTTTATTTTAATGTTTTTTTTTCACATTTGGTGGATCTTTTTTGGGAGATGCCCATATTTTTAATATTAAAATGTCATTAACTATTCTTATAAGTTCAAATAGATACGATTGTATATTGTATAGAATAATCTTGTCGAATTTTCTACTATGAGAATAAAGAATAATAAAAATAATAATAAAAAATAACCACTAAGACTTTATTATTTTAATAAAATATTTACTCTGAAATTGAGTTTTATTCAGAAGAGCTTAAATCTGAATGAAATAACATATTTGCAAAATTGTCCATGTCGTCTATTACTTCATAATTCTTTTGAGTAAATATTAAATGTTTTTAATTTTTTTTAATTTGTTATATTAAGTTTTTTCGATGCAATTGCTGGATCAAATGATTAAACACGTCTAGCTCACGTCTAGTTTTTGTAGTCTAAGCTGTAATATCAGTTTATTTTCATTGTCAGTTTTCTTTCTTCAGTTGGAATATACTTTGTTAAGACTTTTAGGGATAAATGAGATGCAACATACTTTCACGAACCATTTTTGCAATGTGTGGCTTCCTGAAATCTTTTGAAGAAAGTAGGTACATATCTTCTTAAAAAAAAATTCCAACCGTTTATCAAAACCCTTCTTTTTTATATGGAGACCTAGTATATACTCTCAGTGATGCTATAAACGATTTTCAAAGTGTACCTTTTTGAATGAGCAAAACATACTTTTTTTAGTCAAAACCGTACTTTTTTCGATAATTATTACAAAAAGCTCTAAGGAAACGCCATATCAGCTTAAAGTTTAAAAAATAACGTTTTTAAGTTAGTATAACGGTTAGCTTTTTTCGAAGATTTGTTTTAATGAGCCTAAATTTAGAGCAAACGCGCCCTTCTGCTGCACTTTCATGTGGAAGTCATGCTGTTGCCTTAAGAAAATAATGGACTTTTGGAGATATGAAATGAAAAATCACAAAATTCAAAAATGTACATTTTGAAAAATGCGTACTTTCGTACTGACGGTACTGAAAGTGTACCCCAAAGGTATCGCTTGTACCATCACTGTATACTCTTATATGCTCCAATAAAAAGTATTCTATATGTTTTTTAATAATGACTTTCTTGTCAAGCCTTAGTTCTTTCCATAGCTACTTATTTTTAAAAAACTTGTTTCGACCAGGTTAGTACAGATTTGATGTAGGCTATATTATTTTTGAGTTGTAAGATTGTGGCATATTATTTTTAATATTTTTCTTTTATTTTGAAGTCATTCGGATACACTGAGAATCAGTGATGATATCGGATCATTTTCGAGAGTACTTTTTTTCAAAGGCAAATAATACTTTTTTATTGTTTAGTGTACTTTTTATTAAGTAATGATATTTGAGTACATATATAAATTAAAACCAATACTTTTTTAAATTTTATTATATTTATCACCTAAGGAACAATAAGTAATCCGGCTTTCTTTCAGAGCCCGTTAAATATGTTTGTTAGGGTGCCTCAACTTCTTTGGGAAAAAAAAGTAATCATTGCCACCAACTTTAAATAAACCTTGATCGATTCTTAGACGAATGCACAAAATTTTTTTTCTGTAACGATAGCCGCCAGTGAGCTAAACCATTTTGAAAACATCCAAAAACCATGTTTTTCGCAAAAATATTAGCTGGTGTAGCATTTACAAATAAACAAATGGATGGAAATAGTAGTACTTCAGTATCTTCTTCAGAAGATCTTACTATCTAATCGAAAAAATTTCAAATCTTCACCGCTTGGCCAAAGATATTGCGAGTTTTAATGAAAATGTTCGACTTTTCGTGGTGACCGTGGCATGCAGGTTAAGTGTGTGGCTTAGCATGCTCGGAGCCCGGGTTCGATCCCCAGCCGCGGCGAAAAGTTTTTTCAATAAAAATTTTTCTGATCGGTCACCACCTCTCTGCAGACAATGGCAAACCTCAGAGAGTAAATAATGCCATGTAAAGCTTCTTGAGAACATGAGCCGTTCGGAGTCGGCATAAAACATGTAGGTCCAGTTCTCGGTCAATTGTGTGCAAACATTTAATAACACACACAACACAATTGATCATAAGAAGCTCGGTCAAAGTCCTTTCAAGGGCTGAAATGGCCAATTTGTTTTTTTGTTTGTTCGACTTTTCTTAAAAAAAGTTTTTGTTCTAGGAACATTTCTAAAATCAACGGCAAATAATACGTGACTGGGCGAGAATTTTGGCAAGAAGTTTATGACTTCATTTCAAAAATGATTTTTTTTAACTCTTGCCAACTCTTTAACTCTTTTCAAATAAAATTCTTTAATATAACAAAGTACTTTTTTCGACAAGAAGGTACTCGGGTACTTTTGTAGAGTCAATAGTACTCAAAAAGTACTATTCCACTCAAAATATCATCCCTGCTGAGAATTGTTTATATTGTAAATATACAAGCTGACTTGTTCACTCATTTTCTTCTTAATATGTCAACAGCACAATACAAAAGTGCTTACTTGAAATAATAAAAATAATGATGTATTTATGACTAGAGTTAGCAGCAGGAAATGTAAAAAATATATTTTTAGACTCACCTAATTGTCCAGATCCTCTGTAAGGCAAAGCAACTCCTTTTTACATGCGTTGATGTAGGTGCTGAACTGTATTGCTTATATTGTTGTTGTTAGTTTAGACTCGTTTTTTTTGTTGTTGTTGACTCTTACAAGATCCTTAAGCTATTGTTAGACTAATTTTCTTAAGCTTCGTTACGTTTTCACTTATTTTACTATTGTTTTTGTTGTTGTTGTTGTTGTTCTTGTTGTTTTTGGTTCAAGTGGAGTCCTTTTAGGCACTAGCTGCTGGTTGGCATGCGTTGCAATTCAACTTGTGTGCAACGCTTAAAACATTTCAGCAATTTAATGCTTGTTGTTGTTGTTGTTTTTATTTTATATTTTCTTGTTGTTGCGCTTGTTGCAAGCGAACAGCTGAATTTAAATTGTTTTTGTTTATAAATTTTTTTATGCAGGACACGAACAATGCTTTTGAATAAAACACGACTGTAACGAGTCTGACTGCAAGCAAGAATGACGAAAACGCATGCAGCAAGAAGCTAAGGACGAGTTTGATGAAGATGTGGCCAACTAGCTCGACAACAATAAAAAAAATGTACCAACAGCACTTGGCTTAAAGCAAGTATACAACAACAATATGACGAACAAATGACGAAACAACACGAAGCATGGAAAAACTTTTAACACGCGTTGTTGGCCAATTATACAGTTTCTTATTATTTTTATTCTTCGTCTTCTTTAGCTGCTTCTTATAATTTTGTTTTTCCTTTTTTAAGCTATTATTTCATTATTATAATTATTTTTATTTCTGTGTTTTTTTGTTTTTGGTTTATTTTTTTTTTTTTTTTTGTTACTGACTGTTGAAGTTGTTGAAAATTAATTATTTCTACTTGCTGCACAATTACGGTGAATTAAGTATGTGTGTGTTCAAAAAAAGTTTCTGCTGCTTTTGCTTTATTCTTTTCTCTTAAAAGCTTTAAATGCGGTTTTTTCACTCAAGCACTTTATGAATATTTTTTTGGATTTTCCTTTATGATTTTCAAGGACTTTACTTATAGTTTATGTGAATTCTTGCAATTGTATGTGTTGAATATATAATTTGAACTTGATAATTATAGATTTATTAGATATCGATGGTAGTACTTAGCTAAGATTGAAATCGATAGCTTTAGTTAAGTTTTATAAAATAAGTTTATTTTTATTTTTTATGAGCGATAAAGTCGATACTGTTCTTTATTTGTGGCCAACAGTTAAATATGACATGAGCTCAGCTTTTTCCCCTATAAATATTTATATATATGTGTGTGTGTGTGTGTGTGTGTGTGTTTGGCTATGAGTGTTTATTTGTGTGTAGACGCCCTAAAAAAATAGTTAAGATGAGAAATCTAAACTATGAAAAAGTTGATGAACATCCATCATTCATGTTCGCAGAGTTCTTGATCCATGCTTCATGAACAATTCTTAATATTTGGTTGGACAGGATACTGACACAACAATGAATTATATCATGTTAGTTGTGTTTTTTTACTTACGCCAGAAAACACACAGAAAAAAAAAACATTAATTACCAATTCATCAAATCAAAATCTATCATATTTATTTACTTGCACCTTGTTTTATTGTTTTACAAAATTTGATCAGAAAATGCTTTTACAATCATCCTGCGGATTTCATTAGCTTAAATATTTATTTCTGATTTATCATTTTATCTTTCAATATATCTCAAGCTATAATTGTGTAACTAAATTTACTTCAAGAAAATGAATTATAATCATATTCATATCTTAGGTAGACTTCAATTTGCCTGCTGAGTAAATTCCTTATTTGCTCCATGTTCATGTGGATAAAATAATATTGAGTCAAAGCATGATATGTAAAAATGTCCCGTTAGTGAAATGTTATTCTAATTGGTGTTTACATTGTCAATGATTACAATAACACTAGAAAAATTTTTATGCTGCGTGTCAACTCTTTTCAATTAATTCGGTGAGTTAACCAAAGTACGATATAACTTAAGCGATACTAAAGGACATAACACGCAGGTAACTGCTTTAGCACCTAAAAATACTGAATACTGACAGAATAAGTTGAAATTTTTTAGGTTTTCTGCGCCAAAGGAGTAGTCTTCGAAATTAATTTTGCCCATATTGAAAAGTTTGTCATATATTTTTTATCTTTTTTCAGTTGACAACAGTTTCAGAATGTCAGACCAACGAATATCGTTTTCAATGTTTTCAATATGTGAAAAATCATTTGTGATACGTTTTGATAGCATGGAAAAAATATGCTGTAGCCTGTCCATTAGTATGATTTAAGATAAAGAAGTAATATGAAGTGAAAGAGATTTTATGAAAATTGGTCACGATTTAAGATGCTTAGAGCAAAAAAGTAGAACAAAATGTGGATTTTTGTCAAGTTGGGCTTCAGGCAAGTCTATCAGTCTACCTTTAGGATGAAAAATTTAAATTGTTTTTTGTAAATTTTTTGTTTTTGTAATACTTATTTTATAAGTTTAGTTTTTCGCTGATCACGATGATGAAATCAGATTTTGCAAACAAACAAAAAATTTTTGATTTTTTTCACATTTTCACCACATTATTCGGCCTGTTACTTTTTTTAATGTATTTTTCAAAAACTAACATCATATTTGTGTTCAGCGACCCTAAAAGCGACCCTAACAGCAGAAATCAAAATACAACTTCCTTACTAAGAAATGGTTTCTTACTTCCTTAAGCAAGAAACCATTTAAAATTGAAAGAATGCATCCCACTGACCAATTTGCTAACTACAGTGAAAGTAGATAAGTTCTTTTCGAATTTCGACCGAGCACAGAAGTCAAAATCTAGTTCTAATTCAGAGTATGAAAAACAATCAGAGAGATATCGTAAAAGTGGTAGAAAATATATTTGTGGAAGATATCATCGACATCACGTGATGTTTATCAAACACTCTATCGATGTCAAATGAGCAGACAATAAGCTATGGTGATAGCTTCAAGTCTCAAACCCGCTGGAGTCGATCTGAAATAGGTAGCTGTTTCTTAAATCTTTATCAACAAAACCAATCGGCGTCTCAATTCCTTTGTGAGAGGTATTAAAGAGAATGAACAAAAATTACTAACGCAGAGGCTGAGAAGTAAATAATGCTGAACGTAGAAGAACGTAGCAACCAGAAATTTTTTTGTGGGGGGGGGGGGGGTGTATTTTGTCAAATGTCGAGTTCATATATGAAAACAATTTTCTGTTATTATGGCAGATGTGATGTAGCGGTTAATGCGTTCTATATTTGCACTAATGTTTCCTTGTTCCATCTTCTGGCAGGGCAAGCCACATATTTATTTTTTTCAAAAGCTTCATATCACAGCAATAAATTTCAACAATGTTCAAACAAATGTGTTTATTTTTTTTTGGTTTTCTTAATAAAGGGTGATTTTTTTGCTATTTGTTTTTTCAGTGTAATGCTTGGTTTTCACTAAGTCATTTTTTGTTTGACATGAAAGTTAAAAGTTTAAAATATCACATAAATAACAACTTTTTTGCAATTTTTACTAAGAACACGTAAAGAGATAAGTTTTTTCTATTTTTCGCCATTGTCAAACGGAAAAAAAATGACAACGTGTTGGCATTTTTCATTTGACTGACAACAACTGACCATTGAAATTGACCTAGTGAAAACCAGGCTTAATTTTTTACACCTCACGCGTTATTGGTGGCAAAGCCAAAAATGCTCAGTACAGTTTGCCATTTCACCATGAATAGACTAACAGCTCCTGCAAATCATTTAATTTTAGTATTAAGTCGTTCTCTGAGAGAAATTCAATCATTACGGCAATTTAATGGTTGTCATAATCGACCCACCGAACATGTCATTCAAGGTATCCTGACCAAATTTCGCACCAGCTTCACTTTATTAGACTTAAATCCACCAACCCATAGGCGGAGACTATCGAGTACCAGGAGAATATTGCTGCTGAATCGGTCAGTGTCAATGAAGATTACGATTTCAACAATTGGGCTTGTGTTATTCGACCACATGGAACATTTTACGTAAGGATCTCGGTATGAAACCATACAAAAGAGCGTACAGCTGGTGCAAGAACTTAAACCGGGTGACTTACCAACACGTCGTTTGTTTGGTGAATGGGCCCTCAGAAAAATTGGATGAAGATCCAGTTTATTATTCAAAAATTGTCTTCACTGACGAAGCTTATTTTTGGATCAATTTTGGTAGAAACGTCAACAAACTGAATTGCCAAATTTGGTCTGAAGGGCAGCCAGAGGCAGATTAAGATCTGCCACTGCACCGAGAAATATGCACTGTTTTGTGCGGTTTGTGGGTCGGCGACATCATTGAACCGTTTTTTTCAAAAATAATGAAAATTTTTCTGTTACAAAAAACAAGGAACTGACGATGATAACCGACTTTTTTTACCCCCAAATTGGAAAAGTAGGACTTATTTGATATGTGGTTCAATAAGAACATTTTCATATAAATATTTTACTAACTATTTCAAATATTCCTTAATTTTGAAAAGCTAAACGCTTCAAAAATCGCCCTTTATAACTACTGAAATATTTAAGTCAATAAATTTTTTAACTCTAGAAAATAACTAGAAAAAAATGATAATTTTTATGCTGTTCAGCTTCTGTGTTGCAAGCTTCCGTTGTACTGCCGTTTTACGACTGGTTTCTTACATTTTGAGTTGAGCCCCTCACCACCTACGTAACCGAAGGAATTTCCTTCAAACTCGTTATTTTATGTCGTAATTTTTTGAACGCTTACTAGTTAACCAAATGCTTTGTGGGAATCAAATATCCAGTGAAGCCACATGATACAGGTCAAAAATAATTCCGATTTCGTAGCTGGAGAAAAATATTTTAGAATTCATAAATTTTCATTTTCAAAACCTGTTTCAATAAAATCCCTCTTTGGAAAAGTGTCGTGAAGACATATTCTTAAAAAGATATTATTTCGGTAGCTTTCAGCAGTCAGTATTCCTGCTTATTGGTATAACTTTAATCAAGAAGAAAAATAAAACCAACACATTTTTTTCTCTTAAATCTTTATATCATAAAATCAGATAATATTTGGAAATTTAGAGAAATTTCTAATGAAACAGATTCGGGAAAGTATGTTACAAAATTAGGAATTGTGAATTTTTTCTCTAGTTTCGGAAGTCAGTCGGAATAATTTTTTTAATGAATCTCTGGACTTCACTATTAACTTAATTCCTGCCGAGTTTGGGTTTGCGTTTAAAAAAAATTAAGATAGAAACAGGACGAAAAATGACAATTATAGAGGGGATTTCTTTAATTATTTTGGTGGCGAGTGACTCAACCGATTGTTCTCAAACTCAGGCTATATTATTTTGTATTACAAAACTTAAGTTTTTCCCAAATATTTCAGCCGCTTTAGTGGGTTCTATGCTAAAAGTTAAAAAGACAACTCAAATCGAAGTATTGTCAATAACCCCTAAGTGGACAGAATCAGAACTTAACAAAAATTTAACAAAACCCAGATATTATAAATCAGCGAGAAATGAATTGAAATATACATTTGGGGTTTATACTCATTTGATAGACGTGTGATTACTTTTTTTGAAAATCACTTTGATAGATGCCTATTTTGCTTGGTACTACAATAATTTTGGGGGGGGGGGTTTAAACCCCGAAACCCCCCTTTGGTTGCGCTAATACCCTACCATTAAATACGTATTGACCGTGACGGTTAAGTGTGTTGCTTAGGATGCTCGGAGCCCGAGTTCGATACCCAGTCGCGATGAAAAGTTTTTTCAATAAAAACAATTTTTCTGATCGGTCACCACCTCTCTGCAGACAACGGCAAACCTCAGAGAGTAAATAATGCCATGTAAAGCTTCTTGAGATCATAAACTTTAACCATTCGGAGTCGGCATAAAACATGTAAGTCCAGTTCTCGGTTAATTGTGTGCAAACATTTAATAACACACAAAACACAATTGATCATAAAAAACATCGGTCAAAGTCCTTTCAAGGGCTGAAATGGCCAATTTGTTGTTTTCTTTAAAATTGGTTCTTTAAAAATAACTTGAAGTAAAATATATGTTCCTCTTGCTATCTCAAATAAAGAAAAATTTGTATTCGATTTAAACTGACTTGTGTTAATCAAAAAATACCGATTTCAAATATTTGTATACCCTAAACCTGAAAGGTCAGGGCATATTAACTTTGTGCAAACGTTTGTTATGCATAAAACGAAGCGAGTCCGGTATAGAAAAGTAGATATATTCTTGATCAGGGTCACCTCGTGAGTCGAGTTATCCATGTCCGTCCGTCTGAAGGTCCAAAAAGATGGTTTTGACAAATGGACATCATGCGCCCACGGACACGCCTGTCTCCTATACAACCCAAAAAGTTTAAAACTCAGTTAATAAGATTATGTTTGTTATAGAGCGATCAAATTTGGTATGTATGTATTTTATACCAAAACTAAGGTGTGTCCAAAAATTGGGAGTAATCCGATCATGAACACGCCCACCTCGCATAGCGAAAGGCATTATTCTTGTAACTGTGAGTTACAAGAATAAACTTGGTATGTGTAAATTTTTCATCAACATTTAAGTACATATAAAATATAAGCTTCATCCGCCCACGGACACGTCCCTTTTCAATAATATAATTTTGTTTTTTGAAAAGTAGGTTTAGGGTATTTCATAGTCGGCTAAGACCGACTTTCACTTAGAATGTAAATTGCAAAGACGAAAATCAATTCTTTCAAGTGTGTAATTTATTATAAAAACTAGTATTATAAAAACTACTAGAATTGGTCGAAGTGGTAATACCCCCACGACCGATTCGTAGGGCTAAAAAATTCTTAAATTGGAGCGCTTTTTGTATGAGATTTAAACAATTTTCTATTTTTAAGCCTTTTTATAAATTTTTCAGTTTTTGGGTTGTATGTGAGGTTGGCGTGTTCGTGGTGGTTCAAGTTGTTTGGATTAAATATTAGCCTATTTATAGAGTTTTTACTATTTTGGGTTCTATGGGAGGTGGATATGTTAATGGATTGATGACGCCCAATTTTAGCACACCTCCGTTTTAATATAAAATACACAAATACCGAATTTCAGTTTTTTAACTCAAATATTAGCCTATTTATAAAGTTTTGTACCAACTGTAGTGGGTTGTATGGGTGTGTCCGTTAGTGGATGACAAACAAAAAAAAAACAAATTGACCATTTCAACCCTTGAAAGGACTTTGACCGAGCTTCTTATGATCAATTGTGTTGTGTGTGTTATTAAATGTTTGCACACAATTGACCGAGAACTGGACCTACGTGTTTTATGCCGACTCCGAACGGCTAAAGTTCATGTTCTCAAGAAGCTTTACATGGCAATATTTACTCTCTGAGGTTTGCCATTATCTGCAGAGAGGTGGTGACCGATCAGAAAAATTTTTTTATTGAAAACACTTTTTCGCCGCGGCTGGGGATCGAACCCGGGCTCCGAGCATGCCAAGCCACACACTTAACCTGCATGCCACGGTCACCACAGTGGTGGATGACGCCTACATTTATTTCTCGAATTCTTGGGAAAAAAGTAGATTTTTCCAATTCAGCAAAGTATCTAGGAGTGGTCCTGGAACCTCCACATAGACCGGATCTTAAGCGGATCAACAGCCTCATTGTGGACCTGCAGAAGAATTTGCGGCAAGAATTGGGGCATCAGCCCTTAGATGATGTACAATCTCTACACTTTGATCGTCAGACCCACATGCGTCTGTAGTGTGGTTGATGGTCGAAAACCCTAGAAGAATATGCATGACAGGCAGCATCAGGTCCATGTAGCCTGTTTTTTCCCCCATTAAAAAGCAACATCAATCTTTTTATTATACCCTAAACCTGAAAGGTCAGGGTATATTAACTTTGTGCAAACGTTTGTAACGCATAGAACGAAGCGAGTCCGGTATAGAAAAGTATATATATTCTTGATCAGCGTCACCACGTGAGTCGAGCTATCCATGTCCGTCCGTCCGTCCGTCCGTCCGTCCGTCTGTCCGTCTGTGTGTTGTCCGTATACACAGGATAAGAAGAAGGAGTAGAGATAATTGGATGAAACTTGGTACACATGGTCACAAGCACCCAAGGATCTGCACTATTGAATATTTTTGGAATCCGCCCACGGACACGCCTACCTCCCATACAACGCAAAAATTGAAAACTGCATAACTCAGCTCATAGTTAACCTACAACAATTAAATTTGATATGTATGTGTTTTATACAAACACAAAGATGTTTTCGAAAAATGGACGTCATCCGTTCATGGACACGCCCACCTCCAATACAACCCAAAAATTGAAAACACAATAAATAAGCCTCTGTTTAACCTACAGAGCTAAAATTTGGCACATATGTTTTTTATGACAAGACAAAGAAGTTTTTGAAAAATGGACGTCATCTGCCTACGGACACGCCTACCTCCCATACAACCCAAAAAGTTTAAAACTCAATAAATAAGGTTATGTTTGTCATAGAGAAATTAAATTTGGTATGTATGTATTTTATACCAAAACTAAGGTGTGTTCAAAAATTGGGAGTAATCCGTCCATGAACACGCCCACCTCCCATAGCGATAGCATAATAAAGGCATTAACTGTGAGCTACAGGAATAAAACTTGGTATGTGTAAATTTTTCATCAACATTTAAATGCATATAAAATATAGGCTTCATGCGCCCACGGACACGCCCATTTACAATAAAAATTTTTTTGTTTTTGAAAAGTGGGTTTAGGGTATTTCATAGTCGGCCTAGACCGACTTTAGACTTTCTTTACTTGTTTTATATAAAAATTGTTTTCGGGAAATAACTCTGTATTTCATTTGAAAAAAATCAAAACATAAAGGACGCAAAACGAACAAAAACTAGAAATTAATTTAAAACAAAACCTATAACGCAAAAACGTAATGAGTTCGTGGATGTTAAATCGTGAAATTTCAAGCATGGATGGTATTATGGTTATTTATGAAAATATGTCATGTTTTCAGGGCCAAAACGGTATCAAAGAGTGCTCGGCTGCAGTTAACATGTTGTAAATAGTTGTTTATTTTTTGCTTGTGTACAATTTCGATTTTGAGAGATATGAAAAAAAATTGTAAAAATACGAAGTACATTTTTTTCATTTTTGCGATTTTAAGGCTTCGGTGAAGTTTTAACGTGTTAGTTTGCTATGAACTAACTATAGTCTTCCTTAACTATAGCTATAACTTTGCTGAAGACAGCAAAACAAAATTCCAAATAGCTTACGAGATATGGCAGTGAGAAAAAAGCATTTGTTTTGAACAATCAAGTTTCAAGCGATAACTTTTAGGTACGCTTAAATCCGATCGGTAGCCAAACTAGCAAATTCCCGATGGGGTTTTTCCATTTATGCCCCCAACTGTAAGAAACAACAGTCAAAAAGTTGTTTGAGTTTTACGTGTTGCTTTAAATGCTTAAAATTTTAATACGGAACAAGGAAGTTTTTTCAATAGAAATACATTTTTCTAATCAAACGCAGTGTTGTCACAAATGGGCTTTTCCTACCAAAACTGATAGGTTTTTTTTTCGTTTGGTAGGCTTGATCGGATTTTGGTGGGTTTCTAATATTAATATTTTTTTTGGAAAAGAAGAAAATATGTTGCTCACACGCACCTAAGCAAAAAATGTTTCTTCTTCAAGAATGCATTTAAATCTTATTTTTTATTCATTTCCTACATATTACCTTTTATCACCAATCTCAACAAATAATTTCAAGTTCAAAGCTCACATTTTTTATACCTGTATTCATTACCAAGAATTGTTTAAGAATGATGTTGAAATTACACAACAAACAAAATGATTCACTTGTGATATCGTGTATGAATCACTTTCTCGTTAATTTCATTTGATAGCAATTATCATATACAATTCACTTATAATATCGTGAACGGGAGAAATTCCTCCTTCGTTAACAAATCGTTAAAATCGACAAAAACAATTCGTGAACGAGTCGCCAAACCTTAGAAAATTAATTCGTTAACGAATCTTAATATTTAAAAGAAGCTATTCATGAACAAATCGTCAAATTTAAATAAATCAATTCTTTAACGAATCACTTTTCTTTGAAGAACTAAACACTTTGTTGAACGAATGATTTCAATATTGCAACAAAATATTCAGCAACACCATAGGAGAATTTGTCTGTGATGCTACCTGTAAGAGCTACGGTGCTTTTTTTAAGCATCCAGCCAACCTTTGACTCAGACAAAACCAACTATTCAAAATTCATACAAAAAAAAAAAGTGTGCGTGTCAGCTACGACGCACGATTGGAGTTTACTTCTTATTGATTGCCTTAGAATTTTATATAATCATATACAATAGGCAAAGTGATTAAATATATAAACTCATTATGCATTAACAGTAAACATTATTAATTTCATTACCAAAATGTAATGTCGTAACCACAACTGAGGCAGTAAAATTTAAATAACTAAAACTCGAAAAGTAAAAAATTGAAGCACAATTTTTTAAAAATTGTGATGATTGAACAAAATCTAGACGTCCCCAGTGTTCTTCAAAAAAACTAAATATAAATTAAGGTTTTCTCTCAAAAATGTTATTTTAATATGAAATCCATTAAAGTTTCAATGACCCAGCCTAAACCTCAGATAGTCCAGTTACATCCGCTTGGCCATAGAATCATCCATTTATGTCTAAATGCTTCGTAGAATTCATAAAAGTGACAATGACCTCAGATAATCCCATTGCATCCGATTGGCCATAGAATCATCCATTTTGGCCCAAATGTTCCTTGGAACACACAAAAGACACAATGACCCGCTTGTGACCTCAGATAATCCCATTGCATCCGATTGGCCATAGAATCACCCATTTTGGTCCAAATGTTCCTTGGAACCCACAAAAAACACAATGACCCGCTTGTGACCTCAGATAATCCCATTGCATCCGATTGGCCATAGAATCACCCATTTTGGTAGAAATGTTCCATGGAACCCATAAGAGTTCCACTGACCCATCTATGACCTCAGATAATCCCATTGCATCCGTTTGGCCATAGAATCACCCATTTTGGTCCAAATGTTCCATGGAACCCATAAAAGTTCCAATGACCCGTCTATGACCTTAGATAATCCCATTGCATGCGATTGGCCATAGAATAACCCATTTTGGTCCAAATGTTCCATGGGACCATTAAAAGTTCCAATGACCCGCCTTTGACCTCAGATAATCCCATTGCATCCGTTTGGCCATAGAATCACCCATTTTGGTCCAAATGTTCCTTGGAACCCACAAAAGACACAATGACCCGCTTGTGACCTCAGATAATCCTATTGCATCCGATTGGCCATAGAATCATCCAGTTTGGTCCAAATGTTCCTTGGAACCCACAAAAGACACAATGACCCGCTTGTGACCTCAGATAATCCCATTGCATCCGATTGGCCATAGAATCACCCATTTTGGTCCAAATGTTCCATGGAACCCATAATAGTTCCAATGACCCGCCTATGACCTCAGATAATCCCATTGCATCCGATTGGCCATAGAATCACCCATTTTGGTCCAAATGTTCCATGGAACCCATAATAGTTCCAATGACCCGCCTATGACCTCAGATAATCCCATTGCATCCGATTGGCCATAGAATCACCCATTTTGGTCCAAATGTTCCATGGAACCCATAAAAGTTCCAATGACCCGCCTATGACCTCAGATAATCCCATTGCATCCGTTTGGCCATAGAATCATCCACTTTGGTCGAAATGTTCCATGGAACCCATAAAAGTTCCAATGACCCGCCTATGACCTCAGATAATCCCATTGCATCCGATTGGCCATAGAATCACCCATTTTGGTCCAAATGTTCCATGGAACCCATAATAGTTCCAATGACCCGCCTATGACCTCAGATAATCCCATTGCATCCGATTGGCCATAGAATCACCCATTTTGGTCCAAATGTTCCATGGAACCCATAATAGTTCCAATGACCCGCCTATGACCTCAGATAATCCCATTGCATCCGATTGGCCATAGAATCACCCATTTTGGTCCAAATGTTCCATGGAACCCATAAAAGTTCCAATGACCCGCCTATGACCTCAGATAATCCCATTGCATCCGATTGGCCATAGAATCACCCATTTTGGTCCAAATGTTCCATGGAACCCATAAAAGTTCCAATGACCCGCCTATGACCTCAGATAATCCCATTGCATCCGATTGGCCATAGAATCACCCATTTTGGTCCAAATGTTCCATGGAATCCATAATAGTTCCAATGACCCGCCTATGACCTCAGATAATCCCATTGCATCCGATTGGCCATAGAATCACCCATTTTGGTCCAAATGTTCCATGGAACCCATAATAGTTCCAATGACCCGCCTATGACCTCAGATAATCCCATTGCATCCGATTGGCCATAGAATCACCCATTTTGGTCCAAATGTTCCATGGAACCCATAAAAGTTCCAATGACCCGCCTATGACCTCAGATAATCCCATTGCATCCGATTGGAAATAGAATCACCCATTTTGGTCCAAATGTTCCATGGAACCCATAAAAGTTCCAATTACCCGCCTATGACCTCAGATAATCCCATTGCATCCGATTGGAAATAGAATCACCCATTTTGGTCCAAATGTTCCATGGAACCCATAAAAGTTCCAATGACCCGCCTATGACCTTAGATAATCCCATTGCATCCGATTGGCCATAAAATCACCCATTTTGGTCCAAATGTTCCATGGAACCCATAAAAGTTCCAATGACCCGCCTATGACCTCAGATAATCCCATTGCATCCGATTGGCCATAGAATCACCCATTTTGGTCTAAATGTTCCATGGAACCCATAATAGTTCCAATGACCCGCCTATGACCTCAGATAATCCCATTGCATCCGATTGGCCATAGAATCACCCATTTTGGTCCAAATGTTCCTTGGAACCCACAAAAGACACAATGACCCGCTTGTGACCTCAGATAATCCCATTGCATCCGATTGGCCATAGAATCACCCATTTTGGTCTAAATGTTCCATGGAACCCATAATAGTTCCAATGACCCGCCTATGACCTCAGATAATCCCATTGCATCCGATTGGCCATAGAATCACCCATTTTGGTCCAAATGTTCCATGGAACCCATAAAAGTTCCAATGACCCGCCTATGACCTCAGATAATCCCATTGCATCCGATTGGCCATAGAATCACCCATTTTGGTCCAAATGTTCCATGGAACCCATAATAGTTCCAATGACCCGCCTATGACCTCAGATAATCCCATTGCATCCGATTGGCCATAGAATCACCCATTTTGGTCCAAATGTTCCATGGAACCCATAAAAGTTCCAATGACCCGCCTATGACCTCATATAATCCCATTGCATCCGATTGGCCATAGAATCACCCATTTTGGTCCAAATGTTCCATGGAACCCATAAAAGTTCCAAAGACCCGCCTATGACCTCAGATAATCCCATTGCATCCGATTGGCCATAGAATCACCCATTTTGGTCCAAATGTTCCATGGAACCCATAATAGTTCCAATGACCCGCCTATGACCTCAGATAATCCCATTGCATCCGATTGGCCATAGAATCACCCATTTTGGTCCAAATGTTCCATGGAACCCATAAAAGTTCCAATGACCCGCCTATGACCTCAGATAATCCCATTGCATCCGATTGGCCATAGAATCACCCATTTTGGTCCAAATGTTCCATGGAACCCATAAAAGTTCCAATGACCCGCCTATGACCTCAGATAATCCCATTGCATCCGATTGGCCATAGAATCACCCATTTTGGTCCAAATGTTCCATGGAACCCATAAAAGTTCCAATGACCCGCCTATGACCTCAGATAATCCCATTGCATCCGATTGGCCATAGAATCACCCATTTTGGTCCAAATGTTCCATGGAACCCATAATAGTTCCAATGACCCGCCTATGACCTCAGATAATCCCATTGCATCCGATTGGCCATAGAATCACCCATTTTGGTCCAAATGTTCCATGGAACCCATAAAAGTTCCAATGACCCGCCTATGACCTCAGATAATCCCATTGCATCCGATTGGCCATAGAATCACCCATTTTGGTCCAAATGTTCCATGGAACCCATAAAAGTTCCAATGACCCGCCTATGACCTCAGATAATCCCATTGCATCCGATTGGCCATAGAATCACCCATTTTGGTCCAAATGTTCCATGGAACCCATAATAGTTCCAATGACCCGCCTATGACCTCAGATAATCCCATTGCATCCGATTGGCCATAGAATCACCCATTTTGGTCCAAATGTTCCATGGAACCCATAATAGTTCCAATGACCCGCCTATGACCTCAGATAATCCCATTGCATCCGATTGGCCATAGAATCACCCATTTTGGTCCAAATGTTCCATGGAACCCATAATAGTTCCAATGACCCGCCTATGACCTCAGATAATCGCATTGCATCCGATTGGCCATAGAATCACCCATTTTGGTCCAAATGTTCCATGGAACCCATAAAAGTTCCAATGACCCGCCTATGACCTCAGATAATCCCATTGCATCCGATTGGCCATAGAATCACCCATTTTGGTTCAAATGTTCCATGGAACCCATAAAAGTTCCAATGACCCGCCTATGACCTCAGATAATCCCATTGCATCCGATTGGCCATAGAATCACCCATTTTGGTCCAAATGTTCCATGGAACCCATAAAAGTTCCAATGACCCGCCTATGACCTCAGATAATCCCATTGCATCCGATTGGCCATAGAATCACCCATTTTGGTCCAAATGTTCCATGGAACCCATAAAAGTTCCAATGACCCGCCTATGACCTCAGATAATCCCATTGCATCCGATTGGCCATAGAATCACCCATTTTGGTCCAAATGTTCCATGGAACCCATAAAAGTTCCAATGACCCGCCTATGACCTCAGATAATCCCATTGCATCCGATTGGCCATAGAATCACCCATTTTGGTCCAAATGTTCCATGGAACCCATAAAAGTTCCAATGACCCGCCTATGACCTCAGATAATCCCATTGCATCCGTTTGGCCATAGAATCATCCACTTTGGTCCAAATGTTCCATGGAACCCATTAAAGTTCCAATGACCCACCTATGACCTCAGATAATCCCATTGCATCCGATTGGCCATAGAATCACCCATTTTGGTCCAAATGTTCCATGGAACCCATAATAGTTCCAATGACCCGCCTATGACTTCACATAATCCCATTGCATCCGATTGGCCATAGAATCACTCATTTTGGTTCAAATGTTCCATGGAACCCATAAAAGTTCCAATGACCCGCTTGTGACCTCAGATAATCCCATTGCATCCGATTGGCCATAGAATCACCCATTTTGGTCCAAATGTTCCTTGGAACCCACAAAAGACACAATGACCCGCCCATGACCTCAGATAATCCCATTGCATCCGTTTGGCCATAGAATCACCCATTTTGGTCCAAATGTTCCTTGGAACCCACAAAAGACACAATGACCCGCTTGTGACCTCAGATAATCCTATTGCATCCGATTGGCCATAGAATCATCCATTTTGGTCCAAATGTTCCTTGGAACCCACAAAAGACACAATGACCCGCTTGTAACCTCAGATAATCCCATTGCATCCGATTGGCCATAGAATCACCCATTTTGGTCTAAATGTTCCATGGAACCCATAAAAGTTGCAATGACCCATCTCTGACCTCAGATAATCCTATTGCATCCGATTGTCCATAGAATCATCCATTTTGGTCCAAATGTTGCTTCAACCAATAAAAGTTCCAATGACTCCCCTGTCACCTCCATGGAATCCATGGAATCCATTAAATTGCTAATGACCCGCCTGTGACCTTGATTGCCATAGAATCATCCACTTTTGTCCAAATTCTCCATGGAATCCATTAAAGTGCCAATGATCTTCCTGTGACCTTGATAATTCCATTGCATTCGATTGGCCAAGCATAACGCAAAAATAGTTGAAAATTCAAACGTAACGAAAAAAAGTTGAAAATTCAAGCATAACGCAAAAAATAGTTGAAAATTCAAACGTAACGAAAAATAGTTGAAATTTGACTTTACCCCCTAATATAATTTCTTTTCATGCAAATCGATTCTAAAGGAGTAAACTCCAAAAACTATTTACAAGCGATTCGTCAATGAATCACTCTTCGCCACAATGTTTATTGGGTAATTTCTAAAACGAACACAATCACAAGCCCGTTTCTAATATATTCATCGGAACTAACCCTGCAAGCATTTGAAGACGATTGGAAGATAAGTTGATGTGGCGATGCCCTAGTGATTCGTCGAAGGGTTCTTTGGAAAATGAATCGCCCAAGGGAAGAATAGGCTTTGATAGGATTAAAAAAAAATGTTAAAACTTTCTTCGCTTATTCCGGCGATCATTGGAAGATGGTTTGAATGGATGAATAGATAGAAGACCTTTCTTGGCGATTCGTTCGCGACTCTTCTTAGCAAATCGCTTAAGACTCTTCTCGGCGATGCATTGGTGAACTTTTCCGGTCAATTGTTTAAGACTCCTCTTGGCATTTATGACCTCAGCTGATTACATTCGGCGATACCCGGATGACTCTCAGAAGAACTCGCCGGCAATTGTCTCATCTTCTAAGCGATTCGCTGAGATCTTCATAGATCTTCAGGCAATTGAAAATGTGTGCAAGGAAGGCAGCTGTGTTTATGAAATTCAATTTGTGCTGATGAAATAATTGAGGTCAAATCAAAAGTACTTTTGATCTATATTGAATTTTTAGAGCAAATTAAAGATAGATTTGATTGTAACTGCGAGAATATAAAGCTGCTGCAAATCATTACAGCTACAAAGTAAGTATCAGCAGAAGAGTTACCGGCACTTTCTCTCGTCCTTGAATTTGAATACCTCGACTATATTACAACGCAATGAAATTTGTTAAGACTTAACGCCTTAAATCTATCTGCTGATATAATCCTGGAGACATTTTGTTCAATGGTCAGTTCTGTTAAAAATGGTCTTATTCGAAATAGTTTTACCGAGCTTTGTTATTTAATATTCAGTATTATTTTACTTCCACATAGCACTGCCGCAGCTAAATAGAAATTTTCGTCACTTTTCTTAAGCAAAACGAAGTTGCGAAATAAACTCACTATCGGAACTATTAATGGGATAAGGCTGCGCAAAAAACTGCTAAACAATAAAGAGTCGCATTATGTTTGGTCAGAAAGAAAAGATTTTATTGGATATTAAATGATTTTGTTGAATAATATCGGAAACTATTGTATGATTGTTTAATTCGTTTTGAACTGTAAAATATTGATCTCTAAAATATATATGCTAAACCAACGAAAAAGTGTGGCTTTTACCAATTTATATTTATATCGGTCGACAAGGAATAACCGTTAAAGCCGAGTAAGGAAAAAGTAAGGTTATTACTTTCGTTACTTTCGTCTTAACAAAATACACTTGTACTAAATTTTAATGGTTGTACTTTGAAAATTAAGCGTTTGAACCTATCATCTCTAAACAGCAACAGTCATGGTTCCCTGATTTTAGGAAGCTACTTTTATCTTTAAAATGCTCTCCTGAAAACTTGAATACGAATAGCACAATATGACTGTGCCAAGGCAATAATGAAAAAATGAATATTAAAGTTTTTTTTATATTATTTCATGTTTCTAAGAAACTTGAACTTTAAATTCCAACAAAAATTATTGGTATGTTCGTATTTCTTTTGGTAGGCAGTTTTGGTAGGGAAATAGTTTTCTGGAGGCAATCCTGAATCAGTGCCGCCTCTCGCAGATAATGACAAACCTCAGAGCATTAGCCATGCCATGTAAAGTTATTTTGAAAACATGGAATTATCCGTTTAGGTATGGTTATATTATAACGCGTGGTTGGAGCTTGTTAGTCTCTCAAAATGGAATTTCTGCATTTTTTTCCCCCTTGAAAACTTGGGCGATATGACCGACGAGGAAAAACATTAGGGGTATTCTTGTTGTCTTGCAAAACCCTTGCAAGGTGTAAGAATTGCAAAAGTTGCAGAATCTTACAACCCGTGCAACGACACAAAAACAAAATACAAGCGATAAAAGTTTTGAAATTCGTGCAATCTGTGCAACAGTGATACCCATGTTTTGAGTGGACGTGCAACCTTACACTCTGATTGAGACAAATTTGTTCATTTTAGTTCGTGTGCGTCAGAGTTTGTATTAAAATTTTTTGTTTTCACCTGTTCCCGGCATTTCTATTAATATTCACAATATTTGTGATTTTGTGCGCTCCCGCAGTGTTGCATATTTCAGTATTGCAAGATTGCATTTTCACAAATTTTACATCTTTGCTATACTGCGAGAATGCCCCTATTAATAATTGAAAACTCTAGAGGCTTTCTCAAGTTCTTTAAGTTAAGGTCAGGATGATTGTCTTCGTTTGGGCTGCAATGTGTGAAATGGATTCCAAACAATACAAAGACTCAGTTCGTTTCGACCAGTTTTCATTTCTTGAAAATCACCTTTTTATTAAATAAAAATTTAATTAAATTAAATATCAAAATTGCTTAAATCAATTTCTTAATAACTCCAAAACTGTAAAAAAATCATAAAAACGAATTAAAGTTTCAAGAATTCAACATCACAAATGACATAAGAAACCACTTTTAGTTGCCCAGGTGAATTACTTGTGTAATTAGCAATAACTTATATTACTTTAGTAATTATGATTAATTAGTTGTAAATCATAATTAATTAAAAAAAAAAACAAGTAACAGAAAAATACAAGACCCTGAGGAAAATACCAGCACTTGCATATTTTCAAGAAAACCTAAGGAATCGATTATTATGTTTTTGATGTCGTAATTCTAGTGCAGACGTGCTTAGAATACCGTTATGATGAACTTGCACATAAAATAAGAAAATTTCTGTCTAAAGTAAATAAAATATTTATTTGAAAATGTTGGCGGTAATGCAATTATGAAGACGTGCTTTTCAACTTACCGTGTCACAAATATCGAATTTTTTTTTTCAATATAAAAAAAACTTGTGTGTGGGCAAAACTAGAGAGAAAGTAGAATAGGACTGCGTATTTAGTTTATTACTAGAACGACAGGATTTACTTATTTTGACAAGCAGATATGAAGGCATAAATATTTCATAATATAACTTTTTTTTAACATATTTCAAGGATGCCTTGTTTATGGAGTTAATTTTTTTTTATATGAACTGCTTTATTATTATGCAAATTTTGGCATGAGTGAAATTAATTAAGTGTGTAAGTATTATATTTTTGTAGAAGTTTAATGCATAAACAAAGAAGAATATAAAAAGAACTGCGCTATTGCGTTACTCTTATCAAACTATGTACATCAGCGCAGTAACGCAGTTAAGTGATACAGCATAAAAATGTAACGCACTGCTGCGTTAGTCTTGACTGCTGAACTCACAAAAAAAGTGAAAACACTGTGTGAACATGTTTCTTTTTCATGTCATTAATAGCTATACAGCAATTTTTTTTCTCTTGAACTCCAATACTATGACCTAGAAAGTAAACTGAATAAACAATCGGTGCTTCTAAACAAAAGCATGCCGCCAGAGGGCGCTATACGCATAACTATTGCATGAGTCAGAATTTCCTCAAACCAAAAGAGCCCAACTAAAAATGACTTAATGCACAACGCGAACGAAAAAGTAAAAGCAAATACAAAAAAAAAAAAGAACAAAAACACAAACCAATTATGTCTTAATGAGGTCCTTTGTTTTATTTTAAAAATAAATTTGCAGGTTTACCAACACAAGCAAACATTTTCAATGCAACATTGTTGCCACCTAGATTTCATTAAGTGCATCTCGGCAACATTTAATAAAAACAAAAAATATATTCATTATAAAATATATAATTAAAATATAAAACAATCAGCAGAGTGCGCCCCACAGTGAACATCGCACGTTTTACACCCTTCCCCACTGCCCACACACACTTTCTCTTACCGCAAACTTAATCTCAACGAACACTTGAAAAATGTTTGTGGTCTAAATATTTGTGCTGCGACAAAATTTAAGTGGACTACACTTGACTTAAAGGTGTTCGCGGCGGCATGAGGTGTGACAGAATGGAGGGTTGGGATTGTGAGAAGGGCATGGGAAGGGGGTGGCAGAAGATTGATTTTCATGCCATGTCGTGTGGCGAATGGGCTGTAGAAAAAAATTTTGGCATATTTTTTTTTTTTTTTGATTTTATTTTGGCTATTGTGGTCTTTGCTGCTGTTGTTGTAGTTGTTGGTGTTTTTTTGGCTGCAGGTTTTTCATTTGTTTCGATTTTGCATTTCTTACCCTTAACATTGAAGAAGAGAAATTAGCAAGCAGCAAAAAGAAAACACAACACAACAACATAACACAAAACAACACTACAAAAAATTAAGTAGAAAAAATGCGAAAAACTAAAGAAAAACTAAAGAAAAACAAGGTGCTCGAAGTTGACAAGAAGAACATTTTTGAGCTTTGCATATATATAGTATAAAGAAAAACTCATGCATTGGCATGTCTGGGGGACTCTTTTTTTTTTTTTTTTGTTGTTTTTTTATATTTTATTTAAGTTGCTGTTGTTGTTGTTGTTTTTGTTGTTTTTGTTTTAATGGTTGTTGTATATTTGAGACCCATGCTGCTCATGCAATATTTGCGTGTAGCTTGTAATTTTAGTAAAAATGGGTCGCGTTGTTGGCGAGCCTTGAAGGGCAGGCGAACGAACGAGTATTTATTATGTTTTTTTAATATTTTAATTTTTTGTATTTTTTTTTTTTTTAACTTGGGGCAGGCCAAAACACAGCTCTTGTCAAATAATGTTGACCTTAACATGCTGCTGCAACTGCAGTAGTTTTTTTTAATAATTGTGTCTAATTAAGTATAATTTTATTTTTTTTTCTTTTTTTTAATTTCTCAGAGCACGTCAACGAAAAAAAAAAAAACAGTCATATACTATATGCACGCATGCATGTCAATACATAGTATAGCATTTTATACTTATTTAAAATCCTATTTTCAAATTTTTCAACTGTCTTCACTGGTTGTTGTTAGCATTTATTTGTCTACTACTATTTTTTTCAATTTCCCCAGTTGAACACTCTGTAGTCAAAAACTTCCTTATAGTACACTTTCACACTTTTACATAATTAGGTAGCATATTTTTTTCACATCACTTTTGCCTTAAAGCCTGCTCAATTCACACTTCATAAAAAATTGTAGCTTATTTATTTCTTTTAAAATTTAAATGTCTCCTTTTTGTTATATATTTGCTGTGCTTATCTATTACTTTTATGGATTTTATTTTCTTTTCCAACGCAGAGTTTCTTTTATATTATTCAACACTTGATAATATTTCTATTACTTCAGTTGATGATTTTTCGCCAATTTTACCCGTTTTCGTTGTTTTTGAATTGCAAACCCGTAACGAACTGAACAGTTAAAAGGCAGCACTTTGCCGTTCATGCAGTCTGCACACAGAAACGGTACTTTTTTCCCCAACTGCTGGTCCGAAGGAAAAGCTTTTTCGGACATGCTTTCCGAAGCTATTTTGCGTTTGCAGCATTAAAAGCTCGCTTGGCATGTGAGCTTTTTAACTTGCTCTCGTTTTTGTGTTGCACATGTGCTGCCTCCGTTTTTAGCGGTAGTTGCTGCTGCCGCATCAAGTCAACGAACGACGGCAACAATGGAAAAAAAACATGTCAACAACAATGTTTTTGTTTATCGCTGTCGTTTGGTCTTCGTGTTTTTCTTTTTTTATTCAAAAATTTGAAAATCAGAGAGCATTTTTAGCCAAGTCGAAAGCTTTAAGAATAACGTATTATTTCATGTTTAAAAAATTCAGTTAATGTGTGTGTTGGTGTTGCCACATTAGAAGCAGCAATTATATTTAAGTTAGGCATATTATTAATTTTTCTTATACTGTTTATTTAAATGTTCCTTTTGGTTGCGTTTTGTTTAATGGTTTATATTTTCAATTAAGAACTGACCAGCTTTGAAAGGTTCATGTATAAACTTCACTCTAAGTGGACATCGGTACGTATGAGTAACATTTAATTTCTTTGACACAAAGAAATTTTTACACCTGGGGAGAGAAATAAACGCTGTTGCAAATTATTAAATTGTAAGCTTTAATTCAATCTTTCTTAAACAAAACTAGCAATAGGTATTTTAAAAATTAACACATATAGAGCGACAGCTGCCTTTATGCAACATTGCATGGATTGTAGAGTTAATGATCGGTTCAAGAAAAGTATCTTAGTGGATTTTATTAAATTGAGTTCATTAAGTCGAGTTCGAAAAATTATTGTTGTTTTTTTTAACCTATTACTGTCTATTTCTGTCTACTAATTGTAATTTATTGCTCATACTATTGAAAAATAATACAAACTGGCACTAAGACACTACATACATTGAGATCGATAATCATCAAATTCATTTTCGAATCAATCAACATTATCAAAGAAGAGACGACTATGTAACTGCTGTCCTTATGAAAAAGGAATATCTTCTAAACAATAATGTAGTATTTGTACTAGCGCAACCCAAAGGGGGATTTCAGGGTTTTAACCAGGGGTTGAGTGTGTGGCTTAGCATGCTCGGAGCCCGGGTTCGATCCCCAGCCGCGGCGAAAAGTTTTTTCAATAAAAAATTTTTCTGTACGGTCACCACCTCTCTGCAGACAATGGCAAACCTCAGAGAGTAAATAATGCCATGTAAAGCTTCTTGAGAACATGAACTTTAGCCGTTTGAAGTCGGCACAAAAGTATGTAGGTCCAGTTCTTGGTCAATTGTGTGCAAACATTTAATAACACACACAACACAATTGATCATAAGAAGCTCGGTCAAATTCCTTTCAAGGGCTGAAATGGCCAATTTGTTTTTGTTTTTCTTTTTTTTAATTTGAGGAAGAGCTGTCGAATCCCTAGCCAGCGAAATGATCAAAGGAATTTCCTCAAAAAATGTTATGTTTCGTTCTTTTTTTTATAATTATTTTTTTAAACACAAATTAACCCAAGCTCTGCAAGAATTAAGTTTATAGTAAAGTCATGTGATTCAGTTAAAAACTAATTCCAATTGACTTCCGAAACTGAGGCAAAAATTTATAATTTGCCATCGTATATTCCCAAATCTATTTCATTAAAATTTCTTGACGATATAAAAGTCAATTTAAGAGAAAATTTCATCGGTTATTTTGGTGGCGAAAGACTTAAACGATTTTTTCATATTTAGGCTCTTGGTTTTTCATCCCAAGGTGTCAAAAATTGTGTACTCACCAAAGGACAAATTTTAACGCTTGCTCCAATTGGTTATTTTTACAACGATAGTTTATTGTAAGAACATGGTGTGAGAAATTTTAACGTAACTAAACGAGGTCATATAAGTCACGCTTTTCGAGGAAGTAATTCGTTATTCGTTAGTAAAGAAAGAATTCCTTGGTGGCAGAAGTATTTTGACGTGTATGCAAATAACGATTTGGTAAGTAAAATCGGAGTTTTAAATAAATATTCAACTTTATTCAAATATATTTGCTTATTTTGGCTAAAGTTCTATAAAAAAATGGGGAAGGTCGGAACTAAACGTTGAAATGAGATTTGAAATCGTGGAGAAGAATAATTGTGGTATTTCAGTCAAAGAAATATGCTCCGAGCTACAGGTATTAAGGCAAACCGTTCGCTATTAAATAAATAAGCACAAAAAAAAACAAATTCAGTAAAAAATTTGCCACGTTCGGGCAGAAACAGCACGTAAAGAAGACCAGCAAATTATACGAGAGTTCTCAAAGAACCTTGGTTTAACACCGAAAAGCCATGAATAACAAATTAAAAATTGTTCTTAGTTAGCAAACGCACAATTCGCAGACGTTTAAAAGAATTCCCATTCGGTACATATTTCTTAAGAAAAATACAGTATGTAACCCCGGCAAATAAAATTAAGCGACTCCAATTTGCGAAATATTTTTTTTTGTAAGACTATGAGCTTTTGACCGTGGCATGCAGGTTAAGTGTGTGGCTTAGCATGCTTGGAGCCCGGGTTCGATCCCAGACGCGGCGAAAAGTTTTTTCAATAAAAAATTTTTCTGTACGGTCACCACCTCTCTGCAGACAATGGCAAACCTCAGCGAGTAAATAATGCCATGTTAAGCTTCTTGAGAACATGAACTTTAGCCGTTTGGAGTCGGCATAAAACATGTAGGTCCAGTTCTCGGTCAATTGTGTGCAAACATTTAATAACACACACAACACAATTGATCATTAGAAGCTCGGTCAAAGTCCTGAAATGGCCAATTTGTTTTTGTTTTTTTTTTTGCTTATGAACTTTTGAAAGCGAGTTTTGTGGACTGATGTAAGTACTTTTGAGAATCACGGATCACCTAAAAAGAGATTTGTTCGAATTCCAAAGAATTCACGCAAAGAAATTGCTCCAGTCTTACAAGCAAATCGACATGGCGACGGATCGGCTATGTTCTGGTGCTGCATTTCCTCTTGTGGTCAAGGGGATTTGGTTCCAATAGTTGAAACGATGAACCAATACAAATATTTGGATGTCTTCATTTCCATCTTGTGACAAACTTATTGGTGAATCATTTATTTTACAACAAGAAATGCAGTATGTCACAATAGTAATTTCATAATGAACTTTTTGAATCGAACTGGCGCGCAAGTGCCATAGCGTAGAAGTTTTAAACTGGCCGACCCAAAGTCCTGATTTAAACGTTATTGAAAATGTTTGGGCCTGTGTTAAAGGAAAACGAAGCGTTTGCTTAACTCGGACCAGGGAAGAGACTATATCTGAAATGAAAAGTCTATGGGAGCAAATTCCGATATTTTGAAAAATTCCGTTTGTCATATATTTTGAAAAACCTTGTGGATTCAGTTCCAAAACGTCTTCAAAAAGTAATACAAGCTAATGGCGGATATATTTTTTTTATTAAGTTATAAAGTTTGTGTTATAAATTTTTTTATCTTTAAGTTTATTTTTGTATAAAACAGAACTTTCAAAATAGTTACTTACCTCTTTGAAATTAAGTTTTTTCTAGAATATTTTCTTTATTAGTTATTAAAAAAAAAAAAATCACCCATTTCTGATAGGATTTTAACCAAATACAAAAATTTTGATTCGCGTTTTCTCAAACTATTTTAAAAACTGAAAATATTTGCCTTTTCTTTTCGTCTAAATAATTATGCTGACTACTATACAACTGAAAACTATTTTTGAAGTATTTTGTAATACACTTAGCGAAAAATGTGTTGAAATTAAATGAAATTGTTTTCATATATAATGAATTTGTTTTTGAAATAAACTTGAAATAAATTCATTAAAATTAAACACAACTGTTTTTAAAGTTAAATTCAAAACAAAAGTTTTTGTTTTTGAACAATGTTTTTGTTATGAAAAACAGATTTAAAACAAAAATTTTAAAATTTAAAACAATTATTTTAAAGCATATTTTTTTCGATGCCATTTTTTTTTTTTGATTTTCCGAGTTTTTAGTATCAGATGCACAGACAGCTACCCTCGGGACCTCCGAATGTTAACTCCATTCGAAGATGGATAACTCATAATTTTTAATTAATTAGTTTTTATTTTATCGTATGTTCGATATTTTTCAAACCAATTCAAAAACTTCAAAAATTTTCTTGTATTCAAATTTTTGCTTGTTTTTTCAAAGAAATAATGAGAGAAATTAAAAAAAAGAAAGTAGTTTATTGGTAGTTGAAAATTAAACACACTTGTTTTAATTTTTGTTTTGTAGAAACGCAAAGCCGTTAAATTTCTATTTCAAAATTTTTTGTTTAATTTTAAAGTATGTTTTTTTTCTCAGTGTACTAATAAAATAATATTCATAAAAATTAGCTTAAAGTTAAATATGAATGTTTTTTAATGGGTTGGGTCGGTTTGAAAATGAATTTTGTTTATGTTTTATGGCATTGTACAATATATCCAAAATATTCTCCCTAAAACTTAAAACAACACTTATTTTTTCAAATTGGTTGTCATGATTTCCCAAAAAGTTATAACTAATCTGGGTAAAATTTGGAAACCTACTTCAAGATACATCATCTTTTGTTTGAAATATTTAGATCGTATATTAACAAAAAATAGTTATCATATTCTTTGGTTGAGCCTTCGAAACCCACCGAGCCCATTTAATTAGCCCATTAACACCCAAGAGTTGAAACTTATTGCTGTGATATGAAGCCTTTGTAAAATGGATTTTATATATAAGTGCGAAATTTGATAAAATTATCAAACAATGGTTTGAGTCCAACTAACAGGCGAACTAAACAATAAAGTTTTAGACCGTATTTTTTTGAAGTGAAACTGCTTTAGCCGCGTATGAGAATGCAATGTCGGAATGGAAACGGGGAGTAAACATGAACTGAAGAGTTTAAAATCTCGGCTTTTTGGAGCTTGCTCGTTTAGAATCGGTTTGTTTGAAACGAAATTATATTGGGGTGTAAAATCAAATTATGAATTTTAAAGCATAACGCGTGATCTGTTATGGTTCAATTTTCAACTAGACACGTTATGCTTCAATTTCCAACCGTGACACGTTACACTGGAATTTTTCAACCGGTATGATTCAATGATTCAATGGATTCAATGGCATTTTAAAGTAAATTTTTTTACAAGACTAACTCAATTTATATTGATGATGATGAAAAATGGGTTAATTTCGATAACCCTTAGCTCTTCAAGCCGCCCGTCTATGCGCAAATATTGACGCCAACGCCCAATATTCACAGCGACAAGGTCCTGCTCTGTATTTGGTGGAGCCGTGGTGTACTATAAGCTGTTACAACTAGGTGAAACTACCACAGAGGTACTCTACCGAACTATATAGATGCGTTCGAACCGAGCATTGAAGCAAAAATGGCTAGAGTGCGATCAAAGGCACGACAAGGTTATTTTGCAACACGACAACGCTTTAAAAAGACTTTAAAAATGGACTTAATCTTCTGGTTTTATATGAAATGGGACTTTTTAGTAAAACTCCATTAAAAACTCTCTACTTTTTTGGGTTAAAATTTTACTTAAATCGAGCGTGGTGACCACACACATATGGTTTTTTAATAAAATAAATTAATTGCCTAATTATTTTTTTACCAGAATATCTAAGTCACTATAGTTAACGTTAGTCAAATAGCATGCCAAGAATAATGGTTTAACTAGCAAACTTACTTCAAAACTTACTTCAAATTATGAAAAATTTAGCAAAGCTCAAGAAGGAATTTGAATAGACTTTTGAATTTTTAATAAAATTTTTTAATATTTTATTTGAAGTATTATAAGTATATTACCTTTTGATTCCATAAACATTATTTGTCCGTTTCCATAAACAATGAAGTTCTAAGAAAATAAAAAAAATAAAGAAACAATTATTTTAGATAGTTTATATATACCTAGAATACATAAATGCATAAAATAGGAATTAAAAATCCTAGTTATTTATTGTAAGCTATCTTTCATACCTGGTATTGCTCGAAACTTTATTTTATACATATTACAAATGGATTTGTTTGTTTAAATTTGAGATTTCTAAGAATATTTTATAAATCTAAAGGTAAAAAATAATAATAACAAGTAAAGAAAGTCTAAAGTCAGTCTAGACCGACTATGAAATAGCCTAAACCTACTTTTGCAAATAAAATAATATTATTGAAAATGAGCGTCTCCGTGGGCGAATGAAGCCGATACAGTGGACGTCCAATATAACGAACTTTCGGTTTAACGAATTTTCGATTTAACGAACCGGCAAAATTATCTCAATGATGGTTCTCTATTACGAACGTATAGCCAATTTTAGTATCCGATATAACGAACGCCGCTTTTTTTATGTTTTAAAGTTTCGTTTCTTTTTCTTTTCAAATAAATTGTTCAGTGTTCACTAAGGATTTCGGATATTTGCGAGTGGAATTGTATCGATCGTTTTATAGATTGTGATGAAAGTGACAATGAAGAGGATATGCAAACCAGCTGTTTCTTTTTATAGATTTGCAAGAAACAGCAGTGAAAAAAGCGTTGCGACCGTTTAAAAAAACAAACGCGAATTGAAGACTTCTTCTAAAAAAATAAACATATTTTAAATTTTAGTTATGAAATAAAGAGAATTCTTCAAGAATTCATTGCATCGAACTATGTAGTTAAGGAGGGGCTAAACAATTAGTACACAAAAATCGATCGATTTAACGAATTTTTCGATTTAACGAACAAGGGTTACAACATAAGATTCGTTATATTGGACGTCCACTGTACTTTATATGCATTTAAATGTTGAAAAATTTATACATACCAAGTTTTATTCCTGTAGCTCACAGTTAATGCCTTTATTTAAATGACGGCGTGTTAAATGACGGATTACTCACAATTTTTGAACACACCTTAGTTTTGGTATAAAATACATACATACCAAATGTAATTTCTCTATGACAAACAAAACCTTATTTATTCAGTTTGAAACTTTTTGGGTTGTATGCGAGGTAGGCGTGTCCGTGGGCGGATGACGTCCATTTTTCCAAACCATCTTTTTTTTTGTCATAAAAAACATATGTGCCATATTTTTCCTCTGTGGGTTAAACAGAGGCTTATTTATTGTGTTTTCAATTTTTGGATTGTATGGGAGGTGGGCGTGTCCGTGAGCGGATGACAACCATTTTTCGAAGACATCTTTGTGTTGATACAAAACACATACACACCTAATTTTGTTGTTGTAGTTTTATTATGAGGTTATTTATGCAGTACTTTTGCGTTGTATGGGAGGTAGGCGTGTCCATGGGCGTATGATGTTAATTTTTCCAAACCGTCTTTGTTTTGTTATAAAAAACACACGTGACAAATTTTATCTCTGTTAGTTAAACAGACGCTTATTTATTGCGTTTTCAAATTTTGGGTTGTATGAGAGGTGGGCGTGTCCGTAAGCGAATGACGTCTATTTTTCAAAGACATCTTTGTTTTGATATAAAACACATACATATCAAATTTTACTGTTGTTGGCTTATTATGAGCTGAGTTATACAGTTTTAAATTTTTGCGTTGTATGGGAGGTAGGCGTGTCCGTGAGCGGATTCCAAAAATATTCAATAGTGCAGAACCTTGGGTCCATGTGACCATGTGTACTAAGTTTCATCCAATTATCTCTACTCCTTCTTCTGATCATGTGTTTACGAACAATATACAGACGGACGGACGGACGGACATGAATAGCTCGACTCACGAGGTGACGCTGATCAAGAATATATATACTCTTCTATTGTAACGTTCTATGCGTTACAAACGTTTGCACAAAGTTAATATACCCTGACTTTTCAGGTTTAGGGTATAAATATCCTTTTCAATCAAAAGCAGACATGTCCACTGTAAATATTCAATCAAAACCAGATAAGTCCAAGCAAGTTTTCATTCAAATTTTAAAAATTTTTTATCTCAAAACGTTGGTATGAGTAATAAATTTAACATTTTAGCGGATTTGGATTTGCGTTCTGTAAAAAATTAAAAGTTTAAGGCAAAAAACATTTTTTTTTTACTAAAAATGACCTTCAGGGGATTCCAAATTGCTTCGGCGGATTTCCTCCGATTTGTAAAAAAGTATGCAGAAATCATTTTATTAATCATTTTTAATTTTTAATTTTGATTCATTTCTAACTTTCAAAACCAGACTAGTTCAAATTTGAAATTTAAAAATACGAATTTTTTGGCGCTATAAGATTATTTTTTTTTTCGCATAATAAATCTATTCCAGTGGAGCATATTTTTGCATAACTGGTTTATTTATAAAAAATGTCTGTCAGAACTAAGACGTTTTATTCGATTTCCCAACAATTCGATCTGTATGACTTATCTGGTTTTGAATGTAAACTCGTCATTTGTAAAAAAGTTGAACAACAGCCGTTATGTAAAAACTAGTAAAAACTAGCAAAACTATTTTTTCACTAGTTATTGAAAATTTTTGTAAGAAAATCCAGTTTCCCGTAGAGGTTTTCTTCAAAATTCATATCCAGAAAGTGGTTGCTGACTTAAAGAAAAAACACAATGAAGTTTCCGTTTTTTCTTTTTATGTGTTTTGCAAATGCAATGCAGGATATATAAAGGACCGTATCAAGAATATAAAAGTGATTTTTTAGCAGACAAAAAATAAAATCAGAAACACAATAGGAACTGTTTAACAAAAAATTCAACGAAATAGAAACTCAACCGTCCAGGGTTCAATCCCTGACGAAACCAGCAAGAGATTTTTTATTTTAAGGCAGGGTAAGGGTTTCAGCCTAAACAAACCACACTTTGTTTGCGAATTTTTTTTAAGAGTATGGATTGGGTGACCGTGGCGTGCAGGTTAAGTGTGTGGCTTAGCACGCTCGGAGCCCGAGTTCGATCCCCAGTCGCGGCGAAAAGTTTTTTCAATAAAAAAATTTGTCTGATCGGTCACCACTTCTCTGCAGACAATGGCAAACCTCAGAGAGTAAATAATGCCATGTTAAGCTTCTTGAGATCATAAACTTTAACCATTCGGAGTCGACATAAAACATGTAGGTTCAGTTCTAGGTTAATTGTGTGCAGGCATTTAATAACACACACAACACAATTGATCATAAGAAGTTCGGTCAAAGTCCTTTCAAGGGCTGAAACGGCCAAATTGTTTTTTTTTTATGGTTTGGGAAAATTATATAAACCTTTTGAACATTATAAAGTTTACTTTCAACAATATTCTGTAATTTTTTTATCTAGCAATATTGACTGAGCTTTTCCCAGAACGTCTTAGAAAAATTGCAATTTGCGATGTTTACTATATATTGGTCCGAAATTATCTGAAATCAAAAACCTTTTAAATTTAGCCAAAGTATTATCAAATCCTCCCCCCAACGTTCTTTGATTTTTTTTTTTTTCATCTTAATATTTTTGGTGGACATCAAAAGTGTAAATTGCTAATTTTCATGAAAAATTCCAACAGTGAGAAACCTTCTTAATGTAAACAAAAAAACATTACCTCATCGTTATTTTATATGTAGAAAATGTATTTTGAAATGAATCGGTTAAGTAGTATTTAAATGGCAGTGAACATGGACTTTGAAAACACGACTTGTAAAAAACTCACTTTAAAGTTTTTTACACGTACGTTTGTACGTTAACCCGAACTGTGCCAGCGTGATCATGTGGTCACGCACATTGACGTTCACAAAAACTGCTCGTGTAAGCACATAAGCTCAAATTTGACATATAAGACCCTTTTTGAGCGGTAAATTGTTGTACCTTTCTAATCAAATATACCTTGACACATTCGTTTGAGGGTTGCTGATCGAATACCACGCGCGAAGTTGTTTAATTTTTTCGGTACTCAAAAAAACGGCACATGGCAAACGCTCACAAGTAAGATTCTATATTTTTAACTAATTTTCTTAATGTATTCTTAATGTAATGCTTATATCAGTTGAAAGCTAGCAAAGAGTTCTTTTAGATATAAATCAAATTTCGCCATAAAAAATCTTTTTCCTCAGTGAATTTTTGCATTGCATTTATAAGTGAAATCTTCTACGCGTTTTTTTATTGTTTTTTATTGTTTTGTGTTTAGAAAGTGAATGGTTTTTAATATAATATTTGAACTATAACTATTGAACTATGCTAACTGGACTATGATTTATAATTATTGTTATTCAGGAAGTTAACTCTCCAGGAATCTGTCGATTTCTTCGAGCAGTTGATCGACGAAGAAGAAAATGAAAATGTTGGTGCTAATATTGATATAGTTTACCTTCAACCACCCAACGAAGATGGAACTGAAAGTGGAGAAGATGATGCGGGAGAAAACGAAGGTGGTATCATTGATAATGTCTGTCGTGCTCAATTGATGGCGGGTTGTGAAATGGTGCTACAACACGGTGATCATGTCTATACAATTACATTGGAAGAAGCGAGTCGACCAAATGAAAATATAATTGATTACGTACTTGTTTATGTTATTTCTGATGCGGCGTGTTCATTTAGCAGCTCATCAGCCTTGTCAAGTTATATGTAAAGAAATGGAGACTTCACAGTCAGATTCATCACAAGATGAAGCGACGACGAAGAAACTAGCAGCTTTTGAAGCCAGAAAAGCCACAGTAAGTGCAAAGAAACAGCGGAAAATCGAAGAAATGAAGTCGAAGCCAATTGCCGATCGCTTAAAAAAAATTCTACCGTCTCTTTCAAACGTAGCGATACCCCCATCAAACAAAGACAGAAAGTTCATTTGGGTCAAACAAACTGGAAGTGTTCCATTGCCAATAATCCCTGAACCAAATTTCGACGATTGCCGTGATAAGAAACCACACGAATTATTCGAACTTTTTTTCGATGATGCATTGCTTCAACATATTGGTGATTGTTCAGCCAGATATGCCGTTAAAAATCTGAAAAGTTTATGTTACTCGGCCATGCATCATAACTGAATATAACAAGTATATGTGCGGAGTGGATCGTCTCAATCAAAACGTTAACAATCATCGCATTGGCTATCGTGGTAAGAAGTGGTTGAATTCAATTTTTACTTGGCTACTCCACGTTTCAGTCAATAATGCTTGGCAATTACAAAGAGGCTCAAAGAGATTCACCCAACTCGAGTTCGAACGAGAAATACTGCTATTTATTACTGCCAACTGCCAATTCAAGCAGGACCAAAGCGGCCACGGCATGAATTGATTTGTCTTAAAACTTTCGCTACGATCGGACAGATCATTTTGTTGCTCCTTACGAGAAAAGAAGATGTTGTGCTGGTGAACTATGAAAAAGTGTAGGCAGTGCTTTTTGGGTGAACGCAATATTGTGCTTTGCGTCAGTTGTTTTGCTAAAAACCACACTCGCTTAAACTCAAATTTCATTGTATTTACATGAAACATAATTTCTTTTAGTTCCTAATACAGTTAAAATATCTTTTATGAATGAAACTGTGTTAAATTTTATGTTTTCTTGAAGACATTTTTATTTTGCAGCTTAAAAAAACCAGTACCCTAGCAGTGCTGAGGTGACCATATGGACACAGCCGAAAAATTCGTCCTGCCAATTATCCTGAAAAGGACAAAGGAAAAGAATCATATTTTTGGATTTGGATTAAACCCGAAATCTATAAACTCTGAAAGTTTCGTAAAGAAATTTGAAAAAAATAATAACAGCACCGTTCGGGTTAAGTACACATACAAAAAAACTCATATCTCCGTTAGTTTTACTCAGATCAACTTCAAATTTGGACACAATATTGAAGAGAATATTGAAGTTGTGCATTCATATAAAAAATGGTTAAAAAAAGAGTTAAAAAACCTCACCCCGCCCTAAATTATCGAGAACTGGGGCCGAAGTACGGCAGTCGTAACCGAATAAACACTTTCGCATTATTTTTTTATTTTTATTTCACATAATTACATATCGGATAAAAAATATCTTCTGTTACAACAAGTGTGGTCATGAAATAAATTTCAATATGAAAGCTTAGTCGATCACACGACTTTCAAGTTTTAAACCGTCACCGTACGTCTAAAATATTATGTTTGCAAGAAGCTTTACGTGCCTCTTTTTACTCTTTGAGCTTTATTATTGTCTTGACAGATGTAGCGTTATAACAAAAAAATTATTTTTACTGAACAAATTTTCTGTGTCTCATAAAATTGGAACCCGGGATCTCCCAGTTCATTATCATTATCACTATCATGACCAACGCTTGAAATATACTGCTGCTACTGACTTCTTTACGAGTAGGGCAAATCAAATGCACTAGCTCTTAAATTGTACAAGGCTTCTAATGGGTTAATAAATAAAAAATTTTTAATAAATCTAAACTTTCAATACAGATTTAACACTTGAAAATAATTAAAATTGTTGCTGCTACCAAATTCTTCTTCACTTTATTCAAAATTATAAAAAAAATTTTATTATCTCCGAGTTTTGTGTGCATGCACTCGACTATCAATCTTTACCTCATAGGTATTACTCATTTAATTTATAAACGGCCTTTATAATCGATATGCTAAGAATATTTTAACAATATGTGACTAAAATTGTTGCTGGTCAGTTTAGGTAGTTTAAATATTGAACAACATGCCAAACGACAAAAGCTCTAACCGGCGTCAATAAATTACTGTTAACTTCCGAGAGTGAGTCAACTTTTTTGCATTCATATTTAATAATTTTGACTTTCTGCTCTCTGCTTTGTAGGTAAGTTATTGCGATTTCACTCTTTCAATGGAATGTCGTAATAAAACATCCTTAATAACTGTTAACACGAAAATGAAATTTCTACACTCTATCGGCAAAACTTCTATACTATACGTTTTCCTTACATTGCCTTCTTATTACATTTTCAGTTTTCTTATTTCTTTCACATTCTCGTCAATTATTCAACTTTACTAAATTGTCAACAATGAAATATTCACGAAAAGCTTATCCACTGCTTAACGCAATAGCACAGGAGAGAGAAAAGCTCATTGCAGCTGTTTTTAAAAAAATTTCCCAAAACCAAAACATTCAAAGCTTTCATTATGATGTCATCGTTTTCCGAAAGGAAAATGTTACCAGGTAAGGAAGAAGCAAAAAAAAAATAAACCAAAACAAGAAACAAAATTAAAATTCACACGCTTTCAGAGACGCACCTTAACTAAAAAAGAAACAAACAGAATCAAAACATTGCACACAATCATTGTTTAAACAGGGTGATTAACAATATGTATGATTTATTCAAAAAAGGCATCAATCATAAGAAATCTTATTGAAATCAAGACAACTTATTTACTTTTATTATATTATTTTATTTATTACATATAATTTTTATATATTAATAAAAAAATAGTAGAACAGGCTTATATCGTCACCAAAAATTAAAAAAATATCAAAGTCACGTTTTTTATTGTTAATGATCATTTTGTTAAACTACAAAATTCATACTTATGTAAATTAAAAACTCACAAGTGCCAAAAAAGTAACGAATTTCAAACAATACTGAATATGTATGCGAAAATGACATTAAAAAAGTCAACATTTGGCTACTCGTGAAATTTATCAAATATTTAGATGTGATCAAGACATTCAAACGAAGGATGCCATTTTTAATAATAGATTCGAGTCTTATGAAAATAAATATGTTCAAAACTGTTTCAATACAAAATCGACTAATTTATAACAAAACCATCGATTGAACTTTCAACAGATTATGTTTTCGATTCTAAAATATTTCCTCCTCGATATCAGTTTTAAGAAATTTTTAAACAATAGTAATTATTTCTCCTTCGCTGATACTTTCCAGCAAAATTTTTGATACAAACTTGGCATGCATTCTTAGATACACTGCTTCCAGAAGAAATTCTAAAAATCCAATTGTGCTTCTCCTCAACCATATCGAAAATTGGTTTCAGAAGGCATTCTCATAAACTTCTAAAAGGCTATTTGAATAGCTTCAAGGAATGCTTCCATGTCATGGCTTGCGCAAGGCAATGGTTAAGTATTTTAAATAGCATGGAATACCTTCCTAAAGTTTTCCTGGAAAATGTATACTACAATCCTTTCATTGATTGTACATGTCAGATCTTAAAAAATTATGTATCGTTGAAAAGAGCTTTACGAGCACTACAATGTCTTCTTAGAACATTTTTACTTCCGAGGTCATATTCATCTAGTAAGCCCCATTAGCCCGATTTATCCCCCCTTAAATTTTTTTTTTTCTCATAAGATTAAACTCCTTCAAATTTGCGTAATTTGTGTTAAAAAAATTATTTATTAAGTTTCTTTTACAATTTTGTTTATATTATGTGCTTGTTCGTTGACTAAACTAAAAGTACATTTTTTATAAAAAAAAGGATTATATCAAATATTTGAATTTTTTAAACACAAATCAAAAAAATTTGAAGAAGTTTAATTATATGGGGGAAAAAAAAGAAATTTAAGGGGGATAAATCGGGCTAATGGTACTTACTAGTTGAAAATGAACTCAAAAATAAAAATGTCCTGAGAAGACATTGTAGTGCTCGTAAAGCCCTTTTCAACGACATATAATTTTTTATGATCTGACATGTAATGCTTAAGTTATGCAAAAAAGACCATTTTGGCTGTTTTTCCGGTGGTCCAAAAAAAAAAATTTTTTTTTTTCGGAATCCTCTCGAGGTCAACTCTAAAATAGGGGGTGGTTTTTTCAAACTTTTTTTTTTTGTATGGAGGCCGACCCACTCTAATGTATATGTTAAAATAACGCCTTATGGGTATGAAAGTTGAAGGAATGGAACTCACAACTTTCCCTTTTACCTTACCTTTTTTTGTAAGCACTTTATTTTATGGGTTTTTAAGTACAGGTTAATACAAGTTTCAGTTTATGGTGAGCAAGTATTTTTTTCGCTTGGTTAGGTAAAAGATCTAACAAAGTACTTTATCGTGATCTTAAAGACATAAACTCGATAAAAATTACTCTTAAATCTACAACAGTAGCCATGCAGAGAAACACGAGCATGTATGTAGATTTGCAGTTGGCAAGGGACCAGAATCGTCAACTAATGATTCCCATAATACTCGCGCAACGACAGAATAAAAAAAAAAGTACTTCAAGTGCCTTGATGACACATATGAACGCTTTCCCTGTCACAACGTAAAAATCGTGATTTTTGACCTCAACAGTCAGAAAGTTCAGCCTCCATAAACAACACTTCCGATAATGGAAAAAGGTTGACTGATTTTGTCTCAGCCCGAAACATGGTCTTTTGTAGCACGAGATTCCAGCATCTTAATAGTTATAAGGCCACTTGGCTGCCCCTTGATCAAAATGCAACCAAATTGATCACATTTTGATGATCAATTGAAAACGTGGTGCTAATTAATTCTCGAATCATTATATTGATGGAGTCAATATTCCCACATCTGTGCACAGCTAAGAATGCAATGAATCACACATAGAAATAGCTAAACAAAAGACTTTTGAATGGCGACGCTGACACCAATCCCGCCTATACAGATAATATCTCGGCAACTCCAGTTGGAGCCGTTGGCCCACCAGATAAGCTTTCTAAGAACGTAATCGAAACGAAACCTTGAAACCTCGGTGTGTTCTACCACATCCACTAGAAAGACTACTCGCCGAATGATTGAACCCTATACCATCGACCAGACAATTACGCTGCGACAAATCTTGGAAGCGACTTTCGAAAAACAAATAAACACGCACCATCTTTTTAAAAGTATAAACCTACGCAACACTGATTCTACGGCATGGGGTTTGGTAGAAAATTTTAATATATGCATTGATGACTTTGTTAGAATTGATACTGGTTCTCGCAATAAACCGTGTTAAGAATTCACGCAATTTACTGAACTTTTAAGTTTATCTAAATAAAACGCAAGCAGTGCAGTTCAATACTTATATTTCAATAATCCAAAAAGCTAAGCTAAGTTAGTATGTGTATGCAATGAATAATGTCACAAAAAAGAGGAAAAGAGGAAAAGAAAAAAGGAACAAAATGTGAGTATACTTGAATAATATTAATAATGGAACGTGAATGTCAAAATAAAAATTTTGTTAACAGGGCTGCATTCTCCTCAACAAACCGCTATTCTAAAAATTAACGAGGCTTCATTACAGATTTTAATATAACTCTTATTGTTGAAACTATTCAGCTAATTAACAACAATTTATCTGCAGATTTTTGGATTTTTTATTTTACCAAATCAAACATACTATACTGCAGTTATGTTAAAATCTCTGAAGAAACCTCCTTAAATTTTAAAATAGCGGTTTATCGCGAAAACCAGAGTCAATTCATGCAATGTGAATCATAGGATTAAAACTTCATTATCCCAAGTATCTTAATTGACTTCAAAAACTTATGCCGCAGAAAAAAATGTCTTTTTGTTGACCTGGGTAATATGTTTGTGCAGGATGACACTCAGAAGCACCATCAATGTATTGAGAATCGGGAAGAATATCTCCCCTCCGTTCGATACCAAGAGAAATTTCAGACAAGGTGATTCTTTATCGTGTAACTTTTTCAATTAATGGTGGTGAAAATCACCTGCTGACATATGCTGAGGTTATTGATATCATTGGACAAAATACGAGGGAAGTCAATGCGGCATTCTTCAGACCAGAAAAGGAGTCGAATTGAATGGATCTTGCAGTGAATGCAGGTTAGTCGAAATATCTTGCGTCAACAAATAAATCTGCATCTTAGACAACACCACTGTTGGCCTGGTATCCAACATTAACTCTTCCATTAATAACAGTATTAAATTTAAACAAAGGATAACTCTTACCAACAGGTGTACTTTGAGCTCAGTTGAAGTTTTAAAAGCAGCGCCTTATCTCTGATAATCATGGTCTTCCTACTATTTGCAGCACAAAGTTTGACGTTCAATCATATCCTTGACCGATTAGGATTTAATCACGAGCTGTATGAGCTATATGCCGAC
Organism: Tetanocera ferruginea; assembly: GCA_958299015.1. Taxonomy (NCBI): domain Eukaryota; kingdom Metazoa; phylum Arthropoda; class Insecta; order Diptera; family Sciomyzidae; genus Tetanocera; species Tetanocera ferruginea. Next base: position 34,106,855 of record OY282644.1, on the reverse strand, counting down.
ATACACGCAAAGAAATTTTTCGTTTGCAGCTATTGAAAAGTTCACCAACTATACTTATACTTCGTTTGCAAACTGTATTTGCAGCAAACGATTATTCAGTTGTTATCAACTTAAAAATATATCTTACTTGAAACGAAAAAACAACGAACTTAATGAAATTTTATCATTGTTTTGGAAGTTAAAGTTTAGTCGAGTGTGCTGGCGTTCGAACCCACGTCTTCCGCATGACACTCTAGCACGCTTCCATTGAGGTATTGTGAGATATTGTGTAGAATAATTTTTTTTAGGTTACAAATTTGTATGTCATGACAAATGGATCTTTTTTCTACAAATTAAGTTTTCATTAGAACAAAAAAAATTTGTCGATTGCTGCAATTTAAAAATAATTTACTTTAACCCTCACTTTGGCATTATTTACATATGTAAATATCCCAATTTTAAATTTGCCATAACTCCTTTCTTTTTTATGCGATTTGAATATGGCTTGGACTCTGTGGCTATTTTTTGGTTTTCTTTCTGTAAATTCAAAAGTTGTTTTGAATTTTAGAATTTTCTGATACTTTTTGAAAATTTTTTATTTTTATAACGTAGTTTGGTACATATTTACATATGTAAATATTTTGTATTTAAAAAGCTTTTATGGTGTTTTAACGCATTTTTTTAATTAATAATAGAAAAACATGATAAGGAAAAACTCTATAAATAGTCTAATATTGAAGCTACGGTACTGAAATTGGGTATTTGTGTATTTTATATCAAAACTGAAACATGTTAGAAAAATTGACGTCAAAAACTCAAGAACACGCCCACCTGCCATACAATCCCAAATTGAAAACTTGGAGCTTGTCTTTACTTTGCAGGAAAATAATTTGATATAATTTATTTTAAACGTCATGAAAATAGTAATTTATTTTGAAAACTCATCAAAAAGAGCTTCAATTTAAAATTTTATACCATTACGAATAGACCGTGGGGGTATTTTAACTTCGGCCAAGTTGAAGATATACCTTACTAGTTTTTAGAAAAAATTGTTCAAGATCTAAAAAAATTCGTAGCAATTTTGTCCACCATTCCAAAACTCTTTGAAAAAATATTTGTGAAAACTTTTTGGCTTCGCAAAGGATATTTTAATCAAAATGGAGATAGACAACTCAATGTATATATTATTGATACTGATTTTAGCAAACCATTAGATTACGTTCGTCCCGACATCCTAATAAATAACACTGTTATACAATTTGTTTTCTTTTAATCAATAATTTTGTCGATTCATATGATGATTTTTTGCGTTTTCAGAATGCTTTTATCACTTAAATTTTTTTCGTTAAGATCCTTTTTCAGATGTAATTCTGAACTTTCGTACCTTGTCTTAATTTATGATCATAACTTTACTTCTGTTCACCAAAGTTGGATTTTATATTTATGATAACACTTGAAGTTTTTCATTTTTGTTAAAATGTATTTAATTTTTGCATTTTTACTATGTTATTGACGCTTACATGATTGCAAAAAATATTTTTTTTTTTAATTTTTAAAAATGTCATATAAAAACAATATGCGTTGATTGTTTTATCGTTTATTATTTCAAAATAGATACATATATTTATTTTTATGCATACTAGAACTCAAAACTGTTAATATTATGTTTTTTATAATATAAAGGATTTTAAAATCAGTTCAGCAGAAGCAAAGTTATGATACACAAAGTAAGGTTGCGGTTATAGTGAACGCGATTCATACAGGTAGGCAGGCAGGCAGGCTGAAATCTGTGTGAAAAAGCGAGATGCAAATAGCTATCTATCTCGCTTGTTCACATTGCCTGTCTGCCTGCCTGTCTGACTCGGCGTTCACTATAAACGCAACCAAAGGCAAGATACGAACATTTTTAGTGACGCACAGTGAGCAGAGCTGTAAAATTTGCATTCATATTCAGAATTCTAAGTACAAGTGAATAAGGACAAAAAAATGCTATTCATTGAAAACAAAATTGATCCATGAATAAAATTTTCAATTCACATTCAATTTCAGAAAATTGATTTATTATTCATTTCGATTATTCATTTTTCTTTATTCAGAATAATGCATTCATTTTTTTATTCAAATGAATGCTATTCATAAAGAATGCAATTCACAAAGAATCGTTATTCATTTTGCATTCATGCATTCATTTTTTATTCATTATTCATTTTTTATTCATTATTCATTTTTTATTCATCATTCATTTTTTATTCATTATTCATTTTTTATTCATTATTCATTTTTTAATCATTATTCATTTTTTATTCATTATTCATTTTTTATTCATTATTCATTTTTTATTCATTATTCATTTTTTATTCATTTATTCATATTTTATTCATGAGAGAACACTTTTTTCACTCAATTCACGCGAAGCTACCCAGTTGCAAATTTAAAACTGAAAATTTATTTCAATTAAAAATATAAAACAATTAGCCCAAGGCCCCGGTAATTGCGCTGTTGCACCAAACTAAAAATATACTACTTTGGTTGCAAAATTAACACCAATTAACAGGCATGAATATAAAAAGGAATAATGAATAAAAAATGAATAATGAATAAAAAATGAATAATGAATAAAAAATGAATGCATGAATGCAAAATGAATAACGATTCTTTGTGAATTGCATTCTTTGTGAATAGCATTCTTTATGAATAGCATTCATTTGAATAACAAAATGAATGCATTATTCAGAATAACGACAAATGAATAATAAAAATGAATAATTAATCAATTTTGAAAAATTGATTGTGAATTCAAAATTTTATTCATGAATCAATTTTGCATTCATTGAATGTATTCTTATTTCGTTATTCACTGATTCAAAATTTTGAAGAAGCAATCAAATTGAATGCATTCTTTTACAGCTCTGACAGTGAGTCACAGCTTATTTGAACCAGTGCTCGATTAAATTTTGAAACTGCCCTATCTGTTTAACTAAAGCAGATAACGATTAAATTTAAATGTGGATTTGTTGATGTAAGATCTACGAAGAAATATTTGAAAGAAAATATGTGATAAGTAGCAGATTCAAACTGCAATAGGGAAAACCTGTATACCAATAGGGAAATTGCGCATCAGAAATTGTGCTCACAGCTTATTTGAACCAAACAGTTGCGTCCGGCTGTAGTGTCGAATAACGGTACTTTTTTTTCTGTCATATTCGCTTAGCAGATTTTTAGTATGATTTCGCTAGTTGAAGTTTTAAAATCAGATTTTTTTAAAAATCGTACTACGTACAACAATTGAGAAGCGTGAAGAATTTCTAAGCCGTTTCAAAAAGCGAAATCCCGCAGGAAAATTACTGAAATGGTAAATTTAAGCGATTCGACCGTGCAGTACATCATTTCACGGTTTGTGCACGAGAACCAAGTGCATGATAACGGTGGAACTGCACCAAACAAAATATTAAACACTATTGATGAGAGATATAACGTCGACAAAATAAAGACCAACCCAAAGAGATCGGCTCCAAAACTGACAACTGAAGTCCACAACGAGTTGGGAAAGACGTGTTATGCAAAAACCGTTCGGATTTAATGGTCGAGTAGCTCGTAAAAAGCCATTTATAAACAAAAAACAATCAACTGAGTCAACTTGCATTCGCAAGGGGTCACATTTGTAAGGACTCCCACTTCTGGAACACAGTGATATTCGCGAACGAGTCTTTGTTTAACATCTTTTACTCTGACGGCATGTCGAATGTCTGGTGGAAACCTAATATAGAGCTGCAAAAAGAAAAATTAAAACTAACAGTGTAGCATGGCTGAATAAAAGAACGTCTTCTTTAAGAATTATATTTTGAGCTTAATGCCAAAACATTTTATGAAGTAACAGGTTGCTACAACAACAAAATCTGAATCTGAATCTGAGGAAGATTTTGTTGTTGTAGCAACCTGTTACTTCATGAAATTTTTTGGCATTATGCTCAAAATATAATTCTTAAAGAAGACGTTCTTTAAGAATTATAAAATAAATTTAACAAATTAAATTGGTGCGAGCACAACCTACGAAAGCATGTTAAAAATTGTATGTTTGCGCATATGATAAACATCTGCTTTAAAAAAAAAATTCTTCACGCTTCTATGGTATAATACCAACAAAATGTTGGAACCTAGATGAACACATGATAAAGAAGTAAACAAAAAGCGCAACAACAAAATCTTCGCAGAAGCAATGCAATCAGTTTTTTGAAATTTTGCGACTAGCAAAAGAGTAGAAAAACACTGCTTTGATAAAGTGAAAAATGCATTCGGAAATTTCATTCTGGTTTTGCGGCAGTTGCACTTATTAGCTTTTCAAAGTTAGTGGACTGCATGAACCACAGAGACTACTGATACCATGGTCTAGTCTGCTCGGTTCTTCTGAGGAAGATTTTGTTGTTGTAGCAACTTGTTACTTCATGAAATTTTTTTGGCATTAAGCTCAAAATATAATTCTTAAAGAAGACGTTCTTTAAGAATTATAAAATATCATTTCTTTATGTTTACATATTAACCTACAAATCTACATTTAAGTTTTACAAAAATTCAATTTGGTCAAATAGATAGAGCAGTTTGATATTTGAAATGGACACTGGTTCAAATAAGCTGTGAGCCACTGTATATAGAAGGTCCCTGACAAAAAATTCCAAGTGATACAAAAATTCTGTAAACGCAGAAAATCATCTTTTATCATCTTTTTACCACTTAGTTAAAAATAAATTTGGGAGGTCTTGTACAGTTTTCGTGTAGAACAGTGTAATTTAACAATTTTGTATGGTAGGTTCTCAAGTCAATTTGCTAAACTCTTATTTGTCTTGTCTGGTCCGAATAAGTAAAATTCCAAGAAATTTTGTTAAAGAAAATAGTTGAAAATAGTACATAAAATGTTTTTAAGTATATTATACTCACATACCATCTATCCAAAATTCTGACTGATATCCAACATCATGTATGCGAACAAATTAAAAAATATACCAAAATTTCAGACGGATGTCAATTCCATACAATTAAAACTCTCTCTGATCTCTGTAGATCTGATCTATTGTCTCAATAATATCGTTCTTAAAAATAAAAAGCTCTGCTTTAATCTTCACTATGATCAAGTTTTATCTAGTACAAGAAATCCATGATGGTTACATATAAAAAAGACGAGCAAGAGAATTCAAGAACGTATGGGTCACAACATTCCTGTAATGTGTACATTAGTACACCCAATACTCGAATATGGTTTCATCATTGGCAATCCAGCTTCAAGGATAGTTAATTGAATATCAGCACCATACTATAAAGGCAATTAATGATCAAATAAGTCGATGCTGCATAGAATTTAATAATATCTAGTACACTTCACCTTTTATGTTTAGTACACCCAATACAATAGTATATTAGTACACCCAATACTCGAATATGGTTTCATCATTGGCAATCCAGCTTCAAGGATAGTTAATTGAATATCAGCACCATACTATAAAGGCAATTAATGATCAAATAAGTCGATGCTGCATAGAATTTAATAATATCTAGTACACTCCACCTTTTATGTTTAAATTCTCTTTAAAGCGAACTCTGTCAAAATCTGCCTTTCTTATCTTCACTAATCTATGGCTAAATTTTCCAATAGGCACTTGAAGCGGTTACGCCCTTACCTCCTACTGATCAAACTTGAATTAATTTATGACTTAAAAAATTGTGGCATTTTAATTGTTTATATTAGTTTTATAATTCTTAAAAAACATATTTTTTAAGAATTATTTTTAGAGCTTGATGCCAAATAATTTATTGAAGCCAAACAGGTTGCTACAACAACAATGTTCTTTGCAGAACAAACCGAGCAGACTAGACCATGGTTTCGTCGGACGCTACTCCGACTCATCAGTAGTCTCTGTGGTTTGCGCAACAACAAAATCTTTGCAGAATAAATGTAGTCAATTTTTGAAATTTTGCAACTAGCAAAAGAGTAGAAAACACTACTTGACAAGTGAAAAGCTTTTTGGGTAATTCCGTTTTGGTTTTACTGCAGTTAAGCTTATTAACTTATCAAAGTAAGTGGACTGCATAAACCACAGAGACTACTGATGAGTCGGAGTAGCGTCCGACGAAACCATGGTCTAGTCTGCTCGGTTTGTTCTGCAAAGAACATTGTTGTTGTAGCAACCTGTTTGGCTTCAATAAATTATTTGGCATCAAGCTCTAAAAATAATTCTTAAAAAATATGTTTTTTAAGAATTATAAAATTAATTTAATTTAAACATTAAATAATGTTTACAAAATATTTTTGTTTATTTCTGAAACTTATTTATTATCACAGATATTACACGAAAAAAAAATAGTTAACCTTTAAATGATATCTCAAAAAAGAACAAATCCTATTTAAATAAAACGGATTTCAAAAATAATACACCCTTCAATATATATTTTAAAGTATTTATTTATTTATTTATTTCATTATTTATTTCAATAATATTATCATCATTTAGAGTTTCTTTTATACAAGTTTGCAAACAATATCAATACCATTTTTTTAACCTAATTAAATAACATATATTTGTTGGAGAACCCAAAAACTAAACTTATATAATAACAAAATTAGGGCAAAATAAGCGAATTACAAGTATTACAGTCTAGATATAGTTAAGTATTTCAATGTTGTTTTTATTGTTGTTGTTGTTGTTGATGTAACGCTGCAATTCAATAACCTGCGAACGACATACAATAAAACTTAATTGTTTTTCTTATGACTTCTGAGAAGGTTCTAGTTTAGTAGTGTTGTTTTTTATTTTATTTTATTTTATTTTCTCTTTTGTATTTAGGTTTTTTGTTTTTAATGTAACTGTAACTAATGTGTAGTAAGTATTTATTGTTTAACTAAATTTGTTTTGTGTTTCGAGGTGCTGACAATGAGTTTGATGAGTATTACTTTGGTTTTTGAAAGTAAATGTCCTTTTATATCATTGATTATTCTAATATTTTAATATTTACGCTATCATTTAAGTGAGATGGCTGCAAAAAAAAATCCTAAAAAACATTCTAAATATTATAAAAAAAAAACCAAAACGAAATTTATGTCTATAACGGTTAATGAAATTAAAAACGATTGATCGTATACATAAAGCTGAAACACCTATACAACCAAAACAGTTGTGTGCAAAATATCGTTTGCCATCTCGTGAGAAAATTTACTGAATATCAATTTTAATTAGAATGAATGATGCAAAAATATTTTATTTCTTTATTTTTATTTATCTGATGATTTTTTTTTTTCACATATACAAAATACTTTATGATAATAAGTTGATAATGTTGACTGATCTATGCGAAAATGTTACGTAAGTTTGTTTGTATGTTGAATATTTTATAAGTTTTGTTTGTTTGTTTGTAGTTACATGTGTTTCGTAGATGTAAATATTTATTTATTTATAAATATTGTATATTTCTTTTAATATTAAATATAAATGGCGTTAATTTTATATAAATAGTTTGTTTTTTTGCTTTCTATTATTTTTGGTTTTTAATGTTTTTTGTCCTTTATTCGGTGAGCACGCTTGCGTTAAAATGATTTTTGCTTTTTCAGTATTTTTTTTTTTATTTTACTTAATGTCATTTGAACCCTTATCCAAAGCGTTGAAAGTTATGAAAAAACAAGTAAAGAAAGTCTAAAGTCGGTCAAGGCCGACTTTGAAATACCCTAAGCCCACTTTTCAAAAACAAAAAATTTTTTATTGTAAATGGGCGTCTCCGTGGCCGGATGAAGCCCATATTTTATATGCATTTAAATGTTGATGAAAAATTTACACATACCACGTTTTATTCCTGTAGCTCACAGTCAATAGGGGTATGCACACCGAACTCGTTAGTTTGTTAGTTGTTACTTGTTATTTTTTTACATGCACTTTGTTTTTGTTAAATTATCGAACTATCGAACTACCGAGTAACAAAGAAACAACTGAACAACCCTGATAAAGTTTTCGTTAGTTCGGCAAAGCAAAATCAGCTGTTATTTAATAAGAACTACCAGGCTAACGAGATAAAACATAAGGGTGTGTTCACAGTCAACAAATTTAACGAAGTAACAACTAACCAAATAACAAACTAACGAGTTCAGTGTGAATACCCCTAATGCCTTTATTGTGCTTTCGCTATGGGAGGTGGGCGCGTTCATGAACAGATTATTCCCAATTTTTGAACACACCTTAGTTTTGGTATAAAATACATACATACCAAATTTAATTTCTATATGACAAACATAATCTTATTTATTGAGTTTTAAACTTTTTGGGTTGTATTGGAGGTAGGCATGTCCGTAGGCGGATGACGTCTATTTTTCAAAATCATCGTTGTCTTGTCATAAAAAACATACCTGCCAAATTTTAGCTCTGTAGTTTATGGGAGGTGGGCGTGTCCGTGAGCGGATGACGTCCATTGTTGGAAGATAACTTTGTGTTTGTATAAAACACATACATATCAAATTTTATTGTTGTAGGTTAATTATGAGCTGAGTAATGCAGTTTTCAATTTTTGCGTTGTATGGGAGGTAGGCGTGTCCGTGGACGGATTCCTAAAATATTCAATAGTGCAGATCCTTGGGTGCATGTGACCATGTGTACCAAGTTTTATTCAATTATCTCTACTTCTTCTTCTTATCCTGTGTTTACGGACAACACACAGACGGACGGACGGACGGACGGACATAGATAGCTCGACTCACGTGGTGACGCTGATCAAGAATATATATACTTTTCTATACCGGACTCGCTTCGTTCTATGCGTTACAAACGTTTGCACAAAGTTAATATACCCTGACCTTTCAGATTTAGGGTATAAAAAAGGATTTTAAGAAGATGCCGAACTTGCTGGTAACTGCTCAATGATTTATTTGCTTCTCCAGTCATACATTGCTTCGAAAAAATATGATTTTGACAGAAGGAGCTTAAAGCCTTGGCTGTGTTAAAAAATGATTCATCGTAGTACATTTCAGAACACCACTGAATTTGAATGGTCTCTTGTATGCTATTGTAGTACGGAACTCTAGTTGCTTTGGAACAAAACTTTGGAATACCGATGACACACATATAGTTTACAGGCACAGAGAAAAATAGTTCCACATAAAATTTATAAGATTTCTTCTTAAAACGTATTAAGAACAAGGGACATGAAAGACGAAAGAGAAAAGGTATTTTTTAAGAAGAAATGTTCTTGTTTTTCAGCAAAAATCTTCTAAAATTTCTTTAATAAGACATCTTCTTAATTTCTTCACAAGTTCATATTTTCAAGACTTTTAAAGAACAATGGTTATAAATGAAGAAAGAGGGGAAATATTTTTTTAAGAAGCTTTTCCGTATCATCTTGTTTTTCCGTAAAAATCTTCTTAAATTTGTTTAATAAGATATCTTTTTACTTTCATCTGAAATCTATATTTTTAAGATTTTTAAAGAACAAAGAGCATGCAAGATGAAAAAGGAGAGGTATTATTTAAGAAGAAATCATCATGCTTTTCCGTAAAAATCTTCTTAAATTTGTTTAATAAGATATATTCTTACTTTCTTCTGAAATCCATATTTTCAAGAGTTTTAAAGAACAAAGAGCATGCAAGATGAAAAAGGAGAGGTATTATTTAAGAAGAAATCATCATGCTTTTCCGTAAAAATCTTCTTAAATTTGTTTAATAAGATATCTTCTTACTTTCTTCTGAAATCCATATTTTCAAGATTTTAAAGAACAAAGAGCATGAAAGACGAAAAAGGAGAGGTATTATTTAAGAAGAAATCATCATGTTTTTCAGTAAAAATCTTCTTAAATTTGTTTAATAAGATATCTTCTTACTTTCTTCTGAAATCCATATTTTCAAGATTTTTAAAGAACAAGGAGCATGAAAGACGAAAAAGGAGAGGTATTATTTAAGAAGAAATCATCATGTTTTTCAGTAAAAATCTTCTTAAATTTGTTTAATAAGATATCTTCTTACTTTCTTTTGAAATCCATATTTTCAAGAGTTTTAAAGAACAAAGAGCATGCAAGATGAAAAAGGAGAGGTATTATTTAAGAAGAAACCATCATGCTTTTCCGTAAAAATCTTCTTAAATTTGTTTAATAAGATATCTTCTTACTTTCTTCTGAAATCCATATTTTCAAGATTTTTAAAGAACAAGGAGCATGCAAGATGAAAAAGGAGAGGTATTATTTAAGAAGAAATCATCATTCTTTTCCGTAAAAATCTTCTTAAATTTGTTTAATAAGATATCTTCTTACTTTCTTCTGAAATCCATATTTACAAGATTTTTAAAGAACAAGGAGCATGAAAGACGAAAAAGGAGAGGTATTATTTAAGAAGAAATCATCATGTTTTTCAGTAAAAATCTTCTTAAATTTGTTTAATAAGATATCTTCTTACTTTCTTCTGAAATCCATATTTTCAAGAGTTTTAAAGAACAAAGAGCATGCAAGATGAAAAAGGAGAGGTATTATTTAAGAAGAAATCATCATGCTTTTCCGTAAAAATCTTCTTAAATTTTTTTAAAAAGATATCTTCTTACTTTCTTCTGAAATCCATATTTTCAAGAGTTGTAAAGAACAAAGAGCATGCAAGATGAAAAAGGAGAGGTATTATTTAAGAAGAAATCATCATGCTTTTCCGTAAAAATCTTCTTAAATTTGTTTAATAAGATATCTTCTTACTTTCTTCTGAAATACATATTTACAAGATTTTTAAAGAACAAAGAGCATGTTAGACGAAAAAGGAGAGGTATTATTTAAGAAGAAATCATAATGTTTTTCCGTAAAAATCTTCTTAAATTTGTTTAATAAGATATCCTCTTACTTTCTTCTGAAATCCATATTTTCAAGATTTTTTAAAGAACAAGGAGCATGAAAGACGAAAGTGGAGAGGTATTTTTTAAGAAGTAAGCTTTTTATTTTTCAGTAAAAATCTTCTTAAATTTATTTAATAAGATATCTTCTTAATTTTTTTTAAAATCCAAATTTCAAGACTTTTTTTCAAGTCCTAGACGACGCCAACACTTCGCATATAGTTTATACGTTTTTTCTTATTTATTTATTCCATATTGAGAAGAAAAAAAAATCATGTAGCAAACTTTGTTGCTTCATTAGTTTCCTTCTGAAAAATATATGAAGTAGGAAACCTAGTAGCTTAATGAGATTTCTTTTTGAAAAAAAAACAAGAAGAAAATCTTGTAGCTGTATTAGATTTCTTCTTCAACACAAGCAAGAAGAAAACCTAGTAGCAGTATAAGATTTATTCTTGAACAAAATTAAAATGAAAACTTAAAACATGTATAAGATTTCTTCTTAACTAAAATTAAGAAGAAAACAAAATCCAAATTTGTTTTAAATTATTCTTATTATAATTTGTTGCAAATTATTATTGAACAAAATCAAAAATAAAACCTTGTAGCTGTATGAGATTTATTTTTAAATTAATTTAAGAAGACTAGCCGATAACTTTAAGAAGAACATCTTCTTGGGTAGGTTAGTCCGGTTGTCACACGTTGGAGTCTCACATAGACCATATGGTCCTTAGTGGTACCGGTTGATAAAAGCCTTGAGGGAATAAGTGGAAATCTTCAAAGATTTGCGCCGTATTCACAAATCTTAGGAGTGATTCTAGAGGAATTTTGGTTGCATCTTTTAGTGACGATAACGTTGGCGAGCCTAAGTATTTAAGTCTTGATCTAAGTAAGGCGGGGCATGTGCAAAGAAGGTGCTCCAGGATTTCTTGGAGACCTGGTTCCTTGCACTTCCTGCGGTTGTCATGCATGGCTATACCCAGCTTGCTAGCGTGGCGCGCCATCATGCAGTGACCTGCAAGGATTCCCTCCAGTGTCCTGCTGTCCCTTTGGGTGCGTGTCAGGATAAACGACGTTCGTTTTCTGTATGATACATCACACATGGTTTTCGAGATCTTGAATGTTGTCGTATCTTTCCATCTACGACTCACTGCTTGTTTGGCTCCAATTTCGAGGTTTTTTACAATTTCCTGTAGTGCAATAGCTACGTGTTCTGTGAACTCTGATCCCAGCCCGGCACCTTCTTTTGCTAGTCCGTTTGCCTTCTTGTTCCCGTCAATGCTCCTGTGGCTTTTAACCCAAAAGATGCACACTCTCTTTGAAGTGTTTAATGCATCTGTGCGTCCTTGCTTGCTAGAACATTTCTGGACTTGACGGTATTTTCTGATGGCAAAAAACTCCGTCTGGAAGACACTCCAGTGGTCCGGTAATTTGTATACATGCCTTATATCGGGCTATGCGCAATACACTGCCGCACTTACTCCCGTACTCATTTTGAAGCCATCCGTGAATATGTTGACCGCCCTCTAAATCTGTTTGATACCTTTGCGCCAGTCGGTTGGTCCTAGAAGTGTGTATATTTTGGGTTCGAGAGTTGTGCTAGGGATCATGTAGTTGGTGCTACTGATTGCATCCTTGCCAATTCTACAGTGCCCAAAATTTTCTTTGCGAAAGTTGCCAGCTGCCGTAAGCCGCTGTGCCGTTTTACTAGCTGTTAGTTTTGCATATATGTTTAGAGGATCCAGACATAGAATGGTTTCAAAAGCTTTCATTGGAGTTGACTTCAGCGCAGCCAATATGCATAGCGCAGCTTGTCGCTGAGTTTTTTCCAAGTATTTGAGATATATTGACTTAATCACCGCCGGCCACCACACAATGATTCCGTAGATTAAAATTGGACGAATAACCATTGTGTAGATCCATTGCATTAGAGAGGGTGAGAGGACCCAAGTGCTGGCCAGCATCTTCTTGAATGCATATAACGCATTGGTAGCCTTCCTAACCCTCTCGTTCACATTGACTTTCCACGTCAGCTTGTTGTCGAGTACAAATCCCAGATATTTCGTGTGAGTTTTCGGGATGAGCAGAGTGTTGTTTATTCTTGGTGGAATTCATGGTGGTAACTTGTACTTATTCGTAAACAATACCAGATCGGTTTTCTCTGCATTTATACTAAGGCCGACTGAATTCGCCCATTTAGTGTTTGCTCCATTAAAGAGCTTAATGTCGAAATGCATTTTCCCACCATAATTATGCTTGTGTCATCCGCATTAGCTGTTATCTTCGGGGCTTTGCCTATATAGTTTTTGAATAGTTCGTTAATTCCATAGTAGGGGTGGGAAGACTCCTCATTGAGATGTTCCCATGCTCAATTCTCTTACCATGGTTGTAGAGCCCTACTCGGCTTGGACCCTTCTTCAATTTAGTAAGTTGTCTATGCATAGGTCGATTGCTGGTGATGTATCGATTGAGCGTTATTTGTTTAGGACAGCAGTAGTTGACACATTGTTGAATGCAACTGAAATGTCTTGGAAAGCCCATAGTGCGAATTCTTTGTTGTGGAGTGCTTTCTCCACATGAAATACTAGGTTGTGTAGTGCTGTCTCTACTGATTTTCTTTTTGTATATACGTGCTGGTTGGCTGCAAGCAGCGACTGGTTTGTGTCGTTTCTTATTTGCAGTTCTACCAGCCTCTCGAGTGCTTTGAGTAGAAAGGATGTTAGGCTTATTGTCCTGTAGTCCTTTGGATACAGGTGGCTACTACAACCTGATTTTGGTATGGAGACCACCCTAGCTCTCCTCCAGGCTACAGGCACGTAGTTAGGTCTGATACTGATACATCCTTTTTATTATATTATCTGTGATGGGATTGTCCATTCTTTCTCTCTGTGACGTAAGTGTTTGAGACTTCATTACAGTCTGGAAAATATGCTTTCAAAAGGGCATCTAGAGATTCCTGACTGCTTTCCGTCCACTTGCCATTATCTTTCCGGACGTGCCTGACCCTCTTTTAGGTCGCGTCTTTGCTCTGCAAGATCAGGAGTGATACGCTTTTATAAGTAGGTTTGAAAGAGTCTTTAGGGATCCTTCGATGTCGTATTCTGTGTTTATGTGTGTTGGGGAGGGTAATCTGGTCTCAATGATTCTTTTAAACTGATTCCAGTTAGTGTTTTTGGTGTTTCTGAAGATCTTTTGAGCCGGGTTGAATTTAATATTAAAGTTAATATATTTGTGGTCTGAGAAGGAAGACTGTTGAAGCACCCTCTAATCTGTTACAAGAGTGTTAGTATTTGGGAAGTTAACGTAAGGTCTAATACGTAAGAGGAGGTAGGACCCACATATGTGGGTTCATTAACGCTTAGGTTAGTTTCTTCTTAACTTTGTTCTACATTATTAGGTTTTTATGCGGCAATTTTTCTGTATGTATCATAGCACATTTCGTACTACATGTCTGTCTTAGATATAAGAGTGTTATGCTGCTGTTGTATGCGGATAATTTTGACATCATTTGTTAAAAAAATTTAATTGATAAAAAAAGGGTAAAGTCGAATGTGTCTTGCAGTGAACTAAGTAGAGAAAACCAAGTTTCTTGTGTCAGCAAACAAACAGTCCCAGCATCTTGGAAACCACGAACAAAACTTACGCTCTATAAGTCAATTATCATACTCATCCAACTATACGTATGATAAAGTTGGACTTTGAGCAGCACTGCTGAAAGGATTGTGGGAGCTTCGAGAGGAAAAATCTGGCATGGTTCTTCTATGTGCACATAAAAATAACCAGTTTTTTTTTTAATTTTTGAAAAAGGACCTCTTCACGAATCTGGCCTTAGACGTCATTCCCAATATTGGCATGTTTCTTGATTTTTCTCTTATTAAGTTAAAACATAACATACATATTTATATATATTACACTGCTCTGAATTATCCTGTTTTAGGATTTTTATTAGAAAACAAGTATAATTTCTGATTCTTTTATAATTTCATAGCTGCTAAGTAATGATTAGTAATCGTATTCATTAAGAATTAGATTATTTTTCTTAAAAATTTGAAATAATTGATTGAGTACGATTCTTTTCTGTTTGGCTCAGTAATCAAACGATTACGATTACAACTAATCAAATTATAATCACGATTACTTGAAATTATGGAAATAATCAAAAAGAATCAAAAGTAATCCACAAAAAAAAGATGGATTATTTTTAAAGATTACTTTTGATTTTTTTTGATTATTTTAAGAATTTTTTATTCTCAGGCTCAAATTCCTAAAATAATCAAAAAGTAATCGGACTATTTTTGTTGATTACTTTTGATTATTTCTTATTATATTCGGAATTTTAAGTAATCATGATTATAATTTGATTATTTGTAATCGTAATCAATTACTGATCAGAAACTTGTTACTTAAAGATTATATTATGATTACAATTCTTTCGAAAAATATTCTAATTGATTACTAATCGTAATCGAAATTTTAAAGCTATGTATAATTTCTTTGCTTAGAAAAAAAGCTCGAATATTAATATCCGGCAAATAATAAAAATAAAAAAAATATACTTGCAAGTACGTTTTCGTGCTCGAATAAATGTATTAAAGAAGCTTTATTTTCTGTTCATTGACATTGAGTTTAATTCTAAACATTTTCATTTTAACGCCACCCATTTGCATCTTGTTAATTAGAAAATTTGTAGTATTTTTGTTGTTTGTTTTTTTTTTGCCACTACTAATAAAAGATTTTTGAAAAGTTTTAATTTATAAGTCATTGTGTTGTCGTTTGTTTTGTGAGCGGTAGTTATTATTGTTTTTTTTATTTGTTTTTTTTTTTTAATTTCAATATGTAAATGCATTTCAAAGAATTAAAGTGAATCTCATATGTTCGTGTTGGTGTGAGTATTATTTATGTAGATTTATAGATAATAGTTTATTTAACATTATTTTAATTTTTTGTTTTTTTTTTTTCTTTTTGCTTTAAGCTTTTAGTTTAACAGCAATTATCTGTGGACGCCAGGTTTCACCAGCGTTATTTCAAAGCTAACTGCAACTTTTTATGGTTAACTTAAAACTTTAGTATTGCTACAAATAAAGTTAAAGTTAGCATTTTACTTGAGCTGATGAAATTGACCTAAGAACAGATTTTCGTTTGTATTAATTTTTTTCGTATTTTTATTTTATTATAAATCATATGCAAAAAGCTAGAAAATTTATCTTGCTTTCTAGATATTCACTCGGTAGTTCTTTTTTTCTCATTTACTCTATATTTGAATATTAAAATGCTAAGCTGTTGTTTTAAATATTTTGTGTCTTAGATAAGTTTATTTGGAATTTTTGTTTTGTTTTTTTTTTTTTTTTGGTTTTTTGTAAATATTGCAGTTTTGCTATAAATTTTGGGTTCTTCATATTAATTACAAATTCTGCTTTAGGCGGAGGAGTTTCTGTTAAATGTTAGAATAGTTAATTGTTTGTTTGTTTTGAAAAGTTCTTTACAAAAAGAGAAAAACTCAAAAATGCTTTATGTTTTTTTTTGTATTTGGCTAAAGTAAAACTTAGCATTTGTGTTGTTTTGCTTTTGATCGTCATGCATGCATTACAGAGTTTTTGTGTTTTAGTCATTCTTTGATCTATTTTCTTGCAACTATGTTTGTATGAAATTTTAATAAATTTTGCTTAATTTTATTTATAAAAGCTTTAAGTGTGTGTGTGCCACAGGAAATACCATAGATACATATTTATTTATATACTGTTAATATACATTATATTCAATTTCATATTTTTTGTAGCTATCCTAAGTTGCAACTCCCATTCTCGTACATCTTCATATCCTAAATATCCTTGAGCTTATGCTACGCTTTCATAGACAAATTTACATGAGTTTTGAAAAGTGTGTCCTTTTTTTTTTTGTTTTAGAAATACATAATTCATTTTTTTCTCTTATATTGCACAGTAATATTAAATTTAATTTGTGTCATATCTCTTACAATTTTCATCTCCTTCTATTCCTTAGTGTGTTTCGTACAAATATATAAAGTGTATCTTTTTTTATCGGCTCGGCGGCAACAATGCTAGCAGTTAAAAATTAAAACATTAAAACTTAAACTTTTGACTTAAAACCGGACGAGTAACACGCGACTCAAATCATTAGTTCTCATTAGAAATGGAAATTGAAATGTTTGAAAGAAAGGCAGACTTCAGTCAAAAACCTTACTAAAGAGTAATCCAATAAGAGCTTACTACTTTGTTTTCTAAATAAAATACATATAAATCAATGTACTGATGTAAATCTTCATTTGAAATGATAGTTCGGTCTCTACAGCTCAATATTTAAAAATTATGTCCTTCAAATGTTGCTCACGACTATCTCTTAAATGGTTCATTCTGTGGATACAATTTCTCCAAATGTCCAAAAGCTGAGATCAGCGACGATTCGATTGTTCACTGACAGACTTTTCACGAACACTCTCTGCTACTGCAGCAAAATTATGGGCTCTAATTATGGAAAATAAAATGTTTTGAAGATCTTGATAAAATGTGTGAATTGTACTCTATTTTTGCCCACATATATAAGGCAAAGATAGTAGGAAGATCAGCTGAAGTGGAATATTATTGCACTGTTTCAAGCAACTTAAACAATTGGGTACTTCCATCAGCAGATCGCAAATATGATCATTTCAAAGAAGATAAGATAAGACCTTTATACTCAGATCAGTTCATTAAAAGTGTTCCTATTCATATTCTGCCTGTTTTTCCTCAATTTCCAAATAGTTCGGCCAATTTCGGAACAGATTTGAATGACATGCTGATGTCGACTGCACATGAATGAATTGCTTTATGGCGAGGACAGAAATTCGTTGATAGAAGCTGGAAACAAAGTTATAGATTGAACTGAAATCCTATCTGATGGTGTACTCTGTGGTTTGATCGATCCTTAAGGACACACATGAATAAGCGTGACACTTATGTTTTTGTCGCAATCAGCCCGACGCCTTAGTATGTAACGACTTTTTAATATTTAGGGCTGTAGCTGTTGAAAAGGGTGCCTAGAGAAAAATCCAATATATTGACACATAAAGTTATGTGCCAATGTTTAAGCAAAAATGGTGGTATATCATCAGGACCAGAGGCTTTACTACTATCGAGATTCCAAGAAATAATTTTACTGCTATTGATCGAAAACATATTTCTTGTCTTTTTACTAGAAATATGCAATTACAATAGAGTCCAGCTACCACAGCTTTTTTGCACATTCTCAGCATTAACCTATTTAAAACCATATCATCAAATATAATGATGTGGATACAAGTGGCTTAAAACAATGTTAATGTGGAAAATGTTACCCACCAAAGTTTGTGGTGGGCTTAGGGACAACACAGGACGTAACTACTAACCATGCACACATAGACCTAATTACAAAATAGCTTTAAATCTACTTTTGAGTTGACCTTTTGACAAGTTAACATCAAAAACGCTACAGTTGTTAACAAAGGTACTCATGCGGTTAAAATTAATGAGGGAAAGAATTTCCGGAGAATCGAAAACACAGGTCAATAGTTGGTGTAAATATACATTATCTGCAGACCGTTTTCTCTCACTTAGTGACTTAATAGTTTTAAACGATCCTCATAAGGAGGAAGGTTTGATATGTCAGTTCTACTTAAGACCCTTAGAGCAAACCGAACAAACGTTTTTGGATCCTCTCTATTCGTTCAACATGCACATTATAACTTGGGTACCATACTTGACTTGCGTACTACAAGTGAGTACACACAATTGCATAATATAATGTTGTTGGTGTAATCGTGCTCTTAAATTCTTTGGCCCAGCGTTTTACAAATCCAAGCATTGAAGACGCTTTTTTACATATATTACCAATATGAATGTTGAACGTGAACTTAGGATCCATGCATATACCAAGGTCTTTGACCGCATCTACATGACTCAAAGCAGTATGTTATACATTGTAATCAAATATTAAATTATTCTTTTTTCGCGAAAAGGTCATAGTTTGGCATTTACTAGGTCTCATACAAGGTGTGTGATGGAAACGAGCTTGTGGAGTTCTCTGGGAACAATCCACAGTACAAGTTCGCTTTATAAGCCGGGTCAATGAAGATGATCAAATTTATGAACTTTGTTCTAAATAACAAAACTAAATTTAAAAAACTACTTCCACTGACCAAAGGTTTCAAGAGAGTTCCAGAGTTGGAAATATAATTTCTATAAAGTGACTCAAATGCAAAAACCATCTCCAAAAATACGCGCAAAACTTCAAAAGAAGAAAACTAAGTGTTGGCCAAAAACACCTATTTCTAATGTGAACATTTTTTCAGCAGCACGTTTCAGTTCACTTTAGTCCATAACAAGATAGTGGGCTTCGTTTTCGAGTGCTTTTCGTTAGCTTTTCCAGTTTCGAATGAACTATATGGAAAATTCCACGGTATTACTTCCATTTTATAAACTCCAAGGTTTTATAAGCTCGTGCACATAATTATGGCTCAGAAAGACTCTCTTATTTATCAAGACTTAAGACTTTACAGACTTAAACATTTTCGAAAATTTTTAACTCCGTTGGCCTGATATTTATTTTTAAGGACCGATAGTTGTTGACGAGGTCCGATTCACCAGTGTTCAAAATTTGAGCTATCTAAATGGAATTCAAATATAATTTAACACCAAAACTTGAACCTATTGATTTTGAGAAGTTGTCAAAACGCACAGAAATTTTCCCTTATGCATAATTTTTAACACCGATGGGATAAAAAATTTGAACACCGTTTGGTTTTTCATATATAGCTCCGGTCGGAGTAAATTTTTAAAATCAGCTCAGTCGGATTTAATTGACACCGAGTGGTGGTGGACTCTCTGAAACGTTCGGAGTTCAAATTTCCTCGGTATTCGAGTCGTTGCCAACCCAGAGGTTCCGTGTTTGATACCCGCTAAAGCCATAGTCCTACGCTTTTACTTTTCTTTAATACTTTCGTTATTTCTAGTCAACTGAAATAAAAAATTCATCAATATATACGACTTTGGAAGTTGTAGTTGGTGGAAGAGATGTTTGTGGAATGAGATGGCTTGATAACTCGAATTGACTGAGGTAAAAGCATAACACTTGCCTCAAATTCAAATTCGCATGTTGATAAAGCACTACGTCACACATTCCGAATATTCTACACTTGCTTCACTTGATTTCACTTTACTTGATTTCACTTACTTATCTAACTCCCCATTTCCGAACCAAGGCAGACTTGGCTGAATAGGTTTGACAGCTGAAATCCTTGGTTCAAAGCTAAAAAACAAAAGTGAGTATGTATATTCAGGTGGATCACCACAAAAAGTTTGCGTGTAACGCTCACAATATGAACGCTTATGTTGAGAGGATTTCAGAACAATAACATTTTTAATTTTGGCGAACCCAAAATCTGCCCTAAATGGTCTTTTTTGTTTACCTTCAACAGCTCAACAGTCGTTAGATAGGTCTCAATTAGTGCAATAACCAATTTTTATAACATTTTTACCTAGGAATTCATCTTTGATCAAATATTTGAAAACTTGAAATTTTTTCTTAAGACTATAAAGTTCATAAAAAATTATTAAACTTTTGTGAAGAAACTATTAAATTTTATTCGTAGAAAAAAGTTACAGCAAATCAAAATTTCAGTAAAGTTTGTCTTCGCTTTTGAACTTTAGACTTCGGTTCATCTTCGTATGGCGAATCTCTTATACCTTCGGAATGACTTCGTTCAACTTAAGTTTTGTTCGTTGGTATTCGGTATATAATGTATAATGATGAAATGAAACATCCAATCATATGGAAGCAAACGAATGGAATAAGATTTGTATGCTTTCGCAATGTTGCTGCTCTGCGACTCAAAGAATTCCGTTCCGATCACAATGGAATTCTTCATTGACCCATGTGGAGCCAGGTTACTGACTTTTTATAGATAATCGGGTTAAAACTGCTGAAGTTATACAAAAAAGACCATTTGGGTTCACCAAAAAACAAAAAAAAATATTAATTGTTCTGAAATCCACTCAACATAAGCTTTTATATAAGGGGCGGTAAATGCAAACTTTTTTCCCCATATGGGGTGACCCACCTTAATGTATATGGCTCTTATTTATGTACATTAAGCCGGATCCAAATTTAGATTTCAGTGGACACCAACTCAAAAGTTAGATCGCCTCTTAAAAACTATTTCTGTATATATTTTTTTTTGTATTGGAGAAATCCTCATGGATTGATTTTGATTCCAATGAACCCTTTTTTTTGGCCAAAAAATCATGTTCTTTGCGTATGACTTTTTTTCTTCAGAATAAAAAGACTAAGGGCCGTTTTATTCACTATTATAACTCGAGAGTTATCAATAACTTTACAATTTTTATATGAAAAACTTGAGAGTTATTCAAAACTTTCTAGTTATAAAAGTGAATAAAACGGTCCTAAACAAGATCCAGGACTATACAAAAAGTGATGTTTTTGATAGTACACAAATATTGATAAAAAAATTTTTTAAATTTGTTGTCGTTACTCACTTTCTTTAGACCCCAAAAAAAAATCGATATTTTTATAAACACCTATGAAATATGATTTTTTCTCGGTTTTCATATGAATTTTTAATTATTGGAAAATAGTTAGAATAGTTTTTACGGGATTTTAGTGTTGTCTACGAATCTGCTAGCCAAGTACGGTCGCCTTTCTACAACTCCCATACAATGAGAATCGAAGCAGTACAATGTAGATTCATTCTCTTTGCTTTACGGCATGTTTCCGATTTTGATATCATAAATCTACCTCCCTATGCTGAAAGTTTGAAGTCGATCAACAAGTAAAGTTATAAAAAACGTGGGGACATTTTGGATGTAACTTTTATTCTTCAACTACTAGGCGGAACTAGTGCGATTAACTCCCCTGACCTGCTCTACATGATATCATTCAATGCTAATCCAAGAAACCTTAGTTCTGTGACTCTTTCACATGTTAACTTCTGTGACTCTTTTACATGTATTCGATTTTTTTCTGATTAGATGCACACTCCAAAATATTTTTCTTCACACGAATACAGTAAATATTTTTCCTCCTCCTCGTCAGTATAGTTGAAGTACCTTATATGTAAAGACATAGTCAACTTGATCCCTTTGAAGGAGAAGTGGGTAGAGTAAGCAGCCTTGAAGTTCACAATTGTCAAATTCATGAGTCTCATTCAGTTTAAATTTTAGTTGATTCTAGCGAAATCATTTCCAAAATCGATAATAGCAGGAAGACTGAAGATCTGTACTCGAGCCAATTTTTACAACATTTAGTTTTAGGAAGTTTTTCCTGCTCACTTCTTTGAGAAGGAAAATACCACTACAAAAGATATTATGGAGTTAATAAGGGCTCCGAATACTAGATAGTTTAGGACAGAAGGAAGTCATGTTTCTGAGATTTCTATACCTCTTAACTAACTGTTGTTAGGTGAACAAAGCCTGTTATACGGTTTTTCAGAAGCTTAGGGGGTCTACTTGCGTCTTTCATTCTATTTAACGCACCTTGTGATATTTGGTGCGGCTGACGTTCACCATTAGGCTTCTTTCCGATGATATTTTCATCGATAGTCCTTTATTTATACCTCTATGCATGCAATAGTAAGCCTCAGAGAGTAAATAATGCCATGTAAAGCTTCTTGAGAACATGAACTTTAGCCGTTCGGAGTCGGCATAAAACATGTATGTCCAGTTCTCGATCAATTGTGATCATAAGAAGCTAGCTCAAAGTCCTTTCTTGGGTTGAAATGGCCAATTTGTTTTTTTTTTTTTTGTTGTTTGTGTAATGAATTCACAATATTGAGGACAAGATAAATAAAAACCCCCAGCAGCGGAAGGAAGACATTCCCAATAAATGAAGAATTTATTGCCAAGTAATGACAACTACTTCTTCCTTCTATGAAAACAGTCATTTGTGTCAATATTGAAAGAGAGAAGTGATCGCCTGCCTTTTTAAAGTCAAGAAGTGTTTAACTTAGGCAGCGCGCATAGTAAACGCCGAAGCAGACAGGCAGAGTGTGTTAAAAAGCGAGATAGAGAGCTATTTGTATGTCGTTTGCTCACACAAATTTCATCCTGCCTGTCCGCTTGTCTGTCTGAATCGGCGTTTACTATGCACGCAGCCTTATGCATAAAGGCCTCGTTATATGTTCCATAGCGTCGTATGAGAACAAAATGATTTGGGTTACATGTTATCAAAGCAAAGTTTCAAATATTTGTAAAAAACTACAAGTATTTTGAAAAAAAAAAAAGTTCAAAAACGAAATTAGCAAAAATATAAATTATGTTTAGGTATGAAGCAATATTTGGAAGCGGAGTTAAATTTTAGCAGCTGCGTACAAATTTATTAAATTTACTTTGATTTATAATAAATATTATAATTTTTGTTTATATTATTTTAGTTATATTGATTTTTTTTTTTTTTTTGTTTCGTTACGCATTTTTTCAAACATTTTATGTATTGCGTAGTTTTAATTTTATAATATTTATTTTTTTTTTCGTTTTTGTTCTGCAGCAATTGAAGATTCGGTTTTTTAGTTTAATGAATTAAGAATTCCATTTATTGCTTCGATTTTAATACTTTTTTTAGGTCTTTAATAATTCAAAAGAAATCGTTTAATTATCTGCGGTAATTTTTTTATATTTTGTTCTTAAGTAAGATAACTGCTTTTGTTCGATAACTTCGAAGAGAGGAGTGCGTAGTTTTGTCCAAAAAAACAATAGTAAAAAGTAACTAAATCAGAGAAATAATTCTCATGCGATGGCACTCCCGGACATTGTTGTCGCCTGACGTTCACTCTGATGCTCACGACTGCGATCGTGTTCAGCTGTTTCCGAACTGAAGAGATATATATAGATAAGTATTTTAAGCCGTGATTTTATAGGGAAGATAATTTTTAAAGCTGTTTTTAATCAACAATTAATTCTGTGTCGAAAAGGAAAAACAGCTTAAGTAATTTTTCAGGTTTTTAGAAGAGCATTTTGAAGACTAAAATGAAACCCCGACTTTATCAGTTTACATTTGTTGACCACAAACGCTTTATGTTCAAAATACTATTCAACTATTTAAATTTGCAAACTAGCATATTTTCTTGCGAGGAATACAATGAAAATAATAACTCAACTTTGTCTTAACTCGACTTAAGCGGTTATTCCTTGTCGACACAGAATTACTGCCTGCTTACCTCGATCTAACAGCAATTGGACTTCCCGGAATATCTGTTGGATTTGCATTATTATTGTTTGTAGTCGATGCTCTTCTTCCATTTCCCGATTTAAATGTAAAAATCGAATCGTTTTCAATATCATTTTCAATCTGTAAAAAAAGTCATGTCAAATTAAAATGTTTAAATTTAATAGCAAAACATTTAATAATGACAATTAGGCAAACCTGACGCTTAAACGTAAGCCGCTCACTCGACACTGAACCGCACGAAGAACTCTCCGATACCGCTTGCGTTACAGTCGAAATATTTGGCGGGCTGCTAGGTCCGGGAAAACGTTTCGAACAGACTTGTGATTGTATGTGTTCACAAATGCGTCGAAAACGTCGAATATTTCCTAAATATTAATTATACTTTTCATTAAGAATATCCAAATACAGAACTTAGGTGATAACAAACCGGATAGTAGCGTAAAAGTTAATGCAAAAAGCATATCCGCAATTTCACCTTGTTTGCAAATGGCACTTATGTCGACCTTTAAATAAGAAGTTGATTATACAAGAAAGGATTGTAAATGGAAGGAAACGCACCTGAAATTTAACGTGTCGTTGGAACATCACGGGTCCGTTGCCGTTACGCTTATATTCAACGCGGAAGGAAGTTGGCGATACAACGCTATGTGATATCTCGGCCATCTAAAATGGAAAGAAGCACATTTTATCAATAATTTTTAATTTAGTTTTCATATCAGTTTACTTATTTCTTGGCAATAAGTTTAAAATTCAAATGACATATAAAGTTCTTATGTTCTCAAACTTATCATTTTTTTCAGAATGAATGAAAATAAAGGTGGTTTCATCAAATTAAGGTGCATCTGAATGGTTGGAATCCGTTAAACGCTTGTTTCATAAAAGTTTTCTCCTGCATTTTTAACTTTGTTTTCGTTTAAATCATTCATCCTTAGCTATTTAATTGTTGTAGACTAATTGACAATATTTTGATATGATGTTGAACAGTCCTGTTGAGTTTTAATCAATGATTATAGACATTCTTTACACCAATTTTGACCTCTTCAAGGCCACTTCGGCATAATTCACTAGAGTGCCTCTCAACTTTTGTTTTTGAATATACCAGGAACTATGAATAACTGCTCTTTTTTCTTAACTCGGAGTAGTTTTCTTCGGAGTAGTCTACAGTGTTAAGCATGTTTAAATAAGAAATGTGCCTTAAGACTTAAAATGAATTTTGTAGACTTACTCTTGAAGCAATGCTTGAAGTTAAAATCTATTTTGTAGACTTACTCTTGAAGCAAAGTCCTTGACGCATGTTGGAAGCGTGAACGACTTTAAACATACTTTGAAAATTATGCTATACAAAAAAAAATTTGTAAAAGTACTGAAACAATCCCCAGAATCTTGAATCTTAACTTAAAGGAATGTTAAATTCTTATATGTTACACGGTTAAAAATGTTGGACTAGTTTTTAATCCAAACTTTGGTTTAAAGGAATTTTTAATCCAAAAAGTACTATTTTTTATTCCATACTTAAGTTAAATTTGTTTTTAATCCAAAAAAGTTTAAGTTTAAGACTATTTTTGGACTACAAATTTACATTAAGGTAGTATTTTTAGGAAAAATTATTTTTGTTACCTAAGATTGAAAACTACTACTGCTACGAAATTTACGCTAAATATAATAGTTAATGTTGTTAAAGCATCCGAAGTTTATTTTTTAATTAAATGAAACAAATTGTTTCTTAAAATCTGAAAAAAAATATTATTATATTCATTATTACATTGAGCAGTGTTTCATAATACATAATAAGGGTATTCATGCAAAGCGGCAAGCTTGTATTTTGGGCAATTAGTTATTTTTATCAGTCGATTGTGCATTTGGAGAGATATGTCAGCTGTTAACTTGTTAACAGTCAACTTTCAGCATACATATAAACAGCTGATTGCTGGTTTGTGATATATCTGGTTTGTGTAAACGGTTCTCCATACATTTCATTTATAAGGCTGATAAACTTATACGGTTTATATCATTTATAAGGGCATTGCCCATTTGCATGAATACCCTTAATGTATATATAGTGAAGTTTATGGCAATATAATAATATGAGAAATATGAGAATTATCTCTTACCATTTTTTCTCACGAGTTCTCACCTTTGTGGATTAAAAAGTAATTGTTCGGTCCACCGGTGAACACCCTGTAAATTGTCAATACAGCGGTGTTCAATGAGCAACTGCGGCTCTTATTCTCTGTTTTCTTTTGAGCAGCGCTTCTCGCTGCTCTTTTTAAAACTCTGTTAGTTTTTAAGTTTTAATAATAAAAGCGACATCGGTCGATTAAGTCAACTTGTTCTTGAAACCTTTTTCGTCTTTTTATTTATTTCGAAGCCTCCCCAGTTTTTATATTGAAAGTTTAAATTACTCCCCCTCGATATCCGCAAAAACTTACATGGTCCATCGCGAGCCGGGTTTTTAAATAAAAAAAAAAAACAAAGCAAACATTTAAAAATTATTAACGCGAGCCGCCGCGAGTTTTAAAACACAAAAAAAAAAACAAAAACTAAGCTTAAGTGCAGTGGAAAAAAAAAAAAAAGTTCCTAAAAACAACGAAATTAAAAATAAGAACTCAATAAAAGCTTCTTTTAAAATAACATAAAAAAAAAAAAGAAAGCTAAGTGCATCCACACCAGCAGCAACATCATCAACAACATCATCAACACCAGCAGCTTGGTCAGCAGCGGCATCAACAGCAACATCAACACCAGCAGCTTCAACAGCAGCGGCATCAACAACAACAACATTATCAAGAACAACATTTTTTTAAAAAAAAGCAGTACAATAAGGTAAAATTTTTTATTTTAATTAATATTATATTTTTTGTATATTGCCTTTTATTATAAGTTTATTATTTACTAATAAAAGAGAAAGGTGACGTTTTTTCGTTTTAAAAATTCGCCATTCGCGCGCGGTTTCGTTTCGGTAACGTTGAGTTAAAAAAAAAAAAAAATTAAAAAATTAATAATTCTTCAAGTGCAGTAAGTGTTTTATATTGTATATAAAGTGATATATATCGGTTTTAACCAAATTTGGCGGGAAAACCATATATATATATAACTTTATGTACAAGGTTCCTTGAACTTGAGACAAGCTTGCGAAGAATTATTTTTCGTCTATTTCTTTCTATAAAAAAAAAAAAAAGTTTTTGTGCTCACGGTTGACTTTAAATAAAAAGTCAAACTTGTGTTTTTTTGTAAAACTTACAAAAACAAAAATATCAGCACACTGGGCTGAGTTGATATTTTTGGAGCCAAAAACAGGCAAAAATTGTACGGAGCGAGAGTCTCAGCAGCATTTCTGCAATCTTGTTCAACAATTTTTGCATTCGCCTTTGTGCGGTGTCCGCAGCGATCGACACCAGAACCGTGCTTTGTGCTTGCTAATAGCAACCCCAAGTTGTGTTTAAAAAGTATTTACTCTCTCACGCACTCAATTTAATTGTTTGCGTTCAAAGCTGAGACTGCATCTCGTGCCTGCTGCGCTTGATACACAGCTCTTTAGCCGGCTGCATATAATTGTAGTGAGAAAGTAAATAAGCTGCACAGTGGGACTAAGGCATCAATTTGCAATCAAAATTGACATAGTCTATTTTCATAGGAAAATTGCACTGTGGGCAAGAAACAATATTTTGCAAGCACAAATTTATTGAGAAAAAAAAAAGAAATAATAATATATTAATTAAATAAATTTAAAATAAAAATATTTTATATATAAAAAAAAAAAAAAAAATTTTTTTTTTCTCATTGTATTTATTGCCGGCGGCAGTCATGGGCCACAGCATGCCTGTGCCACCATGCGATACTGAGGTTTTCAGTGGTGATTACCTCTCATGGCCGTCCTTCAGAGACATGTTTACGGCCATTTACATAATGAACTCGCGGCTTACATCAGTGGAAAAGTTATTCCACCTAAATCAAAAAACACGGGGAGAAGCAAAAGAGATTGTTCGAAAATCTCCTTTAACCAATGATGGTTTTGCAAAAGCTTGGCAAGATTTATCTGACCGATAAAACAAGCGTATCATGGTCAACAGCCAATTAAAAATATTATTTAATTTGCCCCATGTGCCAAAAGAATCTGGCACAGAACTTAAAAAACTACAAAGAGATATCAATGGTTGTATTTTTGCTCTAAAAATGCACAACATTGATATCAATAACTGGGATGCAATCTTTGTTTACCAATGTTCGACAAGATTGCCAGAGGTCACGCTCTCCTTATGGGAGCAGTCTATTTCGAATAAAAACGAAATTCCGAAATGGACTGATCTCGATTCCTTCCTCACCAGTCGGTTTCAAACTCTTGAAACCGTGTCTGATATTCGCAGCTCTAGCGGCGCAATACCTAGACAAAACTTCACCACATCTTCCTCCAACTCTAAACCAAACCAGAACAATTCATCTGGTAAAAAATTAAATAACTACCAAGTTAAAATTACTTCAGCGAATTGTAAGCTGTGCTCTACCGAACAGCACGCACTTCGCTTTTGTCCCCGTTTTCTGAGAATGGATACTCAAAATCGGCTAGCAATGATTCGCAAAAATAAGTTTTGCCTCAATTGCCTAGCCTATTCTCATGAGGTGAAAGAGTGCAAGAGTCAGTATTCGTGTGTGATGTGCAAACAACGTCATAATACTCTCTTGCATCGAGACTCGACTCCACCCCAATCCCCTACTTCGAGTGTAGACTCAAGTAGGTCGAGCTCTCGACCCAACCTCCCGGGCTCTAACACACAATCCCATTCTACGCAAATACAGTCCACTAGCAATGACGTTCAATCATGCTTCGCTACCACTACCAAGCATGTATTACTTGGTACAGCAATGGTGACCGTATGTCACCTAGGATCAGTGTACACAACCAGAGCTCTGATCGACTCTGGCTCTGAAGGTACGTTCGTATCTGAAAGATTGCAGAAACTATTGAAGTTACCCACAAGAGCCATAAGCGCTCAAGTTTCGGGGCTTAATAACGCAGTTTCAGCGCAAGTGACGAAAGCTTGCGAAATAATTCTCAGTTTGCCTATTAATAGGCAATTTCAAATAGAAGCTACAGCATTTGTGCTGTCACGCTTAACTGGGAATCTGCCGTCATGCTCCATTGATCCTTCTTTGTGCAAGAGTTTGCCGGATTTACAACTGGCAGACCCGCACTTCTTCAGAAGTGACCAAGTTGACGTACTTATCGGTGGCGATTTGTACCCTGCCATCATTCTCGATGGCATTCAACGCAATATTCTTGGCTCACTTTTGGCGCAAGAAACAGTTTTCGGCTGGATTTTCACAGGCCCTATGCCTTGTAACGAAATATCCAGCTTTACAACATGTTTGAGCCATTATAGTGAAGTTGCGATCGATCAACAGATCGCACGTTTTTGGGAGTTGGAGGAACTACCTAAAAAACAATTTTTATCCCAGTCTGATAAGTTTTGTGAGGAAAACTATCAGAAAACCACAAAACGCGATAACAAAGGTCGATACATAGTTACCTTACCATTTAAAAATGAATTCCCTGATGATATTAATCTTGGATTTTCTCGAGGTATAGCTTTCAAGCAGTGGGCTAGAAGTGAAGCTCGATTGAACAAAAATCCAGAGTTAAAGACACAATACAAAGAAGTGGTGAATGAGTACCTCAAATTGGGTCACATGGAAAAAGTTGCAGCTCCAAAATTTGAAAAGTCACCATCTCATTATTATTTGCCGCATCACGCAGTAATGAAGCCAGAGAGCACTACAACAAAGGTTCGAGTAGTATTCAATGCGTCAAGTCCCACCTCGAATGGGGTCAGCTTGAACGATGTTTTGCACGCAGGCCCTGTTCTTCAAGCTGATTTGACGCTCCTGGTATTGAAATGGCGGTTTTTCAAATACGTTTTTAATGGTGACATCCAGCAGATGTACCGCCAGATTCTTGTTGATCCGAAACATTCTACTTTCCAACGAATTCTATTTCGAAGCTCACCTGATGATATGATTCAGGATTATGAGCTCAAGACAGTGACGTTTGGCCTAAACTGTGCTCCATATTTAGCCATTCGAACCATGCTGCAATTAGCACATGATGTTCAGCAGCAATATCCCCTTGCTGCTCAAATTTTGCGAAATTTCACATATGTCGATGACGCTCTTGCTGGAGCTCACGATGTGGAAAGCGCAATAAAGGCTAGAAATGAGCTTATCGCTGCTTTAGACTCTGCAGGTTTTACTATGCGAAAATGGACTGCAAATGCTTCAAGCATTTTGGTAGACCTACCTACAGAGCATCTTTTTCATGAAGACTTTTTAAAGTTAGAAGATGCAAGTTGCGCCAAAGCGTTAGGAATTCGTTGGAATGCCACTTCAGATCTTTTTTACTTTACCGCTAAGCGTCTTGAGATTAAATCATCGTATACAAAACGTGAAGTATTATCAATGATAGCCCAACTATTCGATCCTGCAGGTTGGCTGGCACCCATTGTGGTGACAGCAAAAAT
The DNA here is from genome assembly GCA_958299015.1 of Tetanocera ferruginea. Classification (NCBI taxonomy): domain Eukaryota; kingdom Metazoa; phylum Arthropoda; class Insecta; order Diptera; family Sciomyzidae; genus Tetanocera; species Tetanocera ferruginea. The sequence goes on along the minus strand of OY282644.1, from coordinate 34,076,329 downwards.
TCTAATGCAGCGCATCTGGTTGGATGAAATTGATTGGGATGAAAATCTCCCATTACACAGTTTTCAATCTTGGAAATCCTTTTTGCTAGATTATGAAAACATCAATAAAATTCGCATACCACGTTTTGTTGGGTTTTCACCTGATTCCGACGTTGAGTTTCACGCCTTTTGCGATGCTTCTGAAAAAGCATACGCAGCGTCGATTTACATTCGCGTAAAACAAAATGATTGTGTTGTCAGTCATCTGCTTTATGCGAAAAGTAAAGTTGCCCCAGTCAAGACGATCTCACTACCGCGTCTTGAATTATGTGGCGTAGCACTTCTCGCGGATATGGTAGACACATTATTATCGCACCTTGAAATTGAAAGGCAAAGCTTATATTGCAGGACTGATTCCACAATAGTGCTTGCCTGGCTTTGTAAGCCCCCCTGTTCCTGGACGACCTTCGTAGCCAACAGAGTTTCGAAGGTGGCAGAGAAGGTCGGAATTCACAATTGGTTTCATGTAGACACACATGAGAACCCTGCAGATTTAGCAACGCGTGGAGTTACGCCACAAGAGTTAGTCGATAATACTCTTTGGTGGCATGGACCTTCCTGGCTCTCGCTCGAACGATCGGCTTGGCCAAGAATAACGCAACCTCCTGCTCTAGAAACTTCGCTTGAGCGCAAAGCTGTAAAGATACACTTTGCATATTTTTCGAAATATAAAGATATTTTAGAGCGGTTTTCCTCGCTATCGCGTGGATTGAGAGTGTTAGCGTACGTGTTTCGCTTTCTGCATCGCTCACACCCCAAGTATCGTGTGTCCTTTTCAAAAAAATCAACATGCCTAGAAACGGCAGAAATCAAATTTGTGAAAACACGATTGGCACTCTTATGTCAAAAAGTAGCTTTTCCAAACGAATATCACTGTTTGGAAACAAATCAGATAATTGGAGCAAAGAGCCCCATTCTTGCTCTAAATCCATTGTTGAACAACGACAAGTTAATGCGTGTTGGTGGCCGGCTAGCCTCTTCACCAATCCTATCATATGATGAAAGGCATCCAATTATATTACCATATAATTGTCACTTTTCACGCCTTTTAGTACGTTTTGTCCATGAGATCTCACTTCATGGAGGGAATCAATTAGTGCTTCGACTTATTCGGATGCAATATTGGATCCCGCGTGCTAAAACCCTTATAAAATCAACTTTGCACAATTGCAAAACTTGTGTAATCCACATGAAACGCCAACGAACACAAATAATGGCTGCGCTGCCAACTGAGCGAACTGTCATTTCAAGGCCATTTGCTGCGACTGGTATTGACTTCGCGGGCCCATTCGACATTAAAAGCTATATTGGTAGATCTTGTCGAATAAGTAAGGGCTATGTTTGTTTGTTTGTGTGCTTTTCAACTAAGGCAATTCATCTTGAAGCCACTAGCGATCTATCGACCGCTACTTTTCTGGCAGCTTTCTCTCGATTCACTGCGAGACGTGGCTGCCCAGCTAACGTGTATTCCGACAACGGTACAAACTTTGTTGGAGCATCAAACACGTTCAAAAAGGATTTCAAAGCCTTCTTAACTGCGTCACATGATGCAATACTATCCCAGTATTCGCATCAAGAAATTGCATGGCACTTCATTCCCGCTGGTGCTCCCCATATGGGAGGCTTATGGGAAGCTGGAGTAAAAAGCTTTAAGACGCATTTCAAAAAGATGGCCGGAAGTATGAAGTATACTTTCGAGGAATTTTCAGCTTTACTGAATCGAATCGAAGCATGTCTTAATTCTAGGCCCCTTTCCGCCATGTCCGAAAATCCTTCTGATTTCCAGTCTCTTACTCCAGGTCATTTCTTGGTCGGCGGCCCACTGCTATCTCCAGTGGAGCCAGAAATAACTGATCAGCCTCTGACTCTTGTCAATCGTTGGCAAAAAATCAAGGCGCTGCATCAGCACTTTTGCCACCGATGGAAAAATGAATACCTGAAAGAGATGCATCGGCGTTCGAAATGGAAAACTCCTCAATTAGACATCAATGTCAACGACCTAGTTGTTGTCAAAGATGATAATTTACCCGCGAATGAATGGCGAATCGGTCGAATTTTAAAAACCTATGTCGGTAGCGACAATAGAGTCCGTGTTGCGGACATCCGCACCGGAAGAGGTTGCATAACACGACCTATAGTGAAGCTTGTCGCAATACCGCCGACCTAGCTCCGTCACCATTTTTATTCTCTTACATGTTTCTTTTCTTTTTTTCTTTTCTTTTTCTTTTCTTTTCCGTCTCGTTTCAGGATGTCAACCACCAACATCGTGCGTGACCTGCTGGAAGAGATGCTTCTCCAGACGGACTCCGAGATGGCATTGAGCGAGACCGACACGGTGCGAGAGCATGCACCAGTCCCCGCAGCCAGTGCTCCTTCGCCATCGAGTCCACCAGTGCGAAGTGTGCTGTCCCGTGTGGTCCCCGTGGTGACGCGTAGCGACATGATCCCAAAGTGTCGCTTGTGCTCCATGGAGCATAATCTCATGTCGTGCCGGCGGTTCATAGCTATGAACCTGGAGGAGCGGTTGAGAACAGTACTACTCCATCATTACTGTTCCAACTGCCTTTCAGCCGTTCATATGCGAAAGGACTGTCGGAGCGATGTGAGATGCCGTCACTGCGGTGAAGATCACCACAGCATGCTGCATTCGTACACTCGGGCCCGAACAGGTCGAGCCCATTCAAGAAGGCGTGGAAGACGTTCTCGCGCAAAGCAGCCTAAACTGCAGCTTACATCCGCAGCTGCTCGCGAAGCAACGAGGTCTGGGGTGGAATCGAAGAGTTCATCTGGGAAGGGACCGCAGTTGCCTGTACCGTCTGCGTCGGCTTCGAGGGATAACTTTCCGAAGCGGTCCCCTTCCCAGAAGAGACCGCAGTCGATGCTTCCATTTGCGACATCGTCGAGGGACCAATTCCCGAAGCGGTCTCCCCCCACAAGACCAACAACGACGAGCCTTCAACACGTTGTCTCGCTGCTCCCCACAGCTGTTGTGAGTACCTGGGCTAATGGTGGCCTAGTGCAGGAACGTGCGCTCCTCGATGCGTGCCTCCCTCAGACCAAAATCGCCATCGAATTGGTAAGAAGATGGAGGCTTCCAACGAGCATGGTAGATGGTCGGGAGGTATGTACGCTAGCGCTGCGAGGTCGTTATGGATCGAGCGTCCAGGTACACACGACAGCTCTGGTTGAGCGCCGGTTGGAGGTCGTCACGCCGACGAAAGACATCGACGAGAGGATCAGCCAGAGCTATCCAAACATCAATCTGGCTGATCCTCACTTTTACAAGCGAGCTCCACTGCGACTCATTCTGGGTGTCGATGTCTACGCTTGAATAATGCAGCCTGGCAGTCTCCCGGCTGGATTTAGCATGCCGTTGGCCCAAAACTCCATATTTGGATGGGTCTTATCAGGGCAGGGTGCCTGGTAGCGTCTTGCACTCGTGCAAGGCGGGCGGCATGTTCGGTCCACCGGTGAACACCCTGTAAATTGTCAATACAGTGGTATTCAATGAGCAACTGCGGCTCTTATTCTCTGTTTTCTTTTGAGCAGCGCTTCTCGCTGCTCTTTTTAAAACTCTGTTAGTTTTTAAGTTTTAATAATAAAAGCGACATCGGTCGATTAAGTCAACTTGTTCTTGAAACCTTTTTCGTCTTTTTATTTATTTCGAAGCCTCCCCAGTTTTTATATTGAAAGTTTAAATTACTCCCCCTCGATATCCGCAAAAACTTACAGTAATCCTTTTATATTTTAAACTTTTTTGGACTTAAATCTAATCCTTTTTGGATTATAATATTTTATACTTTCTGCGGATTAAAAATTATTTCTTTTTGTATTAAAAAATTTTAAACTTTTTGCGGATTAAAAATAAGTCCTTTTTGGATTGGAAAATTTAAAACTTTTCATTGGATTTAAAAGTAATATTTTTTTGCTCGTGTCCTATATGTAATCCAAAAAAGATTAAAATTTAGCCCAAGATTTTTAACCGTGTAAGATTTAAATCCGGAAATAAATTCTTGGCTTATGAACAACTACGCCAGCCACATCTCAATTGCATAAAGTAAATAAAAAAAAAAATGGACAGTTGTAAGTGATATTCGTAACAGAAACGTTGTTTCAAAAAAACAAAATGCGCTTGTGCGAGAAAATTGAGATGCATGGCGACAAAAATGAGGCATGGCGACAAAAATGAGGCATGGCGACAAGAAAATTTTTCGAAAAGATAAGACGCTTAGTCGAAGGTTGAACACGGTTGAACACGATGGAGACAACACTTCTTTAGTCTTCTTAATGGCAACGATGAGAACAATTCCTTCAATAGAGCTAATCTCTGACCTTTATAAATTTTGTAAACAATCAATTAAAAGTTTATCTAATGATTTGAAATTTGTATCGCACGAAAACCTTATTTTCGTGCTAGTTTTGACTTCCAAGTGTATCAGCATCACTTTCAAAATCTGTGATGCACTACAATACCATAATACCAATGGCTCTGAATCAGCTTCATAAAATTCTCTACTTCATCAGCAAACCAAATCTTTCAAGACTATCGATGAATTATCACGTCTCAATAACCAAAACATAAAATTTGCTGCTGACATTGTTTTAATTCAGCATCATCCGTACTCTGCTCATCCTGCTTTATCTAATTTAGTAATTTTTATTTTTGTAGAAATTCGATGTGATTCCTTTTTTTTTTTTTGTTCTTCAAAAAGTCGATGTGACTGAGACAAACAAAATAAAACATGCCAGCAATTAGCTCCAGGCATAGATATAAGTATCTCTTAACCTCAACAACAAATTGATCACAGTACCACAAATACTAGCTTGCACCCTGAATCTGTCCAGCTAATAAATATTTTTCACTCAATGCTATCTCAGTGTTAACCTCAATCAAATTCTACCTCTGTCTGTGAAAACCTCATAACAGTGTTATCTCAGTGTTATCTCAAATTCAAAACTCACACTTACAACTCTTTATTAGTTGCAGTTGCAGTTGCATCATTTAAATGATGAACCATCATCAGTAATCATCAATTTTGACACCTTCTTAAGCTAACCTCAAAATCATACAATATCACACACAACTTTATCTCCCGACCACGAAACGTATCTCTGCCGGACAATACTTCTCAGTCAAGTATTTTTACAGTCGACTCCTTCTAAAACGACCTAGCTGTCACAGAATCCTGTCGGGTTCATTGCACTTAAACCGTAAGTATTCACTATATTATCAAAATGTAGGTGGTAAGAACTGAAATTAAACAATTATTTATAACAATTTTATCACTTGTCTATGATTTTGTTGTTTTAACCGAACCCTGGCTAACCAAAAGTCACTATGTCTCTGAACTTTTTGAAAGCACCTTTTTATTATGTGCCCGGTAAAGACAATTCCCTCAGCTCACGGCGTTATCACGTGGTGGGGCTGTCCTCGTTGCAAGCCGGAGCTCCATTTCATGCTTTCAAACTACGTTAGTAATTAAGTTTTTAATGTACGACATTGACCAACTATTTTTTAATGTCTCTATAGAACATGACCTCGAAATCTTAATGTTCGTGAGTTCCACCAATAACTTCAAGTTTCTGTGGACTTTTATGAAGTCCACCTCGATAATTGCAGATCTCTCCTCAATAATAATACAAATCACCAATATGTTATGTTTTTAGGTAATGTAATGTAACTGTAATGTTTTTGGGTGATGAATTCTACCATGTACACTGTACATTAAAAACTGAAGCAAATTTAATTGATATCTCTGGTCAGTATGATCTAGTTCAAATTAAAAACCTACCTATATGTCAATAAAGATTTCAAGGTCTATCTGTATTTACGGTAGTGTTCTACCAATTATTTGACTTTGGCTTACGTAATCGGTATAATCGGCCGATATTTTGACCTTAGGCTTTGCCTGAAATAGCCGATTATTTTTGCCGAATGTTTTTGCTTCGCTAAACAATTTTGACGTAGATTTACGTCTTACAGCGCGGTAAGTATGAGGTCGTTTTAACAGACTTTTTTCAAGGCCATGAAACTTTTTTGACGAATACTTTAGGATATACCTACAGCCTTTAATACTCATCGTTCAAAGATAATATATATACTAAAATATCAGCTATATATTGCGCTGAATGAATATCTAATTTTGAATTTTGTCACTATTATATTAAAGACAAAATATTACGAACGTTTTATACGAACTGATCCGCAGGTTTCTTCATTGGGTTCTTCAATGTACTACTGACTTATTGGGTTCATGTGTGTACTACTTAGAAATGAGTTCTCTATTTTAACACAAGATGTCAATCACAACCTCTTTTCAACTCAGTCAATGAACTCAAACTGTCAAACTTAACGAAATGAACGAACAAATTTGACATTTTGCTAGTTTATTTTTGCTTGCTCATTTTATCTTGCTTACTTTTAACATTTTCTTTGTTTTGGTCTCGATAAGAAGTGGACAAAATGGACAAAACAATCGGATCAAAAAGACAAAGTAGAAGAGGTTATAACTTAAACGGAATTATACGTCTGCACTTACGATACTATCGAAACTGTTGCTTCTTTTTATAAGTTTTTAGAATTTTTTTTAGTTATTCAGTGAACTTCGTTCAAAATTCCACATTTAAAATATTTTCATTATTTGTTTTGTTTTTCTCTACTTTTTTGTTTTTTCATGAGTTGGTGTTCACTCGTTGAAAATTTCATTCAAAAGATAAATGCAGCGAGTCCGACTGTTACGGTTTTGCTTTTGTGTGTACAAATTTTCTGCCAGATTTCAGTTAGTAAACATTTCTGTAGTTTTTTTCGACTGGATCGCGATTTTTTTCTACGTTATCCTGACGTCAATAAATCAATTACAGAAAAATACAGATTTTGCAGAAAAACTGTTTTTTTCTCATTCGGTCGGACACAAGTAATTACTTTAATGTCCAATTTTTTAATGAATTTGAAAATTATGTATCTCTTCATAATATAGTTTTACGGTGAGCTAATACAGATCTGACACAACGGCTTAAGTGATAAGATAAGCATAAGTGAAGCATTTGAAAGATTAATTTTTTGAAGATGTTTCTTTAGTTTACATTATCCAGTTATAATTACTACCATGTCCCTGAGTCATTTTTCCCTATGTTAATAAGGAACTTCGATTTTTTAAGTTCTTAGATTCGATTTCTTAGTCCTAAAGAGTTCTTCCAATAATCTTGAGATTCTCGTAATGAGATTGTTTTGATGAGTTGCTTGAAGAGATTTTTACCGAAATCACAGAACGATTCCGGTTCTGTGAATGGTGAACGATGTGTAATACATTTTTTGATATTTCTATGGATTCTGGCCGTTTTATTCCAGTCAACAACCTCATCGTTCCTCAGACACAACCTTCACCATAAAGTAAACAATTAGCTTGAACTCAATACATGTTCGAGACACGTTCGAAGTCACTTCCTTTTCATGTCAGTCTTGATATACTCAGAGAAAGAATTTTGTTATATCAAAGAAATCATCAAATGAAATAACTAATTTCACTATTAAATACCATCCATCAATGAAACTTTCAAATCAGAAGTCGGTTGATTGTTGACATAATTTTCTCTTTTTTTGTTTTTTGTAAAATGACCCAAATAATTTGTTAAATCAACAGATGAAATGTTTGATATCACTTTTTTTGAAGAACATTTTAACAGACTAAACTGTTGCTTTAGTCTGCTGCAACGGAGTACTTTTAAGCATTAATTTAACAAATAAAACTCTTTACTTAAACAAGAAATCGCTCAATCCAATAGTATTTTGGATTAACAGCAACCGACTGTTAAAATTGTAGTTGATATTTTTTTTAGTGTAGAACTTTCTATATGCAAAACGAACCGTTATCCCACTGAATTAGAGAAGTTAACAAATTGGTACCCTAAAATTACTTAAAAATATTTTAACTTAAATTTCAAAAATTCTTCAATATATTGTATTGACCTGCATTATTAAAATCCCACATCTTTATATGGTGATTGCCCATGTCAATGTATCTACAAACATTGTATCTTTTTGTGTTGTCTCATATAAAGTATTTTTTTCAATTATAAAAACTGTAAAAAAGTCTACAAGAGTATGAGTTCTGCTAAATTAATAAATAAAATCAAAAAATTAATCAATTTATCTCGATTTCAACCAGACCATGTACTTAAGTACAAAACTTGTTGGATTGCAATAATTTTCAACTTACGGATAAAAATGCATGAATCAAATGCGCCTTCACGGTAGCGATCGGTTTTCCCTTGACTAAAATTGTAAATGTTTCATCCTTCTCTGTCGTTATTAAATTGCCAAACCATGAACGCTTTGTTAGCTCTGGTGATGATTCCGGAGTTAAATGAACCTCATCGGCAGATACTAGTTTAAATAAATTATTTTTAAACATGTTCAAACATTAAAATTTATTCAACTAACCTTGCAGTTTTCTCCGATGAAATCTTGGACTGCCAAGAAAACTATTTTTGATATTCGTTAGACGCGTCTTCCAAAGCTGTCCACCAGGTGCGTTGCATTGCGAACCAGTCATAACGGGTGAACTGTTGTTCATCAAAGGCGAGGCAGTTGGATTCAAAACTGAAATGAAAACATTTACTTAGAATTGTGTTTCCTTGCCAGTTGGATAACTGAGCTGGCTTACCGCTGTTGGCTTCCGGATCGTGAATCATACTAATGGCAATGGTTGGTCCTGAATTCGCACGATGATGCACCGATGCGGAATTCTGTGCTGGGCTGCCCGGCACGCAGCTTGTTTGCACAGTGGACGAGCGTTCGTTACGCAGTTCACGTCGATCACGTGATTCACGTCCCAGCAAATCGTTCGTTTCGACGCCAGACTGTGAAGTGTGCGATGGCGTACGACTAACAGACGGATGGTGTATAGAGCCGGAACGATCTCGATCGGCATAGGATGAATGACGAGATGAATGGCCAGAGGTGGCTGCTGGCGAGGAAGGTCTCGAGATAACATTGGCCTGCTGCTGCGTCGCATTGATTGGTGAGCTGCAACGAGTCGGACTATGATATGACGAGGATCTCACTGAAGAAACCGAAGTTGGTGAACGTCGTTGATGATTTCTCGAGCTGCTGTATGACCGGAAGCTGTTTGTTTTTGGCACGATGGATAGGCAACATAAGCGCGCAATTAAGAAACAAAATGGCGAATATTATGTGTTGCACCAAAAAAACGAGTGCAATTCGCAAAGAGCGTGAGAAAAAATTCAAGATATGGCAATAGTGCGACAGCGTGCAAGAGAAAGAGAATAATAAAGCAGGAAAATAAATATATATTTAAAACGAAACAATGTGCAAGCGTATGAAAATGTTGATAAACAAGCAAAAAACAAAAAAGCAACAAAAAATTATAAAGCATGATTTCAAAAGTAGATGAAAGAAGAAAATTAGAAAAATTACTGTTCGGCAATAAAAAACTCACTTAAATGCTTGCCGTCTAGGGGTTAGGGGAGAGCCTTCCGATATCTGTCCATAGCTGGATGGATTTGTGCCATTAATACGGCAGGTATCTAAACGCTTGCGAGGAGGATCCACTGCCTCAAGTTCACTGCGAGACTTTTGGGCTATTTCTTCGTCATCCTCCAAGGCAGGACGTCGGCGTTTGCGTTCCAGCAGAAGGAAGTAGATAACTTTTTCCGTATTGTGACTGTAAAGCAGATAATAAGTTGCAATGAAAGGAAAATTTTATTAGCTTAAGAATCAAATTTATCATAAAGTAATGTTAATTCATTAAGCCTGAAACAAACTAGAATTTAAAAATATTAATAAAATATGATTAAAGGCTCAATCCAAAATTCTGAAAATCTACAGATAGGTTTTAAGACTGGTTAGCCGGTTCATGTGAGGCACACAAAGCTTGTAACGAGTGAAATATAAGGGGTGAATGTATTGCAATATACTGCAAAACTAACTTTAGAATCAAAATTCGTACTATATCTAATGAAATTGACGTTTTGCTTTTAAACAGTGGAGTTTACGACTGTAGTATTAAATTGTTTCTCACATTGATTTATTTACCTAACCGGAGTTTTATACTAGATCCACTTTTTACATCCATATCTATCTGTCTCATGACATTGATCATCTTATACCACTTCAAGGTAGTGAACTCAATAATTTTACATTAACTACAATAGCTTAATCTCCCAAATTCTCGATGACCTGTCTAATATCGGTCTTTCCATTCTCAATACTGAGGAGTCAACTCACTTTGGAAAGAAAGTAACTCCTAGCATGCTGGACTTATTTGTTGAATCTGATATCTTATCGGTCTTACTTTTTAATCAAATATTTTTTTTATATGTATCTTGTCATAACCACATCTTTTGTACGATGAACGGAAATTGGAACAGGAAGCCACAATAGGAACTTTGGATAGTGTCAGTTAAATACAGGTTCTCTGTATGATTATTTCATTGCCAGCCTCTTGAGCCAAATCTTCTCAAGAAATTTCAAATTAAATTTCAATTAAGAGACTAATTGTAAGTCGAATGCTTCAGGAGATGATGAAATTGATATTGAACTCATCAAACTGAAACTAATCTATGTTATTAGACTCCTTGTACACTAATATAATCATGGCCTTACTATGTTCTAATTTCCCAAAATCCACAAAATTACCACAATAGATCCTGTTTTACCACTTTGTTGAATAGGACACCGTGTCAAAAGGATTATATTCATCAAGTTTGTCTGCTGGATTTCTCAATAGCTTTTGCAAGTGGTAGCAACATTCAACTCTGTAAGACATTATAAATTTTATTTTGCTTCTCAGAAGATGTTGTATTACTTTTAAAAAGCTATTTACAAGGGTTAAGATGGGAAATAGATATTCGGGGTTCAGGTAACCCTACTTCAAATGTAGCGGGGAACCATAACGCTCAGTACTGGGACCTTTTCTATTCACAATGCTTTTAACGAAATCTTTTTTGATTGTAAATATCTTACAATGCATACGTATGCAGACGATTTTCAGCTTCATATCTGCCGACCAACAACCTCGTCACTAATTTATATGCCAGGACTAATGACGATTTGGCAAACTAGCAACCTTTAGTTTAACGACTAATTTAAACGTCGGGCTCCTTTGGGTTTCAAACAAAGATTAAGCATTGGGTTTGAACCCCACCACATAAAAAATTCTTTCAATTGAACTAATAAAAAGTAGGTAAGGTTAGGTTAGAAGGGTCGTGCACCTATGAGGTGCTTCCATGGGGCCTATTGATGCATTACGAATCCTTTATTTGTTATATTAAACCTATTAAGGTTGTGGTACCCAATAAACCAAGTTTATTTTCATTCCTTTTCACCTAAACCATTCTGTGCTTTGTATGAATCTCCATATGTCTAGCAGTGATGTGTTCACAAGATGCTCCAAATTTTTGAAAAATCTGTCTCGTATAAATCGGAGTCGACGATTCTATAGATTTGGACATTCAAACAGAAAGTGGGTGATTATTTCCGTTTCTTCCGGATCACTACAGCTTCGACAAAAGTCTGGTGCTGTAATGCCAATCCTATTGGCCATCACCCCGATGGTGCAGTGGCCTGTTAATATTCCTACCAATATACGGATATCCCGTTTAGACAAGAGCAGAAGACTCTTAGTTCTGTTTTCACTTAGCTCTGGCCAGAGCCTTATAGATACAATGCATTCACTTCTGGAGACCCAGTTTATGTTTGCATTATCTATAGATTTGAGGTCTATGCTTCTTTTTACGACGCCTATTGGAATGTACACTTCTGTAATGGTTCTGTTTGTATCTATTGTTATTCCGCTTCTTGCAAGCTCATCTGCTTTATCATTCCCCTCAACATTGCTGTGTTCAGGGACCCAGCAGAGAGTGACATTGTGGGTATTACAGACACTGTTCAGGTCTTGTTTACATTTTAGTACCGTTCGGGCTGTTGTCGTTTTGCTTTCTAGCGCTTTTATGGCCGCTTGGCTACCTACAAAAATTTCTATCTTTGTGGGGGTTAGATTTTTGCTGTGAATAACCTGTGTTGCTTAATAAGTATAAGTGCTGAATAAGAAGTAGGATAATAATGATCATCTGATGACGGCTACTGAAAACGAAAAAAACTAATCATGATTAACGAACATGCGCCTAGAATACTTGGAGCCTAAATTAAGATATTGTCTCCATCCAACTGATGCACGTCTTAGAAAGATATAAATATGTTATCACTGCAATAAAAAAAAAGCAATGGAAGAGACAGAGTTGGTCACGGCAAGCATCCTGCGATATCTACTGCAGCGGCCATTTGGCAAAGCAAGAGTTTGTATGCGGATTTGTAGTTGGTGAAGGAAAACGGCATAATGTCCTGCTATTCACGCCTATAAACAAACGACTTGCCAATATCCACTTCAATTAGGCTACATTTTTTAACATAAGCCTAATATGGGAAAATTGAATTCCAGATAATTGGAACCTCAGTGTGCTCTGCAAGAAAGGTGGATCCCACTACCGTGGGATAAAATAAAAAAAAAACAACTTGGCCATTTCAGCCCTTGAAGGACTTTGACTGAGCTTTTTATGATCAATTGTGTTGTGTGTGTTATTAAATGTTTGCACACAATTGACCGAGAACTGCACCTACATGTTTTATGCTGACTCCGAACGGCTAAAGTTTATGTCTCAAGAAGCTGTACATGGCATTACTTACTCTCCGAGGTTTGCCATTTTCTGCAGATAGGTGATGACCGATCAGTAAAAAACTTTTTCGCCGCGACTGGGGATCGAACTCGGGCTCTGAGCGTGCTAAGCCACACACTTAACCTGCACGTCACGGTCACCACTACCATGGGATAAGCCTTCTTAATATCGAATATAAGATCCTGTCGAGCGTATTATTTGAAAAACTGAAGCCCATCGTCGACCAACTGATTGGATCTCATCAGTGTAGCTTCAGACCTAGAAAGTTCACAATCGACCATATCTTTATGCTGCGACAAACCTTGTAAGAGACCACAGAAAAACCAATAGACACGCACCATCTTTTTGACGATTTCAAATCCTTTCTTAAATAAGGACTATCGACTCCTTATGGAACCGTCGAAGACCACCAGCATGTCTGAATTTGGTATTACTATAAAGTTTTTTTGTCACTTCAAAACGCAGCACAAATTCAGCACAGTGAAAATCGGAAAAGGACTTTTCGCCCGCATTCGATACCAAACTAAATTTCAGACAAGGTGATTCCTTGTCGTGTGACTTTTAATATAAAGATGGAGAAGATCATTCGAGCAGCTGATCTGACAAGTAGTGGCTGACGATATTTGTTGAAAGGCGAATGTACTTGTTATTAATACTTGTTATTTTAGAATTATGTTAGCCTTGTATTATATTTTTGTATAAATCGAATGTACAGAAAATATTTTTCTGAAAAGAAATTTTTCCCACAGAAATTTTTTAATAAATAAAATTTTGCAAATTTTTTTCAATTATAATATTTCTCAAATGGCAAGCTATGTCAACTGGCCCCACGAGAACTATGCGTCGTGGGCATTTGCAATGCAGACCATCCTGGATATGAAAGAAATTTGGAATATCGTTCTCATCACCAAGAATTATCAAGAACTCACCAAAATTGAGCGCAAACTAACCCATAAAGGCTCGTGGAAAAATTGTTCAAGACACAAAAACGTCGAATGTGGTTTGAACGAAATTAAAGTCAATGTATGAGGACAGCGAGCTTGCGAGAAGATTTAGCTTATTATCTCAGCTCACAAGGATCAAGCTCTCAAATTGTACAAGTGTAACGGATTACGTTAACGGAATCATTTCAACAGCGAATAAGCTGAATGCCATAAATTTTCCTATTAGTAAAGAGTGGATTGGTTCACTTCTGCTCGCGGAACTACCTGAAGAATATCGCCCTATGGTTCTAGGCTTACCAAGCTGTGGTGCGAAAATCAGCGGAGATTTAGTGAAGGCGAAGCTATTACAAGATGTGCATCAAGAACTAAGCACTTCAGCGGCGTTTTACGGTAAGAAGAAGCACGATTAAAAGGGTCCAAGGTGCTATACATGCAACGGTTTCGGACATATTGTGAAGAATTGCCGCAAAGGAAAAGCAAAAGAGCAAGAAACTAGAATGCAGCAGCGATAATTTTATTCAGCGTTGATGTCAACATAAATAGATGAAGAAGCATGGTATCTCGAAAGTGGTGCGTTAGCACACATGTCACGCAGAGCTGACTGGATGATCAACTACAAATTTTCAACATAGAACAATAAGATAATTCTAGCTGACAGCAAATTAGTGAAAATGGAAGGAAGAGGTAATGTTGAGATTGATACCGGCTCGAATTGCTTTAATACTACAATCAACATCGAAAACGTTTTACATGTCCCTGATCTGGCAACAAATCTTTTTTTCGGTTAGCGAAATAATTCGTAAAGGATACCGTATTGTTTTCAATTTAAATCGGCGTAGCATTCTGGATGACAATAACGAGATTGTGGCAAAGGCAATAGAAATAAATGGTATGTTTAAGTTAATTTGCACTGTCAAGGTTTTGAGAGGCGCTATGGTGGCAAAATCTGAAGAAACGTACGAGCTGTGGCATCAACGACTCGATCATTATCCAGATAGTGTCATAAAACTTAAAATTGGCTTGGCTAGTGGCGTTGATTTCACATCCGAGAAGAAATTGATTCAATGTATTCCGTGTGCTAAGGCAAAGCAGAGAAGAACTACCTTTCTTAAAGAGGGTCACCGTGTTGACAAGAAACTGGCGTTAATACATTCCGACATACGTGGACCAATGGAAGTTGAGAGTTTTGGTGGTAGTAGGTTTTTTATTACCTTTATTGATGATTTCTCCCGCAAAGTGTTTGTGTATTTTCTGAAGTCGAAAGCAGATGTACATGGTATTTTTCTGAATTTCAAAGCTTTTGTTGAAAAACCAGCCGGCTGTGAAATTAAAGTGTTCGGATCAGATAATGGTAAGGAGTTCGTAAACAAAAATATGATCGCATTAATGCAGAAATTTGGTATTTTTCACCAAACAACGATTCCTTATAATCCTGAACAGAACGGTGTTTCAGAACGTATGAATCGTATTCTAGAAGAGAGAGCAAAATGCATGCTAGCGCAGTCAGGATTGGGGAAGAAGTTCTGGACGAAAGCAGTTTCAACCGTAGCGTTTTTTGTGAATAGGTCACCTCATAAAAGTTTAACAAGAACACCAGAAGAAATTTGGACAGGTGAGAAACCAAATTTATCCAAATAACGTGTTTTTGGCTGTAATGCACTTTGTCATATCCCGAAAGAAAAACGTAAAAAATGGGATTTCAAATCAGAAAAATGTATTTTTCTCGGATATGCTGAAGATTCTAAAGGATATCGATTCATAAATCCATTAAGTGAAATGATTTTCTTTAGCCGTGACGTTATTTTCATGGAAGGTGAATTTTATGATCATGAAAGCAATACTACTAATACATTTTCTATATCTTGAGATATGAACAACTAATATAAGCCAGGCAGAGGAAATTTCCGATTCAGTGGGGGAAGTAAATATATCAAGAGATGAAACCATGCCATCTATTCAGGATACTGTAAATGAAGAAGTAGTCAATGTCGAGGAGTCATTTTCATCTGCTTGTGATGATATAAATGAAGTGGAGGATGCAAGTGGCATTTACGATAAAGAGGTTTTTCCAGCTGTTACAAGAACCTTATCTACGACGTTCGGAAAGAATAAGTATTAGAAATCTAAACTTCGTGTATAATGTAACAATGGAAGACGATGAAGATCCAGCTACAGTTGAAGAAGCAATTAACAGCACAGACCGAGAAAAGTAGCTAGCAGCAATGAAAGAGGAGTTTGAACTATTAAAAGAGAATAATACTTGGGCGATTAAGTGTAAATGGGTGTTTATTAAAGTCAAAAGAGGAGCAGATGGTAGTGTCCGCTACAAAGCAAGACTGGTTGTAAAGGGCTGCAGTCAACGCAAAGGAATTGACCATTATCATACATACTCACCAGTGGTAAGGTATACATCGATTTGATATCTACTTGCTTTATCAGTAGAGTATGATATGTAAATTGACAAAATGGACGCAATAACTGCATTTTTACATGGCGAATTGCAAGAAGAAGTTTATATGCAGCAACCAGAAATGTTTGAAGACACCAGTAATCCGTCGAAGGTATGTAAACTTCAAAATTAGACAGTGAACACAAACAATTAGGGTTAACGAGATCACAATTTGATCTTTGCGTTTATTTTAAAATTGATGGCACGTCAAGAACTTTTATCGCCCTCTATGTTGACGATATGCTTATTTTTAGAAACGATTTGAAAGGAAAAGTAGAGATTAAGAATTACTTATCTACGAAATTCAAGATGAAAGATCTGGCTGACGCTAAATTTTGTCTAGGTTTAAAAATTGAAAAAGATTTGCACAAATTAAGTTTAAGCCAAGTGTTCAAATATGAAGACATTTCTTTTAGTGCAAAAGTATATGCAGGCAAAGTCTCGTTATCTTTGCTGATAAAAATAATTAAATACAGTCCACTATGAAGCGTGCTCATTACCATGCACTCATGATTTATCAGTAATGATAGGCTTCCACGAACTATTAAGAATTCATCCCTCTAGTAGATACGAAGATAGGGTAGGTAGACAGATTGTATTTCTTATCAATAAGGTACGCAGGATAGATGGTTTAGTTTAATATAATTTTAAGCTATAAACAAGATGTATTTTAGAATAAAGGAATAATAATAAAAAATTATTCGTATAGAGTAGACGTGTTGTCGTTTTGCTTTAAAAACATTTGGTCCTTAAAGTCGGATTTTTGAGTTTTCCCCCACCAGTGGTAAGAGACTCAATAAATTAAACCAAATTCAGTTTATATATTTGTTGACGATAAATTACCAGCAAGTAATAAGCAATTAATATCTAGAGATGTATATCGACAAAATTTTGAAACGTTTCGGTATGGACGACCATGTCCTTTGAAATTCTTAAGGGTTTTGTTTAACAGTGATCCAGCGTAAATCGATTCCAACGATATCAGCATTGAGATCAGGCAAAGGACACCTTGCCAACAGGTGTAACTTTGGGCTCAGTAAGCAATTGAGAAGCAGATCCTTAACTCACGCTCTTTAAGTCAATTATCATGCCTATCCAACTTTATGAAAATCCTTGGTAAGATCTGTTGGCTTCGCTCGCTAGGTCAAGTTTAGTGAATGGAAGATAATGCTCCTGTGAAGAAAATAAATAATTCAGTACCCGGTGGTACTGGCAAAGTTTGGAATTTCAAACTAGTACCTGCAAGCACATGACAGAATTGGCTGGCGCATTATATTAGAAGAGGACAGAACCGAAGAACTGTTGTAAATGCCTAATAAATAAGTACATAAGTATAATAACTTATAAACCCAAAAAGTAAAACTTGTCTGTTGGCGGCCTCTGTCGAGTAGTAAGAGTGCTTGACTGCCAACACAGAGGTCCCAGGTTCGAGTCCTGGCAAGGCCATTGTGTCTTTAAAACTTTCTTCAATTATTTCATCATATATACTGCTTTAGAGTTGTAGTTGGTGGTAGAGATGTTTGTGGAATGAGATGGTTTAATAATCCGAATTAACTGAGGAAAAGGTATAAAACCTGCTACAGATTCGAATTCGCATGTTCGAGTTCGCATGTTGATATGACGCTCTGTCACACATAGAGCATTCTGCACTTGTTTCACTTGATTTCAGCCTTTATTTCCTGTTGAAAGAATATGAACAAAACACGGAGTAACCTTTCGTAATTTGTTTCGACTTAATACTCATTTATATTGTTTGAGATGGCCGAGGTCGTGAAATGGCAACTTATTTTTTTTATTTTACTCTCTCTCTCTCTCTCTCTCTCTCTCTTTCTCTCTCTTTATCTTACTTTCTTATTTTTTTTAATCAAAGTCCCTTGTTCTTCCGAATAAGTTCTAGAATTTCGTTTTTGCCGCCACTATGGTTCCATTAGCCATTCCGAACATTACTTATTTTGCAGGCGATATCTATAGAAAAAGATAAATTCTGTTCTCTTTTTTTCGGAACCAAACAATAACTGAATTTTATTCCGATGAAATGAAAATGAAACAAAAAATACCTCCCTACTCGTTTTTTTCTGAGGGAGTCTCTTTCACTACCTTTGTTTAAAGATGTGTGGTGTCCGTGGCATGCAGGTTAAGTGTGTGGCTTAGCATGCTCGTAGCCCAAGTTTGATCCCTTGTCGCGGCAAAAGGTTTTTTCAATAAAAATTTTTCTGATCGGTCACCACCTCTCTGCAGACAATGGCAAACCTCAGAGAATAAATAATGCCATGTAAAGCTTCTTGAGAACATGAACTTTAGCCGTTCGGAGTCGGCATAAAACATGTAGGTCCAGTTCTGGGTCAATTGTGTACAAACTATTACCACACACAACACAATTGATCAAAAGAAGCTCGGTCAAAGTCTTTTCAAGGGCTGAAATGGCCAATTTTTTTTTTTTTTTTTTTTTTTTTTTTGTTTAAAGATGTAATAGGAAAAGGTAGAAATTGTTCCAAATTCAATTCAATAAATTTATTCTAAAACTTATTTTATATTAACAATTTAAGAATTTGATTAATTTATAAAATCGCTTGCAAAAATATTACTTTCGGAAATCTTTATTACGTTGCATGAACTTTATGCTTCAACTAACAATGTGGGTGCCTTAAGTTAAAAAGTAGTCGCCTTAATTTAATATGTATTATTTAATACCAGGTGTCTTATCTATGTTTATAATTTAAAAATTAAAAAAATAAATGGGAAATAAATAAATATATTATCTGCTATTTTCAGAATTATAATAGCAGAATGAACAATACTCTCTATTTATATGTGCATAAGAGCCACTAGAGGGTCAAAGTGAGTGAAGCTTAGAATTTGTGTTAAAATATTTGAGCCCTCAATTATATGATTTTCATGCTCTTATATTTAAATAACTATTATCTTGGCTTAAATTAATTTTGTGGAATATTTTGGTTTTTGAAGATTGTGACTTAATTCACTCTTATGCACACGATAATGTTTGTTTCACAAATCTTAGTTTAAAGTGGACTTCAATATTATCCTAAACATTTCAATTTAAACGCATATTAATACTTATGTTTAATATAAAAATCTTGAATATACAAATATAATATCCACTTGTATATCTTATGGATGCACAGCAGCGACCTTAATATTCACTGAAATGTGAGGGAAATATTTATTTGCATGCGAATGTTTCCTGCCGACCCATTTGTATCCTACCCCCCCCCCCCCCCACCCCTCCTCACTATTCCATGTTACAACAACGCATTTTATATTGCTTTGCAATAATAATTTTTCGCATGTTTGTTTTGGGCGCCACTGAATACAGAAAACAAAAAAAAAAAAATACAAAATAATACGAAATAAAATTTGCATATCAATCGCTTATTCGAACCCATGCTTGTTCCAAACGAATGACTGCGTACATATTTATGACATTTTTATTTTCAACAACTCTCAACTCACTTCGAACTCAACAGCTCTTGGATGAGTTTTTCTTTTTCCTTAAAACAACCCAACGAACAAATGGCATTCAAAACATCTGGATCCACAGCGGAAGCGGTGGGTATGACGTGCGTCTGCACTACTTCCATCATAGGTAGCTCCAGTTCTAGTTCACCTTTACCACCGGCAGTGACCCATGGATGACGATTTATTTCGGCCAACTGAAAATACAAATAAGCAATGGATTAATGAATGCTTGGCATAAACAATATTTATTGATTCGAAATAAGGCCAGGCGGACAATTGCATTGACTGACGCAGTCGATGGTGGCAATGGCGATGACGATTGACTCATCATCATCAATGTTATCAACAACGATTCAATGCATGCCAGGGGATGTTTTACTGTTGCTAGTGTTTTTGTGATTGTGTTTGTTGTTGTTGTTGTTGTTGTTGTAACAATGACTCACCGTCAGACGTCTATCTGGATTCACTTCGATCATTCCACGCAGCAGGCTTTGGCAGTCGGGCGGCACAAAGTGTGGTATATGGAACACACCCCGCTTTACTTTCTCCAACAATTGCCGTAAATTATCATCGTCGAAGGGCAGAGCGCCAACTAGCAGTGCATATAAGATGACACCACATGACCAGACATCCGCTTTACGGCCATCATATTTTTCACCCTGCAATATAAAAGGCAACAAGAAAGAAAAAAAAAACAAGGGAAAGAATTATTAAACTACATTCTGTATGCATGTTCTTTAATTTAAGTTCAGTTCAGTTCAGTTCGATAAGTTTTAAGGGTTATTTTTTAGTGCGTTGTACGAAGGCGGTTCTACTTATAGACATTGGCTATAATTAAATTTCTCCAAAGGTTTTATCTTAATTGCTAACTATAAAACTAAGTTTTGTATGTCAATCACATGATGTCAGACAAGTTGGAAAATTGAAGAAAAACTTTCGACATTAAGCGGATAGATTCTTAATAAATCTCAAATGACAGTCAACAATTATCGGTTATTTCGTTTTGCTGCAAATTTTTGTTTATCTATAGGAGTGATTATTGAGTGATTAAAAATAATGATGCCGAATATGTTGGTGGGGCAAGAAAGTGGCACTGAATTTGTTTCCTCTTTGCTTCGTATGAATAGATTTTATAGAAGACCGTTAAAGTTTTGACATAATTTAAAGTTTTCGTTAATCATACCTAAATTCTAGGCACTAACAAGGAAAGGTCCCCAGGTGATAGCCTTCGATTTGAATGATTTTCGGATATGTGATAGAAGACAAAAATCTAAGGTCGACGTATTTTTTTTAAACGTGCTCAATCGATGGCTTAGAGTTTCAAACTCGCGTTCAAAAATCTGCGAAAATTTCGTTTTTTTGCTATAATTTTGCTATTTTCCATGGAAACATTTAGAAATATGGTACCAAACGAAAGCTCTTATAAAACCAAAAACGATGACATCAACTTTTTATAAGAAAATTTTGTTGGAATTTTGTTGTTGTAATTTTTAATAATGTTTATTCGATATCAGAGAAGAATGTTGACACAATTATTTCATATTAATTTATGTTTGATTTAAGGCAATTTGAAAACTTACCTTTTTTTTGTTTTTTTTTTAAATTTGTAACTGTTTACAATGAAATTTTTGTTTTTTTGAAATTCATTTATTTTCCTTAAAGAAAAAATTTTATTACATTAAAAGTACCCAATATGGGTATAAAAAATTTGAGATTTTTATGGCCTATTCTTATGTTTAAATATTTTATCGGAAAAGTTGACATGTCTTAGGACTTCCATACAAAATGTGTGCTTTTTTCTTGTAAGTCTCATCGCACCAATAAACAATCATCAAAAGTACCAAATAGTGACATTTTTACGATATCTTAAAGAAATGGAATGCATTTTCTCATATTTCTTTAAAAAAAATTTTTTGTTTTTTAGCAGGAAAAATCATAAAAATCTTCTTCTAATTTCAAAACCACAACTTTGTGAATGAACATCTCATCAGATATGAAGATAATTTTTTTTCTTTAAATTTTATTATAAAAAACATTAATTTTAAAATAAGTCCATGTCCTTCAAAGATCTTTTCGGCTTTAATTCGTTTTGATATGGTTTTTTTAAGAAAACATTACATATTTGATAGATCTTTAAAAAAGTACCACTACAGTGGCTGCTCGCATTGGGACCAAAGCATGCGTTACCAACAACAATTAAAAAATTCCCACTATTTAAGTGCATCGCGGAGGGAGAGGATGTTGTACAGACCATCAGCAACAAAGAGGAACAATAAATAGTGAGAAATAAACTAACAAATCTTATTGACAACCACGTAAGGAAAATACGAATAAACGAAAGAGATCATTTTATACTTGACACAGTGGTCGAAACAAAGAGATTTATACATAAAAACAAAAATGTATTAATTGTGAATGCATACAAAGGAAACGTTTCGGTAGCTTTAAATAAATCAGACTATGGAATGAAAATGGGACCGATTTTACGAGACACATCGACATATAAAATATTAAAAATAGATCTCACTTCGACACTTCAACAAAAAAACAATGATTTTGTGGAAAAATTAATAAAAAATAATATAATATCTAATAGCAAGAAAAATAAATTATTGACGAAAATTTCTACAGCACCGAGGATATATGGACTTCCTAAAATACACAAAGACAACATGCCACTAAGACCGATTTGTTCATCGATAAACTGCCAGCATATGAACTTTGCAAATATATATCTAACGTCTTAAAAAACTTGACGAAAGACTCTAAGTATAAGTAAAGACGCGGTGGAATTTAAATATCGAATAAATGACACACATAAATATGATGACAAAACAATTATATCTTTTGACGTGGTTGCGTTATTTCCCAGCATTCCAGTGGACTTAACAATCAGCGTAATTGAAAAGAAATGGGACATAATTAAAAACTTCATCAAAATAACAAAAGGACTATTTATGGACATCTTAAAATTCTGTATGAAGGAAAACAGGTATTTTAAATATGACGATAAAGTTTACGGACAATAATTAAGCGGAATGCCAATGGGGTCACCGCTATCGCCGGTTATTGCAGACATCATCATGGAAGAGCTTTTGGACACCTGCATTGAACTACTAGACGAAAAACCTAGATTGATGACATAATATGTAGATGACTTATTTGGAATTATTAAAGTGGACAAAATGGATGAGATATTGAATGTTTTAAACAAATTTCATAAGAATAAACAATTGACGAAGGACGAAGAAAAAGAAGGAAAACTAGCATACCTAGACACGCTAGTAATTAAAAGGAACAACAAATCAAAATTTGACTGGTATCATAAACCTACAGCCTCAGGACGTCTCATAAATTATAATTCCAAACATCCTAAAAGAACGATAATGAATACGGCAATAATTGTGTTCCCGACAGGATCTAGAATGTGAATCGCGAATGCATAAAGCACGGGCTATACATTTCTTAATAAGTTTTCACACCTTCAAAAAAAAGTAATACAAATTGTTGCCAAGAATTGAATTTTAACTGAATTTCAGGCTTTATACAAGCCTAGTTTAAGTGTTGTATGAAAAACAAATATTGTAATATTTATTGCTTCCCAGGACTAATTTTTTCTCTAACAACATGTTTTTTTTTCCAACTCATAATATTTTGTGTGCCCCAACATTTTTCTTAAACTTACACTCAGAAAAAACACCTACCCAGCAAAATTTTTTGTAAAGCCTTGAATTTCATTCAAATCTAAAATGCATTACATAAATGCTGATTGACCAATAATGCATTATATTGTTTATTACTCGTAATGCAATTAGTAATGCCAGGCTTTTGTGCTTTTCAGCTGACTGTTTTTTTTTTTATTGTTTAAAATTTTTGTTTGACTTTTGTTTTTTGCTTCAAACGCGTCAAATTTTAAAAATTTTTGAAGATCCAAAACTAAAATTTCAGAAGAATATTTGAAAAATACAAAATTTGCTCATTATATATAGAAAAAAGAATGAAAGGTAAGAATAACTAACCATAACTAAATACCCCTTAATAACTTAGCCACTTTTTTTTCTATCTAGTAAAAGAAGCTTCAAGAACGATGCGGTTTTAACCTTGATTTGAAAAGTCTGCAGCGAATGTTTTTTTATTCTAAGCATAATTGCTTGCAGAAAAAGTCCGACGCCTTAAAATTTTGTGTTATGATTTTATAATTATAATTTATAAATTTTAATTTCTTAATTTAAAATAAGTGCATGTATCTTCAATAAAAGTATTTCCTCATTTTAAGGATTGAAATATATTCAATATGTAATTGGTTTCCTTATATGTGGACAGCAACATATTATTAAACAACTTCCTAGTTGTTGATAAATAATTGATTACTGAGAAGAAGTTATTCGTGAGGGTAATAATAAGCGCTTACAAAAGTACTTGCACGTCAAGCGAAAGCGTCATCAATTACCTCCAATGACATGCCTGTATAAAAATAATGGGTTCTGTAAGCGAAAGGGTAATCGATGAACGAAATTCTCTGGATTACTTTTTCGATTACATGTAAGCGAAGATTTTGCTGGGTATCTTTCTGTTATAAAAAATTTCTCTATTTTCGATAATAGCAATTTTCTCTTTTTCTAATAAATGTTCAATTAGAAAAAATTTTCGCAAGTTCGAAGAAAAAATTTGTACTTTCTTTGAAATGAAATATTTCATGTCTCTAATAATGATTAGTACTTTACTCGCATAAAAGAGTTCTCAATTATAGAAAAAAGTTCAATTGAAAATTCAAAATTGTTCTTTTATTTTAATAAAAAAGTCACTATGCGAAGTATTTTTTCAATAAAAACAAATCTTTTCTCAAAAATAAAAAATAAATTTTCTAAAAACTATATAATTTTACATATTTCTCTTTTTTTTAATGGAATTCATTTTAAGAGAATTTTTAGGATTACATTTAAAGAAAGCATTCTCTGGAGCAAATTTTGTTACCATTTTCCTCTAACTATGATGTCTTTTTTATCATAATCCGAGAAAATTTTTTCTGAGTGTACCTACACTCTATCTGACAACCTTCTAGAAGTCTCCCTACAAAATGTATGAAAACTTTAGAAAAATCTCGAATTATAAGTAGTTCGTAGATCTCTCGGAATGACTCCTAGAGGGGTTAAATGTATAGTCAACTCCATGTAATATTTTCTCTCTAACATTCTTTCCAATATACCAAGCCCTTATTTGTTACCCTTCTAAATTTTCCCTACAAAATGAACGTTTTTGAAAATTCGCTGTGATTGTATCGGGGTAGTAGTGAAATTAAAATTTGTATATTTTTCTAAATCTAAACTTGGTTGAGTCATATTAAATCGAATATTTCAAATCCAAATCAAAATGAAAGAATTTTATTCCTTTAATGCATTTGTGTATTTGCACGGGTAAACAAATAAGTGACCGACTCAATATTTTGACTTTAAGCTACAATCCAAGTCCAACACTGAGCAAACATTCAAAGTAAAATCTTAAGTCACGGTAAACGAAAAAATTTTCTTCAAGAGGCTGAATTTGTTGAAAAATATAATGATTAAGCTCAGATCGTGAGTGCCAATGCCCTCTCCATAAAGAAAAAAAGAAGATTCGAATATTTCAGCTACTTGGAATAAGTCAGCAGCATCACGGTGTGATGAAGCTCAAACAAGTTAATGTGCACACCAGGAATTGAACTCATGATCATCAGATTGATAGGCAGAAGCTCTAACCATTGCGCTATCAATATAATACTTGATGAAGCAAAATTAACATGACATATTTGGCAGGAAAGTAACGGTATTTATTAAATTAAAACTCGGAAAAATTAATTTTGCCTAGAGATGCGAACTATCTGGATCGATTTTTCCTGCGCTTTTTTTTAATTTATGTATTTTGTCTATGGAATACAAGGGGGCGATCTTCACATGGCAACGAGTCTGATTGCCTCAAATTGGCGAGGCCAGCATTATCCATGTTGAAATCGTCTCTAGTCAACTCAAAATCTCCAAGTGGTGTCTCCTGGAAACGGCACACTGGCACCCGTTTAGTTATCGGCTTATTTGAGCGGCGATGTCTCCTCTAGACTTTAGACTTGGGAAGTCTCTACAAGACCTTAAAAATGCAAGGTGCGTAGGGTTTGGATCCCAACCCCATTACTAATTTCCTAATAAAAACTAAACCAGTCCTGGATATGAACCCGTACTACATTGACGACGACCACAAACAAAAAACGGACGATGATTTACAGATATGCACCTGGACTGTCTGGGCCCTTTATAGGGAAGGTGCCGCTGTCCAACTGGCGGAAGCCCTCGAAAAAATAAAGGCTGACATCACCGCCATCCAGGAGATGTGATGCAAAAGGTTGCTCTAAGAGAACATCTTTGGCTCCTCTGTCGGTCAGTTCGGTCTCCATGAGACCACTTCGAACAACGGTCTAAGACTGATCGTCTTCGCCACTGCGCGAAACATGGTAGCGAAACAAGTAGCACCAGATTCCAACACTTCGATATCCAAAAAGCAACCTGGCTGTCCCCGGCTTAAAAAACGCGAAACCAAATTTATCATGTTGTGATCGACGGAATGCACGCTTCAATTGTACTGGATGTGGGCACATTTCGGGGGGTCAATATTGACTCCGACCATTATCTTGTTGCAGCCAAGATCCGCATGCGATTGTGCAATGCGAAGAATGTACGCACGGTGTGCAACGAAAGCTTGATGTCGATAAGCTGCTATCTCAACGGACCACCGAGGCCTACTCCACTCAACTCTCGGTTAAGCTCAACCAACCTGACTCTTGCCTCGACGACGCTGGCGGACTTTAAGCGCATATATCCCACTCCATGCGCACTGCTGCTGAAGAAGTCATTAGTTTTCGGCGCCCTCAACCTCGCAACCAATGGTATATTCGTGGCTGGAGTGTCACGACGCGACAGCAACAAAATACGCCGCATACAAAAACACGCTGCAGTCAGCTGCAACGCGAGGTATGCACGACAACTATCGCGATAAGAGGAAGGAAGAGAGATGCCTTTTCTGACGTAAAAAAAGAGAGCAGGAAAAGAGTGAGCGAGAAAAAATTGAGGTGTACCAGGGCAAGAAAGATGCTCGAAAATTCTACCAGCAGGTTAAGCGTCTAACCGAAGGTTTCAAGCCCGGAGCATCCACTTGTAGAGATGAGAATGGTGATCTGGTAACAGACACGCAGTGCGCATTGAGATTATGGAGACAGCATTTTTTCAATCTACTTGCAGGTGACGTTATCAACAATTCCACACTTTGAGAATGCAGTCCGACACCACCAATCGACGATGATGGAGTGGAAATTCAACCACCTAGCCATGACGAGGTTAAAGTTGCTATCCAGTGACTCAAAAACAGCAAAGCCGCAGGTACTGACAGCCTGGCTGCTGAATTGCTTAAAACCGGCGGCGGTGAATTGATAAGGTGCATGCATCAACTCTTCAGCAAAATATGGCT
Source organism: Tetanocera ferruginea (assembly GCA_958299015.1). Classification (NCBI taxonomy): domain Eukaryota; kingdom Metazoa; phylum Arthropoda; class Insecta; order Diptera; family Sciomyzidae; genus Tetanocera; species Tetanocera ferruginea. Next base: position 34,049,239 of record OY282644.1, on the reverse strand, counting down.
GGCGGAAAGCATGCCCAACGATTGGAATCTCAGTGTGCTTTGTTCCATACTTAAGAAAGGAGACCCGATAATCTGCGCCAACTACCAAGGTATCAGTCTTATTTCCATCGCATACAAGATTCTTTCGAGCGTATTGTGTGAAAGATTGAAGCCGCATAACAAAACACTGATTGGACCTTATCAGTGTGACTATTTCGCCCTGCCAAGTCCACAATAGACCAGATTTTTACACTACGCCAAATCCCGGAGAAAACCCACGAAAACCAAATCGACACCATCATCTCTTTGTTGATTACAAAGTTGCGTTCGATAGCCCGATTCGGGATTGCATGTACGCAACAATATCTGAGTTCGGTATACCTAAGTTGATAAAGGTCTTTAAGATGACGTTGAGCAATACACGCAGCTCCGTCAAGGTAGGAAATGACCTCTCCGAAATCTTTTATACCGAAAGAGTTTTCAGACAAGGTGACCCGCTATCATGCGATCTCTTCAATTTCATCATGGAAGTATCCTACTAAAGGCAGGTGTACATCGTAATGGTACCATTTTCCACAAAGGTGTCCAGCTTCTTGCGTATGCTGACGATATCAATATTATCGGCAGAATCAAGGGAGATGTAACTGCTACTTTCGCCGCTATCAAAAAGGAATCAGCCAAAGTGGGTTTGACGATTAACGAGGGCAAAACAAAATATATGCCGCCTGCAAATAGAGAAGCGCGGCGTCTAGGCTCCCATGCTACAGCAGGCAAATATAACTTTGAAGTTGTCAAGGAGTTTACATTCCTTTGCACCGCCGTAAACAGCAACAACAATGTCAGCCTGGATAAAAAGCAAAGAATAACAATTGCTTATAGATGCTACTATGGGCTAAGTAAGCAATTAGGTTCCAGAGCCCTCTCTCGATCGACAAAACAAACACTCTACAAGACGCTCATCATACCTGTGCTTCTCTATGACGCTGAGGCATGGTTGGTATCGCAAGCCACTCTTGGGGTGTTCAAGAGGAAAGTTCTTCGCAAAATCGTTGGTCCTGTTCGAGTTGGCGACGACTATCGCAATTGAATTAACTACGAACTGTACGAGCTCTACGACGACATTAACTTAGTCCAGCGTATAACAATTCAGCTGGGTCATGTCTTTCGTATGGATGAAGAAGCTCCAGCAAAAAAGGTGTTTGAGGCGAAAGCCGAGGATCGACGACGAAGAGGAAGACCATGCCTCCGATGGATTGACCAGGCCGAGGAAGCCATAACCGCGCTTGGTGAAAGAGATTGGAGACGGCGCAAGCAAAGCAGAGACGCCTGGCGAAAGCTGATGAAGTCGGCCGTAATCCGACAACGGGTTGTCATGGTCACCTACATGCAATAACAATAGAGTTCAGCTACTACAGCTTTTTCGCACATTCTCAGCATTAATATATATGAAGCCACAATCCAGATCTCATTGAAATATTTCAATGTCATGAATTCCAGTGGCTCCAAACAAATTAATGTGGGAAAAATTTACCCACCATAGAATGGATTGGGCTCAGGGACAACACAGGACATAACAACAAACCATGCATACACAAACACAGATCTAATTATACAATAGCTTTCAATCTACTTTTGAGGTGACCTTTTGACAAACTAACATAAAAAAATGTACAGTTGTTAACAGAGGCACTCATGCGGTTCAAGGGAGCAGTAGTCATGTAATTTATTCTACTAAATGGTAGATAAATTAAGTTGTTAGCATTTCTACTACTTCTACGGTTAGAGTTAAAGTTAACAAGAGAAAGTAATTCGGACAATCGAATACACCTGTTATGAGTTGGTGTAAATAGACAATATCCGCTGGCTTCCTTCGTTCACTTAAAGATTGCATTTTTAAAAGTTGTAAACGATCCTCGTAAGGAGGAAGGTTCAAAAAATCAATCCCACCTAAGCCCCTAAGAGCAAACTGAACAAAACGTTTTTGGATTCTCTCCATACGTTCAACATGCACACTATAACTAGGGGGCCAAACTTGACTTGCGTACTCCAAGTAAGGGCACACTATTGCATAATACAATGTTGTAGTTGTAATCATGCTATTGAATTCTTTGGCCCAGCGTTTTATAAATCCAAGCATAGAAGATGCTTTTTTACAAATGTAATCAATATGATTGTTGAACGATAGCTTAGAATCCATGCATATACCAAGGTCTTTGACGGCCTCAACACGACTTAAAGCAGTATCTTTAATATTGTAGTCAAAAATTAAATTATTCCTTTTGCGCGAAAAGGTCATAGTTTGGCATTTAACAGGATTTAGAAACATCTTATTTTTAAAGCACCAAACTTCAAAAGATTTCAGGTCAGCCTGGAGTAGGTTGGAGTCGTCTTTAGTATTTATTGTTATGTATATTTTCATATCATCTGCATAAATTAACAGGTGAGAGTGTTTAATAATGTGGGTAACATCATTAATGGCTAAAATAAACAGAAGTGGACCTAAGTGACTGCCTTGAGGAACACCTGATTCCGCAACAAATTCAGGAGACAGAACTCCTCGGAATCGTATTTGATAAGATCGTTCTGTCAAATACGATTTAATCCAGCTGACAAAATATTGTGGAAATCCCAAAAACTTGAGTTTAAATAAAATTAAATTATGTGGTAATTTATCAAACGCTTTACTAAAGTCAGTGTAAATGCAGTCGACCTGGTTACCTGATTCAATTGTATTAAGGCAGAAAGATGTAAAATCGAGAAGATTGGACACAGTGGATCTGCCATTAACAAAACCATGCTGACGAGTTGTTATGACTTCTCCACAATGAACCTTTACACGATCGTACACAATTCGCTCAAAAAGTTTGGGAATCGACGAAAGCTTAGCGATGGGCCTATAATTGATAACGTCATTCCTGCAACCTTTTTTATATATAGGACTTATAAATGATTTTTTCCAAAAAACTTTAAAATAACTTTCTGAAATTGATTTGTTAAATAATAAAGAAAGTGGTTGACATAAAACGGAACCGCATTGAGTTAACAATGCGGCAGGAATTCCATCGGGTCCAGCGGCAAAATCTTCATCGAGTGTCCCAATATACTTTAAAATATCCTCAGAGGTGAAGGATATATACTCCAAAGAGACCCTGGGTGAAGAGTTCATATAGTCAAAATACCCTTCATCAGGATTAAAAGAATCTGAACAAAAAGATTCCTTGAAAAGATTGGCAAAAAGGCCACAAATTATAGATGGATCGTCCGTAAATCCATCAAGAGTTTTGAAGGATGAAGGAAATCCATCAGATTTTTTCTTAGTATTTATGAACCCCCAAAATCTCTTTGGATCAGACAATATTCTCAGCTTAATATTGTCTAAATATTCATTATACAATACAGCTTACTTACCTAAGTAAGTAAGTAAGTATTTTGTCTATTTTATGTTCCATGAACGTTTATGTCCTCAACTGGGTATTATATAAGCTGATTCGTAGGTCTTACAAGTATTTATATAAATTTTGCCTTTGCCAGGTTTCGATCCCTTGTCTCGCCTATTTGTAGTACGACTCCTTAGCCATTGGGACATGTTGCTTTATATCGAAACAAAGATTTTTTCATTTATACAGCTATTAAAGTCCTAGGTACCACCAAGCAGCTTTAATTGTTAAATTAGGAACCATTAAGCAGCTTTGAGTTCAAAGGACCAAAGATCAGACTGGAATACATGCTTATTTATATGTATGTGAACAATATTTTAAATGCTGTGTTAATTTTCGATATGGTTTGAACCATTTTGTAAAAAAAGTAAGAAAACTGTAATTAATTGGAATCGATGCCTTGAATTAAACAATTTATAAATTATTGAAAATATAAAGTACGTAACTATTATAAGAACTAGAACCAGAACTAAAGGACATCTCTTTAAGACATACACACATTTGCACCATATGTTTAATATGTACATATAAGTAATTCACTTATTAACACTTATTTTCAACAAGTAATTAGCATATACTTCACATATTCTTCATGACACATTTGCATATTTATCGATATTTTAAAATTTAATATGCAAAATCTTATTGTGAAACATAAATTCAATTCAAATAAATTCAACCCTTTTATGCGTAAGAAGATTACTGCTGATACGTTTGAGTGGCATTAAATAAAGAATATCAGATATTTTTTTATCCAATATGTATCCGGTCACGCCCTTAAATACGCATTTACAGTGCAATGTCCTATCTTTAGTCTTCATCTGTTCATCACACTTTGGTTTTGAAATTAACATTATTTCGTGTCTTTTTTTTTCAAACATTGGAGAGTGGCTGTTTTTGTTGTTGTTGTTGGCAGTGCTACATACATAACCACAAAGCTTGATGATGGTACATCACGACCACACAAATGATAAAATCACAAATATTTGCATATAACATGAACGTCGTCATCGTCCTAGAGCACAAATCGCAAAATAACGAACGGCTTCTCAGAGGCGGATCTGAAAACTTGCTCCGAAGGGTTTAAGACAAGTCAACAAAGCCGAAACTGACTAAACAGTTTGCATGGCATATCTTTTAGCAGTTATAAGAAGTGATGAAGTCAAAAACTTTAGTGCTTTCATATCCATCACAGTATTGGCTTATTTTTCTTATATTCAAAATATTTAACATTTAAAAAGTCTTTAACAAAGAAAGTATGCCAAAAAAATCTTAAATCAGAGCAGAAATATTGGCAATGGAACAATAGTTTTATCCTGCTAAGGAAACTTTGAAGAAGGAGTTCTTCTTATGTCAAACGTAATGAACAAGTTTTTAATCGACAAAAACTATTTTTGGGGGAAAGCAATTCCCCCACCTTCCCAATTTTTGCTATACGTCGTTGTTTTTAATATCTACTCATTCCACAATTGTTTGTCTAGAATGTGCTCAAACATAGTGTTATGGACAGATAGTGGCTACAGCTAACATATTTCTTAACGTTCGTGTTTGTTTTTTTTTTTTGTTTTTGTATTCTGCTTGCTCGTTTGGAATTCTATTGTAAGCATCGTGATTCCGCATTGTACTCTAGAGAAAATTTCAAAGGGGTGGATTGCTGCCTGAAGGCTGGTTCTGTTGACCAGCTAAGTGCTACATTCACAGAGAATCTGACTCCATTGATGATGTTGAGTATACATATGGTAGCGTGTATGTCGCTATACTTTAAAGTCAATCAATAGAAACAAAAAAAAACAAAAAAATACAGCATGTTCATTGTCGAGCAACAAAGGTCGATTGACTTTTGATGTAAAAATTATATATTTCTTTTAATATAATATAAGCGCAAATTAAATAGACCAATGAATATATAATTTTTTTATTTTTTCGTCTTAAATTGGTTTTGTAAGCCTTAAAAATGTGCACAGCGAAGAATAAAAGTCTATCTTATTTAATATGCACGATCAATGGTTGGATGTTATGTATAAGTACATAATAATTTGCAAGGTAAATGACCGTCTTGGGCCTTAAAAATGAGGAAAGAAAGTCAAAAGCGTAGGATCATGGCTTGGGCGGAATTCGAACCCGGGAACTCTAGGTTTGCAGTAAGGTACGCCTACAACTCGATTAATCGAACTCAGTACCGCAATCGCTTATTTCTATGCGTTACAAACTATACCACCAAATTAATACATCCTAATCTTATTGGGTATAATACTGTCTATAGAGTATTTATACCATATACCTGAACAGGGAGTCCGTTTGTTTGGGCTTCGGCCCACAATTGTTCCACATCGAAAATAGACGACCAAAACCTCCAGGAGTTGTTTAATCTGTATAAAAAAGGTATATAACAGTTTTTGGGATTTCTATTCACGAATTTAATGTTAAAAATTTTAAATTAAAAATGGCGACTCAAAAATGGTGGTCTTTATGCTAACTTTAATAATAAATTCGAAATTCAAATTTACGGCCATGAACTACCTTTTTAGCTAGATTTTATAAAACCTTGGTTCTTTTAACTTTGTTTAATGTTCTTCATAATAAATCTGAGTTCAACACAATAAAAATATTTATGCAACCATTATTTATTTTTTATTAATTTTTAATATTTATATGAAAAACTATATTATTCTAATAGAAGCAACTCATTCGGAGGTCAATGTTTAATTTTTTTTTTTTGTTTTATGTGAAGAAGCGATTTTCGAGTCTGAATATAAGAGGTACCTATAAAAAAACATTCTCATTTGTAACAAGCCGTGACATCTTCAAGGCATTATTATTTCTGAATTTTTTTGCATTTATGGGAGGCTTCAAGGACCTCTTCACATGGCTGACCCAATAGAAGCATACTATTCTTAGTCACAGAAAGACCGTGTATAAGTACTTTTTAGATATTGTATAGCATGGAGTACCATCCATATAAATGCATGTAGAAATCGGCTATATCCAGTACTGCTTTGTACTGTTATTTTTGTTATACTCTAAACTTGAAAGGTCAGGTATATTAACTTTGTGCAAACGTTTTCCGTCAAAGCTACCGAAACGATTTTGGACAGAAGCAGTGCAGACAGTGGCTTACATAGCAAATAGAAGTCCCCACAAATCTTTGAAATATACTCTTGAAGAAATGTAATATAGACGGATACCGGATGTTAGCCATATGAAGATTTTCGGATGTCTAGCGATGACATTCATACCGAAACAAAAGCATCAAAAATGGTATAGTAAAACTGAAAAATTGCACTTTTGTTGCCTTTAACATAAGATCGAAAGGATATTGAGTGTACAATATCAATAGCAAAGAAATCATTGAGCGAAGAGACTTACACTTCGAAGAAAACACGAAGGATTTTTCAATGATTAATGAGTCTGAGAATTATTTTTACTTCTTTCTATTTAAGATAACGATCCTTCTATAAAAAATGCAAATAGTGTATGCAGTAAGGGTAATAATGCAGACTCCATGAATGATTCTAAGAGCTGAAAGTTGGAGTCTAGTTCATTGTCATTTAATTCATTGCCTGAATATAACAATGAAGTGCCTGAAAATCCGGCAGCAGAAGTTACTGAAATCTCTGGGCTAAGGTGAAGTGAGCGAATAGCGAAAAGGAAACAACAAAATTTAGTTGGGTAAAAAGCAATTTTACCTGAAAAAGAGCCAAATACCATTGAGGCAGCTTTGTCTGGTGAAGAATGCAACAAATGGAGAGAAGGCGTTGACAGTGAATTGGCGTCATTAGAAGAAAATAAAACTTGGTTTTCAGTTCCAAAACCACAGGGTTGCAACGTTATAAAAACAAAGTGGGTTTTGAAAAAGAAACGGGAGCCCGATGAGTCCATCCGCTACAAAGTGAGGCTCGTTGTAAAAGGATATACGCAGTGCAAAGGGGTTGATTATGAAGAAACTTTTTCCCCTGCTGTTCGATAAACATCAATCAGATACTTGTTTGTTATCAACTTCAAATCGAGCAAACGGATGCTGTGAGTGCATTCCTGCAAGGAGATCTGAGTGAAGATGTTATTAACTTACAGAAAGTACATGTTCTTAAGCATAAAAATACGCTTTACGGTTTGAAGCAGGCAAGTTTTATCTGGAATCAGAAGTTGGATGCAGCGTTGCAATAATATGGTTTACGTCGATCAAAAGTTGATCCGTGCATATATTATCATATCAAAAAGACCAGATAAAATGACCATTTTGGCACTATATTTTGATGACATATATTTTTATATTATATTTTTCAGCAATGACATAAAGTTCCGTTAAATCATATAGGACAAGTACAGCTTTGAACAACTTCGAAATGAAGTACATTGGAAAAGGAAAACAATGCTTAGGAATACGAATTAATCAAAACAAAAATGGAATTTATCAAGCTCAACACTAAATTCTCCCACTAAACTATCACCCTTCTTCTGAATTAACACAATGCTTTCGCATTTATAGGGGGCGTTGGTTCAATCTAAAAAAAAAATTATCAACGCGTCTTGACAAAAGCAAGACGAGATAGATGAGTCAATGAAAGACGTTCCATACCAGCAGGCCATCGGAAGTTTATTATTCGCAGCACAATGCACACGACCTGACATATGTCAAGCAGTCAATTTCTTGAGTCGATTTAATAAAAATCCATGTAGAAGACATTGGGAGACTGTTAAGCGTATTTTTCGATATCTGAAGGGGACACTTAGAATGAAATTATGTTTTCCTGTATCGTGAAATCAAGACATAATCACCTATTCAGATGCTGTTTGGCCGAATGATAAGGAAGAGCGTAAGTCAGTGACAGAATATGTGAACATATTGCAAGGACGTGCAATATCGTGCAATAGCAAACGTCAACCAACGGTCGCTTTGTCAACTATGGAAGCTGAATATATGGCTTTATCTGAAGCTACCCAAGAGGTGATTTGGTTGTGCAAGTTGCAGAAAGAAATCAATATTAGTTTTAAACACGATCAGCCAACAAAGATATACTATACTGTGACAACCAAAGTGCAGTTCATTTGGTTTTTTTAGTTAAAAATTGAAAAAAACTTTATAAATATGCTTGTCTTTACCCTGCAAGAAAAGAAAGGGTAAACTTTTGGACCAGAGATGACGAATGTGGTTTCGTTTGTATATGCACACGCTTGATTCAATTTCACAGTCCATTCATTTACATCAGGTAAAGTTTTGCAGGTGTAGGCAAGAATTTAAACAACGGTTCGTTTTCTATTAATTGGACCATAACTTTTAAATGCATCGGCCAATTTATTTGAATAAGCAATATTAGCCTAAAGCATTTCAGTTTACTGGAATTCATAATATTTTATAGTTTTAAAGAAATTGACTTTCAAAGTTAAAAATACAAGTTTCAAAATTTCACCTGTGCTTCTCTAAGGCGCTGAGGCATTGATGGTATCGCAAACAGATGAAGCCGCTCTTGGGGTGTTCGAGAGGAAAGTTCTTCGCAAAATCTTTGGTCCTTTTTGCGAAGAAGCTTCAGCGAAAATGGTGTTTGAGGCGAAAGCCGAGGGTTGACGACGAAGAGGAAGACCATGCCTCCGATGGATTGACCAGGCGGAGGAAGCCCTTACCGCGATTGGTGAAAGAGGTTGGAGGCGGCGCGCGCGAAGCAGAGACGCCTGGCGAGAACTGATGAAGTCGGCCGTAACCCATCAACGGGTTGTCATAGCCACCTAAGTAAGTAAGTAAGTAAGTTCAAAATTTCACATTATATGACTATTTGCACATTATATGAGCTTCTTATGATCAAATTGTGTTGTGTGTGATACTAAATTTTTGTAACCGAAAACTGGTCCTACATGTTTTATGGTAACTCCGAACGTCTTAAGTTCATGTTCTCAAGAAGCTTACATGGCATTATTTACTTCATAAGGTTTGCCGTTGTCTGAAAAAAACTTTGCCGCGAGTGGGAATCGATCTCGGGCTCCGGGCATGCAAAGTCAGTAGCTGAAATATACTAACAATACCAACATTTATAAATATGTATTTAAATATGTACCAGTGATGATATAAAATCATTTTCGAGAGTACTTTTTTACAAAGGCAAATAGTGCTTTTTTATTGTTTAGGGTACTTTTTATTAAGTAATGACATGTAAATAAATACATAAATTAAAACCAATATTTTTTTTAAATTTAATTATATTAATCACATAAAGGAACAACAAATAATCAGGCTTTCTACCAGACCCTTTAAATATGTATATTAAGGTGCCTCGGCCTCTATGGGGAAACAAAAATAGTCATTGCCACCAATTTAAAATTAACCTTGATCGATTCTAAGACTAACGCACTACATTTTTTGGCTGTAAAAATATTTATATATTATTATATAAATTTGGCTGGCGATAGCCGCCAGTGAGTTAAACTATTTTGAAAAAATGTTTTTCCTTAAAAAACATAGTAGTTACAAATAAACAAATGGTTGGAAATAGTAGTACTGAAAAAGATTTTACTGCTCTGTTCCAAAAAATTTCAAATATTTGCCGCCTGGCCAAAGATATTGCGAATTTTAACGAAATTGTTTGACTTTTTTTTAAAAAGTTCTTGAACATTTCTAAAATCAACTGCAAATAATACGTTACTGGGCGAAAATTTTGGAAAGAAGTTTATGACTTTATTTTCAAAACTGATTTTTTTCAACTCTTGACAAAATTTCAAGTAAAATTCTTTTAATTAATTAGTTTTCAGCTCAGCAACTTCATCAACTAATACCTTCTCAATTTTCATTGTCAAAATTAAATAAGCTAGTGTCCAAGTCAATCATTTTTAGTTAGCTTAACCCACTACGCAACCCAAGACATCGTCATATCCCAGTAAAGATTTAGATGTTGATGCAATTAGTTTACTTCTTGTTTTGTGCTGTACTTGTAGATTGTGAAAGCTATACAAGGTAGCATATTTTGTGTTTAATACGTAAAAAAAAATAAAAACAAATTGGCCATTTCAGCCCTTCAAAGAACTCTGACCGAGCTTCTTATGATCAATTGTGTTGTGTGTGTTATTAAATGTTTGCACACAATTGACCGAGAACTGGACATACATGTTTTATGCCGACTCCGAACGAGCTAAAGTTCATGTTCTCAAGAAGCTTAACATGGCATTATTAACTCTCTGAAGTTTGCCATTGTCTGCAGAGAGGTGGTGACCGATCAGAAAAAATTTTTTATTGAAAAAACTTTTCATCGCGACTGGGGATCGAACAGAGCATGCTTAGCCACACACTTAACTTGCATGTCACGGTCACCAGTTTGTATGTTTTATATGTTATTTATTGTAAAAATATAAAATATAAAAGTACCAGAGTATTTTTTTCGGCAAGAAAGTACTCAGGTACTTTTGTGAAGTCAATAGTACTCAAAAAAGTACTATTCCACTGAAAATATCGTCTCTGATATGTACCATTAAATATGTTCCATCGGTCATGACAAGTTCTTTTTTTTTGTGGAAATTTTATTTGTTTCTTAAATTACAAAAAAAAAGAACAAAAGTACACATTTTAAGATATGAGTACCTGGGCGACCGAGCTCCGCTCAGATTCCTGCCGTATATTCAAATGTTTTACGGTTTTTAATGTATCGGAAATGCCAACTTTATCTTAGAAACAACATATAAGATCATATTTTTAAATTAACTTTAAATACATTTTTATTTTATGATAACTTCGTTTTTCAATTAAACGAAATTTGTTTTGGTTTTATATTTTTTTTATATTTGGTTTAATTATTTTGATAATTTATTTATGCTGAACTTATGCCGGCCATTCCAAGCCTAAGTAAATTTTTTTTTCCCCAAAATAAACCTCATGCTCCTTTTCCACTTACAAGAATAGGAGCATGAATCCACTTACAATTTTTGATCAAAGTAAAAATCTTGAAAATGGAGTCATTTTCAATAAATCATACCTCTGTCATTTGTAAATGTTAATGTACTTCCTATTTTTGTAAATGAATTATCGTTAGAAAGCAATTGAAAAGCGATTATTAATAAAAAATAAAATACTTTTGGAATTTTTTTGCTAGAGTTGCCTACTTTTTCAAAAAAAAAGTAAACTGTTCATATCTCAAAAAATGCATTTTCGGTTTTTTTTACGTAGAATTACGTCTTACAGCGCGGTTTGTATGCAGTCGTTTTAACAAATTTTTTTAAGGTCATACCTACAGCCTATAATATTGATCGTTCAAACATAATATTTATACTAAAGTATTAGATATATCCTGTGCTAAACGAATATCTAATTTTGGATTTTGTTACTTTTATATTTAAGTCACAAAATAGCAAAAGCTTAGAAGAATAATCTAGATTTTTATATAAGAAAATCAATCATTAGCTGCTTGCATCTTGTGTCTGCTGCTTTCTTTGTTTTTGTTTTTGTTTTTGCTTGTGTTGGTTTTGTTTTGAACGAACTGATTCGCAGCATTGGTGCTCTGCTCCACGTTAAGAGGGTGTTCTAAGTTAAGAGGGTGTTCCGATTAGATTTAACACTTATGAAAAAAACTATTGGCATTATTTTTCGTTGTATGCTACTACCCAATAGATGTCGTTTTCTATTCACTTAATATCATGTTTGCATCTCAAACATCAACCGGTTGTTATTGAGTTGGCTCAGTCGGATAAGCTGTTGTCGTGACAACGTAAAGAATCAAAGCGGCTAGGTTCGATACACAGCCTGGTTGATAAGAATATTTTTTTTTTAATTTTTTATTATTATAATTTTATTTTATTAATTATTTAATGTAACAATTGCATAGTGCAATATTTTTATTTTTTGTCACATCCTGTTGCTTGCGATAGCATGAACAAAATGTAAGCAAAATACAGCTTTTATTAGTCTTTTAGTTATTTTGTATTCAATTTTTAACATAAGTTACCATAATTCAAATTGTATTCCCAATTAATTAAATTTACGTACAGCTTTGACTAAAAATATGTCTAGTATTTTTAATTGTATCAATTCTAAAAAAAGGATTAACATATGTATTAGTTCCATGTATTGTTTAAAAATTACTCTAAGATTTTTAACCGTAAAGTTGTTGTACTATGTGGTCTGTTCACACCTTAAGATATTTACAAAATGTGAATTTGTCACTTCATCCTCCCCAGACGGCCGATTGAAAAATGTTAAACCTTTTTGTTTTGTATTAAGACCGATTAAAAAATTCTTAAGCCTGGTTTCCACTATGTCAATTTCAATGGTCAGTTGTTGTCAGTCACATGAAAAATGCTAACACGTTGTCATTTTTTTGCTGTTTGACAATGGCGAAAAATATGAAAAACTGATCTCTTCACACGTTTATAGCAAAAATTGCAAAAAAAATGTTATTTATGTGATTTTTTAAATTTCATGTCAAACAAAAAATGACGAAGTGAAGACCAAGCATTAGAGTAAATTTGATCCTAATTTATTTCGAATTTTTATAAGGCATTTAAAATTTTGTAAACTTACTGCAAATAAAAAAGAAAGAACTAAAAATTTTCTTCAAGCTTTTTACAGTTTTATGGTCCAAGATTCTTTTATTATATACAAAATAATTATTTGACCTAATAAGAAAAACATTTTTGCTCCAGATTTTATAACAATATCTCAAACGGTATAGAAGTTATGAACGATTAAGTGAAATATATATCAGAAAAAAATTGAAATTACAAAAAGCATAACATTTGGCCATTATATTTTATTTTGGTGGAAACTTAATTTGTTTCTTAAAATTACAAAAAAAAGGTGCACTTTTTGAGATGTGAGCAAATTAGATATTTTTTTCAAAACTTAGGAAACTCTAGCATAGGAAACTCTTACAAAAATATTTTCCTTTTTAAAATTTGTTTAAGATTTGGTGTAAATTACTCTATTTGTAAGATTTCTTTTTATATCAAAAATTGGTGCATCAAAACTGTACTAAAAACGTTTCTATAAAAAAATAAATGAAAAATATAACAAATTCACTAAATCACTGTTTGCTGAAGCATAAAAATAAAAACAAAAAAATGAATGTGCACGGCGGGATTCGAACTCACAACCTCGGTATCAATGGACAGAAGCTCTATTCTCTGAGCTATCACCTCTATATCAACTTAAGCAAACTTAACATAACATATTCGGCAGAAAAATTAATGTATTTATTAAATGCGTGAAAACTCGGAAAAACAGCTGGATCGATTTTTCAGCCCCCTCTTCATCTATATTGTAAATTTCATCGAAATCGTTAGTGCCGTTTTCGAGAACGCAATTGCAAATATAAATACAAATATTGCTCGTTTAATAGAATAAGATTAATATTTAATTTTTTTTTTTTTCAAAATGTTAGCAACTCGATCATAATTTTTCATTTACAAAAATATGGTAACAGATGACGGAGATGATTTATTGGAATTGATTCCATTTTCAAGATTTTTAGTTATATCAAAAATTGGTACCTCCATAACTTTTGAAAAAATGGCGTTAAAAAAAGCAAGTTATTAATATTCTTATAACTGAAAAAGTAACCTCTTGCTAACTTTAAGAAAATCGAAGAGCATGAGCCCAATTTTTGGAAAAAAAACGGGCATAAGGCTTGTAATGGCCGAGATACTATATTGAATACGATCATGTTGTCTATACCTGGGCTGTCATCACGTAAGTTTTAAAACGTTAATCGTTCAAACGATACTATTTGACGATATCATCAAAAGCTTGCTTCATGTAAACCTACCACTGTCGTCTCGTCAATCATTCAGTTTTCAACAGCATGGAAGTACTGGAAAACATATTTTTAGTGTCGAAAGCATAGCTGCCAACCTATATTCCCACAGAAAATTTATTTTTCCCACAATCAACTTACAAAATTATCACACGAATTCCCATGGTACTTTTTTCATTAAAAAATACCACAGCAATAAAACAGTACCACAAAACTTCCCACAGCCAGTAAACAATACCTCAAAATTCCCACAAACATTAAAATTCCTACAATAATTACAAAATACCACAAAACATCTCACAAAACATACCACATTATAAAATAAAAATGTTTTTTATAAACGCGAATATAATAAAACTAGTAAGGTATATCTTCGACTTGGCCGAAGCTAAAATACCCCCACGGCAATTCTTAAAGGTAAAAGAATCTTAAATGGGAGAGCTTTTTGTCTGAGATTTTGAGAGATTTTATTATTTGTATGTGTCTAAAATACATACATACATATCAAATTGTTTTCCTGCAGCTTAAATATAAGCCTTTTTATAAAGTTTTCAATTTTGGGGTTGTATGGGAGGTGGGCGTGTTAGTGGATGGGTACCGCCCATTTTTCTAACACACCTCAGATTTGACATAGAATACACAAATACCGAGTTTCAGTTTTGTATCTTTAATATTAGCCTCCTCATAAAGTTTTTAATTTTGGGGTTGTATGGGAGGTGGGCGTGTTAGTAGGTGAATGACGCCCATTTTTCTAACACATCTTAGTTTTGACATAAAATACGTAAATACTGAATTTCAGTATTGTAGCTTTAATATTAGCCGCTTTAAAGAGTTAGTTTTCAATTTTAGGGTTGTATGGGAGGTAGGCATGGTTTTCATCGGATTTAGCCCATTCTCGAACTTGATCTTAGTTTTTTTAAAAAAAGCTTAAATATCGAATTTCATTACGATAGCTTCAAAATAACGGCTGTAATCGTGTCGACAGACAGACGGACATACGGACATAGCTAAATCAACTCAGGTGGTGATGCTGATCAAGAATATATATACTTTTCTATACCTACCACGTCTTTTTTTGGAAAAAAACCCATACGAATTAAAAAATACCACGGGAATTCTCCTTTCCCATGGGCATTGACTTTTCCCACAGCAATTAAAAATTCCCTTAAAATGTATTTTCCCACAAAGTTGGCAGCTATGGTCGAAAGTGAAATTTACTTTTTATTTGCAATAATTTATACACTGTTTACAATAATTATAAACTTTTAATTATTTAATTATAAATTCTAAAGAAAATTTAATATTATAGGATGGTAACATCTAAACAGATTAGATTTAAAATTTTAATTAATTTAATTAATTCCACGCTAGCGATAAGACGATACTCCAAATAGAAGATTACGTGATGTTAAAGTATCGCCAAAACGATATCATCAAACGATTCTCATCATACTTGATGAGAGCCCTGACAAATACGACATGCTTTTTCACATCAATCAAAACATATATCCTGGAACTTGAAGTTATTCAAGAATTGTTACAAAAATAGCGACATGCGTAATAAGCCAAGTATGGTTAGAATTGCAATATATATTTACAGTAAATAAATCAAAGTCGAAAATTTTATTTTTCAGGTCATAGGTATACAGGTCATTTTAATCTGAAGTATTTCAATTATGAACATAACGTTCCATACAAATAATAAGCTTTAAAGCAATTAGTTTTTATATATTTTGTGCCTTCTCTTTCCAGAAAAGAATGTAAAATTATGAGTTTATCATTCCCAAAAACAACACGAGGTATGTAGGCTAAAATAGTATTATTTATTTCAAGTTGGACAGAAATATGGTATGTTTGTTTATTATACAAACATGTTTTTTTACTCAGGTTTTTTTTTGTGTACAACTCAAACTTCAGTCTCACTCATTTAGTCATATACATACTATATTATTAGGTAAAGCAATAAAACAAAAACCGCATAATAAATATCTGATGTGCAGTGCTTAAAATTCCGCAATACCACAATATTTCTGATGACGAATTTTCGATTGATATTGATTATCGCTTAAGAAACATACCCTAATAACTTCAGGACACGCATAGTGAGGTGAACCGCAGGACGTTTCCAGCATAGAGCCAGCCGGTTGCAAGGAAGCCATGCCAAAATCCGCTATTTTAATGTTGTTCTTTTCGTCAAGCAGCAAGTTTTCTGGCTTCAAATCTCGATGACTGAAAGCAATAAAAAAAGAGCATGAGTAAAATTAGTAGATATAAAAGGCTTAAAATACATGCAAGCTTAATTAAGTGTTAAATTAATGCTTTCATGTTAATGTCTTTGACTACACATTCACATCTTAAGTCTCACACTCGTCAAGGCACAGTGAAAGAAATGTGTTAAAAATTGACTTTAATATAAAAGACAAACGTAGCTAATAATAAAGTCAATCGATATTAAAGAATGTTTCTTCTATTCAAAATTAACTCCACTCTGCTCTCTGCCCATCACTTACCATATCGAATGTGAGTGGCAAAAATCTAACGCAGATATTATCTGTCGAAAGAATTTTCTCGCCTCCTTCGGCGTCAGTCGTCCTTTCTTTACCAAATAATCAAACAGTTCACCACCAGAGACATGCTCCAGAATAAGATATAAATATTTTTTATTCTCATAGACGTCGCTCAAGCCCAAGACGTGCGGGTGATCAATCAATTTCATGATTGCGATTTCTCGTTCGACCTGAAAGTTAATTAAATTTGTTCTTTTCATTTCTGCATAATACATAAAAGAAGTTTTTTTTTATTTATATTTTTGTTTTTTGATGTTGGTTTAAATATAGAAAAAAAAAGTCAAAACATAAAATAAATTGCTACATTTTAACAGTTAGAGAACACAATTATTTGTTTGACGCAAATAAAGTGTATTTTTTTCATTAATTTTTTTGTGTCCTTAAAATATTTATTTACTAAGTTTTAGTTTCTTTTATTTTTACATATTTCGTTAAGTTTCGGTGTAAAGAAAAATAAAACCAAAAATTTTGCTTTACTAAAATATCGATTCAGCAATTAATTCTCAGCGGACACAATTTTGTGAAATATGAGCAGGTTTTTAGTTTTATCGGGTGGTAGTAAAATTATGTTAGGCATTAATCAGAATTTATTACC
The DNA here is from genome assembly GCA_958299015.1 of Tetanocera ferruginea. Taxonomy (NCBI): domain Eukaryota; kingdom Metazoa; phylum Arthropoda; class Insecta; order Diptera; family Sciomyzidae; genus Tetanocera; species Tetanocera ferruginea. Next base: position 34,031,937 of record OY282644.1, on the reverse strand, counting down.
CAGGTGCTTCGTGAGGTCAAATTAACAAAAAAGTTTTTCATGTAGTTTGAGCTAGTAGTATTGGTTTGGTTGGCTTTTTTTTTATATATTCAGCTTTATTTATTACGCAAATGCTATTATATGAAATATGAGAACCTTTGAGAAAATAATTACAAACTGTGTTTAATGTTATTTATTTATTTGGTTCATATACCAAATTATACTTTAGTTTGGAAGGGCAAAATCAATGTTATAAAATAAATGCTATTTTAATTTCTAGCCAAACATACTTCGAATAACATTTGGTAGAAAACTGTACTTCATTTCACTTTTGATAATAAAATTGTTTAATTTTTGGAAGGACACATTAAATTGAAAAGCCAAGCGTTTGGTCCTTGGCAGCAGATACTTGTTCTGTATTGAGTTATGCTATTTTATTAGATGAATAAATTTAATCTAGACGGACCAGACTGTTATAGTTGTTATAGGCATGATTTGAGCAAACACGTCTTTGTGAATTCAAAATAAAATTTTTGTGAAGGCTCTGTAATTGTTTGAAGAACATTTACGAACATCAAATAGTTCGTTATGGTTTAATAGTCATGCGTTTCTGAGCCGACCACTTCAAAGTTAGCAGCGAATTAAAACTTTTAACACATTTTCTAGAAAACTTAATTTTTCGAGCTGGCGACTCTCATAAATCTATAAAAATTACAACAAATTTTTTGAACGCCGCCATTTTGTTATTTTTTAATCAATTCAATTAATAGTATTTTCCTTAATCACAGTCATACTAAACAGCAAATTTTTCTTATTTTTGTTTCAGATTATTTTTAAAAAAGTAGGGGAGAGCTAACTCAATTGCTTACAACCTGCGATGACATTTTTTTAACTCAAAAATTTTAAGAATTTTCTTTAAAAAATATTGGAATTTTTTTTCAAGGTCCACTATAAAACAGTACATCTTTAGTCGGACATAAGATATACAAAAGTCAGATATAAAAAAGGACTTCTTCACCTTACCCAAGAGCATCGAATAAAGAGCAAATTTGTTTTGTGAACAGTTTAATAACTTTGATCTCTAATCCGAAAATATTTGCAAACCATGTTCGATCCAGTTGGTCAAATGTAAAAGTTCTTTCATATATTTCTAGTCAAATTATCAAAGTGTCTCAACACTTCTTTGAGACTCTTTGTGGATCCATCAATAAAAAAACGCCATTTATTTGGCACATGTTGTCTTGTCAAATGTTGAATTGAAAAATAATTTTGGTGCAAAACTGCTAGTTTCGTGTGTTTATAATCCTAGCAGATCCTTCAGTCTTGAACCTTTCTTTCGTGACTTGTATCAACGTGTAACTGATTTTGACTGTTTTTCTATTTGTGGTGATTTCAATGTCAACTTGCTAGCTAAGGATAGCGTCTCGGATAATTTGTATGACAAAGTAAAATCAGCTGGTCTGTCCATTATTAATTCTTCAATTCCGACTCGCTTCGCCCCTAATGTTACTCCAAGTCTTCTTGATGTCTTTATTTTGTCTGATGTCTCTCTACTTTTACTTTTCGATCAAATGTCATTTATTTCAGATCATGATCTACTTTTTTGTTCTATTAATTTTAAACCTTGTTGTCAGTCTATTCCAGTTTCTGTTTCTTATCGTGACTACTTCTCTATTGATTACAACCTGTTGTATGATTATTTGTCTCGGATCTGCTGGGATGATTGTTGGTTCTCTCAGTCAGTTGATGATAAATTAAATGTTCTTGTCTCTCATGTAAACTATGTCTTTGAACACTTCGTCCCTGTTCGTTCGTCGATAGTTGTTAACAAGTCCTGTCCGTGGTTTACGTCTCAAGTCAAATCAGCTATTAAGGCTAGAAACTTGGCATATGCAAAATGGAAAAAATGTCGTAACAGTGTGAACTGGGATCATTTCAAGCTATCTCGGAACAAAGCCGTTTCAATTGCCAGGCAAGCCAAGAAAAAATTCTTTTTCCGAAAATTGAATTACTCACTTCCCTCTAAAGTACTCTGGAGAAATATTCGATGCTTAGGTGTTTGCAGTAAAGAGGAACAAAAGTGTGAGGTTGAACCGAATAGCCTTAATAATTTTTTTCTGTCTCTTTCTTCGTCTGGTTTCAATAATAGTCCTCAAATTAATGCTCGTATTGTTCGTAATTGTCCTGTTAATGACCAGTTCTCCTTTCACAATGTTAGTGAGAATGATGTTATTCTGACAATTATGAATATTAAATCATATGCTATTGGTGACGATGGCATTCCTTTAAAATTCATAAAAATTATTCTGCCATATATTATTAAACCACTGACACATGTAATTAACCATTGTTTTACTGTTTCCTGTTTTCCTAATTCCTGGAAACGAGCTACAGTAATTCCAATTGCTAAAGTGACAAATGCATCCGATATGCAAGATTTCAGGCCTATCAGCATTTTAAGCACATTCTCAAAAATTTGTGAATCACTGATGGCAAAACAAATAAATGCATACTTAGACACGCGGAAACTTCTCTCACGTTACCAGTCGGGTTTTCGTGCGGGACACAGTTGTGCAACAGCTATGCTAAAGATACTTGACGACATTCGTATACATTATGACGCAGGAAACATCACACTCCTTTGTCTACTTGACTTCTCTAAAGCTTTTGACAGTGTTAACCACGCTCTGTTAGTTAAAAAACTCAAGGTATTCTTTGGTTTCAATGAAAGTGCTGCTTCTTTAATTTCTAATTATCTTGACGGTAGGATGCAAAGAGTGAAAGTTGGCAATACTTTCTCAGACTATTTGTTAATTAAAGCTGGAGTGCCTCAAGGTTCTATTCTTGGGCCTCTTCTTTTTAGTTTATTTATTAATGACATCTTTACTGTGTGCAAAAATATGTCGATGCATGCTTATGCAGACGACGTTCAATTATATTTTTCTAATCGAATCGGCCTAATTGAGGACTTGTGTTGTAGAACTAATGAAGACTTAAGCGCAATATATAAATGGGCATCTGAAAATGATCTCTGCCTCAATGTGAATAAATCCTATGTTCTTCCAATTTCCAAGGATAAACTTGACTTTTCCCAAATTCCGGAAATTACTCTTAATGACAGACAGCTCCAAATGGTTGACAAAATAAAAAACTTGGGCTTTATTGTGAGCTCTAAACTAACGTGTACTGACCATGTAAATAATATAATTAGGAAAATCTATTTTACGCTTAGATGCCTGCGTTTATCTGCAAAGTTCACTCCCACGTTGATAAAAAAAAGACTAGTTATCCAGCTTATTCTACCCCTAATAACTTACTCTGAACTTGTTTATTGTAACCTTGACTCTCATTCCGAACATAAAATCCTCGTTGCTTCTAATGATGCGGCGAGGTATATATATGACTTGAGGCGTTTTGAACATGTCTCCGCAATAAGCAAGCAAATTTTGGGTTGTACCATTAGTAACTACATAAATGCCAGAAACTGCATATTTCTGCACAAGCTGTTATCTAACAAGACTCCATCATACCTTTATGAAAAACTACGTTTCAGTGTCTCCAATAGAACCTTTAATTTAATTATACCGAAATATTCCTGCTTACATACAAAACGACTCTTTTTCATTAGCGCCATTAGGTTATGGAATTCACTTCCTATTAATATTAAAACAATAATCAGTGCGAACAAATTTAAGCTTTCGGTTATGTCCTTCTTTTCTGTCTCCTAACTAAATTTTCTAAGCTTTCAAATATATCTTTTCTCAATTAATCTTTGCCTCTCAATGCATTTTTCTTCTTCTTAGGTTAAGCATAAATTTTAAGTTAAGCTTTTTAGTAATTTTCTTCATTAATTTTTACATATCATATTTAAAATCTTAATTGTCAAATTCTTGTAACTTTATATATTAGCTTTAAGCAATTTGTTTTCTTTTATATAATGTTATCTGTTGATGATATATTCTCTCCGTTGTACGCTAAAAGATCTCTTATAATCTTATTGTACTAATATAAACCTCAAATAAATAAATGAAAAATAAATGAAAAAAATGTTGTCTTTCAAACTTATTGAATAGTCTATCGACATCTGCATTTATGATTTTATGTACTAAATTAGTTTTCATGCTAATTCACATACAATTTTTACGCAAAATTACAATTTAGTGTTCACTTTCAAAGTAAACCTTACAGAAAAGCTTAAAAAATCCGCTTTTCCGATGCCGATGTTGACTGCTTTTTTAAAAAAACGGTCGTACGCCTTTACGTTTATTTAATTCTTCCCTCATTTCCAATCAACTGAATTTAAAAATTCATCAATACATACAACTTTGGAAGTTAGTGGTAGAGCTGTTTGTGGAATGAGATTGCTTAATAACTCGAATTGATTGAGGTTAAGTCATGGCACTTGCTTTAGATTCAAATTCATATGTTGATATAGCTCTCCACCACACATACAACATTCTACACTTAATTTTCCTATATATACACTAGCTGGTACCCGGTTCGTTGCTACCATCCTTGTCCAATGTGTGTCCAGTTTGCCAATAGAAAGCCATCAACAAATAATAACTCCACTCTGAGTATCATTATTATGTGACCATTTTTCCAAAGCTATTAAATATAAAAAATTTTTCTTTTATGGGCGGAGCCAAACCCCTTGTTCAATACCCGTTTTAGTTTGCGAGTACTTCCTACACTCAGAAAAAAGTGTCTCGGAATATGATAAAAAAGGCATCATATTTAGAGAAAAATGGTATAGACTTTGCTCCAGAGAATGCTATTCTCTAATTGCGATACTTAAAATTCTCTAAAAATGATAAAAAGGTTCCATGAAATAGAAAAATATATCATTTTTAGAGAAAAATACTTTTTTTTGAGAAAATATTTTTTTTTTATTGAAGAAAATACTTCTCATAGTGAATTTTTTATCAAAATATAAGAAAAGTTTTTCATTTTCAATAAAATTTCTCTATAAATGAGAAATTTTTTGTGCGAGAAAAATACTTATCATTATTAGAGACATTGAAATATTTCCATTTCCTAGAAGTAAAGAAATATTTCTTCGAAAATGTGAAAAATTATTCTAATTGAAGAAAATTTTATGTGAAAAAGAGAAAATTGCTATTATCAAAAATAGAGAAATTTTTTACCGGAGCAAGGTATGTGTTTTTTTCTCAGTGTAGTAAGAGATATCACAAAATAGTTACTACGCGGATCTACACCCATTGTACAATGCCCGTTACAGTAGCAGCAAAAAGTTACTCCGTTCTGAGTTGCAACGTTCTGGGATTCTTACTTCTATTAAACTAAACCTCTACTAAACCTATTTTGTATCGAAAATTTTAATATTGTGGGTGAAGCCACTCCCCGTTTTCCAATGCCCGTGTCTTTTTTATAATTGAAAGAACTGGCCCATTAGTTACTTCATACTAAGTTTCAATATTATACGACTTTTAGTTCCAAATCTATGCGATTTTAATTTAATTTAGTTTAATTTAATTTTATGGGCGGTACCATGCAACCCTTTCCATAGATCGCTCAAATTTGACAGTCGAAGGACAAGATTCAATATTAAGTTCGTACACTGAGGGAAAAAGTTATGTAGTCAGTAGAGAGACAGCTAAGTAAAATCTATATACTGCAACTTGTATGGGAACGAAACGGGAGCAGTATTTACTGAGTAAAGGGAGCGTGTACTGACTACATATCAATTTATTCATTTTTTAAAATGAATGAAAAATGTATTCAATACATCATGTTATGTGTTGAATGCATTGCAGACTTCAATAGATACAAGCAACGTGTACTCAATCAACGTGTTATGCAATTTTTTACAAAAACTTTACTCAATACATCAAATATAGACTCAGTACATTTCTCGCTTGCAACACGGCATCCTACATATGCTATATTCTCATTGCAGCGAACGTGTATACATCAATGAAAGTAATAAATGTACTCAATACATAAAATATAGACTCAGTACACGTCCCCCTTATACGATTGAAGTGACACATTTATTCAGTACATAACATATGGACTCAGTACACATATCTGTTGCACATCGGCACACGATTTTGCTGTTTTATGTCATTCGTTTTTTGATTTTCAAATAAGCAACACCTCTAAAGCTTGTAGAAAATCAGAGCAGAAATGAGTTTATCCACTGTACTCTAGAACAAAAGCGATGATTGGATAAGAAATAAATGGCTGAGCTTCTATAAGGAATTGCCAATTATTTTGTGAAATCTAGCCATTTATTTATTAAGTTATTCATTGCGTTGGTTGAGAGGGTGATTTAGGCACAGGCATGAAGTGTGTTAATATTCAATACATGAAATTATGAACAAAAAATATATAATGAATACATTATGCATGTACTCATTGCATAAAATTATGTTTTTTAAATATGTAATGCGTAAATGATGTATGTACTAGGGTGGACCTTGTGTCGATATTTTGGTAGATGAGGGCTCTATTCCGTGCCTTTTTGAAAAAAAATGACAATGCCGAAAAAAAAAATTAAAAAAAAAAAAATTAGGGGTTGCGCACGAGCCGAGAAAAAGGTCCACTTTGCCAAAATTAGGGGGGAAATTGCCATAGGTCATCAGGGGTCACCCGTAGAGGGAAAGAATGTATGGCCGACCCCCATTAACTTTTTACCGCCAACATTTTCCCCCAAGACGGGGAACAAATTACCGTCGAAGAAGCAAGTGCTAAGAATGCATTTCTTCAACATTCGCAAACGAAACATGTCGAAGAAAAATAGTGCGGTTATAGTCGCGGACGCAGTGATGATTTTTTGGCGCCAAGCAGCTATTCCGACGAAAGCCAGAGGAGATGTTACAAGAAAAATAGCTGCGCTGCGCGATGAGTGGGATGCTTTAAGAAAGTCATCTCACAGAAAGACTGAGTCCACTAGAGAAAAAGAGAATAAGTTTTCTGATAGCTTGGATAATCTTTTCGACATCGCACACGCCAACGCCCTTGAGAAAATGACAAATACCGAAGACATTGAGTTTCTGCTAAAGCAAAGAGAAGATGGCCGGCCAGGAACTATGGGAGGTGTGGACGCTACTGATACTCGAACGAGGAAAAGAAAAGCTGAGCGCGAAGAACAAGAAGAGTTGCGACGCAAACGTGCAACGGAATCTAGTAGAGATCAGTTCGCTAAAGGCGGTAAGCTATTTCGCGCTTTGTGTGTTCGTCCAATGTTTATATTCAAATGAAATTCTTTCAATTGCAGTGGTTAAATTTTCAAGCAGTGATTCAAGCGATGATAATGGGAGACAGGACGAAAACTTCCCGGCAGAAGCTGGCCCATCAAATGTTGGTGACAGAAGAGGTTACAAACAACACTCTAAAAAGTAAAGCGTATTTTAAAGACTGCCTTTAAATCAATTTGTGCCTAAATTAAAGCATGATTTGCATTTTAATATTCTAAATGCTTAAAAACCCAAAGAAGCATATTTGATGTCAGCTTTTGGAAGTTGATTTCAAGACAAGCTAGCTTAATTTCAACAAATTCATGGGTTTTTATATTAAAAATGGCTACAATTCATCATATCGGTCTTCATATAAGATAAATTGCATTGATATTCAAGCCAGTTTGTTTACGATAAGGAAAATGAGAATGACAAAGGTGAAGAAGATGAAGAAGACGAAGAAGGTGAAGAAGATGAAGAAGACGACCCCAGCTCCTCGCGTCGTAATCAAAAGCACCAGCGTTAAAAAAAACGAGGTGAAATTCAAAGATGTGAATGAGGAATTCTTGGCTAAAGACTTGAGCAACTTCGTCTCTCATAATACCAAAAATTTATTTGTACGATTTGGAATATCGCAAGATTTCATTCTTGCAAATCCAGCAACCTGGAAATCTCGCACAGACTATCAAGAAGGTCGTAGAATTGTAAATAACTTGCGCGTTGTGAACGACACTGCCGAAAGAGGAGTAAAAATGATACAAGATTATAATAGAATACTGTGTCAAGGCGAAGAAGAGAAACAGTATTTACTACATGTTATCGATTCTTACCGCAAGAAATACCCATCAGCGAACAAAAATATGTTAATTTGACTATATTATATTAAAAGTGCTTAGTAGTTCTACTCAATTACAGCTTCTTTTATTTTTGTATGGGGAGTCCCTCAAGGAGTGGAGATAGAGGGTAAGTTTGTTCGGATGTTGGGAATGAAAAGTTAATGGGGGTCGGTCATATATTTTGCCCCCCTAGGGGTGACCCCTGATGACCTATGGTGTTTTTCGAAAATACTGAGCAACCTCCATTTTTGTATGGTGACCCCCCTAAGGGGAGGAGATAGGGGGTGGGTGTCTTGGGGGAAAATGTTGGCGGTAAAAAGTTAATGGGGGTCGGCCATACATTCTTCCCCTCTACGGGTGACCCCTGATGACCTATGGCAATTTCCCCCCTAATTTTGGCAAAGTGGACCTTTTTCTCGGCTCGTGCGCAACCCCTAATTTTTTTTTTTTTTAATTTTTTTTTTCGGCATTGTCATTTTTTTTCAAAAAGGCACGGAATAGAGCCCTCATCTACCAAAATATCGCAAAAATTTCATTTCAAGGTCCACCTTAGTATGTACTCATAACATAAAATGATGCATTTAAAATATTTAATGAGTTAATAATGTATGTACTCATTACAAAAAATTATGTACTCCAAATATGTAATGAGTAAATTATGTATGTACTGAGTACATGAAAATTGTTCTAACCTACTGTACTCATCGCAAATGTTCTACATGACTTTATGCAATGAGTCAAAAATCTATGTAATACGTACATAAGAACTTAACTCATTACATGAAAATGTTTGTAACAGTTTGCGATGAGTACAGTGTGAATGTACCCACCACATACATCCATGAATTCACGACACATATTTATGTGTTGAGTACATAACCGCTTAAAAGCATTATGTAGTCAATAAAGATTTCAACATACAAGAAAAATGTAAAAATTTTTGTGAGCAGAAAACTATGCCATGAGTACATAAATTTATGTAATGAGTCCATAGGTTTTTCCCTCTGTGTACCAAGTTTCATTGATGTGTGATTTAAAGATGAAAGTAAAGCCGAAAATTTGTGTTCTTGAAAAAGTACCACGCCTCTCGCGTATTGAGCTTTTCTTTTCATTTGTGTATCGTGTGGTATGGTTTAATGAAAACTGAGTACCACAATTGTATAAAATTATTATTTAATTGCCATAATTTCCGTTCGATTTTGACAAATCTTGGTATATAAAGGTTTTTTATGTACTCAAAATTGAATTCTGACAGCAATTTTTTAGTAAAGAATAAGCCAGAGGCGCTCCAGTACAAACTTCATGATTTTCGAAAATATAGTTTTTTAAACACCTGTAAGATACGTATTTATCATGGTACCCCGTATTCATTAAACCACACCATACGATACACCAATGAAAAGAAGAGCTCAATTATTTTCCAATTAGCTTACATGCATGTAAATACTATGAAAAATACATATTTAATAGGTGTTAAAAAAAAACACCTTTTCGAAAATGTTGATAAATCGACTTTTTGGGGTCTCACAAGAGTTTATAATGAACAAAAATTTCTACATTTTTTTTTTTTTTGAGCCAATATTTGCGTATTATCAGTATCTTTAATTTTTTTTGTAAAAAACTTAATTTTCTGGCCAAAAAAAGGGTTCAAGAGAACCAAAACCGCTCCATGGGGATTTCTCCGATCCGAAAAAAAACTACGCAGTAATAGTTATTAAGAGTCCCGCTATCTTTTGAGTATGTCCTTTCTTTTTTTTCGCCATATAACAGCGATCCGGCTTAATATTCCCATTATCAAATCAAGAAATGGGCAACCAGATGGACTGAACAGGTTTGACAACTAAAATCTTTGATTATAAAGAAATAAAATCTTTAATTATAAAGAAAAAAAGGAACTCATGCGAATCTCCAATATTGAGTAGAAATCAGGTCAGAAACACTACAAAGTCTAGTTGATTTTATGCAGAATGGAATGTTTTTTCTGTTATTTGAAAAAAGGGGGCCACATGCAGCCGCGTACCCTGGGGGGGGGGCCGGTCCGCCCTGGGCGGCATTATTATAGGGGCGGCACTGAAGCTAAATTAAGCATTTTACAAAATAGATATATCTAAAATAACATTTTTAATAGCAAGGGAAGAAGAAATTAAAGTTATTAAAGGTTCTTTACTGAAATACCTTAATCGAGAACCTAGTTCAAAAAAATTTTCTGAAGAAGTTTCCCCTAACATACCACTGTTAAATTCAGATGAGTCTTCAGTCAGCGATGAAGAGTGTGAAGAACAAGGTGGTGCAAAATTAATCATCCAATTTTGTTTTTTCATATCTGTTCTAGTAAATAAAAAAAATTATATTGAGTGAAGAAAGTCTTTATTTGAACCATTACAATATTTTGTGTTATGTGGAAAAGGGGATATTCTTCAAGTGACTGTTGCAAGTGTGGATACACATTTGTGCTCGTTTTGTCGATTTTCAATTACTTTCCCAAAGATTTCCGGTGATAACTGTTTGCATTCATGTCGAATATTCTCCTTAAGGTTTTCGATAGTCTGAGGCTTGTTGGCATAAACCCGCGACTTCAAGTAGCCTCAAAAAAAGAAGTCTGGGATGATTAAATTGGTTGATCTTTCTGACGCTGCCAAATCACTAAAGCGCGAGATTACACGACCAGGAAAGGCTTCCTTCATAATATTCATTGTGGCTCTTGCTGTGTGTGCGGTGGATGTAATGGAAATAGTCATAAAGTGGCTTTGAGTGGATGTAATGGAAATTGTCTCTACAACAACTTTTACCAGGCAACGTAAAAAACATTTTTTTCAAAATAAAAGTTATGAGCAACGTAAAAAATTTTTTCTCGCCTATAACTGTTACGAGGCAACGTAAGAAATATAAATTGAAAATAACTGTTATTAAGCAACGTATAAAATATTTTTCAAAATTTCGAGAACTTTTTCGACCTAAAAAAAATAAATAACTGTTATTTTGGATCTCTGATTCTCTTTCAAAAAAGCTCTTTACTGCTTTTGATTATTTGAAGAAACAGTTCAGTCGAGTATTAAAACAGAATTCAATAAGCGGTGGAAGAATTAATTTTCTTCGCCTCTTGAGGAGTAAATAGTTTAGAGTTACGTAGTATTAGAATTAGGTTGATAATATGTATACTAGAATTTTTTTATAAAGGTACTTGACAACAATAAAAGATTATTTTCTAAAGATTTTCGACAAAGCTTCTATGTGTACACACAGAAAAATCGGCACATAAAAACCTAACAATGAAGAACAAAGTTAAACAGATTTCTCAATGGTTTTTACCCAAGAAAATGTTCTTAAAAATATTGGCTATGTCTTCTTAAATAACTTCAAGAAGATGTTCTTAAAGTTATTGGCTATGTCTTCTTAAATTAATTAATTTAAGAAGAAATCTCATACAGCTACTAGGTTTTCTTCTTGATTTTTTTCGGAAGGAATGTAACGAAGCTACAAAGTTTTCTAAATGATATGCTTTTCTTCTCAATATTGAATAAATTAATAAGAAATTACGAATAAACGAAACACGAACTCTAGGACATGAAAAAAGTCTTGAAAATATGAATTTTAAAGAAAATCAATAAATAAGAAATAAATAAATTTAAGAATATTTATGCTGAAAAACAAGAAGATTTCTTCTTAAAAAATACCTCTTCTCTTTCGTCTTTCATGCTCCTTGTTTTTCAAATATCTTGAAAATATGAATTTTAGATGAAGATAAGAAGATATTTTAAGATTTCTTCTTAAAAAATACCTCTCCTCTTTCGTCTATAACGCCTCTTGTTCTAAATACGTTTTAAGCAGAAATATTGTAGATTTTGTGTGGCACTATTTTTCTCTGTGTATGTTTGAGAACAATGCCTATAAAACCCTATATTAATATTAAAGATGTTTTTGTATACTGTATATGAGAGAGGCGGTCAATTGGGAATTCGCCCCGGGCGGCTTAACCTCTCGATACGCCACTGGCCACATGGAATACTAAAATGAAGTTATAATTTGCGTATTTTCGTTATTGAAAGAAGACATTATTAAACCTCAATTTTTGTAGAACGGAAAATAGTATATAATTTTAAGTAAATTCATGAATACCTTTATTTAAGTAACTCATGAACTAATAAATGAATCTACGTTTCTAAAGCCAATCAAAATTCTTTTCTTGTTTACCAAGTTTTGGTTAGAAGAGATGAACGTAAAGGGTGTTTTGTTTTAGAGGCATAGAACTCTGAAATGAAATAAAACAAGAATGAGTTTTTAAAACTGACATGAAATTGACTTTGTTCAAAAGATAATCTTTTGGCATTACAATTGAAATATAATTTGTGGCACATGTCCGCCTCGGCTGCCTCGGACGTAATCTATCTGGAGGTCCAATTTTCAATAACTTTTTCCAACATTTGTGGTTATATATCGGCAATAACGCGGCGAACGTAGTCCTCCAAGTGGTCAATCGTTTCGGGTTTTTCGGCTTAAACTAGCGATTTCACATATACCTAAAGAAAAAAGTCTAGCGGCGTTAAACCGCACGATATTGGAGACCAATTCTCGGGTCCGAAATAATGCGGCTACCAGACGTTTCCTTCAGTAATGGAATTGTGGCACGAGCTGTGTAACATGTTGCGCCGTCTTCTTGAAACCACAGCTCCTGCACATCATGGTTGTTCAATTGAGGAACGAAAAAGTCAGTAATCATGACTCTATAGCGGTCACCATTATCTGTAACGTTCTGGCCAGCATCATTTTTAAAGGAGTACGGAGCAACAGACCATAAAGCAGTTATTCCGGATGTAACGGTGTCTCAAAGTACACTTTGGGGATTATCTTCACTCCAAATATGACAATTTTGTTAATTGACGTAGCCACTCAACCAAAAGTGAGTGACGATTACGTTGACTGTAAAATGGACGTAGTGGGCGATACGTATTTCGAAAAGAACCATTATTTTCAAAATAAATTTGCACAATTTGAAAGCGTTGGTCAAGCGTCAGTCTATTCATGTTGAAATGCCAAACCAAAGTTAATACAAATTACTTGACAGCTGACAAAATAGCCGCAAGTTAATACAATGTTGCGAACTTAAAAATCCGTACCTCTAAAAAAACACCCTTTATAAGCGAATATCTGTCAACAATATAAATATCTAGATATTTGAAGAATACGCTGAGCACGGTTTTAAGTCAATAGAGCCTTCAAAACTGTTATTTTCTGTAAAAAAATATTTTCACTTAATAGTTGTAACATTGTCTGACACTCCCCGATCAAGTGTAAATCACTTATCAATATCTGTTACATAATGCTTACATTGAAATTTTACCATATTTGTCACCATTCTTCACTTTTTTCATCGCTCAAGACAAACACATATCTAATAAAGTAAACAAACTTGTGTAGGTCAAGGCCTAAAATGTAGTACGACGGCTTATTTCAATGAGAATTCATAAATATATTATAATGAATTTAAAACACGTTGTTTCTACATTATTGAGATTGGCTAAAATCCAACCCGAAAATGTTCTTCAATCAGCGTGCACCAAAAGCATTACGGATACATTCAACATTTCGACAACACAACAGCGGTAACAACAAAGTCAACAAGAACGTTAACTGTTTACGATAAATAAATAAAGAAAAGGACAAAAAATGAAACAGGACAGCACATGAGGGCAAGGTAAGTGTGCTAAATTTAGTTCGCGTGTCATGCGTGTTTCAACAACACGCAAGGATAATAAATATAATTTTATACTTAAAGAATTTTTACAACAACGGCCAGCATTGTTGTCTTTGTTGTAGTTGTTGTTGTTGTGGTAGTATTGTTTGGAATATTTTGCTTATGTTACAAAAAGGCTTTTGCTGTAGCACGTGTAGGTTTCCTTTTTTTACCAATTTTATTAAAATAACAGCGCAAAGTCAATAAAATTCGGCATCAATTGTTTACTTACTTTCATTAGCACCGATTCACTTAACTTTTCTCGATTGATTATTTTGATTGCAACTTTTTTTCCAATGACACAGTGAACTCCCAATTTGACCAACCCTGCAAATAGAATAAATGGTTTTTTAATGAAGTTCTAATTGTAAGTTTATTGCAACAACTTAATTAAAATGTAGAACGAAAGAATTTTTTATCATTCCCCCCTGGCCAACTAACCTGTTTGCCCCTTGCCCAAGGTCTTCTCCAATCTGTAGGGTCCGACAAATTGGCAGTTTTCAGCCGTTGTATTGTTTTCCTTCTGCATCTTGTTGCTGCTAGTTGCTGTATCTCCTCAACTCTATAGAAAACTTCCATACACAATCCTTTTGTTGTTGTCGTTGTTGTTGGCAATTTTTGGTTTTGGCAAAAAGTGTGTCGAACCAAGTATCAACTTTTAATTACGAATGAAAACTTTTATTACTTGGTTGCTGGTTGCTGGTTGCTAGTTGCTGGTTGGTAGCGTTAACTGTTTCGTCGACCGATGATGCCTTCGTTAGTTTTGTGGTTTAAGTATATTTTTCGTCTGTTGAAGTGCTTTTTATCTGCTTTCTCTCTTAAAATTCGTTTGTGTGGCCTCTGTAAAATGGAATGAAAAAAAAATTATAAATTTTTCAAAAGAATAAAATTTCAATTTATATTAAAAACCGCATTTAATTGAGGTTTTTTCAATTGTAGTCCTAACTTAATTATATCCTTACAGCAAATACTCAGTCTTAAATTGAAAAGGTCAAACTGTTAGCATATAAATGAAATAACATACAAAGTAGAACAGCTATCTTTGTTCTTTTGAGTGAAGTGAGTACAATATCAAAACATTTCATGGAAATTAAATTAACAGTTTTTTTATTATGTCTCATTGTTTACTGGCTGAATAAATATAAAAATGTCACTTACAATTGATTTATTAAAGACTAGCATGTTAAAGAATTCAAATGTCAAAATATAAACGAAACAGTTCATTAATTTTTTGATAGCAAATACATAAGATGTGGAGGCCACGCAAACAAAACGAATAAAGGTCCTTTGGGACCAAAATAATTTATAAATATTTACATTACAAATAAAAACATAATTATTTAAATTATTAATTCTTTTAACAGGAACAAAAAAGAATTTAAGTGAAAACAAAAGTGACATTTTTTGACGTCGAATTACGTCTTACAGTGCTGTTTGTATGTAGTCGTTTTTACAGATTTTTTTCAAGGCCATGAAACTTTTTGACGAATACTTTAGGGTATACTTACAGCCTTTAATACTCATCGTTAAAAGATAATATATATACTAAAATATCAGCTATATATTGCGCTGAATGAATATCAAATTTTAGATTTTGTCGCTATTATATTAAAGTCACAAAATAGTAAAATATAAGAAGAAAAATGCATATGTTTATATAAGGAAATCAATCATCAGCTGCTTATGCTGTGCCTGCCACTTTCTTTGTTTTTATTTCGTTGTTTTTGGTTGTATTGTTTTTGTTTTATGGTGACCGTGGCATGCAGGTTAAGTGTGTGGCTTAGCATGCTCGGAGCCCGGGTTCGATCCCCAGCCGCGGCGAAAAGTTTTTTCAATATAAAATTTTTCTGATCGGTCACCACCTCTCTGCAGACAATGGCAAGCCTCAGAAAGTAAATAATGCCATGTAAAGCTTCTTGAGAACATGAGCCGTTCGGAGTCGGCATAAAACATGTAGGTCCAGTTCTCGGTCAATTGTGTGCAAACATTTAATAACACACACAACACAATTGATCATAAGAAGCTCGGTCAAAGTCCTTTCAAGGGCTGAAATGGCCAATTTGTTTTTTTTTTTTTTTTTTTTGTTTTTGTTTTATATGAACTGATTCGCAGGCTTCTTCATTGGACTCTTGTATTTACTACTTTTTTATTGGGTTCTTGTATGTACTAATTAGAAATAAGTGCTCTTTTTTAACACAAAATGTCAGTCACAACCTCTTTTCAACTCAATCAATGAACTCAAACTTTCAAACTTAAAGAAATGGGTCTGTGATCCGATTAGTTTTGAATTTGTAAATAAATATGATATGTTAAATAATATCGTTCATAAACAGAAAATTTTTACATTTGTATAGATTTTCCAATATTAAAGAGATATCATTTTAAAACACAAAGTCAAGAATATAGAACATTTTCTTTAAATATTTCCCTGTTCACGCCTGTGAACGAAAGACTGGCCACAATTCGCATTAAGGCGAAATTTTTCAGAATAAGCCCAATTTCCGACAACGTCCTGAATGAGGAATAGGACGATCTTAATAGAAAAACGCTTTCAATGTGAGTCAAAAAAAGTTTATTAACACTTCCGCCCATGACGTAAAAATAGTCCTCTGCTGTTTCAATGGTAAGTTCGGAAGAACAAGTATCTTTAGCTCCATTGTCGGTCAGTTCAGTCTCCGTCAGACCACTTCAAACAGCGGTCTAAGACTGACCAATTTCACTGCGCCGCGAAATATGATAGTTTGTAGCATCCGATTCAAATTTAATCATGCTGTGATCGACGGAAGGCACGCTTCAAGCGGTCTGGATGTGCACACAATTAGGCGGTTTAATATTGGCTCTAACCACTACCTTGTTGCATTCGCAATGCGAAGAAAGCTGAAATCACAACGGACCGGAATTCTCAGGGAACTCATCTCTCGGTTCCGACAATTGGAATCTCAATGCTTTGTCCTATATTGAAGAAAAGAGACCCCCACAATCTGCGCCAACTACCAAAGTATCAGCCTTATGTCCATCGCGTTTAAGTTTCAGAAGCTTCATACCAAAACACTGATTAAACTGGCTTTCGACTTGTGCTTCTCTATTGCGCTGAGGCATGGGTGGTATCCAGGGATGCCAACTGGTGGCAATTCCCCAATTTGTGGGGAATTTAAAGTTCATATTTTTAGGGAATTTTATAATTCATCTATGTTTTAATGATTATTTGCGGGAAATTTTTATTTTTCATAAAATTTACTAAAACAATGATATTAAAAAATAAATTTTTTATGACATTATTTCAATCAGTAAACTTAAAAAGAAGTTGCTTTTAATGTCAGTTTCAATTTTTAAACAAAGTATTTCTGGTATTTAACAAAGCAATTTTAAACGGTGCTCACTTTAAGCATCCAGTCAACCTCTGATACAGACAAAACCAAACTATTCGAAAATAATACGAAAAAACAATTACAAGCGATTCGTAAACGAATCACCCCTCGCCACAATGTTTATTGGGATTTTGCCCTCAGTATACATATATAAATAAGTTGATTTTATTTTTCTTGACCCAATTGACGGCTCTATTCGAAGAACCAAGTTCTCCAGGAAGACCACTGAATTTTTTAAATTTGTTAATACTATCTTGTTGTTAAATTTTATAAAATGTTCGCTTATAACCTTCAAAAACAAGAATTTACATTTAAACATCATAATTGTACTCTCGAATAAGCATACTTTACAATCGGGCCATTGCAATATTTCAGCTTCAAAATTTAAAATATTAGTTCTTAATAATTTTTCTTTCTCACAATTTCAAAATAAATGTATAAATTTTCACAATTTTCCTTAATAATTGCTACTCCGAAAGAAAAAACATTAGTAAAATTAAAACAAAATTGGCTGTTCAAGAAGGCACCAAACTGTGGAAGCCCTTGCGTAAACTAACATTAGCTTTTGTGTTAAATTAAAAAAGCAAATAAATTAATGAAATTTTTTTTTTTTGGTGGGCAATTTAATGAAAAATCGGGGAATTTTTATAACTTCTGCGGGGAAAAAAAAAAAGTGTTGGCAACCCTGGTGGTATCGCAAACAGATGCAGCCGCTCTTGGGTTTTTTGCGAGGAAAGTTCTTCGCTAAATTGTTAGTCCTGTTCGAGTTGGCGAAGACTATCGCATTCGAATGAACCACAAACTGTACGAGCACTACGATGACATTGACTTAGTTCAGAGTATGTGACTACGATGGCTGGGTCATGTGTTTCGTTTGGATGAAGGAGCTCCAGCGAAAAAGGTGTTTGAGGCAAAAGCCGAGGGTCGACAACGAAGAGAGAAGACCATGCCTCCGATGGATTGACCAAGCCTAGGAAACCCTAACCG
The DNA here is from genome assembly GCA_958299015.1 of Tetanocera ferruginea. Taxonomy (NCBI): domain Eukaryota; kingdom Metazoa; phylum Arthropoda; class Insecta; order Diptera; family Sciomyzidae; genus Tetanocera; species Tetanocera ferruginea. Next base: position 34,013,834 of record OY282644.1, on the reverse strand, counting down.
CTCTTTGTGAAAGAGATTCAAGATGGCACGTGCGAAACAGAAATGCCTGGCGTGTGCTGATGAAGTCGGTCATAACCCGACCTCGGGTTGTCAAGGCCATCTAAGTTAGTAAGTAAGTTATATTTAGATTTTGCTTTAAAAAATTTATATATGGTCGTACATCTTTTTTTGATCAGAAGTGGTCATTTAGTAACTGAAGAAATTTTTAAAATGTCCATGACCTAATTGTTGCTGAAACAGCAGAGACCATAGACGTGCCAAATGAAATGGCAATCCATACTTCACATGATCAGTTAGGTCTAATAACAAGCGGAAATTTCTGTCAATGTCGAAGTAACTCTAAGACCGCTTTTAGCAAAATTCGCAAGAGTTCTTACATTGAATCCTTAAAATTGAAAAAAAACACAGAATATTACATGTATATAAAACCTGAATTAGAACTTATGATGAAATTTCAGTCAAAATTCAGCTTTGAATCCAAGTCTTAAAATGTCAATCCTATTCAATCAAGTCTGCCTTGGTTCGGAAATGGGGTGATAGATAAGTAGGAGTGAAAGGGACATCAAGTAAAACAAATGTTTAATGTTCTATATGGCGGAACGCTTTATCAACATGCGAATTTTAGGGGGGTTTTATCAAATGTAGAACTTATATATAAAACCGATTTTACGTAATTATATCTGCTGTGTTGTAACGGTTAGTGCGTTCAATTTTTCACATATGGTTCCTAGTTCAAACTTCAGGCATGGCCAACACTATATTTTTTCGCCTATTGAAATCCGAGTATACCACACATTCATAAAAAAACATATCTTTCTCCGATAAAAAATTTGTTTATTTAAATCAAAATAATAATTTGATACAATTAATTTATTTATTAATTATATTAAATTATTAATTTTATATAATTTCAAATCAAATATTCTTCAATTAGAATAAAATTTCACTGTATCGAAGAAATATTTATTCACTTTTGGGAAATGGAAATATTTCATGTCTCTAATAATGATAAGTATTTTCATCTCATAAAAAAATTATCATTTATAGAGAAAAATTTATGCAAAATTAAAATTGTTCCTATATTTTGATAAAAAATTCACTATGCGAAGTATTTTCTTCAATAAAAAGAAATATTTTTTCAAAAATAAAAAAGTCTTATTCTATAAAAACGATATATTTTTATTTATATCTCTTTGTCATGAATTTTTTTTTTATCATTATTAGGGAATTTTTTTTTTATCACATTTAGAGAAAAGCATTCTTTGGAGCAAACTCTATAAAATTTTTCTCTAAATATGATGCATCGTGTTTCTTATAAAAGATTTAAAATCTTATAAATTTTTGACACCTTGGGATGAAAAACAAAAAGTCTGAATTTGTTAAAATTGTTTGAGTCCCTCGCCACTAAAATAGCTGATAAAATTACATCTAAAATCGACTTTTATAGCCTTATTCATAATATTTATTGGATTTTCAAAATCACTTTCATGGAATCCACACAACATTGTGCAAATATGATCCGATATTAATGAATGAGGGCTCTTTAGAAAAGTGAAGAGAAGACCAATCGTTAAAAGGTGTAGTAAAGACCTATCGTTTAAAATATATTGTTTCCATTTAAGTCAGCATTTGCTCATTGGATAAGTAATACCGTATAACTATAATATGTCACTAGATGGGCTGACAGAAAAAAATCAAACCATCATCTTTTTAAAGAAATTTTTATGAAACTGATTTTAGAAAATATGATGGAAAATTAGGAAGTGTGAATTTTTTTCTCCAGTTTTGGAAGTCAATCGGAATTATTTTTGCAATGAATCACATGACTTCACTATAAACTTAATTCTGCAGAGTTTGTATCATAGATGTTTAAAAAAATAACTATAAAAACAGGACGAAAAATAACAATTTAACGGCAAATTTCTTTGATTTTTTCGGTGGCGAGTGATTCAACCAATTTTCCTCAAATTCAGGCTTTCTTATTTTGTGTTACTTTTGAATTAATTTTTTTCAAAATATTTCAAGTCGCATTTGTGGGTTCCATGCTAAAAGTTGAAAAGAAAATTCAAATCGAAGTATTGCCAACAACGCATCAAGTGGTCAGAATTAGAACATAACAAAAATTAAACATGTGTAGTAAGTCGGATCGAAATTTAAATTACACTAGACACCTTCTCATAAGTAAGAGGGACTCTAAAAACAATTTCCGTTTAATTTTTTTTGGATCGGAGAAATCCCCATGAAGCGGTTTTGGTTCTTCTGAACGTCTTTTTTGCAGAAAACGATTTTTTTTGAATAAACTTTATTCTTCAGATTTTTTTTCTTTTTTTTCTACATTTTTATGGTAAACATATATTAACTAAAAAAAGGTTTGAAATTTTTGGTTAAATGGGTGTTTAGGTACGCAAAATCGATTTCTGGTAACAAGATTTTAGTAAAATTTACGCCAGACAGCGCTCCAGTACAAAATTCATGATTTTCGAATATATATTTTTTTAAACACAGTTTTGAGTAAACCAGATCATACAATACACCAAAAGAAAAAAGAGCTCAACACATTTCCAATAAGCTTAAATACATGTGAATACCAAGAAAAATAAATTTTTTTATAGATGTTTAAAACAACTTTTTATACGTAGTTTTTAAGAGTACCTCTTGGGTTGCGGTTATAGTGAACGCCGAGTCAGACAGGCAGGCAGGCAGGCAATGTGAACAAGCGAGATAGATAGCTATCTGCATCTCATTTTTTCACACAGATTTCAGCCTGCCTGCCTGTCTGAATCGCGTTCACTATAATCGCAGCCTTACTTATGAGTCGGTCCGTCTAACTTTATTTTCTCTATACAAAATCGATCCGGCTTAATGTGCAGTCTGAAGTAATATTATATGACTAATTTAGTAGATTATGCATCGACCAGAATCGATTTGAAATATACATTTGGGGCTTTCACTCATTTCATAAGACGTGTGATTGCTTTTCATGTGACTCACTTTGATTGAATGCTATTTTACTTGGAACTACAATAATTTTTGGGGGGGTTTAAGCCCCGAAACCCCCCTTTGGTTGCGCTAATGATCTCTACCACCAACTATAACGCTAAAGTTGTAAATATTGATGAATTTTGAATTTCAATTGATGAGACATAAGGCAAGAATTTAAGAAAGTTTAAAGCATGCGATTTTGAACTGGCCAAGATTCAAAGCTGTGACCTACCAAAGCCGTACGTTAAAAAACAAAATTGCCAAACTTTGGGTTGGAAAAACCGACGTAATTGTGAAGACTTCCAGCTGGAGACAGTTCTGAAAGCTGGAAGAATAAAGACAAGCGCTGATTTCAAGAAGACGCTACGTGCCACTCAAGTCGTGTGCCAAATCTTTTCAATGTTCGAAAATCGTATATTCAGCGGTTTTGGTGTTGTCCGTTGGCCTCACCAAAACTGAGATTTAACACCATTAGACCTTTTTATATTGGGTGTCGTAAAAAATCTATGTTTTTTCGATAATTCAGAAATGGTTCAAGTACTCAAGCACACTAATGCTGAAATAAAGCCAAGTCAACGGAAATGTGTTTGAAAATCAGTTTATTAGTATAGGTTACTGCGGGGTAAATCGAGGCAATCAGAACGCTTACTCGTTCTTATAAGGCAAAGATCATTGGAAAATATTAAACGGTGTTCTTTAAAGCATTTAAATGAAAGAAACCAGCGATAGGCATTATATGTATGTATATGAAAGTTAATTTTGCTCAAATTACACAGCTGTTGCAATCAAATTTTCATCTTATTGGAATACCATCTTGCATACCAATTTGAATAACATTTTCGCCTTAAATATTGCCAATTTTATTCAAGGGCACAAATTATGTTTACCCTTAGGTTATAAATGGTATTAAGCTTGTTGTTAAAGCAATTTCACGTAGCACCATTAAAAACGATAGCGTTTAATAACATTTCCTCCACTGCTGCCTTAAATCTACCTCAATATTTGTAAATAAGAAATTTCTAAGAATCGTTTGACCAACAATATTTTTTTGCTTATTTCCAATGCCACTTAAACCCAATCTTATTACAGCTTAAGTGTCAGCCCAACATGATAAAAACTATAACCTCAACATGATTAAATTTTGTTGTTTGCAACTGCTGTTTAGAGGTCCTTCACTTGATGTTCCACTTGGTAAAACAGCCAACAGTCCTCGGTTGCTACTCTTCCTGTTCTGTTTCATATTGATTGATTTCCATTACATTGTGCTTAAAATATCACCCGAAGCATGTTTTGTCCTTTTAGTTCGACCAAGTCGCGGTTTGTATACGAGAATTTTCCATCCTTGCTGTCAGAAGTTGTAATTTCTATTCTTCTCCTTCCTATTTCCGGCGTAGAACAGCGGAAACATAATCGGAATTTAAATTTTTCCGTTTAAGTTTTCTTATTTCTTGTTATTACTGTTCTTCACTGGCTCGTTCGTGATTGTAATAGAAAACATCTGTTGAAAAGCTGAGTCCACGCCTACGTGCACACATTGGTCTAAAGCGGGCTGCGTTAGTTGGGTGGTTTTTGGTGTGAGTACCTAGCATGGAATAGAAAAGTCATTGCTTGGGCTGGCAATATGCGTTTCTTTTACTTCATTCTATTCTCTTAGTGTTTGTTGGTGTCTGTGTGTAGGTGTTGTGCAACAATCGCTGTAGGGGCCTAGTTGCAGCACTGATTGATGACGGTAATTGACTTTTAGTGCGCGTCCATGTTCATGTCTGCTTGGCTGAATCTATTCATTCGAGAGTTTGTTGGCTTTGAATCGCTTCGCTTGTCTATTGATTATCAACACTTTTTTTTCTATCTCTGCGCTGGACATTCTGATGCTGGTCATTTCTATTAAAATTAATTGTTTGATCGAGATATTGAAGGACAGTGAATATTTCTCACACTTGAATGCCAAGCAACGATATGTATTGTATGTAGTGTTGTCGTATGTATGTATATGTATAAAATTTAATTAATTTGTTTCTGTTTTTTTCTGCTATAGATTCCTAACTTATGTTCATGACACTAACCTAGAAGTTTATTCATGCAACAGAGCAGCTTCATCATCATAGTTCTCTGCTCATAACTATTTTCGAAATATTCAACAGGTGTCGAATGTGTGCGGTGAATTTTTAACCAACAATAAATACCAAAGTATGCGGCTAAAACGTTTAGAGTGGGTTCCATAGTGAGTCCTTTTCACATAAATTTGATTTTCATCCTCATTTTACTTTGTTCTCAAATCCGTTTATTTGCAAGCATATTGATTGTGTCACCCTCAATGTTGACTCCACTTGCTGGCATATTAAAGCAAGTTAATAAATATCTTTTGGTTAAAAGATGTTCATTACATTTGAGAAATGTCTTTGAGGAAGTGCTCATAAATTAGTGCTAGGATATAATTGATTACTTTCAAGTGATGACAGCACCAAAATAAGGACTATTTAATGGATTTCTCATGTTAAAGCGTAGACAGTAAGAGCGATAATAACCAGCAATGACACAACCATAACATTTAAGCTTTATTTCTGCAATTTCTAAGTGTTTATACTTGTCATCCTACACATTTTTGTTATGAATAAGGCTGTTTTCTTCTCCATTACGATAATTACGGCATAACAGTATTCCGAATATTTAACGACTTAGAAGAGAGTCTTAGGAAATAGTTGACTTATAAATACTTGAATAGTGCTGGCACAGTTTGGTAAATTTTTCGTGTACAATGGATGAATTTATAACTGTCTCTTATTATAGTTGTCTTGCAATATTTATTCAAGATTTTTAAATCGAAAAAAACGAGATTATATTAATAACAAGTAAAGAAAGTCTAAAGTCGGTCTAGGCCGACTATGAAATACCCTAAACCTACTTTTCCAAAAAAAAAAAATAATATTATTGAAAATGGGCGTGTCCGTGGGCGGATGAAGCCTTAATTTTATATGCATTTAAATGTTGATGAAAAATACCAAATTTTATTTCTGTAGCTCACAGTTAATGCCCTTATTGTGCTTTCGCTATGGGAGGTGGGCGTGTTCATGGACGGATTACTCCCAATTTTTGAACAGACCTTAGTTGTCGTATAAAATACATACATACATAATTTAATTTCTATATGACAAACATAACCTTATTTATTGAGTTGTAAGCTTTTTGGGTTGTATGGGAGGTAAGTGTGTCCGTGGGCGGATGATGTTCATTTTTCAAAACCATCTTTGTTTTTTTATACAAAACATATGTACCTAATTTTAGCTCTGTAGGTTAAACAGAGGCTTATTTATTGCGTTTTCAATTTTTGCGTTGTAGGCGAGGTGGGCGTGTCCGTGGGCGGATGATACCCATTTTTCAAAGACATCTTTGTGTTTGTATAAAACACATACATATCAAATTTTATTGTTTTAGGCTTATCATGAGTTGAGTTATGCAGTTTTCAATTTTCGCATTGTATGGAAGGTAGGCGTGTCCTTGGGCGGATTCCAAAAATATTCAATAGTGCAGATCCTTGGGTGCATGTGACTATGTGTACCAAGTTTCATCCAATTATCTCAACTTCTTCTTCTTATCCTGTGGCGAGGTAGGCGTGTCCTTGGGCGGATTCCAAAAATATTCAATAGTGCAGATCCTTGGGTACATGTGACTATGTGTACCAAGTTTCATCCAATTATCTCAACTTCTTCTTCTTATCCACATAGGCGAGGTGGGCGTGTCCGTAGGCGGATGATACCCATTTTTCAAAGACATCTTTGTGTTTGTATAAAACACATACATATCAAATTTTATTGTTTTAGGCTTATCATGAGCTGAGTTATGCAGTTTTCAATTTTCGCATTGTATGGAAGGTAGGCGTGTCCTTGGACGGATTCCAAAAATATTCAATCAAAAAGGAAAACAAAAATCACTTAGACAGAGAATTTATTTAATACATCATGCAGATGATTAGTTATGTGGAGAACGGCTTCCTTTAAACTTGCAAGTCCTGAGAGTTGATTCATAACCTTTATTCATAACCTGGGTTCTGATCGCTACTCCAATGGATCATAACATAGCAATGGAGCTATGAGTATTTCTCATTAAAGGACGTATTTTTACTCAAGCAAACCTATCATGTAGTGAAATTGTATTCCAAATAGCAAACCGACGCAATTCTGTTTAAAAGTCACTTCCACGATATCCAAAATCTCTTAATATATAAAACGCAAGTATCACGCTCTGAACCTTAAAGTGCTCAAACTATTTATTATAACCTAAACCTGAAAGGTCAGGGTATATTAACTTTGTGCAAACGTTTGTAATGCATAGAACGAAGCGAGTCCGGTATAGAAAAGTATATATATTCTTGATCAGCATCACTACGTGAGTTGAGGTAACCATATCCGTCCGTCCGTCCATCTGTGTGTTGTCCGTAAACACAGGATTAGAAGAAGAAGTTGAGATGAAACTTGTTACACATAATCACATGGACCCAAGGATCTGCACTATTGAATTTTTTTGGAATCCGTCCACGGACACGCCAACCTCTCATACAAAGGTCCTTTTTGGTAAAAAAAAATGTTTTTTGCTTGTAACTTTTTATTTTTCACAGAACACATATCTTCTAAAATATTTAATTTCTTACTCATACCAACATTTTGATATAAAAAAGTTCTTAAGATTTTGTTTCATTAAAACCCTTATACCGTATAATTATTGTTGTTTTTGTTGTTGTTGTTATTCTCGTTGTTGTGGTTTTTATGTCATTTGTACCTAGTAATAAAACAAATTTCTTTGCTTCAATTTCAATATAAAATCATACAAAATATAGATTCGCTTAATTCACTGTTTGAAACAAGAATGCGTTTGTTTAAAAAAGCATGCTACATTTCCCTCTTTTTTTAAAAAAAAATATTACTAAAAAAATATTTTGGTTTTAACCAGGCTTGAAGTCAGGCTCGTGAACTGTTTATTAACTAACAAAATTTTTATTTCTTTGCTCATCTTGGGTATGAATCCTGAAAAAAAAACAAAAGTTATATGCAAAACGTCATATTTTGACCAGGAGAACCAAAACCGCTCCTTGGAGAATTCTACGATTAAAAAAAAAAAAATTAAATATTTTTAGGGCGCCTCTAACGTTTGAGTCGGTGCCCGGTCAAATCTTAATTTCGATCCGGCTTATCGGATATAAACATCGCTGGATAAAATCGGTAAAATTTAAGCGGTAAAAAATTTCACAAGTCTTGTCATTTTTTTACACGTGTAGAATAGCTTTTTATTCAGATTTTGGCGTCTGTCAAGTAACAGAGCTACCAGATTGTATATTTTGTATACCTCGGAACATGAATATACTGCGTTCTTAAAGAAACATATTTAGACAATTAATAAGGGGATTCAAGTCACTGCGTAGGTTTGCGTATATTGTATTGACATGAACATTTCACCAAATTTTGTGTAAAATTAACTGCGTAGCTTGAAAGATTCTTGAACATTTGTCACTTGTATTTCATTCATTGTTCTTAGTTTTAAAATAAATCACTTCCAAAATTGTTGGACGACGTGTTAGATCGTTTGAAAGAACAGTTAATAAACGATTTTTACAGGCAGCTATTTACGCACTTCAATTAAACGCAATCCGTATCAAATTTCATGCTTAAAGTTTTACGCAAATCGCTTGTAAAAGTTCATATAAAAAAATAAATTTCGTTAAAAGTTACGAGTTAAGCAGTTACGAAGGGCTTGAGAGATTTGAGTCCCCTAAATATGTTACACGCTGTGGCCTAAACACAATTTATCGCGCAAAAGAGATAGAAATTGCTTGCTTATCAAAAGAAAATTATCAAGTAAATATGAATAAATCCATTAAAAGTAAAATATTAAAATATTATTACCACTTTTACTTACCACGTATTGTTGCGTAAGTACGAATTAATGAAATTTTCCTAATAAATACATACAAGTTTTACCCACAATACGGAAAACACCAATCTGGCAACATTTTGCAACTGACAAATTTAACAAGAGCTGTTTACTTTTCATTTATTATGCATTTATTATCTCCAATTGCATGGTACTGAGATCCTGTTCCCATCCAATGGATAATAATAATATATTCACTAGATAATAGATTCAGAAGATTTATGTGATAAGAGGCGAAACCTCTCATTGATCCATATCCATAATTATTATAATTATAATTATCATGGCCTCTTAAGGAAAATTCCAAAAAATTTTACGATGGAGAATTTCTTCAATTGAATTGAATTGAAGTACAAAGAATAGCCACACAAAACTGATTTTTTCGAATCTGGATATCAGACTTTGTTAGCTATATGTTTTTGGTCGAATCGTTGTTAGAATTGGACCATATAAAGATATATTCAAGATTATTTGAAAATCCGTGGAAGATGACTCAATTCTGAATTCAGATTCAGCAGACGGAAATAGATTCAATCAAACATTTCCTTGATTTATTTAAAAAAAGTTTTGATTTTTGAGTGACTTTTTTTAAATTGTTTTTTTTTTTTAACTTTGCTTTTTTACTTATTTTTCCAACAATTAAGGATATATTTTGTACAATTAATTTCAGGTAAACATTTAATTTCTCAAAAAAGTATTGCTTTTTTTATAAATTTTGTAGGTATTAATTTTTAAATTAATTTTCAATTAAAGATAAAGATTTTCAATTTTTTGTTACGAATTTGCTCATGAAATTTTGAACGAATGAACGAATGATACGGATGAACAGATGCAGATTTAATCACACTGTGAAATCTTCTGACTGTTGTTTTTTTAAGGAAATAATAATAAATATAGCGCAGTGCCAAGCACAGATGCGTCAACGTTGTGTTAATTGGCAGGATTGTTTCGCATTGTTTCGCAGAAAAAGCAGTTAAGACCATGATTTTATTGTTAGAGCACAGAATGGCAATGGCAGCCAGCAACTTGTAGAAAAAAACAATACCGTTTAACCTAAAGATAAAAATGATGCCCAGGAAGCTAACAGCTGTGATGAAGACGCGTCAGAAATATCTTGCCTTACTTTGTAGCGGTTATTTATGTCATACTATAATATTAATAAATAAAGGATATCTTAAAGTTAATATTATCGTGTTTTCTACTTAAAATAAAATTCTGCCTAGTGCTTGCAATCAAAATATAATTAAATTCAACTTACACATACATTCATATATTTTGCACACTTTAACATAATCCTTAAATTGCACCTCTTTTTTGTGGGCTCTTCAATTTGTTAACATTCTCGGAATGTATTTTTTGACACGAGTGCTTCTGCGAACAAGCAATCCAATGAAATAGTTTTGGAATACTTCCAAAAAAAATAAAACGGAACCATTATCAACTTCATCAACGGCAACCTTTTATTACATGATGAAAAATGCTGCAAAACTTTTGCACATGCCTGATGTTCAATTCACATACAGTGTAGGTATGAGTGTGTTTGAGTATGTTTGAGTGTGTTTGAGTATGTTGGAGTGTGTTTGTTTGCAAGTACACACATTGAAAAAATGCACCGCATTTTCAATTCTATAGACGTTGTAACAGTGCCACGCGAGCGCTTAAGCCCAAAACAACTAGCTATTAAATAAATATATAAAAACAACAAAACATAAAAAAAAAAGTTATGAGTTGCACAAATTGTGATGAATAAGCAAACCACTTTTATTATAATTTTTATATTCACCCTTCTACTTTCCAACCCATACCCCATTTTAATGCAATGCAAACTCATGCATTATTATGAAAATACACATACACACATACATATAGAAATTCAAAAATTAATGTGTCATAAGGTCACAAATTTTATGCATCAGCAAACAATTCTTGAATCTATGGATTGCCTTTGGCTGCCGACGAGGAGGTTCTGTAAAGTTCAGTTTGAAGTCTGCGCAACGGAAGAAGAACAAGAAACAGTTTTTCGCCTTCGTTGCACTTGATGTTAGCAACTCCCTCACATATTCGTGCTTGAGTCTCTAGTCTCTGGCTTCGGCACTCAATCTGCACCATTTTAATATGGTTTTGTTGAAAAGTTTTTTTTTTGTTGTTTTTGTTTTTGTTTAAAGAAGAAGTGGAAACAGAAGCAGAAGAAGAAGAAGAAAAAGCAAGCACAGCAAATAAATGCGTTGAAACTTGTGTTTATTCGTCTCGCTCTCTATGTATTTGATTTCATTGCAGCCTTTTAGGCGACGTACCCTGCTGCTTTTTCTTGTGTTTGCATTCATCTTCTTGTTGTTCTATTTGAAGTTGTTATGTAAGCACAAGCAGTTGAGGTTCTTTTTCAAGTATTGTCTCAAATACATCACAATCGTCGAGATACAAGTTGCTGAAATTTTAAATTAGGTTACAAGGCAATTTTCCAACATGTGACCTAGCGGATGTTGACAGTGCGATACTTGAATAGACTTAAAATGTATATTAAATATATATTAAAAATTCAACTGTTCCGAAAATTACTTAAAAACCTTTTCGAAAATATTGGTGGAATTGTTTTATCGGATTTAATTTTTACAAGGTTTTTAGAAGGCCTCTCGATTTTCGACTTACTCGAGCCATTACCGGGTAACCCGAAAGTTACAGGTACTTACGGGTTTCTGGAGTTCCCGAATGTGATTGCAATGATATTGAGAACAAAAAGAGTTTTATAGTAATTTCTAGAGCATACTTTGCTTTTTGTTGTTTTATTTAAGTAAAAATTTTAAAAAATTTAAAATTACCCGATTAGTTTAAAACCATCCGGGTAGCTTGAAAGCTGGACACTTCCTGGATATGGATTATAAAATTATCCGGGTAATGTGAGATGATAGTCAAAAAACTATCACTCGATATACTTTGGCGGCGAATCTGAGCAGAGAGCTTTCTTTGGCCATCAAGCAAAGGTTGTGTGTTGGGTTTGAAGCCCACCATGTAATAAAACTATTTCAATGAAAAGTTTAAGAATAAATAAAATAATGATCCCCAAATCTGATGATGACTACCGCAAACGAAAACCTGATAATGATTTACGAATATGCATCTGGAAAATCCGGACCCTAAATTGGGATGTTGCCTCTATCCAACTCATTTATATCTTGGAAAGATATAATTCTGATATCACTGCAATCCACGAAATGCGATGGAAGGGACAGGATTGCTTACGGCAAGCATCTTGTGATATCTACTACAGCAGCCATGTGGAGAAGCACGAGTTTGGATGCGGATTTGTAGTTGGCAAGAGAATACGGCATCATGTCTTGCGATTCACTCTTGTGAACGAACGACTTGCATTAATCCGCTTCAAGGCTAAATTTTTGCACATAAGCCCAATAAGTGCGCACGCTCCGACAGAAGAAAAATATGACGAGACCAAAGAAAGTTTTTACGAGCGCCTTGAAGACGCATACGAGCGCTGCCCCCGTCATGACTTAAAAATCGTGCTTGGTGACTTCAACGTCAAGGTGGGTTAGGAAAACATATTTGGTCCAACATTCGGAAAGTTCAGCCTCCACGACAACACATCCGATAACGGAATGAGGTTGATTGACTTCGCCGCAGCACGAAACATGGTCGTTAGTAGCACTAGATTCAAGCATCTCAATATCTATAAGACCAACTGGCTGTCCCCTGATCAAAAAACATGCAACCAAATTGATCACGTCTTGATTGACAGAAGGCACTTTTCCAGTGTACTAGACATATGCACGATCCGTAGTGCTAACATAGACTCGGATCATTATCATATCGCAGCCAAGATCCGCACACGTCTGTGCGCAGGTAAGAATGCTCGCAATCCTACACAAAGAAAGCTAGACGTCGACAAGCTGAAGTCAAAACGGACGGCCGAAACCTTCGCCACTCGACTCTCACTATTTCTTCGAAGAAAACACTCCTCCGATCGACGATATATGCGAACAGTGGACGCACATATCCCACTCTATTCGTACGGCTGCCGAAGAGGTGATAGGCTACCACCGCCCTCGCCAAAACCAGTGGCACGACCAGGAGTGTCGCGACGCCACTGCAGAGATGATCACCGCCTACAAAGCCACCCTGCAGTCGGTTGTAACGCGTACTGTTATGGAGCGATACCGAGAGAAGAGGAGGGAAGAGAGACGCATTTTTAGGCGAAAAAAACGAGAGGCGGAAATGCGTGAGTGTGAGAAAATTGAGATGCATGGCGACAGGAATGAGACTCAAAAATTTTTCGAAAAAATAAGACACCTGGCTGATGGTTTTAAGACCGGAGCCTCTTCCTGCAAGGATGAGAATGGGAATCTAGTGACAAATATCCAGAGCACACTGGTGTTATGGAGGGAACACTTATCTAGTCTTTTAAATGGCGACGCTGACAACAATCCCGCCAGTGGAAATCCCGGAAACCCCAATTATGGATGACAGTGTGTAACGACTGAAGTCGTTACAAATAAATATTAAAATAAAAATAATAATTTTAAAAGCCGACGGCAACATTTAATTTAAATTAAAAAGATACCAATGAATAAATAAAAGTAGAGAAGAATATAAAAAATAAAAAAAATAATAGTGCGGATGGAGGATCCAATGTGGTCCCCCATCTAAGTACTAACCGCAGTGAAGGCTGCTTAATGTATCAATCACAGTGCAGCACACATACTCACAGAACTCGTTTAGCAGCAATGTAAGCAGCCAGGCTTTTTATAGCAACGTTGCATTGTAGCACTTGCTGACATGATAACAATGATATGATTCACATGCAGTTAGCAGTGAACATTGAATAAGTAGTGCGCAAAATGTTGGTTTAGGCATGTTGAGCTCGCTTGACATCTCAATTGATGCGATTAATGTTTTTAATTGTAAATCAATTTTCGTGTGGTGATAAAGCCAGGGACAGATTTCTGTAATCAAGCCACCTAACCCTCAAGCTCCGGCTTTTCGACTCCGGTCAAATTCAAGATCCGGCTTTTCGACTCTGGTCAAACTTAAGCTTCGGCTTTTCGGGTTCAGTAACCCACCGTATTTTAAGTAGGTCTGCTTTGTAAGGGGCCTGTTTTGCAGTCGGCCTTCTGCCGTCTACCGCCTGAATCAGTTTGACCCTCTGCCACCGTGAGCACTGTGCCACTAATGTTTATACCGTATATGAACTAATTTTAAGTATTCACTAAGTTTGTAATAAATATTTTAAATAAAAAAAAAATTAATTAAATAAAATACACAAAAAGAACACAATAGATTATTAATCGTGCTGAGCTAAAATCTTTGAGGTTTAGTAATTGTGTTCACTTGAACGTCAACCGTGACTAATTCTGCGATTAATTAATCTATTTAATTTCTGATTGAGAAAAATTTACTTTTGCCCAAGGGTTGCGAGATGCCTTGGACGGACCCTAGAGCGGCTGAGCATACTTCAGCCTTCGAAATAAAAACACTCGTTACAAGTGTTGAAGTTTCGCTGCCCGAATAAAACGAGGTCTTAACAGCTATAGCTCGGCTTAAAAACAACAAAGCCGCAGGAGCCGATGACCTACCGGCTGAGCTGTTTAAGACCGGTGGCAAAGCTCTGTTTAAATGCATTCACAGACTTCTATGCAGAATATGGCCGGAAGAATGCATTCCAGATGATTGGAACCTCAGTGTGCTCTGCCGAATCCACAAGAAAGGCGATCCCACCATTTGCGCCAACTACAGTGGGATAAGCCTTCTAAATATCGCATATAAGGTCCTGTCGAGTGTATTGTGTGAAAGGCTGGTGCCCATTGTTAACCAACTGATTGGACCTTATCAGTGTGTCTTCAGACCTGGAAAGTCCATCATCGATCAGATCTTCACGCTCCGACAAATCTTTGAAAAGACCCTCGAAAAACAAATCGACACACACCTTCTTTTTGTCGATTTCAAAGCCGCCTTCGGCAGTCCAATAAGGAGTCACCTCTACTCCATCATGTCTGAATTTCTTATTCCTGCGAAGCTAATACGTCTGCTGACCTGAGATGCAGCGGCACCATTTTCTATAAGAGTGTTATGCTGCTGGCGCATGCTGATGATATTGACATCATTGGATATAATACGAGCGAAATCAATGCAGTATTCTCTGCGGCTAGAAAAAGAGTCGAGTCGAATCTGCGGTCTTGCAGTGAACGCAGATAAAACAAAGTATCTTGTGTCAACAAACAAACAGTCCCAACGTCTTGGAAACCGCGTCACTATTGACAACACCTCCTTTGAGGTAGTGAAGGACTTTGTTTACCTGCGATCTAGTATTAACTCCTCCAACGATATCAGTATTGAGATTAAACGAAGGATAGCTCTTGGTTTTAGTTTGGTCTCAGTAGGCAATTGAGAAGCAGAGCTCTCTCTCTACAAACAAAACTGACGCTCTATAAGTCAATAATCTTGCTCATCCTACTATACGCATCACAAACCTGGACATTGAGCAGCACTGATGAAAGGACTTTGGGAGCGTTCGAGAGAAAAATCCTTCGCAAGATTTATGGTTCAATCTGCATCAATGGTGATAACCGAATACGATGGAACCACGAGCTGTATGAGCTATATACCGACATCGATATAGTCAAGCGTATTGAAATAGAGCGGCTTCGCTAGCGAAGCTCCAGCGAAAAAAATATTGGACTCGGTACCCAGCGGTACCCAACGCAGACGAAGAAGACCGCATCTCCGTTGGATAGACCAGGCATTAGATAACCTGACAATGCTTGGAGTTTCCAACTGGAGCCAGCAAGCGCACGACAAAAGAGGCTGGCGCAAATTCTTAGACCAGGCCAAAACCGACCAACGGTTGTAAGCCTGGGCTTTTTTCGAGTATCGTGTACCCAACAAAGCTCGCAAAAATCCCTAAAGAGCCCTAGTTGTAACATGCATTTTTTTCCATCCTCTGCTAGATATTGAAGATATAAGAAAAATCATAACTAAAAAACCTAAAGCCCTGTTTAAAAATTGTAAAGCGGCGCACAGTGCACTTTTTTGGCACTTTTTTTGATAATAAATCTATAACTATTGAACCACTTGAGATTTTTCATTCCGTTTTTTTTTTATATTTGAGAAAATTGATTGCGCTATATAGTAATTACAAAAACTTTTCCAAAAATGTTCTACATCACAAACTTCCGGGGAAAACCTATTTGGCATAAAAGCCAATATATCAGCGTTCTTTGTTATGTATGCCATTCTGGATTCTTTTAATTAAAAGTTAACCAATAGTTGAACAATAGTTTCAAAAAAAGATTTTAGGTTATAGTTTATTGTAAACTACTAAAAACAAATACAATATTATTGATACATAAAAACAATAGACGGCCATTCCACGAAAATGGGGTAAGAATGGGGTAGAAAATAAAATTAAATTTATATCGGGATATAAATACTTTTTCGTTTTTAAAACATACAGAATTCATAATATAATGCACTTTTAAATTTAAAATTTTTTTTTTCTCAAATCAATCTTTAATTAAAATAAAGTCGCTACATTCTTTAGAGCGTTCAGACAAAAGCCTTCTGAGCCTGAGTTTCAAAAAACTTCCATAAGAGGGCGCTTTATTCAATCCACTACAGCTGCTGTCAAAATAATAGGAGTGCCCACAACGTTTCTACTAAAATTTAAAATAAAACTCGCACGTTCTTGGATTTAATAATTTTTGTTAGAAATTAGTATTCTCCACATCTTATCTTTTATTTAACAAAAACTCTGAACAAAAACAAGCTATTAGCTCAAAACAACTTAAAACATTTGCCACTTGAGTCATATTATAGCGGCCAAAAAAATAGTAGTGATTATAAAAAGTTCAACAAAAATTGAAAAATAACAAAAAATTTGGAAATTGACTCACAGTTCAGATAAATTGTAATTCTTTCTTGCAAATTATACTTAGTTGTATGATCTTTGTTAGCAAAAACTGCTTTACAACGACCAAGCATTGAGTTCACAAGATCCTGACATGTCTTGATACGTATGGAGTACAAAGTGGCTCAACCTCTTCCCAAAGTTGATGTTTGTCTGAAGGTTTAGAGTCAGCAATACCCTTTTTAACATCATGCCACAAATATTCAATCGGATTTAGATCCGCCCTACAGCAAAAGTAGGGTCAATTGCTCTAAAGTGACCGGTCCTCTGACAGTTCTAACCTATCACAGGACAAGTTCGATATAACTCGGAATGAGACTAATAGTTTTTGAATGAGTTTTTCTATATTTATCTTATCGTTACCAATAGCTCAGTGGAAGTACACTAGACTGTCATGCGGTGGACGTGGGTTCGAGCTGTGTAAGCTGTGTAAGTGTCAAAAATTTTAGTTTAATAATTTCAAGTCTAATTCCGTTTCATTAACTGCTTAATCAAAAATACCCTTCAAAATAAATTTGCTTAACACTTTGAAAAATAAAATTGAAAAGTTAATTTTGTATTAAAAAAAAAAAAAAATTTTAAATAAAAACAAAAATTTTGATGGTTTTGGCTGGGATTGAACCCAGGTCAGTCGAATATTAACCGTGAACGCTAGCAAGCTCGGCTATACATGAATTTCCAAAACATTAATTCCATTTGATTAACAACGTGCGTATAAGTGTACCTTGTTCTATAAATAGACCGGCTACTGATTAGGTCCAAAGCTATCTATGAGGTGTTAATTGACACCTGCCATTATATTTTTGAACCGGTTCTAGGATTGGTCTAAAGGTATCTAGCCGGTGTAAATTTACCCCTGTCAACGACAACCCCATGTTAAAGGGACCAGTTGGTTTCATATGTTGGTGGCAGAATTGGGACTGGTTACTATCACTTTGTAACCTATCACGTGAACCGGTTCTTTTGTCCGTAGGGCGGTGACTGAGCGGGCCACTCCAAGAGTGCGATCCGATTGTCCAAGAACTACTTCTTCGCAAGTTAAGTTTCCTATAAGAAAGCATAGTTTCCTGTAACATTTTGACGTAAAGATGTTAATCTTTTAATGCTGCTATACAATAAATGGAACCAACACCATATTTTTTAGATTTTGTAACCACCGTACTTAATGGTTTTTGTGGTATACTTCGGGTTGAACTGACTATTTTTTGGGACGTCGAACATATTGTCCTTTTAACACCGTACATTACAATTTTGGACTCGTCCGACCATCAAATGTTCCTTCATTTTTCATTTGGCTACGAAGAATGATTTCTAGCGAACTGAATCCTTTTTTGAATATGCTTCTTGGTTAAAAGTGGCACTTGAAGAGGATCATGCGTACTCAAATAGTGTTTCATAAGAAGTTTACGTAAAGTACGAATACTTGCGTTATATTAAGCTCTTCTTATATTTGTACTGCAGAGGCACATGTATTGGCTTTATAGTACCGTACCACTCTCTTAATCAATTTCACTGTCAGAACTGTCTCGTATCCACGTGTCTCTGGTTTTTATTGTATTTTATGGCATTGCAAATCGTGGTTGATGATCATTTGAGCAGATTTTCAAGCTCTCTGTATGTTCTGCTCTCATAAATTGATTTTTTTATCAGTTCCCGCTTTTCAACAGAACAATTTTTCCTCGTCCCATTTCTGGAAAAATACGGCACAACTAAATTTTGTTTTTATATAAACTGTTGGAAAATAGCACAATATTCACTTTTTTCTCACAAATTTGCATCAGTTCTCAATAAAAGTGAATTTACAAAAACAACAAATAGTTGTTATTTACAAGATCAGTTCACCGGATTGTATACTCACCATATAACGGTATAAAACAGCCGAGGCGAGTAAAAAAGGTTTGTTTACAAAATAATGTGCTTGATTACTTTTCATATTTGGCACTACTATTATTTTGACAGCAACTGTATGTCTGGCTCATTCACGTCAAAACGGATAAACCGATTTTAATGAAGCTTGGCAAGCATTCGTATCTGTTACTGAAATAGATCCTATGCTTTTAAAAGTTCTTGCGACAAAAATTAAAAAATAAGCCGAAGGCAAACAAAGTCAAGAACCAAAGCCTAACGAAATTGAAGTGAAACTTCTTTGGCGGCGAGTGAAATTTCAAGGTCTCTTATTCGTGACGCTAGGCTAACGTTTTCAATTCATATGAAAATTAAAAAAAAATTATTGCCACTGCCGAGAATTGAACCCCGAAAATCGTTGCTTATGAGCCGGAATCTATACCTTAACGCCACGTAGGCACATGATAATAAGCCAAACAAAATGTAATTAAAACTGAACGCGTAACATACTGAAAATAACATAATTAACATTAACATTACATTAACATTAACATTATATTATTAGCATAACCGTAACATTAATTTTCATCCTACAAGAATGCACGGAAAAAAATAGAAAAATAGTTAAAACAGGAGCAGAACGCGTTCATAGAGAGCGAATTAGAGCTCTTAAGAATACAGCCGCAGCTGGGTCTGCAACTAAGGATGAAGGTAAGGTGATTGCAACAACGGCTGAGTTTCAAAATGCATTTTTACGAAACATCAGTGTATTTTGGTGAATCTACATAGAACCAATCCCCAAAAAACGCACTGATGCTTTGCAAAAATGTATTTTGGAACTCAGCCATCATCTCAACAAAATTTTAAAGCCATCCAAGTTGATACACTCAACAATCAACGTTCGCTGCTTTATGAGTCCCTCTATCAACATAGCAATTATTATGATCAGGAAGCAGGAGGTAATAATGAACAAGATTTGCCTCTGCTTTCGGAGGCTCCTTCAAAGAGTTCTATGCAAATGCAATCCAGCATTCAAAAAGTAACAATGTTGAGAAGACATTCGAAAGCAACTAAAACACCAACTGAACTAAAAGAAGTACCGAAAATAACTGTTATTTTACAATTTTCAAATGCAAAAAGCGAAAGACTTTTTTAAATATGTATACTATTATGTTACAAATGTTCTCAGTCTCACGAATATTTAGTCGCTTTTAAATTTGAAACTGATTCTTTAAAAATTGATTTCTTGCCTAGTATGTTTCGAGGAAAAATAAAGGTTACTTTTGACTTTTATTTTATCGGTCAAAAATAGCAGTTATTTTGTGACTTTAATTTTTTTCGGTCAAAAATATCAAGCATTTTGTGTTATCTTAAAGGTGCTGTCTTTACTTATACGGAAATAAAACTTAATACTTTTGACGGAGGCAGAAGCCATAATATCAAAAAAGGATAATTTAAAAAATGTTAAAATTAGAACAGTTTTAAAAATCGTCCTTTTTCCGTGTTCAAGCAACAACCCAAGGCAACGTGAACAAGGCTAGTTTATTAGTTTTGAAAAAAGTCACTCTTAAAAAAGAAAGGTTCTTGTCTTTAATTTGTTTTATCATCTTTTTAGTTGTTAAAATTGTTGTTGTTGTTATCGTTGTACTGCCAATTCGTGCTGTAATAATAGGTATTTATACTGAGTTACATGAGAGTATATGAGATATAAATATTCTTGGGTAAAATTGTGTACTAGACTCCACACTAGACTGGGTCAAATTCTAAGGTATTTGGGATCCTGCGTGCCCCCCGGAATTATAAAATATGGTTGCGAATGAAATAATTTGAGCTATTAAAAGTTCAAGAATTGTCGAAACCGCCCCGGTTCTACACAATAAACCGGTTTTTTTGGCGATTTTTTACCCATATATCTACTTGGATGTAAAATTTAGTGATAAATCTGATTCTGAACTTGAAATCATCGAATATTTTGGACCTATGCCACAAAACTTACTCAAAGCCGATATTTAAAATTTTTTTATTCTATTTTTTTTTTCGTGCTTACCTTTTTCGGTGATCCTGATGAGTTTTTCAAAGCTTTTTATGCACAATTGAAGGCCATGTTGTGAAGACAAAAACTTAGCAAAAATATGAAATTTTGACCATTTTTAGAAAAGTTACTATTTCTATTATAAAGTGATTTTATTAATTAGCCCAGCAAAAATGTTGTTTCACCCTTGCTAGAGATCAGATCGCTTTCGAATTGCCAGTTCAATCAAAATATACAAGTGAAGTCATCAGTTTGGTTGAAAAAAAAGAACAAAACATTCATTGAATCGTCAGACCCATCGTCAAACAACGCTTTCGAGCATGCATCCGTCAAAATCTTTATGGAACTGAGGAATCAAAAAAAAAACCGACTGCATCATACCAGTATGAAATTCGATTCAAAATAAACCACATATATTCCCAGCAGACAAAAATGGAAACACACCACCATATAACCCTTATGGGGTCTTACAAACTTCCTGATTACTGCAGTGTTTTTCAAGCAGAAATCTATGCGATTGAAAAAGCAGCAGAGGTAATAATTTCGGAAGATAGTCAAGCGGCCAAGCGGCTGCAAAGAAAAATTACAACTTAGGGCCGTTTTCTTCCCATCCCAAGTCCCAAAACAAGTCCCGAACAGTGTCAGTTATACCAACAATGTCACTCTCTGCTGGATCTCTGGAGTAGCAACGTAAAAGGTAATAAAAAAGCAGATGAGTTGGCAAGAATTGAAGTAACGATAGACACAAACAGAACCATTACAGACGAGTTCTTCCAATAGGTATCGTCAAAAGAAGCATAAACATCGAAGACAAAGGTAAAACCAGCATTAGCTGTGATTCCAGAAGTGGCTGCAATTTATCTAGAAGACTCTGGTCAGAACAAAACGAGAACAGAACTAAGAGCCTTCTGCTCGAAATGAGAAATCCGGATACTGGTGGGAATCCTAACTAGTCACTGACCTATTGATGTGATGGCAATTTAAGTGGCTTTAAGGCACCAGACTTTTATCGAACAATCACGCACCCACATACAGGAAATAAATTTTCCAAAGATTTGGAGGAGCAAGTCAACACACTATTGTTAAATATATGGAAGTTCACTAAGAGTACAGGATGGTTTGATGATGAAAGATCACAAATAAGAAGGAATTAGGTTTATTGGGAACCACTACCAATGGGTTAAACATAATCAAATAAGGTAATCGTAATGGACCAAGAGGCGTCACGGAAGATCCTTAACTTTGGATGACTCTTCTAACATAACCTTATTGCTCAAAGGAGACAATTTGGTTTCGAAAAACACTGCAGACTTTCACCCGATTAAAAAGTGAGATTCGCGGAAAATTTACATTTTAACCAGATGTTATGAACGGATTTTCAAACAAACTGATGACTTCACTTGTTTATTTTGGTTGAACTGGCAATTCGACAGCTATCTTATTTCTAGCAAGTGTGAAACAACATTTCTCACTGTGTTACTTTCAAAAATCACTTTATAAAGGAGATAAGTTGTTTTCCAAAAATGGTAAAAATTTCATGGTTTTTCTCAGTTACTGTCTTCACACAAAATGGCCTTCAATAGTGCATAAAAAAGTTTTGAAAAAATTATCAGGATCACCGAAAGGGGTAACCTCGAAAAAAAATAGTATACAAACAATTTTAAATTTCGGCATTGAGTAAGTTTTGTGGCACCGGACTTAATTATTCGGTAATTTCAAGTTCAGAATTAGATTTATCACTAAATTTTACATCAAAGAAGATGAATTTTGTTAATTTGGCGCAAATTTCAAATGCATAATTTTTTTCAAAAATGTCTTATAAAAAATCGCCAAAAAACTGGTTTATTGAGCAGAACCGGATCGGTTTCGACAATTCTTGAACTTTTAATAGCTCAAATTATTTCATTTGCCACCATAGTTCCGGGGGCACGCATAATCCCAAATACTTTAGTATTTTTCATACAAATCTGACCCAGTCTACTACACACGCACATAGATAGTACTTCTTAATAAGGAAAAAATGTTTTAGTTGATTTCTGCTTTGCCGTTGAAGCCCTTTTCCATCGTATTCCAGTATTAAATTCAACATTAGGTAAAACTGACTGTTCATTCTTAATTTTTTGTTAAAAAATTGCCGAACAAAATTTTGGCAGCAGACAACGTGTCTCGATTATTTTGTGAGCAACTTATTAAATTATATTCAAACTATTTTGATGAAGTGTCGAAATTGTCAGTGGTTTACCTACAACATTGGTTAATATACTATATACTTGGCTTGAGTGAAGCAAAAATATCATCGGCCTTATTCTAATACGATGTAAATTAAAATTCTCAACTGTTCATTGCTTATGATATGTATGATGTTTATACTGTGATGTTTGGCTTCAAACAAGCTGTGATGTATTGCCTTTTCAAACAAATATTAAAAACTAAAGTGCATAGAAATACCTAAATCGCGAATAACCGTAAATTTTTCAAACACTGACTTACGTCGCATAAGGAGTAGGCCGATGATATGTTTATTGGCTGATGATATGTTTATTACATTATTAGTAAACAATAATTTACTTTAGTGAATAAGCATAATTTTTTAATTTCCTTAACCTTTGCTTAAGCCAACTTAAGTGATTTTACTATTGCTTGTTTTTCTCGGTGTATGTATTTATTTAAATTTAAAAGTCTATTATTTCTTGGTAAATTTTCAACTTCAAATTTTAAAAACAAATGTCGAAACTTATAGTTGTCAAAATAAAAATAAAAAACATGTTCGAAGCTTAGTTTTTACGATCTAATCTTCATCCTACGCAGCGTTTGCAACGAGTCCTTTAAAACTTGTCGTATGGCATTTCATGAAATTTCCGCTGACATTCTGCATATCTCCAGAGTAGTTTACAAATTCATTTAAATAAGATATTTATACACAAATAAAATTACTTTTTTAAGGCGCTGTCAGGCTCTGACGTCTTGAATCTGTTAATCTAGGCGCATTACCAGCAGGTATCATAACTGCCGTGTACACAGCATGTCCTTCCGTCAACTTCACTGTCGTGTCAGACGCAAGTAGAGTAACGCAACTACCATGACTACCATGGAGTTAATTCTACGGAAATTACATTAGTTTTTATGGTGCAACGACGTCATCGCCTTTTATCGAGTTAAGGAATGCTGCACTGCAGTCTCAGTACAATATCTGACGATTCTTATCTAATGCTCTGCACCATAGTAAGGAAGCTAACAAAACGATACAGTAACAACAGCAACACATAAGAGCACGAGGTATATTAAGAAACTCACCACAGCACCGGAAACGCATTGGAAGAGCGCGCGCAAAACACACCCTATCGGAGATGAGAACTCAGCGACGTCACTGTTTGTTTAATATATAAAATACAACACATAATTTAGAGACAAAAATGTATTTGTTTAGTCCGTGGTGCTACATATACTTAATATACCTACATATATGTATAAGATATATTTTAAGACTTTACCGAATTATATTAGAAATTCTGTCCAAATATGTTGTAGAAAAAGTTGCAAGAAGAAAATTCCAAAAACCACAGTAAAGCCGGTTTTATTAAGTCAATAAATTCGTCTGCTCTCAGCCTAAGCTCTGTTGATTCATTTTATTTGACGTGCGCTCTTCAGTCTGTGTTGTTAATAATTCCCCATGCGGCCATTAATTCACCTCGACTTAATACCACACTTTATGTTGTCAAGTTTGGGTTGATAAAACAAAAAAAAAAATATGAAAAAAAAAAAGTTTTTTGCCTCTCTGTATATTTTATGCGTGCGTAATTGTTGTGTGACTTGAAAAGGTGATGCATGAAGTTGGCTTCATGGATGGTTGGTAGGTAGTGTTGCCTCATTATTTTGAAAATAACAGTGAAGTTAAATTAATAGAGTTAATATTTAATGCTTTCGGAACAACTAAAATAATTATTCTACCTGTACAAGCAGAAATATACACAAAGGATATTCTATATTAGAACTCATTAATAAAAGGTTTGTTCATATTAAAATAATGAGTTCATATTTTAGAAATTTAAGAGCATAGTTTGCTTTAGAATAAGAAAATTAAGCTGGATTAGATATAATGTCAAGGAAGCTCAATTTTGAAATTATTGATTAAATTAAAAAATCACAAATTGTTTGAGTGTTCAAAATAAGCTTTAATACCAACAAGACTATAAACGGGTATGAGCATTCAAGTTTTCGATCCTACTAAAAACAAAAACAACACAAATTGGCCATTTCACCCCTTGAAAGGACTTTGACCGAGCTTCTTATGATCAATTGTGTTGTGTGTGTTATTAAATGTTTGCACACAATTGACCGAAAACTGGATCTACATGTTTTATGCCGACTCCGAACGGATAAAGTTCATGTTCTCAAGAAGCTTTTCATGGCATTATTTTACTCTCTGAGGTTTGCCATTGTCTGCAGAGAGAGTGGTGACCGATCAGAAAAATTTTTTTATTGAAAAAACTTTTCGCCGCGACTGGGGATCGAAGTCGGGCGCCGAGCATGCTAAGCCATATACGTAACCTGCATGCCACGGTCACCACGATTTCGAACCTACTAGTTCTCCTATAAAGGGTGATTTTTTTTAAGCATTTTGTTTTTTAAAATTGAAAAATGAGAACAGAAACTTTGCAAAAGTGAATGAAATATTTATTTGGAGCGATACACATATGCCAACCATTCACTTTTTAAAGATAATTTCATGCAAATTTTGTCCGCGGCTATGCTTGAGGTGGTCCATCCGTAAGCTCCAATTTTGGCATACTTTTTCCAGCATTTCGGTCGGTATCTCAACAATGTCTTCAGGGCTGCAATTGTGGTTAGCCTGTCTCTGTATACGCGAGACTTTACGTAGCCTCACAAAAAATAGTCTAGTCGGGTCACACCGCATTATATTAGCGGCCTCCTTGGGCTTCTCCAAATCGTGAGATATTTGCTCACCAAAATCGCCTCTCAATAGGTCCATGGCATCACATGCCTACATGTATGGCATGTGGCACCGTCTTGTTGAATTCACATGTTAACCAAGTTCAATTCTTACATTTTGGGCAATCAAAAGTCGATAATCATCGCACGGTACCTTGCTCTATTGACCACAGCATTGTGATTCTCATTATTTTTCAAAAATAACGGTCCAATAATGCCGCCGGCTCACAAATAGTGCATGTTTAAGGGTGCTTTGGGAGCTCTTCAACTGCCTCTGCCTGTTCTTCAGACCAAATTCGGTAATTCTGTTTGTTGACATACCCTTTAAGCCAAAAATAATGATCGTCACCGCAGACAGTTCGTCGGTAAAAAGTGCATTTTCATCCAACTTTTCTAGTTC
Organism: Tetanocera ferruginea; assembly: GCA_958299015.1. Lineage (NCBI taxonomy): Eukaryota > Metazoa > Arthropoda > Insecta > Diptera > Sciomyzidae > Tetanocera > Tetanocera ferruginea. Next base: position 33,987,791 of record OY282644.1, on the reverse strand, counting down.
CATTAACCAAAAAACACGACGATATTAACATTTGAGTTCGATTTAAGGTTGAATTTAGAATACACAGATACAGTTTGAAAATAACATTTAAACAGTTTTGAGAAGAACGTTTGATATAAATTTGAGAATAAACCTATTTCTCAATTTGAGAATAAAGTCCCCTTTTTGAAGGGAATGGTATTATTCGCATATTAATCCAAATCGATATAAAACGTTTGAGATTTGAAAAATACATCTGATATTAACTCATTCTCAAATCATTCTCAGACCTCAATGTTTGCTGGGAAGTCACCCGGTTTCAGTGCTTGCACCACCTATATTTTGAATGTTTGTTTAGCCTTGGTGGAAAAGAGAAAGGGAAGTCAACAAATCTACAGAAACGTTTGTATACTGTTATATGTGAGGCGGAGTGCTATATCAACATGCGAATTTGAATTTGAGGCAAGTGTTTTGCCTTTATCTCAGTCAATTCAAGTTATTAAGAAATATCATTTCACAAAAATCTCTACCACCAACTACGTTTTCCAAAGTCGTATATTTTGATGGATTTTAAATTTCAATTTACTAGAAATGAGGTAAGAATTAAAGAAAGGTAAAAGCGTAGGACCATGGCTAGACTGGGATTCGAACCCGGAATCTCTGGTCAAGAACACTTACCACTCAATTCGAACGGCAATGAATTGACTTATCGCGATCTTCATTGACACTGACCGATACAGCAGCATAAGGATTGGTGAATTGATGGCCAATAAGGTAAGACTAGTGCAAAATTTGACTACAATACCTTAAATAGCCTGTTCGGTGGGTCGATTATGACATCCATAAAATTGGACGTAATTTACGAAACACATTTATCATAGAGCACGAATTTTGATAATGCAATTCAATAATTTGCAAGCGTTGTTCGTTTATTAGTCTTTTCACGGTGAAATGGCTTTACCTTACTGAGCAATTTTGCTTTTTATGTTACGAACCATGCGTGAGATGTCAAAACATGTACACAGTAAAAAGTAAAAAATCACTCTTTATGATCAGCTATTTTATAAAAAGGTACAATCCATTTTACTCAAAATTTAAACTATGTCCAGTTATTAGGATACGAATATTCATGGTCTATAATCCAAAATTCTGTTGTACTTTCGGTATTTTCTTAAAACTGTGACGTTATGGATTAAAACCGACAACGCCAGCGTATTATGTCAAAAACCTTCTAAAATCCTTTATTATGTTCGAGCCAACGAACCGCGGACGCCCGAGTTCAATCCACCATCCGACAGAAAGTTTTATCAATAGAAATAAATTTGTCTTATCAGCAGTCAACTCTGCAGCCTATAAGATTTAATAATATCTTGAAAAGTTTCTTCAGAACATGAGCATTTCTTGGGTATTCAGAGTTGGTATAAAACATGTTGATCAGGTTTGCAATCAATTACTACTATTTATAAATTCACTATTTCGTCTTTTAACCAAATATTAAAAAAAAAGATAAGTAGAATTTGTAGCATTGTACATTTTTCTTTTTTTTTCTGGCGGACTTATTAAAATAAAATTTTATTTTAGATGCATTTCATAAAGATCGTTCTATTTATAGCGTAGAGCAAATCACATAGAAAGGTTCTTTAATCTTATCTAGGGATAATATTTTCATTGAGTTGCTGTCATTGGATATTAATAAGTCTTGCTGGTCCCGATAAAGTTCTCTCAATACTACCCTAAAAATATTCTTCTGTTCAAGCTCAGAATCGATCACTATTACTAGACTTATCTTTGAAAAAACTTGAATTTTTAAATATATGAAAGGTTTCGGTTATAGTTACTATAGATCATTCCATAGTAACTGACGTTACGCGTTGACGCTATTTAAGCAAAATTTTATGCTATGGAACTTATATTGAGAGGAAATCCATAGAAACTAATGTTTCTATAATATTTTGGGAGATGGTATAGACCACGGTTGACACTCTAAATTTTTATGCGGGACCAAAATTAATCAAAAAATGGACCGACATGTAAACAAAGGTACAATTTCTTCTGACTTTCACTGGTCCACAAAAAAATGGTTGTTTAGAATATTTTTTATAAAAAAAAATTACTTTTGCATATCACTGAATTTCCCATTTCTTTTTTATAAGTGAGGATCTAAAAAAGTAATGATCGACTCACAAAAGGAAGTATTGCCATCTTCTTTACTACAACATATAAAAAAAAAAAAAAAAAAAAAAAAAAACAAATTGGCCATTTCAGCCCTTGAAAGGACTTTGACCGAGCTTCTTATGATCAATTGTGGTGTGTGTGTTATTAAATGTTTGCACACAATTGACCGAGAACTGGACCTACATGTTTTATGCCGACTCCGAACGGCTAAAGTTCATATTCTCAAGAAGCTTTACATGGCATTATTTACTCTCTGAGGTTTGCCATTGTCTGCAGAGAGGTGGTGACCGATCAGAAAAATTTTTTTATTGAAAAAACTTTTCGCCGCGGCTGGGGATCGAACCCGGGCTCCAAGCATGCTAAGCCACACACTTAACCTGCATGCCACGGTCACCTACTTACTACTGTATTCTGGTTTTTTTTCTTATGAATAGTTTTCGAGATATCATCAAAAACTCGTTTTTTGGCACTTTTTTAGTTATTCGATCATATCTTCATCAATTTTCATTCAACTTTCAAGAATTGCATAAAAATTTTAAAGAAAGTTGTGTCCTCTCCGACAGTTTCCAACTGATCGAATTTGTCCAACATAATTTGAGTCAGTAACAGTGGAGCAAAGTTAGAAAAATTTATTTAATTGTTATCTGCTAAATTCCAAAAACAAGAAGTATTCACATTTTTACGATTTATTATGAAAGGTCATTATTTCATAAACAATTTTTTTTGCCTTAAATTTGCCCAAATCATATAAAATATTTAAAATTTTTCAAAAATTGGTGATGAAACGTCATATTTACATTTATTGTATTCAGGATTTTGGTCGAAAAAAAGATTTTTTTTCCTGGTTATGGCAAAAATACAAATAACGATTTAAAAATGAATACGGTTTGATCAAAATTATTCTCAATATTTTTGTGAAATAATGAACTTTTATATGCAAATCTTAAAAATATGAACAAATTTTTTGAATGAGCACATCAATTTAACTTACAATTTATTTTACTTTAACTAACTATCTGAGGCGTTCCTAGGCTTGGTGTCACCCGGGGCGGATACCCATGGTGTCACCCCTATAAGAAATTTCTAAATGCAAGTAGAAACCAATTCATTGAGATTTTGTGTTTTTATTATTTCCTTTATGTTTTCCGAAAAAAACAACTGAAAAATGTTTGTTTTTATTGTAGTTAAATGCGATTTTAAAGAATTTAATAACAGTTATTTGAACTTTTTTTCGTTGCAAACTATAGTAAGCGCCGCAGGCAAAAATTTTGTATTAAAATCGCGCTATTTTAAATCATTTAATTTATAAAAAATCGCCTACACCGAAAAATTTTACCACTTAATTTATAATAAAAATATTTTATTTTTTATAAATTAAATGATTAAAAAGAGGGTTAAAAGTTATTATTGCAGGCGAAACATTTTTATTGAAAATGTCGTGATTGTTAAATTTAACAAAAATTGCAAAAATGGTTGAAATTGGTCAGTTCCTAAGGGTACTTTCTTTGGGTACTTTTCCTATATTAATTTTTTTACATTATTTTGTATGGGAGATGCATGTCAAAGTTGGCCGATCTTAACAAAATTTGGTCAAACGGCTGGCAATTAGAGAACTTGATGTGCACTGAAAATGGTGGAAATTGATAAGACCTTAGGGGTACCTCCCTAGGATGCATATTTAAATTTTACATAATTTTGTATGGAAGGTACGTACAAAAGTAACCCGATCCTAACGAAACTCAGACATATAGATTATAGATGTTTATTGAAAATTACTTATTAGAAATTAGTAAGACTTTATTTTTTATCCTGTATAATTTTCTTGCTTATGAAAATGTGCAGATAATATTTTGAAATTTGAAATAACCTCATCGAAATCAGTAATATTGATTTGAAGCTCAGTTGCAATGGATAAAAAAAAAGCAAGATCGGAAACTCTGGCCTGCCCAATGGAATACCTTGGAAGTCCAAGTAAGTCTGTATTAATAAAAGCTTTGAAAAACTCCTTTTCGCATGAAGCTACTGATAAACAAATTGTAGGAAATAATTTCAATGCTAATGAAACATTTGGCGAAGTTTCCTAAAAGGACCACTCGACAATGAAAGTGAGCATTTCTAATGCTGTCTAATTGTTGGCGCTTTCGAAATCGATTTGTGCTGCATTTATGTGCCTACGTAGCATCTCAAGCAATTTCAACAACTAGCTCCTTTTCTGAAATTTCGTCGTAAGCTGCTGCCAAATTTTAAACACTTAACATGGACTCATTTACGTTGTGTCACAAAAAGTTTTCGGATTAACAGCTCGAAACGTTTTCGCAATGTTTACTCCTCATTGCTTAGACTTCCAAGTAGAATTTTTTTATTTTGACACAGCAATTACATTTTTTACCGTAAAGTATTTTATCACTTTTTCTGTTTGTTTGAGAAATAAAAAAAAAAAACGAAGTGGTGTCACCCCAAAAATGGTGGTACCCGGGGCGGACCGCCCCCCCTAGGAACGCCTCTGCTAACTATTAATTTAACTAACAATTCAATCATTTAAAAAAAAATAAAAAATAGACTTTTTCTGTCTGTGAAATACTACAACTCACTCGAATAACATTATTGCTTTATTTTGATAAATATTCTGTTGGAAAGAGGACACAATTATCTTTCAGCGTTAAAAAATTACCTTTTTTGGGACAATTGGACCAAAGTGGCAACCGTGGTATAGACATCTACACTCGTATGGATAAAAAATGCATCCGAAGCACATCGTTTACTTCTCGAAGTATACCCTGAATATGTTCCATTGATTAGAAATGAACAGGTGTGGTTTGAGTTTTAGAAGTGGTTTTATTAATATCGATGACTTCCAAACGAAGAACGTCCAAGTCAGCGGAAAAAGTTCGAAGATGAGGATTTGGAGGTATTGCTCGATGAAGACCCGTGTCAAACTTAAAAATAACTTGCGAATTCTTGGGAATGATCTAAAAGCAAGGAAATTGGGTGAAGATCTGAAGCCAAGATACATCGAAAGACGATTTTTCGCCAGTGAAAAGCTGGTAACCCGTAATATGGTAACCCCGACGCTTCCTCAACATTGCCGGCAAAGTCGAATATCCATAGTTTCAAGCTCATACTCTATATTTGGTGGAATCAGCAAGGTGTTATTTATCATGAGCTGCTCCAACCTAACGAAAGAATCACAGGAGATAAATTGATGGAAACATCAATGCTAACTTTTATTATTCTATCATGGTCTAGCAAAATAACGTTTAATGGATTTAGAAATCAAAGCTCGCTATTAAAAAAGGAAGAAACAAGAAAACCTTCGAAAAAAAGACATTTACTAACAAATGCAATACATTTCAACAGTAGTATACAATGCAAAAACACAAGGGCTTCAGTTTTATGCCTAACAGAAACACTACCAAAGAATAAAAAATAAGGTCATACTGTATTCTGAAGTGGAAAAAATAAGGTCATACTGTATTCTGAAGTGAGCGATCACCTCACTGACGATCGTTAGTTCTTCAATGAACTTAAACCGGATACTTAAAGTAGAATTCACTTAGCAAGGAATCCTGGAAAATTTTTGATGAACAGAGTTTGATGAACAAGTCATGTTTTTGTTTTCGTAACTTCGTAAAAACTTGCTCTAAGTGCGCAGGCTACAATTTCTAGAACGAAACTGAAGAATCTTCAAAATCAACTCTGGATTTCAAAAGAATACAAACAGTAGTTGTAGTTGTAGTTGTAGTAGAAGTAGTTGTAGTTTGCATAGAGTACTTTGTGTCATTCATCAATAACACGGTACAACACTCAAGAAATCCCAAGGGGTTTCTCAACGGTTTCTTAAGGTTTTGGGTTCGCCAAATCCGAATCCGAAGTCAGAATTTTAGGGTCATCCTAGGTTTTCGAGCTACAGGTGAGGCTGAACTCTAACCCCCTACTGTAAATGAAATCAGTATGACCGACTCCCATTACTTTTTCAAGAGGAACATTTTTTGCCTTGGAACCCATCTCCTCCTACCCCTTCATATGGGAGCTCCCATAGAAATATTATGATTTTCATATATTTTTTAATATGAAATTTTTTATTTAAACCAAAACCTTGTAAGACCTCTTGGGATTTTTAAAAACTTCAGTTTTGTTGCACAGTGTAATTTCAGTTATTTTATAACCAATTTTTCGATCAAAATATCAACGAACGCATTTTATTGTTTTAAAAATTATTTAGAATTTAAATGAATCTAATATCATATTCACCATAAAATTTAAGTGGTAGCCGAACAAAGTCATTCGTCGAATTAAATTCAAATTTAGAGAATCTTTGAGATATATGATTAAATCATATATACCTGGATTCCAGGTTAACAGACATTTTTATAATGGTTAACTAACAACCATATATCAAGGTTTCAGGAATGTTTTTATCAAAACACTAGCATACTTGTAGGCATGTATCAAATTGAGTTTTGGTAAACATAGAAAACAAGTTGTGTTTAGTTGCGTTTTCTCCTGCAAAATTGTACTGGAAACGCCAGCGTTTAAATTGAGTTTAAGGGCAAAACGCAACTTTGTACTGGAAACGCAAACTAAACTCTGTGTGAACATGGCATTAGTTTGCGTTTCGTTTGAGTTTAAATGCAGCTGTTCACACAGAGATGCGTCGGCATAATTGAATTAACTGTGGATTGAAATGATCGCCAATTTTTGGAATTTCGCTCAAAACTCAGCTTTTTACGGCCCATACTGACTGACTGGTAAGAAACCCTCATTTTCTAAACTTTCCCAAGTTCTTTTATTTGTTTTTTTGGCTTATTTTTATTAATAATAAAATACAAATAGAAACTTGCACAATTGAGAATCAGCTGTTGTTGGCATTTTTTATCGTTCAATCGAATCGAACACAGCTAAAATCTAACTGAACGAACGTTTTTATCAAAACACTAGCATACTTTTAGGCATATATCAAATTGAGTTTTGGTAAACGTAGAAAGCAAGTTGAGTTTAGTTGCGTTTTCTCCTTGCAAAATTGTACTGGAAACGCCAGCGTTTAAATTGAGTTTAAGGGCAAAACGCAACTTTGTACTGGAAACGCAAATTAAACTCTCTGTGTGAACATGGCATTACTCTGACGCTCTTTCAATAAAAAAATTACAATGATTTGTATGGGTCGACAAGTATGAGCCCTACCTCGAGTCTACTTAATACCATGTCTACACAGAGAGTTTAGTTTGCGTTTCCCGTGCAAAGTTGCGTTTTGCCTTTGAACTCAATATAAAAGCTGGCATTTCCAGAACAATTATGCAGGAGAAAACGCAACTAAACTCAACTTGCTGTCTACGTTTACCAAAACTCAATTTGAAACATGGCTAAAAGTATGCTAGTGTTTTGATAAAAACATTCGTTCAGTTAGATTTTAGCTGTGAATTAATTCAATAATTCACAAAACAAAAATGCCTTAAAATATGCTATGAAATTTTGTAAAAAATTAAGCGTACCGCACTCACTTTTTACGGAATTGTGTTAAAGTAGGTATAGCCTGTTTCAAAAGAGAAGAACATTTTCGCGCATGTTTGAGAATAAGAAAATAATTTTGAATATTTTGTATTATTAATTTTGAATTATATTATATAATTTTGAAATTGAATATTCTCTGAGCAGAAAAATAAATAAAAAAAATTAATGTATATTCCTGAATTTTGTTGTTCACCGCAACTGCGCTGCGGAACTACTGAATTTTATTTTTCAAAATCAACCAATCAAAATTGAAAAAAAGGGGGGCGTTAAAAAATAATTTGCTAGCCAAAATTTCACTTCACAATTTTTTTTTGAGAAAATAATTTTTTTTTATGTAATTTGTATTTGATTTCTCTCTCAAGATGTAGGTTGCTGCAGGCTTTCGGTGCAACAACGCATAGCCCGTTTCAAAAGAGAAGAACATTTTTTAGTTTCATTTTTCGATGCGCAGTGAGAAATTATTTTTAAGGCTAGAAAATTTTTTAGAGCGTAATTTCTTGCTCTTTTTGTACTGTTCGCTGAACTTAATGCTTTTTTTGAGTGTTTTATACTTTTTTTCTATGTATTTAAATGCGCAAACATTCAGAACAAATGATCGCACAAGTACGGTATTGCACCGACGGCCTGCAGTAATCTGCATCTTAAGAGAGAAATCAAATAAAACTAACACAAAAAATAAATTATTTTCTCAAGGAAAAATTGTGAAGTGAAATTTCGGCCAATAAATTATTTTTTGACGCCCCCTTTTTTTTCAATTTTGATTGAATGATTTCGAAAAATAAAATTCAATACTTCCGTAGCGCAGTTGCGATGAACAACAAAATTCAGGAATATACATTAACTTTTTTTTATTTATTTTTCTGCTCAGAGAATATTCAATTTTTTTTAATGTCGACCAATCAGAATGAAGAACGCTCTCAAAATTATTTTCTTATTCTCAAACATGCGCGAAAATGTTCTCTTTTGAAACGGGCTATACTTGCGAGATCATTTGTTCTGAATGTTTGCGCATTTAAATATATATAACAAGTAAAGAAAGTCTAATGACGGTCTAGGCCGACTATGAAATACCCTAAACCCACTTTTCAAAAATAAAAAAATTTTTATTGCAAATGGGCGTCTCCGTGGGTGGATGAAGCCTATATTTTAATTGCATTTAAATGGTGATGAAAAATTTACACATACCAAGTTTTATTCCTGTAGCTCACAGTTAATGCCTTTATTGTGCTTTCGCTATGGGAGGTGGGCGTGTTCATTGATGGATTACTCCCAATTTTTGAACACACATTAGTTTTGGTATAAAATACATACATACCAAATTTAGTTTCTCTATGACAAACATAACCTTATTTATTGAGTTTTAAATTTTTGGGTTGTATGGGAGGTAGGCGTGTCCGTATGCGGATGACGTCCATTTTTCAAAAATATCTTTGTCTTGTCATAAAAAACATATGTGCCAAATTTTAACTCTGTAGGTTAAACAGAGGGTTATTTATTGCGTTTTCAATTTTTGAGTTGTATGGGAGGTGGGCGTGTCCGTGAACGGATGACGTCCATTTTTCGAAGACATCTTTGTGTTTGTATAAAACACATACATATCAAATTTTATTGTTGTAGACTAAATATGAGCTGAGTTATACAGTTTTCAATTTTCGCTTTGTATGGGAGGTAGGCGTGTCCGTGGGCGGATGATGTCCATTTTTCAAAACCATCTTTCTTTTGTTATAAAAAATATATGTGCCAAATTTGAGCTTTATAGGTTAAACAAAGGCTTATTTATTGCGTTTTAAATTTTTGGGTTGTATTGGAGGTGGGCGTGTCCGTGAGTGGATGACACCCATTTTTCAAAAACATCTTTGTGTTGATACAAAACACATACATACCAAATTTTATTGTTGTATGTTAATTATGAGCTGAGTTATGCAGTTTTAAATTTTTGCGTTGTATGGGAGGTAGGCGTGTCCGTAGGCGGATTCCAAAAATATTCAATAGTGCAGATCCTTGGGTCCATGTGACTATGTGTACCAAGTTTCATTCAATTATCTCAACTCCTTCTTCTTATCCTGTGTATACGGACAACACACAGACGGACAGACGGACGGACGGACGGACGGACGGACATGGATAGCTCGACTCACGTGGTGACGCTGATCAAAAATATATATACTTTTCTATACCGGACTCGCTTCGTTCTATGCGTTACAAACGTTTGCACAAAGTTAATATACCCTGACCTTTCAGGTTTAGGGTATAAAAATAGTAAAAAACAAAAAGTTTTCTAGCTTTAAAAATAATTTCTCACTGCGCATCGAAAAATGAAACTGAAAAATGTTCTTCTCTTTTGAAACGGGTTATATTTTTTTTAACCCATCAAATTTTCTGAATTCATCGGTATATCATGTGTGCTTTTCGAGCGAATTAACTTAAAGTATAAAACAATCAGGGGATATCGTGTCGAATGTTAACAATTTTAAATAAAAAGGATGCAGTCAGTGTCATTACATCATTACATCATACAATCATATTACATCATACAATTGTATGTATTTAGATGCGATAACGTATTCTTATTCTTGTCTTTATCTTTAACAATTTCTTTATTTGATCTTTATATATATCCTTGAACTAATCCTTGTCCTAATTCTTTTCCTTGCTATTATTCATGTCCTAAGCTGTGTTTTAACCCATGGCCTACACTCTTTCGCACTTCTTATACTTAACTTTATTCCTATTTTTATTGTAATTCCTGTTCTTACCTTTGTCCCAGCTATTCTTTTCATATCAGCCCTTGGTTTTATTGGATCATAATTCATAATTCTTGTTAAAATTTACGTCGTAAGCCTTGTCCCATTCATGGTCTTATGCTTGTCCCTATTCATGTTAAAACACTTATTCAAACCTTGCTATTATCATTTTTATAATCCTTGCTGTAGTCATCATTGTAACCCATGTCAATATTCTTACTTTAATTCTTTTTCTATTCTTTGTTCGTATTCTTATTCCAGTCGAAGCTGTAATGTTTGTCTCAACTCATATTCTAATCGTTTTCCTTATCCTTGTCTTTTTGCCTGCAATAATTCACATCCTAATTCCTGCCCTTATCCTTGTCATATTACTTATCATATTTTTATCATAATTTTTGTACCAATCCTTTTAATAATCCATTTTCTTGTCGTAGTCTATATCCTTCCCAATATCTTGCTCTTATCCTTACTCTAATCGTTTTCTTTATCCTTGTTCAAGGTCCTAGTCCTTGTCTTTTTCCTTGACATTATCCTTTTCATCTTATTTCTGTTTTTTTTCCATGGAACCTATGAACCAAACTAAACTATGATGCATTCACATTTATCTTAGGGATATGATATAATTCCATGCAACACAATGCTAACGTTCTACTTAACGGCTACCTCAGCGGTCTGATAATGCCATCTTATTTTTTATTTCTGTCATGACATCAAAGAATTCACATTTACTATTGTTCCATAAAATATACCGTAGTGCACATAGTCACCGAGTTAAAGTTCTATGCAACGTTATTTTATTTTTGTTGCATAAGCTGCTCCTCTACAACTTGATGACGTCATAATATATTTATTTGTTTTTATCGCAAGATCATGTTCGAATCCTTTAATTTCATTTAATAATATTTTCCAAAATAAATATCTTTATTCATCCAGTTATAATTTCGTGCAACGCCTTTGCAAGTTTGTTGCATTTCTGTTCGTAATCAGCTCTCTGTTGTTGTTTATTTTTGTCATGGAGCCAGAGAAGCAACCTTTATTTACTTATAATATTTTTTAGCCCAGAGTACTGCTCAGTAAGTTGGAACCATGCATCAATTATGCAGTTTAAAGACTATTTTCGCATTCAGATAATATCCTTAATTTATTCTTATTTTTGTCATGAAGTCAAAGAACCAACATTTACTGTCGTAAAACTATGTCTTTTTAAAATTTTCAGAATAAAACGTATATTTCTCTTGTGACAAACAAATGCTTAGTAGTAGAAGAATATCAATAGATGCGACAATAAATTGTTGTGTTGGAGAGTATTACAGAATTTGTTTTAGTTTAACCATCAGTAACATAACTAAACATAGACTTTTTAGGTTGTTTATTAACCTCACCTTTGGAAGTCAACTTGGTAATAAAATGGAAATTTGGTAAATGAGAGAGAAGTGAGGTGAATCGATTGAAAAATATACGCCAATTCTTATGTAGCAATAAAACTCCAGGACCATTTGAATTCGTAGCTTTGGCAGCTTGATGCATCACCGAATTTAATTTAAATACCTCAGAGTGTCTTCCGTAAACTTTACAACCTGCATCGAATTCAACTCCATAGTCATGAAGTGAGGTGAATTCAATTTTTGAGAATTATTTAAAAAAAAACCGAAAATCTTACAGTAGCGATTTGAACCCAGGACCTTTGCAATAGCAATCTAGAACGCAGCCAATAGACAAGCAGGCAGAGGTCGTCAAGTGACAAGGTAGAAAATAAATCACGATTATTTCAGTTTTTAAACTAACATCTCACTTAAGTTTGTAGCTGACCCATACAAAAATATAAAAAAATTTTTGAATTGTTTAGTGAATTTAAACTTGAAGTACGTTTGTTTATTTTAAATCTTGTAATGTTGTTATCTTGTTTTTTGAAAAATCAAAACACTTATAGCACCAATTTGAAATCTTTGAATTATTACTCCATAAGAGAAAAAAATAACTAGTGTCTATAAATAATAACTGACGTAGATTATATATTCACCATAAACTCTAACTCTTATTGCAAACGTGGCCAACATTATCTTTTGACATTTAATTCGCTTAATTGCTGTTATTACATAAAATGTATTTTATTACCTTTGTTTTTCAAGTGTCAAGGAGTTTTTTACACGCCACAGTTCGTTTACAGTTCTTTGTTATGCTGCCTAAAACTCCCCACAGTCATTAAAATGCAACGCTGATTCTGTCATTGCTTGCGCACATCCACCATGGTTAATTCACGTTTGTAGTGAGTAGGTTGAGCTCTTGCCTCCGCTGCTGCATAGACGTCTATGATGAGGTTCGGTTTTGGTTGAAAATCGATATGTTGAATATATATATCTATATGTACCTTCGCCTGCTAACCAAAAAATAAAAAAAAATTCACGCCACAATTTCCGCAATTAGCTTAACAAGAACTACTTTTTAACGGTATTCTTTACACAACACAACCAAACTTTGCAATTATAACTAAATATAGCTTGACTATTTGCCGAGAACTACTCTAGATTTTCTTGCAATCCTGCACATATTGGCTGTAGACACTTTTCCAATATTCAACATAATTTTTTTTTTTCACTTCACCTTAAATTTTTTCCTATAAGTATTTCCGTTTGCACTTTTCTTTATTGATTCCATAGGTATTTTTGATAAATATTTGAATAGCTTCTTGCAAACTATTTAATATTTAATAAATAATCATTGCACAATAGATTTTTTTTGCACTCTCAACTACAACGCGTCCAGCTGCTTCCGGTCCAAGCGCATTATTCGACGTATGTTCAAAAACTGAAACATTATTCGTCACTGTATACTGTAACGGTAAGAAAAGGATTCAATGGTGAATTCTCTCCGACTATGCTGCGGTATGGCATTCCAACAAAAACTACTCTCTTTGCAGCGCAGAACGTCATGGGAATTCCTGGGAGCACACAAGTATTTATTATGCGTTATAGTGGTGAAGTTTTGTTTAGTTTTGGGCTTGAACTTGCTGTAATGGTGGTGAAATTGAATGCATAAAATCAACCCTTCGATGGTGGAGGTCCAAGTTTTGACAGCTGTTTTGGGGCATGCGTAGCTCGTAAAGCTTGTATTGAAAGAGGAAGTGTAAAAGATGAATGAAAATACAGGGTTGGTCGGAGACAAACACAATAACATGACGTCATATTTTAATGAACGATGGTATATTAGGTAGTAATATGTTGTTTTGGGAGTTTAGTAGATTTCCAGGAAAGTTTAAATGATCAAAAATGTTGAAAAGTGAAGTTAGTATAACAGATCGTATGACTGATTTTAAAAAGTCAAGATTAGCAAAATATGGGCATGTATACTCAAAGTGCGCATTGGGATGAAGAGGACTTTTTTCCATTATCCGATTTGGCCATTTTAGAATCTTCATTTAGAGCAGTAGCAAACATCATTCGAAAACTACAGCCATGTTAGTATTGGTATGGAGATCAGGGACAACACCTCCGATGAAGATATTCTCGGCATTATTCTAGAAAAGCGTGGAGTTCAGGCCATGTCTGGTATTTATCTTCATATTTTTTTTTACAATAAAGTCCTCATGTGAAAATTATAAAATTTTTCGATATTTACAGATTCAGATAACGATAAAGAAGAACAATCCGATGCTGGTGAGATGTTGCCTGCATTAGGACAAATTTCTTTACCAGGTGGTAAAGCTTCCAAACTGCTTCCAAACTTTCTGGAGATTATGACTAACGTACCGACTGCTGTATTTGCTTCTCTTAATGTCTTAATTGTTCTTTGCTTTCAACCTGCCACTTTATCCAAATTAATATTTAATAGATGCAACATTGCCACCAAGTATCAAATTTAAGATTTGACATTATAATAAGTTTTTAGTGACAATTTTTGTATATTTATGTAGCTACTTAAGAAGAATCCTTCTATTGTGAAGAAACATAAGATTTTGGATATGATAGTTGTAGTTCTGATGACAGTATACCATTATCTCTATTAAAACGTCAACCAACTGGAAGCGAGCTATATTAAATTGTAGATTCCGAAGTTGATCCTTATTATAATAAAATTTGGATTTAGTACTGTATTGAATTTAAATTTTTGAGCAATAGGTCCTTAATTTAATATGAAAATCGAAAGTAATGAGAGTCAGCAATATTTTGCAACGCGAGTTACCGCATAATTTTTGGGTTATTTTAAATACTTTGATTAAATATTTTCTTTTTCTATAAAGATAAGCTTATTCAAATTCTGATGCTTTTATTAATGCCAAATGTAAGCAAAATCTACCCACAATTTTAGCAGACAAATTTGAAAGAAATTTACTCTCTGAATATGTTATCCAAAAATGGTAACGCGAGTTACTTACCTACATTATCATTTCACTGGGTAATTGTTATGGAAACTCTGAATTTTTTAACCAATTTCTAACATTCATAACTCATTCTTTTCATAAAAAGTGCATTTGTTTTTATTAATCTAAATAAAATAAATTTAAAGCTTGATATAACTCCATAACACTTTTCCCCATAAAAGAAATGAAAATCAAACCTTTCCGATTGTTTTTGTCGAAACAATAATTTTGAAAAGTGCCTCCTTTTGAAATTATATTACAAATATTCTCGAGACAGCTTCAGAAACAAGAAATATTTTGTTGAACACACTTAAAAATAGCCAAAGCACTATTTTTTCATTAATTTATACAATTTAACTATGTCCGTCCAATCTTAGGAAATGATGTACAGTTAAAAAAGGCTTAACTTTTTGATGATATATTCGTATGATAAGCCCTGTTACCTCAATTTAACCTCATTTGAACTCGAACTCTTTCCTCGCAAAATAAAATTTTTTCATTTTTTCAGAAGTCCAAAACTTTTAAGAGAACTATGTAGTAAGAATTAAGTCCATTTTAACTATATATCGTTTCCTAATTTCAAACATAATACAAGTTATGGAAAATGCCATTTTGACGTTTTTTTTTCGGTGGTCCGAAAACATATTTGTTGTTCGAATTGCCTCGAGGTCAACTTTAAAATAAGACGTGCACTTCTAATTTTTTTCGATGCACATTCTCATTTGATTTTATTGATTGATAATATCCACTCTATTGTGCATATTACTTGACTGTAATTGAAAATATTCCTAGTCTGTTTCTAAATCAGGTCTGTTTCTAATGATTAAACTATATTCGGACTCATTAAAACTCTATTTTACTTTTTCATTTTCCATATTTTGCCATAAGAAATAAATCAAAGTTGCATTTAAGCTAGAATTTGACGATAATCCGAATTATTTCAATTAGAGTTTCAGGCTAATTCTGAAAATTCCAAAATTTATTTAAATACTGAAATATACGAAAAGTAAAATTCATAATATGTTGATAGGCTTTTTGAAAAGTAACATTTTTCACATAAAAGTGCGTTCAACCTAATTTTCCTCATTTTCAATCCTGTTCTTCATAATTTCAACCTTTTAGGTTGACTTCCGAAAGTGGAAAAAATAAATTTACAATTTCTTATTTTCCATCGTTTTCTCCAAATCCTGTTTCATAAAATTTCTCAAAATTTTTAAATATTATCCGATATTAAGGAATTATGGCATATTAGGTAAATATATGTTGGTTTAATTTTTCTTCTGTTCGCCCATCCAGTGACATAATATAATTATACGCCTTATTCATAATATTCCATTGGATTTTCAAAATCAGTTTCATGAAAATCCTTCAAAATTGCGCAAATATTAACCAATTTTGGAAAAGTGTAGAAAAGACCTATCGTTAAAAATATATTATTTCGATTTCGTCAGCATTTGCGCATTGGACAAGTAATACCAAACGATTTTTTTCAAATTCAGACTCTTTGTTTTTCATCCCAAGTGTCAGAAATTTAGCGGTTTTTACTTTCAGAATTGAGCATAATTAGTGCTCACTAAAGGACGAATTTTAAAACTGCCAGCCAATTGGGTATTTTAACAACGAAGTGATGTATGGATGAAAAATTTTCACTGCACTCAAATATGTTAAAGAGTTTACAGAAAATGCTTTTCTCTAAATGTGATACTAAAAAATCCCTAAAAATTATAAAAAGCTTCCACGAAAAAGGGAAATATATAAAAATATATCGTTTTTAGAGAATTAGACTTTTTATTTTTGAAAAAAATTTCATTTTATTGAAGAAAATACTTCGCACAATGAATTTTTTATCAAAATTTAGTAAAAATTTTTCATTTTCCTTAAATTTTTCTGAATAAATGAGAATTTTTTATGTGAGAAAAATACTTATCATTATTAGAGACATTGAAATATTTCCATTTCCCACAAGTGAAGAAATATTTATTTGAAAATGTGAAAATTTATTCTAATTTAATTATCGAAAATAGAGAAATTTTTTGACTGAAGTTTGAACAAAGAACCATTAGTGCAAAAATTGAACGCACTAACCGCTACAACTCAGCCGCTGTAATTACGTAAAATTATTTTTATCTACATTTGATAAACCACCCCCCCCAAAAAAAATTCCTGGTTGCGCCCCTGGCAGGTTATATCGATATTTATATTTGTTGACTCCACATTCGTAATCAGCGACCCTTAACACTTACAGATTACCAAATATGAAGTGCCGAATGAAGTTAATAAAGAAGTTAGCGTGCATATAGCCACCATTTTGAAGCCGCCATTTTGAATTTTAAATTTTTGGAAAAAACCGTCAGTAATATACTTTTTACTTACAAAATTTCTAAAAAATTAAATTGATTTATATTCATTTCATTTTTTATTTAAATTAAATAAATGGCGTTATATGACAATTTATGGCGTTCTGACTTTTTTTTATTTAATTTTGAAGATTTTTTTAAAAACACTAAGATGGTTTTCTGACTTATTTATTTTAGTAAAATAATTATTATTATGTTCAAATCAACCAACAAAAACTATCAAATACAGTTTTTAAGAGAAGATAAGATGCACAGTTCATTAAAAATTATTCTAATTATTAAAATTAAATTTTGTTCTCAATCACCCAATGTGAAGAATCAACAGATTTCTTGGAATTGCTAGCTCTTTTTGAGCCATTCATGACTCTTGACCTTGTCCAACCTGGATAAGATTGCTTTGGGAATTATGTAGATAATGAGAATGAAACAAATTTCTGATATCAATTTGGTATCACTGTAATAATATGATACTGAGATATTTATGGTGGTATTTATGTTGATATTTATAAAGCAATCAAATGTTATAGACCTCAATTTTGTCTATAAAAGTCTAAGCGGAGATTAATTGAGATACTATAAAGAAATTGATCAAAATTATGAAAAATGTTTATAAATGAATTTTAATATTTTATTTTAACTTTTCATTTAAATTTTATTTAGACAATGGGGGTTGATGTCGAAAAAATATTTATATTAATAGTTATTCAGGGTCATTAGGGAAAATTTGTCAACGCTTTGCTTCCAGGTCCTATTTTTTCTTCAATTATGCAAAATTTTCGTAAATTTTTCAAAGTTTTCTATATTAAACTAACTGATAGTAAATTTTTCTCTCACAACTTATAAGCCCGGTAGACAATATTGGAACAATAACTGGTAAACAAAATATTGGAACAATTAAAAAAAATTCTTTAAGTTTCTGAAAATTTTAGATTTTTACTTCTTTTCTCAAATATTCATGGATAGCAGAGTTTTGTTTATTTTTTAATCTCTTCTAAAATATTTCATTTTTGTAGAGGTTGATTCGAAAATATGTAGTAAGATTCGTCGACTTATTTTATAAAAAAAAATTTTCTAAAGGGGTGCACAATTTAGTTTCCGCCCCGGGTGCCACCAGCCCTAGCTACGCCACTGCTCCAACTTGAGTAGCGAAGTTTTATGATGTGACTGTTCAAAACTGGCTATTAACAGTTTTGGAAATTTTTGACTTAGGATTGTTTTCGTATTCGCTGGGTTAAACTATACATGGTATATGTGTTAATTATCTCAAAACTTTAAAATTTCATCTCAAAAAAGAACTTAAAATGACCGAGAATTTGACACGAAAAGTTTATTTTCAATCAAAAGAAAAATTTCAAGCAAAACTGAAATTTTAATTTCATTACTGTTATTGTATTTTGAAAAATTAGGTTTAGGGTATTTCATAGCCGGGCTAGACCGACTGTAGACTTCCTTTCCTTGTTTATAAATATATAGTTTAAGGTTGAAAAGCAATGACAAATTTTTCATATGAATATGAATATGAATATATTCATATTTTGAATATGAATATGAATATGAATATGAATATGAATATGAATATGAATATGAATATGAATATGAATATGAATATGAATATGAATATGAATATGAATATGAATATGAATATGAATATGAATATGAATATGAATATGAATATGAATATGAATATGAATATGAATATGAATATGAATATGAATATGAATATGAATATGAATATGAATATGAATATGAATATGAATATGAATATGAATATGAATATGAATATGAATATGAATATGAATATGAATATGAATATGAATATGAATATGAATATGAATATGAATATGAATATGAATATGAATATGAATATGAATATGAATATGAATATGAATATGAATATGAATATGAATATGAATATGAATATGAATATGAATATGAATATGAATATGAATATGAATATGAATATGAATATGAATATGAATATGAATATGAATATGAATATGAATATGAATATGAATATGAATATGAATATGAATATGAATATGAATATGAATATGAATATGAATATGAATATGAATATGAATATGAATATGAATATGAATATGAATATGAATATGAATATGAATATGAATATGAATATGAATATGAATATGAATATGAATATGAATATGAATATGAATATGAATATGAATATGAATATGAATATGAATATGAATATGAATATGAATATGAATATGAATATGAATATGAATATGAATATGAATATGAATATGAATATGAATATGAATATGAATATGAATATGAATATGAATATGAATATGAATATGAATATGAATATGAATATGAATATGAATATGAATATGAATATGAATATGAATATGAATATAAATATGAATATGAATATGAATATGAATATGAATATGAATATGAATATGAATATGAATATGAATATGAATATGAATATGAATATGAATAGGAATAGGAATAGGAATATGAATATGAATAAGAATCATTCATATTCAAATGAGCCACACAAAGCAAAACTTTAAAAAAAAAATTGTCTTATTATGGTTCCTAACAGAAAAGTAAGACATCAGTTTTAGAAATAGCAGAACTTGATTTTTAAAATTTCATCTTAGAAATGTGTTAGTTATTCATTATCACTAAACGCTGCGTACCAAATAATAAGGATGATTTAACTTGCTTTCATAGAATACATATTTTAAAAATGATTTCTCTATTCTAAAAATAAACTACTCGATACCAAGTCAAAATATATAAAAGGCTTATGATTGTAGTTCCAGTTTCAAATTTTAGTACTTTTTTATAAAAGTTATTTATTTTTTATTCTTTAAAATGCTTGTTATCCTAGTGATATGTAAGGCAATATTTTCTTCGCTCAAGGCTGTCATGCTATACTTAAAAATATCATGTTGTAAAAAAATAACAGTAAAAGTGTGTTGGTTATTTGTTCTTTACTGAGATAAGAAATATTTTAATAATTAACGTGTGTAACAAAAAATCTTGAGGTGAGTTACAGAAACACAGCAATTTAACAACCCATAGAAGAGCAAAGAAAAAATACACGAAAGGCAACGTTCAAAAGACATTTCCTGACACTGCATTAACACCCTCCGCTCGAAGAAAACAAGGCGTAGAACAAAACGTAAACAAATCATTCTGTGACCCCGACTGAAGTGAACTGTAAATGTGGTGTCCGTTGTATGCATGGTGGTTGCCCTGTGCTTGGACTGAGCTTCTTCCTTTTTGTTTTTGTTGTTGTTGTGATTCTTCCTGTTATTCTTACACAGCAGAAATATGTAAAAACATTTTTATATGTAGGTCTAGATTTGAATTTAAAAATATGTGTCACTAACGTGCATTAAAATAACACCCTGTCTTAATTTTGTATACTTATGGTAAAAAATATTTAAGGGCGAAAATAAGAGAATTTTAACAAAATAAGTGAAAAAACAAGTTTAAGAAATATTGACAAAATATTATGAGGGAAGTGAAAAAATTGTTTATACTTTACAACTGAACACATCAGGGTATATTATTATGCGAGCTTTAGCAAAAGCCAAAAATAGGCGTTGCGTATAGATGTCAAGCATACTATATGTATATCACCTCGTGAGTCATAATCATTGTACTTAATCAACACAGGACAATGAGAAATTGATATAGGCTATCATTTGCAAAATTTAATATTTTTTTAATCTACCTAATGGCACCCGCACCTCCCATACCACCCCCAAATCAAAAACTCCATAAAGATACTAATATTAGAGGTATGAAATTCTATATTAAAGCTTTTCTCTGAAGAATTAAGACCAAGTTCGAAAATAAGCAAAATCGGATGAAATTGCCTCGCCTACCTCCCATACAAAGACACTATCGAATGGTAAAATCTGTATAAATCCCACAAAAACTAATCTTATATCTTGAATTTTACGCACAAGCTTTGATCTCAAATACGCACTTTGAGTATGAAATTTGTAAAAATCGTATTGAAATCCAGCCTACCTCCCATACAACTGAGAAACTCTTTAGAAATCTATTAAAAAAAACAATTTAATGACCACGGTTGCCAATCTGAATTATTATTTGGGACCAAAATTAAGCAATAAAGGACCTAAATGAAAAATATTCTAATACTTTATTTAACAGAAAAATTACATTTTAATTTTACTTTGCAATGAATATCACTGAATTTCCTGGTTCTAATTTACAATTGTAAAAAAATGTTAAAAAAATTAGTAATCGGCTGACAAAAGGAAGTATTTCCTTTTTATTTACTACACAACCAGCAAGGAACGCTCATAATAAGGTTTATACAGAGATTTCTTTAAGCTGTTTTGCAGTGTAAGCAACCATAAATATAAATAATTTTTGTACTTCGAGGTACAAACTAGTACTTTGCATGGACTGTTAAGCAGCTTTTTAAAAGAATTTTGAAAATTATCAAAGATATTAAATGGTCCGAGTTCGAACAGTCAAAGCGTTTTTAAAAATAAATATTTAATTGTTTTGTTTCTGATTTGTTTTCTTTCAATGTTCTCAACTTGGTGTTATACCAACTGATTCGCAGTCAGCTTAAAATAACAAGTAAGCACGGGCCATCTTCTTGAGCTGAGCTTCTGTTACCATAGCTTACAAATTATTGCGGAAGTAAACAAAGAATGTATATTTGTAATAAGTTTGTTTCTATATTTAAAATACGAAGTATGAATATTTTATGTTGTATGTTGTTTAGCAAAAATGTCTAGGTTAATTTAATTACTAGGTTAATAATTACGGAAGTTAAGATAATGATCTTGAGACAAGTAGATTTTAAGATTCCAAACTGTGATATAAATAAGAGTAAAATTAATATATAAAGAAGAGTGTTACTTAAACAATAAAGAAGTGCAGTTTCATTAAAACTTTCAGGTACCAATTCAATTTTATTGAGAGGATAATTTTAGAGGATAATTTTATTATTAAGAGGATAAGAAATGTGAAATTTTGAGTTCATATCTCTTTAACCGAGTGCGCTCAAAGCAAAAAACCGTTTTTACTGTATGTTTTTATCGAATTTTTGAAATTTAATTTTTAAAAATATTAAATTTATGTAAAAACCAACAAGACACACCGATTCTAACATAAAATTAATTGCTTAATCGAATGCCATGGTCAGTATTTGCAAAAATTTAGTTTTTTAAGTCTCCTGTTCTCTGTCAAAGTTCAAAAATTATTTATTTTTTTTTTCAATTTTTGGTTTTAACAGATGCAACGAACTTGATGACACTTCTTAATGTGAAAATAAATACCATACCCTGATGCATAATTTTATGGAGATAGTCTGCAAAAAAATAAAATATGTAAAAATTTCTTATTCAACTAGAATTATCAACTTTACTGATTCGTATATTTGCCAGAAAATTAACAATTTAAAACAGATTCCTCATGACAAAGGTTATTTACATAACAAATAATACTGAAAACAATTTAAATAACATTAAAATTGTTTCTCACGCTCTTCTGGTGCTAGTCGCCGAGCAATAACATTTTAACTACTTGCCTTCTTTTACTACTTAGAAGGTAGGTTTTACTTTCCTTTTTCATTTACTAAAAAAAACAGCAGAAATCTGTATTTTTGGGTCAATCATAAAATTGACCGTGCAGGTTATAAGGAACTTTCTCAAATTGTGCTACTTTTTCTCGGCGAAACTTCAAAAATTATAAAGGGCCAAATGAACTTCTGCGTGTATTTGGACATCATCTGTGGTATCCGTCGGAAACGCTGGTTGGCTTAGCATTCTTCGACAGGTCAATTAACTCACATACCAAGCAGTTAATGATTGCTGCCTTACACACAATTGGTGACAAAAAAAGAGAGAAAAAAGCTTTCCTTAATATGGATAAAGAAGATATTGCGGACTTGCGGATTGAGAATTTTATAACTTTAAACACCAATAAGTTTTTTGACGCATTATTTTTAGCAACACAAAACGAGACCGTTCGTATGGATTTTCTCAAAATCGATCCGAGTCAGTGGCTCAAATTCGCGAATTATGTGCACACCGAAAAAGTTGTCAACAACATGCAGATTGTTAATGACGCTGCAGAGAGAGCAATTGGTTAATGTCTAGATTAAATGGCAAAATTACTAATAAGGAAAAAGAAAATCCAATGGTTTTACAAGTTCTGAACAACATCAAAATATGTTTCCCTATTTAACAACCACAAAGTTTTTTTTTTAATTTTAAAAATTTTTTTTAATTGCGTGTTTCGATAATAAAACTCTTTTAAAAACCTCGTTTTTATGAACTTTGTTTAATTTGTGTTTATAAAAAATTCAAATTATTTTATAAAATACGTTTGTTTTGATGAAAAATAAACTTTATGGAATTTCTTCATAAAATTGTGCATCTGTCTATGATACTTGAGGTTTTTTGGAATTGGAATTGGAACTGAATTTCATTTTTGTAGCTTAAATATTAGCCTTTTTAGACTTTTCACTATAGTGGGTTCTATGGGAAGTTGGTGTTGCCGTAGTCAGATGACGCCTACTTTTTTCCACGATTTAGTTTTGGCATAAAATAGAAACGCATCCAATTTTTTTCCTGTAGCTTAAAGATAAGCCTATTTATATATTTTTCTATCTTGGGTTTGTGTGGGAGGTGGGCGTGGATGACACCCATTTTTCTAACACGCCTTAGTTCTGATATAAAAAGAATAAATACCTAATTTTATTTTTGTAGCTTTGATAGAAGCCTATGTATATAATTTTTAATTTTGGGGTTGTATGGGAGGTGGGTTTGGTCGTTAGTGGATGACGCACATTTTTCTAACACGCCTTAGTTTTGTTATAAAGTGAATAAATACGTAATTGTATTTATTTAGCTTCCACAGAAGCCTATTTATATAGTTTTCAATATTGGGGTAGTATGGGAGGTGGGCGTGTTAGTTGATGGATGACGCTTATTTTTCTAACACACCTTAGTTTTGACATTGAATACACAAATATTGAATTTCAGTATTGTATCTTAACTATTAGCCTTTTTATAGAATTTTCATTATTGCGGTTGTATGAGAGGTAGGCATGGTTTTCATCCGATCTAGCCCATTCTTGAACTTGATCTTTGTTTTTTAGAAAAATGCTAAAATATGAATTTTCATTACGATAGCTTGGAAATTACGGTTGTAATCGTGTCGACAGTAAGACGGACAAACAGACGGACATGGATAAATCAACTCAGGTGGTGATGCTGATCAAGAATACCACGCCTCCTTATGAGCATTACACACGTCGTGCCAAAATTAATATACCCCTTACGCAGTACGCGTGGGCTATATCAATCAATACCGCAATCTTGTACATTAAAAGAACGAAGTTCTTATCGTACTATAAATATAAATAAATATTGACAAATACAAAATAAAAAAAAAATAAAAAATCTAAAGTCGGTCTAGGCCGACTATGAAATACCCTAAACCAACTTTTCCCAAAAAAAATATTATTATTGAAAATGGGCGTGTCCGTGGGAGGGTGAAGCCTATATTTTATATGCATTTAAATGTCGATGAAAAATTAACACATATCAAGTTTTATTCCTGTAGCTCACAGTTAATGCCTTTGTTGTGCTTTCACTATGGGAGGTGGGCGTGTTCATGGACAGATTACTCCCAATTTTTGAACACACCTTAGTTTTGGTATAAAATACATATATACCAAATTTGGTCTCTCGATGACAAACATAACCTTATTTATTGATTTTTAAACTTTTTGTGTTGTATGGGAGGTAGGCGTGTCCGTGAACGGATGACGTCCATTTTACAAAACCATCTTTGTTTTGTCATAAAAAACATACGAATCAACTTTTATCTCTGTAGGCTAAACGGGGGCTTATTTATTACGTTTTCAATTTTTTTAATTTATGGAAGGTAGGTGTGTAGGCCGTGATCGGATGACATCCATTTTTCGAAGACATTTTTGTGTTGATATAAAACACATACACACCAAATTTTATTGTTGTAGGTTAATTATAAGTTTATTTATGCAGTTTTAAATTTTTGGGTTGTATGGGAGGTAGACGTGTTCGTGGGCTGATGATATCCATTTTTTAAAATCATCTTTACTTTGTTACAAGAAACATATGTGCCAAATTTTATTTTTGTAAGTCAAACTGTGGCGTATTTATTGTGTTTTCAATTTTGGGGTTGTATGGGAGGTGGGCGTGTCCGTGAGCGGATGACACACATCGAAGACATCTTTGTGTTGATACAAAACGCATACACACCAAATTTTATTGTTCTAGGCTAATTACGAGCTGAGTTGTGGTGACCGTGGCATGCAGGTTAAGTATGTGGCTTAGCATGCTCGGAGCCCGGGTTCGATCCCCAGCCGCGGCGAAAAGTTTGTTCAATAAAAAATTTTTCTGATCGGTCACCACCTCTCTGCAGACAATGGCAAACCTCAGAGAGTAAATAATGCCATGTAAAGCTTCTTGAGAACATGAACTTTAGCCTTTCGGAGTCGCCATAAAACATGTAGGTCCAGTTCTCGGTCAATTGTGTGCAAACATTTAATAACACATACAACACAATTGATCATAAGAAGCTCGGTCAAAGTCCTTTCAAGGGCTGAAATGGCCAATTTGTTTTATGGCCCATATACTGGAAAAAACTGGATTAAATAAAAAAATTAAAATTTTTTCGTTTTAGATAACCGGGAGAGATAATATATTTTCTTTTATAGTTTTAAGAAAAAAAAATTTCAAAGCGAGTGACCCAACTAATTTGTATCCTCGACATACCTATTTATGTTGCCAGCTTAGGCATTTCCTAAGCGATTACTACGACCTAGTATAACATATTAAAGGAGTATAAAATTTAGTTACCAACCCACTGATCCTGACTTTAACCTCTTGATTTGGTAGACAAAGTTTTTTTTTTTCATAATGCAAATTGAAAATCAAAGCTTATCGGGAGGTTTACGTGTTCCTCATCCAATGTGGCTCTTGTCAACAAAATAGTTCTTTTAGAAATATACATTAACCTTAAAACGCATTCGATATTAAGTAACGTTAAAGTTATTGTCACGTTATCATTGTCAGTTATATGACGAGGAAAGTGTTTTTCACAGCTTAACAGCGACATCCATTGAAATTTTTCTTTATCTTAAAATTAATATTATCATAATTTTTAAACTGAGTCGAAATCTCAAGGGAATTTAGGCAGAAATATAAAAATATTAGTAATTTTTTTGGCTAAAATTCTCAAACTGACACTAAAAGCATTTGAATGTTAGCAGATATGGCGCTAAAATTAAATTTGTTGTCTTCTTGTCCAGTTTTCTAATAAATTTTTTTCCAAAACGAGTCTCTCTGTTATTCTTAAATGCAAGCAAACGTATTAATTCTACAGCGCAAACTTTAAAAACCTAGTCCACCCTAAGATAAAGAAAACACTTCCATTCACAATGAGGCTTATTTAAAACAAGACTACCTTTCTCTTTGCGTCAATAGCGCCACAATCAAGGTTTTGACATTTGATATAAAGCCAACATGTGCTGCTTCTTAAAAGCTTTTGATTTTGGAAGTTTCATAAAAACTTTTACCATCATAGAAGAATATATATCTTAACAGTTGTGAAGGCATAACGAACAATTGTGAATATGTTGTTTCATTGCTTAAAACCTTTAAAAACTTAGTACTGTGGTTCATGTTTAAACTAAGCGGAAATATTTACCACAGTATCACCTAAGCTGTTCGTGGTGTGTTTAATATATTAGCACTTGCCAAACTGTTTTGGCGGCTGTCAAAATAAATTGGTTGTCAAAATAATTTCAGTCGACTTTTGTTTGTGCCATTTGCACTTTTTTTGTCTTCTCTAAATTTATCAAGTAAATTGTTAGAAATTCATAAAAAATTCAATATTCAATATTAAGCCGTGATGCATTCGTCGTACATGAAAATTGCCATCTACGTACTAACGTTCCTGGCTTATGCCTACTCCGGTTACGGTTCCAGCACAATTGTTCATCTACGGGACGCACTAATAGCCGCTGAGGCAATTTTCGGTGATGTTTTCCATAACATGATTGCGGTGGTGAAGAAACTTCGCACGGTACACGAAGTCTTTGATGCGGCTGTTGAGGAAACGTGCATCTTCAGTTGTCCGCGTGTGGACGGTGGCCCAGGTGAGTAGAGGAGCTGACGTGTTCCTTCGAAATGTGACGCAAATTGAGTAGACAATTACGTAAAAAGGCTATTTCCACAATATGTATCATCAAAATTCGGAGCCGAAACATAATTCCCTGCAATGTTGGTTTTGCCTACTAATAGTTTATTTATATTTGCGCAGCGGCACGTCATCGGCCCGCAATTTTGTTGTTTTGGTTAAACAGCTGTTTTTTGTTGTGGTGCAATAAAAAACATGAAATGATGAGATTTGCCGGAGGCGCATATGTTGAATGTTAGCGTTATTTTTGAACTTGAACTGGTTAAACCGTTAAAACTAAAAACGAAAACGATTTCTGAAACGATTACTGGAAGTATTTTTAAACAAGCATTTTGTAAATTTTTGTAATAATAGGTTTTTTATAGTACATATTTTATTTACCGTAAAGATCTTACTTTAATTTATAAAGCTCTAATATACATATTTATCACAAATTCTTCATTTTCAGAAGTGCGTCCCGTGCAGAACAAACTCTACACACCCATCTCTGATGGTTGCGGTTCGCTTGGACTCCGCATAAGCACCGATTACCTGCCTGCTGTTGAAATGGAAGCTTGTTGCAACGTTCACGACATCTGCTACGACACTTGCAACAGCGACAAGGAACTCTGCGATCTTGACTTCAAACGCTGTCTCTACAAGTACTGTGATAGCTATGAAAAAACAGCTATTGCAAGCGACCTCATGACGAAGGGCTGCAAAGCTGCAGCCAAAATGCTATTCACGGGCACTCTTACACTCGGCTGCAAATCTTATCTAGACTCACAGAAACGTACCTGTTACTGTGCTCCACCTAAAACAACGAAAGATGAACGAACGAACTACAAAAACGGAAAAGATGGAAAGTATTCTAATGGTAAGAACGATAAATACTACAAGGAAAACAAGCAAAAGTATGGCTGGAAGGATCCGAACGATATGTAGTTAACACAAATATATTGTTATTTAGAATTTACAAAATATACTTACGTACATTAGTTTATTTTTGTTGTGTTATTGTTTAACAAAAAAAAAAAGTATAGTTTTAATCAAAAACTTACTGATGAAGCGCCAAACTTTACATGCTACATTTTGAGTTATATTGAAAAAAGTTGTATTTATTTAAAGTATTTTATATTGTATAAGAAAAGACAGAAATAAAGTTGTTTAAGAAGTTGTTATAGAAAATAAAGCGCATCTCTTTGTATCTCAAAACGAACAGTATAGTTGGTGCCCGAAAAAAAACAAAACAGATTTCCATTCAGAAAATATTGCTACACGATCCTTTGATAAGCTAAACTGTTAATTTCGTGATACATAAATATGTTATATTTCAGAATTTCTCATGGTGACCCACGGAAAAAAAACATATCAATAATGAAAATTAACAATATGTACCATATTAAATATCCATAACAGATTCATATTATTGTATACTACTAGGGGCTGATCATTACTTTGATGAGATTAAAAGTTTTTCAAGACACGATTCAGGCTTTCAAAGACAATCTCAGAACAGTTATTTAGGAAATACTGAAACATTTAATCGGGAATGTCATTAAACTTTTGTAAGACATCCACAGGCTGATGTTTGGATGAAAGTGTTCCATTATTAATCCCAGGGACTGCATTTCGGACACCAGAAGTAGACTTTCTTTGAAAATCAACGAGGAGCATTTGCTGACTTCGTCGGTAAGTATAGTTAAGATACTGAACCTGAACCTTTAGATACTGTAATATTCTTCTTCAGCAGTTCCAAATAACATCCGCACCACAATTTTGAAAACAACATACTACACAAATAAAGCACAGGTCATATCGCTCTAACAGAACTCAGCACTTGTTATAAAATAGAATTTTCCAGCAATGTGAACTTTGCTTTAAGAATATAAAGCTATGGCCGAAGTTTTCATGGAACAAGATTGTCAGATTTGAAATGTAATCTAGGTGGGAAATATGCATAGAAAGAATTTAAAGCGGATTAATTTTATGTTTTGTGATTATCACTGATGTGTAATCCTAGTCCCGATCCTATTTTAAAGAAGATGTAAGTTTTAAGACCTGCTTTGTTTTGCTTTCTTTCGCTGTTGCTCAAAATTTAGTGCACCGATTCTTTAGAAATTTTATATACTACTCCTTCAGATAAATTATCAGGTAACGCTGTCGAGTTTGTTCTATACAATAATAAATTTAACAATTGTTTTTAGCGAAAATGCTATTTTTGACTTGCAAATACTATCGTAAATGATAAAAACGATGAAAAAAGAAGACAGCGTTTCTCCCAAGCATCTAAGCTTATATCACGGTTCTGCAAAATAGATATTTTAATTATCCTTGGATAGCTGAAAATCATTTCGAAAGTGTAGAACCGAATAGTTTTAAATAACTACGTCTCGTAAGCACCTGCCATGCGAATTTGTTTAATCTATCAACTTGCTCACTAGATACAAGCGGATTGCTACCATTAAATTCTCCATTTGCTATTTGAATAATGCCCATGGAACCTAAATCTCCAAGAGGCTTCGTAAGAGAGCTGTAGTAGCTGAACTCTATTGTTATTGTATGGCAAGAAGGACATTTGCACAAAACCTATGAGCAATCCTCGAGGATTGATCCACAGTAGCATCCTTCAGTTGCGCTGCGATTCCGCTTAAGCAAAAATGCATTAACCAAGGCCAGTCAACAGGAAGCCCAGACTTAAGGAGAACCAAAAATCCGGACGACCTACCACAAAAGGCACGTCATGCATTAACGAGTAAATTACTCTACGATTTTGACCCTAGCACCATCTTGATTGCCATCTAGATGTAGCGCCTAGCTTTCATCTCAATTGAGCTCAAATCCCTACCTAGCACGTTCGGAGCCAAATCAGGAGCCAACTAGGGCAGACCCCTACGAATACGGTTTGCAATGCTGGTTTACATTACCGTCCACCAAATATAAGGACGGTACCCCCATAAATGTCTGAAGTGCATCGGTATAGACCATACGACTAGAGCTTCAGCTCAAACACGTGTTTCGAACTACACGTTTTCACGAAAGTTCAAACTCCGTGTAGTTCGTGTTTTGAAACACGAACCTCAACTACACGTGTATTCTATTCACGGAATGCACGTGGTTTTCATATTTACGTGAGTAGTATTCAAGTTCTTTAAGCAGAGCCGAACTTAAAATAGTATTTTTTTGAGTTTCTGAGAACGAGCCAAAAATAAATAAAATGTATAAAAAAAAAACGGAAATAGGGGTATATCTCGAAAACAGAGCGAGATAGGCCAAAAATTACCACTTTTTACTGATTTTTAAGGGGGCTGATATTATCGAGATAGAGGGGTAGCACTAGATAAAACTATTTAAAAACAAAATTTTAAAAATGGGATAGGCCAAAAATAACCACTTTTTACCTAGAGTTGAAAAAACTATGAAAAGTTCGGCTCATGCCTTAAGTACGCGAATACTATTCACGTGAATCACGTCAGTACGAGCCTATTAACACGTGCTCACGTAAATCTGGAGGCTTTACATACGACACACTGGCATACATCCAATAAACCCTGCAGTATTTGGCACTAGTACAGAACTAGCGATTTCACTAGCCCCTAGGTAACCAGTACTAGTTCTACTTCAATCTACTTTCTTTGCATTCAACTAGCGAATTTACCGTGAAGATGTCATAGGAAGGAGTCAATTGCTACCTTTGACATTACCATTCTCTAGCCAATTCACTAGAGCTATAGGGCAAGCTTATTCGCTAAAAAAAAAACAAAACAAATTGGCCATTTCAGCCCTTGAAAGGACTTTGACCGAGCTTCTTATGATCAATTGTGTTGTGTGTGTGTTATTAAATAATTGCACACAGTTGACCGAGAACTGGACCTACATGTTTTATGCCGACTCCGAACGGCTAAAGTTCATGTTCTCAAGAAGCTTTACATGGCATTATTTACTCTCTGAGGTTTGCCATTGTCTACAGAGAGGTGGTTACCGATCAGAAAAATTTTTTATTAAAAAAACTTTTCGCCGCGGCTGGGGATCGAACCCGGGCTCCGAGCATGCTAAGCCACACACTTAACCTGCATGCCACGGTCACCACTATTCGCTAGTCAGCAATATAAAAGAACTAAAACTTAGCCATTGAGAAATCAATCTTCAGTTATTTTTTTTTTTTATTACAATTTTGCATTCACGTTGTTCAATGAAATTGAAAAGCCTCATATATCATGTTTTTTCCGAAATATTTGCTTTGAATTATATCGGTAATTTTCATGTGACAAAGACGTAAAAAACATAAACAATAAGCAGTACGAGCTTGCAGTTGATTCAACTGACCCGTCTATGCATTACCTGGGGTCAGAAAAGTAGCTAGTACGAATGGAACTAGTGAAATAGCTAGTGATATGTAGACAATTGGCTACTCTCAATACGGGCGGGAAGATCACTCTCTGAAATGAGAGTTTCTTACGGCAGCCCACAGCAAAACTGACTAAGGCGCCCCACATAGGCGAACCATAACCTTTCAGTACTGGCAATCACAATTAGTCTTAACGGTCATGATATCATGCATGAATAGTAGCTAGTCAGTTTAAGTACCCGAGATAATGTAGCAGGTAATGCAAATGCATTTATTTCATTTGTTTTTTTCTTCCACATAAACTGTATAACAAAAGGAAGGTGAGCCTATCGCATAGTGAAAACATAGTATGCAGTAACGTATGAAGTATGAAACAGCTAGTTAATGGTAATGCAGAGAGTAATGGAATCATTACTGGCAATGACATCCCCGTGTTAAATTCATAAGTGAGTTGCATTGCAGGTAATATAGTGGGTAACAAGTGGTGATTGCCGATAGCTAGTGAACTCACTCATTCGTCACTGGTGAGTCGAACTGGAGGGAAGTTGCACTAGCAACAAATAGCTCAGACGCTCTTTTAACTTCTCTTGGTGCACCAAGAAGTTGATCCTTACTCTCATATGAATCCCCGTGTGTTTGACCTCAGTCACGGTCCTGAAGCCGTTCAAACACCCTCCAGGCTGACAAAAGGAGGTCTACCGCATGATAATTAGCCTTTGAGTAAAATCATCACAGTATTGTACCTTGCCACGCCAATTCCCACCAGTACACCGCAAGCACTAATAGCAGCCATAACCTCATTTGCCTTGGTTTCAAGCTCAGCACGAGAACTACCTTCCACCAATACAAACAGGTCATTAATATACGCACAGCACTTAAACAGATGCTCAAGCAGCCGCAATAGAGGATCCATCAAAAGGTCCTAAATGAATGTACCACATATAGCACCCTGAGGACAGCCACGGACAACATCAATTCCTACTATTTGGTTAAAATCTATCATGCATGCTTTCTTACCAGAGAAAAAGCTCTGCCAAAGCTTAATTTCCCAGCACCCCACCTCCTCTAGCCTGCCAAGCACCTTTTTCCAGCGTAGATAGTCAAAAGCACCCATTCAATTAATAAATAACCCCAAAACATATTTGAATCTACTCTCATTTACAGTGACTTAAGCGTATATCCAGGCACCTTCGACTCTCTTCCCTTTTCAGAAACGGAGGTGCCTCTCGCAAATCTGTGCATCCTCGCAATCCTGGAGCCGTTCCACCATGACCCTCTCCAGTATCTTTCCAAGCATCGGAAGGAGACTGATGCCCCAGCAGGACCGAAGATTGCTCCCCAGCCTATCGGATGATTTCAAGAGCACGACCACCCGCGCCCGCTTTCATGCGTCTACGAAGATGCCTTCTTAGTTACGTACTTAGCATTAAAGGCATTCATGTATTCATGAATGACCTTCCAGATGATTTTACACACCTCTTCAGACATACTTTCTATGCCCGGAAACTTGTCTCCCTGAGTTGCATTTTGCCATACTCTACCTCGGCCACCTTCAGAGCCAGGGGATCAATTACTTCCCTAGAAATAAAAGAGGCCTCACCCTCCGTCCTCAAAAAGTGGTATAACAGTGCATGAACACAATACCAACATTCTGTTTAATCAGTACCACTTTGGCTGACACCGCTAACATATATAGAGCCTGGCCACTTCATATTTTATATGCCATACCCAAGCAACAATTCTTAAGAGCCGAGCACTGAACGAAAAATTTTATTTTTGAATTAGGCCCTATAGCTATCTTCAGCAAAAGTAATACGCTTACAGATTAGTTAGAGCAAAGCTAGTTGTCTATAAGTGTTCTAATCCATTTCACATTATCTCACAGTAGTTTAAGAGAGCTGTGTTAAAAGAGCATTCCTTCGAAGATTCTGTATCTTACAAGCCATTTCTTACAGACTTCTACTAGACTTCAGCTATCACTCTGATTTTAAGAGTAGCGATCTGACTAGAAGAGTATCATTCAGATTAAAAGAGCAACGGTCCGACTAGAAGAGTATCACTCTGATTTTAAGAGCAACGGTCTGACAACTCCTTGTATTCTCTTAAGCTTACTCTGTACCTATCTCTATGCTGGGACCAATCGCTGTTTCCGACCACTCTGACCCTCTGGATTTTGATCCTGAGACGCCTGAGCAACCTTCTTTTCAACGTTAGATCACGTGTCTACCACTTCACTACGATTTAACTTGCGGGACCTCACCAGCAGAGTGTCGTTAGCACGTTCAACCCCCTCACCTATCAGAGCAATTTGCCAACTCATGTTCAGGTTACAAAACACGGTAACTGGGACATCCATGGTCGTTTCATTAAGAAGTACACCATAAACATTCCAGTCCACGCCACGAGTACACCATTTTTTCAGGTCTTATTGACAAGTGCAACCCTATCATAAGTAAACACAATTTCTATTAAATTGTGGTCAACCACGGCCAAAGCCTAACCACCCAAGCAAACCTAAATAAACCTAAGGCTACTCTCGACTAGTATCATCGAGTCCAAGTGCGTTAAATACTGCCCAATGGGTTCACCGAACTTCGTATCGTTAACCCTTGAGGACTATCGTCTGGGTGGAATCCTCCCATAAGGCTGAATTTCTTCGAGAAGTATATAATTTTTCATGAAAATCATCACTAAATTATAATGTAATCCTCATTTGAATGTTTATTGATGTTAAGAAGCATTATTTACTCGTTTAAACTAAGGTGATATTTACATAAAGCCAGTTTATTAAGAGGCTTGGGTGGTTTACACCCACGATAGTAATCAGTAATAAAATATTGTATATGATTGCTAATATAAAATCAAAAGCAATTACTAATATTTGCAATGTTTTACATACCCTCTCTGTAGGTACTGCTATGAATCAACTTTGCCAGATACGAACTAATCTATGATGATATGTTTAGTAGATGTAATGAGTAACTAAAATTTGTTAGTATTTAGCTCACTTTTGAAAAAAAATTTTACTTTGTGCTGAAAAAAATTATTAAATAACTTTTTCTTATAGACATTTTTAGCTTTCCAAATCAGTTAACCAAAGGCCCATGGCGTGAAAAATAAAAAAGATACAACTGATTTTCCAGAATGCATTTTTTATTTTTTTCTCTAATTGCTATGTTCCTAAGTAAACGATTATATAAAAAAAAACAAAATGAATTACATATAAAATATTCTTGTTTTTCAGTAGTTGGGTGTTCATTCTAAAAAACAAATTGATTATTTTTATAGTTTCATTTGACAGATGAGAAACGCAGATACTAACTGAGTATGGGTGGATTACACCCAACGATAGTACTGACGTTAGTGAAATAGACGATAGTCCTCGAATGTTAAGAATGCATTCTTCCGATCATATTGTGCATTGAAATTTGTGAATGCGGAGCTTTGACTGTGTTCTTCAACAGCTCAACTGGTAGGCCATTAGCTTCTGCGGCTTTGTTTTTTTAAGCCGATCTCTGTCGGGCAAATAAATGAATAACAGGTTTTTCTTTTATGAATTTTATTATTTTTGTACATTTTAGGAACTATCTTATGCTACACAACTTAAGATAATAATGCTAAATACATGTGAAAGTAAACTTTTATAAAATGGAATTCTATCTAATGGACTAAAATTATGTAAATGTAAATGTTTGTACATATATCATTAAATATCCAATGAAGACGACGATCTCCGAACGACATTCAGGAAGCAGTTAATGAAAGGTCACACTTCAGCAAAACTCAGCCGTAATATCCACTACTTGATGCTTGAGCTGTTGCCACACCCCCACTGGTACTCGCAAATGCTGTATCTATAGAAAACAACCAAACATAAACCCTAAATTATCTTAACTTAAAAAATGCAACAGTCTTTGACCAGATTAACACTCACTTATGCCATTGTTGTTATTTGGATAACCTCCATAATAAGGGTAGCGATTACCGCCATAATTGCCACCATAACCCGGATATCCTCCATAGCCAGGATATTGTGGATAGTATCCATTATATCCGGGATATCCATAGTAACCGCTACCAATACCATAAAGAAGTCCATAGCCACCACCGTAATTCCCGCCAGCAGCATTAGCTACTCCTATTCCACCACCGTAACCACTGCCGTAGCCGTAACCGTATCCGTAAGGATTGTATCCTATTCCAATACCTCCACCACCGACACCAAATTGCGCCAGCGTCACAGTAACGCAACACAATAACACACCAATGACATAAATGTTGAAACTTATCGAACGAAACATTTGTCTTTTTTTGTTTATTTATTTATTTTTTAACTTTATTTTATTTTATTGCGATATTTGTTAATTAAGAACTTTGGGTTGCTTCACTGAAGTGTTTTTAATTTGGTTTTGAACTAAAAAATTGCAAAACAAATGCTTTTATATACGCAGCCTAAAATCGGGTTTATATATTTTGAGTATTAGCCATAATTTGCTCGTTACACTCTAAAATTTGTTCGTATGAAGGTTATGAAAAATCTTTGACATTGTCAGCAAATGGAAATGGTTAATGACCGGTGGTTAAGCTTAATTTGTATAGCTACAGATCGTTATTGTTTTATCGACCCAATGATCCAATTCATAATCAGTGTTGCGTGTCATACTGTGAAGTATAGCAATTTTCAATACTACGCACTCAAAAATATTATGTCAAATAACACTAAATAGTTTTTAACACAAGTTTTGGAGAAAAACCAACAAATATATTCTGTTCAAAGTTTCGAATTGAATATATTTTTACGACGTATTCATAGAAAGTTATGAATAACTTTTTAAGACCCCTATTCATAGGCTTTCAGAAACGATGAGAAACACATTCAAAATAAAGTGGAGAAATACAGTTATTTTGTCAATTTTAGTGTTAATTGAGCAACATGTTCCTTAATTTACAAAACCTATTGTAGAGAACGTGGCATGCAGATTAAGTGTGTGGCTTAGAAAGCTCGGAGCCCGAGATCGATCCCCAATCACGGCAAAAGTTTTTTTCAATAAAAATTTTTCTGATCGGCCTCAGAGAGAAAATAATGCCATGAAAAGCTTCTTAACAACATGAATTTAGCCGTTCGGAGTCGGCATAAAACATGTAAGTACAGTTCTCGGTCAATTGTGTGCAAACAGTTAATAACACACACAACAAAATTGACCATAAAAAGCTCGGACCTTTCAAGGGCTGAAACAGCCAATTTGTTTTTTTTTTTTTGTGAAGCTTAAGTCTCTATGTAGCGTATTTCATTAGAAAATAAAAAGAATAAAGTATTTTATCACTTATCTCTTGGGTCTGTTGTTGTGCTTTCGGTGCAGGTTTTGGGATATAATATTTAGCGCATAACATTATTTATTCATTAACTAGCGGATGTAACCCGGTGTAACCTCGAGCACAGAAAAAGGACAATTTTCAAAACTGCTCTCATTTTAACATTTTTTAAATTATCAATTCAATTTTAAAATTTTTAAAATAATCGTTTTTTGGGGTTTTGCCCCCTCCTTCCGTCGAAATTATTTGGTCAAATTTCCGTAAAACTGTACCTGCCAGATATGATTAAAACAAAATGACATCTTCAACGTCTCGATCTGAAGTCTGGTTTCTGAGGAAGATGGCCACCCACACTCAAAAAGAAACACAATTTGTTTTATCTTTTTCCGGTAAAAAATTTCTCTATTTTCGATAATAGCGATTTTCTCTTTTTCAAATAAAATTTACTTCGATTATAATAAATTTTCACATTTTCGAAGAAGTATTTCTTCACTTCAAAAAAATGGAAATATTTCAATGTCTCTTATAATGATAACTATTTTACTTGCACCAAAAAATTCTCATTTATAGAGAAAAATTTACTGAAAATGAAAGATTTTTTCCTATTTTTTGATAAAAAATTCACTATGAGAAGTATTTTCTTCAATAAAAACAAATTTTTTCTCAAAAAAAAAAATAGTCTTTCTCTAAAACTGATATATTTTTATATATTTATCTTTTTCATAGAAACTTTTTTATCATTTTAAGAGAATTTTTAGGATCGCATTTAGAGAAAGGCATTCTCTGGAGCAAAGTCTAAACCATTTTTCTCTTAATATGATGCCTTTTCTATCATATTCCGAGAAACTTTCTTCTGAGTGCAGTTTGAAAAGTAATTTCAAGAAAAATGCGCTTAAAGTTTTTCTTAGCATGCAATTTTATCTCAAAAAAATTCCAATTTTAAAAAATCCTATGCATCGATTCGATTTTTGGATTGTCTTCGTTCAACTTCGGTTTTGTTCGATACTGTTCGGTTGATGTTTTTCATCTTGATATAGCTACTGCTCGTATTCGTTAAACTTCTTTTTTTTTGTTCGTCTTTGGTTATTGACTTCGTTTGCCTTCGGCTCATTCCTTGATTTTTGTCGAAAGAACTTTTAAAAGAAGTTTCAAGTTTCATCAAAATCGGTTCATTCGTTTTGACGTGAATGAGAAAAACATAGTTGATTGAAAAAAGTGCCTTCTCATGGAAGTTTTCTGAAATTTAAATAGCCTCAATTCTGTTACAGGGTTAAGTTATTTCAAGTACCAAATTTAAGTAAAATAGGTCAAGTCATTTAGGAGTTATTGAGTCTTAATAATGCACTACTAAAAGCGCCCTCTTACGGACGTCTTTTGAATTTAAAAAGCCTATGTTTTCTTGTTCGCAGTCGAACCTTCATACCAAATTTCATTGAAATCGGTCCAGGTGCTTAGGAGTTATTATAGAGTGCCACGCCCACATACTTCTGCCCACTTTTTTACCTATGCCTTGTATTGGGTGCAGTTGAACCATCATAACAAATTTCATTGAAATAGATTCAGGCGTTTAGGAGTTATTCAGGCTTAAAAATGCACTACTTAAATCGCCCTCTTGCGGAAGTCTTTGGAATTTTTTATGTTTAATCTTGGATGGATTTGAATTTTCATATCAACTTTCATTAAAATCGGTACAGGTGTTTAGGAGTTACTATGTCTTTAAAACGCACTACTTAAAACGCCCTCTTGCGGAAGTTTTTGGAATTTTTTATAGCTTATGTTTTATTTTGGAAGGAGTTGCACCTTCATACTAAATTTCATTGAAATCGGTCCAGGCGTTTAGACCGAAGATATTATAGAGTGCCACGCCCACATACTTCCGCCCACTTTTTTACACCCCCTATGTTATTTCTTACTATAAAAGGTACTCGGTGTCCAAATTTCAGCTCAATTGGATAAACGGTACGCGAGCCTATACGGAACAGACAGACAGACAAACATTTGATTTTATAAATAAGAAGATATTAACATGTATTCAGCTTTACATTTTAAAACTTTAGCTTCATTAAAAAACCAAAATAGAGAGACTCCGTGGTCCAATCCGTTCCGCTTTTTGTATGGTTATTTTCGTTTAATAACCTTTATTCTCAATTCATAAAATGAATGTACATAAGAATCAGATGGGGCATCAGGGGCGCAACCAGGAATTTTTTTGGGGGGATTTTATCAAAAAAAAATCTTTGGCTTACATATGAAAACAATTTTACATAATTATAACGGCTGTGCGTCCGTAGCGGTTAATGCGTCCGATTTTTGCACTAATGGTTCCTTGTTTAAACTTCAAGCAGAGCGAGGAACATATTTTTTTCAAAGGCTTTATTCATATCATAAGTTTCAATAATGTTCAAGCAAAGCATATGTTTACTTATTTTGTTTTCTTAATAAAGGGTGATTTTTTGCTATTTGTTTTTTCAGTGTACATTTTTTGACACCTCACAAGTGATTCGTAAAGTGGCAAAGCCAAAAATGCTCAGTTAGGTTCGCCATTTTACCAAAAATATACTAATAAACTAAGAGCTCTTGCAAATCATTAAAATTTTTTATTAAATTGTGTGCTCTGAGAGAAATGTGTTTCGCTAATAACGTCCATTTTATGATTGTCATAATCGACCTACCGAGCAGGCCATTCCAGTTATCGTGACCAAATTTCGCAACAATTTTACTTCATTGGACATCAATCCACCAACCCAAGAGAGTGCCGAGTACCGGGAGAATATTGCTGCTGTATCAGCCAGTATCAATTAGGATCGCGTTTTGCAATTCGTCGCCGTTCTCAACAATTGGGCTGGTGTTATTCGACCACCTAGAACATTTTACGTAAGGACCTTGATATGCAACTATATAAGGCCGGGTACTTACGACAACGTAGATTTTTTTGGTGAATGGGCCTTAGAAAAGTTGGATGATGATCCACTTTTTTATAAAAAAATTGTCTTCGGTGGCGAAGCTCATTTTTGACTCAATGGGTAAGTCAACAAACGGAATTGCCGAATTTGGTCTGAAGAGCAGCCAGAGGCAGTTTAAGAGCTGCCAATGAACTCTGCAAAATGCAGTGTTTGGTGTCAATGGAGCAAGGTGTTGTGCCTCAAAACGGAAGAGGTGGACTTGTGGTTTCAACAAGACGGTTCCACATGCCACACGGCGCGAGATACCATTTAGAGGCGAGTTTGGTGAGCGATAAAATTCACGTTTTGGAGCAGTCCAATGGCCGCCACGATCCTGCGATTTTACCCCACTAGACTTTTTTTTGGTTTCTCGTATACAGAGACAAGCTAGCCACAATTGCGGCCTTTGAAGAGATATCGGCCGAAATGCTCTCTTTGTACCGCCGTTTTACGACTTGTTTCTTATATTTTGAGTTGAGTCCCTCATCACCTAAATAACCGATGAAATTGACTTATTTTATATCGTAATTTTTTAAACA
Organism: Tetanocera ferruginea; assembly: GCA_958299015.1. NCBI lineage: Eukaryota > Metazoa > Arthropoda > Insecta > Diptera > Sciomyzidae > Tetanocera > Tetanocera ferruginea. The sequence continues at coordinate 33,947,326 of OY282644.1, read as the reverse complement.
CCAACAATACTAACCCAAATTCTTTATGGAAATTAAGTTTGCAGTGAAACCACATGATTCAGTTTCTAAATAATTTCGATTGGCTTCCGAAACTGGTGAACAAATTTTATAATTCAATATTTCCGTTGGATTTTCAAAATCTGTTTCATGAAAAATTTCTTTGGAAAAGTTTCGCGAAGACCTATCGTTAAAAAAATATTATTTCGATAGATTTGCTAATTCATGCTTATTAGTTTAACTTTAAAACATCACTGGACAAAAACGAGTGAACTGAAGAGAAATCAACACAACATTTTTTTTTCTAATAGACTCCTATTTCTTAAAATCGGATAATATTTGGCAATTAAGAGAAATTTTTATGAAACAGATTCGGGATAGTATAAATTTTATGAAAATTATGAATTGTGAATTTTACTCAATCGCCAAATCTCATTTTCAAAAGTCAATCGGAATTATTTTTTTTTACTGAATCGCATGACTTCACTATCAACTTAATTCCTACAGAGTTTGTGTAAGTTTGTGTTAAAAAAAAATTACGACAAAATAAGAACGAAAAAGTACGATTTCTAAAATCCCTTGAATTCCTTTAAATAATTCGATGGCGAGGGACTTAACTTATTGTCCTCAAACTCAGGCTTTATTATTTTGTCTTACTTTTGAAGTAAGTAGACAGAAACTGAACTTAACAAAATTTAAACAACAACCGAAATTATGAATCATCGAGAATAGAATTGAAATACACATTTGGGGTTTTCACTCATTTCATAAGACGTGTGATTACTTTTTATATTACTTACTTTGATTGAATCCTATTTTGCTTGGTACTACAATAGTTTTTGGGTGGTTTAAGCCCCAAAATCCCCCCCTTTTGTTGCGCTAATGGTACATGTGACACGTGCCATATGTGATATACTTGCAAGCTACTTCGTAGAATTTTACCAACCGTGAAATACAGTTTGTACCACTGTGCTGTGTAGTTTACCTTGATTGGTAAGATCAGGGGAAAAACTAAAATATTATTTATTATTTAGGTGCTCATATAATAAATATAAACCAAAGATAAAATTATAATATTAATATTTAGAAAATAACAAAAATATGAAACAAAAGTTCATGATTAAGAGTGAAAATTAGTTAAAAATCAACGAAGCGCATGAAAAATATTACGATCAAAATATGTAGATGTTAACCATTGAACTGTAAAAGGTTAGTATTATGAAGTAACTGGCCTTCGATAGAGGTCAGTAGTATAGACATTAGATTGCTAAAAAGGCATTAGAGTTCATTGTGAAGGGTAAAACTGAGCTCATGCTTGCTTCAATTATAAATATACGTTTGTTGATAATAATTTTTCAATAATTGCAGGTAAACCCATTAACACGTGCAGATTTTTTTTCCATGTCCCGTGCTCCAAAAAACATAAATTACCTATTTTTATTAAAAAAATTTGTATATAAAAATTTTATTTAAAAATATAAATCATATATTTAAATTATTAATTTTTATTATCATTAAGAAAAATATATCCATTCCACTTTTAAAGACACAAAGTTCAAACAAATTTAGAAAAAAACAAAGCTTTAAACAAATATTAGCTTTTTTGTTGTTAGTGCACAAATTTAGCTGATTTAATACAGTAATATTCTGACAACATTCAAATTTTTTCGGCTCTGCTATTGTTTTTTTTAGTTTTATATTATTTATTTATTCAACAACATCGGCACATTAAAAGGGGTTAACCTTTCTACAAATATCTTTAAAGTGTAAGTCACAAAAACTAATGTTTATGGGACAAAAACTAATAAAAATAGCAAATAAAATTCGAAAAATAGCCAACGATATAAGGCAAGAAAATAAATAGAAAAAAAAAAATAACAACAAACAATGTCCCATCATGTGTGACATAACAAAACTTTCATTCATAAATTTTTAATGGCACAGCGTGAGTGGAAAACCATTTTTTTTTTGTGTTTTGTTTTATGTTTCTACAAAGTCCAAATGACGCGGATGGTGGGGACGGGCTAAACGAACAGGTGAAATAACAAATACGAGAGAGAAAAAGAAAATTCAACAAGAGTGGAATTATATTCGAGAGCGCAGAATACAAAAATGCATTCAAGAGTACGAGTCTGCGCCTAAAAGGATGCTAGAGAATTTTTGTTAAGCTGATGAGGGAATGGGGCGCTGCTGTCTGCTTGTAGTAGATGCTTTGGAAATATACTGTCCGCTAATATAGTAGAACGATACTGAACGAATGCGAAATTTTTAAATTCAAATGTTAACTATAGCTCAAACATGCTCATAAGATCAGAGTAAGTTCTGTTTTATAAAAGATATTTTATTGTTTGAACCTTATTAACTTTTTCTTTGCATTTAAGAGTAGTTTCGACTTATCTTAATTACCACTGTGTTAAATACGAAAAAACTAAGTGGACTGAGGTGGACTGTTAATTTGTTTAGCAAAAGTCTTTAAAATCACGTTCGAATATGCCATTGTAATTAGAAAGTCCTAAATTGTTGGGCTGTGTTAATTCTGTATCGACAAGGAATAACCGCCTAAGTCGAGTTCGGACAAAGTGAAGTTATTACTTTCATTGCCTTTTTTTTTGTAACGAATACACAAGTACGCAAACTTTTATGGTTATACCTTGAAAATTATATGTTGGAGGCCATCAAATCTAAACAGTAAAAGTCAGATTACCCTGAAGAGAAGATTACTAAGTGATTTTAAACTTAAAAATGCTCTTGTAAAGTTTTGAAAATGAATTAACCCTACATTGCATTGCGATAGAAATTCCCAGCAAATTATCAAAGAGAAAAAAATACACACAAACCCAATTAGTGTTATGATTTTTTGCATATGACAACTCCTTCTTTTTCTTTTTTTTTTTTTGTAAGTCATGCAATAAAGGGTTAGGCTGTTTTTCCTTGTCGATACAGAATTCTAAGCCGTTATTGAGGAATGTTTTTTTGGTTTTTTCAAGATTACTTTAATCAGTTTATAGTTATTACCACAATTACTATTTTGACTTAAGTTTAACCGTAGTACTACTTTGGTGTAGAAATCTAAATTCTTGTATTTTTCAAATTTCTCCAAAACTGTCTAATTCAGTTTGGAAAAATATTGAACTTTTTTTATCTGGTAACGAAGAGGAATTCGAGTCATCTGACTAATTAGCTTCCCATGAAAACAAGTTAAGAAAGTCTAAAGTTGGTCTAGGCCGACTATGAAATACCCTAAACCTACACTGAGAAAAAAAACACATACCTTGCTCCGGTAAAAAATTTCTCTATTTTTGATAATAACAATTTTCTCTTTTTCAAATAAAATTTTCTTCAATTAGAATAAATTTTCACATTTTCGTAAAAATATTTCTTTACTTCTAGGAAATGGAAATATTTCAATGTCTCTAATAATGATAAGTATTTTTCTCGCACAAAAAATTTCTCATTTATAGAGAAATTTTATTGAAAATGAAAAAATTTTCTTATATTTTGATAAAAAATTCACTATGGGAAGTATTTTCTTCAATAACAACAAATATTTTCTCAAAAAAAAAAGTATTTTTCTCTAAAAACGATATATTTTTCTATTTCATGGAAGCTTTTTATCATTTTTAGAGAATTTTTAGTATCGCAATTAGAGAATAGCATTCTCTGGAGCAAAGTCTATAACATTTTTCTTTAAATATGATGCATTTTTTATCATATTCCGAGACACTTTTTTCTGAGTGTACTTTTTCAAAAATAAAAATAATAATATTATTGAAAATTGGCGTGTCCGTGGAAGAATGAAGCCTATATTTTATATGCATTTAAAAGTTGATGAAAAATTTACAGATACCAAGTTTTATTCCTGTAGCTCACAGTTAATGCTTTTATTGTGCTTTCGCTATGAGAGATGGATGTTTTCATGGACGGATTACTCCCAATTGATGAACACACCTTAGTTTTGGTATAAAATACATACATACCAAATTTGATCTCACTATGACAAACATAATCTTATTTATTCAGTTTTAAATTTTCTGAGTTGTGTGGGAGGTAGGCGTGTCCGTGGGTGGATGACGTCCATTTTACAAAAACATTTTTGTCTTGTCATAAAAAACATACGTGCTGAATTTTTTCTCTGTTGGTTAAACAGAGGCTTATTTATTGCATTTTCAATTTTTGGGTTGTATGGGAGGTGGGCGTGTCCGTGGGCGGATGAAACCCATTTTTGTAAGACATCTTTGTGTTGATACAAAACACATACACACCAAATTTTATTGTTTTAGATTAACTATGAGCTGAGTTATGCAGTTTTCAATTTTCGCGTTGTATGGGAGGTAGGCGTGTCCGTGGGCGGACGATATCAATTTTTCCAAACCATCTTTGTTTTGTCATAAAAAACACACGTGCCAAATTTTATCTTTGCAGGTTAAACAGAGACTTATTTATTGCGTTTTCAATTTTTGGGTTGTATGGGAGGTGGGCGGATTGTTGGTGTTCGTGGGCGGATGGTACCCATTTTTCTAAGTGATTTTTCTGTTGATACAAAACACATACACACCAAATTTTATTGCTGTAAGTTGGTTATGAGCTCATTTATGCAGTTTTCAATTTTTGCGTTGTATGGGAGGTAGGCGTGACCGAGGGCAGATTCCAAAAAAATTCAATAGTGCAGATCCTTGGGTCCATGTGACCCCATGTGTACCAAGTTTCATCCAATTATCTCAACTCCTTCTTCTTATCCTGTGTATACGGACAACACGCAGACGGACAGACGGACAGACGGACGGACGGACATGGATAGCTCGACTCACGTGGTGACGCTGATCAAGAATATATATACTTTTCTATACCGGACTCAACTCACTTCGTTTTATGTGTTACAAACGTTTGCACAAAGTTAATATACCCTAACCTTTCAGGTTTAGGGTATAACAAATCTCATGAAAATTTCATGAATGAGGTTGGTTTGTATGTCATCACAGATAATACCATTAGGTTCCAAAACTCGCTTCACATTGTGTTCAAATTGAGTCTGGAGTTCCAATATTTTGCAACGATTAAAGCATGTTAAATAGTGATGTGACGTATGCCATTTAGCGAATGTGGATCTGTTAAGAGCATTCATTGAGGGCGCGGATGCGTATAATTGAAATTCAGTTCCGCGGATGCAGATGCGGATGTTTTCAATAGAATAAGAAGATATTTTCAGAATTGATCATATATATTTTTTTTAAGAAAATACCCGTTTGGAAATAAAATTAAATATCGCATTTATAACAAACAAAATTAAAGCACATTCAATTTCATTTAATGGAATATTTTTAATGGACCAGAACCATAGAATCAAGAAATTTTCGAATTATTTAATTAACATCAGCCCCCTTATCTTCACAACAATTATTTCAAAAGAAAAATTCAAATACTTAACGAAAATTATTCGCTTTCATATTGTTGGAAACCGGTACTCAATTGATACATAAATAAATTCGCTCAGACACGGCCTTACCAATTGGACTTGTGAATATAAATATTACCTACATATATTATATATATACCGACTGTGTAACGGTAGATGAAACACCTGTGTGCCTTCTATGGCCATTTTTCATTTTGGCAATACACTTTCTCGAAGCCCAAGAGATATGGCTTGAAATTTTTAACACTTTTCTGATCAGAAACATGCTACGCGCAGAAAATTCAATCATAACTATGAAAAATCTCTGAAGTAGTTTTAAAGAAAAATCAAGAACCACGTTGGTATTGAATTTCTTGCAAGAATTTAAAGGACACAATATCTACAATCATAATTTGTTTTCATCTTGGAATACTTTAAACCTCGTATTATATTTAAATATATGAATGGTTAGGTGCAATAAGGTGCTAACACATATGGGCATTAAAGTGTCCCAAACAAAATTTTTTTTCGAGTTTCATAGTCGCTACTGTCAAGTGTTTTTGAGAATTTTTTCCAAATTTTTTGGAGGACGTTAAGAGGTCACGCCAATCGGATTTTCCGTAAAAATCAGGTTTTTCTGAGATTTTCGAATTTCAATCATAAGTTGATCAATTACAGACATTTTGTTAGTATTCGAGTCATCATTTTGAAAGAAGAATGTCCAAACTTTACTTTACCGTACATAAATTAGAAGTTTTGGCTTTTTTTTTTTGTAATTTGGATATGATACATTAAATTTTTTCGTGAAATTTGCGTAATTTTTTTTTTTAAATGCTTCATAACTTTTCAAAATTCCATCAAAATAAATTTAAATAATGATGCAGTTTAAAATATAGTAAAATACTAAGCAATTTAAAAAAGCAATACTGAATTTTCATACTTTTTACCATTTTTTGTGTTATATTGGCTTGTTCGATTTTATTATTTGCCGTATTTATAATTTTTACCATTAAACGCAAAGTTTTGGTTTTTATGCGTGATAGGTAACACTGATGCCCCAAAAAAGTTTTCAGCGTGGCGTTTGCACCGTTTGCACCGTGTGCATTTAAGTGCTTGTAGCTAGTCAATTTTATAATCAAATTGAGGTCATTCAGAGGAGCGTATCGAGGGCACTGACAGAGGTACCAATTTTTTATGTACACTCTTAAAATTAATGAACTAAACTCAAGCAAGGCATCAGTCTTTGAGTTGCCTATGAATGATCGCAGCTGGTTTTGAAAAATGCTTATTTTTAACGAGTATATAATTTTCATCATCCAGCGAGCCCTATTAATGGCTCCTAGAATTTTGATTGATTGACCGGTTCCTAAATTATCACCCAAAAAAATGAGGCTCAGTAACCATAATAAACCAATGCCTTATTAAAATTCGTAGTCTATTCTAGTCAACCAATGGCAACACAGCTTTAATGGTTATAACTCTGAAACGGCACATGTAAAATCAAGTATTGTTTTTTTTAAATTGTTTAGAATTGTACCATACTTCAGTGGTACGGTGCGACATTCGCAAGGTTCTAATTACTCCAAAAACAAGAAAGAAATAAAAAGAGCCGATATGTATTTTAAGTGTTCCAACGCGATGAAAGAGTGCTACATTTTATAAAAATATTGGCAAGATTTAGTACAAATTAGTACAAAGTAATAAGCAATCATACAATCGAACGGACGTGACAAAAAAACAGAAGTTTTTTTTAGCTGGTATAGAAATATGCTTTTTCTTTTTTTTTATATATAATATACATGTTAATGGAGATCAAAGTATAACTTTTCTTCGTAGACTTATGAAATATGAAAATTATCTCTTAGCTTTTTTAAATAGATAGTGCACGAATACGGACGCGACATCATGGACGCGACAAATTTTTCCGACAGTAGTAAAATACAGTAAAGATGTTAATTATAAATTTTAATAAAAAAAAATGTATAATAAGTTGAATTCAAGTTACATAGCAGTAATACTTATCAAAATGAAAAAAAAATAAAGTTAAAAGCTGTTAGAGTGCTTTATTTTAATGTTTTTCTTCACTTTCGGTGGACCTTTTTTGAGAGATGCCCATTTATAACAAGGAGACAATCCCTACGGAGAAAGCAAGGGTCAATTGGGCATGTGACAGTTCTTATTTAACCTATCAAAAGGCAGGTTCGATGTTACTCAGAACGGGACCAAGAGTTTTACGGACAACGTTCGTATAAGTGCATCGTGTTCTTTAAATAGATCGGCTACGGATTAGGTCCAAAGGTATCTCTGAGGTGTGAATTGACCCCTACAGATATATTTTTGAACCTGTTCTAAGATTGGTCCACAGGTTGATTGATCCGGATTGATGCCACAAAATTTGATCTTTTCTCAAAATATGGGGTTAAAATTATTTTTGAAGTAAGAAGAGAAAAATTCAAAATTGCAATTTTGTTTTTCTTTCAAAGTCTATAGAGCATTTTAGGTGAATTTGTTTTGTCTTGACACTAAATTAAAAAACTCTCCGTGCCATCAAAAAAGCAAGGTCATGCTTTTTTTGTCAAAATTCAAATTTTTAAAATGTTGGTTTTCTAGTTTTTTTTAAAAATTAGGAAAAATCAAAAATAATTCCTGCGAAGGAAGTTACTTTATATCTTCAATTAATTAAAAGTTATAGCCTCACACTTGTTTTAACCATCTCGCTTAGTTTGCATTTTATTATAAATAAATAAGCAAACAAAAAATTGATCGAATTTCGTAATTATAAATAGTAAAACAAAAAATTGGTCGAATAAGACCCCAGGCGATACTACACGGAGAAAACTGTTTGCTAAATTTGTGTGGAGATTAAGCAAAACTTGAGCATAATTCTCAGCCACTTCAAAATATTGCTTATTTTCAGCAAAAATCAAGCAAATTTTGCTATTTAAATTTATAATAACTTAGCAAATTTTCGCTTGAATTAAATCAAAATTTGCTTTTTCGATTTATATTAACTGAGCAAATTTTTGCTTGAAACAAATCAAAGTTTGCTGTTTCGATTTGTAATAACTGAGCGAGTGTTTGCTCGAATCAAATAAAAATTTGCTATTTCTATTTATAAAAAATAAAAAAAAAAAAAAACAAATTGGCCATTTCGACTGTGAATCGAACTCGGGCTCCGAGCATGCTAAGCCACACTCTTAACCTGCATGCCACGGTATTTTTATTTATAGTTCGAATTTTGTTTTATATTTCAATAACCAAGCAACTTTTTTCTTGAATCAATTCAAAATTTGCTATATCAATTTATAATAACTTAGCAAATTTTTGCATACATTGAGTCAAATTTTGCTTTTGCCTGAACACAATTACCTTATAATAACTTAGCAAAGTTTGGCTTGAATCAAATCAAAATTTGCTATTTGAATTTATAATAAGTAAGCAAATTATTGCTAAAATTTATCTTTATTTTGCTTTTTTCAAATTATATGACAAGTAATTTCAATTTATAAAACGTTTTCTAAAATCAAACCGCTATTGAGCAAAATTTTGCTGATTTGCTTTTAAGCAAAGTAATGGTTTGATTCAAGCAAAATAATTTTCTCCGTGTAGTTAGTGTGAATTGGTAGAAGATGTCTTTCAGTTCATCGCCAAGTAATGGCGTAAGATCTTCAAGATCTTCCGACTATCTGACAAGTGACGGCTATGGACTCGGATGTTTCCGAAAAAAATTATAAATTTTTCCGAAATTATAAGAGTATCTATCACAATTTTTTGCAGCAAAAGAATATAAGCTCTTAACTTGCTAAGGAATAGCGATAACAACTACATTTCTTGTACACATATAAAAAAGGTTGCTGAATTTAATTTTACATAAATCTTTGTATAGCGTTTTCAATATTGTAGGATATATATGAGATGGAGGCGTATTTGTGGGCGATGATGTTAGTTTTCCCAAATTCATGAATTAAAATTTATAGATGGATAACATTCGGTTAGTAATGATGTTTCTCCGAATAACACTAGTAATTGAGAGTTAAATTTAGAGAGACCGAATGTGAATTTTTGCCGAAGCCGAAGCTGATTCTTCGGCAAAATGTAAATAATCGGCCGAAGGCCGAAGCCGAAGCCGAATAACAAACAAATGTTTTAAAGTCAAAAAAATTATAAAAATTTATTCTTTGCTTTTGTTATATATTCATTTATAATTTCAGTACAAAAAAACGTAATGAAATCATTCAAATCGAATTAAATGTAAGAGTTTTTCTACAAAATTCGGATGTTTCTGTAATTGATTTATTGACGTCAGGACAACGTAGAAGAAAAATGTTATCAGTTTTCGACCCAGTCGAGAAAAGCTACTAACTGATACTAACTGGGCCATTCTGCCGATATTGATCATAAAATAGCTAATTCAGTCGGTCAACCATTTTAAAAATTTTTTTTTTTACCATTAATTTCGTTATGTTTTGGCACCTTAGAACTGCTTTAAAAAAACTTGTTTGTTGTATTTACAAAATGGCGACCATGTTTTTCATGCAACCATGAGCGATTTTCGTATTTTATAGAGTTTGCGGTAATCCTATTAATATCCGGTAATCCTCAGCTCCTATTAAACATACAGTAATAAATGAATGAACATAATATTAATTATACTTTAGGCTATTATCTTGCATATCAGAAAAATTAATTGGGATGTTACTTAATTTAATCAAAAACGTTAAAGTTTCCGAAAATAATTGTAATTTTTGGTAACTTTGAAAAAAAAATTTTTATATAAAGAAGTTATTGGCAGACCTATTTTTTTGGTATAAGGTACGTCTAAGCTAAAACTTAAAAAATCAATTTTTAAAAGTGACTAGATCATCACTTTGAAAAATAAGAAATCTCAAATTTGCCCCAACTTTGGGGTCAAACATTTCCAATTTGAAAAAAATGGAAAAAATTTGAAATTAATGTTAAATAGGCAACGTAATAAGAGGATTCTGATGATATAAAAATTAAAGTGATTTTTATGGTTCATTAAAAAGATATAGCATTTTAAAATTCGTGCATTTTATTACATGAGGTATGAGTATTAAGGTGGGTCACCCCATATGGTGAAAAAAAAGTTTGCATTTAGCGCCCCTAATATGAAAGCTTATGTTGAGAGGATTTTAGAACAATACAAATGTTTTTTGTGAACCCGAAATCTGCCCCAAATGGTCTTTTTTGTATAACTTCACCAGTTTTAGCCCGATAGTGAAAAGAAGTATATCTTTGGATAGGTCCCAATTAGTACAAAAGCACCCCCAAAACTTTAATTTTTTTTTAATATAACAAAAGTTCATATAAAAACCATTAAATTTTTGTGAAGAAACTATTCAATTTCATTCGTAGGAAAAAAAGTTACAGCGAATCAAAATTTTAGTGAAGTTTGTTTTCGCTTTTGGACTTTAGCCTTCGGTTCATCTTCGTTTGGATTCGTTTTTCATACCAAATTTCTTTACATTCGGGCCAGTCGTTCAGGCATTATTGAGCCATATATATTTTATTACCTTAAGCGCCCTCTATCGAAATTTTACAATATGAAAGTTTTCTCTGCTTGGCGACACTTTCGGTACCTTCATGCTGCATAACGAACCAATTCATAAGAAATGATTTATCATTGGAATTAAATTTTCAACGAGTGCACAACAACTCATGAAAGAACAGAAAAGGAGAGAAAAACAAAACAAACAACAAAATTCCAAATGTGGAATAACGGAGTTCACTGAATAATTCAAAAAAATTCTAAAAACTCATAAAAAAAACTGTTTAGCAGAGCAAAATCATTCGGCAAAAATAATCGGCTATCTCGGCCGAAGCCGAAGCCGATGCCGAAGGTTCAAATATCGGCCGGTTATGCCGATTACCGAAGCCGAAGCCAAATAATCGGTCGGACACTAGTTAAATTATTCGCGGCTAATTCAAAATTTATGCCAAGATAAAAATTTTTAGTAAAGATATTGGGCAACCTTTACACCAATAAGTAAACTTATGTATCGCAATTATATAAACGTTGATGAGTGGATGGCAAAAACACAAAAAAATAAACTGCTATTTCCTTTTAATCCATTTGATTTGAAATCTATTCTTCTAAAAGAAACAACTAATGAGATTGTTAATGGTTAACACTCAACCATATTACAACACTGTCTAGCTGTTGATTTTTCTTGTGTTCACTCCCTAACGCTGTCTCCTTTCCATTTGGTTTCCACCCGTCTTCGCTGACTGAATGTTGCCATTTTATTGACTTAAGATTTACTGTTTTCGTTTACTCTGCGTACAGAATTTGAATAATTTGTATAATTTCTTAAGCGTTTTGCTTTTAATTTAGCTTGTTGCCCTTTCATCATTCTTTTGTTTTTATACATTTTTGCCTGTCACTCACTCTAACGTTCTGTTGACTTAAGTCAGTCAGCTTATTAATTATGTTCAAACTGCAAATCGATAGCTTAAAATTTTAATTGGAAAACTTTTGAATGTCTTGCATTTATTAAAGAGCATCAGGATAAACTAGTTATATATTACCAGACGAAGGTATACAACAAAGGATTGTTTGATAAATTAGTATAATTTTTTGTAATTTATTTTAAAAAAGAAAACCTTTCATGCAGGTGACCTTTTAACAAAGAAATTAATATAAATTAGGAACATTAAGACTAAGAAAAAAATGTTTTCATGCTTTTGGAATGCTAATGATTACTTTGCAAGAATTAATTACATGTGCTCTATTTTAATAATTAAAAAATTTTTAAATATTTGTTTTATGCTGACACTGCGAAGGATATTTGTTCCTGTTCCGTTATTAAATAATTTTCAAAAAATGGATTAACTACATGACAATGAGATGATAAAAGTAATTTTAAAGTTTTTAGGTTAGAAATAAAAGTTAATAAATTCGGCATAATACTTCGGCATAGTGGTAATGCTACACGAGCTTTGATAGCTAATCCTGTTTAAGCTTTTTTCTTCCGTCATGAAACTGCATTTTTTTTTAGTTGGACTCAGATTTTTTTGTGATTGCGCACTTTGTGTTTTAACGACTTTGATCCTGTTTTTATGCTCTGGAATCCAAACTTAACGCAGAGCAAAAAGAAACAAATAATCTGATATAAAATTAAACAATCTTTTTATTGAGGTATTTTTTTTTAATTTTCTGATATTTTCAGTCTGTGAGATATTCAGGGCCAAAGTAAAGTTTGTAATTTTTTTGTTAAAAATTTTGACTTTTACAAGAATTTTTGTTTTTTACAACAATAACAATTGAACGTAAATCTTATGAAAAATGTGACTTTTCCAGCGGTTTTAAAAACTGTGTTTTTGAAAATAGCAAAAACTTCCATATTTGGTGTTCAATAAGCGTAATAATGAAACATAATTTTTAAAACTTTTTTGTGTCAAAATATTGGTTTGAGTAAGAAATTTAATATTTTAGCAGATGTGGATATGCGTTCTGTGAAAAATAAAATGTTACAAGCAAAAAACATGTTTTTTTTTACCAAAAAGAACCTTCCGGAGAATCAAAATTGCTTCGGCGGATTTTCTCCGATTTGGAGAAATTAGGGATGTAACGGATGTTACATAAAAAATACAAAAAAAAACAAATTCCGTCAAAAAATTAACCCGCTAGTGCCACAACCAGTACGAAAAACATGGTTTCGAGATAAACGCTTTCAAAGTTTGTGAACAAGGAAAAAAAAAGTGAAAAAGAAAAATGCGCTCTTACTAATCCGGCTGTAACTTTTGAACAAGTAAGAATTTTTCCGTGAAATTTTTCTTAGAATCTTAAGAAAATTTATTTAAATACAAAATTATAAAAAAAACGGCCAATGTCATGTACCCCTTGACATGGATGTAGACAAGCTGCTCGTTGTTGTTGCTTTAAAAAAATCAAGAATATGAAGTCGGGCTGCCGACGACAAGTTACAGTCGTGAAGCTTGTAGACTGTGTCTCCGATTGCGCTTATGCTATAATGAATAAAATCTTGTCAGCTTTCTCCCTGTCCAACCAATTTCTTAGAGGACTATATATGTGACCGACACTACTAAAAAGTTGCTTACTTGCAACTGATTCTGGAGGACACCATAAATAGTCAATATTGCAATTGAGTGCAAATTTTCAATTTACTCTCCACAAGAGAGATAAGCAATTAAAATTATTTAACGAAGAACTGCGCTTGTGTGTGGGATGGGTAAAGTCGTATCTGCCTGTACATTTCGATCTTCCTTATTACTCCGATTCAAATTTGTCGGAGCCGAAGTCGAAGTCGGAGGTGTAAAATCAATCGAAAGTTCCGACCTTTCGGAACCGAAGTCGAAGCGTTACATGCCTAGTAGAAATCATTTTAATGAGTTCCTCCTACTTTTGAGACCCCGACCGGCGGAATCTAAATTTCGATTCGGTCTACTCTATACATACGGTGACCATCCGTGTCTATTTAGAAAGGACGTTTTTTTTTTTTAGTTTAGTGTTAAATGGTGATTCGAACCCAGGTCTACCGGGATTCGCTGGATCGACAACATGACATGACATTTTTCATAAAAAAAAAAAGAAAAAATTGACTATTTCAGCCCTTAAAAGGACTTTGACCGAGCAAATTGTGATCAATTGCGCTGTGATTGTTCTTAAATGTTTGTACAAAATTCATCGAGAACTGTACCCACGTGTTGTATGCCATTTTCTGCAGAGTGGTGGTGACCGATCAGAAAAATTTTTTCATTGAAAAACTTTTCGCCACGACTGGGGATCGAACTCGGGCTCCGAGCATGCTACGCCACACACTTAACCTGCATGCCATGGTCACCACGGTATAAACTTTAATAACAGAAGATATCATAACAATTAGAAAAAATAAAAATCAGAAAGGATTGGTTTCTTGGAAAGAATGCTGAAATCCTTTGGAAAATGGAGCAGAAACGTCTTGAAAAATATCATTGGGAATGTGCGCAGATAAAGTATCCAGGGAGAACAATATATAAATTTTTAAAAAGCCTTTTAAGATTGAACATTTCACAGGTCCTTCTATCTTTGAATTTTTCGTTTGGACTGCTGCGAACAATGATTCCTAAATCTGTGCCAACAAAACTTTTTTCCATGCAACAATAGAGTTCAGATTTTTCGCACTTTCTCAACATTAACCTATTTAAAGCCACGACCCATATCATAAAAAATATTAAATGTTATGGATAACAGTGTATCAAAACAAGTTAATGTAAGAAAATTTACCCATCAAATCCGAGTTGGGTTCAGGAACAAATACAAGACTTATTTACTTACAATCGCCTAAATTTTTCTTGCTTTGCAACAATCTTAACGCTTTCAACGCATCTTTGCTGTTAGCGGTAAATTTTTCGAAACTTTACGTTTTGCGATATCTTTACCATAACGTTTAACTGTTGCTAGATGATTTGAATTGAATGCATCCGTCTTAATTCTGTAAGGATTTCTGGCGAAGTTTTTTACCGTTTTCTTAGCCTTCTGCTTTCAACTGCGAGTTATATCGAAGGAAAGTACTTTCTGACGTGCTTTCAGGTGCTTTCAGGTTTAAGTATTGTGGTGATTTCTCGAAAGTGGTACCTATGTCAAAAGATTCTATTGTAAAGACCTCGTAACTCAGCACTGAAGCTCAACTAGATGTTAAATACTTCGGACCAAAATAAGGCCAATATTGCGCTCAAAATTTACAAAACAGATATAGCGGCTTGGTGAAGGATTTTACCATAAATTGCTTAGAGGCTGTGCACTAGCGTCATTAAACTTATACTTTTGTATGGAATCACAATATGGTGGTCAGCCTTGAGCAAGGTAAAATACTTTATGCTACTCCAAAAAGTTCAAAGAATCGCATCTATAGCATAAACGGTGGTCTGAAAACGACACCAACTGCCACTCTGTAGGCGGCTATTTCACCTCCCACCTCTTTACCTGGTTGTTAATCAAATAACAACCTGCTCAAGGTTGGATAAGGCTAGGATAAGAGAAATCGGGATATGGAAATGCCAGGAAACAGTCATGCATGCATACTGAAGAGTTAAGACTTTATTAAAATAAGGACTCTAAATAGGACTGTTTACTGTAATCCCTTGCCATCTTTTGATGGGAGCTATGGTTTGCTAATTCCTATCAGGTCATACTGGAAACACAATGTACAATGAAGACGAGGGTAACTACATTTCTACACCGACAGATCAAAACTAAATGGCAGGATCGGTTACGGGGTCTACTAAAAGGAGCTGGGAGTATCCCATCCATGTGAGCTGCCTGACCACTGCAGCGCTTTCCAAGTCGAAATGCTCGCAATAAGGTATGTTGTTTCATGGTTGCCAAAAAAACCAAGCAACAAGATGAAGTCTTTGGAACAAGTTACCATTAAGGGCGGGTTAAGATTTTTTTTAACTCAATTTTTAACCATTTTTTATATAAATCCATAACATCTAATAAATATTGTGTCTAAAATTTGAAGTCGATCCGAGTTAAACATACGGAGTTATGAATTTTTAAGTAGGTGTACCTTGCACGTACAAACGTACGTATACAAAACTTTAAAGCGATTTTCCCCACAAGTTGTGTTTTCAAAGTCCGTGTTCACTGTCATTTAAAAACTACTAGACCGATTCATTTCAAACTTGGTACGCATTTTCTACATATAAAGTGCCTCCCCTCAACGTTAAGGTACATTTTTTTTTTACATTAAGGAGTTTCCAACCACCAAAATGTCGGAAATGGTTTTTGACTTTAGATAATTTCCGGCCGAAATATAGTGAGCACAGCAAACTGCTATTTTTCAAAGACGTTCTGGTAAAAGCTCTGTCACCGGCTTGGTTTTCAATATTTCCGGATTTACAGAACTTTGTTAAAAGTACACTTAAGAATGTAAATTCACAAACGAAGTATTACCCTGCTCTTAATTTAAGACAAAGAATGCTTTACTGAGATGTGTGTTGAAGAACTCTACCATCAACCTAATATGGGTGCCTCGATATTGCTAGAGACGGTATCTTGTTGACATCAGTACCACTAGCTACTCTCAAGCTTCTAAACAGCAAAAATACTAACACCAGATGGTCATCATTGTCTAGTCTTATTTGGCTGCCTATCTATCTCCAGCGCTCTTAACCCCTGCTGTTTATCTTTGGAGTCTCTCATAGAGCATATGTTACTTCGTAGTTTCGGTTGCAGAAAGCCTTAAAGAAATAAGTGTAAATTCTCAAAAATTTGAGTGGAATTTGCAAATCATAAGAGGGCTTCTAGAGGAATTTTTAGGCTGCATCTTTGAGGGACGATAACGTCGGTGAGTCTAATTGTTTATAAATATAGTTCTAAGGAAGGCGGGACATGTACAAAGAAGGTGCTTCAGGTTTTCTTGGAGAATTAGTTTCTTGCACTTCCTGAAGTTGTCATCCGTGGAAATACCCAGTTTTTTCTCGTTCGCCGAAATGATATGAGATTTCACGTGACATATCATAACGTGATAAAATGTACTACAAAAATATTTTACATAGAATTTTAATAAAAGTCTCTGAATAACGCTCAAAATTCAACTTCGCCAGAAATAAGTAAAAACTTAAAATTTATTTAATGGTTGATTTCGTACTTAAATAGAAGTCATGTTTAAATGTTAAATAGAACTTATTATTTTTGCAAAATTTTTGAATTAAACAGTGTAATGAATACACCTATTATATATTTTGTGTAGAAAGCTGTCTTTAGTGAAGAATTATATATTTTGTGTAGAAAGCTGTCTTTAGTGGAGAAAAGTTAACATTTTTATGCTAAATAATTCATTTTTTAATTGACTGAAAAAATTAAAAATGCTCAAAAGGAAAAAATGTTTCAGTAACGTGTATTAATTAATTCATTTTTGAAATTTCCCAGTTTATATTTAAAATTTCCCTTTTGCAACACTATCAGCATTAACTCAAAACAATAATGTCACTCATACGACACATAATCATGTATGCGCTATTTTGCTTTGCTTGCATTACGGTCTACTCTTAATCTCTCTTTCTCTCTCTCTCTTTTGTTCATTCGTGCTTAATTTGTACTCTCGTTAACCGCGAAAAAATCAATTAAAATGCACTTGAGAGCGAAGTGCAACACATCTACGCCGCATGCAATTAACACAGGTACAAACAACAAACTACAACAATGTTTCGTTAACCACCCAATGGCCGTTTTTTCTCCCGCCTTCATCAACCATGCACATATGTCGGCTGTAGAAATTTTGTTGCAAGCAAAAAAGCTGTACAAAAAAAAAGGCAAAAATGGCAAATTTCACTCGCCAAATTTTCTTTTAAGAATCGCTGCAGGTCGTGGTCCTTCTCAGTCACTTGTGCAAATTCGACGAGTTCACTTCTGCGAACACGCTGAACCATTATCAGCAGCCACTCTTACCTAGCTCACCAAAATAAACCAAAAACCGCCGCCATCATATAACCGAGTTCTAGTCGGCATTCAGTGCTCATATCGAAGAATCTGTGAGTCTCTCACTTGCTCTCGGTATTTTGCTCCACCACCGCCTCATCGCTCCACCACCGCATTGCACCGTCTTTACGACCGCAAGTAAGCAAACACAATCCTTACAACCAGCCAGCCCACAGCTGCTTCGTCTTCTGTCTACCGTTCACCGGAAGCCAGCTATCGTCTCTGTGTGTGCGTCTATTTGTGTGTGTTGATCCGCCATTTAAATCCAATTAAATTCAATTTTCAGCCGATTTCTAACGAGCTATCAGCAAAGAGTAAAAAAAAAAAACAAACAAACAACAACAATAAACAGCAACAATAAAAAACAACAACAAGTGAAAATAAAATAAACACACAAACAACAACAATAAAATAATCATTATTAGTTTTCACGCGAACTCACCGGAACTGTGTGTGGACACGCCATGTTAACAGTGTAATTAAACAGTTTCCTTAACAGCGCAAAAATAAATTTATGACAAGAACGTATCAAAGTTAATAAAAACAGATATAAAAAATATTAAAAATTAAATCGTTTAATTGCTCAAAGTTTGAAGTTGATTGATATTGAAGGCAAGCAAAGTTTTGGATCAGATTAATAGGTAAATAATTTTTTATTTATAAAAAAATATTGATAATTTATTGAACACATGAGAAGGTGAAAACAAAGGTTAATTGTTTAATATTAACAACTAGCACTTTAATTAAAAAATTATGGGTGTTTTGAAAAAAAGTTTTTGGTAAAAGTTTTTATTTAATATTAACAACTTACAGTTTAATTTAAAAATGATGGGTGTTTTGAAAAAAGTTTTTGGTAAAGCTTTAAGGATTTAAAAACCGTTGATAGGTCTTTTAAGTCAAAAAGAACTAAAGGGTGATTTTTTAAGAGCTTGATAACTTTTTTTTAAAAAAAAACGCATAAAATTTGCAAAATCTCATCGGTTCTTTATTTGAAACGTTAGATTGGTCCATGACATTTACTTTTTGAAGATAATTTCATTTAAATGTTGACCGCGGCTGCGTCTTAGGTGGTCCATTCGGAAAGTCCAATTTTGGGCAACTTTTTCATAATTTCTCATTTCTGGTTGAATGGCTACGTAAATAAGCAAAATTGCCGCATTTGGAGTGAAGAGCAACCAGAAGCCGTTCAAGAACTGGCCATGCATCCCGAAAAATGCACTGTTTGGTGTGGTTTGTACGCTGGTGGAATCATTGGACCGTATTTTTTCAAAGATGCTGTTGGACGCAACGTTACGGTGAATGGCGATCGCTATCGTTCGATGCTAACAAACTTTTTGTTGCCAAAAATGGAAGAACTGAACTTGGTTGACATGTGGTTTCAACAAGATGGCGCTACATGCCACACAGCTCGCGATTCTATGGCCATTTTGAGGGAAAACTTCGGAGAACAATTAATCTCAAGAAATGGACCGGTAAGTTGGCCACCAAGATCATGCGATTTGACGCCTTTAGACTATTTTTTGTGGGGCTACGTCAAGTCTAAAGTCTACAGAAATAAGCCAGCAACTATTCCAGCTTTGAAAGACAACATTTCCGAAGAAATTCGGGCTATTCCGGCCGAAATGCTCGAAAAAGTTGCCCAAAATTGGACTTTCCGAATGGACCACCTAAGACGCAGCCGCGGTCAACATTTAAATGAAATTATCTTCAAAAAGTAAATGTCATGGACCAATCTAACGTTTCAAATAAAGAACCGATGAGATTTTGCAAATTTTATGCGTTTTTTTTAAAAAAAAAAGTTATCAAGCTCTTAAAAAATCACCCTTTAGAACTATAGAAAAAAATCAGACCATTTTAAACTTTGTCGTTTAAATTTTTCAGCAGCTTTGTTTTTCGGAAAAAATTATTCACTTTTTCAAACATAGTTTGAGTAGTTTATCATGGTATGTATTTGTAAATCTGACAGCAGATTGACGCTTTTTGGGACCATTTTTTTATACCCTAAACCTGAATGGTCAGGGTATATTAACTTTGTGCAAACGTTTGTAACGCATAGAACGAAGCGAGTCCGGTATAGAAAAGTATATACATTCTTGATCAGCGTCACCACGTGAGTCGAGCTATCCATGTCCGTCCGTCCGTCCGTCCGTCCGTCCGTCTGTCCGTCCGTCTGTCCGTCTGTGTGTTGATAAGAAGAAGTGATAAGAAGAAGGAGTTGAGATAATTGGATGAAACTTGGTACACATAGTCACATGGACCCAAGGATCTGCACTCTTGAATATTTTTGGAGTCCGCCCACGGACACGCCTACCTCCCATACAATGCAAAAATGTAAAACTGCATAACTCAGCTCATGATAAGCCTACAACAATAAAATTTGGTATGTATGTGTTTAATATCAACACAAAAATGTTTTCGAAAAATGGACGTCATCCACTCACGGACACGCCCACCTCCCATACAACCCAAAAATTGAAAACGCAATAAATAGACCTCTGTTGAACCTACAGAGCTTAAACTTGGCACATATGTTTTTTGTAACAAAACAAATACGGTTTTGAAAAGTGGACATCATCTGTCCACGGACACGCCTACCTCCCATACAACGCGAAAATTGAAAACTGCATAACTCAGCTCATAATTAGCCTACAACAATAAAATTTGATATGTATGAGTTTTATATAAACACAAAGATGTCTTCGAAAAATGGACGTCATCCACTCACTAACACGCCCACCTCCCATACAACCCAAAAATTGAAAACGCAATAAATAAGCCTGTGTTTAACCTACAGAGCTAAAATTTAGCACGTATGTTTTTTATGACAAGACAAAAATGGTTTTGAAAAATGGACGTCATCCGCCTACGGACACGCCCACCTCCCATACAATCCAAAAAGTTTAAAACTCAATAAATAAGGTTATGTTTGTCATAGAGAAATTAAATTTGGTATGCATGTTTTTTATACCAAAACTAAGGTGTGTTCAAAAATTGGAAGAAATCCGTCCATGAACACGCCCACCTCCCATAGCGAAAGCACAATAAAGGCATTAACTGTGAGCTACAGGAATAAAACTTGGTATGTGTAACATTTAAATGTATATAAAATATAGGCTTCATCCGCCCTTGGAGACGCCAATAAAAATTTTTTATTTTTGGAAAGTGGGTTTAGGGTATTTCAAAGTCGGCCTAGACCGACTTTAGACTTTCTTTACTTGTTTTAAATGATGGTTGCTACGAATTTTTTAATTAAAATAATCGTAAATTAAAACATGAAGCTAAAACTTTAGGGTACTGATTCTCTTGAATCTGTTAGCATATATAGTTCATCATAAGCGCAACCAAAGGAGGGTTTCGGGGTTTAAGCCCCTCCCCGAAACATTATTATTTTAGTACCAAGCAAAATAGAATTTAATCAAACTGAGGTACATGAAAAGCAATCACACGTTCTATGAAATGAGTGAAAACCCCAAATGTATATTTCAAATCGATTCTGGTAGTTGATGCACAATCAACTAACTTAGTCATATTTTATTCTTCAGACTGCACATTAAGCCGGGTTGATTTTGTATGGAGAAAAAAAAAGTGAGCCGGACATCGACTCAAAAGTAAGAGGTACTCTTAAAAACCAAGATATATAAAATATTTTTTTAAACACTATTAAAAAATTTATTTTTTTTGGTATTCAAACGGATTTAAGATTATTGGAAAAGTACTGAGCTCTTCATTATTTTGGTGTATGGTATGGTGTTGTTTAATCAAAACTGAGTACTATGAAAAATACGTTTTTTTATAAGTAAGTGTTTTAAAAAAAATATATATTCGAAAATCATGAATTTTGCACTGGAGAGCTATCTGGCGCACATTTCACTTAAAACTGGTTACCGGAAATCGATTTTGCGTACCTAAACACTCATAAGTACCCACTAATATATATATAACCACCAAGTTTTGCCAAAATCGAACAGTAATTATTGCAATTAAATAAAAATTGAGCTGAAGGAAGCTTTTGAATATCGATTTCTCACATTTTATAAAATTGTGGCCCTAATTTTTGGTTAAACCTAAGAAAGAAGAGCTCAATAATTTTCCAACAAATTCAAATTCATGTAAATATCATGAAAAATACATATTGTACAGGTATTTAAAACAACCTCTTTTCGAAAATGACAAAATATGGATTTTTTTGGAGTCTCAAAAGAGTTTGTAAACACAAAAAATTCAAAAATTTGTTTTGTTAATATATGTGTACCATAAAAATCTT
Source organism: Tetanocera ferruginea (assembly GCA_958299015.1). Taxonomy (NCBI): domain Eukaryota; kingdom Metazoa; phylum Arthropoda; class Insecta; order Diptera; family Sciomyzidae; genus Tetanocera; species Tetanocera ferruginea. The sequence goes on along the minus strand of OY282644.1, from coordinate 33,925,228 downwards.
TAGTTTTTTGCTTATCTTTGGTATGCATTCTGAAGAAAAACAAAAGTTTATGCAAAAAAATTCGTTTTCTCACATCGATAACACAAACTCTACGGAATTAAGTTTATAGTGAATATGACAAGTCATTCATTACAAAACTTAATAAATAATAATAATTCAATCACTTCCGAAACTCGAGAAAAAATTCATAATTTCTAATTTTCCATCGTATTTTCCAAAATCCGTTTCATAAAAATTTCTCTAAATTGTTTAACATTATCCTATATTAAGGAATTATGGCTTATTAAGTAAAAATATGTAGGTTTGATTTTTCTTTTTACCGCCAGTCCAGTGACTATTATAGTTATACGGTATTACTTATCCAATAAGCAAATGCTGACTTAAATCGAAATAATATATTTTTAACGATAGGTCTTTACTACACTTTTGACACAACGATATGTCTTTTCTACACTTTTCCAAAATCGGATAATAATATGCGCAATTTTGAGGGATTTTCATGAAACTAATTTTGAAAATCCAATGGAAGATTACGAATAAGGCAATATAAGTTGATATTAGAGGTAAATTCATCGGCAATTTTGGTGACGAGGAACTCAAACGATTTCTTAAAATTCAGACTTTAGTTTTTCATCCCAAGGTGTCAAAAATTTAGCGTTTTGTACTTTCGGAATTGAGCATAATTAGTACTCACTAAAGGACGAATTGTAAAGCTAGTGCCAGACAGAAAAATTTTCACTGCACTCAGTAAAAAGTTTCTCGAAATAATAAAAAAAGCCATAATATTTAGAGAAAAAAACTTATAGAGAATGCTTTTCTCTAAATGTGATACTAAAAACTCCCTAAAAATGATAAAAAGCTTCCATGAAAAAGAGAAATATATAAAAATATGTCGTTTTAAGAGAATAAGGCCCGTTAACTGATCTCAATTTTAAACAAAGTTTAGCTTAAACAAAGTTTAAAATTCCTTAACCTCAGTTTAAATTTTAACGCCGATACCTTATCTCAAAAAAACTAAGTTTAACTTAGTGAGGCAAGTTTAAATTTAAACACAGAAATTCTAGGTTTAAAAAATTTAAACTTAGATTTTGTCAAAAATTCTTTGAGAACATTGGAAATATTCTCAATCATAAACAAAAATAAAAAATAAAAAATCATACTTCAAAAAAATCAAAACAATAAACAAAAAAACAAACATATTTTAAGTTTTGAAAAAAAAATATTCCAATGAAACTGACAATTTGCATTATTTTATCAAAAATTTTTGAAATATTTTGATGTCCTACGTCAAAGTTGTAGAATTTTTACTCCAGTGCCGCTCAAATATGTTTTTTAATCTCAGTTTAAATTTTTAAACAGAGTTTTAGTAAACTGCCGATAAAAATGAGATAAGTTACGAAAATAATTTTAACTGAGTTTAGAATTTAAACTCTGTTTACGAAATCTGAGATTAAGGAATTTAAACTTCGGAGATCAGTTAACGGGCCTAAGACTTTTTTATTTTTTAGAAAAGATTTAATTTTATTAAAGAAATACTTGGCATAGTGAATTTTTTATGAAAATATAGAAAAAAATTTTAATTTTGAATAAATTTTTCTCTTTAAATGAGAATTTTCTGTGCGAGAAAAATACTTATCATTATAAGAGATATTGAAATATTTCCATTTCCCACCAGTGAAGAAATATTTCTTTGCAATTGTGAAAATTTATTCTAATTGAAGAAAATTTTATTTGAAACAGAGAAAATAGCTATTATTAAAAATAGAGAAATTTTTTATCGGAGAAAGATAGGTATTTTTTTTTTAATGTGTGGGGAGAAAAAATTTTAATTTTTGCTGACCCTATTGGGATCCGAGTAAAAATGAAAATATTTTAGCTCAAGCCTTATAACCTTCGTACAACTGCCGAACAAGAAAAAATCCATAAAACGGAGTACAACTGGTGCTTTCAAAATATTTTGGCCGAACAGATCCTAAACAACGTTGAAGCAAGGTTATTTTAAAACGACCGCTAGCACTGCTGTTCACCTTCTGTACGGAAAAAATGCCCTAACAGTGACCGTTTTAATTTTCTTTGGAAAAAAAAAATATTGTGCTGGTCATGCCTGAAATTTGAACACTAACCGCTACAACACAGCCGCTGTAATTACTGAAAATCGTTTTTATATATAAGTTCTACATTTGATAAAACCCTCCCCCCCAAAAAAATTCCTGGTTACGCCCCTGTAGTTCATATAAGAGCTGCAAAAATATCGATATTATTAAATTATTAAATAATAATTAAATATAATTAAATAATACTCGATATTTTCGATATTTTTCCAAAAAATATCGATACTAACGATTTATATCGTTTCATTCTTCTACTCAACAAGCAAATACACGTAGAATTTTTTTATAACACAAAGACATAATGTAGGTATATAAATAAATTTTATTAAAAAAAACTCGCATGTAGCAACGTACACGTGGCAGAAGTGAAACTTCTTTAACAGTAAGAAATAAGAGAGATTTTAGTGTGAAATAGAGAGAGAAAGTATTTGAAGAGAAATTCAATTAATACGAAATGGAATAATAATCTGTTGATTCAATATTTGCATAAAGGGGCCGTCCCGGCTATGGGTTTTATCAAAAGTGTCATATATTAACTTTTATCTCTTTGCTTTTTTTCCGACAAAAATAAAAGTTATTTTGAGCCTTATCGTTTTTTGGGCAAAAATAACAGTTACTTTAGACTTTCATTTTATCGGTCGAAAATAACAGTTATTTTCTGCCGTTTATTTTTTCGGTCAAAAATATCAGGTAGTTTATATATGTTCAAGTCATTTTACCGACTAAAAAAATGTTGATACCATTATTTTCATCTCATCGGTGAGACATTTTACACATGGTGTCAACAGCTCAATCTGTCAAGCGGCCTTTAAAAAAAACACAAATTGCTTGATAATTTTGACCGAAAAATTGAAAGTCACAAAATAACTGCTATTTTTGACCGATAAAATAAAAGTCAAAAGTAACCTTTATTTTTCCTCGAAATATACTAGGCAAGAAATTAACTTTTAAAGAATCAGTTTCAAATTTAAAAGCGACTTAATATTCGTGAGGCTGAGGACATTTGTAACATAATGGTATATTTGAAAAAGTCTTTCGACCATTTTTTTCATTTGAAAATTGTAAAATAACAGTTATTTTCGGTACTTGTTTTAGTTCAGTTGGTGTTTAAGTTGCTTTCGAATGTCTTCTCAACACTGTTACTTTTTGAATGCTGGATTGCATTTGCATAGTACTATTTAAAGGAGCTTCCGAAAGCAGAGGCAAATATTGTTCATTATTACCTCCTGCTTCCTGATCATAATAATAGCTATGTTGATAGAGGGCCTCATAAAGCAGCGAACGTTGATTGTTGAGTGTATCAACTTAGATGTCTTTAAAATTTTGTTGAGATGATGGCTGAGTTCCAAAATACATTTTTACAAAGCATCAGTGTGTTTTTTGGGGATTGGTTCTTTGTAGATTCACCAAAATACACTGATGTTTCGTAAAAATGCATTTTGAAACTCAGCCGTTGTTGCAATCACCTTACCTTCATCCTTAGTTGCAGACCCAGCTGCGGCTGTATTCTAAAGAGCTCTTATTCGCTCTCTTTATTCACGAACGCGTTCTGCTCCTGTTTAAGCTATTTTTCTATTGTTTTTCCGTGCATACTTGTAGGATGAAAATTAATGTTACGGTTATGTTAATAATGTAATGTTAATGTTAATCTAATGTTAATGTTAATTATGTTATTTTCAGTATGTTACGCGTTCAGTTTTAATTACATTTTGTTTGATCATCTTCATGTCACTACATGGCGTAATGGTACAGATTCCGACTCTTAAGCAACGATGTTCGGGGTTCGATTCTCGACAGCAGCACTAATTTTTTTAAAATTTTCATATGAATTGAAAACGTTAGCCTAGCGTCACGAATAAGGGACCTTTAAATTTCACTCGCCGCCAAAGAAGTTAAAAAAAAAAAAACAAAACAAAAAACATTTTCAATGTTACTAATAAGCTCATAGTTCAAAGTTATAGCTTAAAGCTAAAACAATGAAAACAAAACAAAAATTCAATTGTTTCTTAAACAATTACTGTTACTAATAGTTGCTGTGTTTATTCTATATTCAGTGCAGGTAAATTTTTCTCTGAAATATTTTTAACAAAATATTTTTGTAAAGATAGAAAACGTACTCAATACTAAGACCCGTTTCAACATTCGCTTAAATTTTATTTTTTACTTAAATGTTAAAATAGGGATGTCAAATCTGTGTAATGCTCGATATATTGATATCGAAAATAAAATATCGATGTCGCCACAAAAAACTAATTATAAACAAGTAAAGAAAGTCTAAAGTCGGTCTAGGCCGACTATGAAATACCCTAAACCCACTTTTCAAAAACAAAAAAATTTTTATTGTAAATGGGCGTGTCCGTGGGCTAATGAAGCTAATGAATATTTTATGTGCATTTAAATGTTGATGAAAAATGTACACATACCAAGTTTTATTCCTGTAGCTCACAGTTAATGCCTTTATTGTGCTTTCGCTATGGGAGGTGGGCGAGTTTTTGGACGGATTACTCCCAATTTTTGAACACACCTTAGTTTTGGTATAAAATACATACATACCAAATTTAATTTCTCTATGACAAACATAACCCTATTTATTGACCTTTCAACTTTTTGGGCTATATGGGAGGTAGGCGTGTCCGTAGGCGGATGACGTCCATTTTTCAAAACCATCTTTGTCTTGTCATAAAAAACATATGTGCCAAATTTTAGCTCTTTAGGTTAAACACAGGCTTATTTATTGCGTTTTCAATTTTTGGGTTGTATGTGGTGGGCGTGTCAGTGAGCGGATGACGTCCATTTTTCGAAAACATCTTTGTGTTTGTATAAAACACATACATATCAAATTTTATTGTTGTAGGTTAACTATGAGCTGAGTTATGCAGTTTTAAATTTTCGCGTTGTATGGGAGGTGGGCGTGTCCATGAACGGATGACGTCCATTTTTTGAAAACATTTTTGTGTTGACATAAAATACATGCACACCAAATTTTATTGTTGCAGGTTAATTATGAGCTGAGTTATGCAGTTTTCAATTTTTGCGTTGTATGGGAGGCAGGCGTGTCCGTGGGCGGATTCCAAAATTTTCAATAGTGCAGATCCTTGGGTTCATGTGACCATGTGTACCAAGTTTCATCCAATTATCTCTACTCCTTCTTCTTATCCTGTGTATACGGACAACACACAGACGGACGGACGGACGGACGGATGGACGGACATGAATAGCTCGACTCACGAGGTGACGCTGATCAAGAATATATATACTTTTCTATACCGGTTTTCTATACTCGCTTCGTTCTATGCGTTACAAACGTTTGCACAAAGTTAATATACCCTGACCTTTCAGGTTTAGGGTATAAATACAAGCTGACCCCGCAAACTTCGTTTTGCCCAAAATAAATTTTTTGTATGGATTAATGTCGAGCCTTCAAGATTCCAACCAAAATTTTTTGTGTTGAAAATAAGCAACGAAACAGATGACACAATAGTATAATTTCAATTATATATTCACTTTCCGAATTCAATTGAATTCATTTCTTATATTTATACGAACGGCTGGTCCAACGGATTTCGGCTGGCCCAACGGATTTGGCGAAAATATAATAAGTCAAGTAGGTTATATTTCATTGAATTCTATTTCGTTATATTGAATTGTAACAAAAAATTATGGGAAAAATACAAAAACATTATTTGTTTTCCGCTCCTACTCGGGAACACGCCACATCCACACGCTATGGCCGTGTGAAAAGCATGACATTTCCAGATTTATGCCACACACTTTCAACGACTGCCCTTGTGACTTATTTATGGTCATTGCAAATGCAAGTTTCAGTGGGAACTGAATGCGTTTGAACTGGAACGGCATATCGGTTGAAGTCAAGCGAATTCGCGAAATTTGGCATTCTTCTACCTTGAACGATCCTTTCAAAACTCTTGCCACTACCAGATTGTTCATTCGTTCATTGGCCAGTTTCGGGGTATGAAGATTTCGTAGCATAATGATGACAGATCCAACTTTAAGACACAAATGATGAGGTGCCATGCCAGGCAAATCCAAAGAATTTAAAAATATAACTGGATAATTGACGACATCGTCTTCGTTTTCTACGCGATTGATCGATTTGAATGACCGCAATTCCCCCGGAATTTGATTTTCAATAGTCCAATTCAAGTCATTGACATTAATATTTTTGTGGCTTAGATTGCACGTGCACTCTAATCTAAACCAATCGTAGTTACAATAATTTTGGTTAATGTTCGAATATACATTATTGATGTGTCCATTTTCGCTAAAGTCAATGGCAAATGGCAGGTGGAATCGAAACTAAATCACTCACAATATATACCGGAATTTTTCCATTTCCAATTCGCAGCAGTTCTTTTGAGAAAAGAACGATTCTAGTAGATGCGAGAGGTAACGCATCCTATGCTATGAGCACCTATTGCTGCTAAAATCAATGATATCAGAAACGTTTTACCAGTTTCATTGGGAGAACCAAGGAAAAATTGTCCAACGTTTCTATCATCGACAGCCTTCAACAGTTGATCATACGCTCTCTTTTGCTGTTCATTCAACAGTGAAACGTTTCCTTGTACTTGTTCACAAGTACACGTTCCAATTCACGAATCGGTACATCTCTAGCTTAACGATTTGATGCTGGCATATGCGTTTCAATCAATAGTTTGCCACTCATAATCAAACACAAATCTTCAATCGAGACTAATGCTTCATTGTACATGTCATCGTTTATTTGCAATTCAAAACTGCCCGTCGCAACTGGAAAGCGATACAAAACGTCTTCAACGATGTCATTCTTCTACGTCTCTCCCATAATTGACGTATCCTCCATCATTCTTCTACGTTTCTCCCATAATTGACGTAGGTTTGAAGGCTGACATGTTGAAATGATCATAAGAAGCAATTGCACTATCTAGCGTTTGATTCCAGTGATTGTTATACTCAAGCAACTGTAACTTTTGACATGCTTCTCAAAAAGTTGCACACACCATATCATTCACCGTTCGCGATGGCTTAAATGAAGTCGAACCGCTCACATTTGCCAAAAGCAACTGGAGGTAGAAGCAATCGTCGTTCTTTGGATGAATTGTGTAAATTCATCCCAATGCATCAGTTGAAAACACACCAGGATATTCATCTACTGGTTGGCCTTGCTTTCTGCCTAACTATTGCTTCGACGATGCATTCCATGTGCAATATCGAGGCATCTTCGAATAAAGCTATGTTCTCGCAAGCGAATCACTGGCGCAAGTTAAAAAACTCGTTAATGTTGTTGCTGTGGTCTTTCCACTCGCTGTGCTGCGCTCTCTGAGCAGAAATACACCCTTCGATTATTCGCCAAATAAACTGCCAGATACACAACATTCGGATGACGATCATGAATCGCAAATAAAAATATTCTCCAGAGTGCATCGTTACAGTTCACGTATCGGCCCATTTGAAACATGCTGATTTCATCTTGTTCAACGCCAATAACCGCCATGTCACTTCCTTTGGTAACGTATTTGCATAAATACTTAATCAATATGTTTTGAATGCCTTACACAGTATTGCCGAATATGGCAGGATCTATGTATTTTCAACTACGACATCCACTCCATTCAATTGAGTGATGAATGTTCTGACATCGTTTCCAGTTTGAGTTTCGCGAGTAAAAGCACGTGGATAGCGTTTTGTGCACTTATTGTCAAACATACAAACCGAAGTAAAAATATGTTGTCCGCATGGTCCGTGGAGCATATTGGTCTTCTCCACTTCATGAAACTCTGGATCAATCTCAGGATCAGGAATTTCAGCGGAAACTATGTCATCAATTTGGTTTAGTGTAATTTTCCACCATTCAAAGAAGAAAGTGTGCTACATACATCCAGCATCGAATAGTACCGTATTAAATTAGGAACAATCACCCGTATCCAATTTGGTCCATTCTTTTAAAAGTAGATGTGCGGTAAAAGTAATGTCCGAATTGAACAGAAAACTTAAATGTGCGTTTTCATCGCCACCTGTTGAGAATTTTTCGAATTTCTTTTTAAACCTTCGCGTGACAATTGCCAACAAACACGCACAAGAAAGTATTCAATTTGGCCCAGCCGTTTTCAAGTTTTAAGCAGCCGAACAAACCACGATTCATTTTTATATATGTAATATAGAATAGATATAGATATAAGGTAAATGTACGGAATTCCGTAAGGTTAAGGAATCTTTTTGGTTAATGAATTATTTTAGAGAGGTTAAAAGATATTTTGACATAAGATCTTTTAAACAGCATTTGGACATGTATTTTTTTTTAAAAGCAAAATTATAAGTAAGGAGAAAACTTGTTTTTTAAGAGATAATTTGGTACATTTTCAAATTTATCCAAATGTCTCTAATTCCGTGATAAAACTTGTTGATTGAACTTTATTCCGTAAATTTAAGTCTCTAATTCCGTTAAAAATCCAAACCATAACTTCAAGGGTTTAAATTTTAATTTTTTAAGTAATGTGATGACATTTGATGCATTCTTTAATTTTTTCAAAATTCATTTTAGTTAAGACACATAAAATAAGGTTTGAATTATAAAACTTAAATAAGGTACTTTGCTGGATTACATGGGATTGAAAAAATGTTTAATAGAATAAAAATAATCCTTTTTGGTGGAGGTTATTTATACAGAACGTCACGATTCTTGATTTGTTTTGGAGGTCTTACTTTTTAAAGCACATCTATTTTGGTGTCAGTGCCATGGTTTTGACCTCATAGCGCCGAGGAGTAACCAAAATGTTAGCGAATTTTCCTAGAAAATTTTCTTATTCATATTTACTAAAACATAATCTCCTTTCAAAACAAATAATTCATTGATTAAACCATTGAAAATTACTTCTTTGGTGTGTGTGGTTTTTTATTTTGGTGTAGTTTTTGATAATATCGGGATTTAAACTAGACTGAATGCGATGCTCAAGCAATTGCAGTAGGCACAACTTCTTCTCGTTTTAAATGCTCTGCAATATAATTGATAAGCAGATTTTGCAGAGATCTTTTCTAAGAAACTTTAAGGGCGTGGAAGACGGCAATAGCTATTGGTTGAATAAAATGAAAAATTCCATATTCAGAATTCACTTAGATAGCGACAGATGAGAAGAATGCCCCCTATGAAGAGAGACATTAAAAATTAATACATTTTTAGTGACAGAGAACCCTATTTTTGTCAAGTTATAGACCCGTTCAATAATTAATGCTTCCATGGTTTATAAAAGTACGATGGTTCACCAACATTTATTTCTGTGATATAGTTATTTCTCAATTTATCGACATATTTTTGATGCCTTAAAACCATTCTTACAGTATTTAGTGCTAAATCTAGTTCTTTACTTAATTTAGTGATAAAAGAATCACTTATGGTCAATGAGGTAAAAAGATTTAGTTAAATAATCAGACAGCAAAAAGATGTTAATATTGTTGACAATCATGCCTTAACTCAAGCTATCTTAAAAAACTGACATAATTTTCGAACAGCACTCAATATTCGTCTGCAATAAATTTTTATTTCTTCTGAATTGTCATATTTATTCCCCTTATTAATTCTTTTTAAAAAAAGGCTTTTTCGTTAAGAAATGCAACGTAATTAGAAACCTTATGCTCTTTATGCTGTGAAATATAACGGAATTAGGTAACGTTGAAGAAATTTTGAACATTATTCCGTAAACGATTTTTCGGCATTCTTTATTATTTGAAAGCAGGAATTTAAAATTTAATATAAGAAATAAAATTTTTTGTACAATAAGAACTAGCAAACTGACTTGATTTTGTTTGCACGTTTTCAAATAGAGAACAAATATCTATACTTCCATAACATACTTTTTATAAGTTTAAAGGAAATCAATGAATTACAAATGCACATATTAAGGACTTGGAAAGTAATTTTATATCACGTAATTGGCTCAAAATGTTTTTGAAGGTTATATAAAGTTAACAAAAACTTAAAAAAAATAAAAAGTATAAATTATGAATATGTAATTTAGTAATTTAAAATGCAATAACTTTCCTTAAATCCGTCACTATCACGTCATTAGGTTCATTCAAAAAGTTGTTTGTCCTCAATTACGTAAATCACTAAAATACCTGCTACTTTTTATTTCCTACTTTATTAAATCAACAAACACTATTAAAACACTTTAAAAACACTGCTAACTTTTCGTTCAAAATAAATTTTATAAAACTTCTTTAAATTTTCAAATTATAAGCTTAAGAAAACATATTCTAAAGCTTAACCCGGTAAGGTTCAGAACTATTTTGGTCTCAAATCGCAATGGTTTGCCTTTTATGAATTGCTTACATCCGTGTCTACCAAAATAGGATATCATGCTTTCATCGAAAGAAAGATTTCGTTCGACATGAAAATGTTCAATCATTTTTGCTTTTAAATGATCAGTAAGGGGACGCAATTTCCACATTTTGTCAAGATTTTCGACGTCAAAACCCTTGAAGTAGCCTTTATGTTGTCTTCGAAGTGAAGAGAACGCAAAATTTTTTTAAATCTATTTCGTCGCATGGTGTCACTTACAAGACTGTTGCGAATGTCTTCATCCTGACTCCACAAATTTTTATAATTGCTGTGATAATTGTACCCAGTAATGATCAGTATGCCGATAAACGGTCAAAACTCGCCGACTGTGATATTTGGGTTTGGTCTATTCTGTCCGATAGCATACGCTGCACTTTGCTCGCAAATATGTTTCAATAATGCGTCATCACAAAACTTTTCAAATTGCTGGTGCGGTAGTAAATCACGACAATCTTCATAATTTGCATCCGGAAAAATAAGCACAAGAGTTGGCGAATCATTATTCACCCATTCAAAGTTTGTTTGCTTGTTGCCTAGTGGCAATGCAACATTAGAAGGTTTTGGCTGGACTTTACGTAATCGCTTTCCTTCTGGTGATTTTGCACGATTGGATGTTGTTGGTTGATTCTCCATTCTTTGATATGTGTCTTTAGCCATAACAACGGGCAAATCTTCGACAGTTGGAGCTGAAGAATTCGGGATTTATATTTTTAAAATAATGGATCAACTTATATTGTTTTCAAGCCTGCCTCCAATTTCATCATCTTCATCGAAATTTTGTAAATGTCGTCCACTAGACATTACAACTTCACAGCCGCCTTTTAGCTGAGCTGGACAAACATTATCTTGGATACCCCCATATTCGTCCTCAGCATCATCTTCGCCAGATATGTTGCCATCCAAAGAAGGCTCGATGTTAATAGTAGTTGATAGATCATTTAGTTGATTTTGATCTTCTGCCTCATCGAGCTCTTCAATGTAATCAAGCATTTGTTACAACGTTAAACCTCTAAAATTGGTAAAATATATAAATGACAACAAAATAAAAATGTATTTCTTAAAAAAGTGATAAAACACATAATACGCAACTTAAAATGCAAAAAAGCATAGAAAATCACAAGAAATGCAAAAAAAAAAAACATGTATCCTAGGTGACCCACGATTACCATATGGTAATGCTCTGAGTAAAATGTAAAAAAAATAATAACAACAATATATTGACGACAAAACTTAATTTACACTTCAAAGTTTATTTCATTACCTATTGATTGGTGTAATTATTACTGAAATTGGTGTAAAAATAGCCAATATATGCATGAACTTACCGACGTGCCATTTCGAAAAACAGGATTTATTCACTTTTCTTTTTGTCACCTCAATTTGGCATGCGATATCTTCGCTAATTGAACTTAGATTAACACAAACTTACACTTGTTGACAAGCTACAAATGTTGCGCGTAAAATACCGTTTTTCTTTTGTAGTTTTGTTATGTAGCTTAAGAGTTATTCATGTAAATGTAACGGCACATTTTGCATTACCATATGGCAATCGTGGGCTCTTTCGGGTTTACCATTTTGATTAGAGAAACAGAATAAAGTGCGCATGCAGCGAAGTGTGTCGACTAACTCGGAAATTATGAATGATCTAACGATATCTCAAATGCTTCTCGAGACAGTGACTTAAAAAAATTGTTTGATTTTTGCCATGGCATCTTATTTTCCGGCATTTACGGCATTCCATACATTTACCTTAGATATAGATAACCTTAACAGTCAACTAACACATCTTTCTTGGACTCCGACTCCGGTTCCGATTCCGACTCTGGTTCCGACTCCGGCTCTTATAAATCAAATTTTAAAACTCCGGTTCTGATAAACTCACCTCCGTAACAACCCTAGTACTAATGCACTTTTTTGTGGCAATAATTCAATTCTCTACATCTGAGAGAACATTTGCTTCAAAGATCCCCAATTTCACCTTTGAAAGCAATATTCACTTATGGTATTTATGTTGAACAAAATTGTTTCTCTGATGACCACTTTTAAGATAACGTTACAAGGAATTGTATTAAATAAAAGTTTTTTCATTTAGGAGGTAGAATCCTATATCTTCTCTTTCATATGATTTCTTTTAACCCTGCAAGGCTGCGTCAAATTTTCTGCTTCTCTAGTCAATGAATACAGCTTATTGAAGAAAACAGTATTTCTTCTCGAAAATGAAAACATTTCTCTGCTTATTTTCTAATGAGGGTTAGAGAATATATATTGAGGATAATGCATATTAAGCAGTAAGCAGTGTTGAAAAAAATAAGCATCAAATTAAACCGACATCTTGCTAGAAAGCAGAACGCTGCATGTAATCGTTAACTTGATTCGCAGTCATGCTCTTAAAAGCCATTTTAAAATTTTATATATTTAAAAATCACTAAAGTTGTGTAAATCTTTTTTAGCACTCGTTCCGGTTTTCAAGCTGACTAAAGTAGCTTGTTTGTGCTCGTTAACCCTCATTACCCGCACCTACTAAGCCGAAATACAAAATTAGGTGTTACAGAGATATGGGAAAAACTCATTACGTTAATGCAATAGCTTTTCTCTGCTTCTGCTTCTCTGATGCTGCTTCGGCTTCTATTTCTTGATTTACTTTGCCAACTCGTTTGAATTGGACATGCTTTTTAGGTTGTAAAGAAATGTGAAGAATGCAATTCTTTTGGAAGAATCTGCAACGAAATTCAACACATTTTAATGCTTAAGCAGCAAAATAGCCTGCAGCATGAGTTGAAAGTAAATATTTATCATGAGTTACTATTTCACTACAAGTACATTAGACACACACACACACACACACACACACCCACTCGGACACACAAACACATGCAACCATACAAACTAATAGAGAAACTCATGCATGCAAATAGTTGTAGGCTTATGTCTACATTTTTATTATGTTTGTTGTAGTTGCTGTTAGTGTTCTTTACGGTTGTTGTAGTTGTTGTTGTTGTTTTAGCAAACTTTAAAAAAATAACAAAAGATTTGCAGTGCTTTCATGCATGCAGCATGCAGCATGCAGCATACAACAAAAAATTACTACTACATACAAACAATTATCCTTGTTCGGCATTTACAAAAAGCATTCTTGTTGTTGTTCTTGTTTTACTTGTTCCTTAGCGCGGCTCTCATGATGCAGCCATGCAGCGTCGTCGAGCATCCATCTAGTGCGCTTCTTCCACTTGAGAATTCATTGTTTTTTTTTTCCCCCTGCATCTTTCGTTAAACATTTTTAGCGCGTTCTCTTTTATTTTGTCCTCACTGAAAACATTTTTCCCTTTAACAACACTCAACGTTTAACATTTCATAATTCATATATTTTCCATATTTTTCAACCATCCATCCACCCACCTAAAGCGTATGTTGAACGCCCACCCACCCAAGACCTCATCAGCGACGACCTTAATGATTTTTTCCAACTTTGCTCTGCATTCTCACTTTATCCCTTCGCCCATATCATGCCGTGCCAGTTTTAATGAACTCTTTACATCGTCTGCTGGTTCCTTCCTGACGCCATCCTCTAGCAAGCAGGCAGGCATAGCTACTGCATCACTCATTCATCTCAGCATCATGGCAGTCGACGCGTCTGTCGCTTAGTAGTAGTTCGTTCAGTTAAATAATCTTCATGGCTGTACCACATAAAATTTCGCCTAGAGTCTGCGCGAGCCTGTCGGGCTGCGCGGCTATTGTGTGGGCTTTGCCGGAACTTGCATTTACCTCAATGTTTCACAGAAAGTCAACAGAAAATTAGTTAATGTTGTCGAACGTAGTGTAACGAGGAAAAAAACTGGTACGACGGAAGAGCAAGAAGCATATGAAAATCGATAAAGTTTTAACGGAATAAATTATTATGAAGAAATGAAAGCTACAATAGCAACAACAACAACAACAACAACAACAACAATAACAGAACCATGACTACTTAAACCACTTAAGTGCTGCCAAATTAGCAAAGATATAAGAAGCATAAAAACAAGACAAAGAAATAGAAATAAATCATAAAGGATGTCGACTATTTTTAGCATGCTACGGAACTCGTTCACCCATCCAACCACACACCCATCCATTCATCCACCTCTACACCCACAATTCAAATGCTTTGACAGGAAATTTCTTACCGACCATTCAATTTCCATGTTCATTTCGAGAGGACTTTGTGTTGTCCACTCACAAAAATATCCTTGAATTCATAATAAATGCGGTTGTTAGACGTAGAAACATTTGACGTGATTCAGTTTTTTTGTGATTTATTGTAATAGCATTCATTCTTTGGCCAGTTTTATTTTGAGACCTCATTCTTATTGTTTGCTATATTTGGCACACATGAGCGATTGATGGCGAAAGTAATTCGTGTAAACTTTTGCTAAGAATCTTATTGTTGCCAAATACAATTTAATATTTTAGGTGGGTTTTGACATTTGTACATAAAACTTCTGAAGAAAACAACACAAAAGCGTTATACGTTAAACATTAACAGAAGAAGAATATGCGGCACGTTATTTCTGAATATAAAGTAAAAACAAATCCTGACTGAATAGGATTTTATTATTCGAGTATTTTTGAAAAGGATTTTTCATTCAGTGTTTTAATTTTTTTTTTTTTTATATACTCAATTGTTGGCTATACCCTGATATAAATGACAAACTTGATTCTCTTATTGATCCAATAAAATACTTATTTGAGAAACATGTCCTCTTACGAACGAAAACTGTTATGTATAAATCTTGCCCTTGGTTTTCTGAAAATTTTTTGAGAAATATGGAGGAAAAACCCCACCTCTAACAACTGGGATGCCTATAGGACTACTAGAAACGAATCTGTTCACCTCACTAGACAAGTCAAATCACGCTACTTCTCGGCCAAACTTCAACTTTCGCTTCCAACCAGAACACTTTGGAAAAATATTAAAAAACTTGGAGTATGCAATAAAAATATAGTTGAATGCAACATTAATCCTGAAACTCTCAATGATCTCTTCGTTACTGCAGATAGCTCAAGTAGTACTATACTCCCAAATTACAATCTGACCATGCAACAATCCTTCAATTTCACACAAGTAAAAGAATGTTGGCAAATATGTAATGCAAATTAAATCGAACTCTTCACGTGAAGATGGTATTCCCATTAAATTTATTAAACTCATACTCCCTCATATAATTAGCCCTCTTACACATATTGTTAATTCTTGTTTTATGTCGTCATCGTTTCCAAACCTGTGGAAAACTGCGATTGTGCTACCTGTTGCAAAAAAGCAAAACCTTTCTGGTCCTAATGACTTTAGGCCAATAAGTATTTTATCCCCGCTGTCAAAAGTATGTTAGAAGCTCATGGCTCAACAAATCAATTAATATTTACTTGAAAAAAAAACTTTTATCCCCTTTTCAATCGGGTTTTCGAGCTGGGCATGGTTGCTCTACAGTAGTTGTAAAAGTTTTGGATGACATACGACCTGCATATGATTCTGGATCTATGACTCTGCTCTGTCTACTGGACTTTTCTAAAGCTTTTGATAAAGTTAATCATTACTACTGGGAGATAAGGGGGGCGATCTTCACATGGCAACGTGTCTGACTGCCTCAACTTGGCGAGGCCAGCATTATCCATGTCGAAATCGTCTCAAGTCGACTCAAACCTCCGCGTGGTGTCTCCTGGAAACGTCAAAAAACTATCATACCGATATACTTTGGCGGCGAATCCGAGCGGCGGGCTTCCTTTGGTCATCAAGCAAAGGTTGTGCGTTGGGTTTGAAGCCCACCATGTAATAAACCATTTCAATGAAAAGTTTAAGAATAAATAAAAGAATGATCCCCAAATCTGATGATGACTACCGCAAACGAAAAACTGATAATGATTTACGGATATGCACCTGGAATGTCCGAACCCTAAATTGGGATGGTGCCTCTATCCAACTGATTGATATCTTGGAAAGATATAATGCTGATATCACTGCAATCCAAGAAATGCGATGGAAGGGACAGGGTTGCTTACGGCAAGCATCCTGTGATATCGACTACAGCGGCCATGCGGAGAAGCACGAGTTTGGATGCGGATTTGTAGTTGGCAAGAGAATACGGTATCATGTCCTGCGATTCACTCCTGTGAACGAACGACTTGCCAAAATCCGCTTCAAGGCAAAATTTTTTAACATAAGAATAATATGTGCGCACGCTCCGACAGAAGAAAAAGATGACGAGACCAAAGAGAGTTTTTACGAGCGCCTTAAAGACGCATACGAGCACTGCCCCCGTCATGACATAAAAATCGTGCTTGGTGACTTCAACGCCAAGGTGGGTAAGGAAAACATATTTGGTCCAACAGTCGGAAAGTTCAGCCTCCACGACAACACATCCGATAACGGAATGAGGTTGATTGACTTCGCCGCAGTACGAAACATGGTCGTTAGTAGCACTAGATTCAAGCATCTCAATATTCATAAGGCCACTTGGCTGTCCCCTGATCAAAAAACATGCAACCAAATTGATCACGTTTTGATTGACGGAAGGCACTCTTCCAGTGTACTAGACGTACGCACGATCCGTGGCGCTAACATAGACTCGGATCATTATCTTGTCGCAGCCAAGATCCGCACACGTCTATGCGCAGCTAAGAATGCTCGCAATCCTACACAAAGAAAGCTAGACGTCGACAAGCTGCAGTCAAAACGGACGGCCGAAACCTTCGCCACTCGACTCTCACTCCTTCTTCGAGAAAACACTCCTCCGATCGACGATATATGCGGACAGTGGACGCACATATCCCACTCTATTTGTACGGCTGCCGAAGAGGTGATAGGCTACCTCCGCCCTCGCCAAAACCAGTGGCACGACCAGAAGTGTCGCGACGCCACTACAGAGATGATCACCGTCTACAAAGCCACCCTGCAGTCGGTTGTAACGCGTGCTGTTAAGGAGCGATACCGTGAGAAGAGGAGGGAAGAGAGACGCATTTTCAGGCGAAAAAAACGAGAGGCGGAAATGCGTGAGTGCGAGAAAATTCAGATGCATGGCGACAGGAATGAGACTCGAAAATTTTTCGAAAAAATAAGACGCCTGGCTCATTTTTTTTAAGACCGGAGCCTCTTCCTACAAAGATGAGAATGGAAATCTAGTGACAGATATCCAGAGTACATTTATGCTATGGAGGGAGCACTTCTCTAGTCTTTTAAATGGCGACGCTGACAACAATCCCGCCAGTGGAGATGATATCTCGGAAACCCAAATTATGGATGACAGCGTTGAAGTTCCGCTGCCTGACTATAACGAGGTCTTAACAGCTATAGCTCGACTTAAAAACAACAAAGCCGTAGGAGCCGATGGTCTACCAGCTGAGCTGTTTAAGACCGGTGGCGAAGCTCTGTTTAAATGCATTCACAGACTTCTATGCAGAATATGGTCGGAACCTCAGTGTGCTCTATCCAATTCACAAAAAAGGCGATGCCACCATTTGCACCAACTACCGTGGGATTAGCCTTCTTAATATCGCATATAAGGTCCTGTCGAGCGTATTGTGTGAAAGACTGAAGCCCATCGTTAACCAACTGATTGGACCTTATCAGTGTGGCTTCAGACCGGGAAAGTCCACCATCGACCAGATCTTCATGCTCCGACAAATCTTTGAAAAGACTCTCGAAAAACAAATCGACACACACCATCTTTTTGTCGGTTTCAAAGCCGCCTTCGACAGTCCAATAAGGAGTCACCAATACTCCATCATGTCTGAATTTGGTATTCTTACGAACCTTCTTTTGTCGGTTTCAAAGCCGCCTTCGACAGTCCAATAAGGAGTCACCAATACTCCATCATGTCTGAATTTGGTATTCTTACGAACCTTATACGGCTTTGAAAGATGACACTGAACAACACCAGCAGCGCACTGAAAATCAGGAAGGACCTCTCCCTTCCGTTCGATACCAGGCGAGGTTTCAGACAAGGTGATTACTTATCGTTTGACTTCTTTAATATAGTCATGGAGAAGAATCCGAGCTGCTGACCTGAGACGCAGCGGCACAATTTTCTATAAGAGTGTTTTGCTGCTAGCGTATGCTGATGATATTGACATCATTGGCTATAATACGAGCGAAATCAGTGCAGCATTCTCCAGGCTAGAAAAAGAGTCTAGTCGAATCTCGGGTCTTGCAGTGAACGCAGATAACACAAAGTATCTTGTGTCAACAAACAAACAGTCCCAGCGTCTTGGAAACCACGTCACTGTTGACAACACCTCCTTTGAGGTAGCGAAGGACTTTGTTTACCTGGGATCCAGCATTAACTCCTCCAACGATATCAGTATTGAGATTAAACGAAGGATAACTCTTGCCAACAGGTGTTACTTTGGGCTCAGTAGGCAATTGAGAAGCAGAGTTCTCTCTCGACGAACAAAACTGACGCTCTATAAGTCAATAATCATGCCCGTCCTACTATACGCATCACAAACCTGGACGTTGAGCAGCTCTGATGAAAGGACTTTGGGAGCGTTCGAGAGAAAAATCCTTCGCAAGATCTATGGTCCAATCTGCGTCAATGGCGAGTACCGAATACGATGGAACCACGAGTTGTATGAGCTATATGCCGACATCGATATAGTCAAGCGTATTAAAATAGAGCTGCTTCGCTGGCCAGGTCATGTCAAGAGAATCAACGACGAAGCTCCAGCGAAAAAAATATTGGATTCGGTACCCAGCGGTGGCCTACGCAGACGAGGAAGGCCGCATTTCTATTGGAAAGACCAGGAATTGGATAACCTTCCAAAGCTTGGAATTTCCAACAGGCGCCAGCAAGCGTACGACAAAAGACGCTGGCGCAAATTCTTAGACCAGTCCAAAACCGACCAACGGTTGTAAGCGCCATCTAAGTAAGTAAGTAAGTAATCATTACTACTTGAGTCATAAGCTTAAGAATTTGTTTGGGTTCTGTGATAGTGCCGTCAAGTTGATGTCTAATTATTTGTTCAATAGGGTTCAAAAAGTCATTGTCGGACAATTATCCTCTCAATATAAGTAAATAGTTAGTGGTGTTCCACAAGGATCTATACTTGGACCTTTACTATTTTCAATGTTTATAAACGACATTTTCGACATGTAATGCAAACATTCTTCAGTTCATGCCTATGCTGATGATGTACAGCTGTATCTATCTCGGAAAACTTCGCTTCTTGAAGATCTTTGTTGTAGAATGAATGAAGATCTTAGCAGTATTGAGAAATGAGCCAGTAGTAATGGTCTTCAACTAAATGCTTCAAAGTCTTATTTTATTCCTATATGTATGAATAAAAAATTGTATAAATGATGTCCCAGACTTATTTATTGGAACAAATAAGCTTACTGTTGTGTCTAAAATTATTAATATTGGTTTCCATATTAATTCGTCTCTCTCATGTGTAGATCATGTTAACTCTGTAGTCAAAAAAGTTTATTATGTCCTTCGTAATTTGTGAATGTCAGCTTATGTTGTTCCTGTAAATGTAAAACGTAAGTTGGTGATTCAACTGATCCTACCAGTTATAACGTATTCGGAAATAGTATACAGTAAACTCGACTCATCTTCACAGTTAAAACTTCAAATTGCCTTTAATTATGCTACACGCCACGTCTATGGCTTGCGAAAGTTTGTGCCTAGGTATGTAAACTCCTTGACAACTTCAAAGTTATATTTGCCTGCTGTAACATGGAAGCCTAGACGCCGCGCTTCTCTTTTTTCAGGCAGCATATATTTTGTTTTACCCTTGTTCAACGTCAAACCCACTTTGGCTGATTCCTTTTCGATAGCGGCGAAAGCAGCAGTTACATATCTCTTGGTTCTGCCGTTAATAGCGATATCATCAGCATACGCAAGGAGCTTTTTGTAGAAAATGGTACCATTTCGATGTACACCTGCCTTTTGTAGGATCCCCTCCATGATGAAATTGAAGAGATCGCATGATAGCGGGTCGCCTTGTATGAAACCTCTTTTAGGTATGAAAGGTTTCGGAGAGGTCATTTTTTACCTTGACGGAGCTGCATATATTGCTCAACGTAATCCTGCAGAGCCTTTGCAGGTATACTGAGTATCAACTTTGCAGGTATACCGAACTCAGACATTGTTGCGTACAGGCAATCCCGAATCGGGCTATCGAACGCAGCTTTGTAATCAACAAAGATATGATGGGTGTCAATTTGATTTTCGTGGATTTTCTCCAGGATTTGGCGTAGTGTATAAATCTGGTCTATGGTGGACTTGGCAGAACGAAATAGTAACACTGATAAGGTCCAATCAGTGTTTTGGTATGAGGCTTCAATCTTTCACACAATACGCTCGAAATAACTTTGTATGCGATGGAAATAAGACTGATACCACGGTAGTAGGCGCAGATTGACGGGTCTCCTTTCTTAAGTATAGTACAAAGCACACTTAGATTCCAATCGTCGGACATGCTTTCCGCTAGCCATATTTTGCTGATGAGTTGATGCATGCACCTAATCAATTCACCGCCGCCGGTTTTAAACAATTCAGCAGCCAGGTCGTCAGCACCTGCAAGCAGATTTCAAAAATGCTGTCTCCATAATCTCAATACGCGCAGTGCGTATCTATAACCAGATTACTATTCTCATCTCTATAAGTGAATGCTCCGGGCTTGAAACTTTGGATTAGACACCTAACCTGCTGGTAGAATTTTCGAGCATCCTTCTTGCCCTGGTACACCTCAATTTTTTCTCGCTCACGCTTTTTCTGCTCTATTTTTTAACGTCTGAAAAGGTATCTCTCTTCGTTCATGGCTCGCGTTGCAGCTGACTGCAGCGTCTTTTTATATGCGGCGTATTTTGCTGCTGTCGTGTCGCGACACTCCTGGTCATACCATTGGTTGCGAGGTTGCGGGCGCCGAAAACCAATGGCTTCTTCAGCAACAGTGCACATGGAGTGGGAAGTCCATCAGCGTCGTCGAGGCAAGAGCTTACTCTTTGGTTGAGCTTAACTGAGAGTTGAGTAGAGTAGGCCTCGGCGGTCCGTTGTGATAGCAGCTTATCGACATCAAGCTTTCGTTGCACACCTGTGCGTACATTCTTCGCATTGCACAATGGCATGCGGGTCTTGGCTGCAACAAGATAATGGTCGGAGTCAATATAGACTCCCCGAAATGTGCGCAAATCCAGTACACTTGAAGCGTGTCTTCCGTCGATCACAACGTGATCAATTTGATTTCGCGTTTTTTGATCCGGGAAGCGATCATACACGTTCTCTAGGCTCGCGTAGAAGGTGTCCTTGACAGCATCGTCGTTTTCCTCCGTTGGGGCATGTGCGCAAATTAGACTTATGTGAAAGAATTTCACCTTGATGCGAATTATCGCCAGCCTTTCGTTCACAGGTGTGAACCGGGAAACAAGATGGCGTAGTTTCTGACTTGCAACGAATCCGCATCCAAATTCGCACTTTTTCGCATGGCTGCTGTAGTAGATATCGCAGCCTTGTTCTTTCCATCGCATCTCCTGGATGGTGGTGATGTCAACCTTAATTTTTTCAAGGGCTTCCACCAATTGGACAGCGGCACATTCCCTATAAAGGGTCCGGACATTCCATGTGCTTATCCGTTAATCATTGTCCGTTTTTCGTTTGCGGTGGTTGTCAACGTAGTAGGTGTTCATATCCGAGGCTGTTTAAGTTTTCATTGGGAAATTAGTAATTTCATTTTTTCATTTCATTTCATTTATTTAAAGATAAACATCAGTACACTAAGAGCTATGCTCTTTTATAGTACAACATAAAAAAGACTTAAATTAAGCCATAATAATAACAACTCAATGAATTTAAACATTAAAAAAGTAACCTAATTATAATAACAAAAATTACTTATACTAACACTTAAGACATAAAGAAACTAAAATGTTTAAATTAAAATAAAAAAAAAAAAAAAAATAAAAAAGATGAAGAAAAGATTTTTCAAATATTGGAGTGGAGAAAAGATATATGCAAAGTAGATTAAAGAGTAGAGAAGAACGATAAAATAGATTGCCTAAAAGGTACTCTCCCACTTTCTCTCTAAGACTTCGTGGCAAAGCATTCCACAACCTAATGGCGTTAATGAAAAACAGATAGGAAGAGTTTAACGAATAATGCCTTGGAACTATCATAACATGACTTCTTCTAGACAGACTAAACTGGAGTTTTTCATATAAGTACACTGGCGTTTTTTCATGTATTAGCTTATGAAGGTACATACAGTTTCTTGCCTTAAGATAAGCTATTAAGTCACATCCAAGTATTGCATTTCGGAAACTAGACAGACGATCATATTTATGAAGACCATAAACATACCGCGTGGCATAATTAAACGCGATTTGAAGTTTTAACTGGGATGATGAATCAAGTTTACTGTACACTATTTCGGAGAAAGTTATCACAGGTAAAATTAGTTGGGTTACCAACTTGCGTCTTACATCAACTGGAGTCACACTGGCAGACATTCTAAGGTTACGCAAGACATAGTAAGCTTTTTTGACTACACTGTTAACATGATCAACACAAGACAGAGAAGAATTCAAATAAAAGCCAAGGTTCACAATTTTAGACACAACGGTGAGTTTATTAGCTCCAATCAACAAGTTGGGGATATCATTTAAACAAGACTTAACCTTACAAACAGGAAGAACATATGATTTGGCAGAGTTTAGTTGTAGGCCATTCCTACTAGCCCACTCATTAACTTTACTAAGGTCTTCATTCAATCTACAACAAAGGTCTTCAATCGGGCCAGTTCTTCGAGATAGATAGAGCTGGAATTCATCAGCGTATGCATGAACAGAAGAATGACTGCAGACAGAAAAAATATCATTTATAAACATTGAGAACAGAAGGGGACCAAGTATGGAGCCTTGAGGAACACCACTTAAGACCGATTTGTATCCAGACGACCTTTGGGCAACTTTAACTTTTTGAGACCTGTTACTTAAATAGCTAGACATTAAATTGACAGCACTATCACTGAAGCCAAACATAGCCTTAAGTTTACGACACAGATGCTGATGGTTAACTTTATCAAAAGCTTTTGAGAAGTCTAACAAACAAAGTAGCGTCATTGAACCTGCATCAAATTCAGGTCGAATATCATCAATAATCTTAACAACTGCAGACGAACAGCTATGTCCAGTCCGAAAACCAGATTGATACGGTGATAAGAGGTTTTTGTTAACTAAATGGCCGGTTATTTGCTGAGCCATAAGTTTCTCACAAATTTTCGCTAAAGGTGATGATATACTTATTGGTCTAAAATCATTAGGACTAGAAGGATTTTGTTTTTTAACAACCGGAAGAACGATGGCAATTTTCCACAAGTCAGGAAACGACGACGACATAAAACAAGAATTAATAATATGCGTTAGGGGGGTTATTATATGAGGCAGTAAAATTTTAATAAACTTAATAGGAATGCCATCATCTGCCATGGCATTCGACTTAATTTTAGACACACATTTACCAACTTCGAACTCAACTACTGGGGAAAAACTAAAAGATTGTGGCACGGAATGAGAATGAAGAGGCAGAATATTACTATTGGAGGGAGAAGCATAATCAACAAAGAAACAATTTAAAAGTTCTGGATCTAGATGGCATTCAGTGTTATTTTTATTACAGACCCCAAGATTTTTGATATTGTTCCAAAGCGTTTTGGTTGGAAGGGAGAGCTTAAGTTTGGATGCGAAAAATCTGATTTTAGCCTGCCGAGTTAAGAGCACAACTTCATTTCTAGATAATCTGTATCTATCCCAATTTACTGAGGAAGGGTTTTGTCGCCAAATTCTACGAAATTTGTTTCTTTTCTTTATTGCAGTCAATATATGTTCAGAAAACCAAGGACAGGCCATATTTTTAACACTACAATTACGTACAGGGACATGTTTATCAAATAGAAATTTTATCGGTTCCAGTAGTGAGTTAACTTTATCATTAATATTGTGGTGAAGCCAGCAATCATTAAAGGTTAACAAGGAAATATCACAGTACAAAGATGGATAATTAATGCTCTTAAAATCACGATAAGAAAAAGTTAAAGGTATATCTAAACGAGACAACTGGACATTTAACGTACAAAAGATCAAATCGTGATCAGAGACAAAGTACATTTGGTTGAAAAGTGAAATAGCGGAGGGATCAGAAACAATGAAAAAGTCAAGAAGACTGAGCGTAGAGTTATTAGAAAATCGAGTAGGTAAAGAATCATTGACAATAGATAAGCCTAACGAGGATATCTTATCATTCAGAAGTTGCTTCGGTAATTCATTGGAAAGAAGGTTTATGTTAAAGTCGCCACACAACAAAATCAAGTCATAATCCAGAATATAATTTGACAACACAGAAAACAAAGGCTCAACAGAATGACATTTATTCGGATTATACACACAAGAGACGAGAATTTTATTGTTATTGTCTGAAACACATAAATTAAGAAATTCAATTCCTGATCCAACAGAGCGACAGGCAATATAAGCAATAAGACTAGTTTTACAATATATTGCAACTCCC
The DNA here is from genome assembly GCA_958299015.1 of Tetanocera ferruginea. NCBI lineage: Eukaryota > Metazoa > Arthropoda > Insecta > Diptera > Sciomyzidae > Tetanocera > Tetanocera ferruginea. Next base: position 33,900,248 of record OY282644.1, on the reverse strand, counting down.
CCACCCTTTTTATCAGAACGATCATTTCTAAAGATTTTATAACTATTAATGTCACAAGAGTTATCACTTACTTCACTACAAAGCCAAGTTTCCGAAATGCAAATAATGTCGACCAAAGAACTATCAAATATGTACCTGACATAGTCCAATGTAGCCATGTTCAAGCTACGTGAACGTAATGTGGCTGGCAACCAAACCCTACGCACATTCCATTTTTAAGGTCTTGTAGAGACCCCTCAAGTTTATTCGACAACTTAACGGGTGTTAGTTTGCCGTTTCCAGGAGACACCACTTGGAGGTTTTGAGTCGAATTGAGACGATTTTGACATGGATAATACTGGCCTCACAAAGTTGAGGTAATCAGACTCGTTGCCATGTAAAGACCGCAACCTCTCCAACCTCTCCAATCATATTTTTTCTCCAATCGTATTTGAAAATAAAAATAAAAAACTTTGTTGGTTTCATCAGGGATTGTACATAAGAGTATTAAACTCGAACAACAGCAAGCTCGGCTAAACTTGAACTTCGTAAATAGTGCTTAAATTTCATTTAATATGTTTTCGTTCAAAGCAATAAGAAGCTATTTTTAAAATGTTCACTTAAAAGTAGCAAACGAACGTTTTAGCAGCTTATTTACATATCTTCTAATATATAAAATCAAATGTTTGTCTGTCTGTCTGTCTGTCTGTTCCGTATAGGCTCGCGCACCGTTTATCCGATTGAGCTGAAATTTGGACACCGAATACCTCTCATAGTGAGAAAGAACATAGAGGGTGTAAAAAAGTGGGCGGAAGTATGTGGGCGTGGCACTCTTTAACAACTTCTAAACACCTGAACCGATTTCAATGAAATTTGGTATGAAGGTTCAACTGCTCCCAAAATAAAGAAAAGCCATAAAAAATTCCAAAGACTTACGCAAGAGGGCGCTTTAAGTAGTGCATTTTTAAAACTCAATAACTCCTAAACGTCTGGACCGATTTTAATGAAATTTGGTATGAAGGTTCAACTGCAACCAATTTAAAGCATAGGTTAAAAAGTGTGCGGAAGTATATGGAAGTGGCACTCTATAATAACTCCTAAGCATCTGTACCGATTTTAATGAAATTTGGTATGAACGTTCAACTCCATCCAAGATAAAACATAAAATATAAAAAATTCCAAAGACGGGCGCTTTAAGAAGTGCGTTTTAAAGACTTAATAACTCCTCACCGCCTGAACCGATTTCAATGAAATTTGGAATGAACGTTCAACTGCACCCAAGATAAAACATAAAATATAAAATTTCTCAAGACTTCCGAAAGAGGGCGCTTTAAGAAGTGCATTATTTAGACTCAACAACTCCTAAATGACTTGATCGATTTTACTAAAATTTGGTACGTGAAATAACTTGACTCTGCAACAGAATTCGGACTATATAAATTTCAGAAAACTTCCGAGAGAGGGCGATTTATTCAATCAACTATGTTCGGCTCATTCACGTCAAAACGGATGAACTGTTTTGATAAAACTTGGCAAGCATTTGTATCTGTTACTGAAATATATCCTAAAAGTTCTTTCGACAAAAATCAAGGAATGAGCCGAAGGCAAACGAAGTCAAGAACCAAAGACGAACCAAAAAAAAAGAAGTTTGACGAATACCAGCAGAAGCTATATAAAGATGAAAAAAAATTAACCGAACAGTATCGACCAAAACCGAAGTTGAACGAAGGCAATCTTAAAATCGAATCGATGCTTATATGATTTTTTAAAATCGGAATTTAATTGAGATAAAATTGCATATTACATCCATGCTAAGGAAAACTTTAAACGCATTTTTCTCGAAATGACTTTTCAAACTGCACTCAGAAAAAAGTTTCTCGGAATATGATAAAAATTGCATCATATTTACTGAAAAATGTTATTGACTTTTCTCCAGAGAATGCTTTTCTCTAAATGCAATCCTAAAAATTCTCTAAAAATGATAAAAACCTTCTATGAAAAAGAGAAATATATAATAATAATTCGATTTTAGTGAAAAACACTCTTTATTTTTGAGAAAACATTTGTTTTTATTGAAGAAAATACTTCTCATAGTGAATTTTTTATCAAAATTTAGGAAAAAATTTTAATTTTCACAAAATTTCTCTGTATAAATAAGAATTTTTTTGTGCAAGTAAAATATTTGTCATTATAAGACATTGAAATATTTCCATTTCTTAGATGTGAAGAAATATTTCTTCGAAAATTTGAAAATTTATTCTTATTGAAGAAAATTTTATTTGAAAAGAGAAAACTGCTATTATCGAAAATAGAGAAATTTTTCACCGGAGGAAGATAGCTATGTGTTTTTTCTGAGTGTGGGTGTCCATTTTCCTCAGAAACCAGACTTCAGACCGAGACGATGAAGATGTCATTTTTTGTTTCAATCATGTCTGGCAGTTACAGTTTTTCGGAAATTTGACTTTCAACGGAAGGAGGGGGCGAAACCCCAAAAAACGATAATTTAAAATATTTTGAAATTGAATTGATAATTTTAAAAACGTAAAAATGAGAGCAGTTTTGAAAATCGTCCTCTTTCTGTGCTCGAGCCACAACCCCGAGTAACACCGGGTTACATCCGCTTGTTAAAAATGAAAATAAACGTTAGAGGTGCAAAATCTGGGTTAAATGTTTTAAAAAATAAAACGTTTCTGCTAGTTTTGAAAATGTATTCTTGTGAGTGTAACATATGAAGCAAATATTATAGGAAGAAAGAGTAACCATCACAACCCTGATGCTAAGTGAATCAGGATATTGGTTCGATGCAAGCATAGAGCACTCGTGGCACTAACTATATGTATAAAAGGGAACTTTTATCAAAAGCAATGTAAGGCTGAATCAGCATATTTGTCAAAGAGGACGAAAAATCGTACACGATTCATCAATGAATTCCTTTAGCCTTACTACTTTTTGTACTCTTATTTTGACAATTTTTATACCCTAAACCTGAAAGGTCAGGGTATATTAACTTTGTGCAAACGTTTGTAACGCATAGAACGAAGCGAGTCCGGTATAGAAAAGTATATATATTCTTGATCAGCGTCACCACCTGAGTCGAGCTATCCATGTCCGTCTGTCCGTCTGTGTGTTGTCCGTATACACAGGATAAGAAGAAGGAGTAGAGATAATTGGATGGAACTTAGTACACATGGTCACATGCATCCAAGGATCTGCACTATTGAATATTTTTGGAATCCGCCCACGGACACGCCTACCTCCCATACAACGCAAAAATTGAAAACTGCATAACTCAGCTCATAATTAACCTACAACAATAAAATTTGGTGTGCATGTATTTTATGCCAACACAAAGATGTCTTCGAAAAATGGACGTCATCCGTTTACGAACACGCCCACCTCCCATACAACCCAAAAATTGAAAACGCAATAAATAAGCCTGTGTTTAACTTAAAAACCTTTAATTTGGCACATATGTTTTGTATAACAAAACAAAGATGATTTTGAAAAATGGACATCATCCGCCCACGGATACGCCTACCTCCCATACAACGCGAAAATTGAAAACTGCATAACTCAGCTCATAGTTAACCTACAACAATAAAATTTGATATGTATGTGTTTTATGCCAACACAAAGATGTCTTCGTCATCCGCCTACGGACACGCCTACCTCCCATATAGCCCAATAAGTTGAAAACTCAATAAATAAGGTTATGTTTGTCATAGAGAAATTAAATTTAGTATGTATGTATTTTATACCAAAACTAAGGTGTGTTCAAAAATTGGAAGTAGTCCGTCCAAAAACTCGCCCACCTCCCATAGCGAAAGCACAATAAAGGCATTAACTGTGAGCTACGGGAATAAAACTTGGTATGTGTACATTTTTCATCAACATTTAAATGCACATAAATTATAGGCTTCATTATCCCACGGACACGCCCATTTACAATAAAAATTTTTTGTTTTTGAAAAGTGGGTTTAGGGTATTTCATAGTCGGCCTAGACCGACTTTAGACTTTCTTTACTTGTTTATTTTATTTTTATAATTTTAAAAATAGTTCTTTATTGTTGTTTGTTGTTGTTTTATAACACCAACAACAAAATCGAATGCATTTGATTATCATCATTGCAAGAGCTGTGCGAATGACTTCAGAAAACAATACATCGTCGCAGGCCAATAAAATGAGAAGCCTATTCAAGTCACTCAACTGTCAATTCCAATATGGCGGCATAAGTACGCCATGTTCGAGAGTATTATAGAATATATGAAGAGGCCATTCAGTGGCCACTTTGTCAATAGCAAAGTTTTGGAAATGCGAACGAACGACTGCAGATTATTTTGTTTGGAGAACGATATTAAATAAACGAATGAATGCGAAGTGCTGCTGACAACACCAGCAGCAGCAGCAGATAGTGGTGGTAGGTAGTAGGTCGGTTCGAATGTAGGTGTTCCTAATTGGTGCTGACTTATAATGTGGCATGACGACACGAGTACGTAGCACGTAACAACGATAAATAGCACAAAAATATCTGTGCATTAATTAATCGAATATATAATTCAACACAACTTTAAGTGAATTAAATAACGGCATAGATGCAGTCACATTTCACCTCATGTAAAATTGTTTCACATTTTTTTTGAATAACAAAAATTTAAATAGCTAGTTAATAAAACTTGAAATGAAAAATTTTAGCATAAAATGCATTTTTAATTTTTAAATCCACTCGAAAACACTCGACAAGGCGCAATAAATATTAATGAGACACATTAATTAATTTTTTATTTTTAATATCGAGCGTAGAGAAATAAGCATGGCCCGGCAGTGGACATTTGCGCCATAAACAAGAGCCACATACCTTTGAACACTTACAAATGGTTTTCGTTGCCCCTCCGCTGATGTTGCAAGAAAAAGTGTTGCTTGCGTCCTGTGCAGCCAAAGTTGATTGTGTCGGCGATGGTGGTCCACTTTTTCGCGACGTAATGATGTATTTTGCTGTTTAGACATATAAGCAGAAAAAATGTTTAAATATTTTTGGCTAAACTCGAAGTAAGATTTTTGCTCTACTTGTGCTTCTTGCTACTTTTTTCGGCAACATGCTTAACAAGCAAAATTGAGGGGAACAACCTCAATTTTAAGTTAGATGAAAAATATTTTTCAAGAGCCATTAATTAAATTTAAGTTTTATTCACTTATGGTAAAATGCTTACTTTAAGTGCCCCGCAAAATATGCAGCATTATTTTGGGGTACATTTGTGAGTATTACTTTTTATGTTATTTCTATAAACTTTGCCTAGTTTTGGCTGCACAATTGTCAAGCTTAAATATTTACACACAAAAACACAAGAATAGAACTTTGCAAATCCAAACAAATTATTTATAACATTGCCTTTTTTTGCAATCTACAGACAAAGTTGTTGTATTTGATTAAAATTATATGTAAAGAAAAAACGTCAACAACAAAACAAAAACAACACGCTTCAGTTGGTGTTCGTGCGAATGCATTTTCTAAAATTGTCTTTTCCTTCAATATGCCACACCAGGGAGAAGTCTGACAGCGCTGTGGTGAGGATCAGTGAGCGGGTGATTGGGAGAGAAATACAGCCCTTGATGCATTTTAGCGCATATTGACTTTTAGAGTACAGTACAGTACAGTGGGAAAAAATAAAAACTTCACTTTTCTGCTCACTAGTGAAATTTAAAGGTTCTTGAACTTCGTTTTAAAAATTTTCATTTAACTGTTTAAAAACTATGTCACAGCCTCTAAATATTTCAATTTAAATCACATTTCTATCAAAATTAAATGCTAGAAAAACCTACCACTTTTCCGCCATTCAGTAATAAATTTAAAAAAAAAATCCCAAAGTTAACATAAATTTCATCATCCATCCACTTTCACAGACTTTCACAGCTCAACTCAATTTGTAAATTTAATTCATTATTTCGTTTCATTGCATGCAATGCGTACTTTCGGAAATCGTTGGAAGACTCGGTTTGGGAAAACAAATCAAAGCCAACAAATGACATGAAGCATGGCTGCCATCCATGTTTTGCTCAATGAAGATTTATTGCAAAAAGTTTTTGTGGAAACTGTTCAAAAATAGAACTCATATAAAAACATATAACAGCAAAAATAAAAACCAAAACAAAAACCAAAAAAAAAACATGCAAAAAAGAAATAAAAACACAAAAAATAAATGATATCGCAAAATCTCTGACAAGTAAATGTTTTCGATGAAAACCAAAATATTTGTCAACAAATCGATGAAGAGTTCTATGATAAGCAGAAAGAAAAACAAGCAGTGCTTGTGGTCGAGTGTGTATTATTTTGTTAAAATGAAGTTCTTAAGTTCTGTAGTTATTTAATTCTAAGAATACTGTGTACACTCTATTATGTCAAAGCAAATTTTCTATGTGTAAAACAGGGCCGTAGCTGGAATTTTCTTTGGGCAAAGTTTTGCTATCAAAACTATATAAATATAAAAGAATATATGATAGAGCAGTTTACAAAACCGATAAAAGAAAAATATAGCACTTTCGAAATTTCTTTCATATGACCATAAAAAGATTTCGATAAAAGTATCTGGTAACAAAACTTTATTCGATGTACCGAGTTTAGAAAAAAGTCACAACTAAAGACTGTCCCAGAAATAATTGTCCCTTTGTTTTAAGGTTATTTATAAAAAGTTGTTACTTCTATAGCAACATATTTGGTACTTAAATAAAGAATAAATATTGCAGGTTAAAAAAATTACTCATTAGTAAAATAAAAGAGCAACTTAAAATATGTCGTCTCAACAAGAAGAAAAGCGGAAAGCAATTATTTGCAATTACCTGGAAAATGCAAACACCACTTACAAAAAGATCGCTAAGGAAGTTGGCGTGTGCGTATAAACTGTCGCAAGGACCATAAAATGATACAAACAGCTTATCCCTTTATCAAAAACTCCAGACTTATGGAGAAAAAGTGGAGAACGTTAAGCGGCTGTTTACTCAGAATACAGGCTGATCACTTCAGTTCGTGATAGGGCAGCAAAAGCGGGAACATCGAAGTCAAGTGTTCAACGGATTTAAAAATTGTACAACCTTAGGAGCTATAAAGTACAACAAGTACCTGATAGGGCACGAAAACTGTATCGCGATTACCTGCCCAAATTTGATTGCGTGATCATGAACGATGAAACGTACTGCAAAGCGGATTTCAAGCAGTTACCTGGATACGGATATTATACTGCGGTTAGAAGGAGTGGAGCATCCTTTACTACCAAACGTATCTCTTTACTACCAAAACGTAAGAGGACTACGCACCAAAATCTCTACAGTGTTCCTTAACTCTCTTAAGCTTCCCTACGATATTTTTGCCCTTACCACAGGTCGTGGTGTCCTTCTTGCTATTCACAATCGCTTCGATCCAACATTTGTAAAAAATTCCCATACAGCTAACTTTGAATTTATTTGTGCCAAACTTTGTATTGCAAAACGAAACATATTCATTATCTGCTGTTGTATTCGCCCTTCTCAACCAGTGAATGGTTATCAACTTGCAGTAGACGCAATCGATTCACTATTTGATCTTATTGATCCATCTGACACCGTTATATTTCTGGGGGACTTTAATCTTCCTAGCCTACAATGGATTCTGTCAGATGACGAGTGCTACTATTTTCCTACAAATGCCACATCTGAAAAAGAAATTCTCTTCACTAGCTGTCTTTCAGACTCCGGCCTTTACCAGTTGAGTGGAGTAACTAACAATATTGGTAGGCAGCTAGATCTTGTATTCTCTTCAGATTCAGATAATTGTGTTGTCTCCGCGAGTAACCATCTACTTTCAACACTCGATCAGTACCATCCACCTCTATCTCTTACCCTATCTTACAATAATAACATAATAAACACACACTTTGAGCACGCGTACAGTTTTGACTTTCGTAAAACTGATTTTGTAAAACTTGAAATGTTATTGAGTAGAATTGATTTTCAACATATTTTCGATAATGCTCATGGCAGTGTTGATAATACTGTTGCTCTCTTCTATGACAAAATTTTTGACTGCTTCGCACAATCAGTCCCCTTTACTAAGGAAAAGAACTTTTCGTCATCTCCTCCCTGGTACAATAAAGAACTACGTTCACTTCGTAATAAGAGGAACAAACTTTGGCGTACTTATTTAATTTTTCGTTCTTCTCTTGACCTCACAAATTATCTTCACGTCTATAATCCTTTTTCTACACTTTGTGAAAACCTATATGAGTCTTACCTTGCTCATATTGAAACTAAATTGTTGTTGGATCCTAAAAGCTTCTACAAGTTCATTAATATCAAAAGAAAATCTGACAACTACCCATCAACCCTTACTTTTTCAGATATCTCCTCAGACAACCCGGAAATAATTGCAAACCTATTCGCAAATTTCTTCAGTCAGTCATTCACAAGTCATAACGATGAACTAGACTATGAATACTTTTCTTCATTAAGGAACTGTGCTCAAACGTCACTGATTTCTGTTGATATAACATTAGCTGATGTCTTAGCAAAGTTACATAATCTTAAAGATGATTATTCTCCTGGACCCGATGGGTTGCCTGCTATTGTCATAAAAAAATTCGCGAACTTTTTGGCTCATCCCCTTTTGACTCTCTTTCAACTTTCTATTTCTAACTCTGTTTTTCCAAAGTTATGGAAGAACTCGTACATAATACCTTTACATAAAAAAGGACCTAGAAATGATATTTCTAATTACAGACCTATCGCAAAACTGTCATGTGCTCCTAAAATTTTTGAAAGTATTATCTACTACATTCTTTTCTTCCATTGCAAATCTATCTTTTCCCCTAGTCAACATGGCTTCCTCAAAGGTAGATCGACTACCACCAACCTCACAGAATTTGTTTCAAACGCTTTATGCTCGTTGGAAAATGGTTACGAAGTTGATGCAGTTTCCACCGACTTTAGTAAAGCGTTTGACAAAATCTCACACACTATCATCCTTCTTAAGCTCAAAGCCTTTGGTTTTCCACATCTGTTTATAACATGGATTAAATCTTATCTCGAAGAACGCAGTTATAATGTCATCTTTAGATTTTCCAATTCAAAATCTTTCACAGCTACGTCTGGTGTCCCACAAGGCAGTCACCTTGGTCCTTTGCTATTCGTCTTAACTATTGCTGATGTTGATGGTATCATCAATGATTCTAATCTTTCTGTGTATGCTGATGATATGAAAATCTATCGGCGCATACAAACCAACGCCGATTCTCGCAATCTTCAAAACGATCTGGTCAGCTTTTCCACTTGGTGTCAAAAAAATCTTCTGCAGCTCAACGTCAGCAAATGTCAAGCTATAACATATTCTCGTAAGCGACTCCAACTTCCTCCGCGAACGTATTACATTCTCGGCAAGCCCGTTCCTTCTGTAAATTCTTTACGCGACTTAGGTGTTATTTGTGACAAGGAACTTAACTTTAGGCCTCATATTGATAATATCATTAGTAGAGCCAACTCTGCACTTGGTTTCGTGAAACACTGGTCCAGAGAGTTCTCCAGTCCTTACGTCACTAAATCTCTCTATCTTTCCTTTGTTAGACCCATCCTCGAATATGCCAGCCAGGTTTGGTCTCCCATCTACAACACCCATTCAATGCGAATCGAAGCCGTTCAATGACGATTCATTCGTTTCGCTCTTCGTGGTCTTCCTGGTTCTGACAGTTTCAACCTACCACCTTATGCCAACCGTCTTAAGTTGATTAACATGCAAACACTTGCAAAGCGAAGGGAAGTTGCCGATGTTCTCTTCATTCAACAACTTGTATGCGGAACCATTAACTGTCCAGAATTACTCCAATTAATATCTTTTAATACCAACCCACGCAACCTTAGGTCTATGTCTCTCTTCCACCTTAACTTTCACCGCACCGACTATGGATGCAGTGAACCCATAACCAGAATGCTTCGGGTAACCAATAGTTTGATCAACGAATTCGATTTTCATCTGAGCAGACCACTACTCCGAAATATCCTCCTTAACTCTCCAACACCACTTCATCCGCCACTCTAATGTATTCTTCCAGTACATGATATAATACAATTGTAAATTAAGATACTCCCTGTTAATTATAAACTTTAGTTTTTAAGTTTATGTTTTAAGTATTTAAACTGCTTACGCCCAGAGAACGATGGATTGGTACCAAGCCAATAATGTCAGTTGGTACCAAGAGAAGCCAATCCTCCCAACTGCCCCGAACTTCGTCCAATCGAAAGATATTGGGCTTTAACGAAAAGAAATCTTAAGAAGACCCAACAAACTGCGAAAAACACCGAAATATTTCGACGTAAATGGCGTCGGGCATACACTAAGGTCAACGAAAGGTCGATAAAAAAGCTAATGTAGGACTTTAAATAAAAAAGTGCATAATTTTTTTAAGTGTATTTTTTTCAGTGTAAATAAAATTTTCATTTATTTTGTAATATTCACTAAATAATAGACTGAAAGAATTTTTAAAAAACATCATTGGTTTTTTTACAATAAAAAAAAAACAAAAGGACAGTTATTTCTGGGACAGTCTTCATTTGAAATTTTGCTTGATGAAAAATATTTTTCGTACATTTCATTTACGCAATAAACTAAACAGGTATGTATTTATGTAAAATATAAGAAGTGAATAATGACGAAGAAAATTCGTCTTTCAACACCCCCCCCCCACTCGAACTAAATTGTTGACAATCACATATTCTCTCCAAGCATCAATATATCATGACATATACTGATGCTTCTCTCGTAAAAGTCCATTTGCTACAATGTCAGCTGTTTGATTTTCAGTTTCAACGCCAATATATAAAACCTCACGTTTTCATATTTTTCCCTGATGAAATGATGGTGTACATCTTTATGTTTTGATCTTGTATGAGTGCCGTTTGATGTTGCCTAATGATTGATCGGTTCTTCAAGATTTCTCATTTTCTGGCTGAAGAATTTTAGCCAAAGTGCTTCCTGTGTTGTGGCTGACATTGCTATACATTATGTTAAAGCATAAGTTAGGTCACTGTTGGTTGTCTTATGCTTTTCTAACAAAATTGCTCAATTTTTCAACAGAAAAATATACCCTGTAACGGATGTCGTCCATCTTCATCAGTTACCTGCATCTGTATGTATTAACTACACAAGTAAACAGTTTCATCTGAGCCTTCTTTTTCATACTATAATTTAATATTCTTTTTTGCTTTCAAGTTGCTGCATGATCTCAGATGGTTAACTCCATGATAGTATATCTGGTCTTGAACATTGTGCTGCAAGCATTAAACTTCCGATTGCTTATTTTATGGAATGCAAAAATCAACTTTTGATATCTTTAAACCAAATTGTTTAATCTAATTATATAATTTGAAAATCTAAGCTAATCTGATACGTTTTAACCCATAAAAGCTCTTTAAATTAAAAACCTTTAACGGATTTCTGTAGTCTTCAAACCTTTCTGGCTGCATATAAAATTGCTCTTGCATTTCACTCTAGTTGCTATTTAGAAAAATCACTTTGTGAAAATGCATTAAATTGCCTATCATACTCTACTGAAAAAGCAAGCGAATATCGAATCGATTTATACTTTAGCTCTGATGTGTATGTTTTATTATAATCAATTTCTATGTGTTTATGTGTGACAAACACTATCATCTACATCTCTTTTAACTTGGAAAAACCCAGTAACAATTAATCGCCTTTTTGCTGTGAGGGAAATCTGTTAAAGCTCAAGTTCTATTTTCTTTTAAGAATCCAAACTTCCCCTTCATTACTACTAGCCACTTTTCTCGGCAAGTACTGTTAATTGCTTCTTAAAACGTAGCTGCATCTTCATCTTCCTTAATTGGCACGTGGCACATGCAGTTAAAATTTATTCTTTGCGAACGACGTAGACTTGGTTTTAGTACAAATTTACCTATAAATATCTTTTCTTCCTGAATGCCACTTGCATTTCCTAATTCATTCACATCTTCACATGTAGATGAAAATGACTTATCGACATTGATACATCTCTTGAAACACTAACTTCCGCCACTCATTAGCGTAACCAAAGGGTGGTTTCGGGGTTTAACCCCCCGAGAAATTATTGTAGTACCAAGCAAAATATAATTAAATCAAAGTGGTTCATATGAAAAGCAAACACACATCTTATCAAATGAGTAAAAACCCCAAATGTATATTTCAAATCGATTCTGTTTGATGTACAATCTACTAAATTTTCATGTTTGTTTCCTTCAGACTGATTCTGACCTCTTGAGAGGTTCTTGACAATACTTCGATTTGAGTTGTCTCTTCAACTTTTAGATTGGAACCTACTAAAATGACTTGAAATATTTGATGAAAATTAATTCAAAAGTAATACAAAATACGAAAGCCTGAATTTGAAGAAGAGCGGTCGAGTCCCTAGCCACCGAGGTGAACAAGGAAATTTCCTCTAAAATTGTTATTTTTCGTTATTTTTTTTATAATTATTTTTTAAACATAAACTAACCGTAACTCTTCAGGAATTAAGTTTATAGTGAAATCATGTGATTCAATAAAAAAATAATTTCGATTGATTTCTACAACTGAGCAAAAATTTAAACTTCATAATTTTCCATCGCATTTTCCCAAATCTGTTTCAAAAATATTTCTCTAAATTGTCAAATATTATTCGATTTTAGGTTTGATTTTGCTTCTGTTCATCCGTTTATCAGAGATATAATAAAGTTATACCAATGAGCATGAATTTGGAAATGCTGACTTAAATCGACATAATATCTTTTTAACGAAAGTCTTTACGACACTCTTCCAATTCATTAATATCGAATAATATTTGTACAATTTTGAAGGATTTTCATGAAAGTGATTTTGAAAATCCAATGGAAGATGATTTATGATTAAAAAAAATTTTTTCAAATATTACATTCAGAAATTACATGTCAGTGTTAAATATGACGATATCAAAAGTCGATTTTAAAGAAAATTCCATCGGGTTTTCAACCCAAGGAGTCAGAAGTTTTGTATTTTATATTTTCGGAAATGAGGTTCATTAGTACTCATCAAAGGACGAATTTTAAGGCTAGCACCAATTGGTTATTTTTACAACGAAGTGAAGTGTTCAGTCATTGTGGACAGAAAAAAATTGCATTTTCCCCGAGAAAAATTGAAAATATTGTAGCTCAAGCTAAGGCTCTTATACCTTCGTAGAACAAGAAAAATCCGTAAACGACTGTAAAACTGGCGATTTCAAAACATTTTGGCCGATTCTAAAGACCCTAAACAACGCAGAAGCAAGTTCATTTTAAAATTACCGCTACCACTGCTGTAGCTCGGTGAGAGATCAAATTTTGAAAAAGAAACTCGATTTTTATATACATTTTTTTTTTTCTTGCAAGGCTTTGGAAACAATTAAAATGTGCATTATTTCGATAAGTATTCGTATCCAAATAATAAAAGCATTTTTGGACAAACAGATTCCAATATTCAATCTTGATTGCAAAGACTTGCATATTTTGGTGGAAAAACTATACAATTATAGCAATTTTTGAAATATGTTTTAATATTAATAAAATACTATTTTAAAAACTTTACTTAAATTTTTTTTTAATACGACTGTTTTTTTAGGGGTCGGGTCGGTTCGAAAACTAATTTTGTTTTTTCCTTATGACATTGTACAAATGTCGAGAATATTCTCCCTTAAGCTTGAGTCCAAACTTATTTTTGCAAAATAGCTGTCATGATTTCCCAAAAAGTTATAAACAATCTTGTTAAAATTTGGAACCCTTCTTCAAGATACATTATCTAGTGCTTCAAATATTTAGTTCTTATGTTAACAAAAATAAGTTATCATAGTCTTTGGTTGAGCCTTCGAAACCCACCTAGCCCATTAACATAACTCATTAACACTCAAGAGTTGAAACTTATTGCTGTGATTTGAAGCCTTTGTAAAATTGATTTTATACATAAGTCCAAAATTTAATAAACCCCCTCCCCCCAAGAAAAAAATCCTAGTTGCGCCTCTGCCGCCACTACATCGAAAATTTTCCAATCTGGCTAATGTGATTTGATCTCCACGATATCGAAAAACTATTATTTTTTATCCGAGAAATGTAAGTACATTTTTATGATTTGAAATGCCATTTTTTACGTTTTCTAAATAATAATATTTAATAAATAATAATAGCCAAAATCGCGTAATTTGGTTTCTCACCAAATTTTCAAAATTAAAGAGATCGCATGATAGCGGGTCGATTTGTATGAAACCTCATTCAGTATTAAAGGTTTCGGAGAGGTTATTTCCTATCATGACGGAGTTACATGTATTGCTCAATATCATCATGCGAAGTCTTATCAACTTTAAAGGTATACCGAACTCAGAACCGAATCGGGCTATCGAGTGCAGTTTTATTATTGATAAAGAAATATTGGTGTCAATGTAATTTTCGTGGACTTTTCCAGGATTTGGCATAGTATAAAATTTTAGTCTATGGATCTATGGGGGATTTGCCAAGTCTAAATACTCACTGATAAGGTTCAATGAGTGTATTGGAATGCGGCTTCAATCCTTCACACAATACGCACGAAAAAACCTCGATGCGATGGACCTAAGACTGATACTTTGGTATAAAGCGTAGATTTTCACCTTAAATTCACCACCGCCGCACAGTGAATCGTCCCATAGGCAAAAACCAAAAACTTCTTTGTTTACAAATAGGGAAATATGGGTATCATTTTAATGATAAAGCATGCTCTAAAATAGATCAAAAATAATTTTATGCTATTCCAAAAAAGAAAAAAATGCCAAGAATACAATTGTAAAGGTAAAAAATTTGATATTGTTATAAAGTTCAAATTTTAGTTCAATTAAGGTTTTTTTTTTGAGTTTTTGGAAAAAAAAATAAAAATTACAAATTTTGTGCTACTTTAAAGTACGGATTTTTAATGAAATAATCTATAAAATGGGAAATTTTCGAAATAACAAAACTAAAAAACATGGAAAAAATTATTAAATTTTTTTTTCAAATATCGTAAGTATAGACTTCCAACTACTCAGAACAATTAAAATCTCCTCGCCTTTTGTCCATCTTTTGAATAAAATAATTTTTTCTATACGGCTAAAATCGTAATTGCAAGTGCGTTTTGCGTCTAAAATTTTAACTGTGCGCCGGTTTTAAGCAATTTAACAGCCAGGCTATTAGCAACACTGACCTCGTCATAGCAAGGTGGTGTCGAACTCCAAGAGCGAAATTATTGGGATCGTCGCCCGCAAGCAAATTGAAAAAATGCTGCCTCCATAATCTCAATGCGCAGTGCGTATCTGTAACCAAATCACCATTTTCATTTCTGCAAGTTGATGCTCCTGCCATTAAACCTTTGGTTAGTACAATAGTACCCGGTAGTACAATTTTCAAGCAACCTTTTTGCCCTGGTACACCTTAATTTCTTCACGCTTGTCTTGTTCCCTTTTTTTGCGTCTGCTCAGGTGCCTCCCTTCATTTCTTTTTTCGCGGTAGTTTTCACGCGTGGCTCTAGTTGCAGCTGATTACAATGTTTTTTTATATGCGGTGTGTTCAGATGCCACCGCACCGTGACACTCCTGGTCGAACCATTGGTTCCGGGTTTGCGGGCACCGGAATCCAATGACTTCCTCAGCATCGGTGCGCATAAAAATATGCGCCCAAAGTCTGCCAGCATCATCGAGGCAAGAGTTAGTTTGATTGAGCTTAACCAAGAGTTGAGCGGAGTTGGCTTCGGCGGCCCATTGTGATTGCAGCTTAGCGTAAATCTATTGCATGCCTGTGTGTAAGTTTTTCGCATTGCACAACCACATGCGGATCTTGGCTGCAACAAAATAGTGGTCGGAGTCAATATTGACCCCCCGAAACGTGCACTTAAAGCGTGCTTCTCGTCGATCACAACATGATCGATTTATTTCACGTTTTTTGGTCCGGGGACAGCCAGGTGGCCTTGTGGATATCGAGGTGTTTGAATCTGATGCTACTAACTACCATGTTTCGTACCGCGGCGAAGTCGATTAGCCTTAGACCGTTGTTTGGAGTGGTTTCGTGGAGACTGAAGTGACCGACAGTTGAGACAAAACGAATTTACCTTCCTTCCCTCGTTTTGAAATAGGTGTAGACTATTTTAAAATCGTGGGTCGGGCTTTGATCATAAATGTGTTCTAGGCTGGCTTAAAAAGGGTTTTTCCTATTCACAGCCTATCAGATTTCCTTGAGGATAGAAACAAAACTGTTTTCAGACAAAGCATTTTATTGCAAATTTTTTTTGTCATCAACATTAAAGTTGTAACTTGTAAGGTTTTTTTAAACGTATTATGTAACACATAAAGGCTTTATTTAGCCTTTCAGTGCAAATAAAAAACTGCACTGCAATTCTGCAAGAAGAAAAGTGTGCAGCACATTTACTTTCTTCAGAAAAATAATCATAATGAAGTTATCATCAATCTTCTGCAATCATTAGCTCTTCATATGTTGGTCTTTGTTACAAATTGGGAAAGTTCTTTAGTTTTAAAAAAAAAATTGAAATTGAAGCATTTTTATCCAAATCCTTACGTATGCCTCTTAAATCTTGCGTCTTAGAATCAAAAACTGTTTACTCGAAAGAAAGTGGTTTACTCTTATGAGTGGCATTGGTATAAACTAATGCGGGGTAGCTCAAAACAAAACTTGTATAGATTGGTGCAAGGTAATGTTGAAAAGAAAATAAACACTGGGATAGGTCGAAACTCGTTTACGACATCCTAGTAGGTGAAAAATCATGGATCTACGCTTATGAGCCTGAAACAGAGTTGCTATCCAAATCCCAGAGTTTGAATTTTTCAAAGAGAGCAAAACCCGACAAAAGTCGTCCACGGACAAAACACATGCAATCATAAAATTGCCACTTTTTTTCAAAAAAATCGTTCATATCGCAACTGCAGCACTTGAACAACGAAGAACTGTTAATGCTGAATGGTACACAACCATTTGTTTGGCGAAAGTCTTCAAAGGATTGGAAAAAACCAAAAGCCTCGATCACGATGATGCAAGCTCACAAACTTCAGTTCAAATATAAGCGTTTTGAACACTAAAAACGTGGAGTTTATAAGTAATTTTCCTTATATTGCCAACCTGGGAACACCAATGACTTCTTCTTGTTACCTCACATTGAGAGGTAACAATGTGTAACTTTTATTTGTCTTAAAATTTAGCATTTTTCATATTTTGATAAAAAATTACAAAATTCCATAGATTGGGCATGTTCACTTTTTTGCTATCAATCCATAAGTGGCATGTATTGGACACTAATGAGCAGGGCTCGGATTTTGATGCCCTTAAAAACATATAAAAATGACATAAAAAAAAAAACTCGCGTGTAGCAACGTACACGTGGCAGAAGTGAAGCTTCTTAAACAGTAAGAAATAAGAGAGATTTTAGTGTGAAATAGAGACAGAAAGTATCTGAAAAGAAATTCAATCAATACGAAATGGAATAATAATTTGTTGATTCAATATTTGCATCCAGGGACCGTACCGAATATGGTTTTTGTCGAAAGTGTCACATATTAACTTTTATATCTTAATTTTTATTTTTTCCGACAAAAATAACAGTTTTTTGTGCCTTATATTTTTTTTGGGCAAAAATGACAGTTATTTTCTGCCTATTATTTTTCGGTCAAAAATATCAGGTAATTTATATTTGTTCAAGTCATTTTACCGATAAAATAATTTTGATATTATTATTTTCATCTCATCGGTGAGACATTTTACACATGGTGTCAACAGTTCAATCTGTCAAGCGGCCTTTAAGAAAACACAAATTGCTTGATATTTTTGACCGAAAAAAATTAAAGTCACAAAATAACTGCTATTTTTGACCGATAAAATAAAAGTCAAAAGTAACCTTTATTTTTCCTCGAAATATACTAGGCAAGAAATTAACTTTTAAAGAATCAGTTTCCAATTTAAAAGCGACTTAATATTCGTGAGGCTGAGGACATTTGTAACATAATGGTACATTTGAAAAAGTCTTTCGACAATTTTTTTCATTTGAAAATTGTAAAATAACAGTTATTTTCGGTAATTGTTTTAGTTCAGTTGGTGTTTTAGTTGCTTTCGAATGTCATCTCAACATTGTTACTTTTTGAATGCTGGATTGCATTTGCATAGTACTCTTTGAAGGAGCCTCCGAAAGCAGAGGCAAATCTTGTTCATTATTATCTCCTGCTTCCTGATCATAATAATTGCTATGTTGATAGAGGGCCTCATAAAGCAGCGAACGTTGATTGTTGAGTGCATCAACTTGGTTGGCTATAAAATTTTGTTGAGATGCATCAGTGTGTTTTTTGGGGATTGGTTCTTTGTAGATTCACCAAAATACACTGATGTTTCGTAAAAATGCTTTTTGAAACTCAGCCGTTGTTGCAATCACCTTACCTTCATCATTAGTTGCAGACCCAGCTGCGCCTGTATTCTTAAGAGCTCTAATTCGCTCTCTATATTTACGAACGCGTTCTGCTCCTGTTTTAGCTATTTTCTATTTTTTTCCGTGCATACTTTTAGGATGAAAATTAATGTAACGGTTATGTTAATAATGTAATGTTAATGTTAATCTAATATTAATGTTAATTATGTTATTATCAGTATGTTACGCGTTCAGTTTTAATTATATTGTGTTTGGCCATTTATCATGTGCCCTACGTGGCGTAAACATATAGATCACGGCTCATAAGCAACGATGTTCGGTGTTCAATACTCGGCAGCGACAGTAATTTTTTTTTAATTTTCATATGAATTGAAAACGTTAGCCTAGCGTCACGAAAAATGACCTTGAAATTTCACTCGCCGCCAAAGAAGTTTCACTTCAAAAATGACTTAATGCCTTAAAAAAACTTTAAAAATTGTGTTAAAATACAATAAAATACCATAAAAACAAAAATTAATTGATGTTTTTTTTTTTTTTTTTTGGTTAAGATGTTTGGAACTTTTCTGCGTTACAATAAATAACAATGTACATTTTTAAGTTGTTAAAATAAAACAAAATTTACAAAAATTTAAAAAGTGATATCTTGCTTACATCCAAACTTTCTTTAAGTTGCATGCTTCCAAAATGTTTACCACTTAATATTTCACCAATAAAGCGTAAACTTTCAAATCCACAATTTTTATTCAATACTTGATTAAATTTTCTAAATACATTTTTACCATCCATTTTTACCAGATTTTTAATCAAATCAATTCCATTTTCCAAAGTCAGTGATGTTGACTGCAAAATTTCTATAGCTCGTGGTATGGTTTTCCATACGTGGCTTACTGATTGTTTTTCGAATGACAGAAATACCAATTCGAATATGTGTGACCGTGCTTACATTTGTTTTACAATTTGCTAAAAAGAGACAAAAGGGACTGACAAACTATTTTGAAAGCAAAATGATGACATACTGTAAAAATTTAAATTTAGGTGATCTAAAGTGACAAAAAACAGAAAATTAAAAAATTCCAAAATTGCACATAACGTTAATAAAAAAAAATTTTATATAAAAAATCCATAAAAATAACTCAAAAACTTGACCTAAACTATGAAATATGACTTAAAAACCAGAAAAGACTAAAAATGACGAAAAAATCAGACCATATCTATGTCAGAGCAGAAAGAAGTTGACATCTCAACAGAATCCGAGCCCTGCTAATGAGCATGTTTTTGTTTTTATAAACAATACCAAAATAACTTAAATGGGGCACAAATGAGCATATTAATTTTTTGATAAATGATCTAAACATCGCGTAAATTATGCACAAATGGGCCTGTTTATTTTTGAAGTGAAACTTCTTTAGCCACGTATACAACATACGGCGAACGAAATGGGTAGTAAAACCGATGAAACGAATGAAACGGAGGCGAATTAAGGTAAATTCGAGTTAGGTGAATTTAGTTGAAATAAGGTGTTCGAAACACCCTATAAATTCGATGGAAAAAAAATTATCAAACAATGGGTTGAGTCCAAACCAACAGATTAATTATTCAACAAAGTTTTAGACCGTACTTTTTGAATGTGGAATTTTCAACTAGATACGTTATAATTCAATCCAACCGTGACACGTTACGCTGGAATTTTCAACCAGTATGATTCAATGGCCAATCGGATGCAATAATATTATCTGAGGTCACAGACGGGTAATTGGCACTTTTATGGATTCCATGAATCATTTAAACAAAAATGGATGATTCTATGGCCAATCGGATGCAATGGGATTTTCTGAGGTCACAGACGGGTCATTGGTAATTTCATAGATTCCATGGAGAGAAATGGGCTCATTACGATAACCCTTAGCGCTCAAAACCATACGGACTGTTCTGCCCGGTCATACGCAAAAATCGACGCCAAAGCCCAATTTTCACAGTGACAAGGACCTTCTCTGTGTTTGGTCTCTGTATTTGGTGGAGCCGTGGTGTACTATAGGCTGCTACAACTAGGTAAAACTATCACAGGACAACTCTACCGAACTCAATTGATGCGTTTGAACCGAGCATTGAAGCAAAAACGTCCAGAGTGCAATCAAAGGCACAACAAGGTAATTTTGCAACAAGACAACGCTTGGCCACATGTTACGCAGCCGGTCAAAACATACCTTGAAACGCTGAAATGGGAAGTCTTACCCCTACTATTTGCTTTCTTTGATGACGCATGACCTTGAGGAAAAGCATTTTCGCTCTTTTAAAATAAACTTAATCTTCTCATTTCTTTATACAAAATGAAACTTTTTTAGTAAGACTAAATTTAAAATTTTCTACTTTTTTAGGTTAAAGTTTCACTTATACCGTGCGTTCATAACCAATCACATTAGGGCTGGATATCAAGGACATTATGGCTTAGCTCAGAAGTACTCACAAAATTAATTGGTTTGAAATTGTTTTCAGCTCAAATTTCCCTTCGTGTGTAGTGCGACTACCAAAGAAAAATTCGTCCAAGTGTTTCAAGGTAGTAGCAAACAGCCAAATTTTTGAATTAAGTGTAAGAATTGTTTGAAAATGAAGAAATAAAATTATTTGATGAATAATAAATAAATAAATCTCTCAACTTCAGGAAATATGTAAAAATCTTTAATTAATACTCACTGAAGCGAACCATTATCTATATTGAAAATTGAGCTTGAGCAGAAATAAAACTACTTTCAACCTTTATTTCATAACCAATTCTAACCTTTATATCCCTATTTTTAGAGTTTATTGGCACAAAGGTTGTTGCCGATCATCAAGACTGCAGTCAATAGCTGAAAAAGTTGCCAGTTAACTCATCTGGGTTATTTATTAGGATTTGACTGCGCCTACTTGAACTGAAACATGTTTGTTAAGCACCAGCCACTAATGCGTTGCCTTCAATCGTCGAACAAACAGACTGATAGACAAACAAAATCTTTACCACAAACTATACAACCATCGAACATAAGCGCCAAAATCTTAATTAAAAATTTTCAATATTCCGGCCAGTGTATTTATTATGCAAATTAGAATTTGCGCCAATTCTAATTAAAATAACGATGCAGCAACCATGATGTTTACTGGTAGATTCAACCAGATTACAGGGGCAACAAAGTTGTTGTCAGATACAAGCCACGTTGGTGGTATGTGCGAACCTTGCAGTGTATTTGTAAGCAATTATAATTCAAATACATATTCAAATTGAGCTACGTCTGTGCCCAAAAAGCAGAGCAAGTTCAAGTATCGGCTGGGATGTTCATCAAAAAATACTTTTGAATAGTAGGCGTTTGAATGGTAGTAGACAGCTGTAGAGCTGTATAGTTGGAGGTATGCAGCGTCACAACGACTTCTCGACGGCTTGTTAACCAAATTACTTCAATTTTAATTTTACGCCTAACTTATTTCAATCAATATTGCAGCATATTTTAGTTTATTTAAATATTTGGTTAAAGTGGATTAAGCGAAGAGCATGATTAGGAAACAGTCAGCAGAGAGTAGATGGGCGGAATATTAATTTCTATTTAATTGAATGCTTACTTATAGCATGAAACAGAACAGAGCAAAACATAACAGCTTTTAATGCTCTTTTAATGTAATCAAAGAATTTTAAGCGAATTAGCAACATTTTTCATACTTAAATATTGTGGGAGGTAACACAAAGGTTGAACAATGAAACAGTTTTGGTTAGTTCCAAAAATCATCTTCTAAGTTCAGGTTAGACGCATCACAGCACACACTTTGTGCTATTCCTGAAATCAAAGGACCTTAAATGAAAATCACAATTCAATTATTGCTTTTCCTCAGTGAGTGAATGAGTGAGTGACGCAGACGTTGCTGGTGTTGTTAGTGTTGCCGATGTTGTTTGTATTGCTGGTGTTGTTTGTATTGATGGCGTTTGTGCTGTCAGTGCCAGCAGGAGAGTGTCTGTAAGTGAGCATAAAGCGTTTCACAATTCACTGAAAATGGCATTTATTATTAAATATAGAACACTAAAAGCATAGCCACAAATTTTTGCTTTTTTTTTTTTTTAAATTGGTTGAAGGAATGTTGGGGGCGGTACAACAGTGCAAATGATGGTGTTTAGTGCTAATGTTAAAGTATATCGTCTGAATATACTGGATTACTTTACAAAGCAAACATTTGCTTCAGGTTTATTTGAAATGCTTTAAATTTGTTTACACAGACTATTCAGCAGCTAAGCATACAGTTTGAGAAAACAAGGTGAAATAAGGTACCATTTTATTGTGAACTTTGAATTCAATCAATATTGATTGGTTTTGCTTCTTGTTAAAGTTGATTTTTTAAGTTAAAAACTTAACTTGGGTTTTTTTTAAAAAAATAAAACATTTCTAAGGCTTTTTTAGCATTAATTGACCTTTCGAGTAGCTTTTGTATCAAAGTTCTTAAAAGTAAAAAAAGTATGTTGTAAAAGCTAATCGCTAAGTGAACAATAGTGATGAGCTGTATTATCTTAATTGATAGAAACAATAAATGTCCGTTTGTTACATTTTCACTTTATTTTTTAAACCCCATTTATTCCAAAAAAAGCAATAAAAAATTCCAGAATGTACCGCACATAGTGGTTGAATCTTTACAAATATTGCCAAAAATAGCATACGACGAAAAGCAAATTTATACTCAAGTTGTGATTCATTGCTTCCATTTGAGCCCAGAAAAATTATTTGGAAATCCATCCATTTTCAACCCCACTTCAAAAGTCACTCAAATACTGCCTACCAACGTTCAAATAACAGATTGAACGATGTCATCCCTTTTTTTAGCTCATTTTTATACCCTAAACCTGAAAATTCAGGGTATGTTAACTTTGTGCAAACGTTTGTTACGCATAGAACGAAGTGAGTCCTGTATAGAAAAGAATATATATTCATGATCAGCGTCACCTTGTGAGTCGAGCTATTCCGTCCGTCCGTCTGTCCGTGCGTCTGTGTGTTGTCCGTAAATACAAGCTAAGAAGTAGGAGTTGAGATAATTGAATGAAACTTGGTACACAGAGTCGCATAGACCCAAGACCAGCACTATTGCAATTCGCCCACGGACACGCCTACCTCACATACAACGCAAAAATTGAAAACTGCATAAGTAAGCTCATTAATAACCTACAACAATAAAATTTGGTACGCATGTATTTTATGTTTTCGAAAAATGGATGTCATCCGTTCACGGACACGCCCACCTCCCATACAACTCAAAACTTAAAAACTCAATAAATAAGCTTATGTTTAACCTAAAGAAATAAAATTTAATAAGTATGTGTTTTATATCAAATCAAAAATATCAGCGGAAAATGGGTGTTATCCGCTAACGGACATGACCACCTCCCAAACAACCAAAAAAATTTAAACTCAATAAATAAGCTATTGTTAAACCTTCAGAGATAAGATTCTAAACGTATGTATTTAAGATTAAAACAAAAGTTTTTTCAAAAAATGGATGTCATCCGCTTACGGACACGCCCACCTCCCATACAACCCAAGAATGGAAAACTCAATAAATAAGCTCATGTTTAACCTACAGAAATAAAATTTGGTGCATATGGTTTTTATAAAAAAACAAAGAATTTTATGAAAAATTTACATTATCCGCCCACGGGCACGCCCACCTCCCATGTAAACCACAAAATTGAAAACTGCATAGATAAGATTGAGATACAATTTAGTACGTATGTATTTTATAACTAAACGAAAATGTTTTGGAAAATAAGAGTCATCCACCTACGGATACGCCTACCTCCGATACAACCCAAAAAATTTAAAACTCCATAAATAAGCTTATGTTTAACCTACAGCGATAAAATTTGGTATGTATGTATTTTATACCAAAACTACAATGAGTTTCAAAATTGGACGTAATCCCTCCACGAACACGTCTACTTCCCATACAACCCACAATAGCGAAAACACTATAAAAGCATTAGCATGTAATATACAGCAATAAAACTTGGTGTGTGTAAATTTTTGGCAAAATTGAAATGCATATAAAATATGGGCTTCATCCGCCCACGGACACTCCCATTTTTAACAGTATTGTTGTATTTTGAAGAAGTAGGTTGAGTGTATTTCATAATCGGGCTAGACCGACTTTAAACTTTTTTTACTTGTTTTATTTCGGGGCTTATGCGTAACATTAGTTAGTGCTTCTTCGTGATACAGGTAGGCGCGGATTTAGGTGGGGGCTAGAGGGGGCTGCAGCCACCGGCCTCGAGCAGGCAGGGGCCCCAAAGGCGCTTGTATATGAAGTTCTTATTGTAAAAACATGGCACGCAATATAAAAATTTTTTTCGAAGTAATCGAACCTAACCTTAAAGTTTTAAAACAATGTATATTTGAAAGAAATCGTGGTTGTGCTTAAAATTTCTTTTAGGTATAGGGCCAGAATTGATCTGGTAATGGTGGCAATATTTTAAGTTGATGTTGATAATGCGTCAAGAGACGTAATGAACATAAAATATGAACTTTTGAAGCAATGTGGCTTATCATGTTTTTACAATATCCATCTTATCCATCTTAGGAAATTTTATGTGAAGATCAAAACCAAAAATCCAAAACGCGGCATGAAGCTTCTGCACTATTGAATAAATTAATAAAACTTCAAACGCTTTCATGATAGCTTTCTGGAACTGAATTTTGAATCGCTTCAATACAATCAGCCAATATTTGCAAAAAGTAGATATTGATTTGATACCTGCTAACGATATGTTGTCTTCTCTTATCGAATTCGCAACACATTTGCGAAGTGAATTTTCAGGGTTTAAGAATAAGAATGCTAAGAACCTGAGTCAATTTGTTTGCCAAGACTATGAGAGAAGAATAACCAGAAAAAACAGCTGAAGCTGAATGATAATTTTTAGTATTCAAAATAATAAAAAATGTACACCGATCAAACCGACACGAAAGTTTGTCGCCAATAACGCAACTTTGTATTGAAAATGATTTGTTGTAAATGATTAATTTTGACAAATTGATTACTTCCTATCACACAGTTAAACAGTTAAATCGAGAAATAATGTTTAAATAAAAATTCAAAAGTTATTTTTTTCACTTTAAGACTTATGTAAAAATGCGTAAAAATTAATAATTTTATTATTAAAAGACCCGAGCTCAATGCTCTGTCCTTACGTAGGCCCCGTGTTGATTTTAGCCCCAGGCCCCGCTATGTGTTAATCCGGCACTGGATACAGGTGTGAATTATCAGGACTCAAGGTGAAAAAATGCAACCCAATTGAACTATTCTGTCAGCATCTAAAAGTAGCTAAACAATTTTGCAAATCTTTCAGATGTTTGTTGATGATGGCAAAAAAGGAGGTTGCATCATGGCTATCAAAGAACGTAGTCTCAAAGCGGAAAATTTTTGTGTTTTCGGACAGCACTGCTGCGATCAAATCATTGAAACAAGTAACCAATATCCTAATATTGGCGGATATTGGTTACTTAATTCCAAACCATATGTCCAAACCGTGGTATGATATTTCTAATTACAGACCTAATGCAAAACTCTCATGTACTTCCAAAGTATTATCAAAGAATCCAATCTTTCTGTGTATGCGATGGTAAGAAAATCTATCGGCGCATAAAAACTAACGACGATTCTTGCAATCTTCTTGACGATCTGGTCAACTTTTCCACTTGGTGTCAAAAAAAACTTCTGGAACTAAGCGTTACACACATTCAATGTAAATCGAAGCCTTTCAACAAAGATTCATTCGTTTTGCTCTTCGTAGTATTCCCGTTTCTAACGCGGTTCTAACTTTCCTCCTTATGCCGACCATCTATAGTTGATAAATATAAAAAAAAATAAAAGTCACGAAATAGCTGTTATTTTTGACCGATAAAATAAGAGTCAAAAGTAACCGTTAGCTCTGTTCGAAAAAAGGACAAAAATAACTGTTCAATTTTAACTTTTATAGAATCAATCGAAAATTTAAAAGGCATTTAAAGCTGAGACCATTTGTAACAAATCCTCTATTTTCACCCCTCACTCTCAGAATCGACTTAACTTTTGCTAAACAGAATTTTTTCCATAGTGTAATGGTATATCTGAAAAAGTTCTTCGAGAATTTTTTCATTTAACTATTGTTAAATAACAGTTATTTTCGGTTCCTATTTAAAGTTCTTTGTTTAAGTATTTAAACAGGAGATGTAACGGATAGTGATTTGGACGGATAGCCGGCGAGCTGCTAAGCCGTTTCTGAATATCCGGCAGCCGGATAGTGGATCCAAGTTACTTCAGGTTTTCTACAGGGAAGCCACCTGGGGCCACTTTTATTCATCCTTTATGTAAACGACATACCTAATAGTTTTAAATTCTGCAAAAGTTTGATATATGAAGATGACTTGAAATTGGTTTCTATTATTAAAGATACTTCGGATTGCTCCAAATTTCCATCATATATTAACGTCCTTCTATTATGGTGTGTGGTAAATGGTTGAAAGTTGCATTTCTCGAAATGTTTTAATTTAATGTTTTAATTTCGCAAAAATATTTTCATCATGTACGACTATGCATATGATGTCAACTGTTTCTTTCAGAGATTAACCACTGTCAAGGATCTAGGCATTTACTTTGATCCCAATCTCTCTTTCAAAACTCATAGAGATTATGTCATCTCCAGGGCAAATTCGCAACTGGGTTTTGTAAAAAGAAACTCTGCGTTATTTGGAACCCGTCTTATGCTGTAGATGTTCAAAGAACCGAAAGATTTCAAAAACTGTTTTCTATATTATGCTTTGCATAATATTTATACTTATCCAGACATGCCTACTTATGATATTCGGTGTAAACTTCTTGGACTCCAATCGTTGGAGCAAAGAAGAAAAAGCTTTTCTATACTTTTTATTGAGGGCATTGTGAATGGTAAGTTCCAAAGTCCTGAACTGTTGGAACTGATTCCCTGGAATGCAGTAACAAGAAGCCTAGGGAACGACCGGTATTTTATATTTTTCCCCATAAAATCAATTTAGCGAGAATGAGGTTATTTCCAGATGTCTAAATCTTTGTAATTCTGTTGCTAGTAAGGTGGATTTCTGCTTAAGGCGGTCTTCTCATTCAAAACCCGTTTTTTGGACCCTTTTTAAAAAAATTCTTATTTGAAAATGCAAAGAATAATTGAAAGCTTTTTTTATTTATTGTATTACAAAAGTTTCAAAGTAAATAAAAAAATTTTTTTTGCCTCGATACGTGGGCTGTTCAAAAAGTAATGAGACTTCACGATTCCGCGTCTCCGGAGCGTCTAAAATGAAAAAAAAAACGGGGTTATAATCAGATAGATGTAATTCTCGTGTGAACCTCAAGCTTAATTTTGTGATTTTTTTTGACAAAATGGCGGCCATTCAAAAAAAAAAAATTCAATTTCGGGCTATTTTTTTTGTAGTTTAGTGTAAAAAAAAAAATAGTAAAAAATTATTTTTAAATTATGGTCGAGGTTCATCCGAGAATGGTGACAATTCTGCGTCGATTCCATTTTGTTTCATGAAAATCGGTTCAGTTGAACTGGAGATATCATGGCCGCCAGTTCGAAAAACGTGGTTTCGAGATAAACGCGTTTAAAGTTTGAAGTTAGCTCATTTTGACGAAGACCTTGCTTCACAAAAAAGGCTGTATCTTCTAAAGTATTTCGAATTTCTAAAAATCCTTTAAGGGGCATATTCACACCTACCCAAGCTATAAATAAATGCAAAAAGTCGAAAAAAAAAAGTTGCTCAATGAGAAGACCCCCTTAAATAGAGAAATATTTGAAAATTTATAACTCGAATTGTTAGATTAAGAACTATATCTGTGAGGGCCAGTATATGAATAAATAAATAAATAATATGACAGTTTCACATGCAATAAACTAGAGTTCTTCAATCAAAGCCACGACCAATATCATCAATAAAATATTTAATATTATGGAAACCAGTGGCTCCAGCCAATTTAAGGTGTGGAAAAATAGTTTCCAAAAGAAATAGTTATAGCGAAATATAGAAGAAATTATTTATTTTGAAACGGCATACTTAGATTTTGGAATTTATTTGAAGTTTGGCCAATATGTGAAGAAACCTGTTCCAAATCCTCTACTAATGATCATTGGGTGCATTTGGCAAGAACAACTGTTGTGCAACCGTGTAGTGTGTACCTGCTTAATGCAAAATAGTTAAAGCTGCTGAACGCCAAAGTTTCTACTCAACTCAACATGTTGTGGAACGGAGTCTTATTTACTGATCACTATATTTTTCTGCAACATTCGCTCTACGTGTTGCGGCTAACAGTTCGACAGTTTGAAAAATTAAAACAAGAAACAACGCAAAACTTTATTTATTTTATCCGGCCTGCCGGATACCGAATAATAACGTAATATCTGGTATCCAGCTGGATAGTAAATATAGGCCGTATATCTGGCATACCGGATAGTAACCGGATATCCCTTACATTCCTAATTTAAACTGCCAGTATTAAACTTAACTAAGTGCACAGACGCCTTAATGGATAATTCTATGTGCCTGTGTATAGATGGTTGAGCTCAAAAATGAATTAAATATATCGATTTATTTATTTCTCTCTACTTCCAAAATACAAGAGAACTACGTACCAAAATTTCTAAAGTGTGTTCTTCTTAGCTCTCTTAAACTTTCATATGAGATATTGAGATATTTTCTGTGAGATATTGGCTATAACATAAAAAAAAAAAATCTTTCCCCGAACTTTAAATGCGTCGTTGTTGACTTGCATATCTTCGAGTCAGCGTACGCAGAGGTACATATCGACGACTATTTTCTGATGATATTTATCAACGATCTTCTATCCTTGACTGATGCCCATTTCATTCCTTAACGGCATTTTTTATTCATATTCAGTAAAAATGTTAGTTTTGGAGAAAACATAACAGAGAAAGAAGGAAAATATTATTGATACACTCAAAAGTGACCTCAAAGAAAAACTGCGAGTGGGGTTTTGCTAATAGAGATATAGTGGTAGAGGTACTATAGATAATGTTAAAGTTAATAAACGCCCATGTCATTGACTTTATCCAAATAAAATATTGGTTGACATAGATTATTACTCGTATTTATTCGGTCATACAGTAAAATAATGGAATAATCTACTTGCAATAGGGCTTTCCGACAGTAGATTACAAACACTACTCGATACTTCCTACCTCCAACTAAACTATCAGCCATCTTTCGAATCAACACAATTCTCCTCTGAGCGTTAGTTAAGTTCAAAAAAATTAAAAAAAGAGAACATGTCTTCGATGTCCATAAATCTTTAACAAGAATTTTGTTGAAAGTTAACCAACAATCATGGAGTGGATGTCCCAATATAAAATCATTGTATTGCGTTAGTCCGGTAAATTGGATGATGGTAGCAGAAATATTTTGAAACAAGAAAACTTTCCTAGACAAGTACATATCTTAAGATTAAATAATGTATTTTTTTTGTCCTCCTATTTGTCATTCAAC
The DNA here is from genome assembly GCA_958299015.1 of Tetanocera ferruginea. Classification (NCBI taxonomy): domain Eukaryota; kingdom Metazoa; phylum Arthropoda; class Insecta; order Diptera; family Sciomyzidae; genus Tetanocera; species Tetanocera ferruginea. The sequence goes on along the minus strand of OY282644.1, from coordinate 33,870,340 downwards.
AGCAGAATATTGAATCTGTCTGATTTTTATATTAACTAAGTAGCATATCATCCAAAAACTCAAGCCATGACAGTGCTTTTAATGACAATGCTTTTTTGCAGAGTGTAAATTTAATTCACACCATTAAAAAACTGTCACTTCACAAGCTTATGTAAACATTCGATTAGTATTTAATGCACCCTGAGGCAGTCACGCAAATTTAAATGTAGCTACCTAGCTCCGCCTCCCACACGAAATAACATGAAAAAAAAAAGAATGACATAGAATAGATGAAAAAAAAAAATGGTCAAAAACATTTTCACATCGTCATCATGGATTATTATCTGCTCAAATGACAATCCTGATTATTTTTCTATAACAACAAAAACAGTGGAAAAAAAAAGGAAAGAAATAGACTACGCGTCAACGTCAAATGCCTAGAAGCAGCCACAGAAGCAGTCAGTCAGACAGTCAGTCAGACATGGCAAGGTACAAAAGCAGAAACGACTAGTGTAGGAGTGTGAGGCACACAAACCCAATGTTGGATTTACTTTTCTTGTCATCTGAAAATTACGTCAAAAAAATGTCCGGAAATGAAGGAACTCCGTTAGTTGGATATTTTAGAACAGAGATCTTTCAGCTACTCTAGGATGTTAGATGATATCGGTGTTTGTGTCGATGTATATCTGTGCATAGGACTGTGTAGATATTTTTACGTTTTTACGTTTTTAAATAATTAATACAAATATATTGGAATGTTTTTTTTTATATTTTCGGTATGCTTTGGCTTGTTACGCCCTGTTAAGCATGAAAAATGTCTATTGTGCTATAAATCCTGTATTTCCAATCAATTTTGAATGTATATTTGTTCAAATTTTTCAACTTGTTTTTTGGCTAGTGCAGTTATGTGGAAGACAATTGTCGAAAGAAAATCGATTTCTAAGAAAATTTTTATGCTTCGGTCAGTCAGAGAAAAGTAAAAAATATATTTAATTTTAACATAGAAATGTTTAGCGCAAAAGGACATACCACAAAAATCAACCCTCCGAAACAAAATTAGGCAACTTAAAGAAGGTAACAATGAATAACTAAAGTCACTTTGAAGCATTGGTTATTGACTCCCTTGGGTTGAAAAAAAAAAATACATTAAGTTCGTAAATATAAAATGAATATGTCTTTTTCAGCTAATTGAAGTAGATATTTAAAGAATAGTCAGACATATACAATTATTTGTAGCTGACTTTGTCACAGTCTCTGTAAATTTGATGCTCAATTGTATCATACTTTTTATTGTGTCTGAAAATGTTTTAAGGAAAAAGGTTATGAAAAAAAATACTCAGGTTCCGTAACAAAATAAGTGAATAAGGCGTAGTTCTAATCATTCGTCTTGGAAAAAGAAAATATAAAACATGATAAGAGTTTCAAGACGAAAGAGGACAATCTTTGTTTTGAGAAAATAGATTATTTCTTCAATATGTATGGAATAATGCTATTAAAAATTAAAAAAAAATGTTTACAAATTAAGAAGTAAAATATTTTTTTAGATTCTTTACATAATTTTGTAGAGGGTTTATTAATGAACTGAATTTATTTTAATTTTATATTTGGTTATATTTAGTATAAAGGTCAACATATTTTATTTTTATGTAATGAAATGTTTTTGTCTCTGAACTAAAAATTTTGGAAACCGTGCGAAGTTTTGGAAAACGTGTCTTTTTCAGACGAACTCCTCTATTATTGCACTTTCTGTCAGTATGCCGTTGAACACACAAAATATCTGGCATATCTCCATCTTTCCCCTTTTTCAGCCATTTGCTTGGTCTTAATCTTTATTGTTTTAATCGCTTTACCAGAATTTCGCTCATGTTGATGCATTTCTAGTAAATTTTCCTTGGATGTCAGCTAGTAAATGTGTCATGACGACATGCAATCTGCATAGTACAAAAGCAATCACGTTTTCAAAGAGAACAACAAACTAAAGCGGAGACACGCACCATGGCTGTCAGCTTATGCACACTTGTGGTTTTTAAACATTGTGATTACTTTGTTGGATTTCAAAATGGGAAGGATGCGTGTTTTCTTCTACATATTTTAGCCGCTTTGAAAAATCTTTGTATTACTTTTATCCGATCTGGACAATGGTCTTCCAAAAAAGTTATTACAATAATTTTGTTTGAATTATTTTTTCATCCAAGGGCGTACACAGGGGGGGGGGGTTTAGGCTAAATGAAAACTTTTTAAATGACTTTATTTTGTACGTTAATATATTTTGATATATTTTGAAGACATACAAAAAAATATTTTTATTTAAAATTATTGGAGCGAGCGAGCGAAGCTCTCATAGAACAGGTTGTTTGAAGCTGTTTAGAGACCTTAAACTCTCGAATGGATTGCCCGATCTTAAAATTTATTTTTCTGAACTGTTCTATGCTTCCTAACAAAGGTTGTCTCCTTAGGAAGTTTTTTCAAATTCCATTTAGTTAAAAACTTAATTGAAAATAATATATCCGTGAGTTTTGTTGTTGTTATTCGCTGAAGTAGTTTTCTTCTAACATGCTTGTGTATCAGTCAAAGAAAAAACCGAACGACATGAAACGACAGCAAAAATCTTGCGGCGAATGTTTTTCGCTGCAACAGCTATTTATCAATAAATAGTAAAATAGTAAAAAATAAGAGTACGAATTTTATTTATGAAGGAAAATAGTAAGAAAATAAAACACAATACATGAAATCTGTTTGTATTTGCATATGTAGGTGAACCCTGTTAAATAACATGTTTTCGTTTTTGCGTTATCGTGGAGAAATGAAAACAATAAGAAATAAGAAAGAAAAGTAAGGTAATCTGTTAGGAAGAAACATTTAGATAATTAAGTGCCGGTCATGAAGAAAGTTCCTGAATTATTAATTCAAACGCTCATTTTGAATAATTAATAACAAACGAACATTCGTTGTTTTTATTTTAATTGTGTGAAAAAATTAAAATTGGATTTTTAATGCCTTTAAATGTTTTTTAAAAACTAAACGTTTGAGTGTTCACTTAATTCACTTAAATAACATATTTCTGAAATTTTGAGCAGTTCAAAAATAAAATAAATTAAAGAATTATATTTTTTAGTTAGCTGAAAAATAATTATAGTAGTGTTAGTCTAACAACTTGTGAAAACGTTAAATAATGAAATTGTTATATGTAAGTGTTTTTGTTTTAAATTATCATATTCATTGCAGCAAAAAATATACATGCTCTTGGACTTGTTTACTTGAAAATTTGTCTATACCCTGCAAACATTTTTAATCGTCTGAGAATCTCCAGCGAATCGCTTGGAAGATGAAACGATCGCCGGCGAGCTCTTCTGAGAGTCTTCCGGGAATCGCCGAATGTAAGCAGCTGAGGCCATAAAAGCGATTCGCCGGCGAATCTTCCCAAGAGGAGCCAAGAGGAGTCTTAAGCGATTCGCCTGGAAGATTCGCCAACGAATCGCCGAGAAGAGTTTTAGGCGATTCGCCAGGAAGAGTCGCAAACGATTCGCTGAGAGGAGTCTTAAGCGATTCGCCGGGAAGATTCGCCAACGAATCGCCGAGAAGAGTCTTAGGCGATTTGCCAGGAAGAGTCGCGAATGGTAGAAGGGGTTTTTGTTTGTCGCAGAGCATTGTTGTTGAATGTTACAAGTTGTTGCATGTTTGAACTAGCGGGCTCTTCAGACGTTGTTTTATCCCAGTTTCATGAAATTTTTTAAAAGATAAATTTTTTGATTAATTTAAACGATTTTTCAGAGCCTGCTTCATACAACGGTGATAGATTTTGAAAAGCTTTTTAAAAACCAATCTTCCAACGATCGCCGGAATGAGCGAAGGAAGATTTTAAAATTTAAAGAAGATTTAAATTTGTTTGATCGAAAAGCGATCCATCTTCCAACGATCGCCGGAATGAGCGAAGGAAGATTTTTAAATTTTTTGAGAATCGCGTATTCATCGCTTCGGCGATCGAAAAGCGATAAATCTTTCAAAGAACCCTTAGGCGAATCGCTAGCGCGACGCCAAATGATCTAATCTTCCAATCGTCTTCCAAATGTTTGCAGGGTAGGTTCCTTTTCTACTTATACGAATATAAGTTATTTGTTTTTTATAGCAATTGTTTCAAAAATTATGGAGATACCAATTTTTTATAAAAGAAAAAATCTTAAAAATCATCTGAAAATCAGTCATTTCCGATAAATCATATCTCCGTCATATGTTACCTTATTTTCGTTACTTAACAAACATTAGAAAGCTATAGCGATTTAGAAAAAATTTAATATTTTTGAAATTTGTATGCTAGAGTTGCCAACTTTTTGAAAAAAACTTTAATTTGGTTATAACTCAAAAAGTGATTTTTTTTTTTTTTAATTTTAAAAACAAAATAAACTTTTACCAACATTGAATTACGATGGCCTAATTACACGTTTTTTTGTAATCTCTTTTTCTGACACACATTTCACTTTATAGTTCATAACTTTAATACCGTTTGATATATTTATACAAAATATATATACTTGTTTTATATATAGTAATGACCTTACACATGACTTTGGCCCATAATATTGGAAAAAACTGGAATAAATTAAAAAATTTTAATTTTTTCGTTTAAGATAATCGGAAGAGATAATAGGGGTATTCACACTGACTTGGGCAGTTGGGTACGGGTATATTGAGTACTTTTGAACACCCTTAACTGCAATTGAGTACTTTGTAGAATAACAGCTGATGAAAGATGAGTGACAGCTAGAAAAGAGTTGCCACCATATTATTTATGTCATTTTATGAGCGCAAAATGAAGGCTATTGTACGGGCGTAAAAAAGTTATTATATATAGGAGTAATTTTTAACCAGAACTTTACGGCATTCAATCATTTTTATCTCAAAAATTTTAAAATAACTAATTTTAACACATTTGTCTATTGTATTCACTTATAATTTGTGTACTTTGTTTGTTTTAGTTTTTTGTCAATTCAATTATTGCCTACTTTTGGAAAAGGTGGTAACCCACAAAAAAAGTACTCAATCAATCTTCCCAAACAAGCTAGGGTGTCAGCTAGAGTAGATTGGTAGATGGGTACTTGGGTAGAATGACACTTTTACAAAAATAAAATGTGTGGCATTTGCCAGTCTACCCAACAACCCAAGGCAGTGTGAATACGCTTAATATCTTTTCTTTTATAGTTTTAAGAAACAATTTTCCAAAGCGAGTACCTATTTATGTGGCCAGCTTATGCATTTGCTAAACTATTGCTACGACCTAGTTTAATTTTAATAAGGGGCCACAAGGGCCATAGGGGCCACCTTTGTGATCACGCCTGAATTGGAGCTAAGGCTTGCGCACTATGAAAGTAGTGCACACATAAACTTAAGTAACTTTTTAACAAACTGATATTAAAAAAAGAAATTTACGTTTTATTTACAAAAATTCTATTCATGATTATTTGAATAACAAATAAATGAAACATTATTAATTATTCATGAAATAATTGACTTTCTGGAACACCTCCCGTTAAACTGTTAATCGTGTCTTCAGAGACTTGCTTACTTTCCACGGACCATTTACTTGAAAATATTTTTCTGTTTTCAGCAACCTGTTTAATATTCTTCATTATCCTTATTGCTAGAGCCCAATATCTTTCGATGGGTCTGAGCTCCGGGCAGTTTGGTGTAATTGCATACCTGTGTACAAATGTATCATTTTTTTTTCAGCAGATTTGCTGTAATGGCATGAAGCCAAAAAAAGGTAGAGACCTGATGCTGCCTTAGGCCGCGCTCATAGTGAACGCGATTCAGACAGGCAGGGAGGCTGAAATCTGTTTGAAAAAACGAGATGCAAATAGCTATCTATCTCGCTTGTTCACATTGCCTGTCTGCCTGCCTGTCTGACTCGGCGTTCACTATAAACGCAACCTTATGAACGGTAAAAAGAGTTTTGCAGGCACTCCTGAATATAAATTTCGGTGCTAATCGTCCCAGTTGAAACAAATGAACTGCTTCGTCTTCCTCAGCAACAAATGGCCTGCCATACCAAAAACTTCTTCGGGAACTTTGATTGTTTTGGGTCTTAAATTCTTGCTGGATATTTCCTCTTTGATTGGCAACATAATAATCAACGCCTGAAGCTGCAAAAAGTCACCAAGTACATATGTTTCATCGTCCATAAGCAGCAATCGAATTTTTGTAAGAAATCCCGGTGAAGTATTTTTGCTCGCTTTTTTTGCAAAAATACATTCTTTTACTTTAATTGACTTAAATCCTTCCTCTTTTTTCACTTTTCTGACAAAAGTCTCAGAGCATTGCACTTTTTCAGCAACTTCTCTACCCTAACTTTTTAACTTTTCTAACCCCTTTTCTAACTTTTCTTTCTTTCTTTTCTATATAGGGATTTTTCTTAAAAAGAGCAATCACCTTCTTGGCAGAATTTGGGTTTTCAAACCCGTTTTTTGTCACTTCCCTGCTTTCGAGTAATATTTAAATATTCCTTATAGTTTTTAATTACACAAGAAACGGTATTTCGTGAAACTTAAGCTGTTTTAGCAATAGCTTTGCAAGTCCAATTTGGATTTTCGTTAAATAATTTACAAATTAGTTCACGCACTTCTTCACTACGCACTTCGCACTACGTCACTGCTTCTACTTAATGGCTAAGCCAAAAACTATCGAAAGAATTTAAAAATTTACATGAAGATTTTTACATATTTTTCAAAGCCAACCTGACTAAAATTTTTCAATTTTTTGAATTCTCTGAATTTTACAAGTAATTACACTGGTTTACAAATAACGAAAAGTTGTTTGTACTTTGAATGCCACTATTCTTTTCTCATGTAAAATCGGTCGCTGATTCCGAAAAAAAAAAATTTTTTTTCTGTCACTCCGTTTTCGAGATATTGCCCACTGTAGGGTTTTCAACGAAAAAAAAAGTTGGTTCCACTTAATTGCATATATCTCCTGAACCAACAACAGTCATCAAACAAATGATATATCAAATAAAAGCTAATAAAATTTCTAACAAACAATGCAAACATTATTTTTTGTTCGAGCTGTAAGTTTTGGCGGAATTAATTCAAATATCGGGGATTTTTTTTATTTTTCAGAAAAATTTCCAAAAAAAGACAAAATAGTTGCAAATTTCGTTAAGAAATCAAAATATTTTGTTACTTTTGATATTTTTTACTAAGAGCCTTTATTTTTCCAAAAAAATAAGCTATTGTTGAAGAAAATCTATTGAGAAATGAAAAAGTTGTGTTTAATGGAACGAAAGCACCCAAGTTATGTTTTTTTTACAAATTTTATTGTCATATAAATAAATTGGGTTATTGTACTATAATTTTTATTTTTCATTTTTATTGTTCATAGGAAACAAGTCAAGAGTTTTGCGAAAGAAAAGATAAGAACAAACACGCTACAATAAAAACAGGTAGGCTCACGACTGAGAGTGCAACCGTCGAAACCGTCACAGCAAAACGTCTGATATCGACACTTATGGCTATAAGAAAGAGAGCGTACCTGTTTTTATTATGCCATGTGAATACTTATTTTGTGTTTTTTTGACAGTTTCGGCGGTCGCGCTCTGAGTCGTGGACCTACCTATCTTTATTGTACCTGCAGCACTTTCGAGATGCATAAAAGCAAAAACATTCATGCATTATACTAAAAAACGTGGCAAACAAAGGGACGCACAATTTGTAACGAAAGGAAAAAATAAGATATACTTCAAAATAAAATGAGTAAAAGACTGCGAGAATTCCAGTGTAAAAACTACCCAGATATTTTCTGGGCCGTGTGTGGTGAATTTACTTTCGAAAAGAAACGAGTCTATTTTACGAATTTACTCCAAATGTCATATCTACATTATTTTGGTATTGCGGCTGAGAACATTGGTGAATCATGGACGCCAAGTATTTTGTGTCAATCGTGCAAATTAATATTGTCTGAATGGAGCTCGGGTAAAAAACGATACATGAAATTCGATGTTCCGATGATCTGGAGACAACCGTTTTGCCACCTAAACGATTGCTATTTTTGTCTGGCCGAAGTGACTGGTGTTGGAAAACACAAACGAGTGATATACGCCACTGTCCCGAATGTTTCATTGCCAGTATCTCATTCTGACGATGTTCCATATCCTACATGTCCCGATTCAACACGCGAAAACAATCGAAAATCCGTAGATTCAATGGAGTAGGAAGGAACCACAGGTGGTAGTACTATTACAACTGAAAACACAACTCACCTTTTATCGCAAGCGCAGCTGAATGATTGGATAAGAGATTTGGAACTGTCAAAGGAAAAATTGGAATTTCATGGTTCTCGTTTGCAACAATTCAACTTTTTGAGACCCGATGTTAAGGTGACATATTACAGAAATCGTGAAAAACCGTTTGCTATACACTTTACTAAGAATGACACTATCTGCTATTGCGCAGACATTCCTGGCTTATTTAATACCTTCGGTCAGCCGTAGAATCCAAAAGAGTGGCGTTTGTTTATTGATGGCAGCAAAGTGAGCTTGAAGGCGGTATTACTTCATATAGGAAACAAAAAGCCATCGATTCCGATCGCACATGCAGTCAACACAAAGGAAACGTACGAAACAATGGCGAAGCTATTGACATGTATTAAATATGAAAAACACGACTGGAAAATATGTTCTGATCTCAAAGTCGTTGGTATGCTTTGTGGTTTACAGAGTGGCAACACAAAGTACTGCTGTTTGCAAGTGGGATAGTTGAGCACGTGAACACCACTATTACAATAAGGACTGGCCAGAAAGAATTGAGTCGAAAGTTGGAGAGAGCAACGTCAAGCACGTTCCACTCGTCAAAAAGGAAAACATAATTCTCCCACCGTTGCACATCAAACTTGGACTTATGAAAAACTTTGTCAAGGCGTTAGACAAAGAAAGCGAAGAATCTCGGTGACGAGAGCGACGAACATGGGGAAAGATTCCACCAACAGATGAAAGTAATTGAGAATCGGTACCAAGGATTTTGGGACAAAGGAATGTTGGGCGACGAATAATGTAAATTATTAAAAGAACAATAAAAATTAAGAATATATGATTTTATAACAACAACCTTTAATTCTCATTTTTTTTTATGGCAATAAAATAAGTCCAAATGCTTAAATTGATAATCACACCATTTGGGTTCTTTCGTTCCATTGAACACAACTTTTTCATTTCTCAATAGATTTTCTTCAACAATAGCTTATTTTTTTTTGAAAAAATAAAGGCTTTTAGTAAAAAATATCAAAAGCAACAAAATATTTTGATTTCTTAACGAAATTTGCAACTATTTTGTCTTTTTTTTGGAAATTTTTCTGAAAAATAAAAAAAATCCCCGAAATTTGAATTTATTCCGCCAAAACTAACAGCTCGACCAAAAAATGATGTTGGCATTGTTTGTAAGAAATTTTATTAGCTTTTATTTGATATATCATTTGTTTGATTACTGTTGTTGGTTCTGGAGATATATGCAATTAAGTGGAACCAACTTTTTTTTTTCGTTGAAAACGCTACAGTGGGCAATATCTCGAAAACGGAGTGACAGAAAAAAAAAAAAATTTTTTCGGAATTAGCGACCGATTTTACATGAGAAAAGAATAGTGGCATTCAAAGTACATATTGGCTGTAAACCAGTGTTATGTGTGCACTAGTTTCATCGTGCGCAAGCCTTAGAAGAAAATCTTTGCATCGACGAGTTCATAATTGCATTCAAAGGACAGCTCCTCATCAAAAAATGCTTCTGGTAGCATTTTTCGGTCGATTGTATATCAAGCTCTTCTACACTTCCTGAAGATTTATTTGAAGAGTGTTCTGCTACAAATGGTTTGGTTTTTCATATACAAAAAAGAATTAAAAAAAAGTGGGAACGGAAGGCTCCGAAACCACTAACCCAATTTTTATGAAATTTTCAAGGAAACTTAAGCAAAACCTTGAGAGTGTACCTCTCTAGTATTGAACGAATGAGGAGATAAGTACCACTTGGTATGTCTTTCTACTAGAACACTAGGAGAGGCACTGGACAAGGGGCTGTGGCTCCACCCATACAAGCCAAATTTTTAATATCGAATATCTTTGGAAATAAAAGTCACAGAACATTGAAACTCAGAATTTATTTAGTATATTGTATTGTTCTGCTACTGGGAAACTGGGAATGATTGAAATAAAAATTATTCTAAGAATCCTCAAATCTATTTTACCATCATTTAATATTTCCCCATTTTAATTCAAATTATTTTCTTAATTCGCATTCGCTTGTAGAGCGAATGAAAGGCAAAACTACTGGTAAAATTTTATTTAACATCTGTCTTAGACCATAGCAGAATCTGACTTTCTTAACTACCATGCAAGCTTCAAGCCCTGAAGTATATAACGGCAAATACCTCACAACTTTTAATATTTTTTCTGCTACACTTTTTCTATTCCTTTCGAAGTTTGCTTAATTTGTAATATTCGAAAAAACTGATTGCATCGCCTTCTGATAAAATTCTTATTTTTCTTTATGCATTGTTTTTTTTTTGCATTCTACAAAACTATTTTTATCTATGAATTCCACTCCAAACTCAGCTGAACAATAGAAAAAATTCTCGAGTGGAATAAAAAGAAAGATGGTGACAATAAAAATGATATTTGTAATGGAGGCTCCCACTTAAGTGGCATATTTAATTAAATGAAAACTTATTTGAGTGGACAAAAAAGAAAAACGCTGCAAAAAAATAGAAAATATTTTCAAATGCAAAATCGCAAAAACAACAAGTAAAAAAACAGCCGCCCTACAAGAACTCTTTATAAAGTAAATCTTACACATGAACAGTTACTTTATGCAGGCAATTTTAGATGCTGACCTGGCTGCCCACTCAATCGTCCACTTGGAACACTTTCCAATAAGTTACCCGCCTGGCAAAGACAACGTAATGAAACCATTTTACATGCGATTGAAGTTGAATTTAAATTTGATTCAATGAACAAAGCTTTATTAAACCGATATGAAGCCGATATGATGCAGAACCCAGCCACAACCACAGCGCAACACCGTGGCATGAGCTAGTGTCAACACTGCAGGCACTCAGCACTCAGCTAGGCAGGCATTCATTCAGCTCAGCTATTTTTTGCGCTCTATTTTAATCCATAGCCACTGATCGGTAATAATGTACTATATATATAAATTGTTTCCCCAGCAAGTGGCTAAACTTTGGCGCTGTATTATAGCCTTTAGTAAGTTGCTACAACAATAAAACCCAACTCTTTGTTTCAACTCGTCCATTGCTCGCCTCATTTACTGATGCTTTTCCTTGAGTTTATAGTCGGAGGGGGTGGTAACGAGGAGACAGGCAGCAAGAAAAAGTTTTTCTCTGCATTTTCCATGCTTGCCATTTTTCCTACTGCTATTTATCGCTACTTCATGTCCTGGCTGGATGCTCGTCATAGGACTATTTCCGCTTTGAAGCCATGTTGGCGTCCATTCAGGCATTAAATGAAACCATTCAACCAGCAGCGGTAACTTCGCTTCAATAGCTTCGCAATGGAGAGACTTGATTCCTCTGGCGCAGACCAGCGAGTTCTATTACGATATGCCATACGAAAAGCACACGAAGTTTAACCAGTTATTTTCGTATGTGTGCGCACATCACACATACGTTATTTCTAGCGTCCGTGCTGTAAGCTTTTCCATGGTTTGCTGCTAGTGTAATAATAATCAAGTTAACATATCCGATATACGACTAGGTACACTTTCAGGTGAAGCTCATAAACAGTTTGTCGATTTTGAGATTCAATAAATTAATCGTTCGAAATCTACACTCAAAGAAAAAGCTATGTAGCTCAATGGAAGAGTGAATTGATAAAATTTTAACAGCAGCCAGCTTCAGGACTTTAATTAAGCAGTGAAGGACAAAAGGAAGCAATAAAGGATTTTCAAAATTTCAAAATTTACGTGTCTGTTCTCAAACTCCAATCACTGCTCTAGTAGAACTAATAACCCAGTAACAAAAGAAAGGAGTAGGAAGTAATTGCAGAAGTTCTTCTAAGGGAGGTATAGGGCCTTACCAACTTGTCGCATTGAACAAACGTGTTTGGTTTATTGCAATTTCTTGAACTGTGACCCCCAATATTGACAGCGCTTGAATTGTATTTCTTCATTATTGTTTTTTGGAGCCTCCCAGGAAACTACCTGATTTATAATGTATCGAGTCCTCATGACATCACCTAATTTTTTACCAGGAAGAAGCGAGACTAGATAAAGCCCAGTATCGTAATTGTTTTAAGCAAATATGATGTGACAAACTAAGTGACTTTGTCTACTACACCTGGTATTTTTAGATCTAGAGCTTATTTTATATCATCAGCGGAAGTTTTAAAATAAATGCCACGCAAAACTAAACTCACTTGTCTAAGTGCCGAGGGAGTGAAAGAGTAGGATTCTATGCCTTTTTCCCGCAACAGTGTCATCATTTCAATGTGAACTGACAAATCTTTAAAATATATTTTGCTTTTGTAATTTGATTTTTTTATTATTTTAAAAGAAATTTTTGGAGGCTTTGCCTTCAACTGGTCTACCAGGTCTTCAATATTAATATTGTACATAGTTATTGGATGACAAAATGAATCTTTAGTTTTTATTCTATCTGTTTCGCTCTTACCATGAATAGCTGCACTGGGATTCTTAATAATGGGATTAGTTTCAATGCTTAGATCAGTTAAAATTGAAAATCTGTTGTTTTGATAACCTGATCCATTGGTTAGTACTGTAGAGTCCTTGCCTCCGAATGAACCCACGTCCAGACTTTTTTCTTGGCCACCTGCAGAACGTTTTAAGCGTTTGTGAGATCAGGGAACTTCTTGAAAATTCTCTTCGCAATTATATTGTGGAGAATACGTGTTTAATTCTGCGCTTGATGCAAAGTTTGAATCCATTTTTTTTTTAATAATTTCTGAGCCATAAAAGGAGTGAATGCTCTGAACTTCTGAGTCGTGTGCGTCTGCGAACTTATCTGGAGCTTTTTTTTCGTGCACGTTGTGCTCGTTTGGAATGGCTTTATATCTATCCATAGTCATATTAACTTGAAGGTCAGAAAGTTCTTTATCGATATATATAAAATTGGTTTTGTAACACAGGATATACAATTTTTAAAAAAAATTTTAATTTTTTTTTATTTTTTCAAAATTTTACACAGATTTTACACAGAGTAGACAAACACAACAATATAAAAGTATGATAAAAATAAAGGAATTATAAAAAAAAATACTAAGGAAAAGAATTATAAAAAAATATAGTAAACAATGTACGATAAAGTATCTTATATAGCATCCAAAGGATTCTAAACCATCTGTCGCAATCATTTGTATCTAAAACTTAAATTTTATTGCACGGCTGATTATGTGGCTCGCAACATACTGAATTATCGGGCTCAACACTTTCACTAATAATTTTATATTTATTTAATTAACACATTTTTTAATTTCTTCTGCAACAATAAGATTAACAACTGCTGCGTTCAAAATTAATTCGACAATGATGCTCAAATCACAATTTTTCAATATGACATTTTTTCAATGAAAATTATTTTGTTGCTCTGTTTCTTTGTCTATCGCTTGTAGATAAGCAAGAAAGGTGTTTGACTCATTCTCGTCTCACTTCTATTTTTGAATTTAGAAGAAGTTTCAGAATCTATGCAAATAGAGTAATTATAAGATGTGTAGAGTGGTTGCTTTGAAGTAGTTATATCTGTGCTTCTGATAAGAGAGCTTGACAATTATTCTTCTTGGAAGTATAGATAAAATTGATAAAAGTATTCGGAGTATGGGAATGATACTCCCAAAAATTTATTTTAGAAAAAAAAAAATAATTTTTCACATCCATTACTTTGACATACATAAAAAAACTAAAAATACACATTCATGAAATTTGAATTGAGATATTGCGGCAGTATTGAGATATTACGATAAAATATTTCTGATTTAAAAACGCATCAAAACCTGAAATGAGCCCAAAATATATTTTTTCACATTCACTGTTTTGGCTTGCATGGGACGTATGAATAGATTTTAGAATTAAATCTAAGTAATATTTAATATCCTCTTTTTCTCTTTTCAGGCGAAACATCTGGTGAAATTCTAACAATCAAGGTATGTTACAATGAATTATTATGAAGATATTTCATCCTGATAATTCTAATGTGGTCATAAACGCTAAAACTAGCACTGCCTTATGTGTATGATTTATATTTTGTGATAAAGCTCAACCCAAGACCAAGACCAAGACCAAGACCAAAACCAAGACCAAGACCAAGACCAATACCAAGTCCGAGACCAAGACCAAAACCAAGACTAAGACTTTTTCTGTTTTGTCTTATTCGCGAAGTGTGCGACTCTTAAGCATTTCCTCCGCATTGAATATTCGACCTTGTATTAATCCAGTGAAACCGCCATAAGGCATTACTTCACGATATGAGGGCCAAACTCCTGGGCCTTTGCAGGTATACGGTTCACTAAGAATAGCTAGATCGGTTCTCTGGTCTCTGACCGTTTGCGCTAACAGGTCTTGCGCTGCAAGGCAGTTGTTAAGAATCTTATAGAATTCTCTATAATAATTCTCTACTATAAGAATCTTATCTTCGCTTAAGATTCGTACTTTCTTTGAAGGATGGAATGTGAAGAAAATTCTCATATAGTAAAAAACTGCAAAAAAATAGCAAGCCAAGGTGCGGTATCTGAAAAAAAAAGGAAAAGGCTTAGTTATCATATCGCAGTAGGCAGTTTGTGCCCTCTTCTAAAATCTACGGTATCCAAAATCCGAAAGCAAAGTGGCCAAAATAATGCGGCACCCTGTAATGCGGCACCCTCGACAGGATCAGTAGAAAAAAGGGTCAAGGAGATCACGAAGCATTTAATTAAAGCGTGCGAACATTTGTGATCGAAATGTTTAAGCTCAAGAAAAAAGAGCCAGGGGTCATTCGGTGCACTCAATTACGAGGTCATGAAGCTGCAGTACCAAATTCTTAGAACAGGCTTTCGCGATGAAATAAGAATAAGCAAGAAAGAGTGCTTTAAACAGCTTTGCAATGACGCCGACGGCAATCCATGGGGAAGGGCTTACAGAGTAGTAATGGCCAAAATAAAAGGATACAATGCTCCACAAGAAATATACCCGCAACAATTAGTGAAAATATTGTCTACACTGTTTCCGAAAAACCAAACTGTTTCTAGGGAACCAGAGCAACACAACTGAAGCCAACGTCAATTAAGTCAATCACAACCGAGAAAGTCATCTAATATATAAAATCAAATGTTTGTCTGTCTGTCTGTCCGTCTGTTCCGTATAGGCTCGCGCACCGTTTATTCGATTGAGCTGAAATTTTGACACCGAGAACCTTTCATAGTGAGAAAGAACATATAAAAGTGGGTGGAAGTGGGTGGAAGTATGTGGGCGTGGCACTCTATAATGACTTCTTAACGCCTGAACCGATTTCAATGAAATTTGGTATGAACGTTCAACTGCACCCAAGATAAAACATAAAATATAAAATTTCCAAAGACTTCCGAAAGAGGGCGCTTTAAGTAGGGCATTGTTAAGACTCAATAACTTCTAAATGACTTGACCGATTTTACTAAAATTTTCTACGTGAAATTACTTGACTCTACAACAGAATTGAGGCTATTTAAATTTCAGAAAACTTTCGTGAGAGGGCGCCTTAATCAAGCAACTATGTTCAGCTCATTCACGTCAAAACGGATGAACCGATTTTGATGAAACTTGGCAAGCATTTGTGTTTGTTACTGAAATATATCCTTTGCTTTTAAAAGTTCTTAACCGAACCTTAAAATTAACCGAACAGTATCGACCAAAACCGAAGTTGAACGAAAACAATCCAAAAATCTAATTGATGCTTATAGGATGTTTTAAAATTGGAATTTATTTGAGATAAAATTGCATATAAAATGCATGCTGAGAAAAACTCTAAACGCATTTTTCTCGAAATGACTTTTCAAACTGCACTCAGAAAAAAGTTTCTCGGAATATGATAAAAATTGCATCATATTTACTGAAAAATGGTTTTGACCTTGCTTCAGAAAATGCTTTTCTCTAAATGCGATCCTAAAAATTCTCTAAAAATAATAAAAACCTTCTATAAAAAAGAGAAATATATAAAAATAATTCGATTCTAGAGAAAAAGACTCTTTATTTTAGAGAAAACATTTGTTTTTATTGAAGAAAATACTTCTCATAGTGAATTTTTTATCAAAATATAGGAAACAATTTTCATTTTCAAAAAATTGTTCTGTATAAATAAGGATTTTTTGAGCGAGAAAAATATTTGTCATTATTAGAGACATTGAAATATTTGCATTTCCTAGAAGTGAAGAAATATTTCTTCGAAAATGTGAAAATTTATTCTAATTGAAGAAAATTTTATTTCAAAAGAAAAAATTGCTATTATCAACAAGTAAAGAAAGTCTAAAGTCGGTCTAGGCCGACTATGAAATACCCTAAACCCACTTTTCAAAAACAAAAAATTTTTTATTGTAAATGGAAGTGTCCGTGGGCGGATGAAGCCTATATTTTATATGCATTTAAATGTTGATGAAAAATTTACACATACCAAGATTTATTCCTGTAGCTCACAGTTAGTGCCTTCATTGTGCTTTCGCTATGGGAGGTGGGCGTGTTCATGGACGGATTACACCCAATTTTTGAACACATCTTAGTTTTGGTATAAAATACGTATATACCAAATTTAATTTCTCTATGACAAACATAACCTTATTTATTGAGTTTTAAACTTTTTGGGTTGTATGGGAGGTGGGCGTGTCCGTGAGCGGATGACGTCTTTTTTTCAAAGACATCTTTGTGTTGATACAAAACACATACACACCAAATTTTATTGTTGTAGGCTTATTATGAGCTGAGTTATGCAGTTTTCAATTTTTGCGTTGTATGGGAGGTAGGCGTGTCCGTGGGCGGATTCCAAAAATATTCAATAGTGCAGATCCTTGGGTGCATGTGACCATGTGTACTAAGTGTCATCCAATTATTTCAACTCCTTCTTCTTATCCTGTGTATACGGACAACACACAGACGGACGGACGGACGGACATGAATAGCTCGACTCACGAGGTGACGCTGATCAAGAATATATATACTTTTCTATACCGGACTCGCTTCGTTCTATGCGTTACAAACGTTTGCACAAAGTTAATATACCCTGACCTTTCAGTTTTAGGGTATAAAAATAGAGAAATTTTTCATTTGAGGAAGATATGTGTTTTTTTCTGAGTGTGGGTGTGCATTTTCCTCAGAAACCAGACGTCAGATCAAGACGTTGAAGATGTCATTTTTTGTTTTAATCATGTGTGGCAGGTACAGTTTTACGGAAATTTGACTAAACACTTACGACGGAAGGAGGGGAGGGGCAAAACCGCAAAAAACGATAATTTAAAAAATTTTAAAATTGAATTGATAATTTTAAAAACGTAAAAATGAGAGCAGTTTTGAAAATCGTCCTCTTTCTGTGCTCGAGGCACAACCCCGAGTAACACCGGGTTACATCCGCTAGTTGAATATATAAAGAAGATAGGAAACAACAAAAGAACCCGGGCCGAATGAAGTGCCAAATATAGCATTGAAAATGGCTGTCAGATGCAACCAAACCATTTTCTCAACATGCTTCAGTCCTATTTAAAAGAAGGAGTTTACCTGAGCAGATGAAGAAGACAAAAGTTGTTTCATCTACCAAAACCAGAAAAACCACCAGGTGAGCCATCATTATACCGCCCAAAAGGGCCGCAAGACACCATGGAAAGTCGTCATATATATACAGTTCACAATCCAAAATGCTATATCGGAGGACTGAAGAGCAGTAGGCAACTCCCCTTGGCAAAAGTTCTCAGGTCGGTTCTATAATATGTTCCGCAATTATGGGCTAAAAAAAAAATACCACTAAAAAACAACGCCATGCGATTTTTTGTGTATTCAGAATCAAGCGTGTGTGAAGGAAGGTAACGCACAGCCTACAAAAACAAAAACACAAATTGGCTATTTCAGCCCTTGAAAGGACCTTTGATCGAGCTTCTTATGATTAATTGTGTTGTGTGTGTTATTTAATTTTTGCACACATTTGACAGAGAGCTGAACCTACATGTTTTATGCTTTCTCTGAACGGCTAAAGTTCATGTTCTCAAGAAGCTTTACATTGCATTATTTACTCTCTGAAGTTTGCCATTTTTCCATTGTGCACAGAGAGGTGGTAGCAGTGTTGCCGTTCGAGAATTTTAAAACGAAGTAAAATAGGCTACAAGATGGAAGTATTTTCAGAGATTTCGAAGTGTTAAAATAAATTAATTTTGTTTTAACATGAATGTTTATTAAGCATATTTAGGTACATTTCAAAATGAATAACGAAAAAATCAATAAAAATATTTTCATAAAAATCAATCAATAAAGTTTAATAAGAAAATACGCGTTCAATAAGAAAATACTGAAATACATTTCAATCACTTATATGTATAAATTAACAATGTTAAAAAATTATATATTTCTAATTTCTATTTTCTATGCAGCTATTTCTTCGGTTCTGAAGTAAATATCACTGTTATAAGAAACATTCGATAAAGTATTTGTTTAAGGATTCCAATTTAAAAAAATTATCATTTAGAAAGTCGTCCTTTATTAGCACTATCGAATTTACGGTGCTAAATTTTAACTTATTTGTAGTTGTATTTTTAATTAGTTTTAATTGTGAAAATACTCTTTCTGTTGCTGCACCACCGTGCGGTAAGCTTAACAACGCTTTTACGAAAGTTTTTATTTTTTGGTACATCAGGTCTTCTAAGGCAATTTTTAATTTAAAAACGTATAATCCTTTTTCAGCTAAAAAAATCATTTAATATTAAAAGACGCCGTTCCTTTTCTAGACAGTCGATATCTTTTTCTTCGATGAGATTAGGAAAAAGTTTTATGAGGGGAACCAAACTATTAGCTAAAGATCTTGTATCCAAAATTTGTAATGTTCTCAAAACTGGATATTTGAAGTTGACTCTTTTCATAATTAGTGTACGAATGTAATAGAACTGTACACAACTTTTTAAAATTTCGTTCTTATCTGTTACAGATATATCATAGGAATCAAATTTTATCTGGGCTCTAGGCCCTATATATATATCAGACAAAGGCTTAATTCAAAAAGTATTGAGATCATTTTCAAAAATTATATCAAATTCTACGGCAGAGATGACAATAAAATTAATTACAATACTTCTGAAATAACATTTTAATGATTTTAACAACTCATGAAAACTAGGCGATTCTGTTTGAAATTCTAAATTAAGTGAATTAACAGCACTCAGTGCATAAGACAAGAATTGTAAATATATCACATTTGAATCAGTCATTCGCGCTGCAATACGACTTGCAATATCAGAGTCTTCCTCGAGTCTTCCTCGATTCTTACAAACTTACATTTCAACAACCTTCACAACGCGCGCTTTTGCAAGAAGTATTTAATCGAACAGAGTGTTGCCACTATCATTAAAATTCTCTCATCCAATACAAAACTCTGTGAGAGAAGGTAAATACAAGTTATGAATTCCTTTACACCAACAGTTATGCCATGTTATTGATTTTCTGATGTGAAATGAAGTTAAAAAATCAAATATACTTAATTACTAAAAAAAGTTTTTATCACTCAAAATCGAAGTGTTTTCACAAAAGAGGAAGTGTGGAAGTGTTTGACATAAAAGTGAAGTAAAAAACTTCGATCGAAGTGAAAACGGCAACGCTGGGTGGTAGCGACCAGAAAAATTTTTTTATTGAAAAAAACTTTCACCACGACTGGGGATCGCGCTCGGGCTCCAAGCATGCTAGGCCACACACTTAACCTGCATGCCACAGTCACCACGCACAGCCTACACCCAGAGAAAAAATTTGGTAAATTTAACCAAATTTTAACCAAATCTCAGATAAAAATAACCACTTGATATTCATGTCAGTTTAACCTGGACAAAAGCTCCATGGACATTATGTCCGTTTCAACAGAGACATTATGACCACTTAGAGTGGACATAAAGTCCATGCACCTTATGTAGGTGGACTTTATGTCATCCCACCTTGTTAGTATGTTTAAGACTGAATTGAGTGCCACTTTACGCAATAAAGTTTGCTTTAGCTGGTTTCTGGGTCACTCCAGTAGCCCTGGAAAGAAAAAATTGCCACTGAAGTGGCAAATCAAGGTTCCGAAGAAAAACCTACGAAATCAGAGCCACTTACATGCTGCTACAGAATTGAGCGAAGTTGAAATCCCTGGGAGATAATGTTTTTTTTTCTTGTAAGTTTTGTCGAATTAAAGTATTTTCTATACTTTAAATTTTCCAGACACCCCCAAATTCTGGACTTACGGTAAAAAAAACCGATTTTGCCTACCTTTGCCCACTATAACTAACCCGATTGTCAACCGATTTTAAAAATGTAACCGGATCCTGAAAGACGAAAGTTGAAATTTTCCAACGATATACTTATATATTATTTGAGACAACTTCAGAAAACCGAGCCTACAAGACCTATAAGGGATTTTGGACTGTCGCACCGTGTAATCGGTCTATCAGCTGTAATAAGTTGCGTATCTTCCTTTAGTATATCAGTCTAATGAGTTGAATATCTTCCTTTGCCAGCATTTCTCATTAAGAGAGATGAACGACCATTAGCACCTGCAAAACCATAAAGTGTTTTGTACAGGAACTGAACAAAATCGGCTAAATATCTACTCCTTTTTGGGCGGAAAGAATTTTTAATTTAATTTGCTTAAATCATAGGACAAACATAGGACCCAGTGTACAAAGTCTACCTGAAGAACAAGGACAAGAACAAGGTCCTTTCCGGGAACAAACGCTTATTTGTGGTTTGCGATGTTATGAGTATGAATGGATTCAAACTTTTCCCCTATCAAAACTTTTACGTTTCATTAAGTTAACGAATAAGTTTCATGTGAAGTATTTAACTCTATTTTTTCTTTCCACTTTCATGCTGTTTATTCTTTTAATCCTGTCATGGCATGGCACAACTGAGTTCTAAGTGCGTGGGGCAGGCTTTTCTTTTGAAAATCTATTATTATTTTAATAAGCATATTTATTTCGAATTAACGTATATATTTGATTCTTAAGTAAAACATTTTCCCATTTTCCCATTAATTTTTATATTTTTTAAGATATGTGAAAATTGTTGGTGGATGGTAAATTTTAAAATTGTTCTAATTAATTGGCTTAATTGGATTTTGCTTTTATTGGACATCCCCCAAACCTATCATATTAAAATAGTACAAGTAAAAAAGCCCGTTCTACGGTAAGTTAGAACCAGTTATAGTAAAAAATATGACCAAAAGTGTCACTTATAGACATCACTTTTGATATCAAACTAATTTTCTAAGCGTACTTTCAGGCTAAAAATGTATTATACCCTAAACCTGAAAGGTCAGGCTATATTAACTTTGTGCAAGCGTTTGTAACGCATAGAACGAAGCGAGTCCGGTATAGAAAAGTATATATATTCTTGATCAGCGTCACCACGTGAGTCGAGCTATTCATGTCCGTCCATCCGTCCGTCCGTCTGTCCGTCTGTGTGTTGTCCGTATACACAGGATAAGAAGAAGGAGTTGAGATAATTGGATGAAACTTGGTACACATGATCACATGAACCCAAGAATGTGCACTATTGAATATTTTTGGAATCCGTCCACGGACACGCCTACCTTCCATACAACGCAAAAATTGAAAACTGCATAAATAAGCTCAAAAATAACCTACAACAATAAAATTTGGTGTGTATGTGTTTTATATCAACAAAAAGATGTCTTCGAAAAATGGGTGTCGTCCACCCACGGACACGCCCCCCTCCCATACAACCCAAAAAGTTTAAAAATCAATAAATAAGGTTATGTTTGTCATAGAGAAATTAAATTTGGTATGTATGTTTTTTATACCAAAACTAAGGTGTGTTCAAAAATTGGAAGTAATCCGTCCATGAACACGCCCACCTCCCATAGCGAAAGCAAAATATAGGCATTAACTGTGAATTACGGGAATAAAACTTGGTATGTGTACATTTTTCATCAACATTTATATGCATAAAAAATTAAGGCTTCATCCGCCCACGGACACGCCCATTTACAATAAATTTTTTTTTTTTAAAAGTGGGTTTAGGGTATTTCATAGTCGGCCTAGACCGACTTTAGACTTTTTTTACTTGTTTTTTTAGTATAAATTATAAAGTTTTGAAAAGCACTGTAATAGCAAGAAATTACAGTTTGAGAGGTATGAGGAGCATGATGTTGCCTTTCAAATATTAATATGTTAAGATTAATTGATGGCCTTGAGTTTTTTTTTTGCATAATTTTAACACCTATAAACCATTGTTCAACATAAACGAACATGTTTTGCTGGACATATTATGTTGAACTATATTTTTTTTTTACTTTAAAATTATTAAACTTAAATAAAACCCTACCAAAACAATGTCTAAAATTTGCTTTATTGTCCTGCAAATGTTAACATTTAAATATACAAATAAAATACATAACTTGCTGGCTTATTTATAATTAAATGCGCACTAAGATCTATTTTAAATGCAACGAACTGCTTTTTGGTTCCACTGACGCAAAATTAGATTCACTTTAATTAAGTTTCTTCTTCTATGTGGGTTAAGTTAAATTTTTGCTTGTGGTCACATTTACTATCGGACTCGGAACTTTAACTCATCTGTCAGAAAATTGCCAAAAACGAAAAGTGCAGCTAACTGTAATCTACAATAAGTGCGTTAGTTATAGTCAGAGTTCATGACACTGAAGGATTAGGTAAAGAGCTGCAAACACACACTCACTCACACACATTCGCAGTGATAAAGGGACTCAATAAACTCACTAAGAGTTGTGCACAAACAATAACAAAATAGAAGACTTTAATACTCAGCATTTGCTGCACTAATACACTTAAATAGGCTGCCTACTTTTACATCCTGCATCCATTAGCACTGAAGATGTCGGCAAATAAGTACAATACATCAGAAATGATGAAACAGCATCAATGAAAGCTATCGAGCTAGTCAGTCATTCAGTCAGTCAGGCCAGGCCACAGGACTTGCATGGAAGTTAAAACTACGTCTTTACTGTTCTAAGCCGATAAGAAATGATGTGCAATTTTATAGGAGCTTCAGTGTTCGTGAGTGTATGTGTGTGTGTGATTATGTGCTGTAGTATTGGCTGCAGGAGTAAATAAAATATGTTCAGGAACAAGAACTAACATGACAAGAACTTGACACGAGTACCGGAACTTCCGTCAGTTGCTTCAGCTTCCGTCAAAATGTCGTTTGACAGAATTGAATTCTAAATATAGTAAGTATGTAAGTTTGTTTGTATGTTTGTTTATTGTAGTTCTTATTGTTCGCTTGATACCACCGCTAGCTAGCTACTTGCAACTACACCACTACGCTACTTCTCGTCCTCTTCTCTTCACTCCTTACACCGTCACTCCTGTTTGCTGACAACTCGAAGGAAGTCACGCTGCGGCAGGAAAACTAGTAGAAACTTAAGTAGTCTGCTCCGACGCGTCTTCGATATTAGTAGTAAAGAAAGAAAAAAAACAGCAAGTAATGCGCTGCTTCAGCTCGAGTAGCTGTCTTCGTTCTTAGAAATGCTTTTCGATGCGCTGGATAATGAGTTAAACACGCCAAGCAAGTTACGAATGGGTTGCAAGGCAACGTGAAAAACATAATCACAGCAGCAATCCTATTAAATACTCCGACGTAAAATCCGTTAAGAAGATATTCGAATTTAACTTTGTTTCCAGTGTGGATTGATTGGAAATTCAATATCAATGACTTCAGCTTAAGTTACTAATTGGAATTTGGTAAAAAGTTGATGGCAGCTAGAACGAAGGAATTTAAGCTGCAATCAGTCTATTATTATAAAGTGAAACGTTTGAACTTTTGTTTAAATGTGCCATTTGGCAGGGGGTTCCATTAATTAACACATCACTTGAACTTTACTCTTTCTAAACTGAGTTAGATGCAGCAGACTGTTAAATGCTTGTGGCAACAAAAGGTTAACTTTCGAGTCTAGCTAAAAATAAGTTCGTATTTATGCCAAAAATGAAAATGGTAGATTTCTTTGGTAGTGTCAGATGGCAACACTGGGTAAGAATGTCGAGTGAATTTTTTTCGCCATCAAACGCGATTTGCTCAAAAATTTTTGGAATCGATAAAATCTTAGTGATGAACTTATTGTTTCGGAACTTTATAATTAGACTAATAATTATCTTTTTCCAAAAAAGTAAAAACTTACTTTCGATGAATGATTTGTCTAATCTACAAATATATTTATAGAGCAAAAGTTTTCGTTTGTTTTTTGATATGTTTGGGGTAAACTCGAAAATCACTGCTCAGATTTTGATGAAAACTTGGCTACGCGTCATTTTGTTATTCCAAGATGGACATAAGCTTTGTTATATCACGGTATCATAAAGAAATTAATAGAAATTTTATTAATTTTGCAGTGAAACTAATTTGAAAACTTCATTCATAAAAGCGATGAAATCAAAATCAATAATTAAAGCAGGACCAAAGATTGCAAACAAATCGAAAAGGTTATCATTAATAGCAATCCATACTTTCAAAACATGTTTATCATATCATTTTTATCATTTCATTTGTTGATTAACTATTTACGAGTCTAGCTTACGAGCACGTTCTTATTTTTTCCTCACTTTTCGGTACATGATGCTTCTATTTTGCTCATTCACATTATATTCGTGAACACCGATCTTGTTGCAACATAGTCAATGCCTTTACCATTACTCTCTAAAAGATCACATTAATTTCTTTGCATTTCAAATGGAGATTTACCGCAATGGATTGACATGTAATCCGTTGAAAATTTTCATTTCGAAGAATCCTTTCAACTTCTTCAATCCCTGTGATTGAGTGCATCGATTTTTGTATGGAAATTGAAATAGCTTTTATTCATAATAAAATTCTTGATTATTTTTTTTAATTCTTCCTTAAGTTTATCCTATGTTTCTAGTAAGTCATACTAGAGTAAATGTTAAGAGCTACTCAAAATAATACAATATGTTTGAATCAATTAATTTCTTTTGAAATGCACTTTGAAAAGTTTCGGAAAGGTAGAGGCGGTCTAAAAAACACTCAAAATCAGGCACATGTCTTGTTGACGACACCTTCATTACAACTTTAGTAATCATAAAATATATTGTTGCAGAATATTGTGTCTATCGTATCCGAGTATTAGCCCAAACTGTATAAGATAACAGTTGTATGTGAGGTGCCACAAAAATTTAACACACGATAAAAACCAATTCTTTAAGATTCTACAAAATTTTATAAAGGAAAATTGCGAAATTTTGTGATCAAATTTTAAGGAAACTATATTGGATAGATATTAAAATATACATAATTAGAAGAAAAATTATTATTACAAAATAGTCAATGAAAATTATAAACAAAAAGTCCATAATTCTTTAATAATATGAGTGCTTTTAACAGACGATTCTTGAAATCATTTCTATCCATTTCTAAAATTGAAAGCATCTTTTTTTCGAACAGCATTACTTAATACACAAACCCATCGTTTGATTTGGAATTTCTACCAATAGGTTCAAAGGAGGCAACACTGGGGGGGGGCAACCCTTTTTTTATTAGATTGATACTTTTTAAAACCGTGGCATGCGTGTTAATCAAGTGGCTTGCATACTCGGAGCGCGATATCGATTCCCACTCACGACATAGTTTTGTCAAAAGAATAGCCCATGCGGCACCTAAACTTAGCTTTAGTATTTGGCGTAATTTTAATTTAAATACAATTTCGGCGTTGTCATATATACAGTACAAGATTGACTAAAATTTAGTTACAGATTTTTTAACCGTATACATACTTACTTACTCTAATGGAAATTCAACCCGTGGTCGAGTTTCGGCCGATTTATTCAGTTCTCAGCAAGCATCTCTACATCAAGCGTGCCTTATTCAATTTCGCTTCTTGATTCATACGATGACATGACCCCCCCGACCAGTGTAGTTGCTGAATTGTTATTCGCTGAACTAAGTCAAAAACCCCTCAGAGTTCATACAAATTGTGGTTCATTCGAATAGATAGTCGAGCCAACTCGAATAGAACCACAGATTTTGCGATGAAGTTTCCTCTCCAACACCCGAAGAGTGGCTTCATCTGTTTGCGATAACACCCATGCCTCACTTCCCATTGAGAAGTGCAGTTATGATTAGGGTAATGTAGAGTGCATTTTTCCCGATCGAGAGAGAAATAACTAATTGCTTACTGAGCCCGCAAGAACACCTATCAAAAATTGTTATGCTTCGCTTAATATCCAGACTGAAATTGTTGTTGCTTTTTTTAGTGGTGCCAAGATACATAAACT
This sequence comes from Tetanocera ferruginea, assembly GCA_958299015.1. Classification (NCBI taxonomy): domain Eukaryota; kingdom Metazoa; phylum Arthropoda; class Insecta; order Diptera; family Sciomyzidae; genus Tetanocera; species Tetanocera ferruginea. Next base: position 33,843,915 of record OY282644.1, on the reverse strand, counting down.
ACTTAACTCCTTCAAACATATATGTATGTATATATCTGAAATTAAATGTACAACAAAGAAAAAGGTGATGGGTGTTGATTTGATTTTTGTTTCGGTGGACTTGCCAGGACGAAAGCCACACTGATAAGGTCCAATCAGTGTTACGGTACACGGCTTCAATCTTTCACACAATACGCTTGAAATAATCTTATACGCGATGGAAATAAGACTGTTTACTCGGTAGTTTGGCGAAGATTGTCGGGTCTGCTTTCTTTAATATAGAACTTCAGGCATGCTTTCCGGGCTAGCCGTATTTTACTGATGAGTTGATGTGCGTGAATTTAAACTAGCCTGGCGTTAAAGTTGAATTATGGGCTTTGGAGTATTCAGGGAATAATAGTAGAATTTTATGGCAAATATTTTTGTGAGACATTTTAACCCTCTAAGCCCTGTTTTATGGGCTTTTTTGCGCCTTTTTTATAATGGGACAAAAAAAAACCCATACACTTAAGAGCTAGAGGGTTAAAATTTTCTAGAAAAATGTTCTACAAAAATGTTCCTCATAGTCTTTTCACATACATTTTTCAAACACATCCCATAGTTAAAGTGTATGGGTCACATGGTTTCCTATTACGATTCACCATAAGAATTTGTAAAAAGAGGGAAAATTAAAACCACCTAAAATAAAATTCCGACGTAAATTTTCAAAACAACAATATGCTGAAAATCGGCAGTTGACCGCAAAGTTCGAAGGTCGACTAAAAAAAAATTCGAACTAACATAAACAAACGCCGCGATACGGTTCTTCTAATTTAGCCTCTATTTTCACCCCTCACTCTCAGAATCAACCTAACTTTTGCTTACCAGAATTTTTTCCATAGTGTTAACTTTGTCGAAATCATCTCAAATCGTTCCAAAACCTCCACGTGGCGTCTCCTGGAAACGGCAAACTAACACCCGTTATTTGACGGCTAATTTGAACGGCCTTCAAGCTAAAGTTGTGCGTTGGGTTCGAAGACCACCACATAAAAAACATTTCAATGAAATACATAAAAATAATGAATAAAATTATCCCCAAATCTGATGACGAATACCGTAAACGAAAAACTAATAATGATTTACGAATATGCATCTGGAAAATCCGGACCCTAAATTGGGATGTTGCCTCTATCCAACTCATTTATATCTTGGTAAGATATAATTCTGATATCACTACAGTCCAAGAAATGCTATGGAAGGGACAGGGTTACTTACGGCAAGCATCCTGTGATATCTAATATAGCGGCCATGCGGAGAAGCACGAGTTTGGATGCGGATTTGTAGTTGGCAAGAGAATACGGCATCTTTTTCCTGCGATTCACTCCTGTGAACGAACGACTTGCCATATCCACTTCAAGGCAAAAAAACGACAAAAGAAAAGATGACGAGACCAAAGAAAGTTTTTACGAGAGCCTTGAAGACGCATACGAGCGATGCCCTCGTCATGACATAAAAATCGTGCTTGGTAACTTCAACGCCAAGGTGTGTAAGGAAAACGAAATGAGGTTGATTGACTTCGCCGCAGCACGAAACATGGTCGTAAGTAGCACTAGATTCAAGCATCTCAATATTCATAAGACCGTCTGGCTGTCCCCTGATCAAAAAACACGCAACCAAATTGATCACGTTTTGATTGACGGAAGGCACTCTACCAGTGTACTAGATGTACGCATGATCCGTGGTGCTAACATACACTCGGATCATTATCTGTTGTAGCCAAGATCCACACAAGTCTGTGCGAAGCTAAGAATGCTCGCAATCATACACAAGGAAAGCTAGACGGCGACAAGCTGCAGTCAAAACGAACAGCCGAAGCCTTCGCTACTCGACTCTCACTCCTACTTCAAGAAAGTACTCCTCTGATCGACGATAAATGCGCACAGTGGAAGCACATATCCCACTCTATGCGTGCGGCTGCCGAAGAGATAATGGGTTGCCACCGCTTTCGCCGACACCAGTGTGGCACCACCAGGAGTGTCGCGACGCCACTGCAGAGAAGGACACCGCCTACTAAGCCACCCTGCAGTCAGTTGTAACGCGTGCTATTATAAAGCGATGCCGAGAAAAGAGGAGAGAAGAGAGACAAGAGGCAGAAATGCGTGGGTGCGAGAAAATTGAGATGCATGGTGACAGGAATAAGACTCGAAAATTTTCGAAAAGATAAGACGCCTGGCCGATGGATTCAAGACCGGAGCCTCTTCTTGCAAGGATAAAAACGGGAATCTAGTGGCAGATATCCAGAGAACACTGATACTATGGAATCAACACTTCTCTAGTCTTCTAAATTGCAACGCTGACAATAATCCCTGATAATAATCTCCGTGACCTAACACGAAAACCGGTTTCTTCAATCAACACTGCTCGCACTGCGTCGAACTCGTCCACTCCGTCTGCTGCATTAAATTTTAACTCTCAGCCCTCTGCTGTTGTTCCTGTTTCTAAGCTTGATATAGCTGCGCCTCCTTCTCAACTTGCGCTACACTTGTCTGTTGCTGCGTGTGTGGCTCCCACTCATTGTAGCTCTCAGCCGTCTATTGTTGTTCCTGCTTCTAATCCAGATATTGCTACCTCTACTTCTTCACATGCATTGCCCTCTTCTGCTGATGCTGCTAATGCTGTTGCTGCTGCTGTTGTTGCGCCGGTCGCTGCCTCTCAAGCTTTCGCTTCTAATCAAGTTGTTGCTACTTCTACTTCTCTGCATGCATTGTTCTCTTCTGCTGATGCTTCTAATGCTGTTGCTGCTGCTGTTGTTGCGCCGGTCTCTGCCTCTCAAGCTTTCGCCACTGCTCAGAACAAGCTCATGCTGGTGTTAATGGTCTTAATTCTCTTGAGCCAGAGATACGTTATGCTAATGATGACTGGACTGTGGTTCATAATAATAAAAACAATTGAGATGATATTCCGGAAACCTCAATTATGGATGACAGCGTTGAAGTTCCGCTGTCCGATTATATCGAGGTCTTAACAGCTATAGCTTGGCTTGAAAACAACAAAGCCACAGGAGTCGATGACTGAGCTGTTTAAGACCGGTGGAGAAGCTCTGTGTAAATTCAGAGGCTTCACAGGGGATTCACAGGCTTCTATGCAGAATATGGTCGGCTGAATGCTTTCCAGATGATTGTTACCACAGTGTGCTCTGCCCAATCCACAAGAAAGGCTTTCCCACCATTTGCGCTAATAACCGTGGAATTAGCCTTCTTAATATAGCATAAAGGTCCTGTGGAGCGTATTGTGTAAAAAACTGAAGCCCATCGTCAACCAACTGATTTGACCTTATCAGTGTGGCTTCAGACCTGGAAAGTCCACTATCAACCTTTGCGCTCCAACAAAATTTGGAAAAGACACTCGAAAAACAAATCGACACACACCTTCTTTTTTTCGATTTCAAAGCCGTCTTCGAAAGTCACCTCTACTCCATCATGTCTGAACTTGGTATTCCTGAGAAGCTAATACGTCTTTGCAGGATGACACTGAACAACACCAGCAGCGCAGTGAAAATCGGGAAGGACAGTGATTTCTTATCGCGCGACTTCTTGAATGCAGTCATGGAGAAGAAACCGAGCTGCTGACCTGAGACGCAGCTGCACAATTATCTATTAGAGTGTTATGCTGTTGGCGTATGCTGATGATATTGACATTATTGGCCATAATATGCGCGAAATCAGTGCAACATTCTCCAGGCTAGAAAAAGAGTCGAGTCGAATGAGTCTTGCAGTGAATGCAGATAAAACGAAGTATCTTATGTCAACAAACAAACAGTCCCAGCGCCTTGGAAACCATGTCACTGTTGAAATTGTGAAGTATATCGTTTACCTGGGATCCAGCATTAACTCCTCCAATGATATCAGTATGGAGATTAAACGAAGGATAACTCTTGCCAACAGGTGTTACTTTGGGCTCAGTAGGCAGTTAAGAAGCAGAGCTCTCTCTGGACGAACAAAACTGACGCTCTATAAGTCAATAATCATGCCCGTCCTACTATACGCATCACAAACCTGGACGTTGAGCAGCTCTGATGCAAGGACTTTGGGAGTGTTCGAGAGAAAAATCCTTCGCAAGATCTATGGTCCAATCTGCGTCAATGGCGAGTACCGAATACGATGGAACCACGAGTTGTATGAGCTATATGCCGACATCGATATAGTCAAGCGTATTAAAATAGAGCGGCTTCGCTGGCTAGGTCATGTCGAGAGAATGAACGACGAAACTCCAGCGAAAAAAATATTGGATTCGGTACCCAGCGGTGGCCAACGCAGACGAGGAAGACCGCATCTCCATTGGAAAAACCAGGCATTGGATAACCTGTCAACGCTTGGAGTTTCCAACTGGCGCCAGCAAGCGTACGACAAAAGAGGCTGGCGCAAATTTTTAGACGAGGCCAAAACCGACCAACGGTTGTAAGCGCCATCTAAGTAAGTAAGTAGTACTAGCCAAGCACATTAACTATCAAGCTGTTATAAATTGCTTGCAATTTATAAGTTTTAATAATTTGGAAGCCTTTGGTTTCGCAGAAAACAACATTCCTCTCAAATGGGGCTCTCACTCTCCCTTCTACCATTTTAATTGGTCGCTGTATAGAACTCTAGCCATGACATTAAAAAAAAAATGATTACCTGAAATTGCATTTCTTTACATAAGCCATTTAAATACTGAAACAATCGTAATAGAATTAATATATTTTACTTTTTTTTATTTTTATTTTGTAATTTATTTGTTACTCAAATGCGCTTTGGAAAAAGATGAAAATTGTTTTACAGATAATCCTTCAAATACGTTTCATTTAATTTGAAATTGAAAATCCCGGTAACTCTCTGACAGTCATCTCGGTGTAATGAAAATTGTCCGGTTTGGACGTTGACGATGGGTATGTGTGTCAGCGCAATATATGTACATATATTCAATGGACTCATTCAGAGTCTGCGGTAGTTTTTTGAATAAAATACAAACACTTGCTGCGGCAGTTGATGCTGTTGATGCTGCTGATGCTCCGCCGGCTGCTACAACCCGATAATAAACATCAAAAAACAGAATGAAAGCGGATTCCATTTTCCATTTTTAATGACGAGCATTCAATGAACTGACGTTACTTCATTCACACACACACACACACACACACACACACACACACACACTGACAACAAAACAGACATTTAGAGCCTTACAAACATATGCAGCAATATGAAGAAGTTATGTGTGAGTGTTTGTTTTTTTTTTTTTAACATGAACTGTCAACACACACAAGCCAGCGCATTCATTTAGATTACATTTGCATGATGTAAGTGTTGGTAGAGGGCGAGGGTGGTGAATTTGCTGCTGGATATGGATATGGAAATGGTGTGAGTTGTACGAAGGCGCAAAATATAAATGTATAAAAAACACTCAGTCTTCAATTTTGGTTTTTGTTCTTTTAGTTTTTTATTTTTTTTTTCATTTTTTAAACAATAAAGTCATCTGAATATGTTATGAGTACAATACACACATTCACACACACAAACACAGACGCACACATTTGGCACATTTACAGATTCATATATGTTTGGAACATATTTGTGTGGATAGAGGATGACAAACATACATTCATGGCAAACATACCATGACACATCCGGAATATATTGGTTCGCAAAACTTCTATTCTTTACATGCCATATGAATTTTGTTTTCTTGTTTTTTTTCTTTTTGTTCCATTTGAATTTTACACAATTTTTTATTTTACACATAAAAAAAAAAAAATATTAATACAAAAATTATACAAGCTGCTTTAAAAGCATTTTATTGCCATGGGATCTGTTCTAGAAATTTTATAAACTGTCATGAATAAAATATGTACTTATTTGGCGAAATTAGTTCGTTGTTTTTGTTTTTTTTAATTTATAACTATAATCTGTACTTGCAACTGCCATGCTATTCGATTACATTGTAAATAATCATTAGTGTGGAATATAGTTGTTTCATTAAATCCTTCGCTGTGCTTGGGTGTTTGTTAAGCGCTCATTTATTGCTTGTTGTGTGCCATCCTACATAAGGCAGCCAGTCACACATCCACTTTTTGGTTGATGGACTTACCTGATGTTTGATGTCAATTTCAGTTCGGCACGCAAAGTAGCTGTATCGCCGAGAGTATCACTGCCAGTCTGTCTGTCTGCCTGCCCGTCTGTTATCATGGATACCTGGATTTATTCATGGCCCCCTTTTACAACCAACCTCCATGACATTCGTGTGTGTGCGTATGTAGGGCAACTTCAGTCCATGTAGTTGTATGCACTGAAGTTTCTGCTGAAGGCCTGAACTTGTTAAAACAGTGGCAGCAACAACAACAACGCGTTGTTTGGCCTGTCTGCTGTCAATGAAGGAATTTGTATTCCGTTGCTGCTGCATACAAAGTGTGGAAATGAATAAAGTTTTTTGTTGACTTTTCTCATAATTAAATAGATTTTGAACAGTCATGATGCACAGACAGACAGACAGACAGCAGGACGAACAGAATGACGAATACATACATACATATAATAACTCGTACTTGTAAATCTTTAAAGTTATGCCTGCATTTAAAACAGACTCGTATATTTGCATTAATGCACGCATGTGCGAGTGTCAACACGAGCGTTTGATACACAATTCTTTAAAAACACTAGATATTGAAATGCACTTTCAAAATATTGAGAAGGCCAAATTGAGATCCGAACTTACATATACACGCAAAGAAATTTTTCGTTTATCGTAACTGAAAAATTCACCAACTATACTTCGTTTGCGAACTGTATTTGCTGCAAACGAGTATTCAGTTGTTATTATTATTATTTTTATTATTCTTATTTTTATTTTGACGGTTCCTTTTGACCAAGCAGTTAATGAAACAGAATTACAATTTCAATAATTAAATTAAAATTGTTGATACTTACACAGCCAAGAATCGAACCCACGTCTCCCGCGTGCCAGTCTAGCATGCATCCATTGAGCTATTTTGAGATATTGTCTAGAATGAATTTTTTTAGATTACAAATGTGTATGTCATAAGAAATGGATCTTTTTTCTACAAATGAAGTTTTCAGTTGAACAAAACAAATTTGCCGGTTGCCGAAATTTAAAAACAACTTACGTTAATCGAAATTAATTTCTTACAATTAAATAACGCGTTTCCCGCAACAACTAAAATTTTTGTTAAGACAAAGTTCAAAGGTACAAGCGAGATGCCATTTGTGTTTCTGCGCTTACTTAAACTGCAACACATTCTTGTTTCTTTGTTTATGGCAAATATTTAACATTTGTCATCAACGAAAGCGAGCTGTGTAGCAGTTGTGTGATTGCGCTTGTGATTCACAGTTGTGTGTCTGTTTCTTCACACTCTTAAAATACTTCCTTTTCGTTGATGGCAAATATTAAACGCTTTTCATCACCGAAATCAAGCAACTTTTTTTGTCAGTTGAGAACTACTCGCTTATAACAAATTAATTTCTTTTCCTGCAAACGAAGTTTTCAGTTGGAAAAAATTAATTTTTCGGTTGCTGCAATTTAAAAATCACTGCCGTTTATGACAAACAAAATTAATTTCTTGCAACTAAATAACGTGTTTCCCGCAACTAACCATTATTATGCCAACTGTTCAAACGTTTACAAACAATGATTTGAAGCACGACAAACGAAGTTCGTTTGCAGCAAACTGGCGATAAACGTTTTTTTCTCTGCGTGTAGTATTCAATATTTTGTTTTGATTTATTTTAGGTTAAAATGTTACACTCAGGGAAAAAATGCTGTTTTATCAAACAAATCATGGGTTGAAATAACAGATTTCACTGTTAAATACCATCCAACAAATGAAACTTTCAAATCAACAGTCGGTTGACTGTTGGTCTATGGAACACGAAACCCGTATAAAAACTTATTTATTGAAATTTGATCACTGCTTTGAAAGTTCATGTATGGCCGAGTGTGCTAACGTGTGCGTCTAGTAATCGAGTGTCCACGGTTCAAATCCGGCAAGGCCAATAAAAAATTTTTTTTTATTTAAAATATTTTTTTTTTAAATAAAAAATGAAATTTGCAACTTTTTTTTTGTAAGATTGTAAGCATTTTATTTTGAAGGTTATTTTTGACCCAACAATTAATGAAACAGAATTATTATTATTTCAATTATTAAATTACAATTTTTGATACTTACACAGCTAGGGTTCGAACCCACGTCCCCCCGTATGACAGTCTAATGCACATCCACTGAGCTACTGGCAACGATAATATAAATATTGCAAAACACATATAAAAACTATTGCTTAGAAAAAATTGACAATTCAATATAAGCACAAAAATATTTCAACAGATGATTTTAACAACACAAAAATACTTTGAAACGTACATTCAACAAGGAAAATTGTTTACTTAAACGCAAATCCTTCAATCGAACAGTGTTTCGAAATAACAGCGGCCGACTGTTAATATTACAGTTGATATTTTTCTGAGTGTATGTACCAAAAAAATATGTGGACTAACGTATGGATAAAACTATTAATAGTGAACCACTTTTAGTGTGTCGATTTTTTTGTTCAAGGATAGTCTTCCCAAGATTTGTTGTGGCATGAATATCTGGTCGATGATAGATTCTTCAGGTCTGAAGCCGCATTGTTAAGATCCATTCAATTGGTCGACGCTCGGCTTCAGTCTTTCACATAATACGCTCGAAAGGACCTTGCGATATTAAAAAAACTTATCCCAAAAACTTATACCTTGCTTGAAGATTGGGAAGAGCGCACTGAGTTGCCAATCGTTTCGAATGCATTATTCCTACCATATTCTCCATAGGAGCTTGTGAATGCATTTAAACAGATCATCAGTTATAAAACAACTCATCCGGTAGACCATCCATCGGCTCCTGTGCGTTTGTTGTTTTTATGCCGAGCTTTAGCTATTTTCGTTATAGTCGGGCAGCGGAACTTCAACGCTTCAACGTCATCCATAATTTGAATTTCAGGGATATTATCTCTATTGGCGGAATTGTTGTCAGCGTTGCTATTTAGAATTATGAAGAATATTGAGTTGTACAACATCAGTGTTTTTTAACCGACTTCAAAAAGGAGGAGGTTCTCAAGTTGGTTGGTTTCTCTGTTTTTTTTTTTTGTGAATGTATGTGCATCGATTACTCCTAAAGTACTTGCCCGATTGCCGTAATTTTGTGTCAACATATAGAGACCGTCTATAAAATTGGGCGGTATTCGGCAAAGGGCGTGTCTCTATAAGAAAAACACTGTATCTTAGGTAATATTGACACTAACGTAATTCAACATTCACATTAAAATTACAAGGGCAAGCACAAATATTAAAAATGACGATCACTTAGGAGGGCGTAGTTCTAAAAAAGGGTGTGGCAATATTGTAAAAACTCTGTATCTTGAAGAAAATTGACACTAGAGTACTGAAATTAAGTACAGAGGTAGGCACAATTATTGAAAATAACTATAAAAAAGTGGACGTAATTCGACAAAGGGGTGTGGCAATATAAGTAAATTACTGTGTCTGAAATAGTATTGATACTAGGGTACAGACATTTTTTACAACGGTAGGAAATATTACTACAAATTTTTGTAAAAAAAAAAAATGGGAGTTATTCGAGAAGGGGAGTGGCAATATTAAAAAAAAACACTGTGTCTTGATTACTATTGATATTACGATACTAAAATGTAGTACAAAGGTAGGCACAAATATAACAAATTACTGCCAGTAATGTGGGCGGTATTCGATAAAGGGGCGTGTCACTGTAAGAAAAACACTGTATCTCAGTAAATATTGACACTAGAGTACTAGAGTTAATAAAATTCACAGCAAAAATGCAAGGGTAGGTAAAAAAATAACAGTCAATTAAGTGGGCGTTAGTCGACAAAGAGGTGTGGCAATATTAAAAAAACTCTGTATCTCGAATAATATTGACACTAGAGTACTAAAGTTAACTACAGGGGTAGGCACAGTTATAAAACAATTAATTTCAATAAAGTGGGCGTTGTTTGATAAAGGGGTGTGGCAATATATGAAACACACTGTATCTCGAATAACATTGACACTAGAGTTCTAAAGTTTACTACAGAGGTAGGCACACTTATAACAAGTAATTGTCAATAAAGTGGGCGTCATTCGACAAAGGGGTGTGGCAGTGTGTAAAAAAACTGTATAATATTGACTTAAGGGTGTTAAAATTCATTGTTAGAATGGGTAGAACTATTGAAAACACTATGACAAAGAGTGTGATATTCTCAACAAAGAGGCATGTCACTATTATAAACACACTATATTTCAGTCAATATTGACATTGAGGTACTGATAAAAATACAAGAGTAGGTACTGATCAAGATACTGACAAAGAACAAAATAAGAAACGACAGAAAAGCATTTTCCATATTATGAACATAAAGAAAGAAATAAAAACTTTTTAACAAAAAAAACAAACCTTCTTCAAAATCACTACAAAGAAAAAAATAATTTTAAATTACTATAACTATTTATTTCTTGGTCAAATTTGTATTTTTATAATAAATATATTTATTTTTTTATGATAATAAGAGCTTCGAAGTCGGCTCTAATATAATCAGATTTTTTGTGCAGCTCCAACACACATATAGCATTTTAATTAAGATTTAAGAAAAATTAAGATAACAAATTAATACAGCTTCACCTAAGCAGGATATTCACAAATAAAAAAGTCTTAAATAGAGTAGGGATGGCAAGAATATCATGATTTTATGTCAATGATCAGCGCTGAGTAGAAGCTTTTATTATCATAAAAAATTAATATATTTATGATAAAAATAAAAAACAATTCAGAATAATTGATATCATAAGATTTCCAATATAATAATGAATATAAATAAATTATCAAATTTGACCAAGAAATAAATAGTTAAAGTAATTTAAAATTATTTTTTTCTTTGTAGTGATTTTGAAGAAGGTTTTTTTTTTTTTTGTTAAAAAGTTTTTATTAGATATCTGTCACAAGATTCCCATTTTCGTTTTTGCAGGAAACGGCTCCGGTCCTAAAACTATCGGCTGGTGCTCTTAAGTTTTTGAAAATTTTTCGAGCTAGATTCCTGTTTCCAAGCATCTCAATTTTTACTCACTTTGTTTTTCTGCTTCACGTTTTTTTTCACCTGAAAAGATAAAACATCACTCCTCTTCTCTTGGTATCGCTCCTTAGGATGGGACATAACATTCGCAGCAGAGAAAACAGACCTTTTTTAAAAAATTCATAACCCAGTCAAAAACAAACATTTTTCCAAAATTTTTTTTATTATTTTAGAGAATTGCACAAATTCAAAAAAAATATATTTTTCACTCCAACATGGTTTTATAGAGCTCCAAACTGGCGGCAGAGAAAAAAACGGGGTCTCGTGGTTGCAGCGCTGGGAGTCGCAAAAATTGTCCGATCTGCAAGAAAAATTACTTTTTTAAATCATTACAAAATTGGTTATCGTATGACAGGAACTTTTTTTAATATTTTTTTTTTTTTGCATTTTTGCTGATTTTCCAAATTTGATAGTGTGTTTTTTCGAAAAAAATATTGACTTTAAAAATTCATAAAAAAATCGAAAAAAAATTTAAAAAAAGCTCATGTCATACGATAGTGAATCAAGTTTAAAAAAATACAAAAAAAAAAATTCGTCTAAAAATGAACCCGCTAGTGCCGCAACCAGTACGAAAAACAAGGTTTCGAGATAAACGCGTTCAAAGTTTGTGAACAAAGAAAAATGCAAAAAAAAAAAAAATAAAAATGCACTCTTACTAATCCGGCTGTAACTTTTGAATCCGTAAGAATTTTTCCATGAAATTTTTTTACTAAAATACAAAATTATAAAAAAAGTCGATTTAAAAAAACGGCCAGTGTCATGTCTCCCCTTACTAGCACGCTTCATAACCGCCTGCAAGGTGTCTTTGTAGGCGTCTGCAGTGTGTGGACAGTGTGTCTACACTCAGAAAAAATTTCGACTTCAAAAACAAAGAACACAAGTTTTTATTTTAAAAATCTGAAATTTCTTTAGTAGTAAGGAAAATATATATTTAGAAACAAAAGTGTTTACATTTGTTTGAAGAAATGAAGAATTTAAATTAGAAAGTAGAAATTTCTGTGTTTCTAATTTCTAATAATTGTTTTTTTTTTTTAAATTTATATAATTTTATCAATTCTTTTCATAAAACGCTATCAAAAACTTATAGTTTTCAAGTTTTACATAAAAACAATAATGAAAATTCTTGAATAAAATGAATAAAAGATTTTTATTCATAAATATATTTTACTTTCGAACTCGATTTACAAAATGAATACCATACCAACGACAAGCATTTTAAAAACTTATGGCATTTTCGCGGCAAAATAACTCATCTCAAACTTTATATCCTGTAAAAATGTTACACTAAAAGCCAAAATAGGTTCAAAATTTTTTTCCGTAAAATAGTATAATGTTTTTTTCGAAGACTTAAGAAGAAATAAAATCATCAAAATTGTATGTTTTTTTATTGAAAGTTGTCCATTTGTAAATAGACATAAGAGATCTGGAATAAGTTAAGTGAAAAACTTGATTTGTTTCTAACCTACAAGTCACAACTTCGTTCTAAAAAACGAATCATAAGCTTGTTTCGAATAGGTAGAAAATAAATCAAGTTTCCTAATTTTCTAATAATTTTTGAAATAAAATAAATGAAAAAAAAAATGTCAATTTCAATTTCAATTAATTGAGATATTTTTAAATATTAACATTAGAATGCATCTTTTTCAAAATATTGTATAAACTTAGAACTATATGTATTGTTCTAATTTTTTTTTTTAAATGTTAACGCAACAAGCTTGATTTGAAATACAATTAATATTAATTTTAGTAATGACTATGGTTGCTTCCGCCACATTTAATTTCTGAGAGGAAAGATTCTCATAAGAATTGATTTATAAACTTTACTTAAAATAATCTTATAACTAAACTTAAAAATACTACCAATAATACTTTTATCAGCCTCTATGCTTATCTGGAGCAATTTTTCATAAAAATGAGGCAATAAAGTAGCACCATTGGTAAAGTTTTTATTTAATATTCCCATTGGAGAAATATAGCGCTCACTTGACCAGCGTTATGATCAAGCGTTATGATAAAAAAATTATCAGAAAATTAACAAAAAGGGCTTAAAACACATTCTTCAACTACAAAACTTTATTTCTTCATTCAAGTCCAAATTCTTTTATTTTTATTATTTCTTTCTTTTTGGTTCAAAAATGTTGAATTTTGTTTTTTAATTAAAATTCTTTTGTTTTTTAATGTTAAGATATTCCTTTTTTTCAAAAATGTTTATATTTTGATTTGAAAGAAAAATTTCTCATTTGAATGGTTGTCCCTTTTGTTTTCAAAATGTATTTCCTTTTCAGTTTGACAAATTTTAAGTTTTTTTGCAAATATAATTTTTTTTTAATTCAATTTTTAAATTCAAATAATTTAATTATTTCCTTCAATAATTGGAATGAAAACAAAATTCCTTGGCGCTTAAACAAGTAAAATTTTTTTAAAAATTAAGTAAATTTTCTTTGAATTTAGTATGCTTTTTTCTCAGTGTATGTTAGCAGTCTATGTTGGCACCGCGGATCGTGAGTACGTCTATTGCACTTGAGAGTGCCTTCCTTCAATCGACACGTGATCTATTTGGTTAAATCTAGTCTTACCAACGACCATTTCTGCGCTGCGTCGAAGTCAATCAACCTCTTTCCGTTATCGGATGTGTTGAGGCTCATGGAGGCTGAACTTACTGACTGTCTGACCAAATATGCTTTCTTTGCACACCTTGGCGTTAAAGTCACCAAGGCAATTTTTATGTCATGTCAGGAGCTGCACTCGTATACGTCTTCAAGGCGCTTGTAAAAACTTTATTTGGTTTCGTCGTCCTTTTCTTCTGACAGAGTGTTCGCATATATTAAGCTGATGTTGCTGATGAATTAGCCTTGAAGAGGATTATGAAAGTCGTTCATTGCCGTGAATGGCAAGGCTTTATGACGTTATTCTTTTGCCAACTTCAAATCCGCATCTTGTTTTTGGTTGCACGAAGCATCTTCAAAACAGGTTCATTGTATCCATAGTCGGTGCAGTGGAAGTTAAGATTGAAAATAGTCACAGACCTAAGCTTGCGAGAATTCGTATTAAGGGATTTAATTTGGAGAAGTGCAGGGGAGTGAATAGCTCCGCATAGTAGTTGATGCATAAAGGTAAAAAGCAATAAATCTGAAACGTCCCAACGTTTTTCAAAAGTTTGCATGTTAATCAACTTCAAACGATCAGCTTAGGGAAGTAGATGTAATCGAAACAAGGAAGACCACGAAAAGCAAATGAGTCTACTTTTGCATTAAATAGGAATTGTAAAACGGTTGCCCACACCAGTTTACCTGTCTTGGTAATCGAGATGGAGCTGACAACGGAAAGGTAGTGAGATTTTGTGACATAAGGCTTTGCCTGTCTAGGTAATCGAGATGGTGCTGACAAAGGAAAAGTAGAAAGATTTTGCGACGTAAGGATTGTAAAATTCTCCGACAGGCACAAACGCAGGGGGGACTTTGGGGGTTAAAAACTCCTCCATGATGAACAGAAATAATATTTATATAAGGCAAAACGATCAAAAATTAAAAGATTTGGGTAAAAACTTAGAGTAAACAACTTCTTATGAAAACTATTAATAAAAGTAAGAGAATTTAAACCACACGATTCAATATCTTCATAAATAATTCCAGTCTTATGAAAGACAAATGAAATTTGTAAAGCAAAACGATAAAAATTATGAAGTATTTTGTATAAGTTGTATTATTTTAAGTTTCTTTTTTATGTGTTAAATTTAAGGATCAATTGGACCTCAAATATCTCAATTTAAATTTTGTTTAAGAGTTATAAGAAAACATTTGTGACTTAAAGGCGAAATTTGACCTTGAATTTCTCTCTTATTTGACCTTATCCGATAAAACTGAGTATGAGGGCTTAATAAATAGACTAGGGATGTAACGAAGCTTCGACTTTGGTTCCGAAAGGTCGGAACTTCCGATTGATTTTACACCTCCGACTCCGACAAATTTGAATCGAAGTTATAACGAAGATTGAAATGTACCGGCATATTCGATTTTTCTAATCTCACACACGAGCGCAGTTCTTCGTTCAATAATTTTAATTGCTTATAAACTCTCTTGCGGAGAGTAATTGAAATTTGCATATGTGGTCTCATATATGGTCCTCTAAGAAATCGGTTGGACGGGGAGAGAGCTGACAAGCTTTTGTTCATTACATAAGTACAATTTAGTTCTTTTAGAGTAACTTCGCTTGGCTTAAACAAAACTTAAAACTAGATATTTTCCTATTGTTACGTACACTCAGAAAAAAGTTTCTCGTATATGATAAAAATGGCTTTATATAGAGAAAAATGGTATAGACATTGCTCCAGAGAATGCTATTCCCTAATTGCGATACTAAAAATTCGATACTAAAATAAAAATATATCGTTTTTAGAGCAAAATACTATTATTTTTGTGAAATATAATTTGTTTTTATTGAAGAAAATACTTCTCATAGTGAATTTTTTATCAAAATATAAGAACAATTTTTCATTTTCAATAAATGTTTCTGTATAAATGAGAAATTTTTTGTGCGAGAAAAATACTTATCATTATTAGAGACATTGAAATATTTCCATTTCCTAGAAGTAAAGAAATATTTCTTCGAAAATGTGAAAATTTATTCTAATTGAAGAAAATTTTATTTGAAAAAGAGAAAATTGCTATTATCGAAAATAGAGAAATTTTTTACCCGAGCAAGGTATGTGTTTTTTTCTGAGTGTATATACGCACATGTTTGTAATCTTAATTTATAAAAGACAAGCGTCCTGTTCCGTGCTCTATATCGCTCAAACTGTTCATAGTTGTTATTGCTTTACTTCTTAAAACATGTTTAGTCTGAACCAGAACCAGTTTCGCTCATGCAATCTTACTATCACAGTGCTTTTTTATATGAAAGAATTGTCAGCCTAAAAGTATGCACACAACTTATTTGATATTTATTAGTAAGACACATTGACGACGACTGGAACAAAACAACATTTGAGGTAAATGTAAAAATGTTGTCTTATAGTCTGCTATTGAATTATTTTGAATACGACTCGTCATATGACGGGCTTACTAGTATTTACATAAAATTTTCAGTGCTGATTAAAGATAGTGAAAACTGTACTATGTTTATTATTCTTTTATAATTAATAACCTTAACAGTCAACTAATGCTTGGTTTTCACTTAGTCATTTTTTGTTTGACATGAATTTTAAAAGTTTAAAAAATAACATAAGGCTCATTCCATACAGACGAGTATGACGTTTTGACTACTTTATCGTGCTGAAAATGGTATTAACCGGTTAAAATTTTAGCAATTTACTTTAGGGTATTTTTGAAGATGCCCCAAGGTTTCAAAATGCTAAAACATAATGCAGTTATTTATACTAGTTTAATAGTTACATTCGCTTAAACACCTGGGACGGGTGTGACGAGCACAAGTTTAAAAACTAAAAATTCTGAGTTTAACATTGAAATTCAGTCCATCTGCCACAATGAGACCATTTTTGACTTGCATATATTCAAATTTAATATATTTTCTGTTGAATACCAGTGAAAAATATTTTGAAAAAATGGCGATAACCATTCTTTTTTAAACTTTTAAATGGGACGGGTGTGACATAAGATTGTCCCAGGTGTGACGAGTGCGAATGATGTGGGAATTATATATAAGAACTTAATGGGTATAATAACTTTCACATATTTTTGACACTTAAATCAAAAAAATATGTTTTTAATTAATGTATTAATTAAAAAAAAAAAAATATTTTTTTTGCAAAAAATTTTTTTTGCATGATTTTTTTATCAAATTACCTATACAAATAATTTCAAGTTTTTAAAATATATAAAAAAAAAAATATTTTTTTGCAAAAAATTTTTCGCATGAATTTTTGATCAAATTAATACCTATACAAATGATTTCGCTTTACATGAATTTACAAAACTTGTTTTAATCAAAGAATTTATTCATATACTTGCAAAAATTTCATTATTAGAAAAAAATTTTGAAAACCGTTCCGGGTGTGACCAACTTCTTGTAACGAAAATAAAGAATAAAAATAATTTATTGAATGAAAAAAGTTAACAAATTTATGTAAAACATCAACATCCTTACTTTAGGAAAGTTTCATTCTTATCATAAGCCCATGTTGCTTCTTAGGAAAACTTTAGCCTTTTTTGGGACGGGTGTGACACAGAAAAAACACTCAGTTTAAATATTTTGTACTTTGAAAACACAGTAACCAATCATTATTACAACCTATTCTAACACAACATTAATATCTTTTTTAATATTACTAACCTTATTTTTTAAAAGTTGTATCAAAAGATGACTGATTTTAAGGTTTAAATTAAATCAAAATATTTAAAAATTTTTTCAACTCGAAGTTTGTTAAGTTAAATTGTCAAAATAATATAAAAAAGCATTTAATTTAAAAATATTCTTGCAGCAGGACTAACTTAAGATTCCACTTCAATTCGAAAACCAAAAATTACTTCAAATACATGCATTTTAGAATTCACGTTTCCGTTCCTCATTTCTGTGGAATGAGCCATAAATAAAATTTTTTTTGCAATTTTTGCTGAAAACATGTGAAGATATCAGTTTTGCCTATTTATCACCATTGTCAAACAGAAAAAAAATGACAACGTGTTGGCATTTTTCATGTGACTGACAACAACTGACCATTGAAATTGACATAGTGAAAACCAGGCTTAACACATCTTTCTTGTACTCCGACTCCGACTTCGGCTCCGATTCCGACTTCGGTTCCAACTCCGGCTCCGATAAATCAAATTTAAAAACTCCGGTTCCGACAAACTCACCTCCGTAACATCCCGAATAAAGACCATTCACTACTAGAAATCATTAAGATACTTGAAGTTATTTTTTCGTGTCGCACTGTGTAATCAGATCACCATTCTCATGAAAACTTGTCTTGAAAACTTGGGTTCGACGAATAGCTGTTGGAAGGATTTTTGAGCATCCTTCTTGCTCTGGTACACCTTAATTTTTTTACGCTCACGCTTTTTCTTCTCTCTTTTCTTGTGTCTAAGTTTTCGCCCATGGCTCGCATTGCAGCTGACTGTAGCGTCCTTTTAAATGTGGCGTATTTTGCTGCTGTCGCGTTGCGACATTCCTGGTCGTACCATTGGTAACGAGGTTGGAACTCAATGACTGCCTCTGTAGCAGTACGCATGAAGTTGGATATATGCGCCCAAAGTCCGCCAGTGTCAAAGAGTTCAGAATTAGGTTGGTTGAGCTTTATCGAGAGTTGATCGGAGCAGGCCTCGAAGGTCTGTTATGATAGCAGCTTATCGACATCTTGCTTTCGTTGCATACCTGTGCGTATATTATTCGCATTGCACAATCGCATGCGGATCTTGGCTACAACAAGATAATGGTCGATGTCTTTATTGACCCCCCGAAATGTGCGCATATCCAGTACGATTGAAGCGTGCCTTTCGTTGAACACAACATGACCAATTTGGTTTTGCGTTTTTTGATCCGGGGACAGCCAAAAGTGTCTTCTTCTCTGACCTTCGCGGTTAAATTGCCGTAGACTATTTTCACATCGTGAGCCGGGTAGTGTTCATACACGTTCTTTTCATTCTTGACAACATCGTCCCTTTTCTCCATGGGAGCGTGCGCGCAAACTAGACTTACATAGAAGAATTTCACCTTGATGCAGATTGTGGCCAGCTTTTCATTCACAGGTGTGAGGTGGGAAAGGAGGTGGAGTAGTTTCTGGTTTATGACCAATCCGCATCCAAATTCATGCTTCTCCGCATGGCAGCTTTAAGATATCACAGTCTTCTCTCTTAGCAGTCTTGTCCTTTCCATCGCATCTCCTGGCTGGCGATGATGGCAGTGAGGGCTTTCGCCAATTGGACAGAGTCACCTTCCCTAGAAATGGTTCGGACATTCATTTCAGGTTAATATCCGTAAATCATTGTCCGTTTTTCATTTGCGGTGGTCTTCAACGTTGCAGTGGTTTATATCCGAGGCTGGTTTGGTTTTCATCGGGCATCTGTAATGTGGTGGCAACCCAAATACTACACATTCCATATCTAAGGTCTTGTAGCGACTTCACAAGTTTAAAGTCTCGACGAGACAGAGAGTTTTGGGCATGAAGGTTTTAAGGCGGTTCTGAATCGGGCTATTACGTTCAAGGCGCAGTGCCTGTCCAACACTACGCCCTTCCACACTCTAGCTGGACACCCACTTCCAATCCGGGACCACTTGAAAGTGGCTAACCACTATATCTATGGGCCGTTTACTTTCCACAGCATGCGACCGACCCGTTCGTTGGCTTGTAGCTCAGTCCCCGCAAATTTAGCATAAAATCCACGAAACCAAAGTCCTACTTTTAAACGGTTTCAAAAATTTGGATAAATACTTAGAAATATGCTTAGAATCTACTAAAAAAAAAATTGTTTTTACTTTTCTTTAAGGAAAAATCCTCATTTTAAATGAAAAAGAAACTTGTAAATTAGTGATAGGCATGCTAAAATACTCTCAAATACAATTTTTACACGTAAGCAAAGGTTTTTCAGTTTCAAAAAATCCCCTTAAAAAAAAATTCAAAAATGCATTAAAAAAATTTCCACCAATTTTTTCCCAAAATTTCCTACTCTTAGTGTTCTGGTCCATTTTGAGAAAGTTGTGACATGGTATAAAAAAAAAATAAAGCTCAATTTTTCAATTTTTTTCAAGTAGGTAATCAAATAATATATTTAAATAGTAGACAACATGTGAGAAATAGTTTCAACGCTATCTTAATTCATTTCTGAGTAACGACTATAAGAAGATGACCTTAGCTAGGAATAAGTTCGTTTGCATTGAAGCTGCTAATAGATAAAAACCTTGATAACTCAATTGCTAATTGTTTGTTTACTTCTAGAAATGTGTCCTCGATGTCCTGCCTTATCATCAAAATTGATTGTTATGTTCGTCTTACAAGCGCGAACATATACATACTTGAATCCTTTTGGTATCTTCTAATTATTTGTTTAACCCAGTGTTAACGTTTGTGTAAAGCATCAATTCTACAATATCTAATCCTCTTCATCGACCAAATCCTCACACACAAAGACCACAAAAACCGTTACACAAATGATAAACATAGGTAGCTCAACGACAACAACAACAACAACAACAACAACAACAACAACAACAATGATAATATCTTCTCATATACATATGTATTAATACAAGCGTATAACGTATTGTAAATTGATTTTGTTGGAATTCTCGCCCACTTTTATTTGTCCACTTGAGTGACCTCAATAGATGTGCGGCCTTACACGTCCGCCCATCCGGCCTAATTTGAATGAGGTTAGCTGCGTCCTGTATCTGATATTATCAACCCAAATGAAATAATCTCGATATTTTGTTAACAGATGAGTGGACATCGGAGCGTGTTTTGGAATTTTCTAATGTTTCTGAATGTGTCGGGATGTTGTTTTTGTTGTAATTTTATTTCGTTTGAATGGTTGAATATTGTTTGTTCAGTAGATTCGATACATTTTATGTTTATCGTAAAAGTGTCGAGTTTTGGTGCTTGCTGTGATGAACTGGTTTTGCTTTTGATAGCTTTTGGGATTTTTAGCTTTATTATTTTGAAGAAGGTGCGGAAACATGCCCAAGGGTTGAAAACAAAGTGATAACAAGTAAATGTCATGTTTGCCAGTGTTAAGCATGAATAGCCGAATGAATGAATCCCATAGCTAACCCTTTTGTTTACGTACGCCTGTGCGGGTTGTACACAGCATGCCACTCGTAGCGTACATAAGTGGAGATTGATGTATTATTTTTCAATTAAGTGTACAAAAAAAAAAAAATACTCTTGCATACGACGAGTGCTGAGGGAAATTTTGTGGTGAACAAAGCGTTTTGTGCTTTTCTGCTGCTACATGCAAGCTTCTTTATAGCACTCTTTTTTTCAAAAGGGGCACAATTCAAAATTATTAGATTTTCGTTCTTTATTCAATCATTTTTCAAATTTTGTCTCATTATTTTGTCTGAACTGTTTTTTGTTTCTCCATAAAATTTGAAAATTTCAAGTTAAACCACTTTTGTTGCAATGGTGCAATTTATGAATAACAAAGTAACCACATGATGTGTGTTGAAGAAATAAGGTAGAAGAAGTTCAAAAAGAAATTTAATTCATAAACGGTCCTACATAAAAAGATTTAATATTATTTTATTTTTGTTTTCTGTTATTTTTTACAAAAAAACAAAGAACACTGAAAGCGGTTAAATGTAAAAATATACATTTATATTCAGGCTGTAACTGACAGCAACGTGTTTCTTTCATTAACGTTATGCGACAACAACGTTTACGAACCATAAATGTTAACCAAAAAGCAAGCATATTTATAGGCATGCTTAAAGATGCGAGTGTGCGTGTGTGTGTGTGTGTGTATGCGTGTGCTTGTGTGCGTTAAAATAAAAAGTAACACTGATGTGTGACAACTTTTAACTCTTAAACGTAAGCTTTAATTCCATTATGCCACCCTGTAATGTAATCAACTCTTGAACTTTATTATTCATTGGCACTTTTTTACGCCCCTAAATCAACATAAAATATGTTCGAACCGTTCTCATTCAAGTGTTCGGATTCCTCTTCGAATTGATCAACTATTATTGACAAAAGAAAAAACAAACTTATTTTACCCCCATTAAGCAGAGGGTTGATTTGTGGAAAGCTTTATATTTAGTCTATTAAAGTATACACAAGCGAAGATTTTTTTTTTTCGGTCAACACAATAGAAGAAATTGCTTGGAACGGGTAAGTTTTTTTAAGCCGTTTCAAGAAGTATTTTTGATTTATTTATTCTTTTGCAATCCTTTTCTTTAGATGTGCCGGGTGGTTTCGGCCAAAGTATCTGTGTAATGACACTTTTTACGGGGCACAATAAAAGCTTTTTATTGCTTGAATTTGAGAAACACGTACCTAAATTGTTCTCAAATTTCTAAACACTAACACGAAGTTTTTAAGTACTTCTCTAAACCTTTTTCGGTACACTGGGATCATTTTCACCCTACTAATATTGTGTCGTTTAGTTTTTTGTGAAGATTTTTTTGTTGGGCTGCACATGATCACAGTGTGCCGAATACGTTAAACCTGAGTAGAGTGCCGAATAAGCGTTGAACGAAATTTTGCTTCATAAGCTCATTGAATTCAATAAAACATAAAAACAAAAAACATTAAAACTATTCTCCTCTTGGTACAGTTCTTAAGAGGAGATTTCTCTAATTATTATTATTATTATTATTATTATTATTATTATTATTATTATTATTATAATTATTATTATTATTATTATTGTTATTATTTTTATTATTATTATTATTATTATTATTATTATTATTATTATTATTATTATTATTATTATTATTATTATTATTATTATTATTATTATTATTATTATTATTATTATTATTATTATTATTATTATTATTATTATTATTATTATTATTATTATTATTATTA